>OY728124.1:111465699-116265699 GCA_963277665.1 Viscum album | reverse complement strand
AGAGACTTATAATATCTCTCATTTCAAGCTTGAGTTAATTCCTAGCCTTCCATCACATGTTCTCTTTGTCTCAGTCATTAAGATCAACAACTCACAAAAATAGCTCCAATCTCAATTATTTACTCTTAATAACTCAAGCATCGACCCAACTTCTTCTACATTATTCTGGGAAAACTCATTAGGTTCTTTCATTTGTCAATAATTTCATCCTCATGATCTTCTCATCCCCCGTTCATTTTATTTTACTCAAAAACACATGGAACAAGGCTTAACTAAGCATTATGATGTTTCGAACATCACAGAACAACTCAAGCATCATCATGATGGGGATATGAAACTCCTGATAATATTTAGAAAACCTAGGACAAATGTAATCTAGTATTTGAACCATTATATATGGAATAAATAAAAATCTAAATTTAGAGTATTTCCTTAACTTAAGATAATTAATTAATACCTCATCCTACAAATCAGTGTAAGAACGATGAATAGAAAACAAGAATACAAAACCTTGACGATTGAGGAATTTAGGGACTCACTCTCAGTTTACATGAAGAGTAGTAAAATAAAGAAAACAATGGATTCCAAAATTTAGATCTATTATGTTATGGGATTTTCAGAAACTCAATGATGAATTTAGATAAGAATCAAAGGTAGGTTCAATGGGAGATGGATAGCGATGAAGGATTGCCTCTCAAGGGTGTTACAAAATGAGAATCACAATGAAATCCCAATAAAGGGTTCTTTAGGTGTTAATTATCTAATGTAAAATTACTATTTTAATCCATATTTAAAAAATCTCATTTGCATCTTAATAGGTGCCTATTATAAGGCAATAGGTATATGGTGGTTACAGCAGTAGTTACCGATGATTATACCTGACACCGCTAAATACTCGGTATCAGACAACTAGGTATTTATTTCTACACCTACACCAAAACCTTACCTTTTTAACACCAAATTCCTTTTACCCTTCTTAGATCCATCTTAAACCCCATAAACATCCATTTTTATCCTTTTTAATAATATCACACTTCAAATTAATGGAATTAATAACACATCATGATGAGATTCCTTATAAATTTCTCACCAGTAGGATTCCCCTCACCCAGAATCATTAATGAGATTCCTAAGAGAAAAACTCTTTACATCGGGAAAGAATTAAAAATACATGTTTATAAGTTTCATTATGAAGCTAAAAAAACAATTTCTATTCTGTAACTATCAATATGAGCATCCCTTATAAAACCTTCTCAAATTAGTTGATGATACAAACTGATCATTCCATATAGGAACCAATAGCTTCCAACTAAAAATTATCAAACTCAATAACATGAGTAGGATCAAGTATACATCTTCTCAATTTTAAAATATGATACACTTTCATCATAGCATTTAACTGAGGAGAAATATCAAATATTTAAGTTGTTTCTAAAATATGATCTAAGATCTCGAAGGGTTTAAAGAACCTAGTAGTTGAAATACCTTTATTTCCCATCCATCGATGTCCCAATCAAGGGGATATCTATAGAAACACATCATGATGTGGATTCTTCTATGCATGAGGATAGGTCTATGGGATGGAATAAAAATCTACGATGAACTGAAGTTGGTCGAAATTGTGTTAGGGTTTCGCGAGGCTGGATTGGTCGGCGCGCTGAAGGGGGAGGTGGGGAGGCCGCCTAGGAGTAGCGTCGGCTGGGAGGCGGAGTGGCCGTGTTGGATGGAAGCGTCAGGGGAGGGTCGCGGATAGGAGAGCTCATAGAGGGGTGGCTGTGTTGGGAGGCAGTGTCGGGGGAGGAGGGCCGTCGATAGGAGAGATTTTGAGGGTGGAGGAGGGCCGCAGAGATGAGAGATCATGAGGGTAATGGGAGGAGCACCGAGAGAGGAGAGGTCGCGGGGGTGGAGGACGATCACAGCGAGGAGAGGTTTTGAGGGAAATTGGGAGAGGGTCAGGGAGAATAAGAGAATCCCGCAATGAAATGAAGTTGGTTCCGTGGACTGTGGCATCAAATAACCTTATAGACAAGATTATAATTGAAGTATGGCTATAAATTAGGCTATATCCACGGGTTTATAAAACTGTGTCTATAGATCTGTGGCTATAGATAATTTTTCTAGTAGTGGATATACATACAAGACTATAGCACATGATCACATGTAGTGAGTTGGACATCGATGATGGATCCACCTTTGTATGGAAGACGATGGAGATCTTGGATTTTCCCGAGGGGCCCTATGTGGAAGAGCCATCCCCTTGGTTCACATGTTGTAGCAGTATAGATGTAACACCCCAACCCCAGTAACATAGAGTTGGTGAATTATTACAAAACATTTTCATGATCACAAGGGATCAAAATCCAAAAATACTGATTAGTTATGTTTCCTCGGAAGTACTAGATACATTCATAAGTTTTATATTACACTATAAAATGAAAAAAAAACAACAACATTGTCTCCATTGACCACATTTATCCCTTAGACTATCCCTTCAGGTCAGTCATAATATACTTATTTTCATCTCTGGAAAAATAAAACATAGAAAGGTGTGAGCTCAGATGATCAGTAAGGATAATGATGTAGTGGAAACTTTCAAGAATAAGCATAAACATTTAAGGAAATGTATAAGACTAAAACAAAAGACTTTTAATCATAAACTTCATCATAATATGGAAAAGATAAATGAAATAATTCCATTTTCATGTTCACATGGATATTCTACTAGTCGAACAATCACATATAATATCAATATCCAATTTCTTATTGTTGGAATGCATAATGCAAGACTTCATAACAACATAGTCAATGCATTGTTCCAGGAATAGAAATAATATTTTTTCAAGGCCTTGTTCCAAGACACTAGTTTTTCTCATGAGACCTACCGCTGCATCAAGAATCCATATCGAGCTCCTCCCGTCACTTTCTATGTCCAATGCATTTCTCGTATGAAATGGTTTAAATATATCATAAACATTAGTTTTAAAACTATCATATGAAATGTATATAATTTATCTATAAACCATGAATGGTGTATAAATAACACATCCAAATTCAAACAAATAGCAAATCCTTCAATACAATATGGAATATTTGTATCATAATAAATCAACTTCAAACAAGGTTAAAATCCATCAAATGATGTTGACATAGATGAAATCAAAACTTTTTGTAGAGAAATATATCTTTCTATTTTGATATCTTTAAAAAGTCATATAATTATAAAATAAAACACTTATTAGGAAAATATTCTTATAAGAATGTATGGGAAGCTTCGATGATATTACAATGGCTGAATATAGCCGCACCCGCCATATATGTTAGAAAAAGACATTGCCACCTTAATTTTGTCGAGATGGTCATAAAGTACATTATTTGGAAAATGATGGAAAGATTCCTTTAAAAACATATGTGGTCAAATAAGGGTATAAATTAATATAACCCACAGTCTATTAAATATTAAAAATGTTTTTAATTTCATTTTTAAGAAAACACAGATGTGGATGATAAATAGGTCCCATTAGATACTTACGTATTAACAACCTCATGTAAGTAAAGAGATTGTAGAATTAACCCTTACCTTGTAATTTTCTTTATTCGGTGGTATGTTAACCTACGGTATAATAGTTTAAACATTTTTATTAAATTATAAATGAACTATATAAATAAATATGATATCATATATGATCCTATAATATTTCTTTGTTAATAATATTTCAGTAGTATCATCATTTCGGGTGTTAACTGATTCATTTTCCATTATATTCTTGGTTACGTAAGACATGTTTGTTATGGATATGAAGTATTTTATTCATATAAATAATTTTATTATGTCCATAAACATGATTTTTAATCATAAAATGAAAATTAATCTTGAATTATTACGATGGTTATTGAATCTCATCGCATTCATGGAGACAGTAATCCGTACGTACGCATAAGCGATAATATCATTATATTGATAGAGAAATAGTTTGTCATTGGATGATATATCATATATAAATAATAATTAACATGTTATATTTATTATTTACATTAGTTATACTCATTATTATACCCATCCAAACAATTTAGTGAAAGAAAAACAAACCACACCACGGCGTGGAGACGGTAAGTCATATGTACACACGTATGGTGACTTTTGTCATTTATAGGATGGATTGAATAATGAATATGGTTGTACCATATTTATAATGAAATAAAAATATTTATAAGTTAATGGAGTTATTTGTTCGGTATGGAATCAACAATGAAAGAGGAAGTGGAAGATGAAAATCACTTGAAAGAGGGTGGTGAAATTATTACCTTTTCTTCGGGTTTTTCCTTTTGAGTTGATCAAAATGGCTCCATTGGTTGGTTTTATGATCAATGTAATGACTCTAGGTTAAAGGGGTGATAGATGAGAGTATATTTGGGATGTTTTTTTCTGATCCAAATGGATTTGGTGGTGTGAAATTAAGAGAAGGGGAAGTACCCTTTTATAAGAGAGGTGATGGTCACTTTAGGAAGTGTTTGAAATATTATTTTATATTAAAATCATTTTCAGTTTCTAATGGCCCAAAAATGACTTATTTAGAGTATATGATGGGGAGGGATCTAAAATCTCTCAACCAATAGGTTTTAGATATGTTTAGGGAACCATATGAACATTATATTTTATATTTAACTCTTAGTTAAATAGTTTGACATTTACCATGTCTCTTTGAATTTTTATATTATATGGTTAATAAACGTACTATAACAAGACAAGAGAACTACAAGTGGTTCATTATTATTATATATAACTTTATCTATGTCCTTTTGGACAAACCTTATATTTTTAGGAATATTATATCAATTAATAATATAATATATGTTTTTAAAAACTCAATTATGTCAATTTTGACACTATTCGGTACATGATTTTTTTGAAATCCATAAAAACTTTATAACTTCGAATAAAATTAATTAAATCAACCCTAACATGTCATATAAACATATAAATTAGTGTAATTCCTCATAAGTCTACATTTATATTTATTTGGATATTTATAATATCAATTATTTTATTATTTTATTATTAAGGTAATTACAACATCATCATTGTGTCATAAGTAAATTAAATTATTTAATGTCAATTTTTTTTTTAAAAATACCATTATGTAGGAAATATTTTTAGCTTTATAATTCATATTTAGAGTCGAATTTATATTTTGTGTAACCCTATATTAAAAATCGTTTAGTTATTAAACAAGGAATTTATCTCTTTTAACTATTCTTTAAATAAAATAATAATAAATGTCCTAATCTAATCCAAGTGGACCAAAAAAGATAATATTTTTCTCCTAAGGTTGTTTTTCATCGAATTAAACTTATCCAACAGAATTAGTACATGTGTTGGGGTAATTATAGTATCATTTTTACCCTTAATTACCCTATTTACTTTTAACCGTGGTAAATAAAAGTCAAAAGTTACTATTCACCAAAAATTATTTTCATCTAATTGAACCACATTTTACTTACTGATGTCAACAATGTCTCTCAGATTTTTGAAAAATCAACTCACATAAGCGGTAAAATCAGGTTTTATGCAAATTTGCAAATGCTCTTAGAAGGTGGGTAAAAGACGGTAACAAGATCAATAAAATTTTATATATTGAAACTAATTATAAAATTCAAATAATAAATTAAATTTAATATATATATGTATTATGTATCTATTTTTTCCTAAAATAAAATAAAATAAAATAACTAACTACATAAATAAAAATTCTGTTTTCAATAATAACGTAGTGTTTTTCACTATTCATCAAAAATTGAATGTTTTCAGAAAAATACCAAAAATTCCCGCTAAGATAATTTCGATATTACAAATTCAAAAATGAAGTCCATTTTGAATAAAAAATAAAAAATTTCAAAAAGTGGGTATTACTATTCATAACGGCTAGTTTGATTGGCCGTGGTGTGTTAAAACTCCATGTCTCTTTGTATTTTTATATTATATTGTTAATAAACTTACTATAACAAGCCATGTGAACTCCAAGTAGTTTAGTATTAATTTATATAACCTTATATATGTCCTTTGGAAGAACCTTATATTTTTAGGAATATTATATCAATTAATAATATAGTATTTGATTTAAAAACTCAATTATTGCTATTTCGACACTATTTAGTATTTAATTTTTTTAAAGCCATAAATCATTATCACTTCGAATAAAATTTATTTAGTCAACCCTAACATATCATATTAACATATAAAATTAGTGGAATTCATCAGAAGTATAAATTTAAATTTATTTCGATATTTATAATTTCAATTGTTTTAATATTTAATTATTAAGGTTATTACTGCATCATCATTGTGTCATAAATAAATTTACTTAATTAATTTATAAAAATTATAAATCAAATACCATTGTGTAGGTAATAATTTTAGATTTCTAATTAATATTTATATCCAAATTTATATTATGTTTAACCCTATATTAAAAATGGTTTTGTTATTAAACATTGAATTTAACTCTTTTAACTTTTATTTAAATAAAATAATAATAAATGTCCTAATCTAATAAAAGTAGACCAATTAGGGTCATATTTTATTCCTATGGTTTTTTTGGTCGAATAAAACTTGTTCAATAGAATTAGGACTTATGTGAGGGTAATTATAATATCAATTTTAACCTTAATTACCCTATTTACTTTTAATCGTGGTAAATAGAAGTCAAAAGTTACTATTCACCAAAAGTTATTTTCATCTAATTGAAACAAATTTTACTTATTGATGTGAACTATGTCTCTCATATTTTAAAATTAAACTCACCAAAGTGGTAAAATTAAGTTTTATGCAAATTTGAAAATGCTCCGAGAAGTTGTGTAAAAGACTATAAAAAGTTCAATAAAATTGTATATATCTAAACTTATTATAAAACTGAATCCAATGAATTACATTGAACATATATATGTATTATGAATCTATTCTGACCTAAAATAAATTAAAATAAAATAACTAAATACTTAAATAAAAAGTCGGTTTTAAACAATAATGCAGTGTTTTTCACTATTCATCAAAAATTGAATGTTTTTAGAAAAATACCAAATATTCACCTAAGCTAATATCGATCTTCTGATTCGAAAATTATGTACATTTTGAAAAATAAAACTTATAAAATTTTAAAAAGTGTGTATTAATATTCAAAATAGCTACTTTGATTGGTCGTGGTGTGTTAAAACTCCACGTTGCATACAATGCAAGCTACTGCATTATTCAAAGGGAAACGTAACGTGGCAGCTAGGGGTGTTACATTATCCTCTCCTTAAAATAATTACATCCTCAAAATTTATAGAATATTAATGCGTAAAAAGATTTGGGTGGTTCTTTATCAAACGTTTCTTAGGTTCCCATGTTTCCTCTTCTATCTTATAGTTTTTTCCATAGAACAATTACCAAACAAGTTTTCTGGTTTCTTAGCACTTGTTCTCCAGTATCAAGAATCTTGATAGGCTCTTCACATAAGATAGATCAGGTTCCAGTTCAATTCCCTCATAGGTGAGTATAGGGCTTGGGTTAGGCATATATTTTCTCAATAGTGATACGTGGAACACATCATGTTCTTTGGGGAGACTTGGAGGCATTGCCAAAGGATTATCCACAAATCCAATTCGTTCTAGAATTTCAAAAGCTCCGATGTACCTGGGACTCAATTTACCCTTCTTATTGTATTGTATAACACCCTTCCATAGTGATAACTTCAAGAACCCATGATCTCATAATTGAAATTCCAAATCCCTCCTCCGATTATCGTCATAGCTTTTTTTCCTACTTTGAGCTGCTTTGATGTGGGTTTGTACAATCTTCACCTTTTCATTTTTTCCTCAACAATTTATTGGTTTATGAGCTTTCTTTCACCAAAATCATCCAAACAAGTTGGTGTGTGACATCTCTTTCTATATAACGCTTCATATGGTGCCATCTGAATACTTTAATGGAAGCTATTGTTATAGGAAAATTCTACCATAGGTAACTATTGATCCCAAATACATTGAAAGTCAGGTGAGAAAGATCACAACATGTATTATAAGGTTTGAATAGTCTGTTTTGATTGTACTTCAGTTTGAGGGTGGTAGGCAGTGCTCAAACGAAGTTCAGTATCCAAGGCCTTTTGAATACTTCTCCAAAATCTTGATGTAAAACGGGGATAGCGATCAGAAAAAATTGATAGGGGTACACCATGGAGTGTTATAACTTCATTAATATATAGTCTTTCTAGATGATCAAGTGGTAAATCTTGTCTTATTACAAGGAAATGTGCTGTCTTGGTAAGACGATCAACAATGACCCATATTTCATCATTTCTTCAAGGAGTCTTTGGTATCCCCATAACAACGTCCATTGTAATATTATCCCATTTCCACTCACGTATCAGAAGAGTTTTCATGAATTCTCCAGGATTTTGCCTTCTAGCTTTCACTTTTTGACAAACCATACATCTTGACACAAAATTAGCAATCTCCCTCTTCATGTTTTCCCACAAAAAATGTTCCTCCAAATCACAATACATCTTGGTGCTTCAAGGGTGTATAGTGAAATTGGAGCTATGAGCACCATCTAACAGCTCCCTTTTTAGATCAGGAATATCAAGAACACAAAGTATCTTCCCAAATTTCAAAATTCCATCTTCATATACGAAGTTATCCAATCTCTCATCATTTACAGCTTTAATATTCTTTTGAAACTTATCATCATTTGTAAGATAACTTTTTATCTTTTCTAGTAAATATGGTTTGGAAACCATTTGGAAAAGTATTAATGTTTCAACTTCCATAGTTATTTATATATATATCATTACTAGATCCATGAAAATGGGATCTCTTTTAACTCTCATCTTGTTCAAAACCCTATGATAATTTCTACTCAAAGAATCTTCCACCTTATTTTCCTTCCATGGATGGTAGTGTATTGTGCAATCCTTATCCTTGAGTAGTTCATGTCATCTCCTTTGACTCATTTTGAGTTATTTTTGTGAGAAAATATACTTCAAACTCTTATGATCAGTATAAATCTCACATTTTTCACCATAGAGACAGTGTCTCCATATCTTCAGAGAAAAGATTACAACTGCTAACTCAAGATCATGAGTGGGATATTTTTGCTCATGGATTTTTAGCTTTCATGATGCATAGGAAATAACTCTATCATTCTGTATAAGGACACAACCAAGTACTTTCTTTGAAGAATCACTATAAATAACAAACCCATCTTTCCTTGATGGTAGAGTCAAGATAAAAAAATTGACTAATCTTCTCTTCAGTTATTCAAAAAAAATTCTTTACACTCTTTTGTCCAAACAAATTTAACCCCTTTACGTGTGAGCTTGGTTAATAGGTTAGCCACTGAAAAACATTCAGGATGAAATGTCGATAATAACATGCTAAACCAATAAAACTGCGCCCCTCATTTATACTCATCGGTGTTGGATATTCATGGATTGCCTTGGTCTTTGAAGGATCAATATAGATTCCATACTTATAGAAAATATGGCCATGAAAAGAAATATCTTGTTGCCAGAATTCACACATGCTAAACATACTATATAATTCATTTCTTTTGAGGGTTATCAGAATAGTGTGCAAGTCATTTTCATGGTTTTTGTAGATTTTTTATTATACTAAGATATAATAAATAAATACCACTACAAAGTCATTATGATATTCCTTTAAAACTCTATTCATTAAATCCATGAAGACAGAGGGTTCATTAGTCAATCAAAAAGGCATTACAATAAACTCGTAATGCCCGTACCTGGTTCGAAATGCTGTTTTCGGAATGTCTTCCTTCTTCACACACAACTGATGGTATCCAGATTGAAGGTCAATCATTGAAATTTTTTTATCTCCAAGAATTTGGTAGAATATATCCTTAATGAGAGGTAGGGGATACTTGTTCTTTATTGTTATAGAATTTATCTCACTGAAGTTAATGAATAACCTCATAGATATATCTTTTATCTTAACAAAAAGGACTAGGGCTTCCCATAGAGAAACACTAGGGAAAATAAATCCCTTTTTACTCAATTCCTCTAGTTGTTTCTTTAGTTCCACTAATTACACATTGTCAATTCTATAAGGGTTCCTTGATATGGGCCTTGAAAGAATTAAATCAATGGAAGACTCAATTTCTCTTTCTGTTGGATATCCAAGTAAATCCTATGGAAACACATCAATGTATTCTTGCACAATAGGTACATCCTCTATTCGAACATTCATTCCTCACCCATAATTATTTAATTCTCTTCCCCCCCCGATAATTTAATTTAGTAGATCTACTGGGGGTGGATATAGGTAAGAATTAGGTGGTGAAACTTCTGCTCTAATGATAAGGTACTCCTTATCGTTATCAAAAATTGTAACCTCCTCCTTCTTATAATAAATTTTAATATCATGGTCCGAAAGCCAATCCATTCTATGGATTTTCCAAATTCAACCATGGGTATGACGATAAGATTGGAAAATAATGAACATTTATATTCCCTAATGGGAACTTATTTAAAAAATATTGTTACGATGATACTTCCCTTAAGATTTTTGACTGAAAACTTCCTTGTTAAGTCAAATTGAAAATATATAATCCTCATAGAAAACCATGAAGATATGAAACAATGTGATGATATATAATCAAATAAGGAATTTGATAAACTTGAGGAAACCATTAAATTACCTGCCACCACATCTTTCGGAGCTTCAACCTCAGCAGTAGTGATCACATAAGATTACCTTGCTCCCATGGCCTTTTATGAGGTATGTTCCATTGGTATATAGGGCATTCATTTTCATAATGTCCATTTTCTCTACAATTGTGTCATTCAACATTGACATCATCTTTCTTTCCCTTGAAATCACGAGCTTGGTGGCCTTCTTCGCAACAATTTTAATAGACTCCCATTCACTCTAGGAAAGTATCGGGGTGTTTCTTACCTCATTTACCATAGGATAGATAATAAAATTTTCCCTTCATCCCCTTATTTACATTTCCTGAGTGATTAGAAGATCTCTTCTTCTATTTCTTTTGTTTGAAGTCATAAGACTTATAGAATTAATTTTTTATCTTGATAGAGCATGAGACAATATGTTCGTATGATGAGAAGGATTATGATACTAATGGTCGATAGAGAAATGGTTTTAACCCATCAAATAATCGATCAATATTACTCATTGGGTTATGTATATAATATGCTGCATGCCTTGATAACCTTGTAAAGTTAGCCTCATACTTTGCGACATTCTCATCCTCCTTTTTCCTCAGACTCAGAAATTGTGTTTCCATATATGATTGATGGTCACGAGGAAAGTATTTTTCTAAGAAAATATCTTTAAACTTCATTCATTCCATGTTCGATACTTCTTCATCTTTCTTTGTGTTTGGGATTAATGACCACCATTGATTTGTATCTCCCATGAGGCGATAAAATTCCATGACAACTTTTTCCCTTTCACTTCTCCCCAAAGCATGAAATATTTTCTCTAAGGAACTTATCCTTTGCTCAGCTACTAATGGATTTGTACTCCCATTAAATGTTGGTGGTTGTTCCCTCATGAAGTGGTCTAAAATTGGTCCTCCACATTGTGGATCAGGGTGCTCCATACGGGTAAGGCTATTATTCATAATTTGAGTGAGTTGTCCCAGTGTGGTGATAAGAGAATCAACTCCAGTTGCATCACCATCTCCACTGTAATTATCTTGAGTAGGAGGGAAATCCCTACATAAATTACATGCATCGATGAAATTTCCATTCCTTCCACTAGGCACCATTTCTATACAATGGTATACACTTGATTAGTTTATGAATCTCAATACATAATTCCAATCTTGTAAAATAATTAACATAAATTGAACAATTTATAGATATAATCCATAATAAAAAAGAAAATTTTTTCTTTGTGGAGGTATATACTCATAAATCCTTTATAATGGGTTGTAAAGAAAATGTGAATTACCCTATGCATATCTCCCGGGAGTGTCGTAACCAAGAGTCCAGCAAGGCCCATTGTCGTGTACGAGGATACCCCGGGTCAAGACCGAAACTCTTGGTCATATTTTTCACTCCTAAGTACATATATTCAAGAGCCATCTCTACCTTCTTACATCCAAACAAGTATATATTTCTTTGAAAATATAGAAAATCTATAAATTTCCAAATTTTTTGGATGTTCTTCTATACCAATCCTCAAAGTCTATCTTATGGTAATGTTCCTTAATCAGATTTTATCAAAATATAGTTTCTAAAGTTTATACTAAACATACTATTATACCAACTGTAATTCCCCGACCCCTCTTACCTAGAGTCGGTGCATTATTACATAACATTGGAATGATCATAAGGGATCAAAATCATGAAATAATGATCAATGTAGTTGCCTTGGAAGTACTAGATACATTCATATGTTGTACATTACATTATAAAATGAAAAACGACATCAAAATTGTATCTATTTACCTCATTCATTCCTTATTCTACCCCTGCAAGTCAGTCATAGTATACATCTTCACATCCTGGGAAAACTAAGACACATAACGGGGTGATCTCAGATACTAAGTAAGGATAACTATATAGTAGAAAAATTCAAGAATAATCAAAAACCTTTAAGGCAATGTATAAGACTAAAACACAAGTCTTTTAAACATAAAATTCATCATAATATGAAAAGATAAATAAAATAATTCAATTTACTTATTCACATCTATATTATACTAGTCTAATAATCACATGTAATATCAATAACAAATTTCATAATGTTGGAATGCATAATGCCTGAATTCAAAACCACATAGTCACGTCTTTGTGAAAAGACTACAAATAAATTTTTTTCAAGGCCTTGTGCCAAGAAACTAGTTTGTCCCATGAGACCTATTGATTCATCGATGATCTATAGCGGGTTCAAACCATCACTTACTAAGTCCCACCACTACAAAAATGGGCAACAAAAGCACCACATTTTATCAAAGATAAGATATAAATGATGATAAAGCTAACTCTTTATCAGTGCTAATTAAAATCATTGATAGAGGGTTACATTATCAGTGCCTTTTTAGCGCTGATAACGGTAATATTTATCAGTTCTTGAAAAGAGATGATAAAATAACACTTTATCAGTGCTAAAATTTTAGCGCTGATAAGGGAACCATTTATCAGCGCTAAAATTTTAGAGTTAATAAAGAGATCCTTTACCAGCACTTTTATTGCATTGTTAAAACCATATTCTCATTTTATAAAATAGGGTGCACATTTCCCTCTACTTATCATTCCATTAAGCTCTAGTGGGACTCTTCCACTATGACAACTCCCCTCCCCCACCCACAATTTTCTATTTTCTACTGCAACTCTGCCTCCGCTGCCACTCTACCTCCACTGCCAACCTACCACCCCAACCCTACTCTGCCACTGCAAGCCCTACTCTACCGCCACAACCCTACTCCACCGCCGTTAGCCATACATCTTATCCTCCCCCATGAACCCCTTCTGTGGATCCTCCTCCCCATGAACCCTACTTCTCCTCCTCCCCGCTAGACCCTACTCCCTATGACACCAACATCAAGTGTTTGAGATTCTGTTTTATGAGGTTAGATTCTCAGCTTCCCATCATTGATCTTTGCTGATTTCTCTACTCATCCTCATCCATTTCATTTTGTTCTTATGCTAATATTAATTATGGAGTAGTTTTATTTAGTTTGATGGGCATGTTTTATTTGATAAAATTTTGGTATGTGGTGAGTTTGGTTGGAGAGTCTAGGCATGTTTATGTAATAAGTTATTGACCTCATCCCTTTATTGACCAATAAAATCTTTCAATTGATACTAAACGATTCAGTTGAATTATTTTAAATGGAATTATTTATCTCTCTTTACCTTCAAATCCCTATAAAAATATGGATTTTATTGAGTTGGTTGGGGTGTTTGTCCAAATATAATGATTCATAAGAAAAAAAGGAATAATTTTTCTATTTTAACGAAATAGATGTGAATTTTTCTAATCTAAAGGTCATGTTTTTGGAAAGGTATCTACTATATTAGTTTTCTCATCAAAATTGTATCCTTGTTTCCATTTTATTTGTGTTTGTTCACTAGTTTTGGGATATTTAATGTGGCTATTTTATTATGAATGAGGTGGCTAGTAGAGGTGGTTAAAATGATGTTTAATGTTTTTCTTAAATGGTGGTGGGTGCTAGAACTATTGGCTAGGGGGCAGGAAAGTATGTTGATTTTGATGGGGGGTATATCCTGGTTCAGTTGATTTCCAAATATTTTTTAGAAATTGTTAGGATCTATTAATATCTATTTTTATAATTGATTCTCTTATACTATATTTGGATGTCTTGTTTTGTGTATTTAAATCACAAATAATAATATTTCATATTCAAATAGGATGAAGATGAATAAAGATTGGATGAATGCTAATATTTTGACAATAGAGTATGATAATGGAGTGAAAGAGTTAATCAAGATTGAAAAGGATCATGCGAAGGATCCTTATCAAATCATTTATTCTTGTTTACGTTGTTGTTATTCTATAATAATTACTCCAGATGAGCTGGAAGAACATTTGATAGGTCATGGAATAGATCAGAGTTATAAATGTTTTAATAAACATGAGGAAAAAGATAATGTAGTAACTGGCTGGGATAAACTACGTTTTATGGATCAAAAATGATTACAAATATGGATAATGAATAAGACTGTATAGAGGATGTTTTTATAGAGGTCAATGATGATGAATATTGTATTGAGTAAATGACAAGGACAGTTGAAGATAAACTCTATGATTGACCAAACTTATTTGAGAAGATAAAGTGTTTTGCAATTATTCCATTGTATGCTGGTTTCACTAAATATACAGCATTGTTAACTGTACTGAAATTGTATAAATTGAAAGTAGACAATGGATGGAGTGATGTCAATTTTACAGAACTAATTTATCTCTTGAATGACATGCTCCCAGAAGATAATGAGCTCCCATGCTAGACATATGAAGCTAAATGAAGGCTACGATCAATGTGTATGATTTTTGAAAGAATACATACCTTCCCGGAAGACTATATATTGTTTCTCAAAGAGAACAAATCACTAACAAAATTCCCAAAGTGTGGTGCTTCCTAATACAAGAAAGATGAATCCAGTCCTATGATGGTTGTATGGTACTTTCCAATCATTCCAAGGTTTAAGAATCTATATGGAAGTGAAGAAACTACAATAAAATTATCGTTGAATGTAGAGAAAAGAAATAATGATGGGAAATTACGTCACCTAGATGACCCTCTTCAATGGAAGAGAATTGACCATGAGTATCCTAAATTTGGAAATGAGCTGAGAAACCTTCGTCTTATGTTATCTACAGATGGAGTTAATCATTTTTGTTTTCAAACCAGAACTCATAGTACATGACCTATTATGTTGGTAAATTATAACTTTCCACCCTGGTTATACATGAAATGGAAATTCATCATGTTAGCTATCCTTATATCAGGACCAAAACAACCCGGTAATGATATTGATGTTTATTTGGCTCCTTTGATCGATGATTTGAAGTTATTGTGGGATTCAGGTGTTATGTTGTATGATGCTTATAAAATTGAATACTTTATGTTGAGATCAATGTTGTGTGGGATGATAAATGATTTACCGGATTATGGAAATTTGTCCGGCTATAGAATTAAAGGAACTCAATGGTTTCTAGTGTGTGAAGAAGATATAGAATTAATTAATTTTAAACATTAATAAAAATATGTATTTTTTATGACATCATAGATTTCTACCTCATTGGAATAAGTACAAATCTTAGACGACAACATTAAATGGAAGTTTAGAACAACGTATAACACCGTCTCTACTAACAGGTGATCAGTTGTTTGAGAAAGTAAAAGATTTGAAAACTATTTTTGATAAACCATTTTCTAAAATCCTTATGAAAATTGGTTAAAAAAATGATCATTTTATTTGAATTACTATACAAAAATTTTCTGTACGTCAGACATTTTCTTCATGTGATGCATGTGAAAAAAAATGTATGTGACAATGTTATCAGAACATTGCTAAATGCCCCTAGAAAAACAAAGGATGGAATTAAGGCAATGTTGGACATGGTTGAAATGGGAATACGAGAAGAGTTGGCTCCTGTGAAGGGTGAAAATAAAATGTTTCTTCCTTCAGCTACTTACACTCTTTCCGAGGATGAGATATATCTGTTTTGCAACTTCTTCAATGATGTAAAGGTTCTAGAGGGGTGTTCCTCAAATATCAAGAACATTGTGTCAATGAATAATTTGAAGTTAAAAGGTTCGAAATCACATGAATTTCATGTTTTGATGAAAGATTTAATTTCTATCGCATTACATTGCATTTTTTCCAAGAATGTTTGTCATACATTAACCAAAATTTGATTCTTTTTCAAAGCTATATGCTGTAATGTTTTAGACCCGATGAAATTGCCTAATATATAAAGAGTCATTATCATCATATTATGTGAATTAAAAATTTTCTTCCTTCCACCTTTCATTTATATGATGGTTTATTTGATGGTTCACTTCGTAAAAGAGATTCGACTTTGTGGTCCTTTGCAATATATATTAATGTACCCCATTGAACTGTATATGAAGATTTTGTAAGGGTATGTTAAAAATTGAATTTGGCCATAGGGTTGTATTGTGGAGTGATATATTGTTGATAAAGACATGGAGTTCTCTAATGAATACTTATTTGAGGTAGAAGTCATTGGTCACATGAAATATCATCACGCTGGACTCATTGGGGGTGAGGGAATTTCTTGAAGAGAAGTTGTGACAATTAATATTACAGTTTGGGAGCAGGCCCACCTATATGTTTTGAATAACAGTTTGGAGGTTTCTCCATATAATGAAACCCAAAAAGAAATTCATAGGCAGTTTAATCCTCAAGGGAAGAAAAATGGATATCAAATACCCATAATCACCATTTTATTGGATGGTTTTAGGACCATATTTTTATTTTGTTAGCTGAAAATATAAATTCAATTTTAGAATGGCTTTTATGGAAAGCCGCCAGACCAAGTGTGTATGTGTTATCTCACAATGGTTATGTAATTAATGGTTATACATTCTATAAAGATGAACATGATGAAGATAATACCATGAAAAATAGTAGAGTTACACTTGTGGCTAAAGAAATTAATGTTTCTGGTAGTAAGAACAAAAATCCAATTTATATGAATATTTCATACTTTGGCATTATCAAACATGTATGGGAGTTGGATTATACGACATTCCAATTACCCATTTTTCAATGAAAATGGGTTGATACCAACAGTGGTGTTAAAATAGATGAATTGGGATTTGTGAAAGTTGATTTTAGTAAAGAAGGGTACAAATACGAATAGTTTATAATGGAATCACAAGTGGAACAAGTATTTTATGTTCCAGACCCCATAATATGAAAGTGGTCTATTTTTCTGTTATCGTCCAAAACTACTGAAGTGTTTGATGAAAATATAGTTGAGGATGATCCTTTCAGTGGTACGTCACAATAATTTCATATTGGTCCCAATGTAGATGATGTTTTGTATGTTAGAGGACACAACAATGAAGGGATTTGGATATTCGATAGAGGTGTCAAATCCCTTCAGCCTTTGAAAAAAATAAAGAGAGTTCAATAAACATGTTATTTTTTGTTTGTAATATATTTCTTATTGTTTCATGTTATTATCTTATCATTACCAAATATATGTAATCTAAATTAACTATTCACCCACTTTTGCAGATAATGACTTCTGCACGTTTGGGGATCCTAACCTCGAGGCTGAACTAGTCTCTCAAGATGTTGTTGTTGCTGTTGCTCACAGTGTAGAGTAACAACTAGTTTCTGAACCTATTTCTACTCCTAGTTTTGAGGTCCAAAAACCATCACAACATTCCTCATATTCACAAGATGATATAGATTTCTCCATAAACTAGTGGGTATCAAACAAGATAGAAGATTGTACACAAATAGCATGAAGATCTTACTTGGGGATGTGCACAATTGGGGGTCATTTTTTAGAGGGGTTAAAGAGATCAAAAGATGAAACATTGTTGTATGTAAATGTTCATAGGCAAATTGTAATTGTTATTAAATTAAAATCTTTTATCCAATGATTTATTTGTAAATTTTAATAGATTAAATTCACCAGAAACATGCAAGAATGATGAACCACTTTTCTTTGGGCTTTGGATAAGAAAAATTTGTAAAATCTCCCAAATACGTTCATATCCAACCAAAAGGATTTTAATTGTGTTTATACTTTAGTAGAATAATCCATCGGTCCTTTGTGATGTGAACTAGTCAACCCCGCCTCAATCCAAGGCACAATGTTACTGGTATCACACAAAGTGTATTTCTTTTGTTTAAAATGGACAGAATTTTAGAGTGAAACCAACAACTGACGTACATTTAACTGGGAAAATGGATTATTATTGTGTTGATACATTAGTAGAATGATCCATGGACCATGTTTTATGTGTAAGAGTTAAACCCACCTCAATACGAGGAACGGGGTGGCCGGTATCTCTCTAAGTGTCTCTCTTTTGTTTAAAATGGAAACAATTTCAAGTGAAAACAAAAAATGATGTACAAAAAACTAACCAATAGAATATGGAATGTGTTGATACGTTAGGATAACAATACATGGGTCATTTATGATAAGTAAGAGTCACCCCCTCATCAATATGATTCATGGTGTGGCTGGTATCACTCAAAGTGTATCTCTTTTGTTTAAAATGGACAAAATTTTAAGTGAAAGCAACAACTGACGTATGGAAAACTGACCAAACACATTTATATTGTGTTTATACATTAGAAGAAAGATCCATGGGTCATGTGTTATGTGGAAGATTTAACCCCACCACAATATGAGGCACCGTGTGGCCAGTATCACTCTATGTGTCTCTCTTTTGTTTAAAATGGACAGAATTTTAAGTGAAAACAATAACTGACGTACGAAAATCCAACCAAACAAATTAGTATTGTATTTATACTTTTGGAGAACAATACATGGGTCGGTTTTGACATGTACGAGTCAACCTCGCCTCAATCTGAGGTACGGTGTGGCTAGTATCATTGAAAGTGTCTCTCGTTTGTTTAAAATGGACAAAATTTTATGTGAAAACAAAAACTAACATATATAAAACCAACCAAAAATATTTATATTGTGTTCATAATTTAGTATAATGATCCATGGGTAATTTTTGATGTGTAAGTGTCAACCCATCCTCAATCCAAGACTCAGTGTGGCCGGTATCACTCAAAGTGTTTCTCTTTTGTGTAAAATGAATAGAATTTTAAGTGAAAACAACAACTGACATACATAAAACCCACCAAACACATTAATATTGTGTTCAGAATTTAGGAGAATGATCCATGGGTCATGTGTGACTTTTTAGATTCAACTCAGCCTCAATCTAAGGTACTGTGTGGATGGTATTACTCTAAGTGTGTCTCTTTTGTTTTAAATGGACATGATTTTAAGTGAAACAACAACTGACGTACGAAAATCTGACAAAATGCATTCACATTGTGTTAATAATTTAGTATAATTATACATGGGTCATTTGTGACGTGGAAGAGTCAACCAAGCCTCAATCTGAGGCACGGTGCAGCCGGTATCAATCAAAGTGTCTCTCTTTTGTTTAAAATGGACAAAAATTTAAGTGAAGACAACAAATAACGTACCGAAATCCAACCAAACACATTCGGATTGTGTTGATACATTAGGAAAAAGATCCATGGGTCATGATTGACATGTATGAGTCACCCTGCCTCAATTCGAGGCATAGTGTGGTAGGTATCACTCAAATTGTCTATCTTTTGTATAAAAAGAATGGAATTTTAAGTGAAAACAACAACTGACATAAGGAAATATGTCCAAACACATTCAGATACTATTAATAATTTAGGAGAATGATACATGGGTCATGTGTGATGCTTAAGTGTCAACCCCGCCTCAATCCGAGGCATGGAGAGGCCGATATCACTCAGAGGGTCTCTCTTTTGATTAAAATGGACAGAATTTTAAGTGAAAACAACCACATATGTACGGAAAACAAAAGAAATGAATTCTGATTGTGTATATATTGTATAAGAATGATCTATGTGTTATGTGGGACGTTTAAGATTCAACCCCACCTCAATAAGAGGCACGGTGTGGCCAGTATCACCCAAAGTGTCTCTCCTTTGTTTAAAATGGACAAAATTTTAAGTGAAAAAAAAACTGACGTACGGAAATCCAACCAAATGCATTTTGATCGGGTTGATTATTTAAGAGAAAGATCTATGGGTCATGTGTGACATGTATGAGAAAACCCCATGTCAATTCGTGGCACAGTGTGGCTGGTATCACTCAAAGTGTATCTCTTTTGCTTAAAATTGAAATAATTGTAAGTGAAAACAACAACTGACGTACAGAAATCTGACCAAACACATTCGGATTATGTTGATAATTTAGGAGAATGTTAAATGGGTCATTTTAGATGTGTACGAGTCAACTATTCCCCAATATGAGGCACAGTTTGGCTAGTATCAGTCAATGTGCCTCTCTTTTGTTTAAAATAGATTGAATTTTAAGTGAAAACAACAACTTACATTTGGAAAACCAACCAAACTCATTAATATTTTTTTGATACATTAGGAGAACGATCCATGGGTAATGTTTGACGGGTACAAGTCAAACTCTCCTCAATCTATGGTCTGTTGTGGCTGGTATCACTCAAAGTGTCTCTCTTTTGTTTAAAATGGACATAATTTTAAGTTAAAACAACAACTAATGTTTGGAAATCTGAACAAACACATTTGGATTGTGTTGATACTTTAGTAGAATGATCCATGGGTCATGTGTGACGTGTAAGAGTCAACCACACCTTAATCTAAGGCATGGTTTGACCGATATCACTCAAATGTCTCTCTTTTGTTTTAAAAGTAACGGATTTTAAGTGAAAACTACAACTGACGTACGAAAATATGACCAAACACATTAGGATTGTATTTATACATTATGAGAACATCAATGGGTCATGTGTGATGTGTACGAGTCAACCCCACCTCAATTCAAGTAACAATGTGGCCAGTATCCCTCAATGCGTCTCTCTTTTGTTTAAAATGGATAGAATTTTAAGTGAAAACAACAACTGACGTACGAAAAACCCCCTTCCTACCATACACACCAAAAGCATTCATTTTTTCCTAAAGAAACACATACTATTGAAATAAAAACTTTTCCAAAACCATTTTTAATATACCAATGATCTTAAAATCCATGAAATTCATTCCATTTAAACCATTAAATCTCCCCACCCCTGGACACCACCCCACCCTCCCTGGACACCACCCATCCCCTGGACACCCCATGGATATCACCCCCCTCACCCTGGGCTGCCCCATCCCCTGGATGGTCCCCACCCCTTGGAAATCCTCACCTCCATGGACAGCCACCCCCACCCCCCTAGACAACACCACACCCCCCTTGGACATCCCCCAACCTCCTGGACCCCCACCACTTGGACACCACCCCACCCCCTAGACACCCCAACCCCACCCCCTAGACACCCCACCCCTGGAAAGCCCCCCCAACATCCTGGACACCACTCCACCCCCCTAGACACCACCATGGATATCCCCCCCTAGACAGCCCCACCCCCTAGACACCCACATCCCCCCAGACACCCCCACCCCCTGGACACCCACTACCCCCTCGGACAGCCACCCCAAACCCCTGAACAGCCCCCAACAACCTTAATTCTGAATTGAATTCATTATGTATTTAATTAACTCATGAATTATGTGTTAATTGCATATGGGTTAATTGCATATGGGTATACTTGTGGTATGGTTATTGATGAGAGTGGTTTTGTCATGAACTAAAATTCAATTAAATTCTTATTAACCTAATAATGTACCATAGTAGAACACCCTAGGGTCGATCTCAAGGAGGCCGCTAACACATACTATCTTTCTATTGTCACTATTTATAAAATAACTAATATAAAAATATAATAATAATATAAATGGGGGAAATAATTTGAAATTAATACAATATAGATATATTATAAATATATAAATATATAAAAATACAAAATACAAAGAAAATGAAGAAAATACACAGAGAAGTTAGTAGAAGAAAACCATTGTTCTTGGGGTTTCATGGTGGAATTTTCATTGTTATTCAAAATATCTATCAATGAATTATTCAATGCAGAGATCAGGACCATTCACTCTACACCCTCTTGTTTGAAATTTATTACCCTACACCAAGACCTCTGTAGGTTGGAGTAAACTCTTCCACATCATTACCCAATCCAAACTCCACCGTTTGAATGAATTAGATATTGACGGGAAGGAAAAAGAATAAACGAGGAGGAAGAAGTCAATAGTAGAGAAAGTGAGGAGACCTCTCACCACAATCATTTAACCACTACCAATTCCTTAGAATAAAACATAATAAATCAGTAATGCACATAAAACTCAAATACCACCACTTCCCCCCTCGAACAACAGTGAGTGTTAGCTCTCCACAAGCATGGAGTTAGAAAGAAACACGGTGGGAGAAACACATAAAATAAAAGAAATGAATGAAAAGGAGAAATGAACAGTAGAAGAAGAAAGCTACAAAAATATATATTACAAATAAAAAGAACAATTACATAAACAAAACTCAACCTTGCCCCTTGAAATGGATATCCTTGTAAATGGGAGAAGAGGTACATATTTATAGGGAAAATGGTTGATGAAATATCGATTCAATTCTGTCCTCCAGATTTCACTAATTTTAGTCCCATTAAATAGAATAATTGGTAAATAGACCCTTCTTGAAAGTTGTTCCTTATCTTATCCTACGTTCCAATGCAGAGGTTCAGCCTAATTGGTCCACCTATGAATGAGTTATTTATGTTTTAGTGAGGCACTTTTAATCTGCCAAAGTGACTGTTTGTCTTCCACAACTCCAACTTCCCATGGAATTAAGTCCTTGAAACCAGCCACTTCAGACTTGGATTACTTAATGAATGATGTTTATTTGTTCCTCCTCCAGCCCTTTGTTGAATATCAGCTCATTGTATTGGAAATATTCGATATAAAAACACAGCTTTAAAACATTCCAAATCTATGCACAGCTTTCGAGCTACGAATTATGATCTGATTTTGGGCCTCCAAATGATTGATTGAGCTGGGCCTCCAGAAGGACGAAATTCTTCCAATGATGTAATTAAACCTAAAAATAAATAATTTCACAATTTGGGTCAGTGTAGAAAATTATATGGCCGAAATAATGAATTTATATAAAACAGTTAAACACCAAAATTAAGCCATTTTTTGCATTTGAGCTCAAAATACCACTAAAACATAAAAATGTGACAATTGCCCAGAAAATAACACATTGGTGGGATTTATAACATTCAAATACAGTATATAATATGTGAAACTTATATCTTCATTACTCCCCCAAACATACGCATTGCACTACCGAGCAATCATCATATTTACAAATCAAAATTTACACAAAAATAAAAAATGAGAAAACATCAATGAACTCTTCCAAAATGAAAATCCATCATGTCTACTATATGAAAAACATTTCAAAATCATTTTAATTCCTCACATTTAAATTTTTTCATCCTCAAAAATCCATCCATGTCCCAATCACAACCTACCTCACCTTGAAATTTGTGTCACTCTACACTCAAGAGAAATTAAATCTGGAGTTATGCTCATACTTTGAAAGTGAATGTATCACCATAGGCTTGTGACCGTTATCATCTCTCCACAGCGTGAAAAATTAAGATGAATTAAATTATGAGGACTATTTCTTGGTGAATTTTGTGGCTTAGGGTTGGTGGGAAAATGATTGAAAAATCAAGGCTAGAAAGAGGAGGTTATACTCTTAAGAACAATGCATGAATAATCAAGTGAAAACATAGGACAAACCTCACTCAATCCCCTTAAGAATGTGATACACAACACCTACACTTTTTGTATGACATGGGACATGATCCTGAAAATGAATCCAATGAATGACATCATCCAAGTTCTCCATTTTTTCATTTTTTTATTTTTTTTGTAAATCTCCAGAATGGCATAGCTTTTTTTTCTTGTTTTTTGATTTTTTTTCATGGGGAATGAACTGAAAATTGAATACAATGATAAATTTAAGCTCATGTCCATTTTTTCTATTTTTTTCATTTTTTTTGAAGGAGAACTAGTTGAAGCAATAAAACACAATGAAAGGATTACCCATTCCCAATTTGATCTTTATCATCCACTACCCAAAAGGTTGACACACACCTCACATCCCCCATAAATTAAACACATCAAAAGAACACACAAGAAAGGCCTTTCCCCCACACTCAAACTTGAAATATCCATGCAAAAATACTAAGAGTGTGGGTAGGTATGGAAAATTCATCTTGTAATGTGGCTTAATCCTACAAGGAAATTCATGGAATCTAAGGGATTACGAAGGATAGATGTAACAGTAGGTCTCAAGATAAAATATGGCTAGCCAAAAAAATACCTCAATCATATCAAAAACATTCCATGAAGTCCAAAGCTTTGAATGAGAAAAATCACAAGTTCTAGTTCTAACATAAAATCCAAGCTTCTCTCAAGAAAGTTTGGGTATTAGAAAGAATATTTCAAAGTGGTTCAGAATAACTCACAGTACTGGAAAAATATTTGAGTCAGTGTTTCATGGGCATGGATTTCAAAAATAAGCCAAACTCATAAGAATTCTTGAAAATCCAATTCAAGGAAAAAGTCTTCACATTAATAATCCTTCAAAATCCGTTTCTTCAACAATGATTTCAATCATCTCAAAATTAATTAGTGTGTGAAATATGATTAGAATATTCATTAAAGATCAAGGTTACTAAAAAGATGAAAAAGAAAATGAAAAACAAAGCACACGAAACAACTACGTAGGTTGACACTCCCCCCACACCTAGATTTCACTACCCACCATTGCAGCTCAACAAAAGAATGATAAGGGAAAAAAAATAAAAGGAAGGAATGATACAACCTGACTTTATTTTATAGTGGCAGCCTTGAGTTATACACCTAGATACTACCACTTGACCTAAAAAACATTAAATAAAGAAAACATGAGAATATTAAATAAAAATAAAGAGGAAGTGATAAGAAATAGGATAATGCTTGGTTTGACCCCCAAGCGGGTGCTAGGTTTTTACTACCCCTAGTCGAGTAGTTGCAGCAGTTTAACCCCAATCCGATGGTGGGTAGGGTTTCTTGCTCAGAAACCACCAAAACTTCTTTCTTCCAATTCTCTTCATCCTACAACATCCATAGAGAAACCCATAAATAGAGTAGAATATCTCCTTCACCATTTCAATGTGGTACAACTGGAATAATGGGGGAAGTAGGAAGAATGAGTCCTCTTTGTTCACTGCCACAACTTCTTTGTCCACTTCGACTTCAACGTCCAGGGCTTGCTCATATGATGCTGTTTCAAAAAATTCATAATGAAAGTTAGAAAATATTTCCACTTAGATACGATTAAAACATGAACATTCAATATAAAAATCTTCCCTCTTGTGTAGGTCATCTTGAAATACGATCCCTTTAGGCAAGGCCACTGGGAATTCTTTTTCAGTAGGGTCTTCATCATCTTCTTCCAAAACAAGATAGGGGTATAGAGGTAATGATTCATAGATGAATAATATGGGAGGATCACTTACCTTTTTTTCTTCATCAAAATAATACCAATGTTCATCCAAAGCATATTGATCTCCCATAATTGTATCAGCTGGGTTTTCGTCTTCAGGAACCTCTTCATGAAATGGCCAAGGAGAGAGGATTGAATCTTCAAATTGAGTCTTCAAGTCCTCCTTGGGTTCTTCAACATCATATGTTGGTGGGAAAACATTTACCTTTTCTTCTTCATCTTGGTTATTTTGTTGTTGTCGTTACAACTATAGAACATTAACTTCTTCAACGTCAGCCACCAACGATGCTACCATCTTGCTTGCTTGTTCAAGGATTTTGAAATTATTTTGAATCATTACAGCATCTTGTTCCATCTGCAGCATAAAAGCCTCTTCCCTACAAGAAAATTAATTAATAGGACAAGCATATGAAAAATCATGGAAATAATCGATGAACTAAAAAAACAGTGACATGCAATGAAATTATATTTTTTAGTTTTTGAATTTTTTTAATTTTTTTTGGGTTTTTATAAAAAATATAGTGTGAAAGAACTTGAACTCCCAAGAAACGACACCAAATTGATGAGAGTGTAGTGAACCAAAATTCAATTAAATTCTTACTAACCTAATAATGTACCATAGTGGCACACCCTAGGGTTGATCTCAAGGAGGCCGCTAACACACACAATCTTTGTATTGTCACTATTTATAAAATTATTAATATAAAAATATAATACTAATATAAATGGGGGGATAATTTGAAATGTATACAATATAGATATATTATAAATATATAAATATATAAAAATACAAAATATAATGAAAATAAAGAAAATACACAGATAAGTTAGTAGAAGAAAACCATTGTTCTTGGGGTTTTATGGTGGAATTTTCATTATTATTCAAAATATCTATCAATGAATTATTCAATGCGGAGTTCAAGACCTTTCACTCCACACCATCTTGTTTGAAATGTATTAACCTACACCGAGACCTCTACATGTAGCAGTAAACTCTTCCACATCATTACCCAATCCAAAATCCACCGTTTGAATGAATTAGATTTTGATGGGAAGGAAAAAGAATAAATGAGGAGGAAGAAGTAAATAGTAGAGAAAGTGGGGAGACCGCTCACCACAATAATTTAAGCAATACTGATTCTGTAGAATAAAACATGATAAATCAGTAAATCATATAAAACTCAAATACCACCACTTCCCCCCTCGAACAACAGTGAGGGTAAACTCTCCACAAACATTGAGTTACAAAGAAGCACGGTGGGAAAAACACATAAAATAAAAGAAATGAATGAAAAGAAGAAACGGGCAGAAGAAGAAAGCTAGAATAATATAAATATTATAAATAAAAATAACAATTACAGAAATAAAACTCAACCTTTCCCATTTGAAATAGCTATCCATGTAAATGGGAGAAGAGGTACTTATTTATAGGTAAAATGGTTGATGAAATCTCGACTCAATTCTGTCCTCTGGATTTCACTGACTTTTAGTCCCATTAAATGGAAGAATTGGTAAATGTAACCTTCTTGAAAGTTTTTCCTTATCATCTCCCTCGTGGCTCCACAAATGGTCAGCCTAATTGGTCCACGTATTAATGAGGTATTAAAGTTTTAGTGAGGCACATTTAATATGACAAAGTGACTCTTCTTCTTCCACAACTCCGACTTCCCATGCATTTAAGTCCTTGAAACCAGCCGCTTCAGACGTGGAGTACATAACGAAAGATATTAATTTCTTTCTCCTCCATATCCTTGTTGAATATCAGCTCCATTGGATCTGTCATATTTGAGATAAAAACACAGCTTTAAAACATTCCAAATCTGTACACATTTTTCGAGGTCCGGATTAAGAGCTGATTTTGGGCTTCCAAATGATTGATTTTGCTGGGAATCTAGAAGGAAGAAATTCGCCAATGATGTAAGTAAACCTAAAAATAAAGAATTTCACAATTTGGGTTGGTGTAAAAAATTATATGGATGAAATAATGAATTTAAATAAAACAGTTAAACACCAAAATTAAGCCATTTTTTTTGCATTTGAGCTCAAAATACCACTAAAACATAAAAATCTGACAATGGCCCATAAAATAACACATTGGTGGGATTTATAAAATTTAAATATAGTATATAATATGTGAAAATTATTTCTTCATCAGTTATACATGTTGTATATGTATACTTGTTGTAATTAACTTATGAATTATGTGTTAATTTTGTATGGGTATACATGTTGATATGATGATTTTTTTGCAAGTATTGATTGGGTGTGTGACTGTAGAATTTTATGTTATAGAAGGAAAGGAATCTATCAGTTCATTTTTTGGGATGATAAAGGGATCCTTTATCAGCACTAAAAACATGCTGATAAAGGATTGCTTTATCTGCTCTAAAAAGGCGTTGATCAATGATCCCTTTATCAGCGCGTTTTTAGCACTAATAAAGGATAACTTTATCCGCGTTTTTTTAGTGATGATAAAGGATACCATTATCAGCTCTTCTTAGTGCTGATAAAGGGGACTACCTTATCAATTATGAGCTTTGAAGTGATTATTTTGCGCTGTTAAATCCCTTTTTCAGCGCTGATAATGAACGTTTTTTTTGTAGTAGTGTCTAATGCATTCCTCATATGAAAAGGTTTAAACATAACCTAAACATTTGTATTAAAAATAGAATATTAAATGTCAATAATTTATCCATAAACCACGAATGGTGTAAAAAATACACATCCACATTCAGACATATCACAAAACCTTAAATACAATATGGAATATTGGTATCATAATAAATCAACTTCAAACAAGATTAAAATCAATAAAAGGATGTTGACATAGATAAAATCAAGAAATTTTGTAAATAAATATATCTTTCTATTTTGAAATCATCTAAAAGTTATACAGTTATAAAAGAAAACATTCATATTTAAAATATTCTTATAATCTTGTATGGGAAACTTTAACAATGTTATAATGGCGGAAAATAGCTCCACCCGCTGTATAAGTTAAAAAAAGACATTCTTACCTTAACTTTGTCTAAAAGGTCATAAAGTACCTTGTTTGGAAAACAATGGAAAGATTCATTTCAAAACATATGTGTTCCAGTAATGGAATAAATGAATTTAACCCATAGTCTAGTAAATAGTAAAAATGTTTTGAAATATACTTTTAAGAAAACACGGATGTGGATGATAAAGAGGTCTAAGTAGATACTTATGTATTAACAACCTCAGATAATTAAATAGATTGTAGAATTAACCCTTACATTGTAATTTTCCTTAGTAGATGGTATGTTAAACTTCGGTATAATAGTTAAAAAATTATTATTAAATTTTACAAGAACCATATACATAAATATTATATTATATATGATCCTATAATATTTCCTTGTTAATAATATTTCAGTAGTATCATCGTTTCGGGTGTTAAAGGATTCATTTTCCTTTATATGCTTGGTTATTTAAGCCATGTTTTTATGGATATGATGTATTTGATTGATATAAATAATTATATTATGTTCATAAAAATTATTTTTAATCATAAAATGAAAATTATTCTTGAATGATTACGATGGTGAATGAATCTCATCGGGTTCGTGGAGACGGTAATCCGTACGTATGTACAGGCGATAATATCATTATATTGATGGTGAAATCACATATAATTGGATGGTATATCATATATATAGAATCATTATAATTTTATATTTATTATTTACATTATTTATACTCATTATTATACCCATCCAAATAATTAAGTGTTTGAAAAACAAGCCACACCACGACGTGGAGATGGTAAGTCATACGTATGCACATATTGTGACTTTGTCATTTATATGATATAGATAATAACAAATATGTTTGTACCATATTTATAATAACATCATATTATTTAAAAGGTACTGGAGTTATTATTTTGGTACGGAAACAATAATTAAAGAGGAAGTGGAAGAAGAAAAGAACTTGAAAGAGGTTGGTGAAATTATTATCTCTTCTTTGGGTGTTTCCTTTTGAGTTGATAAAACGGGATCCATAGGTTGGATTTAGGGTCAAAGTAATTCCTATAGATTGAAGGGAGGATAGATGAGAGTATATTTGGGTCGGTTTTGGCCGATCCAAATGGCTTTGGAGGTGTAAAAATAAGAGAAGTGGAAGTACCCTTTTATAAGAGAGGTGAGGGTCAATTTAGGAAATGTTTGAAATATTATTTTATAATAAAATAATTTTCGGGTTTTAATGGCTCCAAAATGATTTATTTCGGGGATAATATGAAGATGGATTGAAAAACTCTCACCCAAAAGGTTTTATACTGGTTTATGTCACCATATTATCCCTATCTTTTAAATTTAACTCTTAGTTAAATAGTTTGACATTTACCATGTCTCTTTGTATTTTTATATTATATGGTGAATAAAGATACTATAAAAATCCAATAGAACCCCAAGTGGTTCATTATTAATATATATAACTTTATCTAATTCTTTTGGACTAGCCTTATATTTTTAGGAATATTAAATCAATTAATAATATTGTATTTGTTTTAAAAACTCAATTATGTCAATTTTGACACTATTTAGTATTTGATTTTTTTGAAACCCATAAAAACATTATCACTTCGTATAAAATTTATTAAATCAACCCTATAATTTCATATTAAGCTATAAAATTAGTGTCATTCATCATAAGTCTCAATTTACATTTATTTGGATATTTATAATATCAATTATTTTAATATTTCATCATTAAGGTAATTACTGCATCAACATTATGTCATAAGTAAATTATATCATATAATGTATAAAAATTATAAATAAATATTTTTATCTTTATAATGAATATTTATAGTCGAATTTATATTGTGTGTAACCCTATATTAAAAATCATTTTGTTACTAACTAATGAATTTAAATCTTTTAACTATTCTTTAAATAAAATAATAATAAATGTCCTAATATAATACAAGTAGACCAAACAGGATCATATTTTATTTCTAAGGTTGTTTTTTGTAGAATTAAACTTATCCAATAGAATTTTTACATATGTCAGGGTAATTATAATATCATTTTTACCCTTAATTACCCTATTTACTTTTAACCATGGTAAATAAAATTCAAAAGTTACTATTAACCAAAAATTATTTTCATCTTATTGAACCACATTTTACTTACTGTGGTAAACCGTGTCTCTCGTATTTTTGAAAAATTAACTCCTAGAAGTGGTAAAACTATATTTTATGAAAATTTTCAAATGCATCTCGAAGGTGGGTAAACGACGGTAAAAAGTTCAATAAAATTTTATATATCTAAACTTATAATAAAATTAATCTAATGAATTACATTGAATATATATAAGTATTATGTATCTTTTTTTTGAAATTAACATGGATTGGCTTACCAATCCATGTCCAAGAACATTTATTAAAACAATATAGAGGTTACAAGGTACATACGAGGTGTAGATAGCCTATACCAGCAAGAAAATAAAAAAAGACAGCCCATAAGGAAAAACAGGTGAAACAAGGGCTGTTAAAAGTAACCAGACACACAAAAGCCAAAAAATGCAGCTCATTCTGCATTCTGGGAGAAACTAGATCCACAAAGAACTCACTAAGAAGCTGATCAGAGAACTCCAAGCACGTCAAAGATAGATAATCAGATATAGAGGAACATACCATCAAAACCCGCAATATCACCGAGCTGTTCAACAATAGCAGAGCAGAACCTGTTCTAAGATACACAGCTAGAATAAGTCAAACAGAACAGAGAAGAAAACAAAAATCTAGTTTTCCCCATGGATAGCATTCAAACATAATTAGAAATCCAGCAAATACATTCAATTGATGATGCCAAATCACATAACCTTCATTCCAGGAATCAGAGAAAATATAGCCAAATTGACTCAACTGATCAAAGACAGAAATCCAAAAAGCAAAGCAGATCAGCCAGAACAACAAAAAGTTGAGACCAGTGCACCAGAACAAAGACCACACAGAGGGTCTGCAAACAGAAACATCAAGAAAGTGGTGCTTTCAAATTCAATTTCTCAAAGTAAATGAATTTCATAGCATTTTGGAATTGGTCCTCATTAATAATCCACTTTTGTCTCTCCCGTTTCAACAATTCTTGTTGCTTTCTCATATGATCAAGCCACCCTTGCATTTCCTCTTCTGTGATTTGAAATGAGAAGTAATATAAAACAACGCTGGATTTCTCACATATTAATTCCCTTTTCACTTTTTCAGGGTAAACCTTTTTATTAACCTCAGTCGACCTAGTGGTGATGGTTCTTTCCACTTGAGAGTAATCCTTACGTCTTCTAGTCTTTTTTGGGTTCAGGGTGGTGAAACCATCAGCATCTACCACTGATTTTTTCCTTTCCTAGCCATGGTTTTCAGATATTCTTATTCTAATTGTCTATGATTATCCTCCTCTTCAGATGATGATACACTGCAAACAGATCCATCTCTTTGAACCTTTTCAACAACCTCTTGATCTGTGTTAACAGATCAAGCATGACAGCCCATGTATTTCTTATTCAATGAACAATCACCAAGATTGTGATTTTCTATATTGAGTTGAACAGAATCATTACTATACACAACATTTTGTTGATTAACCTTATTATCCAGAGAAATTGAATCTGTAGCATTGACTTCTGAGACAAAATCTGCAGTTTGGATCGCAGAGATATGATAATTTTCCTTATCCTCCCTAACCTCCAAATTAGTTTCTCTAATTTGTTCATTAGACACCTTAGAGGTACTTGGCGGATTTGAGGTGTTAGGGATTTTAGAAGGGGCTGTTGTCTTGGAAACTTTTTCCACCCAACATGGCTTTAATTGCTTAGTAGAGGGAGCTTCCTGTTTCCCACAATTCTTGCAAACATGACCAGATTTAAAACAATTGCTACAAAATTCAGGAAGGTTTTCAAAAAACACATTCTGAACAAAACCTTTGTCCCCATTTTGAATCAAAAAAACATCTTGGAAGGTCCATAGAGAGATCAATCTCGGTGCATACCCTTGCAACCGAGGGCCTTGTCAAATTAGAGGTGGAAAATCCAATTTAATTGGAGTACCAAACAGTTTAGCAATAGCAAATAAGGCTTCTCTTTTAAACAAGTTAATCGGTAAGTCTGTAAAAGCAAGCCAGATCGGGGCGATGGGGGATTCAAGGCCATTGACATAGTCCGGTGACCATTTAAGAACTTTCATAGAGGATCTCCCAAAATTCCAAAAAACTACGCATCCAGAATCTGTAATAGTCCGAATCTGATGAAAAACTAAAAAGAAAATTCCAAGAGATTAAGAAACCTATTTTGAAGTCGGTAAAGCCTCTCTTTTCCAGTGTATTTCTTAGGAACGGAAGCGAAGGTCTCTGCTTAGAGAAATTACCAATCAAGGCATACTGTAAATCAGAGGCAAGTGGGATTACCTCTTCCTTCGTGAAAGATATAGCATTTAAACCACGATGTCTGAATGCTTTCGGAGCTATAAGCTCAACCTTTCTCAGGTCAGTGGATGAATCGGCACCCACGACTACATCGGCGAAGGATCTAGCATCTCGAAACCCTCTCCTAGGGTTTGCTTCGCAATCGCCTGGACCCGATAGCTCCTTAGCCTCCGCTACCGACATTTTTCCTCATATAAGTATTATGTATCTATTTTTACCTAAATTAAATTAAAATAAAATAACTAATTACATTAATAAAAAGTCCGTTTTAAACAATAATGTTGTGCTTTTCACTATTCATCAAAAATTAAAAGTTTTTAGAAAAATACCAAAAATCCCCCTAATCTAACATCGATATTACGAATTCAAAAATGATGTCCATTTTAAATTTTTTTTATAAAATATCAAAAAGTGTATATTACTATTCTTAATATCTAGTTTGATTGGTCGTGGTGTGTTAAAAGTCCAAGTTTCATAAAACGCAAGCTACTGCATTATTCAAAAATAAATGTATCATGGAAGCTTGGGGTGTTACAATATAAACATGAAATATATTTCTTGGGAGTGGTAGAGCCAAGTGAGGGATAAGTATCCGTAGTTTTTTTCCTAGTTTTTTTCATTTTTGGGAAAAAATAATAATGGGGAAATGATGTATAGACCCATTTTTTTCCTTGTAGGACTTTTAAATATTTAATTATACATTTCTAGATCTAGGCCCTGGGAGGATGTGGTATTATGAGGCCCTATGTGTGAAAAATTAATTTTTAAGAAATAATAATTATATTTTATACAGTGCATGCATTTAGTTAAATAAAATTGGATAACTCTTAAAAATTGATCAGATATAAATAAAAGGCCACTATCGTGTCATGATTGTAGGGTTTTCCCAAGACACAACATAAAATGAGTTAGTGCGGGATTTTCATACCCCTATCTCATTAGATGTCTGTTAAGTGGATTCACATAATTTAATTAATTAATTAATTAAATTAATTCAACCAAAAAATGATGTTCAAAAACACATATCTTTAACCGATTTATTCTAAGGTTTGCCTCAGGAATATGCTATGGATAGATCCTCCTTCCTACCTATGGATAATCAAGATTAAGGATGAAAAAAATGTTAGATCAGATCTGAATAAGATTCAATGAATGCATCCGATTATTTTAATCATTGTGCAAGAAGGTTCTTTACCAGATCGATCGAAAATAGGGGATGGAATCATCATTTGTTATATTATCCTTTGGATTAATATATTGAGTATATCATTATTCATTCTATGATTTTCATCTTGTTATGGTCTTTTCATGAGGCCAAGAACCATATTTCATACTATTTAAGCAATGATCTTACCTCGGTGTTGCATTATTGATCGCCTACTAAGAATGTTTGGCCTGTGATGTTTAAAAGATTTGTTTATTGTGATTTTCACCCTAAATTCATCACATTATTTTCATGTTTGATTCCCGCTATCCTGTATCACCATTTTGAATTACCACCAAGCTCGATTGGGCCCCAACATTCACAACAGATCGATGATGTGGCAATGGTTTGGTGAGAGAAGCACTGATATGAAATCATTGTGGTACAAGTATGCTCGATATTTTTCATTGTGATATGATATATTAGAAATAAGAGATATATTAGAATATGTGGGATATAATCTATAAGATATGATATATGAGATATATGATATAAGATACAAGATATTAGATATAATATATGAGATTCAAATCTAATTTAAATAATCATATATTTATTATATATCTTATCTGAGGTACCTGTTTGATGAACCATTAGAGACAAAGTGATCCTAGAATTGAGATGGTAATTTTACGACCGAAATAGGATACATATTTTTCACTCATGCCTCATGTCAATGAAACAACCAATAATAACAAAAAATTATTATTGTAGAATCTTGTATCTAACATATCTCTCTCATAAAGTCTCGGATTGAATTTCTGCCTATGATGATGCCACTATAATATTTACGCATACATTTCAAGACCAATATTGGGTATTTTTTGGACTCATGGAATAGGAGTGTGAGACACCAATTGACAATATGCGGTGAAATGAGACCTTTCTACTAGGTGTTTGATTGAGGCAAGTGAATTGCCTATCTCGATAATTTTGTAATGTTGAACAAGATGGTTCCCTCAATTTTTTATTTTGAGATAATCTATGTCATGTTCCAAAAATGGTGCACTGAGGTTACACCCAAGGATGACAGTGATTGTACAAGATCAGAAATGATTTCCGAGCATACCCTCCAATAGGACATGGAATTGGTGTGCCCCCATGATTTGTTCTGAATTACCCTCCAATAGGGCATGGTAGTTGAGGTCCATGATGTTATAGTATTACCCTTCATTTGGGTTGGTCAAGGATATACCCCAAAAACCTTACCAAGTTTTCCCTCTAGTTAGACTGGGTAGTGGAGTTCCTCGAAGACCTCATATGTGGTACCCTTTTGTTGGACTATGTAGTGGAGTTCCATAGTGACTATCAGAGTAGGAACCTCCTATCGTACCACGGTATGTGATCCTTACTAAGAATTTGTGGCCCCTCAAAAGTTTAGAACTTTAAAGAGACATGGTTTGATGTGGATTTGGACTCAAAAGTAAGAGGGGTGCTTTCGAAACTAAGGCATGTTCTTGTGATGCGACCTAAAATCTATGGGCGAGTCAGTGCTGCCTAGAAAGGATAAGATCAAGGGGTTATTGCTGAATAAATGAAACTTGTGTTTCTAGGGCAGACATGTGAGATTCTAGGGATCTTTGATGGAATTATTTTTCAAATGTTGGTGACACTTCTTATTGGGATATACTATGATATGGAGATCTCATTACTCTCTAATTTAGAATTCTTAGACTATGCATATATATATATAATTTATTCTAGATTAAAATATGGATTTGGATATTCATATTCCAAGACATGTGATGGCGAGTTGGATATTCCATGGCTTTCTATGTCTATCTTATCGTGGATGGATGAGTCTACTATTATTCTATAGGTGGTGAAGGGTTGATGGGGTGTTCATCAAACCATTGTTTTTATCACCCTATTCTTTTATAAGTATGCATTTAATATCTTGTTAGGTTGAGCATTACCCTTTCACTATACATTATTCTATATACTACCTCAATCTTCATTTGTATCTCTTAGCCCCCCCCTTCAATCCTTTTGGGGAGTTATGCTAGTTATGTATATACTCACCCTACATGGTATTTTCCCACACATGTTATGTCTTTTGTAGATGAAAGACTGGTCGACAGTGACTTCAGTTGAGAACAGGGATACTGGGTGCTTAGACAACGTTTAGTGGTAATAGCATGGGATATAAGAGTTGTTATTTCTTAGATCTTTACTATTTTTTAGTTTTTTTAAGTAGGGACATATTTCTATTAGGACATGTATTTTCCCCTTTACATTTATTTTACACTACCAAAATATTTAGTGTCTAGAGACTCATGCAAGCAACTTTATTTTATAGTAGTTTTTTAGCATTTCCCCTTTACCTCCTGATCTTTTTCACTGAGTTCATTTTGTATGTATGTACTATTACTTTAGAAAATCCTCCCCCACCAGTTTAGTTGTGTCTTCGATGCTTATATCCACCCTTGTCCTATGGATGAGGGCTTAAGGTACCTATTCCTCGAGCGCCAACATGGGTCGGTTTGTGAAAAAAAAATTACACCTCAGTTTATGGAGGCAGTTGTAAAATCCCTAACGCAAAAGCTGCTATAACCAATACCCTGATTTGGGTCACCACCGAATTTTGTGTGTGCCTCTCTATGGGCCATAAGCTCCCCTCTAGAAGTGTGGGTCTATTGAGATATATTAGGAACAACATACCAACTCATTATAGTGAAACCACAATTGAAAAAATATGAATATAAGAAAGAACCAATCTGAACAAAAAATGGAAAATATATAGAAATGTTGAATAAGTAACAAAGTAGAATCTTCTATAATAATAAGATAAATACAATATATGGAAGATAGCCATAAAAATAAAATTACTAAAAACCGAACCATAAAATATCCTCAACATGATCCTGAGTCCCAACATGTCCTGAAACCCCATTCTTGGTCTAAAAATATCATTCATGAACCATACAACAGACCTGCACCTAAAACTTGTACCTGAATACATGTATCATCTACTGATTTTTTGATGTGTCATTGGGTCCCAATAAAGTGTGAGTAAAACTCAATATGCTATCTCCAACATTGTCTAAAGAAATAACTAGATTTTACAAAATATTATTAATATAAATCAATTTCAATAAATATACAAGGATATATGGAAGTATATCCCACATTTAAGAAATTATCAAATAACAATTTTATCCTTTGGGTTCTTCAGGGTCATCCAACAGACTGATCTAACTCCTGTCACACCAATTTCTTATTCCATAGCACAAGGTGTTAAATACTTTTCATCAAAAGGTTCATTTAAAAAAACCATTTATTTACTTAGGTCTGATATTTATTCTGATAATCAAGCCATGTCGATACATTTTGGAGCATAGATCCTTAGTCCAATTTCCAAACACCAGAATAGTAAAACAGTGGGGCATAGAGCATCATCCTTTCCCAACCCTAATAATGAATATCAATCATTATAATAGATCATATATGCTCATTCCAAAATACTAACCAAACAAAACATTGATGTGGCATAGGGAATTAATCTGGCTTGACCCATGGGAGTAGATCACCAATTTACCACCCCAAATATACCACTTATTCACATGGAATTTAATAGCAAACCATTTATAAAAAAATTTAAATTGATCATTTCATTTACCAGGTTCCCAATAGACCCTTAAAATCAAATCATGTAATAAAAATCCAAATAAAATACTCAATTAAAATCATCCTAAATCGTACATTTAATGCATATGACTTCCTCTTTGAAAAACTAAACATTTATCCAAGTATGTATTTTACATTTGCGTCCTTTCATAATAATGATTAATTACTTTTAAAATAATGGGGACATCACTATTATTTAAAAACATAATTTGAAATACCTTAAGAAGACCCCTTTTAAAAATAACATTATGGTCTACACCTCCATTTGAAAACATTTCCCATATTCTAATATTAAATTCATAACCTTAAAAGATAACTGGATCAAAATCCCAAACACATTATTTAACCCATTCAAAATCATCATAGTCATTTAACAAAATCCAACACATATTCAATTCAATTTACCATTTAACCAATACCACATACCAATTTAATATTCATAGCCCATTCAATTTCACAATTACCCAATATCAATATTTACCAACTCATTTAACTATTTTCAAGGGTTTGACATACCCATTGCGTATCCCTAGATCCAGTCTCACATGATCAACGAAAATAATGGGGTATGTTGAGTGTCTTCCACCTCAATCTATCACCAAAATCAATTTCTATAGCCTATAAAAATATAAACTAAAAAAGGTAGAGAAATGGCAGAAGAATTATTTCGAGGTGGTAATGTCCCATTAGCTTCTTGTGTCACAAATCATGTACTTCCATTGAATATGAGGGAAACATACTCTCTCAAGCATTACCACCCCCATCAGTATGTGTAAAATCTCCTCTATGGTCATTGAAAGTGTAATTAATAGAAAAATTTAGGCGCTTCTTCCGTTCAGGGGTCTCTATAGAGCATAAAAAGTTTTTTAAAGTGAGGTCGATATTGGGAGAGAACATCTTGGAAATGGATATGATAACTGATAGAAACCTAAAAGATATGCGATCTAATATGGTCATCTAGCCAGACATGGAAAATTTCTATTACATGCTTTAATGGATCTTTATACTTAAGGTCCACTAGTTCATGGATTCTCCCTGTGGTACTCATACCAATTGTACAAGTCATACAACTCTCCTAACATCAGTGTTTCATTCATCGAAAAATAATATGGATTCATTAAATTTTTATGGGGTCTATATAAAGGTGAAACACTATCTCCTTGTCCATTTATTTTTATGTAGGATTCCCTTAGATAGTATATCAACAGAATTCTCCATATTGGAAGGATTATTTCTTTTCAGTATAATAAGAAACACAGTAGAGTATCAAACCATATGTATGTGGATGATACTATCCTATTTCTCAATGAATGATGATGGTATATCAATAAAATCAATGATATTATTTTTGGAGAAATGAAAATGTTACATAAATATGATAAATCATGAGAAAAGTAGTATCTACATCCCATCACATGGCAAAAGAATGTGTACTTAGTACCTTGAATAACATATTGACATGTATAGACATAAATGCTCAACGAAATATCTTATGCAGTGATATATGAGTCTAGAATTCGTACACACCACTTCAACAAGTTAATTGAAAAGATTTATGGAAAATTGAATAATTTTAATAATCAACTGTTATCACTTAGTGGTCATAAAACATTGGTTAATAGTTTCCTCAATTTAATTCCAATGAAAATACATTCTTCCCTCAAGGTTTTTAAATTAGTTATCTCCATCATTCATAATTCTATGGAGGCTATCAGTAGGGATACACATTGAGATGGTATGAATTACTATGTTTTGAGGTACAAGAAGGTGTATGCTATTTCAGTGGAGGGAAATTAATCTTACATGTGTGTCTATTGAGGTGCATTTCATATATGCTAAATTAGAATAGGATGTGCATGAAGGTCATTCTTGGTGGGGAAGAATCATGATGAAATGAGACAAGATTTATATGGTATCTTCAAATTTAAATCCCCCCATATGGCACTTAATTAAACATCATATGGAATTCCACCTGAGATATACCCTGTGGATCATTGTTTGAGATGACATTAGTTTTGGGCATCAAAACTGGGATAGTGTTTTGTTGGATTTCCTAGTGTTTCTAACTGTAGACATGGCCATTGGAGAAGATAAGAGATACCTAAAATTCACTCAGTCTGTCATTATCAATGGAAAATTTGGCCTCTTTGATCTCATTGATGTGAATAATGATGTTGATAAATTAATTTTGTTGGTTTGATGTCTATAGTTTTTCTAGGAGGGACATTCATCACCTTAGATCTCCACAAACTAATCAGTATAGTTGGGGTGACATTAGTTGGTGTAACATGATCCCTATAAAGATTAATTTTCATGATGGTTCCTCTTCAACAAGGAAATTTAAAATTATTATCATGTATAGAACATATGAATCAAAATGGGGTCCTAGTATCTTTGTTGGGGAACTCCATATGAAGATTCCTCAAATCACACATTCTTTGAAGCTAATTGGTCTTTCGTGGGTTAGCTCACCTTTGGGAACATCACTGGTTCTCCTCCCAGTTACCATTATAATGTTCAGTCTTTACCCTATGGTTTCATGGAGTGGAGGATATAATCTCTAAGTACATTGTAAGGGAACTAATTTTTTTGATGGGATGATTGTTTATTTGGAAGGTGAGGAACTCTTCTCGATATGAGGGTACCTCACGAACATCATTAGACCTCATGTTTTTAGTTGAGATCATATTGTTGAATCTTACTCAACTTTCTATCTTTTGTTCTTGTATCCCATCTATCAGGATCATCATAGACAAATTGAATCTTCATTCATCTATTCCTCATGATCTCTAAGGTTGATGAGTCTAATAGTATCCTCACAGTTGGGCCCTCAATCTCAACTCTGATATATCATGTTCTATGGGTACTATGCAGGATTGCGGGGTTGTTTAAGATACGAAGGGTAATTTGATCCCCACATTTTCAGGCTATTTCTTCCCTTTAGATTCTCTCCGAGTAATGTCTAGGGAGATACTCACAGGCTTGGAGATATATAACTAGAACAATAATATTTTGGAAATTCTAGAGATGGACTACATGATCATTGAGGCATTTTATATAGGTATTGTTGGAATCCCCTGGAAGGTTTCATACTCTATATATTAGTGGATTAGTCTCAGCAATTATTATATGGATGTCCTCCATATATGGAGAGAGGGTAATATTATAGCTGATTTTTTTTGTTTCAAATGGCTTTCGAGGAATGTTTGTTACATGTTCTTTTAATTTGGGTTATTTTCCTCATAAGGTGATGGATTTTGTTTGAGGGGATTCCATTAGGCATCACTATTTCTAGACTCCATATCCCTTTCACCATTATTTGTTTTCTACTTTTTCCCCCAATTATAATTCAATAACATGAAATGTTTACGATGGAATCACAAGTTTTCATAATTCCCTTGAAATATCTCAAACACCCAAAAACCATTTCATTAAACAATGAATAAGTCATTTAACAATAATTAAAATAATCCCATGCTTCTACGATAATATGGGATTTTAAAACAAACCCACCCACAAAAAAAACCTCAATCCACAAATTTAATACATACTATGCCTTCAAGACCCAAAGGACAAGGCATGGGGTCCCCCAACAAAACTTCAACTCTCATGTTTCCTCCTAAATATGGACATGTCATCACCACACATGGACTAATCAAGTAGTCCTGCCCTAATGAAATTCCACCACCATGATCCAAAATTGAAAACCTGATGCCCCTCCAATTATTCATCAACTTGAAACTCATAAATAAAAACATCAAAAATAAGAGAAATGTATGTGTAACTTTACTAAAACATCACACATGATGATACCTTAAAAAAAGTCACTACCCTGGGTGTTCCACAACACATTCGGTACAATCCTCCCATGAAATCATTTCCCAAATCACATGGTGATGTCTCACCTTGTTTCCAAGATTCTAATGGTGATCGAAGATTGGAATCTCCGAAGGAACACATGGATTCAATGAGCATTTCTCTACCCACATCTCTCAAGAAACTGAGTCCCAATGTCCTCAATCCACATCCAAACATCTAAATCACAACCCATGTATAACCTTATCTCAAGGTAATATACTATTCAAATTTAAAGTCAACGCTAAATTTCCAAAACAAAAACACCAATATGAAACTCACATGAGCCCATCCAAACCATACCAACACTCACATAATTATCCGATTACATTCCCGCTATGGTGCTCCCCACTATACAACATCGCTCTCTTGTACCATATCTCGACGATGGAAACCTCAACCATTTAAAAAGAAACAAATGGAACCAAAACTCAACATTCATAGATTACATGATGAGTTTACCAACTCACCGCATCCAATATACATGAGATCACCAGTCAACACTAGAATTATTCAATTCTTCCAAAACCACTAGGAATAAACATGCATGCACTATCCATTTGATGTCTAAGAACAGATTGAACACTATCATGTTCACCTTTATTTTTGAAACATACATTCCATTATAAAATAAATCCAGATGTTTCCTATACATACCGCATCTTTTAATCTTACAATACCTTGTTAGACCATCCATGACATGTTTTTCTAGAAAACATTCATCTTCCACTATCAAAATGAGACCATTTTAACCTCCCCATGGTGACTTCTCACATAAGGGATGTCCCCGTAATTCAACACTCCATCCTGAGAATTTCTCCAACTTCCAGTAAATACCACGATCAGGGAACCCATTTCTCTCCCCATAATCATCAACGTCCTCATCACCCACCACCATTCTGAACCAATGCACCTATACCATCCCCACATCAACCGAGGGTGAGTAGGTTCTCCCCCAAAACCCATATACATTTTATAAAATCAGTTAATATTCCAAAAAATCAACTTAATTTTGTTTATAATAAATCACCTATCTTTCTCATTTTATTTTCTAATTAAAGATATCCTTGGCCAATAGATCTTGTAATAATGAGATTCCTTATTCTAATGTTACTTCTTCATGTGAAAAAAGATGATTTCACCCTTAAATGCATTACAAGTTCAACCAAGAACACCTTCATGAGTTGATTCCCGACCATATATGGGGTTCAGAAACCTAACCTTGATTTCCATCAACCATTTTTTGAGATTATGATGACCATAAATAATCTATCACTGTTATAACATATTTCTTTTAAAATCTCCTAGTGACTAGATCTAATGCTTGGCTCAGTCAACTTCCATAAAAAACCCTCATAGACATTCCATAATAATCCTAATTTTTTCTTCACATGTTTTTTATTGTCTTCATGATGCCACCACATCCATCCATATCCAACTCCACACATACATGATAGACATAGAGATCACCACCTTATGAGTATCATTTTCACTACATTACTCATGAAATTTCAACAACTTTGTATCACAATTAAATCATAATATAAACCAAAAAACTTTTACATAGTTGTACAGGTGCCAAAAGAGTATGAAAATTATGATCACTCACAACTAATTCCTAGCTTCCAAAAATGACACCCTTGGAATTTGTCGACATCTGGTCAATCTCAAGGAATTATACAAAAAACAATCCATCACTAATGAAACCTCAATCATGTCGACATTATAACCTTTTGAAGGTAATGGGTTTTAGTTCACACAAACATATCATCAACAATCACTCTCCACAACATGAATAATAATTCTAAAAGAAAATCATTACAAATTCATGACCCTATGCCTAGTGGTTGTATCCCAAAATTATCATTGGAACCATCTCAATTTCCCCACTCCATTTCATCAATAATGACCCTAGTGACTCACAATAGAAAAAAAATCCATCACAATATAAAAAAAATGTTTCTTATACAAATACACCTCAAACTTTGGGTTCTCAAAAAAAATATGCACTCATCCCGAGCAACCTCTTCACCCATCCTTAATGGAATCATGATTTCAAGCACATGACCATATGTTTAACTCATAAGAACCCTTGAAATCAAAAAAACATTTTTATGACCACACTAAAAAACTGAATATAAATCTAAAGAGACATACATTACAAGAGTTAGTCCCAACACCCACTTACACAACTAACCATGCATCTTGGCCCATCATCCTCATTAGACTCAAGGAATTATCAAAGTTCACATTCCAAAACTCAACCATTCATATAAAGAATCCCAATAGTGTGAAGACCCCTAAACCTAGGTGGAACCACCATAAAACATGTATTCATACAATATTTGGTCACCATTTCATTATCCTTCAAAATCAACATCAAATCCCATGTCAACACAAACAAACAATAGGATGAGGATACCAATTAGTCCTTCACACCATACTAACCTCACAATAAATAATAAGCAACTATAAGCATCGCTAAGAAATTTACTAAGGCATAAAATAGTATTTTAATAAAACCCGATGGATTATACTGTACATTAATCCTACATATAAAACATTAACAAGCATTCCACCTTATAAGGTACCAAAAACATTGGGATAAACTCCCTCAAGGCTACAAATATCTAATAAAGTATGTAAAATCATAAATACACCTCGAGTTTTCTCTCCAAAAAAATTAATATTTTTCTCTTGGACCTATAGGCTAAACCCTCACTAGAAAACAATCTCTATGTGAAAATTCCAAAGTCAAAAACATCTAACTATTCCATACACACTAAAATGTACTAGAAACTGTGATGACCCCACTCACTAGTCACCCATGAATGTCAAATGGAACCATCTCCCTAAATTATGGTCACATCTAACAAATTCCACTGGCTCTACCTTTAATCCATACACATGAAACTTCAACCAAATGATTCTCACATGAAGAAATCCTACCCATGTTCCAAACACACTATAGATAATTCACCAAAAAATTTCCATCTATGTCCCGAACCAATGATACTAACACACATTCATCTTCTCTATGATCTAGACACCTAGTATAGGGAAAAAAATAAAAAATACTAGGCATAAACCCATAAGGGATACTGTACCGATAAAATTAAGCACCTGTTTACAACCTCAAGGTGATTACCTAAATGAGTGTACAACATGAAACACCACTCTAACCAAAGATAAAAACCCACAAAAATTTCTGATCCACACACCATATATCAAAAAAGAAAAATAAATATTCCCAAACCATGCATATAACGATTCCAATAAGAACATTATATATATGAATTCCAAATTTTCCTACAAGTTCCATCATTCTATTTTCCCTTATAAATTTAAACTTAATAATTTTAAATCATGAGGATTTTCATTTCAAAAGAATAAATTTTTCAAAACCAAGGGTTTACACCTTCAAAATACTTTTTATTAGCCAATATATTAAAAAATATCTTTTATTCACGATTAAAAAACAATTCATTAAAATATTTTTAAATGAAATATCAATATTCATAAATGACAAAAAAATGCCACTAAAAGAATATGAATACAATGAAATAATCAATAACATACAACATGCAGATGATATATAAATCAAATGTGCCTACAATTATGCATGAAAACACATTATGTTACTTAAAAAACTAGGAAAAGAGATAAAACCTATTGAATAAATAACATCACATCCATGTGAACCGCACAAGGTGGAAGTATCAACCAATCGCAAAAGTACAAAAATGAAAAAAAAATCCCCCTAGCCCCTTTAGTTTTCCCTCATACATGGGAAAAAATAAACCCATTGACAAGATTATTAACAAGCCCTGATAATATCCAATTATACTATCTACCACCACAAAGTAGTGAGGAAATATAAAACACATATGATACCACTTTTCAACATCCCTGACCTTGTAGACACTATAACTAGTGTGTTGAGCTCGGTCACCACATGATCTCAGGCACACCTCCCTGTATTCCATAGGTTGACGACTAGCATTGCAGGTCCATAGGGATATGTCTAGTAGACTATAATCTCTTATTTGTGTGAAATCGCTACAGAAATTATTTTAATAGGTAAAAGAACCAATCTGAACCGTAAATGTCCAACTAATAGGAAAGCACAATAATTAACCACACAAAATGTTCTATATAATGTGATGAATACACTACACGTCAGTTCAATATACAAATAAAATGACTTAAAACCAATAACAAAACATATTCCAGACACATACAGAAGTCTCTACTCAATCCTTTTATCCCACACATCAATGAAATATCCCATGGATGAACCATACATCGAGTCCCTATCCGGATGTTGTACTTTAAAAAAGCATCATTTTCTTGGGTGCCCATTTTCCATGGAGATCCATGCTGGGAGTGACTGTAACGTAGTATGCCACGAAACATTATGTCTAAATAAATTTCATATGTCTTCCATAGTGTATACAGATAAATCAATAAAATAAAATAAACTTGTCATAAAGTAAATATATCTTCAATATAAGAAAATATCAAATAATAATTTCATAAATTAAGTTATAAATGGTCAAAACCTAATTGAACTTACTCCATCCATAGTAGTTTTCCAATACATTTAATATATATTAACATTAATTTAATCCCAATGTGAATTCTTAAAAAAATCATTTATCAAGTTACCTCACACCTTAGTCTGATAATCAAGCCATGTATATAAATTTGGGAGTATAGAGCCTTGTTACGACAACCTAAACCTAGGAAATACATCAGTGGGGCCAAGAGAATCAGTCCAAACCAACCAAAACAATGTTCCTCAATCCTTAGGTTAAGACCACTGAGCCTTAGTCCAACATCCTAAACAAAAAACACATAGGTGGTTCCTAGAGGATAAGTTCTTTCCAACTTATTGCAGTATATCCTCAGTCTGATTTCCTCCCCCCAAGACTTATTAATATTGACATTATTTATTAACCATTTATCACAATTTCCCATTTTATCATTTTTTACTCAGGTCCTAACAAAACCTTTAAATCATATAATGGTAAAAGAACCCTGAAAATCTAAATTTAAAATAATATTGATGAATACCTTTAAATCACGAGTCATCCTATTTTATAAACTATACATTTCATAAGTGATTCAGTTTTCATTTCTATCGATTAAAAATAATTGTAAATTTATATTAAAAAAAAGGGTACCACATATTAATTTAAATCCCTCATTATAAATCCATTAATAAAACCCATTATTAAATGAATTTTAGGTTTATAGCTCCTTTTTAGAACATTTACTAATTTAAAATAACATATTCTCTATTAAAACAATAAGTTGACCAAAATCGAAAACACTTTATTTAACCCATTCAAAATCCACTTATGAATTTAATAAAATAAAAAATATAATCAATTCAATTTTCCCTTTATCCAATACCTCTTATCAAATTACTATCACAACCCATTAAATCCCGTAATTACTCTATCCTATTATTTATCAACTCATTTTAAAATTTTAAAGGGTTTAAAATACTACATGCATACCCCTATGTTTGGTCTCACACGATCATCAAATTGAACAGGGTCTGTTGAGTGATTCACAACTCAATAATAGGAAAAAATAAAATTTCATAGTATAATGCTTTTAAAATGAAACATGTATGAAAAAAGGAACAAAAAAATACTTATATAAAACATTAATACTATGACAAAAACCATTACAACAACCTACATCTTGCTCGTAGATGACTACTCATCCAAATGATACCCATTTTTAGAATTAAAATGGCATCAACATATATGATGAAGAACACTCATTAAAATTATGGTTTTAGTTATTTGGTTAGAGATTAAACAAAAAACGAAGACACTTACATAATTGGAAGGAAATAGAGTTGTTCATTTACGTAGATGTCTGATTCACAACCAATGATATAAAAATACCTATGAAACGAAGGAGAAACACCCATAAAAGAAAGGAAGGATACCATTTCATCACCTTATCTATTAAATGTAAAATGGTGTAAAAATCATGGGTGTATCATATAATACAAAGAGGGAAAAAATCAAAAAATTCCCAATTATTATGGTCTTGACCGTTTGGTTGTATGGTTGGCCATATAATCTACCAACCGCGCCCCACCCTCTGTTTGAGTGGGGGCTGAGTTTCATGGTCTCCTAAGAAATTTTACATTTTTAAAAACCACATTAGATCTATGTGTGATGGCTTCAACCATGTCTACCTGATTTTAATGTCCCCCTTTCAGGGTTTCCAAACCGTGCACCTTTATTCCCAGGCTCATATGGTAATGTCCCACAGTGACTACTAATCATGTGTCAACCATGAAACATAAAATTTATGGCCATGTATTCCGTCTTTGACATCCAAAACTCCCATTAAACTACCAATCATTTTTATAAACCCAATATTTCTTTTGTCATCCCAAAAAATGAGTTTTTTAGAAGAAATTGCACGTGGATGTACCTCCACAAAATGTTAACATCGTACTACTGCAGTACCCATGTACACACAGGCATAGTTCTCATTTACCATTAGATGATGAAGAGAAAATAATAATTATTCCATTAACATGATAAAATTTTAGTACATAGACTATATAATTTAAATTATGTTATGATGGATTAAATAATTTTTAATGATGTAGATGAATAAATAAATTAAAAGGAGTCGATTAGATGAATAAATATTCATTGGGAAAACAACTTTGGAAAAAACCATATGTCTTTTTGGATTGTTCTTATAAAAATACCAATACCTCAATGATGGGTCCAGGCATGTTGTGAATATATTTCAATATTCCTTTTTTTTAATCTGTATGGATGAATAAATGTGTAGGAATTATGGTAGGATTAGTTTTTTTTATAAGTGAAGTTTGTGGTAAATATTTAAAATATAAAACCTTTTAATTTCATAATTGTCTTACTAAAGATAAGTATCTCGAAATTTATTTTTTCAAACATATGAATGAGATATTATATATAAAACTATTAATTTTAATTTATACATTTTTTTGTTATATTATTACAATACCCCAATATTTTTTAAATTTTGACCAATTTTACACTAAATCATTATGTTAAATTTTAACAATTGTTATTAATAATAACAACAAAAAATAAAATTTACCCTATAACCAAATTTAAATATTTTGATAAAAAACTTTGAATCCATTTAATCATATTAATTTCATAAAATTTGATTAAAATAATCATAGTATGACTTCACAAAATAATATAACAAATAATTTAAATAAAAAATCATTCTAAAGAAAAAAGTGATTTCACACCAAAATAAATTATATATATAATTTTGAAAAATTATTTCATATTATATATAATGAAAGTAATTTTTTAGGAATTTAGATAAATACAAAAATTAATGTTCCCTTAAAACAACATAGTAAAATTCAAATATTGAAAAAGTTTTTTATTATATGAAATTATAATATTTCTTCCTACAATTAAAGTATGTGATTCAAAATTCAAGAAAATATTTTAAAAATAAATATTTAAAATTATAAATATATATTATTTTGTTAAAAATATTATATATATATTTTATTGTTTTTTTATATCATAATGATGCCAAATAATTTATAGTATTTTTTAAAACATAATTACCCACTATTAATCCCAATATAAAATATTTAGAAAAATATTGAAAATTCAGTATAAGAAAATTTAGATAATCTATATTTGGAAATGAAATAATTCTTCATAATAATAAATTTAAAATGTTTGGATGTATTTATTATCTATAAAAATACGTAACATAGTAATGAAAAACTCTAAATAAAGTTAAACATTATCATTTCAATGATTTATACGATTTTTTTCATAGAATTCAAAATTAATCACTAATATATTATGAAATAATAAATAATTTTTTATTATGTATTATTTTATTAAAATATTTTATAACTTAGTTACTCCTATTCAAAATCCCCAATCAAACAGAAATGTTATAATGGACATATTTAAACAATAATAATTTTAGAGTGTATCATGGTTCATTTAAATATTTTTTTGTATGTCACTAAATAATTTATATTCTACTCGTAAAATAAGATAATGGAATGTTAACCGAGTTTAAAGCTATAAAATATGAAAATAATTCCATCTATAGGTTGATGACATGGTCACCAATATATAAGGGAATATTTTCTTCTCTTGTAGTTTGGAGGACACTCACGAGATCCAGATTTTGGGGAAATAATCCTATGAAAAAATAATGGACGGACACATCATGAATTATAGTCCATTTTACAAATACCAATTAGTTAAAAGACTTTAAAATTTTTCTATCTAACCCATTACCTATCATCATAACATCTCTTAGAAGTTATTGAACTGATTTTTACACAAAAAACCTAATTGGTAATCTAATGATGCCCCTAAAGATAAGTATCAACATCTACCACAAAACCTTGTGGAAAAAACTCTACATAAAATGATACATGGAATATATCAATAAAAATTGATAATACGAAGACAGTAGAATACTTAGGTTCACTATTCTTCAAAAATGAGAGAAATTATATATAAGTGAGTGAATGTTGTCCACTATACAACATGTACATCATGATAACATATTATTAAATCCCTATGAGGTATCAAAGAGTTTATATCCACTATCTAAAATAGATATATTCAAAAAAAATGGGTATTATATTATTATGTTTTACACGACTCTTTACTCTATTCAGGAATGTACTTACATTTCACTTAACCTCATGTTTCCTCAATACATGGAATGTAATCTATATACATGGCACATAGAAATACCAGTGAACATCGTTTGAGGGATTTAATTATATTAAAAACCGATTAAATTTCATGACGTTTAGAACCTATTGTCATGTTTGGTGGGTAATTATTGAATTTCATAATATTTTATTGTAATATAGAGCGTGTACTTTGGAAAATACAATGTCTGGGTCTTGCAAGTTTTATAATAGTGTACATCGTTACTCACAAATGTTACACCAGAATAATTTCAAAAAGTGTGAAACTGAGTCATACATATTTTTATATTTATATCAACATAGTGACCATATCCTCCCTGATATAAAAACATGTACTTCTTAGATACCAAAATGTGTAACACATAACACTAGTGGGTGAACAAGGTATATTTTCTATTACCTTGAGGTATAAACAACATGTTGTTAAGGAAACCAGATCGAAAATATTTTCATCCAAGGTTTTTTCACTCCATCTATTCATTTTTATATCATTATGACTATTACACATTTTCATTGACTTAACACTTTGTAGTACATCCATCTTTAAAGAACACTATAGTTATTCTCAACCATAGATCATCATCATTCTATCATATTAACTAGTATAACTCAATTTCTTAAAACTTAACATTCATTCCTTTTAATTCTATGTAATCAAATATGACCTATTTCACCAACCTGATCTATCAAAGTTGAAAAATTGGAATTGGAGATGGTCGATTGCGAGCTAATGATGTAAAGGGTAAAGAAGAATTAATAACATGTTACTGTAAATGGGTTTCAAAAATCATGGTTTTTGACTATAAATAATGATGAAATGGAAAAAAGATAAATTACAATTTAATTAAATAAAAAATAATGATGATATCACTAATACTGATAAGTGGTGTGATACATAGATATTCACTAAGTTTACCATCTGTATATTATTAAAAGAAAAATTATTTTTTATGTAACTAATTGAATTTAATAAAAAAAATCAATATTATTCAAACTCATTATAATTTTATTTACTAATCACTAATATATCATTATTTAAATTGGTCGATAAAAAATTATTTTACTATGAGGATTCATCGAATCTAAAAAAAAAACATAATTTCTAATTCCTATTAGATGAAATTTTCATTATATAATTTGAAAAATATCCAATTTTAACATATTGGATTATATAATTAATAATTTTTTTATATAATTATAGGATTATTATAAAGAGGAAACTATATATTTTTCAATACTTAACCACGGGGGAAAGACGATTCAATAAAATATTATACGATTTATTAGGAAAGGCAATGTGTTCAAGCATTTGGAAATAAAATTTATTTACTAATTACTTTCTCATTGACATTTCACAAAAAATAATTATATACTAAAACAAAAATATACACTGCCAATGAAATAGAATCCACAGAACTCATCTTACATCAGATTACAACTATGTTGAACCCTAAGGGTTACTTCAAGAATGATAAGTATATTATAGGACTATATTAACTATGTTTTATCGACCTAAAGACAAAAAATGTGTTCGTTTATCTCCCAAAACATGAAAAAAATCATCTAAACTCATATAGGTGAAGTAATTCATTCTAATCCTTACATTGGTATCAATATTATGATCCAGGCTTAATTTTATGATTAACCAATATTATTTCATCCAATGTATATATATATATATTTAACTATTAAATATTTAATATATACAAAAATAAAACATGCTTAATTCAACAAAAATTTCATCTGATGGAATTCTATTAAATATAAAACATAATTTATCAAATATAAATTTCTTCCAAGAAAATTATCTATTATAAATTTAATATATAACCCATTTAGAGGTCCTTTATAATGTATACATTATAATAAAATAATTCTCGATTCTTAAAAATATATATTTCTTTACATCTTTATTCTTCTACCATTTCCTTTTTATGAATATTAATTCATTATAATCTGATTGAAAAGTATCATATCTATTTTTTCATCCTTCGAACCCATTCATACCATCAATTATAATTTTTTTATTATTTTATATTTACTAAGCATCTTCACTCTGTAAATTTTAATTTTTTTTTTGGAATATAACACATTTGATGAGGATGAAGGGACCTTTAACCTCACCTTACAATTAATATATATTTCTAGAAATACCATTTATTCAATTATAATTTTTATTCCAAATGTTAAAATCTATATTAATAGACAAAATATACATAAAAAGAATCTTTTAACCTGTAAATTTCTTATTGTTGAGACTATGTCACCAAGTATTCAATGGATCTTGTCTAATTTATTTAAATCCTTTTAGTTAAAAAATTTAATAGATACAAAAAATATTCCATACATATAAAATATTTTCCATCAATTTTTTGAATTTTAATTTTTTCAATTTTTTAGACGTTGAATTATATATAATTTCATTTATTTAGGTATGTTTCTTCTACGGATACAATATTCAAAAGAATTATTTTCATTAACATGATCCAACCTTCCAATACCTGGTTAGGATAGCAGTAGGCCTATTGAGTCCCCCAAATCCTTCAATGTTTTAGGTTCAGAGACTATACCCATGAGAGAAAATGATATATTAGAGGCCATTTCCTATAACAACATGCAATAGATTCAAATCTCAAATACATAATTTATATTAAATAATATCCAAGGATTAAAAAATATTAATCTATAACAAATGGATATATAAGAAAATAACTATCTATAGATACTTCTTGATAGAAAACACTAATACGAAATACATATTTATTATATAATTTAAAAAATGTAATACTGAAACTAGATAAGTGTAGAAACATCTTGACTACATTGAATCCTAGAATTATATATTAGATTATATTCATCCATTATAAATAACCATATTATATTATATGTTGCATATATCATCTATACCTTCTCCATGTCCTACTAAATCACCTCTAATATTATTCATTATCTACACTAACATGTTAATTTTAGGAAAAATTATTATATAATGGAAAGTATAAAAATATGTGGTAAGATACCATGAAAATAAAATGTTGAAAAACAATTATCACCTAGAACCCATGAATGTTGGAAATGAGATGAATGCTAATACATTGTGATGTGGTCTTTTTTCAATATTACCATGGATATTGGAATCATCAACCCTCTCTATTGGGCTCTATAATTGAACTTATCTCATTATTAATAAGAAATATTCCATTTATTAGATACTCATAATTCATAAAGCTGAAAACCAACCTATAGGTTATATATCAAAGGAATCATTGGGTACCTATCTGAGAATAATACTCTCAACATTTATAGAAAACATCACCACAAATAACGAGGAATCATAATAATTGTGATACCTCATGATAATTGTTTTGTGGAACTACATCTTGAATTTGACTGAATGTATGCTAGTGGATATTGTAACACTAGGGTGAAGGTATCACAACTTATCTCATTGATAATACACCAACATTTACAAGTACAAGACTTAGGACCTATCATATTAGAGGATATAAAATCTAAAATATATTATGGGGGCCCACACATGGTTTGAATATTGAATGTATAAACCCTAAAAAAAATAGTGTACTTACAACTTATTGATAAAAGGATTAAAACTAGGATCCTAAGAGGGATCTTCAATCTGTGATACAAAATAAAAAAAACTTTTATAATCCTCTCAAGGAAAACATGGGTTTATTAAAACCATATTTATAGTAAAAAACAACCCTTGCTCTAATGATATTTCCTAGATATCCATGTATCTTTATCTAGTATGAAATCCCTTGAAAAAATCCAAAGTAATGTTCTATAATATACTATGACATTCTTTGATGAAAATAACATAGAATATAATATATAAGAATTAAATTCTATCACCTAAAAATGAAGATATGAAAAAAAATCTACTTTTTATATATCATGTAATTCTGATGCACATGAAAACTGACCCTCAAGAGACAGGAAACCTTGTATTGTTATTATAAATTTCATGTTGAGTTGACAAACTAGCCTCTATTGATTAGAGTATGGTGTGTTGGATTCATTTATATTTATGGGATATTATTTATAATATATTTTAAGTAACATCACCTAAATACAAGATATATACTGGGACACTTAGTGTGGGAATGTTACGTATTTCCTAGAGTAATTCCTAATACATTTCCTATTGCTATTGATTAACATAGTAGGTGACCATAAATTGCACACTATGTTATATATTTTGTATATAGGATATATTAGTTCTATATAATCAGATATACATGGTTTTTGTTTTCTAAAAACCATTCCATATGGCTGGGTCAACATCAAAATTTTACTTTTACACCTTTCCACCATGATTGGTTTTATTTTCACAATTATAAATATTTGACATATCATCTGATGGATCTCACATTACAAGTGACTTTAACTAATAATAGAAACACATATTTATTATTCAATAAATTTTTATACATTTTATAAATACATCATTATCCTCTAATATGTTACATTTCCACTATTATTATATACTTTCCTTACCTTCAAAAATCATTGGATATCTTCCAATTGAGTGACCTAAAAATCAAGAATAATACCATTTTGGTGGTTCATGGTGATTATATTTTTCATGGAAAAATAAAGGATCATCCTAGGATGATAATTTTCACATCATGTGTCATGTTATCCTAACGTTTGGAGTGTTATTTGACTCGAAAAATGGTGTATTGATGGATATTTAGTGGTTTTTTGGATCTGGATAGAAATAAATATCAATTCATAAAGGAATTTACCAATCATGTAGTGATGATAGCCATATTTTGTATGAAAAGGGTCATGCTATATTAGTAAAATTCTTCTAAATAGGGTTTCAAAAAGTGGATGATAATTTTCACCTCAACACAGATCCTAAACTCACATTTGACGAGTAAGGAGTGTACCACATACTATAAAACATCAAGAGAACATCATATTATACTTTTTATATAGTATAATTGATTTGTTGGTTAGGGGTACAAAAAACTATGGTCACATGAAATGAATTACCTTACACACAATCTGGGGAGAGGTTTTTGGTACACACCCTATGATGATGGGAAAATTATATTTTGTGTGATAGTTTTATGGTTTACATAGATCACAATATCCTAATGTAAATATTATTTTAAAAGGAATATAAAAAATTGGGAAACTACTTGAGTTGAAAATCTTATATAATTCCAATTTGATATAGCACAATGGAATGGAAATTATCATTATCAATTCACCGAGTATAAATATATAGATAGATGAATTGAATAGATTTTATGATTAGAGTTCAATTTTTTTTGAGAAGGTTATGAAATGAAATGGTTTCCCAATTCATGTCATCAAAGGAATTTATTAAAATAAAATGTTACAATACAAACATGAGGTGTAATGCTCTTACATGAGCATGGAATCAGCAGAGGTACAATGGGACTCACGAAAATACAAACCCAAAATAAAAAAAATCAGCTTACTTGAGATCGATATAGAGGAGAGAACCAATCTGCAACAGCCAGATAGAATCCCATCCTTGCAGCATATGATCAGAATTCAGCAAAATGTTCCAGATAAAGAGAAAGAATCCTCAAGGTAAAAATCCAAGAATAGCATGGAGATTATCAGAAGTGTAAACCAGGAACTGAGAAGAGATAACCCCATGAGCAGTATCAAAAGAGATCTTAATCCAGAATTAAGAATGACGATTTTAATAGAAGTTTCAAGAAATCTGCATGAAGTCAAAAATCAAAAGAAGACACCATCAATCCAACCATACTGCAATGCTCACCAAACTGTAAGTGTGAAGTCTATCCAAACACAACTAGTTTATCCTTTGCATGACTGATCAACCTACAATCATTCAACTTTCTTCCATAATCAGAATGAAGAATACTTATCAGCAAACAAGTCAAGAAAAACAAAGCAGTCCATCCTGTCAGAGAAAAATCAAGTCCAGAAAACCCCAATATAATCGAGCAGTGAAACCAATGAGAATAAACTAGATGGAGAATCAGACATATCCTGGTTCAAACAACATGAAAAAAGAGATGTCAAGAATCTCTAGAAGAATGAACCATCAAAGGGAGACAAACAGAGTAAATCCAGAATTCTATCATAAAAAAGGAGCTACAAAATCCTATGCAGGCCAATATTCAGAACCAATCCAACAAGGAACAACAGCTCAGAGGTGCAGAGACATAACATCAGATATGATATAATAGAAAATAAATCCAAGGGAACATGATGAGGCCAGCCGAAAGAGGTCTTTCAATCTGCTCCTTCCAACATCCAACTTAAAAGCTTTATGAAACTAGAAAGTAAAATCATAATCGAAATAATATCTGAAAGAATTATTATAGAGATTAAGAAGATTGGGTGCTAATCTTCAATCTTTCATTGAAAATGCATCTTTTTAATATCAAGATATTCCTCGGATGGAATATTACCTTCTTGAAGCTCTTGATGGGAAATTACAAGTAGCCTATCCATATGATCATTCCACACATGAATATCCTACTCATCAAACAACGGTGAAAAATAATACAGCACAGTACTGTAAGCCTCAACACGAGGCTTATCTTGAGGATCATATGTAAGTTTTTTCTTAGAAACATCAGTTTGGGTCTTCTCTTGAGGACCCTTTATAGGTTTAGATTTGGAAACATTGACAGATCTGGTAACAATAGATGAGAGTTCGATTCTTATGAGCATTTACAATGATTTCATGATGAAATTATACAATTCATAACAGGTTTTTCATCCATTTTTGATGATTATTTACCATCATATATCTATATAATACTATTGAAAATAGATGGATCATGAGATAGATAGTTTTATAGAATGATGATTAACCTGTTAGAAGTTGAAGGCCATTCAACAGGGTACTTCAAGGTTAATGAGGCATTTTTCCCATTCCAAAATTTAACAGGGCTGATATCACCGTTGATTTTATTATAGTATTATGCTCAACAACTTGGAATAATAATTTTTTTTATGGGTGATCATGGATCAATTGATAAGGGTAGTCCACCTTTTCCTACTTGGGAGACCTTCACCATAGATGATAGGGTATTATCTATATTCCGAATATATTTAGACTAAATGATATTGCTAAGATATTTTTTTTATGATAGATATCCCTATAACACATCATGTTTCTAGTAAGGTTGTTAGAATGTTAAATGGTCACAAGTTTATCTGATTACATTTTTAAATTAGTAAACGTGTATCAAGTGTGTACTGAAAAATCAAATTATAGAAGATATATCACAAGAATGTGTTTGGATTTTCAATGGATCTCTAGACAAGAATCTGTATATTGTGGTGTTGACATATAATATAATTTTCTTGGAATTGTTCTAAATGGATTCTTTTGAGACCATGGATTGGATATTAGGTCATTATCCATTTTTAAACTTGGATGTGGGAGACTCATGTCTCAATAAATATAGTCTCATTCAACTTACTTCTATGATATTTTAGTTTATTATAATGTAGTTTTTGTCTGTTAAAGCAAGAATAAATCATATTAAGACCATTGTATATGAACTGTAATAATTTTGTATGGTTACTAGTAGTTTCTTTAGGTGTCCTCGAAGTTGTGGAAATGTACCATACAAACATATGAAATGTTAACACTAAGGATTTTTATGTCGGTTGAGATAGAATAGTGGTTAAGTAATGTGATGTTATAATTGTCCCTTCCCCAATTCCCTAGATCCATGCATGGAATCTCTCATATATCAAAAATTAAAAAATTTCATGCAATCCCTTATCACATGATTAATGTTGTGAAATTAATATTTATTTTTATTCCTCCATTATGTTGCATCAGATCTATATCATGGACTATACTGAGAAGAATCTATAGGGAAATATTGCTCTTATAGTGGGAGTGTAGGGAGTGCCTATGTATTCAATGGAGGAGACCTAGTAGGGGTAGTATAATATGTGGTAATTATAGAATGAGTTATTTTTAGATATCCAATAGAGATTCATGGGAGTATATCCTAATGATGAGTACTTATATAGTGGGTATTCCAAGATCCCCTCTTTTTCATAGTGTGTTCTCTTAATATTTTTGGTTGACCAGATTAATAGTTTTTAAAATATTTTAATATTGGTAATTGAAACCTTTTTTATTGTAAACGATGTTTTCCTGAGGTGTGTGAGGGACTAGGAATCAGAACAATTCGATAGCTAAAGGTGGTGTGCCAAAAATGGAGTTGTTGAAACACCATTGGAAAGGTGGGGAAAACCACTAGACTAATGTTGGTCTACTAAGGGGATTTTAAAGCCTATAATATAAACACTAGATATACAGTGAGACCCACAAAAATGGATATGGGTTTTCACAGAATGGGTATACAACATGAGAGACACTGGTTAGAAGTTGTGGTTAACATTTTTTATCGACAAGCCATTTTTGTTTGGCTAGGCCGACGATGTGGTGGTACAGTTATATATTTTATCCTCTGAAGTCTGTTTACAAATAATTTTCCCCATCACAAACCTTAATTCATTTCATTTGAATATAGAAGGATCTCCACAGTCCATTTGGATTCCCAAACCCCTCTCATTTCCCACGAGATCATTTTTTAAATCTTGTGATCGGGATTCTATAAATATAACATGGATTCTATGAATTATTCATGATTTTTTTCTGGAATAAAATTATTCTATCCTAGATATTGGGAGATAGTTACTATCCATAGGGTATCATGGTGTTTCATGTTAATCTTGTGTATGATCATAGTTTCTCCTCTTATACATTCTTTATGAGGGTGTTCTAAAACTACCACCTAAAGGCTATTTTGATTTCTCTAGTATGTTAAACTTTTATGATTATACTAAGACACTATAAACATGGAATATAAAAATTTTATACCTACCGATTTGATGAAATAATATTCTTAGACCTTCCTCAGATCTCATTTAGTCTATTGTAATTGAGTCCAGGACTCATGCACACCTAAGTTGTGTGCCAATCCTTGAAACTATTTTTAAACATAGTTAAATGGACCTAGATCTATTTTATATATAATAAATATTTTATGGTTTTACCTAACATGGTCAATTGATGGGTAATTTGAATGTATTTAACTGGATTAGTGAAAAAATCACTTTTATAAAAGTTGTTAATTGGTATATAATTGGATTTAGCATGATAACATTAGGGAATAAGATGTCATGACATTAATTATTTTTAATTTTTATTAGAATACATATATAATTTATTTTATAATATTTTTATAATCATTAGTATTTTGAAATTATGGAATAAGTTGATTATTAATAGTTGTTTAGATAAATTTACCAATTTGAATTAACAAAGAAAGTCAGGAATTTAAATGAATTTGAATTCATGGAATCATGTTTCTTTTAAATTAATTGGATACATGACCCTGATAAAGGGTAAAGTGACATAGGAACATGTAAACCAGTCGAGAATGTGAATTCATATAGATACCAATAAGCCACAATTAATTTTACCTTTGTATGGTTTTTTCCCATGGGAGCATGTAAGTGGATAAAACATGGGAATTCATATAGATACTTGTATTTATTTGATATTTTACATTTCTCTTAGGCAATGAACTATGGGAACATGTATGTGGCACCAGAATGATAATTGATATACAAATATATATTTATTCTACTGGGAGATATGTTTAGTTACTTTTAATTTTATGGGTGAATCATCCTAATACAGGGTTCATGATTCATCCTAGAAAATATAATCCCCTAGTAGATAGAGATATCTAGAATTTGGGCCCTATCTATGGACATGAATCCCGATGTTTGGAAAGTTTATTTAATGTTCTGCATTTTTTATGATTTATTTACTTTAAGTATAATAATATTGAATTCAATATTTATTATGGATATATTTTTTACACATTAGTTTTTTTCCTACATAGTTATAATCAAGCCCATTTTGGGCACGATTTAGTGTCTAAGCATATTTACTAGATGTTTTTTTGACATTGGAATGTGACCTTCTGATTGAATATTTTTTTAAGTATTAGAGCATGTAGAATGGGATAATAATGGTGTTTAAGAATGGGGTTTTGGATTCTTAATTTTGATCTGTCTTTTAGTTATTTCCATTTTAGACATGAATCATGACATTTAGTTAACTCACTTATAATGAAATGGGATTGTTATATATATTTTTACTTTTGGAATTATTCTAGTTATCAACATGGGTTGTATGTTTTGACTTGTTTATGTTATATATATATATTAATTTTTATTCTATAGAACAGTGTATATTCTCCACATAATATTTCATACACCATAACTATTAATCGATATCCCCTAGAATATGGGGAGGCACACCATATGTCATTTAACAAACCATCTTCAAAACATGATAGATAAATAGTTTGGGGCTATTACAATAGGGATGGAATTTGGTTTTTTATTCATGAAAATTATTAATCATTGTGCAAGATAGACATTACTTCATTAAATACAAAATATTATTTAAAATAACTCAGTAATCTCCCTTAAATAAACTTCAAAATTCAATTAACCTAACAAAAAATATAATCCTACTGTAATTTCAAAATTGTTTTCCCATTACATTATTTTTTATAAAAAATAAATAATAATGTTTTTTCATAGTGTTTTTAAGTTATATCACTATCATGGAATATTAAGTCACTAGTAATCCACAAAATTAGATTTTATATTTTAAAATAGGGTACTCGTATTTCCGGGAGTAAGGTGAACAAATATCATTAAATTAATAAAAAATATCTATAATTTACATTAATTATGAAATTTTATTAATGTAAATTATTAGTAAAATATTTGAAAAAACATTATTCCAAAATTCCTATGAAGTCATCACTATGGGGTATTGAGTAATATGTTTGAGGAAGAAAATGTTATATAACATTAAAATAATGGCTAAATTGGTATATTTTCCTACCTTATTGTCATGAAATTAATGTTTTTATATTCCATCATGAACAATTTTATATTCATCAATGTTTCTCCAGTAAAATTTTGAGCAACCAGTTATAGACTACTAATTTCTCTATTTAATAAGGGTATCCTACTAGGTTATAAATGAGTAATGAATATATATTTGGTCTACTTGGTGAATTTAAGTCGAAATGCATCCCCTTACTATCAAATGAAATGAAAAGACATTAGTGTTTTAAGGGAATATGGTGTTTATATATTTTTCTTGGAATATAAGAATCATCTTGGTTTCTATACTTAATAGAAAAGAGATATATAAAATATGTGAAATTTTCATTGGTTTCCCCATAATAATTTAACAGTATTTTCCCTAAAAATAAATTCACATAGAATGAGAATGAATTGTGATTCAAGAAAACAAACATGAATAGAATAATGGAAACATAGATAGAATCTAAATGAGTATTGATTCACCATTATAGAGAGTACCATGTATCTCATTCACCATTATTTGATGCAATATTTTATTAATCTTATTTTTGGATTGATGCATGTATGAGATGTAATAAACCAACTCATCCAATATCATTGGTCTATATAAATACAGAGAGATATTTCATGAATTCTATATTCCATGAATGATAGTATAGGTCCAAACCTAGACATTTATGAACCAAAAAACATCTATATAGAGACTTTTGAATGCATTTTATGGATTTCCATCAGTACAGTAGGTTATGTTTTTCATTTTATTATATGAACCACCAATATCTCATGAGATGGACTAATGGAAAAATTATTAAACAATATGAACAATATTATGATGTATAAATTAAAACATTGTACTCATTACACACATTTCTAAATATGGTAGTTAATTTATATCCATGTGGTAATTGAGAAGTTAATTGCATCACAATGAACCTGATTCTCAATTAGTTAATATAGACACATTTGATTATTTTGTGTTTAGTTATGATTATACTTCTCAGTAAGGGGCATCCATGAGTGAAAAACATAAATCCCATGATCCAAAGCCCCCCTGAATGGCCCAAAGGCCTTCATTTTTATTTATTTTTGATAACCCACAATTCAAGGGGTTAGGGGGATGGGGATAGTATTTCTAAAGGATATTTATATAAATATCTATAAATTAAAAGATCCTCCATAGTGCACCATGAAAGGGATCCCCATATTTTCAATGACACATTCTACTACAGTCGAATTTAAAAGTTTCACATACTTCAAATGATCATAATCTATAATATCTTGACCACATGATACTATATTAAAAAAAATTAACCTAGAATCTCAAGACATAGAGTGTTGTATTTTGACATGTTTCTCGAGCCAATTTAAAATGATACCTATTTAATGGTTATACCTATACCAACATAGTATACTATTATTTGGGGTAACCTTAGTTGAATTACAATCATCATAAAACCCAATTTAATCCATAAAAGAAAGATTTTATCCACCATAATAGTAATATTGTTTACTCCCCATAATTAGGATAATCCATCAAGTCTATTTCAAAAAATTATATGATCAGAGATGATTTACCGATCATTTATTCCATATAAAAACTCCATCACTTTATGAGACATGATATTTATCTTATTAAATAAAGTATATAACAGATATTCTACTTTAATTAGAACCAATTATGCAAACCCAAGCTGGTTAGACTCAACCACCTGTTTTGAATATAATTCTGAGTAACAGAATCAATTACCATGTCACTTTTACACCATTATAGTTACATAAAAATTATAACAATATTCACAACGTCCAAATAAATCTCTACCAATATATATAACTTGAATGAAAAGTGATGAGGCTCAAAAATATAAAACATAAATCAATATTTTACCACCATATCCATGATTTTAATGTAATAATAGAAAAATCCAAATTCATTGGTTTATATGAATCTATTTATACTCAAATGATTGTTGGATCAATTAATAATCTGCTAATGACAAATGGTTATCTATAAATTATAGGGTAATTCATAACCGTCTTTTAAATAATGATTATTTGTTATGGTATTAGTTTTTACATACTAATGTAGTGGGTTTTTATTTCTCATGATAAAAGAAAATAAATAAATAGACCAAATGTGCACCTTAAAAATCACATTTCTCCTATCCACTAGTCAATGAGGTCATAAGAGGAAAATTGAGTGACGTTATCTAATAAACCACCTATAAAATACATCATGGTTAATTTATTTGTTATTTTATCTGATAAACTATAGACATTAAATATATAACACTGAAAGAAAAATGAAATTAAACTAGTTTTGTAGATGATAGAAACTCTATATCACACTTTTGGAAAAGTTGCACATGTTCTTCATCTAGTATTTATAACTAACTGAACAAAAAAAACCAAGTATCTATGAAAAAACATTTCAATTTATAGATAACCAATTCATATATACATATATGTGGCCCCAAAAACAACACCAAGGAGACCCCAGTGGCCAATAAATTCAAACCACTATGAAACATCTTGGTAACATAATAAAAAAAATATTTTATGTATTACATTCCCCATTAACTATGATTAATCACAGTGTCAACAAAAATGGATGTAATCCCAAAAAATAAATATCCAACATGAATCAAATCAAACAAATTAATTCACTTAGTGAAACTGAATGATCATGAATCATCTGATTATCTATCAAATGACTTTTTTAATTGGGATCCATATAAATGTTTAAGTACTAAAAAATGGTTGGATTGGTTTACAGTAGAATTGAAAATTAATCCTATCATAGTGGAATACATAAATCATACATCCAATCTATATTTTTCTTACCTAATTGAAGATATATAATATGTGAAATTATATGTAGCCAAACTTTCTACATTAAAATCCTAATGGATATTTCTTAGAGGATGTGATGATTATAGTCATATTATCTCCCATATCAAATTACTTTTACAAAAAATAATTTCATATCAAAAACACCTATTGAGATGGAATTGGTATTCAAATATATTTATTTCTAATCATAAGATTTTATTTAAAAAAGGGGTCTATGAATGAAACTACCCACGATGGTGCATCTCTACCATGAAATTCGAAAATTAGAATGAACATTCTATATATCAAACCTATAATGGGGATAAACGATTTACAACCCTGTAACCAATTTAACTAAAGAGGCCTTATGAAAACTAATAATCTTAATGGAATCCAGTTCAGGTTAGATCCAAGGTGTATATCATTGAATTTTTTTGAATCCATATTTCCATTGAGATTTATCTTTAAACCAAACCACATTTTTATCATATTTTAAATATAATTATTGATTAATTTACATCATCCATACAATGAAACAAATAAAACGATAAAATAAGATATGGTAAATCAATGTAATGTGAGTCTAATAATTTATCATTCAATATTCAATATTATATTTTTTTAATAATCTAGAAAATGTGATCTGATCATATTTCATTGTTTGAGGTCCTATAATTTCAAGTTCATAAGAAAATAAAAATGATGAAAATTTCACAATAACATAATATAAGAAATGTAGCTAGAAAATCAGAAATGATTATGAAACCAACTTAAATTATACATCCATAACATAATTTTTCTCATCCTCCATATTACACAGAAGGACCTATCTTATTCATTAAACACAAAAAAATAATAAGACTTTTTCTTTCAAAAAGACCCCAAACGACAGTTACATCACCAAGATCACTAAGTTAGTCCATTACATTAAAACAACTAAAAATAAGGTGTAGTTTACTCAAAGAATGAAAATTAGATTATTCCATTCAATATAAAAATTAAAAAACCCAAATAAATGGTTATTTCAATGAATTTTACTAAAAAACAATAAAAATCTAATTAATGTTATTTTTCTGTAAATATTAAAAAATTGAAAAAACTCTCACTTATAATGCCTCCAATATAATCTTCCCATATATTAAAAACATACAAAATTGATTACACCACTACATTATCTATGTTATTTTCAATGCAAAAAAAATAATAATAAAAATCAATGTAGATGTGTAAATAAATATAAATAAGAAGGAAAATAAGGATCTTATCAAGTATTATCAAATGATCGAAACTGAATAAAGTTTATTGAAACAAATGGTTTGAAGTGGGTAAAAAAGGGTTTTATTCATATTCTCTTTGGATAAAAGGAATAATAATTCCAATGTGTTCTCGATTTAAATGTTTCCTAAAAAAATAATACAAGGGATAGTTTTAGAAAGATCCCGATGTAATAGTGAAATTACAAGGCCAATAGAATAAAACCAACAACACAAGGGAATATAATCAGATAATAATGATAAATAATGGATAACCCCATAATCAACAAAAAACTGAATATTTAAGACCATAATATTTTTTCATGATCAATAGATTCATAATATCACACAACATGTTGATGAATGATCCTATCCTAAAACTAAAACATAATATTACAGGTAATGTCATACTTAAATTCCATACACTATATTGTGGTGTTTCTTTGAATTAGTTTATAATATAAACTCAAGTATCCATGTTTTATTGTATATGTTCAAAGAATAAGGCCTCCATTTTTGGTGAAACGTCCAAAAAAAGTAATGATTTTATACCCAAAATAATGAAAGCTCTGATTTAACTACGGGAAATTTTCCATGGTTTCATTACCCTCAAAACATCACGTTATCTATTTAATATATCTGTAGAAAACCTCTCCAACATGTGATTGAAATTATAGAATTCCCTTTGACACAAAACCCCAGGTAAATGGCCTTTATTTAGGTTTACAAACATGTAAAGACATAGATTATTATAGGATCTATACAATATATCTTCTCATCCTAGAATTTTTTGGGGTAAGAAAAATAAAAATTTCAAGGTCTTCAATCACTTTCCAAAATGAGAAATTTAATATCTAAATTCATTATATGTGTCGAATAAAATAATCTAAAACTAAAACAGTTGATTCCTTAATATCACTGTTTATTAATCGTTATGATTCCTCTTAGAAAATCGACAATACCTATAAAAAACAAAAAACTATTTAACTGTGGTCTATTAATCAATGTAATCAGAATTCCATTCTACTTACCTGAACATGTATTATACTAAAAAATTCTAAATATAATTTATTTCACATCTTAAAATATATTTTTTTCATAAATAAATATATAATATATATTATGAACATAATACAAATATTAAATTATTTCATTAACTATGATTATTACATTTAAAAAATAAGTATATAATATGACTTGGAAATTTTTATAATTGGACAACTATTATAAAAAAACAAGTAAAACAGGAAAATGGGGATCAAATTATTCTCTTAGACTTACATATGTACTGATTAAGATTTTCAAAATAGATATGAAATTAGTATTCAAATCAAAATTTTAGAGAAAAAATATATAAGAATAATAAATTTTTAATTGATTGATAAATAAAGGCATTGATAACTATCTATATGTGTTACTATGTCTGTTGGAATTCTTAAATGAATATTGGAAATGTTACCTGACCCTTACAGACATCAACCCGATAGTTAGGAATAGTAACCTGAACATCAGATTAGTATATTAAACATGAAATATTAAAATACTTTCTAGAAAATATTTATCCTTAATGAATATAGAAAATATAAAAATTTTAATTTTGAAAATAGATATAATGATTAAAACCCAATGAATCAATAAAATTTTTCTTAATAAATGTAACATTTTTTTTCTTCAAAACTATAATACTAATAATTAGAATAAAATATGTTACAAAATTATATTAATAAAATTATTTTTTATTTTGGGAATTACATTGTGAAAAATTAATATTGATGTATTTTTCTGATTTTCTAGGAAGAATAATTTTTAAGTGAATAGTAAAATTAAAATTTTAATGTAACAATTTGATTTTAAATTACGTCTTACATTAAGTAATAACGAAATATTTTTCATTGAATTTCTAGCTCAACAAAAAGTATTTTTAATGAGTTAGATAACTAATAAAAAAGCATTCTTCACCTAAAATAATATCTTCCATCGTCTAAAGCATATACTAACATATGAGAAATACATTTTTTATTTTCCGTTATTTCATTTTATTAGTCACATTTAAAAACGTTATTATGTATATAAAAGAATTAATAAAAGATATATTTATTCAAATATAATTAATAATTTCTTAAATATCACTATGATAAGGTTTACATTATATATTATTTTTTATTGACCAATTTAACCTAAAACAATTTTTTCTATAATTATAAATACCCCTTATCCCACCTTTTGTCAGATCAATTCCCATCCCTATAGAAAATTAAAATATATGAAACCCGAGTAATTGAAATGTAAATTAATAAACATATAGTAAATATTATGTTACAATAATAAATTTTCATTTTATTTTACTGTTTTAGAAACGACTTAGAAACCAACAAATAATATAACCTATTTCTTATTCAACTGACAAACATTATTTTCACTATATAATCAATCACATATTATATAATAATACAACATCATATCCCACATAATATTCTACAAAATAAAATTTTCCAGAAAACCTCAAATATTACTTTTCTTCATTACATTTGAAAAGGGAAACATAATAAGCGGTCCAATGAAATTCTTATTAAGGGTTTACATAAGAAATAAAATTCAAACATCACAATTTAGGATGAGGTAAAAATATAAGTATGAGTATATAAGAAAACAACATAAAAAAATTATATATAAAATTCATACCCCTAACAACAAGGATCATGATCCATGAACCACTACCTGATCTTTTATCATAAATAAGATGATATCAAAGGATCATTACTTCTTATTTCATTGACCAAAAAATATTTCGTGACATCATTAATATAAGACATGGAACATTCTAATGTCCATCATCTCATCATGTTAAAATTTCAATGGTTGATTAGGAGTGCTTCTTAATCCCATATATAACTTCTTACAAGACATCAATCATTACCCAATTAATTATAGGTCATTATAATTTTGGGGCCACCTGCCACAACATACTATAAACATTTATAAGTATCTGACATAGTAAAAATTCAGAATTTATTAAAATAAATATTATCCATAGAACGAAATATGTGTCCTAATTATTTGAAAAAACATTACAATATACAATTTCGATATATAAGGTGGTTATTTTTATAAGAACTTATCCTTGGTTATGAAAAAAATACAATTCAATAGAAAAAATGAAAAAAACCATTGTAATGGAATAACTAAAAAGGTAAAAAATAAGATATTATATATTGGGATCATTTGATATAATGACTATGATTACTAAAAAATGTTATCATATAAATCATGGGTAATTCATGAAACCCAAATCACATAAGTGTAATTCCTATATAAAATGAAAAGGTTTATTTGATAAAAAATGTAAAAGAGTATTTTGAAAATACATTTTACATTTCCATAAAAGATTATGGTTTATGCCATTTGAATTCTTTTAAAAAATTATTTTTAAAAAGAATCATTAATTATGGATTCTTTAATTTGACATGAATATTTATGTTAATGATGTGTTGGGAGGAAGTGAACCCATTTATTGTAATATGGGAGAAAACATTTTTTCAAACATTTACTAGAAACCCTTATTATTAAACCAAAAAAATTCTTTTAAATGAGGATTATAGAAGTATTAATAGAATAAATAATTATTTTTACACTAAAAATTAAATAAAAATATTACTTTGATGATAAAAGAGCGGAAATGGATAATGAACTCTAATTTATTAAGATTATAATTACTCAAAATATTGAATCATTTTACATAGTAAATATAATTAATCTATAAGGATTATTTTAAATAAATGTTTTTTTCAATTATATAAATAGGGAATTAAATATGAAATGAAATGTGATACTCACAGAGAAACATTATTGATCATAAAAGATAACCGAGTTTTAAAAAACCATGTATATTTTTTGGAATATACTAATCGTAGTTTAAGGGAAACAAAATTTTTATTGGATTTTATGTTTAAAAAATTAAATAAAATAAATGAAGTTATATGTCTAATGGATTCTAAATACACAATTCAAATGAATACATGGTTCATAACAAGAAATATGTCTCCTAAGGGTGAAAATTTAGACTAGAATCCCTTATAAGTGATATAATAATTGAGGAAAGATTAATTTCATAAGTATGGTGAATTAAAGAAATATAAAACGCTATAATATAAAAGAACAATAATATAGAATATTTTTTTATGTAGGATAAAAAATATTGACGTATATATTTCAATAAGAATGTTTCTAACTCAATAGGGGTAAATATTTTTATAAAATATATGTACCATGTTCCCTAATCATTTTATGGATTCACCTAATGCCCCAAATAATCAAATTAAAATTATTATATTACCTCTGAGAGCCTTTTTATTATATATTTTATTTAATATACACAATTTATTATCATATTATATTTTTTTATTATATATTTTTTCATTATGTTTGAATAAAAATTAAATCTATGTAGAATTATTTTTATAATTTTTGGTTATCATTGATGATATTTTAATAAAAAGATTAATACAGGGTATATGTATTATATGAAACAAAAAAATATTTAATATTTAATTATATTCATATTCTTATTTAAATTATAATAGTCATCCATTAAGTGGTTTTAAACCATTACTCTTGTTCATGGTAAAATCTTCCTAAACATGATAATATTATAACTTGATATGGGAGTGATGTTATAGAAGTGAATAATATAATTCAAAAATAATAATAAGTTTATTTTTTAAATTTAATTAATATATTATTCTAGTTTCTGTGAAGTATTTACAGAAAGTAAAAATCAAGATGAAATACTATACACACTACTTCATTGATGCATTTTTTCACACAACAGATGGGTAATATTGTTACGATTTACGAAGAGGATAGAATAGTGGAGATAGTTGGTTTTCATTAATATATTTAAAATTTAATATACTAATTGTACAAGATTTATTATACTACTATATAATATTAGGTTTGGAATAAGGTAACTAAGATGAAAAGTAAAGGAGTATGTAATTCTCAATTTGGTTCCTAGAGCATTCTATTTAATGCTTCCTTGGACATGAAGGAATTTGAATATTAAAATGAAACTAGGAATAATTAAGCTTCTAGATAATTATATGGGTTCAATAACATAATAGTCTAAAGGATTTTTTCAATTTAATTGGTATGGTAAGAAGGACTTTATGTGTTCCCTTCAACATCTGAGGAAAATAAAACTTTTGTGAATACACTTCAGGTTTTCAATAATATCATTAAATAATTCAAAGGAAAAATACTTACATGGATAAAAATAATATATTTTTGGGTGATAATAGGTCTTGGAAGAATCAACAATAATTTCATATAAAGTTTTTCATTATTTACCATTATTTTTAGCACATTTTACTATTCTGGTTTTTCACATTAGTAAATATTCTTCAACTCAACAATCTTAATTTAAATTAATAACTTAAGGTATCCCCTTAAAATGTTTTTATAATATTAAATAATTTAATACACTTTTAATCTTATTAAATTTAAGTTAATGGAAAAATTATTATTAAATGTCAATATGTAATTTATTGAAAACATTTTTTTAAAAAAATTGTGTTTTTACCATAATGTGTTCTTAATTATTTTGTAATTGATTACCAATTGAATGATTCATAATTTATTTAATTATTGTATTAAAAATTATATTTGTGGGTCCTTTTAGAAAAAAATAACATATATAATTAGATATAAAATATTCAATATAAATTAAATAATATTTACAAAATGATAATTTTTACCATTATAAAGGTCATACACATTAATGATAGAAAACATAAACTTATGAACAGAAAATATAATTGAACATATTAAATAATATGATAATCAAATATAAATTATTAAATATTTTTTTTAAATTTCTATTAGTGATTGTGAGTTAATTTTCACTGATCTAAAGAAATTATTTTTTAGAATAGAATTTTACATATATTTAAGAAACAATATACATACTTTTTAGAAGTAAAAATTAATAATTTTGAATTATTTATTTATGATATAAAATTATATATTTTATATAAATTTATTTAAATAAATATTGAGACATTCTTCTGTTATGATAATTTCATAAAAGTGATGGTTTTAGAAATATCTTTATTTTTTCACAATTTAAAAAATAAACTGTATCTTTTAATGAAATTTAAAAAATACAAACCAAGATAATATTGATATTATAAATCCAATGGTGAAATTAGTTTCTTATAATAAATTTTCTAATAATTTTTAAATTTATCTTTTTATTACTAAATATTACTCAAATTATTGAAAATAAAAATTCTTTTCTCTTTTCTTTTCACAATTACTGAAACTTAACTTTTTTATTGTAGAAAACACTTCTAAAGAAAAATTGAGAAACCATAGTTCAAGAACTAATGTAAATATAGAAACCATTAGAGGACAACTTAAATCTATTTTTTATATCCATACATAATTTCTAAGAAATAGTACTAACCAGAGAGTCTGGATCATCTTTCAAAAGGTATTCGAACCGATACACCAGCTTGTCCTAAGACTGGATGTTCTCCTCTTGACTGATCTTCCACGTATTGAATCCCCTGATCAATATTAGATCTAGTTTTTCAATCCAGTTACTTTTCTCCTCATTGGTGACCACCCTTAATGACCTTTCCATCATCTTGTCAGCTTCTTCTTTAGTAGCCTTAATTGTCAAAATAGATTAAATAATTTCTTTTTATGAGTGCATGAGCAACTCCACAAAAGAGTCTCTCACAACCCCAAGCTCCCGCTACTGTCCAGATTCATCCTTGGAGGGAGGAACTATTCCCTTCAATTTCATAACTGATCTGGTCTCCCTTGGTGGAGGCCGAAAAGAATAATCCTTCCCCACTTTCTGAGTACCCGTCTGGTTCTTACTACGTCTTGGACTTTAAATCCAATCACCTTGGGTGTCACTTTCTATATATCCTAATGCGTAATCAGATTTCTCATCACTGGACTTGGTCATAGAGGCCCCCTTTTGATCCATTGAAGGTATAACTGGGTAAATTTCAACCTCTTGAACCGGATTCTCATGCAACAACCCTTCAAAACTATTGATCAGTATAATAGCGTCCATCTACTAACACTGAAACACTTTAAAACCAGATGAGTCGCCCTCCCTTGGTGACTTAAATGCCTTAGCTGGACCCTAGTCAAAGGTACTGGTCCTTGAGCACACTGTCTTGGTGTATGAAACAACCATAAGAGTCATTGATCCTCCTTCATCTACCATGTGTGAACCCATAAGAATGAGACCACTATCAGGCCATACCTTCTCCACAGCAGGACCCTCTAGCCCCAATGGAGTAGGTAGAGGGGGTTGGGATACTCATAAATCATTCCTGATGTGACCGAAGATGTCAGACGCAAAAGTAATCACTTCCTGTGATCTATGCTTCATATCCATTGTTGATTTAGACTCAGTGTCCACTCCCACCGACTTCTATTCAGACAAGGATGCCTCAACACCTGCCTCTGTAACCTTACCACTGTCCACACCCATCTTCCTGGTGGGATTCATAGAACCCCTTCTTCTGGCTGGAAATGAATAACCCATACGCTTATAGAAATCACAAAAATCAGACCATTATTTGTAAACCAGATGCATCTTATAACAAAACTCTTAACCTACTGTGATCCAGAAATTATCGAATGGAACTCTTGACACATTCACCTCCACATAGACTCGTGGGCTAACAGGATGAAAAATTTATTCAGTATGGAAATATGAACACAAGAATATACCCACTGAGATCCCAAGCATCCTAATCACAGAGGGGTTTTGAAATGGTAGATAATGGTAAGATAAACTAACCCAGATCGCCATCGAAGAAGAGTCGTGCTTCATATGGAAGTCATAGGTCCATCTAAAGAGGTAGAACTGGAATCCATTGAAGCTCCGAGGTGCACTAGATCATTCTCTAATTAAATTTTCTTCCAAAGAGAATCGTATCATAATAATTCTACTGTCAGGAAAACCCACCATCACCCTTTCTTTTATGTTCCAAGATCCAAAAACATTCCTTATCTCTAGTTACACAACCCCTCAATATCTATCTGTATGATCCATGTATAATGTATGGTCTTGTGAAACTCGATAATGGTTATTCAACTATCATAGAGCATATGAAAATTTCTATGACCTTTAACATCAGTCACATATAATTTTTCTCATACAGTAACTATTTATGTTCATAGTAGGCTTTTTATTGAGAAAATCCCAATGAAAATTATTCCTTTTTGATCTTCATTAGATGAACATCATATGGGTGTCATTCTCTACTCGATATCATTTCATTCTTCAAATATATCATAATATATGTGAATTATTTTATATTAATTATTTTAAGTACTACATTATAATTGAGTAATTTTATTTTAACAAATCTCATATTCCTTTTAATTTACTATGTATATAGGGAAACCTATTAATATAATATTTATTTAGGGAAAATAATTTTTTGAAAAATATATAATTCCTTCCTAATGAACTATAAATAATAAGTATGTTCATCAAACATTAAAGGACATATTTTATCTTTTTATATAATAATAATACAATAAATACCTTTTTTCACTATATAATAGGATAAAACTAAAATGAAACAACAGATAGTCAATAATTTAGGGTAAATTGAATATCAAATTAAATAGAATTAATTTCATAGTCTTTTCTCTATTTCAATGGTCTAAGTTGTTTTTGATTCCCATTTACCTTATTATCCCATATATTATGATAATTATTTTCATATTCTCTAATATCTAATAAATTCATCCAATAAATATTTGTATCCTCTGTATTTTCCAAATAAATTGGGTATTATTGTAACATCCCACGTAAATAAAGAACTTGATATTTTTCATATTCATTAATATATGTGAATTAAATATAAATTATTCTTTAATGGTGATGCTATGTTCGATGGCGTACCTGATATGCAACAATGGGTTTCTTTGAAATCTTACATTGCACACTAATAATATAATATTATTATTTAAAGTGGTAGTTAACAAATAGCCATTGTATTGGGGGGAATAAATAGAACTAACTAAAATATGATTATACATGTTTGTTGAATAGTTTTACATTTATCTAATAAATGTTAGAGGCTTAAAATGTGAATGAATCTAAGCATAAATACTCTAATATTCTTTAAAAGGTCGATTTACCGACATTCAATGGTGGACCCTCTTTAAATATAGTTTTGGTAATTTCAATATGTTCTATTTGACAAAATAATATTATTCTTTAGATTCGGGACATCAAAATTTACTTTCGATAAAATTTTTGGTATTCTTCTGATAATGTTCATTTTTTATGAATAATGAAAAATACTGTATTATAATTCAAAACTGTGTTTTAATCTAACTTATTTATATGGTTAAATTATCTTTTTAACTATTTATAAAGATTAATTAGAATATATATTTACCAGTTAATCCAATTTTGTACATTTTAATTAATTTCACTTTGAAATAGGACATACAGAAGTGTCAATATTTTGATAGTTATTATTTCTTAAAAACACGCTTTTTGTTTTGATAAGGGGAATTGATTTTAAATTAATTTCTTCCACTTATGTGTTATGAATTTAGAAAAATGGATTCCATATTTGGAATCCATACTTTTAAATTGTGTAAATAGATAACTTTTATTTTTAGACATTTTAAATATTTACATCAGTAAATATTTTGTTTTCCAGGATTAAAGGGTAAATATAGTAAATAAGGGTAAAATATAATATTATAATAATATAAAATTCCCTAACATGTGTCATAATCCTATTTTCTGATACATGTCCGACCATTTGCATCCTTGGGTCCAAATGGGGACCCCATGGATCCACATGGGAGTAATAATGACACATTATTTTAATTATTTTAAAGTAAATACAAAAATGACATAAAAAAATATCTTTTAGTAAATCGATTTTTACATGGGGTTATATAAGTTATATTTTTTACGATAAATAGTTTTTGGAAAGATATAACTATTTCCTACATCATGGTATTTTTTTAATATTTTTTGGACATCACATTAATTAAAAACTTTATTACACAATAATGATGCATTATTTACCTCATCAATAAATAATTTAAATAAATAAGATTATAAATATTAAAAAATTATACAAAACATATCCAATTATTATTGGATGATTTTATTTCAACCATGAGTCATCTTAAAATCCACGTTAATGTTTATTTTACCTTTTTAAACTTATAATGAGGTTGTAATAAAATAATTGTTTCAAACTTTCCTAAAGATCCCTCCTCTCTATTATAAAAATCCCTCACTTCTAACCAATTCCTCACACCATTAATGCCTTTTTTTCTCGTCCCAAATCTGCTCAATTAATCTCACTACATCTCTATCCTAGTCCTATAATCATTACCATAGGCATAAGGCACTTCAAGAAGTTATTTTGGTTCAAACCAAAGGGAGTTACCCAAATTAAAGGTAACGATTTCTCTTAAATTCTTTTATTTTATTTTACTTTTCCAACCCCTTAACTATTATTATTCCTTTCTTTTATTACAAAAAAAGTATCCTAAATATACTAGGATTTATTTTTTAGAAGTATTCCAACTATACTTACACACACTTCCATCTAATGGATGAAGAACGTACTATTTCAGTGAATAGAAAACTAACGCCTCACGAAGCGTTGATTGTTCAATTATCTCCTACCGCCTCTTATGGTGGCCATTAAGATGGAACTGGATTTATATATGATATATATTATGTTTTTATTTTCTATATGTTTCTTTAAATTTTTTTTCCAACATACCATTATGCCTTCCAATATGTGTAAACATGATAATTTCATTTGAGGAAGTGCGGACTACCACCCCCTCAAGGTGATGTGATTCATTCATGACATACATAGAATGTATAAAGATGGAGTTAATGAAATTATGTAACATATATATCGTAGGATATTATAATTGAAGTATAATATACCTATGTATCATTATTGTTTCATACCATTAATTATTTAATAGAAATGAAAGTAGCGTTCATACGTACGTACGACTTACCGTCTCCATGAACGGTGCATTTCATTTCTTATCTCCAAAATGGTATGTTATATTATAAATATATATACATATATACTATAGATATATATAATATATATGATATCAAAATAATTAATGTCATTATAGAGATAATGAAGTTTTGACCACATGGATAAATTGTAATTATAACAAGTTCATTTTTAACTCAAATTCCGAACATCTACAAAATGTCTGATATGAACTCAAATAATTAACTGAATATTTTTACAAGGTAATAAGTAATATAAGAGAAATAATAAAAATTTAAAGTTTTATTAAGATAGTATAAATTAACATAAGTTTACTATTCAATAATAACAAGGAACATATGAGTCAAGTTGGACATGAGGTAAGTGATTTCTTATCTCACTTTTAATTCCCTGAGATTTCCATTGTTCACCACTTATTTATTGCATGTTGTGTATTTTTTACAGCCATTTGATATATAATATCATGATTATATTTATATTCATGGTGCTTTGTGATTAGTTTTATGGTTAATAAATTTTTCTGATATGACTCGATTGATTACAACGTGGTAAGAGTTTTTTATCTCACTTTTTATTCCCATGAGATTCATGCTATATTAGCCACTATTTCCTTATGTATAGGGGATGTACTGCCCATGATTGTATTATTTGTGTAATATAGTTTAATATATTAGTATTTACAAATTAATTTTGTGATATTTCTCTCATGGGGTGTATGTTTTGTATGTTACCAAATCGGTATGGGAACCTTTCACCCTCCTCTTTTTAAAAGACTTATTTTTTATATTTTTTAATTTTCATCTTATTATGTTGGGATATTTTCTTATATATCCTTATTGATGTAAATTTTATGTTCAAGTCATGATATATCCTTTTCTCTCTCATCAAATTATTTTATAAATTTTAATGTGACGTCGTTAGGCTATCGAATTTCTGTAAGAAAACTTCTTAACCCAATTTCAATTTTTGAGTTAAACATCTACTTCATGATAATATCGTTCTATGAATATGTGTGAATAACCTCTGATTGTTTTACACTTAATATCCACTTTTATTGGGTGTATTTATATTTGTCACACATAATTATGTAATTCATTTATCCTTAATCCAATGATACCTTCTTTATAAGGGATTTCGTCTCAATTTACATTTCCATTGAGACTTCATTGTTGATATGCACCAATTCACTCTTATATGGTGTATATACACAACTTTGGCATATTATATCATGAATACCTCTATTCTTATGATATTATTAAGTTGTGATTAAATTTTATTCCTCAGTTATTTAAATTCTAGGATCTCTCATTTTGTTAAAAATGCTTTAACTAAAATATCATTATAAATATTTTAAAGGTTTATTCTTCTAAATATTTCACATTAATGTCCATGTTTTAAAAATGGTTTTAAGGATTTATTAATATGGATATGAATGTTATGAAATTTAAATTTCTTTTAAAATATTCAAAGTGTTATGGGAAACTTTGATTAAAAAATCTCTTTATTTAATATTTTAAATGGTTTTAAAAATGGTTTGATAAAAGATTTGATTTTGTCAACATTTTGAAATGATATATTGTGATTGAAATGTGAAATGTTATCTTTCCATTTTTTTTGTTTTATGGGTTATGAATATGTTATGAATATTGGGCATTTTTTACATATACAGATGGTTCTGTGATAAACCTAGGGCGGGTGAGCTTGAGATAGCTCTCCAATGCATTGGGTAATGGGATGGAGGTAAATGTGAATGTTTCTCATTATAGATTTAGGGAATATACTGTGCTGGGCATTCCAAGTGTAACTCTCTATGTATCTGTGATAGCTAAAATGTAAGTTTGATATGGATTCCACAAGTTACCTTTATGATTTATGATTTCTGTGTGTTATTCATAAATCTTATTATTTCATGGGTATGTTATGATTTAAAAGTATGGTTTCATTGTTTTTTATTTATTGATGGGCTAATGTTTTCATTCCTTATTTTATATCCCTTACTGTTCTTTTTAATCTCAAACCATGTTTTTGAAATGTTTTCCATAGGACTAAAAGATGAATAAGGGTCATGGATGGGATCAAGTAAAAGTCATGCTGTCTAAAACATGGAACTAGACATGAATATTTTTTTTCAAGTGTTTTTATTTTATGAAAAATGGATATTGAGTACACTTGTCTACATGTAATATTCATGGAGTTATGTAAATGTTATGACCCAATTATCTAAAACTATAAACATGAAGGATCCTCAATGTGAATTATCCATTTAATTCATGATTGTGTAATGTTTAAGCACGAGTCCTTATAGTTGGTATCAGAGGTCAGTTTAGACAACTTTATGAATTAAGTGTTTTCATTAAACACATGGTTAGTTCATATTTCTATTATTCTAGTTAAATCCTTGTTTTATAACTTTTTTAAGATCATGGAAATTTTGTTACAAATTGAAGGAATAGGGTCTAAAACGATATTCCTATCTCTTTATGATGACTTTCTTTCAATAATAATTGCAAAGTCGTGTTCGGATGATTGTGAAACCTTTTCTAACATAAAACTCACTTGCAAGAAATTATTTGAGATATCAAACACCTCCATTATACCCTGATATCCTCTTGGATCATGGGTTATATTTAATCAAATACAATTTTCATAATATTCTCATATTTTTGAGAAAGGTAAATATTTTCAATGAATTTTCAAATATTTTACCTTATCACAAGATTTTGAAGCATATTATGATTTTGAAACAGGTTCTGAAGAAGGAGACACTTTCACAATATATTTTTATTTTCTTTTACAATATAGTATCATAGCACATAATTATGGTATTTTAAAAGGATCATTAATTTAATGTTTCCACTCAAATTCGGTTTGACTATTTTATAGAAATCATGTTTTATCAGATGTTTTGAAATTATTTTCCATACATGATTTTTTTCCAAAACTATTTTCCTACGAACACCCTTATGACACAAGTTGTAAAAGGTGTATTTGGATGATGGAAGAAAATGATTTTGAATGATATCTAAATCATTGTTTCAATTAAAGGACCTTATACCTATGTTAACAAGATAAAGATGAAACCAAGTGGACACCATGATCAAGGTATGATGTTATTTATTTTTGGAATAGTTTTATTTTATAATATTGTTTTGAAAAAAATGATAATATATAATATGTTGAGGTCTTAATGTGTTGGGATGAAAATTAAAGTTATAAGAAAACCTTTTAGGTTAAAACATGTTAGGTTTGTTTTTTAATTTTATAAAAAGAACAACATACATACCGTATGACAACCCATGGCATCGGACAAAGCTGTGGGAATCGAACCCACAACCAAAGTGAGATTGAGATTTATCACATACCACTAGACTACGTGAAGTCTTTGGTTAGTATGACTTATTATTTTTAGTTAAATGATTTTATGAATCAATAATATGTATATTTTGGGATGTTATGTTTTATTAAAAATAAATCCTTAATATATGAAAATTATTTGGTGATTAATTGAAAAAGGTTATTTTGGAAGATGTTATATATTTTGGGGAAACACTATATGATTAAGAAAAATAGAATACTATGGTATTTCATTTGTGGAGTAATTATTGAAATTTTATTTTGGAAGAATATCTCGTTTTATTATGTACATATAGGGATTTGGGTTATTTATGAAAATGATTAACCTATCATAGAGAATATGTGATTTGGATAATTACGCTTCAGTATGAGACTTTAAGAGTATTCTATGTTTTTGGAGTTAAATGTTAATATTTAATGTGGAAGACTATGTTATTAAAAACTTATATGTTTTGGGTTTCAATCTTATTTTAGATAAGTTTAAAAAAATCAAGGAGAATTGTGTATTGAATGGTCTTTCTTGAACTTTGGGTACTTTTTGTTATAAAATATTACCCTTTTTTGGGATTATATGATCTCGTACTAACCATTTTGGTTTTAGTTTATGTCTAAAGACAAGGGAAATATATAGTTCTTCTTTTGTGGATTATGTGATTCTATAGAAGTTGATTATTGTGATTCTAATGTGGCCAAGTCTCTTTGAATAATCATTGTTTAGAGAAAATATTAGTTTTTTGTAGAAACTTATTAAAGGATGAAACTCTACTTGAAGGGTAGTGTATTTCATTATGTTCTTATTCTATGTAGTAAATGAATTCCTAAAAATTATGAAAAGGAATGTAAAACAGAAACGTTTTTGTTTTACGTTTCCTACTGGGCAATCAAATACCATTTAACACATCATATATTTGTGATTTTCTGGTGGTTAACATTCTCCCAATAATTTTTTCTATCACTCTCCATCAGAACTTGACCATTTGTTCCCTCTTACATATCCATGGTTTCTTACATAGAATCTATGTATGGGTTATCTCGGGTGACCATTGTACTTCTATTTCCTTCTTTTAAAGTGATAGTTTTATTGAATCTTTTCTGATGTGAGACTTTTAATGATGTTTCCAATCCCAATTTTAAAAATTGTGAGGATGCAATTCCCAAAAGGGGGGAGGGATGTAACATCACAGGTAAATAAAGAACATGAAAATTTTCATATTTATTAATATTTGTGAATTAAATAATAATTATTTTTTAAAGGGGATGATATGTTCGATGGTGTACTACATACACCACAATGGGTTTCTTTGAAATCTTACGTTTCACACTAATAATTCAATATTATTATTTTAAAATGGTAGTTAACACCTAGCCGTTGTATTGGAGGGAATGAATAGAACTAACTACAATATGATTAAATATGTTTGTTAAATATTTTTTACATTTTTCCAATAAATGTTAGAGGCTTAAAACGTGAATGAATCTAAGCATAAATACTCTAATATTTTTTAAAAGGCCGATTTACCGCATTTTAATGGTGAAGCCTATGTAAATATAGTTTTGGTCATTTTTATATGTTATATTTGACAAAATAAAACTCTTTTTTATATTCAGGACATCAAAATTTACTTTGGATGAAATTTTGGAATTTTTCTGATACTGATCAGTTTTTATGAATAGTGAAAAATGATGTATTTTAATTCAAAACTATGTTTTAATATAATTTATTTATATGGTTTTATTATAATTTTAATTGGTTTTAAAGTGTAATTATAATATATTTTTACCATTTAATTCAATTTTGGACATTGGAATTAATTTCACTTACAAATTGGATATAAAAAAGTGTTATTCTATTGATAGTTATTTCTTAAAAAACATGCTTTCTATTTTGACAGCGGGAATTAATTGAAAATTAATTTCTACCACTTTTGTGTTTTGACTTTAGAAAAATGGGTTCCATATTTGGAATAATTAGGTAAAAATTGTGTAAATAGTAAACATTTATTTTTAGACATTTTAAATATTTACTTCAGTAAATATTTAATTTACCATGATTAAAGGTTAAATCTATTCAATAAGGGTAAAATATAATATTATAATAATAATAAATGACCCTAAAATGAGTCTTAATCCTAATTTTTGATACATATTAGACCATGGTAATCCTTGGGTTGAATTTAGGACCCGATAGATCCACATTGGATTAATAATGATACTTTATATTAATTAATTTAAAGTAAAGACAAAAATGACCTAAAGAAATATATTTTAATAAATAAATTTTTACATGGAGTTATATATGTTATAATTTAAACTAAAAATATTATTTGTAAAGAAAAAAAGATTCCCAACATCATGTAATTTTTTTTAATTTTTTACATCACATAAATTCAGTTATTTATAATACAATAATGACGCAGTATTTACCATATTAAAAATGATTTTAATAAATATGATTATAAATATTAAAACAATATCCAAAACCTGTACAATTTTTATTGGATGATTTTATTTGGACCATGAGTCACCTTAAATTCTACTTTAATAATTAGTTGACCTTTTGAAACTGAAGATGAGGTTATAATAAAATAATTGTTTCAATCTTTTTTAAAGAGCCCATCCCCCCTTATAAAAATCCCTCACTTCTAACCAATTCCTCACACCTCTCAAACCTTTTGGCGCATCCAAAATCTTCCCAATTAATCTCCATACATCCCTATACTCTTCATAGATGTCTTACCTTAGGCATAAGAAATTTCAATAAGTTCTTTTGGTTCAAACCAAAGGGAGTTACCCAAATTAAATGTAAGAGTTTCTCTTAAATTCTTTTCTTTTCTTTTACTTGTCCAACCCCTAAAATATTTATATATTTTTTTATTTTATAACAACACAAATTTTTTCAACATACTCAGGATTTTTTTGATAACTATTATAACTACACTTACACACACCTCCATATAATGGGTGAAGAAAAAACTGTTTCTATGAATGGTGAACTAACGCCTCCCGAAGCATTGAATGTTCAATTATCTCATACCGCCTCTTATGGTGGACATTAAGAAAGAACTGTATTTATATATGATATATATATTATGTTGTTTTTATATATATGATTCTTTAATTTTGATTTACAAACATACCTTTATGCCTTCCAATATGTGTAAACACAATAATTACATTTGAGGAAGTGCGGACTACCACCCCCTCAAGTTGATTTGATTCGTTCATGACATACATGAAATGCCAAAAGATGGAATTAATGAAATTATGTAACATATATATCATATGAAATTATAAGTTTATTATAATATAACTATGCATAATTGTGTTTGCATTCCATTATATATTAAATATAAATGAAAGTAGCGTTCATGTGTACGTACGGCTTACCGTCTCCATGAACGGTGCATTTTATTTTTTATCTCCAAAATGTTATGTTCTATTATAAATATATGTGCATATATACAATAGATATATATGATATATATGATATCTAAATAATTAATATAATTCTAGAGATAATGGATTTTTTAACACATGAACAAATTGTAATTATAACCAGTTCATATTTAACTCAGATTCCGAACATCGACAAAATATCCTATATGAACTCAAATAATTAACTAACTATTTTTCAAGGTAATAAGTGATATAAAAGTAATAATAAAAATTAAAAATGTTATTAATAAAGTATAAATTAACTGAATTGTATTATTTAGGAAGAACAAGGAACATACAAGTGAAGTTGGACACGAGGTAAGTGATTTCTTATCTCACTTTTAATTATGTGAGATTTCCATTGTTCACCACTTATTTATTGCATGTGGTGTATTTTGTACTAATATTTGATATATATTATCATTATTGTATTTATATTCATGGTATTTGGGATTAATTTTTTTGTTATTAACTTTTTTTCATACGACTCGATTGACTAAAATGTGGTAAGGGTTTTTCTTCTCACTTTTTATTCCCGTGAGATTCATGCTATATTAGCAACTATTACATTTTTTTGTGGTTGATTTACTACCCATTATTGTATTATTTGTGTAATATACTTTAATTTATGGGTACTTACATATTCATTGTGTGATCTTTCTTTCACGGGGTGTATGTTTGGTAAGTTACCAAATCGGTAAGGGAACCTTTCACCCTCTTCTTTTTAAAAGGCTTATATTTTATGTCTTTTAATTTACATATTATTTTTTTGGGATATTTTCTTATATATCCTTATTGATGTAATTTTTATTTCCAAGTGATGATATATCCTTCTCTCTCATCAACTTATTTTATGAATTTTAAAGTGACGCTGTTAGGATATCAAATTTTTGTAATAAAACTTCTTAACCCAATTTCAATTTTTGGGTTAAACATCTACTTTTTGATTATATTGTGATATGTATATGTATGAATAACCTCTGATTGTTTTAAACATAATTTCCACTTTTATAGGGTGTATTTATATTTTTCACACATAATTATATAGTTAATTTTTCCTTAATCTATGGTTACCTTCTTTATAAAAGATTTCGTCTCAATTTACATTTCTATTGAGACTTCATTGTTGATATTCACCCATTCACTCTTATATGGTGTATATATTTTCCTTTGGAATATTATATCACGATTACCTTTATTCTCATGATATTAGTAAGTTATGATTAAATTTTATTAGTAAATTATTTGTATTCTAGGATTTCTCATTTTGTTAAAAACTCTTTAACAAAAATATCGTTTTAAATGTTTTAAAGGTTTATTCTTCTAAATCTTTCACATTAATATCCATGTCTTAAAAATGGATTTAATAATTTATTCATATGGAAATTAATGTTTTTAAATTTAAATTTATTTCAAAATATTCAATGTGGTATGGGACACTTTGATTCAAAAATATCTTTATTTAATATTTAAAATGGATTTGAAAATGGTTCGATAAAAGATTATATTTTGTAAATATTTTTAAATGATATATTGTTATTTAAATGTGTAAAAGTTATCTTCCCATTATGTTTATTTTATGGGTTATGAATATTTTATGGCTATTGGGAATTATTTACATATACAGGTAGTTCCGTGATAAACCTAGGGCGGGTGAGCCTGAGATTGCTCTCCAATGCATTGGGTAACGAGATAGAGGTAAACCTGAATGTTTCTCCTAAGAGATTTAGGGAATATACTATGATGGGTATTCCAAGTGTGACTCCCTATGTAGCTGTTATAGCTACAATTTATATCTTATATATATTCTACAAGTTATGTTTATGATTTATGATTTATGTGTGTTATTCATAAATCTTGTGATTTCTTGCGGTATGTTATGATTTAAAAGTATGGTTTCATTTTTTTGTATTTATTGATGGGATAATGTTTTCATTCCTTATTTTATATCCCTTTCTATGATTTTTATGCTCATACCACGTATTTGAAATGTTTTCCACAGGACATAAATATGAATAAGGGTCAAGGACGGGATCAAGGAAAAGTCATGCTGTCTAAAACATGGAACTAGACATGACTCTTTTTTTCAAGAATTTTTATTTTATGAAAAAATGGATACTGAGTAGAATTGTATACATGTAATATTCATTTAGTTATGTAAATGTTATGAACTAATTCTATAAAACTATAAACCTGAAAAGATACTCAATGTGAATTAACCATTTAATACAATATTATTTAATGTTTAAGGATGGGTCCTTATATTTATGAACTTCAACTCCATTATTATTTCATCTACCACTCAATTTAGGGAAATTTCCCACATTCCCCTTCCCATATTTATAACTTTTAGGTTATTAAAATATCATCACATAAATATATTTGTCATATGATCATCAAAAGAACACTATATTTATCTTCATTGGTATGTCTGTTGAATTAACTCTGCTAACATTGGGAATCATATTCCTATATAGCTTGTTTTTTACAATAATAAGGTTTCCCACTCTAGCTCCCATATTGATGTGATGTTCATGAGGAAATCTCCAAATCAACCTCGAAATTGAGTTTCAATATAATTTGACATATTACCAAAAAGTGTTTAACGTAAGTGAAGAAAATTAAAATTAAAATTAAAATATTAATATAACAAATTTCCAAGAGAATGTTTACCTAATGACATCTGTCCTTTGATAAAATCCCATTAAACTATAGTTCTTTTAGTTCAAACTATATCACACATAGTTCCACCTATGTCAATTTTTATTCAACATTGATCACTTTAAGTTGAGTATTTTGTAACTTCGTATCTTAATCTCTTATAATAACTTGGGAGTAAAGCCTTCAAGGTAGCTTGTAGATATCTTATAATTTACAGAAGAATATTTGGTGGGACTAACAAAACAAGTATGTCATTAGGCCTCTTTATCCTATACCTGGTGATGATTGAGTTAATACTTAATCCTCTATTTTTAGTGTTATTACCCATAGGTTTATATATGTTTCATATTTTATCCCCACATAGTATCAAAAAATGAATTTCATTTCTAGGAACACCACACAAAAAATTTTAAAAATATTTTGGACTATATTCTTTAAGAAGTCTTATTCTATGGAATTAAGTAATTCTAATACATAAAAAATGAAAATACTATTCTATATAAATGAAATAAAATACATCATTACCTATATATCTTAAATTATGATAAATATAACCTTATAAATATTTTAATAAACCTAATATAACATCCTAAATTCTATCATTACCCAAAAATTACTCTAAAACCAACTATGATTCCTCAAGTATTTGAGCAACAATTTTCATGACTTAATGAAAATATAACATTATAATAAATTTATACGATCTTTTATGTGTAGAGGTAAATTTAATTTATAAAAACCATTATCTATCAAACCCCATGTATTTTTTTTAACTAATAAAGTTTTCCACTATATAAATGATTTTTTAATTTATAATAATTCATTAACTCCTGCCTAAAATTTTATATAAAATAATATCCTTATTACATACAACACATATTATGTTATTTAATTTACTGGGTAAATGGGTAAATAATATGGGTTGAGCTCAAAAAATCAAAAATGGTATGAATATGACATATAAATCAACGATCATATGTGAGTATAATGTAAACATATGTGTAATAGAATGTTATAGAGAAACATGAAAATTACGGAGAGAATTCATACTGAATAAAATCTAAATAATGAATTAAGAACCATTTCATGAATTGTTTCACAAAAAAACTGATATAAAAGGATCATTTAATCATATGATTGTGACCACATCATAATGCACTACATCATTATCATAATTCAAATCTCACTCACAAGTCCATAATCATATAGTGGAAAAATTACTATGGTGGAATAGTTCCACTCCATTATCATATACCTGAAAAATCCTGAGATATAAATCATTACCCAATGCATTGTATGTCAATATAATTTTTATCATACAAGCCAGTTCAAGTAATGTGAACGAATAATTTTTTCCATAAATACTAATTATATATTTATTAAAAAAATATTAAAACAAGAATGAAATGGGATCAATGATTATTTCCACAAAACCATACAATAAAAAATCCATATAAATAAGGTGGATGTTTTTAGTGGAACACATCCCCTTTTTATGAAAATAAATTTATAAAGATGTCATCATATAAAGAAAAACATCCTTTTAATGAGAATATATCAAATGTTAAAAGATAGTAGATTATGAATTTGGTTCATTTAATACCACATGTCTAATTAATAATAAATAAAATGGTATCATAAAAATCATGGGGTAAAATAAGAAATAAAATAATGTTGATTTTAATTTATTTTTCAAATTAAATAATGAATTTCTTGAAAAAATGTTAATTCATAATAAAAAAATGATGAAAATTTATATAAATTTTATTGAAATGGGTCACAATAAATATTAATTTTTAAATTCATAAACATAAATCCTTTGAAAAAATTTATTTTAATTAGAAACATAACTAATGGATAAAATAATGTGACATAATTTTTTTTCTATGTGAAGATTAGAGTAGAAGAAAATCTATAGATTTTAAAGTTTAGGTAACCCCCATTTATATATTAATTGAATAAAAATATTGAAAATAATACAAAAATATCATTTATAAATGGGGAAATTTTTTTTAATAATTGAATAAAAAATTCATGGAAATATATATATTTAGGGATATAAATGCTTGAAATATGAAATTATTTATATGAATGATATATCATCATTTAATTGTTTTAGAATTATTCTTAACATATATATATTTTCACAAAGTAGTTGAATTCATCTATAAGTATAATTTTGAACCTAAAGTGATTTATAAATATATAAATAAGGAATTACATATGAAATTAATGATAGATATCGATAGGTGTCATTATAACTTAGTATAGTAGGCCATGTTCTAAAAAACCACTTATATTTTATGGAATATATAAATCAAAACCGGGATGAATGATGAGAATAAATTATATTTTCATTTACATTGTACACCATAATTTTGTATATTATAAGTAATATGGAATTATATAATCTGTGACTAAAAAAACATAGTTTATAATAAGAAAAATGTCTCATAGTGGTGTAAATTTTCATAAAACCCTTTATCAGTAACATAATCATTGAGGTGAGAATCAATTTATAATGTGGTCTTGAGGAATAAATGTAAAACAAATGAAAATAACAATGAAATAAGATAAAAATTGTTCCATAGGTAGGGTAAATAAATCATTTACTATTTTTTATAACTTTAGAATTTTAATATAATATTTTTGTAATATGATATATTAAAAAGTTTACCATTCTAGAATAAAAAATAAATAATTTCTTATGAAATTATAATAATATTTTTAATTATGTTCCAATAAACATCCATAATAGAGTTTTATATCATTACTAAAATATTTGGATAAACCATCCCAAACAATAAAATGTAATATTTCAGTCAATGAGTGTGGGTATGAAAGTTTATAATATCATTATATCATAATAATGATGATATTAGTTTCATTTTTATGTTCCTTTTCTAATTTTATGTTTCTCTAATAATTATTTATAATTATGGCGAGAAAAAAATTTATTATTTCATTGATATGATAGTCCAGACAACAAAGGGATAACGATTTTTTGTTCTTATATTAAGACATAAATGAGAAAATAATGATTTCAAATTAATATACTAACATATTATAATAGTTATGACACCTGGGTCATTATTATATTATTGTTAATGTAATTTGGGAAGATAAATATTATGATGAAAATGTAAGGAGTGTGAAATATTCATTTTGGAACTATGAACATTTTATTGAATGTATTCTTTTAGTTAAAGGGATTAAGGTAATTAATCATGACCAGGGGATTATGAATATGATTGAGGATTCTTGTACGAGGAAATTGGAAATAGTATAACATACAAATTTGATGGAATTATTGTGGCATGAAGGGGTGTTTTCCCCCTTTTATAAGTTAAGAAAATAACACTTTTGCAAACAACAATTAATTACTGAAAGACAACATTACACTATTCAAGGGTAATAGTATTGAAATGTTTAAAATTATGGAGTGTGTTGCAATAATGGGTCGATCAAGGCTTATATAATAATTAATAAATTTTTTGAACTTGTTTTTTTATTTATCAATAGTTTTTATCATTTTTCCTATTTCTTTACTTAGGATAATACTTTTTAAATATATAATTATTTAAAAAAATCAAAAAAAATGGAATAAACTATAAATGTAATTAATTTTATACTTACTAGAAAATTAATATTCAAAATAATATTTTTTATTTAATTTTTTTAAAATGTTAAATTTATAATTAAATATTTATAATTTTATTTAGTATGTAATAAAAATCGAATTAATCATGATTTATTTATATATATTCATGAACATTATATTAGCTTCACTATTTATAATAGATTTTTTATGTGATAATATAAGAAAGTTAAAAAATCAATATAATAATGTTTTAAAAATAACATCTTTTCCATTATCATAGTCATTGGCTGTAGTATTTCCAATCGTATACTAATGCCTAAAAAATAAATTGTGAATACTACATAATATGATCGTGTTTATCTAAAACATGAAATCCATATTCTTTTGTATCATTTTTATGGGTGATGAGAACTAAATTTTTAGTAGATGCAGAAAATATGTTTTTATATTAAAATATTACTTGTGTTTGTAATAATGATATAAATTGGTTTTATTAATAAAAAATAAATAATTTCAAGGATTCAAATTACTTATAAAATTTTATATAATAAAGAAAAATATTTTCAATATAATAATTTCATTCTTTTATTATGATAATTCCATAATAGATACAATTTTAGATATATTTGTATCTTTTCTATATTGAACTAAAAAAAACACTTATATAATAATATAAAAGTTCATAATAGTTAAATTTTATATTCTAAAAAACATAATTATTTATATTGAATTTATATTCCAAAATTTATATATTTAATTATTAAAAACAATATAACTAAAAAATTTATAATAAAAATAATAATTATTTTCCATAAAATGTTAATTTATTATATATTTAAAAATCATTTTGTAAATGTAATATTAATTTAACAATTAAATTATTATATTAAGTCAATTATCAGTAAAAACATTTCTACAGATCTTCACATACGATTGAATCTTTATATATGCTTTGGTGGTAGTTGAGGGTTATGATTCAAGGAGAATATACGCTGTTGAAATTTTAATTTTATTGAATTTATCTAAACTATGATTTCTCTCATTCCACAATTTTTCAGTTTCGAATCCTTATTGATCTATAAAAATATATAAGAAATATGCATCCATATTAAAAATAAACAAAATCTATAAATAGAGCAAAATTGATACTCGATTAGATTTTTTTGATTTATATATTTCATATTATAGCTACTTCATTTCCTACCAACTAATTTTACTAATATATTATAATAGAAAAAATTTATCTTAAAATTCCACCATTTGATTTTAGTTTAGTGATGTTTTTAAATTAATCTAATAAATAAATATTTATATAAGGAATAACATTCATGGAATCCCATCCCATTATACACTCCCCGTTATATAAATTTCATCTTCACAATTTCAAAAATCAGATAATGTGATTATGTTCGATTGAGATCCAACAATTAAATTTATATTAATATTTGATCATTATATTATTTATTTTATGTTCTATTATCTCTGTATATTAATTTTTATATGATACCTTTTTAAAAAGTAATAATACAATAATAATATAATACTAATAAGTGGAAAATCCCACAATCAAAAAAGAAAACCCTTTTAATATGTATATAATAGTAATACAGAAAAAAAGTTGTTCACATTTCAGTTTATAATAATTTAAATCTTACATGATAAAATAAATACTAAAATATATAGTGACAAATCACAATGTCCCTCAATAGTGGTCATTGTAAAGGCTGTTACTTGTTCCTATAGTCTATGAAGTTTTCGATTCCTACTTTCCTCATTATAAGCTAGATTAAAATAATTTTTTTCATTAAGTCAAATTTCCATGAAATATAAGAAATGTATATTTTAAGGATTCACTCTTTACATACAATTTATGGGGTCACGTGCCATAGTAAAAAATTGAAGCATAAAGATATTTCATAAAGTAGATTTCACCCTTTCTTTTTTACATATTTCTGATATATTGGTAATTATATCTTCATATTGTCATTATCATTATCACATGAACTTACAAAACACAACATCATTGTCTTATTTAGTTTTGTTTTATACAGAGACTATCTAGATATTGTCAATAATATTCCATGATAACTGATTTAGAATAATCAATTGGGTTCTCATTCCATCTCCCATCCTCATGGGTTGTTCATTGAGGTATTCTCCACATTCACCCTTTCACCCATTGTTAATTGTAGTTCAAACCATTAATAAAACCAAATTTTATTGACATGACTGATGAAAAATTAATAATATAATATTATTATGATAAATATATAGTGAAACATTTAATGAAAATATTTCATACTATGTGATATTTTCATCATAACCTATAATTACATTAGTTCATACTATATCAATATTTGTTTCACCTATATCATTATTGATCTATCATATGTCCCATTATATTTGTTTTTCAAAATTATCATAACCAAATATCTTAAAATATAGTTTGAATAAATCTATCAAGGTGGTTTGTAATAGGAATTTGTTTAAATAGAGAATATCCAATTGGTCTGTTGAATCCATTGTTCAGTTTGGCCTCTTTGTTATACTCATGTTAATAACTAGTTCATTTCCAATATTCTATTTTCTAAATTATTAACCCTATGAACATACATATTAGAGCTTATATCTACTTGTAGTATATATATAGGGATGTCCTTTCATGTAAAATAATATACTCAATAAACTCAATAAATTTGGGATGTTCTCATATACATAGACTTATATTTACGATTTTCAAAAATTATTTCATATAACAATCAAAAAAATATTTAGTATCATTTCAACTAAGTTAAATTATTATCTATACCTTCTATATTATTGTCAATTTTATCTTGTAGACAAATAAATTATCATTTACTTATAACTTAAACTCAATATATATAAAAACCATTTTTTAATAGAAAATATGACCCCAATGGAAATTACCATGAAATTATAATAATAGGGAATATAATTCATTACAGTATATATAAAATATCTTCAATGTTTTTAGTTTTAAAGAATATTTAATGAAAATTAAATAAAAAAACCAAGAATTTTAAACTAATGGATAAGTTTTCCACTATATATACGCTACTTCTTAATGAATAACTACTCTTAAACATCTCCAATAAGTTTTCTACAAAATATATTCTTCTATATATTATCCATGTGTTAATTATCCACTATTACACTATGAATATTAATCATAATAAGGGGTAACATCGATTGGCTCATAAGTGTAAGAATATGTGATAATAATCAAGAATAGTAATTGATTATAAGATAATACAGTGGTAATGAGAATGTAAATAATTAAAATTAACATAAAAAATAAAATTAATTCCTAGTAACACAAGTATTATAATCGATGAATTATATCACCATACAAAAGAATAGAAAAAAAACTAAAATTAGTTGATATTATCACCCAAACATCTTCATAACATAAAAATTCATATAACAATTATCATTAGTGAATGTTCACACTATAGAACATCATCACCAGATGATAAATGTACAGTGGTGCATTAATATCACCCATTAAGACCAAACAATACATGTCATGGGATATAAGACATCATACAATGCATGGGAGATCTATATAATTATAGCACACAAATCACATAATTATATTAAATGCATAATTCTAAAAAATGAAAACATTAATTATTAAATAAAATAAATATTATACAAGAAGGAAAATGTTTTACATGCTAATGTACATATAACAATCTATAAATCATTTATATAAAGAAGTTTGATTGGTTTAAAATAACAAGTCCCCTTTTTATAACTATAACAGATAAGGATGTTAGAGAATATGATAAAACACTCATATAAAAGGAATACATAATATGGTACCAAACTAAAGAATAGAAGTTTGAGTGAAGAAAAGAAAAAATAAGGAGGGGATATGGAAGACCTCATCTCACTAGAATCCTCAAGCTTCTCGGGCTCCTCTGCCTGAAACCCTAGACCGGACAGAAATGGCAGACTTCCTCAATCCCAGGAGGTTCGAATCCCATCATTTTGTGATCCCTCAAAAGAAGCAGACTCTCGACTTTCATGATTCTATCATGAAAGTCTATATAGTGGATACCCATGATGAGCATACACACACCCACCCCTTCGCTAGTAGATCCCATGGGATATCTTTCCAGGATGCGCTGGTGGGCTCTAATCCAAGCACAAACATTATGAAGAAGCCTATTCTTGTCAAGTGACTTGATGATGGTAGTTTCTTGGTGGAAGTGGATCCGGATGCACTTCATCAATGCACACAAATGTGCAAATTCTCTATCATTGGCCGAGTCTTCTACCTTAAAGGTGATCATCCTTGGCATCTTTCCGATTTTCATATGCATATTACTCATTTTTGGAATGTTTCAAACTGGAAATTGATTCTAATAGGGAAAGGATATTTTCACATATTCCTTAAATCACAAGAAGACTTAGAGAAGGCTTGGAGAAATGGAAGCCTTAATCTAAACTGGGACTACTTATAATTTCTAATTGGGATTATACTTTTAATCCACACACATATAGAAACACAACAAAACAAGTTTGGGTTAAACTTTATGTCCTTAATTGGTTATTCTGGTACCCAAACATTCTCAATGACATTGTTTGATGCATAGGAACCCCTCTAAAAAGAATTTACAAAACATTTAATGCCAAACATGGGGTATTTGATAGAATTATGATGAAAATTAATTTAGACTAAAAGCTTCCTAACACAATCAGCTTCACTGCGAATGAATACCAAACAGAAATCCGAATTCAATATGAGAGGAAACCTACCTTTTGTGACCTTTGTCAAATTATAGGTCACACAATATCTAACTTTAGAGTGATTAGAAATTATGTAAACCATCCAATTGATAATTATTGGAAGTAAATTCAGAAGAATAAAAAAGATAAATCTCCCATGATAGAGATATCTGAACCCCCAAAAAAGAAATCTGAAATCTGGGTCAAAAAAACAATATAACACAATTAGGGGGCACCTCAAGTATAAATTGGGCAGATGTTGTAGAAGAGGATGAAACCTCAATTAATGATAAAATAATTTTGGAAGAACTATAAAATCTGGTCTTAAACACTTTCATGATTTACAATGAGAAGGAAAAATCCTCATGGACTAACTTCATCCGAGATGTAGTTCACACTACACCTTTTCATAAGGATGATGGTCCTGAGATTTCCACAATTAAAAATATGGTGAAACACTCCCTGGATTTTGGTACTGGACAAATTTAGAATCCAAATGCTGTAAATTCCACTGAAATCTCAGAGACAATGATTCAATACAGCAATAAAACAGATAAGGCAAACTCTCCTCACAATCAAGGAGCATCTGTTACTTGCTCTGAAAATCAGACATCCACTAGACAAAGTTAGAAATTTGGTATTCCTTTGGCCACCCAGAACGACACTATGCTCATAACACATCCCTCTACTAACCAATTGAATGAAGTCACCAATAAACTAGAACATGTCAACCCGATTAAGAGAATCCTTTCTCAGTACAAGCTCATTCACAAACCCAAAGCATCGAATACACAAAACAGATACCACTCGAACAACATGGGGTTAAAGAAAATGTTACAGAAAATTCTACTATCACACAATCCATTTCTGATAGGTCTAGTATTAAAATTGTTTCCATGTTGTCCTGTAACATGACACCCACAACAATAGATCTTACGAAATCATCAATACAACCTACTAACAAAGGAATCTCTCTAAACCTAAAGAATGAAATCACAATGGAAAATGATGAACCAACTGCTATTTTTCCATCTCCCTCTAACACTATAAGAATCCCTGACATATCTTAATGTGTCAAGACTCAACATAAATTCTCTAATACTGATGTCACTGTACCTGAACTAGTTGATCATAATATCATATTATCAGTACAAGAAACTCAGCCCATGCAGGTTATGAATGTTTCCGTTGAGAAAATGCAAATCTGTCCAGTTCTTGATAATAGCAAGAAACAGAATGCATCTACTCCACAAGCGCCAGGTACATTTCTTCCATTACATTTAGATACTATGAGAATTCTAATACCTAAACCTACAGGGACGAACACCACATAATCCAGAAATAACAAATAATAGACCTCTGATAATCAGAAAGTCAGAAGATCTTCATGAAATAAAGGTTCTGGAAAAAAGAAAGAAGGGGGTTGTAACTCCAAAACATAATTTTAATGAAGATCCTTTTTTTGGAATTGTCACTGAATTTCAAACTCTGACACCTTCATTGTTTTAAAAAGAATGATACACTACTAGAAAAACAGGTATTTGTGACGGGTCATTTGCGACGGGATCCCGTCGCAAATGTCTTGTTGCGACGGGGGCCCGTCGCAAATGGCTCGTTGCTGAAAACGGCGTCACAACAACACTTATTTGCGACGGGACCATCGCTAAAATCCTTTTTTGTGACGGGTATTCTTCCCGTCGCAAATAGTACTCCGTATATTTGTAAAAAACTTTTAAAATAGTTTTTGCAACGGGTCTCGTCGCAAATACCTGTTGCGACGGGCCCGTCGCATAAACTATTTGTGATGGGCCCGTCGCATAAACTATTTTTTTTAAAAAAAAATAAAAACTATTAATAAATATAATAATAAAACTATTTACGACGGGACTCGTCGCAATACTATTTGTGACAGGCATAGCATCCCGTCGCAAATACTATAAAAAAAATAAATTATTAATAAATTATTTTAATTAATATAATAATAATCCAATTATAAATAAAAAATAAAAAATAGTAAAATATTAATAAATTATTTTAATTAATATAATAATATAATTATAATTCAAAAATAAAAATAAAAAATTATTTTAATTAATATAATAATAATAGAATTATAATTCAAAAATAAAAAATAATAGAATATTAATAAATGATTTAATTAATATAATAATATTAGAATTATAATTCATAAATAAAAAAAATATTAATAAGTTATTTTAATTAATATAAAAATAATAGAATTATTTTACATTCAAATATTAAAATAATTCAAGTAAAAAAAATATAATTAAACTATAATATTATATAATTTTAATATATATATATAATTTAATATTATAAAATATAAATAATATTATTATTCATATTAATATTTTTATTTAAAAATATAATATTATTAATATTTTATAATGATACAGAAACTACGAATAGAAAAAAAATCATATTTTGATTTCACAAATTTTATAACATAAATACAAACTCTAATCTGAAGGTGGGGGGGGGGGAGGGGGGGATCTGCAGATGGTGGTGGAGGAAACTTCATCCCTAAAGCATGAGTGAGTCAGCGCATGTACTCCATCTGCTGTTGATGCTGCTGCTGCCACCGACTCGTCTGCTCCTCGTACAGTTGTTGCTGGCATCGACGCTCCTCCTCATGCTGCCGACGCATCTGCTCCTACTCCTGTCGGAGACTCTCTATCAGTGCAGTCTGAGATCGCAACTGATCTTCATACTCTGTAGTAGAAGAAGATGCATGATCTCCTCTCGAGCTGGACACCGACATCGCAGCACTGCCATAATAATCTCCGGGAGTCAGTCGAGAGCCGATACCAACTACCCAGCCCTTCTCGAAGGCATACTGGGTGGACAGCATCCATGCCGCCTCATCAAACTGATGGCCAGTGGTCTGATCTGATGACTCGGCCTGACTCTCAGGCCGGGCCTGTGACGTTGCAGCCTCATATGACTCCTGTAGTTGCAAATTAAAATTAAAATTGTGAATATATTATATGCAGTTAATTTTTAAATTTGAAAACAAATAATACTGACCACAATGTGATGCTGACGATCATCTCTGAGCTCCCCAGTAGCAGGATCACTATACATCCTCCGATATACGTCGTACTCCGTAATATCGGGGTGCTCGATAGCCTATAAGAATTAAAAATAAACTGTTAATATTTATAGTTATATAAAATATTTATAAATAATGTACGTACCAGATGCTGTCTATGAGTACTGAACGAACGACTCCCAGCTCGATGAGTCACCTCCTGTCACCCCGATTCTGCCTCCCCACTGATGATCTCCTCTGAAAGGCACCACTCAACCCGTGCGCACATAATCCATCCCATACATGGGATGAAATGTACTCTGGTCGGTGTTCTCTACATGACTCATCAAAATCTAACACTCCTGCTTTCATCATGGCAGCTTTTCTTAAATTGTGCAAAAACTGACAAAGGCGATCAGGCATGGCCACCTCCCATGCCTCGTGGATGGCGTCACGCATGGTATCCTCGATTGGATACCATAAACCCTACAAATAAATCAAAATATCAAGTTAGAAATGAAATAATTTTCAAAATAAAAATTATTTATTTACGTACGTACCAACCAATGGCCGAACATGGCCTGCTGCACATCAATGGGAATCTGCTCCCATGTGGTCCACGGTTGAGAGAAATAGTTGCCCAAAATAGCGTTGCCCTGTCCGACTGCTATATGCGAAAAACTGTAAAAATAATAAACATTTATTATGTGAATAGATTAATGAAATCTTAGTCAAATCCACAGGTTATCACACAGGTTATCACACCTCCGTGTGCGTGGATCAAACCCAAGACATGGACGTCGCTCGGGGACGGGGTCACGAATCATCAATCGTGCAAGACCGCGCCCCCTCCACGTACTCCCTGGAGCGCCTACAGGCTGAGGGTCATCTGCCAGCAACTCATCCGCATCGAAAGGCAGGTCAGCATCCGCCAACTCACGAAATGTGGCATCATCCATCTGAAATAGAAAATGTTAATGTTAGAAAATAATTGATAATTACTATTATATATACATATATACATATTATGATTGTATATAAATACCATATAATTCTATCAGTGTTCATCTTCATCATCATCTTCATATATGTCAATGTCATCTTCATATTCCTCCTCAACATCATCGATATCCATTCGAGTTACAATTGCTTCATCTCTAACCATTTCAAATTCATATGTGACATCATTAACATCATCGTCATCACCGACTCTTAAATGTGGGGTGTCTTTATCGATACTCTTGTCTCTTTGTAAAAAAGATTGATTTTGAGTACTCTCTTGAAAAACTTCAATTCTTTGCACATCAGTGAAATCACATTCACATTGACTAAACTGATTTTCTTGAATTTTGATTTTTATTACACTCCACCAATCAGTCAAGTCTCTTGATGTAGCACAATACTTTGCGTAATAAACTTGATATGCCTATTGAGCCAATAAGAATGGTTTATTTACTGTGAGAACACTTTTATATTTAATATCGATGATTCCATGAGTCAGATGAACACGCACGCCTCTCTCTGTATCCAACCACCGACATTTGAACATGGTTATGTAATGTTGTCCAAGATAACATAGTTCAATCAATTATACCATAAAAGTCAACTTCATTTTCTCGATGATGAGATCCTATCAAGCTAACTCCATTGTTCATTGTTTTTTTCGATTCCCCATATGCATGTGTGTGGAATCGAAATCCATTCACCACATATGCATTATAAGTTTTAACAAGTTTGGAAGGTGGGTTACTCAATACACACAGCCGTTTTTCAATTTTTTCATCATGTCAAGACACCTGAAAATTTGTGAAATAATTATCAATATAGTAAACTATACATTGAATGAGTTTCTAAAAGATAAAGAATTTATGTTACCAGTTTTTGAAACCACTGAGAGAAATTTTTTAGTCGACGTTCTTCGAGAGCAGCTGCAGTAATTTGTGGAATTTGTTTCTTGATATGATTATCATACAACCTATAAAAACCAAAGTTATTTACTGTAACATAAATGATAGAATAAGTGATATAAACACTTACAGTACAACTGATGTCATCTCTTCACAGTTGAGAAGAACATACGTATGAGCTCTATGATGTTCATCATCTGAAAGCCAGCGTTCATAAACTCCACCAAAACCAAGCTCTGACTGGTTGAAAATAGATAATTGATTGTCAATTTCATCAATATTCTTCTCGTTCCGTCCCATTCGGTTTTTTTGGAAGTATACTCAGATTCAAAATAATGGGAGCAGAAAAAAGATATTTCCTCTTGCAAATAAGCTTCTACAATAGATCCTTCCATAGATGCTTTGTTACGTAATTTTCTTTTCAATTTTTGCATACATCTTTCAAATGGGTATATCCATCGAAACTGTACTGGACCTCCACATTTGGCTTCATCTGGAAAATGTAACATCAAATGTTCCATTGAGTCGAAGAAAGACAGCGGAAATATTTTTTCCAGTTTACATATAATTACAACAACATCTTTTTCAAGTTTGCCTAGAGCATCATAATATTCCGTAGCCGCACAAATTTCCCCAAATAAATAAGACATGTCTGTTATGGAATCCCAAATCACAGAATTCAACAGACCTCTTAATCCAATGGGTAGAAGTCTCTCCATTATAACATGACAATCATGACTTTTTAATCCAGTAATATGACCATTCTTTACACATCTACCCACATTGGAAGCACAACCATCTGGAAGTCTCAAATCTACAATCCACTGACAAAATAATAAACGGTTTTCTTTAGACAGTGTATAAGCTGCTTTTGGTTTCAGTAACCTTTCTGTTCTGACATTCTCAAATAGTTCCAATTCTGGACGCCTGCAAATTTGGGCAAGATCTAAACGTGCATTTACATTGTCTTTGCTCTTTCCTGGCGTATCCAAAACTGTATGAAACAAATTATCAAAACAGTTCTTCTCAATATGCATGACATCTAACATGTATCGGACCATCAAATCAGACCAATATGGAAAATCCCAAAATATGCTACGTTTAATCCAATTGTGTTCTTTCCCAAAACCATAAATTTTCTGTTGGTTTATTGTGGGACCAAAAGTGATGGGAGGTAATGAAAATACAACTTCTTTTAACTCCGAACCTGATAGAATTTTTGGAGGTTCATCCCTTTCAACTGTTCCTTTTCTGAAATGAGATCTGTTTCTGTGAAAAGGATGATCAGCTGGAAGAAATCTGCGATGATAGTCAAAATAACAAGGTTTCTTTCCATGAATGAGCATAAATACTTTGTTCTCTCCCATACAGTAAGGACATGATTTCTGACCATGTGTACTCCATCCAGATAACATCCCATAAGCCGGGAAGTCACTAATTGTCCACATCAATGCTGCTCTCAGTATAAAATTCTGTTTCGTTGCAACATCATAAGTACTGACACCAGTACTCCACAATAAATTTAATTCATCAATCAATGGTTTCAAATAAACATCAATATTTTTCTTCGGATGTCCTGGAATTAGTAAAGTCAAAAAGATATATGGCTCCTTCATCAACATCCATGGAGGTAAATTGTACAGAGTTAAAAAAACAGGCCAACATGAATATTGACTACCATAAGATCCAAACGGACAGAAACCATCAGTGGAAAGGCCCATTCGAACATTTCTAGATTCTAAATAAAAGGATGGATGCACTCTATCAAAATGTTTCCATGAATCACTATCGGCTGGATGATTCAAGCTTTTATCGGTTGAAATATTCTCTTTATGCCATGACATCAATGTCGCTGTATTCTTAGACATGAATAAATGCTGAAGTCTGGATGTAAGCGGAAAATATCTCAACTGTTTTACAGGAATCAAACCAGACTTCCCATGTTGTCCTTCTTTATATCTCAGTTTCCCACATGTGGGACAACTATCCAACGACGCATTTTCCCCAGAATATAAAATTCAGTCATTTGAACATGCATGAATCTTCTGACAAGTAAGTCCCAAATTTCGAACCAGCCTCTTACTCTCATAGTAATTTGCAGGTAAAACATTTCCTTCGGGTAACAGTGTTTTAAGCAAAGAAAATATCTGGTCAAAATAGGTGTTTGACATTTCGTTATCTGATTTGATAGCCATAAATTTTGAAACTGCTTCTAATTTTCTCATCTTACAGCCAGGATATAATGCATCCTCAGTAGACTTCAACAACTCATAAAATTCAGACGGTGCCAACTCAGGATTTGAAGCTATATCAGCCGGAGTTTCTGTATGTTGAACAGATAAACCTGCAACATCATGTACTAAATCTTGAAACCGGGATGGATCCAGAATCAAGATGGTATCACCTGCTCTGGAACTGCGTTCACCGTGTTGATACCAAAAAACATAATCTGGTTGAAAACCAAAACACAAGAGATGTTCTCCCACTTTTTCAAACGTGTCAAATGTTCTCAATGCACATATTCTGCAAGGGCATTTTATTTTGCCTTCTAAAACAAATTCTGGATTTGATGCCGCAAATGATAAAAAAGTCTCCACACCCTCTACATATACTGGATTTAAACCAGAACCGTTTGGATTTCTAAGTTGATTTATCCATATGCGGTCACCTAATAATGATTGTTGACGACCTCGTTGTTCCATATTTCCCTATAAAATATAAAAGCATTACTGGTTTTGAATAATTTGTTAGAAAAAACACTAAAGCTAGGATAATTATAGAGTTTAGATCATACACGAATGACACAAACTTTTTATTGAGATAGACCTAAAAATTGACCCTTTAAGAATTAAATATGTTGAGAATAAAGCAAAACATGTTACAAATATTGATAATTTTAATATTATATAAATTTTTTATTATTTTCATAGTACTAATATTATTGGTAATTATTACTAATTATTGATAATTATTACTAATTATTGGTAATTATGGTAATTATTGGTAATTATTTGTAATTATTACTAATTATTGGTAATTATTACTAATTATTGGTAATTATTACTAATTATTGGTAATTATTACTAATTATTGGCAATTATTACTAATTATTACTAATTATTCCTAATTATTGTTAATTATTACTAATTATTGGTAATTAGTACTAATTATTACTAATTATTACTAATTATTACTAATTATTACTAATTATTACTAATTATTGATAATTATTACTAATTATTACTAATTATTACTAATTATTACTAATCATTGGTAATTATTGGTAATTATTGGTAATTATTGGTAATTATTAATAATTATTACTAATTATTGATAATTATTGATAATTATTACTAATTAATTACTAATTATTGGTAATTATTATTAATTATTATTAATTATTACTAATTATTACTAATTATTAATAATTCTTACTAATTATTGTTAATTATTACTAATTATTACTAATTATTACTTATTATTACTAATTATTACTAATTATTGGTAATTATTACTAATTATTACCAATTATTGGTAATTATTGGTAATTAATACTAATTATTGGTAATTATTACTAATTATTATTAATTACTGTTAATTATTACTAATTATTGTTAATTATTACGAATTATTGGTAATTATTGGTAATTATTACTAATTATTACTAATTATTACTAATTATTGGTAATTATTACTAATTATTCGTAACTATTATTAATTATTACTAATTATTCCTAATTATTACTAATTATTGTTAATTATTACTAATTATTGTTAATTATTACTAATTATTACTAATTTTTACTAATTATTGGTAATTATTACTAATTATTACTAATTATTACTAATTATTGGTAATTATTGGTAATTATTGGTAATTATTGGTAATTGTTACTAATTATTGGTAATTATTGATAATTATTACTAATTATTGGTAATTATTTGTAATTATTTGTAATTATTGGTAATTATTACTAATTAATACTAATTATTGGTAATTATTGATAATTATTACTAATTATTTATAATTATTACTATTTATTGGTAATTATTACTAATTATTACTAATTATTGGTAATTATTACTAATTATTACTAATTATTACTAATTATTACCAATTATTGGTAATTATGACTAATTATTACTAATTATTACCAATTATTGGTAATTATTAGGAATTATTACCAATTATTGGTAATTATTGGTAATTATTGGTAATTAATACTAATTATTGGTAATTAATACTAATTATTGGTAATTATTACTAATTATTGGTAATTATTGGTAATTATTGGTAAGTATTGGTAATTATTACTAAGTATTGTTAATTATTTCTAATTATTGTTAATTATTACTAATTATTGGTAATTATTACTAATTATTGGTAATTATTACGAATTATTTGTAATTATTACAAATTATTGGTAATTAGTACAAATTATTGGTAATTATCACGAATTATTGGTAATTATTACGAATTATTGGTAATTACTACTAATTATTGGTAATTATACTAATTATTGGTAATTATTACTAATTATTGGTAATTATTACTAATTATTAATAATTATTGGTAATTAGTACTAATTATTGGTAATTATTACTAATTAGTACTAATTATTGGTAGTTATTACTAATTATTGGTAGTTATTACTAATTATTGGTAGTTATTACTAATTATTGGTAATTATTACTAATTATTTGTAGTTATTACTAATTATTGGTACTTATTACTAATACTTGGTAATTATTACTAATTATTCCTAATTATTACTAATTATTGGTAATTATTACTAATTATTGGCAATTATTACTAATTATTGGTAATTATTACTAATTATTGGTAATTATTACTAATTATTGGTAATTATTACTAATTATTTGTAATTATTACTAATTATTGGTAATTATTACTAATTATTGGTAATTATTACTAATTATTGGTAATTATTACTAATTATTGGTAATTATTACGAATTATTACTAATTATTACCAATTATTACTAATTATTACCAATTATTACTAATTATTACCAATTATTACTAATTATAACCAATTATTGGTAATTATTGGTAAATAATACTAATTATTGTTAATTATTAATAATTATTGGATATTATTGGTAATTATTGGTAATTATTGGTAATTATTGGTAATTATCGGTAATTATTGTTAATTATTGTTAATTATTGGTAATTATTACTAATTATTACTAATTATTACGAATTATTACTAATTATTACGAATTATTACTAATTATTGGTAATTATTACTAATTATTGGTAATTATTACTAATTATTTGTAATTATTACTAATTATTGGCAATTATTACTAATTATAGGTAATTATTACTAATTATTACTAATTATTTGTAATTATTACTAATTATTGGTAACTATTACTAATTAGTACTAATTAATGATAATTATTACTAATTATTGGTATTTATTACAAATTATTGGTAGTTATTACTAATTAGTAGTAATTAAATGAATAATTACCAATAATTAGGAATAATTACCAATAATTAGGAATAATTACCAATAATTACGAATAATAAAATTATTAGTATATTTTATTATTAATATTAAAATAATATAATTTTATAATTTATATACAATTCTCCTTTCATCTGTGTGTTTTCTATCTCCACATACAAATAATACATGTGGAGACAGCAAACACACAGATGAAAAGAGAATTGTATATATATAAAAAATTATATTATTTTAATATTAATAATAAAATATACTAATAATTTAATAATATTATTATTCCTAATTATTAATATTTATTACTAATTATTAATATTTATTCTTAATTATTAAAAATTATTACTAATTATTCCTAATTAGTATTAACTATGAACAATACTAATAATTTAAATTTATTAAGTAACAAAACAATGTCAACATAATTAAATTACAACTAATTAAGAATAATTAAAACTAATAAAAAATTAAAAAAAATATTAAATTAAAATGAACATAAATACCTTGAAAATTGATTTTCTCTGATCATTCTTCAAAACTTTAATATCGACTCCGAAAAAAAAATTAAACTTGAAAAAAACTGAACTTTAGAAATAAAACTTTAAGAGAAGAAGAAGATGGAATTTGAGAATGATTTGAAAAAAAACGGATGGGGGTAGTTATAGGTTAGAGTATTTGCGACGGGTCCATTTGCGACGGGAATCCCGTCGCAAATAATACTATTTGCGACGGTACCCGTCGCAAATACCTTAGCCATCATTTATTACGGTCAACGGTTAAATAGTTATTTGCGACGGGTCCCGTCGCAAATAACCACCTGCCGACACACTAGTTGCGACGGGGGAATATTCCCGTCGCAAATACCTTTTACCGCCGCCGGTTATTTGCGATGGGAATATTCCCTCGTCGCAAATAGGTTTCCCGCGATTTGGCGTGCAAACCGCGCCAGTCCTTTTGTGACGGGGAAAGCTATCCCGTCGCAAAAGGCTACTTATTTGCGACGGGAAAATATTCCCGTCGCAAATAAGTTTTTAATAGGACTATTTGCGACGGGAATAAATCCCGTTGCAAATAACCAATCGCAAATACCCCTTTTTCCCGTAGTGATAGATACTCATCACCCTCTTTTATTTTCTACTGCAGAGCCAAAAACTAACTATGCCTCAAAATTCTCTTACATTTGTCAAAAAAATTATGTTTTTACTGGTGCAATCACTAATAACCTTAATGCAGAATCCTTGTGGGTTTTCTCACATTCCACTTTACAGAAAACTTGTTTCTACAATATCTCTGATCAGATTATTACTTGCAATTTTAATATTGATGTCACACATATCTACATATCTTTTTTATGATAAGAATAAATATCAAGAAAGAAGAATTCTATGGAATGACCATTCTTATCTTGGCACTAGTATTAATGCACCCTGATTAATTATGGGTGATTTTAATGCCATTCTCAACTCAAGCGATAAAATTGGACCCTCTCATGATTCTTTATCCATAAGATAATTTAAAACCTCATTAGTTGACAATAATATCACAAAACTTAATCTAAATGGTGAAAAATACACTTGTTACAGAAGGCTCTACAATAGGGTAGTTTCCTCTAAGATGTATAAAGCCTTCACGAATGTCATATCTTTAGATTATTGGGACACAATCTCCAATATTACTCTTCATAGACTGAACTATAATCATCACCCCATCCTGATCAGTGTGCCCACAAAAGACATGAAACCCCATATGCCTTTTTGATTTAACAATTCTTGGTTCTCTGATGACGAGTGCTCTCATATCATTCAAAACTTTTGGTCCTCAAGGACTCGTAACAAGGATGTTCTTGACTGTTGCCTCAAATTAAAACATCTCAAAAGACTCTACAAATTTGGTACAACTCTATAGCCAAACAAATCAATAATGACATCATGAATCTAGAGAAAGAGCTCAATGATCTTAAAAACACAAACACCACCCACGATCTCAACATTAATCCTACTCACAAACTAATCATTGTGATGCAACTTAAATCACTGATCACTTTCAAAGAAAATATGAGAAAACAAACTTTTAGGCCCACAAGGCTGAATATCCTGAGAGGGGGGGGGGGATGAATCAGGGTATGACTAATTTAAAATTAAAGACCGTTCTGATCTTGTTTTGCTGTTAAGAAACACACTTTTCTCTATCTCTCTCTTGTTGCATGATATAAAAAGAAAGTAAAGCAAGCACAGGACACATCAATTTTACTTGGTTCCCTGGTAAGGGCTAAGTCCAAGGAGCATACGCCAACAGGTTTCCGATCATACCAAATTCCCCAAATATTCACTAGATATGTATTACAATATTTGGGCACAGTCACTCTGTCCTAGGCTCACTGCCTTTACAATGTTTACGGTCAGCTCACTACTTTCCCAAGGGTCACTCCCTGGTTCTCTCTCTTTGGCTCACTGCCAGTGGAGAAGATCACCTTCTTCCTCTTCCTTCCCTCACTACTCTGGAAAAGATCCACTCACAGTTTATAGACCTGTATGTCTCTTCATTTTCATGAAGGAATGCATCCTCTATTGTATGTGGATGCTCCGTTGAAGTCCAACTTTCACTCATAGATGAATCTATCTTTTCACCTAACGTATCGGGAAAACTTCCATCTTCCATGCAGCCCAAAAATCATTGCCAGAAATAAACCTTACTTTGCGCAAAAGTCTATCTCGGTGCACAAGTATTGGCACACAAGTCGCAACTGGCGCACAATCCCACCTCACCCACTTGTGCGACTCAAGTTTCTTCAACTCGAAACATGCGCGACACACTTCCTTTTACGCCCAATCTAATATTGGCACGCAACTACCAACAATATCCCTTCTTCAAATCCGGTGCGCAAGCCCCACTTGAGCGACACTCCACCACTTGTGCGACTTCCACACCTACGCGACGAGAGCTCCTATTTCTCTAAGTGTTGAACTCCAGTGATAAATGAGGAGGGGTGGTCCAGTATTTGTAGGCAATTTCACCACCCTACGGGATGACGCGCAAGTGAAACCTCAGCACGGAAGTCTCAGCGCATAGATCTCTTCCCCTACAAGCCACTTGCACAACCCACTTCCAAACTTGCGCTAACCTCTTTACTTTTCCATATTTTGATCTTCTGATCTTGAAAAACCTTAGGCACTCATGTTCTCAAGCTTCCAAGGCATCAGCGTGCAAGTCTCTTTCACGGCGCGCAAGTCATGTGCGCGACACCACCAATACATGCACGAAACCTATCCCTTTTCCATATTTTGATGATCTGATCTTTAAAAACATAGAGCATGCAAGTTTCCAGGCCTTCAAGTACATGACGTGCAAGTCCCTTTTCCAAAAACCACTTTTCTTCCTTTGTCGATTTTTAGGCCAAATTTTTTGGCAAACACTGGAAAATGTTGACACCTTGTATCTGTTCTTTTTATGCCACCTCCAAATCATTCATTCCTTTGTCGACGTTATTGAATCAAATCATGGATCATTGGCCACAGCTCTTGAACTCGACATTCCACCATGAAATCCCCTTTGTCAACAAATTTGTATGTCATGGTTTGTATTGTCAACAATCACTACACAGATGCTCACTTTGTCAACAAACACAATCACCTCAAAAATACTTCCATGATGCCTTGAGGGTTTTTTTCCCAACAAAAACATTTAAAGCTAAATGGTATACAGACAGTGATAGAAATACTAAATTTTACAATTCTTTTCAAAGAATAAGGAAGGCCTACATATCATTATCTCTAATAATGGATGGGGACATGCTCCTTGAAAATGAAGATGACATCGCTCATCATATCGTCTCCCACTATGAAACCATTTTCAATGGTCCTGATATAAACAAAGACCTCTTACCAGATGTCATTACCCTTATAATAATTGATGAGGATAACTCCTTCCTTTTTAACACCCAGATGGATCTTGAAATCAACGACATTGCCTTTACTCTGAATCCTGATAGTGCTCAGGCCCTGATGGTTTCAACAATTGTTTTTTCAATCATTACAGGGATGTGATTCAGTTTGATGTTTGTAAAATTGTTAAAACCTTTATCACAAATGGGGTTCTCCCTCATGCTCCAAATTCCCAGTTTCTCACCTTGATACCTAAGGTCGATAACACCTCTGAGATTCATTTGTTAAGTCCCATTCATCATATGAACACCCTTTCTAAAGTCATCACAAAAATCATTTCCAACAAAAATTCCACTTTCAGGAACAAAATTGTCTTGTGGAACCAATTTGGTTTTATAAAGGGAAGATCTATTCAAGACTACATTTTCCTCATCTTGTAGCGTGTCAATAATTTGAATAAAACCAAAAGGGGTGGCAACATTGATATTAAACTTGACATCAAAAAAGATTTTGACACCATAGACTAGAGCATTATTTTCAATGTCCTCTAGGGTTAAGGTTTTATAAACTCTTTTATAACTACAATCAGAACTCACTTCAACTCGGCGTCTATCTCCATATTGGTCAATGGATCCCCTAAAGGTTGTTTCAAATTCACTAAAGGTTTCAGGAAATGTGACCCCCTTTCTGTCATTCTCTTCTGTATAGTAGAAGACTACCTCAGTCGTCTGATCAACAGGCTGGTAAGCCACAACAAAATAAATTACATTCATGTTTCCATAAATTTGAGCACTTCTACCCATATATTTTATGCTAATGACATCATCCATTTCCTTTAATGGGATAAAAGAAACATTCTAAACCTAAAAAACATACTCTCACACAATGAATGGGTTTCTGGTCAAACCATTAGCTGGAATAAATCTTACATCTTCTTTGGGAAGAATTTCCATTCCGGCAGAAAATGTAATATTCTCAGTGACCTGGGTCTAAAAGAAGGCATGCTTCCATTCACCTATCTTGGTGTTCCCATTTTTTTGGGTAGAGCCAAATCTTGTCACATTATGACTATAGTTGTTCAAATTATTAATCAAAATTCTTCTTGGAAAGGTAAGTCTCTCTCTATGGCTAGTAGAACTTCCCTTGTTAAATCCACTATTGTCACCAAGATGGTGAACTCAATTATGGTTTATAAATGTCCATTTGGACTCGTTAAAAAAATGAACACAACCATAAAAAACATTATCTGGACCGATATCACTCTAGAAAGAGAACATGTAACTGTGCACTGGTCAACTTGTTGCAAACACATAGAAAATGGTGGTATTGGTATAAAAAATATCAAACACTTCAATGAAGCCCTTAAAGAAAGACTCACTTGGAATCTTTTTCACAATACCTCTGAAGCAATTTCCTTTCATAAAAATAGGTTTATAAGAAAAATTAAAACGGGCAACTCGAAATTCATTAACTCATCTATCTGGACCTCCATCAAAAACTCCTTTATTAGTATTATTCATAACTCTAGATGGATGGTATCTAGAGACTCCTCCATGAAATTTTGGTTGGATAACTGGAATGGAATGCCTTTAATATTGATGTTGCTTCCTGATCAAACCCCTGATATGACCAACAACTCTATCAGAGACATTTTAAACTCACAACATGATCACCTTCCTGACATTGTTTTAAACGTTACTGAAAACTACTATTTCTCTCCCACCAATGACTTCTTAATTTTGGAACCTGCTCACAATGGTATGATCAAGTCAAAACATTTCTACAAACACTATTTTTGTAATTCAGAAAATGACTATAGTTGGTTAAAACACGTCAACAATCTTTTGATAAAGCCATCACGATTCAACCTTATATGGCGTCTTTCTCACAACAGAGTGCCCACTGAACTCTTCCTCCAATATTTTTGCATCCAACTATATTCCATATGAAAAATCTGTAATTATCACAGGGAAGATACTGCCCACCTTTTTCTCTCTTGTTCTACTGCTTCTGCTCTATGGACCTATATTCATGACTTTTTTGAATGAAGATGGTTGAAGCTTAAATCTGTCAAAGATCCACTTAAAAAAATGTGCATAAATGGAGGGCTCTCAAAAAATCAGGAACCTTTTTCATGTTGTAGTTGCTGAGGTCCATCGTGTGATTTGGTATGATCGTAATGTAATTACTCATCAAAATTAACCATTCAATCAAAATGCAGGCTGAATGAGGATCCTAATTTCTATACAAGAAGCTGCCTCGATTCAAAAGGGACGATGCCAAAACATTGTGCATGACTTTGTGATCCTGAGGTGTCTTAGGATTAAAGGAAATTTATATCAGCTAAATCATACTCTTGAGGTGTTCTGGCGAGCCTGATACCTGGATGGATCATGATCATTATCGTCGGTGCCTGCAAAGGCAATCTGAGACCTGCATGATGTGGTGTTGTCTTAAGAAATCACCATGGATAGATCCTTGAATGCTTCATGGGTAAATGTGACATTTCCACCTCCCTCTAAGCTGAGATGCTAGGACTGATTCATGCCATTTACATTGCCAAATCATTTGGTTAGAATAACCTTTGGATCGAAAGTGACTCAATGACTATTGTCCAATAAATTTGGAATGGCATAATTCACCTTGCTTGGCCAATTACCACCTACTGGATGAATTTCCCCCTCTCACACAGTGATCATAACTATATCATCACACATGTTTATCGATAAGAAAATGTGGTTGCAAATGGTCTAGCCAACATTGAAGTCAATCAAAACATTACTTGGTTTGAAGACCTCCCAATTTCTCTCCTTTCCTTGCATGAAAACGACTTTAGTATGATCCCGTGTTTTCGATACTTGTAATCTGTCTTCCATTTTAATAATATTTATGCTCTGCTCATTTTTTACCAAGGAATCACCTTTTAAAAAAATATGGTACCAAATAATATATTATTAATTAGGGTATTTTCATAAAATTATTTTAATTCATCAAAATGAAAAAGGTATAATGAAAATTATAACATTAATTAGGAATCATAAATTCCTTGTGGATATTTCCTTTTGAAAATTGAATTGGAAATTGGAAACAAAATAATAAAATATATTTCATTAAATACATTATGTTTTCTAGGGTACATTATTTTATGGTTCAATTTTAAATTAGTTAAAGTGAAATACACTATAAAAATTAATTTAAAAAGAAAAATTAATAATAGAGAATTTTACATGACAGAAAGGTTTATCTGGATAGATTATAGAGTCAACGAAAAACCACAGATTATGATGAAAAAACACCCTAATTTTTAATTCATTATTGATATACCACATCATAAAATAAATGAAAAATAATATTTTTGAAAATATTTTAATATAATTATTAATGATATAAAACATTTTTTGTAGGTAAAATATTTTGGGAAAAAGTTTGTGGGAAGAGGAAAATGTGTACATAAATGATAAAACATTATTTAAGAGGATGAGAATTTCTCTTAAAATAGTCTCATTATCAAGATGAAATAAAATTATTCAATAAGTATGGTTTTGAAAAATAATTTATTTCAATATATATAAATATTTAAAAATGATTGGAATTATAGTTAGAGTTTTTTGATAAACATTATAATAAATGAAAGCAGCTAGAGTTATCAATATCCCCTTATATTTTAGGGATGAATTCAATCATAGTCTAAATAAATTAAGAGCATGAATAGAATTTATGATTCCATTATCATCTATAATTTAATATATTATAAGTCAAAGGCATGTAAAAAATCTATTTACAACAATTTTTCTCTTTTATCATAAAACTTATGTCACCATAGTGTTAAAATTGAGATAAGAAACCTTTAGAAGAAACAAAATCTTTATGGTCATAATATTTTATAATTATGATAAAATGAAAAATTAATAATATATTGAATATAATTTTAAATTTAAAGAAAAAAAATGAATTAGTAATAATAAATCAATAATGGAATAATATATATTTATATGAAATATTATAACTAAATACAATACATTTTTTTAGAATAAAACCTTACATTGTTCTTGATTCATTTTTTGGATTCTTTAAACATCCCAAATAATAAAAATATATTCATAGGATAAATTCATAATAACCTTACTTATATATATTTTATTTTATAGAGATAATTTATTATAATATGCTATTTAAATACAATTTTGTTCTTCTTATCATTGTCTGAAATATTAATCCCTGTTAATGAATATTGGTAATTTTCTATAAAATACATGACATTTTAATAAAATATTAAATAATTATTTAACCATTACCTATAAATATCATTTATTTAATTACAAATTAAAAAAATATTAACATTTTTTTTCAAATAGTGAATCGTTATGTACTTTAATATAATTATTTATGTTTATGGTTAAACCAACCATAATATGAACATGCGAACTCTACATGGGTGAGTGTGGCCATGGAATAGTATAATATTATTCTCATAGTGGAATAATGGAATTATATAAATAATTTTATGATTATGGAAAAGATTTTATTTTTCATGATATGAAATCCAAAAATAATAATTGCTTCATATAGGTGGTAATCCTCATAATTCATAGTCCATGATCATCATTTTTTGGAATTTGATGAAAATGGGTAAATAAAATTTTTACCAATAGTATAAAAATAATTCAGAAAAACAGGATTTTTATATCATTATCCAACTATGTTTAGGATAAATATTGAGATTAGTTTTTTAGAAGGAATATTAAATAGTAAGTAATACTCACATTGATACCTTAATATCTCTCTTGAATATATCCTAGGAAATGACTGTGTTGGGATAAATTATTTAAATAGGGGGTTATGAAATTTATAGAGTCTTCTACGAGGGTAACATTTTATGGTTTTTAAGGAAACAATTAGTAGAACATGCATCGAAATAAGGGTTGGAAGTGTCTGTTTTTATAAACGATGAAATGTGAACTTTTTGAGTTCCAAATACATTTAAAATGATATAATTACACCATTCAAGAGTGAAATGAATTTAATATTAAATATAATGTATTTTGTGGTGAACATGGTTCAATAATAAATTATTGATGAATTATTATACCTTTTTGAATATTTTTTTTATTTACCGTTAGATTTTTATAGTATACTATTTTGGTTTTTAAATTAAATAGTTTTTTGTCTAATTAATATATATTATATTAAAAAAAAGTATTCCCCTTAAATTTTTTTTTGTGATGAATGTAAATTTAATCTCCATTAAATATATTTCAATAAAAAAAATTGAAATTTGAAATCTAAGTTAAATATTTTTTTGGAATTCATGTTTCTCAGAGCTAGAAATGGATTGTTTTTTGTTTTTTGTTTATCCACATTAGGTTGAACAATCAGTTTTCAATAAATGTGATATAGTGGGGCATGTAGATTTAGAGTTTATGGTGGAATCATTACCTAGTGTTTTCCAAATCTATATGGCTTAAAATCTAGAGATAGGGGAAACAAAATGAAATATAGATTTCCAATTATCACTCTCTAAAAACATGGTAAAGGCATTTATTATGTGAAGATTGTTATTTCATGAGGCTATGGAGCCACAAAAAGTAGTATATTTTTTTTTCAGAATTGTCTGATTTTTCATGAATGAGGTTTATAAAATAATTGATGAGGCATGTTGGGAAGACGAAAATATATGGGACTATAAGAAAATTTGTGAACAAAATACTTTCAACGACAGTTCCTGAAGATATAAAAAACCACAAAAAAGAATATTGTGGTTAAAATAAATACCATAGTAAGATTAATATCATCCAGAAGAATTAATTTTTAGTACATATCTAATTGATCATCATTAAAGAAATAGATAAATTTAAAGAGGATTTAATGGGTCTGATTTTTTGAAGGGAAAAATTAAAATCAATCAAGAACACTTCATAGAGAGATGCATCTCAAAAGTAAACATTTATAACTAATAGACCACAAAATAATTTATATGTTGGAGTTTTATTAATCCTAATAGCTCAATGATAGGTTACTTTTCTGTGAATTCTATGACATTAATTAAGGATGGGTGCTTTCTGGATGTTAGTTGGTTTACAAAGACTGAAGAACTATGGAACAACAAGGGGGTTTCATAAAGGTTAGAAGCTTCACAGATAGTGGTGATGAGCATATAGTTTTGGAGAAATATAATTTCTTGTGAAACAACATTGGACAATTATTCAAAATGAGTGACATTATAATTTGGGAAAACAGTCATATATAAGGTCTTAGCCTTAAACATTACATAATCTTATTAAGTAAACTTGAGTTCACATTCATACATTCTTAATGATATTTTAAATTTAGTGTATTATATAATTAGGACACAATTCAAACATATAAATCCACAATCATATATTGTGGGTACTATTAAAATAGTACCCATTTATCCCATAATACAATTTGTTATAATAAAACATGAAACCATTTCATGAAAACGCATCACAATATTTAGCTCAGCTTCTTATTTTATCATACTTATCCTTGAACCTTATGAAAAACATTTTTAAATGTGTTATGAGCACAAAAATATCATTAAATGATATACAAAGAAAGAAAAAACCCATTTTTTCATTAGTACTTCTAAACATAAGAAATCATTTTCACACATACATATGTTTCACTCATAAAATATAATATTCATCCTTTTGGAAAACAATATATTTCTATAAAACATAAGAAACATAAAGAAAAACATAATGTTAACATATAAAATTATTTACTTGTGATTAAATATTCTTGAATACCATTTTTTTTGACACTCATGACTACCGTACAATGTAACCCTCACAGTTACCATATGATGTCACCCCCATGGCTACCATATGGTGTATCCAATGTAGTAACATTTGGAGTGACCATATAGTAGACCTCCAACATAAAAATACCCAATTAAGTGTAGGGATATATAATTCACATCCTTCATAATAAACAATACCCATGAACTACTACATAATCAATAAACAATAATACATTCATAAAAACATTCATTTTGAATGTTGTAAAAATAAAAATTCAAAAGGGGGGTTTTACAGAAATGTCACTTAAAAATATCATATAATTTAATTGAGAATTAATAAAACAAATTGAATATGTGTATTCTCTATAAAAACCCTTTGTAGAAAAATATATAATTTAAATTCATTTCAAAAATAATATTTTTACCACATAATTTATGACCAAGAAGGATTACCCAGATAATGAAAATTGTGTTACAAAATCCCTTACCTCAGGTTCAAAATACATTAAACATGTTCAAAACAACAGTATAATTATTTAAAGAGTGTTATTAATATATTAATTAACAATATTAATATTTATAATTAAATATATGATGTTATTATAAAAAATTTCAACACATTTTTTAATAATATGTTTTTATTTTCATTGTTTCATGTGCATTTATTTAATGGATTTTGTAGAGAACTGAAGCTTGACGTACATTAACATTACATTACTTTTTCGGAATACTTAATACATAACAAAAACAGACACACAAGGTCCGTAATAGTTTAGTGTCTTTGGAAACTTGGAACGTAATCTTCTAATCGTGGTGAAAGATCTTCAACATCTCACATAAAGATATTCCCCCTTTTTTCTTACCTAATCTCTTTATTTATATCTTGTCGAAAGGAAAACATAAAAAGGGTGAGCTCAAATGCTCAGTAAGGGTAAGCATGGATAAAATAAAACATACCATATACATTTGAACTTAAAAACATGAACATAATGTTTAAACATCAAAAGCATGACCAATAACATAAAACCTGGAAGTACGTAAGGCATAGATCATAAAGAAACATTAGGAATGATAAAATAGCATGGGAATAAAATATGTAATTGTGGAAAACATTAAGCACATGATATGATTTCCATATTAGCCAAGGCATTGCTGCCAAGACCATCTTAGCGGAGAAAGTCCCTTTTTGAATCGAGTTCACTCCTCGTTCCAGTCCTGTATTACTGAACTAGTATAACTTGTCGTTCCATCCATGTATATATCATGAGATATAAATCTTTACCCAATGCATTGGAGGGAGATATAGGTCCCACCCATCTCATAATGAAATCATTCTTACTTTTTCCACAAAATAAACATACATCATTCATAATAACCCAACGAATAAAATGGGTTTCATAAACATTAACCCATCATCACATAATCCATATAAAAGAAATGGATATAATTTCCTAATAAGAAAAGTGAAAACATTTAAATCATAGAGACATTATACTTGAAACATACACATACGAAATAATGTCATCTTAGTTGAAAAATGGTTTTGATAAAACACTTGAAATGAATTCTTGAGGAAAATATCCTTTCATCTTCAAAATAATTTTCTTTTCACAAAATGTCATGCAATTTTAAAAGAAAAGGATTTTTTTGAAAATAGTCATGAAATATTTTGGAGGAATCTTCATGAAAATGAGGCTTTATGAAACCGTAAAAAACTATTCGTGCCGTATAAGTTAAAAAACATTCTTCTTGTAATTTTTCCAGAAAAGTCAAAAAGTACCTCGTATGGTAAATACAAGAAATATTTCATCCATACGAGGTGGTAAAAGTAAGAAAAGGGTAAACATGTCTTAAAAATACATGGAAGGAATGTAAAAATTTTATGAAAACATTTTGAGAGTATATGTACATGGATAATAAACATAACCCCCAGTAAATACTTACGAGTAAACAATCTCTGATAAGAATGAGATTGGAATAATTATCCCTTACCTTATGTCCGATATACTTCGTATGTATCCGAACCTCCTGTATAATGATTTAAATAATGTCATTGACTTATTACAGAATCATATTCATTGTTATGATATCATATATGGTTCACTTATGACTTTATATTACCCGTTCTTTTGTAAATTCCATGTTAAAGAGCGTTTTGGGTAAAATTGTTTCATTTGTCGTTCGTTTTTTGACTTTTAATTATTCATATGATTAATTCGATCATGATTTCTTAATTACAGAATATAAAACATTATTTATATATAATTTATATTCAGAATATACATATATATAATAGATCGATAAATGGAAAGAAATACACCGTTCATGGAGACGGTAGGCCGTACGTACGCATGAACGCTGTTTTCGTTTCCTTATTCAGTTGAATGGAATTAAGTAGATGAAATAAATATATATATATACATAAATCCAGTAGCTTTATAATGTCATATATTTCATTATTATTACTTATATATACTTTATAATCATTCTTAAATGGTTAACATGGAGAATGAATCTCATCGCGTCGTGGAGACGGTAGTCCGTACGTACGCACGAGCGATGATGTCGTTCCCATAAATATTTAATTGAATTGGATAGGATGCTACAATATATAATAATCAGTATGATGTTATAATAGATATTTATAGTTATTCTTTACACCATTATACCCATCCAAGTAAGGTGGTGTTGGAAAAATAGATTACACCACGGCGTGGAGACGGTATTTCGTACGTACGCACGCGCGGTGATTTCGTTTTCCGTAGGATTGATAGATGATGAAATAGGGTTTTTTCATACTTATCATAAAATATCAGTATATGAGTGATACTGATGTTATTACTTCATAATGAAACAACTAATGAAGAAGAAGTAGAAGAAGAAATAAAGTTGAATGAATCGATAACGGACATTACCTCTTCTTTGAAGCGCCTCTTTGAGACCTCCTCTTAGGGCACTAAAATTGGTCTTTGAAGAAGACCAGGACTTCTAAGATGTTTCTAGGGAAGTGGATAAGAGAATGTGTCGGGGGTTGGCCGAACTTGAAGGCTCAAATTGGTGTGAGGAAGGGAGGGAGGAGGTGCCCTTTTATAAGGGAGGAGAGGGGCACCTTTAGAAATCTTAAAAATATTAATTTATAATAAATATAACCCCATCTAAAAACCTAAAACAATGACTCATATTCGAATATTAGATGATATAGGGTTGTAATATCATCAAAAAATAAAATTTATACATGTTTTGATTTTATTTTAAACCTTATAATTTTGATTTGGCTTTATTTAATCTATTTAATTTTATTTGTGGTAATAAACTTCTAAATATTAAATTATAAATGATAATTACTTATTTGTTGTGAATTGTAAATATTTGGACACATTATAACATTTTTGACCATATAAATTTAAATTTATAATTTTTAAATATTTTTGTGATTTTTAAACAATTTTATAATATGATATTTTTGAAAAACAAATATTGTCAATTTTGACACTATTCATTTATATGAATATAAATAAAATATATACAGAAGATATGTTCAAAATAAAAGCATTAATAGATTTATAAAAGGTCATATGTATCTAGAAAATTAGTGGAGCGCATTAATTAGTTCATATAATATTTATTTTATTATTTTTAAAACCATTTATTCGGTTTATCTCTTAATAAAATAATTACTACAACATTTTTGTATAATTATTAAATATACTTATTTGTTTCATAAAAATTAAACTTAAAATCCTATGATGAAGATACATATATTACCTTTATCAATAATACTTTTACTAGAATTTAGCATCTTAAAATCACAATATTTAAATTTTTATATTTATTAAATTATGAAGGTGAAAACTTTGGCATCATTTAAAATAAAATAATATAAGTGTCATGATCACTTTTATAAGACTCAAACGGTTATATATTAGGTCCTTATATGCTTATGGTATATATATAAACTAAAAATAAGTTTAGGTCAGGTTTTTGGGCCTTTTAATGGGTATTGTTATTTCAATAAAAAGTATATTACTGATTTTTCACTTAATAAATAATTTCTGCATCATTAATGTATCACCATTAATGATAATTATTTAATCCCTAAAAAATCTAAATACATTATCATGATGTAGATAATTGTACTATATTTCTGTAGACTATTCATGTTTTAAGTTTTATTATGTTTATCACTAAATTAAAATTATTATACTTATAAGATTTTAGAGAGTTACATGTTGTCATTTTCTTTGGTTTTAATAATAATTAAATAATTTTCATAGTCAAAAGTCCATAAAATGAATCTAATCCGACCCTTAGGTAATATGAGTCTACTTTTAGCCATCCAATATAATTTTTTCATGTGTTAGGGTAATTTTATAATATTATATTTACCCTTAATTACCCGATTTAACTTTAACTATGGTAAATAAAATTTACCGTAGTTAGTATTCATAATTCCCAAAAATAAAAGGTAGCATATTAATATAATTTGGACCCAATGATTCCAAATATGGAATCCATTTTTTCAAATTCAATACAAATATGTTGCAGAAATTAAATTAAAATTAATCCCGTTGTCGAATGAAAACAGGTTTTTGTTTAAAACATTGCAAAAGATTGAATTGATTTTACATACGAATTTAATGTAAAATCAATTCTAATGACATAAATTATATTAAATGGTAAAAATATATTCTATTTATACTTTAAAACCATTCAATATTATAATTTAACCATATAAATTATAGCGATGAAAAAAGTTGTTTTTAATTAAAATATAGCATGTTTTTACTATTCATCAAAATATGAAAGTTACCAGAATAATATGAAACAGTTATCCAAAGTAAATTTTTATTTCTTGATTCCAAAGAAGAATTTTATTTTTTTCAAACTTAACTTATAAACATGTCAAAAACTAGATTTAATGTGGGTGCCCCATCAAAAGGTGGCACAACTGCATTTTTTTAAAAATGCTTATTTTACCCAAAAAATTTATTTTGTTCTTATACCATGTTCTAGAAAATGTGTAAGATGAATAATAATGTTATAAAATTCAAAATTTAGTTAATACTATTCATAAAGGCTAGTTCATAAGAATATTATAATAATATATTGTTGTTTAGTAAAACCCGGTATTGCGTACAACCCACGCTATCGAGGAAGGTCACGATTGCGTGTAATGCAAGCCAAGTCAGGGTTGCGTGTTGTGCAAGAATCCTTCATTGTTTCATATAAAAGAATCCAACAATATTTCATTTATAAATTGAATATATATATATATATACTCAATGTTGTGTAGAATAACTATTATCAAAATTGTGTGTAACACGATCCAAGAATAGTGTTGCGTATACTGCAAGCTAATACGGTGTTGTGTATAGCGCAAGGTAATCATGGTGTAGCATTAAACACAAGAAATTAATGAAATTAAAAGAATATTTTCATAAAATATTGGGGTGTTACATTCTACCCCCCTTAAAATTAATTTCTCCCTCAAAATTTATCGGGGTTATAAATGGTTTACTACTCGAAAGTTTGTTTAATAGAAACCCACATCATAAAAAGGAATACCAAAACTTGGATTTAAAAACTAATGTATGAAATGTAATGGTTACCCAAATTAACTTATCACTGGGTTTCCACGTAAGATAACATAGGTGAAAATATGGATATGGAAGAAAAATCTAACCATCATGTTCTGATGGAGAGTGGTGGAGAACATGGCTATGAAATAGCCAAGAATCACAAATCCATATATTTGCGATGATCTATGGTACCATCTGATTCATCAGATATAAGGGTACTAGGACAAATGTTTTGGTTTTCAATATCATTTCCCTAAAGTTGATGAAATTGGAAATAGAAGAAATACTTTCATGATTTTAGTATAGTCTCACCGTTGTTCATTCTTTGGACAATTTCCACTTCATCTGTTAAAGAAATGAAGTTGAATTTGTCATTCGTGAAGTGTTCGCAGCTCATGTGATAGAATGATGGGTCATTCCATCTATCTCAAACAAGAGGTTATAAAAGTTATCAAAAATACATAAGTCCATCTATAGTGAGATTAATCATATATGGTTCCTAAAATGGACTTAAACTTCATATATCATACTCCTTAATATAATAAAACTAGTTTCTACTAAACAGGGACTTCCTATATGCCAGTGGTAGGCGAAAAAGGCCAGTCGCACTTCGGTTGTGGGTTCAATTCTCACAGCCTTGTCTGACGCGATGGGTTGTCGCCCGTCCTGCAGGTTGTCCTTTTTCTAAAACTACATTACTATAACATCCCATCAATAATATCAAAAAAAGTTTTATCCTTAAACAATACTAACTTATGTCCAACATAATCCATTCCAATCATTAGTCTTATCTAAAATACTTTGGTCCAAGCTCATAGTATAAAGAAAATGATTACTTGAAATGTCATCAACCAGGCATGTGAATACCATCATTTATCCCCCATATATCTTGTTGGTCACATTCCAATCATGTGAATACCTTAATCATGTATTCTCATGAAAAATGAATACCCATTAAACCTTAGTGAAAACATGAATGCTGTCAATAGTTAACTCTTTCCACATACCAAAATCCAAAAATTCTATACACTCAAACCATGATATAACCTTCTCCTTATATCAGTCATGAGCTCATGAATACTATCAAACATTTAATTTTCTCCTTATCCCTTCATTATGCGTATATATTCTATATTCCAAAAATATCTGAATAACCTTTCATGGATACTGGTACCATTAATCATACACTTTCAAAACTCAAGGAAATACAACAGTGTAAAAATCCTTAGATGTATCTTTATTCTATAGTACCATGAGATTACTTATACAACATTACACTTGATAAACATATAATCATTCCACTACCTTCTTAAACCATTGACCGAGCTTCAACAATTCTTTCATCTCACATATCATTTGTAGTCTCTTCATCGTCATCAACATAAATACTACCCATACGACCGTACTGACTCTCTTCATGAGACTTTCCTTTAGGGTATTGGTTTTCATAATTCCCGTACATTCCACATTTAAAACATTTAACCATTATTGATGTCGTAGAAATACCATTATCCTCATCCATGGTGTTAACTGAAACTTTTCCTTTGCACTTACTTGCTTTGTGTCCTTATTTTCCACACCCAAAGCATCTTCTAGTTCCCTTGAAACAATCTCCCCGATGCCTATTCCCACATGATTTACATGAGGGAAATTGAACTTTCTTTCCTCTATGATCATCATGAAACTCCATATTTCTCTTATTATCTGAGTCGGGAAACTTACCAAAGTTGAGATTATTGATCATATTATGAGATTGTTGATTAGGCTTAATAACGATGTTTGGACTTCCAAATCCCATTTTATTTGGTTTCTGATGAATAATATCATTCCATTGTCCCCATTATTATGAATCTTCCTATTTCCAGCCATTTTCTAAAACCCAAAAAGAATAGTGTGAGAGCCAAAAATCATGCTAGGGAAAAAACATAGTAAAGAGGGAGCACCCACAATATTTAACATCTTAGGTTAAATTCTAAGATCGTTACTGTAGTTCTAGGACTACATCCTATATGTATACTTATCCTTAGGGACATCCCTAGACAAACCATAGAAATATATCTGGGGATCTCACTAACGTTTTCGCATCCTAGTTTCCAAAGGTTGACTAAACCTTTCCTCTGATACCAAATGTAGAGACCGGAAGCTTGATGTACATGAACATTACATTACTTTTGCGGAATACTTAATACATAACAAAAACAGACACACAAGGACCGTAATAGTTTAGTGTCTTTGGAAACATGGAACGTAATATTCTAATCGTGGTGAAAGATCTTCCACATCTCCCATAAAGATATTCCCCCCTTTTTTTTCTTACATAAAACCATTCTATATATCCTGGGGAAAAGAAAACATAAAAAGGGTGAGCTCAAATGCTCAGTATGGGTATTAATTGATAAAATAAAACATACCATATACATTTGAACTTAAAAACATGAACATAATGTTTAAACATCAAAAGCATTAGCAATGACATCAAACATGGAAGTATTTCAGGAATAGATCATAAAGAAACATTAAGAATGATAAAATATCATGGTAATAAAACATGTAATTGTGGAAACCATTATGCACATGATATGATTTCCATATTAGCCAAGGCATTGCTGCCAAGACCATCTTAGTGGACAAAGTCCATTTCTGAATCGAGTTCACTCCTCATTCCAGTCCTGTATTACTGAACCGGTTTAACATTCCATTCCAGCCATGTCTATCTCATGAGATATAGATCTTTACCCAATGCATTGGAGGGAGATATAGGTCCCACCCAACTCATAATGAAATCATTCTTACTTGTGCCACAAAATAAACATACATCATTCATAATAACCCAACTAATAAAATAGGTTTCATAAACATCATCCCATTATCACATAATCCATATAAAAGAAATGGATATCATTTCATAATAAGAAATGTGAAACCATGTAAATCATAGAGACATTATACTTGAAATACACACATACTAAATAATGTCATCTTAGTTGAAAAATCGTTTTGATAAAACACTTCAAATGAATTCTTGAGGAAAATATCCTTTCATCTTCAAAATCATTTTCTTTTCAAAAAATGTCAGGAAATTTTATAAGAAAAGGATTTTGTTGAAAATAGAAGGGAAATATTTTGGAGTAAGCTTCATGAAAATAAGGCTTTATAAAACCATAAAAACCTGTTCATGCCGTATAAGTTAAAAAAACATTCTTCTCGTACTTTTGCCGGAAAAGTCAAAAAGTACCTCATATGGTAAATAAAAGAATGATTCCTTCCATACGAGGTGGTAAAAGTAATAAAAGGGTAAAAATGTCTTAAACATACATGGAAGGAAATTAAACATTTTATGAAAACATTTTGAGGGCATATGGACATGGATAATAAACATAACCCCCAGTAAATTATTACGAGTAAACAATCCTGGATTAGAATGAGATTGGAATAATTATCCCTTACCTTATGTCCGATATGCTTCATATGTATCTGAACCTCCTGTATAATTATTTAAATAATGTCATTGAATTATTACAGAATCATATTCATTGTTATGATATCATATATGGTTCACTTATGACTTTATATTACCCGTTCTTTTGTAAATTCCATGGTAAAGAGCGTTTTGGGTAAAATCGTTTCATTTGTCATTCGTGTTCTAACTTTTAATTATTCATATGACTAATTAGATCATTATTACTTAATTACAAAATATAAAACATGATTTATATATAATATATATTCAGAATATACATATATATAATAGATCGATAAATGGAAAGAAATACACCGTTCATGGAGACGGTAGGTCGTACGTACGCATGAACGCTGTTTTCGTTTCCTTATTGAGTTGAATGGAATTAAGTATATGAAATAAATATATATATATAAATAAATAAATTAGCTTTATAATGTCATATATTTCATTATTATTGTTTATATATAATTTATAATCATTCTTAAATGGTTAACAGGGAGAATGAATCTCATCGCGTCGTGGAGACGGTAGTCCGTACGTACGCACGAGCGATGATATCGTTCCCATAATTATTGAATTGAATTGGATAGTATGATACAATATATAATAATCAGTATTATGTTATAATAACTATGTATAGTTATTCTTTACACCATTATACCCATCCAAGTAAGGTGGTGTTGAAAAACAGATTACACCACGGCATGGAGACGGTATTCCGTACGTACGCACATGCGGTGATTTCGTTTTCCATAGGATGGATAGAAGGTGAAATAGGGTTGTTTCATACTTATAATAACATATCAGTATATGAGTGATACTGATTTTATTACTTCATAATGAAACAACTAAAGAAGAATAAGTAGAAGAAGAAATAAAGATGAAAGAATCGGTAACGGACATTACCTCTTCTTTGTAGCGCCTCTTTGAGACCTCCTCTTAGGGCACTAAAATTGGTCTTTGAAGAATACCAGGACCTCTAGGATGTTTCTAGGGAAGTGGATAAGAGAATTGTTCTGGGTTTGGCCTAGCGTGAAGGCTCAAATTGGTGTGAGTAATGGAGGGAGGATGTGCCCTTTTATAAGGGAGGAGAGGGGCACCTTTGGAAATCTTAAAAATATTAATTTATAATAAATCTAAACCCATTTAAAAACCTCATAAAATGACTCATATTAAAATATTAGATGCGATAGGGTTGTAATATAATCAACAAATCAAATTTAGACATTTTTTGATTTTATTTTAAACCTTATCATTTTTATTTATCCTTATTTAATCTATTTAATTTTATATGTGGTAATAAAATTATAAATTTTAAATTATAACAAATAATTACTTATATGATGTGAATTATCTATAATTGGATATTTTATAAAGTATTTTACCATATAAATTTAAATTTATAATTTGTAAATATTTTTGTGATTTTTAATAAATTTTATAATATGTTATTTTTATAAAATAACAATAGTGTCAATTTTGACACTATTCATTTATATGAATTTAAATAAACTATATACAGAAGATATGTTCGAAATAAAATCTTTAATAGATTCATAAAATGACATATGTATCTAGGAAATTAGTGGAGAACATTAAATAGTTCATATAATATTTATTTTATTATTTTTAAAACCATTTATTTGGTTTATCTCTTAATAAAATAATTACTACAACATTTTTGTATAATTATTAAATATACATATTTGTTCCATAAAAATTAATAATAAACTCCTATGATGAATATAAATCTATTACCTTTCGCAATAATACTCTTACTTGAATTTATCATCTTAAAATCACAATATTTAAATTGTTATATTTATTAAATTATGAAGGTGACAACTTTGGCATCATTTAAAATAAAATAATATAAGTGTCATAATCACTTTCATTAGAATCCAAACGGTTATATATTAGGTCATTAGATGTTTATGGTATATCTATACATTAAAAATAAGTTTAGTTCAGGTTTCTGGGCCTTTTAATGGGTATTAGTATTTCAATAAAAACTATATTATTGATTTTTTACTCAATAAATAATTTCGGCATCATTAATGTATCACCATTAATGATAATTATTTAATCCCTAAAAAACTCTAAATAAATTATCATGATGTAGATAATTTTATCATATTCATTTAGACTATTCATGTTCAAAGTTTTATGATGTTTATCACTAAATTAAAATTATAATACTTATATGATTTAAGAGAGTGACATGTTGCCACTTTCTTTGGTTTTAATAATAATTAAATTATTTTCATAGTCAAAAGTCCATAAAATGAAACTAATCCTACCCTTAGGTGATATGGGTCTACTTATAGCCATCCAATATAATTTTTCATGTGTTATGGTAATTTTATAATATTATATTTACCCTTAATTACCTGATTTACCTTTAACTATGGTAAAAAAAATTTATCGTGGTTATTATTCCCAAAAATAAAAAGTAGCATATAAACATAATTTGGACCCAATGATTCCAAATATGGAATCCCTTTTTTAAAATTCAATACAAATAAGTTGCATAAATTAAATTAAAATTAATCATGTGGTCGAATGAAAACAGGTTTTTGTTTAAAACATTGCAAAAGATTGAATTGATTTAACATACAAATTTAATGTAAAATAAATGATAATTACATACATTATATTAAATGATAAAAATATATTCAATTTATACTTTAAAACCATTCAATATTATAATTTAACCATATAAATTATAAATAATGAAAAAAGTTGTTTTTAATTAAAATATAGCGTGTTTTTACTATTCATCAAAATATGAAAGTTACCAGAATAATATGAAAAATTTATCCAAAGTAAATTTTTATTTCTTGATTCCAAAGATGAATTTTATTTTGTCATATTTAACTTATAAAAATGTCTAAAATTAGATTTAAAGTGGGTGCACCATCAAAATGCAGCAAAACTGCATTTTTTGAAAAATACGTATTTTACCTGAAAATTTTATTTTGTTCTTATACCATGTTCTATAAAATGTGTAAGATGAATACTAATGTTATAAAATTCAAAATTTAGTTAATACTATTCATAATGGCTAGTTCATAATAATATTATAATAATATATCGTTGTTTAGTAAAATCCGGTATTGCGTACAACACATGCTATCGAGGAAGGTCGCGATTGCGTGTAATGCAAGCCAAGTTAGGGTTACGTGTTGTACAAGAATCCTTCGTTGTTTCATATAATATAATCCAACCATATTTCATTTATACATTGAATATATATATATATACTCAATGTTGTGTAGAATAACTATTATCAAAATTGTGTGTAACACGATCCAAGAATAGTGTTGCGTATACGTCAAGCTAATACGGTGTTCCGTATAGCACAAGGTAATCATGGTGTAGCATAAAACACAAGAAATTAATGAAATTAAAAGAATATTTTTCATAAAATCTCGGGGTGTTACAGATTCAATGGTTGGATAATTATTGATTTTCTATTAAAATCGATGAATAACCAAATAAGAGAAGAAAATATAGTTAATATGGTCCCATAATTTTTAATGTTAGAATATATCATTATTTTTTATGATATGAGGTTGAATAATTAGATAAAACATTAATGAAAATGATTTGATTTATTTTTGTAGTTTTTACGATCATCACGAACATGTTTAATTTTAATTAATATCATGTTTATATATTAGTTGAATAACATTATGTAACTTCTTCAATGAATAATTAAATCTTATTATAACCATAATAATGATTTTTACTGTACCTAAAAGTGGTAATGGAAAATCAATGTGTATCTTCCATGATAGCGGTAAATTGACATATCAAAGATGATGTTATCTTGTTGAAAATTAATGGGAGATGAGGTCATTTCTAATTTTGAATTTTTCTTGAAACATAATAAATTTATAATATATATATTATAATCAAGTTTTCATTCCACTTGGATAAGGGGATGTTAGGATATAAATGGTAAAAATTAAATTGTAAAGAAAATATTAGAGGGTTTACCACTTGAATTATCCTCCTTGAGAACTTTATTAAAGCTTGTTGTTTTATCCTTTGGGTGAGAAAATCAGGTATTGTACATGTGGAGTAGTCTTAGTAAGGTATTTGGGTAGAAATATAAAAATATAAAAGTCATTTATGCATGAGGATAAGAGGTCATTAAGGGTTTTATTTATAGTGCAGGAGACAATTATTTTTTGAATATTTTATTCTTTGGTTTATTATTTTGACTGAAGACTATGAATAGTTGAGAATTATCAATAAGTATGTTAAAATAATGGAGATTAGTACTATAATATTGTGACAACATTATATATGACTCATGAAATAGTGTTTGAAACTAATAATATATATATACATTACAAATTAGCATATTTAACTATTCACTAAAAATTCAACTATTCTTGAAAGATTACAAATATTCCTCATAACCATTTCATTATTTTTTGAATTATAAAATGAACTCATTTTTTTTAAAAATAATGATCTAAATATGAGAAATTAAATTTTTAATTGAAATAACCATTTATTCCAAAAAATACAGTTTTAAATTATAAATGATATTTTGACACTTTAAGAAATAAATTTTATTATCATAAAATTATCATATATTCAGAAGAAAACAAAATATTTATTTATGAAACTATTTTAGGAAAATGTTTTTTAATTTATATATTTATTTTATTTATAAAAATTTAATAAATATTTATTACTTACAATAAAAATAATAATTAATTTATCATTTATTAAAAAAAGTATTTACTTATTAAGTGATATAAATATATCTTGTTTACAATGATAAGATACATATATTATATTTATAATCTCATTGTTGAGATTACTATTCTATTATTATAGATTCATTAATTATGAACATCAATTATTTTTTAATTAATTTAACTATTTAATTCAATAATGAAAATAATTTTTTATAAGTACCTTGGTTGTTACATGCTCCCCACATTCTTCAAATTGTGTCCTTGAAATTTTTATTCAATTATTTAACAAGTGAGGATATCATTCCCTCATATCAAATTCATATTACTATGTTTTTTCTTTAATCGTGTGGTTTATCCACAAAACCTTAACATGGTGAATTACTTTATTTAATTATAATTCTACTTCACGACCAAGAATATGAATAGGCTTCTCCTCAGAAGGAAGGTTCTCTTCCAAAATGACTAGTTCTACAATCAAAACATGTTATGAATATAGAAAATACTTTCATAAAATCGAAACATGAAAACCAATGTTTTCCCAGGATAGTTTCGTCAGAAAATCCAATACATGGGAAACTGTTACAACCTCCATGATAATTTCAAAGGGTCTAATGAACCATGGAATTAGCTTTCCATTCTAACCAAAAATGCATCAAACATTTCCACAGAAAAACTTTGAGAAATAAAAGAACCCCTATCTTAAAATAAAATCCTTTCTTTAGGTTATCTATATAACATTTCTACCTACACTGATCGACCATCTATTTTTCTTCGATAATTTTGACATTCTATGCTACATAATATACTAATTATAGTCCCATCAACATTCTTTCCCCAACTTCATCCAAATAATATAAATTCCAACATTGATTTCTGTATATTTCATCAAAATATGACATTTATATAGAAGAATAAAAACTATTATTAAAATAAAAATTAATTAAAGAAAGATGATGATGCCAACTTTCTGGGTAGTCCACATAACAACATCGAAGAATATACTCGAATATATAAATTGTTCACTCTAAGCATCCATCATATTGCAGATGATATTTTGGGCTAAAATTTAACATAGTTTCCAATTAAATATAGAGAAATTTCCAAAATTTACATGTTAAATTAGGATAAAGGTAAATTAAAATGGATGAAATAACTCCATGTAACCTAACTGTCACTTTTAGTTACAATATAGAAATCTAATCCAAATACACATAATCCCTAATTGGAATAAAATTAGTAGTTTTAGTTAGTTGGTCAACAATAACCCGAATTACATTGTTACCTCAATAAGTCTTTAGTAGTCCCACAAAACAAATCCACAGATATATTTTCATGTTCCCAATCTATCACAGGAAATGGTTAAAGAATCCCCTTTGGTAATTTTCACTCTGATTTAGCATATATACAAATCAAACATTTCACAGTAAAAATTAAAATATCTCTTTTCATTTAATCTATCCAATAATAATCTTGAAGTTCTCTATACATCTTTTTACAGTTTGGATGAATTTAAAATAATGAACTATGGGTTTGAAAAAAAATTCTTTATTCAGATGGAAATCATATAGAATATATAATCTCTTCCAAAATCACAAAACACAATATTTATCAATGTTAAATTCAATAAAATCATCCCTTTGAAGAAACTCTAAAATTTTATTTAACTCATGATCCCACCTTGAGTAATTATTCTACAGAGATATGACCGAACTGACACCTATAGTAGAATATTAGAATTTCTTACACCAAAAACATCTTAGAAAATTTCATCAAATAATTTATTAAAGGGTCATTATCCAAATGTAGCATGGTTGATGTTTCATAATATGTTTGACTCATGGAATCCACCACATTCTTGTTTTTCTAGGATGGTAATTGTCCCTCAAATCATAATTCTTTATCGGTTCAATCCATCTTCACTACCTCGTGTTCAATTATTTCTGAGTGAATATATGCTTCTGATTTTTATAGTAAGTATATTTTACAAATTTGGATCCATATAAATGATGCCTCTAAATTTTCAGAGATTAAAGCCAAAAATCATATTCCAAATCATGTGGGGGATAATTTAACTCATGTTGTTTCAATTTCCTTCAATCTTATGATATTACCTAATCATTCTGCAATCGACCACATCCAATTCCATTAAATGAAACATCATTATAATGACATAATAACCATTTCTCAATGGCAGGGTCAAAACCAAATATTTCATTATTATTATTATTAATTACTTAAAATGAACATCAAAATATTATATCCAAATAAATATATCCCCTTTTCATGTTAACATAGTTAGTAGGCTATATAATCATGTAATTTTTGTATAAAATTGTCATAAATAGATTTCTAATACACTATGATATGAATATCAATTCCATTTTTAGTTCTTTCCTGTCATCAAACTATTTTGTTTTGTAAGGATCAATTGTTGTGCCATCCTTATTTAAAATTTATAACGAAAATAAACATTTAAAAAACACATTTTCAAAATTTCCAATATAATTTATTTTCACTGAGATTTGGTTGGAAAATACTTAGATGTTTTCCTAGATCCTCATAACCAATTGAAAACACAAAAATATCATCAATAAAAATAAACAAAAAACTAATACAAATAATTATGGAAGATTCTATTCATAAGATCCTAGAATATAGTATAGGGATTAGTTAAATAATATCTCATAACAATAAACTCATAATGCCTATATCTAGTATGAAAATATATTTTCGGGATGTAAACCTCCTTCACCTTCATTAGATGGTACCTTAATCTGAAGGAAATTTTGGAAAAATACAAAGCTCTATAGAGATAATCAAACAAGCCATCGATACGAGGAAACAGATACTCAATTTTAACAATAATGTTCTTCAATCATCTATAATATATGAATAGTCTCATGGAACCAACTATCCTTTTAACAAAAAAATTAAGAGCACCCCATGGTGAACTGTTGTGATGGATTAAGCCTTTATCAATAAACTCCTGTAAACAATTTTTCAATTATAAAAGTTTCAGGTCATCAATTTGACAAGGGGGTTTTAAAATAAATGTAACATTAAGAACTATATCAATTTTAAATTCAACTACCTGATAATGTTTAACATTGACAAACTCAACAAGAAAAACATAAAGGTATTTATTTATAAATGGAAGATAATTTATCTGAGTAGTTCCATTATTTTCTAAATTATGTGAATGTTAACATTAAATTTTTTCATTTAATAGTTTCCGAACTTTCTGATATGTTATCAATGGATTTTATTCATTCTTGTATAAAAACATAAACACTTTCTTAAAAAAATTCTTTACCTCCTAAATAAATCTTAACATGAAAAATAGAAATCCAATCCATACCTAGGATTACATCAAAGTAAAATTATGGAAAACAATATTGTTTTCATGTAATGTGTTCCTATATAAAATAATCATGAGATTCTTATAATTACCTTTTATTTTATTATTTCCCACTGTTGGTTTATCAATAAGTTCTTTTCTAATTTCATGAGGTGAAAACACCAATTTACTAGAAACTTTATCACAAATAATGTAATGTGTAGACCCGATATAAAATAATTCATAAGAAAAATCTATGTAAACATACAAAGTACTTGATACCACTTGGTTGAACCATTATCTACTGACATTGTTTCAAAATATATCACTGCACTATTCTACAAATAATCTAGTTTCCTTCAATCATTTATATCATTCATTGGAAAGGTATATTCATAGTTCCCAACCTCACCAGATTTAATATAATTAAAGTTTACTTATTAAAATTAAACCTACCATCACTATGATCTTTTTCATTGAAATATAAGGACAAATGTACATTCTTACCGAATAATAAACACTTCTCAAATTTGTGAAGTAATTATTGAGGGTGATATTCACCACACCACCCATATAATGGAAACTGAATTTTTAAACATTAATATTTCATTTAGTCACTATTACCCATCACATAATAATTGGACCTATTCATTAGCAAGTTTTCAAAGTTCATGTAATCATAAGAAAAATCAATTTCAACCATGTTATCACAAAAAAAGTATTTCATTAATTCTGAATTCATTAGATTCCAATACATATTGGTATCTTGGCCTCAATCACGAGTAAAAATGGTTGATTTTATGGTTAATATCTAAAATAATATTGGTATATTACCTTGAAAATTGGGTGAATTATTTTTCATATATTACAAACGATACATCCTATATTTATTTCAATTCATGTCATTTAATTTCTGTCATAATTAGGACCACCATAGGAAAATATTATTTGAGTAAAATATTCATATATTAATATCATTCAACGGAATTGATCTCATCAATATTCCTGAGATTCTTAACCATTTTCCACTACTACTCAGCTTTCCACTCAAAAAGATAAATGGAAAGAATGGTCTTTTGATTATCTGAACCCCCATGACATTAGATAACTTTTGAAGGGCTTTAATCCAACATTCAACTACCACTAGGTCAGATTATCCACAAAATGTGTGAGGCTATTGCCTCATAAAATGTTCCACTATCATCTAGATCCATTAAGGTAGATATAGCTATTATCCTATAGGGATAACACAGCCATTTATGAACTATATCAACTAATACATTACTATAAAAAAACTATTGGTTATAATCCACATATTTTTAGGTTGTAGCTTCGAAATGATATGAGCCTCTTGTTTTTTCCTACACAACCATTCCTATTTCTTCTGTGAAAAACCATTCTGAACAAACATATCCTAGAAGAAGAAACATTGTAATCTTCAAGTTATACAGCATTTAAAATTAATAATAAAGTAAAAATAATTTACTTCATTCAATTAACATCATCTTTACACCTAAAATTATCTACACCACCCTTTGATTCCAACTATAAGGTCCCGACCTTAAACATTACATAATCTAGTAAATTCATCTATAAATCAAATTCTTACATTCCAAAATATGTTTTAAATTTATATTTTTAAATAATTAGGAAATAATTCATACATATTGAAAAAAATAATAAAAAAGTTGGTAGTAATAAAATAATTCTGATTTCATCCTTAATGATAATTTTTTTAATAAAACAAGAAATCATTTCATGAAAAATCATCACAATATTCAACTTGGTTTGTAACATCCTGGGTAAATAAAGAATAATAAATTTTCATATTTAGTAATATTTGAGAATTAAATGTTAATTTTAATTTAAATGGGATGCTATGTTTGATGGCTTACTCAATACACAAAAACAGGTTTCTTTGAAATCTTATGTTGCACAATAATAATATAATATTATTATTTTAAACGGTACTAAACGCCGAGACATTGTATTGATGGAAATGAATATAACTAACTAAAATATTATTATATATGTTTGTTAAATGTTTTTACATTTATCCGATAAAATTTAGAGGCTTAAAATAAAAAAGGAATTTGATTTTAAGCATAAATACTGTAATATTCATTAAAGGGCCGATTTACCGCCTTTTGATGGAGAGCCCTCTTTAAATATATTTTTAGTCATTTTTATATGTTATATTTGACAAAATAAAATGCTTATTTAGAATCAGGACATCAAAATATACTTTGGGTAAAATATTGGTATTTTTCTGATAAAATTCATTTTTTTGATGAATAGTAAAAAATACAATATTTTAATTCAAAACTGTGTTTTAATATAATTTATTCGTATGGTTAGATTATCTTTTTAATTTGTTTTAAAGTTTAATTAGATTATATTTTTACCATTTAATCCAATATAGGTCATTGAATTAATTTCACTTTGAAATTGGACATAAACAACTATCAATATTTTGATAGTTATTATTTCGTAAAAACACGCTATTTGTTTTAACAACGAAAATGAATTTTAAATTAATTAATTCCACTTTTATGTTTTGAATTTGAATAAAATAGACATAATTTTTTAATTTGGAATATCAAATAAATATTAGGCTGAATTTTGGGTATTTTTCTGAAAAACATCAGTTTTTGATGAATAGTGAAACCACTTAGTAGTAGTTAAAAAAGTGACTTTTAAATTTAAATGAAATTTTACCACTTATGTGAGTTAAATTTACAAAATATGAGAGACACAGTTAATATTAAGAAGTAAAATGTGGTTCAATAAGATGAAAATAATTTTTGGTGAATACTAACTTTTGACTTTTATTTGCCGCAGTTAAAGGTAAATAGGGTAATTTAAGGTAAAAGGTATAATATAATAATACAAAATTAACTTAACACTTGTTATAACCTTATTTTATGAGTCATGGACGACCTTGTGCATCATTGAGTCGATTTTGGGACCCCATGGAGCCACTTGAGAGTGATAATGACTCTTTAGATTAATTAATTTAAAGTAAAGAAAAAAATAACACAAACAAATATCGTTTAGTAAATTAATTTTTACATAGAGTTATATTAGTTATGTTTTCGACTATAAATATTAATATGAAAGATAAAACTATTTCCTATATCATGGTATTTTTTTTAAATATTTATACATCAAATAAATTAAATTATGTATGAAACAATAATGATGCATTGCTACCTCATTAATTAATGATTTAAATAAATAAGATTATAATGATTAAAATATGATCGAAAACATGTCCAATTTTAAATGTATGGTTCTATTTCGAATATTAGTCATCTTATATTCTACTTTAATGTGTTTTGGACCTTTTGAAACCAAATATAAGTTTATAATATAATAATAGTTCCACACTTTCCTAAAGAGCCCCTCCTCTCCATTATAAAAAGAGAGAACTTACAACCAATTATTCAAACCTCTCAAGCCTTTTGGCTCATCCAACCTATGCCAAATTAAGCTCCCTACATCTATATCCTCTACCTAGTAGCCTTACCTTAGTCAGAAGGCACTTCAAGAAGTCATTTTTGGTTCAACCCAAAGAGAGATACCCAAATTAAAGGTAACAGTTTCTCTTAAATTCATTTCATTTATTTTACTTATCCAACCCCATGAACTTTTTTTATTCCTTTATTTTATAACAAAATAAGTATATTAAATATACTATGATGTTTTTATACCATGTAATTGAGATAAACTTACATAATCCTCCATTTAATGGGTGAATACCATAATGCTTCTGTGGATGACAAACTAACGCCTCACGAAACGATGATTGTTCGATTATCTCATACCGCCTCTTATGGTGGCCATTATGATGGAACTGTATTTATATATTATTTTTATTATTTTTATGTTTTCTCTATGCTTCTTTATTTTTCATTTAAAAACAAACCAATATGATTTCCAATATGTGTGACCCTGATAATTTCATTTGAGGAAGTGCGGACTACCGCCCCCTCAAGGTGATATGATTCGTTCATGAAATTCATGGAATGTATAAAGGATAAAGTTTATTAAATTATGTAATATATATATAATTTGATATTATAATGGAATTATAATATACAATGTATCATTATGTTTTAATGTCATTAAAATAAAAAAATAGAAATGAATGTAGCGTTCATGCGTACGCACGGCTTACCGTCTCCATGAAAGGTGCATTTCATTTCTTATATCCAAATGTAATGTACTATTATAAATACATATATATATACTGAATATATAGTTTATATATGATATGTAAATAATTTATATCATTATGGAGAAAATGGATGTTTGACCAGATGGACAAATTGTAATTATAACAAGTTCATTTTTGAGTCAAGTTTCGAACATCAATAAAATATCCAATATGAACTCAAATAATTAACTAATTATTATAGAAAGGTAATAAGTGATATAAAAGGAATAAAAAAAATTGGAAATTGCTCTTAATCAAGTATAAATTAACTTAAGTTTATTATTCATGATGAACAAGGAATACACAAGACAATTCAGACTTAAGGTAAGAGTTTTCTTATCACACTTTTAATTCTGTGAGATTTCCATTGTTCACCACTTATTTTTTGAATGTGGTGTGTGTACGGCCCATGATTGTATTCATTGTGTAATATAAATTTATTTATGGATATTTACATCATCATTGTATAATCCTTCATTCATGGGTTAATGTTTCATAAGTTACCAAATCCATAAGGGAATTTGAAATTTCAATTTCCACTCAATCGGCTTTACGCATATTTCATTTATTATTTTACACCAAGATTATGTGTGGAATCAATATTCATTTGATTATGTCCTAATTTCCACTCCCCTTTCTGTGGATAAATTTTTATACACAAAATCACTCCATTTATAAATTCTCAAGTCATCGATATGAACATGATAAGAGTAATTTTAAATAAATCTCTATTTGTTGAGTTAAATATCCAATTCATTGGTGTTGTTTTTACAAGAATATGTGTGAATGTCTTATGATTGATTTAAACTGAATATCCAATCATATTGAGTGTATTTATATTTGTCCCACATAATTATGTCATTGATCTATCCTTAACTTAATGATACGGTCTTTATAATAGATTTCATCTCAATTTACATTCCATTGAGACTTCTTTTTTATTATACACCAAATCCCTTTTATATGGTGTATATAATGTACTTTGACATAGTATATCATGAATAAAATTATTATCATGATATTATAATTTTTTTATTACCTCATTTATTTGTATTCAAGTGTCTCTCCTTTGGTTATGAACTCTAACTAAAATATCATTTTAAATTTTTTAAAGATTTATTATTCTAAATCATTCTAATTAATGTCCATGTTTTAAAAATGGTTTTGAGGATTTATTTATATGGACATTAATGTCTTAAAATTAAAATTACTTTTAAATGTTTCAAAATAGTATGGGACACTTTTATTGAAAAATCTATTTTTAAATGGCCTATGACAAATAGTGCGACTTTTAAATGTTTTCAAGAAAAAGGGGATATTTCTCTCAAATAGTTTTGATGAATATTTTCATGTATGTCAATATCCTTCATTATTCTCGATTGGGGTTGATATGTTACAATAAAATCTTCCATATTGTATTGAATGAGTTATGTTTGTCTGTGGATGTGCTATTTTTATACCATTCATGGTTTTTGGATAAAGTATTGACAATTTGTATGCAAGTTTTAATACGAATGTTTATGTTACGTTTCAAAATTTTCATATGAGGAATGCATTGGACTTAGTAAGTGATGGGTGGAGCCCACTATATCTCTTCAATGCATCGGTAGGTCTCATGAGACAAACTAGTGTCTTGGCACAAGGTCTTGACAAAATCTAATTTTTTGTGTTGGAACGAGTCCTTGACTATGTGGTTATGATGTTCGGAATTATGAATTCCATCATTATGAGACTAGATATTGATATTTCATGTGGTTATTCGACTTGTAGAATAACCATGACTATGTTTTATTATGACATTATTTACTCAGCTCATATTCCTGCCACAAAGTGTTCATGTTAATTATTTTTAATGGCATGCATTTTCAATTATTCACGTTTGCCTAATGTTTAAGTTATCTTCTGCTATATTGCTTACTTTTAATGAGAGTTTGAGCTCACCGCTTTCTTATGTTTTATTTTTCCTAGGATCCCAAGAATTGTTTTAAGATTGAGATGCAAGGTTAAGCTAAGGGAACAATGGCGTTCTCAAAAGATTATTTATGCTATGTTGTATGTTAGAAAGTGTAATGTAACATTCACCTATGTAATCTATTTTCCAAGTCTACTAAACTAATTGGTCATTCGATACTTGATCATTGGTGATCATACCAATGTTATGTAATAATGCACCGACTCTGGGTAACTGGGGTCAGGGTGTTACAGTTGGTATCAGAGGAAGTTTAGTACAAACATCAGAAACTAGATTTAGATAAACGCTGATTAGAGCACATAGCCCTAAAATAGAATTTGAGGATTAGTATTGAAGAACATCCTAAAATTTTGGTATTGTAGAGATTTTGTGAGTTTTCCAAGAAATACATCCATGTATGGACATGAGCGGGTAGAGGCGGCTTTGGCACAAATGTATCTAGGGGTAAAACCCGAAAACACCGCTTTGAGCTAGACTCAAACAGGAACTGGTACACGAAAATGGTCCTTGCTGCACTCATGGTTACGACACTCTCGGGGGATATGGTTAGGATAATTTAAATTTTCTTTAAAAACCGATTTGAAGGATTTTAATATAAGATTTGAATAAGTAACCTTGGTTAATACTAGGGTGTATTGATTGAAAATAAGGTGTGATGATATTTTCTAAATAATTTTATGACTATTCTTAATCACACAATGTTTTCTGGTTTTAGTCAATGGATGGATTCCAAGAAAGTCATAGTAACATTGAGAATGATGCACAAGGTGGGAATGATGGTGGAAATGAGTAACAAAATGGAATGTTGATATGCATAAAAGATATCATGTTCATGCCAAATCAGTTTTCCAAAAATATGATCAACAACATATATATTAACCAACTCTTGGAATCAACAAAGAAGAGAAAGGAGATGAATGATAAGAGATCCAACAGTGGATACCATAGAGAAAATAATCATTAATTTCCATCATGCAGGAAATGTGGAAGGATACACCCATGAATGTGTCTCAATGAAATAAAGAAATGCTTTAGGTGTGGGTAATAAGGACATAAAGTGAATAATTGCCGAGGAAAAATGCAGAGTACTATGGAAGAAAATAAAAATTGTCCCAAGAATCCATTTACAGTCATTTGTCGTAAATATAGGGGACATGGCCATTACTTGAGTGAATGACATATTCTATAGGATATTTTCTTGGTCAAAGAAGAAGCTATGTGGAAATAAATGGTTGGAGAAATTTTTAAATCTATTAGTGCTCCTTGTTGATGGGATTACTTTGGAATAATTTTATTTTGTATTTGTAACCCTGCAGTTTGTCATGATAAAATGATATTTGAGAAAGAATTATCTTTTCTCTTGTGGATATAGTTATAAATATCCATTTGGTTTTATATGATTATTGGGTTTGAGGCAATTACATGTTATTATATTTTGGGATGAAAATTCAAGGCATGAGATAAAATTTGTGGTTAAATTATGTTATGGTTATTTTGAGGAATTTATATCATTTTGGTAATGTTATAAAATATAGTTTTTGAAAAAGGACAACATGCAGACCATGTGTAAACCCATCGCTTCGGACAAAGCTGTGGGAATCGAACCCACAACCAGAGTGTGATTAGGATTTATCGCCTACCATTGGACTACAAGAAGTCCCTGGTTAGTGTGACTAATTATTATTAGTTCAATGATTTTATTGATAAATATTAAGTTGATTTGGGATCTTATGTCTTATCAAATTAATACCCTTAGTACTGGAAAATAATTTAGTGATTAAGTGAAAAATGTTATTTGGAAGATGTTCGCTTTGTTGGGAACACTATATGCCCAAGGAAAACAGAATACTATGGGATTTCATTTTAGTAGTGATGGTGGATTTTTATCAATTTTTTTATTGTGGATTTATAGTGATTTGGATTATTTATGGAAATTATTAACCTATAATAGAGAATATGTGATTTGGTTAATTACTTTTAAGTATGTGACTTTATGAGTAGTTGATGTCATTTGGAGATATAATTTAATGTGGAAGACTGTGTAATCAAATTCTTCTATGTTTTGGGTTTCAAAATTAGTTTACATTATATAGATGGATTTTAAGGAAAATTGTTTATTGAATGGTCCTTATTGAACTTTGGGTATTTTTGGTTTAATTTTAGAAATTAAGATTAGTATTTCTTTCTCAAAAGGATTATCCTTTTAGGGGATCATCTGATCTTGTACTAACCATTTTGGTGGTGGTTAATCTCTAAAGACAAGGAAAATATATTGTTTATCTTTTTAGGATCATGTGATTCTCTAGAAGTTGATTCTAGCTCTTCTGGTGTGACCAAGTCATCTTAAATACTCATCATTTGAAAAAAAGATGAGTTGGTGGTAGAAATTTATTAAATAATGAAACTCTACTTAAAAAGTAAGTAGATCTCTTTATGTTCTTAGTCAATCTCATAAATAAATTCCATAACTTTTTTAAATGGAACTTAAAATAAAAAATAACATCATAGGTTTAATTTTCCTACTGGGAAACTAATGACCATTTATCCCATCACAAGTTTGTGATTTTCTTATGGTTAACTTATCCTAATCATGTTTTCTATCCCTCTCCATCAGAACTTGAAACTTTGGTTTCTTTTCCATATCTATGTTTTCATGGAATCCTAGTATCTGTTGTCTTGGGTATCCTTTTTTTACTTCTCTTAATTTATTTTAAAGTGATAGTTTTGTTGACTCTTTTCCCGATGTGGGGCTTTCAATGAATTTTCTATGCCCAATTTTAAAATTGCGAGGACTTAATTCTCAATAGGGGGGAAGGATGTAACATACATGGTAAATAAAGAATAATACATTTTCATATTTATAAATATTTTTGAATTAAATGTTAATTTTAATTTAAAGGTCATGCTATGTTCGATGGATTACCCAATAGATGACAACAGGTTTCTTTGAAATCTTATGTTTCACAATAATAATATAATATTATTATTTTAAATGGTACTTAATGCCAAGCCATTATATTGGTGGAAATGAATAGAACTAACTAAAATATTATTATATATGTTTGTTAAATGATTTTACATTTATCAAATAAAAGTTAGAGTCTTAAAATAAGAAAGGAATTCGATTTTAAGCAAAAATACTCTAATATTCATTAAAGGGCTGATTTACCGCCTTTTGATGGAGAACCCTATTTAAATATAGTTTTGGTAATTTTTATATGTTATATTTGACAAAATAAAATTATTCGTTATAATCGGGACATCAAAATCTACATTGGGTAAACTTTTGGTATTTTTCTGATAAAATTCATTTTTCTGATGAATAGTGAAAAATACTGTATTTTAATTAAAAAAGGTGTTTTAATATAATTTATTTATATGGTTATATTATCTTTTTAATTTGTTTTAAAGTTTAATTAGAATATATTTTTACCACATAATCCAATTTTGTTCCTCAGAATTAATTTCATCTTGAAATTGGATATAAACAAGTGTCAATCTTTTGATAGTTATTATTTCTTAGAAACACGCTATTTGTTTTAACAACGAGAATTAATTAAAAATTAATTAATGCAACTTTTATGTTTTTAATTTGAAAAAATAGGAATCATTCTGTAATTTGGAATATCAAATAAATCTTAGGCTGAATTTTGGGTATTTTTTTGAAAAACATCAATTTTTGATGAATAGTGGAACCACTTAGTAGTAGGTAAAAAAGTGACATTTACATTTAAATGAAATTTTACCGCTTATGTGAGTTGAATTTCAAAAATCTAAAGGACATAGTTAATATCAATAAGTAAAATGTGGTTCAATAATATGAAAATAATTTTTGGTGAATAGTAACTTTTGACTTTTATTTACTACGGTTAAAGGTAAATAGGGTAATTCAAGATAAAACTTATATTATAATAATAAAAAATTACATTAACACTTGTAATAATCTTATTGGATGATTCATTGCCTACCATGGTCATCATTTGGTTGATTGTGGGACCCCATGGAGCCATTTGAGAGTGATAATGACTCTTTAGATTAATTAATTTAAAGTAAAGGACAAAATGACACAAACAAATATCGTTTAGGAAAATAATTTTTACATGGGGTTATATTCGTTATATTTTTGAATAAATATTACTTAGAATGATAAATCTATTTCCTACATTATGGTATTTGTTTATAATTTTTAGACATCAATTAAATTAAATTATTCATGACACAATAATGATGCATTGTTTACCTCATTAATAAATAATTTAAATAAATAAGATTATAATGATTAAATTATTATCCAAAACATGTACAATTTTGATTGGATGATTTTATTTCAAATATTAGTCATCTTATCTTCGACTTTAATGTGTTTTGGACCTTTTAAAATTGAAGATAAGTTTATAATAAAATAATAGTTTCACACTTTCCTAAAGAACCCCTCCTCTCCCTTATAAAAAGATACCACTTACAACCAATTCTTCACACCTATCATGCTTTTTGGCTCGTTAAACCTCTTTCCCAATTAAGCTTCATACATCCCTCTCCTCAACCTAGAATCATTACCTTAGGCAGAAGGCACTTCAAGAAGTCCTTTTCGTTCAAACCAAAGGGAGTTACCAAAATTTAAGGTAACAGTTTCTCTTAAATTCATTTATTTTATTTTACTTCTCCAACCCCATGAACTCTTTTTAATCCATTATTGTGTAAAAAAAAAATTATATTAAATATACTAGGAGGTTGTTATTAGAATTATTTTAGCTACACTTACACACACTTCCATCTAATGGGTGAAGAACATAATGTTTCTGTGGATGGAAAACTAACACCTCACGAAACAATGCTTGTTCGATTATCTCATACTCCCTCTAATAGTGGCCAATATGATGGAACTGTATTTATATATTCTGTATTTTAATTTTATGTTTTCTCTATGCTTATGTAATTTTCATTTAAAAACACACCAATATGCTTTCGAATATGCGTGACACTGATAATTTCATTTGAGGAAGTGCAGACTACCGCCCCCTCAAGGTGATATGATTCGTTCATGACATTCATGGAACGTATAAAAGATAAAGTTAATTAAATTATTTAAAAACATATATATCATATGATATTATACTGAAATTATAATGTACCTATGTATTATTACGTTTTAATTCCATTAAAATAAAAAATATGAATGAAAGTAGTGTTCATGCGTACGTACGGCTTACCGTCTCCATGAAAGGTGCATTTCATTTCTTATCTCCAAATGTTATGTAATATTTTAAATACATATATATACTGGATATATAATATATATATGATATTTAAATCATTTATATCATTCTAGAGATAATCTACTTTTGACCACATGGACAAATTGTAAGTATAACAAGTTCATTTTTGACTCAAGTTCTTAACATCAATCAAATATCCAATTTGAACTCAAATAATTAACTAATTATTATAGAAAGTTAATAATTGATATAAAAGGAATAATGAAATTGAAAAGTGTTCTTAATCAAGTAGAAATTAACTTAAGTTTATTATTCTAGAAGAACAAGGAACACACAAGACAATTCAGACTTGAGGTAAGGGGTTTCTTATCTCACTTTTAATTCCATGAGATTTCTATTGTTCACAACTTATTTAATTAATGTGGTGTGTGTACTTTCCATGACTGTATTAATTGTGTAATATACATTAATTTATGGATATTTACATCATCATTTTATGATCCTTATTTCATGGGTGTGTGTTTTGTAAGTTACCAAATCCATAAGGGAATTTTAAATTTCAATTTCCAGTCATTCGGCTTTATGGATATTTCATTGATTATTTTACTCCAAGATTATGTGTGGACTCACTATTAATTTTATTATTTCATAATTTCCACTCCCCTTTATATTGATATACTTTTTATACACATAATCATTGCATTGATAAATGCTCAAGTCATCGATATGAACTTGATAAGAGTAATTTTATCTCAATCTCTGTTTGTTGAGTCCTATATAAAATTCATTAGTGTTGTTTTTACAAGAATATGTGTGAATTTGCTATGATTTATTGACATTGAATATCTAATCATAATGAGTTTATTTATATTTTTCACACATAATTTGGTCGTTAATTTATCCTTAACATATGGATACGGTCTTTATAAGATATTTCATCTCAATTTACATTCCATTAAGACTTCGTTGTTGTTATACACAAAATCACTTTTATATGGTGTATATAATGTAATTTGACATCGTATATCATGAATACCTTTATTCTCATGATATTATAATGTTTTTATTACCTTAATTTTTTTTATTCAAGTGTCTCTCTTTTGGTTAGGAACTATAACTAAAATATCATTTTAAATGTTTTAATTATTTATTATTATTAATATTTCTAATTAATTTCCATGTAATAAAAATGGTTTTGAGGATTTATTTATATGGAAATTAATGTTTTAAAATTAAAATTCCTTTCAAATGTTACAAATATGTATGGGACACTTTGATTCAATAATCTATTTTTAAACGGCTTCTTGAAAAATAGTGCGAATTTTAAAGGTTTTCACGAAAAAGGGGGATATTTCTCTCTAATAGTTTTGATTAATATTTTCATCTATGTCAAAATCCATCATTATTCTCGATTGAGGTTAATATGTTACAATAAAATCTTCCATTTTGTATTTAATGAGTTATGTTTGACTCTGGATGTGTAATTTTTATACCATTCATGGATTTTGGATAATGTATTGAAATTTAATATGCTAGTTTTAATATGGATCTTTATGTTATGTTTCAAAAATTTTATATGTGGAAGGCATTGGACTTATTAAGGGACGGGCGGTGCCCTCTATAGCCCTTATATGCATCGATAGGTCTCATGAGACAAACTAGTGTCTTAGAACAAGGCCTTGACAAAATCTTATTTGTAGTCTTGGAACAAGGCCTTGAATATGTGGTTATAATATCTGGAATTATGCATTCCATCATTATGATGTTAGCTATTGATATTTAATTTGGTTATTAGACTAGTAGAATACATATGAATATGTTTTATTATGGAATTATTTACTCAGCTCATATTCCTTCCACAAATTGTTCATGTTTATTATTTGTAAAGGCATGTGTTTTCAATTATTCACCATGCCTAATGTTTATGTTATCTTATGCTATATTGCTTACTCTTACTGAAAATTTTAGCTCACCCCTTTCTTATGTAATATTTTTTCCAGGATCCCAAGAAGTGTCTTATGATTGAGATTCAGTGTTATGCTAAGGGAAAAATGGCATTCCCAAAAGATTATTTATGTTGTGTTATATGTTAGAAAGTGTAATGTCACATTCATGTATGTAATCTATTTTCCTATGCTAATAAACTAATAGTTCTTTCAAGACTTTATCTTTTGTGATCACGCCAATGTTATGTAATAATGCACCGATTCTGGGTAACTGGGGTTGGGTGTTACATGGTTTCTTTTTTCACTTACCAATCGTTAATTCCTGTCATTTTTTTGTAATAAAATTGATGAAAAGAATCTATATATATGAAATAAAAAGATAGAAAGAAACCATTATTCCATTAATACTTATAAATACTTGAATCATTTCCACTAGGACAAAGTTTTCATCCACAAAGTATCATATACTTGCTTTTTGAAACTATGATATTGGCATAATACATAGAGAATATAAAAAATCATAAAAGTAACATGGGTAATTACATATGAAATATTTTAGCCAACATAGAAACCATTTAATTTGTTACCCTTATGGATACCATACAATTTAAACATCATAGATAACATATAATGTAACCGTTATAGATACCTTTTGGTTTCACCATCGTAGTTATAGTTGGAGTAACCATAAGGTCGACCTCAGACATAAAAGAAATCAAAGAAATGGATGGAGATATTGGTCCCACACTTCAACATTATCAATTCCCATAAACCATATCATAATAATAAATCAAGTATACTTGAATTAAAACATTCCCTTTCAATTTTTAAAAATTGAAAATTGAATGGGTTTTTTAGAACCCCCCCCCCCACAAATATCATATAATTGAATTGATATTTAATAAAAAATGGAATATTTTTATAATATATAATAAATAATAATAAAAATTAATATAATAAAAATTAATTTCACAAATTATATTAGTATCACATAACCATTGATGTAGAAGGTTAACCCAAGGAATTGAAATTTGGTAAAAAATTCCTTAAATCGGGTTCATCTTTCATCATATGTGTTAAAAAATTACATATTATAGTTTAAAGAGTGTTATTATTAAATTAAAGAGCCATATTCATATTTACAATTACAGATGTGATATTATTATAACTTCTTTCAACACATTTAATGATAATATTTTGTTATTTTTGTTGTTCTAGGGGAATTTATTTCATGGCTTCCATTGTTAAAACATTATGGTTTTCTTGTTAAACAGATGGAAGATTAAAAAAGTTGAATGAAATGATTTTAATATGTTTCCAATATATTAAATTATATGATATATAATTCTGTTTTTAGATTTTAGGATGAACCATTAGATAAAACATTAATGAAAATGATTAAATTTAGTTTTTTTGTTTTTACAAACATGAAAAACTTATATCATTCTATTTAATATAATATTTCTATATGGGTTACAAAACATTATATATCATATAATATATATAATAATATATGTTTTTAATAATAATAATGTTTTTATCAGTAGACATGAATGTATTAATGGAAGCTAAATGTATATCAGCGACTATATCGTTAAATTGGAACATCACATATGTTCTCATTTTAGGAATAAATGTGAAATGATAGGATGTTTGATGATTAATATTTCAATAAACATGGAAAATTTATATTATATATATTATAATAGAGCTTTCATTCATCAATGATATGGGTAGGTGAGCATATAATAACAAAATAAATGAAATTGAAAAGAACATGAAATATGGTTTTACATCTTGAATTCTCATTATTGAGAACATCCTTAAATCCCTTAGTTTTCGCCTTTTGGTGCCACCAATAGGTATTGTACTTGGGGAAGATTATTGGTAAGATAATTTGGTATAAATTAAACAATATAAAACACTATAATGTATGGGGAGAAGAGGTGGCGTGGGGTTGTATTTATAGTGGAAGAGAGAAAGGGTTTTTTGAATATTTAATTCAATAGTTTATTATTTTGGCTCAAGACAATGAATATATGATAATTATCACTAAATATATTAAAATAATTAAATGAAGTTGTAGTTTATGGTTATTTAATTACTGATGTATCAAGGAATAGTTATTTATCTAATAATGTATATATACCTTAAATTACAATATTTAACTATTAACGAAAAATTCAACTATTTATAAAGGATCCCAAAAAATAAACCTACCCATTTTTTGATGTGTAGAATTAAATAATGAAATCAAAATTTTTAATATAATTTTATAAACATGAGAAATTTAATTTCAAATTAAAAACACCATGTATTCAAAAAATACCATTTTTAAAACTACTACTAATTTTAGGACACTGAAATATTAATTAAGAAATCATAAAATTATCCTATAATAATGAAGAAAAAAATATTTACCTATAAATATATTTTATGAAAATACATTTTCTTTTAAATAATTATATTAATTATAAAATTTTAATTATATATTTATGACTTATGAAAATTCCAAGAGTTATTTTATCATTTACATAACATTTACTTACTTATTTAATGATATAAATTTATCATGATTACAGTTATATGATACAAAAATTATATTTGTAATCTCCTGGATGAGGTTACTATTCAATTAGTATTGATTTATTAATTATAAAAACCACTTTTTTTATAATTAAATAATCAATTTAATTCCAGAATGAGAAATAATTATTTTATAAGTACCCAGTTTGTTACATTTCATACCAAATATTTTGATGTGAAAATAAAGTTAAAAAAATGAGCTAGAAAACCGATGTGGTACTGATTATGGGGGAGTGGATATATTTTATCAGTGGGAGGTAGTTTTATATAAATAAATATTTTAAAAATTTATTGTGTATGACCTAGAGTGATCATTTCTGAAGAATTGTAATCCACAAAACCTAGTGAATTGTAATGGATCTGGGTAAGACGGATGTTATATCAATGTATTCTCCTTAGATATGACATTAGTAGTGAACATTATAAAACCCTTATGTTGTGTTTCCTTTCTGCATCTAGGTGTTTGATAATGGAACAATTCATGAAAATTAATTTAACAGGTTCTTACCAACAATGTCATATGATTCGTCTCATTTTAAAAATATGACACCATGATAAACCCCACCCCAATCAAGTTGTTTTGGGGTCCAATAAGTTATATAATATCTAGGTTATTATTTGTATATAAATCCTATGTTGTAATGGTGAATTCAGTGACTATTGGACGAGCTTCCCTACATGATGAAAGTAACATATATATTTGTATGTTTTGAATGAGATATCATATGTGATATCTTGGTATGGATATTACCTATACAATAATTCACGGGATTTAGATTAGTGATGAAAAATGGAATTCTCTGACTGAAACAAATAAGAAAATGAATCATAGAGATTCTAGAGCTCATTATTATATTACTATAATACTATTTTATAAAACGTATTTACTATTGATGAGTTTCATGATAGTTATGTCAATGTGGATGAAATTAAAAAATATATATGAAGGATATATTAAATAAATGAGACCAATGTTCATGTTCTACAAAATAAGTTTGCGGAATAGAAAATGAATCCAGATGAAAATAAATAGAGTTTCTTTAACCACATTACTAATGTTTTGAAGCTATTTGAGGAATTATGCAAGAAATTAATGATATTGAAATTATGAAAAAAATACTATAAAGGACCCCACCTCTGTACAGTCTGAATGTTTCAACACTTGATGTCGCAAACCATATCTCATTTATATATAAAACGGCACCAAACCCAGCATGTGGCTAGGCTCAAAGGGCGTTCCATATCCCTAAAGGTGAGAAAAAGTGCTCAGGTGTCATATAATTTTGTTTGGGAATGATTTACCCAAATATGGAAACATAAAACATAAAAACCAATCAATAAACTAAATTTGAAAATTCATACCAAACAAGATTAAAAAAACCAAATTGAATACATAGGTATAAACAAAATTCAAGTGGTCCAAAGTCACATAAAAGTAACATCAAAATATCCCTAAGGACTCCACACGATAAGGGGTCATCACCCATAAGCCGTCTTCACAACATCACACCATGGAAGGGAACTAACAACCTAAACTGCCATCACCCAAGGCCTTTCTTTTTCCATGTGTGGAACATAATCAAGTGTAATTACACCCAATGGGTGTACGTAGGGTGTTATAATAATCCTAATAGGATAACACTAAGAGATTACATAGAGTACATAGTATAAGATAAAAGTATCCATGTTTTGATAAACCGAAAGTGGGGAAATAATATCTAAAGAATGAAACATTTAAATTTAAATAGTTTTCAAAAAGAATTTTCCCTGAATAAGAAAATTTATGTAAAACATGTTAACTACTTTTTTTTTTTTAAAAAAACTACCATATTCCAATGATAATTACAAAAGGGTTAATGATAACTAATCACGGGAACACCAATAGAAACTAGTTAGTCTCGGGCCCCATGTACCTCATACCTCGGTGTAAAGTATGCATAGAAAGTTATGTTCTCATTCACGAGCCACTAGTAAGGAACATTACCATATCCTAGTGGTCCTAAATAATAATCAATATTTTCTTTTAGAGATTTCATTATCCATTTTACTCAGTGCTAAAGTTATAAAACTGCTCTAGATCATTAGCGTACTAGTATATATCTACCCTCCTAGATACTTGGGCTTCCCTTTTTATACTCAAACCATTATCTCAATACTCAAAAATCCATTACAACATATAAAAATATGTTTTAGTAATAATAAACTCAAAAACGCATCTACACAATATTTTCACCACTTACACCACTCAATAAAACATTTATAATTTCAATAAAATAGCGCCAAAAAGTTTAATAATGTTTTGCACACAAAATCCCTTAAAAACCCCCCACATTGAACACCATTTTCATACCATATTTACCAAAAATGAGTTTCCATCACCCAAAAAAATTTTATAAACCCATTACATGAGTCATAAAACAACCCCAATTGGTATAACAAAAAATAGATATGTGAAACACACAATTTAACAGAAAATTGGTACCTAAAAATAAATTGATTATAAAACATCACCAAAACAAGATTTCACAGAAAGTATAATAATGGATACGTTTAATGAAAATATAAATTTAGAAAATATAACTCATCTATCATTGGTTAAGAATGTAATAACCTTACACAAGTTCCAAAACCCTTGAATCGTTACGCGAAAATTCAACCGCACCACCGCCAAAAACAAGGGACATTGATCAAGCCTAAATCCACATGAATAGAACATAAAACCCAAGATAAAACCCTAGGCTCAAATACCCAGTCTATTAAAATTAGGAACATCAATAATAAATTGAAGAAAACATATGAAAATGGAAGAAACCATAAGAAATTTGAAAGAAGAAAGAAGGAGAACAATATATGTGAGAGTTCATGAAACAATCACCCCAAAATATTCTTGTATCTGAATTTCCAAACCTCCAAAAAATGTATGTGAGGTTTAAAAAAGTATGATAAGGTCAAGTAAGAACTAAAATGGGATACAAATAGTAAAAATTTAAGATGTTATGAAGGAAACATGTTACCGCTTCAAATCTGGATGACTTCAGGAATCCTAAGAAGTTCTGTAGTAATTCAAAATTCATAAGCACTCCATACAGGGGGAAGAGAGAATGGGGGTGCATCTGGGTTCAGTGGGATTGGGTGAGACATGTAATTATCAAACAAATAATAAAAATTGAATATGATATTAAATAAATAATTTTATTAAAACTGGAAATTGGCTTCTAAGCTGGCCCAATTCCTTAAATAAAAACTGAAGTCCACTATTATTATAGATTCCCAAAGGGTCAAAATTGATATGGTGGTGTTAATAGGTAAGGGGAGTCAATTTTGGAAGAGTAATGGGAACAAAAATATTGAAAAATTAAAGAGTTATAAAATAAACAAAATTTGTTTTTAAATCTGGATGTGGGGTCACGGTTTGGACCATATCATGAAAACTAACCAATTCCTCAAAAAATTCATGGGAAATTCCCACAAAAAATAAATAATGTATATTAAATGAAATTTACCTTAAAAATAAGTAATGTATGTGAAAATTATACCCACCATGATTTTATTTCTACCCCATAAAGTTAACCTGAATCTTGATTAGAAAACAAGAATGGTTACTCCTTCTCAAACCACAACATTCACTCCCAAGTGTCATGTGTATCACTCCCATATTATGACAGAACCCAAACCAGTGGATCAAAAATTCCTCAAATCACCATCTCTTGGTAATCAACTATTTTCACAGACCGCTCAAAAGAAGAAAAATTAGGCTCTATATCTAACGCCTCGAAATTCAGTACATGGGATAGATCCGAGTTGTATTTCCTCAACTGGAAGACATGGAAGATTTCATGGATGGATGAAAAATTAGAAGGTAAGAAAACTTGTATTCCACTATTCCAATATGATCAGTGATCTCAAAATTTACAACATTCCATGGCGACAGCTTCCTTTACATTCCCAATCGATGATGGCCCAAATGAGGGGCCCCAGTATAGAATACCCTATCACCCACAAAAAATCTCTAGGTTATGACACCTCTAATCAACAAATGATTTATGGAGACTCTAAGCAATCAATAAGAGATTATTGATCAACTTCACCTTCTCAAACATCTAAAACTCAAGACTCGGCCCTAGTAGTGAGGTCTCACCTACCTTAGCCTAACACAAAGGGGACCAAAATGGCTGACCAAATAGATATTCAAAAGGATTCATTAGAATTGAGGATTGGTAACATTTTTATTAGAAAACTCAACCAATACCAAATGTATATCCCAGGAACCTATAATTTTCAGAACACGTTCATAGAGTATTTCCTCCAAAATCTGATTCAATTGCACTCTCTGACCATCCATTTGAGGATGGTATGCTATGCTCATCTTAATCAGAGACCATAAAGCCTTTTGAAGTCCTTCCACAACTAAAAAGTTAAATGGGGGTCTCTATCTAAGACAACTGTTGATAGCACACCATGAAGCCTTACCACCTTTGAAAGATACAAACAGTCCAACTAGTCAACTTTAGTTGTATCTTTCATCAGAATGAAGTGGGATGATTTGTTCATACGATAAACCAACACCCAAATGGAATTATTACCCCATGGTGTACGAGGCAAGAAAACAATGAAGTGCATGGAGACCTCACCCCACTTCCAGGTAGGAATAGGTAATGAATTGAGCCAACCAGAGGGCCTTTGATGATCCACATTCACCTACTGGCATGTTTAGCATCTCGACATGAAGTCTAAAACGTCTCATATCATACCAGGAAAATATAACATCCAACATACATAATAATACATCTTCGTGGAACCCAGATGGATAGCCCATTGAAACATGTGGCTATCGTGCATCCCCACATTCTGCATAGCCCTCGAGAGATGGTGAAAAATCAGAAGACGTCTCCCCCCATGAAGAAAATACTTCGATCACTGACAAAGATGATCACTTGGTTTTTTCCTCTTAATCAACTCCAAGATAGAAGGAGTCAAAAAAAATTCTTGCTAAGAATGCACCTCCACTATGCTCCTCCACCTCCACATGCATCTGAGCAAAGAGACCCATAAAAGTCCACTCATCATAGGGCTTCATCAATGCTTTCACTGGTACTTTTGAAAAAAAATAATCTACCAACAAATTACCCTTGCCCTTGGTATAGTCTATGTGAATTTCAAACCCCTGTAGGTACTCTATCCAATGACGCTGACTTAGATTGAGATCCTTCTGCGATGCAATATAGGCCAAGAATTTTTGATTAGTGTAGAAAAAAACATCTCCCCAAAGAAGTAGTAACACCAAGTATTCAAATAAAGCATCAAAGCTACTAACTACAAGTCATTGGTTGGGTAATTCCTTGTTTGTGGTCAGAGTTAGAGAGAGCCATATGCCACCACATGATCATTCTGTATAAGCACACATCCAAGAACCATACCTAAAGCATCATAATACTCCACATAACCCATTCTATCCTCTAGAATAATAATAATGTGTGTGGTAGTCAACCACCTCTTTATCTCATCTAAGTACTCCTAACATTTTGGTCCCCATAAAAACTTCACCACTTTCTAGGTGAGCACGGTCATGGGAGAATCACGCTAAGATAAATCTCGAACAAACTACATGTAATAACCAGCCATATTGAGGAAGCTCCTAATATCAAACATGTTATTCAGCTAATCCCAGGAAATAAATACACTAATCTTGTTGGGGTTCACCAAAACTCCCTACCTTGAGATCACATTCCCCAAAACATTCACCTCTCTAATCCATAATGTGCACTTGGGAAACTTTACATAAGGGTGATCCTCTTACAAAGCCCCAAGAACAATCTGTATGTGATTCTGATGTTCCTCCTCAGAAACCAAATAAACTAGAATTCCATCGACAAATTCCCGGAAAAAATAATCGATATATTGATGGAACAATCTGTTTCTGAGTTTCATAAAAACCATGAGATCATTGGTCAATCTAATGGGCATGACCAAGTACTCGAAGTGGTCGTACCTACAACAGAAGGTTGTCATTGGGATATCTACCTCTTTCACACTGAGTTGATGATAGACCAAATTAAAGTCTATTTTATAAAACCATATTTCCCTATTCAATTGATAGAACAAGTCATTTATTCAAGGAAAATGATATTTTCTCTTGATTTTTACCTTATTCAGCTTCTCATTTTCAATGCACAACTAGATATATCTTTCATCATTTTTCGCAAAAAAAAACAAAAGCTTCCCATGGAGAGACGCTTTGGAAAATGAATCCTTTGGATTATAAGTCCTCTATGTATATATTTAATTCCCTCATCTCAATGGTGGCCATGTGATATGAGGGAAGAGATATCAGTTGTGTTCTCAGCATTATATCAATCGAGAACTCTACATACCTGTCTAGGAAAAAACCTAACAAATCATCTAAAAATAAAACCAGAAACTCATCCACTACATGTGATATTCCACCATCAGGAGAATGACCATCGTCCTCTATCGCGAGCGACAATAATTGAAAAACAACAACTTCCAATGATGGGAGTAGAGGTCCTGCACAACTCGACTGAGGATCCCATTCCCCATGAAAAACCTGACAACTCCCATCATGTTTTTTGAAACTCAATCACCTCCTAGAGAAATCGATGTGAGCATAGAAGTTTAATATACATTCCATTACATGTATTATATGAATAGATATATATATATAATTATAAGAGTTCCTACTCCATCTCAACCCCTGACATGGAAAGCACACATGACGGGCACCTAAGACCCTGATCTTTCTTATTTCCCAGCGGTATCACCAAATACATCAAAAGAGACAAAAAATCGGTTGGAAAATTAATAATTTAAAAAAATTGCATAAATTAATGATAAAGAAAAACAAATATAAAAATAAGTAGCTGCTATAGAAGATATAATCAAAATGGTACCTAGAACTATTGACAGTCTAGCCTATGATCCTACTTGTGCCTAATCAACTACATGGAGATGCATGGTCTCTGCATGAGGATGACTGCTAGTCTGTGGCTATTCCATAATATGGCTCGACCTAGAATATTACCCAGCAGAACCACCATGAACACCAAATCAAGATCCCCATGTCCTTGACAACTCTGACTGAGCTGGCACTCCTCTTGAATCCAATAACCCTGCCCCACTCTGAAGTGGACGTGCCACCCCTCAAAAGCACTACAAGTGACCCATAACTCCACATTGATAACATGGGTTTAAAGGAAATGGATTTTTTATTTGGATGATTTTTGACCTCTCACTCTACTGAAACATGAAAAATCTCGCATCAGAACCCGTAGATGAAAACTGCCAAGAAAACTGTCCTGAACTACCACCTCCCTTCATCCCATTTTCCTCTCGCTTCCTTTTCATTTATAAAGATCAACCACTACCCACTACATATACTACACCAATAAAACCATCCCTTATTTTTCGGTCAATCTCCACCACACACGATCGGTCATCCGCCTCAGTATAGGTCCTATGTTTAAACAAGTACATTTGGGAGTATATCTCTAGCAGTAAGACTTTCTCAATCCTATAGGCCTTTCCTTGCTCATTTGAGATGATTTGAGGAGCATACTGAACCAGTTCAATGAAATAGTTGGTATACTCTATCATATAAATATCCCCCGGAACATGGTCCATGAACTCTCGTGATATAGAATATACCAGAACTTCATAGTACCAATTTTCATTGAAAAAAACCTTAAAATGTTCCCAGTGACTCTACACATTCTTTCTAGTTTGAATTACTAATTCCCACCACTTGTGGCTAGGAACCTCTAATAGAAAAGGGGCACAATTCACCCAGACCTCCTCGGAATTGTCCAAGAACTTGAACATGCACTCAATCTTTTTGAGTCATTCCTCTGCTTTCTGGGGTTCTATTTTACCTCAGAAAGTAGGAGGATTGTTTTTCCATGAACAACAGTGTCTTGTAATTCCTAGGACCAGCCTCATATTCTCTAATAAGAGCTAGAACAAGATTCATTCTATGTATTAGAGTTTGTGCATCCCAAACCACATCCTCTACTAGCCTCTGGTCAAGCGGTGAGTGAGAACTCTCTTTGTATTCCTCCTATGGGTACATGGGATCTTTATGGGGAGGCATGTTTCTACAAAAGATAATAGTCACAAGAACAAAAATCAGTAAAAGTATTCGGAAAATTTCCTCAGTAAAATCAAATATCAATAATCAAAACACATTACAATGATAGAAGTAAAAACTACCCCACCCCCACCCAATGTCCACGTGTAATATGCAACCCACACCTCTCATCTGGAAGTAAAGTCAAATAAACCATTCCAATGTACCATGGTGACTCGAGGTCTTCCAATAGAGGTGCTGGACGAGCACCCAAATCATGACCAAAACTCTGAGTCCTTACAGTCCTAGCTTTGGTGTATCCCAACATATCCCTAAATAATAATATAACTCAAAAAACATTAACCTCCTCTGATGGCATTTTGTCACAAACCAAATCTGGTCGACATCAAAAATAGCCCGAAACCCGACCCTTGACAAGCGCCGAAGGGCATTTCCTATGCCCATGAGCTTGTAGAAGTTCCCAGGTATCATATATATATATATATATTTTGGTGAATGATTTACCCAAATATGGAAACAAGAAATATCAAAACAAATCGATAATCCTAATCTCAAAATTCATACCAAACAATATATAAACCAAAACCAGAACTGAATATTAGGTCTAAAAAAATAGAAGATGTACAAAGACACATATAAGTATAAGAAATAAATCTCCATGGACTCCACACATTAATGAATCATCACCCACAATCCGTCTCCATAACGTCGCACCATGGAAGGGAACTAACAATCCAAACCACCATCACCAAAGGCATTTCCTTTACCTATGTCAAACATGATCATGTCTACTTACAGCCAAGGGGTGTACGTAGGGTGTTATCATAATCCCAAAAGGATAAAAACAAGATATTCCATATATTAAACAATAACAAATAAAAAGCACCCCAGTTTTGAAAAGCAGAGAGTGTTGAAAAACATTTATGAAGAATGAAACTTTTAAATGTAAATAGTTTTCAAATGGAATTTTCGATGAGTGAAGAAATTTATATAAAAAATGTATGATACTTTATTTTCAATAAAAACCACCATATTCCAAATATAAGTACAAAAAGTTCAATTAAGACTAATCTCACGAACGCCCCTAGGAAATAGTTAGTCTCGGGCCCCATGTACCTCATACATCAGTGTAAAGAAACCATAAAAATATCTATTATCTTGTATGAGCCACTAGTCATGAACAAGAACATAACCTAGTGGTTCCCAATCATCATAAATATATATTTTTTAGTGTTGTTTTTATTCATTTTTCTTAGTGAAATAGGGACCAAACTGCTCTGGATCACTAGCGTTCAAGTACATACCAACCCTCATAGATACCCATGCTTCCCCCGTTGTGCTGAAACCATTATATTATAATACCAAAATCGGTTACCACATAAACAAATCAGTTATGATCATAATAAACTTAATATAGTAGCTACACATGATTTTCACCAATGAAACCACTCAACAAAACCTATATAATTTCAATAAAATCATATCACAAAATTTAACAATGTTTTTCACACAAATCCCTTAAAAACCCCACTTTTAACACCATTGGAATACCCATATTTATCTAAAAAATAATTTTCATCACCCAAAACATTTTTATAAACCCATTACATGTGTTATAAAACAACCCCGATTGGAAAAACATAAAATAGACTTGTGAAACAACAAATTTAACCAAAAATTGGTAACTAAAAATCATTTTCGTAACAAACATCACCAAAACTAGATATCAAAGAAAGGATAATGAAGTGGAAGTGTTATAAAATTATAAATTATGCAATTATAACTCAGGTAGAATTGTTTACCCATGAAATCACCTACCATAAGAATCAAAAACCGTGATTTTTCTATGAAAACTCTACCACACCATCACTGCACAACAAGGTTCATAGATCAAGCCTTTAACCACAATAATAGATAATGAAAACCAAGATCAAACCCTATGATAGAATCCACACTTTCTGGACATTAGGAACTTCAATAAGAAATGGATGAAACCCTATCAAAATGGATGAAACCCTAAGAAAATTGATTGAATAAGGAAGGATTCCATCTTACTTGAGGGATCTTGAAGAAATCACCACAAATAAACTTGTATCTGAATTTCCCAGCAGCTGAATATAAATGTGAGGTTTGAATAAGGATGGGAAGTTCAAGAAAGAACTAAAATGGGACAAAATAGAAAAAATTGAAAATTTTATGAAGGAAACGAGTTACCACTTCATGTCTGGATGATTTGAGAAATCCCAAGTCATTCTGCACTAAGTCATGATCCAAATGATATCTAAAGTGTGGGAAAGGAGAATCATATTCTTCTGGGTTCAGTGGGATTTAGTGATACTTGGAATCACTAAAAAATCATAAAAATTGAATATGATATCAAATAAACAATTTTTTTAAAACTAGAAATAGGCTTCCAAGCTGGCCCAATTCCTTAAATAAAAACCAAAATCCACCATTATTATGGATTACTAAAGAGAAAAATTGATATGGTGGTGTTAATAAGTCAGGGTTGGAATTCATGGAAGTAGAATGAGAAAACAAATATTGAAAAATTGAAGAGTTATAAAAAAAATTGGTTTTTAAATCTAGAAATTGGCTCACGGTTTGGCCCAAATCATGAAAGCTCACCCTTTTCTCCCAAAATACTTGGGAAATACCCACAAAAAAAATAATGTAAGTTAAATTAAATTAACCTTTAAAAAATTAATTTATGTGAAAATTCTCGCCACCAAGAATGAGATTTTTTTCTATAACTTCCACCTGGAGCATGATCAGAAAATAAGAACGAATACTCCTTATCAAACCATAAATTCCTCTCCTAAGTATCTTGTGTATAATTCACATACTAAAAAAGAACCTAAACTAGAGAAATAGAAATTCCTTAAAGCCCCATCTCTTGGGATTAAACTATTTTCACCATCCTCTTAAAAAAAAGAAAAATTAGGCACAATATCCAACTCCACCCAATTCGGCACATTGGATCGATCCGGGTTGTATTTCATAAACTAGAAGAAATGGAAGAAGTCATGGATGGACGTAAACTAAGAAGGTAAGGCGAACTTGTATGACACCTTTCCAATACAAACAGTTGTCTCAAATGTTTTGACATACATTAGCATCATGTTCCCTTACTTTCCCAATTGATGATGCCCCAAACAAAGGGCCACTTTCAAGAATATCCTATCTCCCAAAGAATCTCTAGGTCTCGATGCCTCTACTCAGCATATGATTTGTGGAGACTCTGAGCTATCAATAAGCACTTCCTGATAACCTTGACGTTCTCAGATGTCTCCAACTCAAGACTCAACCCCAGCAATGAGGTCTCACCTACCTCAGCCTAATAAAGGGGGACCGACATGGACAACCATATAGAACCTAAAAAGGATCCATTTAAATTGAGTATTAGTAACTATTATTATTAGAAAGCTCAAAAAATCCCAAATTATTATCCTAGGATCCTCTAAATCCTAGAACTCCTGAATGGATAATTTCCTACAAAATATAATTCACTCACTATATCTAACCATTAGTTTGATGGTGGTATGTCATGCTCATATTAATCTAAGACCCCAAGGCCTTCCCAAAATCGAGAGGTGAATAGGGGTCTCTATCTGAGACAACTGCTGATGGAACACCATTGAGCCTTACCACCTCATGAAGATACAAACATCTCAACTCAACTACATTACCTATATCTTTGATCTGAATGAAGTGGGCAAATTTGGTGAGATGATAAATCACTACACAAATGGAATTATATCCACAAGGCGTACCGGGAAAGCCAATAATAATGTCCATGGAAACCTCGTCCCACATCCAGGTAGAAATGGGTAATGGATGGAGAAAACTTGAGGGCCTTTGATGATCTATTTTCACCTACTTTCATGTGTAGCATCTCGACACGAAGTCCATGATGTCTCGTCTCATACCAGGCCATGAGAACTGCTGAAAGACATTATAATACATCTTCGTGGCACTCGGATAGACAACCCACTGAGACTGGTGGATATCCTACATCCCCACCTTCTGCATAAATAACGACACTAAAAAAGAGACCTTGAAGAATATGATTTCATCAAGAGACATAGAATCACTGAAAATGATTAAAAAATAAATAATATATCAAATAATTTTTTTAAACTGGAAATGGGATCCCGGGCATGATCAATTAATTAAATAAAAACCCAAATACACCATTATTATGGATTCATAAAGAGTCTAAATTGATATGGTGGTGTTAATATGTCAGGGGAGACCCTGCTGGAAGTGGAATGGGTAAAAAATATTGAAAATTTAATGATTTATAAAAGAAAAAACATTGGTTTTTAAATTGGGAAAAGGGCTCACGATTTGACCCAAATCATGAAAAATCACCCTTTCCTCCAAAAATCATGGGACATCTCCACAACCATGAATGAATAGAAATGAAATTAAATGAACCTTTAAAATAAGTCATGTATGTGAGACATAAGGTAAGATATTATTATATTCTTATCTTTATGATCTACTAAGAATTCTAGTGACTTTTCAAATGAGATTCAAACTAGAAGATACTATAATTAGAATAATAATGTAATTGGAAGACAAATAATTTTAAAAACAAGACTTTTTCCAATATTAGCTTGGATGAAGATAACGAAAAAGATTAAATTATCTCTATTTTTTTTGAAAAATGATCATGAATGGAAAATGGATATTTGAAGGAATTCTTTCTTTGGATATATTACATTTGGTAAAATAGTTCAAATTTATGCGTAGTGATCACAGGTATTCAGTGAAATAGAAATTTAAAAATATTTCATGAAAATTCCTTAGAAGAGGTTCCCATAAAAGGATGAATTCATATAAAGAAAGAAATTAAAATTATATATCATTCCCTTCAAACATGAACAAGATAATAATAACCTTTTGGAGGATGTAGAAGCATATTTTAAATTTGATATTGAACCTTCCATGATGGCTATAATTGAATAGGTATACCGAAGAAAGATGAAAAATATTAGTCGAATGGTGTTATAGACCTCAAGGTGGAACTTTAGGGTTCCCATAATGAAAATAACATTGAATTTAAGGGAAATATAATTCTGGGGGTTGTGTTGAAAGAGTCATCAGAGCACGTGGATCAGCTTGTAACATACAATGATCAACTGTATGTAATGGAAGAAAGTTTTTTTAACATCTCTTGAAATCTCAGAAGAAGTAATAGATTTTATATTAAGGAACTAAAAGAAGTAAAAAAATCATAATAATCTTACATAGAGACTAAAAAAATAGATATGATTTTTGAGGGCATGAAAAATAATTCACCACATTAATGTGTAAACTGGAAACTGAATCATAATTAAAGTATGTGATAAAAAAATTATAGTTTGGAAGTTTTTTTAATGAAGAGCATTTGAAATGATATAAAAAATCTTTAAAATGATTAAATAAAGTATTTAATGAAAAAATATATAATTTTATGCGAGAAAAGTAATTTATAGTGATGTTTAAACATCAATGTGTAGAAATAGGATGAAAAGAATATAGGTTAGAAGAAATTTAGATATATCACAATGACATATTATGTCCTAATAGAGACACATTCAAACAAAAAATGAAATACATGAAAATAATCCAAACTTATGCAGATTGAATCACTAGTAAAATTCTTACACAATACAAGGTGAAATGTCATGGAATGAAATTGTGAAGATATATCTTCCAATGAAATGTATGTTCTGTAGCTTTATGAGACACTCTAGGACCTGCTGTGATTATTAATGGATTTATCTATACAGATAAGAATTTGGAAGTCATAAAATGACAATGAGACCACATAACTCATCATGTACATGAAATAAATTATCTTTATATTGGATTCACTATTATATATTTCTTCATAAATATATTCATTATAGGTAGTGAAATGGTGAAAAAATAACTATAGAACTCCAATATAATTTAATATTGGTCAACTAACCAGGATTACCCTTTAAAATAAGTACTCTCATCTGGAACAAGTATTTGAAAATGATTTCTCTATGAAAATTGAGGATATTTTTTGGAGGGAATATTTTTCCTCTACTCAATCAGGTATCTTATGTAATAAAAATAACAATATTGAGAAGGATCTCCTACAAAATAATAGATCTCAATACTACAAATAACATTACCACCTATATTATTGATGGTAAATTTGTATCTCACATGATAGGAAAGAATATTGTTTAAAAAAATTATGAAAAGTGTTGAAGGAAAAGTAATATTTAGAAACAATGGTTCCTAAAAGATCAATGGTAGTGGAAATAATTATTTTTTGGAAATGACAGTATTATTGAAATAGTAGTTATTTATATGGAAGATTTATATCACAATCTATTGAGTATGAGTAAAATATACTAATCAAAGATGGAAGTGACATTTAATCATATGGGGTGCACTATCATAGAAAATATAGTTAATTTTATTATGAAACTCTACATGATATTTAGTAATTTATACCAGGTAGAGAGTAAATAAATCACAAGAATCATAATAATTAAAGATGATAAATGTATAAAGAACATGAGCTTGGGTTACATTAATGAACAGAGATTGGATAACATATCCATGAAAAAGTATGTTGTAAACAAATCCAATCTGATTCATAATTTATAAATTACATGGGATTCATGAATTTGAGGAAAGGTGGATCATAATTATTAGAAACCAAAGAAGAAATGACATAATATCTACTTCATCTAGTCTACATAGATGTGTGTTTCACAATGAATGTGGTTGAAACTTACAGAGAGAGTAAATTCATTATTTTTATTTATTCTTATTGTATAATTGAATGTGTTATGTTTATGTAACCTAAACAAGAATTTTTTTAATTCTTGGAGAGTGACCTTAAAATGGATGATAATGAAAAACTCTTCCCAATCAAGATATTATAATCTACAATGGAATAAAAAAATCCCTTTAATTTAAAAATAATGTTAAATAACATGAGATCAATCATGTGGTGACTTCATTGAGAACACATGAATGCACGGAATGGAAGGAATCACTCACAAAAGTAATTTCATGACATTATTAGTAAATATTTCATCAAAAAAATGAAGGAAATAGAGCAATGTGTGGTGATGATGAATTTGAAAAAATTTATCATAGATACCGAATGAGGTGTAAATCCCCAAAATGCTACTATAATCATCATAAAATTACTTTAGATAAAAATAATGTGAAAATCATTTTGGATAAATAAATAAATTAGCCATGGAGCTCATATTTTTATATGAACAATTATGAAGAAATAATAAATAAATTTTTGAAGGATTTCCCAATATTCAAGGCACTAAAAATGATGATGATTTATAAATAAAATGAAAAGTGGAAACAAATTCTAATGATACTATATAATAACTTCATCGTAGAAATATAATAGTAAAAGTTTATTATTCCATGATTATTGGTTATTGGACCACCCCTATATAGACAAAGATAATGAGAATATAATTATATCATCATCTATAATCAATTATGGAAATAAATGTTTTTGATTAAGTAATAATGTATTAATCATGGATCTTGGAAATGGATGATGAAATGAATCAGATTTTTAAAAACATGATTTGAGATCTTGTTACGAGGCCAAAAAATTACAATGTGATTGGAAAAAATTAGATCTGCAAAAATAAATTTGATGATTTATGAAATGTGATTAGAAACAAGGATCATATCTTATTTAAAGTATATCCATGTATTGAAGACATCAGGGTTGAAGAAACATTTTCTCTAGTATCTCTATAAGAGTCTATAAGGAAATTCTTGGCCGTTTAAATTTAATATGGTTACAAATTTTATCAGATTCGTATAAAAATGGCATTCTTAAATGGTGTCATGAAGGTATATTATATTATCAATAACCAAGGGTATTTAATATTGAAAATTATGAAATAATAATTTTTATTCTAATGAAGGAATATTGTGGTATAAAAAATATAGCACAAGAATTGTATTGTAGATATAATTCATATATGAAGAATACACATTTTTAAATAGGAGTTGTTGAACATAATTTATATATGAAGAATTCACAAGGAGATCGATTTATGGGTTTTTATGTGGATAATATTATATTTGGTAATAGTATACATGGATCAGTTAAAAAACATTCGAATCATATGGAATCAAAATATGAAATTTCCAGGATTGGTGAACTCACATAATTTTTAGGGTTTTAGTTTATTTAAAATAAGAAATGTACATTCATTTATCTAGAAATTTATTGAAGATATTTTTAGAATAAATTCAACCTCCATGACTGGAAACCAATATCGACTCGCGTTGTAGTTGGGGAAACAATATGGAATGTACAAGGATGAGAAATATGTATATCTCACCTTGTAAATTTGGAAAATTTGAATATTATTATATTTTAGGGAAATACATCCAAATGTCATCATTATAACATGTTTAGTAGATAACATTATATATAATATGAAGGAATGACATTTTTTAGAAGTTGAAATAATAATGATGTATGTTTAATGTTTTCTTAATGATGGATTATAAATTTCGTCATTAAGATATAATGAATTAAGCGAATTTTAAGATACTAACTAGGCTGGAGATATTTTGGCTTTAAATTCCACTAGTGGTGTATAAATATTCATTGGAAACAAGGAAATGATTGATCATACAAAAAAACCATGTTCAATAATCACATACTAGACATATTGAGATCAGATATCACTTAATCAAAGAATATTTTAACCATATGTGACTAAATAAAAGCATTTTGGAAATAATGATGAAGTGGTTTTCATTCTAAATGGGCCACTAGGTAGACAAATATTCAAGAAACCTCGGCTTAACTTCAGTGTTTATCTATCTCCCAATACATGAGGAGGTTATATTTTTCCTCCTCACCTCATTTTTTTGTGAATCTTTTTAATCAATTTGTGGATGTGATGCTGGTCTATAGGAGATACTTGATCCCTAGATATTTTGTTAGGCTCACTAAAAGTACAAATACAATTCCATTGTTTTTGGTGAAAAATTGTTCGATAAGTGAAATTCAATCTATTGTTTTTTTGAAGGATTGGCTGGCGGTCTATCATGGTATGAAAATCACTTTTTTAATATTTTTTCTACATTGGAAATTTTTCACATTAACATAGAATGATGGATGAGTTATTTTACACTTACTAGGTTTCTTCTCGAGTCTAGTGATATATTGATTTTATCTACAGATGTCCAACAAACCCATAGGGGAGATGGTTAGAAACATTGGTTTTCCCTAATATTAATGGATTTGTTTTGAGTTTTTTTTCGATCCAATGTATTTTGATCAATTAGTTTTCATTTGAAGTGATCATATGATATAGTTGGAATTGGTGTTGATGGTGGCATCATTTCCCTATGTTTTCTAAATTTTTATGAATCAAAATCTAGGGGATGGTTCCAGCATCACGAAATATAGAATTTCAATATTAACTCTTTTAATAATGTAGAAAAGTCATGGATTTAATGAATATTTATTTTCATGAAGATTTAGATCTTCACGGATGAATATGGAATTTCTATGTTTGAAGGATTGATGTCCCAGGAAAAAGGATTCACAAAGAATATCTGAGTTGTGATGGGAGGACTATAATATACTCGACAATGAGAGTATTTCCAAAAATAACAATTTAAAGGTAATATTAACAAGATAATGATAATCATAAACTAGGATAAAGAGGATCTTGAAATAACCATTGTGATCATGAAAACATCATGAAGGGGGGATTTTTTATAAATCGATAACTACATATCATTTGAAAAAAATGATTGAATTCTGAAAATGAGCGAATTATTATGATTTCACAAATGTCAAATTATTCATGAATTAGGCACTGTTCATGAGTAGAATATTCATTAAATGGATTGATTATAACTAATCAACACTATGGAATTATACTAAAGTGTGTTTTGAAAAACTGGGTGATTCACACTAGTTTGTAGTTCTGTGCTGGTCATAAGATTAACATAAGCTTGGAGCTTCATGAATGGATGTCAGTTTTTGAATGCTGAAACACATTAGAATAAAAAGTGGGTTTATTGATGGATAGGAGCTACATAACCATTAGTGTTGAACATATTATTTTATTAAGATGATATATGTTGTGAATTAATATAGGATTATGATACAATTAGAGTCTCAAGCTAATCATGTAAAATATATATATTCCTAATATTTTTGTTTGAACTTATTGTCGGTAAAATGAGTTGGAATTTACCAAAACATTGAGAAAGTGAGAGCTGGCAGAATTGATCTATATGGGGGGTAGTGTAATATCCCACAAATTATTATAAGAACAATATGTCTATCTAAGACTGACCATGTCTAAATAATTTTAATCCACTAAAACGAGTGAAGCATAGTTGATTTAGGTACACCCAACACACTATCAGAAAATTCTCCTTAGTGTATCTATTTGTGGTGAACAATTTATAACAACTATGTTACGTTTCTTAACTGTATCATGGGATTTGATTATTTCATGATTCTGTATGACGGGTTTAATAGGTTCCTACCAACGCGGGGATAAGATCTATCTTTTTTAAAGAAAATGTTTCAACCATGATTTAAAATAACATCATATTACTATTTTCAGGTACACCTTGACCAAAATTATAATCATTTGTGGTTGGGTATCATTTGGGAGTGTGTCAGGTAAAATATTGGAAATTTTGGATGGCTAATAGGTTGTGCATTTATTTCCAAAATGGTGAAACCTAGGTAGTGAAGGATTGTGTGACTGTTGCACAGTTTCTATACAGTTCAAAAAACTATCCTCCCGCCAAGTATAAACCTTTCAAACCACAGCAAGGGTATATGGTTTGACATATTGTGCAACCCTGCCCAGCTAACCATGCATGTGAGTTTTAAATATTTTGAGAAAAGTATAAAAATTCTCGAACCCCACTCCCATTACATTTGGATTGTCCCCAACTATTCTTGGATAAATTTTCTAGTTCAGGGAAGATATATAAGCCCAATTCAAGCTTATACAAACCATTTCCAAGGAGGATTGAATCATGTATAATGTCTAACAATTCCTATCTAGTAAGGGACATTCCCCCATTATTTATCCCTTAATATCTACATCTTTCATGCATAGAATTTATTAATCCCCATGTTGTTGTGTGATCTATTCTCTATTTATTTATATATTGAATATTTTTTTATTGTCATATCTTCATAGAGAGCATTTTTTGTTATAGTTTCCTATTGTGGGCATTGTGATGCATGATCCCAGGATCTCAAGGTAGGTGGTTCCATATAATATCATCTAATTGATTTAACACTAAATTACATTATATAATTAAATATCATTCTATTATATTTTGAAAATAAAAAATTTAATCGAATTTGATTTTTATTTTTCTTTGGAATAAACATAGGAGGAATATCCCAATTCCATTGAATTTTGTTTTTATTTAGATTTTATGAAAATAGTTGAATTTGATTTGTGGAATTTCAATTATTAAAATGATTTTTATGAAATGGAATAAATTTTATTGATAATAACTTATTATTTATATCCCAAACAAAAGTAATGAATTTAAAATAACTCCAGGTATTGGTTAATAAAGATAAATTGTTATATTTATGTGGAATATGGGAAAATGATATTTTGAACAATTTTGAATATAATTTTCCCAATTTTTATTTTTTTGATAAAATAAAATAATATCTAGTTAGTGATTTATTTGGGAAAAAATTACATGTTTTATTCTTTAAAACACTACCATAATTATATTTTAGTAGATCTTATCCCAAATGGAATTTTTATTTAGTCCTCTTTGACCAGTATTTGTTGTACATATGAACACATATTGTCTGGATCACCCATATGGGTGTGTAAGGATCCCATAACATGGAATTATCTTGCATCTTTTTAGATGACCATGTTGCTCATTTGTGATTACATTGATATATATATAATATTTTTTTTTATAAATTTCCTTTAGAAACACATTTTAAATTTATGAAAATTGTTTTATATAAAATGATTATCTAAAAAATTGAAATGTTTAAATCAATTGATATGAATAGTTTTTTTGTTTTATATACTAATCTTTATTACCAATCCATTTCTATTTAAAAATTAAATCACATATTGGTTTATTTTATTGGAATCTTATTATTGAATTTTGGTGAGACCCTAATAGGATTTTACCACATTCCTTCTTGAGTTTGTATATTTCATTATACCAGGTGAAAGTAAGAGAAGATCATAACTTGGAGGAGATGGTTGTTGATATTTGGTCTTACTGTGTTATGTCTATTGGGACATTATGATCCCGTTGTCGAGCACGTCCAATTATTTGATTAATTTTGACTAGAATTTCTGCAGTATAACAGCAACACTAGGTCATCTCTCGTTGAAGGCTTAGATAATTAAATTAAAAAGAGGGTTTTGATTATGAAATTAGAAGTGGAATGAGGTTTTTTAAAACATAGGGGTTTGATTATTGAATTAGAAAATTGAAAATTAAAGCGATAAAAAAGTAGAAATGAACAAGATTAATTAAGTGTGATCAACCCGGGGTACTCTCATGATGTTCATCCTTCATCGCTTCATGATATTGGGTTATGATCTTCCAATACCTGGTTTTTAACACCTATAACTAGAATTTTACTCAGTTTGTACTTGGATACCTCCTAGGGTTCAGTTGAAAACACACAATAATTCATCGGACACCACCGATGATTGGGGGATTTGTGTTCGACTTCATAACCGAAACTCACCAAGGAAACACACGAAGAACGCGATGTATTGTCCAGGTTTGTATGTTATTTTATTGTGATATCATGAAATAAATGTACATGACCTTTATAGTTCTTATGTGAGTTCAATTGACCTATATGAACCCCACAGACACCGCAATTAGAAGGGGGAAAAGAAAGAGGTGAATGGTGTGTGAAACATCACATGAATGGGTACCCCCAACCATGATCGTATGAGTTGGGCATGAGATAACAATACATAACTCAATTAATTAATAATAGAGGATAATGAAAAACAACACAACAACCTAGAATTAAAAATATCATTCAAATATTACAAACATGGAGCTTGGGATTTACATCACGTTCCTCCCCAGGTGATCACAAGGGGTTTAGAAATCCACGGGAGGGAGGAAGAAAAAGATGTTGAAGTAGAAAGTCTTGGATCCTCCAGACCTTCTAGTGATGATTAAAATTCCTCATTGGGACACCGAAATAGAAACACCTTTCCTCTGTTTCTAACCCCAAAATGGGGTGCCCAAGGTGCCAATTTATAGGCAAAGTGGGAAGTGTATTTGGGCACCCTAATTTCATGAATCCTAATTGTCCATGGTTTTGTCTGGTCAGAAAGCCTTAAATAACTTTCGAGAAAACTAAAGAGTTTAATTACAACATCCTTTCTACCTCCATGTAAAATTGGGTGGTCATATATTGAATATAATAATAGATATTTCCAAAATACAGAGGTAATTGTTTGACCCCATGCAGGTCCAATATATTGGACAGATCAGCTTGTGTGGGTCCTTTAATGGATGAATTGAGCTTCTGATCCTTCATATTAAATGGATTTCATTAAATTTAGGGCCCCCACAAAGTTTCAGACCATTGGGATGTAAGGATTAGTAAAATAATTCGTTTTTTTCTACTTTTTTTCTTAGATCACGTGTAAAATGGCCCATTTTTCATAGACTTCATCACAGGTCCTCCAAATCACCTCAACCTACAATATAATTATCAAAACAAGTAACATTTCCCTTTTTAATAGTGTTAAATAAAAAATAATTTAATCAAACATGGGGTAAAATTTATTATCATACAAGTAATTTTCAATACAAAATAGGTTTAATACATTGGTATAAGGTTGAAATAAAACAATGAATCGTGGTACGATCACACCACCACACCTAAACATTTTCACTCCAGGGAAAATTATTATATCTTAATCATTTCCCATTTATAAATAAAATGTGTGAAAATATCCAATATTCTTTTGAAATGAAATCCATAATGTGTCTTCTATGGAATCAATTTTCCTATCATTTTTCTTTTCTCACATTCAAATTTGTTGAACTTCATTTGTTCACCCATGAAACATGTCACAACCTAACTCACCTTAAAAGTTTCCCTCTTCACTCAAGGAAAACATGAAATTGGATTTATTCTCTATTCCCAGAGTTCAAGTGATCTTACCATATGCTTTCCATGATTCTCATTTCTCCACCGGGAAAAACTAGTGTGCTACTCAAGAGGACTTCCAACAGTTTATTATGAGGTTCAAGGGTTGGTATGATTTAATATTTACAAATATGAGGTAGAATAGGAGTATTTAATATCTTATGTACAAAACATGTCAAAATTCAGCATGTTTTCACAACTAATGTACACACTCAACCCCCCACAAAGTTCTTCACCTCCAACTCACTCTCCTCAGTGTCCATTTTTGTAGGTCACAACCAAGCAGTAAATAATAATGAGTAAACATCCCCTTTTCTGTATTTTTTTTATTTTGTTCTGTTTTTTTCAATATATAGAACTATTTTTTTGTATATATTTTTTATGATAAAGAGGGAAACATGTTTAAAAAAATGATGTAATATGGCTTGTGAACCCATTGTGCACGGAAAATGTAGGCACCCTTTATATCAACCCAGAACAATGATTCTCCCCCTAGAATTCCCATGGAAACACACTCTCTCCCACAATTTTTTTTAAAAAAAATAATATACACAAGAGATGTGTAGGTAGGGATAAATGAGCAGGTATTGTGGCTACCTAATAGGCATTTCTTTGTCTCTAAGGCTTGTAAAGGATAAAATGTAAAGGTGGCCAAAAATAGAGGATAATTGTAAAAAGGGATTTTCAATGAATGATTGCCTTTATCATTAATGTAGAATACTTGAATCTTATGGCTTCAAATAAAATCAAGGCAAGTTCTAGTTTCTCTACATGACCCGAGACTCTTAAGAATGTGATTAAAAGGAAGAATATACAATTAAGGGCATATAATATCTCTCGGGTAAGGGACTAAAATATTGGTTAGTGCGAATGAGGCATGGGTTTAAAAAATCCGTTAAACACATAATAATGATTTGAAAATAAAAATTCTAGAAAAAGATTTCATATCAAAATTCATTTGAAAAACATTTTTCTAAAAAAAGGAATATTTCACACAATCTACTCAAGCATGAAAAATGATTTTTTATATTCATTTTCAGATCAATTTTCATCTAAAAACACATAATAAGGAAAAAGAAATCAAAAGTAAAAACAAATTTTTTTTAATTTTTTTTGTTTTATATTTGTTTTTTTAATCCTAAATATGACATGTCACCCTCCACCACAACTAAAAGTTTTATTTCCCTCAATTAAATTATTTTAAATAAATATCCAAGTAAATAAAGGTTGAGAGATGGGACAGCCTGCTAAATAGTGTCATGTGTGGCATCCATCAGTTGGATTTCCTCCACAAGATGCTTTGGAAAATCCTTGTAGAAGTGTTTGAGCCTATGCCCATTAATAGTAATCCTTTTTCCACTCTTCTCATGAAAAACCTGTATAGCACCAAAAGGGTTAACATCAATAATAGTATAAGGACCAAGCCATCGGGAATGAAGCTTTCTTTGGTGGGGTTTTAGCCTGGAACTATACATTAGAACCTTCTCACCAATATGAATCTTCCGATGATGTATCATGCTATCATGGATATAATTTTACTTATATTTATAGATTCAGGAGTTTTCATATGCATCACGTCAAATTTCTTACAACTCATGAATCTACATCTTCCTATGTGCACCTGCATCTGAAAGATTCCTATTACATTGTTTAACAGACCAATTTTCATGGTGTTCAACCTCCAATAAGAGGTGATAATCCTTTCCAAACTAAATTCTATATGATGACATTCTAATAGGGGATTTAAAAGCTATACGGTACACCCAAAGTGCATCATTTTGGCGCAAAAACCAATCTTTCCTATTGGGTTGTACCATTTTTTCCAAGATTTGTTTAACTTACTGATTTAATATTTCTGCTTCTCCATTAGTTTGGGGGTGATATACAGTGAAGACTTTATGATCAACCCCATACTTAGGAAAAAATATTTTCATGTTTAAATTGAAAAAATGTGAACCCTGATCACTAATGATGAATCTCGGTAAACCAAACCTACTAAAAATCTAATACCTCACAAAATCAACAACCACACGAGAGTCATCGATCCAAGTGGCCTCTGCTTCCACCCATTTAGATACACAGTCAACAGCTAATAAAATGTATTAAAATCCAAATGAATTTAGAAATATCCCCATGAATTCAATTCCCCATGAATCAAAAATTTCACAGAATAACATGGGTTGTTGGGGCATTTCATTCCTTTTGGAGATATTCCATGTGAATTAAGAACGCCTACATGAATTGAAAATTTGATGGGAATCCCAATACAATGTTGGCCAATAATTTCCTGATTCAAGAACCTTTCGATCTATAAATTGAGAGCCAAAGTGGCCCCTACAGGACAAGGTGTGGAAGAAGGTCAAAATAGAGGTGAACTCAGGGTCAAGGACACATTGATGAACTATATGGTCCCTAAAAATTCTTCACAAGTATTGGTCATCCCAAATGTACCACCAAGAATCATGCTTATGTCTCTGGAATTGGGAAGCGATAAAATCAGTGGGGACCCTAGATGTTGCTATAAAATTCACAATGTCTGCATACCAGGGGTAAGGTCCACAACATCACAAAGGGTCTCATGAGAGAAGAATTCTCTAATTGGGAGGGGTTAGTCAACATAATGGTCTAGTGGTGGGGAAATCCAACTAATGTGGTCAGATACCACATTTTACACTCCTCTATTATCTATAATCTCAAGGTCAAACTCTTTGAAGATGATCATCCACCGAATAAGGCGGGGCATAGCTTCAGGTTTATTTAGAAGGAAACGAAGGGAAGAATGATTAGAAAAGACAATGAATTTTGACCCGATAAGATATGAATGGAATTTTTCCAAGGAAAACAAAATAGAAATATGTTTTTTGCAGAGTTCTTGTAGTTTTCCTGGGTAGGGTCAAGGGTATGTAAGGCATACACAATGACATGAGGATCCTTCTCAACCATTTTTTATAAAACTTCTCCAACATTAAAGTTATATGAATCACACATAAGTTCAATGTTGAGATCCCACCTTGGAGTTTGGAAAATTGGAGGTAATGTTAGACTCTTTTTTAGTGAATTGAATGCATCCTAACAATTTTTATAAAACCAAAAACTCAGAATCCTTTTGTAATAACGTGGACAATGGATGTGTGACCTTACTGAAATATTTAATGAATTTGTGGTAAAAACCAGAATGACCCAATAAATATCACACCTCATGAACACATTTTGGATATTAGAGGGTTGAAATTAATTCAATTTTTTATTTATCAACTTGAATGATCTCTTTGGAAATAACATTCCCAAGAACTATCCCTCGTTCAACCATGAAATGGTATTTCTCGTAATTGTATACAAGATCTTTTTCTATGAAATGAGAGAGGATAGAACCTAGGTGAGCCAAAAAATCATCAAAGGAAGTTCCATAAACTATGAAATCATCCATATAAAATTTCATTCAATTTTCTTGGTACTCTGAAAATATACTCGACATACAAAGCTGAAAATTACGTGTAGCATTACAAAAACCAAAAGGCATCCTTCTGTATGAAAATGTACCAAATGGAGAGGTAAACATTGTCTTTTATTGATCCTCTAGGGCTATATGGATTTGTAAATAACCCGAATAGACATCAAGGAAACAATAATGGGACTTACCAGCCAATCGTTCTAACATTTGGTCAATGAAAGGTAGAAAAACGTGGTCCTCACACGTGGCTTGATTTAGTCGACGGTAATCAATACAAACTCACCAACTATTTTTCGCACATGTAGCAACCAATTCATTCCTTTCATTTGACAGAACTGTTATTCCCATTTTTTAGGCACAATTTGAACTTGGCTAACACATTTACTATCAGATAGAGGATAAATGATCCCCACAGTAAGTAATTTACAGACTTCCAATTTTACCAATTCAAGGAGAGTGAGATTCAACCAGCCTTGAGATTTTCTTACGGGCTTAGCCTCATCATAAAAAAAGTATATGGTGCATAAAAATAGATGGAATAATCCCAGGAATATCAGCCAATGTCCATCCTATTACCTTTTTACTCTCTCTCATAAGATCAAGAAAATTTGATTCCTACTATTGAGAGAGGTTATTGGAAACAATGATGGGAAATTGGTCAATGCCCTCAAGATAAGAAAATTATAAATTAGATGGAAGTGGTTTTAATTTTAAAGTTGGGGGTTTTGGACTGGGGGAGGGGATTTAGGGGGATTGAAGTCCATCATTCTATATATATACTCATGTTTATTCTCTAAAGATAAAGAATCTATTGAAATGAGATTTGATGAATCATTGACGGTCATGGGTACCTCATATTGAAAACACTCAACAAATAATGTACAAAATTTACACTTTTTAGGACCCACACAACACTCAGAACTTGACTCAAAAATCAAATCATCCAAGGGTGAAGAAAATAAAAATGAATTAGAATTTGGGTTGAGAAGAGAATTTTGTGTGTGTGCATTATTTGAGAGAACTTCCATGGAATAGATAGAAAGAGTGGAATGCTCTTCAACAGGGTGTTTCATAGCCTCAAGGATGTTAAAACATACCTTTTCTCCACCAAACTCCATGGAAAACGTACCATTGTGAACGTTGATAATCAAATTTTCTATTTTGAGAAAGGGCCTCCCATGTATGTGGGGGGCATGTCCTTGGGTTTGAGTATCTTCCATCTGAAGAATGTAGAAATCAGCGAGTAAGATGAGATTCTTCACTCTTATAAGGAAATCCTCAATCACTCTGGTTGGATGTGTTATATTCTAGTTGGAAAGTTCTACAACAATGCCTATTTGTTGATGCTCTCCAACCTGAAGATCAGTATACACGGAGTGAGGAATTACATTAAAGGAAGAACCCAAATCTATAATAGCATCAGAAAAGGTCTCCCCTATAGTATACAGTATTGTGAATGTGCCCAAATCCTTGAATTCTGTTGGCATTTATGGTGGAATCAAGGATGATACATTCCTCCCCATGTTGACTCTCTAATTCCCCTTCAGCCGTCGTCTATGGGTGAAAAGTTATTTAAAAAAGATGGCATGACGGGGAATTTTCATGACTGCATCCAATAAAAGAAATATTAACTTGGAACTTTTTAAATGTATTCATTATTTCATTATCAATCTAATTATCAAAATGTTTCTTGGATTTAGAGAGTCTTTGGGGGAAAGGAAGAGGAATGGATTGTTCATTTGAATCAGTAATTATAATTTGATTGCACTTTTTTTCTTTAGATGAAATTTTTGAGGTTTGAAAAAGAGTGTTTTCAAGAGGGGGACATACCTGTTATATAGAATCAGTATAAAGAGAGACTTATTTACCACTACAAAGTTTAATTGCACATAAATTACCTTAGTCTTTCGGATTGTCAATGGTTTGGGATGGTAGTTGTCTAGAACCTTGCATCTTAAGCTCACTGATGGTGTTCACCAATTGTCCCACTTGAGTTTGTAGGTCTTGATTTTTCGATTGTGTGTTCTGTTGGAACTGGAGGTTCTGGGATTACATTTTTTTCAGCATATCCTTGAGGATTGGTTTAGTTTTGGGAGGAGGAGGATGATTGCTCTGAGAATTTGAAGGATAAGAAGGTTGCATAACTTGCCCTTGTAGATACCAATTCTTTTTGGGGTAGCTTCAGTTTCCTCCTTATTGGTACTGGGGTTGTGTTTTCCACCCATGGATTAGATTTGGCCTGAAATTTTCCTACTTGAAGGGAGGTGCCTGTTTGAATAGACGCCCTGAGAACATGGCTGCACATGACTCAGGTGAATCTTGATGTTGTGGGCACTGGTCATAAAAATGATTATTGTCAGAACAAATACTATAATGTAATGGAATTTTAGGTGATTGTGAGTTACCATGTGTTTGAGCTAATTGACTTAGAAGGGTATACATCTCATTAATTTTATTATCTACCTTTTGTTGTAGGGCTTAATGACTTGCCTCATGGACTCCTCGGGTTGGTGCAATAACTCGTGTACCAAATTGTTGTGCATTTTGAGCATGATGGCTATTAAGTCGTGAGAAACAAAAAGAGATTTATTAACTAGGGAACCACAAGCTGTAGCATTCATCATTCCATGATCCATGTGGACAAGTCCCTTAGAAAATTATTGTATTAATAGTTGTTCACTAATTTGGTGGGGGGGAAGCTTGAGAAAAGTATCTTGAATCTCTCCAAGTGTTCAGGATGGATCTCTCCTTGTGATTGCCTAATTCTACATATTTCTTTCTAATTGATGCATTTTGGGAGGTAGGGAAGAACTTATCTACAAAGAGTCGTTTAAGGTCATTCCAGCCCCCAATTGTGGTAGGCAGATAGTATAGCCAGTCTTTGGCTACACCATCAAGGGAGAAAGGGAAGGCCCTAAATATAATTAAGTCCTCATAAACATTTTGGGGTTTCATGGTGGATAACACTATGTGAAACTCCTTAAGGTGTTCATGAGGTTACTCACCTAAAAGACCATGAAATTTAGAAAGAAGATGGATGCGACCTGATCTCAGCTCAAAGTTGGATGCTTCCCCAGGATATTGGATGTACGCAGGTTGGTACTCCACATCAGGGGTGGTCAGTTCTTTTAAAGTTAGATTATTTACAGTCATGTTTTCTCAGATTATATTGGGTTCAATTTTTTATTGGTTTAGGACCACTTGAGGTTTCAAAAGTGGTTCTTCAATGTTACTTTATTGACCTTCTCTAGATTCCTTGATTTATTTGTGAAGTTACTTTTCAATTTCAGGGTCAAATTCAAGTAGTGTTTCTTTACCAGATCGGGTCATGCATATAAGTTGTGAAGTTTTTTTTAATATGGATAAAATCACTTAAGAAGGGTGAAAATAGAATATAATGTTATAATAGAGAATTATAGAGAGATAGATGGAGAATATGAAGAAGAGAGAGAGAGAGATAACGAACACACCAAAAAGAACAAAAAATAAAGAGAAAAACCCAAAACAAAAACAATAAAATGGGGGTCGGGTATTGAAAGGAAAACTAATTAAGAAAAATAAATAAATAAATGGAAATAATTAAGTGAAATGATCTTGGATCCCCAGCAACTGTTCCAAAATTCGATTACATTGTTAACCGCGTCAAATTAGTTGTATAATTTTGACTAGAATTTCTGCAGTATAGCAGCAACCCTGCATCGTCTCTCGACGGAGCCTTAGATCATTAGTTTTAAAAGAGGGTTTTGATTATGAAATTATAATTGGAATGAGGTTTTTTAAAACTTGGGGGTTTGAAAATTAAATATGAAAATAGAAAATGAAAGTGATAAAACAAAGTAAAAATGAACAATATTAATTAAGTGTGATCAACCCGCGGTACTCTCATGAGGATCATCCTTCATCACTTCATGATATAGGGTTATGATCTTTTAATCCCTGGTTTGTAACATCTATAACCAGAATGTTACTAATTTTATACTAGGATACCTCCTAGGTTTAAGTCAAAAACACACAATGATTCACCGGACACCGTTGATGATTGGGTGATTTGTGTTCGACATCATAACCAAAACTCACCAAGGCAACACACGAAGAACTCGATGTGCTGTCTAGGTTTTTATGTTATTTCATAGTGATACCATGAAATAAATGTACATGACCTTGACAGTGCTTATGTGGGTTCAATTGACCAATATTAACCACAAAAACACTGTTGGAAGGGGGAAAAGAAAGTGGTGAAAGGTGTGTGAAACATCACATGAATGGGTACCCCCAAACATGATCATATGAGTTGAGCATGACATACCAGTACATAACTAAATAAAAAAAGAAAATAGTATGGTGAAAACAACACAAAAACCTGGAATTAAAAAGATCATTCAAATATTACCAACATGAAGCTTGGGATTTACATCACGTTATTCCCCGGGTGATCAAAAGGGGTTTAAAAATCCATGGGAGGGGAGGAAGAAGAAGATGTTGAAGTAGAACTTCCTATAGCCTCCTAAACTTCTAATGATGATTAAAAAACCTCTTTTGGACTCCAAAATGGAAGCACCTTTCCTCTGGTTCGAACTCCAAAATGGGGTGCCCAGGGTGCCAATTTATAGGCAAAGTGGGAAGTGGATTTGGAAACCCTGATTTCACAAATCCTTTTAGTCCATGGGTTTTTCCTCATAGAAAGACTTAACTCACCTTCAAAAAAAAATAAACAGTTGTTGGACGAAATATTTTATACCTCTATTTCAAATGTGGCAGCCAGATATGGAATATAATAAGATATATTTCTAAAATATAGAGGCAATGATTTGACCCCATGCAGATCCACTTTATTGGGCAGATCAGCTTGTGTGGGCCTTTTGATGGATGAATTGAGCTTCAGTTCCTTCATATGAAATTTAGCTCATTAAATTTAGGACCCCACAAAGTTTAATACCATTTGGATGCATGGATTGGTAGAAGAATGCAATTTATTCTACTGGAATTCTTCGATCATGTGCATAATGACCCATTTTTCATAGACTTTATCATGGGTCCTCCAAATAACCTCCACCTACAATTTAATTATCAAAACAAGTAACATTTAACATTTTAAAAGTGTTAATCAAAAAATAGTTTAATCAATCATGGAGTGAAATTTATTATTATACATGTAATTTTCAACACAAAATAAGTTTAATACATTGGTATAAGGATGAAATAAAACAGTGAATCGTGGTACGATCACATGGTCTGTTTGTCTTTTAGTTTCTAGAAAATTATGGTTGTACTTTCAGTTTATATAATAATTTATTTTTAGTATTCTTCTCCCAATTGATCTTTATTTTTTATCATATTTACTTCAATTTGTTTTAACTTTTTGTCAAAATAATATGTTCCCACATTTATGTTGAATGATGATAGGTGGTAGTATCCAACCTAGTGGGGTTAGAAATTTCCTTTGGGTAATGTCATATCCATCTATACTAAACAATTACTTGGGTATCTAGGATGGATAATGAAAATTTGGTATCAAAGGTGTTGTTTATGCATATTTCCTTGATGTGACTATAATATTTGAGATCTTTTGTTGACTTAGGAGGTTGGTATGAGTTAGTTCCTATCTAAATATCATTATAATGATCTTTATCTCACCACAGGTTCATTGGGATATAATTATTGTGTATTAGTTCTAGTATTTTCCTTGAATTTGATTTGGATGGTTTGAAATAAAAATATTTTTTATCTATATTATGGGATAATATTTCCATGTTATTATGGTTGAGTGCTAATTTGGGTATCCTTTCTGATGATTCTAATGTTGTATACTCATGGTTTGTAGACTTTTAACTCCCAGAAGATTTGTGAATATGATATAAAAGTATGTCGATGATCAACCAGAGTGTGAAATTTGTCTTATTGACCCGAATCATATTTAATTAGACATTCCTATTTCCAAGCTCAATAATTTAAACCATCACCTATTCTCATTCAAGATTCTATTATGGAACCTCAGGGGAAAGACTTCTAGATTTGCACTCAGGAATTGCATTTCCAAAATCCACCAATGTTCCAAGGATCAAAATATACTCAAGAGGAAGATCATTGGTTGACAAGTGTGGATTTTTTATTTTATTTTGTGGAGACTCTGGATTATGTTATGGTTAAATGTTCCACATTAAAGCTATAGTGACATAAAAGGATATGGTGGGAAAGAATTGTGGTAGAAAAGAATCTTAAGGGATTATAGTTGATTGAATTTAAACAATATTCACCAACCAGTTCGATTTAGAGTGAATATTGTTAGATAAGGCTATAACATTATTAAAACTTCAGAAGCATGATTGGACTGGGACATAAAATAAAAATAGATTTTTCATACTTGTACAGTTCACACAATATACTATATAAACTAAGAAGATGAAGACCCTATGGTCCAAGATTTTATTTCAATATGATATTCATAAATAGGTTTTTTAATGAATCTCCCTTCATATTTTGATGTGTTGGATAGATATTCAATAGGTGAGATAGACCTAGATAGATATTCAAGGTTGAGGGATTTCCTATTTATCATAGTGGAATTTCTGTGTGTTCCCATAAAGGTAAGAGGATGTGTGATTATTCTCACTTTAATTATCGAAAATATGGTTCTTATAGATCTCTTGTAGTTCCAGAAAGATGTATTTTGATATAATATGAGTTTGGTAATCATGTTATATCAAAAAGGGTTTTAACTGAGGAACCTAAGGTATGTTATTTTTTCAGACACTAATGTCACCTACATATGTTCTATCAGGACAATTCTAATCCCCGTACTCTCATGATATCACATGAGGAAAAAATTTATTTGGAGAAATCATATGTTTCATGGACTAATGGGTTCCAACTACAGGCATCTATCACCATGTTTCTTCAAACATTGGTAGTATCTCCAGAGGAAGAATGTTTAGGTTTAGTGTCTGTGAAAGGTACTATCACAATTGCATCATTTAATTAACTGCGTTATTTGATACTAGTGAATCTCATTTGTTTATATCAACCCATATTGTAATTATATTAAATATTTATATTGATATTTTATTTATTTGTTGTACATTAATACACCCCTTAGAACGAATAGATATTAAGATCACTATTTGAGAAATAGAGAGACCTCTTTTTCAGAAATTTATCTTGCTTTTGATTTTATTTTTTTTACATAAAATCAGTTGAATTCATATTTTATATGGATTGGTTCATTTCTAAAAATGGGAAATTGATTTATATATTTTTTAGGACTCATTTTTTTCTCCGAACGGGGTGTGTCATGTCATTCAAGGAGAATGGGACCTGAGGTCGAGTGCATCCAGAGCTTCTTATAAATAGTTAGGGAAACAGATATATATGTTTTCTTTTTATTGGGAGAGAAAATAATTGAATGATGATATCCCTCCAGATATCTTCAAGGTTCATAAATGTTTTACTTATTACTTCCCCAGTTTACCACTAATATGGTTTGTAGATTTCATTTATTAAATTACTAGTAGATTATCAAATGATATATATTCCCACAATCTTCATGGAACCAAACGAAATGAAAGAGTGAGAAACTTAGTTGGATGAACTATTAGGGGAATTCTTTATACAGTCATGTGTGCCACCATGGGATGTTCCTGTTCTCTTTGCTATGAAAGATGATCCAGAACGTCGTCGTTATATTCATTACTAGAAAATCAATTATTTAATGATAGTGATCAAGTATCTATTTCGAATAAATGATTATTTTATTTATAAGTTAAAGGAGGAGATGTTTTTTTCAATGTCAGTTTCTTGATTTTGATACCCATAGTTGAGAATAAATGAATGTAGAAAACTAAAAATCCACCCTATATAGTAGGTATAGCCATTATGAGTAACATTTCATCCTATATGGTCTAGCCAATGATTTTATATACTTTATATCTTTAATTAACATGATTTTTCATGGGTATATTGATACTATTTTGGAAATCTTTTTGGATAAAATCACATTTTACTCTATCTATGAGGAGGTTCATGTACGACATATGAGAGCAGTTATGGAATTATTGATAGATAAAAAAATTAATTCCAAGCTATTAAAATGTAATTACTAGATTCAGTAAGTGATGTAATTAGGTCACATTGTGTTAGAACAAGTTATCAGAGTTGATCCTGAGAAGGTGAAAGATGTTATTACTTGGGAGAAAACACAAAATGTTTTTGAGATTAAAAGATTCATGGGTTTATTTGGATATTATTGAAGGTTTGGATCATAATTCTCAATTTTGGATTCTTCGATTAGTTATCTAAGTCAGAAGGGAGTAATGTTTTCTTGGGATGAGAAATTTTGAGTTATTTGTTTGAGATGAAACATTTTTTTACAATAGTTTCAGTGTTGACTTTTGTAGTGTCTCAGAAGGAATATGTTGTCATATTTGATACATTGTCTTATGGTTTGGTTTCTTTCTTCTGTAGGGTGATCGTATCATTGGCTATGGATATCATAATCATAGTCCACACAAGAATAATTATCCAAACTATAAACATTAACTCACAATTCCGATGCATTCAACTATGATTGGAAAATGTTAAATTTTCATAGAATTTTTTTTCTTGTATTCAAAACACAAGAGCATGAGTTATATCTTATCTCTAAAATATTTGAATATTATCAATAAGAATTGGGTGTAATTTCTGCAAAATTTTTATTTTGATATCTCCAAAACTATGAGGAAAGTTAATGACATAGTTGATTCATTGATTAAGAAACATCTATTCCAGGGCATGACATACTCATCAAAAGAGTGTTCATTCTCCTCAAAGGTTATTCCATATTTCTGAAACCAGTAAGAAGTACTTGTTCTTATGTGAATAGATGTTATTTGTGATTTTCATAATTCCCAGTGGTAAATGAAACTAGGAAGTAAAATGTTGTTATATGATATGTATAGGAAATACTGGTGGTCTGGCATGAGATTGAAAATTACTGATTTTGTCTCATATTTTTATTTGTTCCAACAAGTCAAATATGAGAACTATAGTCCTTAGATGGATAATCCATATCTAGAACAAATTTATTATTGGTATGAGATCTCTATGGATGTTTGTATTTGGTTTCCATGTACCTAGAAAAAATATTTGATATTGTTTATGAACATTAGGCTGGATATATTAGCTCACTTATTCCCCATTCATGATGAAACCATAGTTAATGTAACGACCCGAAATTTTTAAATAAATTTTGTTTCCTAATTTTATGTGTTATTGTTATACTAAAGAAAAATGTTTTATTTGATAAACATGATTATAATTAAAATGAGATCAGTGGGTTTTGACTATTATATAACCATCGGTCAACATGACCGCTGTGAACAAAATGTTTTGATTATTGTCTCTAAATATAAGTAATCTTGGTTAATTATTATAGAAAGAAGATTCGATGGCCTCACCTAGTAGTCTTGGGCCGATCGAAGCCCATCTAACAGAGCTTGGGAAGGAGGTAGCACCACTTGGCTTTGCTCTGGATCAAATCCAAGCCGAACTTCATCATGTGAAGTTGGAACGAAATCGCCTTCGTGAGAAGTTAAAACTGATAGAAATTACTACTCGGGCAATGTTGACTGAGCCGCCCCAAGCTTCTATCACCCTAGCACACCTTACTCTTAGGTCCTATGCTGGTATTATAAGGGGTTATGTAACGAGACCATAACTACCTTGTGTAATCCTTGTTTTAAATAAAAATTTGGATTTCTTCTTATGATGAAGTTTATGAATTTTGAAATGACCGGATAAATATAGTATGCATATTTTTGATGAATTTTAGAAAAAGGAAATTTTAAATATGTATATGTAAACCCTAAATAATTAAAAATGTGTAATGATTTTCAAAAAATGGTCTTCTGCAATTATGTTCAGTACTAAATTTAGAGTCTAATAAGATCAACTTGATTTTTGATGAATAGTAAATTATGAATAGTGATTTTATGATTAGGATTAGTAATATGACCAAATGGATTAGTAATCTCACTTAAAGAAAGTTTTAAAATAATCTAGGCACCTTGATTAAGTAATGTGATTCAATAAAATAGTTAAATAACGGTTTCATTAATTATTATTCAAGTATTAGTTTTTTCTGGTGAATAGTGTTTTTTTAATTAAAAATTTAATTAAAAAAAATTAGAAAATTATTTTTATCAAAATGACTTTATTTTTGAACTCAGAGCATCGATATTATGTTATGGTAATTTTTGGGGTTTTTTCTGAAAAAAATGAATTTTCGATGAATAGTGTTTTTATTTAAAAATTAAATTAAAAATATTTAGAAAATTATTTTTATAAAATGGATTTCATTTTTGAAATCAGAGCATTGATATTTGGTTAATGTTAAATTTTGGGATTTTTCTGAGAAAGTTGAATTTTCAGTGAATAGTAAAAATACAGTTTTAGGGTTTCGGTATGTTTAATGACATCATAACGGTGTCATGATGATGTCATGAGATATTTTGAGGGTTGGCCGGCCAAGGGTGATGCATTATTGTTTTGGGGGCCCCATGTGGCCTAACTCCATGATAAATGACAAGGGAGAGCACATGGGTTTGAGAAAAGCACATGTGAGGTGTCCCTTGGCCATTAATGCCTTGTCCCCTCAGTTTCCCTATAAATACCAAGCCCTCCTCTCATCCATTCGACTCCCCACTCATTCCCAACGAATTTCTGGTCTCATTACCTCCCAAGGAGTCCTCCCAAGGTGCCCCCAAGCCCTCAAGGTCCCACCCTTTGAGGTTTAAGAGTTACATTTTAAGGTAAGGGATCCGACCTCTCTCTTTCTTTTCAAGTAATCTCTTTTATGTCTTTTCTTTTATACTCCATGTTCTTATGTTGGAGGATGTTATTTTATATTCATCCTACTGCCTATTTCATGTTCATATGATGAGAGACCCCCCCTTTCTCTCATCAATTCGTTTTAAGAATGTTTAAGTGGCGCCGTTAGGCTGCCGAATTTTTAAGGGATTCTTTCACCTTCCTCGTTTTCAAGTTCTATTTTCATTCAAGTCTTTCATGTTAATTTTTATTATGTTGGGGGTATGATCTCTAAATTATCATACTGATCTTTTATGATCATATGATGAGATACCCCATTTGATCGCTTCAATTCAGTATTTTGAAGTTTTAAGTGGCGCCGTTAGGCTGCCGAATTTTTAAGTGGTTCTTCACCTTTCTCGTTTTGAAGTTCAACTTTCATGTCAATTATTTAAAGTTCCTTTTTGTTATATTGGGGTATGATCTCTATATATATCATACTGGACTCTTATGTTCATATGATGAGAGACCCCATTTGATCTCTTCAATTCAGTATTTTGATGTTTTAAGTGGCGCCGTTAGGCTGCCGAAATTTTTAAGTGGTTCTTCACCCTTCTCGTTTTGATGTTCTACTTTCATGTCAATTATTTCAAGTTCCTTTTTGTTATGTTGGGGAATTATCTCTATATCTATCATACTGAACTCTTATTTTCACATGATGAGATATCCTATTTGATCTTTTCAAATCATTTTTGTTGATGTTTAAGTAACGTCGTTAGGCTGCCGAACTTTCATAAGAGAAATCTTATTTTTGTCTTCCTTCCATGTTTTTCATTTCAAATGGTATGTCCTTGAAATTTCATTACCATGATCATGTATCCTTCTTATTATGTCCATGTACTATTTTATGGGTCATTTATGAATGTTTGACCCATTTTACCTCTCTTTCAATGTCTTCTAAAACCTCGGAACATAGCCGTTATGCTGCAGAATTTCTGTCTCAAAATGTCTCTCTTTTTCTAAAGTTATTTTATATTATTAAGTGAATACTCAAAGTTATTTCTTATAAATGGGTATTCACATATATACCAAAATGTTCTATTTTAAATTCTGGGATTTACATACATGAGACCCACCTTCTTTTTCTATGGGTTTTAAAGTGATGTAAAGATCATGTCTTTAAAGAAGTTTTTTTAAAACGTTATGATTATGAAATGAAACCCATTTATTTTATTCTATATGGGTTATTTATGAAATTTATGATGATGATATATGTGGCTCACATGATAATAAAGTCAAATTTAAGGGTGCGCCCTGATAGCGCTCCAATGCATTGGGTAAATACTTAATCTCTAGAGATGACCATTTTAACGACGCCTTGGTGAATAACCTTGGTAATTTTTAACGACACCTTGGGGATGGACCTTGGTGAAACGAAACGATTGTCAATATTAAATGTTGCAGCCACATCTTCATGTTATGAAAAAGTTTTATTTTTATTATGATATGCCTCATGATTTCAATTTCATGCATTAAAGTTCTTTTCACGACTTTATTGATGTATCTCAAGTTCATATGTAAAATGTTTCACTTGTTTCCCTTGCTGGGCCTTATGCTCACCCTTCCTTTTGATGTATGTCCCCAGGTTATGAGATGCAGTAATGAGCCTAGGGTGAACATGAGGAGAAGCCTTTCAAGTGTTTAAGAAGAATGTTTTTTTTGTTTCATGTTTTTTGTTCCTTGTTTCCGAGACACTAAACCTTAAAGATCCTCAGTTCCATGTAATGGAATGAAAAGTTATGTTATAAAAAGACGGGATGCTATAGTTGGTATCAAAGGATGGTTTAGTTATTTGTGGAAATTAGGATATGAAAACTCTAGGAGGAACCCTATAGAAAAGTTTAATATAGGAAATATTCCTGGTATTTTGGTGAGTATTGAGTAAGGGGTTGCCAAGCAAATACATCCCTGTCTGGATACGAGCAGGTAGAGGTGGCTCTGGCACAGATGTACATAGGGGTAAAACACGAAAACACCACATTGAGCTAGACTCGAACGGGAACTGGTACACGACAACGGGCCTTGCTGCACTCTTGGTTACGACACTCCCGGGGGATATGCTTTGGTAAATTCATAAGCTTGGTATGAACCATTGTTAAAGAAACAAAGATAAAATAAAATAAAGGTTCACATAATAATATATGATCATTCATAACCTAGATGGGAACCTAGGAGATCACAACTTAGGGTATACCTTTCATATACAAGTTATCCTTATATGCTTTCAGTTCCTTTTCATGATTATTAGCTAAGTACTTAAGCCCCTAATTATGCTTTCTCTTCTTAGTTAATGGTGGGAAATGGAAGAACATGTTCCGACAACCAATGTGATAGGAAATGCGACGATTTTCGTATTAATATGACAGGGATGATTAGGGGATTAAAATATGATTATTATTTTGGAAGACGTTCATTATTTTGGGAACCATATTTGGTCGAGGTAAATAGATTACTACGGTATTTTCATTGAGGAGTAAGGTTGACTTATATTTTGAAGAATCGATGAATTTAAGGTGAAATTATAGTAATTTAGGTTACTTATGGGAATGACTAACCTATCTTGGGTAAAATATGTTTAGGTTAGCTACTTTTTTATAAGATGTTAGGAGTGGTTGATGTTGTCTGGAGATGAACAATGAAGTTTTTTTGGAAGACTATGTTATCAAATCCTTATTGTATTTGGGTTTCAATCTTAGTTTGGTTTGTTTTGAGGAATTTTAAGGACCGTTATTTATGGAATGGTCAATGATGAACTTTGGGTAGTACCATGGAACTTTGATGATTTAAAAGTAGTTTCCATTCCTATGGGATTATTTCTTTTTGAAGAGTTGTTTTACCTTAACCTTTCTGTTTTTGGGATAATGTTTAAAGATAGAAGAAATAGATAGTTAATCTTTTGTAGATTATGTGATTCTATAGAAGATGATTCTTGTGCTTTTATGAGACCAAGTGTTTTTGAATTCTCATCATTTGGAGAAAATATTAGTGTTGGTAGGGACTTGTTAAAGGATGAAAATCTACTTGAAGGTAGGTATATTTTATTATGTTTTTGTTCTATGTAGTAAATGAAATCCTCAAAATTTTGAAAAGAAACATAAAACAAAAATGTTGTTGGTTTACGTTTCCTACTAGGTAATCAAAGACCGTTTACACACATCATAAGTTTGGGATTTTCTCATGGTTAACTTTCTCCTAATCATGTTCTCTATCACTCTCCCTCAGAACTTGACCCTTTTTTCCCTCCATGTCCATGTTTTCCTACATGGAACCCTAGTGTGGGTTAACTCGGGTGACCATTGTACTTCCCTTTCTTTATTTTAAAGTAATAGTTTTACTGACTCCTTTTCCGATGTGGGACTTTCAATGAAATTTCAAAACCCAGTTTAAAAATTGCGAGGACGCAATTTCTTAAGGGGGGAAGATTGTAACGACCCGAAATTTTTAAATAAATTTTGTTTCCTAATTTTATGTGTTATTGTTATACTCAACAAAAATGTTTTATTTGATAAACATGATTATAATTAAAATGAGATTAGTGGGTTTTGACTATTATATAACCATCGGACAACATGACCGCTGTGAACAAAATGTTTTGATTATTGTCTCTAAATATAAGTAATCTTGGTTAATTATTATAGAAAGAAGATTCGATGGCCTCACCTAGTAGTCTTGGACCGATCGAAGCCCATCTAACAGAGCTTGGGAAGGAGGTAGCACCACTTGGCTTTGCTCTGGATCAAATCCAAGCCGAACTTCATCATGTGAAGCTGGAACGAAATCGCATTCGTGAGAAGTTAAAACTGATAGAAATTACTACTCGGGCAATGTTGACTGAGCCGCCCCAAGCTTCTATCACCCTAGCACACCTTACTCTTAGGTCCTATGCTGGTATTATAAGGGGTTATGTAACGAGACCATAACTACCTTGTGTAATCCTTGTTTTAAATAAAAATTTGGATTTCTTCTTATGATGAAGTTTATGAATTTTGAAATGACCGGATAAATATAGTATGCATATTTTTGATGAATTTTAGAAAAAGGAAAGTTTAAATATGATTATGTAATCCCTAAATAATTAAAAATGTGTAATGATTTTCAAAAAATGGTCTTCTGCAATTATGTTCAGTACTAAATTTAGAGTCTAATAAGATCAACATGATTTTTGATGAATAGTAAATTATGAATAGTGATTTTATAATTAGGATTAGTAATATGACCAAATGGATTAGTAATCTCACTTAAAGAAAGTTTTAAAATAATCTAGGCACCTTGATTAAGTAATGTGATTCAATAAAATAGTTAAATAACGGTTTCATTAATTATTATTCAAGTATTAGTTTTTTCGGGTGAATAGTGTTTTTTAATTAAAAAATTAATTAAAAATAATTAGAAAATTATTTTTATCAAAATGACTTTATTTTTGAACTCAGAGCATCGATATTATGTTATGGTAATTTTTGGGGTTTTTTCTGAAAAAAATGAATTTTCGATGAATAGTGTTTTTATTTAAAAATTAAATTAAAAATATTTAGAAAATTATTTTTATAAAATGGATTTCATTTTTGAAATCAGAGCATTGATATTTGGTTAATGTTAAATTTTGGGATTTTTCTGAGAAAGTTGAATTTTCAGTGAATAGTAAAAATACAGTTTTAGGGTTTCGGCATGTTTAATGACATCATAACGGTGTCATGATGATTTCATGAGAACTTTTGAGGATTGGCCGGCCAAGGGTGATGAATTATTGTTTTGGGGGCCCCATGTGGCCTAACTCCATGATAAATGACAAGGGAGAGCACATGGGTTTGAGAAAAGCACATGTGAGGTGTCCCTTGGCCATTAATGCCTTGTCCCCTCACTTTCCCTATAAATACCAAGCCCTCCTCTCATCCATTCGACTCCCCACTCATTCCCAACGAATTTCTGGTCTCATTACTTCCCAAGGAGTCCTCCCAAGGTGCCCCCAAGCCCTCAAGGTCCCACCCTTTGAGGTTTAAGAGTTACATTTTAAGGTAAGGGATCCGACCTCTCTCTTTCTTTTCAAGTAATCTCTTTTATGTCTTTTCTTTTATACTCCATGTTCTTATGTTGGAGGATGTTATTTTATATTCATCCTACTGCCTATTTCATTTTCATATGATGAGAGACCCCCCCTTTCTCTCATCAATTCGTTTTAAGAATGTTTAAGTGGCGCCGTTAGGCTGCCGAATTTTTAAGGGATTCTTTCACCTTCCTCGTTTTCAAGTTCTATTTTCATTCAAGAATTTCATGTTAATTTTTATTATGTTGGGGGTATGATCTATAAATTATCATACTGATCTTTTATGATCATATGATGAGATACCCCATTTGATCTCTTCAATTCAGTATTTTGAAGTTTTAAGTGGCGCCGTTAGGCTGCCGAATTTTTAAGTGGTTCTTCACCTTTCTCGTTTTGAAGTTCTACTTTCATGTCAATTATTTCAAGTTCCTTTTTGTTATATTGGGGTATGATCTATATATATATCATACTGTACTCTTATGTTCATATGATGAGAGACCCCATTTGATCTCTTCAATTCAGTATTTTGATGTTTTAAGTGGCGCCGTTAGGCTGCCGAAATTTTTAAGTGGTTCTTCACCCTTCTCGTTTTGAAGTTCTACTTTCATGTCAATTCTTTCAAGTTCCTTTTTGTTATGTTGGGGAATTATCTCTATATATATCATACTGAACTCTTATGTTCACATGATGAGATATCCTATTTGATCTTTTCAAATCATTTTTGTTGATGTTTAAGTAACGTCGTTAGGCTGCCGAACTTTCATAAGAGAAATCTTATTTTTGTCTTCCTTCCATGTTTTTCATTACAAATGGTATGTCCTTGAAATTTCATTACCATGATCATGTATCCTTCTTATTATGTCCATGTACTATTTTATGTGTCATTTATGAATGTTTGACCCATTTTACCTCTCTTTCAATGTCTTCTAAAACCTCGGAACATAGCCGTTATGCTGCAAAATTTCTGTCTCAAAATGTCTCTCTCTTTTTCTAAAGTTCTTTTATATTATTAAGTGAATACTCAAAGTTCTTTCTTATAAATGGGTATTCACATATATACCAAAATGTTCTATTTTAAATTCTGGGATTTACATACATGAGACTCACCTTCTTTTTCTATGGGTTTTAAAGTGATGTAAAGATCATGTCTTTAAAGCAGTTTTTTTAAAACGTTATGATTATGAAATGAAACCCATTTATTTTATTCTATATGGGTTATTTATGAAATTTATGATGATGATATATGTGGCTCACATGATAATAAAGGAAAATTTAAGGGTGCGCCCTGATAGCGCTCCAATGCATTGGGTAAAGACTTAATCTCTAGAGATGACCATTTTAACGACGCCTTGGTGAATAACCTTGGTAATTTTTAACGAAACCTTGGGGATGGACCTTGGTGAAACGAAACGATTGTCAATATTAAATGTTGCAGCCACATCTTAATGTTATGAAAAAGTTTTATTTTTATTATGATATGCCTCATGATTTCATTTTCATGCATTAAAGTACTTTTCATGACTTTATTGATGTATCTCAAGTTCATATGTAAAATGTTTCACTTGTTTCCCTTGCTGGGCCTTATGCTCACCCTTCCTTTTGATGTATGTCCCCAGGTTATGAGATGCAGTAATGAGCCTAGGGTGAACATGAGGAGAATCCTTTCAAGTGTTTAAGAAGAATGTTTTTTTTTGTTTCATGTTTTATGTTCCTTGTTTCCAAGACACTAAACCTTAAAGATCCTCAGTTCCATGTAATGGAATGAAAAGTTATGTTATAAAAAGACGGGATGCTATAGTTAAAGACTAGATAAATATCTATGTGAAAGGGGTTTTCTATTATCTTGGTGTTCCATCAGCTATAGTCTCTAAGTGATACCCCTGTTTTACTTATTTCTTCTGGGTATGCCCTCAAGAGGCATTGGGACCTCTAGTTTATTTTAGTATGGAATACCTTCTGTAGTTGGACAGTGAGGTAGAATGAGACATATAGATTCTGGATGATGTAGTTCACACCTAAATTTTGGACTATGGGGGTGTTTGGGATGATAATTTAAGACTCCTTAAGTTATCTTATAACAATTGTTACCATTACTCCCACTAGATGGCTTATTATGAGGCATTGTATGGAAAAACTTGTAAATATATTTTTTTTTGGTCAGAGATCAGGGGAAGTTCCATGGTTGTAAAAATCATGTGTCAAAAATGACAAAAAAATATATATATTCTTCATCATATAATTTTTTTGGAAGAGAGATGATATAAGTCTTACAATTATCATCTTATTAGACCATTGTAATTTTCATTTGGTGGTTTTCTGTTCTTGAAATTATAACTTGGTTAGGTAATCAACGGCTTGGTGGGAAAGGGAATCATACACCTCATTTTTTTGAATCTTTTTCAGATTTTGAGAAGGTGGGTAAAGTTTCATACCTTTTATCATTGCCTCCATATTTGAAATCTATACCTAAAATATTTCTTGTATGTCAACTATGCCAGTGTCATTTTGATTCATCTCATGTTATAAGCTTGAGTAATATTAAGGTTGATCTAGATTTATCGATGAATTATAATCTAGTCCAGATATATTATTCTAAAACCAAGTTAATTCATTAGAGGATGATACCTTTTTTTGAGTGCTATGGTAGTGTGGTTTAGATAATCATTACACATGGGATATATAGGCACTAATGAGAGAAGAGTGGCATAATTTTATTGTCATGGATACTAATTAGAAGTCATTTTTAATACATAAAAATTCTATGATGGGAATGTTGTAAAATTATATTACTTTTTTGGTACTCCTACACACTATTTTTATACATTATTTTTTGGGTATCATTGAGGGTTTATTCCAACGAATCTATTAAAATTTTGGGAGGTTTCTAGGTTGTGTATGGTTAGCATTCAATTATCCTAAACGGTGTACCCTAAAAATGAAAACTCTGAAAACACATATTTTAGGGGTTTGTATAGTTGGAACATGGTTAAAAAAACTTACTCCCATAAAGTAATCATCCCCCATTGTTTCTATCATGATCCCTTCCCTATCCTCAATAAGATTTTTTATAACACTATGTTTTTTAGGAACCAATATCTATTATATTATATGATGAATATATGTTTTATTTTCATATCATCATTGTTTACATTCTTCATTATATTTTTTAGTTGTATGTGTTGTGATATGTGATCAAATGTTCCAAAGGTATGTGGTATGTATAAGTTATTTCAATTGATTTAACAGTAATATTATTGATTTGAATTAAATTTCATTGAATGAGATCATGAAGAACCCCTTCCCATTGAAATATTTTTTGAATTTTCTTTTCAATGAAATTTAGGGATACCTGCCAATTCTAGTGAATTGGAGTGGGATTTAGATTTCATCAAAATTGTAAAATTTTATTTGTAGAAATTGATTTGGGATACTGATTTTTTAATGGATTTAAATTTTTTGATAAGAACCCATTGGTTTTAACATCATAATGGAATTAATTTATTAAAACCCCATGTATTCGGTTTTAAATTGAAATTGGCATATTGAAAAAAAATGTGAAAATTCTATTTTGAACAGTTTTTAAATATCTTTTCCATTATTTATTGTTGTTTGAACTCATGAAATACTATGTAGTTAGTGATTTATTTTTGATAAACATTCCACATTTGATTCTTTACAGTACTATTATAAACATAGTGGAAAATATCTTCTCATTGATGGGATGTTGGTCAGTCCTCTTTGACCAGTGTCTGAGGTATATCTGTACACATATTGACATGATCACCAATATGAGTGTGTGATGATACCATAACCTGGAACTCTTGTACCGCATTTAATATGAACATTTTTATCATTTGTGATTATATATATATATATATACAATTGTTGAAAACAAATTTACATTTTCCATTTGAATTTATATAAATAGTTTTATATACAAAATTTATTTACTCTATTTATTTAAAATGTTTCTATAAATTGAAATGAATAACATGTTTTATCTTAAACTGAAACTATATTTTCATTCAATTTTTCCTTAATATTGAAAGCATTTATTGGTTTTTTATTGTAATTTTAAAATGAAATCATTTGAGAAACCCTACTATTATTTTAAAATACACTATACAAGTTCCGTCAGGTATTTGTATATTTCATTCTTCTAGGTTTGATCAATGGAAAATATCCTCTTAGAGGTGGTGGTTATTGATCAATGGTCTTGATGATTTATGTTTTTTTTGAAATTTGGTTGTTTATCTTTCAATTATTATTAATTTTTATTATAATATGAGTTTATATAGCTTTTTCAAATATGGTACTTTTATCTCCATGGAGTTTTCTTCTGAGAATACTGACATATATATGTTACTTCAATTGTATTGGGGAAAATAATTTCCAACCATTATCTTATATGACTCCAGGTTCCAGTTAAAAATCTTAGAGATCAGGAATTACCATAGTGTTATGTAAGAGCAGTTTCAGGTATTAGAGTGTTATAGTATCCAGGATTATTTAGGACAATGTGTTGTCGATGGTGTAGGTTAACCATCTTTCCATGATTTAAATAAGTTGTATAAGATATTTTTAGGACTTATGATGTAGTTACGATTGAGTTATGTGTTAGATATCAATATAATGATTCTGGATTAAACATCAGTGGTTTTAGAAAAGTAGTATTGATGATTATTTCTAGTATTTTCAATCATTTTTATCAGCATTGATTGAAATCTAAATATTTTTATCCATATTGTGGGATTAATTTTCCTTGTTTATCTTTTTTACTCTGGATCTAAGTATCCTTTAATATGTCTTAAATATTTTATTTTGATGTTGTCTCTCATCATGCCTATGAGAAGAAATGTGATTACAATCCATGAGGAAAATGCTAATCAACTATAGTGAGAAAATCATTATATGTACCAGAATGAAGTGGAGGTGGTTGTTCATGTTGTCCATGCTCTCGGAAAGGAAAATTCACCTACTCCATTTTAGGATCAATTTATAGAAACCAAGAGGGACCGAGAAAGTTATTTTGGAACACAGTAGTGATATAAAAGTAGAATGGGGCCAAGATTGGATGGATATTAATTCTCTTTCCACCATCCAATTCTCTCAACATTCTATGGTTTTAGTTTAGTCTATCATGTTTTTAAAAATCATTTAGTCTTAAAAAAAGATGAAAGAATAAGAAAATAACTTCTATGAGAAAAGAGAGTATCAAATAAGATGATTAAGAATCAATGATTTGAGATGTGTCTTCAATCTAGTATTCATTATCATGTTTTCATGCTGAATCCACCTTTCATATGTTGGTGTTTCTGATAGAGTGTTGATGGTTTAGATGGACCTAGTTGGGATGTCAATGTTCATAGGGGTTCTTTTTTCTCCCAGAGGTGGTTTTACAAGTTCCTATAGAGGGAACATGAAGCATGATCATTATTATGGTGGTTCTCGATAGAAATGATCTTTTATACCTCCTATATTCCCTATAATTGGACTGTTGATTTTCTACTAGTGTGGCTAACACGTTCCTTCAAAATGGTTTCTAATTAAGGCATACTGGTCCGGTGGTCCCTACAGATGATAATTCAACATACAAATGTTATTCCAAGTCTATTATTCTCCCCAAAGTGGAACATTATCATCTACACCAAAAACTACTATGGTTTAATAATATTCATCAAAGAAAAAGGGGCTTGAGCCAAAGGAATCACAAGAAATACTTCTTCACATTGTGGAAAAGTCTCCATAAGAAGAAAATATGATTCTAATAACCATGATCGATACCATAAATATTTAATTATCTATTGTGATTGGTTTATTTGATACTGGTGAATCTCATTCATTCACTTCAACATGTAGTTTGAGTCTTCTAAATATTCTTATATAGCATTTATCTAAAAAGATAGATATTACTAAACCTATCTGAACAAAGGGAGAGAAGGGTCTCCATTGTATTTCTTGTACGTTCTCTTTTTTTAGGATTGATATTGTTGGGGATTTTCTAGTTATTGATGTGAAACCACCTAACAACATATTTGGCATGGATTAGATCATTTTTAATATATCCACAAATGATTTATATCTTTAGTGGGTATACATTATTGCACCTAATGAAATGTGTAGAGTATGACCTAATAGATCCTGAAGCTGGTGTATGATATCAATTACAATGGAATTATTACATGTAATAAAATATTGATGGACCGATCAGTTTATTAGTCTTGGTAAACCATATACATAAATAAGTCTTGTATCACATAATAATACACTAATGAAAACATATTTATTTCTTCTAAATACACAAATAACATTGTGGGTATATTTATTCCATATAGAATATACATATATATTATTAATCGTACACTTCTTAGTTTCCTTGTGAGAGAAACATAATAAGTGTGATATCAAATGCTCAGTAAGGGTAAATTATAGAAGCAGTAACAAGTCAATGATATTAATAATTATTTCATGGAATATAATAGAACTAACATACCATGTAATAAAAAAACTGATAAGGATGTTCAAAAATGATATGGAATGGTAATAAATGGAAACATGTTCAATTCAAACAACAAGATAAAGAAAAATCATTAGAGAATGGTTTGAAACTGAAACAAATTACATTTAATCAATTAAATAAAAATGAAATGTATTTATAGATATATTGAAATAAGATCTCATGGATGAATATAAACTGAATATAAATGAGGGAAATTAATAATTATCGGACTCCATGTTTCCTAAGAACATTGAACCATTACCATCAGGATATAGTTTTCCTGTTATAATTCTCACAACTAATTCATACTACGGGTATGACTATGCATGTAGGTTCTTTCATTAGTAGGTCCCTAACCCATAAGGATTTCCTTAAACAGTCCCCAACCTGTGTATTGTATGTCCAAAATAGTCATCATATCGTATAAAAAATATACCATATTAATTATTCACGTTGAATAATGTATACAGATTTATAAAATATTCCCCGAATAATACAATAATATTGAAATTAAACACTGTATGAAAAATGGTATATGGTTTTGGTAATAATCATATCGATCAAAACTGATATGCATGTTTAGGGGAAATAAAATCAGAAATCATCATAGGAAATTAAATATTTCAAGGGGAATGATAAGATTCAAATAAGTGAATATAAATAATATCATTAGAAATATACTTCATAATACATCTATAGGAATATTAAGAATGGTATCAATAAAACCCAACCCAAGTGGAGTAAATTAAAGTGTTGTTGTCATTGATGAATGTAAACATTATAAAAAGATCATTATAAAAACATTCATGAAGAAAATATAATTTTTTTTTGAAAACACTTTTGAAAAATGATTTCATTGTAAATAAATTATTAATATATTTTCATTAAAATCGAACATTTTAAATATTATATGTATTATTAAATGAAATTATTGCAGTTAAATCTATAAATGTCGTACAATTTAAAAATAATATTTATTTTTCAAGATTAAACGTTAATAAATTACTTGTTTCAAAAGAGAGAATAATATTCCATTGATAACATTGGTAAAGGAAAAAAATGGAAAATAATTATTTAACATATTATTTTAAATTTTTTTTGAAATTTTTTTAATACAACATGTGTTTTAGAAGAAAACATGTTCTCTGACTAGAGAGATATACAAAGTCGAGTTTTCTGAAAAACATTTTTCATTATATTTTGAGTACCAAAGCATGAAAAAAATTGTAATAATAATTAAAAGTGCTCATGAATAACCATAATAGATAAAATGAAATGTTTTATTGAATAAGGTTAACATAATTTCCTTTAAGTAAAATACCATTGAACGATAATTAAAATTATTATTGAGGAAAATAATATTTAAACATTCCAAAGAGCGTCTTACCACATTGAAAAACTTTAAATTGTAATCATCATGGACGAATAAAATTAAATGATAATTTAGCATACCATTAATATAAAAATATTAATTATATAATATAAAAAATGGGTGGTATATACCCCACAAGAAAGTTGTATACGGTGAATATGAAATTTATCTAACCGATGTAAAAAAGAAATTTGATAACCCCTTACCTTATGATCCATTTTGGGTGAAAATCCTTATAATTCCATTATTATAAAATTATATTAATTTTATAATATCTTCGGAAACTTTTTCATTTTTATAATTTATTTTATTTCCCTTTTATTATTCTGTATACAAATACTTAATCAATTGAACTTACATCAGGTGTTTTGACAGAATTTGGTTTATGTGTCAGAAACAACATTGGTCGGTCAATTGAGATCAAAGTGTCATTATGTAACATCTAAATAATAATAAAAAAAATAATTACCATATTTATAAATCAATTATACTTTTAAAAATAATAATTAAATATATTAAATAAAAATGAATCAATGTTTCAATCATGGAGATGGTAGGCCTCAGATACACAAGAGTAATGTTCCCATTTTTCATTGATCGTTATGGAAAGAAGTTAAGTTTCATTATATATATATAGAATGAAAATTATATCCTAAATATAGAATTATTTAATCATATATAAATATAAATATAAATATAAATATATAATATTTGTGATGTAAAAAGGATCACATTGTGTTGAGGAGATGGCACTCCACACACCAACAACTCACATTATCACTTTTTAGTGTGTGAAAGGATAATTAAAAAAATGTTATATATATATATATATATATCCAGAAAGGAAATTATTTCATTAATTTCATATTTTTTTATATCTCATATGTTTATTTATAATAATCATTTATACATTCATTGGATTGTGTGAAGGAATTATATTACTTTGATGGGGCAGTAGTACACACATCCTTCATTTTTTTAAAAAAAAATGTTAAATATAATGATAAGTTTTGTAAAAAAATAAAAAAGTTTAAAAACATTATAAATATCATATAAAAAATTTATAAATGTAGTTTCCATCATAATTTACACTCTAAAAGGTGGTAATGAAAATATGGACAATCATCATTTTGTGAGGCAATAGATTCCCATATATAGAAACAATATGTTCTTTACCCATTAGATAGAAGTGCGTGTATGTGTAGGTAGAACCCTTATAATAAAAATATACAAGTATATTTTTATTAATATTATTGTTGTAAAACCATATAATAAGAGATGTGAGGTATTTTATAATTTATATAAAACTGAAATGTTTGATAAAATATGTTACCTATTAATCGGGGACCTCCTTCTAGTTTGAACTAAAATATTCACTAGATTGATTCATTCCTAAGGTGACACTTCTAGAATTATGAGAGAGATTTTTATCAAAGCTTTTGGATGATCCTGGTCGATCCAAATTGTCTTGATATGTGTTAGGAAGTGGGAGGATATGAGGACCTATTATAGTGGATGAAGAGGGGCACTCTTATAATATTTTTACAAATGAATTCCATGCACGTTTTTCACATTAAATGTGACTCCAATAACGAACACAATTAGTTTATGTAGAGACCCGAAACTTGACGTACATGGACATTACATTACATTTGCGGAATACTTAGTACATAACAAAAAACACACACACAAGGATCGTAATAGTTTAGTGTCTTTGGAAACTCAGAATATAATCTTCTAATCGTGGAAAAATATCTTCAAAATCTCCCATAAAGATCTTCCTTTTTTTACCTAAAACCTTTCATTATATCCTCGGGAAAAGAAAACATAAAAGGGTGAGCTCAAATGCTCAGTAAGGGTAAACAAAAGAAATATCAATCACATCATATACATAAGCACATAACTTTTGAAAATCTTATCCTGCAAAAGAGATCATAATTTCATAACATGGGGTAAATCGTGGCAGTGAAATGTAATCACAATAATCATAACCTAAAACAGGAAACTTTGTGGCATTCACACATAATCAGAGAGAATCATTTCTTGTTAGTCAAGACTCATTTCCAAGACTATCTTAGTGGACAAAGTCCCTTTCTGAATCGAGTAACCCTCGTTTCAGTCCTGTTTCACTGAACCGGTATAACCTACCGTTCCAGCCCTGTCTATCTCATGAGATATAAAATCTTTACCAAATGCATTGGAGGGAGATATAGGTCCCACCCATCTTATAATGAATCCTTTCTTATGTGTGCCACATAATCATAAACCATACATCATAGCGTAATCCACATAATAAAAATGGGATTCTTAAACAACATGAAATCATAAAACCATTCATATAAGATAAAGGAATTCATAAAAATATTTCCATCACAACATAATCAAATCCATGTAATAATAGGGATAAAAACAGAACCCTTTATCATCTTAGATGGAAAATAATTTTGATAAAACACTTGAACTTCATTCTTGAGGAAAATATCCTTTCTACTTCAAAAACACTTTTCCTTTCTTAACATGTCATACAATTTTAAACTTAAAGAAGTTGATAAAAAATAAACATGAAAACTTGTAAAGGAAGCTTCTTGGAAATAATGTTTTAAAAATCCATTCATGCCGTATAAGTTAAAAAAAACATTCTTCGTACTTTTGTCAGAAAAGTCAAAAAAGTACCTCGTACGAAAAACGACAAAAGATTCCTTTCATATTCTTTACTAAAAACTCACCAAAGGGTAAAATTGGATTTAAACTATTGTAAGTGGATGGAAATAATATTAAATATTTATGAAACATGGATGTGGATGATAAAATACACCCCAGTAAATACTTACGAATAAACAATCTCGGATAAAAATGGGATTGTGATATTTCCCTTACCTTAGGTCCAATTTGCTTCGTATGTGTCTGAACCTGCTGTATAATGATTTAAATAATGTCATTGACTTATTACAGAATCATATTCATTGTTATGATATCATATATGGTTCACTTATGACATTATATTACCCATTCTTTTGTAAATTCCATGTTAAAGAAGCGTTTTGGGTAAAATCGTTTCATTTATCGTAGGTGTTTTGACTTGTTATTCTTGATATTATTATTACTTATATCATGATTTACTTACTTCCAGAATATAAAATATGATTTATATATCATATATATTCAGTATATATATATATATAATAGATAGATAAATGAAATGAAAAACACCGTTCATGGAGACAGTAGTCCGTACGTACGCATGAACGCTGTTTTCCTTTCCTTATTGTCTTGAATGGAAGTAAGTAGATGACATACATATATATATATATATATACAGAAATCCAGTAGCTTTATAATGTCATATATTTCATTATTATTTCTTACATATACTTTATAATCATTCTTAAATGGTTAACATGGAGAATGAATCTTATCGCGTCGTGGAGACGGTAGTCCGTACGTACGCACGAGCGATGATATCATTTCCATAAATATTGAATTGAATTGGAGTGGATTATACAATATATCAGAATCAATATGATGTTGTAATAACTATTTATAGTTATTCTTTACACCATTATACCCATCCATGTAAGGTGGTGGTGGAAAATAGATTACACCACGGCATGGAGACGGTATTCCGTACGTACGCACACGCGGTGATTTCTTTTTCAGTAGGATGGATAGATGGTGAAATAGGGTTGTTTCATACTTATAATAACACATAATTATATGAGTGATACTGATGTTATTACTTCATAATGAAAAAACCTATGAAGAAGAAGAGGAAGAAGAAATAAAGATGAAAGAATTGGTAACGGTAATTACCTCTTCTTTGAAGCGCCTCTTTGAGACCTCCTCTTAGGGAACTAAAATTGGTCTTTGAGGAAGACCAGAACCTCTAGGATTATTCTAGAGAATTGGAGAATGGATTTTGGCAGAGGTTGGCCGAGCTTGAGTGCTAAAATTGGTGTGAGGAGGAAGGGGGAGGAGGTGCCCTTTTATAAGGGAGGACAGGGGCACCTTAGGAATATCTCAAAATATTATTTTATATTAAAGTCAAAATCGGTTTATAATGGTTCCAAAGGTTCTTATTTATAAGCTAAAGTGGGGATGGGTCGAAATCCTATCATCCAATAGGATTTAGACAAGTTTAGGGTATTATTTTAACCTTATCAATTAGATTTAACTCTAAGTTAAATAATTTAACTTTTACCGTGTCTTTTTGTTTTCTTTCACTCTATGGTTAATACACTTACTATAATATGCCAAACGAACACCAAATTGTTTATTATTAATATATATATCCTTATCTAAGTCATTTGGCCGAACCTTAGATTTTTAGGAATAAAATAACAATTAATAATATAATATTTGATTTAAAAACTATTTTGTGTCAATTTTGACACTATTTGATATATGATTTTTGTGAAAGTCATAAAAGAATTATATGTTCGAACCAAGTTTATTAAATCAAAACTAATATATCATAGTAACCTATAAAATTAGTGGAATTCATAAAAAGGCTTAAATTACATTTATTTTTGTGTTTATAATATCAATTATGTCAATATTTCATTAATAAGATAATTACTGCATCGTATTTGTGTCATAAATAAATTATATTATTTGATGTCTAAAAATTACAAATAAAATACCATCATGTAGGAAATACTTTTATCTTTCTAATGAATATTTACAATAGAATGTATCTTATGTACAACCCTATATTAAAAATGTTTTAGTAAATATACTTTGATTTTAACTCTTTTAACTCTTCTTTGAATTAAATAATAATAAATGTCCTAATCTAATCCAAGTGGACCTAAATGGTCATATTTTATTCATAAGGTTGTTTTTGGTCGAATTACACTTATCCAATAGAATTATGACATGTGTTAGGGTAATAGTAATATCATATTTACCCTTAGTTACCCTATTTACTATTAACCGTGGTAAAAAAAAGTAAAAAGTTACTATTCACCAAAAATTATTTTCATCTCATTGAACCATATTTTAGTCCTTTATATTAACCGTGTCTGTCGGATTTTCGATATTCCATTCACAGAAGCGGTAAAATTATGTTTTATGCAAAATTCAGTTTTTAACCTACCACTTAGTGGTTTCACTATTCATCAAAAATTGATAGTTTTCAGAAAAATGCCAAAATTTCATCCTAAGCTATATTTCATATTCTGAATTCAAAAATGTAGTCTATTTTACCAAATTCATAACATAGAAATTGCATTAATTAATTTTACAATTAAATCCCGCTGTTAAAACAAATAGCGTGTTTTTAAGAAACAATATCTATCAAAAGATTGACACTTGATTATGTCTGGTTTAAATGTGAAATTACATCCAATGACCAACATTGTATTAAATTGTAAAAATATATTCTAAATATACTTTAAAACAACTCAAATTAATAATTTATCACTATTAATTATTTTGATTAAAAAAAGTTGTTTGTAATTATAATTTAGTAATTTTCACTATTCATCAGAATATGAAAGTTATCCGAAAAGTACCAAAATTTCACCTTAGGCTAAATTTGATACTCCGAATCCAAAAATGAAGTCCATTTTGAGAGATAAAATTTCTAAAATTTTAAAAAGTGGTTATAACTATTCATAACAGCTAGTTTTAATAATATATTAATAGCATATCGTTGTTTAGTGAATCTCGATATTGCGTACTACACACGCTATCGAGGAAGGTCGCGATTGCGTGTAATGCAAGGAAAGTCAAGGATGTGTGTTGTGCAAGCTCTTTTTGGTGTAGCGTACAACACAAGACATTAATAAAATTAAAAAGAATATTTTTCATAAAATCTCGGGCTGTTACATTCTACCCCCCTTAAAATGAATTTCGCCCTCGAAATTCGTCGGGGTTATAAATGGTTTACTATTCGAAAGTTTCTTTAATAGAAACCCACATCGTTAAAAAGAATACCAAAACTTGGATTTAAAAACTAAAGTATGAAATGTAACGATTACCCAAATAAACTAATTACTGGGTTTCCACATAGGTGAAAATATGGATATCGAAGAGAAATCTAACCATCATGTTCTGATGGAGAGTGGTAGAGAACATGGCTATGGAAAATCCAGTAATCACAAATCGAAATATTTGTGATGATATAAGGTACCATCTGATTCATCAGGTATAAGATCATTAGGACAACATTTTTGGTTTTCAAGATCATTTCCCTAAAGTTGAAAATTTGCATTAGAATAAATAATTACTTTATTTTCGTACAATCTCACTGTTGTTCATGCCTTGAAGAATTTCTACTTCATCTATTAAATAAATGAAGTTGAATTTGTTATTCGTGAAGTGTTAGTATGACAGGTCATTCCATTTGTCTCAAATAAAAGGTTAGAAAAAGTTATTGAATATACATAAGTCATTCTTTAGTGAGATTAATCATATATGGTTCCTCAAATGGACTTATACTTCATATATCATACTGCTTAATAAAATAAAACTAGTTTCAACTAAACAGGGACTTCTTGTAGGTCAGTGGTAGGCGATAAAGGCCAGTCGCACTTCGGTTGTGGGTTTGATTCCCACAGCCTTGTCCGAAGCGATGGGCTGTTGCCCGTCCTGCAGGTTGTCCTTTTTCTAAAGCTATTTTACTATAACATCCCATCAATAATATCGAAAATCTTCTATCCTTAAACAATACTAACTTATGTCCAACATAATCCATTCTAATCTTTAGGCTTATCCATAATACTGCAGTCCACTCTCATAATATAGTGAAAACGATTACTAGAGATTTAATACCATCGTTGATCCCCATATATCATAAGATATTTCTTGTTGGTTACATTCCAATCATGTGAATACCTTAATGATGTATTCTCTTGAAAAAAATGAATACCCATTAAACCGTAGTGAAAACATGAATACTGTCAAAAGTTAACTCTTTCCACATACCAAAATCCAAAAATTCTATATACTCAAACCATGATATAACCTTCTCCTTATATCAGTCATGAGCTCATGAATACTATCAAACATTTAATTTTCTCCTTATCCCTTCATTATGTGCATATCATCTACATTCCAAAAATATCTGAATAACCTTTCATGGATACTGGTAACAATAATCAGACAACAGTGTAACAATCCTTACAAGTATCTTTATTCCATAGTACCATGATATTACTTATACAACATTACACATGATAAACATGTAATCATTCCACTACATTCTTAAACCATTGACTGATCTTCAACAATTATTTCATCTCACATATCATTTGTAGTCTCTTCATCATCATCCACATAAATACTTCCCATACGACCATACTGATTATCTTCATGAGACTTTCCCTTAGGGCATTGGTTTGCATAATGCCCGTACATTCCACATTTAAAACATTTAACCATTGTTGATGTCGTAGAAATACCATTATCCTCATCCATGTTGTTAACTGAACCTTTTCCTTTGCATTTACTTGCTTTGTGTCCTTCTTTTCCACACCCAAAGCATCTTCCAGTTCCTTTGAAACATTCTCCTTGATGCCTCTTCCCACATGATTTACATAGGGGAAATTGAACTTTCTTTCCTCTATGATCATCATGAAACTCCATCTTTCTCTTATTAGTCGAGTCAGGAAACTTACCAAATTTTACATTGTTGATCATATTATGAGATTTCTGATTCAGCATAATAATGATGTTTGGACTTCCAAATCCCATTTCATTATGAAGAATATCATTCCATTGTCCATCATATCCTCCATTATCGTGAATCATCTTGTTTCCATCCATTTTCTAAAACCCAAAAAAGAATAGTGTGAGAGGCAATAATCATGCTAGAGAAAACAACATAATAAAGGGGGAGTACCCTCAATATCTAACATCTTATGTAAGATTCTATGATCATTACCATAGTTCTAGGACTGTATCCTATATGTATACTTATCCTTAGGGACATCCCTAGACATACCTTATAAATATATCTAGGGATCTCACTAAAGTTCTCGCATCCTAGTTTCCAAAGGTTGACTAAACCTTTCCTCTAATACCAACTGTAGAGACCCGAAACTTGACGTACATGGATTTTACATTACATTTGCGGAATACTTAGTACATAACAAAAAAACACACACACAAGGATCGTAATAGTATAGTGTCTTTGGAAACTCGGAATATAATCTTCTAATCGTGGTGAAAGATCTTCAAAACCTCCCATAAAGATCTTCCTTTTTTTTACCTAAAACCTTTTTTTATATCCTGGGGAAAAGAAAACATAAAAGGGTGAGCTCAAATGCTCAGTAAGGGTAAACAAAAGAAATATCAATCACATCATATACATAAGAACATAACTTTTGAAAATCTTATCCTGCAAAAGAGATCATAATTTCATAACATGGGGTAAATCATGGCAGTGAAATGTAATCACAATAATCATAACCTAAAACATGAAACTTTGTGGCATTCACACATAATCATAGAGAATCATTTCTTGTTAGTCAAGACTCATTGCCAAGACTATCTTAGTGGACAAAGTCCCTTTCTGAATCGAGTAACCCTCGTTTCAGTCCTGTTTCACTGAACCGGTATAACCTACCGTTCCAGCCCTGTCTATCTCATGAGATATAAAATCTTTACCCAATGCATTGGAGGGAGATATATGTCCCACCCATCTTATAATGAATCCTTTCATATGTGTGCCACATAATCATAAACCATACATCATAGCGTAATCCACGTAATAAAAATGGGATTCTTAAACAACATGACATCATAAAACCATTCATATAAGATAAAGGAATTTATAAAAATATTTCCATCACAACATAATCAAATCCATGTAATAATATGGATAAAAACAGAACCCTTTATCATCTTAGATGGAAAATAATTTTGATAAAACGCTTGAACTTCATTCTTGAGGAAAATATCCTTTCTACTTCAAAAACACTTTTCCTTTCTTAACATGTCATACAATTTTAAACTTAAAGAAGTTGATTAAAAATAAACATGAAAACATGTAAAGTAAGCTTCTTGGAAATAATGTTTTAAAAATCCATTCATGCCGTATAAGTTAAAAAAAACATTCTTCGTACTTTTGTCGGAAAAGTCAAAAAAGTACCTCGTACGAAAAACGACAAAAGATTCCTTTCATATTCTTTACTAAAAACTCACCAAAGGGTAAAATTGGATTTAAACTATTGTAAGTGGATGGAAATAATATTACATATTTATGAAACATGGATGTGGATGATAAAATACACCCCAGTAAATACTTACAAATAAACAATCTCGGATAAAAATGAGATTGTGATATTTCCCTTACCTTAGGTCCGATTTGCTTCGTATGTGTCCGAACATCCTGTATAATGATTTAAATAATGTCATTGAATTATTACAGAATCATATTCATTGTTATGATATCATATATGGTTCACTTATGACATTATATTACCCGTTCTTTTGTAAATTCCATGTTAAAGAAGCGTTTTGGGTAAAATCGTTTCATTTATCGTAGGTGTTTTGACTTGTTGTTCTTGATATTATTATTACTTATATCATGATTTATTTACTTCCAGAATATAAAATATGATTTCTATATCATATATATTCAGTATATATATATATATATTATAGATAGATAAATGAAATGAAAAACACCGTTCATGGAGACGGTAGTCCGTACGTACGCATGAACGCTGTTTTCCTTTCCTTATTGTCTTGAATGGAAGTAAGTAGATGAAATACATACATATATATATATATATATATAAATAAATCCAGTAGCTTTATAATTTCATATATTTCATTATTATTTCTTACATATACTTTATTATCATTCTTAAATGGTTAACATGGAGAATGAATCTCATCGCGTCGTGGAGACGGTAGTCCGTACGTACGCACGAGCGATGATATCATTTCCATAAATATTGAATTGAATTGGAGTGGATTATAGAATATATCAGAATCAATATGATGTTGTAATAACTATGTATAGTTATTATTTACACCATTATACCCATCCATGTAAGGTGGTGGTGGAAAATAGATTACACCACGGCGTGGAGACGATATTCCGTACGTACGCACGCGCGGTGATTTCTTTTTCCGTAGGATGGATAGATGGTGAAATAGGGTTGTTTCATACTTATAATGACACATCAGTATATGATTGATACTTATGTTATTACTTCATAATGAGACAACCTAAGAAGAAGAAGAGGAAGAAGAAATAAAGATGAAAGAATTGGTAACGGTAATTACCTCTTCTTTGAAGCGCCTCTTTGAGACCTCCTCTTAGGGCACTAAAATTGGTCTTTGGGGAAGAACAGAACCTCTATGATTATTCTAGAGAAGTGGAGAAGTGATTTTGGAAGAGGTCGGCCGAGCTTGAGTGCTCAAATTGGTGTGAGGAGGAAGGGGGAGGAGGTGCCCTTTTATAAGGGAGGAGAGGGGCACCTTAGGAATATCTCAAAATATTATTTTATATTAAAGTCAAAATCCGTTTATAATGGTTCCAAAGGGTCTTATTTTGAAGCTAAAGTGGGGATGGGTCGAAATACTATCATCCAATAGGATTTAGACAAGTTTAGTGTATTATTGTAACCTTATCAATTAGATTTAACTCTAAGTTAAATAATTTAACTTTTACCGTGTCTTTTTGTTTTCTTTCACTATATGGTTAATACACTTACTATAATATGCCAAAAGAACCCCAAATTGTTTATTATTAATATATATATCCTTAGCAAAGTCATTTGTCCGAACATTATATTTTTAAGAATAAAATAACAATTAATAATATAATATTTGATTTAAAAACTATTTTGTGTCAATTTTGACACTATTTGATATATGATTTTTGTGAAAGTCATAACAGAATTATATGTTAGAAAAAAGTTTATTATATCAACACTAATATATCATAGTAACCTAGAAAATTAGTGGAATTCATAAAAAGTCTTAAATTACATTTATTTTGGAATTTATAATATCAATTATGTCAATATTTCATTAATAAGATAATTACTGCATCATCTTTGTGTCATAAATAAATTAAATTTTTTGATGTCTAAAAATTACAAATAAAATACCATCATGTAGGAAATCGTTTTAGCTTTCTAATGAATATTTACAATCGAATTTAGCTTATGTACAACCCTATATTAAAAATGTTTTAGTAAATATACTTTGATTTTAACTCTTTTAACTCTTCTTTGAATTAAATAATAATAAATGTCCTAATCTAATCCAAGTGGACCTAAATGGTCATATTTTATTCATAAGGTTGTTTTTGGTCGAATTACACTTATCCAATAGAATTAGGACATGTGTTAGGGTAATAGTAATATCATATTTACCCTTAGTTACCCTATTTACTATTAACCGTGGTAAAAAAAAGTAAAAAGTTACTATTCACCAAAAATTATTTTCATCTCATTGAACCATATTTTAGTCCTTGATATTAACCGTGTCTGTCGGATTTTCGAAATTCCATTCACAGAAGCGGTAAAATTAAGTTTTATGCAAAATTCAGATTTTAACCTACCACTTAGTGGTTTCACTATTCATCAAAAATTGAAAGTTTTCAGAAAAATGCCAAAATTTCATCCTAAGCTATATTTCATATTCCGAATTCAAAAATGAAGTCTATTTTACCAAATTCATAACATAGAAATTGCATTAATTAATTTTATAATTAAATCCCGCTTTTAAAAAAAATAGCGTGTTTTTAAGAAACAATATCTATCAAAAGATTGACACTTGATTATGTCTGGTTTAAATGTGAAATTACATCCAATGACCAACATTGTATTAAATTGTAAAAATATATTCTAAATATACTTTAAAACAACTCAAATTAATAATTTATCGCTATTAATTATTTTGATTAAAAAAAGTTGTTTTTAATTATAATTTAGTAATTTTCACTATTCATCAGAATATGAAAGTTATCCGAAAAGTACCAAAATTTCACCTTAGGCTAAATTCGATACTCCGAATCCAAAAATGAAGTCCATTTTGAGAGCTAAAATTTCTAAAATTTTAAAAAGTGGTTATTACTATTCATTACAGCTAGTTTTAATAATATCTTAATAGCATATCATTGTTTAGTGAAACTCGATATTGCGTACTACACACGCTATCGAGGAAGGTCGTGATTGCATGTAATGCAAGGCAAGTCAAGGATGTGTGTTGTGCAAGCTCCTTTTGGTGTAGCGTACAACACAAGACATTAATAAAATTAAAAAGAATATTTTTCATAAAATCTCGGGCTGTTACATTTTAATTATATGATTGGGAAGAAATATTTTTATCCAATTTATATTGTAAAAGTGTATAGGTTATCCCCCCCATGATCAAGGATTAGTCCCTTATTAAGCTTAATTTTACCTTAATCGTTATAATTGATTTTATTCACATTGAGTAATATTTTTTGTCAAACAAATTTAGAATTGTTAAAATATATAAAATATTATGATTCCAAATATCGAATCCATTTTTACATATTAAAATCATAATAGTTGTCAAAATTACTTTATATATAATCCTGTACATGGAATGATAATATAGGGTTTTAAAGTAAAAACGACCAAATATTTGAAAAAATTTTATATTCACATTATATTTGAAATTTATTTTAATTCCATAAATTTTATAATATAATAAATAAATTATCTAATTAAAATTTAAAAACAATTAAAATAATAATTTTTCCTTATAAATATTTTAGATAAAAATTAGTTTTGAACAAAAATTCTGCATTTTTAATTATTCAGTAAAAAATAGAACTTTAGAGAAAATAAAAAGAAATTGCCCAAAAATAATTGTTCACTTTTAATTTCTATGATAAAGTTTATTTTTTAATATTATATTTTCAAAAGGGTAAAAAATGGATCTCAAATAGGTTTTACATTAAAAGTCATTAAATATTCATTAATACAAATATAGGTTTTTATGCATAAAATTTGGTTTATTCTAATCCTATGCTTATCAAAATCAATTGGGTGAATGAAAAAAATATTTTATTTAATATATAACATATATATTTTATTAAAGTAATTAAATAATTTTAATTAATTATGTTTATTAAGATAAAATTCCTTTGGAAGCATAAAAATAATAACATTTATTTCTATATCCAATTGATACAAATTTTTTGTTCTATTTAATTTGTAACCAATGAATTAATTATATATATATATATTAACCATTAATTTTAATGTTTTATTTAATACTATGCATAACCACTAGAATTACAGCTAGGTTATATCATATTGTATTAAATAATAATATTTTAATAATACATTTTTATTTGGTGAAACTCAGTCTTGCATGTAATACAAGCTATTATGGAAGGTTGCTCTTACGTATGTTGAAACATATCTAAATGTTTCATGAATTACAATATATATCATGTATTGAATTTATTGAAAATGATAAATATATAATAGAGTGACATGATATTACATTCCCTTACATGATTGGTGATGCGTGTCATACACGCTATTGAATATAATATTCATAATTTAGAATTTCGGGGTGTTACGTTATCCCAAAATAAATTAGATTGTGTTATGTAAATTTAACATTGATCTTGGTGTTACATTATTTGATATTTTATAGATACCCAATCTTGATATACATGAAAATTATATTTCTTTTGTGGAATACTTAATACATTACATAAAAAGATGCCCAAAAATCTAATTAGTTTAGTGTCTTTAGAAACATGAAACATAATATTCAAATCATGGTAAAAGATCTTCAAAATATCCCATAATGATCTTCCCATATTTTCCTACCTAAAAAATGTCTTCATATAATGGGAAAAAGAAACATATAAAACAGTGAGCTCAAATACTTAGTAAGGGTAAACATGGAGAACATATAACGATCTGTATAAATTTGAACACAAAACCATGAGAATACATTTTAAACATAAAAATATCGAGTCATAAAATAAATCATGATATTTCATAAGTTATAGATCATAAAGTAACATTATCCATGATAAAATAGCATTGGTAAAAAACATTTAATTGTGACATAAAATTAAGCACATAATATGATTTCCAAAGTAGTCAAGGCATTGCTGCCAATACCATCACAGAAGGAGTCCATTACGGAATCAGGTTTACTTGTTGTTCCATCAATGTATTATTGAACTATATTCACCTGACATTTTATCCCTATATTACTGAACTAGATTTAATTGTTTTCCAATCATGTCTATCTCATTATATATAAATCATTACCTAATTCATTTGAGGGATATATAGGTCTCACCCATCTCATAATGAAATCATTATTAAATGTGCCAAAAAAACAAAATAACATTCATCAAATAATATCCCCATTGAAATATAATGTAATTGTTTATAATAATTTCATCATAATCCATAAAAGATAAATGGATTTCACAAAAATAATTGCATCACAAACATTTTCAAATCCAAGTAATTATAGGGAAAGAAACATAACCTTATTTCATATTTTATGGAAAATAGATTTGACAAAATAATTGATCTTAATTACTGAGTAAAAATATCATTTCTTTATTAAAAACAATTTCTTTTCTTAAAATGGCTTGCAATGTTATGTGAAAATAATATATTTTAATATAAACATGAAATATTTTAGAGGAAGCATCATGGAAATTACGTGTCATGATAAAGTAAAAATCCATTCATGACAAATAAGTTAAAAAACACTATTCTTGTACATTTACAAAAAAAATCAAAAATTATATCATATGTTAAAGGTAAGAAAAATTCCTTCCAAACCATTTAGTGAAAGTAAAAATCTGTAAAAATTATTTTAACATACAAAGAATAATATTAAAAATTTTATGAAAACATTTTTAAAAAACATGGAAATGTATGAAAAATATATCCCCAGTAAATACTTATAAATAAGAAATATTAAATAAATATGAGATTGAAATAGTTATCTCTTACCTTAGATCTGAATTATTTCTTATGTGTACTAAACTCCTATTCCTTGACGTGCCTCCTTTAAATTCATCTTAGGGAACTAGAGTTGGTTTTTATAAGAAGAAAAACACCTATTGAATGTATCTAGGGATGATGGGAAGAAAATTTGGTAGGGTTTATCAGTGCATAAAGTCTCAAAATGGAGTTAAGAGGAGATGATGGAGGTTCCCTTTTATAAGAGATGTGGGGCACTTTAAGAAACTCTCAAAATATTAATTTATTATAAATTCAATTTTGATTATAAATGTACCAAAATTTATTTAATTTGAAGATAAGATTATGTTAGTTCAAATACCCACAATATAATAATTTTTAGACATGTTTTTAATATCTGTGTATGCCTGTATTTTTTGTTTAACCATTATTTTACCATTTTTAATTTTCCGATGATATCATGTTATATACATATTGTGGGAAAATGTAATTACCATATCATGTAAAATGACCCCAAAAAAGTTATTTATGACATATTTGGACTTATATTAACCATTTTGATAAATATGATATTTTTAAGAATTTAATATCATTTAATAAACTATTTTAGGTTTTATGTTATGAATTATGTCAATTTTCGACACTACTCATAATTGACATTTTAAAAAATTCCTCAAAACCTGATTCTTTCAAACTAAAGGCTTTTAAACATACCTAAGAAATCTATTCCATCCAAAAAATTCGAGGATGGAATCAAAATGTTGAAATTAAATTTATTTTAATATTTATAAATTCATTTATTTTGATCATTCATTAATGAGGTTATCACTACATCATAAGTGTGTTATAAATAAATATATTTATCTAATTTCTCAAAATTATAAATAAAATACCATGATGTGGTAAGGGTTTTTATATTAATATTTACTATTTATAGACATAGAGATTTGTTATATAACAATATATTAAAATAGATTTAGTAAAAGATATATGTTCAGATTATAATTATATTTACATTAAATTAATTCATATAAAATGACATTTGCATATCAAAGTGAACCCATGGGGTCCCAAAATGGACCAAAGGATTCACATGGTCAGAAATATCACATCCAATAGTATTAATATATGTATAAGGGTAGTTTAATATTATTGTAATATTATTTTTACCTTTATTTACTAGGTTTACCTTTTAACCATGGTAAATAAAATAATTATTAGTGTTACTATTCATAATGTCTAAGAAAGGTACCTATTGACACAATTTGAAAAAATTGATTCCAAACATGGAATCAATTTTTTAAAATTTAAAACATATAATTTGTAGTAATTAATTTAAAATTAATTCCCATTATAAAAAAAAGTGGGGTTTTAAAAAGAAATAACTATCAAAAGATTGACATGTGTTTATATCCAATTTAAAAGTTAAATTACATCCAATGAAAAACATTTAACAAAATGATAAAAATATAATCCATTTAAACTTTAAAACCAATTAAAAAAATACAATATAACTATATAAATAAATTTTATAAGAATTTATTTTTGAATTAAAATGCAGTATTTTTCACTATTCATTAAAATTTCAATTTTATTTAAAAAATACGAAATTTTTAAAAAAAGTAAATTTTTATGTCACACATAAAAATAAGAAGTTTATTTTGTCAAATTTAACATATAAAAGTTTCAAAAACTATATTTATAATGGGTTCCCATCAACAAATGGTAAAACATCATTTTTTGAAAAATACTTCTTTTATCTGAAGAATAGATTTTGTTCTTATATCATATTCTAGAAAATGTGTAATATGAATCTTAATGTTATATAAAATTCAAAATATGGTTAATTCTATTTATACCTTCTAGTTTAAATCCCATTAAATAATAAAGTATACATAAGTACACCTATAGTGAGATAATACATTAATCTAATATACATAAAATAGAAAAGAAATTATACTATCCATAAATGGATAACAATACAATCATTATAAAAACTAAAAATATAAAACATTAGTGGGAGGTGAACTAAATCTACTTATCTTTTGCTTGGGTTATCGCATTTGGTTGTTCTTGGTTGTAACATGTGAATAACTTAATCATTTATTCTATTTAAAAACGATAATAACATAAATTAGCATAAAACCTTAGTGAAAACATGCATTCTATCAAAATAATCTCTTCCCATGCACATAGAAAAAAAGAACCAAAAACTGAATATAATCAAACCACGATATCACTATTTTCTTATATCAGCCATGAGATCATTAATACTATGAAACATCCCATTATAATTTTAACCCTTTATAATGTTCATATCATGTTCCTTCAAAAAATATTTTAATCAATTTTCATGGTTACCAGTACATTATAATTATTGAAAAACACAATAAACCAGTACATTGATATTGCAATATTCTTTAATACTATAAATGTGATTCCAGAACACTATTCTAGAATCCCATTACATAAACACTTAATCCTTCCACCACTATGTTGTCACACACAACATCACCAATAGTGATCTCATGTGAGATAAAATTGTCTTTTTCCTTAAGATGTTGCTGATGTCTATCATCATTAACCTTTGGATTACGGTATTGGTTTGAATAATGCCACATTTACTTATAGTAGTCGCACTGAAGTGTTGGTGGTGCATTCTATGTAGTCTTTTATCTATTCACATCACTAGAAACCTTTTTACCATTACTTCAGCACTGAGCTACTCGATGACCATATTTTATAAACTTCAGACATTTGGTTGTCATTTTAATACAATCTACACCATGCTTCATTCCAATCTTTGATCATAAGGAAACATTTATCTTATTTTCCTTTTTTTGAATTTTTCCCATGAACTCCATCTTTCATTTTTTATCAAAACCATGAGATGGATATGTAACATATACTTCCAGTTCTACCTTGATATCATAATGAAAAATCTCTTCATATCTACAAAAGTATCTTTTAGCTAATGTATTTTGAGGACTTGATTTTAAGCCATTGAAGAATCGATCAACAATTCTTTCAGGTTGGATGATAAAGCTAGAATCATACCTTGTAACATTTGTAAAATTCACCTCGTATGTAAAAAAATATTCATCATCATGTTGCTTAACCTCATGGAAATCATTTTCTATTGTTGTTCAAAAAATACGAGGGAAGTAATTAATGAAAAACAAGTTCTTTAACTCGTCACATTCCATGGATTCCATTTCATCTTGGTGACTTGTATTCTTAATTAGAGTCCACCACTTGTCTGCTTTACCTTCTAAATGATAGACCACCAAAATAATTTTTTCATGTTCTATGCAGTGAAATATGGAAAATATATTTCCAATGGTATTGATCCATTATTCAAAAAAAGGTTTATCAAAAGACCCACTTAATTAAGGTGGATGTTTCTTCATTAAGGACTCAATAGAATATTATTCCCTTATCTACTCATTTGGAAGTCCAGAATGATTCATTTCATGTGTAAGTATATAAATCATATTTTTCACTCCACGTACAATAAAATATTGTTTTTTAGAAGGAAAATTATTGCATTACCGAGTGCATTAATAATTAACATGGATCCTTCATGTTTCATGCATTATATAAAACCCAAAAATAAAAGTGTGATAGGAAAAAATCATTCTAGGAAAACCAGATAATATTGGGAGAGTGCTTTCAATCTCTAATAGCTTTGGTTTAATCCTAATTTTTTAATGAAAGTTATATTAATTTTAGGATTGTAACCTATACTTATACTTAAACTTAGGGACATCCTTAGAAATAACATTGATATATCTCTGGGGATCTTACTAAATTTTCCACATCCTATTTTCCAAAGGATTACTAAACCTTTTCTATGATACAAACTGTAAAGACCCAATCTTGACCTACATGAATTTTATATTTCTTATAAAGAATAATTAATACATGAAACAAACAGACACCCAAATACTGTATTTTTTTTTCTTTGGAAACTAAGAACATAATCTTCTAATCATGGTGAAAAATATTCAACATCTCCCATAAAGATCTAACTCTTTTTTTTTCAATATAAATCTACTATTTATATCCTAGGGAAAACATATAAAAGGGTGAGCTCAAATTCTATGTAAGGGTAAAATAGAGAACATTAAAAAACCCATATACATAGAAATGTAAAAACATGAGAATAATGTTTAAACAATAAAATCATGAGTCATGAAATAAATATTGGTAGTCATAAGGAACAGATCATAAAAGAACATTAACCATGATAAAATAGCATTTTTATAAAACACTGAATTATGGAAAATAATTTAGCAAATAATATGATTTCCATAGAATCCAAGGCATTAATGCCAAGACCATCATAAAAGAAGATGTCCTTTACTGAACTGGGATTACTTGTTTTTCTATCCATGTATTACATAACTGTATTTACATGTCGTTCCAACCCTATAATACTGAACCATATATAATTTCTATTCTAGTCATGTCTATCTCATGAGATATAAATCATTAGCCAATGAATTTGAGAGAGATATAGATCACATGCATCTTATAAGTAAATCATTCATACTTATTGCGCAAAAAAACAAAAAATCTCACCATAGTATAACCCATGAAATATTATGGGATTCATAAACATCATTTCATCATAACCCATATAAGATAAATGGATCTAATAAAAATAATTCCATCATAAACATAATCAAATTAGAGTAATAATCGATATAGAAACAGAACCCAATGTCATTTTAGATGGAAAATAATTTTGATAAAAAACTTGATCTTCATTCATGAAGAAAATATATTTCTTCTTTAAAATCATTTACTTTTCTCAAAATATCATGCAATTTTAAAAGAAAAAATTTAGTTGAAAATAAACATGAAATATTATAGAGGATGCTTCGTCGAAATATGGCATCCTTAAACCAAAAAAATACAATCATTGCATATAATATAAAAAACCTTTTTCTCATACTTTTACTAAAAATGTCAAAAAAATACCTCGTATGGTAAACGTAATAAATATTCCTTCCAAACCATATAGTTAAATTCAAAATAGGTAAAAATGACTTTACACATATATATAATAATATTAAACATTTTATGAATTTTTTTAGAAAACATGGACATGTATGAAAAATATATCCCAACTAAATACTTAAAAATAAACAATCACAAATAAAAATGAGATTGGAAATGATAACCCTTAACTTGGGTTTGATTTATTCTGTATGTGTCTAAAAATCCTCTTCCTTGACATGCCTTTTTTAATATTCCTCTTAGTGAACTACAGCTGATTTTATTGAGAAAAGAACATTCAAAATGTAATTATGGAAGTTGAGAAGAGAAATGGGTAGGTTTTGGCTGAGAATTCAGGCTCAAAATGGATTTAAGAGGAGAGGGAAGATGATCCCTTTTATAAGAGTAGAGGGTGGACTTTAGGAAACTCTCAAAATATTATTTTATTATAAATTCAATTTTGATAAAAATTTTCAAAAACATATATAATTTAAAGATAAGATGATTTTAGTTCAAATACTCATAATACAATAAATTGTATACATGTTTGAATAATTTTTTAACCTTATCATTTTGTTTTAACACATATTTTACCCTTTATAATATTATCATGATATCATGGTATTTACACATTGTGGGTTAATGTAATTATAATATCATGTCAAATGACCCAAAAAAGATTTTTATGAAATAGTTGGACTTATATTAACCAATTGGATGAATACTAGAATTTATGGAATTTAATATCATATAATAAACTATTTATGTGTTAGGTTATGAATTATGCCAATTTTGGACACTATTCATACTTGAAATTTTAAAAAATTCAAAAAAACCCATTTTACATCAAAAAAGGCCTTACACATCCCAAATATGTCAATGTAGTCCAAAAAATTCGTTTATGGCTTCAAAATGATGAAATTAACTCTATATTAATATTTTTAATTCATTTATCTGGATCATTCATTAATGAGGTAATCAATTCAACATAATTGTGTCATAAATAAATACATTTATATAATGAATAAAAATTATAAATAAAATACCATGATATAGGATATATTTTTAGCTTTATAGTGAATATTTATATATATAGAGATCAGTTATATAACACTATATTAAAATCAATTAAGTAAAAGATACATGTATAGGTTATAATTATCTTTACTTTAAATTAATTCATATTTATTGTCATTTTATCATCCATGTGAATCCATGGGTTCCCAAAATAGACCCAAGTATTCCCATGTTCAGAAATATGACATCCAATAGGATTAAAAAATGTGTTAGGTTAGTTTAATATTATTACAATATTATTTTTTACCCTTATTTACCAGATATACCCTTTAAACATGGTGAATAAAATAATTACTAAAGTTACTATTCATAATGTCCAAAAAGGAAAGGAACATATTTACAGAATTATGACCTATGAATCCAAATATTGGATCCATTTTTATAAATTTAAAAAACATAAGTTGCAATATTAATTTTAAATTAATTCCCATTGTAAAAACCAAAACGTGAGTTTTTAAAAAGTAATGACTATCAAAAGATTGACATGTGTTTAAGTCCAATTTAAATGTGAAATTACTTCCAATGACCAAAATTTGATTAAATGATAATCATATAATGCAATTAATCTTTAAAAAAAATTAAAAAGATAATATAACAATATAAATAGATTATATAAAAATTTTGTTTTGAATTAAAAATCAGTATTTTCACTATTCATTAAAATTTTAATATTATTAGAAAAATACCAAATATTCAAAAGAAGTATATTTTTATGTCCCTATTCAAATGAAGATGTTTATTATCTCAAATTTAATATTTAATAGTGTTAAAAACTAGATTTAAAATAGGTGCGCTATCAAAACGTGGTAAAACTGCACTTGTTTTTTGAAAAATACTTCTTTTATCTGAAACATTTATTTTTTTCTCATATCACGTTCTAGAAAATGTGTAATAGTAATGCTAATGTTATTTAAAATTAAAAATGTGGTTAATACTATTCATAAAATCTAGATTATATCACATTATATAATAATATTTTTCAATAATATATTATTGTTTATTGAAACAAGGTATCACGTTTGATGCATGCTACTGAGGAAGGTCACTCTTGCATGTAACAAAAGAAAATTTGGTGTTGCATGTACTGCAAGTTTCCTTATTTTGTTTCATATAACATTATATAAACAGTGTTAATTTATACATTGAACATTATCTATACTCATTGTTGCATGAAATGAAATATATCAAATGACTTGAAATTGTGCGTAACACAATCCAAGAATTGTGTTACATATGTTGCAAGCTAATACGGTGTTGCGTATAGTCCATGCTAATTTTGGTGTAGCGTACAACACAAGACGTCAAATAAATTAAAATAATATATCTCATAAAATCTCAGGGTGTTACATATTTCCTATATTGATATCCCACATCATGAGAAGGGTTCGAATAACATCTAATATGAAAGAGAAAATGGGAAGTGAAAAGATTAGATGGACTAAAATTTAACTGATTATCTATGTCGGAGAACATCAGTGGACAGTTGAGACACCAATATATAGTAAAAGGGTTAATATTTATAGGGTTATTTTAGGACATTAAACACAAAAAATTGAATGATCTATATAATGTTCAGGGCCATAAATCCATAAACATGTGACTATTTAGAAGTTTGTCAGTTCAACCAAAAATAAGGTATTATGAAAATATTTTTTTATGATACTTTTTATAATTTTGAGTTATTACATTACTTCTTATGTATACTTACTTGATATATTTCAATAAATATAATTTAAAAATATGGTTTTTCTTTGACCTATTTTCCAACTCACTGAAAAATTAATATTTATGAATGAAGAATAATAATAATTTTATAAAGGATATTAAGGCCCATAAAATACATTCTTGTTTAAATATTTGACATTATCTGTTTTTGAAAAAAAAATATGTTTGATAGATTAATCTTGAGTCCTAAAATGTTATAATATTGTTTCATCATTTACATTTATTCATCATGTTTTTTTACTAAAAACAGTTAATATTTTTTCAAGAAATTTTGTATGTAAGTGGTTGGATTAAACACCATTATCATCCTTCAGTCACGGATTCAAGACTTTATTCCATGACAAATTTGATTAGTTTTCACTTGTCTTATAGGTTTTTCTTTTATAAAACCATATTAGTATAAATTCAAAAATATGATGGACACCATTGAAATTAAATAAACAATTAACTATAGTTTTATATAAAAATTAAATACATAAATTCTTTAACGAATTTTTTTCACATAGGTATTTCTGAGGTCTAGAGTTTACCAATAATATCATTAATAGGATTTCAAAATCAAGGCACATTATCATCAATCTAAAACACCTTATGTTTTACCATGGTTATTCATTTTCCTAATCCATCAAAATGGGTTGTAATGAAAATTTTAATTCTCCTATGTGTATGCACAATGAGTTGCAAACCAAGAGCGTTGTATGGACCACTGTTATGTTCCAAGTTACCTAGATTGAGTCTTGGACCACCTTGCAATATTTATTAATCATAGGTACTTCTCTACTAGAACCAAATCCACTTGTAGTATCCAAATTTGGATTTGTTTCTAGAAAGGCCCCAAAAATATTTACAATTCCAAAATTGTATGATGATATTCTATACTTATCCTCAAATAATACCTTAGAGTTATGTTCTCTCACTTAGGTTTTCCTAAATCATGTTCCCAAGGTTTCAAATAAACATACACTAATACCAACTATAACAACCTATCCCAAGAGATCCCAGAGCCAGTGTCTAATGTCAATTACATTGGCATGATTACAAGGAATCTAATCCTCAAAGATTTATTAGTGTAGTATTCTTGGTAAACCAGGTAGATAAATGTGTCGTTTATTAAAACATAATACACTAATTACAACATAATTGTTTTCTTCTAAATAAATAAATAATATCGATGATAACTTTATTCCATCTTTTATATCCTTACTTGTCTTTTATAATATTCTTCTTGGATTCATGGGGAATGAAACATAATAGGGGTGAGATGAAATGATCATTAATGTTAAAGTATAGATAAAGCTATAATGAATCAATGATATTTACAATTATGAAATAATAGATAATAGAACCAACATAACATATATTAGAAAACTAATAAAGTAGATAATAAACAATATGGATGGGTAATATATGGAAACACATTCCATTAAAATAACTATATAAGGGAGAATCGAAATGGATATGTAATAAATTAAAACACATACACTTTAATCAATGAACTAAAAATAAAACGTATCCATATATATGTCGACATAAGATCTCATGGATGAATAATAATTGAAACTAAATGAAGGAAATGCTTAATTATTGGATTCCATAATTCCTAGGTACATGAAACCATTACCATGAAGAGATAGTTTACCTATTCTTATGGGTGAAACTAATTCATCAAATGAGACTATAGATGCATCAAGTGGATTTCATTAACTTTTAAACAACCTAAAGTTATTTCCTTAAATGTACCTAAACTATTTATCATATGTCCAAAACATTCCTCATATCGAATAAACGATATTCCTTATTCAATATTATTGTTGAATAAAGTATATAGATTTATCAGTATTTCCCCAAATAATCAAATAACCTTAAAAGTAAACACCATATGAAAAATAATATATTGTTTAGGGAAAATCATATACATGAAAAATGATATGCATATAGAGGGGAAATTTAATGTCTACTAATCATATGAAATTGAATATTTCAAGGGGAATAAAAGGAATCTAGGAAGTGAATTTGAATACTATCCTTGGAAAAAAATAATAATTCATCCATAGTAATATTAATGGTGGTATCAATACAATATATCCTTATTTGATTAAAATAAATTTTTCATGTCATTGATGAATGAAAAAATTATAACAATAAAATTTAATAAAATTCTCGAGGATAATAACATTTTTAAAAAAAATATTTTAAAAATATTTTCTTTGGAAATCAATTTTGAAAAAATTTTCTTTAAAAAGTACATTTTTTAAACATCCCAATTAAGCATTAATGAAATTATTGTGGGTAAATCCATACAAGTTTTAAGTAAAAAGGACATTATATTTTTCTCGATAAATGTGAGAATATTGTCTTGTTATGAGAGATAAATTAATATTCATTTCGATAAAATTGGTAAAAAGGGATAAAAATTTCAGTATAAATCATTTTAATTTTTTGAAAAAAATTTTATAAACACACGATTTTAAGAAGAAACATTTTCTAGGACTATAGAGATATGAAAATTCATGTTCCATGAAATAAATTTTTTAAAAACATTTGAGTACCAAAGAAAGAAGAAAATTGTACTAATAATTGAAAATGTCAATGAATATCAAAATTAGAGAAAAGTAAAGGTATTATTGAATAATGGTCATATAATTTTTTTGAATATAAATACTATTGAATGATCAATAATGGAATTATTTAGGAAAATAATTTTTAAACATTCCAAAGTGTCCAATACCATATTGAAACATTTTAAATTATAATCCTCATAGAGTAATATAATTAATTTAAATACTAAAATTCCCTGAATATAATATGAATAATGTTATAATATAACATAATGGGTTTTAGATATACCATATAAAATGTGTAATTGGTGAACATGACATTATGCTCACTGGTGTTAAAAGATACATGAGAATCTCCTAACTTGTGTTTCCTTTCAGGTGAACATCCTTTAAAATCTTGTATAATTATGTTATGGTAATTATCTAAATTCTTAAGAAACTTTTTCAAGTTTATCATTAATTTTTTTCCACTAATTAAAATGTTGTATACAACTTCTTAATCAATTAAATTTACATCAGGTTTTTTGACCAAATTCATTTTCTGTGTCAAAAAACAACCTTGGTAGGACAACTATGTTCAAATGGTTAATTATATTACATATCCAGAATAATAATAATGAAAAAATTATAATACTTATACATAAATTATAATTTTAAAAATAATTATTAAATATGGTAATGAAATATGAATCAATGTTAAAATCATGTGGATGGTGGGTCATACATACACATTAATAATGTTCTTATTTTTCTATTATTGTTATATAAAGATTTTATGTATTATTATATAATTCAAATATGATAATTATATCATAAATAAAATATTATATCCTTTATATAATTATATATATAATTATTTTGATGTAAAAGTAATCACATTGTTTGGAAGAGGCAGTAGTCCATAGATCCACGACGGACATTATCAATTTTTAGTGTGTGAAAGGTTAATAAAGAAAAATCTATAGATATATATGTGTATAAAAAATATAATTATTTAATTAAAATTTTTTTAATTAATCATATGTTTAATTTTGATAATCTTTTATACATTACATGGATCAAGTGAACGAATAACATCACTTTGAGGTGTCTATAGTCCACACTTCAACAAACCATGTAATCATTTATACATAAAATTAGATGTATAATTATATGTGCTGTAAAATAATTAAACAATTAGAAATAAATTATACATAAAAAATATAACATAGAATAACATAGTTTCTATTATAATTTCCCCCATGAGATGTGGTAAAGGAAAAATGACTAGTCATTGTTTCATGAGACAGTTGTTCACTGTACATGTTCATTACCAATTAGATAGAAGTGTATTTAATTTTAGGTAGAAAAATTAGAATAAAAACATCATTTTATATTGGGGATACTATTTTTTATAAAAAAATATAAATATATTATTTTAGTTATTGGAGAATTTAAATAAATTAAAAATCTTAAGGAATTATATTACTTCTTAATCGAGTAACTCTTTCTGGTTGGGCCAAAATTTTATATGGATTGATTTATTACAAACTGGAGGCGTGTAGGATTAGGGGGTATATTTTGAGGAGATACATGAGAAGATCATTGTAACGACCAAAAGTTTCATTATTGGAAATCCCTCTTGATCTTATTAAATGTCTCTTTATATACAATGTTTTTATAAAATTTCAACTTCTTTGGTTTTATGATAAGAGTTGTGACCGTTACTTTTATAGCTATTGAACAGTGATCACATTATTAGTATAAATATAAGGCTTTAATGAACCCAATTTTACTCAGACAAAGGAAGTGATGGCATCATCCAGTAGAATTGCTTCATACGAAGCCCATTTGTTGGAGCTCAGAAAAGGGGTGACATCTTTGGGCTTCGCTCTTCACCAAGACCAAGCTGAGCTTCATCATGTCAAGCTCGAACAAGACCGTCTATGGGAATCATGGAAGTTGATACAGATTACCACTCAAGCGATGTTATCCGAGACACCCCAAGAGTCTGTCACCATCGCACACCTTACCCTTAGGTCTTATGCAGTTGTTTTAAGGGGTTAAGTAACAATGAATTCCCTCACCTTTTCTATATAAACCCACCAAATCTCCCACTTCATCCTCACTCAAAGCCTTTTTAGTTCATCCAACCTCTACCCTACTCTCTCTAGAATCCTCCCAAGGTTCCCCAAGCTCCCAAGAAGCCCCTCACAAGCCTCTCTCTAGCCTTTGGAAGCACACTTCCATGTAAGGGTTTTTTCTTCCTTTCTCATTTTTGTCCAATTTTATTTAAGTTGTTTTTCCCTTTTAATTTAAATTATGAATGTTGGGGTATGGTTTCTCACCTCGCTCATACTGACCTCTTTATTTTTTAATGATGGGAGACCCCTTTATCTCTCATTAAATGCCTCCCATGCACACCCGTTAAAATGCCGAAATTTGGAAAGAAACTTTTCTCTCCTAGTTTACATTCAAGCAATAGTTTTGTCTCATGAATCTAAATTCCATTAAAATTGTTGGGACATGTATCTATATATCCTCATTAGTGTCCATTAAATATAAATATGATGAGGAACCCCTTTCTCTCTCATCAACCATTTTTATGAATTCTTATGTCACGTTGTTATGCTGCCGAAATCGCACCGATTTTCGAAGCCAAATCCATTTTGTAGTGAATACCATATCCATTTCTCCATCAAGGGTATTCAACTTTATTCACATTTACTTATTGATTATAAGGTTTCATGTATTAATTATACATTCCTTTATCGTGGAATAAATTATTATGTTTTATGAATCCATGTTTTATGATCCATGTGGCACACTTATGCATGAAATGAAATGTTTAAGAAGGGTGCACCCTTATAGCGCTCCAATGAATTGGCTAAAGTATTGTATCATGATAAGTCATGTGCAATGAGTGTTAAATCATGCTAATTAAATTGAAACTACGGTTCACTCATTCTTTATGTGCAATGAGGATTTACTCATGCTCCATGTGCATTGAGCCTTCGCTCATGCAAATTCCATGTTAAGTGTTGTTGCCACATTTCATTGTTATGATTATCATGATTTATCATGCCTTAATGTTCATGTTTCTCTTGTGGTAAATTGATATGCCTAATGTCTAACATGTATTGTACTCCTCATGTTATTCCATGTGTATTCCCTTGTTGGGATTTATAGCTTATCCTTTTCTTATGCATGGCCTCAGGTTATCTCATGCAATGCTAAGTACGAAGAAATATAGTAGTCTTGTAAAGGAAGTTTTCAATAAAGATGTTGTATTTCATGTTTTAAGTTTTTATGTAATGATCCTAAGCCCCAAAGACACTAAATCTATTGATCATATTTGTTGTATCAAGTGATGTTTTATGTAATAAATCACGTTTACATTTGTAATAAAATAAGGGTTGTCATAGTTGGAATCAAAGGATATGTTTAGTTATTTTTGGGATTAGGATTAGAAAACCCCAGTAAAGCCTTAAAGAAAATACTAAGTATAATAAAAACATCCCCATGTTTTGGTATGTACTGAGTAAGTTGTTTATCAAGAAAATACATCCCTGTCTTGATGTGAGCAGGTAGGGGTGGCTCTGGCACAGATGTATCCAAGGGGTAAAACCCGAAAACACCTCTTTTATCTAGTCTCGAATAGGAACTGGTGCATGACAATTGGCGTTGCTGCACTCTTGGTTATGACACTCTCGGGGGATATGTTTTGAAAAATTCACAAGCTATGTATGAACCATTATTAAGGGAATTAAAAAAATTCCCCTAAGAATTTATGTTAGAAAGTAGATCATGAAAAGCCTAGATTCATGCCTGTAGACTCATGAGTTAAAAAAAGTTTATTTATAATTCAGAATATTTTGCCTTTGGATTACAATTTATGTGTTACCACTAACTTCGCTTTTATTCCAACCAATGGTCGGTAATAGGAGGACTCGGGCTAACAACCGATGTGAAGATCAGTGTGGTGACTGTACTAATGAGATGCTCAATCCAATGGGAGCGGGAATCGTGAATTTGTCAATCTTCTCTCTCATATAACTCAAGTTTTGAAAAGAAACACAGGTAAAGAGTAACATTCAACCCCCCCCCCCATGAAAGAAAATGTCATCATCGAGAGCTTTATGATATAAAGGATTCCTACTTTTAGTGGATCATCTGATCCCACGATCGCTGCACAATGGATCAACTCCATTGAAAAGATATTATCCATCCTTCAATGTTCTGAACAAGAGAAGGTTATCCTAGCGGCTTATCATATGGAGGGTGACGATGAACAATGGTGGAAGTTGATCAAATATATGATGCCTGAGGGGGAGTTTGAGGAGTTGGAATGGAAGGATTTCTAGAAGATGTTTTTCGATAAATATTTTTCGCGCACCCTCCGACTTAAGATGGAAAGGGACTTCCTTTCCCTCAAGAAAAAGGATGAAGAATATGTTGTAGCGTACGAGGAAAACTTAATAAGGCTTGCACGATACGCTTCTAGCTTTGTCATTACCCCAGAAAGAAAAGTTGACCGCTTCTTTGGTGGGTTGGAGCCTAGCCTACGAAATGCGTCAGCAATCCGTGACTTCGACAGCTATGAGGAAATTGTCTGATGTGACCTCAAGGTTGAAATGGAGATCAGAGAATCACAGGGGTATCATGGGGATAAGAAGCTTAAGGTGAAAGTCAATGCTGGTGGTTCGATGGATAAATCCAGCAGTGCTAAGAAGATCCAGCACCCCACTTTCCAAAAGTGCGGAAAGAGGCACCTTGGAAATTGCCTTAAGGGGACGAGGAAATGCTTCAAGTGTGAAAGAGAAGGGCACCTAGCTGTTAACTATCGGCAAGAAAGAGCCACGACTGCGATAGAGGAGAGGAATGCTCCGTTCGAACCTCAACCTGTTGTTTAATGCTACAAATGAAAAGAACCAGGTCATTTTGCAAATCAGTGCCCTAATCCAAGGGCTTTCGGAGGCAACCAGCAACCTCCAAGGCAGCAAGGAAGATATTTTTCCATCACTTCTTCGAAAGTGAACCCTGAAAATGAAGTGGTGATAGGTATTCTAGTTATTAATTCAATAATAGTGAATGTACAATTTGATTTAGGTTCTACACATTCTTTTATATCTCGAATGTTTAGTAGAACAATCCCAGCACCACCACAAATCGTGGAAGTGAAGATGTCAGTGAGTACGGAAAATGGGGAAATCATTGCATCCCATGAATATAAGTCCTCCCCTGTTATAATCTGTGGATTGAATTTCCCATCAAACCTCATCATAATCCATCTGGAGGAATTTGATGCAATTCATGGCATGGATTGGCATTCCTTATATAGATCCAAAATAAATTGTCGGGAGAGGGAAATCACCCTCCATTTGGAGAATCGACCTCCGATTCATTACATGTTTAAGGAGGAAGATGAATATCCTTTAGCTCCATCATCTCAAGCATGGATATTACTGCCCTATGAGCCCGTGTATCTGGCTCAGATGATTGAGTCCAAGGAAGAAACAACCCTTGAGGAAATGCCTATTGTGAGGGAATACGCAGAAGTCTTTCTCGAGGAACTGCCTGGTCTTCCTCTTAGAATAGTTGTTGAATTATCAATTGAACATATAACAGGGGCTCTACCAATATCCAAGACTTCATATAGAATGGTTGCTGTAGAGCTTTAAGAGCTAAAGAAAAACTATTGTAGAATTTGGATAAAGGGTTTATACGCCCAAGTGATTCACCATGGGGTGCACCAGTCCTCTTCGTCAAGAAGAAAGATGGGTCAATACGGCTTTGCATCGATTATTGTGAACTTAACAAAATCACGATAAAGAACAAGTATCATCTCCCATGAATTGATGACTTGTTCAATCAGCTGTGTGGAGAACAATACTTCTCCAAGGTAGATTTGCATCGGGATATTATCAAGTAACGGTGAAGAAGGAAGATATCCCCAAGACTGATTTTCGTACACGATACAAGCACTATGAATTCATAGTAAAGTAGAGACCCAAATCTTGACGTACATGGACATTACATTGCTTTTTTTGAATAATTAATACATAACAAATACAGACACACAATGATCGTAATAGTTTACTGTCTTTGGAAACTCGGAATATAATCTTCTAATCATGGTGAAAGATCTTCAACATCTCCATTAATGATCTTTACCTTTTGTTTTCTTACCTAAAACCTTTATTTAAATACTGGGGAAAATAAAACATATAAAGGGTGATCTGAAATTCTCAGTAAGGGTAAGCATAGAGAACATAAAACAATCCTTAGACATTTGAATGTAAAAAACATGAGCATAAAATCTAAACATCAAAATCTTGAGCAATGACATAAAACATGTAAGTACATAAGGCATAGATCATAATGGAACATAAATCATGATAAAATAGCATGGGAATAAAACATGTAATTGTGGAAACCATTAATCACATGATATGATTTCTATATTAGCCAAGGCATTGCTGCCAAGTCCATCTTAGTGGACAAAGTCCCTTTCTGAATCGAGTTCACTCCTCATTCTAGTCTGGTCTTACTGAACCGGTTTAACTTGCTGTTCCATCCATGTCTATCTCATGAGATATAAATCTTTACCCAATGCATTGGAGGGAGATATATGTCCCACCCATCTCATATTTAAATCATTCTTACTTGTGCCACAAAATAAACAAAACACATTCATCATAACCCAAAGAATAAAATGGGTTTCATAAACATCATCACATCATCAAATAATCCATATAAAAAATGGATATCATTTCATCATAAGAAAAGTGAAACCATGTAAATCATAGGGACATTATACTTGAAACATACAAAAATGAAATAATGTCATCTTAGATGGAAAATGGTTTTGATAATGCTCTTGAAATGAATTCTTGAGGAAAATATCCTTTAATCTTGACAATTATTTTCTTTTCACAAAATGCCATGGAATTTAAATGAAAATTATTTTGTTGAAAATAGTCATAAAATCATGTCGAGTAAGCTTCATGAAAATGAGGCATTAAGAAACCGTAAAAATCCATTGATGCCATAAAAGTTAAAAAAATAACAATTTCCTCGTAATTTTTTCGGAAAGTCAAAAAGCACCTCGTATGGTAAACAAAAGAAAGATTCCTTCTATACGATGTGGTAAAACTAAGAAAAGGGTTAAAATGTCATAAAATTACATGGAAGTAAAGTAAAAATTTTATGAAAACATTTTGAGACCATATGTATATGGATAATAAACATAACCCACAGTAAATACTTACGAGTAAACAATCTCAGATAAGAATGAGATTGGAATAATTATCCCTTACCTTAGGTCTGATATGCTTCGTATGGATCCGAACCTCATTTATAATGATTTTATTAATGTCATTGACTTATTAAATAATCATATTCATTGTTATGATATCATATATGTTTCACTTATGACATTATATTACCCGTTCTTTTGTAAATTCCATGTTAAAGCAGCGTTTGGGGTAAAATCATTTCATTTATCGTATGTGTTTCGACTTGTAGTTCTTGATATTATTACTTATATCCTGATTTAAATAATTTAGGAATATAAAAAATGATTTATATAAAATATATATTCATCATATACATATATATTATAGATCTATAAAAGGAATGAAATACACCGTTCATGGAGACGGTAGGCCGTACGTACGCATGAATGCTGTTTTCGTTTCCTTATTTAATTAAATGATATTAAGTAGATGACATACATATATATATATACATAAATATAGTATCATTATTATGTCATATATTTCATGATTACTTATTATATATACATTATAATCATTCATGAATGGTTAACATGGAGAATTAATCTCATCGCGTCGTGGAGACGATATTCCGTACGTACGCACGAACGATGATATCGTTCCCATGATCGTGGAATGGTTTTGGAGTGTATGTATACAATTTCAGAATCAATATCACTTTACAATAATCATATATAGACATTATTTACACCATTATACCCTTCCAAGTAAGGTGATGGTGGAAAATAGATTACACCACGGCGTGGAGACGGTATTCCATACTTACTCACGCGCGGTGATTTCATTTTCTGTAGGATGGATAGATGGTGAAATAGGTTTGTTTCATACTTATAATAACATATAATTATATTAGTGATACTTATTGTATTACTTCATAATGAAATAACAAAATAAGAATAAGTAGAAGAAGAAATAAAGTTGAAAGAATTGGTAACAGATATTACCTCTTCTTTCGACACGCCTTTTCGAAACCTCCTCTTAGGGTACTAAGATTGGTCTTTGACGACGAACAGAACCTCTAGGATGTTTCTAGGGAAGCGGAGAAGTGAAATGGGTAGGGTTTGGCCGAGCTTTAAGTCTCAAAATTGTGTAAAGATGAGAGGTGGGAGGTGCCCTTATACATGGGAGGAGAGGGGAACCTTTGGAAATCTTAAAAATATTAATTTATAATAAATCTAAACCCACTTAAAAACCTCCAAAAATGACTCATATTCGAATATTAGATAATATAGGGTTGTAATCTCATCAAAAAATAAATTTTAGGCATGTTAGGAAATTATTTTAAACATTATCAACTTGATTTATCCTTATTTAATCAATTAAATTTTATATGAGGTAATAAGATTATAAATTTTAAATTATAACAAGTAATTACTTATTTGTTATAAATTTTCCATATTTGGTTAAGTCATAACATTCTAGACCATATAAATTTAAATATATAATTTTTAAATATTTTTGTGATTTTTAATCAATTTTATAAAATGTTATTTTTATAAAACAACAATAGTGTTAATTTTGACACTATTAATTTATTTGAATTTAAATAAAATATATACCGAAGATATGTTCAAAATAAAATATTTAATACATTAATAAAGTTCATATGTATCTATAAAATTATTGGAGAACATTAAATAGTTCATATAATATTTATTTTATTATTTTTAAGACCATTTATTTGGTTTATCTCTTAATAAAATAATTACTACAACATTTTTGTATAATTATTTAACATACTTATTTGTTTCATAAAAAATAAAACTAAAATCCTATGACGAGTATAAATCTATTAACTTTCTCAATAATACTTTCACTCGAATTTATCATCTTAAAATCACAATATTGAAATTGTTAAATTTATTAAATTATGAAGGTGACAACTTTGGCATCAATTAAAATAAAATAATATAAGTCTCATAATCGCTTTTATAAGGCTCCAAATGGTAAAATATTCGACCATTGGATTATTATGGTTTATATATACATGAACAATAAGTTTTTGTCAGTTTGTTGTGCATTTTATGGTCACAATTAGTTTAATAAAAACTATATTCATGATTTTTCACTAGATCAACAATTTCTGCATCACTATTCTGTCATAATTATTGATAATTATTTAATCCCTAAAAATTATAAATAAATTCATATGATGTAGATACTTTTATTAGATTTCTGTATAATATTCAAGTTCGAAGTTTCATGAATTTTATCACTAAATTAAAATTAATATACTTATAAGATTTAAGAGAGTGACATGTTGTCACTTTCTTTGGTTTTAATAATAATTAAACTATTTTTATTTTACAAATTCCATAAAATGAATCTAATCTGACCCTTAGGTGATATGGGTCGACCTTTATCCATCCAATATAATTTTTTCAGGTGTTAGGGTAATTTTATAATCTTATATTTACCCTTAATTACCCGATTTACCTTTAACTATGGTAAATAAAATTTACCGTAGTTACTATTAATAATGCCCAAAAATAAAAAGTAGCTTATTAACATAATTTGGACCCACTAATTCCAAATATGGAATCCATTTTTCCAAATTCAATACACAAAAGTTGCAGAAATTAAATTAAAATTAATCCCGTTGCCGAATGAAAACTAGTTTTTCTTTAAAACATTGCAATAGATTGAATTGATTTAAACTACGAATTCAAGGTAAAATAAATGCTAATGACATAAATTATATTAAATGGTAAAAATATATTCTATTTATACATTAAAACAATTCAATATTATAATTTAACCACATAAGTTATTACGATGAAAAAAGTTGTTTTTAATTAAAATATAGCGTGTTTTTACTATTCATTAAAATATGAAAGTTATCAGAATAATATGAAACATTTATCCAAGGTAAAATTTTATATCCTGATTCCAAAGAATAATTGTATTTTATAAAATTGAACTTATAAACATGTCAAAACCAAAATTTAATGTGGGTGCGCCATTAAAAGGCGGAAAAACTGCATTTTTTGAAAAATACTTATTTTACCCGAAATATTTATTTTGTTCATATACCATGTTCTAGAAAATGTTTAAGATGAATAATAATGTTATAAAATTCAAAATTTATTTAATACTATTCATAACGGCTAGTTCATAAAAATATTATAATAATATATCGTTGTTTAGTAAAACTCGGTATTGCGTACAACACACGCTATCGAGGAAGGTCATGATTATGTGTAATGCAAGCCAACTTAGGGTTGCTTGTAGTGAACGAATCCTTTGTTGCTGCGTATAAAAAAATACATTGAATATATATATATATACTCAATGTTTCGTAGAATAACAACTATCAAACAAACATGGAATTGTGCATAACACGATCCAGGATTAGTGTTTTGTATACTTCAAGCTAATACGGTGTTGCGTATAGCGCAGGATAATCTTGGTGTATCGTACAACAGAAGATATGAAAGAAATTAAAACGAATATATCTTATAAAATCTCGGGTTATTACATTCTACCCCCTTTAAAATGAATTTCACCCTCGAAATTCATCGGGGTTATAAATAGTTTTCTACTTGAAGGTTTCTTTAATTGAAACCCACATCGTAAAAAGGAATACCAAAACTTATCTTTATAAACTAAAGTATGAAATGTAACATTTACCGAAATAAACTAATCACTGGGTTTCCACATAGGATAACATAGGTGAAAATATTGATATGGAAGAGAAATCTAACCATCATGTTCTGATAGAGAGTGGTAGAGAACATGGCATGAAAAAGCCAACAATCACAAAGCCACATATTTGTGATGAACTAAGGTACCATCTGATTCATCGGATATAAGGTCACTAAGACAACATTTTTGGTTTTCAAGATCATTTCCCTAAAGTTGATGAAATAAATGAAATACTTACATGACATTGGTACAATCTCACTGTTGTTCGTGAATTAAACAATTTCCACTTCATCCCTTAATGAAATGAATTTGAATTTGTTATCTGTGATGTGTTAGCAGATCATGTGATAGAATGATGGGTCATTCAATCTGTTTCAAACAAAAGGTTAGAAAAAGTTATAAGTCCATCATATGGTTAGATTAATCATATATGGTTACAAAAATGAACATATACTTCATAAATCATACCTCTTAATAAAATAAAACTAGTTTCTACTGACCAGGGACATCATGTAGGCCAGTGGTAGGCGATAAAGGCCAGCCGCACTTCGGTTGTGGGTTCGATTCCCACAACCTTGTCCGACGCAATGGGTTGTCGCTAGTCCTGCAGGTTTTTCTTTTTTCTAAAACTACATTAATATAATATCCCATCAATAATATCAAAAAAAGTTCTATCCTTAAACAATAATAACTTATGCCCAACATAATACATTCCAATCTTTAGGATTATCTAAAATACTTCGGTCCAAGATGATAGTATAAAGAAAATGATTACTTGAAATGTCACATATCAATGACGTGAATTCCATCATTTATCCCTAATATATCATAAGATATATCTTTTTGGTTAAATTACAAACATTTGAATACCTTAATCATGTATTCACATGAAAAATGAATACCCATTTAACCATAGTGAAAACATGAATGCTGTCAAAAGTTAACTCTTTCCACATACCAAAATCCCAAAATTTCTATATACTCAAACCATGATATCACTTTGTCCTTATTTTAGTTATGAGATCATGAATACTATGAAAATTTTCATTTTCTCTTTATCCCTTCATTATGCGCATATCATCTAGTTTCCAAAATATTTCAATCACTTTTCATGGTTACTGGTACAATAAAATTATTGAAAACCACAATAGACTAATACAAAAATATTCCAATACACCATAAAAGTTCCTCAACAACATTATTCTTGAATACCAATACATAAACACTTCAATCCATCCTCTTTAATGACTGTCATGGAAGAAGTCCTTCCTTGATTTAGAAGTAACTTCTTAGGTCAGGGCATTGAGTTGGGTAATTCCCATGTTCTCTACAAATAAGACATTGAACTCCATAATAGTCTGTCACTCTTTGACCCTTTTCTCCACACAGATAACATCTTTCCCTCCATTTGAGGTATTCCTCAAGGTTCTTCTTCCCTTATTTAGAAATCTCAATATTCCATTCTTTATTCTCCTCAACATGCGAACATGCATAAAATTCTATCTTCCTCTTATTTAATGAATTAAGAATACAACTGAATTTCACCATGTTAATCATATATCGCGATGAATGATTCGGCATAATCACAATATCTTTATCTCTAGGCATTACGTAATTTTTTTTCTCATAGTCACCAATTTTTCCATTAGATTCAATGTTAACCAAATTCCTTCTGGTTCCCTCCATTGACTAAAACACAAAAAGAATTCTGTGAGAGGCAAAAATCAATCAAGGAAAATAACAAAATCATGGGTGAGTAACTTCGAAATCTAATATCTTAGGTTTAATTATAATATCATTACCATAATTCTAGGACTATAACCTATACTTATACTTAACCTTATGGACATCCCTAGACATACCTTAGAAATATCTCTAGGGATCTCACTAACGTTTTCGCATCCTAGTTTCCAATGGTTGACTAAACCTTTCCTCTGATACCAACTGTAGAGACCCAAAGAATAATGTACATTGAAATTACATTACTTTTTTGGAATACTTAATACATAACAAAAATAGAAACACAGGGATCGTAATAGTTTAGTGTCTTTGGAAACTCGGAATATAATCTTCTCATCGTGGTGAAAGATCTTCAACATCTCCATTAATGATATTTCCCTTTTGTATTCTTACCTAAAACATTTCTTTAAATCCTGGGGAAAAGAAACCATATAAAGGGTGAGCTCAAATTCTCAGTAAGGGTAAGCATAGAGAACATATAACAATCCTTAGACATTTTAATGTAAAAAACATGAGCAGAAAATCTAAACATCAAAATCTTGAGAAATGACATAAAACATGGAAGTACATAAGGAATAGATCATAATGGAACATAAATCATGACAAAATAGCATGGGTATAAAACATGTAATTTTGGAAACCATTAAGCACATGATATGATTTCCATATTATCCAAGGAATTGCTACCAAGACCATCTTAGTGGACAAATCCCCTTTCTAAATCCAGTTCACTCCTCGTTCCAGTCCTATATTACTGAACCGGTTTAACTTGCTGTTCCAGCCATGTCTATCTCATGAGATATAAATCATTACCCAATGCATTGGAGGGCGTTATAGGTCCCACCCATCTCATACTAAAATCACTCTTACGTGTGCCACAAAATAAACATAAAACATTCATCATAACCCAAAGAATAAAATGGGTTTCATAAACATCATCCCATCATCACATAATCCATATAAAAAATGGATATCATTTCATCATAAGAAAAGCGAAACCATGTAAATCATAGAGACATTATACTTGAAACATACACATATGAAATAATGTCATCTTAGATGGAAAACGGTTTTGATAAATCACTTGAAATGAATTATTGAGGAAAATATCCTTTAATCTTGAAAATCATTTTCTTTTTACAAAATGCCATAGAATTTTAAATGAAAATTATTTTTTTGAAAATAGTCATAAAATCATTTCAAGTAAGCTTCATGAAAATGTGGCGCTATGAAACCGTAAAAATCCATTCACACTGTATAAGTTAAAAAAATAACAATTTCCTTGTACTTTTGTCGGAAAACTCAAAAAGTACCTCGTATGGTAAACAAAAGAAAGATTCCTTCCATACAATGTGGTAAAAGTAAGAAAAGGGTAAAAATGTCTTAAACATACATGGATTTAAAGTAAAAATTTTATGAATACATTTTCAGAGAATACGGACATGGATAATAAACATAACCCCCAGTAAATACTTTCTAGTAAACAATATCGGACAAGAATGAGATTGGAATAATTATCCCTTACCTTAGGTCTGATATGCTTCGTATTGATCCGAACCTCCTGTATAATGATTTAGATAATTTCATTGAATTATTACATAAAAATATTCATTGTTATGATATCATATATTTTTCACTTATGACTTTATATTACCTGTTCTTTTTTAAATTCAATGTTAAAGCGGCGTTTTGGGTAAAATCATTTCATTTATCGTATGTGTTTCGACTTGTCGTTCTTGATATTATTACTTATATCAAGATTTAAATAATTCCATAATGTAAAACATGATTTATATATAATATATATTCATCATATACATATATATTATAGATCTATAAAAGGAATGAAATATATCATTCATGGAGACGGTAGGTCGTGCGTACGCATGAACGCTGTTTTCGTTTCCTTATTGAATTAAATGAAATTAAGTAGATGACATACATATATATATACATAAATATAGTATCATTATTATTTCATATATTTCATTATTACTTATTATATATACTTTATAATCATTCAGGAATGGTTAACATGGGAAATGAATCTCATCGCGTTGTGGAGACGGTATTCCGTACGTACGCACGAGCGATGATATCATTTCCATGATCGTGGAATTGTTTTGGAGTGTATGTATACTATTTTATAATCAATATAACTTTAAAATAATCATATATAGTTATTATTTACACCATTATACCCATCCAAGTAAGGTGATGGTGGAAAATAGATTACACCATAGCGTGGAGACGGTATTCCTTACGTACGCACGCACAGTGATTTCGTTTTCCGTAGGATGGATAGATGGTGAAATAGGGTTGATTCGTACATATAATAACATATAATTATATTAGTTATACTGATGTTATTACTTCATAATGAAAAAACTAAAGAAGAATAAGTAGAAGAAGAAATAAAGTTGAAATAATCGGTAACAGATATTACCTCTTCTTTCGACACGCCTTTTTGAAACCTCCTCTTAGGGAACTAAGATTGGTCATTGAAGAAGACCCAAACCTCTAGGATGTTTCTAGGGAAGTGTAGAAGTGAAATGGACAGGGGTTTTCCGAGGTTTAAGGCTCAAAGTTGTGTAAAGATGAGAGGGGGGAGGTTCCCTTTTATAAGGGAGGAGAGGGGCCCCTTTGGAAATCTTAAAAATATTAATTTATAATCAATCTAACCCCACTTAAAAACATCCAAAAATGACTCAAATTCAAATATTATATGAGATAGGGTTGTAATCGCATCAACCAATAAAATTTAGATATGTTAGGAAATTATTTTAAACATTATCAACTTGATTTATCCTTATTTAATCAATTAAATTTTATTTGTGGTAATAACATTCTAAATTTTAAATTATTACAAATAATTACTTATTTGTTGTGAATTGTCCATAATTGGTTACTTTATAACATTATAGACGATATAAATTTAAATTTATAATTTTTAAATATATTTTTGATTTTTAAACAATTTTATAAAATCTTATTTTTATAAAATAACAATAGTGTCAATTTTGACACTATTCATTTATTTGAATTTAAATAAAATATATACAGGAGATATGTTCAAAATAAAAGTTTTAATAGATTCATAAATGGTCATATATATCTAGAAAGTCAGTGGAGCACATTAAATAGTTCATATAATATTTATTTTATTATTTTTAAAACCATTTATTTGGTTTATCTCTTAATAATATAATTACTACAATATTATTTTATAATTATTTAATATACTTATTTGTTGCATAAAAATTAAAAATAAAATCCTATGATGTAGATAAATATATCAAATTTCCAAATAATACTTTTACTAGAATTTATCTTATTAAAATTACAATATGTAAATTGTTATATTTATTAAATTATGAAGGTGAAAACTTTGACATCATTTGAAATAAAATAATATAAGTGTCATAATCGCTTTTTTAAGGCTCCAAATGGTCAAATATTAGACCATTGGATGATTATGGTTTATATTTACATTCCCAATATGTTTTTGTCAGGGTTTTCTGGCTTTTATGGTCACTATTATTTTAATGAAAACTATATTCTTGATTTTTCACTAGATAAACAATTTCTGAATCACTATTGTGTCATAATTAATGATAATTATTTAATCCCTAAAAATTATAAATAAATTTATATGATGTAGATAATTTTATGATCTTTATATATACTATTAATGTTCGAAGTATCATGAATTTTATCACTAAATTAAAATTAATGTACTTATAAGATTTAAGAGAGTGACATGTTGTCACATTCTTTGGTTTTAATAATAATTAAACTATTTTTATTGTAAAAACTCCATAAAATGAATCTAATCTGACCTTTAGGTGATATGGGTCTACTTTTATCCATCCAATAGAATTTTGGTAGGTGTTAGGGTAATTTTATAATCTTATATTTACCCTTAATTACCCGATTTACCTTTAACTATGGTAAATAAAATTTACTGTAGTTACTATTCATAATGCCCAAAAATAAAAAGTATAATATTAACATAATTTGGACCCACTGATTCCAAATATAGAATCCATTTTTCCAAATTTAATACACAAAAGTTTAAGAAATTAAATTAAAATTAATCCCATTGTCGAAAGAAAACGAGTTTTTCTTTAAAACATTGTAAAAGATTGAATTGATTTAACCTACGAATTCAAGGTAAAATCAATGATATTGACATAAATTATATTAAATGGTAAAAATATATTCTATTTATACTTTAAACCCATTCAATATTATAATTTAACCACATAAGTTATTACGATGAAAAAAGTTGTTTTTAATTAAAATATAGCATGTTTTTACTATTCATTAAAATATGAAAGTTACCAGAATAATATGAAAATTTTATCCAAGGTAAAATTTTGTATCCTAATTCCAAATATTAATTTTATTTTGTAAAATTGAACTTATAAACATGTCAAAAACAAGATTTAAAGTGGGTGCGTCGTTAAAAGGCGGCAAAACTGCATTTTTTGAAAAATACTTATTTTACCCGAAAAATTTATTTTGTTCTTATACCATGTTCTAGAAAATGTGTAAGATGAATAATAATGTTATAAAATTAAAAATTTAGTTAATACTATTCATAAAGTCTAGTTCATAATAATAATATAATAATATATCGTTGTTTAGTAAAACCTGGTATTGCGTACAACACACGCTATCGAGGAAGGTCGCGATTGCGTGTAATGCAAGCCAAGTCGGGGTTGCATGTAGTGAATGACTCCATTGTTGATGTGTATAAAAAAAATACATTGAATATATATATATACTCAATTTTTCTTAGCATATCTACTATCAAACAAACATGAAATTGTGTGTAACACGATCCAGGATTAGTGTTGCGTATACTGCAAGCTAATACAGTGTTGCGTATAATGCAAGATAATCTTGGTGTATTGTACAACAGAAGATATGAAAGAAATTAAAAAGAATATATCTTATAAAATCTCGGGTTATTACATTATACCCCGCTTAAAATGAATTTCTCCCTCGAAATTTGTTGGGGTTATAAATGGTTTTCTACTTGAAAGTTTCTTTAATTGAAACCCACATCGTAAAAAGGAATACCAAAACATATATTTATAAACTAAAGTATAAAATGTTATAGTCACCCAAATAAACTAATCACTGGGTTTCCACATAGGAGAAAAAATAGGTAAAAATATGGATATGGAAGAGAAATCTAACCATCATGTTCTGATAGAGAGTGGTAGAGAACATGGCTATGAAAAATCCAACAATCACAAAGCCATAGATTTGTGATGATCTAAGGTACCATCTGATTCATCGGATATAAGGTCTCTAAGACCACATTTTTGGTTTTCAAGATCATTTCCCTATAGTTGATGAATTAAAATTAATACTTACATGATTTTGGTACAATCTCACTTTTGTTCATGAATTGAACAATTTCCACTTCATCCCTTAATGAAATTAAGTCGAATTTGTTATTCCTGATGTGTTAGCAGATCATGTGATATAATGATGGGTCATTCCATCTGTTTCAAACAAAAGGTTATCAAAAGTTATAAGTCCATCATATGGTTAGATTAATCGTATATGGTTAAAAAATGAACTTATACTTCATATATCATACCGATTAATAAAATAAAACTAGTTTCTACTAACCAGGGACTTCCTGTAGGCCTGTGGCAGGTGATAAAGGCCAGTCGCACTTCGAGTGTGGGTTCGATTCCCACAACCTTGTTCGACGCGATGGGCTGTTGCCAGTCCTGCAGGTTGTCCTTTTTCTAAAACTACATTACTATAACATCCTGTTAATAATATTGAAAAAAGTTCTATCCTTAAACAATACTAACTTATGTCCAAAATAATCCATTCCAATCTTTAGGCTTATCTAAAATACTTCGGTCCAAGATCATAGTATAAAGAATATGATTACTTGAAATGTCACATAACAATCATGTGAATGCCATCAATTATCCCTTATATATCATAAGATATATCTTGTTGGTCAAATTACAAACATGTTAATACCTTAATAATGTATTCTCTTGAAAAATGACTACCCATTTAACTTTAGTGAAAACATGAATGCTGTCAAAAGTTAACTCTTTCCACATACCAAAATCCCAAAATTTCTATATACTCAAACCATGATATCACTTTGTCCTTATTTTAGTTATGAGCTCATGAATACTATGAAAAAAATTTCATTTTCTCCTTATCCCTTCATTATGCGCATATCATCTACTTTCCAAAATATTTGAGTCACATTTCATGGTTATTGGTACCATAAAATTATTGAAAACCACAATAGACTAATACAAAAATATTCCAATATACCATAAAAGTACCTCAACAACATTATTCTTGAATACCAATACATAAACAATTCAATCCATCCTCTTTAATGATTTTCATAGAATAATTCCTTCCTTGATTTAGAAGTAACTTCTTAGGTCATGGAATTGAGTTGGGTAATGCCCATGTTCTCCACAAATAAGACATTAAACTCCATAACAGTCTGTCACTCTATGACCCTTTTCTCCACACAGATAACATATTTCCCTCCATTTAAGGTATTCCTCAAGGTTCTTCTTCCCTTCTTTAGAAATATCAATATTCCTTTCTTTATGCTCCTCAACATGTGAACATGCATAAAAGTCTATCTTCCTCTTATTTGATGAATTAGGAATACCACTGAATTTCACCATGTTAATCATATATCACGATGACAGATTCAGAATAATCACAATATCATTCTCTCTAGGCATTACGTAATTTTGGTACTCATAGTCACCAATTTTTCCATTGGATTCAATGTTAACTGAATTCCTTCTGGTTCCCTCCATTTACTAAAACACAAAAAGAATTCTGTGAGATGAAAAAATAAATCAAGGAAAATAGCATAATCAAGGGGGAGTACCTTCAAAATCTAATATATTAGGTATAATTCTAATATCGTTACCGTAATTCTAGGACTATAACCTATACTTATACTTAACCTTAGGGACATCCCTATACATACTTTAGAAATATCTCTGGGGATCTCACTAATGTTTTTGCATCCTAGTTTCCAAAGGATAAATAAACCTTTCTTCTAGTACCAACTGTGGAGACCCAAAGCATGACGTACATGGACATTACATTAATTTTGTGGAATAATTAATACATTACAAAAACAGACACACAAGGATCATAATAGTTTAGTGTCTTTGGAAACTCGGAATATATTCTTCTAATTATGGTGAAAGATCTTAAACATCTCTATTAATGATCTTCCCCTTTTTTTTCCTTACCTATTACATTTCTTTAAATCCTAGGGAAAAGAAAACATATAAAGTGTGAGCTCAAATGCTCTGTAAGGGTAAGCATAGAGAACATAAAATAATCATTAGACATTTGAATGTATAAAACATGAGCATAAAATCTAAACATCAAAATCTTGAGCAATGACATAAAACATGGAAGTACATAAGGCTTAGATCATAATGGAACATAAATCATGATAAAATATCATGTGAATAAAACATGTAATTGTGGAAACCATTAAGCACATTATATTATTTCCATATTAGCTAAGGCATTGCTTCCAAGACCATCTTAGTGGACAAAGTCTCTTTCTGAATTGAGTTCACTCCTCGTTCCAGTCCTGTATTACTGAACCGGTTTAACTTTTCGTTCCAGCCATGTCTATCTCATAAGATATAAATAATTACCCAATGCATTGTAGGGATTAATAGCTCCCACCCAAAACATATTGAAATCATTCTTACTTGTGCCACAAAATAAACATAAAACATTCATCATAACCCAACGAATAAAATGGGTTTCATAAACATCATCCCATCATCACATAATCCATATAAAAAAATGGATATAATTTCATCATATGAAAATTGAGACCATGTAAATCATAGAGACATTATACTTGAAACATACACATATGAAATAATGTCATCTTAGATGGAAAATGGTTTTGATAAAGCACTTGAAATGAATTATTGAGGAAAATATCCTTTAATCTTGAAAATCATTTTCTTTTTCCAAAATGCCATATAATTTTAAATGAAAATTATTTTGTTGAAAATAGTCATAAAATCATGTCGAGTAAGCTTCATGAAAATGAGGCGTTATGAAACCGTAAAAATCTATTCACGCCGTATAAGTTAATCAAAATAACAATTTCCTTGTACTTTTTTCGGAAAAGTCAAAAATTACCTCGTATGGTAAACAAAAGAAAGATTCCTTCCAAACGATGTGGTAAAAGTAAGAAAATGGTAAAAATGTTTTTAACATACATGTAATTAAAGTAAACATTTTATGAAAATAGTTTGAGAGAATATGGACAATGATAATAAACATAACCCCAAGTAAATACTTAAGAGTAAACAATCTCGGATAAGAATGAGATTGGAATAATTATCCCTTACCTTAGGTCTGATATTCTTCGTATGGATCTGAACCTCCTGTATAAGGATTTAAATAATGTCATTGAATTATTAAATAATCATATTCATTGTTATGATATCATATATGTTTCACTTATGACTTTATATTACCCATTCTTTTTTAAATTCCATGTTAAAGCAGCATTTTGGGTAAAATCATTTCATTTATCGTATGTGTTTCGACTTGTCGTTCTTGATATTATTACTTCTATCCTGATTTAAATAATTCCATAATGTAAAACAAGATATATATATAATATATATTCATCATATACATATGTATTATATATCGATAAAAGGAATGAAATACATCGTTCATGGAGACGGTAGGCCGTACGTACGCATGAACGTTGTTTTCGTTTCTTTATTGAATTAAATGAAATTAAGTAGATGACATACATATATATATATACCTAAATCCATTTTCATTATTATTTAATATATTTTATTATTACTTATTATATATACTTTATAATCATTCATGAATGGTTAGCATGGAGAATGAATCTCATCTCATCGTGGAGACGGTATTCCGTACGTACGCACGAGCGATGATATCATTTCGATGATCGTGGAATTGTTTTGGAGTGTATGTATACTATTTCATAATCAATATCACTTTACAGTAATCATATATAGTCATTATTTACACCATTATACCCATCCAAGTAAGGTGATGGTGGAAAATAGATTACACCACGGCATGGAGACTGTATTCCGTACGTACGCACGCGCGATGATTTCATTTTCCGTAGGATGGATAGATGGTGAAATAGGGTTGTTTCATACTTATAATAACATATCTGTATATGAGTGATACTGATGTCATTACTTCATAATGAAAGAACTAAAGAAGAAGATGTAGAAGAAGAAATAAAGTTGAAAGAATCGGTAACAGATATTACCTCTTCTTTCGACACGCCTTTTTGAAACCTCCTCCTAGGGAACTACGATTGGTCTTTGAAGAAGAAAAGAACCTCTAGGATGTTTCTAGGGAAGTGGAGAAGTGAAATGGTCCGGGGTTTTCCGAGCTTTAAGGCTCAAAGTTGTGTAATGATGAGAGGCGGTAGGTGCCCTTTTATAAGGGCGGAGAGGGGCACCTTTGGAAATCTTAAAATTATTAATTTATAATAAATTTAACCCCACATAAAAACCTCCATAATTGACTCATATTAGAATAATAGTTGATATATGGTTTTAATCTCATCAAACAATAAAATTTAGACATGTTAGGAAATTATTTTAAACATTATCAACTTGATTTATCCTTATTTAATCAATTTAATTTTTTTTGTGGTAATAATATTCTAAATTTTAAATTAAAACAAATAATTATTTATTTGTTGTGAATTTTCCATAATTGGTTACTTTATAACATTATAGACCATATAAATTTAAATTTAGAGTTTTTTTAATATTTTTGTGATTTTTAAACAATTTTATAATTTGTTATTTTTATAAAATAACAATATTGTCAATTTTGACACTATTCATTTATTTGAATATAAATAAAATATATACAGAAAATATGTTCAAAATAAAAGCATTAATAGATTTATAAAAGGTCATATTTATCTAGAAAATTAGTGTAGCACATTAAATATTTCATGTAATATTTATTTCATTAATTTTAAATCCATTTATTTGGTTTATATCTTAATAAAATAATTACTACAATATTTTTGTATAATTCTATAATATACTTATTTGTTGCATAAAACTTAAAATAAAAACTTATGATGAATATAAATTTATAAACATTCACAATAATACTTTTACTAGAATTTATCTTCTTAAAATCAAAATATGTAAATTGTTATATTTATTAAATTATGAAGGTCACACCTTTGGCATCATTTAAGATAAAATAATATCAGTGTCATAATCGCTTTTATAAGGCTCAAAAGGGTCACATATTCGACCATTGGATGATTATGGTTTATATATACATGAACAATAAGTTTTGGTCAGGGTTTTCTACCTTTTAGGGTCACTATTAGTTTAATAAAAAATATATTCTTGATTTGTCACTAGATAAACAATTTCTGCATCACTATTGTGTCATAATTAATGATAAATATTTAATCCCTAAAAATTATAAATAAATTTATATGATGTAAATAATTATAATAGATTTCTGGATACTATTCATGTTCGAAGTTTCATGAATTTTATCACTAAATTAAAATTAATATACTTATAAGATTTAAGAGAGTGACATGTTGTCACTTTCTTTGGTTTTAATAATAATTAAACTATTTTTATTGTAAAAAGTCCATAAAATGAATATAATCCAACCTTTAGGTGATATGGGTCGAATTTTATCCATTCAATATAATTTTGGAAGGTGTTAGGGTAATTTTATAATCTTATATTTACCCTTAATTACCCAATTTACCTTTAACTATGGTAAACAAAATTTACCGTAGTTACTATTCATAATTCCCAAAAATAAAAAGTAGCATATTAACATAATTTGGACCCACTGATTCCAAATATGGAATCCATTTTTCCAAATTTAATACAAAAAGTTTCAGAAATGAAATTAAAATTAATCCCATTGTCGAAAGAAAACATGTTTTTCTTTAAAACATTGCAAAAGATTGAATTGATTTAACCTACGAATTCAAGGTAAAATAATGCTAATAACATACATTATATTAAATGGTAAAAATATATTCTATTTATACTTTAAAACCATTCAATATTATAATTTAACCACATAACTTGTTATGATGAAAAAAGTGTTTTTTAATTAAAATATAGCCTATCTTTACTATTCATCAAAATATGAAAGTTATCAGAATAATATGAAAAATTTATCCAGGGTAAAATTTTATATCCTGATTCCAAAGAATAATTTTATTTTGTAAAATTGAACATATAAACATGTGAAAAACAAGATTTAAAGTGGGTTCTCCATTAAAAGGCGACAATAACGTATTTTTTGAAAAATACTTATCTTACCCAAAACATTTATTTTGTTTTTATACCATGTTCTAGAAAATGTGTAAGATGAATAATAATGTTATAAAATTCAAAATTTAGTTAATACTATTCATAATGGCTAGTTTATAATAATTTTATAATAATATATCGTTGTTTAGTAAAACCCGGTATTGCGTACAACACACGCTATCGAGGAAGGTCGTGATTGCCTGTAATGCAAGCCAAGTCAGGGTTGCGTGTAGTGCACGACTCTTTTGTTGCTACATATAAATACATTGAATACATATATATACTCAATGTTTTTTTAGAATAACTACTATCAAACAAACATGAAATTTTGTGTAACACGATCCAGGATTAGTGTTGCGTATACTGCAAGCTAATACGGTGTTGCGTATAGCGCAAGATTATCTTGGTGTATCGTACAACAGAAGATATGAAAGAAATTAAAAAGAATATATCTTATAAAATTTATGGTTATTACATGTAATGCCTTTCGGACTCACTAATGCTCCAGCAATATTCATGGACTTGATTAATTGTGTCTTTAGATATTTCCTCGACAAATTTGTGGTAGTATTTATAGATGACAATCTAATATACTCCAAAACCAAGGAGGATCATGATGATCATGTAATAACTATACTAGAGACTTTATGCAAGGAGAAGCTGTATGAAAAGTACAGAAAGTGTGAGTACTGGTTAAATGAGGTCTCATTCTTGGGCCATATCATCACAAGCAATGGGATATCTGTGGACCCCTCCAAAATAGATGCAATTGAGGGATGGTCGAGGCCAACATTGGTAACGGATATCCTAGCATCTTGGGGTTTGCTGGATATTATCGACGATTTGTGAGAGATTTCTCACCATTTTCCAACCCTCTTACCAAGCTAACTCCAATGGGAGTAAAGTTTTCTTGGATTGATGAATGCGAAGAAAGCTTCATGGAGTTGAAAAGGAGGCTTATCACTGCACCCGTGCTCACTTTACCCACAAGTGGGGATCTTTTTGTGGTATTCAGGGATGCTTCAAAGAAAGGCTTAGGCTATGTACTAATGCAGAATGATAAAGTGATATCTTATACCTTAAGGCAGTTGAAAATCTATGAGCAAGACTATCCAACGCATGATCTAGAGTTGGCGGCTGTGATATTTACCTTGTAAATCTGGCGGCATTATCTCTATGGAGTGAAATGTGAGATATATACTGGCCAGAAGAGTCTTAAATATATATTCACACAGAAAGAGCTTAATATGAGCTAGAGAATATGGATAGATCTCATCAAGGTTTATGACTGTTCAATCCATTACCACCCTGGGAAAGCAAACAAGTTGGCAGATGCCTTAAGTAGAAAGGACCCAGCGATTCTGTCAATGCTGAGAATTGAGAAGGATCCAATCTTCTTAGACTTGATGAAGATGGACATGGGAATCATAAATAAGGGAACATCATCAATCCTTTCACAAATGATTTTTCAACCGTCTCTTTTGGAAAGGTTAAAGGATGCTCAAAGGGATGATGTGGGAATTCAAGAAAAAGTGGAAGCTATCAAAAAAGGGAAATCCTCGGTGTTTAATGTTAATGAAGAAGGAATTGTACGGTTTGGGAAAAGACTATGTCTTCCATCATGTCTGGAGATGAAGAAGGAACTTTTAGATGATGCACATAGTTCAAATTTCTCTATTCACCCAGGGAGCACAAAGATGCATTGAGATCTCCAAGAGAACATTTGGTTGGATAATATGAAGAAGGAGATCGCTGAATATACATCAAAGTGCCTTGTGTGTCAGCAAGTGAATATAGAGAGGTAGAAGTCTAAGGGGATGATGCAACCATTTCCCATAGCAGAATGGAAATGGGAGAACATCACTATGGACTTTGTCACCAGACTTCCAAGGACATCCAAAGGCAACAATGCAATCTGGGTTGTTGTGGATCGTCTTACAAAGACTGTGCACTTCATTTCTATTCAGGAGGAATTCTCATTAGATCAACTGGCACAGATATATATCATGGAAGTGGTAAGGATTCATGGAGTACCACTATCTATTGTGTCTTACCGAGATCTAAGATTCACCTCTAGGTTTTGGAAGAGTCTTCAACATTCTCTGAATATTGAACTAAACTTCAGTACGACCTATCATCCTCAAACTAATGGCCAATCCGAGCGGACTATCCAAACACATGAGGACATGTTGAGAGTGTGCTCAATGGACTTTAAAGGAGGATCAGATCAACATCTTCCTCTGGTTTAGTTCTCTTATAATAATAGTTTCCACTCAAGAATCCAAATGGAACCATATGAAGCCCTGTATGGGAAAAGGTGCAGAACACCGGCATGTTGGGATGAGGTCAGTGAACGTAAACTACTTGGACTAGAAATGGTCAAGGAGATGGTGGAGAAGGTGAAAACCATTCAGCAGTATATCAAGGCAGCTCAGAGACGACATAAGCATTATGCAGAGAACCGTCGATGAGACCTTGAGTTTAAAGTTAGAGACATGGTGTTTCTACGCATATCTTCGTGGAAGAAGGTCATGAAGTTTGGAATGAATTGGATGTTAAGTCCATGGTGCATCGGCCCCTTTGAGATTTTTGATCATGTCGGGGCTGTGGCCTATCAACTAGCACTTCCACCAACCATGTCCAAAGTACATGATGTATTTCATATATCCCTCTTAAGGAAGTACATACCGGACCCTTCACATGTACTCACTTCTAAGGTGGTAGAATTGGAAGATGATCTTTCTTATGAGGAGCAACCAGTGAAGATATTAGATCATAGAGAAAAATTTCTATGAAATAAGACAGTTCCCCTCATTAAGGTGTTGTGTAGAAACCACATGTTTGAAGAAGTGACTTGGGAATCGGAGGAAATGATGAACCTGAATTAACCACATCTGTTTTAGTGTTGAAAAAGGAAAATTTTGAGGGTGAAATTTCTTAAGGGGGGAATATTATAACGACCCAATGTTTCATTGATGGAAATCCCTATTGATATTATTAAATGTCTCTTTAAATAAAATATATTTATAATATGTCAACATCTCTGGTTTTATGATAATAGTTATGACCGATTCTTTTATAGCCATTGAACAGTGATCATATGATTAGTATAAATATAAGGCTTTAACGAACCCAATTTTACTGAGACAAAGGAAGTGATGGCCTCATCCAGTAGAATTGATCCATACGAAGCCCATTTGTTGGAGATCAAAAAAGAGGTGGCATATTTGGGCTTCACTCTTTACCAAGCCCAAGATGAGCTTCACCATGTCAAGCTCAAATAAGACCATCTACGGTAAAAGTGGATTTTGATAGAGATTACCACTCGAGCGTTGTTATCAAAGCCACCCCAAGAGTCTGTCACCATCAGAAACCTTACCCTTAGGTCTTATGCGGCTGTTTTAAGGGGTTATGTAACAAATTTCTAGTACTATGTCCATGTATATTATTTTTTTATATAATAATGAATATACCTCCTTGTCATTTTTGATACATTGTAATTAGTTTTTAAAGTACAAATAGTGTGTTTAGTTATTATTTAATTAAGAATTCAATATTATTAAATTAAGGTAATTTTGAATTAAATAATATTTTAATAAAATATTATTATTATTATTAAATTAATTTTTATTAAATAAAAACGATCTTATAATTTTTTGAATGCAATTATAATTTTTATTAAGGTTTGAAATCCATTTCTGTCAAAACCAGTGAATTTTCGATAAATGTCGGTTTTTATTTTAAAAGTTAAAATTAACATATTTTGAAAATTATTTAGATAAAATAAATGTTATTTATGGAATCAGTATGTCAAAATTATCCAACGGTGAATTTTTCATAATTTTATGAGACAGTAAAAGTTTTGGGTAAAAATTAAATACCGTTTAAATATATAATGTGTTTTATGACATCATAATGACTAAATAGTGATGTAATAAAATACTATAAGATTTATGTTCGGCCCATATATGTTTTAACATTAAAATAATATGATTTTGGTATTGTTTGACTTACTTTTAAAAGCATTAATGGACCTCTCAAGACTTATAAAACACCTTGTGTTTTTAAATTAATTTCCATGGGAGTGTGACTCACCTCCACATAATCAACCTTATTATTTTAAGAATTTCGGACTTTGGACTTATAAAATATTGTTCTCATCTTTCCCTTTCCAAAAATCATGGGCAAAAACCATGGGATGGTTTGTGGTTTGGATTAATTTAATGTAAGGTGTCCCAAACATAAATAATAAAGAATTCCCTCACCTTTCCTATATAAACCCACCAAAGCTCCCACTTCCTCCTCACTCAATGCCTTTGGAGTTAATAAAACCTCTGCCCTACTCTTTATAGAATCCTCCCAAGGTTCCCCAAGCTCCCAAGAAGCCTCTCACAAGCCTCTCTCTAGCCTTTGGAAGCACACTTCCAAGTAAGGATTTTTTCTTCCATTCTCATATTTGTCCAATTTTCTTGAAGTTTTTTCCCTTTTAATTTCAATTATGAATGTTGGGGAATGGTTTAAAAACTCCATCATACTTCCCTATTTATGATTGAATTATGGGAGACCCCTTTCTCCCTCATTAAATGCCTCCCATGTACACCCGTTGCTATGCAGAAATTCCGAAAGGAACTTCTGTCTCCTCTTTTACAATCAAGAAATACTTTTGTATAATGAATCTAAATTTCATTACAATTGTTGGGACAAATATATATATGGCCTACTTACTGTACATTACATTTATATATGATGAGTATCCCCATTATATCTCATCAACCATTTTTATGAATTCTTATGTCACGCCGTTAGGCTGCCGAAATCGCACCGATTTTCTAAGCCAATGCCATTGTGTAGTGAATACCATGTCCATTTCTCCATCAAGGGTATTCACATTTATGCACATATACTTATTTATTATAAAGTTTAATGTATGAATTCCACATTACTTTATCTTGGAATAAATGATTTTGTTTTATGAATCCATCTTCTATGATCCATGTGGAACACTTATGCATGAAATGAAATGTTTAAGAAGGGTGCACCCTTATAGAGCACCAATGCAATGGGTAAAGTATAGTATCATGATACGTCATGTGCAATTAGGGTTGACTAATTCTAATTCAAGTTCAATGAGGTTTTACTTGTGCTTTATGTGCAATGGGTATTTACTCATGCTCCATGTGCAATGAGCCTTGGCTCATGCTAATTCCATGTTAAGTGTTGTTGCCACATTTTCATGTTATGATTATCATGCTTTATCACGCCTTTATGTTCATGTTTCTCTTGTGCTCTATTGATATGCCTAATGCCTAACATGTATTGTAATCCTCATTTTATTCCATGTGTATTCCCTTACTAGGCTCTATAGCTCACCCTTTTCTTATGCATGTCCTCTGGTTATCCCATGCAATGCTATGTATGAAGGCATGTAGTAGTCATGTAAAGGAATTTTTCAATAAAGATGTTGTATTTCATGTTTTAAGTTTTTATGTAATTATCCTTAGCCCCAAAGACACAAAACCTCTCTGTCTTATTTTTTGTATTAGGTGATGTTTTATGTAATAAATCATTTTTACGTTTTTAATAAAAGCACGGATGTCATAATCATGGTCGAGAAAATGTTCCTTCAGAGGTTTCTGGACATAGGAGTAGATGAGGTGCTTTTATAGTGGAGGATGAGTGACACTCTTATAATATTTATTCTATAAAATTACATGCACGTTTTTGAAAATGAAAGTGGACCAAATAATGAACCCAATTCTATACAAGCGATTATAGGGTCTATCTATGACTATCCAATATCTATAGGACAATTTTTATGGGTATTTATTCCCTTAAGATTATGTTTTAGTCCCTTATTAATCTTATTTTTACATTTAGCATTGTAATTAGTTTTTTGACAAATTCACTGATAGTTTAGGTTTAACAAAGTTTTTCTTATTATAAATTATTAATATTCTAAATATGGAATCCATTTAACAAAATTACAATCATATTAGTGGATGTAATTAACATAAATGTAATCTTGTAAACGAAATGACAATGTGAGTTTTTAAAGTAAAAACATTCCAAATGTCTTATTAACTTTTAAATTTAATTTCAATGTGAAATTGATTTTAATGACCTAAATTTCATTATATGATATTGATCAGATAGAATAAAATTTTTAAACTGATTAAAAAATATAATTTATTCTTATAAAAAATTTAAATAATAAAGTTATATTGAACTAAAATTCAGTAGTTTTAAATATTAAGTAAAAAATAATCACATAAAAATGCAAAACGTTAATCCTAAAATAAATTTCATGTTTTTTAAATTTGTTTATTTTTAAATATTATATTTATAATATTGTCAATATTAAATGTAAAATAGGTTATCAATTAAAATGTGATAAAAAACAATAAAAAAATATAGGTTTTTATGTATAAAATTTTGTTTGTTGTTATCTTTTGATTATCAAATATATTAGGTGAATATCAAAAATATTTGGCATAATATATAACCTAGGTACCTCATTAAAATAATTATCAAATTTTAATAAATTATTTTTATTAATATAGACTCATTTGGAAGCATAAAATTAACAATATTTCATTTTATATCCAATTGTTTATTATTTTTATTTCTAATTTATTAGTAACAAATGATATCATTTTATATTTAAATAAAATATAAATTTTCAAAATTTAGATAATAATTTTAATAACTACTGACATAACGTCTTGGTTATGTCATATTAGATGAAAAAAATATTTTAATAAGACATTGATATTTGGGGAAACTTCTTCTTCCGTGTAACACAAGATATTATCGAAGGTCTCTTTTTCATCTGATGTATGATAACTCAATATTATGTTCCTTAATATCATAATAATGTATTTAATTTATTTTAAATATTTTATATATAATATATTATCTAGATATTATATTCCCTAACATTCTTGGTGATGTGTGTCATACATGTTATTGAATACAAGCTTCACACTTTAGAATTTCATGGTGTTATATAGTGTGTTGTATATTTTATGGTGAATCAGACCAAAGGCCATGAATATCCATATGTTCTCATCTATATTTGGTTAATGTAATATCTAGGTTTGATTTCAATCTAGTATTAAAATAATTATTTTATGATCATTATCTATTTTTGTAGAATTTCTCAATGTTTTTCCTTTTGAATTTACTAGTTTTCCCCAGGAAAGGGAGGTAGTGTTTTCTATTGATTTACTATTGGGTAATAACATTTTATATATTCCCCAAAACCACAACATATTATTTTAAATGAATGATAAAAAACATATTTGGATTACTTGTTAGAGAATGTATTTATATTCCTGAGTGTGTCACCATGGGTGGATGGATTTTTTTTATAAGAAATTTGATGGGTAACATTTTTGATGCGTTGATTACTGGAAACTCATTAGAGTTATAGTAATGATAACTATATGTTTCCATAGATTTATGATCTTTTTGAATAGTTGAAGTGAGAGAGATTATTTAGATTATTTATCTTAGATCTGGTGACCGGTTTGGTGAAAAATAATCTGATTTTTCGAATACTACAATCTACATTAGTTATACTCATTATGAGTACCATTTCATTCCCTTTTGTCTAACAAATCACCTAGAGACATAATTTATTTAACAAACAAGCTCTTTCCTGAGTATTATGATACCTTCATTGAAGTAGTTTTGGATAAACAACTTGTTTACTCAATGCCTGAGGAAAATTATGTACGACCTTAGAGAGAAATTCTTGAATTATTGATAGATCATATAAATTATGAAAATATATGTAAATATTTCTTTTGATTCATGAAGTGAAATTCATGGGAAACGTGGTGGTTGATCATAGTATATATGTTTATCATGATAACATGAAATATATTATGACATTTTTAAATCAATGAATATTTCAATACATAAATGATCTTGGTTTTACCTAGATATTAAACTAATAGAAACATTGTCTTTAACGTTAGTTTATATAATTTTGACGTTGGTTTTTAACTAACGATGATGCCGCTGACATAAAAAAAATATTACATCTTACATCGATTTTTGTAAACTAATACAAAAAAAATTAAATTTATTTTGTAGTATCAATTTTTTAAAAACTGAATTCTAATAATACCCATCCACATCATTTTTGGAGTCGGTTTCTTTAAAAACTAATGTCTAAAGATAAAAAAAATTGGTGTCGGTTCCTAAAAAAATTGACGCCATTAATGAAAAAATTATTTTTGGGGTCAGTTCATACAAAACCTAATGCCAAAAATTAATTTTTTCTCACTATGTTTTAGGGAATTTTATATGCTTCCATCTGACTGGTCTTGGAGAAAGAACAGAGTTTCAGATCAATTGTTATGGTCATCAGAAGTTGAACTTGTTAGAGTTTCGATTGAAACAACTTGTCGGAAAGAAAACATGATAAAAATTAATTAAATTTACCTACAAAAAATTAAATAAAATGAACATAACATTAAGAACATATTTTAATAGTTTTAACTTCTTCTATCAAAATGATATGTTCTTGATCATTATATCTCTTATGTTTAGGGTAGAACTCACGCGATAATGAAAATGATGATCAATAATTTAATTTACACAATAGGTGGTAAATCTCATTCGGAAAGTTTTATATTTGAATCTCTATAATAATAATAAGTCATCATTGAAACAATGATAATCAAGTTTTATTATAAATGAATGATGATAATAACAAATAAAATAAATGATTAGAATAGGTACTTTATTCAAATTAATGATTGAAGCCACATTGAAAACAAGAATGAATTGAAGAGGGTGAAAATGATGAATGAAAGAGAAAATGTATTTATATATAGTATATGAAAATATTATTGATAGAGTTGTATGGAAATGTAGTCTATATTTTAAAAAATTAAATGTGTGTTGTAAAAAAATTGAAATTCTGATCTCACGTATTGAAGAATACTCTTTGGAATCAGTTTGGTTTGAAAATGACACAAAACAAGATTTACATAGGTATATTGGAATCTTTTTTGGAAAACCAATGTCAAAAATAAAAAAATTGGTATCATTTTTTAAATAAACCCACGCTAAAACATAAAAAAACATTTAGCATTAGTTTTTTTCTAACCAGTGCCAAAAATTAAAAAATTTATTGTCTTGATATCATTTTAAAAAAAGATGAGATATACTACAAATTTTTCTTGATGTCAGTTATTATGAAAACTAATGCCAAAAATTATAAAAATTTACAATGTTTAAGAACATTTTATATTCTTCAATTTGACTTGTCTTGGAGCTAAAATAGAGTAACAGATTAAAATTTATATCCTTTGAATGTTGGAATTCTTTAAGACTTCTATTATATAAGATCAACTTCCAACAACCCTAACTTTTAATCTGTAACTCTGTTTTTTCTCCATGACCACTCAAATCAATGATTAAGAAAATATTTAAAAAATTGAAAAAATATCTTATTATATGTGTTGTTTTTTAAAAAAATAACACCAAAAATATGTTTTCTTACATTTTTTGCATCAATTTTTAAAATAAATGACACCAAAAAGTCCCCAAAAACATATTTTATGTCGGTATTTAAGAAACCAACATCAAATTTATGACGTTAAAATCCATTTTTCTACTAGTGTTATCATAATTTGTAATTTAATTATAAATTTTTTATTCTTATATGACTTCTCTAACTCGAAAAGGAGTATAATTTGATTTGGACTAGAAATGAAAGAGTTCATTTTTTTAGATAGAACATATTTTTTAAATCTATGCTGATGTTGAATGATCTGGAGGCCCGGTAGGGCTATGAGGTCTTCTGTAATGCATTAGCATTAAGATTTAGATGTGATATTATAAGGGATAATTATGTATTTTCCTATCGCTCTGGGTAGCTTGGGCCAGATGAGAAGAATTGTCTTTCCCATCGCATTGAACTCGATGTTATGATACATACACTTAGTAGTTGGAAACATTACCATTTTGGAGAATGTTTTATCATGTATTATGACAACAATTGACTAAGTTATATATTCTCTCGCAAATATTTTAATCTCCTCCAAAACATTAGGTGGGATACATGATATCATTTTTCATTGATATCAGCAATACCCTATGGAAATGGAATATTGGAATTTATTTTTTAAGTAGGAAACATCTATCCAAGGCCATGAATGAATCATCAGATGAGTGGAACATGATGTATCTCATAGAAGAATTGCATATAAGAGTTCATGAATCAAGTGATATGGTTGTTTTGTTTACTGTTCAGTGGAACTATGGTATTCTTGATATGATTATTTTGAAAAAAACTGTGTGATGATAAATTCTACAGCATTAGATGCTCTCTTTAACATGGGGAGATGATTAATGAGTGTCATTTCTACCTAGAGGGTATTCTACTATTCTAGAATCAGTACACAAAAATATTTCCTTTTAGAAAACTTATTATTAGGGATTTTCATAATTCTTAGTGGGAAGTTCACATAAGAATGAAAAATTTGTTCCTTGTTATGCTGAGAATATTCTCTTATCCATGTCTGAGACAAGGAATATCAGATGTTACCCTTCATTGTTATATATTATAACAAGTTATGGCAGATCACCAAAGACCTTTATGTCTGTTTTAGTAGCATCAAATACCAACATGGATGTGGGATGTGATATAAATGGAATTTGTGGTTGAGATTCTATATATACTAGAAAAATAATAACGTGATATGTCTTGTGATTTAGATTCAAACAATACCATCTCACATTTTACCCATTTAGGATGAAACCAATGTTGAGTTGTAAAATCACTATTTGAAATATATTGTTCATTTTTATGGAGATACATTTTATATAGACACTGATAGAGATACATGTTTTACTTCTTTCTTTTGCAGAGTCCTTCAAGAGGCATTGGGATATTATGTTCCTTAGAGTATGATATACCATATGTATTCAGATTCCCACATAGAAAGATGTACAGATTCGTGAGGATATATTCTATTCTTGTGTTCATGAATTTCATGTGGCTTCATAAGACTAATTTAGAATAGTCCAGTTTTATTATAAAAATATTTACCAGTCTTCGATCAATATAGATCATTTTGAGGCAGTGTATGTCCAGACATGTAAATATCTATTGTGTTGGTCGAATATTGGTTACTTTTCCATGGTTGAACCAATATCATTTAAAAGGATGAAATTCATGATTTAGTTGATCATCAAAATAATTTTTATGTAATAGATTAGATAAAATACGTATTTTGAACGTCATCGTATACCATTGGAGTTTTCAGTTGGAGATAATTTTTATTGAATGTTTCACCATGTTTAGTTTATTGACAACAAAGGAGGAATTGGAAAATTGCACCTCAATTTGTGGGAACATTTAACAATATTGATATGGTGGTAAAATTGGATTACTATTTAGAATTTCTTTTATAGTTGACATCGATACATAACTTGTTCCATGTATATTAGCTACAAAATTAACTTTTTGGTCCATCTCTTGTTGTATGACGGAGTGATATTAAGGATGAATCTTATAACGACATGAAATATTATAATTAAAACTCACCATTTGATTAAATGTATTATTATGTAATATTACTAAAAACTACATTTTTGTATTTTTTAAAAGCCTCTTTGTGTTTAGTGGTAACCAATTATATATGCTTGGTATAAAAAACACACCATCCAGACTCACAATTAAAAAAAATCAAAATGCATCAATCAAAATGATGATTAAATCCATGGGGACCCATGTCATCCGGAGAAGGGATTACTTCCATAATCATTATCATGAGTCACAACAGATGATGGCTCTGTCCTGACACCTCCAACGTCATTATTTTCCAGCACCATGAAAGCACGCCGGAGCCCCCATCAACAAAAGCCAATCAATGCCACTCTACAACCAGTATGTAGAAATTAAAACTAGAAACAATTAGAAAATTTCACCAACCTACCTTTTCCAACCTCACATGTATATTTTCTCCATCATTGTCTCATAAAAAACAACATAAATCATCATTCAGATAAGATTTTTCAACTTTCGGAACCTGAAATCAAAAATCCATCATCAGAATGGCACTCCACCAGCATACCATACTTTCAAATCGGGAACTTACATCCTAAAATTTTATTGGCCACTCAAACACCACATAACAATGCTCCGATGAACCAACGCACCAGACTGACCTGGGGAGGGGAAATGAGACTCGAGTATAGGTAATATTTTGGAGGCTTAAACATCCATTGATATTTGAGTCCTCCTCCTTGAAATATCATACAAAAAAACTAACAATTTCAAATCATTCCACAAAATCATCCATCCACACAAAAACATAAAATATTAACAAAAAAAATAGAAACAGATATCCTCCATCAGAAAGAAATATCGAAAATTAATAGAAACAACTAGATTTTTGAGTAATGTAAGACAACACCGATGTAGAACAAGATTGAGACTATTGTTGATCCCACTCTAACACCATCCAAAGATAACCTAAAACCTTCATCGAGCCTAACCAAGATGTTGTCGAACCCACTGTGTTGTCCGTCAAGTGTAGAGTATAACGATATAATTTGAAACAACCACTGATACTGATACAAGTAATTCAAAGCCCAATCATGCTAATATATATACAGGTTTGATGCACAAGGGTCAGTCAGCAAGACTGGAGGTGAGGGGTGAAAAGTATCTAAACCAGCCACAACTTCGATCAAGGAGGGGGAAGATAAGAATAACATGAAAATGTAGAAAGTATGGAAAATAAAATAACTAGGATTTTCCATTGATAAAGATAAATATGAGATCAAATAACTTAATAACTAGGAAACCATTTTTGGGTGATGTTTAAGTTAATGTAGATAACGATTCTAACCTTGTTCGTCGAACCAAGACCTGAATGTACCACCATTGTGCAACATACCCATAGGCCATTTTCTAGTGAATTGAAGTGATATGTATAATGGACCTAGAAATATGAGTGCGTATATTTTTTTATCGACTAATGAAAATATTTTCATCATATTATTTTCATTTTATAATTGATTTTGTTAAATAAAAAACAAATATTATTTTTGGTTAATATTCCATTACAATTAAAAAAATTTATTTTGATTAATTAGTTGTCTTTTGAAATAAATATTTTTTAATAATATATTATTATCAAATAATTTTTATTAAATAAACAATATTACATAATTTTCTTATAGTTGTATGTAACTTTTAAATGGGTTAAAAATTATTAAAATCAAATAAAAACCAAAATTTCTTAAATAGTATTGGTTTCATTTTAAAATAAAAAATTAAAATATTAGTAAAAATATTTAGATAAAATGCTTATTATTATTAGAATAAGAATTTTGAAATTATCTAAGGTGTCTTTTTCATAATTTTCTTAGACAATCAAATTTTCGGAAAAAAAATTAAATGCCGTATAATTATACATTATGTATCATGACATCATAACAACCCAAAAGTGATGTAATAAATACAATAAATGTCATAAACGCAAAAATATATGTTCTACCTTTAAAATAATCTGATTTTATGTTTATTTAGTTAAATTTATAAAGGCTTTATGAATTGTCCAAAAACAATAAGATATCATAAGGTGTTAAAAACATATCTTTAAGTGTGTGACTGCCCTCCACATAATAAAATGAATTATTTTATTACCTTTAGACTTTAACCTAATAGAACAATGGGAACCACTCACATTCAGTAGAATTAAACGGAAAAACAGTGGGTTGTTTTGTGGTTTTGTTTATTTTATTATGCAGAGTCCAAAACCTAAATAATTATTATATCTCCATATTTTCCTATATAAACCCAATGGAAGTCCCATTTTTCATCACTAAAACTCCTTAGAGCCTTTAAATACTCTTCTATATACTCTCTAGAGTCATCCCAAGTTACCCCAACCTTTAAATAAGCCCCTACCAATAATTTTATGTCACACACTCAAGTAAGCAATTTCTCTCTTCTAATTTACATTCAAGAACTTATTTTATGTTATTTCTTTTTAGTTACATTTTATTATTGTGGGATATCATATTTAATATTCCCCTTACTATAAATTTAATATATAATTTATGGGATCCCCCTTTAACTCTCATCAATCCTCCCATGAATATTAATGTACACCCGTTACCATGACAAAATATAGTTATGATAATTTTCTTCATTCATGTTTATGCATTAAAGTATGCCTTATATATTAAATTTAAAATGTTTGAATATGTTTTTACATTTATAAATTACTTTAAATGTTATGAATATATAATGAGATACCCCATTCTCTCTCATCAATAAATTTTTATGAATATTTAAATGACGCTATTATGATGCTAAAATTTCACCACAGTTTTTCTTGCCAAAACAATTGTGTAGTGAATACAATACCCATTATTATCATGGGAATTCACATTTATGAACATATAATTTTTCATTATAGATTTAAATATAATTCTTCGGTATTTCATTTTTTTGGGATAAATTATGAGAATGAATAAATCCATGTTATATGATCTATGTGGAACACTTAATCTTGAGAATGAAATGAATGCGACGAGTGTGCATGAAATTATATATCACTCCAATGCATTGGATAATGATTAGTCTCGTGAGAAGTAAAATTTGGATTTGGGGTGATCCTGATTCCTTTATAATACTTTATCCTTATGATGTCTTGGTAGTTATCCATGACCTATGTTTATGATAGAGTATTTCATTATCCTTCCACATTCCCCATGTTAGGATTTTTATTCCATGCCATTTGTAATTGATCATTTTTACAATTCCTAATATTTTATGCCCCCTTTGATAGGCATATTCTCTAATATGTTTCACATTATGCCATATAAATTTCATTACTATGACTTATATCTCACCCTTTTCTTATGTACATCCCTCGATTATCATGTGTGGTTTTAGAAGCCGTTGAATATTATGATCATGTTTGGGAAGTTTTCAATAAAGATGAAGTATTTCATATATTATTTTTCTATGTTATGTACCAAATTATAATGTACACTAGAATTAATGAACTCAGTTGTTTTATTAAGGGTTAAATTATTTAATAAATCAGGAATTTATGTAAAATAAATATTAGGGGTTTTTTTATTTTTCATCGAGAAAATGTTCAGTTTTTTTATTTGGATTAGAAAACACTAGATAAAGACATAGGGATAAGTATAAGTAAAAGAAAACAGAGCTATATTTTTTATGTATAGTGTAAGTGGTTTTTCAATAAATTAAATCAATTACTAGATACTATAGGTGGATTTGTTTTTAGAACAGATGTATATTGGGGTAACAACTATGACAAGGTGTGTCGGGCCTGATTCAGTATAACTTAGTACATGGAAATGGGCCTTACTATGCACCTGCTTTGACACTCTAGGGGGATATGCTATGGTAAATTCATCATCTAATTGTGAACCATTTTTTAGTGAACATAAATATAGATAAATATATATGGTAGGAAATTGATCATGGATAACATAGATTGAATTCTAGAAATTCATATGTTTGGAAAAAATGTAATTTTAAAGTTTTCCATTTATTATCATTGGATTACATTTTATGTGTTTAATAGTTTAAAAATAATAATCCCTAATTTTACTATTAATCTACCCAATGCACTGAAATTTGAGGAACGGGGTAAAAAATAAATGCAATATGAAATTTGATGACTGCCACAATGATATGCATAACCCCATTTGAAAAAGAATCATAAAATTCATGATGATGCACTCCCAACTGACTTAGGATTTGAATAGAAACCTGGATCAAAAGGATCATCCAAATCCCCATAAGAGATAGAAATCTATGATTAAGAGAATTATGTGACAAAATCCTCAAACATTAATTGATCATCCTACCCTTTAATTATTGAACACTAGATCAACTCCATTGAGATGATATTCTCCTTTATTCCGTAGTTTGAATGAGGGAATGTTATATTGTATTTTTATTATATGTAGGGAGAATCTAATCAGTAGTGGGCATTAATATAAAATATGAATCCTAAAGAAGTGATGGAAGTGACGATGTAGACGGATTTCTGAAAAATGATTTTTAATAAATATTTTACTCCAACTCTCCATCTTAAAATGGAATGTGATTTCCTCACAATAAAGAAAAAATATTATGAATATATTATGGTGTATGAGGAAAACTTCACAGGACATTAAAAACACATCTCATACATTATCATTACCCACTGAATTCATTTTTAACACATCTTTGGCGGGATAATTCATAGTTGATTAATAGATGTGGAAACCCAATACATTGATAGGTATAAGAAAGTTGTCAGATGTGAACTAATAGTTAGAATGGAGATCAGTGGACAATAAGGGTATCACATTGATAATGAGTGTAAAGTAGAGTTTAATTATGATGGTCTGATGAATAAATCCAAAGGTGATATGAATTTTTTAACATCACACTTTTAAATGGTGTGGAAATAATCACCTCATAAATTTTTTAAGGGGTATGAGGAAATGATTTAGGTGCGGGAAGGAAGGGAACCTAGATAGATATTTTCGATAGGAGAAACCCGCTAATATAATAGAGGAAAGTAATGATCCAATAAAACCTTATTACATTTTGAATGATACAACTACATGTAACCAGTGAACTTTTAAAACCAATGAACTATGCTAAGGGGTTTTGGAGACATCCAATAACCTAAAAGTGAGCAATGAAGGACTTTTATTATCACAACCACCAAGGTGGATACTAACAATGTGATAGGGACATGTAAACTAAATATTCTTTCAAGAATAAAAATATTACTTTTTCATTCTAAATTTAAACAATACTTCATATCCCAAAATTTTAGTATAACTATTCACTCATCACCAAAAAACATGGAAGAGGAGATATCAGTGAAAAATGGAATGCGGGGAAATTATTAAATCCCAAGTATATAAATTCTCTCATATAATATTTTTTATGAATAAATTACTAATTATCCTTTTCATACTCCCTTTATTAAAATTTGATTCAATTTTTGTAATGAATTGGCTTTCCCTATATAGAACCAATAGAAAATTTCATGAGAAGGAAATCACCCTCTATATTGCGAATCATCCACCAATTCATTACATGTGAAAGGTGGAGGATGAATATTATTTATCACAAAAATCAAAACAATGGATATTATTGACCTATGTGAATGTATATCTATATCAAACTATTGAGTCTAAGGAAAGATTAAACATCAAATAAATTCACACCATGAGTGAATACGGTGATCTATTTCCCAAGTAATTGCTTGGCCTCCATCCTAGACAAGAGGATGAATTATCTATTGATCTTATACCTGGGGTGTTAACATTACCCAGAATCGATATAAAATTAATATTGTGGAATTTGAGGAGCTAAAGAAACAACTACAAGAGAATAATGATAAATGGTTCATACACCCAATTTCGTCAACAAGGGTTCCACGAGTACTCTTCATTATGTAAAAGGATGGGCCAATATGCCTTTTCCTTAATTGTGATGAGAGTAAAAAAATAAAAATAAGGAAAAAAATCTAATAAAATATATTGATGACGTGTTCGATCAGATACAGGGAGATAAATACTTTTCTGAGGTGGATCTACAGTTAGGATATTACCAAGTAAGGGTGAAGTGTGTGTGTTTGTGGGGGGGGGGGGTTATCCCCAAGGATACTATTTTTACATGTTATGGGTACTATGAGTTCATATAAATTAAATTAGGACTCCATAATTCACTAGAAATATTCATTGAAATGATTAATAGAGGATTTAGAGCTTATCTGAACATATTTTTGGTATTCTTTATAGATTATATTCTAATATACTCCAAAACATAGGAGGAAAATGATGATTATCTAAGAACAGTTCTAATGTCCTTGATAAATGAGAAGTTTTTTCAAAGCACAAAAATATGAGTTTTGGTTGAAGAAGTTATCTTTATTAGGAAATATCATCATATGAAATGGGATATCTATAGATACATCCAAAAAATAATCAATTAAAGGATGATTATGGAAAAAATCTTTAACATGTATCTATAGTTTTCATTGATTACTAGGGAACTTTCGTTAATTTGTGATAAAATTATCAGTATTTTCAAACCCACTAACCAAGATAACTCGAAAGGGAGTCATGTTTTATTAGAATGATTAATGTTAACACAACCATAAGGAGATGAAAATGAGTCTTATCACTGCACCAATTCTCAAACTAACCACAAGTGGAGACCATTTACTTGTATTTAGTGATACATAGAAGAAGGTATTTGGATACATGTTAGTAAGGAATGGTAAATTCAAATCATATTCTTCAACGATGTTGAAATTTCATGAACAGAATGACCCTACACATGATCGGGAGATAGTTTAAGTGAATTCCACTTTTAAAATATAGTGGTATTATCTCTTTAGGGAGATCTAGGAAATATATACTAATAAAAAATGATTAAGAATATATTCACACATAAAGTGTTCAATATAATCCAATGAATATGGTTATATCTGATCAGGAACTATAAATGATTCACTCTAATCATGTTTAATTAAATAATGTTTTGGATAGTCTAAGTAAAAAAGACCCAACAATTCTATCATTGATAAGAATTTACAAAAATCTAATATTCTATGATTTAGAAAAGATGTACATGGATATCATAAAGGAAGGAACATCATTGATCATTTCAAAAATTATATCTCCACTTTATCATTTGTTAAGGATAATGGATTATCAACATGATGATGATGGAATTCATAAGAATATGGAAACTATAAGAAAATTTAAATGCTTAATGTTTAGTGTTAATGAATACGTTGTTATTTTTCGGTCATGATTATGTGTACCATCAAGTACATAGATAAAATAGAACTGTTAGATGATTCGCCTAGGAAGAAAAAATATGTATTGATATCTCTGGGAGAACTATTGGTTGGAAAATATGAAGAAAGATATCATTGAATATACATCAATGTTCCTAGTATGTTAGCAAGTGAACTCCAAAAGGAAGAAGTCCAAGGGGATGCTAAAAAAATACTCATAAGTACAAGGAAATGGGAAAACATCCAGATGGACTTCATCCCTGGACATCCAAAGACATCTAGGGGAATTAATGTTATATGAGTTGTTTTAGATCGTCTAACAAATGCTTCTCACATTACTGTGATTTGATATGATTTATCGCTGGATAAAAATTATCAAATATACTTTATACAAGTGAAATGTATTAATGGATTAATTATATTGATTATTTCTTATCTAGATCCAATATTAACCTCCATATTTTAGAAAAGTCTCTAACAAGATCTAAAAACTATGCTAAACATCATTATGACTTTTCACACGCAAAGTAATGGCCAATAAAAGTGACATATCTATACACTTGAGGACATGATGATATCATTCTTAATTGAATTCAAAGGAGTATGGGAGAAACGTATTCCTCTAGTCTAGTTCCCTTACAATAAGAGACTCTACTATATAATCAAGATGTCTTCTTATGAATATATTTATGGGAAGAGGTGTAGAAAACCTAAATACTATAAAGATGTTGGTTAATGAAGACAACTAGGTCCTGAAATAGTCAAACAAATGGTGGAAAAGGTAATATCCATTTACCATGCAATCAATGATACTTAGAGTATACTGAAGAGAACTTGTGGAAAACATCAATGTGACCTAATATTTTATTTCAGAGACATTTTATTCATGAAGATGTCTATATGGAAGAAAGTGATGTGATTTGGTAAGAATGTAATTATTCTCCAAGGTACATCACCCCCTTTCAGATCCTTGATTGCATCAGAAGTGTGGCCTACCGACATGCACACCTACCAAAACTGTCCAATGTACATGATGTATTCCATGTATCTATATTGAGGATGTACATAAAAGACTCTTAATATTTAATCAATCCATATGTGGTACTATTGGAGAGCAATGTCTCAAATTAATAGTATCTTGTGTTAATCTCAGATCATAGAGACAATGTTCTTATAAATAAAAAAAATGTAATTGGTTTATGTGATGTGGAGAAAGAAAAAGTTTGATGATGTGATGTTGATACCAGTGGGAGTGATGAAATAGAGTTGAAATCTTTTTTTAGTGAGGGAATCAAAAATTTTAAGGGATAAATTTCTTATGGTGAAAATATTATAAAGACATAAACACATTACCCTTTGTATTAAATGTATTATTATGTAATTTGGATATAGAAAACACATTCTTGTATTTGTTTTTCTATGTTGTATTTTAAATATGATTGTGTATCTTTATCACTGATAATTTATTCATTGAACAATGATCACATGATTTCTGTAAATATAGGATTTTAACAAATACAATTGACATAGTTAAAGCAAGTGATGCCCACAACCAGTGGGATCATACCCACAAAACCCAATTTATTAGATCTTCGAAGGAAGATAGAATCATTGAGATTTTCCCTTTAACAACCCATTCTATGATTCAAAAACATTAACATAAGGGAAACCATTTACAGAATAAGGTCAAGCTCATCAATATCACAACCCAAACGATGTATGATGAACCACCCCATGGAAGTCTTGCAATCGTGCACCTAACCCTTTGGTGTTTGCTGCTTTATAAAGGGATATGTATCAAGACCCAATAAATATGAGTATCTACATTATATTTTATATAATAATGAAAATATTTTTATCCTATTACTATTATTTTATAAATGGATTTATTTAATAGAAAAAAAAATAATATTTTTGTTAAAATTTAAATATAATAAAGTATTTTTTTAGGAATTAATTAAATTATGAAATCAATAATATATTAATAAAAAATAATTTACATATATTTTTTATTAAATAAAAAATGATCGCATAATTTTTAGGAAGTAAAATATAATTTTTATAATGGTTTTGAAAATGATATTGTCAAAAAAACCAACATTTCATAATAAATGAAAAATTTATTTTGAATGTGAAAATTAGAATATTTAGTAAAATGCATAGATAAAATGGATTTTATTTTTGGGATAAAAAAGAATAAATTATCTAATGGTGTATATTTTATAATTTTTAGAGACCATCTAATTTTAAGGTAGAAATTAAATTATTTATAACTATAATTTGAGTATTGTTACATTGAATTGAACCAAAAGTTGTCTAATTAAAATCATAATGTTTATACATAACCAAATACATCTTATAAAATTAATATAATGTAATGTTATGTTAATTTGGAATTTTTTATAAAGCCTTTATAAATCCTCCAAATCCATTAATATATTTGAAGATGTTAGAATCATATATTTATGAGTGTGACTCACCTCAACATAAGAAATGATATTTTTTTTATTAAGATCCAATTTTTTACTTTTAAAAAAGTAAGAACAAATCCATGTTTCTAGACACTATTATAGAAATCCATGTGATGGATTGTGGTTTTGGTTTATTTATTATTTAGATTCTAAATCAAAAATAACAAATAAATTCCCATCTTTTCTTATATAAACACACCATGCTCTTATTTATCATCCCTAAAACTCCATGAAGCATGTTGATACTCATCAATACACTCTATATAGTCCTACCAAGGCACCCACATTCTATCAATAATCCCCTCCAATGTATTTGGAGACACACACTCAAGTAAGAGATTTACCTCTTCTCATTCCCATTCAAGCACTTATTTTATGTTAGGTATTTTGACTTCCATTTTATTATGTTGTGATATGTCGTTAAAAATTACAATACATTTAAATTTATTTATAAATGAACATATCACAATTTCACTCGCATTAATCCTCGCATGATATTTTATGTACACCCTTTATCATGCCAAAATATAGTTAAGATCCTATTCTTTGTTTATGTTTCTTCAATAACGTATGCCATTATTTTTCCAATTTATTGTGTTAGGATATTTTTACAAAGTCCCTATTACTTCAATTTGTTTTTTATGTGATTATAGACCCTATTCTCCCTTATAAAATATTTTTTATTAATATTTAATTGATATTTTTATTTAGCTGAAATTTATTGTGATATTTTTTGCCAAAACAATTTTGTAGTGAATAACATACCTATTACTGTAATGGTTTTCCCTATTTATGCTCATATAAATTTTCATTGGGGAATTAAATATTATTATTTCACACTCCATTATCACATAAAAAATTGTGATGATGAATTAATCCATGTTCTATGATCTATGTAGCATACATTACAAGAGAATGACTTGAAACATACAGGTGTACCTGAAATTATATAGTGCTCCAACACATTGGGTAATGTTTATTCCCATGAGTATTAATTTTTGTATATGGAGTGAACCCAATTACATTATATTACTTTTTCCATTGTTATTTCGTGGCTTATAGACTTGACCTACATTTATGAATCGATGTTTCTATATATTGACACATTTTCCATGTTATGATTATTATGTTATATAATGTATCATTGTTCATGATTATGATTACTATGATTTTTATTCCAAAATAATTTTCTTATGTTCTAACATGTATCACCATATTCCATTTTCATTCCCTTACAAGGCTTTATAGCTCACCCCTTTCTTTTGTATGTCCCCGGTATATCTCGTTCAGTTTTAAAAAAATAAAATATTATGATCATGTTAAGGATGTTTTCAATAACAATAAATTAATTTCTATTTTAATTTTTTTATGTATTTTATCTAATTAAAAATTAAAATATACTTATCAATCATCTTCATTTTATTAATTTGAACCGTATGAAATAAACCATTAATTCTTATGAAATAAAAATTATTGTTTTTAAAAACATGATTTACTCGTGACTGAGCATCTATAAAGGATAATTAATTATGAAACAAATTTTCAACGTGGGAGGATGATAATATAGTTCAATTGCGATGGAATAATTTTTATGATACTCAATAGACATGGTAGATGGAGGAAATTGTGGGGTAACTATGGCCCCATCTTTTTGTTATGGAGACTTCTTATCAGCCTATATAAGGAGAGAATGTTTCTATAGTGGGGAGGTTGTTACATTTTTTTACTATTTTTAGGTACTCATAATACTTATTTTAAATCATTATTATTTGGATCTCATTTAGTTGTTCATATGAATAAATTATGAAAAATATATTAGGCTCTTAGACTGAGAACAATTGTCCCATGAGTTTACAAAACAATGCACCATCATTGTTAAAACAGTGGAATCCTATGTAATGGGGGTTGGCACATTTTTTGAATGGTTTTAAAAAATTTGTGTCAACCATATAGATAATATGCACCCTGTAATAGGGGTTTATGTTAATAAATAATGGTCTGAGAAATCGTTCAACCCCACCCAGCTATCCATGCAAACTAGTTTTTATTATTCTAAAAAATGTCTAAGAAATTATATAACCCACATTGTTTACAACCTCTTGGACCCAAATCTTATTGTATATATTTACTAGGACATGGATTCGCTCATTGAATCATATTGGCCCCTAAAAACCCTTTCCAAATCATATAGAATCTTTGAAAATGTAAATTGATATTTCTTTTTTAAGGGATCTTCCCCCATTCTTTCTCTCCCGATATGTTCCACTCTCCTCCTTAATGTTTTATATATATCCATGTTTTTGGAGTGTCTATTATCTTTTTTTCGGTCATGAATATAGGAATGATTCACATATAATTATTTGTTACATTCTTCATTGAATTTTCCCATTGTAGGTGTTGCGATACATGATTTATTGATCCCAATGTGGGAGGTTCAATATAATTTTTGACAATTGATTTAACTTTATTTGTCTTTATTTAAAATAAATTTCATTCAATTGGATTATGAAAAATACTATTCACATCATATTGGGTTTTCAATTTTCGTTTTCATGAAAATTGTGGAAACCAATTATTTTAATGAGTTGTGGTCTGATTTATATTTGATGGAAATTATGGAATTTTATTTGTGGCAATTTAAATATGTAATTAATTGTTTTTAAATTGCGTTAAATTGTTTTGATAAGAACAATTTTTTTTATACTGAAAAAGGTATGATTAGATTAAAAAAACATTTATTGGGTTTTGATGATAAATTTTCATATATATATCATTATTATGAACTATTTTGAAATAATATTCCCATTATTGATTGTTGTTTGAGTACATGGAAACCCAGGTAGTTAGTGAGTTATTTGGAAAAAATGATTTTTTTCCACTCTTGAACACTAACATAGTCCTAGTGAAGCGAATATTCTTTTCATGTGATGTTAATTTATGCTATTTGACTACTATCATAGGGACTTGTGTACACATATTTCTAGGATCACTCAATTGATTATTTCAGGATCCCATATCATGGGACTATTGTACCTCTGGGAAGATAACCATGTTGCTTATTTGTGAATATTTATATATATTTCCTTGATTGTAAAACTTATTTACAAATTAATTGTAAATATATATAAACTATTTTTTATAAATTTTTATTTAATAATTTTTTTCAAATGTCTCTATCAATTCTAAATAATATGACATTTTTTTAGTGTGAAACGTTATTTCAATGGGTATTCTACTTAAAATTCAAAACATTTATTGGATTGTTTTATTATAATTTTATTATGGGATACCTAGTGAAGCCCTTTTTGTTTTTTGTTTTCACACAACCTACCTTTTTTATCAGGTTTTTTAGATTTCCTTCTTCCAGGTTCAACCAATGTAAAATTACTATTCGGAGGTGGTGGTTATTGATCATTGGGCATGGAGTTATATGTATTTATCAACTTGGGTTATTATTATTTATGTTTCTTTTACTTTGTGTATGTACTTTTTGTGTATATAAAAGTTTTAATTCCAGTAATTTTATAACTTTTGATTTTTCTTTTGAGAATAATGACTCATATATATTATTTCCACTGTTTTTGTGGAAATTTCTTTCCACCATTAACATGTATGATGTTGGGTGCTAGTCGAAAACCTATGACGAACCGAGACACCGTTCAAAAAATTTCATAGTTAAATTAGTTATTAGAGAACTAAGGTATCAAATTTGGTTTTTGACATACAACTTCCCCTCTCTAGGGTTTTGTGGTTATTATTATTTTATATAACTATTTTGTGGAAAATAATCATTTTAACCTATTTCCCTCGGATTCCGGGGATGATCTCCTTTTATGGTAGGTTCAAATATTCTGATCGGTTTCTAACGGGTTTTTTCGTAGAACCAGAAACATCTAATGATTCCACATCCATTCAGAACTACTTTCCAAATGTATGTGCTCAGTAGTTTGTGGACTGACGAGGCTTAGGAATTTTCATTGGTCGAGTGGATGGGAGGTCGGACTCATCACACATTTTTGAGGGGAATTATTTTCTACTCTAGGACTCTCTTTATATATTTAAGTTATGTTCATGAATCCTTATTACATTAACAAGTATAAAATGAGTTTTCCTTTAGATTTGACAATCAATGATCAATATGTAGGAAATTTATAGATTCTTTTATATGTATTTGAGGTTCTTCATCGATAGAGAATCATCTATATTTATTGGAGATTCTTGGTCAATGGTACCCTTCGAAACATTTATATAGAAGTCTCTTGGTCATTATGATGACCATTTTGGTTTTAAAGCCACTCAGTGGGGCACTTGAAGTTTATTGTCATTCAGAGGGACATGGATTATTTCAGAGTTGGGATCGGACCCGAAGATGGGCTACCTACGTATCCTTTGTTGAGAAAAGGAATCAGAACCCATGTAGTTCGAGTAAGGGAGTATGATGTTTATGATTGATGTCTCAAAGAAGGATGTCATAATTACTTTTACACTCTAAGCTCATGTCAGTCATGCTTGGTGTGAGAAACAAGAGGTATTGGTAAGAATCTGACAATTGTGCCATGAAAGATGCAATCATAATAAATAAGGTGGGACTTAGGTATGTATGACTGCCCCGATAAATGAAGATTTGGATTTACTTTAGGGAAGAAATTCAGGAACAGGGTCCATAAAGGTATATGTGCTTCATGGAGATTAAAATAATCTAACTTGGGACCTACTTCTGAAAAGGAGGCCCAAATTAGGAGAGCACTTATGATTGGTTTTTTTACTCCTAAGAAGGAATCCCAAATCAAAGGTAAATTAGGACTAGTCAAGAGGAATTAAGACTGGGGCTTACTTCTGAAAAGCAGTCCCAGTTTAAGAGACTTGAAAAATTAATGGAGTTGGGGCTTACTCCTGAAGAGGATGCCCAAATTAGGGGACTGGGGCTTACTCCTGAAAAGGAGGCCCAGGTTAGGAGAATTATGATTGGGGATTACTCCTGAAAAGGAGGCCTAGGTTAGGAGAATTAGGACTGGGGCTTACTCCTGAAAAGGAGGCACAGGTTAGGGATCTCTCATCTTAAACGATGAGGTTGAATGAATGAAATCTCAATCTTTAGTGACATAAAGATGTGTAAATCACTAGGTTTTGAGATATATTCCACAGAATTAATTTCAAATAAGGAAGTAAAATCAAGAAATCATGCCATAATTGGCTTTGAAGAGTGTCTTGAAGACTGAATCTTGAATAGGAATGGTGTAATTGCTTAAGAGGGGTGAAATGGGCAAGAATGGCACCCAAAAAGGCAGGGGCGCGCAAGTCCTGGTAGGCACGCAGGTACTGCGTGGGCACGCAAGTCGTGGTCGTGCAGGTATGCCTGCGCGACATATGGGGTACTTGCGCGATGGTTAACCAACAGGGTAGTACATGAGATACTCTCGATTAAAGCCTTCAGAATCCTCATGAGGTTCTTCCAGAAGAGGGGCACCCATGTTATATTGAAGGAGTGAGGCGGCGCGCAAGTGTGGCCTTTTCCCTTAAGGGTTTTCCACTCAGGTGTGCAAGTGTTGATGAGTTTCAACACTTAGGCCTTCCTCACCCTCTTTAGATCTTCCGTTCTAGGTAAGAAATTACCTTAAAAGTGTTTTGGAAGCTTTGAGAAGAGACTAGGGAACCGAGAGCTCAAATCTGAGTTTCTAGAAAAAATCCTCTCGAAATGGGGGGCCCACAGGGTCTATTTATAGGTAGGAGAAGACCCCGGGAGGTTATCACTTAGGTCGCGCAAGTCACTTTCATGACCATTATGCGTCACACAAGTGGACTTGCGCGACTATGAGGGAACTTGCACGACTTATGGGCAATCATCTCCTTGTTCATTCCTTTGACGATTTTTGATATTTTCTTCAAAGGATGAATAAATTTGTGCTAAGTAATTACCCTTTCCATTATTTTAGACAATGTGACGAAAAGGTGCGTCAAAAAAAGTCCCCCCTCAGAGTTGGATCCAAAAGAAATGCGGATTTGACTCTGAGGAAAAGAAGAAGAACAATGGAAAGGTGGAACGCACGTTTGGGCGCACATATGAGCTTCGGGCACGCAGAGTCCGACGCGTAGGGGTAAAGCCTTTAGTCGCCCAGGGTACGACGCGCAGGGTTCTGACCGCGTCTATAAATAGAGGGCCTCCCTTCCGTACAAAGCATCCAGATTTCCGTACTTCAAACCTTCGAGCTCTCGCCGCGCAGGTCACCTTAACCGTGTGGGTTGATCTGTTTTCCGGTGTTTCCTTGATAGTGCGTTGCTTTCATGGTATCTTGACTTACGTGGTGATACCTGCACACCAAATACTTGCACGACATATCCATACTTGCGCGCCAAGTTTTATACTTGCGCGTCTTAATGACTTTGACATTTTTCTGAATTCTTTCACAAATGTTATGAAAAATAAACCTATTTAAGAGTTAGTTTATTCAAATTTTTTGCAGATTAAATGACTCTTAAGGGAATTAAAATGGATTATGAACTAGCTAGAAATCAGATTGATGACATGATTAACATCATTGGCCATGATTATTATGATATCTGTGACAACACTCTCCCATATTTGGTTATGTACTTGAAGAAATATCATCTTAATTTCCCAAAGAGCATCTACCTGCCTCTATATGGTCATGGTCATCTGCAAGGATTCAATGTTCCAGATGCGAAGAACAACATGCCTGAAATCCAGCTGCACTGCTACTCCTCTATTTTGGTTATGTTTTGAATTAAGAGAAACAACAATGGTGTGAACTTTAAAATTCTTCCTCCATGTCATTTTATTGTAGATATGAAAATGGAAAACCCATGGGCTGAAATTTTTTCCGCTGTCAGTTGGTGGAGAGAAGAAAAACATGGCATTAGAGAAATATATGAAAATAGTACTCTCCCCAAATGTCTCTTTACTTCCAATGCTCCATTCTCAAATCTATGTATCCATCTTCCAAGTCTCTTGGACAAAAATAGAGTCACTATTTGATCAGCAGAAAATTTTCTCAAACCGCACTCAAGAACATCCTTTTACAACTGTTCTAAGAAGATCTAGTATTACTGAATCTCTTATTGTATCCAGTTGAATAAATTAATTCCAAGTGGTTGCTGATGAAGCTCGGGGTGCCGTAAATCAAATAAAAAGTTATGTTGAAAGCCTCTTGTAATTCTTGAAAATGAGAAGAGACTTCAGTCTGTGGATGTCCTTATAACTCTTGTGTATCAATGAAAAAAACTTTCACCTTCACTCATTTGTACCTGCATTCTCTTTTTCTACATGCTTTATATTTTTCCTAAGCCAATGGGCCTAGTAATCATAGTTTGATTTTTACTATGATTAATGTAAAAAACCCTAAAAACGTCGAACCTTTTAATTTCTCAATGTTACCTAAATCATACAAAATGTATGTTTAGTGAGCTAGGAACTTGACTTTTCTTCATAGTTCCCTTGTATTTTGTGGGTAGTTTAATGTCATGCACATCGGACATAAAAAGGCTAATGTTTAAGGTCGAAATAGCTTTGACTGAAATGGATTAGAATTGACTCAATTCCTTGAAAATTCATCTGAAAAACATATTACCATATTTAAGTTTGAGGTAAAATATGTAAGCTATGACTTAAGAATATTTGAATCCGAGAAATGATATAAAAAAGAGCTAAAAAGGCATTATAAGAAGTAGTTTCCAAGAATGAAGTTACCATTATTTAAAAAACCCGTTAGGGGGTAGAATTATGCAGGGCCACCTATGGGAATTTGCTGCATAGTTAAATAAAATAGTATCTCTTGGCTAACAGGTCTGTTATGTAGACTGTTTATGCAAGGCCACCGATGGGCACGTGCTGCATAGTTAGGCAAAAGAACTCTCAGGAATTTACTTTCCTAGTGCTAAAATCCAGTGAAAGTTTATGGAGATTCAAATCTTCCAATGTATAGAGTTTTCTATATGGAAAGAGGTACTTGAATTTGGAGAAGATATTTCCAAACAAGATTATCGAAGAACTGGATGAATATCACTCCTATGAAGGTCTGACCCAAACGTAGGGAAGGAGAATATAAACTATAGACTTGAATACTTTTAGATCATGAAAAAGGATATGGGAAAAATATGTTAAGGATGTATATTTTTGTGGAACCCTACATACTTTCATTTAAGACAAATAAAGACAAAAGAGGCATTCTTCCCAATAATGAAGTTACCACTATCCAAAAAACCCGTTAGGGGGTCGAATTATGCCGGGGCACCTAAGGGCATTGTCTTCATAGTCAAATAATAGTATCTTTTGGCTAACAATTCTGTTATGTATATTGTTTATGCAAGGCCACCTATGGGCACGTGCTGCATAGTCAGGAAAAATAACTCTCAGAAGTTTGACATTTTTGTGACTAGAAGTCATGAAAAGGGTTATGAGGATCTGAAAATATTTAAGTTTAGGATTATGACACATAAATATAGGTATTTATCAATGTATACAGAGATACACAGATCAATGCTAACCATAATCATGTTGTGGCTGGGTCCTGAATTGAAATATTGGACTTCACTACGTATCCCATAAGGATGAGAATCAAGCCATACGTATTTCTTAAACTACAGTTTGACATCGTGTGGGACAAAAGGATTAGAGATCTTAGATTAGGGTCATAGAGCTTGGACCATTTTAAGAAATACACAGTGTGTGTTTTCAATGGGACTTTTCAGCCAAGGGACTAAAATTGGAATTTGGGGTTAGGCCTAAAGACTTGGGGCTAGATTCGAGGGACACTCGAACGTTCCTAGGTATCCCATAAGGATGGGAATCAAGCCCACGTAGTTCTAGAAATACCCTTTGTACAAATTTGGTTTGTACATATGAAGGGTGAAAGGGGACTTTAGTACAATGATGGTTTAACCCAAGATAAAAGGTTTGGGCGTTTCCATGTATGCACGTAGTCTTTGAAATGAAACATGATTGAATAATCAATGTAAATAATGATTCCCTCTCAGGTGAGGGTATCAAAAAATATTGTAGTTTATTGTCATACTGGAAAAAAATGTTTTATATTTTAACATCGTATAACAAGGAAGAAAGTGAACCAATGTAAAGATATTGATTCTAGGGGCGGTTTCACGAATCAACATCGTATGAGATGGAGGTGAACCGATGTGAAGAGATTGGTTTTGGGCTTGAACATTGGGAGGTTTCTTAAATACCCAGCCTAGAAGGAAAGGATCAAAGTCCGTGTAGTTTAATTAAATAATGAATTAATGATCAAGTTGTTCTTGGGGACAATGACCTAAAAAATAATGTTGGGGCTTACACATGGTTAGCATCGCAAAGAGAGTGTTATGGTTGAAGTTTTATCTAAGCTCACGTGAGTCATACTCGGTGTGAGAAACAAGAGGTAACAACAACCTTAACGATGCATAGTTTAATGTCATGTAGGACATACAAAGGGACTATGCAGTTTAGAGTCTTGCAGTTAGGACTATTGGTGCTGCATAGTTTAATGTCATGTAGGACGTATCACGTACTTTCTGTACAGTTTAGTGTCATGTAGTCAGGACGATGGGGAAAATAGAGTTTAACGTCATGTTGGACGAAAGGAGGACTATGTAGTTTAATGTCATGCAGTGAGGACAAAAGAGTACACCATTTAACGTCATGTTCGACGCATTGTGGATTTTTCCCACAGTTTAATGTCTTGCTGGACAAAAGTGTAGTTTAAGGTTATACAAGACCTTTGATGATTATGTAGTTTAACTTCTTTCCAGACATAAGGGACTTTTATACAGTTTAGCATCATGTAGTTAGGACGTCACAGTTTAACGTCTTGCTGGACGTAAGGGACTTGAAAATAGTTTAGGGTCATATGCATGGACCGTTGGTGATGCAGTTTAAGGTCATAGAAGACCAAGTTGCAGTTTAATGTCATACTGGACCATTGATGTAGTTTAAGGTCATACAGGACCTAGTTGCGGTTTAAGGCCATACTGGACCATTTAGGGAACTTTTTCACAGTTTAATGTCGTTTGGGACGAAGTTGCAGTTTAAGTTCATACTGGACCATTTTGGTATTTTTTAACGTCATATAGTAAGGACGAAGTACAGTTTAATGTCATGTAGGACATATTAAAGGACTTTTGTACAGTTTAGCATCATGTAGCTAGGAGGAAGTAGGGACTTTGCAGTTTAATGTCATGCAGTGAGGACAAATTTGGGGAATTGTTTTTCATAGTTTAACATTGTGTGGGACGAAATTAATACAAATAGTCTAAGTTCATATGTATGGACTATTGCTGTATAGTTTAACATCATATATCAAGGACAAAGCACAGTACTTTTCAGTTTATACAAAATACTTCTTCAAAAATCTGGCATTGGTTGGAGTAGTGATGAGTTCTCCATCCATCGAGATTAATGAATAAGCTCCATTGGAGTAGACCCTATGAATTGAATAAGGTCCTTCCCATTTTGGTTCAAGTTTGGGAGGTTTATTTCTTGGTATCATTGGAGTTCTCAGAAATAATACCAATTCTCCCCTAGTGAATGAACGGAGACTAACTTTTTCGTTAAAAGCTCGTGCTATTTGATTCTGATAGACTTCCATGTGGTACAAAGTGCACAATCTTTTCTCATATAACTATTCCAATTCATTCAATACCTTTTGATATTGTTCATCTGTAGATGATTGATCACAAATGGAAACTCTGAGCGAGGATAGTTTAACTTCAATGGGAAAGATGACTTCCGTTCCATATACTAATGAATATGGAGTTGACCGAGTTGCAGTGCGGGTGGTAGTCCGATAAGCCCATAAAGCATGAAAGATTTTATCAGGCCATGACCTCTTATCTTTATCCACCATCTTTTGTAGTATATTTGAAAGAGTCTTGTTAAAGGCTTCTATCTGGGAATTGGACGTTGCATGATACTGAGATGAATGGTTGGATTTGATGTTGTATTCTTGATAAAAATACTTCACCTCGGATGAACAGAAATTTGTTCCATTATCCATCAATATGGTATGAGGAACACTAAATCTGGTAATGATGTTAGACTTGATGAAGCTAACAATGCATTTAGAACTGACTTCCTTGAGAGGTATTGCCTTTTCCCATTTGGAAAAGAAGTCAGTAGTAGTAAGAATGTACTTAATCTGCTTGGCCGTAGCCGAAGGGTAAGGTCCCACCACATCCATTCCCCATGTGGACAATGGCCATGAGTATTTAGCCCTATGAAGCAACTATGGAGGTTGATGAATGAAGTTGGCATGTACTTGGCATGAATGACACTTCTTTGTGAAATCGACACAATCTTGTATCATTGAAGGCCAAAAATATCCAAGCCTTCGAATCTGATCAGACAGTCTATGTCCAGACTGGTGGGCACCACAGAATCCTACATGCACTTCTTTCATGATAGCCATTGTCTCTTCTCCATCAATGCCTCTAAAGAGAACTCCATCAAAACCACATTTGTAGAGAATTTTCTCTATGTGATCTGGGCTGTCATTAAGAGTAAAATTAACCACACGTCACCGGATTTGTTCTTTCTCAACTCTATCAGGTAGAAGTCTTCCATTTTGAAGGTATTCCCTGATAGGTGACATTCATCCTGTAGTATGACCATACGGTTCAGGAATGTGACAAATTTCATTAATTTCCTCTGTTCTGATTCAAACATAAGGTGAAATTGCATGACGGTGGGAAATACTGATGGTTGTCTCATCCCGATTTGGATCTTCCAGAGCTGTGGCTATATTAGCCAATGCATCATCATGATCGTTTTGTGATCTTGGGACATAAGAAAATGTCGGTTCCAAATGGAATTCCACCATTAACTCTCTGAAGTAATCATAGAAATGGATTAGTTCTTCTTTTCTGATGGCATAATCCCCATTGACTTGTTTGATTACTAGGTCTGAATCACCTTTCACCTTTAAGTGATTCACTTGTACTTGAAGTGATAATTCCAAGCCTACGATGGGAGCTTGGTATTATGCTTCTTTATTGGTACCACCTTCCCACAATAAGAAGGAATAAGGTAACACTGCCTTTTTTGGATAAATGAGCACAATTCCTAAGACAACTTTGCTGAATTTAGGATTTTCCATTTTCCTACCTGTTGGACTTCTGGAAGCACCATCAAAATACATTTCCCATGCCTGAGGACTTTCTTGAATAGAGAATACTTCCTCATCAGGGAGATCAATATCTGAAGATGTGTTTTCCACTGAAGGGTGTTCAGCTAGGAAATCAGTCAGAGCTTGGCCCTTTATCACCTTTTGAGACACATAATGAATGTCGAATTGCTGCAAAATAACTTCCCACCTTACCAGACGTCTTGTAATCATTAGACTACTTAGGATAAATTTGAGCAGGATATTGCGAGATACCAATTGGACCTCGTGATGTTGCAGGTAGTGTCTCAACTTCTGAACTGCAAAGAGTAATGCCAGGCAGCACTTCTCAATACTTGAATACCAGGTTTCTGCTTCATGCATGGTTCGACTAAGATAGTAGAGACTGTTTTCATTCCTAGAATCATTATTTTGAGCAAGAAAGGCACCCAATGATCGATCTAGAGCTGTCACGTAAAGGATAAGTGGTCTTCCTTCAACAGGTGGCATGAGTACCAGTGGTCTCAAGAGGTATTTCTTGAGAATATCCAATGCTTCTTGAAATTCTTTAGTCCACTGGTAAGTGACTCCCTTCTTCATCAATTTGGTGAAGGGTAAACTTTTGCCTGCCAAATTGGGGATGAAACGCCGAATATAGGCTAAGTGTCCTTGAAGTCCTCTTAATTAATTCAAATTTTGAGGAGGTGACATACCAAAGATTGACTTGGTCTTCTCAGGATCGACTTCAATACCATAATGGCATACAACAAAGCCGAAATTGTTTCCTGAGGTTACCCCAAAAACACATTTTAAGGGGTTCATCTTCAAATTATGTTGTCGAATCTTGCATAATATGACTTCCAAATCAGCCAAATGATTATAAAGTTGTTTGGATTTAACTACCAAATCATCTACATAGCATTCAACAAACATTCCTAAGAAGGGATTGAAGATATGATGCATGGCATGCTGATAAGTTTCACCTACATTCTTTAAGCCGAAGGGCATTACCCGGTAGAAAAACACACCCTGAGGGGATCTGAAGGTTGTAGATTCCTCGTCTTCTAGGGCCATTTAGATCTGATTATATCCAGAATATCGATCCATGAAGGAAAGTGCTTCATAGCCAGCTATTGCATCAACTAGAAGTTCTGTAATCGGAACTGGGAAATCAGCCTTAGGACAATGCCGATTAAGATCTCTGAAATCGATGCAAACTCTAATTTGTCCATTCTTTTTCTTTACAGGGACAATATTAGCCACCCATTTGGGATATTTAACTTCTATGACGAAGTTAGATTTGATAAGCTTATCCACTTCAGCTTCAATTTTGGAAGCATAGGTTGGGTGTGTTCTTCTCGCGGCTTTCTTAAATCCTCGATGTTCTTCTGGTAAACCCAAATGATGAGTAGCAACATCAGGATCAAGCTCGGGAATTTCTGTATATTTCCAAGAAAATATATCTCTATTTTGCTTTAGAAATTAAATATACATCTCTTGTTCTTCATGAGTCATGGCCGCACTGATTAAAGTGGGGCATGGATCTTCTTTTGTACCCAGATTTATTTCTCTGAGTTCATCCACAGTGGTAGATATACCCTCTTCAAATGCCGGAGGAGCATCTCTGAGATCATCCTCTTCTTCTTCATCATGTGTTATTTCTTCCTTTTCTACTTGCATAGTAGATGATAAAGTAGAATTCTCATGATCCGAAGAGATGTCAAAATTTTCATATCTTGAAGAAGAAGCTTCCATTTCTGACCCGATTGATGATGAAGGGTATTCTTTGGGTAATAAAGAGGAGATGATGGATTGAGAATCGAAAAAATTGTTCACCACTGATGTTGCTATAACTTCTTCTGGCCTAATTGGCGAAGCATAGACTTGTTGGATTTCAGCATATGAAAAGAAGACGTCACCATTTGTGCTTTGATCACTGCTTGGTAGATTACCAATTTCTCCCATGTTGTCTGGCTCGATTTCCGTAATTGACATTATGGATCATTCCATAAGATTATTTTGATTTGGGTCTATCTTTTCAATTTTACTGATAGGGAATACATAATCTGTACTCACATGTGTAAATGGATTTACTGGAATTTTTTCCAAACCATATGGATCATTAACTTTGGTAATCTCCTTTGTTATGGATTTCTCCCTTTGATTCATGTGATAGAATTACGCCTCAATGTATTGAGACTCACATGTCTTGAACGGGGCCTTATCACCATACAATGTCTCAACATGACCATAGAAACAATATTTGAGACATTGATGGTATGATGAAGGGAAAACCGCATGTTGATGTAGCCAGGGTCTTCCGAGCAACATGTTGAAGGCTGAGTCTTGATCAACAACCATGAAATCTGAATTGGATACAAGATCTCCAAACTGAGTTCTGAGTGTAACCTCGCCCAGAGGTTCTTGTTCATTTTTATCATATCATTGTAACATCATGGTAGAAGGAGATAAATCAGATTCCATGAGGCCCAATCAACGAAGTGTACGAATGGGAATGAGGTTGACTCCTGAACCATTGTTAATGAAATCTCTCCGAACATCCACACCATTGACCTTTCCATACAAGTACAATGGTATAATATGTCCATGCACAAAATCATTTTCATCTTCATCAGTAAAGGATATTATTTCAGGGAATTCTGTAGGATTATTCTCTATGTGATAGACTTCAGCTGCAACAATTTCAGTTTCAAACACCTGAGGACTTGACAAAGCCTCGATAAGTGCTTCCTGAAGACCTTTTGACAGATTCAGAGCATCCAAAATTGATAACTTGTCTGGTACTTGGGCCAAGTGTTTCAATATATCATACTTTTGATCTAGAGGTCTACGTTTCCCAATAGGAATATGTGGTTTAGATGGTACCTTGGAAACAGATGCTTTGGAAGTTAATGAATCTTGTATTGGGATAGGAGTTGGCAATAATCCTGGTTTTGGAAGATTAGACCGATTAGATCCATTTACATGCTGAGAGGAAGATGATGGAACCTTCAACCGGTCTTCCAAAACAATTGTGTCAGGACTAAATTTTCTATTGGTAGACGAACTTGATTGTTCTTAATGAGCTCGCTAAAGGGCTCTACCACGAGTTTCTGCTGTGTACACAGTTCTAGAAGGGGTAGAATTGGAATAGTGGGTTCTGAAAGATCCACGTCTTCCCCTATATCCTGAGCCCCTGGAACTTCCTCTGATTCCTCTGTTTGATACAGGGAATTTAGGCTCATTGAAATCAAAACTACGACTGGCATATGGATCTGTTAATTGAATCATATTAACAGAACTAAAGATTAACTCTTCGTCTGATGAAGACTCTGCCTGATTATCCTTTCTAGGATATTCCGTTTGGTGGGGTGGTGCTCGTGGCTTTGATGTAGATGGCATGAAGTCTGCCAAAGTCAAAGATAACTTAGGATTTGACACATATTCATCTTCTTCTGATTCTTTTTCTTTCTTTGAATCATGCCATTTCTTTGAGGACTTTCCCTCTGACGAATAGGGTTTTTCTGTAACATTCATGGAATACGACACAATTGGTTTCTTTAATTGTGTTCGCAAAATAGCATGAGTTCGATTGATTGTCTTTCTGACCATCCAATCATCATACTTCTGTGCATTTTTGCTTTTGAATTCTTTCAATTCACCTTCCTCCACTGGAACTGTAGCAGTGACACATGCTACCTGGGATGAGGAGCCTTTCAATGTGACTTGTCTCTAGTCGACCATATTTTACAGGAGGTCTTTGAAGACAAAAACCTCCTGGAAGGGATGCCCCAAAATTTGATGAAAAGGGAAATAATTTGGACGGTCTTCATATCCTTTCTTGTTTGGCCTCTTGGGTATTGGAAATTGAACCAAATTTCTTTCCAGAGCTGAAATGAAATAACCAGGAACTTGTTCATTTTGGAAAGAGTATGTTTTTCTCTTAAGATCCTCAAATTTTTTTCGTCTTTGATCTTTTTGATCGTCTGGACGAAAAGGCCTTTGTTGTTGGTGGTCAGAAGGTGGAGCCCTTCGAGAAGATGAAGGTTTTTAGGTAGAAATAGGTACAGTTTCTTGTTTAAGAATAACTGTAGCAGTTTCTGCTTTACCCATTCTCCTTCCTAGAGCTGATGGAATTACATGAGATTTAGCATCAGCCTGTATATGGGAATCTTCAATCTGCTAAGCGATTGAAGTAAGGTCTCGAAACCCTCCTGTGTATTATACCGGGATTAATGGCGTGCGTAATTCGTCACATAGATTTTCCACACAGATTGGAAATAATTATTCTTGAGGGGGTGCTAAACTCAAGAAATATGTTAATCCCTTCCATCGAGTAATGAAATCAGAGACCCTTTCATTCTCCCTTTGCTTACAGTTTCTAAGATCGAAAACTGTTGTCTTTGGAAAAGTTGAGCTGAACTAAAGGAGGAATTTTTGGCGAAGATCCTCCCATTCGGTTATTGACCGGGATTGCAGGCTTGTATACCAAACAAAAGCTGGTCCTTGCAAGGTTCGCATGAAGCATATGAGTTTCACTACTTTTTTCTGCTCGAGAGTTCCCATCATAGGATCACAACAAGACACGTAATGCATCAAATGCTGCTCAGGATCGCCTGATCCATTGAAAATAGGGAATAGAGGGTTCCCAAAACTGGATGGAGGAGAAATTAAATCTACCCATTTCAGGTAAACATTATTTTCCAGTTGAACTTGTGCACGTTTCACTTCCATAGTTTCTAACCGAGCTGTTAATGAATCAATAGTACTTACTAACTTTTGAGAAACATCTGGTTGAACTTGGACTTGGGTAGTTGAAATAACTGGAGCTTGGACTGATGTGGCGATTGGTGGTTCAACTGATGGTAGCACTACCAACTGTTTTTGCACCTGATCCGTAGGATTAGACCTGTGAGAGTGTACTGATAGAGGAGGATATTCTTGATCCATCTCAGTAGCTGCAAAAAAATCCTTTGGAAAACTGAATCCAGCATGCTTAAGAAGAAGACTACTTTGAAGTAGTTCTGCATTCAACCTTCTTAATTCCTTTATTTATTCCTCCTGTTGTGAAAACCTTTTCTCTAATGAGAGCGATTAAACTTCTCCAGAGGAAGTATATGTAACCTAGTTCTTTCCCTTCCCTTTGTTAGATCCTTTACGGAGAGGGGGAAGTGGGTTACTCAAAGGATTACCTAGGTTCTGAGTAATCCTTTGACTTCGTGTACGCACACCTTCTTCATTTGTGTCAGTGAGTACATCTTCTTGAACAGGAACCTCTTCATATGAGTCCCCTGAGTGAGCCTCATTTGGTGGATCAACAACAACAGCATTGATGACATTGATTGATGCATAACTCATTGAATCCCTTCTATCAGCATTTCTATGATATTGTCTTCTTATATATCTTTTATGAGACATTTCCTTTTTTTGATTCGATCCCTCAGGAACTTCTTGACGAACCGTAATTTGGAGGGAATCTCTTGATAATTTTTCTCTTCGCTCCTCTTGAGGTTTCTTCACCAATCGAGAAAAGATCGACTTTCTCTGAGGAGGGGATTGATGATTTGAAAAAGTCCCCAATACAGTGGACTGGGGATGTTCCTACTGTTCTCGCTCAACTTCTCGAATCCTATTTGTGGATTTTGAGGGTTGGTTTAAAAGAGTCCCCAGTCTGCCGAGCTGGGGTGCTTCATGAAATGCTATTTCTGAGACTTTCATGAAAGTCCTCTTGATCTTGAGAACCTTAGTCTAGAAATTAGCTGGATGCATTAACCTGTATCCAATTTTATCACCCAGTTCAGAAGACCGTTGGATGACTTCTGAAACTTCTGTCACTTGGTGACATGCCTGCTCCAAACAAGAGGCATGTTTAATATTCTCGTCTACTTGATGCAAGATTAACTCAACAACGTGTTCACTGTATTCTTGATTTTGAGAGGAACTAGTTGAAACCTGTTCTTGGGCAAGCTTTTGATTACAAACAATGCCCATTGACTATGGCCGACCATGGGAAATAAAATTGCATGAGACCATTTTTGGCGGGCTTTGTGACTGGAGAGCACCATGAAATTCAGTGCTCCATGAACACGCAATCCTCTGACATGAATACCAGATGGGGCATTGTAAATTAATTGATGTAATATTCTTAGTGCGCCAAGGAATGAACTTTGAAGGGCTCTCTGCTTCTTTTCAGCCTTCAGATATCGAGAGACTGATCGAGATGCAAAATCAATCTGAAGTTGTAACCCTTCTATTATCTGAAGATGATTTTCATATTCATCATAAGATAATAATTTCTTTTTAAAATAACAAAGAGTTTTCTATATGATGAGACGAATATCATGAATTTCATCATCTGTTAACATTTCTGGAATATTATACTAAGAGTCAGCCAAAGGCCAAAACATGACTGTCACTTCACCTTTCGCCAGTTGTTTTCTCATGTTCATCATTTCCTATTTGTCATTTGATGAAGATTCTTCTACCTGATTTGACCAGAGTTGGTGTTTACTTGTTGCTTCATTGGATTCAACAGGATTGGTAGAGAAATCATTGATCAAACTAGAAGATGCGTCACTTAGGAGTGGTTCGGAGAATGACCTAAACCCTGGGTTCTCTTCTGATTGAGAAAGTATTTCACCTGCTAGTTATGAAGCTTCAGACATGACTGGTTTCGCATTTTCAAGTGCCTCAAGATAAGAGGGCTTTCTCGGCACTACATTGTCCACTAGAGCATTTTCTGGGCAATGTGCATCACTACTGCAGAGAGGACTTTCGCAGAGAAATTCATCATCATGGGGAGGACCACCATAATGGGTTACATCAAAATATGATATCTCTTTCTCCTTGGTCTTCTGACCACACAGAGGGTTCCTGTGGCTCTCATCTTAAGGTGAAACTTCGAGATCAACCGAATTATCATAAAGCAAGCCTTCATGAGGAAGTGTCTATTGAAGACCTTCGGAATTAACGTCCCCACTATTGGGAAATGAGGGAGTTGAATCTTGAATTTAAACAGACAATTGTTTGAGGGCTTCAAGAACTCCAGCATCGAGCAAGTCCTTGTTACTGATTGGATCTTGATCTCCTAACTATGCCGGGCGGGTCTTTTTCTTAGATTCCTTCTTACTCGCCTTGGAAACCACTTGTTGATGAATGTAGTTTCTCTGAGCAGGTGTATATGCCTGGTCAGGAATGATGGCCAGGTTAGGCTGATGATCTCCACTCAAATTAGGTGTATATACTTGACTTGGTTTTCCGTATGATATGGGGGAGTATGCCCCACAACCCTATTGGACTGGAACAGATGTGTGTGTCTGTTCCGGAGTAAATTGTTGATGTGTCACTCCATTGGTAAGGATAGATTTATGTGTCTTTCCCTGAGATGCCACTGAAGTTGTTATAATATCCTGGTAGGCCTCCATAATATGACCAGGGATTTGCTTCTGCTCTTTCACCATTGATAGAATATGCTTGGTGACTTTAGCTTCCGGAACAGGAATATACGTCCATTCAGGGCTTGGATTAGGTGTATGTGCATGCTCCTGTCCTCCTTTTCCTATCAGTGAATCCTTACAGTACTCATGTGTGGGGGTAGAGAGTTGAGTCTGCCTTCTATTTGTTTTTGGGGCTTTCCTACTAACTTCTCTGAATGCTACCAAGCGAGACTGTTGGTAGTATTGATTAATACCAGCAGGTGTTTGTGCCAGCTGATTGCACTTCGCCAAACGTGGTTGATGAGATCCATCATATGTAGTCAGAAGAGCCTGATGACTATGTTATGATGTATAAACAGTTGTATGTTCCTGCCTATAATACTCCACCGTAATTGCCTGGTGGGATTGGCATGATGCTGCCAGACGAGTCTGCCGGACAGCGGAAATAAAACAGGCAGGTGTATGTGCCTGCTCGTTGCTTGCCACCAAGTTAGGTTATTGGGCTTCTCTGTAGATGGAAGAGATGAGAACCTTCTCAATTTTGACCGGATTCCACCTCTGGTGGTTCTTCTTGCTTGCTCGGGTTCGAGGAATCTGAGCAGAATGCCTGGAGTCAGTACCCTCATCATGTTGAGGGCGCACTGTCGCACGAGTCTGGCGGCGATTGTTGGTGGGAGCCCTCAGGAAGGACTCTTGTTTGTTTTAATTAAGGTCCTGAGGGACCTTCTCATTCACCTCCCTAAAATAAGGGATTTCATAGTGATTTCATTCCGGGGATAACGACCCAAAACGGTTAGAGACGGTAGTCAGCACCGCCTGCTTCTTGATCACTGGTCGTCGTTTTCCGGACGACCGATGTGAATTATTTACATGGAGGGCTTGTTGGGCAGCCTCTAGAGTTGGGATGGTACCGTGTTGATGGTGCTTCTTAACCAGTGCATTTGATACCCATCATTGAAGATGCTGAGTAGGTGATATCGTCCTTAGAGCGGACGACGATCTAGCAGTAGTAGCACTAGTGGCATTTGCAGCAGCAGTATTCACAGGTCTGAACTTGAGAGCAGCCATTCTAGAAATACAGAAGATCTTGGAAAAGAGTTCCTGTTTCCAATAACAGACGTAATCAAGATAAATTCAGCCACTACATATTTTGGATGAGCACATATTTCAATGATTGTTTTTGTTGGCCCTCTCATTGAGTTTTAAATAGGGGCCTAACAAAATAGGTAAAACATTATTTTAACTTGATTAAGGATTCACGTCGGGTTCACCATTTTGGTTTCCCTCGGATTCCGAGGATGATCTCCTTTGATGGGAGGTTCAAAAATTCTGATCAGTTTCTAATGGGGTTGTTCGTAGAACCAGAAACATCCAATGATTCCACATCGACCTACTTTCCAAAGGTAGGGTCTCATTAGTTTGTGGACTGATGAGGCTTAGGAATTTGCATTGGTCGAGAGGATGAGAGGTTGGACTCATCAGACCTTTTGAGGAGAATTATTGTCTACTCCGGGACTCTCTTCATAGATTTAAGTTATGTTCGGGAATCCTTATTACATTACCATGTATAAAATGAGTTTTCCTTTAGATTGGAGAATCAATGATCAATATGTAGGAAATTTAGAGAATCTTTTATATGTATTTGAGGTTCTTCATCGATAGAGAATCATCTGTATTTATTGGAGATTCTTGGTCAATGGTACCCTTCGACACATTTATATAGAAGTCTCTTGGTCATTATGATGACCATGCTGGTTTTAAAGCCACTCAGTGGGGCACCTGAAGTTTATTGTCATTCAGAAGGACATGGATTATTTCAGAGTTGGGATCGAACCCTTAGATGGGCTACCTACATATCGTTTGTTGAGAAAAGGAATCAGAACCCATGTAGTTCGAGTAAGGGAGTATGATGTTTATGATTGATGGCTCAAATAAGGATTTCATAATTACTTTTACACTCTAAGCTCACGTGATTCATGCTCAATGTGAGAAACAAGAGGTATTGGTACGAATCAGACAGTTGTGCCATGAAAGATGAAATCATATGAAATAAGGTGGGACTTAGGTATGTATGACTGCCTAGATAAATTAAGATTTGGATTTACTTCTTGGAAGAAATCCAGGAACAGGGTCCATAGAGGTATATGTGCTTTATGGAGATTTGAATACTCTAACTTGGGACTTACTTGTGAAAAGGAGGCCCAAATTAGGAGAGGACTTATGATTGTTTTTTTACTCCTGAGAAGGAATCCCAAATCAAAGGTAAATTAGGACTGGTCAAGAGGAATTAGGACTAGGGCTTAATCCTGAAAAGGAGGCCCAGGTTAAAAGACTTAAAAAATTAAGGGATTTAGGGCTTACTCCTGAAGAGGATGCCCAAATTAGGGGACTGGGGCTTACTCCTGAAAAGGAGGCCCAGGTTAGGAGAATTATGACTGGGGCTTACTCCTGAAAAGGAGGCCCAGGTTATGAGAATTATAACTGGGGCTTACTCCTGAAAAGGAGGACCAGGTTAGGAAAATTATGACTGGGGCTTACTTCTGAAAAGGAGGCCCAGGTTAGGGGATCTCTCATCTTAAACGATGAGGTTGAATGAATGAAATATCAATCTTTAGTGACATAAAGATTTGTAAATCACTAGGTTTTGAGATATATTCCACAGAATTCCTTTCAGATAAGGAAGTCAAATCAAGAAATTATGCCATAAATGGCTTTGAAGAGTGTCTTGAAGAATGAATCATGAATAGGAAAGGTGGAATGGCTTAAGAGGGGTGAAATGGGAAATAAGGGCACCCAAAAAGGCAGGGGCACGCAAGTCCTGGCAGGCGCGCAGGTACTGCGTGGGCGCGCAAGTCATGGTCGCACAGGTATTCCTGCACGACATATGGGGTACTTGCGTGATGGTTAACTAGCAGGGTAATACTTGAGAGACTCTCGATTAAAGCCTTTAGAATCCTCTTGAGGTTATTCCTGAAGAGGGGTGCACAAGTTCTATTGAAGGAGTAAGGCGGCGCGCAAGTGTGGCCTTTTCCCTTAAGGGCTGGCCACTCAGGCGCACAAGTGTTGATGAGTTTCAACACTTAGGCCTTCCTCCCCCTCTTTAGATCTTCCGTTCTAGGTAAGAAATTACCTTAGAAGTGTTTCAGAAGCTTTGAGAAGAGATTAGGGCGCCGAGATCTGAAATCTGAGTTTTTGGAAAAAAATCCTCTCGAAATGGGGGGCCCACAGGGTCTCTTTATAGGCAGGAGAATACCCCGAGCGGTTATCACTTAGGTCGCGCACATCACTAGCATGACCATCCTGCGTTGCGCAAGTGGACTAGTGCAACTATGAGGGAACTTGCGCAACTTATGGGAAATCTTCTCCTTGTTCATTCCTTTGCCGATTATTGATATTTTCTTCAAAGGATGAATCAATTTGTGCTAAGTCATTACCCTTTCCATTCTTTTAGACAATGTGACGAAAAGGAGCGTCAACATAACAATTAATATTTATTAATAATATATAATATTTTTATAATTATATTAGTTATAGTTTATCTAAATATAGGATTAATGATGAACTAAATTCACCATTAAAAAGTGAATAAAATAATTTTTTTCTATAAAAATTACACAATATTATTAAAAAATCGTGGGAAATAAGCATTTTACCATCATCATGGTCATATAAATTAATCCTAGTAGCCATAATTAAATGGAAAATTTTAAAATTAAAAATATTACATAATATGATCGTTCTGATATAAAATATAATATCCATTATTTTGGATTTTATTTATACCATGGATAGAAAAATTATTTAATCAAAGCTAATAAATCAGTTTCTATAGCAATATGTTACTCAGGTTTGCAAAATGATATTCACTGTTTTTAAAAATAAAACATTGTAATTTTCAATTACATTTTAACTATATAAATTTATATTTTGATAAAATGTTTTTCAAAAATTTAAGATTTTTATTATGATAAAGTCATAATAATGATGATTTTAACAATACTAGTATTTTGTTAGTGTTCACATAAAAACAACTAATTTCATAATATTCCATGAAATTAATATCGAGATAATTTTAATATCCTAAATTAAGACTTTAAATTATTTTCATCTTATAAAATATCAAAAATAAAAAAGTTATGTTTTTTAAAATAAAATATAATGAAAATTACTTCTATAGAAAGTAAAATTACAATTTCATAAAATTTAAAAATGTTAAATAAGAAAAACAATGTGATAAATAACATTTCACATTAATTATAACAAGTTTATATGATTCTATTTTCTAGGAAAATAACCTATAAAAATATCCTCATAAGATATTTGTATATGTTATATCCTGGTGGTAGTCGAGGATGGTGAATCCACAAGAATACATATTGGGGAAATTTCTATGAGATGCAATTTCCCTGATATATGATTTCTCCAATACTTTAATTTTTCAAGACTGTATTGTAAATGGCCTATAAAAAACTCTAAATAATGTACAAAAATTATTGGTAAGGGAAAATGATCTCTATACAAAAGACTATCTACGTGATGAAATTTAATTACATTATTGATTTCATAATATGATCAATTCAATTTTTACGTGTTATTTTTATATCTATGTTATATTTGTGTGATTTTATTTCAAAATATAAGGTTTTTTTAGTTTAGTGTTTTATATAGAATAATATATTAATGCAATATTTAATTAAGGAAAAAATAGTCAAATATCATCCATTATATTCTCCCCCTTAAATAAACTATATTTTTATTATTTTAAAATTATTTTGATGGGACTAATTTCCATATGGAGGACCTAATGAACCGTAAAATAGTATATAATCATGTGCTCCTTTAGGATATTAATTGATATTTCCCAATACATAATTCGATGTAATCCCTATTTAAAAATTAATAATCTATTCTAAATGAAATGTTATTATGAATTAACATTCACAAACCATAAATAAGATCCATTATTTTTGAGATAATATTAATATCATTAGTATTATATATATATTAATATCTAATGGTGGGAAAACACACATTAAATAAGGGATACACAAAACTAGTGTGAAAAAATTACTTTCTCATCAATATAAGTAATTATATAAGCATTTCCCTATTCCCATGGTCTGGGAATTTGTGTATACCTTTTTCATCTTTATCCCTTAGATGAGGTATTTGATTTTTAAAATGTACAATTTGAATTCCATTTATGTAATAAATTTTTTAGCTTCCCTAATTCAATAAAATTTTTTGGTATGGTGGAGTTGATACCAATAATTAAATTATGAACTATTCACATTAATGAGTTCTCTCCCATAATTCACTTCTTATTTAGAAAATTTAGGGAATTGAATCATATCTCCATAAATATCATTGTAACATAAAGTTTAGTGAGACTCCATCCTTAAATTAATTTTTTATATAGGACTTAGACTAATTTAAATTTTGGATAACATTTCACGATAGTTGTTTTGTAATAATACCAGTGTTTTCTACTATAGTTCTCATTCTGATCAGTAGTTTGTTAAGTTAATTCTTTTATTCTTCCTCAAAAACAGGGTTCCTTTTTTCATCACATTTAAAATGAAAAAATGGATAAAATAAGTGATGGAAAATTAATATTATAAGATTATTATCATAAATATTTGTTGGAATATTTAACCACAATGTGTCTAACTTTATAATCCTATTGTGTTGACCTACAATTCTTTTGGTTCAACCTGTTTTAGTAAATTTTCCATCTATATCATTCAGTTTTCAAAATATGTGTTTTTTTAAAATGAATGTTTTCATACTTCTTATCATAATCCCTTAATATATCTTTGTAGTTTACCCTTTATGGTTGCTTCTGAAGGGAAAATGATTAACCAAAACTTATCCCCCGACAATATTAAAACATGTGTGATGTTAGGGCTCCAGGTCATGCACCAGGTGATGATAAAATTAATAACAAATATTATGTAGTATTGGAAATATAGAACACATTGAATCTTTTTAAAATATTTTTTTTCAAAAAAATTTAATATCTTCAACAGCATACATTACATGAAATTATTAGTTTAATTGAATTATAATATACTATTATAACCATAAAATTTAATATGAAATTTATTTCACAGATTTTTTATTCGGGGTATGAATAGAAATAATGAAATTATAAAAAAAATTATGGTTTATTCAATTAGAAAATAAATCCAATTTTAATCAATTGAATATTAATGAGAATAAAATATTTTGACATATAAATAATTTTTTTAAATATATTTTTATATACAAAATGTAATTTTATATTGAAAATTTATATTTCCAACTGTCGGAGAATGATTTTAATGAACATTATATAATCTATAATCAATGATTTTTTTATCATTTAGATATCAATTTATTTATGCATCAAATAAGAATAAATCATGTTTTATGATTAAAAATATGATTTCCCCTAAAAAAAGTATTTTTCGCATCATTAACATTTTTTTTAAAAAATATACATTCCAACCATTATAAGTATAATTTATAAAAACAAAACTCCCTGTTTTATTTAAATATTTCAAAATTATCTTATAGTACATTTTTTTCAATTTTTTGAATATATTATTTTTTTGTTGAATAGTGATAAATGATGATTTTTTAAATTATCATTTTATTTGAAGCATTCGAAAATATCCCTCTTTTTTAAAATAATTTTGAAAACTAATTTTTTTAATTATATTATTATAAATCCATTTATTTTCATTTTATTTAATTTTAGGCTGAATTGTTTTATAAAAATCATTACATATATATATATATGAAAATATTTTCCTTGGGAAACCATTTTTAACGAAATTTAATATTTACTTTTAATTTAAATTTTACCACACAAATTAATGGATTTTAATAAAATGGATTTAGTAGTTTTAATTATATTAATTAATATTATTAAATTAGGTCAAATTATTATTTTTATTATTGTTTACAAATAGTAAAAAAAATTGTTACCACAGTTTGGGTTAATTAGGTTTCTCAGCGGATAAGAAAAAAATATAATAGTAAAAATGACACAAATACATTTAGAAGACACATTGGATGGTTGGATTTAATATTTAAAATTGTCACCATTAAATATTTGGAAATTTTAATCATTTATTTCAAGGATTTCTGGAATATGGCCTAACATTGCATTAAAACATTGAATATTTTCAATTGTACCACCCACCTCATTTATAAACGGGACCCCCTCCCATATTATATCATATTCAAACATTTAATTATTTTTTATTATCCAATAAATTCCCAAATACATTCCTTCCCATTACCCATAGTCCCTTATTTTATCATAAAACCATCCGAGGAAGGATTTAGGTTGAAAGCTAAAGAGGTTGTTCAAAGAAGTGGTATAGTTCTTGACCATGCATTTTCATTTTATTTCTTCTTATACATCCATATAATATTATTAAACATTTGTGAAAAATTATATAAAATATCTTACATATATTGAGTTATTGTAATGTATTTTTTAAAAATCTAATTATATCCTCTTCCATCTAAAGAGGCACAAAATCACAGATAATATGAATGAAAAACTACTTCCTTGCAAATTGATGCAATTAATTTTCCATCACAACATCTAGTAGATTGTTATAATAATTAATTTAAATAATATATATATATATATTCTATTAATGACATAATTATACTTATAAAATTATAATATCATATCTACTATCATAACATCCAATCATTTTAAAAGATACAATGTCTCCCATGACTATGTGAGGTCTACCGTAACCATGAAGTGTTGTGATACATTTTTCTTTTTATTTTAACATTGATAGAAATGAGTATATATTTAATAAATATATAATATATATATGATATAAAAAATATTATATAAATTTGAAATATTGTTTACCTATATTTCATTCCATTCATTTAAAAAATGGAATCAATATTTATCCAAACATACGACATACTAACTCTATGAATTGTGTAATTCATTTTCTCTATCTCTACTTTTATGGATAAATCAACATTATTTTATAAAAAATGTATATAAAATTTATATTTTTATTAAAATTATGGTGATGATGAAACCATTATCAATTTACAAGGACCCAAATTATCAATCCAAAACATATATTAAAAACATAGAATCTACCCACATAATTATAAATTTAATAAAATAAATTAATAAATGGTTGATAATATGTTATATGTAAATCATAAATGGATTGATATATATGATTATTTTTTTAAATGATATATAAAAAATATATATATTTTTTATATAGAATTTTCTAACATGTATTAATTAATTTGATCACTAGTTAACTTTACAATAACCTTATGAATTGTTATCCCCTATTATAATTTATAGAGAATACATGTTTTTGTTTTCAATTTTCTCTATTTAAGAAATAATTAAACAAAACGTATGTTTCTAATGAATAATTAAAATTAATTCTTCCTCAATTTGAACATTTTATCCCTTCCATGTCCATTTATTCTAAAAATATATTCAAGTAAATTATTACTACACCCAAATAAATGAATACAAATATTTTTACCCATTATTTTCTTTTTACAAAATGGTTTAAAATTAATATTTGTTTTTATTTTATAATGATTGAAATTTAACATTTTTAAAAATAATATTAATGGAATATTTTTTCTCATATTCATATTGAATATAGTTTTCCACCATCATGACAACTCAATTTTTTAATGCATCCATTATAGGTTTCAATTTTTATTTTCAAAAAGGATTTTCAGAATTTTATTTATTTTTTTTGAGAAAGGATTATTCAAAGTGGAAAATTTATTTTCCTCAATTTTTTAATTCTCTTTTATAGGAATTTATATTAGTCACATTGAACAACCATTGATGGTTATTATGTGTCTATAGTGAAATTATAAAATTGCACTATTTGAATTCTTCATCTTAATGGTTTATTATTTTTTATAGTGAGAAGTTATGAACCCAATTTAATTCCAAGTGTCCATAAAATGATGTTCTGATGAAATAATTATAAAACATATTTTCTATTCATAGGTTATGATATTAGGATACTATTTGTGTTCAATGGTATTATGGAATACATATGCATTTTAATCCATATGTTATTGGTGTTACTATAAATATATATACCACCAATACATTGGGTAATGTTTTTTGTATCCTGAAATAGCTGTGGGAAATCGGGAAAAGTGCTTAATCTGCTATGGTAAACATATATATAGTTGTAATACACTATAGGAAAGAAATTGATATTCCTAAACATCATTGGTAAATAATTCAATGTGCCTTTTTTATATAGGGAAATTGGGTTTGAATATTAATCCATTAGTTTATGGTCTCAAAAATTAAATTTCAAATATGAAATGAGTATTATAACTATAATGGATCCACACACTTATAACCTGAACTTCTTTTTCCAGATTTAATTATGATGAAATATAACTATTATGATTCATCATTTTTCACTGGTAAATCGTTACATTATGACTCATTTTTTTGATCATTGAAATATTCTGTATAAACTTTTAGGTAATTATAATGATCTAATACCTTATTTCGTAGTGTATTCTTTCATATGATAAAAATTGATATATGCCATGTTTACCCTTACTTAGTATTTGAGGAATCCGTTTCTTATATTTCCTTCCCTAGATAGTGAAGATATGTTTTTAGTAGGGTATGTCGACAAAGAGTACTAAATTTTAATTTTTTTGGGAGTTTTTGATGATCATTCAAAAAATTAGAAGATTATATATTGATCTCTAAAGATAATAAACCATTAATATTAATCAAAAATTATATTTTAAATGTATTTTATATTCATCTAAAATTATGTAATATATTTCAATGAAATTATGTGGTCTCTATTGTCGGTATTAAAGGATTTTATTATTAATTCACTGGAGACTAGGATTTGGAAAATTTGGTGAAAACCATATAGATGATTCTAATTGTATGATAATATCCAAATGTTGTGTTAATATCAATGGATGATACATGATAAACAAAATGTTTCGTAAGAATAAAATAAGGATTTATGATTTAGAAATAGTATAAATGTTTATTGATAATGTAGTTCCGTACAGTGATTATTGTTTCAAATTTCTTGTATTTGGTTTTAGTAAATGTTTGGAACTACAAGATATCAGGATAACAATGAATGTGAAGGAAAATTTACTGATTTTACTCTTGGAAAAACAATTATTATAGGGTTTGGAAAATAAAATATATTATTCATGATAAAATAATTTTTGTACGACTTGAATCATATTGAGATTTCAAACAATAAAAGAAGGGTGAAACATACTGATGAGACATTCATAAGGTGACACCCACATTTATTTAGTGGGATTTATGATCAATCAATATCTAATAGATGGATAAACACCATTGAGAATATATATTATACTCTAAAATTCATGGAATATGGACTTTTTTATAGGTATATTTATTTTTTATGAGGATAAGAAAATCAATAGTGGAACCATATTAATAAAGTCAGAAAATAATAATAATAAGAATTTATGTAATGATATCAGAATAAGAGGATATTTTTTAGGAATTAGTTCCATAAACATCAATATATAATGATTGATACAGAATTTCATGAGTTGTATAAATAAGTTGATGACTTTCTTGGTATGTATGAGGTAGATTTCAAAAGACTTATATGGTATGATTTTGGTTTTATGATTATCCCTAAATGATAAATGGATTAATTCTATGGTGGATTAAAACCATGCCTTCGACTGGTGTTACCTAAAAGATATTTCTTATATATTTATAAATAATTAGATGTGAACACAATTTAGAAATTGATTTAATTGTTTTCCACTATTACAATGGGTTTCATATGAATAGTAAGTTCAAGTCTCATGAATTATTAAATAATTAACTTGTTCAAATGAAATTCCAACCATCTAAATGCTAGAAATATGGTAAAAACATCAAAGGAATTACTTTATTGGAACTGGAAGGTGTATTAAATGTGTAAAGGTAGGTCATAAATTACATGAATGTTTAATTGGAATGAATGGGATTCTTAATGGAATAGAAGATAATGAGATATAAAATAATACACCATCCACACTCCAATGGTTCAAATAAAAATTGTTGGAATTATATAAACCAATGCATTAATTTGAAGGATTAAGATGATTATTTCCATAAGAAACCTATTAGGATCAAAGAAAAATAAAACTCTAATGTTATCATTGAAGCCAATGTGGCTTAAAATAATAAAACAGTGAAATTTGTACTTATTATCTACTTAATAACAACAAATATCATATTTTATTTGATGTATTACAACTAATTTATATATAATGATTTTGAAAAGGGAATTGAATTACTAGTTCAGTGATTATATATTATATAATAGGTGATTACTCTTAATTATATAATGGTCACTTCTCAATTATATGGTAAATTGTTGATTGATGTTTGTTGGAAACCGATCCTTGTATATCATGTGATTCTACCTTTAGATGAATTTGATATGATTCAAGGGATGCATTTTCCCTTATTTTAAAGAGAACATATTATATTATGAAGATTGGAATTAAAATCTCATATTCCAAATTGTTCCATTTTATTTCTTCAATTTTATAATGAATATAAACATCCAATGAAAATTTCATCAATCATGTATGCCTTACATTATACCGGTGAGAGATATTTTCCTCAGATGGTTTGGAAAAAACTCAACAGTTAATACATTCCAATTTCTAAGGAGTGTTTGGTGTATTTTAGGAATAATTTCATGGTCTTCAACTAATTAATAGTTTTGTTTTCCTGATAGAAGTCATACATGGTTCAAAAACAATTTCAATTACTCCTTATAGAATGTTTCCCATTGAGATTAATGAATTAATGAAAAAGATAAAAGATAATCCTAACTAAGGATTTATTTATCCATGTGTGTCAACATACGATGCAACTATTTTTTTGTTAATAAATAAATATGTATCAAAAAGTATCTGTGTAAAATATCAAGAATATAACCATGTAACTATCAGTAACAAGTATCCTCTACCCTATATCTAAGATGAATTAAATCAATTACAAGGATATGAATAATTTTTTATGATGGTTCTTAGAAATAGGTACTATAAATTAATATAAAAAGTGAATCCATACCCCCCGATATCCTTCTATATAAGGTATATATATAACTAATATAACATTAATCTAATTGGTCCTACAAATTCCTAGGAAATATTTGTGGATTTAAATATTATATTCTTCAGAAATTACAATTTTTATCTTATAGTTGACTTTATTGATGATATTTTTATATGTTAATAGTTAATGGAATATAATGATTATCACTTGATAATTACACATGATACCATGAGTAAGGATATTTTTTATGAAATATTAACCGCTTGAAAATTTTAGATTCATAAATATTCATTCTTGGGTCATAAAATCTCATGTGAATATATTTCTATAGATCTATCAATGATAGATTATATGGGAAATATCCCATAAAAATTATGGTTATTGAGATTCATATTTTTCATGGTTTTCATGGAAATTATCAATGGTTTATATATAATTTATCATCGATTTCTAATCCACTGACAATGTCAACTCAGAGGGGAGGTACATTCCATTATAACGATGAATGTGAGGAAAATATAAAGGAACTAAACAGAAGGTTAGTCAATGAAACTATTGTTATATCATAGTATAATGGATGAGGGTTTTTTATCTTTTGTGATTCATCATAAATGGATTAGGTTTTTTTCTAATGATGATTGATATGGTTATAAATTATACAGAATGGAAATTGATTTTTCATTAAAAAAATTAAACAAATCAAGGTTTAGAGTTAGATAAAGTATTTATTCCATTAATGATATATAGTGACTATATTTATATATAATAAAGTTATATATATATATATTATAAAATATGAATCCATATATTTAGAAAAAAATAGATGAATAATCTATAAGTAATATGTTTGGAAACAATTACTTATTATGCCTACTAAAACAATTAACACGTTGGGAATGTGAACATTGTGGTTTATGATTTGAAACAAAAATGTTCATGATAGAATATTTATAATGAGGATCAAAATAGCTCTAATATTTATAGATTTCCAATGGATAGATATAGAAGTCAATAAGTATGGTGAGTAATCTTATTTCTGTCATATGAATGTTAAATAATATATCTATTTAAGAATTAAAGATTCATAGAAACAAGATATAGAGCTGTAAAATAATGTGGTAAATTCCCCTTAGTTTATCCATGATTTTAAGGGAATGTTACTGTTTAGTAACCATTTATATTATATCCATACCATATTTGAAGAAGTATATGATCGATGATGTTCATAGTTCATTATTCTATATCCATCCTATAAGTATGAAAATGTTTAGTGATATAAAAGTGTATATTTGCTGGGGAAACATTAATATATCTATTGTATTGTATTTATATATATTATTGCTATGTCATAATGTTATGGTTTATAGAAAAATCTATAAAGGGATCCAAAACCATTACTCATACTATAATGTATGTTGGAAAATATCAACATGTATTTTGTCACTGAACCCCCCCCCCCAAACATCTAATTTCAATAATATATTTGTATTTTAGTCATTCATAATATGAATCCATCACACTACATCAATATTAGAGAAGAAATATCTCATGTTCTACTTTCCAAAACATACATTGAACAATTTTTATGGTTCCATATAGTAAAAAATTCTATTTTATCATGTATATATCAAAATTCTCCACAAAGTTATGTTGAATGTATCAGTAATATTTGGATATAGAGTGATGTTTATTCACTTCTTATAATCCGCGTACATATGGTCTTTCTGAATGAAGGATTAATAACCTCAATGATATGATGAGATCATGCTCTTCATAATTCAATGTTGGTTGGATCACCACCTTATTAATGTTTAGTTTCCTTATAATAATAACATAAACTAAATCTTCTAAATAGATCCTTTAGAAGAAATAAATGGAAATAATGGTATAACCGCAATTTCATATAATCATGTTTCAGAAAGAAATTTATTCGGTCTTGATATAGTGGAAGAAATGGTATAGATGGTTAGTGTCATTTAGAATCACATAAGGTTATTATCATGATAATTGAAATGTTATGTTAATAATAATAATTGAGATATATAGTTCATGTTTTGTAAAAAGGTGATTTGTTTAATTTATCCATGGAATTAGTTTATGATATTTGGAATGAAATGAATTTTTAGATTTAGTTATATTTTCCCCTTGATATTCTTGATTGGGTAGGTTTAATATATTATCATTTAACACTTCCACCTAAGCAATAAAATGATCATGATGTGTTCCATGTATCTTTACCTGGGAGGTACACACATAATCACCCACTTTATATAACACTAAATTCATACCAATGGCCAAATATATAGCATATAGAGATCAACTTGTAGACATTCCATCAAATAGAGAGAAATTTATATGAAATAAGACCACTCATTGGTTCAATATTTCTTGGTGAAACCATCTATTTGAGGAAACTACATGGGAACCTAGGGATATGATTATATAGCAGTATCATTAGTTTTATATACAATAGTAATTAAATTTTTATGTTGGTACTATTTTTAAGGTGGTAAATGTAACCCTTGGGATTATATTACTTTTTTCAAATAAATTTAATTTCATTGGTAGCATGAATTACATGAAAGATAGAGTTTAAAAGAACCATGATAACTATTAAAAGTATACTATATAATGAAACTATAATCACCTAGACATCGGATTTATTGTTATAATTAGAATTACATAAATTATTTATAATGTATTTCATACACATGTATTGAATAAATGCATTTGATACCAATCAATTATAAATGAAAACCAAAATCCATTGAATTCAAAAGAAATATTTTGTTTATAAAAAATATATTTTAACCATATAATTTGTTATTAATGTAATAACATAAATTATATTCTTTTTGAGATTTTTTTAATTTATTTATAGTATTATATATTTTACAAACAAATTTTCCTTCATCTATTATTTTTTATATGCATGTGATTAGAATATATAAATTTTTATGGTTATAATGAACATTTGTTTCTAAAAAAGTTATCATTATTTATTTTCACACTTCATTAATATTTAATTTTTATCCCCTTCTAAAAAATATTTTAAAATTTTCAATTCATTTTTGAAATAGAAATTGCAAAATTATCTTATAGTGAATTTTAGATAATTTTATGAAAGTGTTGATTTTGTTAATATACAATGAACAATTGAGGGGAGAAAATACATCAAGGTGTCATCTTTGTGTTTTTGGGGTTATTGTGTTAATAGAAAAATCAATATTACTTTGAATCAATATGGTTGGTTTTATGAAGCATATATGTAGGTTTTCATTCTTTCATAGTGTTTTCCAAATTTTTTATCCTCAATATCGTAGGTTTGTTTTGTATAAAAGGATGGTATTATCTAAGGGTGTATATAATGAGTAGTTCACGGACTCTTTAGTATAGATTTCATTAACAATATCTTAGCGCATTTGTTCTATGATGACTAAAAAGGATGTATGAGAAATGAAAAAGGATAATTAGAAGAGGATGGTTTTTCAATAGTAGTTCTATGTGGACTAAAAAGCACTCCACACAGACTATGTAGTGATGGTAGTTTGTGACATGTGTGTAGTTTGTGGGAGGTTAAACATTTTTAGGAGGCTCAATATCTTCATTTGAGAGGAGGTGATTTTCTTCTGTAAGGTGTTCCTATTATTTGAGGTCCCTATACACCATAATGGATTATGGAACTATATGGAACAAAAAGTAGTTCATTGTAAGGGATATACCACATTAATGTTTTCTATAATTAGGACAAGAATGTTTTGGGGTACTATTTTCCTATATAAATACCACTAATAAAATCATTAAGAAATGATAATTTTATTAAAATAGATTATCGCTTCGGGAAGAATTTTTTGATGCCTAAAGTAGTTTTTGTGGGAGAGTTATACGAAGGAGAATATTTCATGATGGAGGATTCTGTGAAGGATAAAGTAAATCATGGAAATTTCTCTTAAAATAGTTTTATAGGGCTCTAAATCCTAAAAAAGAAAAGGGATATCATAAAAGTGGTGGTCCACAGGGAAACAACTATCCGCTAAGTAGGGATCGTATGTAGAGGAAAAGGGTTTTAATGAACCAGTTGTTCCACATGGTGTAACACAATTAACCAAGGATTCAAGGATGCATATCGAGGATGTATGATAATACACGCATGGAATAAAACAATTTTCAAAATAAATTTTCACAAAATTGTAGTATGTGGATAAGTGGATTTCCACTAAAGGTGATAATAGGACTCTAAAATATCATCAATCACAACTGAGGTTATGTTCATTCATGAAATTTAAGGAAAATTCATTTCCATAAATTTTGAGTGGATAGTATTTAGAATAGTGAGAAATAGAAACGGATTACGGTGGTTTTTTCCACTAGTACTGACCAAGAGAAAGAGAGCTATGGAGTGACCCTTCTGCAAAAAATGAGCTAACAATAATCCTTGATAATTTAGTGAGCCTATGCATAGAAATTATCCAGCTTGAACCATGACATTTAAAAATGATCTTTAGTGGAATTGGTACTTCATCACATCATTTTTGTATGCTTATTGAATGAAGCCTAGTTTGAATGAACCTATTAATATTTTTACATCTCGTTCATGATTTCTATTATATTTATGCATTACTATGGAAAAGGGAGATAAAGTGTTTTTTAATGTGATGAAAGCTATGAATGGGAAGTTTTTTTTGAATAGATCATACCCTGATTCACTCTACTCTTAGGGTATTTAAACTAATTGGGTTAACAATTGGTATCATAGGTAAATGTTGAATGTCAATGTTTCTCTCTTAATTGATGAAATGGAATATGTTAATCCCAAAGGGATTCCAATCTTTGATGGAGTTATATTTAATCTATGGAATATTAGAATGTAAAACTTTATTAGAAGATTTAGTATGGATGTATTTACATCTCAAATTCTAATTATGTCTTCTAGTATGGAAAGTAATATTTTATCAATAGTAGAAAATATATAATTAGATGTTGATGTAGAAGGAATCAATGATTCAGTAGGATCATTATCAATCGTAATCTATGAAAATGTTATTTCATGTAAGTCATCAAATTACATGTGGTAAATGATTTAAAATATTAATGAGGGTGACTGAAAAGGGAAGTAAGAAAATATTAATATTATATGAAACCCATACGAGGATCTCATAATGTACCCTAATGAATCTATTGATACATTCTTTGACTAGGTAAATATTTTTTGTGTAATAAATTCATGATATTAGATAAATTATTGAAGATATAAATACTGTTAAACATTCTTCAGAAAACAATCACCTTAGACCAATCTAGAAGTTTATGTATTGAATGATAATGATACAAAGAGATGAAACTGGATAGTTTTCACAGTAATTTTTTTAATTTCTAGATGATAAAGGAAGATAATGACTAAATGGAAAAAGGGGATAATAAAGAATTTGAATTTAAGTCCATAAAGAATATTATCATTGAAGATGTCATGGAAGAAGAAGAGATAAATGAGTTGATTTCATTCATTTCCTCAAATATTCAATGAGAAAATGGAATTTTCAAAGGTAAACTCCCAGTTTCATGTTTTTTTTGTGGAATGGTTGGAAACATAATAGCATGGTTTGCAAATAAGTTTGAAAAATATGATGAGTATGAAAATTAAATTCCCATGAAGAAGTCTTTAGCCTATGTGAATGGTAATAAAATGATCAAGCGAAATTTCTTCATAAAGTATAATCTTCTTTAAGAAGAATATTTATGTTCAAAAGAATCAAAGTAGAATATTTTATGGAATACAAGGATAATAATGTAGATGATATGGTGTATGTTTTCATAAATTTACAAACATGGGATGAATTTGACAATAATTATGGATAATTTGAAATAAATATTTGACTGTTATGTCTAATTAGATGTTGCATTGAAGAGATAGATTATTATAGATCCAAAACAAAGAAATCCAAAAATGAAGTTCATAATGTAAACTTTTATATACAACAATGAGAATAAGAAAAGTCTAATATGAATGAATAAATTGATAAAAAAATCATGTTTTCAATAATAGAGAGCACAAAAAAACTCATAGAAACTCAAAAATCAAAGGTCTTAAAAGAGAAATCGATAGTTTTATTTTAAATTGAAAATAAAAAATAAATGTATCAAGATATTTAAGTGAAAGTTTTCATCATGTGAAGTAATGTTAATAATCATGATAAAATATTTATTTATGAGATGAAGGTCATATCCTACTGATTTTCCTTCTAGGTGACAACGATGACATTACCTTAATGGGATCAACAACATTCACCCCTCCGTTGCTTGTCGATGAAAAGGGGGAGGATCCTCGGTATCCTCATATCCGGTCTCACATTTTCTCGTCTTTCACCGACCCTATTTTTCACTTATAATTTCCATCGATAAATCTTTCTCAAAGGTCCCTAGCCTCCATGATGGAAAGCCCGTCATCCCTCTATCGGATTTGGAGTTTACAGAAGAGGAGTTCCTTCTAAATCTCACCTTGGTTTCAAGTATCAGAAACAAGAAACCATCGGTGGACGAATTTGATAGTTTTATTTTCGGTTCTTGGGGGATGAAAGATTGATCAGTTGTCAATTTGTTCAATAGAATACATATTATGGTGCGATGTTCATCATCGAAAGATCTTGTTCGCGCTCTGGACTTTTCTCCCAGGAGGTGCGGTGGTTGCAGATTTGACCTGTCTCGGTGGAGCTTCGACTTATATCTGAATCATGACTCTTCTACGGTTCCTATTTGGGTATGCCTTCCTCAGATCCCTATTCCATTCCAGAACACTGCAATTCATCGTATATTAGGGATCTTGGTTGGAATATTCCTTTATGGTGATTGTCATGCTGTTGCGGTTTCCCATCTGGTTAACCCCCGCATTTGTGTGGAGCTGGATGTATCAAATACTTTGGTAGAGTTTGTGTGGATTGAAGCTAGAAATGAGGTAAGGTGTAAGAAACCTGTGGTTTTTTAAAAATGGGTGGAGTACTACCCTTCCAACCAGTAGCTAGGTCATTCAAGTGATGTCTGCTGGTAGGATGAATGCATGGGGAAAGCGACGAACTAGGAGAGGAAGGCTGCAGATGGAAATCAGAATTACCAAGTGAGAAATTCAGCGTAGTTCACAATGGAACAACCAGGTGTCGAATATCCTATGTCGAAGCTGCGGATTGGAGAAAGAGGGATTTGAGGGGTCAGGATAGGGGAAAACAGTGGATGTTCGGTATGATGGGAATTCCCCAACGTTGCCTCAATCTGGAGGTGGGAGGTTATATGGAAAGGAGGTTCTGGTTTGGATAGGTGAAATGGTGAGTGACCCCTGGGCCACTTCTTCTTTTGGGTTCAACCAACAAGCAGTTGATCCATGTTTGGTCCCGGGGTGTTCAAACTCATAATTCTTTTGAGTGTTTGGATACTAAGGTGCTCCCTCATGAGGCTTCCTATGATCATGATGGAAGCAGTTTTGAAGGTGTTTGGTATGAGGAGGTTAAAGGATTGTCTAAGGTTCTTGAGGAAGGTATGATCAATAAGAAGAAAAGGAGGGGCACAAGGATTACCTGCAGATACCAAAATATATGCGACCTTAGTCAGGTGAAAATCAAGACCGCGGTGTTGTTAGTAGGAAAAAGTATTCCAACGTTCATAATCCAATTCTTGAAGGTGGTTTCATGGGAAATGAATTTTTTGACATCCATTGAAATGTATTTCAATTCCTTAATCTTATTTACTATAATCTGCATCCCCTGCTTCTGAAAAAGGATGGATGCATGGGTAATGAAGTTTGGACTAACATTGATAAAGGGGGGGGGGATGTTGGAAAGGATAATATAAGCGGTATGGCCAGAAATTTCTATAGTGATATTGTGAAAGGTGGAAAATCTAGGATACCCATGTGTGAAGAAGTTATGTCATCTCCAGTCAGGAGAAGGAAAAGGAAGGATTATTCATACCTTCCGAAACCAATGAAAACAAGGTCCACCTCTAAGAGGAGAAGAGGGGTTGTCCTTGATTTTGGGAAAGATCATGTGGTCAATGAGATATGTCTGGAAGTGAGTTCATTGGGGAAACCAAATCTTAAAAACTAGTATGCTAATCTCTTGTTCCCTTATAACCTAGATTCTGAGTGGGAATCGGCCACTACGGAGGAAGAACCTTATGGCGGATGTGGTGATGTGAATAGCTATTATGATATGTAGTTGTTCGTGCACTTTTGGTTTCTCAATTTCTCATCAAATTTTATTGAAAATAATAAAAATTTAATTACTTGAATGAAATATTTATTTATGAAAATTATGATACACAAGAAACATAATAGTAAAAATTCTAATTCAAGGATCCCGTGAAGTAGAAAAGGAACTGTCATGAAATGAGAACTACTCATCCGAATAAAACATCTTTTATAGGGCTTGATCAAAAACATAAATAGGAATTGGATGATGTTATACCACATTCACAATCTCGTGGAATGAATATTGTTTTGGTTATGAATTAGAATTATATGATTCGGATAAGCCAAGAGAGAACTAGTAGTGTAGTATTTCTACACATGAATGCACCTTGCCTGAGATATAATTATTGTGAAAAGATGGGATGCTCACAAAATTTATGTTCAATATACAAGAGATAACCAATATAAATGGACTGAAAAAAAATGTCATACATAACTCAATAATCTATAACATCATAAGATTTTCACTATTTCAGGTGTAGATGATTCTGAGACATGGAAAGATATTTCTCATCAAAAATGAAAAGAATTCTGTCGAATAAGAATGAATGTTGTCATAAGTAACAATTATTTGTATCATCAAATGATATAAAATAAAAATTTTATTTACATATCCATATGATGAATTTGTTTCACCATACTATGTGGAAAATAAATATTATCAATTCATACCGAGTATGAAGTCAAAATCATGGATTCAAAAAGAAAACAAATTGTAAGGAAGCTATTGGAGATATTATATTTAAAGCATCAGAGACTATTGGAAAATTGAACAATGATAGCAGATTAACCTTTTATATGATAGTAAATAAGTTTTTTGTGACTGGAATCAGGTACCATATAGAAAATATTAAAATATTTCTTATTGAATATGGACTTGATATAGTTATCTAAGGAAACATCTATATCGGGGGAAAAGACATGAGACATGTAGACATATTGGTTGTTGAAGTTTTTAGTCACAACATTCTAAATGTAACTCAATGGTGTGAATCAATACATGCATCTATTTTTTCCAAGAATTATGTGATGTTAAGGAAAAGGACTGTGTATTTGTTTTTCAATGAAAAAAGTATAATATTAAATTTTTTTCTTGTAAGTGCAGAAGATGATATGGTATATTATTCCTAAAAAGAAGAAAAAAAATTATAGAATAATGGTAATGGTAATTTGAGCCAAATTTCGTTGGAGGATCAGGTGAAATATGATGTTTCTCATGACCTCTTTAGATTATATTGGGATCATACTCATATGTGTGATCCTTTTCAATAGTGAAAGATAATTTTAAAGACATATAAGGCTAGAGTAGAATGGTCAAAAACCATTCTTGAGATGGTGCATATTGATGTATGCTGACCGATTTCACCATGATCTGTTGATAGGAGAAGGTATTATTTTCACTTTTATATTTATTTTAGCTAAATGAACTGGCTTTCAGTCATCACTGAAAATATGTGTTTTTTAGTTGCATAACAACTTCTCAAAGCAAGGTTGAAAAAATTATTTCTCATAGAATACTAAGTATTAAAACATATAATGGAATAACATTAAAAAAATATCCAATTAGATGATCATCTCAAGAAACATAGGTTAAGGAAACATGTTTTAGTAGTAATAAAACTACATAAAAATAGAGTAGTTTATAAAGGAAATATAATTAGAAAAAACATGGCAAGATTAATTCTCACTGAGAATTAAATTCTAGTGATGTTTTGGAATGAAGTATAGATGAAATCATTCTATACATAAAATGGATCATTATTATGTCTGAAAGAATAGAATCCTATGTATGATCTATAGTATGGAATTAATCCAACAATGAAGTACTTTTTAGTCTTTATAAGTAAGTGTTTAATTCAAAATTATGAGAAAAATAGTATTTTTCAAACCCATGGTGATACAGGGGTATATCTTCTATACTCAAAGAAAATTAAATCATATAAATGATTTAATATGATGGTGGGAATGGTGGTTCAAATCCATGACATAGCAATATTAATGAATGAGATGAATCATCAATAAATACATAATAATACATAATAGGATAGTGATGATGAGATAAGTATATCATGGGATTTCCATGTTATAGAAACAGGTTTAGAAAAAGATTCAGACAATGAAAAGGCTATTCAAAAACCAGTATCCAGTCAATAATTATAGCATAGCATTGAAATTGATACACAATATATCATTGGTGATCAGACAATATTAGTGCATAAAATGAGGATAATATTCTACAATAAGAATCGTTCTTAATCAATGTAGAGCCTAAATGTTTTGTGGAAGGAGATAAATATTAACACTGGGTCCAAGTTTGAATGAGGATCTTAACCAAATTCCTAATAATCATACATAAGGGATTGTTTCAAGGTCAATAGATAAATTTTTTATTAGGACTAAATGGTTGTTTTACAATAAGATGAATGAAGATGGAGTAGTTATTCCAAAAAAAGTAGGACTAGTGTCTAAAGCTTAATCCTAGATAGTAGATATTTATGTTGAGTTAACTTTTCCACCTATTATAAGGAAATAAACAATTAAATTATTCTTATAGATAGTATTGAAAATAATGTTTAATGTTATCTAGATGGATGTCTTGTCACAATTCATAAATGTGGTTCTTGATGAAGATGGTTATGTTAATAATACATGTGGTTATATCATTCATGAATATGAGAATATAGTTTATTGGTTGTGGAATGAACTATATTCACTGAAAGATGAACTGGGAGCATGGTATTCAATGATTGACTAGTTTTTGAAGAATCAAGGTTTCTGTTGGGGTGGAATTTATTATAACATATATATAAATAAATAAATAAATCAACAAATAATGGGGTGTGTGTATGTTGATGAAATAATATTTGGTGGATTAGATGAATAATAATACAGATAGTTTATTGAATTTATGAATGGTTGATTCCAGATGTTAATGATTAGTGAAGTACTGTTTTGCCTTTGTTTAATGGTGACTCGTGGAAATAATTGAACACTAATTTTCCAATATAAATATTCCTAGTTGGTTTTGAGAATATTTTTAATGTATAATTCTAGGGAGATGGATACTCTGGTGGCGACCCAAATGAAACTATCCTGGGAGGATGAATGCAATTCTATTAATGTAATATAAAATAGGAAATCATTGGAAATAAATTGTAATTAACATTGAAAATACCTAATATTGTTTTATCAAACTTCCAAGAAGAAAAATATTGATAAATTCAAAATTAAAGAAACATTATTGTAGTAAAAATAATAATTTTTCATATCAAGGTCATATTATATTCTAGTTTACTATACAATGAAAAATCACTGAAAGAGTGATTGGGCTATACAGATATAGATTAGGATGGTTCATTAGATGATAGAAAATTGACATCGTATGCTTTATTAAATAATTGAAGGTTTTATATTTCATATCATATAAATAAAAATAAATTAATTTCCTTGAGCATTGTAGAAGAAAAATACTTTTTAGCTACTCCAGTGTGCATACTATTACTATGGATGAAGCCGTAGTTTAATGATATGGGAGTATAAGTGTAGTTTATGATAATAATCCATTGTGAAAATTCATGTTCTATAAATCATATTGAAAATATAGTCCAAAACCCACATAGAGTGTTCATTGAAGTCAAGTATTATTTTATCATGGAGAATGTGGAGAAAGGGCTTGTGATGCTGGAGTATGTTCTTATAGAAATATCGATTGTAGGCATTATGAAAAAGGACTTACCCAAAGAAGAATTTGAAAAGAATCAACTAGCTCTGGGAGTTTAGTTGAATACCTACACATGAAAAGTTATTGATGTGGGACCCCCTCCTTGCATTATGGTGTGTTATTTCCATAATGTGTTGATTTTGGTTCATTAAATTATTGTAAACCTAAAATAAGTGACCTTCTAGATCATTGATAAATGGTGATAAATTTATTATTAAAATTGGAGAAAACATCATAATCAATATATGGGGGAAGATGATAAGGGTATCCCCAAAAGGTGGAGTTTTTAATCTAACAATGATATGGTTGATCGATAAAAATATATATATCATAAAATATGGGGTTCATGATGAATGAAAATGTGTCGTTATGGAATGAAGTGATTCATTGAAGAATGTTTCATTATACTATTTTTTCTCATGCTAATTAAGGCTCGTGTGAGATTACAGCATGTGTTGAGTAAATGTATGATTTATATAATAGAAAATAGAAGATACTTTTTTATAATATAGAGAATTATTTAGTATTATATAAATTTGAAAATAGTTTTTAACAATCCCATAGGGGGAGTTTTTTAGGAAAAAATACATCAAGGTGTCGTCTTAGTTTTTTTGGGTGAATGTATTTGTTTATAAATCTCTATTACCATGAACTAGTATGGTTGGGGTTACCGTATCATATTTCAAAGGTGTTTCAATTTTTAGACTGTGAAGCATGGAGTTTATAAACCACATAATAGAGTGACTACACTATATCGTCCACAAAGGATGTACATGGAATGGTGAAGTAAAATTGGAAAGGGAAAATTTACACATAATAGCATTATATAGACCGTGAAGTGTGATTTATGGACCACATACAAAAATAAAATTTAAAGTGGTGTGTATATTGGATGAGTCAAACTATGTATGGGAAGATTTTAATTTGTGGTTGAGAAAAGGTGATATTTAGAGTGGTAAATGGTTTCTGTTTGTGGAATAAAACATCCACAAAAAATGATTAAGGGGCTATGTAGACGTCATAAAAGTCTGTAGTGAAGGATGTAACCCATATATGATGTCAATAATTTAGATTATTTGTTTTTTTGGATCTATTTTCCTATATAAATTCCTCTAATATGATCGTTAAGAAAATAAAATTTCATTCTAAAATATTAATTATCTAAGAAGAATTAGATGAAGTTTGAAGTATTTTATAGGATAAAATTATGTGAAGGAGTAGTGTTCGCAATGTAGGAGTATGAAAAGGGTGGAGTAGTTCATGGGATCATTTCACAATAGAGTTTTTCAGGGCTCTAATTATTTCAAAATAAATGGTTCCGTGTAGCAGAGTTTGTCCGTGAGGTTTCTGTCGTCTACAAATTAGTGATGGTCCTTGAAGGAAAATGTAATTCGCCAAGCACTTATTATACATGGTGAAAAAAATATTGTTAAAGATTCACAGATGTTTATATATGATGTAGGATAGTTCAATAAGGAACTAAAATTCTTTGTAAATGAAATTTTCTCAAACTAAATGTATTTAGAAAAAGGGATTTCAACTATGGGTGACAATAGGACATCAACAAAGAATTTATAAACAACTTATGATGTGTTTATTCGTGAATATGAAGCTACCTACATTTCTATAAAATTTTAATTGATGATTTTTAGATAATTGATGAAAGTAAGAGGAAAAATGAGATCCTTTCAACCAGTATTGTGCTAGAGAAAGAGAGTTAGGGAGTTACCCTTGGAAAAGTTGTGAGTTGAACCTAAACATTGCAAAGATAGTGATTCTGGGAAAATAAGTGATATAAAATGAACCTCTTAATTTTGAAGTTAGCCTTAGTGGATTTTGTATATCGGAAAAATGTCATTGTATGCTCCATGTACATTTATTAATGGGGTGGAACCTAGTAAAATTATTGTGTCTCATGCAACTTTTAAAATATGTTCATAAATTTCTATGGGAAAGGCAGAGAATAGGGTTTTTTATAACGAATAAATATCAAAATGGGTGGTTTTAAAAATATATAACACCCTAATTGATTCTCCCTTGTATAGTGTTTAACCTAATTGGACTAACAAAAATAATGATTTTTGATAAAATTTAATTTTTTTCAATAATTTAAATAAGTTGAAATTTTAAAAAATATATATTAAATTATAATTTGTATAATTATTTTATTTTTAATCATATTTATAAAATTTAAATTAATTTTATGTTCACATTTTATAATAAAACATTTTTAAAATAATTATTCAATTTCATTGAAGAAGTATTTTTTGAAGATTTTACAAGTTTATTTTTAAATTAAATTTTTTCACTTCTCTAAACTAAATTTTATGAAATTGATTGCATTTTTGGAATCATAGTAATTAATATTATTTAATATTGTCAACATAATTTTTATTTCTAATTGAGAGAAAAAAAATCAAAAAATTATTTCAATGGTTTAGGTTAAACAATGTTTACCAAGTCCTAATAAAATTATAATAGTAAACTTGATATAAAAAATATTTGAAACCCAACTAGATCAATAGATTTTGAACTTACCATTACCACCTCCAGAAATAAGACCTTTTATATCTTTTCACTAAGAAATTTACATGACATAATTTTAAAGAACTAAAAAATGAAAAATGTTCCACTAACCACAATTGAAAAAGGAAACCCCCTCTTCTCTGATCTCCACTCCACACTTCATGAGACATTTTTGTAAAATACAAACCCAAAACCCATATTTATTTGCCTACCCATGACCTAGAGACCCTTATTTTGTTATAAAACCATCTCGGAAATGCATAAGGTATGAATATAAACTGGTTTTCTAAAAAATAGCTATAGTTTTTAACCTTGTGTTTTAATTTTAATTTTTTATAACATAATAAAATCACAATTAAGTATTATTAAATTAAAAACCCATTATATTCAATATTATTTTATGTTGTTATTTTAATTTAACTACCCTTATATGTCCCATCTTCTAAACAACGTGTAATGAACCCATTGACCATGTTTACGATGGACAACGACCTCAAAAACCAATGTAATTTGGTTTCCATCACCCCCCGCAATGGATGGATTTAATTATGGATTAAATGAATATATATTTTATTCATTATATAGTAATAAATATTAAATTATAATATCACATCTAACTTTATAAATTCCAATCTATTTTAAAAAAATAATGTTTCTCATGCTTTTGTGTGGACCACGACCTCTGCAAATTGATGCGATATATTTACCATTTTATTATGAAATAAATGGAAATAATGAAAGATTTAAATAATAAACATAATATATAAGGATTCAAAGAATTATTATTGATATTCACTTTTTTTCTTTTTATCTTTCTATAATATTGAAACAACATTTATCTTTATGCACAATGAAACTTATCCCTTAATAGTGTCATTCATTTTTCAATATATACATTAATTGATGAATCTAAAAAATTTTATAATGAATAAATCTTATATTTATATGATGAATAAATTTTAGATACTTTGGAACCAATGAAAAATTAATAGGATCAAAACAACCAATTCAAAATATATATGAAAATCTATATTATTATCACCGAGGATAGTGATTTCAATAAAAATTACAAACAAACTTGTATTAAAAGGTTATATGTAAAACATATATGATATTATATATATGAATATTTGTATCTAATTTATTTATAATAATTATATACTTAATATATATGAGGTTCAAACACATATATAATAAGCTAGACATGAGGTAATATATTTTTATATCATCTTTATTTCTATGAGACGCATGCCATATTCCACACTTATTTCTTTTATGTCATGTACATAATAACCCTTAATTTATATTATAGATATTGTTATAAAAATTTTGATCTTTATATATAAATCTCATTTTATTTCTTTTAGGGGTATTATGATTCAACATTTATAATCATTTTATGTGAATTACGATATAATCTTATTCCTTATTTAGTTATTTCAATTATTCTGATAAAGATGAAATTATTTATATACCTCTCAATATTATAAAAAACGTTTTCCTCTATTTATTTATGTAGATTTCATTACTTCATTTCATTTTCCCAATCTTATGAACTAAAGAGAATACCTATAGTCAATAATGGAAAATTGACTTTATTTCCCCCTTTGGTCAAAAATTCTTTCTCTTACCCACCCATGTTTTCTAAAATTATTTCCAATAATGTTTTACTATCTAATACTTTATTAAATGTATTTTTACCCATGTTTCACTATTTACATAGTGGTTTTAAATTAATGTTCTTTTCATTTTTGGAATATGGAAATTTTAAGCCTTTTATCGAAAATGGGAAATGCATTATTATTTTAGCATTTACAATATTAAAAAATTTCCAACATTAATAAATGATCTATGATTTAAAAAAAAATACATTATACATATCCATGGTATTTTTAAAAAATAATTAATTTTACAATATCATAAAAAAAATTTATTATTAAAAATTTGGTTTTCAAATTTGAATACTTATTTTTCTAAAGAACGTATTAATGTAGTTGTTATTTAATTTTGAATCATCAATGAAAAAAAAATTTGATTATGTTTTATTTAAAATATGATCCAAAATTACTAGCATTATTTATTTTCTAGTTGGTATTTTATAATTCATGTTGATATTTTTATTGAACCCATTTATTATCCATGTGTTACTCTATGATGGATTGATGAATTGTTTATGAAACCCAGTTTATCGTTAGAGGTTATGATACAATGATAATATTAATATTTAATGATATTATAAAGAACATATTTATGATTTTAATTATGTGATTAGTTGGACTATAATTATATACTTTTTTAATGTATTGGTAATATTTTTCTATCTCCTGATATAATTATGGGAATTAAGTCAAAGGGATTGAACCCCTATGGGAAGTAAGTCGATGTTCTTGATCCACTATAGGATGAAAGTTGATGTGATTTATCTTCTATGGGAAAATAGTTGAAGTGATGGACCACTATAGAAAATATGTTTATATTCCTAATCCATTATGATTTTATTGACTCAATAGTTAAACATGACATATGAAATAGTTTCTATACCTATGATGGAGCCACAATTTTTACTATAAACTTGTGGTACATCATTATTTAGGATGATTGCCCACTCTAATGAAAATTCTTGTTGAAATAATAATTTTATATAGTATGTATCATTTTTACAATATTTGACAGATTCTATACAAACATTTTAATGTTTTTGTCATTATCTCATAACCTTATTCATTTCCTATGCTTTCATATTATCATCAATTAATATCTCCCACGGTTACCAATACCGAGAATCTCAACTCACTAATTCTAATGTTTCATTTTCATAGAATATAATAAGATCTTTTTTTCGGTGTGTCTATAAATAATACTCAATAGGTAGATATTTATTGGAGATGTTAATGGTCATTCATGTAATATGAATATTCTATATCTAGTCCCCAATGAAACTAAACTTATATGGTCCTTAGGATTGTATTTGTGAAATGAATAGAGTATTCATCTAAATTGAGGTAATATTTATGTATAAAAGGCATGAATATATATATTTTTACCCTAAGGCATATATTTCACTGGTATAATATTCTCTTATAGTATACATATAGGTATTTCATTGCAAGGAAAACCATATAATCAAAACATGAGAAAATTTCAATTTCATTACTAATATATAGAATTATCAATCGTATTTTCACTAATTTTTCATCACAATAATTCCTGAAATAATAAATATTACATAAAAATTATATTAATTATATATACCATGGAATTTATTAAAAATATTAGTTTATCAACCATTAAATTATCCTAAACACATATGCAAAGTTATAATGTTAATTGAACCATGCTATGATACATACAATAATTCCTCGATGACATGAACATTAAATTACATGACTTAAAGAAAATATTGAATTACAATACACACCACAGATCATTTATGTTTATATATTTATATGATCAATAGCATGAATTAACTAAAAAACTGTTTATTTTTTAACTACTCTAATTTTCCACTATAAAATCAAATATGTATCAATAAAAAGTACTAAACACCTCATAAAAATTATATATAAATGGTAATACACTATGAATAACATATATATTAATTTAAATTATTAATTGAGTTAATGAGACAAAATAAGGGGTTAACTAAAAATCTCAGCAAGATTAATCATAAGATGTAAAAATCTAATATCATAAGTGATCATATAAAAATCACATGGTTATTAGAATGTTTGAAATAAATAATGAAATAGAATATAAAATTTATTTTCAATTACTCATGGATAATTTTCATATAATCCTTTCTTGTTGAATTATTTTAAATAAAATAATTTCAAAGAATATTGGAATCTTAATTTTATGACCACAACATTGTTTATTGAGTCATTATAATACATAAATTTCATAATAATGACTATTATAACATTTTATAGTGTAACCAATAGTGAATTATGATGACTCCCAAATCATGTACGTTATATAATAGGTGATATTAAGAATTAATCCATACTATTCAAGAGATACATATTTTATATCCCACTTATCACATCATATTATCTATATTCTTAAATGTTATATATAGAAAATCGTAATAATGAAATAAGAAAAAATTGATCCCAAGATTGAAATTGGTTTCAATATTATATAAAAAACATGACTACAAAATGACCTATGAAATAATGATGACTTTTTAAAAATATCATGTCCCAAGATAGTGACAGAAACATAGAAGTATGAATTTATTGATGAAAAAACACCCATGAAAATTTAAAACTTCACATGTTTCCATATATGAGATTTTGAATTGGGGATGTTTGATTCCTTAAGTTTAATTCCTTGAAAAGAAATTTACGTGAGACTAAGAGGGTAAATCCAGAAACATAAATTCCATTAAAGTAATTCATTCTAAAAAGGAAATGGGAACACCAAAAAAATTATAAATTATTTCATGGATGAAAATTTTAATATAGAGTGTTATAAAACTCATTTTTCATCCACAATGTGGACATTGAATTTATATGAGCTTTTATCTAGAGGAAGTGTAGAGTGGAAGTAATCTATTTAATATAGAGTGGTATAAAACTCATTTATCAAAAATACAATAGAAAATGTGTAGAAGTTTCTAGTGGGAATTATGTAGAACCCCCTTTAATATCCCATAATGGTTTATCAAGATGATGTGTATAGTAAAAGAAAAACTATTGAATATTGAGTGACAGAGAGCCCCTTTACACTAAAAAAATAGTTGATTAGGGGTATTAAATTATAGGGTGTTAAGCACAACCCCTTCTAAATTTTTTTGGTATTAATTAGTGACAAAGAACCCCTTTCCACCGCTAACATAATAATTTGCAGTGATTTATTTATATATATTCATTTTTATTTTAGAGACATTATATATAATATATATAAATAGTTTTTTATAGAAATAGTGGGTGTTAAAAACCCCACTAATCACATAAATCTGTGTGGTTTATGCCCCCCCTCTAATTGAAGAGAACAGATGGGTTCCATAAACACTGATAATCGTTGATACTAGTAGTGCTTCATAATCCCCTCAAATATTAGATATTAGAGGGGGTTTCGAAGCTCAACAATTTCCTTGAATCCAAAATTCATTAATATAGATATATTATTTAAAAACAATATACAAATATATTTAACTAAATTTTATTAATAGATTATATAAATACATTTACACAAAAATTTATATGATTGTATTTATTTGTTTTTATATGTTTACAAAAATATAAACTTATAATGTGGATATTAATAAAAAATTATAAAATTTTATTTCATATAATATTAACTATTAAATTAAAGAATAAATATATTATATAAATTTTTACATAAATATTATATATTTTAAAATTATATCATATAAAAAACTGATATTTTTATATAATTTATATAACAATAATAGAATATACAAATACTTAAACACGCATGCATATAAAATAAACATCTATGTATTATATAAGTATTGTATTTGACTTTCCATATATTATATATATTTTTCATACATAATATATAAAAGAAATATGTTTAATTATATAGAACAACATATAATATATTTCATTAATATATATATATACACAAATAATTATACATATACATCATATATATATATATATGTAAATATATAATGAAATATTTTAAAATAAATAAGTAAATCGATTTTAGTATGCATAAAATTATTTAATTTAATATATTAAATATTTAATTTTTTTTTTAAAAGGTGGGGCTCGGCCCCAAAATATTATATTAAAAGAAGATCAAAGGAGAACACCGAAGTCAACATGTAGGATAATACATCAAGTTCCCTGTCCCGGTGAACCAATCTTTTTTTTTATCTTGTCAGCAATTAATCTTTCTTTCTCTCTCCATTCGTTCCATGTTTTGGCACTGATATTCCTTCGACATCTTCCTATCGTATAGTGGCTTTCAAGCTCCTTGGCTTGCTGTAGCAATGATTCTACATCTTTATCCGAGCTGACAGCTTGCACCTCCTCCTTCATCTTCAAGGCCTCCTTTCCTACCCTTTTTTGACTTCTGGTTCTGACTTGTTGCCAAGTACCTTCATCATCTCCATCTTTTTGGTGACTTTTTCTTGGTTTATCTGTTTTCTGTTCTGTCTCCTGCACATCCAGTGTAGAGATAAGAGATGATTCTTTCAAGGTGTTACTCACCTTCCCCGCTGGAGTGACCGAGGTGTTTTCCACCACTTCATTAGCCGGAGTGATTGAGTCTTCAACAGCCACTACAACAGGTTCATAGATTTATGGAGCCAGAGAAAGAGAAGAAGAATCAACCTTTTCAGAAAATCCAGGTGAAGCAGTAGCTTCACAGTTTTTAAAACACCCACTCAAGTCAGAAGGTGTCTGATGAATTTCCAGCAGTTTTTGTGGGTGCAAAGTCGTGGTTTCCACCTCTTTCCGAGGAGGATCAACAATTACAGCCTCTAACTAACCTGCAGCACTACATGGAAAATTAGAATTTCTCACATGCTTATGAGAAGAGGTCTGCCTATCATCCTTGCCAGTTGAGGGAAACGTGGGTGATGAAGCCCCAATATCCCCCTCAACTCCAGGAGGAACAGCCACAGTGGGATCAGAAGTTGGATAAAAAGGCATTTTTCCAGCTTTTTTATCATCACAATAATGTGTGTCAGAGGAGGAAGAAACTACTTTCACCAAAAAAGAATCATCTTGAACCTTGGGCAGGGGGGTCTGGGAAACAGTGAGCCCCACCTTTGGGGGAACCTGAGTGAGGTCCTTGGCAATATGAGTCTCACAATTCTCCCCGTGCTCAACAATATCAGCCCAAGACCGAGTGCCAGGCTGGCCAGTGATCAACTGAGATTGATCATGCACAAAAGATGGATCCACAATATGATCTGCTGTGTTATATGCCAAAGTATTATGCATAGCAATAGGCGGAGGTGAAACAACCTTCTTTTGATTATTGTCAAGATCACATTGGACATAAGGAACAGACATCGTCTGAGCAGTATTAACAGAAATCAGGACATCCCCATTAAAACCAGCAGTCTGTGTAGTTAAACCAGAACTATTGGTCTTCTGGTGATGTGATTTTTTGAAGCAGGAATGCATATCATGCCCACATTTAGCACCGGAAGCGCAAACAATTGATCTTCTACAATTTGAAGACTCATGACCTATAGTCTTACAGTCTGAGCAAAACTTGGGGAGGTTTTCATATTCAATTTTCAGTTCCAATTCATCAACATCAGTAGAGAGAAAGACCTTATCAATTAATGTAGAACAAAGATCAATTTCAACTAAAAACCTGGCATAGTGTCCATACCTGGCAGCTTCCGTTTCCTTGTCCAATTTGATTGGAACTCCCCTTGCTAGAGCAATGTCATATAGAATGCGAGGGTGCTAGAGGATCCAATTTAAACCAAATACCTTCACCCATGTCTGAACTGTCGTATTTCCTATTTCTAGGGGGTTAAAGCTTCTGTCCCATTCTCGGATATGCAATGCTCCAGGCTTGAAGGAGATAGAGCCGTGACCCCAGGCATGCATCTTAAGGTCTTCGGATGGAAATAAGATGTGGTAAAACCCTTTCCCTAAGGAGATACATTTCCAGGAATCGAAACCCCAGACTTCCGTCAATCGTTGTATTAGAAGTTCAAGCTTCCATGGCGTAGAGCCTTTCGGCAAGATGAGTCTGGCAATGATAGAGTGTGCACCCATCTCCAGTCTTTCCGATATAGCATCCATATCAGCTTTGACGTGAGCTACTGTGCCTTTCCTACGAATACCAGCATTCGAAGCTTTGAAGGAAGTAAAGTTGCGGTTATGAGAACTGACCTCATTTCTATTCGAATCCGAAGATTTTCGATTCACGAGCGCTGATGCTGCCTGGAGTTTATGAGAATCGAAACGCCCTTGTGCGAGAAATTATGCCATTGAAGTTGAAGACGGAGGATGCAAACCCTAATCGACATATCGAGAAGCCAGGGAGCGTTCCGCGCTGCTCGCCATCTATTAAATATTTATTTTTAAACATAATATAAATATATATATATATATTTAAATCTAAAGACACACACACACACACATATATAAATATATATATATGAGTAATAGATATATATAAACATAAAATTTCATCTATATAAAAATATTATATAATTTTATATGTATATATCTAATATACTATTATGTATTTATTTTAATTATTTATACATATATTGTATTAATTATATTTATATTAACTATTATAATATATATATATATATTAATTTGTACACATATATTAATATATAAGAAACATTGTACACAATGAAATATTTTGAAAATATATAATATATTAATTTAATAATATAAATTATACAAATATATATATATATATTATTTTAACTCTATACATATAAATAATATGTATAAATATATATCTTGGTAGAATATATTTAGGTAATAAAGAAGCATAAAACATATAATATATACAATTTATATTCATAAATATATATAGAAATATATTTTTGTGGTCATGCATGAGTTATTTTTATTGATTTTTTCAACTAGAATATTAAATCGAACAAAATATGGATACACAATATCTTCAGTGGTGAGTATTGTCAATGTAGTTTACAAAAACATTATAAATGAATATTAATGATTTTATTTATCTTTTTTATGTTTTGGAGCTAGCTTTTTGTGTGATGGATGTGGAATATAAATCAATATGAAAAATACTAAACAATACTCCATGGAAGCGGTAGTACACATGATGAATGATTAACATTCTTTTATTTTTCTATGTGAATGGAAAATATTAAATATATTTTATCAATTAATCTAGAAAAATTAATTATAATAATAATAATTAGATCATTATACTATTATATATTATGTGGGTTTTAAAAATAATGATTAATAAGGAATGGTAAAGAGTAACTGACACTCCCTTTTGTACAAGAACCATTCTATTAGAACACTAATCTAATATGAAATGGTTATGATAAATAATTGAGACTAGGGGTTCATAAAAAAAATGAAAAGTGGATAAATATGGTAGATTTTAGTAGATGAATTCAAAAAAGATCTTATGAATCAACGGGTATATGTTTATCCATTTTTATGAGAAAAAACACCTTTTTTATTTCTATTTTCTTTTTCTAGGATATTATTACATAATAATAAAAAAAACTTTATATATAATGGAATATAAGTAACACTTGGTTTGATAAATTACAAAAAAATAATTCTTAAGAATGATTTAAATATTCATTTAGTTACTTACCATTAATTTTTAAGATTTTTCTAATTATGTTTCTACTTTGGAGAATTTTTTATTTTATATATAATTTATATATTATAAAAGAATATGGTAATATATCATAATTTTTTTTGCTGAAACTAATTTTAAAATCCATTTAATCTCAATTGATTTACAATTTTTTTTAAAACTAAATTTGAAATTAGTGGATTATATATATATATATATCATGTTTTTTATAAAATGTTATATTCCTCAGTAAGTGGTATTAATAGTTTTTATGAACAATTGAAAATTTAATGAATAATAATTTATTTAAATAACGAATTAAAAAATAATGTAAAATTTACCTTTTAGAATATATTACATTATTTAACTAGATTAAAATTATATAATATTAATTAAATAATTTTTTAAAAAAATATAATTTTTACGATTATCTCAGTCAATAACATTCTTCATTGTAATCATAATTTTATGTGAAAAAATAAAATTGGGCATATAAAATAATATGAAAATGTTGATCTAAAATATTAAACCTTTTTTTCTGAACTTCTACAAGTGATGAAAAAAATTAATAGTGGAGACTAAATCATTTTTTTTGTTATATATTATATATATTTCCAAATTTATATACATAGTATTTATGAATACATAATAGTAATTTTTAATGTTTTAGTTTATTTAAAAATGATTATATTATTTTGAAAAATATTTAATTTTTTTTCATTATTATGTCATCCCTAGCCTTTTACATAATACACTATATGATTTTAACCATAATTATATATCATTGTAGAAGCCAAATATCGTAAAATATACTGTCTTTGAAGACTAGTTACATAATCAAACAGTATCGAAACAAATGTTTTATTTAAACTCCATAATGATCACCTATGTTCCATTGTTCACATACATCTATGTACGATAACGTAGGGATAACATGAACAAACGGAAGATCTAAAATCCAACTAAGGGAATAACCATAAGAAAAAAGTATTAAGACATGGTATAGGATGCATGCCATTAGAATATAAATAGGTATTTATCAAATGGAATCATAACATATAAACATGGGATCATATAATCATTTAATAATAATAAAGTGGAAGCAACACAAAACAAGACTTTACTACAAGTCACCGCTAATCTTCAAGATCGTTCCACATAGTAAAACAAGCCAAGACTTACTGCCAAACCATCACACATAACATCTAATGAGACTTAACAATACCCATTTCATTGGAGAACTATCTGGTCACACCCATATTAACATTTCATGTAAATATTTTCTATATAACGAATCATACATTATTAATATTACTTAAACATAAGGGTTACCCATGGAAATAATTGGGCACCACAATCATGTCATAAAGCGTAACTAATGGGTTTGTCATAAAAGTGTCCATGAAAGAATGGAATTATAAAATACATGGATCTTTATAATGTAAGATAGTCATATATCATGGTATGTTATTTCAAATAGATGTGACAACATGTAATAAATTTATTTGTGAAATTTTATCATTAAAACATTTTTGGGCAGTTTTAAAGAAAATACTATAGAGATTTTAAATTAGTAAAGGGAACAATATTTTATATAAATCCAAAATTGAACTAATAAGGATTTCATAAATAAGATTTATTTTATAAATAAAATGGTGACTTAAATCATATGATATAGTTCACTTTAAATCAGGTAATAATTCCAGAAGTTCCCATAAAACAAGTTTTCTTATTGAGATGTATTTAGTATGAAATTAGTTAAAACCATGTGTATCCCAAAAAGAAAATGATGGAAGGGTCTTGATAAATGATTAATTCACATGTAAATATCATACTGAATATTCATATAAATATATATGATAACTTCATTTTGGTATAATTAATGATAAGGAACCCAAAAGGTAAAAAGGAGATTTTGGTAAAAATCCTTATAGATTATCGCAGGGTATCGAGTGTATATAAGAGGGATTCAAGATAGGTAAAGACGTTTATCATCACTTATAAATAATTAGGGTAGTATATGGGTGGTTTTAAATCATACCCCATTATTAGGTATTACACCTAAGATGAAATAGCACCGATGACATTATTAAATAACGGTTAAATGAAGAGGATACCTTACCTTATGTCTGAAGGTGTCTTTCTATGGTTATTAATGACCTGAATAAAAAAATTAGGTTTATTAATTAATACCTCCCAAAAATATTCTATATGTAATTTAATTATTATACCTTTTTCAAGTTCACTCATGGTCTTTTTAATTGGTTAAGTGGTTCAATTTTATTGCTCGAGACGTTCATTTTTATAGTTTCCTCGAACGGTTGACCTGTATTCATTAATGGATTTCCGTATAAAACATGGGTAAAAATACATAATAGTAATTATATGTTATTTATGATGTTAAAAAACTTTAAATGATCTTATAAATAATTCCCTTATGTACCATGAGAATTTATCATTAGATAAGAATTTAATGATGATTATTTGGGTTAATTCGGGCGGTCATTCGACCCCAATGAACTTGTTTTGTTTTATAATTTGTTAATAAGAACAGAATATAGTTCCAAAAAATTAAATAGGATATAACTGAAATCACATATCCTAGTTCAACCATAAAAATGGTTTCATGAACATATATCAAGGAGGCAAATTAAAATGAAAACATGTTATTCTTGAAGGTGATAAATTAATACCTCACGAACAATGTTTTCCTTTGTAAAAAAAGAACAAGAGAAGGGGGTTGGATGATATATTCTACCATTAGTATCATAAAATTATAGTATATGTAAGATAATGTATTTACCATAATATATGGATGAGGATAGGTGGAGAGAGATTTATAAATAGAACACGTAATTGAAAGGAAATTAAAGGAAAAGAGAGAGAGGTGAATTACCTCGTGAATCCTTATTAAAGAACCTTGGATTGGTCTTTTGATGAGACTAGAAGCTCTATAAAGTGGGGGAGGGGCTAGGTAAGATTCTTGGGTAGATATTAGTCAAGGATTGAATCTTGAGAGGTGTGATGATAATAGGTAAAGAAGAGTGGTATTTATAGCGGATGAGAGGATAGATTTCATAATATTTAATTCATTAGTTTAATATTTTCATTTAATACCAAACATAGTGATGATTTAATGAAAAAAATAGTAATATGTGAATGTGTATTATAGATAATGGGATTACATTAGTGATGAATCATCTGATGACATCACAATTCTTGTATTTAGCATTTATCGTAAATTTTCATATTTTACTATTCATAAAAAATTCATGTATTTTAGAAAAATCCAAAAAATTCACCCTAACCATTTTTCAATGAGTATAATCCCAAAATGAAATCCATTTTCCAAAAATATTTTCCTAAATATGATTAATTTTATTTTTAATTTAAAATATAATTTATTCAAAAAACAACAATTTTAAAACATCTATTTTCTTATTCCACGATATTAGTATATCATACTTCCACATGAATCATATTAATATACTATCATAGGTAAGGTTACAATTCATCAGGGTATGTCACAAATCATAATGGAAAAATTACTATTTATAATGGTATGTTACTATTCCCCAAAAAAATTTCTTGGTCATATTAGGCTCAAAATACCTTACAGATCGGAACTATATATGTCAGATTTTCAAAATTCAAATCAGAGAAGTGACAAACTTATTATAAAAGGCGACCTAGAACTTTGTTTTTAATTATGTTTTGATTTCATGTGATTATAGTACATAATTTTTAGAATTGAAGTTATATTGATAAAACATTGGGTTGTCACATTATTCCCCCTTATGATCATTTCTCATTGAATTTTGTTTTTCATTTTAAGTCATAAATAGGTGAGGGTACATTTCCATTATGTCCTCACCCAGTTCCCAGGTTGCCTCTTTATACTTATGGTTCTTCCACAGTACATTCACCAGGTGAGTCGTCTTTTTATGAAGAACATTATCCCTATAACCTAAGATCTTCACTGGATGGTCCACATAAGAATGGTCATCCTCCAACTGTACCACTTCTAACAAGATTACATGTGAGGTATCTAGTATGTACATCCTTAAGAGGAATACAAGAAAGGTGTCGTTTACTTTGGGAAATATAGGTGGAAGTTTCATTCGATAAGCCACAGCTCTTACTCAATTAAGGATCTCTAAGGGGTAAATTTACATAGGATATAACTTCCCTTTCTTTTCAACCCTCATGACCTTATTCCTTGGAGATATGTTTAGAAATACCATGTCTCCAACTTTGAACTCGAGGTCTCATTGATGATGTTCTTCATACATATTTTGTTGAATTTGGGCTACCTTGATGTGATACTAAATGGTTTTAACCTTTTCCATCATTTCATCGACCATTTCATGTCCAAGAAGCCTACGCTCATTGAGTTCATCCCAATACTCCATTATTCTGTATATTTTCCCTTGAAGGGATTCATATGGTACCATTCAGATGCTTGAGAGGAAACTACTGTTGAGGGAGAATTAAACCAATGGAATGTGTTTATCTCACACTCATTTGAAGTCCTTATAACATTCTCTCAACATATCTTCTAGTTTCTGAATAGTTCACTCATATTTTTTATCGGTTTGAGGATGATAGGCTAAACTGATGTTCAGTTCAGTGCTTAAATAATGTTAGATAGTTTTTCTAGAACATTGAGGTGAATATCAGATCTTGATCAGATACAATAGATAGTGGTACTACATGAAGCCATAACACATCATTGAAATATATATCTATGCAATTTGATATAAAGATAAGTCCTCTCGAATTGTGATAATCTGATCTATCTTTATAAGATGATCCACAATGACACATATAACTTTTTTTTCTCTAAATGTCCTTGTTTGTCTGGAAAAAAACATGGAAATGTTCTCCGACCTCCTAGTTGGTATGGGTAGTGGTTGCATCATCCCCTTAGAATTTTTCCTCTCATCCTTCACTTCCTGACATACCGAGCACATTGATATATATTTAGTAATCTCCCTTTTCATATTGTCCCAACAAAAGTTCTCTTAGAGATCTCGATACATATTTGTGCTCCCTGGGTGAATAGAGAAGGTTGAGTTTTGTTTGTCATTCAAAATATCCATCATTATCTCTAGATTACATGGTATACATAATCGCAAATCATATATTAAAAATCAATCTTAATAAATCATGAACTCAGAGGTTTTCACATTTTTAATAGCTTCCACCCTTTTTATAATTTTCACATATCTTTTTTGTGTATCATTTATTTTCTCTATGAGGTATGTTTGAGAAATCATTTGAGAAAGGATTGATAATGTTCCTCCTATCATGATTCACATTTCAATCCTATGAAAATATAAAAAGATTAGATACTTTTAAATTTTCATCATTTCTAATGATGTCAGATCCTTTCTACTTAAAGAGTCGACCACCTTGTTTTCCTTACTGGGATTATAGTGGATTAAGCAGTCATAATCCTAGATGAGAACTATCCATCTTCACTTGTGCATATTAATCTCTTTTTGTGTGAATATATATTTGAGACTCTTGTGATCAGTTTATATATAACTCTTAACCCCATAGAGATAATACCCCCAGATTTTTAACACAATGATTAAAGTCGCCAACTCTAGATCAATTGTAGGATAGTTTTGTACATGGCTTCTTAGCTGCCTTGAAGCATAGGCTTTTACTTTATCATTTTCCATTACCACACAACCTAATCCCTTCTTTGATGCATTTATTTTACACCACAAATAGTTCTTCACTTGTTGGGAGTGTGAGTACTGGTGCAATGATAATCTTTTTTTTTGAACTCCTTAAAATATCCTTTACATTAATAAGTCCTAACAATCTTTACCCCATTATATGTAATATTTTTCATTGGGATTGGAAATCATGAATGGTTCTTAAAAAATCGTCCATAATACCTAAAAATACCCAAAAAGATATAGATCTCTATTATAGATGTTTTCCTAGGCCACTCTTCAATCTCATTTGTCATGTAAGGGTCCATACATACCCCTTTTCTTGTGATAGCATTCCACAAGAATTATTTTTCATCCATAAAAAACTCTCATTTACCCAACTTTTCATACACATTATCCATTTATGATGTCTTTAAAACAATATTCAAATGCTCCTCATGTTCCTCTTTTATCTCGGAGTATATTAGAATATCGTCAATGAAGACTACCAAAACCATTTCGATGTATTCTCTAAAGACATTATTCGTTATATCCATGAAAATTTCTGTAGCATTAGTGAGTCTGAAGGGAATCACTATGAACTCATAGTTTCAACACCACATTTGAAAATAAGTCTTGGGAATATCTTCTTCCTCGCCTTTAATTTGTGATATCATGATTGAAGGTCCACTTTAGAGAAATAAATGGCCCCAAAAATCTGATCAAACAACTCATATATCCATAGAAGGGGATACATGTGCTTTATTGTGATTTTTTTGAGATCACGAAAATCAATGTAGAAGAACATTAATCTATCATTCTTCAATATGAAGATGACTGGAGCACCCCATGGTGAAGCACTTGGACGTATAAAACTCTTCTATTGATTCTCCTATAAATGCTTCTTTAGCTCTTCCATAAATATTGTAGAAATTCTATAAAGTGTCATTGATATAAGTATAGGTCTAGGAATAATTTCAATTGAGAACTCAACCTCTCGATTAGGAGGAAGACTAGAAAACTCTTGAGTAAATACCTTAGTGTAATCCCTCAAAATGGGCATGTCTTCATGAATTATTCTCTTATTTATCTCAACAATTTCAGCTAAAAATTCTTGCTCATAAGAAATTAATATCCATAATTGAGACAATGATTCTAATTAGGATTCATCTTCCTCCTTACACTAGTAAAGAATTATTGGATGCTTTAAGATGTGAAGATTGATCCTCCTTTCCACACAGTTGATGTTGTATTTGTATAAACATATTTAATCCATACTTAAGATAGTTTAAAAATATAATAAAGGTAGTATGAAGAGACTTTTTGGGAGGTTCAGCCCACAAACGTTAACTGGGGAAGAGTTATAAAACATGGACACAATGATTTCCACATTTGTTGTTCTCAAAGATAACATTTCCTCCAAATTTTGAGTTGGTGTTTAAATAGTTTTACTAAACATGAAAGATATGAATGAATTCAATGAACCATAATAAAATAGTACTTTTTCTATTCTTGAATGAATAACTATTGTACCTATCACCACAACATTGTTTTGATCCTTATCAGTAGTAGTGATAGCATAAGCCCTTCCTTTTTTCCTAAGAGGCCGTTTTTTATTTCCTCTGAAAAACCTTGGGATAGTGTAATTGATTTCATAATACCCATGATCTTTGAAATTTTACACTGCACAACATGCTGGGGAATTATTTGAACCTACATTTAATATTACAAATTCATGAGATTCTTCATATCTCATTGGTATTTTTTATCAAGATGTCCCAAATTTCCCCATTTTAAGCAATTTCTTTTCCCTTTAGATAGTTCCCATGATACTTCTTCACAAATATTTTACAAGTGAGATATTCAGGCTTCTTTCCATCATGGGATTTGTTTCTTGAACCACACACGATGTTCTCCATTTTTTTCTTCATATCACCTATCCGATGAGACCACTGAGAGTCTCCAATCACTATTTTGACCTTGAGGGTACAACCAAAAACCTTTTCATAACTGTCGAAGTCTCAAATATCTAACACCTTATGTAGACTCGGCTTTAGCATGCTAAAGAAGCGACCCACCTCACATTTTTTCTTCATGATAAATCCATAGGTGTACCTTGAAGGCCTCGTAATGTTTGGTTCATACACCCCGATGGGCTCATCTTCCTTCTACTTGAGTCTGAGAACTCTCTTTCCATCTTAAGAAAGAGGGTTTGAGGAAAATAATTATTGAAATACAACATCTTGAATTCCTCCCAATCCATGGAATCTATTTCCACTTGGGGATTCATATTCTTGATCAGTGTCCACCACTGATTAGATTCCCCAAAAAACAATGGACCTCTAGTACTACTTTCTCTTCTTTTGAGTACTGGACGATGGATAATATCTTTTCAATGGATTTAATCCACTATTTCACGAGAGGTGATCAGATGATCCCCTAAACATAGGAGGCCTTTTCCACATAAAGGATTCAATGGAAAAATTCTCTTTCCATGGAGGGGGATGGCCTTCCAAATGATTCATGTTTTTCGTCAGAACATGATCTAGCTAAGAAAGTACATACATTATGTTTTGAGAACCCATTACCATCAACTCAAGAATATCATTAGGGAAGTCTTCAGATTTTTTATCACACTTGTTTTTAAAACATGTAAATCTATTTCCCGCCATTAACTAAGAATTAGAAAATACAATTAAAGGGATTAAATAGTTATTTATTTAACATAAAAAAGAAACATTTGAACATAAAAGGATATACTTGTAAAGGGGAATTATATCCTAACTTGTGATTCCTTATGTTTAATTATAAGTTATCCTTGAAATATTTCTTATCTTATATTCATATGGTAATTTTTAATTCCCTTAATAATGGTTTGTACTAAGCTAATGAATTAACCAAAGAATATCTCTCAGGAGTTTCAAACCAAGAGTTCAGAAAATACTGTTGTTGTGTACCAAGATACCTTGGGTCAGCACCCAAATTTCTTGTTGGATTTTTCACCCCTTGTTACATCTTTTCTAGAAATACTTATTCCTATTTGTATCTTGAAATCAATTTATTTTCTTAATAAACCACTTACTCAATAATCAAAATGTAGGGATTTTATCTTATACTTAGTCTCATCCATAAGGTTCTCACTAAGATCCTCTATTCATAATCTCAAAAAATAATAATTAGTTCATCCTACGATACTAACTATATCAACCCTATCCTTTTACATATAGCATTAAATGATGTTAAGGATCATTATATATCAGAATACATTCCAAGGTTCATAAAGTATAGTGTATTAGAAGTCAAGGTACTTAATAAAACATTAAAAAACAAATTTTTATTAAAAATAAATAATGGGATCCTATATTTTATTTTGATAATAAATCTATATAGGATATCCTAGGGATAATAGGAACAAAGGGGTGATATAAAATCCATGTATGGGAATAAACATAAGAACAAAGAATTCGAACATGGAATAAAAGGCCTGAAGTTATTATATAAAATGAATTTAATGTGTGGAATAATAAAACATAATAATTTGATAATATAAGTATTGAATCATAGAAATGTGGAAGCAATATAAAACATGGATTTATTACAGGTCCAATCTAACTTCCAATATAATTTCACATAGTATCACAAACTAAGGCTAACTTCCATGACCGTCACACATAACATCTCATGAGACATGGCTTTACCCAACACATTGGAGTGCTATCTGGGCGCAACCATATAAATATTTCAGGAATATGTTTCCACATAAAGAATCATACATAATCAATCTTACATAAACATAAGGGTTACCCATGTAAGGAATTGGGTACCACAACCATGTCATAAATAATAACCAATGGTTGTATCATAAAAGTGTCCGTGAAATAAAAAATTTAGAACATACATGGAAGTTAATAAGGTAAAATAGAAATATATTAGGCAATGTGAATTTAAACAAAAGTGGAAACCTGTATGATATGTATTTGTGATATTTTATCATTAAAATATTTTTGGGCGGTTTTAATGAAAATACTAGAAGGCTTTTAAAATAGAAAAGGGAACAATATTTTATATAATACTTGAAGTGAAAGAAAAAAGAATTCATAATTAAAGATACTGATTTTAAAATGACAATGGTGGATTAATATATATGATAGAGTTCACTTGCAATTTGGTATAGAATTTGGGAATTTCCCTTAAAAAACATGCTTATCGAGAAGCATTGAGGAGGAGTCACTTAAAAAACTGTATATCCCAAAAAGAGAATGATGGAAGGGTATTGATAAATTAATTTTGTACATGTAAATAGAATATTTAAGATTCAAATAAATAGATAATATATATTCATTTTGTTAGAAATAAAGGTAAGGCATCTCGAAGGAATATAAGATATTCGGGTAGAATTCTTTACAGATTATCAGTATGGTATCATGTGTACATTAGAGGGGTTAATTAGAGGGAAAGCGGTTTCTCATCACTTATAAATAATGATTTCATAATGGTTGAGGTTTCAAATCATACCCCATCATTATGGATTACAAATAAAATGGCAGACCATTGAGGAGACTCAACAATAAAGGTGAAATGGAGGGGATCCCTTACATTATGTTCGATAGTGTTTCTCCATTGTTATTAATGATGAAATAAATATATTTTTTTTTCTAATTAATAATTCCCTAACCTCTTCTATATTTAATTGATTTATTATACCGTTTTTATGTTCTTCATGTTATGTTTAATGTGTTAATTGGTTCAATTTCATTGTTCAGGAATATTTGTTTTCATAGTTTCGTTGAACAGTTCACTTGTATTAATGAAGGGAAGTTCATTTAAAATGTGTGTAAAAATTCATGATTGTAATTATATGTCATTTATTGTGTTAAATAACATTAAATGATATTATAAATATTTTTATTATATAAAATGAGAATGAATCATTAGAAAATAATTTAATGATGATTGTTTGAGTTAATTTGGGCGGTCTTTTGATGACAACAAACGTAGTTTAATTAATCATTCAGTAACATGTACATAAGTTTGTTCCAAAACATAAAAAATGATATAATAAAATAAATATAAAAATTTTGAAACATAAAAATGGTTTCATGACCATATTTGAAGGTGTTAAAGGAAGATGAAAACATGTCATTCTTGAAAGTTATAAATTAACACCTCGTGAACAATGTTTTCCTTTATAAAAGAACGAAGAGGATAAGGAGGTTTTAAGATATATTATCCCATTAGTATCATAAAATTCATGTATATTTATGATATTGAAGTTAACATACCATGTTTATGAGGATAGGTGGGGAGAGATTTAAGAAATGAACATGAAATTGAAATGAAATTAAAGGAAAACAGATAGAGGGGAATTGCCTCTTGATTACTCTTTATAGCACCTTGGATTGGACTATTGATTAGACCAGAAGCACTGAAATGTAGGGTAGGGTCTAGGGAAGATGTATGGGAAGCGTTTAGGCAAGGATCTAAGCTTTAGAGGTGTGAAGAGAAGAGGTAATGAGGGGTGGTATTTATATTGGAGAAGAGGAGAGTTTTCATAATATTTAGTGTTTTAGTTTAATATCTTCCCTCATGACCAGAAATAGTGATAATTCCATGACCAAAAATAGTAATTCATGCATGTGAGTTCAAGATGATGTCGGTACATTTACCATACATCATCTGAGGAAAACATAATTCATGTATTTGTCATTTATTGTAAATTATCGTATTTTTATATAGATAAAAAATTCAGGTATTTTAGAAAAATCCAAAAAATTCACCCTAACCATTTTTCGACGTGTATAATCCAAAAATGAAATCCATTTTTCAAAAAATATTTTTCTAAATATGATTAATTTAATTTTTAATTGAAACATAATTTACTCAAAGAACATCTATTTTAAATATCTATTTTTCTTATTCCTAGATATAGGTATATCATACATCCACTTAAATCTTATTTATATACTATCATAGGTAAGGTTACTATTCATTGGGGGCAGGTCACTACTCATAATATTAGAATTACTATTTATAAGGTTATGTTACTATTCACGAAAAAATTATTCGGTCATATTAGACACTAAATAACTTACGAATCAAAATTGTGTATGTTAGATTTTTGATATTTGAATCACAAATGTGAAAAAATTATGTTTAAAGGTTAACTAAAACTTAGTTGTTAATTATGTTGTGATTTCATGTGATTATAAGACATAATTACAAGAATGCAATTTCTATTGATAAAACATTGGGTCATTAAAATAATTGTACTATTATAATGTAATAATATTTATGGTTTAATAAATAATTTAATTTTTATTAATTGAAAAAAATACTATCCTAAAATAAAAAAATCATAATTTTACATTTATGACATTATAAATCCAAAATAGTTTTTTTTATCAAATTTAGTCTCTAAAAATTAGTAAATCCTTATAAATGATAAAAATAAAAAAATGATTTTTATATAAAATATATTTTTTTCTATACAATTAGTGTTTGAAAGAATAAAAACAAAAGTGATAAATAACATATTCCATTAATTATTATATTTTTATATCATCCATATTTTTAGTTACATCACCCCTAATGATATACTTGTTGGATCAATGTGTAAATTATATTTTGGTAGCAATCAAGGGTAGTGAATACAATTCATATATGAGCTTAACAAAATGAGCTATATATGGAAGAATTTTTTAATTGATACAATTTTTGTCTATCATTGTTTTTGTAATATTTATAATTCAACTTGTACATGATAATTTAAATAATATATTATAATGTCAAAAAAATATCATTCCACCATTTCCTTCAAACATACTATTGTGTATACAAAATTTTATTAACATAATATTTATTTATGGAACATACTTAGTGAAATATATATTCTCTACAAAATCTCTTCCAATTAGCATCTCTTATGACACTTAGCTTCTTAAATTTCATTATGGAGTTCTAGAAGACCATTATTTCATGGATTTTAGATCCATATAAAAGGAAAAATTCAATTATGGATATAATATTCCATTTAATCTTCCATTTTCTAATAAAATTACCAATAAATATAGTATTTTTTATCAAAAGTATCATTAAATTAATTAAATAATATTTTAACAACATCTTAATATAATTAAAACCATTTAATGATTTATTTTAAAAAATATATACAAGATATAGATCTCGAACGTCGTCTTTGTCAATATCCCATTAATGTTCAGTTAACCACATATGAGGACATTTCCATCCCACTATATATGAACTCATTTATGGATGGTTATAATATAATATTTATATATTATAAATGTATAAATATATGTATTTCTATTATTATGGAGTCAATAATATGAATGTAGTCATAAAAATTAAAAAAAAATTGAAACAATATAGGATAATTTTATATATAAAAAATATAAAAATAATAAAATATTAACAAATAAAATTCAAATATTCAAATTGATAAAGAATGAAATAAATTAAAAAATTAATATTTTTTTCATGTTTATGTAAATGTTATTTTATTATACGTTAATAAAAAAGGTGATGAAGTAAAATTTGATCTATGGTAAGGGGAGTATAAATCCAAACTAATTGGGTTTGTGTAATATCACATTTATATTTATTATATGTATGGATTATTCCTTACTTTTCAAAAATGACTTCATAGTATTCTTTTATTAATCTTTCAATTAGTATTATTTTTCCCCTTGAAAACATTATTTCCAATAAAACATCATTGATTATATGAACATAATTTATTTCAAAAACATATAACTAACTTTTATTGTGTATTTTCTCCTCTACTAATGAATGATAATATATTATTCATATATATAATCTATGTTATTCAATATGGAATCTCAATTTTTATTCCATGAATAATTATTTAACAAAACTTAAGAAAAATAAATTAAATCCAAGGGTTTATTTCATTACTTTGATTATTATATATTTTCTTCCCATGTTTTACGCATTATTATGAAATTTTTTGGATGTGAAAGGTGCGGTTGATATTATTTACCCCTCTATATAAAATTTAAATGTGATACAACACATCGAATTATTTGTAATATTCATAAACATGATGATTTTCATATTAAAAGTTGCGATCTTATTATTTAGGCACATATGTTATGAATTAAAATGATTCAAGATTTTTTCACTCCCATGATTGGTATCTGGACACTATAATTTAATTCTTCTGGGTTAATCATATAGAACATTCCTTACATTCATAAAGTCATTCCATTTGTATTATGATGATGAAATTTTTCTTATGATATTGAGGATTGTACTCACCCTTTTATATAATTCCTTCCATGTTATTTGACCACTTATTAGGATTTTAGCATTCACCTTTATTGATGTATGTCAATATGTTATTAAATTTACTATAGATAAAATTATATATTTTTTATGAATATGATGAAAGAAATAATTTTTTTACTATGTATAAGTTATATATTAACTTAATTTTGCCACAATAAAATATCATTCAACATTTAAATATATTTATTTTATGTGATTTATCAAAAAAATGAAGTAATAGTCATGTTTGAAATTCATGGAACTCAATTATTGGGATAAAAGAACAATTTAGTCAATTTATAAATCACGGCTAGTAAAAAGCTGAGAAAAACCTAAGGATAAGTCTAATTATAAGATAACATTGTAAATTTTGGTAAAATAGAATGTGTATGATCTTTGACCAATGGTGTCCCAATTGGGATAATAAAATTGGGTGTGATTTATCAAATGATTCACATTGTACTAATAATTACAATAGGTTTCTAGATTATTAAACTAATCGCAACCATGGGCATGAGTAGTGGGCCTTACTACACAATAGGATTGGCACTATTAAAAGATATACCTAAATAGATTCATATTTTCTATTCAAACCACAATGAAGGATATATAACAACATTTTATTATTATATATAATACTATAATCATATTAAGGTACATGATACTAGAATAATAATTTGGGAAGAATTCTAGGATAAACATATAGACCGCATAGGGGATATCTTTCTAACTGATTGGATCGTGACAAAAAAAAATTTATCCTTTCTTAATTGAATTATATTTTTTCAAAATAATTTCTATTTTAAAATATTGGGGGAACCAGGTGAAACCGTACTGACAACCCTTATTAGGGAAAATGAGAAGATTTTTCAAATTAAATTCGTGATGCAATGTGAGTGGTGTTCAAGACATCATGGTTTTATGTTACCATTTTTTTCATAACTTATCATACATAAGGAACAATTTGGAAAATCTATATTCACATAAAAATGAGAAACCATCCTTGAGTCCTTTATAAATTAATGACCACTGATAATTACTTAATATTATAATGTATATGTTATTCAATAGTTAGTTAACATGAAAAATAAATCATTTGAAGGCTGGATTTTTCTATGATGGAGAATTTAATTTTTTTATTATACCACTTATATGGAGAAGGATATTAATTTTTTTACTAATACATAATAATAAAATCAAAGGTGAAATTTAATAAAAATAATTTTAATAACTTAAGATGATATTTCATATCTAGTATTTCACTTGATTTTTTTAAAAATTATCGAGATAATATATATATATATATATATATATATTGTATAAAATTTTATGGATTAGGTCAAAATTTATGACATAATCATCACACAATATATAAGTCACACCTCATGTATTTTCATAAATAATAAAAGTTTTATTTATATATTTTTTACAGGTATATAACTTCATATTCAAAATTATTTTCCATTTGGAAAATTGGATGATAAGAAGAATTGATTGATATTCTCTAAAAGTAGACATATGGTTTGGATAAGTGTAACATGGAAATGTTAATATGAAAAGAATAATGGAGTATAAATTTGGATGGTTTAATAGAAAACAATGAATGATGATCTATTCTCCCACAAGTAAAAAAAGCTGAATTGTGAATCATAAAAATTTCAGCAAAGAAATTAAGAAATTTGTGTGGCTGAGAAAGATGACATGATCATTATTATCAAATATACAAGAAGAATATAAAAAATATAATGGTGTAAAGTTTGGAACCTTAGAATGCACCACTCTATGTTCAATTCATCATCTTACAGAGGAAGTCCATTATAACATTCATTTCCCTAAACCAAGGGTCATTAAGTGAAATAAAATTTTGAAACCACCATAAATAATGAAGAAAAGGAAATCTTATTCCATCAGAAATGCTATGGTGGAGCCTGAAAGAATGTTTCATAAGGTATAATATCTATTAAAATAATAATAGTAATTGTTTTTATTTTTTTAATTATACACATACATTTATATACTATATGTTTTATATAACTATTTGAAAAACAAATCATGATACCATGATGTTGATATTTCTGTAGAAACACAATTATGTGATATCATTGTAAACATTTTTATAGACCCTTACCTTATTTCTATTTGTGAAAAGGATCTTCCAAAAAACTCATAATATATGCCATGGTAGAATTTGACACCAAAATTCGAATATAATGGCTCTGGGAATATAGATTTCAAATCAAATGTTATGAAATGGAAATCAATTTCTCCATCCCAAACCATCCCATACTCTTTTATAAATATATGGATGTTTAGAAATATCGATCATAAAATCAATCAATATTGTGGGTTTTGACTCCCAATAAAGAATCATATAATTCCCAAAATATTGTCTCTATAGAAATCATCAAACATGAGTGAATTAGCATATAGTGAGAATAAATAGATTTATTTTCATAATATTTTCAAGAAGATCCCCCATAAAATGTGTTCATGTGATCAGCATAAATTATATACAAAATAACATCAATCTCCAAATTAGTCAATAGAATAGAGCCAATAAAACTAAAGGAGTTAAATAAGTAGAAGAAAATGAATTTAGTTAAAGGAATGTTTCATTCTTGGTTTTCAGCCACGACATGCCCAATGCCTCCGTATCCAATGATTGATGGACCTGGTTTCCAAAGGCAGGTGTCCACCGGATGGTCTGACCACTAACTCTTAAGAACCCACATTAGTCGAGAGGATGGGAAGTCAGGATCATCGCACCCTTTTGGGGGGAATTATTGCATGTTCCGAGACTCTCTTATAGATTTAAGATGTATTCATATGTTCGCGAATATTTGGTTTATACCCAAACATTGTATCCATGGATTTAACCCTGGTGGGAAACAGCCAACTGAACACATGGGTTCAGAATCATTTATGCCCGAGGTTTACCATCCCTCATTGGATTAATGACCCTGAAGGGCTGGAACTCTCTTGAGGCGGCACTAGGAGTGGTGCAGTGAACTGATGTGGAAATGGTCAGATCGACCGGCTTTTGGGCTTGAACCTCAGGGAGGCTTTCTACGTACCCTTCTTAGGAAGCAGGGATCAAAGTCCACATAGTTCTCATAGGTTTCGGGGAATCGACGTGACGAGAGACCAGGTGGTCCAATGGGTTGTGGGATTGAACCTCATGGAGGCTTCCTACGTACCATGCTTTGGCATGGATCAAAGTCCTCATAGTTCTCATGAACAGTTTAACGTGATGCTGGATGAGGGTGGAACCCGACGTGAAGAAACGACCGAGTGGGGGGCTTGAACCTCGTGGAGGCTTCCTACATACCCTTCTTTGGCATAGATCAAAGTCCTCGTAGTTCTCTTTGGCCTAGGGCTGACGCTCTCGGGAAGCCCAGAATGATGGGTTGGGCCATACACTCTGAGGAGTCCCATAAGAGGATGTCATGGTCGATGCTTACTCTAAGCCCACGTGAGTCATTCTCGGTGTGAGAAACAAGAGGCAGCATAGACCAGATGATCACGTCGCGAAAGGTGAGTTCGTGAGAAGCGAAGTGGGGCTTATGCATGAAGGCGACCCAAGGTGATGAATTGGGGCTTACACTCTAAGGAGGCCCAGAAGGTCGGGGATTACTCCGAGATGGACGCCCACGGTGTCTTTCTCATGTCTGGCCATGAGGGCATCCCAACCCTCTGATGGGTTGAGGAATATAATGGGGGCCAACACCTTTGCGCAAGTGCACAAGGAGGATAACGCCAAGGGGGTTGGAATCAACAGAAAAAATGGAGATGAAAAGTTTGAATTACATGCCCGTCATTCGGAACACAATGAGGGTGGCATGGTGATGGAATATAGCTGTTGACCATGTTCGAAACACAGCATTCATATCACGTTAGCCTGAGATGGGGACAAACAAATGAGGGTCGACTGCTGACCATGTTCGAAACACAGGACCTATCTCGAAGTGTTTTCCAAAGTCTTCTGGGTCATTGGCCTAGGATGGTAGGTGAGCCGATGCGGCATGAGGCCAGGCCGTTAGGGGGTCCCTTCAGACATGCAAGAGAATAAAGATCCAAATGAAGGACACGAAAAGCGTGGGGGTGGAGTGATGGAATGTTTGAATGGATTCTAGCGCTCTTGATGTTAGACCACTATAAACATGGCATGAGGCATCTCTTTCATGGAGCAAGAGGCATCCAATTATTGAATGATTGGGAATGCTACAGTTTATAGTCATGTAGAGAGGACTGCTTTCATACAGTTTAACGTCATGTGGTCAGGATGAGGTCCATATAGTTTAACGTCATGTGGTCAGGATGACTAGGTAGGAGAAACCTAGAAATGGTTTGTGTGGGACTTACGCAAGGGCGGCCATTTCTGGATGAACCTAGAAAAAGATTCTTGGAAATAGGGGTTAAATGAGAGCCATGAGGAGTAGATCGACTCATGGAATGTATAAGATGGATGTTGGAGTGGCACAAGGGTGCAATGTGAAATACTGTTGACCCAGCCCGAAAAGTTTGCGGTGCGACTCTCCATTTTTCATGGGGGTCAGTGACGGTAGCTAAGGGACCGTCCTGGAGGGCCGGGACTGCAGCGCAGCACTAACCCCGAGTAGGGGTGAGGGGGTGAAGCCCCCGTGGTATGGACCAGCGAGTGCATGGGGCTTTCCGTATGGGGCTGGTCATGAAGGGGCTAGCCGCGAGGAGCCAGCCACGTGGGACTATCTGCGAAGGAGCCATCCGCTAAGGACTGGCCGCGAGGGAGCAAGCCGCGAAGAAAGTTGTCCACGAAGGACTGGCCGCAAGGGAGCCGTATGTGGTTTGTGGTTTAGTTGTCCGTAATGGGTGTCTGTGGAGGAGCTATCCACAGAGGAGATGGAACTCTGTGAAGGATGTTGTCGGCAAATGATGTTTTTCATGGAGGAGGCTGTCCGCAGAGGTTGTCTACAGATGACATGGTCGTCCGCGATGGTTGTCTGCAAAGGGGCTAGCACCCATCCTACTTCGCGCCCGCGGAGGGGTTCCGCCTCCATTTCGCATAGGACAGTGGTCCGCAGAAGAGAGGGACATCCGTGAAGGGGATAGCCATCCCTGAAGGAGATGGCCACTAAGGGCCGACCGCAGAGGAGTTGTCCGCATGTGGTTCGCGGACTGGTTTCTCCTCTACGCGAAAGAGCTCATCCGCAGATGATATGCGGTCCGCGGATGGCTGCGGAGCGATTTCTCTAGCGTCTCCCCACAGGTTTTCAACAATATTTTCTATTTTTTTCATTGGTTCCCCTAGATGATTATTTATAGAGCCGCAGATAGGATGGGCACATGGCCTTTGTAAAATACCATGAAGGAATCCCCATCCGCGGAAGACTCGGTCAACCAGTGATTTTTCGAACCAAGATCTGCGGAATTGCTCTGCAGTCGTGAACCACTCCGCCTTTATTCCGTGAAGGATGAGGTTCACAGCCGCATATGGATTCTGCCTCTATTTTGCGAACGACGAGGTTCGTAGCGGTATGGGTAGGTTTGCGCGGTTCGCGGCTGGGGCGGTCCGGAACGGTGAACAGGGTTAGTGCATGTCCTGCCTCGCGACCACAGAGGGTCTCTGCCTCCATTTCACGGACGAAGCTGGTCTGCGGAATTGCGGGAGGGCAGTCTGCCGAACAGGCCATGTGTTGTTGCTGGGAGCCGGTGCGCGGACTGGTTCGGTCCTTTTCCATGTTTTGCAGTGATTAGAATTCCCATTTGTGGAATTTTCAGGATCCTACCAGGCTACACTTGTCCTAGTGCATCATAGTCGAGAGAAAAAGAGATTTTTCATAATAATAATGATAGATCAACATGGCCATGCATTAATTAACACAAGTTCTACATGATCACCATAAATATAAAGTATCCCCTTCCCAGGATTAATGACTTATTAGATCAAAATTGAGGATCCAAATATATTTAAAATGTGGATATTAATTGTTTTTATAACCATATAATGGTTATATATGGAAACTATGTTTTCTTAGTAGTGTACATCAGACTCAATAATAACTATGTAGTTTGTATCTACATGATGAATATAGTATTTAGAGACTACCTTGAAAATATTTTTAAAGAAAATATTGATGTATATCTCATTTTCTCTATGAGAATGGAGAAACGTGAAGTTCATCTGAGAATTGTGTTCTTGACATTATTAAAGGGGAATATGTATGCTATGTTAATCTAGTGAAACTTGTTAATGTACTATGTCCAATTTTTTGGGATTGTGATAATAAGTGATAGATTATCTATAGAAAACATAAATGAAAATTAATTTATGTAATAAATGAATCCTTAATGTTTCCTGTTTATTCAAATTTTTTCAGATTATATGGGTACTACTAATGGATTTTATGAATAAAATCATGATTTTATACCTTAGAATCCAACTTAACACATAAACGTGTTACGCATGAATTGATGTAGGCAGGTAAGGAAATCATTTCAGAACTCAAAAATATGCCAATAATATCACTTTTACTAATAATACCATCCCAAGGATATGATTTTGTGATAAAAATTTATTCTTAAAAGAATGGGTTGGGTTTTTATTTCAGGAATAATGATAAAGTGATAGAATATGCCTCAGGATAGTTTACAATATATGAGTAAAACTGACCAAAAAATTATTTGGCGTTATCATCTGTTATCTTCAACTTTTGGATTTGCTGGAACTACCACTATGGTAAAAAATGTAACATACTTATATATCACAATAGTCTAATTAATATATTCTTATAGAAGGAGATCAATGTACACTATCTAAGATGGTTTGTACAAATCAAGGAATATGAATTATCTATTACCTACCATCTTGGAATGGTGAATAATATTGAAAATGAACTTATTTGAAAAAACATGTTATTATATACATTATGTATATTGATATGGATGTTATCAACATACATATAAAAATGTTGGATTGGGAAAATATAACGCCATAAAATAAAACTAACCATTTCCAAATGATTTCCTAAATATCTAGCCAATATTATATTAGTTAGGCACAAATGGATGATTTAGAAATTCAAAATAATTAAAAAGTAGTAATGTAAGGGAAGAATCATTAAATCCACATCAATAGTGAAGTTTTGATATGATTTGTGAATAGATATTTTGTGTCATATTCACTAGAGATAATGAATAAGATAATGGATAACTCACATAGATCATATTTCTACATCAACTATAGATATACCAGGATGTATTAAAATATAATAAAGAAAATATGTGGGGAAAACATCAATAATTATTTTTTTGAGTATACCTAAATTCTCTCCATATATCTTAACGTTAATGTAGATTGATGAAAGTTTTAAAGGGTTGAGAAAACAATTAATTTTATGCAGATAGAACTGGGGGTAGATCACAACTGAATTTGATTAATTGGTATATCAAATACATATATATAATGAAATGATATATTGTTTATATTGGATGAAAACACCAACAACACAAAACTAGTAATAATTTTAGGTGTTTTCTCACAAATTCAATATTCCATTATATTAATAATTGAATTTGTGATTCTAAATGGGTCACAAGATTATATTTTTTATCATTGTGATCCATGTGTCACCTCTACATTCAAGATAAGTTTATAATATTATTTGGAGAATTAATTGATAATTGGTATAACCTATCACCACCAAATTGATGAAAATTATAAAAGGAAAAATTAAAAAATAAAGAACATATGTGTTTTTTCTCAATAGTTTTCAAAGGGGCATGTGATCAATGTGTTCTATTCATCCAGGTCTCATACAAAATAATATTCCACTTGATTATTGAAATGGGATGATATAAATATGTAAATAATAATTGATTTTGAACTCAAAAATATTTTGGCAATGTTAGTGAATGAATACCACTTGGAAATTATCAATTATATGAATTTTATATAAGGTAAAATACATTCAAAAACAAATTAATGATACTCTAATTAAAAAAAGGTGTCGTACTGAAAATCATCCAAGTGAATTGGAGATGGAATTAGAGACAATATTTTCATTCGAATAACACCATGGAAGTTAATCACATTTTATGGATATATGGTAGTGATGAAAATATGTTCGATTCAACCTTTTAGATCATTATCTGCAATGTCTCTTTCGAATTTCATTTAGTCCTTCCATTATTCATGGCTCATATTCATGATGTATTCTAAATAAATCTCCAAAATTAATAAATAAAAAATCCATAACTTGTATTGATTATGGAGGTGGTAAATATAGATCATGTCCTCTCTAATAAGGAATAGTCATTGATGATATTAAACCATATTGTTCATGAAAAGTCACCTCATTAACATGTTTCACTACTACGAGTAAGAATTATAGGAATTTGGAGAGGAAATGAAAGATAAGAACCCTCATATATTCTCTATATAACTATAAGAGTATAAATTTTGAGGTTATAATTTATAAAGACGAAATAATGTAACACCATAATCATTTAAAAATATTTTTTTATTTTCATTATGAACAATTAATGATTTCAAAAAAAAATAATGTAATATATTTATTTACATATACCACATATGAGGATTTTTTAGATTACTCAGGAAAACAACATTTATACAATAAATATAGTCATGCAAATTAAAACCTTTATGATAGTATAATAAATAGAAAAAAATTAAAAATGTTGATTGCTTGAAAAATTAGATCACATTGATCTTTAAGGATTTCCCCACCCGTGAATATAAACCATAAATAAGGGAGAAAATAGCAGAAATCCAATTATAATTTTATAAATGATGTATATGGAGTTCAGTATTTTTTAATGGTAGTGATAAACAAATGAATTAGGGGGAACTTATATGAGGAAATTTGATCAATTGAATAGTAACATTACCTTTGAAATAGTGATATGAATATTTATAATAGTGAACTGATAGTTATGTAAATTAACAAGAATGTTAAAGAAGTACATTTAAAAATATAGGTAAATATATTATAAATAATATTTATCCCATGTAATTTAAGAAACTATAAATATTTTAATTCAAAAAATTGAATATGAATATCAGAAACTCAAATACACTCTAAAAATTTATAATATTCTAAAATTTAATGTGTTTAATTAAATTTATTTTTTTAATAATTTATATTACTTATTTGAGAAATTTATACGGAAAAAAATGATTTTTACTATTATAATAATCATGTCGAATGTTTTTTTACAGTTGTGTTTCAATAACATTTATAAAAACAGAAACTTATCGGTGATTACTGAACATGTTTTTCCAAAAACTAGAATTTTTTATATTACATCATTCATGATATAATAATGACATAACGAATTATATAACAAATTAATCAAACTAAAATGGTTAATAATTTAAATAATTTATGGAATATAAATTAAATACAACCAAAATGCTTTCCAATGTATGAAGTATAATGTATTCCATTAGAGGAACACCATTGCATTTTCAACATTAATTTTTAATAAACTATATAATTATGATTTAAATGTTAATTTTCTAAAAAAAATTAATGTTTTAATAAAAACATTATTACCTTCAATTGTTTTAATATTATATTTCTTAAAATGGAAATTGTATTTTTTCTGTTTTTTATCACGAAACACCCATATCCTCTGGTTTAAATGAACCCTCACATACCCCTTAGAAGAAAACATCCCTTCCAAATTCCTATCATACACTCTTCATAGTAACCATGTCTGAAGAACATTAATAATTATTTTTATTTAAGATTCAATGAACTCTATTATTTCAATGATTCAAGATTCATATCAATTGAAAAATAGAAAAATGAAGCATGATTCATTCGACATTTTTATTGATAATTCTTCCTTTTCTCTTCTTAAATACTTATATTATTATCTATCTAAAAACTACTAAAGTCAATTATTTAGTATTTTAAATCAACTATCAAACTAGTGAAATTCATTAATGATATGTCTTTAATTATATTTATATCTTATAAATATCTCAACTCTTATTTTTTCATTTTCCTATTAATGGTTACTTAATCAACTATAAGAATATTACTAACTCTTCATATCTCACCACATTTATGAATGGTTATAATAAATCATTAAAAATATGTTATTTATAAATATATGTCTTTCAATGTTGAAGTAGTTACTTTTATCAATGTATAAATTTAAATACTCAAAATTAGAACATAAATAAAATATTATAAATTTACGGAAAAAATAATATCTAAATCATATACCATTAAAAGTTAAAATAGAAATTTAAAATAAATTTATTTTAATTGATTAAGAGTAAAAATAATAAAACTAATTTAATAGTACATTGATTTTTATTAAAAATATGAGAATCATACTTGAAGAAAAAACATTATCTAATTAATATGGATATAATGTAATGAAAATGATGAACCAGACACTTTAATTTTAAAGTTATATCCTCTTAATCTTAATTTTTAGTTTGTATTCCTTAATAATGTCATGAAAGTGTAAATTATATGTACTTTATCACATCTTTCCAGTGAATAACATGTTACTACCATGTTGAATATATTTCTAAGAAAACCAAATTTATTATTCAAGAATAAATTATTTTCATCCCAAACTTCTCATGACCTCCATTTGAGTTATTTAAATCCACTAAAGAAAGATTAATGGTTATGAAAAAATATGATCACCATTATTCAGTATGGAATCTTAATATTAAATAATTAAAGTATTTTTTATCAAATACTTTCAAAACTAAATTGATTCCAGGTATTTATTTAATGACTATGATTATTATGATACTTTTCCATGTGGCATGCCTGATTTTTAGAATTTCATTATATAATGGGTGGGATCATAATTATATTTCTATATAATGCATTGGGTAATGTTGTATATCCCATTAAATTTTGTTTATTATTAATTAACATGATTCTTGAACTATTTACACAGATGATGTCATGATTTATGCACATATGTTATGTGTGAACATGATGGAATCATTGTTTACAACTATTTGTGGTATTTTTATTATATGTAATTATGTTTAATTAGAATGAATATTCCAAATTAAAATACTTTTTTGATGATTTATAATTGATTATTTTGAGGATCATATTATTATGATCGCAATGATTATGCTCATTAATGTGATATATTCATCTACATTTCCCTACAGATATTGGGATTCCAAACAACATATTTTTTTATGTATATCCTAATGTAATTATATATACATGAATAACATGAGATATTTAGGAGGAGTATGAATAAGGAATTATACAATGATTAATTTTTTTATGTAGAAGTCATTTATGAACCCAATTTTCATGTGATACCAAATTACTCAATTCGAGAATGTATTACTATTATATTATTCTTTTAAATGATATAGTACCAATGTAATGAAATGTTGCGTCATTATAGAGAACCATACTTGTAATAATTACCTAATAATATACAGTTCCAAAATTAATTCCCCAATCACAATATATATAATCCATCATAATTATGTTTTATGTTTCAATAAAGAATAATTATTAGATAATAATGGTTTATTACATATCATGATTATCTGTAACATAGTTTTCACCTCAAAAAAACTCATCTTGAGGTTTCAAAATATTTAATCAATTAAAACTAATAGGGATATCTTAAACAATGTCTATATATATTCCACAATAAATTAAATAACATCATTCACTACATGTTTGAATAAAAAAAATGTTTCCAATTTTCATTTATTTATATTTCCTTTTTTCAAAACTACATCAAATAATTTCGTACACATAGAAACACATATGAGCTTCCACAAAATTCACATCAAATTTATGTGTTATAACTGAATTGAAATTTAAATACATTTCATGGTCACCATTGGTTTCATACATGTTTTCAAATATCAAAATACATTTTAACATCCACCTAAAAATAAATTGAATGTATTTATTCTAGACTACAAATTTTTTCTTTTGCATAATGTTATTTTTTCATAATCAAAAACCCTATAAATATTTCTCATTCAGTGACTTTACATCCATAATATAAACTTAGTGATACAATGTTCTCTAATATGTAATAATATAATCAAATCATAAACTTTATTCATGAATACATCATATATAATATTTTATTAATTAATAACCAGTAGATTATTATGAGGAAATATTTCAGACCAAACCACCCAATGGTGTGGGTATCATTCCCTATTAATTCCATAACATGTTGCATAATGAATATCAATGTTCCATATTTCAACTCAACAATACATCCAAAGGGTCCTCAATCAACTATTTTATTTTTTATTCTATTTTCATGCTCATCCTAGAGTTCTAATTATAACAAAAGTCGCATGCCCCTCTATCATGGGTTTTAGTACACTCTATATCTATCAATCATGATCTTCAAAAAAAACATTAATCCCTTAAATCCAAAATACACATCTTAAACAATCTATCCCAAATGAAAAATAGAAGCATTATGAAAATTTAAACATTATGATCCCAAAACACCACAAGTATTACCCTTGAGAAGATTTCCCATGAATAGTATCATGCATCCTAATATTTCATAGGATACTAATTGGTGTTATTGATTTTGAATAATGATTTTGAGAATATTCATATAAATATAAATCCCATGGTTTGTGAAAAAATAAATATATAATTCATTGTGAGTTGTCTCTTGGAATGTCATATCCAATGAATGGAGATATAAAAATATGAACAAAAAGGTAATCCTATTATAGATAATGTTAAAATAAAAAAAAGATATATCCATAATATGTAGAGTATTATAATAATAAAAATACATAAAACATATTTAATATACAATACAGGAGTCCATTAGGCTAATATAAGCCCATTACACCAAGTAGAAAGTTAATTGTACAATGATATCTCTCCCAACTCATCATATATCTCTTTCTAAATTTTTATATTTTAAACACATTATAACCTAACCATGCTCTAATCATCATGAGTTAAAAGTTAGTGAAAAATAATGGGTATATACATGCCTCAAAATAAATTTCATCTATGTGGAAATATGGTAAGTATAGTCTACAAAACCGACTCTGCAACAAACCTTGACATGCTAATTATAAGCGACCAAATAGATCTACATATGAATCAAATTATAATGAATTTTTTTCTTAGTGAAACACACAAACAACGAACAATAAAAAAATAAATATCAAAACTACATGTCCTCCAATATGACTAGTAGATGAAAGAATCCTAAAGGCCCACACTAGACTTGAATGATGTTTAGGAGGATACCCCCTTTCATATAACCAATTATCCATAATATCCCATGAAAAAATGAGGAATATTCCAATTAAAATCCCATATCAATAGATTTAGTAATTTATTAGTCTCACTATAATCTATAAATCACTCTAAAAAATTCCCACTATACCCATCATCCACCTCAAAAATGATAGGTCAATAAAATAAAAAAATATAATTTGTTAAAATTATTCTATCAAGAAGAGAAACTAAATATAATATATGTGTTTTTAAAAACAAATTTCAACCATCAATAAAATACAAAATAGAAAACAATAACACAATGTGTTCCCTAAGAATAATTTAATGACCAAACATAAATCACAGGATTAACTGTTGGAAAATATAAAGAATAAGTAAAAAACATAAAATAAAATTCATATCAACCATAATATTTCATAAATAATCACATTGGTCATTTCTTAATGTATCGACTAGAATACCTATAGAGAATCTATTTATAAAATACATAATTACAATGTCATTATAGGTGATGGATCCTGTTTTGAAAAAGATAATAAGGTAGCTTTTTATTATTTTTTAGATGACCGGGTTTTTTATAAAGAAAGTCAAAAACAACATTTTTCATTCCAACGTGAGTATTTACTATGAATTTTAAATTGGTTCAAGATATAGTAATAAAATAGATGGAAGTGGTATAAAATGTTTCAGTTATAGTTTGGCATTGTTTCTGTGTGTTTTACATTTTTATGCTAAAACATTAAAAAAAGAAAACGGTGTTTTTGGAAAATTAAATATCTTTATTTAAATGTAATGTTGTTTGAAAAGGTGAAAGTGTTTCAGAACAAACACATAAGTGAAGATTTAGGGTCATCACATCAAAATATGAAAAAGGATAGTGTTTTGTGAATTTTTTGAAAATCATAAATGTCGTATTTTTGTGACCGAAGGATATTTTTTGGGGTTCATGAAATAAATATGTAGTTTTTTGAAGGTGATGAAATTCATGCTAAATGAAATTTCAAATCGATGAAATTAAACAAAGAAGGAACGATGCATGAATAGTTAATGGATTGAAAGGTAGTTGTGTGAAGGGTCGAATGAGTATATAAAGAGGTGGATACCAACTTCATTTAAGTGACTCAACCCTTATAATGTATAAAGGATATTAATTGATTATTATTTTCAAACCTATCTGATACATGTAGAAACAAATCAGACATTAATTCTATAGATAAAATGGAATAATTTCGATAAGACAAAGTGATTTCTGTGATATCAAATTTGCTGTGTGGAAATTAAGAGTTTCATGATGAGATAAAAAATTCATAAAAAGATAATTTTTTGAAATAATCATAAAATATACATTAAAGTTGGTTGTTTTTCATGATTGTTGTTATAGGGTTCAAAAATGATAATATTGGGGTACCTATTAGGATTTATGTAGAGTTTTTATGATAATGTGATAGTCATCAGGTCGATGAAAATTTAGCTTAAGGATTAACCAAGTGAGGTGTAAACAATATTGATTCATGTGATCAAAAGAATAATTTTATGAAGGAGGAGTTAAAAAACATTATATGAGAAAACAGTGTTCTCTCAAATAGTGACTTTCTATAAACTAAAAGCGAATATTATTTTTCACTGAACATAATAACAGTATCATGCTTTCGATTTTTTGGTTCATATGATCCTTGCTTATGTATGATCCTTATGCATGGTCTGAAATTCATCTTTCATTCTAAAATTCTAGTAATTATGAGATTATAGACCATGATTTAGTGTGTATGGGATTTGGTTATTAGGTGATTCAGTAGCAATTGATAGTTCCAATATGGGATTTTCATCGGTTGAGGGCATGGATCATTGTTAGGGGACATTCCTTATTTGACCTATTCTCGCGACCAATTTTCTTTTTACCTTTTCCTTTTTTTATTATTCCATTTTGTATTGTAAAAATGTTACCTTTTTCATCCATACTAGTATACATGTGGGTATCCATACAATCAAAAAACATATTCGCATCCTTTAAATTATTATGACACATTCCAACCAAAATAGCTTCATTAGATTCTACATATATGAAGATTACATTTAGAGGGATGAACATATTAGTTGATTTCATGCGTTTAGGAGGTTTTTACACATGATATTTCCTTTTGTATGCATTATAGGATAGTACCTGAGAAAAGATACCTTTCTTTGAAATGTTTTAGGTAGTGTGTAAAAAGAAAATATGGTTATGAAGGTGGTCTAAAATCAATGATTCATTCCATATTTTCCCATCAGGATTCAAAAAATCACCCCCCCCCCCCCCCCATGTCATAACCCGTCCCCCAGGGCCCATTCCGTGACTACCCCAAGCCCGCCTTGCATAGGCCAGGGCTGGTGACTAGCACCGAAAAGTCTTATCCCTAAAACCAGGAAAGCATTTTCTTTATAACATGTCATCTCAAACATCCAAGAACACAAAAAGATATGAGAACAAGGTAAACTATATAGTAAATAGTGTTGGTACAGTAAATAAAGGGGTGCCATAATACAAGCCCAACTGGAATGTACAAGTAAAAAATCTAAAGTACAAGTAAAACTGAAGACAGGTCTTGTCAATACCCACCAAGGATCCTACCTGAAGCGTAGGTACATCACTCGAATAGTCATTTCTACGTTACGCCTCATCTAGGTTCCACCTTTGAGTAGCCTCATGTCATGGTACCCTTGTCCTTAGTCAGTTTTGTACGTCTTCTGTATAAGACACAACAATGTACGAGCATATCTCGTGCAGGGGTGAGTATAACAATACTGCGCAGGGACCCTAAGTCCCCTATAGGTCTCTCAAAATCCAAAAAGTATAAACCAAAAACCATGTAATCAACAGTAAACCCTACTTAGGTATATCCAAATAAATATACCTAAGTTATCATATATACCCATCTCATTCAAGAGAAATCAGAAGGCCAAAAACCTTAGTCGAAAGCTCAACTGTTCCCCGAAGGAAGAATACCACAAAGTTAACACATCAAAGGTAACACCACAAAGGTAAGTACCACAAAGGTAACACCTTAGAGAAGAATACCACATAGGTATCACCACAAAGGTAACTCCCCACAGAAGAATACCACAAAGGCTTCACCACACAGAATTTTACCATAATGGAAAGACTCAGCTCACACTAGGTATCACTTAAGTATGGAAGTATGTATCATTAGATATATTTCTAGATCATATTACTTCATCAAGAAGTTTTTCTGTTGACCCCCACATGATCAAAGATTACCCACATAGGATCTGGAGATGACCCACACAGGATCTGGAGACAACCCACATGGGATCTAGATATGACCCACATAATATCTGGAGATGAGCCACACATGATCGGTATGCGCTGACCCACATAGAATCATTGAGCGCTGACCCACACAGGATCCGAAGTTGACCCACACAGCATCTGAAGTCACCTCAAGAACAGCCACATGGTTCCCACACTAATCATGCTTGATTCTAGGAGGTTCTTCTCCAAAATCCATCGGTTGATACTTCAGATACCACGAAGTCCCATGAAAAACTATCCCAAAGGTCTGTCACGTCATATGGAACCCAACTCAATAGAAGACGCATCAATCGTATGCATGGTCTATAAGTTATTAACCTTTTAGTTCTAAGGGCATTGTTGGATTCAGGTAAGATCCAACCCTGTCATACTCCAACATTATCCAAAACATAAGTTGAGTAATAAAATGGAAAGTCTCAATTTAAGGATTCTTACGACGCAAACATTTCATCAATCGGATGCCCGATTATCAAGATATGGCCAAAATGGCATATCTGGGTCGAGATGGGCTTAACCCGGCACAACCTGGGTCTGACCTGGATGGGCTAGGCCGTGGTGGGCCTGGGCATGGCCCGCTTTATAGCCCACAGATGGGTCGGCCCCTTGTGGTGGGGTCTGTACTAGCCGACACCCTAGAGGGGAGGTGCCCCCCAAGTCACCTTAACAGTCCAATGGAACATTCGACTGGGTATGGTGATGGGTTGGCATGAAGGACCCACTCAGGTCCCGCTTGGATGACGCGGCCAGCCGAAACGGCCCGCCCTCCTTTCAACAGCGTGGTCGTATGCCGCTGCTCCACCATGACCAGCAGTATGGTGGTCGCCCTGTGACGTCCACCGTAACCAAGCGGTTGCAGTCTCCAACTTTGGTGGTTTGAATGCGTGCTATAACATCACCACACGGCTGACCGAATGTGGGCTTCCAACTTGCTCTTCCACGGCTGATGGAACGCACCCTCATGTTCAAATAGTGGTGCGGATGCACGCCTCCCTACCTCCACATGGTCGACCGGAATGCCGACCACTATTCTCAAACCACATCAGCCGACGGGCTGCGGTCTCCTTCGATGGTGCGGTTGTACCACCGCTGTCATCATGGCCAGTGAAGAACACGTTAATAAATAAGGATTTTGTAGGGATCGGGCCGTGTAATATTGGCTCGTACCCTCAGTGTTAGGTTGGAAGCAGATGGTTCAAGAGAATTGAATCAACGTGAAAACACGAAGACAATAATAAACAAACCTTACATGATTTTCTCATTAGAGGTGGCGTGAGGGAGAGGATGAAGTTGATGAAGGGAACGCTGATGTTCGTCTCTCCTGAAACAAGTTTCTGATCTAGGCTAGAGCATCATCCTCATTCTTGATTTAGAGAAAATTCATTGTTGGAGGTAATTCTTCGTTAGAGGATTCTCCAGCTATGGCCACCTCTCCCTTTCGCCAACGGAAAGCCAACTCTCAATTCCCTCACGAAGAGTTAATAAAATAACTCTTAATTAACAATTTGTTTAATTAATTTCGTTTTAACAAACCCTATTAATTAAATAGAGTTGTGGTTACATAGTTTTTGTAACCAAGAACTTAATGCCCAGCTTTAAATGCCAAACCACCCTTCATGCGGTCCCCACCTCTACAATTCAAAAAGGAGGGTTCAAAAAGAAAAATAAAATGTTATTTATTTTATTTTTCTTCTCCGAAAAAAAAATAAAAAACAAACATCCATCCTCGGCCTCCTCTGGTCATGTTGAATATTTCCTTAAGCGAATATCAGCACTGCGAGTTCAACAGTGTCCTTGGCGTTCAATTTCGAGCGCCGGTTCAGAAGTTACAAAATGTTGCTCATGCATTCACTGAGCGTACCTAAACAATGTTCAGAAATTTATTCCAGGAACATCAGGCCTCAGAATCATGCACCGTCATTTTTTTCAAACTCATAATATTTCCATATAATTAAAAAAAATACACTGAAAATTTCAGGTCTTTATTTTCTCCACACCACAGGGATTTATATCCCCGAAAGCCATAACACAAACTAGGGAAACAAGGGGGGTACTGGGCATGAATTTTATCTTCCCACTCCTGTGTGTTCTCCTGGAGGATCTCGTTCTTCCAACGTACATGCACCAGAGGTATCGATCACCCACATATAACTCTCCCATGTTGATCCTCAATCTCTACTGGAACATCCGAAAATGTCACACCATCCTCTAAGTCCAGATCGCCGTGGTCGATTATTTGAGATGGGTCGTGCACATATCTCATCAGGTGGGATACATGGAAAGAACCATGCACCAGGTGCCACTTAGGGGGAAGATCTAAGTGGTATGCCACGTCACCTACTATGTTGGGGATCTGAAAGAGTCTGATGAACCTTGGAGATAACTTTCAACCCTAGCCAAATCTCTACAAACCTCATCAAGGTGAGACCCATAGAAAGGCATGGTCACCATCTTTGAACTCCAGAGGTCTCCGACTCCTCTTAGTGTAGGACTTATGCCTACTCTTAATAGTCTCTATTCGCTCCGGGATGATCTGCACCTTCTCCATGGTAGCTCATACCATCTCTGGTCCCATGAGTGATTACTCCCCTCGGTCAGACCAGCACAGTTGTGATCTACAAGGTCGACCGTAAAATTCATATAATAGTTCCATACTGATAGTGGAGTGATAAATGTTGTTTTATGCAAACTCCACCAAGGGAAAGTGATCCTTACAGATGCAGCCGAAATCAAGGATGCAATCATGCAACATGTCCTTGAGGGTCTGAATTGTCCGTTATGTCTGACCATCCATCTGAGGATGGAAGGCGATGCTCAACAGAAGCCATGTCCAAAACGCCTCCTGCAACCCCTTCCATAGTTGGGAAGTAAAATGTTCATCAAAATTGGAGTCAATTGTAGATGCCCCTCATGAATACACATAATCTTCTGCAAGTAGAGGTGTCTCATGCTCTATTCTGGTCTTTTCTCTATGATAGGTAGGAAGTGGGACAACTTGGTGCGTCGGTCAATGATCACCCAGATTGAATCATGACCCCTGGATGAGAGTGGAAATATAGTCATTAAGTCAATGGAAATTCCATCCCACTTCCACTCTGGAACCTCTAGTGACTGAACAAATCCTGCTGAAACCTGATGCACTACCTTCACTTGCTTACAAGTGAGGCAAAGAGAGACAAACTATACTACTAATTTTTTCATTCCCAATAAACATACCTAACATCGGAGGTCCTAGTACATCATTACCACTCCTGGATGTACCACTATAGGAGTCGTATGGAACTCCCTCCACACTCCCTCCCTAAGCTCCTATGGTACCATAGTACGTCCTCTAAAGAATATGACATGGTCACTACCTTTAGAAAATCTAACAGTTGTCTATCCTATGGATATCTAAGCACGTCGATCCTCATATTCAGTGTACCCAAGTTTTACCTCCCTATCTCACTGAAGGATTGGGGGAGTGACTGAAAAAAATTGAAAATAAGCTACTCCATCTCGATCCACATAGGATATCCACAAAGCAGCTATCAGCTCCGTCGCCTCACTCAACAATTTTATACCAGATCTTCTACGGAGTGCATCTGCTACTATGTTCTCCTATCTAGGAGTATAGACTTTCTCAAAGTCATAGTCCTGGAGGAACTCAATCCAATGATGTTGTCTCAGTTTTAGGTCCTTCAGTGATGATATACGATAGACACATGTCATCAGAGTAGACAATAATACTTTATCCCATCAAGTAATGTCGCCACATCTTTAATGCGAAGACCACTACTGCTGACTCCAGGTCATGTGTAGAGTATTTCTACTCATGATGTATCAGCTGTTGAGAGTCATATGTGATCACTTCTCATTCCTACATCAGGAAACATCTGAAACCCCTATCATCCCTCCAACTACAAAATGGTTTTCCCCTTCTTTTTCAATTCCCATAAGGGTTTCACAACTCTAGAAAAGTCAGGCAGAAACCTCCGGCGGTAACCGGCCAAACCCAAAAAACTTCTCTCCTCTGTCACACTCTGGGGTGGCTCAAAAGCAAGAAAAAACTAAATCTTCACTCTATCACCCAAAACTCCATACTCTAAAATAATGTTTCCTAGAAAGTGGCCCTCTCATATTCAGAACTGGATCTTGAAGAGCATACTCTAATGCTAGTGCTCTCGGAGTGTGTGCAGAACTATCTGCATATGATATGCATGCTTCTCCTCTATCGCTGAGTATATCAGGATGTCGTCGATGAATACTACCATAATGCGATCGAGGTATAGATGAAATATTCTGTTCATGAGTCCCATAAACTGTTATGGGGAGTTTTTCACGACGAATGGAATAACCATGAAAACATAGTGGCCATACCAACATCTGAAGGTCGTCTTCTTTATATCCTCATCTCAAACCCTTAGCCGGTGATATCCTGATTAGAGGTAAATCATCGAAAACCATCGTGCTCCCTTCAGATGATCAAAGATCTCATCAATACTTGGAAGTTGGTACTTGTTATTCATGGTCACCTGGTTCAGGCGACGATATTCCACATAGAGTCTCATCCCATCAACCTTCATGGCGAACAAAATCAGGGCTGCCCAAGGAGAAACAATAGGGCTAATAAACCCCTTTCCCTTCAAGTCCTCTTTCTTTACCCGTAGCTCTTAAAGCTCTATAGAATCCATATGATATGCTGGTGTAGATATCGGTGTCGTCCCAAGGTACAAGTAAATATAAAATTCCATCTCTCTCCAATGAGGTAGACCAAGAACTTCATTAGGGAAAACATCAGCATACTGATCCACCATTAAAGGATAGCTCGGACTCTCAACATCAACTGCTCTGAGGGTAAGTCTAGCCAAAAGATGTGTGATCGTTTGGAACCTCCTCCGGGTAAGTCCATCATGTATGGAAAAAGTTCCCTTGTTACTAGTGAAGGAAAACTGGGTCCCATCCGTGCGAACACAATGCACTTTACGCCTAATATAGTCAATCAGAGCATGGAATGTGGATAACCAGTCCATACCCAAGATGAATTGGTAAGGCCTCAAGACACTACTAGATTATCCAAATCGAAGATCTCGCCTCCTACTGTAAGCTCACACCGCCGAAACCAGTGTTTAATCATCAAATCTGCTATTGTAGGAGTCTCTAGCAATAATGATCAAGCCCACGGCTCCACTGGTATCTCCATGATCTGAACGAGGGTCATGTAAATAAAAGAATGACTGAAACCTATGTCTATAAGTACTATAGCAAAGGTGGAGTAGATAGAGATCATAACTTGTATCATATCTGAAGTGTCGTGATCGTAGGCCTCAACTTCCAAGAGCTAAGCTCGTCCCTGTCCACCTGCTCCCTGTGGTCGGGGTGGCGGTAGAACCTCGAATCGTCACCCACTTCCTGTTACACATCTAGATCTTCTTCTACGTTCGCCTCCCACTTACGGACCTCCTTGGTCAAATATTCGCCTTTTCCTAGGTGTTCATTCGACCGTATGTTGGTCATCCGTACAACGGGTTGGGCAGTCACAAGGCATGTGACCCTGCCTGCTTCACGAGTAAAACTGCCTACTCCTTGCCTGTCCTACTCTGTATCAATATCCATGCACAACTGACCATGCATCCTGCAGTCCTCCAGCTGTAGGTCTGGTCCTCTTGGACCTCTGTGTCATCGGGTTTCTACCAGCAGCAGATGACTCTACTATGTGAGGTCTGATGGTGGGTCTCCCTGCCGGTGACTGCTCAGCCAGGAAGCTTTCCACAAAGAGTGCTCGCTCTAACACCCCCGCCTACGTTGGGAAGCTGAGAGATATCACAGAAGCTCTAATGTCCCGTCTAAGCCCCTTGTTTGATGGTATGAGCCCTAAATAATGGTTCTGATGCTATGTCAGTGGAGTCTCATGAGGGGTTGGTGAACCTCACTTAATAATAATCCATAGCCATGTTACCCGACTTCAAGTGGATAAGCTCGTGTAAACACAATAAGCTTAAGGTTGCTGGGATGAAATCTACCCTGAAAAGTCACATGATGTCCGCCCAGATGAGAGTGACCACATTGTGAACCTGGAGAATCAAGCTCAACCATATGCCTGGTGCTTCCTCAAGAAGACTAGCAACAAGAATCACCATGAGATCACCTGGTGTTCCTACTAGTCCAAAAACAAAAACCATGGCCTCCAGCCAGTCCTCAACCACATGTAGATCAGTCTCTACCTAGATCCTCGGTGGCCTCTAGTGCTGAAACTCGTGCAGCACACTCAACCAGCGTATACACTCTGCTGTTGGGGAAGGTGGAATCAACTGCCCAATGGGTAGTGGTGCTGCTCGTAAGCCACACGATGGTACAACTTTCGTAAGGGGTCCCTGCACCGAATCCTCATTGCTCGGTGGGTTGTCATTGCCTAATATACCTAGAACTCTGGCTGGATGTCTATGTGGAGGAATTATGAAAGAAATAGGTGCATCACAATCAATATGTTATACCTGGTGAGCTGAATCAAAGAGATCACAAAGAAAACTTTTCAAAAACACACACGTAATATGAGTTTTTGTGCTCTAAATCAGAAATCGGAAGTCAGTGTCCTAGTGTATGGATACATCGGCCGCCATAGAAATACTGGATTCCCCAAACTGAAAACCACATTCATCACACATAACACTGTTTCCACACAGTAATGATATGAGTCCACGTTCTACGATAGATCTAACTCCTCTGATACTAATTTGTCTAACTCTTCCCTCGGGGTCCATGTCGTGACTACCCCAATCCCACCATCCATAAGCTAGGGGGTGGAGACTAGCACTAGAAAGGCATATCTTTAAAACTAGTAAGGCATTAAAATTAGTACCTGTAATCTCAAAGAACCAGGAACACAGCAAAAATACAAGCACAAGGTAAACTATATTGTAAACAGAGAGAGTATAGTAAGTAAAGGGGGGGATGAATACAATCCCAAATAGATAGTACAAGTAAAACTGGAAAGTACAAGTAAAACTGAAGACAAATCCTATGAATACCCTCCACGGATTCTACCTGAAGTGTAAGTATTGCTCTCAGACAATAATCTCTATGGTACACCTCATCTAAGGTCCACTTCCAATAAGCTTCTAGTCCTGGTACCCTCTTCCTTAGTCAGCATTGTCTGTCTTCTACACAAGACACAACATGGTGCGGGCGTAACCTGTGTAGGGGTGATTATAAAAATACTCAGTAGGGACCCCAAGACCCTCGAAGGTCTATCAGAATCAACAAAGTACAAACCAAAAATCCTGAAAACCATATTCAACCCTTCTTAGGTATATTCTCCTACATATACCTAAGTTATCCAGTATACCCATCTCATTCATGAGGAATGACAAGGCCCAAAACATTAGCCAAATTCTCAAATGTACCACGAATGAAAGAATACCATGAAGCTAACAACATAAAAGTAAATACCAAAAAGGTAACACCTCACATAAGAATACCACACAGGTATCACCACAATGGTAAGTACCAAAAAGGTTACTCCACCCAGAAAAGTACTATAAAGGCTTCACCACACATAAGTGTACCAAAAAGGTAAAGACTCATCTCACACCAAGTATAACTTAAGTACGAAAGTATGGATTATTAAATGTATTGATAGATCATTTTACTTCATCATGAAGCTTTACTATTGACCCACACATGATCGAAGATGAACCACACATAATATAGAGATCACCCAAACATGATCGGAGATGACCCACACAGGATATAGAGATGACCCACAGAGGATCTCATGATGATCCACACAGGATCAGTATGCGCTGACCCATAGAGGATCTCGGAGTGCTGATCTACAGAGGATCCGAATAAGTCCTTCACAGGATTTGAAGACTCCTCAAGTACAGCCACAGGGTTCCCGAACTAATCACACTTGATTCCAAGAGGTTATGATCTTAAAGACAGCATTTGATACATTAACTACCACTAAGTCCAATGAAACATTATCCCAATGGTTTTCCACGTCATATGGAACACAATGAAAAAGACGACGCATCAATCAGATGCCCGATCTAAAAGTTATGAACCTTTTAGGATCTGAGGGACTGGTTGGATTCAGGTTTGATCAAACCTGGAAATTCTCCAACATTATCCAAAACTAAGGTGGTGTATTCCAAAAGTATCGTCTCGATCTAAGGATTTCGGCACTATAAACTGTTCGTTAATCGGATGCCCAATTCTCAGGATATGGCCAAAAAGGTGTATCTGGGTCCGGATGGGCCCGACTGAACTAACCCAGCCTGAACCAGTTCAGTTCAACCCAACCCGACTTGGGTATGGACCAGATGGGTGGGTTCTTGGTGGGCCCGGCCCACTGGGACATGGTCCAGTCCATCCTGCATTGCTGCCCGTGGCTGGGGGGTCTTGTGGTGGGGTCCACCCTACCCACCACCAGGGAGGGGAGGCGCCACGCAGGTCATGAGAAAAATCTAATGGACTGTTCGGCTATGTGTAGTGTCGTGTTGGAATGTGGGACCTACTCGGGTCCTGCTCGGCGTGACGCAGCCGGCTGAAATGGAAAACCCTCCTTCCAACAGCGTGGCTGCAAGCCGGTGCTCCACTGTGGCCTGAAAGATGTCGGTCGCCCTCCTACCTCCATGCGGCTAGCTTGATGATCGCTGTTCATTCACCTCCATGGCCTCCTTTTCTACTGGCGGCACAGACGTGTGCCACCCCAGTTCCACGCGGTCGGCCGGGTGCCAGCTGCCACATTCCACTGCCACGACCAATGGCCCACTGGCTCCTTCGGTGGTGTAGTTGTTCCACCATTGTCATCACGACCCGCAAAGAACCCCATTATAAATAATGATTGTGGAGGGATCAAGTCGTGTTCATTTGATCCACACCCTATGTGTTATGTTGGTAGAAGGTCGTTCAAGAGAATTGAGTCAACGTAAAACCATGAAGACAATAGTGAACAAACCCTAATTTGTTTTCTCATAGGAGGTTTCTTGAAGAAGGGGATAAATTTGATTAAGGGGACACTGGCATTCATCGCTGCCACAACATGTTTCAGATCTGGGCTTAGGTGTCTTCCACGTTCTTGATAGGTAGAAAGTTCTTTGTTGGAGGACATTCTTTGTTGGAGGATTATCCAGCAAAGGACTCTTCTCCCTTTCACCAATGAAAAAGCAACCCCAAATTCCCTCAAGGAGAGTTAATAAAATAACTCCTAATTAAAACATTGTTTCATTAATTTTGTTTTAATGAACTCTATTTGTTAAAGAAAGTTGTGGTTAAATAATTTGTGTAACTGGGCGTTTAATTCCCATCCTTAAATTCCCGACCACCCTCATGTGTTCCCCCCTCCACAATTCAAAAAGGAGGTATCAAAAAGAAAAATAAAATGTTATTTATTTTATTTTTCTTCTCCCACGAAAAAATGAAACACTAACTTCAAACCTCAACCTACTGTGGTCAAGGTGAAGGTCTCCTTAAGTAAATATCAATGCTTTGAGTTCAACGATGTCCTTGTTTTTCAATTTCGAGAACTGGTTCAGAAGTTACAAAATAATGTTCATGCGTTCACTAAACGTACCCGAAAAATAATTCAGAAATTTATTTCGGGAAAATCGGGACTCGGAATCACACAACATCAATTTTCATGAACTGGTAATATTTCCATATAATTAAAAAATTTGCATGGAAAATTTTGGGTCATTGCATCCCTAACTCGATCATGTGGCCTTACATCCATCAATATTTCACTATCCTCCGGATGTGACTCTATATAATGTTCTACAGATGAATGTGGGTATGGTAGTTCCCTCTATTGAGGCATTTCATATCAAGCCTTCATCATAAAAATAATAACAGGTGTTTATTAGGTTCCATAGAGGGGTTCTGGAAAAACTGGGCTATCATGATTGATTCTTATCATGGATTTTTCTTGTCTACCTTCCATTTTTTCAATGTACACCACCTATTATTCCACAAACATGATCACCTAATCATAATTGGTATGTCTAGGTTTAATGGTTTTATTTGTATTAGAATAAGAAATATGTTCTCTAAATTATAGAACTCTAGAGAAAACTTCTTCCATTTTAGCAATATTCGATGATATGCAGGTTCTTAGGTTAGCAAATGATTTTTCATGGTAGTGTTTCATATATTTCACCATGGATACATAATTATCTCTTCCCTTTATCTATATAGGTATATAGGAGTCTCTAATATCATTTCCTACAATATTCTATCCCCCCTCCTTATCAGGACCATGTTTAGTGATAATTCATGGATCATATAATAGAATTTTTTTCCTTTAGTTTTCTATTCTAATAGTTGATATCTTCATGACCATTTACGTTATAAAAAATTCACCATTTATCCATGTCACGTTCATAGACAATGAGACCAATGAACTTGAAACCTGAGAAAAACATCATATTTATATAATATTGGATATCAAGTTTCAATATGCCATTACCTATTTTCAAATCCATATATTATAGAAAAATATTATACATGTCAATTTCTACTATAATTATTTCATAAAATCCAAATATTAGATTATGTTTCCTTTTATCCATTCAGATAAGATTTCCTAGTACGGAGGTAATGCCCCATAAAATGCACAGGGGCCAATAAAGAAAATTCATTTTTCAGATGTATATCCATAAATGTGTATGTGTGTCCTAGATAGTATCTAGACCAATGTTTCTCTCCAAATCATGAATTCATAGAAAACCATGTTTTAGGACAGTTGATCCTAGACTCCATAACTTTCACTTATTCTAAATTAAGGGGAAAACTATATGAAAATATCAACTCCCAATCACTATTATCTTACTATCTTCCAAACACAAATCTTTTATAATCCTTTAGGTATGATCAATTAATTTCCAACAAATTTTCCCTTTCGGGTTTAGAATAGGCCCAAAAATTGAATTTTTTCATGTGTTCACACGTTCTTCATGTTCTAATTGATTGGATAAGAAATGAGAGATTTGTACCTTTATTATCACTCAAAAATATTGAAATACAGATTCTACCCATAATAAATCTTATACGAATTAAATGAACCTAAATTTTAAATTAATGTATTATAATATCAATAAAAAATTTTGAGTCTCTTAAATCAGGATTCTGTTGAGATTTAGTGTTCTATAGAGTTATGTAAAACCCTTTTACATGAAAACAAAAGTAATTATCATTAAAAGAGATTTATCAAAATTATAAAATGAATTTATTATAAAAAATTATATATTTATTTAACCCACCTTTTCTGTATTCTTATGGTTTGGAGGTTTTAGAGGGTATCTAGACTTTTCTTCCATTTATTGATTGAAGGATTGATCATTAGGCATGTCGAGTGATAGTGTAGTCGGTAGTGTGTTTGTGTGGTTAGATGTCTAATATTGGGTAAGTATATTGTTCATATGGTCACTTGGTTTGGATGTACAATAAATCATTTTTTTCCATTTTTTTAGATCTTTAATCAATCAATCTACAAAATAATTCATGTGGTCTACTGATTCCTTCATATGTCATATCAGTGTTCAATGGTAATTCTTTCACAGTTGATTTATATAGTCTTATTCTTAGTTATTTATCATTTTATTTTTTTTACTGAGACAATTAATTAAATTGGTCCACGATTTTGATCCTCACAATATATCATCCAATTGTTTCTATGAAATTTAAGTTTCTCAAGTGTACCCAGATTTATCTAAAATTAATTTTTTTAAATATTGAAATATATTCTTCAATAAATGAGTTTTATGGTTTATATGTATGGGTACACCTTATTATTAAATAAAGTTAATAAAAGGGTTCACATGTGGATTTTATGTCACATAAGGTTACTAATGTCATGAATCTAACTCTCCTATAAGGAAAACCCATTTTTTAAGGTTATGGATTTTCAAGTTAGACAAGTAATGGTAGGTTGATTCATGTGAAATTGAGTAATTGTAAAATGTATTACCTTTAAGATGACATAAACTATCATGTATTGTTTATTCAAAAACATTTGGTACAGGTAGTTACACTAATTTATATATAATATATATATGTCAGATAAGTGTAGTATTTCAGGGTTTTCTGTGTAGTTGATGAATATGATGTGTTATTTACCACAATGCTTCTTTCCATGATCAATAATCATTATGAAAATTTCACAACAATAAACATCATGATCTAGGAAATTGAATCAATGAATATTGTTAATGTATAGAATTCCAGAACAAGATAACAGGTCATCACAAATTATTTATAATCAATTTATTTAATTAATGAATTACCTTGTAAGAATTATTTCATTATTGATGGTTCTGAAAATAGATTTCAGTTGTATCATTATTTAATTATTTCAATAAATATATTACTTTTTCTAATAGTGTCCACATGTGTTCCAAAAATCTCCGAATGTTTTTGTAGTATTCTCTAGGTTCTAGCATGATATATCACATCAATTGCATCATCCTCCACTGATTTACTTAAGAATCACTTCCAGAGTGTCCTTGATATCTCTTTACATGAGATTGGGATGTTGAGAATGATCTCTCCCCATTCTAGGGTGCGTTTATAGAGAAGGGAGATCTTTATGTATTTAGAGTATTATTCAATTTCTTTGTGCACATCCAAACACTTTAATTGTCTCTTAGAGAAAATCATATTATGGGGGTTATATTTTGTTAGGGAAAGAAATAAAAAATAGTACATGATCAATTTATTACTTATTTAATCCATGCTGATTCCTATGTAAAATAATATTATTATTATTTCTCGACATGTTCTTAACATGGAAAATAAATTAAATATTATTTAATCATGTATTATTCAATATTTATTATTACTCATCGGAAAATTAAACTCATCCTACCATTACTCCCTAATATTAATTGGGATGTGAATAATTATTATTAATTTCATAAATAATTATCACTACATTTTCTATAATAAATAAATAAATCTTACATTCATATAATATAAAATAAATATTTAATAAATATTCTTCAGACATTATATTCTATTGAATAACTTATGAACAAATATATTCCATCAAGAATGTATGAATAATTATTAAACCACACATGGGAATAATATTTATTCAACATGATTAATAAAAATAATAATAATATTATTTAACTGAGATTTTGGAGACACATAGTGTGTGACCCTCTAGGTCACTTTCTAAAAGGCATTAGGTGAAACATCCCAATTTCTAAGGATAGCATGTTTCAAAATTCTATGGATACCATTTAAAAGGATTTTAATTTCGCAACAAACTAATGCCTCATATAGAATCTTAGTATGTAATATAATCTATTTATCTTGATATCTCTAATGAAGTAGGTTTCAGGAACATCCCATCAACATAGGTAATTGGTGTCTCTTTCTTCGACATCGAATAAAGTAAGCATGCCTATAGGACACCATGGACAAGTATTTATATATCAAATATCATTTTTGTCAATGGACACAATATATCATCTTTTGTTAAGGAACAAAAAGGATGAATCCTTTCTTGAAGTATTCTTTAATTCAATATTATTCGTGACACACCCAACAAATCATTACTCGCTATGAAAATATTTTGTCACAATTTTCATCAATACATCATTGTATGAGACTCATAATACTCATTAATAATATTAATTTATAAGGTTCAATACACTTGTACATATATAGGAACATCCAATGACACGTATAAAATTGCATTTCATACTGGTGGGTCACGTTCCCATAATATCCTAATAGATATTACCATGGATTACCACTATGAGAATGTTTATAAAAGTCCAAAGAGCCTCCACCCTCAAGATCCTATAACATTATTTCACAAAAATTATATCATCTTGTTATAGAAAATATATTTAAGAATAATTTCTAAGCACGTAGAAGATCTCATCCTATTGGGGAACATGTATGGCCTTTTAGTGGGAAAGCTACACATATGACATTATCACATTCTATGTTACATATAATATAAATCATGATTTGATAAGTAGATTATTAATTTTTCAAACTATGAATATAGGTCTACATAAATTATATAGAAGTCAGTTCTACGATGTTAACTCTAATAGGCTCCCGGTTTCACTAGTTTCGGATTCCAATAAACTTTAGTCCGCTAGCCCTCGCATGATACTAATACTTTTGTTGAGGCATGCATTTAATTAAGGGTTCAGCATAATTATCTTCTATGAGTACTCTAATTAATTAAATTTCTCCCCTCTAATAATGATCCATAAAGAGGTGATACATTAAAATTATATTCATTGTTTGTTGGTGTGACCTTGGATCTTTTAAAATAGCCACTACTATAGTATTATCACAATATAATTTAACATGTTCTTTACTACTCAGTACTACATCATGATCTGGTACAATGTTCTTTATACAAATGTATTTCAAGACTATATTAGAAGCCGTTATATACTCGGACACTGTAGTAGAGTCAGCAAAACCTACTTTCATTGATCACTTCAAAATGACAACTCCAAAATTGAGATTGAATAAATACCATGACTATAACATTAGATCATTCTACTCTCTCTAAAAACTAGAATCATTAAAACCCCTCATGAATTACTCCTCATATACTCCATTCAATAGGAAAATATTATTATTTCCTCTGAGATACATAAGGATATCCTTCAAATTAGACCAATTATATTATCCAAAACCTTCTTGATATTTTCCTACCATGCTCAATGCATAGGAAAAATAAATTCTAGTACATTACATTGAAGATATGAAATATCATATCACAGTATTGTATGGTATTTAACTCATTATATTTTCCTCATATTGTTTCTAAGGACACATTTTCTTATAAATATGTAATCCATGCGACACTACAAAAAATACCCTATTGGATTGTTCCATACTAAATCAGATTAGTATCCAGTCAACATATTTACTTTTACAGAGTCCAGTAAGCCTCTTGGACCTATTATGAATGATCTTTATATATATAATATAGGTTACTTCACCTGATTCTATCATGAAGAAACACATGTTTATCCATCCCTTAATAGACTATAAGATTGGTATGCTATTTCAGATAATTAAATTTCATCTACTTATACTACTAGGGTAATGATGAAATTTCCACTAAACCACTTATAGTCACATGGATGACATTTATTATAAATGGAACCAAATTCTTTTATAATGTCACTAAGTAGAATGTTCTTTGAACAAGATTCTTGATTCAATCCATAAATAGGTCTCTACAACTTGTGATTCCTTTTCAGGTAACATTGAGTCATAAGTCATTATAGTTTTTTCATATAGATAACTTCCAGAAGATTTCCATTAATGAACTCAGATTTGACATCCATCTTCCAAATCTCATATTCATGGTATGCCAAAATTTAAATTATAATTATTTTGTATTTAAACATAGAAACTGGTGAAAATATATCATTTTATCCAATTTCATTGTGTTTTTAAACCCTTTATCCACTAGTTTACCTTTATATGAATTTATTTTAAAATTGATGTGATGTTTCTTATTCAATACCAATTTCTTTCCAATGGTATTTACATCCACTAGATCATAATATAGAACCCAAACATAGTTATAATTCTTGGAATCCATTTTCAAATTCAATGCTTCATTCCATATTGGTGCTTCTAAGATCTCTACTTTCTCTTTGATGGATTGAGGTCCATTATTTTTAACCAATAGAGAGTCACCATCTTAGTACACATGTTTCATGAACTACTTATTCCATGTGGACCTGTGGATATTATTCCTGTACTAACTCCTATGTATGTTGAGCATCAGCTTTTTTAAAGATAATTTTTCTATAATAATTTATTGTAATGATGTTCTACATCTAAATAAAGATGACATTTCTTGCGTTTTCAAGTTCTTATCTGAGGGTTCGTATAGGTATTATCTCTTTGTTTACTAGGGATACCCTCTAGGGATTCACTTTGTTCATTGAGGTTCTAGTGTTTTGCCCAGGAATGTGTTAAAAAAATCAAAATAACCCCATACACGTGTAGGAAGAAGAAAATGGTTTCATTCCACTATATTACACAATGGGAACTCCATTTTACACTTTAGTTGGTACTTGATTTAATGAGTATGATGTAGTTTATAAGGAATATCCCAAAAAGGATAATAGAAAATCTATATGACTAATTATTGATCATCCCATGTCTAATATGATATTGATCTTTCATTCAAATAACACTGTTCCATTTTGGTATATAATGTGGAGTGGGTCATAAGATGTCAATAAAATCTTGGTATATTTATTCACCTCTTTGATCTGATCGAAGTTTCCTTATCATCCTTAAAATATTATTCTAAACATAATTATTTAATTCCTTAACATTTTTAAATGAATCATACTTATACCTCATCAAGAATATGTCACCAAATCTACCCTATTCATGAGTAAATGTTCTGAAGTCAGAATATCCACTGGAGGATTCTATTAGGAAAGATCCACACTTAGTAGTGTTTACCAATCCTAGAATATATACACCATTTAACCATGTTTAAAAAAGGGTGGTTTAGCCATTTTTTCTTTTCAAGAGTAATTACATCATTCAAGTTGTTTTAGATAATATGAGTATAAAGTAATATATATACATAGATATTTCAAACTCTTGATATTTACATGACAAATCTAGTGATTCCATAGCTGGATATTATATGAGTCATGTGAATATGATACATGATCTATTGTGAACACTTAGTTCTCATAATTGTTTACGTAATGATAGTTATTTAAATGTTTTATACCATAAACAAATTATTTGTAGAAGAAACAACATATCATTACAAAAATGATAATAAACACATCTAAAACTTGGAATTATATAGACATTATGTTCTTTGTAACTATAGGTACTTAAATAAAAAAATTTAAAACAAAATTTATTCTCATTGGAAAGGAAATGCAGTAGTCAACAATGTTTTGGGAATCTAAACTCGCACCAGTAACAGCTCTCAGAGAAACCTCTCCTTTTGAAATCCATATAAATATTATTTTTTATGTATTTTTATATAAATGTGATAATAATAAGCATTATATATTTCCCAATGAGTATATATTAAAATATTACACTTGATAAAAACCACATCTTTAGCTTCCCCTTGCTTCTGGTTGTAGTTCCACTTCAAGTATCTTAGCTTAAGACATGAAAAACACACCATCAACTTTTCCATTTACTACCCCTAGATCTTCCTCTTTTTTTAAGGAAAACACTTGGGAGATTTAAAATTTTTATATTTCTTCAGAGCCATTTCATTATTCCTTCATATATTCTTTTCCATAAGAACCATGGGTTGGACAAGCCACTTTTCTCTATCCACTTTGAGAATCAATGTTAAGAAGATATAAAATATGGTTATCATTATTATAAATATCACAATGAAAATAATAACTATAGATAGTATTATGTAGTGATTAAATGATGTGAGTAGTATAAAAATCATCTGAGAATTTAATCAGTATGATGTCTAACCATTCAATATATCCGTAAATAATTATTACTTCTGGTCCATATTGCATAGGCTCTCCATGATTTGTTTCAAAAAATAACTGGAGATCTTGTACCTCTCTTGTCTCACCTTATTATGATTGAGATCCAAAGATGATACATAATTTTATACACATCCATTTCCTCACGTTACATAAAAAGATTATTGGTCATGGATGATACTATGAAACACGAAAAATCTTTATCTACATTCAAAACTTTCTTATAAAGAGATAACTCTTTACCACATACCTCATTACCAACAGTTTTAAGAATATGTTCTTCCAACACATACAATTTCATTTCATGGTGAAGGATAACATGTAAGATCCATTTCCACTCTTATAAAATTGTATTGGTGAGAAGGTTATAGTTCTCAATTATGGATCACATTGATATGTTTACTGTTTTTTTAAAATTGTTTCTATAACTAAGTTGAACATAGATTTAGTAATCTATCTGATAAATTTATAATAACATATAAATATTATATTTAGTTATCTCCCACTATTTTATCGAAATATAATATCCATTACCATTGGCTCAAGAATATCATGTTTCTTGAAAATTCTAGTGGAAAGGAACCAGATTACCTTTCTAATTACCACATATTTTTATAGTCATGATACTAAAATTGATTTAGGTAGGCATTCAAAAAATTAACTGCATGAAAAAAAAATCATTGATCTATTGAGTTGCTTCCCCAATCCAAGAATCCTAAAATTTGATTTCCTCAAATATTTCATTTCACTTATACCATGTCTTACTATATGAGTCAAGCATTGATGTGAACTATGGTAAGTCAACCAAAAACATCATGTTATAATTCCATAATATTTCAAATCACCCAAAATTGGGTTGTTCAATCACTTTGAACTATGGTTTGATTTTAATTGAATTAGTTGAAGGATATACTGACTTAATGTATACAATTGAGTTATTTTATTCTTTTATGCATAAATTTATAATTACTATCTTTATTACATGTTTTTTAATAATTAGCGGATTTGGTTTGATGATTAACCATGTCTCAGATTACATTTACTCTTATGAAAATTTATTTTATTTATATCTTATGTGATTGTTAATTTCATTAATACATGTGATCATGAAAGAAAATCCATAATAAAATAACCATGTAACATTATTGAAATAAAATAAAAAAATTATGATCATGATAAATTAATAATGTTCAGTTTATCTAGTGATTGAAAAACTAACTATTAACCTAGGGGAAACAACCTTGATCCAATTAATGTTTATGTTATATATTTCCACATATCCACCTATTTATCTCTCTTTGACTTATTTCACCTCGGCTCCAAACATGAACCACCTTTACTAGATTGGGAGCTCCATCCATCACATATTATTTCACTAACACACATGGGTAGGAAATAGAAGTTGTTTACATACAATAAATCATGGATATAAGTAACCTTACACAATAAGTGTAGAGGATGTATGAATTCCCACAATTTTATTAATTAATAAATTAACTAAAGAAAATATTATAAAAATGTCTTTTTAATGTGCATGATCATCCAAAATCATTCAACTAATTAATCATTTAATAAAACTATTGTTCAATTTTTAATCGTTATTATTTAAGAAAAATCTCACTCAATTTCGTTAATTTTATTCTTTAATTAATCACTTGTTTTACATTAATTGTCATATGAATTTCATTTAGATGGTCATCCCTCATAATTTTAAACAAATTGAATAAATTAATTTAAATTCACCTATGTACATAAACTTAACTTGGTGGAAACATGGTGAATACCCATCTGAATATTACCAACATGTATTATTCTAGTTTACTCATAACTAAAGTAAAATATAGAATACAAGAATTATTATATACATTCATGAAATGTTATATCAAATTAACGATTTCCAAAATTAAATTATTTTTTATTCACATGTTATTATTCAATGCACATAGAATAAAAAAAGTAATACAACTCATACAGGATTTGTAGATCTAAACATTACATGGATTTTAAATAGATATATATATATATATATATTAAAAAAAATAAAATGAAATGTCCCATAAAATTAATGGCCACACGCAATGAAAATTTGATAAGGTTTACATAGTATATTAAATTATTTTTAATTATTCATAAGTTATAAAATTGCAAGGCATGTAAATGCAGGAAACATAGTGTTTACATATCTCATCATCTATTTGAGGCCCATTCCTCTGGACTCGGCGTGTAAACAATGACTCAAAAAATTTGGATTACACAAAATTTATAAGAGACTACAAGGTGTGAGGTCTCGGAGTTATAGGGTTACCATTCATGTAGGTCGTGTATGGTAATACACATACCTTTATTGAATGATATGGTATACTTGTCATGCATATTGGCTACATGATGTTTCCTCTAGTTGATCGTACACTAGGATAGCCCAGTCAACATGATATGTAAGTAATAAGTTCAACGTCTATCATCAATTCATAGGTTTTGAATTAATATCAAAATTAACTCCAAATTTTTGGAACACATGTATATGCTCTATACCTCTTTTCACACCGCATGCACTCTTTTATTATCCAGCTTCAATCATCAACACCGCTATATGAGATCTTTGGTTGTATTTCATTTATCAAATTATTTGACTTTTTTATAGCTAAATGAAATGATGGAGGAAGAAGCAGATCCTGCAAATATGATTAAAATAATGATTTAACATGAATTGAAAATAAAATAAAAAACAAGTAAATCAGAAATAATCTTAAAAAAAATAAATAATTATGTTTCCACTTTTATACCACTTAAATTTTTTTAGCATAGTGGAAGCATGCGATAGTTCATGACCATATTTTATTTTTTAGGATCAATGGTCAATCCGATTTATAGAAAATAACAAAATTCGAGATATATTGAATTGAATCAATGAATATAAGAAAGGCATAGAACACTAGAACCAGAGAGAGGATCATCACATATTTTTGATAATAATTTTTTTTAATTAATTAATTACCTTGTTAGAATTCATTCACCATAAATGGATCTATCTATAGATCTACATTGTAACATCATTTATTTGTATGAATAAAGAGTATATTCCCACTAGCAGTGATCCACACATGTTCCATAAACATAAGAAAATCATTGTAGGAATCTCAGGGAGATAGCATCACAGATCCTATCACTTGCGTCGTATGCCATTGATTGACTCATGAACCACTTTCAAAGAATTCAAAATTATCTATCTTGAAATGATAGTGACAAATAGAGGAATATCACACTCTATTCATGGGAGTGTTCTTGGAGAAGGGAGCTCTCTATGTCATGAGAGGGTCCTTCAAGTCCATTGTTCACAACTAAACAAATGAACTATCTCATGGAGAAAACATTATAACTGCATTTACATATCACTAGGGTTATAAATAAATACTTTCACAAGATACCTTTATAATTTCTTTAATCCTGGTGGATCCCCATATCAAATCATAATAATAATAATATAATTATTTCTCAAAATGTACTTAACATGTGAATTAAATTAAATAATATTTAGTAAAATAAATTCAATATTTATTATTTCCCACTAGAATATTAATATCGTTCACCTATTCCTCAACTAGAATTATCAGGAATTTAATAATTAATATTTATTTATTAAAAAATAGTAGAAAATTATTCACAAATAAATAAATAAATAATATATTCAATAAATAGAAAATAAATATTTATTAAATATTCTACTCACATTGTATTCTATCGAATAACTAGTGACTTAATATATGAAATAAATAAAATATAAATAATTATTAACCATATGTGGGAACAATATTTATTAGAATTTGTGAAAATAGAATAATAATAATATTATTTAACCGAGATTCTAGATAAATTAGTGTTTAACCCTCTGGGCCTTTTTCTCAGTGGAAATAGGTGAAGCAGCTTAAAGTCCAAAGTTATCATCTAGAACACCCATTTAAACCATTGAGAATAATGCTAGATAGATAAGGACATAAAATTTCATATGTATCGTTACTGTGTAATGTAATACCTTTATCATGATATCTATAATAAAGAAGGATGCATGTTGCTTCAATCAATATATGTGTTGGATGTATCTCTCTTTTACTTCTAATATGTTGAACTATTTTATAGAAAAACATGACCATATATTTATTTAGGTTCTACCATTTCCATAAACTGACATGATATATCAACTTCTATTATACAATTGAAGGGAAAAATACATTCCTACTTTATTTATTAATGCAATATTACTCATGACGCCCCCAACATATCCTACATCACAACAATCATTTTTTCTCATGGGTATCATCAATACATCAAATAACATGACATGAAATACTAATTAATAAGAATATTAATGTATAAATATCTATATATGGACATCCAATGACATATATAAAGGTTGATTTCTGACTGGCGGGTCTCATACTTATATTGACATACTATATTCTACCAATTGTGCACATAATGAAATGGTTCCTTAAAGTCCTATGAGTCTTTAAACGTCATTTACTATATATTTTGTTTCCCTATAATCATATAATTCAACTATAGAACATTTATTTATGAATAGTGATGTAGAAATTCTTGGTTTATATTAAAGTGTGGAACTACAATAAACTTTTAGAGAAACAACACCTCTTTAAACATTATCACATATTGTGGCACAATGAAGAACAATAATGATGTCATATATATTTATTAATATTCAAAATAATAAATAATGGTAAAAATAATGTACAAAGAAGTTTTTTCTAGGGAACTAACCCTGATATTATATATAATTAAAATGAAATAAATTGTATAAAATTTTTTATTTCTAGAAACACTTTCTCATGATTTTAATTCTTATAAAGTTGTAAATGATGTATTTAGATACTCCTTTTATCAGTTTAATTATCATATAATATTTAGTAATTTTAAATGATCCACATTATGTAAAATAAATTAAAACTAAATTGATGAAAATTAAATATGGATGTTTAAATTTTTGAAATTATAAAGTACCTATGCAATATATATCTTAATATTTTAACCTCCCATTTTCCACATTATTAAAAATTTCTTATTTCCCTTCGATCTTTAATATTTAGCCCCTTTTATTTTAATCATGTAGTTCTCTATTAAATTTACTAGAGTTCAATCCTTATCTTTTCTGGACAGGTTGAGCTATTTTTACCAAATCGGTCTATTTTAGTCTTATTGTACCATGTGAAGTATATCTATATGTAGAGACATAAATAATTTATCTTATAATTCCTAAAATTTTGATATAACTATACCAATATCTTCTACTAGGTAAATAACAATAATTTTGATTAAAGGAAAAGTTATCATGTTTAATGGAAAATAAAAAGTAACTTGATGTGCATGATATATTAGTAGTGTAATAGTTTTAACACTATTAGTTTTTAAAAATATATGATCTAAAATGATTTAACTATTTGTAGGGTATAAAAAGTGTGTATGTTATGTGGTTCCATTTTTTCATATTTGGTGATATTCATGATTTCCAATTTTTATTTGAAAATTATATATGTTTTCTCATTTGTGGGTTAACCGTGAAAGATATTAAATTTCCATCCCTCTGAAAAATTTTGTGAAATAATGTGTTGTTATTGGGATCACATCCCCTAAATTTATAATAACTAAACATAGTAATTTAATGTAATTATAATAGTCCTGTACATGAACATGATTTTTTATTTCCCACATATTCCATGAATATTGAAATTTATATATTTTTTCATTTTCTATTTTGTTTTTAATTTTAATAATTGATGTGGTTATGAATAAATATATTTTTGTTAACAATGGTATTGGTTGGGAAGGATGGTTTGGGTGTGGTGTAGCGGATTTATATTTTTATATGCTATAGAATTTGATGAAATGGGTATGTTATGAGAATATAAGTGAGGTTAAATATGTTACTATAGAATGAATGGAATGTTATATAAATATTAAAAATAAATCAAGATAGTTTTTAGGGAATTATTAAATTTCAATGTCTTAAGGAAATGATTAATTCTTTAATAGGAATTTTTTTCAGTTAATGTAGAGGTTTTTTGGGGGTTAATGTTAAGATATAAATGTTTTTTCATACGTATTTCATTTTGATATGATAGTGCTGTAAATTCTTTATAGTGTGTAATATTACTGGAAGTTATAAGACAAGTATTAATTTTATTATGGGGATGAATATGTTATGAAAAAAATATAAATTAATTGAATAAGATGAATTGATAATTTCATGGGATAGATATTTTAAATAGTTGATGAAATTTAATTTTTGGTAATTGACCAATGAATTAAATGAGAATAAACATGTTGAATATAAATGGGATTAAAAATTGGTGATCGATTGACTGGTTTTTTATTATAATTTTTGAATTAAAGGGATTAATAAACATTTCATGGTAAGTAAATTGGTGAATCTATAAATTTCTTAAATAAGTGCATAAAAAGGTAATTATGGCTTTTTTATGGATGAATTATGTTCAAAAATACAATTAGTGAAAAGAATAGTTAGGAAAGGGTGATGTGGCTTGATGTACTGATATTTTCTGCTTTGTTGGTGTTGTTGGATATGAACCGCTATGATGGTTATTTGGTTATAACAAATATCATTTAATGTTTATGTAATTACAATATGTATCCTGCTAGTGATTATAATTATTTAACGATGATCAGAATAATTGGGGGGGGGGTCTTGTTTTCCTTAATATATAGTTTAGTGAGGTAACATATTCTTAAATATAATCCTTATCTGTATACCTACTCTGGTCATTTTATGTTAAGGTGGTTCTTATATGATGGTGTCTACCATTATATGATTGTAACAGACTAAATTGTTTGGATATATTTTCTTTTAAATAAATTTAAACACTCTGATAGGTTGGGATTCACACTACTCTAATCCATAATTATAGTAAGTAAATATTATATTAAAAAAACCAAAACTCAATGAACATTTTAATATTTTATGGAATAAAAATTCTAATTTTTAATTATGAATATCAGTTTATAATTTAATTTTTTAAAATTATCCTAGATTTTTTTTACTTTTACCTTAAAATTATTTTTTTATGAATAAGAAATAATGTAGTATTTAAAAATTATTAAATTTGTTTATAATAATGAACTATAATATCTATATTTTATAATTTCATTATTAATAATTTAATATAAATAATTATAATAACAGTTCAATATAAAAAATAAATAGTTTTTAGAAATATGTTTATTTTCCATGATACAATTGTTGTCTTAAAAATCATAATTTCTATTGTTTTTTATTAATTATATGTAATAAATTTTTTTGAAAGATTAAAATTAAAATTATAAATTTTATATCTATATAAATTAATTTAAACCCATTTAAGGATTATTAATGTTTATATAGTTAATATAAGTTCAGCCTAATCCTGAAAAATTCATTCCATGGAATACTATTTTTTGACATGAAATTTGTGATATTTTTATTTTCAAATTTTATTCTTATTGGAATTAATTTTATAAAATTTATTTAATATTTGAAAACAACATTATTAATTGTAGTTAATAATTTCTAATTAATTTTTTTATAGTGATTAGAATATACATTAAAATAATTACACCTCTTAAGTCTAAAACAAGGTTATCTTGTGTTAAATTATCTTGTCTTAAAATTAATATTCCCTAAAAAATAATTTTTATTTAAAAAAATGATTTTAAATTTTTCATAATTTTTTACATATTATCTAATAATGTTCATTATATTATAGGATTAATTGATAATTTATATAGGATAAAGGGCTATTTTTCATAGTCAAAACAAAATCGGATAAACATAGAAAACTGATTGTCTATAGAATAACAAGATAAAAATATGTTATTTTTCTTGTTGAGTTTTTGTTTAACCATATCATCATATGATATATTATTTTTCATCTTTTTAATCACTTGGGAGGACTGTGAATTCCCATTGTTCAATAGTTTTGGGTATTTACATGAAATGATAGTCCTCAATTATACAAGGGAACTGCGTCCCATCATCACTAGACACATATAATGAACATTTACTTGACCATGACCTAAAAAAGAATATATCAAAAATATTATTATAAACATTTTATAATCTCTATTATTTTAAAATTTTTTGTTTTTACTGACCCTAGAAAACTTCAAAAAGTGGTTTATTTAATATAACGTAATCATCTTAAATAATTTCATTCTTTTTCTTTCATATTTTACATAATAAAATATTTATTAAAAATTAAAATATAATAATAATACAAATGTATCTCATATTCTGAAATGTTATTAATTTTATTTGATAATATTTATCCACTTCCTCTTTAATCTATGGGGAATCATAATCGACGTTCATGTGTATGGTGGACTACTGCTTAGAGAACTGATGGAAATAAGTTTCCATAAAAACATCTCATGGTTGGATATAACAATGTATATAATGTATATATATAATATTTTTCCAAAAACCATAATTATAGTAATATAATATCACATATAACTTCTTAATTTCAATTCTATTTAAAATGAAAAATGTCGCTCGTGTTCAAGGCAGACTACCACCTTCTAAAGAAATGTGATTATTTCTTCACATATTCATTTGATGGAAGGAAATAATAAAAAATTTAATTCATATATTATATATATTTGATATTATGTTAATTATATAAAAATAATGTATCCCCAACTTACTAAACCTTTCACCTATTAATGGAATTATATCATCGCTCGTGCGAATATATGACCTACTGTCTCTACGGGGTAAGGAAAATCATTTTCAATGTGAAACATTCACGAATGATAAAAACAATGTATATAAAGATATAATATTAAATTTAAATATTATTATAGTTAAATATATTATTTATTATTATTCTTTATTCATGAACTATAACATTCATAAAAAATACATGCTAAAAGAAGAAAAATAACCCCCCAAATAAAAAAGAAATATTTTTAACAAAAGGTTGTAAAATGTTATAAGAGTATCATATATGATGTTATAAATATAGATAATTTTATTTGGTTATATAATTTAATTCCAAAAAAATTATACTTGAGGTTATGTCTTGTTTAACCAAATGTAATCGTGATGTAAGGTATTTTATTTCAATTTTTCATTTCATTGTGACATATTTCTTATATTAACCTATTAACTTTTATGTGGTGTATATACTAACTCTTTGATGTATTTGATAAGAATAAATTCTTATTAATTATTATTAATGTTTAATTTCATGTATATTATTTATGTGTTATAATTGGAATGAATTAAAATAGTAATGAAATATTATATACTCTCACACTCTTTTGAAATCGTGAACATTATCTTGAAATAACAACTTTTTGGAACATTTTTCATTTGAAATTTCAATTACCATAAATATAATAACTATTAATAAATTATACTATTATTACATAAACCATATATCATTTTTTATTAAGGTATTTTACTTTTATTTTTTTATTATTGAATGACATATGAGGAATGTTTTATACATATAGGTATATGTGGAGCCTAGTTATAGATATACCATCAATGCATCTATATGTATCATGAGACAAATAATTTGGCCAAGTTATATGGGTTTTTACTCGTGGGTTTAATTTGTCTTTTGATGAGTCTTGAATGTTAACATATATCAATTATTGATATCATAACATCCAATAATTTATTATTTAATTTATATAAATTTCATTTTTATTGTTATCCATTGTATATTTTTATTGATATTATATCTAAATTCATTTCATTATCAGTTTACTGATTAAATGGAATGTGTTTCAGTAATTTTCCATGCCATGTTTATTATTTATTATACAATTAAAAAGTAAAAGAATTGATTAAATATAATGTGTGGTTATTTATTTAACATACACATAATTTATACGTTATTAATTTATGATATCTTCTACGGTACATAACCCACATTGAGAATTTGATCTCACCATTATTCTGATTCCTTTCCCAATATTATGAAGATGGATCCATTGAATTACATTCAATGATGCTATGAATATTCAGTTTTTTTATTTTGAATTACCAATGTAAAATTGGTGTCATCTTTAAATTAGGATGTCCAAAACATCTAAGCTGGTCTGTTTTTATGATTTAAAACCTTATATCAATGATAATGTGACAAAGTAGACACCGACATTGGGTTAATAGTCTAGAGGTTATGAAAATTGGAAGTAGAGGATGTTTATAAGTAAATAATAAATCTAGATTAATAATTAATATATTAGGGAACACAAATGTTTGGTATGAATTTCATAATAAGAATATAGGAATTTATTAATGTGTTATTAACGAATATATTATGTGGTTTTTCTGAGTTATACTGCTCTTCCATGTTACTACATGTGTATGTGGTTATAAATCAAATGTAGCTAGGGGTAACAAATGTTAAAATGTGCTTTAGGAATGACTATATAATTAATTATTACATAATGAGGAGTCTTATTGTTCACTTGGTTTGACATTCTCAGAGGATTTTCTTATTATTATTCACAGTTTCATTGCAAAAAGTTATAAATTATTTGAAAATAAAAATATCTCCAATGAAACCAATGATATTATTCAATAATTAATAATATATTAATTTATCATTCTTGTAAATTGTTACACCATATTTTAAATTATAAAATTTTATTCAAATTTGATAATTTTTAGAATCTAATAAGGTTTATTCTATTATATTAAAATGAATCATAGAGGAAAGTAGGATTTTAATACTCATTCGAAAAGTAGATATTTACATACTATGAAATCCAATACAACTTTTAATGTAACTAATATGATCAATGACATGTTATGGAATCTTAATAAAGTCATGAAAAATAATACTGGTCAAATAGAGGAAAATATTGATCTATAGTGTGGTTAAACTATATAGGATTAGTCCATTCGAAATAATTCCACATCATTTAGTTGGAATACTAATTCCATGGTAGATGAAAAATGGATCAATCACATGAGTTGTTATTTCTGGCTAGGGGATGTGATTAAAAAGGATACAATTAAAGGGTATTTTCTCAAAGGATATGATGATATACGGTGGTTATAGATTTTTAATATCTGGTTTATTGATAAAATAAATCAATTGAATGGATGGTTTTAAGGATTAATTATTCAAAAATATGTACCTTATGTATAATTAAATAAAATGAAGATAAATTTACACAACATAAATAAAAATGAAAAATAGAACAATGTTTTGTATGATTCCAAATGATTATGGATATATAGGTATTGAATGGATTAAACATGTAACAGGGAATACATGGTTTACCATTTGTTTTAAGGGTTAATGGAAGGTCTCCATAGGGAGATGATTTCCAAATAATTGTTTTCATATGATGAGAATATTTTCTCTTACATTAACATGGAGATAGAATATTGTGGAAAAAATTAATCCAAGAGAAATCAAGACAAGTGAGGTCAACTATGAACTGATAAAAAGGTAACATATCAATAAAATTTATGTGTTGTTAAAATGGTAAACTAAACCATCCTCTAAAATTCTTGGAAGGAATGTATGGTTGTTATACATTATGATATATGGGTCATAAGGATAAATAATTCAATGGGAAGAATGAAAACAATGTTCTTCATCGTTTCATATGGTAATGTAATTGTGTTCTTCAGTGATTGTTATTCATTAAGATATATGGGTCTTCTATCTAAATAATGATATAGGAAACTATAATAATGAATGAACCACGAGTTAATGTAATCTACCATAAAAGATGAATTAGGGAGATAGAAAATATTATGCAACCACTACATCTAAGGTGGGTCTACCAAATATCAGTGTTGAATGTACCATAATCATAAAATCAAATTTATCCAAATATTTATTAGAGTTTAGATCATTGAGCATTTTTATATCATAATGTTTTCTTGGAATGATATATAATTTCCAAGAACTATAATATGGGATTTATTAGTCAAAAAACCTATTTGAAGTCTCATCAAATTAATTAAGTGATAGGTATTACTCATTATGATATATAAGGATGATTTAATTTATGACATTATTATCCCAACAATTGTAGAATTTTATATAATTGTTTATTTCTACAGTCTTTCCAAATTTGAAAAAAATTATTTCAAGGAGAATAAAATTATGATATATGGAGATGGTATTGAATTAATTATATTTATAGTAGAGAAATCATCTTCTGATTCATGTATAAACCTAAACCTGTTATCTCCTCTGACTGATATTATTATGCAAGAAGAGAAGAAAATGTATTTGGATGGAGAAGATAACCTTAAAGTTGATTTTATATATGTGGAACATGAATACGATAATGAATATCCTAAGGATTTTCCTATAAATAAACTATATCAAGATGTTAATTTTTCCTTTTATTCAATCTATAATTCAATACCAATATCAAATACTCCCTATTGAATAGACACTGTGTAGGTAGTAGAGTTAAGGAAACAACTAGACTGATTTTTGATAAGGGATTTATTCTTCCTAATTCTTCTCTATGGGGAGCCCCTATTATCCTCATTAAAAATAAATACTGATCCATGAATCCCTGAATGTTTTATTATTATGTTAATGATATCATGATAAATAATAAGTATTATAATCCTTACATTGACTCCATATTTGATCAACATCATATATCTCAATATTTTATAATGATTTAAAATAATTGTGAGTATTTTCAATTGAATGTAATAAATGAAGGAATTCCAAAGAATACATTTTGAATGAGGTATATACATTACATGTTTACAGGACTTCCATTTTGATTGACTAATGGAACCACTATATTTAATAATCGAATGAATATAATATTGAATGAATATCTTGATTATTTTTATTTGGTTTTATTTTATGATATCTTGTTTTATTTTAAACGTTTTGAGAACCATGATAATTGCATAAGGATTATTATGAAGAAAATTTGATGAAAATATTTTTAGGGGAAACATAGTATATGTGATTTTTGGATTTTGAAATTTTCATTTCATGGATTTATAGTCTTCATGTATAGAATACCATTTGATCCTATAATGAAAAAGATATTCAGTGAATGGAAAACACTAATAACATAAATGAGTTACCCAGTATCACTAGTTTTTCATGTTAATATGGGTGATGATTCATAGTTTTTCAGAATTGGGTAACTCATTAACCAATCCAATAGGTAAAAGGGTTTATGTTTGTTTGGAGAATGATATTTAAAAAATGTTTTGATGACTTCAAGATGATATTGGTAGATACTCAAATTTTTTAATCTACCATCATGAAATGATTGGTTTTCTATATATAATATTGCATAAAATAATTGGTTAGGTTCTATATATAAGGGAACTAATATATTTATTGAAATTGGATCTTATTAGTTTTGAATGCTAACAAACAAAACAATCCAACCCATGACCTTGATTTGGAAGTGGAAATATTTTATTCGATGATATGGATACACTAACTCTATGGTGGATATTGTGAGATATAAAAGTTTCATTTATTATTAAAATAAATCTTGTCACAAAAATATATCAATTTGAGACAAAGGTGATGGATCAACCTACTCAAATATTATGATTACTCAATATAGTACAACTCGGGAAGGATAATATGTTATCTTATGATTCGAGTAGGAAAGATCATAGAGTTATGACTGAAATTAGAATTTGGAAGCATACTATGATCATTGGTAAATTATATTTGGATAATATAATTATTAATGATGGATATACATTAATCCATTTTCAAAAGTTTTGGAAACCATCATTATTGGTAAATCAAAAATTACCCGATATGATAATGGCAATTTTTTTATGAAAATTAAATAGATGAATGTATAGAAGTCATAAGACATCATTTTTGAAGATTTAATTAATAAATTTGGAGAGATGTTATTTTTTAAATCTATACATGATATAAAATATTAATTATTGGTTTATTTTTACAACTAAAATTTTTAAATACACCCTAATGGCACCATGTTATATAGGTATTTAAGGTATCATTTTTGGTGGGATAACATGAAGCGTGAAATATAGGATTATTTATCAAAATTAATATTTTATCAAAAAATTAATTCTAATAGAAAACATCTATGATGATTCAAGAAACCACTTCCTACTCATATGTGTAAATGGGATGAAAGTTTTATGGACATTATCATAGTACAACCAATGTTTCCCAAAAATAATGATCCAATATGGGTTATTTTTTATTGGAAAATGAAATATATATATTTTCATGACACAATAAAATATTTACCTTTATAGTTACACTAATTGATATATATTAATATAGTTATAAGACATCATGGTGAACCTATATCATCATTTTCTTATCATTATCTCTACCTTAAATAAAAATTTTGTTTGTCTTTAGGAGGATCATGATATTGAGCTTCAATTGAGCACCACATACCATTCTCAAACTAATGGAAAATTAAAAAAGGACTGTTAAATAAATAAAACACATGCTGAGGTAAATATCACATGATTTTAAAAGTATGTATGATCAATATATACTTTTATTATAGATTTCCTATAATAATAGTTTTCATCCAAGTATTCAAATAGACCTAAGTAAATCATTATATATAAAGATATTTCTTAACAATTTTTTGGTATATAGTTGGTAAAAGGAAACATGTTAGTCCAAAACATTTTTGAAGAGATAATAAAAAGGTTAAATACTATTTAGGATCAAATTAATAAATCTCAATTTAGGGAAACGTATTTTTATAAGAATAGAAAAAAGGATTCAAAATTTTATGTGGGAGATTATGTTTTCATTAAATTATCTCGATCAAATTGTGTTATAATCATTATTAAGAAGGGAATGTAGATCCCTCGCTATGTTGAAAATTTTAATATTTTTGATAAGATTATATTTATGGATTAAATATTTGAAATTCTACCATGTAAGGATCTCAATTACATTATCCAATAGGCAAAGTCTTACTTTATTATATTGGAATAGATACAAGGAATAAAATCATGAAGTGCTGGCTAGTTGATAAGTTATGAAGAACTAGATACATACATGATACCAATTTTACATTAGTAATATAAAATAAAAAAACATAAAAAAAATAAAAAGAAATAATCCTTAAAGAATTACTATAATAATAATTCTTCATATCCTGGGGATAAGAAACAAAAAAATGAGCTAAAATTCCTAGTAAGGGTTAAATACAAAGGAATAAATCATGAATTAATAATAACAATCAACATGGAAAGGTAAATAACGGAACAAAAATTCCATTTATATAATATTATGTTCATGGTATGATAAGGAAGAATAAATATTGAAATTTAAATAACTTACATCATGTATTATTTAATCAATAAACTCAGAATGAAATGAATCCATATACTATATCATTTTAAAATAATCATGGATAATAATATATCAATTATCAAAAAATATAAAAAAATAATTATTTATTTTCAGTTTTCCTAGAAACATGATACCATTAATGTAATGATTTATTCTCAATATAGTTTAAAACTAATAGGTAAACCCCCATCTAATTAGGCGAATTGATTCGTCCCATGATACTACTGATTTATAATGGGTCTATATATAAAATGAACCCATCTAGGACTTTTATTTTAAAATAATTATTCATATAACAAATAGTTTACTTAATTTATAAATAATGATCCTTTCCATTATGTATCTATATTGATTAAATGATACAAATTTATGGATATTTTTCCAGTTAATAAAATAACATTCAATGTAAAATCCATGTGTAAAAATGGTATAATGTTTAGAAAATAATCATATCCGTCACTCAAGAATATGGATATTTAATAAACGTTTAATTTTAATGAATAATTATCACACCAATGTTATAGTTTACATATAAACATAAAAATACCAAAAGAAAATTAGATTCAAAAATAACATTTATCACATGGTAATATTCAATTCAAATGCACTAGGATGAAATAAATCAGATTGAAACAATAAATAAATGAATAGTGAAATAATAATGATATTATATTTCAAACAGAACGTATAAACACCACATAAAAGTCAATTTATTCGTAATTACAAATAATTCTTGATTGATTATAAATTGATATGGAATCCCTTATCTAACACTTTATTTTGGTTGAATGTGATTGAAACTTGTTTATAAAAGTTTGAAATATTTAATTAACATACACCAGAACCATAATAATATTTATCATATATTTGACTATTCTTTTATAGAAACTTATCACCCGTTCATCAATAATATATCATTATTTTCAGTGTTATGTGTGTCAATTGCCTTATTTTATCATCCATTCCATGTCATATAAGGTATAGTTCTTGTGCATATTATATAATTTCATTATAAATAGAATAATAATCATTGTATAATTATCATACTTATATATCAATTATACTTATAATACCTTGCATTAAATATTTTTATGAGAAATTAAAAATGTTATGATCATTAATATGGATGGTCGTATGTATAAATGTGTAATGTTTCAATTTTTTAGATATAATTTCGATAGAAGGTATTTAATATTTAATATTTAAATAATTAAAATAATATCCAAAATACCAAATTATTTCTTTAAAAACACATGTATAAATATTTCATCCATTTTGTCTGGTAAGGAAAAGAGGGTCACATCTCATCATGAAAGTGGTAGTCCACATGTACACGAATGATTTTAAATCATTAAGTGTAAAAATAAAAAGTATATATTATATTAAAATAATGATAAATATTTAATTAATATAATAATAATTTCATTTCATCACATATAGTCATTAAAATTACTCTTCTCACTATCCATGAAAATCGTTAGTGAGAGAAGAACCCCATCATTTCGTGGGGTGGTAGAATTTCGTACACACGGACGATGTTTTCGTATCTCCTAAGAAATCAAAAGTAAAAAAATTTATATTATATAATAAATATAGTGGTATAATTATATTATTAATATCATATATATATTTTATATCTGTACTAATACCCAACCATAAATAATGGTAATGGACAATGAATGACATCAGTGTGCACGATTTTAGTCCACCGTACACATGAAAGATGATTCTGTGAGCCATTTGATGGAAATACATACGGTTTTAAGTCATTAAAAAAAAAATAATATCTTAGTATATTTATGATACTGAGGATCTTAAGACCACTTTTTCTAATAATAATTAAAAAATATTGATGATGAAAAAAAACAATGGTTGAAGAATGTTATGTCTAATTTTGGTATATTCCTTGTATTTCACCAAATCCTTCTTTTTTTATATTTATTCCCAATCTATGGATTATTGTATGAAGGGATGGATGTTTTGAAGTGATTATTTTGGATATTTTCTGATCCAAAATTTTTTATCGTGTAAACAAGTGGGGATCTAGGGAGGCCTTTTTTTATTTAGGTGAGTGGTACACTTATAAATGTTTTATAAGAATGAATTATACCCATGTATTATTCTTGTAATACATATCATGTATTAGACTATTATTGATAATAGAAGGTATAAGGTAAAAAATATCAAGATATTAGTTATTAGAAATTTTTATTTTTTGTTTTTTATCATATAATGTTAGTTTAAACCCATGTAATATAAATTTTAACCCTAACAATGATAATTAATTAATACTATTTCCCCTATATATTTTTCTAAATAAAATAGTTGAACTAATTATAAATTATAAATTATTCCTATTCAAAATATATATTTATTTTCTTTCCAAATTCAATTTACATAAGATAAAATTTCTAATTTAAAAATATTCCCACAGACATGATGATAAATCAAATTTTCAATGAGAAAATATTAAACCGTTTAAAAAATTTTTTTATATGAAAATTCATCATTAAAATTATTACAGTGAAAAATATTAGATTAAAGGATGTGAAATTTATCAAATTTAGCTTTAAAACCAATTCAAAATAAAATATAAAATTATAAATAATTTAAATGAAAAAAATGATTCATTTAAAATTCCATTTTTCACTAGTCATAGATAAATGATTCATTTGAAAAACATTGAAAAAAATACCATAAAATAGTTTTTTATATTATAATTAAAAAAATTAAAATTATTTTTTATATATGTTTCGAAACGTGTTTAAAAGTAGTTTTATATTATGCACAGAATGTTTTAAAACCATCCTTTAGAAAAATCATAGAATTTCTAAGAAAATATTTATTCTTCTTTTAAACTATTACTATTTTAATTATATTAATTATGTATTATTTATTTTCATAATACCATTGAACTATTAACACCCACAAATTTATCATCTAGTTGATAAATATCAAAATAAAAAATAATATTATAATAATATGTCACATTCCTTTTAAAATCTGTGTTTCATGTAGTATAATATAAAAATAGTGTTACATGACATGAAATCTTAAATTAGTGTTGTGTGTAATTCATGATATTGATGATATTGAATTTATTTAAGAATAAATATATCGTAAACTCATGGGGTTTTATATTTTCTTTTATTCATAGTGTTTCATGTCAAACATGTTATCAAATACAATGATATTATTGGGGTGTTACATTCTCCCAACCTTAATAAAATTGTTCCCTAATAATTTAATGTTGATCTTTGTAACAAAGGGCTTGGAATTTAAAAATACCACAATTTTAAATCACAAATAAAAGGGTTTAATAAAACAATATCATAATAAAATTGAAATAGAATACACATGTCATAAGGAATAACGAATAACTAGGTTTCCAAATTTGATAATATACGTGGGAAGTGAAACCATAGACATGGAAGGGGAAAATAACTCCCAAAAAACTGATGGATAATGATATATAAAATGGTCAGGAGGGTTTTAATGACCATAATTCAATAAACCATATTTTTAAAAACACTTTGATATCATTATAAATGACGATAATAGGACATCAATCTTTTAATATTATTTCACTAGAGTTGGGTAATTGTATCATATTATATTAGTAGAAATAATAATTGATATATTATTATTTAAAGGGAAACAATTCGCCATTTTTTGTGGATTAGTCAAATATTAAATTATATATTTCTCTAATAAATGAATATTTAAAATGAATTTTCTATGAATGATGTAGTAAAATTAACTTTTAATGGATCATAATATCCATATCATAATTATAACTCTTTAATTAGATATATAGTTACTAATATAACAAAATTGTAATGGTAGGTTATCCAATATGCATAAATCTTCATATGGGGAAGTAATACATTAATATATAAAACCACATCCAATGATCAACTTTATCTATTTTAGAAATGGTTAATTTTTTGACCCTTGTAAAATATTAAGATCTAAACCATTATAAAGAAGGTCACTAAATAGCCAAAATGAAAGAATCATTAATCCCGAGAAAATAATATGTATCTCTTAATCATCCCATAGGAAAAATTTGAAAAAACAACATCATTTATTCTATTGATAGATGGTAATTACCTGAATTACCAAAAAAATTATAAAATAAAATCATGCTTCCATATTCTTAAAATAGTGCCTATATTATTGGTTATATTCATTAAATCCAACAATGTTGTAAATCCATCAATGAAACCATAAACCAGTTTCTCCTCAAATCGTTAATCAATTTAAAGGTAGTTCGGACAATCCAATTTAAGTTATTAATATCAATCATATCTATATCCAAACATCGTAATATCAAAATTAGGAACATATTATGGGTTATATTTGTCTCCATCACGTGTTGTCCAAAAAGTGAAACTCTCCACCGAATCACTTTTCTTGGTACCATTGAACATTTGGTTTCAAATATATTTGAAAATATTATAGAAACACAATCCTTATATGTTTAATGATTATTAAAATATGAATATCATCAATAAAATACTTTATAAACATTTTTCTATGATCCAAATACTAAAGCACATTTATCATTCTAATTCATTTATATCAATTCGTTTAAATTTTAAAATGTTTCCTTCCAATTAAAGATATTGACTATAATGAAAAATAATTGCATGGGAAACCATAATTATATCAGTAAACCATATTATAATTAATAGGATTTTTAAAATGTGATACAAAATTTTAAATTGATGAACCCTTAGGATTAATACAGTACTTTAGTTTTTATAATATATCCAAATCCTTTATACTGGTTTGTAATGAAAGTGAGAATTATCCTAAGAATATCCCCAATGAGTGACAAACTATGTGCACAGTAATGATCATTTTCATGAACCAGGTGTTGATCATGTTATGCTCAATGAATCCTTTTTATACCAATTACACATAGGATTTTCATTGAAAAATTCACATTGAATTTTATTTTCCAAAAAGGGATGCATTGAAAGGAAAACCCACATTATTCTTACCTTACCAAAAGCATTAGGATTTTCTTCTATGATTTTACTCAAAATCCAATCACATGGTTGTGTTAAAATATATTTTTATTCTTGAATATAGTTGTAAATGTTTCTATTAAATCTCCCATTGATACCAATAATAATATCCATTACTAAAAAATCTCAGAGATGATATATAACTTTATTAAATTGTAATAGATGCCAAAAAAATCTTGATCGACTGATTAGATTAGTAGTTATACAGAACCAAATACATTCATGAAACCCAATTTACATTGGAAATATAATATAAAAAATAACATATATAAAAAATAAAAAACTAAATCATTGAAAAATCAATAAATAATTTCCCCATCATATCCTTGGGAATGGGAACAAAAAAATTGTTTTATCAAATGATCTGTAATGTTAATATGTGTTTCAAACTATACCGAATACCCTAGTACCTTGGTAAACAAGGAATATCTAACAAAACCCAAAGTGCATTCTCAGTTCCCATGGGTTAATGAATAGCACATGGAATCAAACATGATAAAAAACTTAATTCATTTTCCACAAAACAATGGAAGATAAATGATACAAGTTAGTATTGACAGCACTCTTAAGGGAGAAAGTACACATAACCAAATAGGTATAACAAAACCCAAAACAATACACCACCAAAGTACTCAACCACTAGGAAGATAAATCTCATACATCCCAAATTAAAACTAACTAAAATACAAAAGTATCAAGAATATAAACCAACTCCTAGAAAATGATTCCCATTTCTCAGACCTGGTATAAGGAAATCTAAAAATGATCAAATGAAATTTTAGGGTGTGAGTTATATAACATACTAGAATCTCACCAAGTGTTCCATAATATTTTCCATTATAATATTCCAACTTTTCATTTAAATTCAAAAAAAATAGGGCATGGAAATAAATTTTCTTATTTAAAACAAAGTAATCCTTTATTTAAAAAATATGAGAACAATTTAGAACATGAATTAAATAGATATATTTATATAAATTATTTTATATAAATTATTCGGCACAAATAAAACAGTTCAACAACCAATTCAATATAATATCAAAATAATCACATTGAACACTATGTTCATATGCCCTGTACTACGATAGTTTTGGGCTATAGCATCTTCATACATCTAATTTAATTGATCATGTAATGTCTCTTTACAAACATACATTTGAATTAGAATGAATTAGACTCATCAAATTCTCATCGGGTATAAGATATAGTAAAAAATATTATTGTTGTAGTTTTCACCATCAATCCATTTTTATGGAATCATCATCCTAATGTTATATTCCCATGTAACCCACTAACTACACAAGCCCACATGTGATAAATAAATCAACCAATTGTTGGAAAATAATTTCATTACAAATCAATAATTATTTATAATTCAATTTCCCAATTTTGTGTTTCAATATTCCAATTAAAATTCAAAACCTAAACACTCAGTTTTCATTATTTAATTCATTTTTAATAAAAAATTAATCATAGGTTTTCATCATTTCAAATTAACAAAATTTTCTCAAATAAATCCTCAAATCATATTACCCAATTCTTCAAATAAAAATGTAATGCCCAAACCCAAGTTACCCAAGGTCGGTGCATTATTACATACCATTGGAATGATATAAGTAATCATTTTCTGAAAGACCAATTAGTTTTTTATAATTGGACGTACTAGATACATACATAATTTTAACATTACATCATGGGATAAAAATAACAAAAACATTTTTCTCCTTTGAACACATTTATATCCTTTAGCCTATCCCTACAGGTCAACCAGAAATACTTCTTCATATCCTGGGAAAAATAAAACATAGAAAGGGGTGAGATCAGATGCTCAGTAAGGGTAACAATATAGGAAAATCTTCAAAAATAAGCATAAACATTTAAGATGTCACATAAAACTAAAATAAAGGTATTTTAAACATAAACATCAACATTATATGGAAAAGAAAAATCAAATAATTCCACTTAATTATTCACATTGATATTTTACTAGTCGAAATATCACATGTGATATCAATAGCTAATTTCATAATGATGGAATGCATAATGTCAGACATCATAACCACATATTCATGGCCTCATGCCAAGACTATAAATAATATTTTTTCAAGGCCATGTTACAAGACACTAATTTGTCTCATGAGACCTATCGATGCATTAAGGAGCTATATCAGGATCCACCCGTCACTTACTAAGTCAAATGCATTCCTTATATGAGAAGTTTGAAACATAATATAAGCATTCATTTTAAATCTAGCATAAAAAATGTTAATAAATTAACCATAAACCATGAATTGTATAAAAATGACACACCTAGAGTCAAAAATATCCCAAACATTAAATACAATATATAATATTTGTATCATAATATATCAACTTTAAACAAGTATAAAATCCATTAAAGGATGTTGACATAGAAGAAATCAAAACAATTTGAGGGAAATATCTCTTTCTATTTTGAAATCTTTTAAAAGACATGTAATTATAAAAGAAACCATTTATTTTGAAAATATTATTATAAGATTTTAAGGGAAGCTTAAAAGGTGTTATAATGGTGGATACTAACTGCACTAGTCTTATAAGATAAAAAACTTTCTTACCTTAATTTTTCGAAAAGGTCAAAACGTCCGTGTTTGGAAAAAGACGAAATGATTCCTTTCAAACCGTTTTATAAATAGTAAAAAAAGGGTAGAAATGAAATTAAAACATAGTCTAGTAAATAGTAAAAAAAATTGAAGTAAATTTTGAAGATACATGGATGTGGATGATAAAGAGATCCCAGTAGACACTGACGTAAAAATAACCTCAAATAATAAAGAAATTGTGAAATTAACCATTACCTTTTACTTTTTCTTGGTCAAGGGTACATTAAAATCTTTTATAATAGTTAAATTATTATTATTAAATTATTATATAACCAAATACATAAATATGATATCATATATGATCTTCTAATATTGCCTTGTAATAATATTTTAGTAGTATCATTGTTTTGGGTGTTAACTGATTTGTTTTCTTTTATATGTTTCATTACAGAAGTAATGTTCATTAAAGATATATTTTATTTTAATAGTATCCTGAATGATATTTTGCTCTTAAATATTATTTTTAATGATCAAATGAAAATTAATCTTTAATGGTTACAGTGGGGAATGAATCTCATCGCGCTCGTTGAGATGGCAATTCGTACGTACACACGAACACTACTTCCATTTATTTTTTTATTTTAGAAGGAATGAAAACCAAATGATACATAGGAATATTATTATAATAGTATAATATAATATTTTATATATTTTAAAATTTTTCATTAACACCATCCTTTATACGTTTCATGTATGGTATGAAAGAGTCGTATCACTTTGAGGGGGCGGTAGTCCGCACTCCCTCAAATTAAATTATCATATATATACTACATGAAATGAATAAATGTATGCTATAAAATAGAATTAAAGAAACATATAGATAAAATAAATATCATAAATATGATATATAATTAAATTTCCATCATAATATCCTCCATAAGAGGGGGTAGTAGAAGATTGAACAATCATCGTTTTGTGAGGCAGTAGTTCGCAGTCCACAGAAAAATTATGTTATATACCCATTAGATGGAAGTGTGTGTAAGTTTAGTTTAAATAATTATCATAAGAACAACATAATATATATAGGATATAATATTTTTTATAAAATAAAGTAATAAAGGGAGTTTAGGGGGTTGGAGAAGTAAAATAAAAGAAAATAACATAAGATGAGGTGTTACCTTTAAATCGGGTAACTCTCTTTGGTTTGACAAAAAGGCTTCCTTGAAGTTACTTATGCCTATGTTAAGGATTATAAGAGTAATATAGAGATGTATGGAGCTTAATTGGGTAGATATTGGATGATCCAATGGGATTGACAAGAGTGAGAAATGGGTAAGAGTTGAGGGTTTTTTATAAGGGGGAGGAGGGGCTCTATAGGAATGCATGAAAATATTATTTTATTATATAATGATTTTCATTTTCTAATGATCCAAAACAAATTAAAGTCAAATATAAGATGACTCATGTTCGAAATAAAATCATCCAATAAGAATTGGACAGGTTTTCGATATTGTTTTATTTTTTATAATCTTGTTTATTTAAATAATTCTCTAATGAGGTAAACACTACATCATTATTGCATCATAAATAATTTTATTAAATTGATTTCTAAAAATTATAAAAAATAATATGTTGTAGGTAATGTTATTAGATTTCAAATTAATATTTATATTCAAAATGATAACTTATATAAACCCTTGTAAAATTTATTTTACTAATAGATATATGTTTATGTCATTGTTTACATTACGTTAAATTAATTAATATAATGTTTCATTATCACACTCAAGTTGCTCCATGGGGTTCCAAAATAAACCATGGGATTCCCATGGTCAGACATGTACTAACCAATAAGAATAGGACATAGGTCAGGGTAATTTAATATTATTATAATAATATTTTTTCCCTTATTTACCAGATTTACCATTTAACCATGGTATATAAAATATTTAATTAAGTAAATATTCATAATGTCTAAAAATAAAAGTTACGTATTTACAAAATTTGGACTGATTAATTTCAAATATGTAATACATTTTTCTAAATTCAAAACAAAGAACTTTCAAAAATTAATTTAATATTAATCCTCGTTGTCAAACAAAAAGCGTGTTTTTAAGAAATAATAACTATCAAAAGATTGACACCTCTTTATGTCTAGTTTAAATGTGAAATTACATCCAATGACCTAAATTATAATAAATGATAAAAATATAATCTAATGATACTTTAAAACCACTAAAATTTATAATTTAACACTATAAATTATTTATATTAAAAATGTTTTTTAATTAAAATTTAGTATTTTCACTATTCATCAAAAAATTGAATGTTTTCAGAAGGGTACCAAAAATTCATGCTAAGCTAATATTGATATTCAGAATCCAAAAATGATGTCCATTTTGAAAAAAAAATATAAAATTTAAAAAATTTGTATTACTATTCATAACGGCTTCCTTGATTGGTCGTGGTGTGTCAGAATCTTGAAGTTGCATACATTGCAAGCTATTAAATTATTCACAGGGAAATGTGTAATGGAAACTTCAGGTGTTACATACTTCCCTCCTTAATATAATTTCATCCTCAAAATTTCTAAAATATTACTGCATAAAAACATTCGTGTGGTTTTTCATCATAAGTTTCTCGGGTTCCCATGTTGCCTCTTACATCTTATGGTTTCTCCATAGAACTTTCTCCAAACGAGTTGTACGGTTTCTCAACACTTGTTCTCTGGTATTAGAAATTTTAATAGGATCTTTGAAATAAGGCAGTTCTGGTTCCAGTTCTACTTATTCGTAGGTGAGTACATGTGTTGGGCCTGACATGTATTTTCTCAACACTGATACGTGGAATACATCATTAACTTTGGAGAGACTTGGTGGAATTTCAAAACCATAAGCTACAAATCCAATTTGTTCCAGAATTTCAAAAGGTCTGGTGTACCTAGGAATAAATTTACCCTTCTTAGCGAATTGTATACCTCCCATCTAGGGAGATTCCTTCAAGAAAACATGATCTCCTACCCGAAATTCCAAATCCTTCTTTCAGTTATCTATGTAGCTCTATTGCTTACTTTGAGCAGCTTTGATGTGGGTTTGGATAATCTTCACCTTTTCTGTTGTTTCCTCAAAAATTTCAAGTCCTACAAGTTTTCATTCACTAATATCATCCCAAAAAGTTGGTGTGCGACATCTCTTTCAATATAACACTTTATATGGTGCCATATAAACACTTGAATGGATGTTCTGGTGATAGAAATATTATACCAAAGGAAAATATTGATCTCATACACCTTGAAAGTAATGTGAGAAAGATGTCAACATGTCTTTTAATATTTTAATAGTCCATTCAGATAGTCCATTAGTTTGAGGGTGGTAGGTAGTGCTCAAATGAATTTTAGTATCTAAGGCCTTCTGAAGACTTTTCCAGAATCATGATGTGAAACATGGATCACAGTCAGAAACAATCGACAGGGATAATCCATGAAGTCTTATAACATCATTAATATATAGTATTTCCATACAATCAAGTGGTAAATCTTCTCTTATAGTATGAAAGTGAGCTAACTTGGTTAGACGATCAATAATGACCCAAATTTCATCGTTCATTTTAGGAGTCTTTGGTATCCCCAGGAAAAAGTCCTTCGTTATATCATACCATTACAATTCAGGTGTGGGAAGAGGTTTCATGAATCCTCTAGAATATTATATTCTAGCTTTTACTTGTTGACAAACCATACATCTTAACACATAATCCGCAACCTATTTCATCATGTCATCCCACCGAAAATATTCCTTCAAATCACTATACATTTTAGTGCTACAAGGGTGTATAGAGAAATTAGAGCAATGATAATCATCCAACAATTACCTTTTTAGATCCGGTATGTCAGGAACACAAATTTTCTTCCCAAATTTCAAAATCCAATCTTCAAATACAAAGATGATTAATCTCTCATCGTTCACAGCTTTAATTTTCTTTTGAAACTCCCTATCATTACTCTGAGGACTTTTATCATTTCTAGTAAATATGTTTTAGCAACCATTTGAAAAAGTATTGATGTTTCACCTTCCATGATTATACCCATACCCATCATTACTAGATTCACGAACATAGAATCCCTTTCAACTCTCACCTTGTTCAAAACTCTATGATTATTTCTTCTCAAAGCATCTACCACCTTATTTGCCTTCTCGGGAGGTAGTGTATGGTGAAATCGTAATCCCTGAGTAGTTAGAGCCATATCCTTTTCCTCATATTGAGTTCTTTTTGTGAGAAAATATATTTCAAAATCTTGTGATCGGTATAAATATCTCAATTTTCACCATATATATAGTGTCTCCATATATTCAGAGAAAATATTATAGCTACTAACTCAATACCATGAGTGGGATAGTTTTTTTCATTAATTTTTAGTTGTCGTGATGCATAAGAAATAACCGTATCATTCTATATAAAGAAACAACTAATCCATTTCTTTGAAGCATCACTATAAATAACAAACCCATCATTCCCCAATGGCAGAGGGAATATATGGGAATTGACTAATATTATCTTTAATTATTTGAAACATTCTTCGTACTCCTTTTTTCAAAATAAATTAACTCCTTTACCTGTGATATTGGTTAATGGGTTACCTAATAATGAAAACTTTTGGGCAAAACGCCGATAATAACCTACTAAACCAATAAAACTATGTACCTCAGTTATACTCTTCGGTGATGGCCATTCTTGGATTGCCTTAGTAATTGAAGGATCAACAATGATTCCATCCTTAGAGACAATATGGAAAAGAAAAGAAATATCCTGAATAAAAAATTCAGAGTTGTTAAAATTCCCATATAATTCATTTCATCTAAGGGTTTTCAGAATAGTGCACAAGTGATTTTCATGATCTTATTAGATTTTTGAGTAAACCAAGATGTCATCAGTAAATACCACTACAAATTCAACAATATATTCCTTAACAACCCTATTTATTAAATCCATTAAAATAGAGGGTGCATTAGTCAGTCCCAAAGGAATTACTATAAACTTGTAATGCTTGTACCTGGTTCGAAATGTTGTCTTAGGAATGTATTCCTTATTCACACACAATACATGATATCTAGATCAAAGGTAAATCTTTGAAAAAATTGATCTCTGTTAATTTGATCAAATAAATCATCAATGAGAGGTAGGGGATACTTGTTATTTATTGTTATAGCATTAATCTCCCTATAGTCAATGCACAACCTTATAGATCCATCTTTCCTCTTCACAAAAAGAATAGGGACTTCCCATGGAGATACACTTGGGTGAATAAATCATTTATTTCTCAACTCCACTAGTTGTTTCTTTTTCTCTACTAATTCCATAGTTTCCATTATATAAGAGGTCTTCGATATGGGCCTTGTACTAGGAATTAAATCAATGTAAAACTCAATTTATCATTTTAGAGGATTTCTAGGTAAATAATATGGACATACATTTACATATTTGGGAAAAATAGGTACATATTATATTTGAACATTCCTTTCTTCACCCATAGTTATTTCACTCCCTTCCTCCCCAATAATTAAATTTGGTAGAGCTATTATGGGTGGATCTAGATAAGAATCAGATGATGACTTTTCTGCTCTAAAGATAAGGTATTCCTTATCATCATCAAAAGTTATAACCTCATTTTTCTTACAATAATTTTTTTGCATCATGGTCTAAAAGACAATCCATAGGGAGTGTTTTATTAAATTCTCTCGTGGCTATGATGATGAGATAAACAGATAAGGAAAATTTATATTCTCTAATGGGTATTAATTCAAAAAACTTTGTTTCAATGATAATTCCCTTAGTGGTTTTTATTGATAACTCCCATGTTAAATAAAATTGTAAATATCTAATTTTTTTAGAAAACTGGAAAGATATAAATTTTTTTGATGATCCATAATCAAATAAAGCATTCGATAAACTTGAGGAATCCATTAAATTACCTGCCACAACATCATTTGGGGCTTCAAACTTGGTAGTAGTGATCACATAAGCTTGGCCGTTCTCCCTTGGCCTTTTCAGAGGTAAGTTTCCTTGACACTTAAGAAATTCATTTTCATAATTCCTCATTTCTTTACAATTGTAGAATTCAACATTGACAACCACTTTCTTTCCCTTGCAATCATGAGCTTGGTGGCCCACCACACTTGTACCAGACTCACATTCTCTTTAGGAAAGTACCAGGGTGTTTCTTCACACATTTACCACATGATGGATATTCAACATTTCCCTTATTCCCTTTATTTCCATTTCCTTAGTGTTCAACAAATCTCTTATTCTTTTACATTGATTTAAAATCATAAGACTTAGAGAATTCCTTTTTTGTCTTGATAGCACATGAGACAATATCTTCATAGGATGAGAAGTACTGTGAGAGTAATTCTAGATAAAGAAATTGTTTTAACCCATCAAATAATTGATTAATATTACTCCTTAGGTTACATATATAATCGGCAACATGCCTAGATAATCATGTAATGTTAGCCTCATACATTTCCACATTTTAATCCTCTTTTTTAATAAGACTCGGAAATTGTCTTTCCATATCCGCTTGATGGTCACGAGGGAAGTATTTTTCTATGAAAATATCTTTAAACTCCCTCCATTCCATATTTTATACTTATTCATCCCCTTTATTTTTTTTAAATTAATGACCACCATTGATCTACATCTCCCGTGATAAGATAAACTGCTATGACAACGTTTTCCATTTCGCTACTCCCCAAAGACTAAAATATTTTCTCTAAGGAACTTACCCATTGCTCAGCTACAAATGGATTTGTAGTCCCATTGAATATTGGTGGTCGTTTCCTCATGAAGTGGTCTAAAATTTATCCTCCATGTTTTGGATATGGGTGCTCCAAACAGGTAAGGTCATTATTCATTACATGAGTGAGTTATACATGTACAGTGATAAGCTAATCAGTACCAATTGCATCACAATATCCACTATAATTATCTTAATTAGGAGGTAAATCCCTACATGGATTACAAGAATTGATACAGTTTCCATTCCTTCCACTCAGCTCCATTTCTAAACAATGGTATACACTAGATTAGTTTAAAAATCACAATACATAATTACAAACATGTAAAACACTTAACATAAATTGAAATGTTTATAGATATAATTTATAATCATAAAAAATTACTTTGAGGAGGTATATTCTCATAAATCCTTCATAATGGTTTGTATAGAAAATGTGAATTATCCTAAGTATATCCCTCAAGAGTGTCGTAACCAAGAGTGCAGCAAGGCCTGTTGTCATGTACCAGGATACCTCGGGTCCAGCCTGAAACTGCTTTTGGAGTTTTCACTCCTAGGTACATCTGTGATAGATCCGCCCCTATATGCTTTTATCTAGATGTGGATTTATTTCTTGGAAAATACACAAAATATCTACATTACCAAAATCTTAGGAAGTTCTTCTAAAATAATCTTCAAAGTCCATATTAAGGTAATGTGCTCTAATCATAGTTTATCTAAATATAGTTTCCAAGGTTTGTAATAATGTTCCTATGATACCAACTGTAACGATTAGACCGAAGTTACCCAGAGTCGGTTCATTATTACTTAACATTGGCATGATATAAGTAATCATGTCCCGAAAGACCAATTAGTTTTGTATCCTTGGAAGTACTCGATACATACATAAGTTCTACATTTCATCATGAGGTAAAAAACTACATTTTCCCCCTTTGAACACTCTTGTATCCAATAACCTAACCCTATAGGTCAACTATAAAATAATTCTTCATATCATGGAATACATAAAACATAGAATGGGTTGAGCTCAGATGCTCAGTAATGATCACAATATAGAGAAAACATTATAAATAAGCATAAACATTTAAGGCAATGTATAAAATGAAAACAAAATAATTTTAAACATAAACATCCACATAATATGGAAACGATAAATCAAATAATTCCATTTACATATTCAAATGGATATTATACTAGTCAAATAATCACATGTAATATCAGTAGCTAATTTCATAATGATGAAATGCATAATGTCGGACATCATAACCACATAGTCAAGGTCTCGTTCCAATACTAAAAATAATATTTTGTCAAGGCCTTGTTCCAAGACACGAGTTTGTCTCATGGGACCTACTAATACATTGAGGAGCTATAGCGACTCCACCCATCACATTCTATGTACAATTCATTCCTCGTGTGTTGAAACATAACATAAACATTTGTATTAAAACAAGAAAACAAAAAGTTAATACATTAACCATAAACCATGAATGGTATAAAAAAACATAAATAGTTAAACATATCAAAAAACCTTCAATACAATATGAAAGATTTGTATCATAGTAAATAAACTTCAAACAAGTATAAAATCTATTAATGTTTGTTGACAAAGATGGAATAAAAACTATATGATAGAAATATATTTTTCTATATTGAAATCATTTAAAAGTATTGTAATTATACAAGAAAAAATTTATTTTCAAAATATTTTTATAACCTTGTAAGGAAAAAATCAAATGTGTTATAATTTCAGAGAATAACTACTCCCATCGTGTAAGTTAAAAAAACATTTTTACCTTAATTTGTCTAAAAGGTCATAAAGTACCTTGTTTGGAAAACGCCGGAATGATTCCTTTCAAACCCTTTTATAAAAATTAAAAAAAGGGTATAAATGAATTTAACCAATAGTCTAGTAAATAGTAAAAATGTGTTGAGATACATTTTTACGAAACACGGATGTGGATGATAGATTTCCCAGTAGACACTTACGTAAAAACAACCTGAGATAATAAAGAGATTGTGAAATTAACCATTTCCTTGTACATTTCCCTGGTCGTGGGTATGTTAACCTCTAGTATAATAGTTAAATCATTGTTATTAAATTATTAAATAACACAATTTATAAATATTATATCATATATGATCTTATAATCTTACTTTGTTAATAATATTTTAGTAGAATCATTGTTTCGGGTATTAACTGATTTGTTTTACTTTATATGTTTCGTTACAGAAGTCAGTTCTGTTACGGATAGAATGTTTTTTATTCATATCCAAAATGATATTATGTTATTAAATATTATTTTTCATAATAAAATTAAAATTACTTTTTAATGGTTATGATGGGTAATGAATCTCATCGCGTTCGTTGAGACGGTAATCCGTACGTACGAACGAACGCTACTTTTATTTCATTTTTTTATTTTAAATGAAAAGAAAACCAAATGATACATTGGTATATAATTTTTTATAGTACGATATAATATTTTATATATGTTATGTATGTTCATTAATACTATCTTTTATAAGTTCAATGTATGGTATTAATGAGTCATATAACTTTGAGGGGGCGGTAGTCTGCACATCATTAATTCAAATTATCGTATATATAAAACATACAAAGAATACATTTATGCTGTAAAATATAATTACAGATGATTATAGACAAAATAAATATCATAAATATCATATATAATTATAGTTCCATCATTATGACCATAATAAGAGGTGGTAGTAGAAGATTGAACAATCATCATTTCTTGAGGTAGTAGTTCGCTCTCCATAGAAACAATATGTTCTATGCCCATTACATAGATGTGTGTGTAAGTGTAGTTCAAATACATTTCATAAAAACAACTTAGTATATTGAGGATAATTTTTTTGTTTTAAAAGAAGGGAATAAAGAGATTTTTGGTGTTGGAGAAAAAATAAAAGAAAAGAACTTACGGGGAGATGTTACCTTTAAATCGGGTAACTCCCTTTGGTTTGAACTAAAAGGATTCCTTGAAGTGCCTTATTTCTATTTTTAGGCTTATAAGAGTAATATATGGATGTAGTGGGATTAATTGGGTAGATAATGGTCGATTCAAGGGGTTTGAGAGTTGTGATAAATGCATTAGAGGTGAGGTATGATTATAAGGTGGAGGAGGGGCTCTTTTGGAATATTTGAAGATATTATTTCATTATATAATTATTTTTTGTTTATAAATGTCCAAAACACATTAGAGTAGAATATAGGATGACTCATGTTCTAAATAAAATAATCCAACAATAATTGGACAGGTTTTGGATATTGTTTTGTTTTTTATAATCTCATTTATTTATATAATTCTTTAATGAGATAAACATTGTATCATTATTGTGTCATAAATATTTTATTTACATGATGTATAAAAATTATAAAAAAAATAATATGATATATTAAATAGTTATGGCTTTGAAATGAATATTTATAGTCTAAAATAAAACATATATAACCCCTTTTAAAAAGTATTTTACTAAAATATATTTGTTTATGTCATTTTTGTGTTTACTTTAAATTAATTAACATAAAGAGTCATTATCACTCTAAAGTGGCTCCATGGGGTCCCATAATCGACCAAAGGATGCCCATGGTTGGACATGTATCAACCAATAGAAACAACACATGTGTTAGGGTAATTTAATATTATTATAATAATATTTTTTTACCCTTATTTACTAGATTTACCCTCAAACCACGGTAAATAAAATATTTACTAAAATAAATATTTATAATGTATAAAAACAAAAGTTAACTATTTTCACCATTTCAAACTCCTTATTCCAAATATGGAATCCATTTTTATAAATTCAAAACACGAAAGTGGAATAAATTAATTTAAAATTAATTTCTGTTGCCAAAACAAAAAGTGTGTTTTTAGGAAATAAAACTATCCAATGATTGGCACTTGTTTATATCCAGTTTAAATGTGAAATTAGATCAAATGACCCAAATTATTATAAATGATAAAAATATAATCAAATTATACTTTAAAACCACTCAAATTTATAATTTAACACTATAAATTAATTCGATTAAAAAGTTTTTTTTAATTAAAATCTTGTATTCTTCACTATTCATCAAAAAATGAAAGTTTTTATAAGAGTAACAAAAATTCATCCTAATCTAATTTTGATATTCCGAATCCAAAAATTAAGTAAATTGTGAAATAAAAAATATATAAAATTTCAAAAAGTGGGTATTACTATTCATAACTGCTAGTTTGATTGATCGTGGTGTGTTAGAATCTTGAAGTTGCATACATCGCAAGATATTGAATTTTTCAAGGTAAACATTTTGTGGAGTTTGGGGTGTTACAAAAAATACAAGTAAACAATTAATTTCATTGGAATTGGTGGGTTTCACAAAATCTATTCCATTTCAATAACCATTTCAATTTTAAATGAAATTTAATTTTGATAAATAGATTTAAATATATTTGAAATTAATAAAAAAAAATAATTTCATAATTATATAGAAATTATCAAGTAGAATAACCAAAAATTAATCATGGAATAAAAAATAAACTCACAAAATAGGATCCAATAAACAGTAATAAAGGAAATAGATATCATAATATAAAACATATAATGAAGATACAGTTAAAGAGAATTTATGTCCATAGAAAACCTAATGATATATAAAACACTATGGATAATAGATGGAGTGATCATAAGATATTAAATAAGAGGATATCCACTCACATGAGAGGGATTGAATATTATAAATTTATTTTGATTCATATTTTATTGGGGTTAGAGGATCCAAAATAACATTTATGGAGACTTATAACAAATGGAAGTCATAATAGTATCAATTTTGTATGTTTTGAACATAAACTAGGGGATCATTAATTTAAATATTTAATTTCATAATAAAATAATTCAATATACATGGTTTTATAGAAAGGTATTCATGGATAATAAAATCATGTGTCCTAACCACAATCCCCATAGACTCAATTTCCAATGTGCTCAATTTCTTCTATGTGGGTGCATGGCTTTTCAAAACATGCACCAACCATGAAAACCTTAACTGACCAAGGGTTAACTGTATTCATTAGGTGGGTGAACGGGTAAGGAAAATCATGTCCCAAGAATTTATAGTTCGTCAAACCTCCAAATATCTCTAAATTTCAACTGAAGAACCCCTAAACAAGATCCAACCAAAGTGAAAAACAAGGGTCATGTAATACCTGAAAACAAGTGACATTATGTTTTAGCTTGTCCACTATATGACTTTTCTCACTAAAATACTATCAAGATGTTTCCATATTAGTTAGATGAGGCCACTACTATCTCATCAGTTCCTAACTATCCCATGTCTCATGAGAATCAAATCCATCCAGCCATAAAACATGGACCAAAGGTATCTTCCTCCCAATAATTGTTTTTTATAGAATTAACAATCTGGACTGGATGATCGGTCAAGGATAATAAGTATCACCATCAAGATCCTAATCACTAAATTCATGACATGGGTTTGAAAGATACATCAAATGATATGATACACTGAATAAATTATATATCAAATTCAACTATAGTGGAAGTTCAAAATGGTAGGCCACTTCTACCACCGTCATAAAAAACTCAAAAGGCCTCACAAATTATGAGGAAAACTTCCCTTGACTATAAATTATTTGATGAAACAAATGAGATAAAAATATAATGAAATCAAGGCCACTAATAGGGAAAAAAATCTTCTATTATCATTATTAGAATATGATTTTTAATGTACATGTTCCATCAATATTTCTAGAAGAACAATCTTAATCTATGTCATCATCTCTAGGAGAAAACTCATCCCATCTGAGGAAGTTTCTCCACCACTGACCAACACAACATATATTTACACAACCTACCATATAAGGATTCAAAAATATAAATTATGATCATGTACTATTGCATAATTTTATATGAATGTTCAAAATGTCTTGAATGGTCAACCCAAGATCCACCAATGTATTGAATGCCTGCACATAACATATACTCATGAATCTATATAGATATATTTATCTGTAAATTCATTATTGGATGGTGTGTTGCACCCAAAAAAACCAAATATCCAATCACCACATGAAGATATTTACAAAAACTATAGGTAAATCATTGATCTATATCTGATAGTAAAGTAGATAAAACTATGTGAAAATGAAAAATCTATTTAAAATAGATATTACTAAATTCCTCAAAATTTGTCATATCATGAATGGGTATTACGTGTTCCAATCTATTTAGTTGATCATTCAAATCCCGCATTATGTTCTAAATTAAATAGGTATGTAGAAAAGTAATAAAAATTTCCATATAAATATCATCCTACATCCAAGTCAGCTTTATAAATGTTTTAAGAAAAAATTAATGTTTTTCGGTCATTCATGCCTGATTTGTATGTATTGTAACATGAAAAAAAATTGTGATGCCATGACATATACCAGGCCCAAAAACATATCATAGGATATCATGAAAAATAATTTTTATTCTAGGAAGAACTTTCCATGAGAATTTGTTTAAAAATACCATCACATTTTTTTCACATGGATAACGTCATAAAAAACAATTATGTAAACATATAAAACCTTTTGAAGAGAATTTCCACTCAATAACAGCCTCAACATCAGGAAGAGAGTCCTTGATGTTGTGGAATTAATCATCAATATGTTGTTTCAAAAGAATAATCTCAATTAGAGTATATTTCAACTGAAATCTAAGAAATATAACATCATACTATGTTTCCCAAACACAATATGCATATGTGACAAAAAATACATCAGGTTCCACTCTTCTGATTATTCATTCAAAACATATGTTGGATGTTTCAAGCCCAAAGAATCAACAATTTGATTTCATTTTTTTAGGGTGTAGGAAATTTCAAAATCGAAATTTCTTTAGTTAACATACACTATTTCATTAAAGGATATTGAAATATTTTTTAGGGGAAATATAACCCAATATTTTTTTAAAGAAATAGTAATCCATTCTATGAAAATTTCATGCTTCCAACTATTATGTGCACCTATAATGATAGCGATCTCAAGGTCATAGGTTTTATGATTCTTATCTGGTGGATTATGTTTTCGAGATGAAAGAACTAAAACATGATAACCATGCATAATCACACAACCCAAAACCGAAGCCAATGTATAAAAGAGACCACATATCCCTACTCAGCCTCTAGAAGATTCAACTTCGACATAGAAGTCAGAATTAATTTCAACTATGGGAACTAAATATAACATTTTTTATACCCAAAAAACAGTACTCCCTTATCAGTGAGAGCATCCATCAGATAATCCAACATTGAGAAATCCTTTATATCATGTGGAAATACCACACTAGGCCCAAGAATCATTGAATCCCAAATACTACATGCAGTTATTTCCAAGTAATAATATATTTCATCATATCAGGATCATCAATAATACCATTTTGAAAAACCATATTTTCGATGAAAATAAAATCCAAAATATTGAAATAAGATTTCTATAGTCTTTTATAAAGTCATTTGTTTCTCGAAAAATATATAATTTCACTCATATAATGCACTTGATCCAGCTCAGATTAAGAGTATTCCATGTTGTCTTCCATAAATATCACTATGAACATATAAAAATTGTAATGACCGGTCCTCTTGATCTGATAGATAATGATTATAGGATAATTTTTTATACAAAATGGAATGAAATGATCCTCATAATTGTTATACATACTAATAAAGGGTCTTTTATGATTTTTAGATTGTTTTATTATCCTCTTTGTGAATACTAGATTGAGGATCAATTTCCATTTAAAATTTCAACCATTTCAACTGGTCAAAAAAATCATCCATATATAGAAATAAATACCTTTTCTTTACCATATCATTGTTTATTTTCCTATAATCAACACTTAGTTGAATTGTTTGGTTTTCTTTTTTATCGATGGGAATAGGTACTTCCCAAGGTTACACACTCTGGAATATATATTATTTTCATAATAGATCATACAATTGAGTCTTAAAATCTTTAATTTTATATAGTTACATGTGTTATGAATTAATATATATTAGTTCAGTAACTAACCTAAATAAATAAAAAAACTCATCAACTATTTTTTAAAAAAATTATACTATTTTAAGGAAACATATCATGAATTTTAAAGTCAACTGGAGGGAGATCGCAACTTAAAGACTCCTAGTACATGTCAAAAGATAACTTTGACATTACATTTACGATATATTCATAAGAATGCCTAGATATTGTCATCCTTAAGAACCATTATTAGTGAAAATTATGTCACAACCCATTGCGAGTATTAAAGGATACATGTTGAAGAAATCAGTTGGTTCGGGATTTTTATTAATTTTACAATCTATCGGAAAAATTATTTCAAGTGGTTTCATGTTGGGAATTTAAGACAAAAGGGTAGTCTTAATAATTGATAACGATAAGACACATGGAAGACAATAGAGAAACCAATATATCCTTATTATGAGGGGTGTAGTAATATAAAATATATAATTAAAGAAGCATAATAGGATTATTTATAAGGTTCAAAATACAATTTGATATAAATGAGGGAGTTGCACCAGTATCAAGTAAAGAAGTTACAAAAGAAGATGATATTGTGATTTTACCTTTTAAAATCATAGGAAAGTCATTGAAATCCCTTATATACTCTTCTTCTATGTGACGAGGCTTCGTTACAGATGCATGTGGATGGAAAAGCTTGGGTTGTGAAGCATATGATTGCACCACTCTAATTATAGGACACGATATTCACATTCGCATATGTGGGGAAGAAATGATATAATAGAATATCTGTAGGTGACTTTAGAGTTTGTAAAAAATAAAAATCATCGGTGAATTGGTGCAAACCAGTCTTGATTTCCCAACATTATAATATGTCCCCACTTTTTATTACATAATTTTTTGTTAAATTTTACAAATATAGGATCATTTGAATTAATGTTTCATGGAATTATGGTAAATATCACATGAAATCGCAAACAAATAATTTAATACACTAGAGTGACTATGTCATAGGTTCGACCTATGTAAATTTACTATATCTCATATCTTGGAGACATAAATCAATGTAAAGGGTGAGCATAAGGCCTTGAAAGGGAAAATATGGGATGCAATTTACAAGTGATCTTGGGAATTATTGATAAGAACTTAAAAATATCATAAAGGAATGAGAAAATAAAAAATAAAAATAACATGAATGTTTACATATAACTATGTATAAAAAATTTAATTAGGTCATTCATGTTCATATAACCATGATTTATTATGAAGGTGTCATAAAAATAACCAAGGTTATTCACTAAGGTATTGAAAAACATGTCATTTATAGATAATAAATTATTTACACAATGATTTGGAGTGATATCAATCAATACCCATAATATTTTATTAATTAATCTGTTTCACAGAGATCATAATAAAACATTTCATAAATTACCCACGGATAATAAAAGAAATAGGTTTCATATCAAAATCATATCTTTTAAAAGAAAACATCTTGAAGACAACTTCATTATGTAATTTTTGACCCCTAAAAAGTAAAGAGGGTTTAAATATATAAATAAAATAATAATATAGATATTTTTAACATATATATTAATAACATTGGATAATAAAGATTTTTTTGTATTCATAAAATAAAATAAAATAATTTCACAAGAAATAGGGAGAACTTTGGATAAAAAACTTCAGCATCATAAAGGGATTGAGACATGGTTTTATAAAAAAAATTAATGGAACATTGATTCATAAGATATGGTTAATATTATAAATTTATGGATTAAAAGAGGCATAATAACATTGTTTTTATATTTTAATGACTTTCCACAAAAAAGGGGACCTGATAGGAAATAATAATATGTGATTTCCATTACCTAGAATAGTAACTCCTAAAACTCAATGATTTGGACCTCAGGGCTTGAGGAATCATTTAAATGACACATTAATAAGTAAAAATAACACATATTCATGGAGGATTAATTGATAATTAATTATAATTGATAAATGGGTGCCTATTTATAGAAAAGGAGGAGGATTTGCCTATTGATTTTCTTGGACATGTAGGTATTAGTAAATAAATAACCATGGGCATGGACATGGTATTTTCCAATCGTATTGGACACATGGGACAACTATTATCATATTATAATCCATAATAGTTGATAGTAATTTTATATAACTTATTACATAATTATGATGTTATTAAAAAAATTGAAAACTCAAAACAATATTTTTACTACTCACCGAAAAACAATTTTTTTTATAAAATATCATAAATTTATCGTAACCTAATTTGATTTGATAACTTCAATAATGATGTTTATTTTATAATAATAATTCTCCAATTATTATAAAATTATCTTTAAAATATAAAAAACTTATTTATTTAAATTTTATTAGCTGTAAAATGCATAATAAAATGCATAGTAAAATGCAAAGTAAAATTTCTGACACACAAACAAATAAAGTTATTTTATAATTTAATTTAAAGTAATAATTTTTTAGTAATTAAATTTCATTAAAATTAAAATAACTATTAATATCATAGTTTTTATGATAATTATCTATTTTCTTGAATGTAAAATTTATTATTAAAGAATCAATTTATCCAACTCCATCTCAATTTTATTAAGAAAAATTATTCTTCAAATTTAAATGATGGAGTAAAAATTATATTTATTCAAATGAATTACTCATTATTGTTTGAACACATTACCCTTTATTACACCAGAGTATGCCCTAAAATTAATGTGTGTAATAGTGGTAATTTATTGGGGTGTCTTGGCTAACATCAACCGAGTGGTAATCTCCAAAAATATGAACATACCTCGTAGGTGAGTTCATTCAAGATCCACTTGTTGAATCTCATCTTGGGATTTGTCAAGGGAGAAACCATGTGATGAAACCCCCCTCCCAAGTTCCAACAGATGGCAATCAAACATAATGACTTTACTAATTGAGTCCATGGACTCTCCTTTCTCAAATAATTCTCATTTGTCAAAATTTTACTTATAAACACTAATTATAACATTAATATTATTATCATGATTATATAATTTCCACTGGTCATATTGACAAAAATTCATAATTCACCAATAGTCATATAATTGTCAAAACTAGATGATCATATTTCCCTTCATATTCACTTTATTAAAATAAACATGGTATTATTTTGAAAAAAAAAAGTAACCAATATTTTATGAAATAATTTTCATTAAAAAAGTTTGGTATGTTATTTTTCTCCCTTAAGAATGTTTTCCCAGAAATTTCATCTCATTTTTTTGTTTGAGAATACATATGGGTACTTCAATATAATTTTTCCTCTTGTCCCTCATTTCTCATTCATATTTCTTGTTCCTTCACAACACTTTGATGATGTAGGTAGTATTGTGGCATAGATAATTTTCTCTATGGTACATGATCTCTACCGACTTTTCCTTCTATGAGATTTCATGTTCTGGTTGTCAACATATGGACTCATTACATGTTAAGGGTTTTTTATTTACTTCATCAAGAGATATATGTGGAATAGATCATGAACTTAATCTTGATTTGGAATAAGTTCATGCAGATATTCCACTGATCCTATACGATCAAGGATTTCATAGGGAACAATGTACCTATGGATGGTATTCCCTTTCCTCCAAAACCATGTGACTCTCTTCCAAGAAGAAATTAAAAGGAAGACATTATCACCAACATCAATCTCCCAGTACCTTCAATGGTTTTCAACCTAGATATTATCCTTACACATAGTATGCTTTACGTGTTGTTGGATGGAATGAAATTTTTATATTATCTCTCACACATGATCAATACTAAGAATCATTCCCTCTCCAAATTCATCCCAACAAGAATGAGTACTAGATTACTTCCCATATACCCATAACGTCCCATTTGAATGCATGAATGGAAAGTATTATTGTATGGGAACTCAAAAAATGGGAGATGATAATACCATACACCATTAAATTATAATGAGAACATTTTTAACATATCTTCATGTCTTTGAATAGTCCATTCATCTTGGAAACTGGTTTGGTGGTGATTGTGCGTACGTTATTTGAATTTGGAACACAGATAATGTTGAAGGAATCTACATGATTTTGATGTGAACTTTGGATCACAATTAGATATGGTAGAGTTTTAGCGCGTTCAGTATTACCACTTCCTTCACATATATATTGGAAATATAGACAATAGTGAAATATTCCCATATAGTGATGAAATGGGTGGTCTGGGTGAGATGATCCTCAATAACCCAAATCACATTGTTTCCTATGGATGTTTTGGGGAGAGCAGTGAAAATTTCCATAGTGATATTGTCCTACATCAATGCTAGTATGGGTTTTGGTTATAATACCCATTTAAGAAGTTCTTTTCCTGTATTAAAATCCCAACACACTAGGAAACTTATTATGTAGTAAAAAATCGTCATTTTCTTGTTTTCAGACAAATAATGTTCATGAATGTCCGTATACTTTTTAGTTCTTCTAGGATGTATATAAAAAATAGATCTATGATTTTCATCCATGTTTCTGATGCTTTTTTTGGGAATGTGTGTTCATCTAGTTTGGGGATGGTGACTCTGTTTGTTTCCCCACATTCCCATCTTCCAAAGGTGGGGGGAATCTTCTCCTTGTTCAGAGACGTTTTCTCCTTGATCGAAACATGATGATGGGATGTCGGTTCTTCCATCTTTAGATTCCTCCTCGGAACTCGTCACCTAGTCCGGGTCTCCCTTATAGATTTAAGACATTTTTCATGAAACTCTTCCTAGTTCCATATCTTCATGGACACCAGTTAATTACACTACTTCTGTCAGGACATTCCAAAAGGTTTGGTCAGGGATGCAACCGTCGGGCAAGGGATTAGTCACATTGGAAATCAATGGCATGTCTGGATGCTAGAACATTGGAAATTCTGGGCTTCTTTAACTTTTTATAAGGCTTCTCGAGGGTGCGGAAGCCTGAGGCATCCCGCATTGGATTTGGGGAAACATATGTCATAGGCATGTATATGAGGTTTTCCTCAGCTTCACATGTTTAAAAATAGGGTATTCCATGAGTTTAACGTCTAGCAGAGATGGATTAGAATGATCGGAACACTGACTAGGGTGGATCAGATAAGTGTAACCGCTGAAGGCTACACTGATGTAAGGAAGGTGAGTTGTCAGGACCTCACCTGGATGTGGTGGCCCGGATAAGAATCAATATGGGTGATGGAGTGTCGAATGAAGTATATGGTGAATGGGATGGAACCGCCATGAGGATGATAGTAATGTTGGGAATGAGTCTCGAGGAGATTTCCTACGTGTCCTCAAGGCAGGGAACCAATGTCTGTGTAGTTCGATAGGGCAGCTGGGACACCTAAGGAGGAGACCCATGTGAATGGATACGTGGATGGGATATGGAGGAAATAAAACCTACAGGTTGGGTCATTACCTTCTCGAAACACATTGGCTTGAGGGAGAGATTATGATGAGACACGAGTGATGGGCTTGAACCTCAGGGAGGCTTCCTATGTACCTTTCCTTGGAAAGGATCAAAGTCCATGTAGTTCGGAAATGGGGTGAATCGACGTTAAGGGATTATAGACCAATGGTTGTTGGGCTTGAACCTCTGGGGGGTTTCCTATGTACCTTTACTTGGCAAGGATCAAATTACACATAGTTTGGAATGACTGGTAACCGAAATGAAGATGGTCGGAACCAATGTTTGTTGGGATTGAACCTCAGGGAGGCTTCCTACATACCTTTCCTTGGTAAGGATCAAAGTCCACGTAGTTCGGAATGGTGGACAAGGAACCGACGTGAAGATGATCGAAACAAATGGGTGTTGGGCTTGATCCTCCGGGAGGCGTCCTACATACCTTTCCATGGAAAAGATAAAATTCCACATAGTTCGGAATGGACATGGAACCGACATGATGATGGTTGGAACCAATGGGAATTGGTATTGAACCTCAAGGAGGCTTTCTACCTTCCTTTCCTTGGTAAGGATCAAAGTCCACATTTTTCGGAATGCTGGACATGAAACCGACGTGAAGATGGTCGAAACCAATGGGTGTGGGGATTGAACCTTGGGGAGGCATTCTACGTACCGTTCCTTGGAAAGTATCATAGTCCATGTAGTTTTTAATGGACATGGAACAGATGTGAAGATAGTTGGAACCAATGGGAATTGGGCTTCAACCTCATGGAGGCTTCGTACGTAACTTTCATTAGCAAGGTTCAAAGTCCACGTAGTTCAGAATAGTGTTTGTGGGGCTTACACTCTGGGTTACCCGAAGAGGATGTCATGGTCGATGCTTACTCTAAGCCCACGTGAGTCATGCTCAGTGTGAGAAACAATAGTCAGGAAAGACCTGATGATCACATCGCAGAAGGTGTGTCTGTGAGAAGTGGAATGGGGCTCACGCGTGGTTAGCAACACGAAGAGTAAATAGGGGATTACACATGGTTTTCAGCCTAGGGATATGGATATTGGGACTTAATCCAAGGTGGGGGCCTGGGTGGTGACAAAGCCCAGCGGGAGGGGGGTTTCGTAAAGAATAAAGGACGAGCAGGGATTCTACCCCCAGCAAGAAAATCTAGGGTCTTACACCAGGGTGGTTACCCTATCCCCATGGACAAATTCTTCTCCCATAAAGAGGATCTCATTCCATTTGAAGAATCATTTCACTATCATAGAGGCCAGTGGGTGTAGATAATGTCTGAGACAGGGAACCCCACGTATGATTCATGGAGTGAGGTCACATTTTAATTTCATGCGTTGAGGATGAAGGTGCTTGGCAGTTTAACATCTTTCATCCCGGATGAGGCAGGTTCACTCCGCACCCCTAGGAATTACATAACCAACACCCTCTACACCATGGTGAAGAGAAGAGACAGGCAACGCTGTGACTAGGGGGTCATGAGGTGATCCCACTGTGGGTCCACGTTAGTGTTGCAATGCGAAGAAGCAATATCCGTTAGCATGCCTATGCGAAGAAGCATGAGGCGAAGCAATGCAACAGGAAGTATCGTCCATGGGATTTTGAAATTGCTATGTGAAAACCTGAATGGCTATATGAGAAAAGTAGTTGGAGAGAAAAGGGGTTCATAGATAGAATCCTTGTGGAGCTCTCATACTCCCTGAAGTGGAGGGGCTTCATGAAGGGATGTGCTTAGCGATGTGAAGTATCCTAGACTAGGAATAGGGTATAGGTGGATATGGTAGAAGCTTCGCAATGTGTAAAGGCATTCTTAAAGCAATGCCTCGTGAAGCATAGGTGCCTCACGAAGCAAGGTGCCATGAAGCAATGTTCTTCGCGAAGCAGAGTGACCCTACCTTAGCATGTTGGTCATGTGTGTATGGAGGGTGTTTCGCAAAGCATAAATTCTTCACGATGACCTGTGTCTCCATGTGGATCTCCTTCCTTTGCAAAGGCCCGTGGGCTTCGCAAAAGGCATCCCTCTCGGAAGAGGGGTTCAATTAAAGAAAATGGGGAGGCACTTCACAAAGTAAAAGTACCTTAAGGAGCTCATGGTTCACAGAGAAAGAATTGCTTCATGATTTGAAAGTTGAGAAGGTGAAAAGTCAGATCATCCATACTTTGGGATGGAGGGGAGCCATGTATTTATAGGCAAGAGGCACTGTGAAGCAGAGCTTTCTCAGCACGAAGACAGAGTTTGCTCTGTGGCTGGTCGCGAATGTCAAACCGGCTCGCGGAGGTTCCCTCCTCCTTGGTCCGTGGTGGGCTCGTGAACATCAATTTAATTCGTGGAGCCTACAACCTCCTTCCTCTATGGGGTGTTCGTGAATGTCAAAGGGGTTCGCGGAGCCTCCCACCTCATTTCTCCACGGTGGGCGTGGGGCCATCGAGCTCTGAAAAAGGTCTTCGTGAGGCAAGGTTGGAGACTTCCCTCTTTTTTATCTTCTTCCCAACTTTTGGTGCCAACAAATGACCCCCTCAGACATGGATCTGAGGAGAAATCAAGGGTCATAGTCTAAGGGTCAATCAGCAGAGTCCCTCGACCGTCCGCAACGCCGTTTTGCAAAGAGGGCTCGCGAGGCGGATAGGCGACGTGCAGGCTGAGAGTTCCATGAGGATCAGCATGGTATGAACACGCCAAAACGCTCCAAATGTTGTTGCCTATAAATTGGGGAGATGACCTCTCTTTTTCCCTTTCCTTCCTCCGCAACTTTGGCTTATATCACTCATGATTCGTGAAGCTCCACGTACTCCATGCTCCCTCTCCACGAATCGGGCCTTCTACTTCATGGCGTACAGCGAGTCTTCAATTCCATTATATTGCATCGAAACATTATTTTTAAGGTTTTATCAGGTCTCTGGGAACATTCTTTGTGAATGGGCTCTGCGAATAGGCCCTGCGAATGAGATCCGTGAACAGGTCCCACAAACGAGCTCCGTGAACAGGCCCCGTGGACGAGCTTCGTGAACAAAAACCGAAAATCACTAAAAATCCAAACCGAAAGGCTCTGTGAGAGGCTTCCAGGGGGGTTCCATGTTGACACTCCCTGGAGGGAGGATATGGCGAAAACCTGGGCCTAGGGGAGTTAAGACGGAGCCATTCTGACCATGGTTTGTTGGTGGAGCGGCTATCGGAGAGCTAGAGGAACTATCCACTGTGAATGAGGATGACTTTGTATGGATTCAGGTTGAGGGATGATAAAGCAATTAGGGACGATCCATCTTATTGGTTTAGGAGTATTCCATGTCATTAACAATGGTTCAAGGCAGCTGACAGTCATGCCCAAGAAGACTCCACACCCGTCGATGTTGAATGCCTATATAACCACCTGAACAACATGGATGGGAAGTCATTGAAGATGGAGAGGTCCCTCCCCCCTCTGTACTAGACAATATTGAATGCATCCTTGAGGAACGTAGTGAAGGGATAGTCTGAGGAGTGGGATCTGTTCTAGGGTGGCATCTTCACATGTGATTGGGCCTGGGCCTACTGGTTAGGTGCCTCATGTAAAGAGTTTGGGGCTGAGCTGAGGAGATTTGGACTATATGAGGTAGCTTGGGCCTCCCAGTTTAAAATCTATCAGCAGAAGCAGCTGATGCTAGAGTTTCTGAAATGGTGGCCATTGAGTACCAATACCTTCCACCTACGCCGTAGGGAGGTTGGTATCAGCTTTTGGGGCGTGCACCAGATCTCAGGGGTATTCATAATAGGGGGATGTTTGATGAACTCCTCTCCATTATGGGTGCGTGGGAGGATCCAGAGCAAATGTCATTGCTGGTGAAGGTATTGAGGGAGCTGGGGCCGAGAGAGGACAAAGAATTAATAATGGATGTCCATTTCAGGTGGTGGTTCACGCAATTTCTGATCTTCCCGGAAGACATGCAGTTTTCAGTGAGGCCGCAAACTTTATCGAAGGGGGGTCAATGAGGAAAGGAGCACTCGTACTAGTAGCTCTCTGAGGATATCCAGTGGAAAACTATGGGATTTATCATCAGCGCCGAGCAACAGCAGATAGTTAGGATGACGACATTCATCATAGCTCTCATTGGCAGTTGGATCCTGCTGGTGCGAGATACAAACATGGGCATGCGACCTAGCACATTCATCATGGTCTCCATGTTGGCGATTGGAAGGCGAGTCAACCTCGGGATCCTGATGCTCACCAAGCTATACAAGATGTTATGGCACATTATTGAGGGGAAGAGGATATAGAGGATATGAGGGTCATTCAACCTCCAGTATGGGTGGATAGAGGTGCATGTTAGGGGGGGTTTATGAGTACCCAAACCCCATATCGCCTCCAGTGTCAAACATCCACCCCTCTATTCTAAACGTAGTGGGAAGATTTCCGGACAATCTGACCACACCAGTGGTACTGAACCAGGTGTGGAAGGTGGATGAATTCAACTTTCACCCATTTCCATTTCCAACAGGTGCTTTTACTGATGACAGCCATGGAATGGAAGATCATCGGTCCTATTTATTTTCTTTTAGAGGAAGAGTCCCAGTGGAAAGGGTGGACTGTGAGCCCCTCTGTGAGTCGTACACCCCTCACTGATTTTCCTAGTAATATGAGTGTATGTAGAGACTGACCTCATGGGTCTATCTAGGGGTGATCCATGAAGAACACCCCTGTGTGATGAGGTAGATGTTGCACATGTTCTCATGGGAAGATGAGAATATGCGCACCTAGCTTCCTCCACCTACATTTGTCTTCGGGTTGGTGAAGAAGTATGCTGAAATCTAGGAGGTGGATTACCTGGGGGAGATGCTGAAGAAGCCAACTATTTGGGTCGGTGATAGTGAGCCTCCCCAACCTCGAGGTTGGGTCCGGAAGCCGAAAAGGGAATATCATGGTGGTCGGACCGCATGGCTGCGAGACCCACACCAGTTGAGGGTGAAGAAATAGCTATAGATCCAACAATGGTACCAGACCCAATAGTTCCTGAAGAATAGAGTCATCCAGAGGGGAGGCCACCGAGAGGATACCATAGGATACTGATCTAGGATCCGGGGAAGCAGGTCTTCCATATAGACATGCCAGAGAATCCTGTCTTCCCAGATGCTAGGGACATCTAGGAAGTCAACCAGAAATTCCTCAGCCCATCTGAGAAGTTCCAACACTTGAACCGTCTCAGGATGGGTTTGTCGGGGATAGGCCCTACCAGGGCCGGATTTTCGGTGTCCTGAGCAGAGGTGAAGCAATAACTAGAAGAGATGTAGGAAATTGTGAATTCCTAGGGTTCCTTGCGTCTAATGACAGACCATGTCAAGGTTCAACTGGATCGTACGGTCCCTTTTCAATTTTTTACCGCTGAACTGAGAGAGTGCTTCCCTCTGCAAGAAGAATTGGACAAGTCCTCCTGGGGGGACGTGGCAGGTAGAGGGGGTCTGTTGTAGGAGGGTGAAGTCAAATATCAATCCTCTGACAACGAAGAGTTCATAGAGGCCCTTGAGGTAAAATGTCGAGTCCCTTACTCAGGGTATGCTTCCAGGTCATTCTGGACTCCTTACTAACATTTGAACTATGCAGGAGGACCTTATACACAAAACTCGTTCTCATTCCTCAGTGGATGCAGATGCGGGGCCTTCGGGAACCACACCTATGGTTGCATCAATTTCTATGTCCAGCGGGGCTAGGACACATGAGGTGACCCCTCTAGAGCTTTCAGATCTTCCGATAAAATACGGGGGACCACACCTTGGGGTCCTGACAACATTAACCCAAGAACGAGACCATGAATTTGATCTCTATAAGTTTCTTCTACCAAATTCATGGATGTCACCAATTGACGATGTTGACTAATGTTTATGCTCCTTTTTGGTGTGTACAGTTCTTCGATTGGCTATGGCTACTGTGGCAAGGTTGGTCGGTACTTCTGGCGGCACCTTTCCCAAGGGAATGCTAGTGATCGTGGAGGCGGATATCCAAACTGACTGAACTACGGGGCTACCAATCACTGGTGGGACCACCAGCAGGGATGTGCCTGAGATTATTTAGATGGGATCTGATTATGAGGATCCATTAGATATCCCAGTTCATGTCGTACATGATCAAATGCTCGATGCGGACCCCACAGATGTGTTCCTAACGGCGTTCCTCGCATATGAGCCTGCCAACCGCACTATCTAGGATGAGACGACCTCTGACAAATAGGAAAGAAAAATACTCTATCTCCAATCGTGGAAGCTAATCAAGCACTTCATTGATGACACCCCCCAAGAACTATGGCTGGATGAGATGGATAGACTTCACTCACAACTGCGTGAACTGTGTTTTGTGGGAGTGGATTCCCAGCATTCTCAAATGCTCATCCAAGATCTTATAGCGAAGAAGATTTGGGTGTATGACTATGGCCTTGGTGTGGCGTGGCAACGTAGGAATGTAGTGAACATAAAGAAGCTCCAGGAGGCTGAAATTGATGTTCAGTAGCTGTAGATCTGGGAGTATGAGCACTCATCCACCCTTAATGTGGAATCATAGCTGATATTGCGATTCAAGGCCAAGCTGGAAGAGGCCTAAGAGGGAATGAAGCGAGCCTCTGAGGAGATGACCGTCATCCAGACCGAATTAGAGCGGGCTCCGATTGCAGCCAATGAATTTTTCCCCATTTTTTTTAGGAGGAGTAGGAACTAAATAGGTGGCATTAAATCCTGGATGCCACAATCCAATGGTTGGTGGAGTTGAGACTTTCTTTTGACAATACTAACCCGTCCATTGGAGTGATAGACCCTCGGGTGCGGTAGAGATCTCAAACCCTCTAATGTACTTTCATGCTTTGATTATTTGATGCCATAGCATGCATGAGTCATGTTATTTTTGTTTGTTTTACACGCATCTATTATATTCGTGAAACTCCCAGTGATCAATCCCTAAGCTCATGTGGGTTGAGCCCAACGTGAGAAAAAGGGATGATCGCTATGTCATTCCATCTGAACATAAGAGTGCTGACCATGTTTCAGGAATCCTGGGATTGAACAACCAACCCGAATATCTGAGAAATGAAGGGGGAGACTTGACTGGAGAATGATGTTCTCATAACAGTCGAATTACCATTTTCCTAGTGTGCTCTTATGAATGAACAGGGTAACTCCAGGGTCGCTAGAATAAATCCGAATAAGGGGATGGAAGGTGTAAATCACAATACCCATGATTTGGAACGCTGTAGTGAGGGAGTGAAAATTTACAATGACTATTGACCATGATTGAAACATATTATCCATATTACGTTGGCCGGAAATGGGGATAAAAATGTGGACCGACCCCTGACCATGTTCGAAACACATGGCCTGACTCAAAATTCCATCCATTAGTCTTCTGGAACGTTAGCCCATGACAGTAGGTGAGCTATAGGTTGTTCATCCATACTGTATGGGTGTTCCTCTAGATGTAAAAGAGGAAGGGGATCTGAATAATGGGTATGAAAAGCGTGGAGAGTGGGGTGATGAGTTGTTTGAACGGAGTCCAACACTCTTGAAATTATGCCCCTATGGGGTAAACACATTAAGTGGGTAAATGAGTCTGATCAGGGATCAAACATACTTCTGAATAGGATCTCTCTGGTGAGTAACTAGAATGACCTATAGTTTTACATCATACAGTAAAGAAAATGCACATGTTTAAGGGTTATACTTCCTGGACCATGGATAAAAGTTTAAAGTCATGTTACACTGAATGTAGGATCCTAGTTTAAGGTCATAGAGAGTGGACAACGATCATGGATGAGGGTCCAAAATGGTTACTGACCATGGGGCTAGGCACAAGGCAAAATGAATGGGTGTCACTATGTATCCCAAAAAGACGAGAATCAAGCCAAACATATTTCTTGGGGTACAGTGTGGTTAGAAACCAACACTGGTAGGGAGAATACACTCTAGAGAGGAAACTGATGCATCCCATGATTAATATAGGGAATGCGAAACTTATTCAGGGTAAACCAAAGTTTAGTGTCATGTGTTGAGGACATATGTACTCTTGCAGTTTAACGTCATACAATAGGATTAATAGTTAAAGGGGTGATCTCAAGAAGGTAGTATGTGGTGAAGTGGCTATAAACTCAACATGAATGTGGACATGGAGTCTGGATCAAACCACACATCCCCAGAGGGAGATCTTTAGGTCAAGGAACCAGAATTGAAAATTAGACTGGACCCAAGGAAATATTCTTGGAAATTCCTACGTACCCCATTAGGATGGGAATCAATCCACACGTAGTTCTAAGAGCGTTTTTTAACATCATGCGGGATAATGAAAGGCATGTGTTACTTGGTTGTGCCAGTACACGTCCTACCAGAACTACTAAGCCCACATGAGTCATGATCTATGTGGGAAACAAGGAGTAGTTATGGTACATTCCTAGCACAGGAAGGCACATGTTTGGGGTGATGGGACGCTTGGTGAATGACTTCCCAACAATGTCGACCCGCTTACATGACGCACCTAGATGCACGAAGGGGTAAAGGAAAGTATGTTGGAATTCCACTTGAACATAAGGAAGTCGATGTATGTGAATCATGATGCTTGAGATATGAACCACAATGATGGTGGCATGATGATAAAGGATAACTGTTGAACATGTTCAAAACAGAGCATACATATCGCGTTAGCCTGATATGGGGACAGACATATGAGGGCCGACCGCTGACCATGCTCGAAACACAGGACCTGTCACAAATGTCATCTGGGGTCTTTAGGGACATTGGCCCATGAAGGTAGTTGAGTTGAGGTGGAATGAGACCAAGAGATGAAGGGGGTCCCTTAATATGTGGAAGAAGATGAGTATCCAAATAACGGGCTCATGAAGCTTGGAAATAGAATGAGGGAAATTTCCCCATAAAAATTTCACACTTCAGGATCTTTCTCAAAATGAATCTGAGTACAACAATGAGACGTATCAGATAGAGGGAGTCAATTCCCTTCTCAAGGACAAGGGTCTTGGGGTCGGATTTTTTCAACTTAAGGTCCTTGGGTGGACCATTAAGGGGAAATTATTTAATGTATTGTGCACAGGGTGGTGAAATAGCCAAACGTGACGCGCAGCTCCCATAGGGAGATATTAGTTTTGGGTTATAGAACTCGTACCACGCTGGGAAAAGATATGGGAAGCGCATGGTGCGGATATTGAAAACCCAAATTTGAATAAGAACCTAAGAGGTACTCACCACACCACATGTTACCAAATGAGTTCAGGCAAAGGGGCTGAAAATGAAGGAGTTGGATTTGAAGATACATGGGGCTGGACCCGGAGACAAAAAATGCATGGGCGTTCCTACGTATCCCATGAGGATGGGAATCAATCCATATATAGTTCTTGAATGATGTTGTAAAGTTTAACATCTTGAAATAACGATGTGGAGTGGTCTTAGTTTATTGTCATAGATCTTGTACTACGGATAGTAGACACACGACGATGTAATTACAAAACCCAAATGACGAGGACCTAGTCTGGATCACCGTGCGCATTTTGGGGGAGATTTCAACTCAAGGTACTGAAAAAATAAGTTAGGCTGAGCTCGAGACAAGGTGCATGGACATTCCTACATAACCCATGAGGTTGGGGATCAAGCCGAACATAGTTATATGGATGGAATGGTAAAATAACAGTGCTAGGTATAATGAGGTTGTGTGGTTCTAGCCCTTGCACCAAAAGAAACAGTATTTATTATATCTTGTTTTTGCCTTTAGGATGGATGATTTTTTTAACTGATGAGCCTAGGATCGAATGTCTAGGCATAACCACCAGAATAAAGACATATACAGGCTTTGAAAAATGACAAATTGTTTGACTGATACCAAACATGATGTCTCTTGAGCAAGGACACCACAATGCAGCGCCATTTTTCATCATGCGGCCAGGAAGATATTGTCATAGTTTAGAGTCATGTTATGGGACCAACCATTCAATTTTAATGTTGTGTAGGATATAAGAAATAGTTTAATGTCATGTGGGAATAGGAATCATAGTTTAATGTCATATGTATCGGACGTATACAAGAGATATAAGGTTCCAGAGGGGATTCACACAGTGTGATAAAGCATACCCAACGTGAATGAGCACGAGGTCCACACCATACTGCACACGATTCCTAGGAGGATACCTCGGGTTGAGGGGCCAAGAAATATCAGAGTAAAAGGGGTAGGAGAAACTATATCCTAATTGATCTGGACCCGAAGACGAGATGTTCAGGTGTTTTTATGTATCCCATTAGGATGGGAATCAAGCCATACATAGTTCTTGAAGGTTCCTTTTAACATCGGGTAGGTCAAAATATAGTTTAATGTCATGTGGGATAGGAAGTAGGGGGATAACTCCTAGAAAGGGACGTACGTGGTGCGGATAATGTGTACCCAATGTGAATGAGGACATAAGCCCATACCACACCATGTAGTCCCTTAAGAGTTAAAGCCACGAAGACATAACAGAAGAGGTAAATGAGTGGAACTCGAGTTGGACCCAAAGACAAGATATCTATGAATTCGTACATATCCTATGGGAATGGAAATAAAGCGGTACATAGTTCTAAAAGTGATATTAGTTTATGGTCTTAGAGCTTGGACCAGAGAAAAGCGAAACTCTTCAAAATAGGTGCAGACCATGATCCTAACCCTAATACCACGTGAGTCGGGCACAGTGTGGGAAACAAAAACAGAAGAGGTCTTGGAAATACCTAAGATTTTTTAAGTAGGGAAATAATTGTGGATCCCTAAAGAACTCCTTACCCTGTTTTTATCCTCCTACAGTGCAAATGTGCACTGAAGGATAGTACCAAGAGTGTAGAAATTCCACTTTAGACATGATGAGGTGGAAAATGATGTGAATCATGTGAATGATATTTTGGGCTTGATGGGGTTGTCATGATGGTGGAGGATATTCGTTGACTGTGTTCTAAACACAACGTCCATATCGCATTATCCTAAAATGAGGATAAACAAATGACCATCGACCGCTGACCAAATTTGAAACGCGGGACTTGTATCAATTTTTTGTCTGAAACCCTCGAGGATGTTGTCCTGTAATGGTAGGAGATCCCTTAGTCCTAGAATCCATGCCATTTGGGGGTCCCTTCTAGTGTGAAATATCATGGAAGCCCAAATGAAGGGGAACAAAAAGCCGGAAAAAGTGGGTGAAAACATGTGAAGGTAGAATCTAAATCTCCAGGTTCTAGACTAGAGTACTGATGGGCCAATTGATAAATCACCGTAGAGGGTCGATGGGCTTAACATGATATAATCCAATTTGGAATGATGATTATAGAACAAATAGATAGAGAACTCTCAGGAGAAAGAGGTACATGGTGTGGTTGTTACAAACCACACATGAATGAGGACATAAGCCCATACCACACCATATATCCCTCTCATTGAGGAATGCAGGCCAATGGGCCTAGATAATAGGGAGATCTCTAAGATATGGGGCAGGACCTAAAGTCTAGACATTCAGGAAGTCCTACGTATCCCATTAAGAGGGGAATCGAACCACAAGTAGATCTAGAAAAGGGTTGATGAAAATAAGCGCCAGATACCGAAACGAGGGGTGTGTACGACACAGCGAGTAACCCCACATGAATGAGAACGTGAGTCCATACCGTACAACCCTAAGTGAGAACTTCTGCTAGGTGCTTGAAAAGGCCAAGGGGCCTGAGGCTGGGCCTTGGAGGGAAATTCCCGGCCAGTTTTCAATTTAAATTCTTGCAGTGAGGATGAAGGTGATCTTAGTTTAGGGTGATAGGACTCAGACCGTATATTCCTTGTTTAATTTCATATGTTTTGGACAAAGAGGGTGAATCATCGAGCCTATGGAAGACCACAAAGTGGAAACGATGATAGAGGAAAACTATCGACCAGGTTCACAACATAGTATCCACCCTTGTGTGACCAGAAAAGGGCGAACAATTGTGCTTCAACCGCTGACCGTATTCACAACAAAGGACTTGTATCACCTTGTTGCTCGTAATCCTCGAGGGTGTTAGCTCGAAATGGAAGGAGATCCCTTGGTCCGAGCATCCATGCCATTCGGGGGCCCTTCTGGATATAGAGGGTGATTAAAACCCAAATGATGGGTCATGTGAAGCATGGTAGGGCCTGTGCTCGCAGAAATGATGATAAATGAAGGAATGGATATCTAAAGGGGATATGTGTGGCATAGCCAAATAGCCCGATGGGAATGAGGACATGATACTGTACCACACCACACAATCCTAAATGAGAACTTGGGCTAGGGGCCCGAAAGGTTCAAAGCCCTAAGGATGGCATCCTAGAAAACTGTAGTTGTATGACCTCTCATGTGGTTAAGGCCTCATCATAGCTCCTAATCCCACATGAGCAGTGCCCAGTGCAGGAAACAAGGAGTTAGATTCGGATTTCCATGTCATATAAAGGTCTTCTAGCTGGCATTGTCAGTGGGAGATCGACACTTGGAGACACAACGAGGTAGAATGAACCACTACACTCAATGTTTGGGACATCTTTGGTTGGATCAAATGACAAAGTATAGCTGTGTACCATGTTCGAAACACAGCGCCCATATCACGTGACTTGGAATGAGAAAACAAATGAGCATCGACCGCTGACTATATTCACAACACGAGATTTCTATCAATTTGTTGCATAAAACCCTTGATTATGTTCTCCTGTAATGGTAAGAGAGCCCTTAGGCCTAGAATCCATGACATTCGGGGGCACTTTTGGTTGTAAAATATGATAGAGTAACAAACAAGGAGCATGAGTAAAGCATAAGAGTGTATTTCCATTTCAATGCCAAGTAGGATGGTGGAAGAGGTGGATGTCTCCAGGGAGTGGGACGTATGGTGGGGTTATGAGGAACTCAACATGAATTGAGGTAAAAGCCTACGCCATACCATGTGTCCCAACTCGAGGGGGAATTCTCAAGTTTGGGCTAGGCCAACAGATGAAATTTTCGGGCATTCCTATGTATCCCATGATGATGGGAATCATGTTGTATGTAGTTCTTAAATCCCACACAGTTTAATGTCTTACTGTGAGGACATGGGATACTAGAAGAATGAAGAGGCAGCACAGGGTGCGATCATCATAATCCTGACATGAGCGGGCCCAAAGAAGCCTTCACTACACCTTGTAAGGATCCTTCAAGAGGTCTACCCCTAGGGGGGAATAGTCAAAGAAAAGAGTTTGGGGGCAGGACTAAAGATGAAATGTTTGAGTGTTCCTACATATCTCATTCAGATGGGAATCAAACCACACATAGTTATTAAGGGTGCAGTTTAACGTCTTGCAGAATGAAATACATTTTGACGTCATGTGGGACGTTTTATTGTTTAAAGTCATCTAGGAACAGGAAGTTTAGGGTCATTCCAGACCTACCAGTTTAAGGTCATGCATGACCGTACATTTTATGGTCATGTGGGACCCTATGGCTCAAGAAAAGTATTTATTGAGAAACTTGGCATTGGTGGGAGGATTTATAGGCTCACCATCCATGTTTACCAGTGAGTACGCAGTATTAGGGTAAACCTTGTGAACAACAAAAGATCTTTCCCATTTGGGCTCCAACATGGGTGGTTTCCTTCCAAGTATCATTGGTGTCCTGAGGGAAAATACCAAATCACCTTGCATTAAAGAGAGGAGGTGAACCTTCTTGTTGAAGGCTCTAGCTATATTACTTTTATTCCTCTTCCAAATTGTGTAGGGCATGAGGCCTACTCATGTCAAGTGCATGCAATTCATCCAGAAATATTTTAGCTACCTTATTTGATGTCAACTAGTCATAAACTGTTGTACGTAATGAATGAAACTGAATCTTGATTGGTATAATGGCCTCAATTCCATACACTAGGGAATATGGGGTCACCTGGGTGTAATTACAAGTCGTTGTCTGATAATCCTAGAGGGCATTGGGGAGCTTGTCCAGCCAACTCTTCTTGTTCTGACCAACCATTTTCTACAAAATTTTGGAGAGGGTTTTGTTGAACTCCTCGATCTGTCCATTTGCTTGCACGTGGTAGCAGGAGGTATGGTTAGAATGGATTTTTTACTTGTCATTCAATTTCTTCAACTCTTCTACCCAAAATTTGGTATCTTTATCAGTGACGACTACACGAGGGACTCCAAACCAGTGGATGATATTAGAGCTCACAAAATCATCGATTGAATGACCCTTGACATCCTTGAGTGGAATTGACTATTCCCACTTGGAAAAGAAATCTTTAGTGTTCAGGATGAAATGAAATTGCCGATCTATCACCGGTGGATATGGTCCTACAAAATCTAGTCCCTAGAATGCGAATGGCCAAGAGTACATGGTAATGTGGAGAGGCTCTGGAGGTCGATGCATGAAGTTGGCATGTACATGACACGCATGAAACCTTTTGGAGAACATGATGCAGTCATGGATCATGGAGGCCCAAAAGTACCACAATCATTGGATCTGATGGGACATATTCAGCCCAGACTGGTGGGAACCGCTGGAACCGGCATAAACCTCCTGCTTGACCTGGGAAATCTCAACTCGTTGAATGAAATGGAGGAGAACCCCATAACACCCGCAATGTAGAGGATCTGCTCATGGCCAGGGCCATACCGGAGGGTAAACTGCAGCATGTGGCGTCAGATTCGCTCCCGGTTAGCCCGATATGCCATGATATTACCGTGTTTGAGGTACTCAACCAAAGGTATCCTCTAATTTGGAGCTTCTTCAATCACATCATCTGGAGGACCTTGGGGTCCTGGTGGGGAGGTGTCGGACATAAGATGGTTTACCTGTGGGACGCCATCGTCGTCTGGAATGATGGGAGAAATGAATCTCCGATGTCTCACATGGATAATTAGGTCATCCTGCTTGGGCTCTACAAGTGATGCAGCTAGGTTGTCCAAGGCATCAACTCGACCATTCTGTGACCTAGGGACATGGGTATCCTCTAGAAGAGAAGGGAACTAGACCATTAGCTAGAGAGTGAATTCCAACAATGACATGAGCTCTGGCTTCCTAGTAACACAGTCACCATTGATTTGTTTGATGACATGTTCAGAATCCCCTTTCACACGCAGATGAGGCACATAAATCTCGAGATCCAATTCAAGGACAGTGATAAGAGCCTGATACTCTGACTCATTTTTGGTTTATACATCTAACAATAATAATGAATACAGTACAATTTCTTGCGCCAGGGTAATGAAGATGATACTCGAGCCCACTCTGTTGAGTCTGGGGTCATTGATCCTTCTGCCAGTGGGGATCTAGGAAGCACCATCGAAATGAATCTACCAACACAGGAGGGAATGATGTACTTAGAGGATTGCCTCATCCAGAAAATCAGGGTCCAGAGACTGGTCTGTGGGGTTGTATGGGAAGCATGGAAATCTTCCAATGCTTCCCCCTTAATAGAATTCTGAGGGACAAACCTGAAGTCGAACTATTGGAGGATTACCACCCACTTTGCTTGGAGGCATGTCAGCATGGGATGGCTCAGGATGTGATTCAGCGGGTCTACTCGGGACACCAACTGTACCTCGTGGTGTTGCTGGTAATTTCCCAACTTCTATACCTCGAATACAAGCACAAGGAATCTTTTCTCGATGGGGGGGGGGTATCTAGTCTCCATATTAAGGATCTTGCGGCTGAGGTAGTAAAGTCTATTTTCAGTTCTGTCAATGTTATTTTGGGTGAGAAGGGTTATGAGAGATCGTTCCAGGACAGTCACATAAAGGACCAGTGGTTTTTCAAAAATTGGTGGCATCAAGACCGGAGGCTGGAGAAAATACTGCTTGATTTCCTCAAATGCGGTATGGAACTCTTTTTCCCATTCATAGGCGATTCTTTTCATCATGCGTTGAGAAAAGGGAAAACACTTTACATCCAGATTCGCAATGAATCAGCATATGTAGGTCAAGTTGTAACACCACAAGCTTCCATGATACACTTCTCTTTGAATAATACAGTAGCGTGTGTTTTACGCATCTTCGAGTTCTAACACACCACAACCAATCAAATTAGCCATTATGAATAGTAATACCCACTTTTTGAAATTTTAAACATTTTATCTTTCAAAATGGACTTCATTTTTGGATTCAGAATATCAAAATTAGCATAGGGTGAAATTTTGGTATTTTTCTGAAAACATTCAATTTTTGATGAATAGTGAAAAACACTAAGTTATAGTTTAAACCCGGATTTTCATTTAAATAATAATTTATTTTATTTAAATTTATTTTAGGTCAAAATATATACAAAATATTGATATATGTTAAATATAATTCATTGGAGTCAGTTTATAATAATTTTAGATATATAAAAATTTAATTAAACTTTTCACCGTTTTTCCCCATCTCCTAGGAGAATTTTCAAATTCACATAAAACATAATTTTACCACTTTTGTGAGTGGAATTTAAATAATCCAAGAGTCATAGTTTATATCCTTAAGTAAAATTTGGTTCAATGAAATGAAAATAATTTTTGGTGAATAGTAACGTTTTACTTTTATTTACCACAGTTAAAAGTAAATAAGTTAATTAAGTGTAAAAATGATATTATTATTACCCTAACACATGTTCTAATTCTATTAGAGAAGTATAATTAGACCAAAAGAAACCTTAGGAAGAAAATATGAACCTCTTTGGTCCACTTGGATTATATTAGGACATTTATTATTCTTTAATTCAAATAATAGTTAAAAGAGTTAAAATAAAGGTTTAATAACTGAATCATTTTTAATATAGGTTGATACATAAGATAAATTCGATTATAAATATTCATTATAAATATAAAAATATTTCCTACATAACGATATTTTACTTATAATTTTTAGACATTAAATAATTTAATTTATTTATGAAACAATGGTGATGGAGTAATTACCTAATTAATGAAATATTAAAATAATTGATATCATAAATATATCAATAAATGTAATTTGAGACTTTTTATGAATTCCACTAATTTTATTGGTTAATATGACATGTTAGTATTTCTTAAATGAATTTGGTTAGATTTAATAAGGTTTCTAAGACTTTCACAAAAATCAATTATTAAATAGTGTCAAAATTAACATAAAAGAGTTTTTTTTTCAAAATATATAATATTATAAATTGATATAATATCTCTAAAAATCTATGGTTAGGCCAAAAAACTTATATAATGATAGGTGTATCAATAATGAACCACCTGGGGTTCACTTGGAAGTATATTTTTTGTTTGAAAAGATGGAGGATAAAATTAATGATGAAAATCAGCAGTAGTACATAAGTAGAGCCAAGAAGGGAAGTTCTCCAGCCATAGTTGGTTGACATCGAAGGGGCATGAGGCTGCTAGCTTATGGGCCACATTATTTCCTTATATTCTGGTAAAGAAGAAGGTGCAGCAAGAGAAGCTTTGGCACAGTGAGCCGATTCTCCTCATGATGAGGATGGTATGTGGGCCACATCCCCCGCCCAACCTGTTCTGGAAGACGCCACATTCAACTGCCTCTTTTCAGACTAGGTCACAGGATGGTGTGTGGATAAGATCCATGAATGGTTAAATAAGAGAGACCAATGAATTATTCTGAGCATCCCTTGGGTCCCTGAGGCAGGCCCTGACCATCTTTTTTGGACCAATGATTCTTCAGGTGAGTACACGGTGAGATCCGGGTACAGACTGGCTCTTGGCATCCACTCTCGCGACCGTGATGAGGGACCATGGAATGAACTTTGGAAGCTCAATGTTCCCCCAAAAATACGCCAATTTTGGTGGCTGGTTTGCACGTGCACCCTCTTTAAAGTTACTTTCTTCTTCCACATCTTTTTTCATTGTTATTTCCATTCTAAACCAATAAATCCAATATCTTCTATATACTATGGTGTAATTATAAATATGGTACAACCATATTCATTATTCTATCCATCCTTTGAATGACATGTCACCATACGTGTTTACGTACGTCTTACCGTCTCCACGTCGTGGTGTAATTGTTATTCAAAACATTATCATTTGGATGAGTATGATATTGATGTGTAATTGAAGTAAATAATAAATATAACATTATAATGATTCTGAATATATGATATACCATCAAATTATATATTATTTTAAAATCAAAAGAATGATATTGTCGCTCTTGAGTATGTATGGACTACCATCTCCACGAACGCGATGAGATTCATTCCCCATCGTATCCATTCAATTCTAATTCTCATTTGATGATTACAAATAATTTTTAAGGACTTGATATCATTCTGGTTATGAATAAGATACAACCTATCCATTACAATCATGGCTTATATAACAAATCATATAAAATAGAATGAGTAAGTTAACACCCAAAACGATGATAATACAAAGATATTATTAACAAATAAATGTTAAAAGATCATATATGATATCATATTAATGTATATGATTCTTGTATAATTTAATAACAATTATTTCACCATTATACAGGAGGATAACCTACCCTTGACCAAGGAAAATTACAATGTAAGGGTTAATTTCACAATCTCTTTATTATCCGAGGTGGTTTATACGTAATTATCTACTAGGATCTCTTTATCATCCACATCCATGTTTCATAAAAATGTATTTCAAAACATTTTTACTATTTACTAGTCTATGGGTTAAAGTCATTTATACCCTTATTTTAATTTTTATAAAATTTTTTGAACGTAATCTTTTCATCATTTTCCTAACAAGGTCCTTTTTAACATTTTCGACAAAATTAAGGTAAGAATGTCTTTTTTAACTTATACGGAGGGTGAAACTATTTTCAACCATTATATAATCGTCGAAGCTTCCCTTAAAATCTTATAAGAATATTTTCAAAGTAAATTTTTCCTTTTATAATTATGTGACTTTTAAGTGATTTAAAAAGAGAGATATTTCTCTCAAATAGTATTGTTTTCATTTCTGTCAACATCCGTTGATAGATTTTAAGCTTATTTGAAGTTGATTTATTATGATACAAAACTTCCATATTGTATTGAAGGTTTAGTGATATGTTTGACTATGGATGTGTTACTTTTATACCATTCATGGTTTATGGAGAAAGTATTGACATTTCATCTGTTAGTTTTAATATGAATGTTTACGTTATGTTTAAACTTGTTCATATAAGGAATGAATTGGACTTAATAAGTGACCGGCGGACCCCAATATAGCTTCTAGATGCATCAGTAGGTCTCATCAAAAAAACTAGTGTCTTGGCACAAGGCATTGAAAAAATATTGTTTGTAATCTTGGTACAAGGCCTTGGCTATACGGTTATGATACTCTGGCATTTTTCATTCCATCATTATGAAAGTGGTTATTGATATTACATGTGATTATTCGATTAGATTAATGTCCATGTTAATAAGTAAATGAAATTATTTCATTTTATTTCTTCCATATTATGTTGAATTTAAAGATTAAAAGGCTTTTGTTTTAGTTATACACTGCCTTAAATGTTTATGCTTATTTATGAAAGTTTCTACTATATTTTTATCCTTTTTGGGCATCTGAACTCACCCATTTCTATTTTTTATTTTTCTTAGGATGTGAAGAAGTATTTTATGAATAGCCTATAGGGATAGTATGAGGTGATATGAGTGTGGTCTATGGAGACAATATGTTGTTGTAGTTTTTCATTTTATGATGTAATGTAAACTTTATGAATGTATCTGGTGATTCCAATGCTACGAAACTAATTGGTATTTTGAGACTTGATCTTTTGTGATCATGCGATTGTTATGTAATAATGCACTTACTCTAGGTAATTGGGTCCAGGGCATACGATTTGGTATCAAAGGAGGTTTAGTACAAACCTTCGAAGCTAGATTTAGATAAAATCTGATTATAACACATAAACCTAATATGGACTTTAAGGATCAGTATAGAAGAACTTCATAGAATTTTGGTATTGTAGAGATTTTGTGAGTTTTCCGAGCAATAAATCCCTGTCTGGATATGAGCAGGTAGAGGTGGCTCCAGCACAGATGTACCTAGGGGTAAAACTCGAAAACAACGCTTTGAGCTAGACTTGAATGGAAACTGGTGCACGACAATAGGGCTTGATGCACTCTTGGTTACGACACTCCTGGGGGATATGCTTAGGATAATTATCATTATCTTTACAAACCATTATGAAGGGTTTATGATTATATACTTCCTCAAAGAAAACATTTTTATGATTATGGATTATATCAATAAACTGTTCAATTTATGTTAAGTGTTTTACAAGTTTGGATTTATTTATTACGATTCATAAATTAATCTAGTGTATGCCATTGTTTAGACACCTAGTGGAAGGAATGGAAACCTTATCAATGAATGCATCCGTTTAGTTATTTCCCTCCTACTCAAGATAATAATAGTGGAGGAGGTGATACAACTGGTACTAATCAGCTAATAACTATACTAGGAAAACTCACTCAGGTTATTAATAATTACATTACCCATATGAAGCACCCATATCCACAATGTGGAGGATAAATGTTAGATCTCTTCAAGAGGCAACAACCACCAACATTCAATGGGAGTACAAATCCATTAGTAGATGATAAATAGATAAATTCTTTAAAGAAAATATTCCATGGCTTGGGGAGTAGTGAGATGGAAAAAGTTGTCATGGCAGTTTACCGCCTCACTGGAGATGATAACCAATGGTGGTCATTGATTTAAAACCCGAAGGAAGATGATGAAGTATCAAATATGGAATGAGGTTGTTTAGAGAAATTTTCTTAGAAAAATACTTTCCATATGACCATCGAGTAGATATGGAAAGGCAATTTCTGAGTCTGAGACAAAAGGAGGACGAGAATGCCTCAAAGTATGTGGCTAAATTTACATGGTTAGCGAGGCATGTAGAATATTATATATGTAACCCAAGGAGTACGATTGATCATTTCTTTGATGGTTTAATACCATTTCTTTGTCGACCATTAGTCTCAGAATCTTTCTCGTCGTACGAAGATATTGTCTCATGTGCTATCAAGACAGAAAAATAATTCTCTAAGTCTTACAAATTTAAAGAAAATAAAGAGAATAAAATATCTAATGATCACTATGGAAATGTAAATAAGGGGAAGAACAGAAAATTTGAATATCCATCCTGTAGTAAATGTGGAATGAAACACCCTGGTACTTTCTTAAAGTGAATGGGAGTCTGTTACAAGTGTGGTGAAAAAGGCCACCAAACTCGTGATTTCTAGGGGAATAATGAAGCTACCAATTTTCAATGCTACAATTGCAGGGAGATGGGACATTATGAAAATGAATTTCTTAAGCGTTAGGGGAACGTACCTCAGAAAAGGCCAAGGGATCTTGGCGAAGCTTATGCTGTCACTACTGCTGAGGTAGAAGCTCCAAAAGACGTGGTGGCGTGTAATTTAATGGTATCCGAAAGTATAGAAAATGCTTTATTTGATACTGGATCAATGCATTGTTTCATATATTCCCAGTTTTCTAAGAAAATTAGATATTTCCAATTTGATTTGACAAAGAAGTTGTCCGTCAAAACTCCTAAGGGAAGTATCATTGCTAAAAATTTCTGTGAATCAGTTCCCATTAGAGAATATAAATTTTCTTTATCTGTTGATCTCATCGTCATACCTATGATTGAGTTTGATAAAATCCTCAGTATGGATTGGATTTCGGACCATGATGTGATGATTTATTGTAATAAGAAGGAGGTTACAATTTTTTATGATGATGATAAGGAACACCTTATCTTTAGACCAGAATCGTCACCACCTAATTCGTATCTAGACCCACCCCCAGTAGTTCAAATAAATTCAATTATTGGGGAGGAAGAGAATGAAATAATTGTGGGTGGGGAAAGGAATGTTCAAATAGAGGATGTACCTATTGTGAAAGAATATTTAGATGTGTTTCTAGAAGATTTACCTGGACATCCTCCAGAATAAGAAATTGAGTTTTCCATTGATTTAATTTCTGGTTCATGTCCTATATTGAAGACCCCGTATTGAATGGCCACTGTGGAAGTAGTGGAACTAAAGAAACAACTAGAGGAATTGAGTAATAAGGGATTTATTCGCCCCAGTGTTTCTCCATGGGTAGCCCCTATCCTTTTTGTTAAGAAGAAAGATGGATCTATGAGGTTATGTATCGACTACAGGGAGATCAATGCTATAAAAAAAAGAAAAAAGTATCCCCTAGCTCGCATTGATGATTTATTCGACCAACTTCATGGAGATCAATACTTTTAAAAGATTGACCTTCGATTTGGATATAATAAGTTGTGTGTGAAGAAGGAAGACATTCCGAAAACAACATTTCGAACCAGGTACGGGCATTACAAGTTTACGGTAATGCCATTGGGGAAAACTAATGCACCCTATGTTTTCATGGATCTAATAAACAGAATTTTCAAGGAATATCTTGATGAATTTTTAGTGGTATTTATTGATGATATCTTGGTTCACTCCAAAAGCTACGAAGATCATGAAAATCACTTGTGCACCATTTTGAAAACCCTAAGAAAAAATGAACTATACGGGATGTTTATCAAGTGTGAATTCTGGCTTCAAGAGATTTCTTTTCTTGGCCATATTGTCTATAAGGATGGAATCTCTGTTGATCCTTCCAATAAAAGATCAATGCAATAATGGAAAGCACCAAAAAGTATAACCAAGGTATGCAGTTTTATTGGTTTAGTAGGTTATTATCGGTGTTTCGTCCAGAATTTTTCCCGATTGGCTAACCCATTAACGAAGCTCACACGTAAAGGGGTTAAATTTACTTGGACAAAAGAGTGTGAATAATGTTTTTATTAACTGAAGAGAAGATTAGTCAATGAACCTATATTGACTCTACCATCAGGGAATGATGGGTTTGTTATTTATAGTGGTGCTTCAAGGAATGGACTTGGTTTTTTATTTATGCAGAATGATAGGGTTATTTCCTATGAATCATGAAAACTAAAAATTCATGAGAAAAACTATCCTACTCCTGATCTTGAGTTAGCTTCTATAATCTTGGATTTGAAGATATGTAGACATTATCTCTGTGGGAAAAAATGTGAGATATATACCGATCATAATAGTTTGAAGTATATTTTCTCACAGAAAGAACTCAACCTGAGTCAAAGGCAATTGCTTCAACTACTCAAGGATTATGATTTCATGATACACTACCACCCAGGGAAGGAAAATAATGTGGTACATTCTTTGAGCAGAAAGGATCATGGAATTTTAAACAAAATGAGAGTTGAAAGGGATCCAATTTTCATGGATCTAGTAATGTTGGATGTGGGAATAACCATTGAAGGTGAAACATCGATACTTTTTCAAATGGTTTCCAACCAATATTTACTAGAAAAGATTAAGAGTTATTAGACCGATGATAATGAATTAAAAAAGAATATAAAATCTATAAATGATGGGAGATTGAGTGACTTTGTGTATGAAAAATGAATTTTGAGATTTGGGAAGAGACTTTCTGTTCCCGATATACCTAATCTAAAAAGGGAATTTTTGGATGATGCTCATAGTCCCAATTTCTCTATACACCCTGGGAGCACCAAAATGTATAGATATTTGAAGGAACATTTTAGGTGGCACAACATGAAGAGGGGGATTTCTAATTTTGTGTCAATATGTATGGTTTGTCAACAAGTGAAAACAGCCTTGAGGAGTCATGAAATCTCCTCCAATACCTGAGTGGAAATGGGATAATATTACGATGGACTTTTTCATGGGACTAACAAAGACAACTAGAAGGAATGATGAAATATGGGTCATTGTTGATAGTATTACCAAGTCAGCACACTTTATTGCTATAAGATAAGATCTACCACTTGAACGCCTAGCAATAATATATATTACAGAAGTTGTGAGACTTCATGGAGTACGCCTATCGATTGTTTCTGATCTTGATCGTCGTTTTACTTCAAGATTCTGGAAAAGTATTCAGAAAGCCCTGGATACTAAACTTCGTATGAGCACTGTCTACCACCCCCAAACTGATGGACATTCAGAATGGACTATTCAAACCTTAGAAGACATGTTGAGATCTTGGTTAATTGACTTTCAGGGTATGTGGGATCAATATTTACCTCTGGTAAAATTTTCCTATAACAATAACATCAATTCAAGTATTCAGATAGCACCGTATGAAGTGTTATATGGAAAAAGATTCCGCACACCATCCTATTGGGATGATGTTGGTGAAAGAAAACTCATAGGCCCAGAACTAGTGGAGGAAATGATGGAAAAGGTGATGTCAATCCAAAGCCACATCAAAACAGCTCAAAGTAGGTAGAAGAGCTATGCTGACAACCGAAGGAAGGATTTGGAATTTCTGGTAAAAGATCATGTTTTCATGAAGGTATATCTATGGGAGGGAGTTATAAGTTTCAGTAATAAGGGTAAATTTATTCCCAAGTACATAGGACCTTTCGAAATTCTATAATGAATTGGGGCTATAACTTACCGTTTGGCAATGCCGCTAAGTTTCTCCAATGTTCATGATGTGTTCCATGTATCACTGTTGAAAAAATACATGCCTGGCCCAACGAATGTAATCACTTACGAGGAAGTAGAACTAGAACCGGATATGTCTTATTGCGAAGAGCCCGTCAGGATTCTTGATACAAGAGAACAAGTGCTGAGAAACCGGACGACTCGTCTGGTAAAAGTTATATGGAGAAACCATAAGATGGAAGATGCAACTTGGGAACCTGAGGAACTTATGATAAAGAACCAATCGAGTCTTTTCATGCAATAGTATTTTGGAAATTTTGAGGATGAAATTATTTGAATGAGGGTAGAATTTAACAGCTCAAGCTTCCACGATACGCTTCTCTTTAAATAATACAGTAGCGTGTGTTGTACGCAACTTCGAGTTTAAACACACCACAACCAATCCAACTAGTCGTTATGAATAGTACTACCTACTTTTTGAAATTTTATACATTTTATCTTTCAAAATGGACTTCATTTTTGGATTTGGAATATCAAAATTAGCCTCGGGTGAAAGTTTGGTATTTTTTTGGAAACATTAAATTTTGATGAATAGTGAAAAAACACTGAGTTATAGTTTCAGACCAATTTTTTTTTAAATAATTTTTTTATTTATATTTATTTTAGGTCAAAATAGATAAATAATACCTATATAAGTTAAATTTAATTCATTGGAGTCAGTTTATAATAATTTTATATATATAAAAATGTTATTGAACTTTTCACCATCTTTTACCCATCTCCTAGGAGAATTTGCAAATTCACATAAAACATAATTTTACCACTTCTATGAGTGTTATTTCAAAAATCCCAGAGACACGGTTGATATCAGTAAGTAAAATGTGGTTCAATGAGATGAAAATATTTTTTGGTGAATATTATCTTTTTACTTTTATTTACCACGGTTAAAAGTAAATAGGGAAATTAAGGTTAAAATTATATTATAATTACCCTAACACATGTTCTAATTCTATTGGATAAGTATTATTTGACCAAAAACAACCCTAGGAAAAAATATGAACCTCTTTGGACCACTTGTATTAGATTAGGACATTTATTATTATTTAATTAAAAGAAGAGTTAAAAGAGTTAAGATAAAATTTTAATTACTAAATAATTTTTAATATAAGGTTATACATAAGTTAAATTCGATTATAAATATTAATTAGAAGTCTAAAAATATTTCCTACATAATGGTATTTTATTTATAATTTTTAGACATTAAATAATTTTTTTATTTATGACACAATGGTGATGCACTAATTACCTTATTAATGAAATATTAAAATAATTGAAATTATAAATATCGAAATAAATGTAATATTAGACTTTTAATGAATTAAAAAAAATTATAGGTTAATATGACCTGTTATTATCTCTTAAATTTATTTGGTTCGAATTAATAAAGTTGGTAAGACTTTAACAAAAATCAATTATTAAATAGTGTCAAAATTGACATAATGGAGTTTTTAAAACAAATTTTATATTATAAATTGATATAATATCCCTAAAAATATAAGGATCAGAAAAATGACATATATAATGATAGGATTATCTTTAATTAACCACTTCTGGTTATATTGGAAGTATATAGTATGTTTATTAACTATATAATTTAAAAATACAAAGAGACATGGTAAATGTCCAACAATTTAACTAAGAGTTAAATATAAATGATAAGGTTAATATAGTAACCCAAAACTATCTGAAATCAATTGGATAAAAGAATTTATACTCATCCCCACCTTAGTCTCGAAATAAGTCACTTTATATCCATTATAAACCGAATATAAATTTATGATAAAATAATATTTTAAGTTTTTCCTAAGGTTCCCCTCACCCCTCTTATAAAATGGCACTCCACCTTCTCTCAAATTCATACCTTTAAAGCCTTTTGGTTCATCCAAACCCTGACCAAATATCATCTCAACTTCCCTCACATAATCCTAAAGGCCTTCCTTTAGTCAGAAAGCCAACTTAAGGAGCCCTTTTGATCAAATCAAAAGGAAGGACCCGAAGAAGAGGTAACAATTTCACCACCCTCTTTCATGTTCCTTTCTTATTCCACTTCTTCTTTCTTTGTTATTTCCATTCTAAAACTATAAATCTAGTATCTTCTATATACTATGATTTAATTATAAATATGTTACAAATATATTCAGTATTCTATCCATCCTTTTAATGACATGTCACCATATGTGCGTATGTACGACTTACCGTCTCCACATCGTGGTGTAATTGTTATTCAAAACATTATTGTTTGGATGGTTATGATATTGATGTGTAATTGAATTAAATAACAAATATAACATTATAATGATTCTGTATATATGATATACCATCCAATTATATATTATTTTAATATCAAAAGAATGATATTGTTGCTCGTGCCTACGTACGGACTACCGTCTCCACGAACGCGATGCGATTCATTCCCCATCGTATCCATTCAAGTATAATTCTTATTTGATGATTAAAAATAATTTTCAAGGACTTGATATCGTTATGGATCTAAATAAGATAAAATCTATCCATAACAAACACAACTTATGTAACAAAACATATAAAAGAAACCGGGTAAGTTAACACCCAAAACGACGATAATACTAATATATTATTAATAAAGAAATGTTAAAAGATCATATATGATATCATATTAATGTATATGATTCTTGTATAATTTAATAACAATTATTTCACAATTATACAGCGTTGGAATCACCTGTTTTGATAATCCCAAATCATGCTTAAACATTGATTATGATGTATTAAACCTTTGCATTAATCTTATTATTCTATGCTTAAACGTATTTTTTTCTAAACAGTTCATATTCTTACTCTCATAACTTTACTGTAATAGCTTACAGTAGTGGTTACATAAGTTTGGTTTTGTTAGCTAACAGTCAGCGCTTTCTTCTCAAAGTCATAGTTACAGTTAATTGTCACCTTAAGTTACTGTTGCAATAAGTTCACAGTTACAAGGTTACAGTCGAAGACTAATACAAGCTTACAGTTACGAGTCTACTGCTATCTATTGTCAAAGCTCACAGACAAAGGTCACAGATACAAGACTTCTGTTCAAAGTTTTCTATGAACAAGTTCACAGTCGAACAAGTCTACAGTTGGAACAAGTTCACAGTCGAACAAGTCTACAGTTGGAACAAGTTTACAGTCATAAGCCTACAGTCACAAGTCTACAGTCAAGGTTACAGTTAGACAGCTTCTGTTTACTAAGTCTACAGATGATCGAAGTCTACAGTTGACAAAGGTTACAGCTCTACAAATTTAATGTTACAAGTCTACAGTTAGAGAGGCTACAGTTACATGGAGTAAAAGCTACCATTGCAAGCCTACAGACAGCAAGCCTTTTGTTGAAATCAGCAGTCAGAAGGAAGTCCACAGTTGGAAGTCCACAGAAGGAAGTCCACAGTTGGAAGACCACAGTTGAAGTCAACAGTGACATACATTCTCGACTCACTGTTTTAATTTCTTTATTTCCTACATTTAATTTATTTAATTTATCTAACGGTCATATCATACATTTTGATGTTTTTTCAAATATCTGATAAAGGTTGTCGGATGTCAGGAACCCGTACCTCGTACCTGCTGAAAAGAAATATTTTCTGTCCCCTGTCGGGGGATAAATACGAGAAGACTACGCTGCCCAAAACAGAGATAATGCGAATACAAATGCGAACCAGACAAGTGCGTTGTGGACGAAATATACCAGAAGCACAAGAAGATAAAAACGAGTTCCATCAAGAACACAGAGAAGCATATAGACAATCAAGTATACTCGAGAAGTGTTCTGTGCATACAAGAAAGACCCTGAAGAACTTCATCGACTACATTCTCACTACCTGTGAACCTGGAGCATACGACACTCTGTTTCTCAAACAGAAACGAGAAGAGGACTCAAACTCTCTTCTGATCGAATACAAGAGCTACACTGAGATCACCTGAACCACTTCTAAACTCTACATCTCTTGTTCTGTGATTTATTCTACATTTTGAGCAGTGTGTGTTATCTGCTGTATTAAACACACACACTGACTCCTGTACTTTCACTGGAGGATCTGTAAATCCTCAGCAAATCTTTTTGCACTCCATTTCCCACTGTGGATAGTGGTAGAGGTCTTGTGACCTGGACAGCTTGCTGCTGTTGTTTGTTTCCCCACGAAGAACTGTGGTAGAGGTCTTGTGACCTGGACAGTGTGTTCACTGTTGTTAACCCCGATCCAGGGTGTGGATCATTCTTATATAAAATTTTGAGAGGACTAAGTCTCGGCTTGAGACTGAACCTCTTGGTTAATTTTCTGTGCTTATAGTTATACTCTATATCCATACTATACATATTTATTTCATATTCCGCTGCTATTACTTTGAAATATAATCTATCTTCAAAGCTACTTTGATAATTAAATTCGCAAGTGTTTATATTTGTTATAAATCAGTAAGTTAGTTTCAAAAGTTAATTTAATCATAAGATTAAGTTAACTGAGAACTAATCAATCTTTGAGAAACTAATTGAACCTTTATAATCTATATAAATTCACTACAGTTTAATTTGTTTTTGAAATTGGGGGATTTTAATAGAAATTGTTTTTAACAGAAATTTTAATTGGAACTCAATTCACCCCCCCCCCCCCCCCCCTCTTGAGTGTCCACTCCGACCAACATTTGGTATCAGAGGTTGTGTTTAGCTCTGTTATACTTGCTCAAAGTTTTATTTTAACTCTGTTTTTAAACTGTGATTGTAGTTTTATCTAAAAGATCTTAAATTTCTGTTAGTTCTAAATTTTATCTCTTTAAAACATTTTCTAGAATTTCCTTATGGATAATAGACTAGAAGGTGCTGCTACTAACAGGCCACCCTTCTTTAATGGTGTGAATTATGCCCAATGGAAGCTCAAAATGAAAATTCATTTGGAAAGTATGGGTTTTGATATTTGGACTGCTATAGAGTCTCAATACAAGATTCCAGAAACTGAAAGAATAACTTGGGATGAACCTACTAAAGTAGCTTACAATAATAATTGTAAGGCTATGAATGCTCTCTACTGTGCTCTAGGAGATGAGGAATTCAATTGAATTTCTGCATGTAAAACTGCTTTTGAAATTTGGGACACCTTAGCTGTTTCTCATGAAGGAACAACTAATGTCAAGGAAATGCGGTTAAACACTTATACTATCAAATATGATAACTTTAAGATGAAAGCTGATGAACCTATTTCTGATATGTATCTCAGGTTTAATGAGATAGTCAACACAATGAGCTCACTCGGGAAGATTGTTCCAGCAAAGGAGCAAATCATGAGATTATTGAGATGTCTGCCTGACAGATGGAGAGGCACATCCGTTTCAATTAGAGAATCCTGTGATATTGGAACTTTGCCTGTCAAGGAGTTAATTGGTAAGCTGATGATGTACGAAGAAGAGCTAAAGGTGAATAAAGAGGAAGATGAGGAACCAAAACGAAAATCTGTAGCCTTTAAGTCTACTGCATCAAAGAGCAAAGACAAGGAGAAAGTGCATATACCAACTGAAAGCTCATCTAGTGAAGACATAGATTCTGACAGTGATGCCGAGATGGCACAAATAGCAAGGAGATTCAAGAAGTTCTATAGGAAGAAGAAATTCTTCAGAAAACCGAACTACAAGGGCAAGTATGATAGACAAGGTAAGTGGAAGAAAGATTGGAAGAAAACTGATAAAGAAGAAGACATAGTTTGCTATGAATGTAAAAGGAAAGGACACATTAAAGCTGACTGTCCTAAGTTAAAATTCAAGAAGAAATATGAGTAAAAGGACAGGAATTATAAGAAAGCTATGAAGGCCACCTGGAGTGCTTCAGAAGACAGCACAAGTGAATCAGAGTCCAGTGATTCTGAAAGAAATCGTGCTAATATGTGTTTCATGACAAACACATCTGAGGTAACCTTAGACACTCCCACTTTAAACTCTTATTATTCTGAAGGTGAAGCAGAATCTGGTTCTGATTCTGAAAATATGTCTAAAGATGAATTGACTGAATACTGTAATATGCTGGAAGAAACGTGTAATGAACTAAAGGATAAATATAAGTCTTTAAAGAAACAACATGCTCTTACTGCAAGTGTCAAGTCTGCACTTGATGTAGAAAAAGAGAAAAATGTTCAATTATTAAAGGAGAATACAGAACTGAAACTATCTAATGAACAACTTAGAAAGGACTTAGAAACATTCACAAATGGAAAAGATACTCTAACCCAACTGCTAGGAAAGCAAGTTGCACCTAAGTATGCTACTGGCTTGGGATACCAACCTGGACAAAGACAGTTTACTAAAACCCAATTTATTTCCAAGTCTGGAAAAAATCCTGCTAGTTCCAGTTTTGGAAATTCGTATGCCTCAACTGGTTATTTAAATAGTTGTCGATCAAGTAAAGTATATCTCTCTAAATCTGTTGCATCTATTAATTGTATGGGACCCATAAAACAAATCTGGGTACCTAAATCCTTGATTGCTAACATATCTGGACCCAAGAAAATCTGGGTACCAAAGTCATTTCTTGTCTAATCTGTTTTGTAGGAAATCTGTTTGAAAAGCAATTACAAGAAGGTATGGTACATAGACAGTGGATGTTCAAGACACATGTCTGGGGACTATTCGTGCTTCAAAAGCTTAATAAAGGTTGATGGAGGATATGTCACTTTTGGTGATAACTCAAAAGGAAAAATCATCGGCTTAGGCCAGATTGGTAACACTGACTTAGTATTAATTTCCAAAGTTTTATTTGTTGATGGACTTAAGTACAACCTACTTAGCATTTCTCAATTGTGTGATGATGGCTTTAATGTCAAGTTTGAAAACAACTCTTGTGAAGTTTATAATTCCAAAAATGCTTTAATATTTTCTGCCTTAAGAAATGAAAATGTTTATGCTGTTGACTTGAACACTTTAGCTAAACATAATGTTACTTGCTTAAATGCTTTTCATAAAGAGTCTTGGCTATGGAATAGGAGATTAGGACACTACAACATTCACTCACTTAGAAAACTCTCTAAGAAACACCTAGTTAGAGACTTACCTAAGCTTGAATTCCCAAATGACAAAGTGTGTAATCCCTGTCAAAAGGGAAAACAACACAAAGTTTCTTTTAAACCAAAGAAAGAAGTTTCAACTTCTCAACCACTTGAACTGGTTCACATGGATTTGTTTGGACCATCAAGAATTTCAAGTCTAAATGGGAAGCACTATGTTTATGTTCTTGTAGATGACTTTTCTAGATATACTTGGGTATACTTTCTAGCTCACAAAAGTGAAGCCTGCTCTTCCTTTGTTAAATACTCCAAGTCTGTAGAAAATCTTAGTGGACTTAAGATTAAGACCTTGAGGAGTGATCATGGCCGTGAGTTTGAGAATCAAGAATTTGAATCTTACTGCTCACACAATGGCTATGCTCACAATTTTTCTGCTCCTAGGACACCTCAACAGAATGGTGTAGTAGAAAGAAGAAACAGAACCCTGCAAGAAATTGCTAGAACTATGCTTAATGAATATGACCTGCCTGTTTACTTTTGGGCTGAAGCTGTAAATACAGCCTGCTATGTTATTAATAGAGTCTTGATTAGACCGATTCTTAAGAAAACCCCTTATGAGTTGTGGAATAATAGGAAGCCTAAGGTTAATTACTTTAGAGTTTTTGGTTGCAAAGTCTTTATTCTGAATACTAAAGATAATCTTGATAAATTTGCTCCAAAAAGTGATGAAGGAATTTTCCTAGGTTACTCTATGTCTAGTAAAGCCTATAGAGTGTTCAATAAGAAAACCAAATGTGTGGAAGAATCTGTTCACATTATGTTTGATGAGACTGATCCACATGAGTCTAAAACTTCTCTTGAAGATGTTGAAGAAGACTTATCTGTTCTGGACCTAAATGACGAATCTAAAGAACCCGTAATAAAAACATCCAGTTCTGGACTTTTTCCAGAATCTTCCTCTGTGGAACCCGAACCTATAGATGAACCTGAAATCTCTAGTCCAACCTTTACCAAATCAACTAGGATTCTAAAGAATCATCCTTTAGATGCTGTTGTTGGTAATCTTGATAGAGGAACACAAACTAGAGCTTCTCTAAAAAATCAGGTTGAACATCAAGCTTTTCTTTCACAGCTTGAACCCAAAAATGTCAATGATGCTATCAGTGATGAATTCTGGGTAATGGCTATGCAAGAAGAACTAAATCAGTTTGAAAGAAACAAAGTTTGGGAATTAGTGGGAAGACCTAAAGACACTCTTACAATAGGCACTAAATGGGTGTTTAGAAACAAAGTTGATGAGTTTGGAAATATAATCAGAAACAAAGCCAGGCTAGTTGCACAAGGGTATAGTCAAGAAGAAGGAATAGACTATGAGGAAACCTTTGCACCCGTGGCTAGACTAGAGGCCATTAGGATATTACTTGCTTATGCTGCTCATCTGAATTTCAAACTATATCAAATGGATGTTAAAAGTGCTTTTCTAAATGGATATATAATTGAGGATGTATTTGTGGAACAACCTCCTGGTTTTACAAATCCCCATTTTTCTAATCATGTTTTTAAACTATCTAAAGCTTTATATGGTTTAAAGCAAGCTCCAAGAGCTTGGTATGATAGGCTCAGCTCTTTTCTTATTTCAAAAGGATTTACTAAAGGGATAGCTGATCCTACTCTTTTTATTAAATGGATTTCTAAAGATGTCTTAATAGTACAAATCTATGTGGATGATATTATTTTTGGATCTTCAAAAAATTCTTTATGTGTTGATTTTTCAAAAATAATGCAAAATGAGTTTGAAATGAGTTTAATGGGAGAACTCAAATTTTTCCTTGGATTTCAGATCTTTCAAAATAAAAATGGTATTATTTTGAACCAAAGTAAATATATTAAAGATCTTCTAAAACGTTTTTCTCTGGATGGCACCAAAGGCAGTGACACACCTATGAGCACCACTTGCAAGTTGGACAGTGATGAAACTGGTGAACCAGTGGATCAAACCAATTACAGAGGTATGATAGGTAGTCTACTGTACCTTACTGCCAGTAGACCTGACATCATGTTCAGTGTATGCATGTGTGCTCGATTTCAAGCCAATCCAAAAGAGTCTCATTTGACTGCTGTTAAAAGGATTTTCAAATATCTAAAACATACTCCCAATTTGGGATTATTTTATCCAAAAGGACAATCATTTGATTTATTAAGTTATTCTGATGCTGATTTTGCTGGCTGCAAGTTAGATAGAAAGAGCACCTCTGGAACGTGTCACATTTTGGGCAAGTCACTGGTATCTTGGTGTAGTAAGAAGCAGAATTCTGTTGCATTGTCTACTGCCGAAGCTGAGTATATAGCTGCTGGAAGCTGTTGTGCACAAATCTTGTGGATGAAACACACTTTACTAGACTATGGATATCAATTCAAACATGTCTCTATAAGGTGTGACAATACAAGTGCTATTAACATTTCAAAAAATCCAGTATCTCATGCTAGGACAAAACATATTGATGTGAGACATCACTTTCTGAGGGATCATTATCAAAAAAGATATATCACTCTTGAGTTCATTGGCACTGAACATCAGTTAGCTGATATTTTTACAAAGCCTTTGAATTCTGAGAGATTAAGTTACATCAAACATGAGTTAGGTATGATCAACTATAGCACAGTTGAAACCGCACAGTTGAAACCTCACAGTTGAAACCTCACAGTTAGACCTCACAGTTAGACCTCACAGTTAGACCTCACAGTTGGACCTCACAGTTGAAACCTCACAGTCGAAACCTCACAGTTGAAACCTCACAGTTGAGACCTCACAGTTAGACCTCACAGTTAGACCTCACAGTTGAAACCTCACAGTTGAAACCTCACAGTTGAAACCTCACAGTTGGACCTCACAGTTGAGACCTCACAGTTGAGACCTCACAGTTGAAACCTCACAGTTAGACCTCACTGGTGTACCTCACTGTTACATCTCTCTGTAGGCTGTTTCGCTGTTTAATCTTATTTTATTTTTGCGGGAATTCGAACCGTTTCTTTTCTTTATTCTTTTATTTCTAAATCCCTAAATGATAAAATTGAGAACATCGAACATATCTCAATCCAATCATCTCGACCCTTGCTCTCTCAAGTCCTAAACCCTAAACCTTCAACCGAACCTCGAAACCTCATTCAGTTCCAATGGCCAGAACAAAGCGACCCCCGACTGTCAACGAAGATGCACCAATGCCAAAGAGGACTCAAGTCGAATCCAGTGGCACCGAGAATGCCTCGATAAGACCTGTTAATCCACATCTGACTAAGAGAGAAATAGTCGCTGAGAAGGAGCTAAGTGAAGAGTGGATTTTATCGAGCAGATCATTAGTACTGGCAGTGCTTAATGATCAAGGATGGACCGAATGCTTCGCAAACAATAATGGACCGTACTACCCGAAGCTGGTGAAGGAGTTCTATGAATATCTACAGTTCGAGGAAGAGGATGATCAGCATAGACTGGTATCCAGAGTAAATGGAAATGAAGTCAGTTTTTCATCAGTTGAATGGGCTGCTTGTTTAAGAGTTCCTCATGAGGGTATTTACAACTACTATTCTGGAGCGGCTCCTCCAAATAGTAGAATCTTTGATCATGAGACAGCTCTGGAAGAATTGAAAGGCAATGGCACTGTAAGGAAGATTATTGCTACTGAAATGAATGGAGAGGACCGGCTTCTGTTTAAGTTTATTTAGCATGTACTGAGTCCTAGAAGATGAGATTTTGCAACTCTGAAGCATCAGGATATTTACTTGATGTACTTATTAAAACATGGAAGGAAGGTCAACCTTTGTAGGTTGCTGATGGCTCAGATGGAGGACATGATAAAGGCAAGCTCAAAATCAAGTGCCTTGTTTCATGCTAAACTCATTTCGGTTATGTTGAAAGTGAAAGGTGCAGCTGGAAGTCAGGAAGAGTTGATAGTGGCAAAGAACAGTGTATGTATCTCGAAAGTAATCTGCAAATTCATGAAGATCAGTTGGAATCCCTGGAAGAAATCATGGGTGAATGATGAGGAGAGAATCTATGAGAATTTTAGCCCTTCTACTCATCCCTCTAGACCGAGAGATAGGAGAGATCCAGGCTTAAAGCCTGATGAGCCTGAACCTGTATACTCAGATGATGAACAGACTGCAGTAGTTGGTAACTCTGCAAGAGAGAACACTCCAATTGATGAAGGGAGTGATCCTGATACTACTCACAGTCCTGTCAGGACAGTGACGTTTGGAGCAGCAAGCCCTCCAAAAGAACTACCCAGTAAAGAACCTATTCTAAGAGACAGTGAGACTGAGACTACATAAGAAGAAGAATCTCAATATTTTGTCAAGGACACCTCTGATGAGGGTGATACAGTCAAAGCAGAAGAGGCTGGAACTTTAAATGAAAATCAAGAAACTGTTGCAGAAGAACTTAGTATGAGCCCTCTGATAGGGTATACAGACAAGTCAGTGTCTGACCAGGAAGCAGGAGTGGTCTCTACCACTGTTGTCATGGAAGTGGTTGACGACCCAACAGAGAAGGAGGCTAACCTCACTGCTGAACCTACAGAGGAAGCAAGTATGGAACCTGCTAGAGCTACAGAAGAGAACTTAGAATTACCCAGAGTTGAGCAGATAGTAGAAAGTGTTCAGGAAGGACCTCCAAGTGAGGGGGAGCGTGTTGGTTCAGTATCTGTACTGTATGATATAGAAGGATGGACCTCAGATCCAGGATACATGGTGTTAGGACTCAATTATGAGGATTCAGATGAGGAAAACCAACCACCAAGAAATCCAGTCATCCTACCTAACAGCTCTCCAGTGTTAGAAACTGAAGGATTGGCCACCAAGGAAGACCTTGAATCCTTAAAGAATGAAATGAAGGAGACCATCAGACAGTCTGTTGCTGAATTGAAAACCAGTCTTTTTGATGAGCTGAAAAATGTAGAACAATCCTTAGAACTATCTCTAGGATGTGTTGTGGGAAGTCCAATCAAAGAAGTGATGGATGAAATGAAAGTGTGCCACACCCAAATTGAAAGCTGGACTGGAGCAGTAGTGGCCCTCAGACAATCAGTTGCTTCTTTAACTGCCCTGAGCAGTTCTCAGACACAAGTGGCCAGTGAGATTCGATACATCAAAGAAGTGGTCAAGCAGTTTGTGGAATTATTTGAGGCTTTCAAGAAATCAGTAAAAGAACACTTTAGTAATCAGGATGCTGTCATTCAGAAAGTGATTGGAAGTCTGACTCAGTCTTTCAAGGAGACAGTGGCATTCTCAGTCAAGTCCCTTCCTTCATCTAGCTCTCCTGTGGACCTTGAGCAGTTTAGAAGCCTGCTCAGAGAAGAGCTTACTCAGGCCCGTGCAAATGACACATCAGACCTACAGATCCTTGCTACTACAAGAGAAGTCAGTGGCTTTGTTCGTGAGCACCTGCAGGCTGCTACTGCTTCTCAGGAGGCCATCAAAAGTAAAGTGGATTATTACTTTGATCGGATTTTCACCAAGCATCAGTTGAACAATCACTTCAAGCTCATGCTAGAGACTATGAAGCTGCCTCCTGTAACTCAAGCCTTCAAAGAACAAGTTAGCAAGCTACGAGAGTTGACCCCGGCTTTGGATAAATTCTTGGAAAACAAAGATGACTTCTTATCTGCCATGGACAGAGGAGGAAACATTATCATGGATTTCAAAAATCTGCTCCTACCTTTTCTTCATGTGGACTGCACACCTGTTATAGTTCCTCCTGCCCTACCTGTCTCCAACCCCAGTGGTTCTTCCATCATGTCTCCTGCTGATGCCCTCAGAAGCCTTAGACCACTGATCCCTCGGCAAGCTACTCACTATCGGCCTTCAGGAGCATCTGTTGCTGCCCCTCCAGACATTCCTGCTGCCATTCCTCAGCCTGTTGATCATTCACCTCCTGCTCCATCTTCTTCCTCCAAAGGAAAATATCCCTTACCTCCAGATGAAGAGGATTGAGTCTGTTTATTTTTTTTGATAGGGATCATGTATTCACATTTTGGGTCATGTATTGTACTCCTTATTAATACAATGTTTCTTTTCTCTCTCTCTGTCTTTCTTTTTGTTAATCACAAAGGGGGAGAAATAAAGAGAAATAGATAGGGGGAGAAATGGGGAGAAATAGGGTAACTCAAGGGAGAAATGAACCTATACAGAGAGGAGAAATCCTTGCGGATTATACCTCATTTTTGCGCTCATATTGCTAATACTGTGTTTTGCACACTTCTCTCTGATACTTCTATATTTCATACTGACATAATTTGTGATTATCAAAAAGGGGGATATTGTTGGAATCACCTGTTTTGATAATCCCAAATCATGCTTAAACATTGATTATGATGTATTAAACCTTTGCATTAATCTTATTATTCTATGCTTAAACGTATTTTATTCTAAACAGTTCATATTCTTACTCTCATAACTTTACTGTAATAGCTTACAGTAGTGGTTACATAAGTTTGGTTTTGTTAGCTAACAGTCAGCGCTTTCTTCTCAAAGTCACAGTTACAGTTAATTGTCACCTTAAGTTGCTGTTGCAATAAGTTCACAGTTACAAGGTTACAGTCGAAGACTAATACAAGCTTACAGTTACGAGTCTACTGCTATCTATTGTCAAAGCTCACAGACAAAGGTCACAGATACAAGACTTCTGTTCAAAGTTTTCTATGAACAAGTTCACAGTCGAACAAGTCTACAGTTGGAACAAGTTCACAGTCGAACAAGTCTACAGTTGGAACAAGTTTACAGTCATAAGCCTACAGTCACAAGTCTACAGTCAAGGTTACAGTTAGACAGATTCTGTTTACTAAGTCTACAGATGATCGAAGTCTACAGTTGACAAAGGTTACAGCTCTACAAATTTAATGTTACAAGTCTACAGTTAGAGAGGCTACAGTTACATGGAGTAAAAGCTACCATTGCAAGCCTACAGACAGCAAGCCTTTTGTTGAAATCAGCAGTCAGAAGGAAGTCCACAGTTGGAAGTCCACAGAAGAAAGTCCACAGTTGGAAGACCACAGTTGAAGTCAACAGTGACATACATTCTCGACTCACTGTTTTAATTTCTTTATTTCCTACATTTAATTTATTTAATTTATCTAACGGTCATATCATACATTTTGATGTTTTGTCAAATATCTGATAAAGGTTGTCGGATGTCAGGAACCCGTACCTCGTACCTGCTGAAAAGAAATATTTTCTGTCCCCTGTCGGGAGATAAATACGAGAAGACTACGCTGCCCAAAACAGAGATAATGCGAATACAAATGCGAACCAGACAAGTGCGTTGTGGACGAAATATACCAGAAGCACAAGAAGATAAAAACGAGTTCCATCAAGAACACAGAGAAGCATATAGACAATCAAGTATACTCGAGAAGTGTTCTGTGCATACAAGAAAGACCCTGAAGAACTTCATCGACTACATTCTCACTACCTGTGAACCTGGAGCATACGACACTCTGTTTCTCAAACAGAAACGAGAAGAGGACTCAAACTCTCTTCTGATCGAATACAAGAGCTACACTGAGATCACCTGAACCACTTCTAAACTCTACATCTCTTGTTCTGTGATTTATTCTACATTTTGAGTAGTGTGTGTTATCTGTTGTATTAAACACACACACTGACTCCTGTACTTTCACTGGAGGATCTGTAAATCCTCAGCAAATCTTTTTGCACTCCATTTCCCACTGTGGATAGTGGTAGAGGTCTTGTGACCTGGACAGCTTGCTGCTGTTGTTTGTTTTCCCACGAAGAACTGTGGTAGAGGTCTTGTGACCTGGACAGTGTGTTCACTGTTGTTAACCCCGATCCAGGGTGTGGATCATTCTTATATAAAATTTTGAGAGGACTAAGTCTCGGCTTGAGACTGAACCTCTTGGTTAATTTTCTGTGCTTATAGTTATACTCTATATCCATACTATACATATTTATTTCATATTCCGCTGCTATTACTTTGAAATATAATCTATCTTCAAAGCTACTTTGATAATTAAATTCGCAAGTGTTTATATTTGTTATAAATCAGTAAGTTAGTTTCAAAAGTTAATTTAATCATAAGATTAAGTTAACTGAGAACTAATCAATCTTTGAGAAACTAATTGAACCTTTATAATCTATATAAATTCACTAAAGTTTAATTTGTTTTTGAAATTGGGGGATTTTAATAGAAATTGTTTTTAACAGAAATTTTAATTGGAACTCAATTCACCCCCCCTCTTGAGTGTCCACTCCGACCAACATACAGGATGTTAACCTACCCTTGGCCAAAGAAAAGTACAAGGAAAGGGTTAATTTCACAATCTCTTTATTATTAGAGGTTGTTTATACGTAATTATCTTCTGGAATCTCTTTATCATCCACATCCATGTTTCTAAAAAATGCATTACAAAACATTTTTACTGTTTACTAGAATATGGTTTAATGTCATTTATACCCTTATTTTTCTTTTTATAAAATGGTTTCAAAGGAATCATTTCGACGTTTTCTAAACAAGGTCCTTTTTAACCTTTTCGACAAAATTAAGGTAAGAATGTCTTTTTTAACTTATACGGAGGGTGCAACTATTTTCAACCATTGTAGAATAATCGAAGCTTCCCTTAAAATCTTATGAGAATATTTTCAAAGTAAATTTTTCCTTTTATAATTATGTGACTTTTAAATGATTTAAAAAGAGATATATTTCTCTCAAATAGTTTTGTTTTCATCTATGTCAACATACTTTGATGGATTTTAAGCTTATATGAAGTTGATTTATTATGATACAAAACTTCAATATTGTATTGAATGTTTTGTGATATGTTTTACTGTGGATGTGTTATTTTTATACCATTCATGGATTATGGAGAAAGTATTGACATTTCGTATTCTAGTTTTAATACGAATGTTTATGTGTTTTTAAACCTTTTCCTATGAAGAATTCATTAGACTTAATAAGTATTGGGTGGATACCACTATAGCTCCTCGATACATCGGTAGGTCTCATGAGACAAACTCGTGTCTTGTCACAAGGCCTTGACAAAATCCTATTTGTAGTCTTGGAACAAGGCCTTGGCTATGTGGTTATCATAGTCTGGCATTATGCATTCCATCATTATGAAAGTGGTTATTGATATTGTATGTGATTATTCAATTAGTAGAATATCCATGTGAATAAGTAAATGGCATTATTTCATTTTATTTGTCCCATATTATGATGGATTTCAAGTTTAAAAGGCTTTTTTTTAGTTATACATTACTTTAAATGTTTATGCTTATTTATTAAGGTTTCCGCTATATTGTTATCCTTATTGGGAATCTGAGATCAACCCTTTCTATGTTTTATTTTTTCCAGGATATGAAGAAGTATTTTATCAATGACCTGCAGGGATAGTTTGAGTGGATATGAGTGTGGTCTATGGAGAGAATATGTTGTTGTACTTTTTCATTTTATGATATAATGTAAACATTATGAATGTATCTAGTGATTATAAGGCTACTAAACTAATCGGTCTTTTGAGGCATGATCTTTTTTGATCATTCCAATGTTATTTAATATCGTACCGACTCTGGGTAACTGGGGTCGGGGCGTTACACAAGTGGCCTTGGAAGCCCCGAAGATCCTAAATGTTATTCGGGTGAGATATCTGGATGATGGTCTTGATCTTCTCTAGGTTGATCTCAATCCCCCTGTATCTAACAACTAAGCCGAGAAACATTCCAGAAGTGACCATGAAGGCACACTTCAATGGGTTCATCTTCATGTGACAAGCATAGAGGAAGACAAAAAATTTCTCAAGTTCCTTGAGATGGTCCTGGAGCTGGTGAGATTTGACCACCAGATCGTCCACATAGATTTCAACCAATGTACCAAGGATTGGCTTGAATATATGATTCATGGCCCGCTGATAGGTGTCACCTAAATTCTTTAAGCAAAAGGGAATGAATTGGTAACAAAAAGTACCTTGTGGTGCCCTGAAGGCTGTAGAATCCTCATTCTCAGGGGCCATCTTGATGTGATCATATCTGGAATACCCATCCATGAAGGATAGTGCTTGGAACCCAGCCATAGCGTCGATCAACAACTCCTTCACAGGAAGGGGAAAATCATCCTTTGGATAGTGATGATTGATATCCTGGAAGTCGATGCAGTCATTGATCTATTCATTCTTCTTCCTGACTGACACAATTTTAGCTAGCCATTTGGTGTACTGGACTTCTTTAAAAAAAAATTGGCTCTAATGAGCTTATCAACTTCCTCTTCTACCATGGATCCATGATAATAGTGCATCTTTGTGGAAGGCTTCTTGAAACCACGAATATTTGCAGGCAGGCCAAGGCGGTGGATGACTACCTAAGGATCTAGTCCTGGTATCTCATCATAACTCTAGGAGAACAGATCATGGTGTTGTTTCATGAAGTCTATGTACTGATGTTTCTCCTCGAAGGACATGACAACACAGATCAATTTGGGTCTTGGGTCTTCCTCGCTACCAAGGTTCACCTGTACCAACTCGTCAACTGTGAAAGAGATTCCCTCTTCAAAGGTAGGGGCATCCTCTAAATCATCTTCTTCAACTATGGAGAGGGAATCCTCGGCGGGAGGAGTCACATCTGAGTCAACAGATCCCAACAGAATTTTGGTACCCCCCTGAGCGGCAATGGACATTACATCGGGAGACTCTTGTACTGCCACAACCATAGTGATGAAGGCTGTTGATCTGATCCCATCTAGCCTTCCACCGATGGGGTTGTGCTTGATGATATCGTAGCAATAATTATTCATTGTCTTGAGCTGATAAATTCTTGCACAACAAAACAAGCACGTATGACATATTTTCATTTCCATGGGGTGGGCATCCCGATACCTTTTGGGGGTAGGAGGCTCTGGGATCACCTAATCCTGATTTTTATAGGAGTACAATGTGATTTTGTTCCATCACATAGACCTAGGAAAGTGTTCCCCCTTACCCTAGACACAACAAAGAATTTTCCCACGTTTGGGGTTGTAGCCTCCAATCAGTGCATTGGAAGGATATTTGCATCCTTTAGATCTATCCACAGGTCTGCCGCAGTCATGGCATGCTTGACCACATTGGTCCAAATCTAATTTCCCTTAATCTTGTAGTAGTTGGAATCTAGATAGTGGGCCTCAAAAGAAGAAAAGGGTGATGCGTAAACTTGGAGAACACCCACTCGACCATTAATGGAGTACTTGAAGCACTGGTGATATTATTAGTGAATCGTCGAATGCAGGTGGAGCCATGTCGTTCCCATCAACGCATTATAGGCGGTGTCCTGGGAGACTACCATAAATTTGTTGCAGGAAACTAGGGAACAAAACAAGGACTTCATGTGGATCTTACCAACTGATGTCTATTCTGTCATGTCATAACCTTGGATTCTTAGGTCAGAGGGCCTCAGGTTATCTTCAGACAATCCCAGTTTTCGCAGTGTCTGAGTCTGGATTAGATTAATTCCAGAGCCCATGTCAATAAGATAACAACAAGCCTCTAAACCATTGAATTGGCCAGTGATGTATAGTTGGTGAATGTGGCCCTGTATGGTGGAGCCCTCATCTTCTCTTGAGAATTAGATAATGTCTTGCAATTCAACCTTCTTGATCATCTCAGTCTGGAAGGCCTCTGCATCTGCTCCCTCCGTCTCAAACTGGAGGGGGCTCCTTATAGCCCCCGCTAGGGCCTCACACATATATAACAACAAGAGAAGGAACACAAGGATATATAACCTTTCTAGAATACTGTCATGATGGTTAAGAACATCGTACTTCCACACCAAGCATGAACTTCTTCTTGCAGAAGGTTACTCTATGACAGGAGTTATAGTGGGCCCTGCCGAATGGACCAACATATTACTGGTGATGGGGATGTCCCACTGCTCACTATTCGAGGCCTGAGGAGTACCTTACATACTAGGGCTAGCTGATCGGGACCAGTGTGACGTGGAGCAGGGTTGATCACGGCAAAGCCTAAGTGGCTCGGCTTGGTCTAGTATCACAAACGGTGGTGGAGGCTGACTTGATGACACCAGTGAGGAGGTTGTGTGTGCTTAGATCTGCACTGGGCCTGTTGTCTGGTCTCAATGGAATGCACATTCTGGCTGGAAGTTCCAACTGATGCTTCTCGATGACCCATATCGCCTCAGATCTACCAATGTTGGAGATGACTGGGGATGTTGGGAGGATTCTCCCGGTGCTCCTCATCGTCAGTAATCATGTAGGGGTTTACCAGCTCTATGGTATTAACCAAAGTATGCCATTGACTATCACTCAAAGATTCATCCTCTACAGAGTGGATTATGGGAGAAATATCCATCTCCAAGGTCATTGATTCACCTAGATTATGGGGTGACTATGACATTGTCAGGGGACTTTTCATTCCCTTGATTCACTGGCATTTTCTCTTCTGGGAAGAGGAGGGTTGAGATGATGATGCAGAAGTAGTAGTTGCATATTCTGAAGGGTCTGCTCGATTCATGCATGTACTGATGATACCATGGGAACGAGTTATCATTTTTAAATCCATACGGTCATCATACATCTGGGATCCGCAACTGGAAACATAATTCCCCTCACCCCTACTTTCGCTACTGCTATTTGGAGTCATGGATACACATGCCAACTGTGTTGGGGATGGGCCCAGCCTGACTATATTGTTGTCGACGTACTCTTGCAGCTAGTATTTGAAAACATAAGGCTTCATGAGATTGTGACCTTGGATCTGGTGATAGGGGTGGTAGTTGGGGTGATCAGTGAGGTTTTCCACTTCTGGCCTTCTGCACTTAGGCAAACGCACAATCCCCTTTTCTAAGGCACTTTGGAAATAGCTGGTGACTTGATTCTCGTTGAACGAGCAGGTACAATATCTTCTATCCAGAAAGGGGGTCCTTGGAGCTTGGCCCTGACGAGGATCTAGAGGAGCCTGTCGAGGAGGTGAAGCCTGATTATCCCACCTGGGTGGTAGATTCATGTTGCATGGGGCGCCTACAAATTTTAAAGCAGACACTGCTGGGCTGGAGGTTGCGCATGTGGTGGAAGGCCTCCATGAGGTTGTGGAGGAGGATCCACTAGCAACAACTCTAATCACATAGGGGCCTCTATTTGGGCCACTCCGACGGGCTTGGCTCTAGTTTCCCTTCTCGTAGGAACTACGGGAGGCAACAGACGTGACTGGCTAGCCTGTTCCAGGACTTCCTCTAGGTGCTGGGACTTATCAGGGAAGTCTCAGAATCCTCCAAGGTAGTTCTATGTGATCAGAGAGGGATCCCATTCCGTATTAACATTTTCCACACACATCGTCAGTAATTTATCCTAAGTCAGTGTCATGTTGAGGTAATACGTTGGTCATTTCCACCGGGCGACAAAGTCGGTGACGCAGTCATCAGGCCTCTGCTTGCACGTGAAGAGGCATGTGATACTTGTTTTCAAAGTGGTGGAGCTGAACTGGAAGAGGAATTACCTATGGAGGTCCTCCCATCTATTCAGTAATCTGATAGAGGGCGAGTTGTACCGAAAAAACGTGGTGTCTTCCAACGTCTCCCCAAAACACTGGAGTTTGGCATCTTCCTGCTACGCTGGATTTCCCAGCATGGGGCCACACCTTGAGGTAAAGTGGTTCAGATGCTGTGACGGGTCCCATGCCCTATTAAAGGGGGGGAATGTGGGATTTCCGAAACCTGGGGTGCTGGCAAATCATCCACCCACACCAGATATAGCTTGCAATCAGGTGGGAGTGCCACCTGTCGCGTTTCCAATGCCTCGAGATGGGCGATGAGTGACATCATAGGATCATCTGGGTGGGGGTCCCTATCTTGAATGGGGGACCTAACAACTAGTGTGTTTGTGGGTTATTAATCATGGTATGAAGGCCCAGCGGCTCATTGAGCAACTAGTGGCACGACCCTCGGGGAAGCAGGGGTAACCTGAGTTGGGTCTCCTGGATTGTCGAGTCATTCTGGAGAGTTTGGAAAGACATATTGTGTCATCTTGCTGTGAGCTCCTTCCTTAACCTTGTCTATATGGAAAGGATGATCAATATTTCTTGGAGGAAACTCACTAGGGGAAATTGTGTTTTTCCCTAATGTACTGCTCACGGATAGTCGTAATTTTAGCATTGTTCCGCAACGCATTCATCCAGCAGGTCATCAACCAACTTTTTCTACTCGGAAAGTTACTGATGCACAATGACCCTCTGAGGGTCATCCTTCTTCTTCTGAACTGAGGAAGATGGGTCAGAATGTTTGGTGGCCCCAAGGTTCTCTTTACCCTTACTGAGATTCTGACTGAGAACCAATACCTCGGTGGGATTAAGGATCCCCAGTAGATTCCTCTACAGGTGAGTAACCCTTATCGATGGGTCTAGTAGTAGTGGAATTCCCTTAGGCGATACATAACCATCAAGGATCTCTAATTAATTCTCACCTCCTGGAAGTTATTTCATGTTGACTATGACTCATCTTGGGGGCATGTCCCCAATATCACATATCGAGTTGGACTTTCATCGGAAAAGAATGAAGAGGAGGGTAGTGTACTGCCCCCAGCCACGAACTTGCACGTTGGGGGAATACTCCTTGATAATATTATGGAGTAACTTGAAACTCTAAACACATTGATGTTGGAGGGATCTATGGAGGTCTGGTGACTCAGGGAATTGGGCTACAGGGAGCACATCCAGATTGACCAGACGACATTGCTCACTAATGTCCTCGAAATTCGTTTGGCTCCCGGGATAAGCCACTCACTGATGATGAAGTTGGAAATGTGTTTCCCAAATGGTTTGACGAAAACATTCAATCCCCTCTAGTCTGAGGGATTTTGGCGCACTGAAATTCGGTGCTGCCACAGGCCAAAGAATCTTAGGGATGTGGTCCGCTGCGAGGATAACCCATAAGCTCCTATGTTTGGATTCAGGTTTTGACCCTTCATTACCCCACTCATCAACCAGAGGTGACTGAGAAATTTTTAGAGGTACCAAAGCAGGCCGTTGGGACGGTAGGCTGGCTGGTGGAGAGTATGGTGAGTGATCCAAAAAACCACCACATCTTGGGATATCCTCAAAAGAGTGTAGCAACATAGCCAACACATCATGGTAGGAGTGGATTATTGTCACAGTTCTTGGTGTAGGGACCATGGATACTGAAATGGACCTTGTTACTGCTCATCGGTAATTGGTCCCTGGAATAGCTCTCTGTGATCTCTAGTCGTGGTAGAGAGTGATTCTTGTGACGTCAGTGGTGATTGCACGACCTTAACCTGCGGGGTTTCCAAATTTTCCTCCTCTTAGATATACCTATATAGGTAGGCAAGAAAATTATGGACCTCATATTCTGGGAGTACTTAGCTGATGTGCCTCATTCCTACCCCAGCCCTTGATTCAAAGGAGCGAGGGGAGGGTACCCGCGCCGAGTCGTACTCTGCTTCAGAGTCTAATAAGAGGACTATTTTGATCTCTATTCGGGCCTTCCACGAATTCTTCCTATGGCAGTGATGACCCACCTTCCTTCCCCTGGATGGATCTTTGGGATAGGGTAGATTTATGACATGAGGAGGTCCTTTGGTCGTACTATTGTTGCGGCGGAGTGGGATTCCGCCTGAGTAAGCTGGGGTGCACAGAGCACCAGGACATATATCATAGGGGACATGGGGAGGACCTCCTTGGGTAGTGCTGGAGTGGGTAAGACCTCTGATAGAGCTAGTAGGATCATGGATTGGACCACCATGATTACTTCTTCTGATGACATCAGTGCGAGGAAGGTCCTCAAACTGGTCAAACTGAACATGGGTAGGATCTCTATGTTGGGTTCTGATGAAGTTATTTCGGCCTCCATACCTCTGATTTCAAGGGCGAGGACTTTTTATAGCTACTATGAGTACATGGTAAGGGGCCCTATGTTGGAGAGTCACTAGATGTGCAACGTCTCCACGCCGACGGTCTAAGGTAAGAGGAATGACTCCACACCCGGTGTAATGAGCACGGGAGAGACATCCATTCCGAACGTCCCCACTGTGGGGAAGAACCTCATTTGGATTGAAGGTGGCACGGGGTGGACTTCCATACAGATCTTCGAAGCGGGGATGATCTGTGTTCTTCATGTTAGTGGTACAGGGAGGACCACTGTACTAGGTGTCGTTGCCACATGTTAGTCTGTGGCATCCACTACTTGTGCTGGCGACCAAGTGAGTCGACCCAGCCTTCTCGTGGGGTCTTTGGGGGGGCCGATCCAGTTCAGGCATATAAAATCCCCTTCCCGGAATATATAGGGAGCTACTGATATGCATCATTGGTGTCTTGGGCCACAGTAGCCGCTGACGTTGAAACCCCTTGGTGGGCATCCTCTTCAGCTTGCGCCCGACGCTGGCGTCGGGTCGAACAGACCGGAGCTGGTGGTGCAGGTATGTGGATTACTTACTCCTCGTCCAGTAATACCGAGCAGCGGTGCTGACACGGCAGGGTGGGGGCCCTCATTGGGAGTCCATAGAATGGGACTCTGTCTGGGATGGCCTGTACATCCCTTACCTCATTTCTATAGGGCATGGAGTCGTCGAGGTGTTCTGGGGATAGGCTCCCAAAACGGTTATATGTTGGAGTGGGGAGCAATGTCTCCCTACACGGCCCTCATGGGGGCATTGACAATGAGGCACATATGCCTCTAAATCCAGGTGGTCCATATCCCTCATGGGGATGATCCCCTCCCCCTCGTATAGGCGCCCAAGTTCATTGATCACCCTCCACTGAACAACCTCAGAAGAGGATATTGGGCATGGGTTCCCCATAATCATGGGTGTAGAGTCTGTTTCGGAAGAGGCAGAGCTGTGAGGGACTATCGCGTTGGCACTATCCCAACCCCTACGTCAGTGGGTGGGCGGTGATCGAGTTCTGGGTGCAACAACTTGATTCTTGAAATCTAGGGAGATTAACTCATTAGCGATGAAAGAAAAAGGAATCAACATCCAATTACCTAGTGCCATCCCATCTTCTAGGACCGGTAAGAGGGGTCCAATGTAACAACTTCGCATATCGGGATGTCCAATGTTCTACTGCCCCAACATCTGGTGGGTTTCACGCCAGGACAACTATTTTCTTGGCTGGACCCAGTGCCAGATAAATGGATCCGGTGACATGCTAATCCACTGATGTATCGAACGCTAATAATATCCATATTGAGGAGAATAACTTACTTTTGGGTTCACCATTCCCGTTTCTAAAATTTTCTTCAGGGCACAGGAATCCATCTTGTTTGTGGACAGTGATACTATTTGTTTCCCTGCATTCCCGCTTTCCAAAGGCAGCCAACATCCACCCCTTGTTCAAGGACATTTTATCCATGATCAAAATGGGATGATGGGATGTCAGTTATTCCTTATGTGGATTCCTCCTTGGAACTCGTTACCTAGTCCTGGTCTCCCTTGTAGATTTAAGACATCGTTTATAAAACTCTTCCTAGTGCCATATCTTCATGGACACCAGTTAATTACACCGCTTCTGTCAGGACATTCCAAAGGGTCCGGTCAGGGTAGAAACCATCGGTCAGTGGATTATTCACATTATACATCGCTGGCATGTCTTGACGCTATAATACTGGCGCGTCTGGGCTTCTTTCCACTTTTATTGGGATTCTCTAGGGCTCTTATGCTTGAGGCATCCCACATCGAATGCAAGGAATCATATTCCATAAGAATGTATCTAAGGTTATCCTCGGCTTCCCATGTTTAACACAGGGTATGCCGTGAGTTTAACTTCTAGTGGAGATGGATCAGACTGATCGTAACACTGACTAGAGTGGATCAGATAAGTATAACCCTTGGAGGGTTCACTGATGTAAGGAGGGTGAGCTCTCATGACCTCATCAGGATGCGACTGTCTGGGTAAGAAACAAGATGGGTGAGGGAGTGTCGAATGAAGTGTATGTTTAATCGGATGAAACCTCCATGAGGACAAAGGTAATGTTGGGCTTGAGTCTCGGGGATACTTCTTACTCATCCTCATGGCAGGGAATCAAAGTCTGCGTAGTTCGGTAGGGCAGTTGGGACACCAGAGGAGGCGACCTATGAGAATGGATACGTGGATGGGATCTATAGGAAATACAACCTCTCGGTTGGGTAATGAACTTCCCAAAACACATAGGCTTCAAAGAGAGATCATGATGAGGCATGAGTGATGGGCTTGAACCATATAGATGCTTCCTACATACCATACCTTAGAATGGATCAAATTCCACTTAGTTTAGAAATGGGGGCAGTTGTGCACCGAAGTGAAGTGAGCTGGGACCAATGGTTGTAGAGATTGAACCTCAAGGAGGCTTCCTACGTACCTTGCCTTGGCCAGGATCAAATTCCATGTAGTTCGGAAGGAGTGGGAACCAATGTGAAGATGGTCAGAACCAATGGTTATTGGTCTTGAACCTCATGGAGGCTTCCTACGTACCTTACCCTGACAAGGATCAAAGTCCACATAGTTGGGAATGGTGGACATATAACCAACGTGAAGATGATCAGAACCAATGGATGTTTTTCTTGAACCTCAGGGAGGCATCCTACGTACCTTTCCTTGGAAATGATCAAAGTCCACATAGTTCGGAATAGACATGGAACCGACGTGAAGATTGTCGGAACCAATGGGAATTGGGCTTGAACCTCAGAGTGGATTCCTACGTACCTTGCCTGGGAAAGGATCAAAGTCCATGTAATTCAGAATGGTGCACATGGAACCAAAGTGAATATGGTTGGAACCAATGGGTGCTGGGATTGAAATCAGGGAGGCATCCAACGTACCTTGCCTTAGCAAGGATCAAAGTCCCCGTAGTTTGGAATGGACATGGAACCGATGTGAATATAGTCTGAACCAATGGGCGTGGGTCTTGAACCTCATGTAGGCTTCCTATGTACCTTTCCTTGGAATGGTTCAAAGTCCATGTATTTTGGAATGGTGTTTGGGGGGCTTATCCTCTTGGTTTCCCAGAGGGGATGTCAGGGTATATTCTTACTCTAAGACCATGTGAGTCATGCTCGGTGTGAGAAACAAGAGGCAGTAGAGACTTGCCAATCACATCACGAAGGTGCGTCCATGAGAAGTGGTATGGCGATCACTCATGGTTAGCGTCCCAATGAGGAAATAGGGACTTACGAACAGTTCACAACCTATGGAGATGGAGATTGGGACTTACTCTAGGGTGGAGGTCTAGGTTGTGATGAAGCCTAGAGGGAGAGGGATTTGGTACCGAAGAAAGGTGGAGTAGGGATGCTAACTCCTGCAAGAAAAGATAGGGGCTCACACCAGGGTGGTTGCTCTGTCCCTGCAGACAAACTCTGCTCCCATAAAGAATATCTCATTCCATGTGAGGAATTATTTCACCCCCGTAGTGGCCAGTGGGCATAGAGATTGTCCGAGATGGGGAACCCCACGTATGATGCACAGGGTGAGGTCACAGTTTAACGTCATGTGCTGAGGATGAAGGTGCTTAACATTTTAACTTCCTGTATCTCGGACGAGGTGGGTCCTCTTCACACCCGTATGAAATAAATAACTAGCACCCTCTTCACATTGGTGAATAGAGGGGACATGAAACGCTGTGAGTAGGGGAGGTCGTGAGGTGATCCCATTGGGGGTCCACGTTAGCATGACTATGCGAATAAGAAATAGATGTTAGCGTGCCTATAAGAAGAAGCATGAGGAAAAGTAATGTGATGGGCAATATCGTCCAACGGACATTGAAATTGCTTTGTGAAAACCTGAAGGGCCACACTGGAAGAGGAGTTGCAAAGCAAATGGTTTCATAGGTATAAGCCTTGTGGATATCTGGTGCTCCCTAAAGTGGAGGGGCTTCGTGAAGGGATGTGCTTCGTGATGTGAACTAACCTAGGATAAGGAATAATGCATATGTGCATATGGGAGGAGCTTTGCGAAGTGGAAAGTCATTCACAAAGAAATTCCTCACAAAGCATAGGTTCCTCGTGAAGCAAGGTGTCATGAAGCAATGGGCTTCACGAAGCATAGTGACCTTGCCTTAGCATGTGTCTGACATGTGTATGGAGGGTGTTTTGGGAATCATAAATGCTTTGCGACGACTCAAGTCCCTGTGTGGATCTTCTTCCTTCACGAAGGCCTATGGGCATAATGAAAGGAATCCCTCATGGACGAGGGGTTTAATGAAAGAAATAAGGGAGGCTCTTCTCCAAGAAAAAGTACATTGATGAGATCATGTTTCACAGAGCCTGAAGTGCTTTGTGATTTGCGAGATGAGAAGGTGAAAGGTCGGCTCATTTGTCCTTTGGGCTCAAGGGTAGCCTTGTATTTAAATTCAAGAGGCACCGCAATGTAGATATCACTCAGTATGAAGATAGAGTTTTCTCGGTGGTGGGTCATGAATGTCAAATCAGCTCATGGAGGATCCCTCCTCCTTGCTCCGCGATGGGATCATGAACATCAATTTCATTCATGGAGCCTCATACCTCCTTCCTCTACGGCGGGTTCGGGAATGTAAAAGGGGTTCGCAGAGCCACCCACCTCCTTGCTCCACAGTGGGCACAGGGACATGGGGCTCCGCAAAAGTTCTTCATGAGGCGGCCTCAGAGACTTTTCTATTGTTCATCTTCTTCCAAACTTTTGGCACCAACAATCCATCGAATCCTTTTTTTTGTAGGATATATTGAACACATGAAATTGTAAGAAATTTTACAACACCTTGTTGATCAATATTAAAATCAAGAAAATTCTCATCCTTTATAACCTCTCTCTTATTTTTCAACAATGGATCATCACATTCATATTTCAAGATCATCTATTGTAACGATGTTTGAGAAATAATTTTCTATAGTGTTTATGATTTCCCTTAACTTGCGATTTAAATGTCCATATCTATTAGGTATTTAATTAATGTATCTCATTGAATCCTCATAATATATTGAAAAATAGGGGTTTCCCACTTAATGAATAAGTTCCTTTGTTTTATCTTTTGGAATGATAATTAATTGAACAATCATAGTATTTAAAAAGTTCAAACAATCTCTTCAATCTCATGTTAAATTCATTTAGTGTGAAACTATTGATCAATTATGTGTGGTAAGTGTATATATCACATTTATCCTTGTAATGATAGTGCTTCTATATATAGAGAGAATAAAAAGTCACATTTATCTCTAGGTCCTGTATAGAGTAATTTTTATCATGAGGCTTGAACTATCGAGGTACATAATCAATCACCATTTGATTTTTCATGAGGATGTACCCAATTCCTTTCATAGATTCATCACTAAAAATAATGAATCCTTCTCTGATAGAGGGTAGAGTTAGAACAGGTGTAGTATCAAATCAATTTTTTAACTGTTGGAAACATTCTTCACAATCCTTTTTCCAGATAAACATGACCGCATTTCAATTTATCTTGGATAGTGGATTAGAATGTCCATCAATGTTTTTCACGAGCCTTGTATAATATCAGTTTAAACCTATGAAAATTAGAGTCTCATTCTGTCTTGTAATATCACTCCACTCCTCCACAACATTTGTCTTCACATGATCAACCATGATTCGTTCATTGGTTTTAATGTTCCCAAATAATGAATCTTATTGTAACCAAAATTCAAATTTTCTGAAATTTCCAAATAGTATATCATTCCTCAATAATTAAAAAATAACCCTTAAAAGATACATATGATCGTCAATAATTTTATAATATATGAGAATATACTTAAGAAAAGACTTTAAAAAATGTATTAAGGTGGTCCTTGATGTCTCTATTCATCAAATCCTTAAAAATAGTAGGATACATGATCAAGCAGAATGTAATAACAACAAACTTTTAATTCCAATACATTGATGAAAAGAAATTATTTGGATTATCCTTTTTCTTCATCCTAAATTGATGATAACCATATCAAAGATCAATATTTGTGAATAATTGAGTTCCACGAAGTTGGTCAAATAGATCACCAATCCTTTGAAGAAGGTTTTTTCTTCATTATGACCCTATTAAGTTCTCTTCAATCAATGAAAAATTGCTTTGATTGAACATTATTTTTCAAAAATAGAACTAGTTCTCTCCAAGGAGATATACTTATCCAAATATAACCATATTCGAAAAGAACGTGGTGTTTCATCTACAATTCCTCCAGCTCCACATTTTCTATTCTATATTGTGTCTTCAATATCAACTTGAATCCATGAATGATTTAAATGGAGAACTCTACTTATATTTCTTGGGGTGGTCTAGGTAATAACTAATTAAATATGTTATTTTATTCCTAAATGATGGGGAAACATTTATTTCATATGCAAAAATATTTTTCTTCATCTATACCAATCATCTCTATAAAGAAGGCCACAAGAGGTGCTTCTAGACAATGATCATGTCAAGATATCATTCAATACCATTGATATTTCTTTCTCTTATATATGATCTTAGTAGTACAATTTTACATCCAATCCATCCCTACTATAATTTTGAATTCAACCATGGTAATAACTACTATAATTACAATGATATTATTTTCACCTACGTAAGTACTAGAGTTTTTATATACTATTTATTTGTTGATAGTCCCTCTATGAGTCTTGACTGAATGTTCCACTTCGAGAAAATCAGGGGTTGATTCTATATTCTATTCAAAACTGGAGGAAATAATGGAATCTGTAGAAATATAATGAAACAAATTAATTTCTATCTTCTAGAGAACAACCAGAGTACTTTCCTCCACATAATTTGGAGATTCAAACTCAACTACAATGAGAGAAAAAGAATTATCTATTCTTTGGATCTATTTATCTATTCTTTTAATTTGCATTATAAAATCATATATATCATCAGAAACCATTTTAAAAATCATATCACATGTCACTACATCTAAAAACCATTATATTATCAATTTTATTTATTCCTCCATAGATGGGGCCTTACTCCACTAATGAATCTATCAACATTTCCATTAGGATCCATAAAAAAGCTATAGGCACAGGAAGAAATCTTTGTAAAGTCCATCTCATAGCTTCCCACAAATTCATTTTCCTTCTACATAACCTTAATGTATTCCATATTAATATTTCACATTAATATAGGGAAATATGTTTTCAAAAATTATCTCCTTAATTAATCAAATTATATTTCATTAGTCTCCCCTCTTAGATTTATTTTAAAACTAGTTTCCACCACTTATCAACTTCTCTCACTAAGAAGTACACAGCCAGGTCGGCATTATCTTATTCTAAACAATGGAGTACAAAAAATAACTTTTCCACATAGCTTATAAAATATTCATAAATCAATGGGTCTCTAGATTAACTATAATAAGGTTGTCGTTGATGCATTAAGGACTCCAAAAAGTTTTTCCCTTAGATGGGAATCTGGTATCTCAACCCAATTCATGTTATTTATCATAACACAATTCATTTGATTCATCATTCTCATAATTTTCTCCATTCCATCTTCTATAATAAGGTCTCTAGCTCTTGGTCCATTGTTCTCACTATTTATGTGGTTTATCCTCATTCCCATATTTTACGAAAAGAATAAATCCATAATGATTATCATGATTAATTTATTAATATTATAATTTTTAATGAATTTCATATATGAACGTATCATTCATAATTATTTTATTCTTCAACAATAATTATATTTTATGTAAATCCTTCATAATGTTTAACAAAAATATTATGACTAACCAAACATATCCACTGATACTATCAAACTAGGTGAACAATATAGCATATTTTCATGTACCATGTTATGTTGATTCAAGAATGATGAACCTTTTCAGGGTTGTTACCCTAAGGTACATTTGTTCCAGAACCATTTCCACTTGTTCATATTGAGATGAAAATTTAATTTCTCGAAAACCACTAACTTAATACTTCATAGATATCTAGGATGTTTTCTTATATCTAAACTTGGACATGGAGTTCAATATAATAACATGAAGAAATAATTTAAAAAAAACTGAATAGTTCTTTGATACCAACTACGACATCAGCCATTTTTTTAACATAACCATTCGTTAAATTGTACAAACAAATGAACTTTTAAAGATTAGTTTATTGTAAATATGGTACATAATATATGAAACATTAAATAATTATTCTAATCTACATGAATTATTTCATAATAAGGTTATCCGATGTAAATTTACCTTATATTATAACCTGGGGACATACATCAATCGAAAGGGTGAGCATAAGGCCTAGTAATGGAAAAAAAGTAAATAGTTTACAAGTGATCAGAAGAATTATCGATAAGAACGGGAAGAATATCATAAAAGAATTATGAAAGAAAAAATAGACACCTCATCTTAAAAATGAAATGAATCATAACATGGAAATGTGTAAAAACATTTAATTGATTCATTCATAAGAATTTTACTAAGGTGTATCATCGAGGTACCATAAATTTACCACGGTTATTCACTAAGGTATTGAAATACAAGTTATCTTTAGAGATTAAAATCATTAACCAATACACTATATCACTATCATAGAATACCCTTAATATTTACTAAATAATTTTATCCATGTATATCATAATAATACATTTTATAAATAACTTGTTTAGAATAATAGAATGGGTTTCATGTCAAAATAAAGGCTTTGAAAAGAAATGTTCCTAAAAAAGGACTTTTTTCATTATTAACCAACTGAAAATGATGGAATATTTCATATATGTTAATCATATAATAAAATAGATCATTTTCAAATATATTTTAACACACCTAGACAATACAGAAGTTTGGGTATTCATAAATGAATATTTGAGAATTTATTATGAAAATGGGATAAATTTTGTGATCAATATTTGATAGCATAATGGGTATGAAACATGGTTTCAGAAAATGTAAAAAATAATGGGGACAAGGGTATACCATAAAAAAATAAATATAAAAAAATAAATGTATAAAATAATATTTATCTAAAAAATAATTTTAGTAATTTGAAAGATATACAATAAAAAATGGGAACTTAAAAAAATGAAGTTGAGATGCCCCTTACCCAAAGGAGTGACTCCTTGAACTCAATGATTCGGACCATGAGAGCTTGAAAAAGCATTAGATGGATAATTGGGAGGTAAAAATATCATATCCCCATAGAGGGTTAATAGGTAATGAATTATATTGGAGAAATTGGTAGATTTTTATTGAAAAAATAGGATGATTTGTTTATTAATTTTTTTGGCCACTTAGGTAGTGGTAATTAAAAAGCCATGGGATTTCCCATGCTATTGGAAACTTCCGAAAACTATTATTATATATTAATCCAAAATAGTCATACATAATTTTATATTCAATGTTACATAATTATGATGACATTAAACATACCAAAAACTGAAAAACTTATTTTTTATATTCTTTGAAAAAATAGAATATTATCATAAATTCACACTAATATAATTTCAACATGATGATTTAAAAATTGATTGTAATTTTATGATAATAATTTTATATGTATAAAAAATATACTATTTAAATATAATAAACCATATTTATTTAAATTACCAGTAGATAAAATTTTTTATTAATATTCATAGTAAAATTCATAGTATCATTTACGACACATGAAATAAATATAGTTATATGGTAATTTAAATTTAAATTAGAGTATTTTAACCATTATATTTCATTAAAATAATCATTATTAATATTATCATATTATATTATAACAATTATTTATTTTCTAAAAATAAATATTTCTGATCGAAATTGTTTTTTATGAAATTCAATCTCAATTTAATTAAGAAAAATTATTCTTAAAATTGAAATGATGGAATAAAAATGTTATTTTAGGAAAGGAATGAAGCACTATGATGGAAAAACATAACCCATTATTGAACACACATAAGACCAAAAAGTATGTTGTGTGATGTTTGTACTTTTACAGGGTGGCTCATCTAACAGTGACCGAGTGGTAATATCCACTAACTTGAACATCTCGCATAGTCTATTTCATTAAATCATCACCTGTTAAATATCAGATTGGGATAGGTGAATCCCAAACACTAATGATGATACATTTCTTTAGTGTTACTATATATGGGATTAAAATGTAATAAAACTACTAGTTAAGGCCATTTAATCAACTTTCTATGCAAATTTTTCTTATTCAAAATTTTAATTATAAAAACTTATTATAATTCTAAAATTATTATCAAGAGTATATAATTTCCCAAGGAAATATTTACCAATAGTCATTAATGTACAATGATCATATAACTGTAAAAATAGATGATCATGTTTCCCTTTATATTCACATAACTAAAATTAACATGGGTTTTTGTGAATAGAAAATATATAACACTCCTTTTCAAGAAACAAATATCATTCAAAAATATAAATTGTTACACCTTGCCACACTATATGCAAGTCAAAGGGATTCTTAAATATACTACATGAGTTCTAGTTGATTCATATTTTCAATAACCACAATCTTACTCTTTCTGCCTACTCTTTACAATTGAGGAACTCATGGAACCACCAATGGAGAAAAGGGAACTCTCATCCACCCAAAATTACCATCTTTGTCAATTTCCATCATCAATTCCATATCCATCACGTCAACAAAAGAAGTGATCTTCTATAAGATAAAATGATAATTAATATCATGTCTAAGGACAACCTCAAATTTTTTAGTCTTAAACCTTACATTAGATACAATCTCAAGTGAGAAAAGAACAAGATAAATTAAGAGATTCTACTCAATTTCTATCTCAATATCCGATGCTATTTATTTTAGAAAACATTGTAGGATTATAAAACACCATATATTATTTATATAAAATATCTATGAAATGAACCCTAAATCCTATCCACTATAAAAATTCATTATTCTTCACCCTCACCATTTAGTCCCACCATATACTTCTAGGACCATATCTCATAAAAACATCACATTTCACCTTATTAGAATGAGTAATTTCGATGAAATGAAATAGAATAACTTTCTTCCTAAACTATTATTCAACCTATTAGGATCAATATATTCTTATAATAATTATTACTTATAGATAAATTATATCTAATAGTGATTTCATGTTTTATACCTCTACTGTTGAACAACTGGAGCCTAAATGGGAACAACAGTAGGTGCATATCCCAGAGTGTGGACAAGAAACACAATAATATCAACCAGACTCTAGTAAATCATAGGATATTATCATTATTTATCACCATATGCTTCCAATTGAGTAATATTCACTTGTATTCACAGATTAATGATCCTAATAAACATTAGTAAACCTAGAATACATTTTAAGATTACTGAAATCAATAACTCTAACAGGAGAATTGGGAAAATTAATCCCATAATATAAGAAAAAATAGTTGGATTTCATCCTATCCCAATAATAAGTAGTGAAAATACTACAATTATATCATGTTTTTCAGGATTATTCCTTTCCAAAACCATAAATGGTGACATATGGCTCTTTAAAATGATATTTATCCAAGACTCACGTGAAAAAACCACTTATGTTCCAATAAGACATATCTAAATGTATACGGATTTCAAGGAAGGATTATTAAACATGTTCTTAGGATACCACATTATCACAATCCATCCCATATACCTCACTACCATGATAACTGAGATACCTTTGGAAATTACCAAATGTAATTGGTGATTCAGTTGGATTCGAAACTAGAACCTAGAATCATAAAATATAAAAGTGGAAATAATGTTTCCATAAAACATCAGAATATAAAATATGCATGTATGTATTATCAACACTTCATGAGGGAATGTACCAGAAACCAAATATGTATAAAAAATTCAAAAATAATACATCACCAATGTTCTAAAAAAGATATATAAAACCAAAAATCTTAATGGAAACATCACTCAAAACACATGGAATCAAGAAGATCCCCCATCTCTATATGGTGATTTCCCTTTACTCAGACATAGCCGATTGAAATCTAAAAATTCCAAATTGAAAAGTTAAGATGTGGGCTATAAATCCTATAATTATATCAACATGTGTTCCATACTATATCCATAATAATAAACCAAATCATTCATTCAATTTAAATAAAACAGATCATGAATATACATGTTAATATTTAAGAAAATCATTAATTCAATTGAGATACCATGCATCCTTTGTATTAGACCATATTTACCCCTCACCGTTTGGTTCATTAATTTTCCAAAATTATTCTATTATTGGACATATCATATATGTGGTTATAGCTCCCATTGTGCAATTTACACTACAATGATCTACCCTTCCTAACATAAATGATTGTACTATTTTTCTATACAAAATCATGTTTATAATAGAATAAAAAAGACTATTTCTATTAAATGATAATAGAATTTTTTTATTTAAATTTTAAAATCATTATCAGTTTCTTAGAATAGATTCATCATTAAATAGGATGAAACATAATATTTTTACACAAAAGCTCATGGATTTTGTAGTGGAAAAGAATTGGGTATTGAAATTTATTTCCAAAACATAGCATATAGTTATGGAATACGGTGGGAGGATTTAAATATAAACCTATAAATTTGAATTTAATAAAAAAATACTTTAAGTCTAACTTAATCCAAGTAGACATTTTTCAATTTCAATGTTTCTCATAGATAAATAAAACAACCTATGATAGTGTTCAGAAACTCAAATAGAATACTACAAATGTTCATTGAAATTGAGTTAATTTGAATTATTTCATGAGTTATTTTAAATTGATATAAAATTATTAGGGGCACTATGATGAAGTGTTTAATACCCACAATAGTGTGTCTTTTATAGTCCATGAGTGTATGAATCTATTGTGCCTAATTTAGTACACCTCTAAACATGTAATTTATTTCATTTCCATTCATACCTTCTCCTTGCAATTTTTTTCTTTCAAATGTTTCTCTCAAACTCAGGATTATTGATGGGTTTGACCAATTTTCCTTAACCATGAGTTGATTAATAATGAATTATTTTATTTCTTGAAACCATTAGCTAACAATAGAAATTGATAAGTAATGACCAAAAATATAATCAATTTAATGTATTTATTATTAACCTAATCATAATCGGCAAACCTTCCTAGTAATCGTCTAATAAAGTTTATAGACCTGAATGGAGTTTTTTTTCAATAGTGATTATGATATTTAATAATTTTTTTATATACTCAGAACTATATAACTAAATGATTAAATTTATTATATTGTGAGTTTGATATCAAACCCCATTGATTATTTTGAGAATAATTAAGAAATATTAAATTCAATTTATTAAATTTTATTGAGTATGAGGGGAGAGAAAAATTATTGGTTTGAATCAAAAGGGAAAAATTCAGGTTTGTTAATTTTATAGTTCATGTTTGAGTTGAATAACAATTAATCTCTTTTTTTATATAGTCACTAGAATTAAATAAAATAATTATCTTATTCTTTCAGGTTTATCTATAATTTCATAATTTCAACTTCTCTTATAATAAATTAATTCATTATTATTAGTTAAATATGTTGTCCAAAACTATTTTTATAAATAATTAATATAATTCTTACTAATGTCACACATGAATTATATTATGTAGTGTATTGTTGTATGATTGATACCAATTAAATTATTATTTTTTCTATTAAAATTATAGGTATAGGGTATAAATGTGGATAGGATATATATTCCAATAAAAACAATAAACAAAATAAACAATATATACATAACAGTGTCCCCTATAAATGAAATCACTTAACACATGCATGAATTTCACCCTCTTTCTAGTATATATAGTATAAGAGATCAAAAAAATAATTCCTATGGTAAATTATCGTGATACTAGAATATTCTGTGAAACACTTCATACCCATAGAAATAATCCATATTGGAATTTCCCCTTTGAGTATCCACCGAAGAAATATATTTATATGTTAAATTGTACAAGAGGGAGATTAAATTATACTATGTTTCATGATTAAGATATCCAAGTCAATTCATTGGTTTATGTGTCATTAATGCATGGGTCCTAGTCAAAATATAAAAAAATTGTGATGTCCAAGAATCATGTCACCATGTTTCCTGACAAGATGAATGTGGTCACACCGTGACATAAAACGTTTGACCTTCCATTGAGATGTTCATAGCCTAGTCTCAAAAGGTGTATCACATTGTGAATTTTTTTTATATTCAAGGCCTGAATATTGGGTTATACCAAGAATGTTTACAGGCCAATTGTGTTTCATATATTCTTCCTCCATCCTCCTCTTCGATCTATGGAATCATTCCCTAAATAATTCATGATGTGAATTTGAATTTATATATTTTAATCTTGGTCATATTATAATATATTTCATGGATTTAATTTGTCATTGTCTCCATCCATAAGAAAAATAATATAATATAATTGGTATAAGTAGTTATAAATTTAATTAAAAAATTAATTAATATATTAAATAAAATTATGAAATATGAAATTTAGACATATGTTATGGATAATTATCATCCTATTTTATCACAATTTTTCCACCAATGTCTAAATTATAATTCATTTTAATAATCACTGTTATAATTGGAAACAAAATTATTTTTTATCTCATATCACATTCCTATTTCTATTCCCATTTTATTCAAAATGTTGTTTTATTAAACATTTATTAATGATTTATTTTGAAATATATATATCAAAATATTAATATCGATTTCCTTATATGATTTTATGTAAATATTACAACCCCTATTTAATTGGTGTCATATTGAGATGCTTTCGAGGATCCACTAATTAATGTTATATTTTTATAGTTAACTTTTTTAAAAGATTTAACATAAAATTATAAAAATACTATTTCAAATGTATCTATTAATTCATTTTTATTAAACAATATTTCATTTTTATTTAATATATTTTTCTATTTTTATTCCATAAAAACACATCTATCGACCATTTTTTTCATCTCAATAAATATTTCCCTCTATTCAATTATTTTTTGTAAACAAATAATATTCTAGTAATTTTATATGGAAATATATTTAAATGGTAATGGATATTTCTTCTTTCTATGAAACATCTCAAAATTCACTTAAAATGTGTATTTTCTATCAAAATCAATACTCTATATTCATTCAAATATTCTTTTATTCTGATGAAATCCATAATACTTATCAATATTTATAGTACCTATATATTTTCTTATCATGTAATTAATTACCTTATTATGATAATTATACATTGATAGAATATTGTATGTTTTCTCAATGTGATAGATATAATGAATAAAATATTAAGGATGTCCCCTGATAGCACTCCAATACATTGAGTAAATAATTAATCTCTATAGATTCCATGTTCATGATATATTGGTAAAATTCCTTAGTAATGGTTTATGCTAACATGCTGAATATCTTTGGTAATATGATAAGTGTTCCTTGAGAATTCAATGGTTCACTCGGTTAAGATGTAATATTGTTATATTTTATTTTTATCCTACCATTGAAGAATGCATTGTTAATGTAATATGATACCTTAGTGATCATCCCTCTTATTTTTTTTATTCTGAATCTTTAGTAATGATCTTTCGTTACATTCTTGTTAATTTCTATTTGGTATATCTTTATCTGTGATTCAATGTTATTCTTAATGTATTAATGGTAATTTTATTGTTGAAGTAATTATCATCATATTATTATGTTCATATTTTTATATTTTGAACTAATTATTAATCATTATATGTTCCAATATAATTGTTTATCCCATATTGATTTTATAAAGTCACAAAATTCATTGAATTTCATTTCATCATGTTATGAAGAAAAGTAATATTTATCATTTATCTTATAGATTATATTGTTTGAATACTTTGTAGACATATTTTTGAATGTTATAGTTCAATAATTTAATTTTATAGTGAAAAAAATATTTTTTAGATTATAAAGACATCTTTTGTGTTAGTTAATATTTTTTCCAAAATATGTAAAGTTACATACAAGAAAGGTATTATAAATATATTTAATTCAATATTTTCTTCAAGCGATGTAATTGAGAAGACCATGTTTTTGGGATTTTATATTTGGTATCATTGTAGTGTACAATTAACTTTATTAAAGAGGATGCAACATACAAATATTTTTTTTGAGATGTAATTGTTGAACATAATGTAAACAGTTTAGAAATCCATATAGGGTGGGTGAGGGGATATTAAATATTTTTTTTATTTAGATAAAAAATTATTTGTTAAAAACCTAGGGATTTGTATGAAATATTAGTTTATTTCTGGGATAATTTCAAGATGTTTTCTAATGTAGATTTTATGTGGATATCTTTAATATTTTAACCCTTTAATGATACTAGAATGTGGATATGGATACAAAGGACACACACCTTGGGGTATTCACCCTAATAAATTTCTTTTCATTATTAACACAATCTTTACTCTGGTCCATGATTAGTGGCCAAACGGTAGGAAACTAGATAAATACTACTAAGATATGTTGTCTGGTTAATCAAATTATAATTAAATTCCAATGCTAAATAATTATTATATAACTTATTTTTTTAACATATTATAGAACCACCCCAAATAAATGAAAATTGAAAAAGATTAAACTAGGTTTAACAAAAATATATTCTAATAAATTTAATTAATATCATATTTGAGGTAGAATTTGATATCATATTAAATTTATATTATGTTTTTAATTTCCCATTACTCCCATTAAATACGTTTAGTTTTTGTAGTAGTTTAATCAAGATTAAATAATGTTTATAATGGGCACCGGATAAAATCTATATGTTGTACTAGTGATTAACCTAATATGATAAGAACCAAAGAGATAAACCTTATAGTTCTTCCAACCCATCTATGAATAATTATATTTAATAACATTAATATTATAGAATTAATAATGAAATCAAGGAATTGAATGATTATGTATCTTGTTTATTTGGGTGATAAATATCTTATGAATGAATTTACAATTTCTTACTATCCAAAAAAGTGTTATGAACTAATAAATATATTTTCATAAATGTTGGGCATGTATTGTCTCAATAATACTCTAAAAATATTAATGATTTTAAATCTCACTAATACCATTGGTTTCTTACTAATGATTTTATTTGGAGTGTATTTTAGTAAATTTATTTTCTTTATTAATTCTTATCTTGAAATAATATACAACTATTTATTTAAAAAAAATATTTGTTAAAGAGTTCGGAACGCTATTAAGCATATTCTGGAAACACTCTTCACCGTTTATCGTTTATTGGAAAAACTATTCAATCAATACATAGAAGAAAGTAGTGTATGGAACAAACCTTACATTTATGTTGAATGATCAATGCGTATGATTAATGAAAATTATGTTTGATGAAACATATTGCGAAGGATCATTACATTTGGAAAAGAACCTTACATTTTCCAAAGACAAAAATTATGGTAAAAGAACCCTATGTAAGTATTGAACTTTATAAATGTATCGATCATTGACCTTACTTTTATAATCAACATTACTTTGTCAACCTTACGTTTTCTAAAGTTAATGAATTGATAATCAATATTGCATTTAGAGATCTATGGAGACATGAAAAAATGTATTGATCATCTGCCCTACATTATGAAGTTGAACCCTACATCTGTTATTTTGTTGTTTTGTGATGGAACCTTAGGTTTTACTTTCAACGTCAAAAATTAGAATTTATGTCTTTATCAGAGCATTTTTCAGCAGTATTTTCGGAATGTTAGGGTGATTTAAAACACAGTTTCAATTGATTCAAATTAAATTTTAAATATTTTAATGTACTATTTACAACAGATATTCTATCTTTTATCATTAAGGGATGTTTGGATTAATCTGATTTGTATTCTATGAATTTGAATTCACAAGATTTATCAGGAATCTTTTGCAGATCCAAAATATTTCTATAAGATATATATATATATATATATATATCTTTCTACATCAGATATTTATATAAAACAGTCTGTAGATTTCTTGGGTATATATATAATTCTTATTCATTACAATTTCTTGTAAAAAATTAAATCATTAATTACCGATCAAGCATCTCCGATTCATGGACAATATTTTTGAGATATTTATGCTCAAATCTGGAATAACAATGCTCTATTTTTGTTGTCATCCTTAAAATCAAAGATCTCTTGTGAAACCTGATCTCTTTAGATATTTTGAATATTATTATTCTTTTAATGACACGATTCATCTTTTATCAGTTGTGTTCTACTGAAACTATGAGATAAAACTGTTTTTTACCAAACCACATCTTATCTATTTTATGTTTTGATTGCTCCTATTCAGTCATGGTTGAGTTTCATCTTCTCACACTAAAATGTTGTATTATCAGTTCCACGTAAAATAACAATAAGGCTCTATTTTGTAAGACATTGTTTGAAAGGGTGACAATAGCTTGCACTCATTTTTGGATCAGACTTATGATATGAGGACTTCACTAGTGGAATTCACCAAACCTGCAGAGATGGTGACTGGAAGAGTGGAAAAGGGGACCTTTGTGTGATGAACCCTTATAAATTGATGTTCCTTATTCTATGTTTATTATCCATTTCATATATATTTTCACAAAAAAACATCTCCACCTCTATCTACTATTTATGTGAATCGACAAAATTTTGAAATTCATAAAAGAATACAATTCACCCCCTATTGTGTTTTGACTACAACTATTTTGACCTAACATTTAGTATCAAAGAATGTTCTTTTTAAATAGAGCTATAGTAAGCCAAAGGAATATGATTTTTATTAGTGAGGTAAATGGATAATGTCCTGGAAGGAATGTAAATGGTTCAGGCTCTATATTTCAATGTTGAGAATTATTGATGCTGGAAGTCATGAATGATAATCTACTTAAAAAATCATGGATTTAGATTATACTCAAGGATTGTTACTCCATACACAATTCTAAAAAAACTGAAACATGGTCTACTACGACAGAGGTGGAGTGTGATATGAATTATAAAGAAATTAATTCCATTATTTGTGGTCTTTTACTAGATGAATTCAACCATGTATCGCAATTCCCAATATCCTATGAAATGTGGAAGACAATTATAGTGGCCTATAAAGGTATTGAAAATTTTAGACAAATGAGATATCCTATATTGAAATTAAACTTTGATACCTTAAGAATGTATAATGCAGAGATCGTAACATATAATAATGGATTTATAATGGAAATTGTTGATAATATATCATATTTAGGTGATTATATCAGTCAACCTGATCAATCATTGAATGTTCAAAGAGTTCTACCACTAAAGTGGAATAGAATTTCTACTACAATCATTAAAATAGAATCTATTAAGAATTTTAAAATGGGAGAATCTATTGGAAACCTAAGGATGTATGAGGTTGAAATGGAGATGGTGTTGAAGAGGACAATGTCTTAGTAAAAAAGGATAAAACTGATTTTATTGTTTTGTACAAAAAACAGAACATAAAACTTAAACAAGAAGAATGAAACTCAGGCTCATCTGACATAGAAGTTTATCTGGATCAAATAGCTAAAAAAATTAGTAAATTTATAGGAAGAATAAAGGATTCGGAAGATCCTTCAAAAAAGATGATAAATACTCCAGGAAAATATGATGTTATGAGTGCAAAAAATTGGGTCATATAAGACCTGATTGTCCTCAATTGAAATAAGAAAAGTAAAAGACAGAAAAGAAATATTTGAAGAATTATAATTATGAGAAAAAGGATAAAAGATCTACAAAAGCCCCTTTACGTGTTTCTAAAGATGCTAGTACCTCATCAATCAATTATTCAAAGAAGGAAGAATCAAATCTGAAATCTAATATCTGCTTTATGGCTATAGAAGAGGAGGTACAATCCTCATATTCATCTGATTCTAATTCTAGTTTCTCAAATGATTAAATGACTGCCTACTGCACTATCCTAGAAGAACGATATGACTCTTTATTAAAAAAACACAAATAATTAAAATAAATATTTATAATGATATTTTAGGAGAAAGGGATACTTTACTTAATCAACATCAAGAATTTATTGATAAATTTAGTAAAACTACGTCAAACTGTACTAATCATGAAAATAATATTAAAAAACTATAGGATGAAGTATAAACTTATAAAAGTGATTATATTATATTTAAAAAATGTTAAAATGTTATAAATTAAATTCTTGGTAAATATGTAATTAAAAAGGAATAATTTGTTATAGGTATTAAGGGTGAAAACCCCAAACATTAAAAAACTATTTTGTTCCCAGTTCTAACAGCAGAATCATATCTACTGTTAAATGTTTTTATTGTGGTACTAATGTACATTATTCTAATGACTTCTATTTAAGAAAACATCAATTATGTGGTGTCAAACATGTTCATTATTCAAAAGATTTATCTAATTTTAATTATAACAGTATTGATCAAAATTGATCTGTTTGTATTCCTATGTCTTTGATAGCAAACACTATTGGACCCAAAAAGATATGGGTACCAAAACAAATCTTTTTTTTAATTTTACCTTGTAGTTAAAAGGCGAATGATGAGTAAAATATATATGGTATATGGACAGTGGCGTTTCATGATATATGAGTGGAAATTCATCATATTTATGTAATCTGACCAAAATATATGGAGTCGTAGTCACCTTTAGTGACAATGCCAAAGGATAAATTATCAGACATGGAACAGTTTGAGATTCAGATACTATCTCAATTAATAAAGTACTCTATGTACAAGGATTTAAGCACAATCTGATATGTATCTGTCAACTCTGTGATGACTGATACTATGTTTATTTTAATAATATCTACTATTCTCTTTTTAAAAACTATTTAATTAAATTTAGATCACCCATAATCGATAATTTCTACACTTTGGATATAAATTCATTGTATAAACAAAAAGTAAACTGTTTAAATGATAATGTAAATGAGTCCTAGATTTGGAAAATAAGACTTGTTTATTATAGTAGTTTTCTTTAAATAAGTTATATAAGAGATCATTAGTTTCAGATTTAGCTAGTCTCAAATTTGATAGTGATAGAGTCTATGATGCATGTCAAATAGGAAAGCAATACAAATCCTCCTTCAAATATGATAACAAAATTTATATTTCAAAGATCCTAGAGCTTATTCATATGGATTTTATAGACCATATAGAATAGAAATTTTGGCTTGAAAATAATATTTATATGTTTTAGTTGATGATTTTTCTAGATTTAATAGGGTATATTTTTTATAACTCAAAAATGAAATTTTTTCTTTTTTTGATTAATTTTATAAAATAGTTGAAAATGAAAAATGTTTAAAGTTAATTTCATTAAGAAGTGATCATAGTAAGGACTTTGAGAATCAATAATTTAATTCTTGTTTCCCAAAAATGGCTATTAAAATAACCTTATATACACCAAGAACACCTCAAAAAATGGAATTAATGAAAAAAGAGACATAACTATTCAAGAAATGGCTTGAGCATTGATGAATGGATACAGTCTTTTAACATACTTCTGGCTAGTATATATAAGAAAAATATGTTATAATATAAATATAGTTTTAATTTGACCGGTTTCCAAAAATACTCTTTATGAACTTTTCAATTAAAAAATGCATAAGGTAAAGTACTTTAAGGTTTTTGAATGCAAGGTATATATCTGGAACACCATGGATAATCTTGGAATGATTGATCCCAAAGTAGATGAAGGAATATTCATAGGATATACTATAACATCTAATTATTATAGAGTATTTAATAAAAAGTCATTTATTATTGAAGAATCAGTTCATGTGAATATTGATGAACCTAATCCTTTTAATAATGGAAAGATCAAATAGATGAAGTTGATGATTCTTCTAACAACATGATACTTGATACCATGAAATATGATTTTGAAAATATATATAAAATCCATTACAATTCATAAGAACATGATACTAAGGAACATAAATGTATTGTTCCTAGAAAGCCTATAATCCTGAAGAATCACCTTTTAGAGACTTTTATAGGAGATCTTGACAAAGGAATACAAACTAGCAGAAGGGTAGAAAACCCAAGTGGTATATTATAATTTAATATTTCATATAGAGCCTAAGACTTTTAAAGAATCCATAGAAGATTAAAGTATGTTATTAGTAAATCAATAAGATCAGAATAAGTTTAAAAGAAAGAATCTATGGAAATTAGTTGAAAGACCATCGAGTTATCCAGTTATGGGAACTAAATGGGTGTTTAGGAATATACAAGATGATCAATATATTATAATTAGAAACAAATATAGATAAGTTTTGACATCCCAAGTAATTAAAGAATAATATATTTTCATATCTATGTCTATTTATGAATTAGATAGTGTTTTAGAGGCTTAAAATTAGAATAAATCCAATTTTAAGCTTAGGATACTCTAATATTTTTAAAAGACTGTTTTACCGCCTTTTGATGGAAAACCATTTTTAAATCTAACTTTTTAAAATTTTATAGGCTATATATGTCAAAATAAACTTATTCTTTAGAATTGGGACATTTAAATGTACTTTGGATAAATTTTTGGTATTTTTCTGACAATGTACATTTTTTAATGAATAGTGAAAAATACTGCATTTTACTTCAAAACTGTTTTTTCATCAAATTTAATTATATGGATAGATTATCTTTTTAATTGTTTTTAAATTGTAATTAGAATATATTTTTAAAATTTAATATAATATTGGTCATTACAATTAATTTCACTTTGAAAATAGACATAAACAAGTATCAATCTTTTGATAGATATTGTTTCTTAAAAACACGCTATTTGTTTTGACAACGAGAATTATTTTTAAAATAATTACTGAAATTTCTATGTTTGGAATTGGGTAAAATGGATTCCATATTTGGAATCATAAGGTCCAAATTTTTTAATTAAGACCCTTGTTTTTGGACGTTATGAATAGTAATGACGACAATTATCTTTAATTATCGTGATTAATTAGTAATCGGATAGTTAAGGGTAATAAAATAATAACTTAATAATATAAAATTAACCCAACATGTGTCCAAATCCTCTTTTTTGAGTCATGGACGACCTGAGGAAGCTTTATACCAAACTTGAGGGCCCATGGAATCACTTTTGTGTGATAGTGACCATTTATCATATTATTTTTAAAGAAAGGAAAATATAACCAAACTATGTAACACCTAAGTAAAACAAATTTAATTTTGTTTAAAAAAATGATATCTTAGACTATAAATAGTAATTGGAATTATAATACAATTTCCTACATCATGTTTTTTTATAATGTTTAGACATTAAATAAAGAAATTTATTTATGACACCATGATGATGCATTGATTACCTCATTAATGAATTATTTAAATAAAATGAAAAGATAATGTAACATCTAAGACTTACACTTTTCAAAAACCTATTAGATGGGAGGGTTTCGAACCCTTATCACCTTATCCTATAAATATATCATTTTGGGACCTTTAAAATCCCAACACCATTTTATAATAAAGTAACATTTCAAGACTTTCCAAAAGTGACCCTCCTCCCTCTTATAAAATGTCCCCACCTCTACCCCGTTACCAAAACCTCTCAAGCCCTTCGCTCATCCAACCATTGCTCATATTATCTCTCCACATCCCTCTATTACTCTTAGAAGCCCAAATTTCGGCAGAAGTCTTCCCAATGATTCCTTTGGCTCAAACCAAAAAGAGTTACCCGATTTAGAGGTAATGTCTTCTCTCGAGTTTCTTCCTTTTATTTTGTTTCTTCACTCACCACTATATTTTTATTATTTTATCCCATTATAAAAACAATTTCCTAATTATACTAGGATGCTGTTATGATAAGTATTGTACCTACACTTACACACACCTCCGTCTAATGGTTAAAGAACATACTGTTTTTGTGGGTGGTGAATTACTGTCTCATGAAACGATGATTGTTCAATCTTCTTTTAACACCTTTCATGGTAGCCATTAAGATGTCCCTGTATTTATATATGATATATATTATGTTAATGTTTTCTTTTTGTTTCTGTTTTTTATTATATATTGCAAACCTTTATGGTTTCCATTATGCGTAAACACAATAATTTAATTTGAGGAAGTGCGGAATACCGCCCCCTCAAAGTGATATGACTCATTCATACCATATGTGGTATGTATAAAGGATATCTTTAATGATATTATATATGATAAAATACTGGAATTATAATACTACTATGTATCATTATGTTTAATTCCATTAAATATGAAATAGAAATGGAAGTAGCGTTCATGCGCACGTACGGCTTACCGTCTCCATGAACAGTGCATTTCATTTATTACCTATAATGGTTATGTACAAATATAAATACATGTATATTCAAGATATATATGATATATATGATATCCAAATAATGAATATAATTATGGATATAATTAACCGTTGACCACATGAACAACATGTAATTATAAGACATCCATTTTTGACTTAAGTACCTAATAACGAAAAAACAAACATTATTAACTTAAATGATTAAATAATGATTATAACATGGAAATAAGTGATATAAAAGGAATTATAAACATGAAAATTTTCTTAATAAAGTATAGATTAACTTTAGTTTATTATTCAAGAGATTAAATAATGATCGAGTCAAGTTGGACATGAGGTAAGGGACTTCGTCTCAATCTCCTTTCATTGAGGCATATTTTGTTTTAAAACAAGACATTCTTTTATATGTTGTATAAACACCTTTGAAATTTAATTTCATTCAAAGGGAATCTTTTTCTACAAATAGTTTTACTAAACGACAAAAATGAATTTTTCTTTTAACGCATGTGGTGACAAAAACCTTTCCGCCACCGCGAGTATTATTTGATCTTTGTCTTCCTCAAAAAGCTGTAATTTTTTTAAATGAAAATAAATACCATATAATCTATTATATATTTTGGTATTTAAAATGGTTTTGATAATGGATTTTTTATATCAATATATTTATGTGATATATTGTGATTGAAATGTAGAAATGTTTTCTTTCATTTATATTTGTTTTATGTCTAATGATTTTGTAATGGTACTTCGACATTTGATGGGTGGCTACGTGATAAACCAAATGATGGGTGGTGCTGCGAATACCAGGATGGGTGGTTACGTTATAACCTCCAATGAATTGGGTATGGATGTCAGCGGTATGGCTATTCCATTTAGTGACATGTGTGGAAGTCGACCATATGTTTATTCCATTTAATAATGTTTATGATCCATGTTACCTTTATATGTTATGTGTTCTTTATATTGTTTTTAAGGTGATATTTTGATTACAAAAGGGTAAGAAATGATATTTTTTCATTGAATAGTATTTAATACTTTGTATAGGTGAGAAGTATTTCCTAGGATTAGGTATTCATGGTTTACTTGTTGTTTTGAAAAACTAATAGTTTCCTTCTTTGTGTATTCCTTACTGAGATTTTTATCCTCATCCCAAGTTTTTGAATTGTTTTTCCCAGGACATAAAGTGGAATAGGGTCAAGGATGGGATCCAACAATTTTGTGCTATCTAAAATATGGAACTAGACATGACTCTTTCTGTCAAGAGTTTTTTATTTTATGAAAAAATGGAAACTGAGTCGAAGTGTCTACTTTGTAACTTTGAGATGTAATAGTTATGGCCGAATTATCTAAAACTCTAAACCTGATAATATCCTCAATGTGAATTATTCATTTGATTCAAGATTAAGTAATTTTTTAAGGTTGGGTCCTTATATATACATCTTATATGAATTTTAAATTATTTCAGATAGATATAAAATCTACTATTTTAAATTTCTATTTAATATAGGAAGTTTATGTTGAGAAACCTCTTAGTTTTAATAATTATCAAAAACCAGATTTTGTTTTTAAACTTACTAAAGCTCTTTATGGCCTTAACCAAGCACCTAGAGATTGGTATGAATGATTGGGATCATTTATTATTAAAACTGGTTTTATTGTTGGTTTGGAAGAACCATCCATCTTGAGAAAAATAGTTTGTTCTAATTTATTATTAGGTCAAATTTATGTTGAGGATGTTATTCTTGGATCAACAAATAAAAAAATTGCAATGATTTTTCAGAACATTTTTAAAATGAATTTGATATGGGCATGATGAGAGAATTAAATTTCTTTTTAGGAAATCAATTTTTTCAAAATGATTTTGCAAATGTATTAAATCAAGAAAAATACATTACTGATTTTTTGAAAAAAAATTGGTTTTGAGAACAAAAAGACATATTCAACTCTCATGTGTACTAATATTAAACATTAATTGGATGAAGCTAGAAAACCAGTGGGCTAAAAGTTATATGGTGGCATGATTGTATGTTTACTATATATTACTGTTAGTATACCTAATATTATGTTTCCAGTATATCTTTAGTATATATTTCAATCAAATCCAAAATAATCTTATCTGGCTGTTGTAAAATGGATTATTAGATAATTAAAAGGAATAGTTAATCAATATCTTATTTATCCAAAAACTTCTGATTATACTTTATTATCATATTTAGATGATTATTTTGGAGTATTTAGATTAGATATAAAAATTAATTCAAGAAACTGTCACTTTTAAGAAAAATCATTAGTGTCACGGTCAAGTAAGAAGCAACACTCGGTTGCAATATTAACATCCAAATTAGAGTATATATCCTTAGGCAGTTTTTGTACACAAATGTCATGGATGAAAATAACACTTATGGAATTTAGATATAATTATAATAATACACCTATTTTATATGATAAAATAAGTGCTATAAACATTATAAAAAACCCAATGAGTCATTCTAGAACTAATCATATTGATATTAGACGTCATTTTCTAAGAGATGATGTTATTAAAAAGGGTATATATTTAGAATTTGTTACTACTAGATATCAATTAGCTAATATTTATTACTAAACCCATTAAAAATCTTTGTTTTTATTTTTTTAAGGGTGAATTAGGTTTAATTAATTTTTAATTAAATATTTATTTTATTTTATTTATTTTATTGTATTAATTTTTGTTTCATTTATATCTAATTTATTTCTATGAATTTTATTTACATTTATTATTTTTATGTTGCTATATTTTGGTTAATAAATTTAATATTAAATTTATTTAAACCAAAAAATAATTATGTTTTTGTAATAATTACTCTGCGACATAGGAAACGAGGATAGAAGTTATTTTTCTGAAACGGTTCATTTTTCAAACCCCACATCTTCCAAATCCTATTTACCGAGAACAAAACAAATACTCACTTTTACTAACCCAAAATCTCTATTCATCCTTCTGATACCAAGAGACCAAAAAACTCAGATTTTTAGATCCTCAAGAATGAAAAAATACAAGATAATCATAAAAGGAGAAGGAAATGATCCAAAATGTCAAAGCATTTCAGGCAGAAAAATTCTTTTGGGAAAGGTGATTTATTTCGAATGGTTATGCCACAAGAACATAATTCTAAAGTAAGCGCTATCTTTTCATGTTCTCGAGACAGCTTTCAATGACATAAAATCAGAATTTCTTTATGAGTTACAACCAAATTCCTTTTATAAGAGTGTGCAGTTTATTTTCAGAGATATAGAGGACATGATTTTATCATGTTTTGAAGATAGGGATTTCTCTATTTCTTCTATTGACTTCACAATGATTTTGAACTATACACATGAAGGAGTATTTCATTTTGATCTTAATTCGATTGGATATAAGGACCATTCTTCCAAGCACATTATTCATTTTCTTTTCAAGTCAACACACATCAGAAATATGTTTCTAAGGATTTACAACCTGATAATAAGATTTTAGTAATCTTTATTCAGAATAGAATAGCATCAAGGATAGACGAGATGGGGAAAATCATTTACCTAGATATGTATATCATTTTTCTTTTTTTGGGTGATATCAAATTAAATTTCCCAAGGTATTTATTTAGATATTCTCATTATTGTTGTTCACCTGATGTGATAAAGAATTTTTATCTATATGGAAAGATAATTTCAAAGATTTTTTAAGAAGGATATGATTAGACTGGTTGAGGAAATATTAAAAGTTCATCATATTAATGTGTTGAATTCTACAACATTAAGAAAATATGGATATTTTTAGAGTAATACGAAAAGAAAAATTTTACCTATTGGAGTTGAGGAAGAACAGAGTTGAGGAGATTTTTCTCAGGGGGAGAAAGATAGTGTTTGAAAGGAGGGAGTAGCTGAATCTTGAACTGATGTAGTTTCACAAAAATCCAAAAAAAGGCTTATATTATACAATGAAGAAGAAGTAGAGGAAGAAACAATTTAGGAAGGAATTTTAGTGAAACCTAGAAAAAGATATGCTCTTCATGCTGAAGAGTGAATGTTGGATTCTGGAGAAGAAAAATGCTCAGTTAATTTGGAAGAAACTATTGTTGAAGGGGAAGTCTTGGTCGAGAGTCCAGATAGAGAGCTTGGGATTTTACCTTTGCTGAGTGAAAAAGTAAAAGTATTAATTCTAGTAAAAATATTTCAATAATTGAATATTCAATATGAAAATGTTTTATAAATGTTTTTTAGAAATGATGTTACTGCAAAAGGAGATGTTCACAAAGGGAATCATTTATAAGAATCAGTTACAGATATTCATCCTTTAATTATATATCACACTATGGGGAAGTCAAATCGTATTTCTAGTGGGCAGACTAAAGGTTTTGATAATCTGTCATTTTCAGGTGATTAATCTATAATAAAAATAGTGATAGATCCCTTGCCTACTAAAAATGAAAATCGGGATATGAATGTATATGAGGGGACATATGAATCCTTATACCATCAAGTTAATGAATTTGTGATGATGTTCAATACGACTCAAGAGGGTAATTCCACTCTGCGATAGGAATAAGAAATTACAAAGAAAAAATATTCAGGAGCATAATGAGAATATTGTTTCTAGAAGGGATTTTGATTCCCTCATAAGAGACATGTTAAATGAGATTGGGAAGATCAGATCTAAATTTTTTTCAAAAAAAAATTTTCATAATTAAAATGGTAATTGGGATGTTAGTTTGAATCTATGAAAGGTTTAGTGAATCCAAAAAAATGCATCTACTCCTACCCCTACAACAAGTCTAGATTTAATAAGTGGATTTCAGGCCATTAAATCTTTTATGACAGATGTGAATATTCAACTTCAAGATCATCAATGCAATAGTGATCCTCTATCAGTTTTATTTGACAATAAAAAATTTCTTATGGATCAGTTAACTCAAGGGGAACCAAGCGTTAGATTGATGTTCATAATGTTTTCAGAATCATTGCAGATGTTCATGAAGCAAGATGAATGTCTTTATGAGTTTCTTAATGAAAAATTATGAAGATTTTTTTATCAATAATGATGCCAGGAAGTTGTTAATTCAGCTGGGAGATAGTTTGATGAAGAATATGATATTACATATGTCTGATCCGAAGGACATGTTTGAAGCCTTACATAATTCTCATCTATCCAATCCTTAGCCTTCCTTTTATTTCCTACCTTGTCCCACTACAATGATAGTTTTTTTCATAGTTACTAACTTTATTATATTAATTTATTTTTTGATCAATGAATTTTTCTGTTATCTGTATGTTTCATTTAATTTTTTTATCTAATTTTTTATTCTTTTCTATAGTGAACATCCATTTATCTTTATTTATTACAGTTAATTTTAGTTCTCATTCTGTTCAATATTACATGTGTTTTAGTATATTTCTATTCATTCTTTTTTATATCACAGAAGGGAAAGAAAATTATATTTACACAATATATATTTTATAATTTTATTTGATAAGTAAAAATATTTCTTCTTTTTTGAAATAATTCATAAATAATTCATAATTTTTATTTAGCAGAAATTAGATGACACAAAATTTTATTTTGAGAAATTACAACATTCATTATAAATCTATCTTTTGGGGAGAAGTTCAAGCATTTCTTCTCTATCAAAATAATTATGTAAAATCGAAATTCGTTTTCTTCTAATGTTTAAAAAATAATAACTTTCTTTCCTCATATTATAATTTAAATTTACATGTTTTTATCATAAAAAAGGTATAGATTTATGGCCATGTATTTTCTCAACAATAATCTATAAATATTAAGGATTTTGATGCTCACAAATACCATTGTTTATTTTACTAATGATTTTATTTTGAGTGTATTTTGAGGAAATTTATGTTCTTTGTTAATTCTTATCTTAAAATAATATTCAACTATTTATTTAAGAGAAATATTCTTTAAAGTGTTCATAATTATCTTAAGCATATTCTAAAAACATTTGTCACCATTTTTCATTTACTGGAAATAGTATTCATTCAATACATCGAAGAATGTAACATATTGAACAAACCATACATTTGTGTCGAATGATCAGCACATAAGGTTAATCAACATTATGTTTAATGAAACGTATGGTTAAGGAACATTACATTTGGATATTAAAATTATGTTTTCTAGAAAGAAAAAGTATGGCTAAAGAATCCTACGTATGTATCGAACTTTACAAATGTATGGATCATAGACCTTACTTTTATAATCAACCTTATATTTTCAACCTTAGGTTTGGAAAAGTAGATAAATGTATAATCAATTTTACATTTAGAGATATTTGCTGACATGGAAAAATGTATATATCAGCAACCCTAGGTCATGATGTTGAACCCTATGACTGTTATTTTTTTGTTTTGTGAATGAACCTTATGTTTGAAATTTAAATGTCAGAAATTTGAATTTACGTCTCTATTGGAGCATTTTGCAGGAGTCATTGCAGAATTTCTGGGTGATTTAAAATTCGATTTTGATTGATTCAATGCTTATTTAAAATATTTTAAATGGATTTTTACAATATATATTTTCTCTCCAATCCTTAAGGGAGGTTATGATTAATCTGAGTTGTGGTATTTGAATTTTAATTCAATCGATTTATCAGGCGTCATTTGTGGATCTAAAATATTTCTATGAGATATATAGTTATATATATATATATATTTACGCATCATATATTTATATATGATGATCTAGAGATTTCATGGAAACATATATAATTTCTATTCTTCATGATTTATTATAAAACATTAATTCACTTCCCAGCGACCAGGAATATCAGATTCAAGTACTATATTTAAGAGATATACATGTTCGAATTTGGAATCATGATGCTCTGTTTTTTTGTAATTTATAAAATCAAATATCTCTTGTGAAACATGATCTCTTCAAATATATTTCTGTATTATTATTCTTCAGAAGACTAGATTAATATTTTATCTATAGTGTGCTATTGAAACTACTAGCTGTATATATTTTTTACCAAACTACATCTTACCTATTTTGGGTTTTACTACTCGTATTCATTCATGGTTGAGTGTCAGCTTCTTGCACTAAACTGTGGTTTATCGGTTTCCTGTAAAAGAACAAGAATGCTATTTTTTGTAAGCCTTTGTTGGTAAGGGTGAAAGCTACCTTTATTTGGTTGTGGATCAGTCTTCTGATATGTGGACCATACTAGTGAAATTCACCAAGACCATAGAGAGGGTGATTGGTAGAGTGGACTAGGGGACCTTCGTGCCCTGAACCACTATAAATTGTTGTTCTGTGTTCTTTGTTTATTATCTGCTGTATGTATATTTTCATACAGAAACATTCCCATCACTATGTACTGTTTATGTGAATCGATTGAATTTTGATATTCATAAAAGAACACAAATCACCCCCTATTTTGTTAACATTGTATCTATTCCAACATTATAAAAATTGAAATGGGAGATGTTTTATGTACGAAAAACGAGGGCATAGAAAAATTGGGTTTTGATAAAAAATAAAAATATATATTATCAAAATGAAGTGAAATAGGTTTTTCCTAATCATGACTATGATATATACATATATATATATATATATATATATCAATTGATAATATATCCTGATTTATGGCTATATTTTATATACCATTATATAATTTTATTAGTGGTGAAATTAAAAATTATGATGATGTAATACCTCAAGTTTTTAAATTATATATCTTTTTTAAACCCAATGTTCTCAGTATCATTCCTAACACATAAAGTATATCGAAAAAAATTACACCACAATATTTAAATTTAATTTCAATTGAAAAACATGTGGTATTGAACATATTTTTTTACAAGAAACCCCTAGTATAGATGTCATGTGATATAATAATAATTTATAACTGAGATATTAAATTGGATCGTATGAATAGTAATTAACTCATTAGGAAAATTATGCATAAATTTTTGAATTTATTTGAATTTATTTTTTAATTCAAAATAAAAAATTCCCATTTTTCAGTGAAGTATTTTTTTCATAAATATATGTTTCGTTAAAAAATAATTACTTTTGTATATTATGTGTAATTGAATTATAAATATTATATTGCATTTTTTGGAATTTTATTTTATAAAATGAATATAAATCATTAATACAACATATCAAAAATATCTTATGTTTATCATTTTTAATTTTCCTAAAAATATGTATTTTCACGGAATAGTGAAGAGTGATGCTTTTTTTATAATGTTATTTATTATTAATTAGAAGTATAATTAATTTAGAAATTTATATTAATTTTACAAATATAAAATTTAGTTTAAAAAATATAATTAATTACATATAGATCAACATTATATTTTTTTAGGGTATTTTTATTTTGGGATTAATAATACTTTTTTTCTCAAAATTGTTTGAATGTACAAATTGTGTTTTTTATTAAAATATTTATTTATTATATGTTATATATTTTTTAAATTAAATTATAAATTATTTATGTAATGATATATTTTAATATTATTTTTATTCTTTATGACGAATTAATTATAAGTTAATTATTTTTATTCTTGGAAATCTTGTTTGTCAATATATCATTTCAAATAGTCGAACTGGGTCTATTTTCAATATGATATTTCCTCGAATATGGGTTAAAGTTGGTATGCCGAAGCCACTTGTGGAGTTATTTTGGATCACTATAGGTGAAGAGTTACTTTAAAACAATTATATTATTTTTGAATCATGTTGTGGATTATGTACCATGTGTAAGAATATGGGACATTAATTGGAGGATTTGAGGTAAGAAGGAAATATATGTGGAAGGAGTCTTTCATAAGTGCTAAGAAGATGAGTCTTGTCCCAATTAAGGTTTCTATTTTTCATAGAATACCCTTGTTGGTGTATTCTATTAGACCAATTATAGGTTGTGAGCTGGTTGATCAAGGTCGACCTCACAACCGGGATGTTGAGACTATGAATTTTTGGGAGGCAGTCGAGGGGGTGTCAATAAGATCCAAGGATACACCTCCAGACCTGGATATGTTTGTGATATTTGGAAGGATGAAAAATGATTGGGGTGGGTGGATTTATATTGATACTTTGTTGTTTCATGGTGTTTTATAGGCATCAATGGATGTCATTTCATGAGTTTTTTATTCAAATTCAATTGTGGTGAATACAGACACTTTGACTCTTAAGGGTTCTCTTGCTATAGTTGTCTAATCTGGTAACAATTGTAACTCTAATGTGGAATTTCAAATAGAGAATAAGAGAGTACCTAGGACTCATATATTTTATTCATATGATGAGTTAGTTTGATCAAGGAAAGTTAGTATTGATGAAGGTCGGGAAGAGGTCCATAAAGAAACAATTAGGTCACGTAATATAAGGGAGGTGGTTGATATTTAGATGGGTAACCGTTTTTAAGGATTATCTATCAATGATACGGTGAAAGAAATTGAACTTGATCTAGTAAGGTTCTCTATGGATGAGAATAAGGTACCTATAAATGATTCTAGTGATGATAATTCCAGACAATTAGTTGGTGATTCAGTTGAAGATGATCTGGGAAACAAGCATCCAAGACTGATGAGAAGGAAGATCCATAGGTAAATTTTAAAAGAGAAAAAATTATAGTAATATTTTACACATCCTATGGTTTCTAGATAAGTGAAAAAGTAAAAAAGATAATATTATGGAAAACTAATCCCTCAAGCTTATTTTCCAAAAAGTGGAGTCTAGTGTAGTTCTTGAGCATTGAGCACTTGGGAAAAGAGATGTTGGAATCTATTTTCAGAATAAATTTAATAATTAAGATTCCAACAAGATGATGAGTAAGTTATTTATGGTGTATCATATGAAGTATAAGTGTTCCTCATTAAAAAATAAAGGTTTGATAATGATATTTGGGTTCAATGAAGGGATTATCAATGTCGGTGAGTACATCCAGTCCTCGGACAAGCTGGCATACCACTTTGTAAATATTTTAAGGGATGAACCAAATACAGAGGTAAAGACTATCTTCTATAGATTATTTGGGGAGACTAAATCTAGTATAATAGTGTTTTCATTTAATGGATATGTTATTTCCATTTTTGTTGAACATTGGGTTTCTCGGTTTTTCCCCAAAATAGTTTGTTAAAAAAAGTTGATTTTCAATTATTTCTATAAAAAAGAATTTCTGTTTCATTTTCTAGGCATAAATAAAATTAAATTCTTAAAATTATAACAACTTAGTAAATTGAAATTCATATGAAATTTTATCACGATATTTATTATAAATTAATATGGTAAAATTAATACTTGGTTAAAGTGAATAATATAAACTAAATTATTATTTTTTTATAATTAAGGATTAAATGGTTCCACCTAGGGGTAAAGAAATGATATAATGAATTGATTTCCACCCAAAATCTAATAATTATTATATTATTTATATATTTCAACAATATTATGTATTTCCATTTTATGACACTAGAAAATGAATGTGACCTTATATCAATGAAATGTTTTATGAAATTTTGTTTGTGTCCAATCACTATATTATAAAAGGGAACACATTCTTATCCCACATTCACCGAAAATGATCCTTCTTCATCAACCAAAACTGACTCAAAAATTTTCATATATTCATTAAATTAATCTGAGGTCATCATTTATTCACCTCAGAATAATATTTCTTCTTTTATTGTCTAAGCTAAATGATGTATCTCAATAAAGTTGTATAAATCTTAAAAGAGCACTTTAAAATTTATTTTCTCATCAAAATCATCTAAATTTTTTTATATATCAAAACATTAAAAAATTTGAGTCATATATATAATGATATGTCAATAATAATTTTTAATATCAAATTTCATTTTCTTTTTGAATAAATGGGTGATGAATTTATCGCTTATGGGTAGGAATGGACTACCACATCCATATAGTTATTTTAGTCGTTCTCCATTACCATCATTTAGTGATTTTATTATATTTTATATAATTGTTATATATTTTCTTTATGGCATTATTATAATTATGTAATAATTATATCTTATTTTCCTTCTCATATTCTAATCCATTTTAAAATTATAACATTTCTTGTATGTATCGTTTGACTACCAAATCCACCAATAAATTTGATTTGAATATCATTTCCACTTTAAATGGAAGAAAATAAAAATATAATCAATGAATATAAATTATATTTATTATATAATATTTTTTCTATAATGGTTATTATCATTTATTTAACTTTCAATCCATCCATTAAAAAGTGGAAGACTTCACTCATGCTTTTGTAAGGACCTCTATCTCCACATAGTGATTAAATTAATTTTTCATCACTACTTTATATGAATAGTTATATATATGGGGAATTATTATATAATATATTTATATCATTAGTAACATTTTTTATATGATGAAATAATGATCAACATAAAAAATAAAAAAATAATTAAATCAGTCATGGAAAATTAAGTATTTAACACCTAAAATAAGGAGGATAAAGAATTATTGTTTGTAAACTGGTGATAAGAAGTTATAAGTAAACCATGTATTATATTTTATGTATGAATATGGTTCTTTTATATATTTATAATAAAATTAATTTGAAAATAATATATAATAGAGTTTGTATGAGGATATAAAAACTTTAACTAATAGTTTCTCAACATACTTTTATTTCCATGACATATATGAAATTTTTTCCCAACATTTTTCATTAATGTGGTTTATATACTAAAAATTTTATATGTTTTATCTAAATTTTTTTATGGAATTGAAATATTATTATGAAGTTTTCCTTTTCATCTATTTTATTATTGAAAAATATTCTAATGGGGTATGGTTTTTATATTAGAATCTAATTTTTATCATAAATTTTTAGGAATAAAATTTTGATAATGAAATTATAAGAAATAAGTATAATAACTATTATATATTTTATTCTATTATATTAATTTCTTTAGAATTTAGGTTTTACTTCAATTTTTTCTTTTTGTGTACTTAATATACAGAAATAAATATTTTTTGGAAACCCATCAATGTTTTTCTCTTTATTCAAGAAACATATAATCCAAATATATATTTTAAAAAAATAAATATCAATGATTAATGTATTTTAATAATATTATGACAATTAAAATTTAACTATATTTTCATTTACTTATCAATGTTTACTAGAAAATGGATTTTGTTTTCCAAATATAAGACCTTTTACTTTTGACACGAAATGTGAAAGGGTATTTCTTGTTTTAATGTAAAATGCATGAAAATATTTCCACACTATCATGAATAATATTTTAATGAATATTTCATCATAGGTTTCATACGATCCAATCCAAAATATCCATAATTTTTGAATTATTTTTTGGATTTACATATGTTATTTCAAAATGAATTTTTATTTTCTACAATAATTGTTCTAGTGATATTTTTATGATGTTATCATATATAAGAATATACATTAATGTTTCCTATAATTTGATATGTATACGTTCCAATTCTATAATCATTATTCATTCTCTATATGGTTTATGACTATGATGATGAAACTATTTTTAAACATGTATCTATTCCACTGATTACGATATGATGAATGTTTTATGATCTTATGGAGAACATTTTAATATTTTTTCCTATGTGATGGGTGTTTATAAATTATATTTACCTCTAATGAATTGGGTAAATAATTATATCTCATGTGATTATAAGGAATGGATTATTTACTGAACACAATTTAGAATGTTACATTGTATAATAAGATGGTTATATGACTTAACAATGACCGAGGAAATGAAGGAATGGGGAATGAAACTAAAAGTCATTAATATCCACATAAGTGAACATTACAAATGATTTTTTTAAATAGTTACGTGTGTGCCGAAAACAAATTTCTTATTATAATGTTATTTTCTCAAGGATAATGGTATATTTTATGAAAATCCCACACTCTTATGTCATATGCTTCTTATTTGAGAAAACATTATACCTTACATCATAATTAATGATCATTGACTTATTAGGTAAGATTATTTTACGTTGATATCATGTTCCCATATTCTTATGCATGTTTTATTCACACTCATTACAATTGATTAATATCTATAATGTTTTACCTTACTCAGTATCTATATAATGATCCATAAGACTAAATATGAAACTCCATTTTTGAATGGTAAAATACTTTATTATGTAATGTATTTAAAGAAAACAAATGTAATACATTTTTTAATTTTAGATAGTTAAAGGATTCCACATGTTGTATTTGAATGACCATTACACAATATAACCTTTAATAAAAAAAGGTTTTATGAAAATTAATATGTTATATTTATGTTATGGGTTAGGAAAAATCTGATTGATACATTCAAAGGATCCTATGATGTAGACCAGCTGGATAATACCCAATGTTGCAAATCCATCAAAGCTTCTAAGGGGGATATCATCAATTGGATTTCCCCTTGACCAATCCTATTCATAGATTCATCAAATAAAGCACAAGACAAACCATTTAATAAAAAATATCAAACTCATCTAGATCATATCCAAACATTGTTTTATGGGCCACCATAAGAGAACCTCACAGTTACCCATGTTAAACATATGGAATTCACTTATGTAACAAATGGATATATCTTGATCATAACTTTATGTATTTTTATATTTTGACAATGATTACAAATATATTTTATTAATTTATAATTATTAAATAATATGTTCTATAAAAATAATACTATGGTAATATTAATCACAAATTTTATTATTGGGAAATATATAGTTTCAACCAAGACACTATTTTTCAGGAATTCAAGAAAATTTTCCTTAAAAAATATTTTAATAAAATATTATTGAGAAATAATGAATTTTAAATATAAAAGGAAGTATAGTTTTATAAATTAAAATTTATGTTTTTGAATAGTTAGAAATAACCTATTGTAAAAATACATATATTTTGGGATTAATAAGGATTTTGGATGTAAAAGGCTAAATCCTCATATTTGAATAATTATTTTGGTAAAATAAATATTATTATTGAAATCATCAGTTCTAAATTATCCAGTTTTCAGTTTCTTTAAATTCTCTAACACAGTTGTGTTCTTGGTTAAAAATTAAATATTGTATAAACATATTGTATGATCTTGGGTTTTTCAATGAGGTGTGAATCCTTTTATTTTTTCGTATACCAGTTTTTTATGTTTTTTATTTTTGTCATAAACACTAATCATGGACATGTAATGGTTGGTTAGTTTTTGAATAAGAGGAAGAAGGTCATATGTTGGTTGGATGTAGGATTGTTACATTCAATGGTACAGGAATACATGATGTGTATTAACTACATGACATGTGATGATCTGTCCAGAACAATTCATGTCATGTAAATGGTTTTCCCATATAGGAAGACCAAATGAATTACTTTATGTGTAAATCATTTACACACCATGTAAATTCCCAAGGTAATGTTTTATAATAAGAGTCAGGGGCCTCTATTTTGAGACAGAACCCTCACATCCCCCTTCTCTCACCCATAGGAATCAACATTGAACCCTAAACCTAGTAATGGGTTTCGGTTCATGATGAATACAAAGTTTATTCTTCTATTGGTCTCATTATATCCCTTCTAATGAGTTATTCTTTACACTTCTTTCATTATTCATATTCCATCATATTGATAGAGTTAGTTTGGTGCAACTTGATACACCTTATTTATTAGGTTTTCATCTATGCTTTATTTTTATTTCATATCTGGACAAAATACGAAGCTGATACTAGAACTTTTCTCTACCATATGTATATGGTATATATTTTATATTATCAATCGATTTATGGTGTTTTATATTCCTAGTTTCAGTTTCACCAAACAATGGTCTTTCCGGTGGTGGCCAATAAATAATTTGAATAATTAATTTGAATAAATTGGAAGCAATTAAAGATTTCATGTAGTTCCTTTGAGATTTTTAATGGTTGTTTCCCCCAAAATAATCCTCCCATGGGGGGCACCTTTTGTATCTTCCTTAATTTTTACCACCCAGGTGGTGTGTTTGGGATTTCCTAGTTAAAGAAACCCATTGATAAATTGAATTTAATTGAATGGAGATATTGTGAAATGGTTTACATCATTATCCATGTGTTAATAACATGTGAACTGTTTAAATTTTTTATTTGGAATTTATTGCATTGATTTACTCAAGGAATGTAAAGAATTTTTAATGATAATTAAAACGTGATGATGAATTGAAATGGAACTGAAGGTCTTGGTTGGTATATATTAGATCACGATTCAATTATATTCCATGGACTTTTCACATATGGTTCATGATTGTGGTAGTGGGTGGCCTGGAGTTTCTTCCTCCTTTGGTCATGATTCTATAGGATGCTTGGGCCTTTCTACCCTATGGATCTAGTTTTCTTGGACTCAAATTAGACCTTATTTTGACTTGAGCCTTTGAATCTACTTAGCTATTTGTTGATTTTCAATTGAGATGATCATGGGACTTGATGTGGATGACTTATTCTTCTATACCATTGATCATACCCTTCATGTTATGAAACATTTGATTACCTAACATTGACATTCTGGGTGATTAGATTATACAACATTTCCATGGTAATGGTTTACACCCCCTTATATTATGTGGTCTTATTTGATATTTTTTCCTATTTTATAGAGAACACTAGATTGGGTATCAGATTATAATTGGTAGAATAAATATAATTACTTTTTTAATTATATTTTTCTACCACTCTATTTATGGGAGATTGACTATCTTTTGTAAGGAGCCTTTTTTTATTGACACTATCACTTTATAGTTAGAATATTTTTCATGGGATTTTCACTTATATTATTTTCATATCTATAACATATTGACAACATCATTGTATTTTCATATATAGTATTGATTTTTCGTAGACACCATTGAAGGGGGTCTAATGAGTGTTATCTCACATACTATTCAATCCACCATTGGTTACTTAGATAGACAATATGTATGCATGTATGAACTGGGGAAAGAACCCACATTAAAATGCTTCAATAGAGTTTCCTATACCTAAGAGTAGAATACTAGAGGATTAAGTTGAGGATCATAATGATATTTGGGATAACTCTTCTTTGTATTCTTGGTATTTTAAAAAATGTATCGTATTGCCTCCCAGTTTACTTATTTTCTATATTTTTAGAGATATGACATGATAAAAAAAATTTATATATTAGATTAATTCTTTTATTATTTATTTATTCATGTCTTTGATCTTTATCTTCTTTATGGATGTTTTACTGCTTCATATACTGACTAAAATGTTTACTTTCATTATGATACACTCTGAAAAAAGGTCATTGTCTCTACACAGACACCCCATAGGACCTTTTTGGTTGTCAGTAGCCCCTAACATACATGGAGGAATGCTTGATGCTATGTTCATCATTGTCTCATTGTACCAAATATTAGATTCTGAGTAGAGATGTTACATAGTTGTATTAAATGAGTTTTTTTATGAATTATGTTTTTGTGGAAATATATATGGAAATATAAAGTTCATTTAATTTGGTAATTATTTTCCTTTTGGATTAGTTATCCCATGTGAATATAAAAAAAATCCATGAATGAAAAATTATATTTTATAGATTTTTTCTATTAATGATTACATGACTTATGTATTGGGTGATACACATATAGGTCTATTTTTTTTTTGATTATAGACTTTATTTTTTCCTGTTTAGATGAGGGTATACATCTCTTGAATCATTTTTAGGAACATTTTAGGATTCACAAGTCCTAGATTATGCCATTCCATATAGAATTCATCACTTGAGGGCATGAATTTGTGATATGTATCTTCTGTTATACAATTACTATTATGATAAATGATTTTTAAATGGAGTAGTGGAACATGGTTTATACTCATAGTGATTTTTGTAACTTAAGTATTTTATTCTTGGTGAGGAAAAAGAAATAAACCTCTGTAGCCAATTGTGGAATGTTATATCACGCACCACTGGTCGCGTGGATTGGAACAAGTTATTGTATGTATTTAGTGGGAACTATATTTCATTTTATGAATTATGTTGGCCCATATAAGTTGGAAGTGGATAATCATTTTGTTTGACAATTTAAAAATGATTTTGATTAAATTTTTATTTTAGATGAAATTGAAAAATTATGAATCAGGTAATTTCACCATAACCTGTATTTTTATTGGTAACTAGGTACTGTATCTAGGGATGTTACAATTTTTTATATTAACCATTTTAGTCATTAGAATTATGAAAAAGGTGTCACTCATTTATATGAGGGTTTTTACCTTTCATAAATTTTATGATCTGAACTTCTGGTAATAGATTTTGAATGGGGTGTATGTTTTCATTGTAGATACATTACACTGTGACGACCTCCAATTTTACACAAGGAGGGTAGTGATTACCATGATATGGAAGTGGTGGGCCATTGGATAATAGTATATCCTCCTATATTTCCAACTGCAACAAAAGTTGTTTTACTATATACAAGTGCCTTGTCAAAGATTCACTCTACATTTATATGCTATATGAAAACATTTAAAGGAGAAATATTTCCTTTATTATCTATGGATTAGGTGATTCATGTGTTCCATAAGTAGAATCTATAAATTTATTTAGGGGACATCTTAACATAGTATGTTTAGTTTTTTATTTTTACAGTATGTTTAATATTATATCATTTGAGAAAACCTCCATATGGGACAATTATTCTTATTAAATACATTTTTATGGAGATGCCATGCAATAGTGGGATATTTTGAACTAGGATAGCATGCTATGAGATATTTGTTCCTTTGATTTCCAAACTAGATTTTATGATAGTTTTTTTCTTGAGACACTAAGAGACGTGTGAACCAGTGATTTCATGATTTTGGAGAAGGGAGTGATAACTATTAAAGATTATAATAATAGATTTAAAAATATGTATAATTAATAACTAGTCTATATTTTCAGTGAGGAATCAAGGGATAGGTTCTTAGAGGAAGGTCTTAATCATTTTGTTCGATCTGAATTCATCATGCTCATGTTAACGACCACTATTGATATATTGAATTAGGCACTTATTACTGCACAAAAATAAGGGTAGATGGGGCCATAGAGTAGAGAACTACTGTATCTCAAACTAGTGGTTCAACTTTTAAGGGTAGGAATTGAATTACTTTGGATATATGTGAGATAAATAATTTCCAATATATTAGTGATGGTAGTGAGGTTTTTCTTATTTATGTTGAAGATGGGGACACATGATGAATCATTTCTATTAAGACCAAGTCGAGTACCGAGCTTATGGAATGATGGGCAACAGAACTAGTTTTTTTAAGATCATCCCTCCAAAATTTATTATAAGGGGTCGTGATAATATCTATTTATAGAATAAGGTCTTATAGCTCCATTTTTGGCTCAGATTTGGGATAATCTCTGTCATTCCGACTGTGATGGTGGTTGTGGATGCAGAATCAATATACCAGTAGTATAGAGACAATATTATGTGCCTAAATCTGGTATTGAGGTTGTTTCACATGATGTAGTTCATGCCTTAAATATTTTTTATAGCCTATACCTAAGGAGAAGAGTTTTGGGATGTCGAAAATGTGGGCGAAAATCATAGTATCCTTTATGTTAGTTTATTATCATTTGTGTTATAGGGGATTCACATAGTTTCATATCTATACATATAGTGGTGATAATTAAGATCATTTTTCATTTTTAATGGTTTCATGACTACAGATAAACCATTTTGGATTAGAAATGAGTGTAAGAACCCTAACCATCTTTTCAGGTATGGTTTCTGTTTATGGTCGTTTCTGAGAAAAAGAGGAAATTTTGGAGGTCGTGTAGGGGAGAACGGTTGGCACACAGTTGGCGCACGGTCTGAATAAACCAGAAGTCCAGCCCAGGAAACCATGAAAACCTTGAAAGTGGGCTCCACATGGGCAGTACATGGTTTGTCAAACCGTGCGGGAAAGCCATGAGAAATACCTGGGTGAGATAGTGGCAACTGAATAGTTGGCTAACTGTTTGCCAAACCATGCCGGGTAACCATGCGACTAATTAAAGTTAGGGTTTTTAAGTTCTGGGCCACTCTGGATTTCTCATTTCTTCTCTAAACACTCTCACACTCGAGCCTCACTTGGGATTTTGGGTTTCAAAGTTTGAAGGTTCTCCCACACACATTTTGGATGAAAATCTAAGGGGTTTCTTGGTGGATCGAAGGTGGTTCTTCTCAAGTAAGTCCCTCCTCTTGATTTCTCCTTGGTTTTCCCTAGATCTTCTCTTCCCTCCCTCTAGGTTTTCTATATCTACATAAGTTTCATGTAGATATAGTGTTGGGTTTTCCTTGGGTTCTGATTTTAAGGCTTGTGGATGATAGGGAAGAAGATTTAGAGCGGTCTTTCGTGAAGCGGTTTCCTTGATTTTTGGGTGCGTTTGATTGTGGATCGTTTTCACTAGAACCCTAATGGTAGGTGGTTTATGCATTTCTGTTGAAGTCTTTGAGTATTATGTGCAATTGTACCAATACCCTTGAATAGGGTATTGCACATTAAATGTTTTACCCCTATTGTTTTCCTGCATTGCTTGTATGCTTTAGTAGAGGTCAATTGTTTTGAATAGGGTTGAATTGCTATGCTTTGGATTTTTTTCCCATGCATGTCCTATTTCCAATAGTTTGGTCCTGTTTTTTCTATTTCCATGCCTTGTGATTTTAGGATGTAGAGTCGTTTTCCTGACATGTTGTTGAGCTGTAGACTGTTTAGCCAAGTAGTTCTTAAGGTTTACATTGTCCATATTGCACTATTATGCTCATTGACTTGCACATGGCCGTGAGAACCCAGTGTTATAGACTATAAAGGGATAGACATAATGAACTTCCTCAGAGAGTCTTTGAGAATCGTAGAATATAATGGGATAGACCGAGTGAGCTTCCTCAGAGAGTCTTGGAGCATTATATACTATAAGGGGATAGACCGAGTGATCTTCCTTAGTGAGTCTTTGATCATTATAGACTATAAGGGGATAGACCGTGTGAGATTTCTCATAGAGTCTTTGAAAATCATAGACTGTAAGGGGATAGACCGAGTGATCTTCCTTGGAGAGTCTATGAGAATTATAGACTATGAGGGGATAAACTGAGTGAACTTACTTCGAGAGTTTTTGTTTACTTTGAATTACCTTAAACCATCCTAGACTATAGAAGGAATTGACCGAGTGAGATTCCTCAGAGAGTCTTTGAACCACTTGGTCTATTAGGGAAATTGACTGGGTGAGCTTCCTCAGAGAGTCCTTGACCTTGGGGATATAAGGGGAATTGACCTTGTGTGATTCCCCAGAGTGTCCTTGAATAATTTAGACTATAAGGGGAATTGACTTTGAGTTCTTCCACAGAGAGTTTTTATGAATTCCTAGGACTGAACCAGAGGGTCTAGGCTGAGTGTACAGCATAGAGGGTTTCTTTCACTTGTTAGTTAGGACCAGAGGGGATGGTTATGTGTACTTCCTAGAGGGTTGCCTTGTCTGTTAGCTTCCTACTTGACACGTGCAATTTTTTTCTACTGAGTACTTTCTTGTTTACTGCTTTTTGTACTTTTACCTAACATATATTCACTGACTGTTAGGCACAAATCTAGGGATGGTTGCCTACTAGGATTTATTCTCACACCCAGTTTGGTTCATGATTTTGGGCCCAAAAATATTATGTTGTTGTAGGTATAGATAAGGGAAAGAGAACTTCCACTTCAGGTACTAGACTTTCTATGGAGCTGGAGAGCATGGGACCAAGCCTAGTCTTGTGATGCTGAGGACCTGTTATCTTTTTCTTTGGTACTTGGATCATTACTATTTGTATTCAGTATTGTGACTTGTTTGGCTATTTTCCTAGATGTATCTATTATGCATCATTTATTATGCATTGATTCAGTTGTTTATTATCTCAGTCTTCCACTGTTTACTATTTTTGGATATTTACTACTTCTGCTATTGCATGTTTGTTTACATACATTGTGTACTCTTAAAATGAGGGCATAGTTTCCCAAATATTACACCCAAGGCCCTCGCTGCTAGTCCGCAGCATCTGGCGTTCATGTAATTGCACTTGAGTCCATGTGACTAACCAGGTACGGGGCGCCTCTGAGTGGCTTCCGGAATCGGGATGTTACAAAGTGATATCAGAGGACTCTTTTCTCTTGACTTACTATTTAGAGCCTATAGTAAGAGACATGATGGAATATGTAATTAGTAATAATATGTGCCCGGGAGTAGCTAACCCGTGTATAGGGAAAATATAATTTACCTTGATTATGGCACGTTTTCTCATTTTTCAATTTTATAGTTGATTCGATTTCACCGTTGGCTGATTTATATGCCCTGTGTTATTGTTGTTGATATTATTGAGGTTCTATTTCTATTTCATCCTGATGAGATTAGGGTATACCATCTCATGCATCATATAGGCACTCTCTAGAAATCACATGTCGTGCATTTTTTCCATGCCAATTAGGGTGCATCAGCTATTGCATGTTGTTGTGATAGATGTTGTGTAGAATATGCATGTTGTTCTGATAGATTCATTGATAAAAATACATGTTGTTTGATAGGGTATTGTTTTTGTGAGATTTTGTGTGAATAAACTCCAAAAATTGGTTCTTGAGGTGTTATGGTCCCTCATGGACCAGAATGTGGTGGATCATTGACTACTTCACATTGTTATAACATGTATAATATTCAAAGCTTTGATTCGCGGGGAGTATGGGCCCTCACAGATAGGAATTTGGAACTTAAATGTTCATTTTTGATGTTTTCTAGGTTTTGGAGTAGTTTCTGAGGATTACTATATTGAAAACCCATACTACATGTTGTGTCACTGAATTTGTGGGCAGAGACATGGGGTTGTGATAATCTTGGTATAACACGCCGTGTATAGGATGTGCACGCCGTGCGTAGGGACCTTGTACCCATCCGTGTAACAAACAACACAGGTCGCTAAAGCTTGTTTAGTACATGCAGTGTCTAGAAAGAACACACCATGTGGTTTTTTTAAGGGAACCGTGTGGGTTTGTTGTGTAGAAGGACTCGGGCAGGGAAGAGAAATTCGAGTACACTCCTTGGAGTCTTGTTTTGAAAAAATTGATTGCTTTTTTTCTTTTATTCCTTTATTGTCCTTCATGTTTTTTGTCCTTGTTAATCTTGATTCTATGGTATGTAGTTGACCATTCAAGTTCATGCCAACGAGACGTCCTCCAGTTGTACGCCATTTACCAGATGGTGACCAGACACCAGATATGGCTGATCAGGGACTTCTTGCAGATCCTCCAGCTGTTCCAGTCTTGACAACAATAGTTATTCCTGACACAGGAGATGATGGTAAGTTCAGAGAGGGATTTTTGAGGATGATGCAGACATTTTAGGGAGCAACACCTCCTGCCCCATAGATGGTTGTATTGACGTGGGTCTTTCAGAAGCAGCATCCTCCTATTTTCTCAGGGGATGGAGGACCCCAAGCTGTATAGTCATATCTGGAAGCCACACTGACAATTTTTTAGCATCTGGAGAAACCTCCAGAGAATAGGGTGAATCTCGCTACATACATGCTCTGATACTCCACCATGAGGTGGTGGGAGGTGATCTCACAGGCAGGGCACTAGCAGAGTATGGTGTGGGATTGGTTTTGGTGCATATTTTATGATTACTTCTATCCATAGACCTTGAGGGCCGATCAGGCCTAGGAGTTCATGAGTCTAGAGCAGGGTAATCTTCATGTCATGGAGTACTCTTATCGCTTTACTGAGCTGCAGTGTTTCACACCTATTTGAGGAGGTGTTGCGATGTTCCTTGCTTGAAAGTTTTAGTATGGTCTGAGGGATGACATTTGATCACAGTTGAACATCTTCAGGTTGACTTCAACATCCTCCATCGTCAACCAGGCGCTGATCACATAGTGTAATCTGAGGGATTATAGAGCTGTGAGCCAGGGAAATTCGACATCCATAGTTATTATTTCTCCTACTAATAGTAGGAAACGTCGTAGGGGTCTGTATGAGGAGATCAGAGTAGGAAAGATGCATCTTCTGGTAGCCGGGTGGTGTGCTACCAGTGCGGGAGAAGCGGGCATACTAGGTTGCAGTGCCAGAGAGAGCTGATGGAGTGTCAATTTTGTGGCAAGATGGGCCATCTATCATGTTTCTGTCAGATCTTCTCACCACCAACTGGTGACTGGGGTTCTTCTACGACTCCTTGTACACGAGCAGCCCCACCAGATGTCCTCCAGTTTGAGAACTGGAGTTCTTCTGGCCATTTAGGCTGAGGTGGAGGTCGCGTCCGTGGCAGCCATTCTCTAAGCTATCAACGATAGCAGGGTGGATCAACTCAGTGTGGTCAGGTAGGATCACTGGGTCGTGGATCAAACCAGACTTTTATGGTGGAGTAGACCCAACTGGATCAGTATCTCGGACCCTCTACATTTCGAGATACAATTCTAGTTGCCTCAGTTTTATCTTCTACTCTTTTCATCAAAGGGACTTCCCATAGCCTTATATATGTTGTTGTCGAGGGGAGCCTTGGCCTCTTTATTTTTTCCTCTACCGATATCTTGACGTTAGACAGTCCGTTGGGGACGAGGAAATCTTGTGTACGTTAGTTCAAGGAGTTCACTCTTGAGGTTGGTGGGTGTCACTTCCTTTGGGAATTCTATATCCTAGCGATGATAGGCCATGAGTTCTCCTCAGAATGGACTGGTTGGTTCCCTTCTAGGAAGTCATTGATTTCTATCACCGTAGGGTGAGTTTAATATCACCAGAGGGTGGATCTTTTCTTCATATGGGAGAATGAGATGTCCAGGAAAGTAGAGCGGTTCCAAAGCATCATGGGTTAGATGGAGTTACAGCCCAGATTGTCAGTCTATATTTGGATGGCCAGGGGAATTCACAAATTATACTTTCCTCTAGAAGTGGATTGTTTTAGATATGTCTTTCTAGAGGAATTTTCAGGTCTACCTCTAGAGCGAGAGGCATACTTTTCGATTGAGCTTATGCCAGGTGCGGCACCGGTGTCCATTCCTCCTTATAGGATGGCTACACCTGAGTTGAAGGAGCTCAAGAAGTAGTTGGAGGAGTTGCAGGAAAATTGTTTTATCTGACCCAGTACTTATCCTTTGGGTTCGCCTATCCCTTTTGTGAAGAAGGAAGATGGTACTCTTATATTGTGTGTGGATTATCAGAAGTCGAACCAGTTAACGGTCAAGAACTGATATCCCGTACCGAGGATTGAAGACCTCTTTGACCAGCTTCAAGGAGCCCAGTTGTTCTCGAAGATCGATTTGATGTATGGTTATCATTATTTTCGCATTAGACCATCTGATATACCTATTATAGATGTCTGGAATAGTTATGTTCTATACTAGAATATGGTTATTCCATTTGGACTCACGAACACGCCTTCAGTATTCATGGCACTAATGAACCGAGTATTACATCTATACTTGGATACTTTCGTGGTTGTTTTTGTGGAAAATATCATGGTGTACTCTTACACTAGACATGACCATGCGACACATCTTGAGATCATTCTGAGTACACTGAGAGATCATCAGTTATTTGCTAAGCTCACAAAAATTACATTTTTGGATGGATCAGATTCACTTCTTGGGTCATGTTATCTCAGAGATAGGAGTATCAGTAGACCCAAATAAAATGAGAGAAGTATTTTTCTAGGATCAGCGGAAGAACGTCTTTGAGGTGTGGAGTATTCTTGGGCTAGACGGATACTAAAAATTCTTCATTTAGGACTTTTCACGCTTAACAGCACCGTTGATGGGCCTGAATGAGAAGGGTGCAAAGTTCTTGTGGTCATATTCATGTGAGTCAGCCTTTCGAGAGCTGAAAGGGAGGTTGACTTCCACACTGATACAAGTCTTGATAGTGCAGGGAAATATCTATATTGTTTACTAAGATGCTTCAGGTATCGGTTTGGAGGTTTTTCTAATGCAGGGAGATGGAGTCGTTGCGTATGGGTCTCGGCAGTTGAGGCCACATGAGTGGAACTACCCGACACATGATCTAGATTTGGAAGCTGTTGTTTATGCCTTATGTTGTTGGAGAAATTACCTTCTGGGATAGCATTTTGTGGTTTTCACCGACCAAAAAAGTCTCAAGTACATTTTATCTCGGCATGATTTGAATTTGAGATAGTGGATGTGGGTTGAGTACCTATAGTCCTTTGACATCGAGCTTACTTATATGCTTGGGAAAGGTAATGCAGTTGCTGATGCACTGAGTAGGAGTACTCAGATACATGTCGTTCTGGAAGCCAGTAGTGAGTGTCAGCTTATGGCTCTGTTATCTAAGATGCATTTGGATGTGCATGACAGAAAATAGAAAACATTTCTATCTTCGGTAGTTGTTACCTCTACTCTGCTTGATCGAGTGCGAATGAGGCAGTTATCAGATTTTGAAGGCCTAGTATGGCGGGAAAGTGTGTCAGAAGAGGACCCTATTCCTGGATGGACTATAGGTGAGAATGAGATCTTGTGTTTCTAGGGGCATGTATGGGTTCCAATGGAAAAACATGAGTAGCTGATGCAGGACATTCATTTCTCAGTTTGGGCAGTTCATCCTAGTGTCACCAAGATGTATCATGATCTACACCGTCAGTATTGGTGGCCAGGTATGAAGGGAGATATTTCTGGTTTGTCATGAGGTGTTCCACCTGTCATCCGGTGAAGGTGGAGCATCAGCGACCAACAAGACTTCAACAATAGTTACCCATTTATCAAGTGGAAGTGGAATGACATCGTCATGGACTTCATGACCAGTTTTCCGAGGTCACCTCAAGGGAATGGTGTGGTATGGGTTTTCATTGACTGACTCACGAAGGTCACTCACTTCTTGCCGATCAAGGATACCTTCAGTGTTTACCATCTTGGAAAGTTGTACATTCGAGAGATTTTACATCTACATGGGGTTCCCCACTCCATTATTTCAAACGTGGATGCATGTTTTACTTCATGGATCTGGAAGGGGCTTCAGAAGGATTTGGGTACACATGTACTTTTGATTACAACAAACCATACCCAGATAGATGGCCAGTCCGAGTGTACGATTCAGGTGCTTGAGGACATGATTCGAGCATGTTTTTTTGGATATTGGTGGATCTTGTGAGAGATATATACCTCTAGTTGAGTTTTTTTACAGCAATTGTTATCAAGAAACTATTCAGATGGAACCTTATAAGTCTTTTTATGGTAGTTCATGCCAATCACCATTGTGTTGGATTGAGGGAGGAGAGGCAGCTATGTTGGGACCTCATCTTGTCCAGGAGACCACGAAACATATAGAGTTGATTCGAAAGAGTATGGATACTGCGCAGTCTCGTTAGAATTCGTATGCTTATCAGCATAGACGACCTCTAGAGTTCAAGGTCAGAGATCAGCTTTTTCTACGTATTGCACCAAGGTTATGGAACAGAAGGATCCGGAGATAGGGTAAGTTATCACTGAGGTAAGTCGGGCCATTTGAGGTGTTGGAGAGAGTTGGTCCGGTTTCCTATCAGCTGCAGTTACCTCAGAGGTACCAGGCTATGCACGGCGTCTTCCACATTTCACAACCTTGACGTTACTTTTCAGACCCATCTCATGACTTGCAACCTGAGGAGGTTTAGTTAGAGGTGGATAACTCATTTGAGGAGCATCCTATCCGGATTTTCGATCGTAGTACAAAGGTTCTCTTTGGTCGGTCTGTTCCTCTGTAACGAGTGCTATCGCAGCATGAGCAAGTACAAGGTGAGACTTGGGAGAGGGAGGCCGATGTATGAGCACAGTGGCCAGAATTGTTTGGGGTTTCTTTTTCTCTGCCTCCTTGCTGGGGAAATTTAGGGATGAATTTTTCTAAGGGGGGAATTTTGTAAGAACCTAGACCTTCTCTTCATGTATGTTTTCCATTTCTGGTCATTTCAGAGAAAAAGAGGAAATTCTGGTGGTCATGGAGGGGCCCACGGTTGGCACACAGTTAGCGCACGGTCTGAACAAACCGTACAGCCAGCCCAAGAAACTGTGTAACCCTTGATAGTGGGCTCCGCATGGGCAGCGCACGATTTTTCAAACCGTGTGGCCAAGCCATGTGAAATCCCTGGGTGAGATTGTGTCAATGACACAGTTGGTGCATGGTTTGCCAAACCGTGTGATGTAACCATTTGACCACATAAAGTTAGGGTTTTTATGTCCCTGGCCACTCAGGATTTCTCATTTCTTCTCCAAACTCTCTCTCACTCGAGCCTCACTCGGGATTTTGGGTTCTAAATGGTTTAAGGTGCTCCCCCACCCATTTTGGAGGTAAATCGAATGTATTTCTTGGTGGATCAAAGGTGGTTCTTCTCGGGTACGTCCCTCATCTTGTTTTCTCCTTGGTTTTCCAAAGATCTTCTCTTCCCACTCTATAGGTTTTCTATATCTACATTTGCTTCATACAGATCTAATGTTGGGTTTGCCTTGGGTGTTGATTTTAATGGATTTTCATGATAGGGAAGGGGATTTAAAGTGTATTTTCATGAAGCGGTTTCTCAAATTTGTGGGTGAGGTTGATTGTGGATCATTTTTTCCGGAACCCTAATGGTGAGTGGTTTGTGCCTTTCTGTAGATGTCTTTGAGTATTATGTGTAATTGTACCAATACCCTTGAATGGGGTATTTCGTGTTTACCATTTTATCCCTATTGTTTTCTTTCCTTGCTTGTATTCTTGAGCATAGGTCAATTGTTGTGAATATGGTTGAATTTCTATGCTTTGGATGCTATTCCCATGCATGTCCTATTTCCGACCGTTTGGTCCAATTTTTCATGTTTCCCATGCCTTGTGATTGTAGGATGGAGAGACCTTTTTTACATGATGTTGAGCTATAGACTATTTAGACAAATAGTTCTTAAGTTTTTCCTTGTCTATATTGCATTGTAATTCTCATTGACTTGCACAGGGTCGTGAGAACCTGGTGTTATATGCTATAAGGGGATAGATCGAGTGAGATTCCTCAGAGAGTCTTTTATCATTATAGACTATAATGGGATAAACCGAGTGATCTTCCCCAAAGATTCTTTGAGAATTATAAACTATAAGGGGATAGACCGAGTGAGCTTCCTGAGAGAGTCTTTGAGCATTATAGAATATAAGGGGATAGACCGAGTGAGCTTCCTAAGAGAGTCTTTGACCATCATTGACTATAAGGGGATAGACCGAGTGAGATCCCTCAGAGAGTCCATGAGCATTATAGAATTTGAGGGGATATACTGAGTGATCTTCCTCAAAGAGTCTTTCTTTACTTTGAATTACCTTGAACCTTCCTATACTATAGGAGGAATTGACCGAGTGAGATTCCTCATAGAGTCATTGAAGGAATTGGGCTATAAGGGGAATAGACTGGGTGAGCTTCCTCGGAGAGTCATTGACCTTGGGGATATAAGGGGAATTGACCTTGTGTTCTTCCCCAGAGAGTACTTGACTACCTTAGACTATAAGGGAACTTGACTATGAGTGCTTCCTCAGAGAGTCTTTATGAATTTCTATGACTGAACCAGAGGGTCTAGGCTGAGTGTACAGCCTAGAGGGTTGCTTGTACTTGTTAGGTAGAACCAGAAGGGATGGCTGTGTGTACTTCCCAAAGGGTTACCTTGTTTGTTAGCTACCTAATTGACACGTGGAATTGTTTACTACTGAGTACTTTCCTATTTACTGCTTTCTGTACAATTACCTACCATATATTTACTGAATTTTAGTGACAGATCTTAGGGTGGTTTCCTACTAGGATTTATTCTCACACCATGTTTTTGTCATGATTTTGGGCCTAAATAGGCTATATTTTTGTAGGTATATATAAGGGAAATCTCCCTTCCACTTTATTTACATGACTTTCTATTGTGTTAGAGATCATGGGACCAAGCCCAGGCTTGTGATGTTGAAGAGCTGTTATAATTTTCTTTTGTACTTTGTTTAGTAATGTTTGTAATTAGCATTGTGACAGGTTTGGCTGTTTTCTAAGATATATGTATCATGCATCATTTATTAGGCATTTCTCCAGTTGTGTATTATCTTAGTCTTCTGTTGTTTACAATTGTTGGATATTTACTACATCCTCTATTGCATGTTTTTTTACTTTCGTTGTGTACTATTCCAGTGAGGGCATAGTTTCTCCACTATTACACCCAAGGCCCTCATTGCTAGTCGGCAGCCTCTGGCGTTCTGAGAAATGCGCTTGAGGCCATGTGACCAACCGAGTACCGGGCGCCTTTGGGTGGCTCCTAGAATCGGGACGTTACAAGGAGCATGTACATTAGTACATGTAGTGTATCCTTCTGGTTAGTTGGATTCATTTCATAGGGAAGTGTTTTTTCCTCGAGAAGACCGGGTTTTATTTCATACTTTGAATCGTCACTGTCTTTTATTATTGGAAATATAATGTTTTCTATAACTACATAGTAACATTCACATAACAAAAGAGAATTATTTTAATTAAGAAAGGTAAATGGGATGTCCAGGATAGTCGAGCTAGACCAGAGCATTGTGGCTAGGTATGACGACTATAACGCCCCGACCCCAGCTACCCAGAGCCGGTGCGTTACTTCGTAACATTGGCATGATCATAAAAGATAAAGTCTCGAAAGACCGATTAGTTTAGTAGCCTTGGAAACACTAGATACATTCGAAAACGTTACATTACATCATAAAGTGAAAAACTACAATAACAAAGTCTTCATAGTCCACACTAATATCCTCTTCTGACTATCCCTGTAGGTCATCCATAAAATACTTCTTCACATCCTGGAAAATATTAAAACATTTAAAGGGGTGAGCTCACATGCTCAGTAAGGATAACAATATTGCGGAAGCTTTCATAAATAAAAATAAAAATTTAAGGCAATGTATAACTAAAACAAAAGCCTTTTAAACTTAAACAACAACATAATATGGAAAAATTAAAATGAGATAATGCCATTCAATTCTTCACATGGATATTCTACTGGTCTAATAATCACATGAAATATCAATAACCACTTTCATAATGAGGGAATGTATAATGCCGGACATTCTGAAACATTTTGTCAAGGCCTCGGCCAAGACGTCTAAAACGATTAAGGCCTCGGCCAAAACCATAAATCAAATTGGGAAAGGGCCTCGGCCAATTCCACGTCTAGTTGTCTCATGAGACCTACTGATGCATCGAGGAGCTATAGCGGGCTCCACCCGTCACTTGTTAAGTCCAATACATTCCCCATATGAATAGGTTTAAACATATCATAAACCATAACATAATAGTATCACATAAAACATGAATAAAGGAAACATAACATTTCAACATTTCAATCACAAGATATCAATACAACACATTTATATAATAAAAACGCTTTCAAAACCATTTTCAATACCAAAATAAAAGAAACTTAAAACTTTGTATTTATTTTTCATTAAAAAAATGATGGCTTGTAAAGGAAGCCGAAACTCAAATAATGGTCACGGCGGCGGAGAAGTCATTGTCGCCACATAAGTACGGAAAGAAAAACATTCCCTTTTGTCGTTTAGAAAAACGCTTCGTATAAAAAAAGATTCCTTTTGAATAAACGTAAAAGTCAAAGGGGTTTATACACCGTATAAAAGAAAGTTGTGTATAAAACCAAATATGCCTCAATGAAAGGGGATTGAGGCGAAGTCCTTAAAAGATCATTTTTAAAATAAAATAGATATATTATTTGTATTCACTATAGGTACACATAAAGAAAGTATAAATACAAAATAAGACATAATAATATCATGGCATAATTTGAAAGTAGGAGATTAACCCAAAGAATGGAAGTTGGGTTAAGAAGTTCCCTTACCTCGTGTCTGACTTGACTCAACCATTCTTTAACCTCCTGAATAATAAACTAGAGTTAATATATACCTTATTAAGAACCATTTTTAATTTCATTATCCTTTTTATATCACTTATTACAATGTTATGAACATTATGTAATTATTTAAGTTAATAACTGTTGTTTTGTCGATCTTTTGTACTTGAGTCAACAATAAACTTCTTATAATTAAAAGTAGTTTATGTGGTAGAATATCCATTATCTACAGTATTATATTCATGATTTAGATGTCATATATATCATATATATCCAGTATATACATAATATTACGTAACATTTAGAGTTAAGAAATGAAATGCACCGTTCATGGAGACGATAAGCCATACGTACGCATGAACGCTACTTTCATTTCAATTTCATATTTAATGGAACGAAATCATAATGATATAAATGTATAATATAATTACAGTATAATATAGTGTATAATACCATTTACTCCATCCTTTATACATCCCACATATGGCATTAACGATTCAAATCACTTTGAGGGGGCGGTAGTCCGCACTTCCTAAAATGAAATTATCGCGTTTTACCCATAATGGAAATCATAAAGTATTCCATAAATGAGGAATACAGAAGCATAAGTAAAACATAAACATATTATATATCATATATAAAAATAGTTACATCTTAATGGCCACCTTTGAAGGTGTTATATGAGTGTTGAACAATCATCGTTTCGTGAGGCAGAAATTCACCATCCACAGAAACCATATGTTCTTTAACCATTAGATGTAGGTGTGTGTAAGTGTAGCTCGAATCCTTCTTATAAAAACATCCTAGTATATTGAGTATACTGGTTTTGTTACAAAAGAAATGAATAAAAAGAGTTTAGGGGGTTGGAGAAGAAAAATAAAACAAAACAACATTAGAGAAGACATTACCTCAAAATCGGGTAACTCTTTTTGATTTGAGCCAAAGGCTTCCTTGAGAAGAGTTCTTCCCAAAGTGAGGCTTCTAGGAGTAATAGGGGGAATTTGGGAGAGTATTTGGGCAGAGGTTGGCCGAGCCAAATGTCTTGAAAGTGTAAATGAGGTGGGAGAGGTGGGGGCCTTTTATAAGTGGAGAGGAGGGGCTCTTTTGGAAAGATTGAAATGTTACATTATTATACAATGATTTTCGGATTCTAAAGGTCCCACACTTATATAATTCGTGGATAAGGTGATAAGGGTTCTAAATATCCTCATCCAATTTTCTTTGGACAAGTTTAAGCCTTGGATTTTTCATTATATTCCCATTTTATTTAAATCATTAAATAATGAGGTCATCACTGCATCATCATGATGTCATAAATAATTTAATTTATTTAATGTCTAAAAATTATAGAAAAAAATACTATGATGTAGGAAATATTTTTAGCTTTCTAATGAATATTTATAATCAAAATTTGGACTTGTGTAATCCCACTTAAAAACTATTTTAGTAAAAAAACTCATGTTTGTGTCAAATTAATTTTAACATTAAATAAATATATATTAATGTCATTTTCCAACTAAAGTTGCTCCATGGGGTCCCCAAGTTGACCCATGTGTTGTATTGGTCGGCCATGACTCATCCAATAGGAGTAGGACAAGTGTCATGCTCATCTCATATTATTAAAACATTATTTTTACCTTAAACTACACCAATTACCTCTAATCGCGATTAAGAACTTAAAAGTTACTATTCACCAAAAAATAATTTTAATCTCATTGAACCACATTTTACTTCTTAATGACAACCATGTATGTTGGATTTTTGAAAAGCAAATCACAGAAGTGGTAATATTTTATTTTAATGAAAAATCAGTTTTTAACAACCACTTAGTGGTTTCAATATTCATCAAAAATTGAAGTTTTTCAGAATAAGGCCAAAATTTCAACCTAAGCTATAATTGATATTCCGAATTCAAAAATGATGTCTAGTTTACAAAATTACAAACATATAAGTTTCATTAATTAATTTTATTATTAATTCCCGCTGTTACAACAAATAGCGTGTTTTTAAGAAACAATTTATATCAAAAGATTGGCAATTGTTTATGTCCAATTTCAATGTTAAATTAATTCTAATGACCACCATTGGATAAAATGGTAAAAATATATTATAATTATACTTTAAAACCACTAAATAGTATAATTTATCACTATAAATTCTTTTGATTAAAAAAGTTGTTTTTAAGTAATTTTCACTATTCATAAAAAATTAGAAGTTCTCAGAAAAATACCAAAAATTCAACATAGGCTAATTTCAATATTACGAATAAAAAAATGAAGTCCATTTTGAAATATAAAATTTCAATAATTTTAAAAAGTGGTTATTACTATTCATAACGGCTACTTTGATTAGTCACGGTGTTTTAGAACTCGAACTTACGTACAATGCAAGCTATTGCATTATTGAAAGAGAGGCGTATCGTGGAAGCTCGGGGTGTTACATTCTCCCCTCCTTCAATAAATTGAGTCCTCGCAATTTGATATTTTTCTTTGAAAATAAAAGGTTGAAAATAGAAAATACCTTTGTGGAAAACCCACATCGGAAATAAGGTTAATAAAATTTAGCCCTAATAAGAGGGAAAGGGAAATAAGAAAGTCACCACCAAAATATGATCTCGATAAGGAGAACATTGGTGGAAATTAGAGACATATAATTGGAGGAAAAACATAAATATTTTTAGGGAGTGATTGAGGTCATCAATCACAATCAACTGTCAAATTGAGGGCCTCAAAGCCTTCAATCTATGTTGATTTGAAATATCATCAGTTCAAAAAAGACATAAGGTATTAGGATAACACATTTTTTTTTGTTTTAATATCCCTTTACTAAAGTTTAAGAATTAATTTATTCATTGAATAAGAGATAGGTATATATATATATTAATGCTTGACAATTAGAGTTTCAACCTTCAACTCATCTTTCACTCAAAAAGATATAGAACTCAAAAATATTATACTTATCCTAATTGTATAAGGATCCAAATATTAACACATACCATTTAGATTAGTAAAATTATTTTGTAATAACCAGGGACTTCCTGTAGGCTAATGGTAGGAAATAAAAGCCTGTCGCACTATGGTTGTGGGTTCGATTCCTGCAGCTTTGTCCGACGCGACGGGTTATGCCCCACCCTGCAGGTTGTCCTTTTCCTAAAACTATAGTATCATAATATTCCAAAAATAATCTTCATAAATGCTTTAACCTTAAACAATACTATCCATGGTTCAAATTAATCTATTCCAACCTTAATAGTTATCCAAAATACCTCTGTCCAGACTTTCTCTAAGAGGTCACTAAATTCCAAAATCAATTGTAACATCAGATTCCCCAAACAAAGAAAAGATTCTCTTATTGTCACATACTAAAAATATGATTACCTTAATCATATTACCTTAATCAAAAAGTACTACAGTATAATCTTTATATATATCACATTATTCTTATAACCAGAATATAATCCTTGAGTCCAAAAGCACCAATACATTAATTATTCCGCTTCAACTGTAGTCACAGCATAAGATTTTCCTTGATCCCTTGGCCTTTTCTGAGGTAAGTTTCCTTGACGCTTAGGACATTCATTTTCATAATGCCCCATTTCCCTATAATTGTAGCATTCAACTTTGACAGCCTCATTCTTTCCCTTACAATCACAAGCCTGGTGACCCTTTTCTCCACATTTATAACAAACTCTCATTCCTTTTAGTCAAGTACCAGGGTGATTCTTCCCACAATTATCACATAATGGAAAATCCTTCTTTCCCTTTTTCCCTTTATCCGTTTCTTGTTCCACCATTCTCTTCTTCTCTTACTTTACTTTGTTGTCATAAGACTTAGAGAATTCCTTTTCTGTCTTGATAGCACATGAGACAATATCTTCGTATGATGAAAAGTTTTGTGATATTAAAGCTCGATGGAGAAATGGTTTTAACCCATCAAAGAAACGATCAATCTTACTTCTTGGGTTACGTATATAATCGGAAGCATGCCTCACTAACCTTGTAAAGTTAGCCTCATACTTTGCGACATTCTCATCCTCCTTCTGCCTCAGACTCAGAAATTGCCTTTCCATATCTGCTCGATGGTCACGAGGAAAGTATTTTTCTAAGAAAATATCTTTGAACTCCCTCCATTCCATATTCGATACATCATCATCATCCTTTGTGTTTTGAGTCAGTGACCACCACTGATCGGTATCTCCAGTGAGGCGGTAAACTGCCATGGAAACCATCTCCCTTTCGCTACTCCCTAGGGGATGGAATATTTTCTCTAAGGAGTTTATCCATTGCTCGGCTACTATAGGATGTGTACTCCCATTGAAGGATGGTGGTTGTTGCCTCATGAAACGGTCTAGCATTGATCCTCCACGTTGCGGATCAGGGTGCTCCATACGAGTAAGGTTATTATTCATAACCTGAGTGAGTTGTCCCAGTATGGTAATAAGTTGATCAGCACCAGTTGTATCTCCAGATCCACAATAATTATCTTGAGAAGGAGGGCAATCCGTACACGGAGTGCGTGAATTGATACGGTTTCCATTCTTTCCACTAGGCGCCATTTCTAAACAATGGCATAAACTAGATTAGTTTATGAATTAAAATACATAATTCCATACTTGTAAAACACTTTACATAAATTGAACTATTTATGGATATAATCCATAATCATAAAAAGAAATGTTTTCTTTGAGGAAGTATATACTCATAACCCATCATAGTGGTTTGTAAATAAAATGGGAATTATCCAAAGCATATCCCCCGGGAGTGTCGTAACCAAGAGTGAAGCAAGGCCCGTTGTCGTGCACCAGTTCCCGTTCGAGTCTAGCTCAAAGCGGTGTTTTCGGGTTTTACCCCTAGGTACATCTGTGCCAGAGCCGCCTCTACCTGCTCGTATCCAGACAGGGATGTATTGCTCGGAAAACTCACAACATCTCTACAATACCAAAATTCTAGGAAGTTCTTCTATACTAATCCTCAAAGTCTATCTTCGGGATATGTGCTCTAATCAGAGTTTATCTAAATCTAGCTTCCAAGGTTAGTACTAAACTGCCTCTGATACCAACTGTAACGCCCCGACCCCAGCTACCCAGAGCCGGTGCGTTACTTCGTAACATTGGCATGATCATAAAAGATCAAGTCTCGAAAGACCGATTAGTTTAGTAGCCTTGTAAACACTACATACATTCGTAAACGTTACATTACATCATAAAGTGAAAAACTACAATAACAAAGTCTTCATAGTCCACACTAATATCCTCTTCTGACTATCCCTGCAGGTCATCCATAAAATACTTCTTCACATCCTGGAAAATATTAAAACATTGAAAGGGGTGAGCTCAGATGCTCAGTAAGGATAACAATATTGCGGAAGCTTTCATAAATAAAAATAAAAATTTAAGGCAATGTATAACTAAAACAAAAGCCTTTTAAACTTGAACATAAACATAATATGGAAAAATTAAAATGAGATAAAGACATTCACTTCTTCACATGGATATTCTACTGGTCTAATAATCACATGAAATATCAATAACCACTTTCATAATGAGGGAATGTATAATGCCGGACATTCTGAAACATTTTGTCAAGGCCTCGGCCAAGACGTCTAAAATGATTAAGGCCTCGGCCAAAACCATAAATCAAATTGGGAAAGGGCCTCGGCCAATTCCACGTCTAGTTGTCTCATGAGACCTACCGATGCATCGAGGAGCTATAGCGGGCTCCACCCGTCACTTATTATGTCCAATACATTCCTCATATGAATAGGTTTAAACATATCATAAACCATAACATAATAGTATCACATAAAACATGAATAAAGGAAACATAACATTTCCACATTTCAATCACAAGATATCAATAAAACACATTGATATAATAAAAACGCTTTCAAAACCATTTTCAATACCAAAATAAAAGAATGTTAAAACTTTGTATTTATTTTTCATTAAAAAAAATGATGGCTTGTAAAGGAAGCCGAAACTAAAATAATGGTCACGGCGGCGGAGAAGTCATTGTCACCACATAAGTACGGAAAGAAAAACATTCCCTTTTGTCATTTAGAAAAACGCTTCGTATAAAAAAAGATTCCTTTTGAATAAACGTAAAAGTCAAAGGGGTTTATACACCGTATAAAAGAAAGTTGTGTATAAAACCAAATATGCCTCAATGAAAGGGGATTGAGACGAAGTCCTTAAAAGATCATTTTTAAAATAAAATAGATATATTATGTGTATTCACTATAGGTACACATAATGAAAGTATAAATACAAAATAGGACATAATAATATCATGGCATAATTTGAAAGTAGGAGATTAACCCAAAGAATGGAAGTTGGGTTAAGAAGTTCCCTAATCTCGTGTCTGACTTGACTCAACCGTTCATTAACCTCCTAAATAATAAACTAGAGTTAATATATACCTTATTAAGAACCATTTTTAATTTCATTATCCTTTTTATATCACTTATTACAATGTTATGAACATTATGTAATTATTTAAGTTAATAACTGTCGTTTTGTGGATCTTTTGTACTTGAGTCAACAATAAACTTATTATAATTACAAGTTGTTTATGTGGTACAATATCCATTATCTACAGTATTATATTCATTATTTAGATGTCATATATATCATATATATCCAGTATATACATAATATTACGTAACATTTAGAGTTAAGAAATGAAATGCACCGTTCATGGAGACGGTAAGCCGTACGTACGCATGGACGCTACTTTCATTTCAATTTCATATTTAATGGAACGAAATCATAATGATATAAATGTATAATATAATTCCAGTATAATATAGTGTATAATACCATTTACGCCATCCTTTATACATCCCACATATGGAATTAACGATTCAAATCACTTTGAGGGGGCGGTAGTCCACACTTCCTAAAATGAAATTATCGCGTTTTACCCATAATGGAAATCATAAAGTATGCCATAAATAAATAATACAGAAGAATAAGTAAAACATAAACATATTATATATCATATATAAAAATATTTACATATTAATGGCCACATTTGAAGGTGTTATATGAGTGTTGAACAATCATCGTTTCGTGAGGCAGAAATTCGCCATCCACAGAAACCGTATGTTCTTTAACCATTAGATGTAGGTGTGTGTAAGTGTAGCTCGAATACTTCTTATAAAAACATCCTAGTATATTGAGGATACTTTTGTTGTTACAAAAAAAATGAATAAAAAGAGTTTAGGGGGTTGGAGAAGAAAAATAAAACAAAACAACATTAGAGAAGACATTACCTCAAAATCGGGTAACTCTTTTTGATTTGAGCCAAAGGCTTCCTTGAGAAGAGTTATGCCCAAAGTGAGTCTTCTAGGAGTAATAGGGGGAAGTTGGGAGAGTATTTGGGCAGAGCTTGGCCGAGCCAAATGGCTTTAAAGTGTAAATGAGGTGGGAGAGGTGGGGGCCTTTTATAAGTGGAGAAGAGGGGCTCTTTTGGAAAGATTGAAATGTTACATTATTATACAATGATTTTCGGATTCTAAAGGTCCCACACTTATATAATTCGTGGATAAGGTGATAAGGGTTCGAAATATCCTCATCCAATTGTCTTTGGACAAGTGTAGGCCTTGGATTTTGCATTATCTTCCCATTTTATTTAAATCATTAAATAATGAGGTCATCACTGCATCATCATGATGTCATACATAATTTAATTTATTTAATGTCCAAAAATTATACAAAAAATACTATGATGTAGGAAATATTTTTTTCTTTCTAATGAATATTTATAAGAAAAATTTGGACTTGTGTAACCCCACTTAAAAACTATTTTAGTAAAACAACTCATGTTTGTGTCAAATTAATTTTAACATTAAATAAATATATATTAATGTCATTTTCCAACTAAAGTGGCTCCATGGGGTCCCCAAGTTGACCCATGGGTTGTCTTGGTCGGCCATGACTCATCCAATAGGAGTAGGACAAGTTTCATGCTCATCTCATATTATTAAAACATTATTTTTACCTTAAACTACACTAATTACCTCTAATCGCGATTAAGAACTTAAAAGTTACTATTCACCAAAAAATAATTTTAATCTCATTGAACCAAATTTTACTTCTTAATGAAAACCATGTATGTCGGATTTTTGAAAATCAAATCACAGAAGTGGTAATAATTTATTTTAACGAAAAATCAGTTTTTAACAACCAATTAGTGGTTTCACTATTCATCAAAAATTGAAGTTTTTCAGAATAAGGCCAAAATTTCACCCTAAGCTATAATTGATATTCCGAATTCAAAAATGATGTCTATTTTACAAAATTCCAAACATATAAGTTGCATTAATTAATTTTATTTTTAATTCCCGCTGTTACAACAAATAGCGTGTTTTTAAGAAACAATTTATATCAAAAGATTGGAAATTGTTTATGTCCAATTTCAATGTTAAATTAATTATAATGACCACCATTGGATAAAATGGTAAAAATATATTCTAATTATACTTTAAAACCACTAAATAGTATAATTTATCACTATAAATTATTTTGATTAAAAAAGTTGTTTTTAAGTAATTTTCACTATTCATAAAAAATTAGAAGTTCTCAGAAAAATACCAAAAATTCAACATAGGCTAATTTCGATATTGCGAATACAAAAATGAAGTCCATTTTGAAATATAAAATTTCTATAATTTTAAAAAGTGGTTATTACTATTCATAACGGCTACTTTGATTAGTCACGGTGTTTTAGAACTCGAACTTGCGTACAATGCAAGCTATTGCATTATTGAAAGAGAGGTGTATCGTGGAAGCTCGGGGTGTTACATTCTCCCCTCCTTCAATAAATTGCGTCCTCGCAATTTGATATTTTTCTTTGAAAATAAAAGGTTGAAAATAGAAAATACCTTTGTGGAAAACCCACATCGGAAATAAGGTTAATAAAATTTAGCCTTAATAAGAGGGAAAGGGAAATAAGAAAGTCACCACCAAAATATTATCTCGATAAGGAGAACATTGGTGGCAATTAGAGACATATAATTGGAGGAAAAACGTAAATATTTGTAGGGAGTGATTGAGGTCATCAATCACAATCAACTGTCAAATTGAGGGCCTCAAAGCCTTCAATCTATGTTGATATGAAATATCATCAGTTTAAAAAAGACATAAGGTATTAGGATAACCCATTTTTTTTTGTTTTAATATCCCTTTACTAAAGTTTAAGAATTAATTTATTCATTGAATAAGAGATAGGTATATATATATATTAATGCTTGACAATTAGAGTTTCAACCTTCAACTCATCTTTCACTCAAAAAGATATAGATCTCAAAAATATTATACTTATCCTAATTGTATAAGGTTCCATATAATAACACATACCATTTAGATTAGTAAAATTATTTAGTTATAACCAGGGACTTCCTGTAGGCTAGTGGTAGGATATAAAAGCCTGTCGCACTATGGTTGTGGGTTCGATTCCTGCAGCTTTGTCCGACGCGACGGGTTATGCACCACCCTGCAGGTTGTCCTTTTCTTAAAAATATAGTATCATAATATTCCAAAAATAATCTTCATAAATGCTTTAACCTTAAACAATACTATCCATGGTTCAAATTAATCCATTCCAACCTTAATAGTTATCCAAAATACCTCCGTCCAGACTTTCTCTAAAAGGTCACTAAATTCCAAAATCAATTGTAACATCAGATTCCCCAAACAATGAAAAGATTCTCTTATTGTCACATACTAAAAATATGATTACCTTAATCATATTACCTTAATCAAAATGTACTGCAGTACAATATTTATATATATCACATTATTCTTATAACCAGAATATAATCCTTGAGTCCAAAAGCACCAATACATTAATTATTCCACTTCAACTGTAGTCACAGCATAAGATTTTCCTTGATCCCTTGGCCTTTTATGAGGTAAGTTTCCTTGATGCTTAGGACATTCATTTTCATAATTCCCCATTTCCCTACAATTGTAGCATTCAATTTTGACAGCCTCATTCTTTCCCTTGCAATCACGAGCCTGGTGACCCTTTTCTCCACATTTATAACAAACTCCCATTCCTTTTAGGCAAGTACCAGGGTGATTCTTCCCACAATTATCACATAATGGAAAATCCTTCTTTCCCTTTTTCCCTTTATCCATTTCTTGTTCCACCATTCTCTTCTTCTCTTGCTTTACTTTGTTGTCATAAGACTTAGAGAATTCCTTTTCTGTCTTGATAGCACATGAGACAATATCTTCGTATGATGAGAAGGTTTGTGATACTAAAGCTCGACGGAGAAATGGTTTTAACCCATCAAAGAAACGATCAATCTTACTTCTTGGGTTACGTATATAATCGGAAGCATGCCTCGCTAACCTTGTAATGTTAGCCTCATACTTTGCGACATTCTCATCCTCCTTCTGCCTCAGACTCAGAAATTGTCTTTCCATATCTGCTCGATGGTCACGAGGAAAGTATTTTTCTAAGAAAATCTCTTTGAACTCCCTCCATTACATATTCGATACGTCATCATCTTCCTTTGTGTTTTGAATCAGCGACCACCACTGATCGGCATCTCTAGTGAGGCGGTAAACTGCCATGACAACCTTCTCCCTTTCGCTACTCCCCAGGGGATGGAATATTTTCTCTAAGGAGTTTATCCATTGCTCGGATACTATAGGATTTGTACTCCCATTGAAGGTTGGTGGTTGTTTCCTCATGAAACGGTCTAGCATTGATCCTCCACGTTGCGGATCAGGGTGCTCCATACGAGTAAGGTTATTATTCATAACCTGAGTGAGTTGTCCCAGTATGGTAATAAGTTGATCAGCACCAGTTGTATCTCCAGATCCACAATAATTATCTTGAGCAGGAGGGCAATCCCTACACGGAGTGCGTGAATTGATACGGTTTCCATTCTTTCCACTAGGCGCCATTTCTAAACAATGGCATAAACTAGATTAGTTTATGAATTAAAATACATAATTCCATACTTGTAAAACACTTTACATAAATTGAACTATTTATGGATATAATCCATAATCATAAAAATAAATTTTTTCTTTGAGGAAGTATATATTCATAACCCTTCATAGGGGTTTGTAAATAAAATGGGAATTATCCAAAGCATATCCCCCGGGAGTGTCGTAACCAAGAGTGCAGCAAGGCACGTTGTCGTGCACCAGTTCCCGTTCGAGTCTAGCCCAAAGCGGTGTTTTGGGGTTTTACCCCTAGGTACATCTGTGCCAGAGCCGCCTCTATCTGCTCGTATCCAGACAGGGATGTATTGCTCGGAAAACTCACAACATCTCTACCATACCAAAATTCTAGGAAGTTCTTCTATACTAATCCTCAAAGTCTATCTTCGGGATATGTGCTCTAATCAGAGTTTATCTAAATCTAGCTTCCAAGGTTAGTACTAAACTGCCTCTGATACCAACTGTAATGCCCCGACCCCAGCTACCCAGAGCCGGTGCGTTACTTCGTAACATTGGCATGATCATAAAAGATCAAGTCTCAAAAGACCGATTAGTTTAGTTGCCTTGGAAACACTAGATACATTCGTAAACGTTACATTACATCATAAAGTGAAAAACTACAATAACAAAGTCTTCATAGTCCACACTAATATCCTCTTCTGACTATCCCTGCAGGTCATCCATAAAATACTTCTTCACATCATGGAAAATATTAAAACATTGAAAGGGGTGAGCTCAGATGCTCAGTAAGGATAACAATATTGCGGAAGCTTTCATAAATAAAAATAAAAATTTAAGGCAATGTATAACTAAAACAAAAGACTTTTAAACTTGAACATCAACATAATATGGAACAATTAAAATTAGATAATGTCATTCACTTCTTCACATGGATATTCTACTGGTCTAATAATCACATGAAATATCAATAAACACTTTCATAATGAGGGAATGTATAATGCCGGACATTCTGAAACATTTTGTCAAGGCCTCGGCCAAGACGTCTAAAATGATTAAGGCCTCGGCCAAAACCATAAATCAAATTGGGAAAGGGCCTCGGCCAATTCCACATCTAGTTGTCTCATGAGACCTATCGATGCATCGAGGAGCTATAGCGGGCTCCACCCGTCACTTATTAAGTCCAATACATTCCTCATATGAATAGGTTTAAACATATCATAAACCATAACATAATAGTATCACATAAAACATGAATAAAGGAAACATAAAATTTCCACATTTCAATCACAAGATATCAATACAACACATTGATATAATAAAAACGCTTTCAAAACCATTTTCAATACCAAAATAAAAGAAAGTTAAAACTTTGTATTTATTTTTCATTAAAAAAATGATGGCTTGTAAAGGAAGCCGAAACTCAAATAATGGTCACGGCGGCAGAGAAGTCATTGTCACCACATAAGTACGGAAAGAAAATCATTCCCTTTTGTTGTTTAGAAAATCGCTTCGTATAAAAAAGATTCCTTTTGAATAAACGTAAAAGTCAAAGGGGTTTATACACCGTATAAAAGAAAGTTTTGTATAAAACCAAATATGCCTCAATGAAAGGGGATTGAGACGAAGTCCTTAAAAGATCATTTTTAAAATAAAATAGATCTATTATGTGTATTCACTATAGGTACACATAAAGAAAGTATAAATACAAAACAGGACATAATAATATCATGGCATAATTTGAAAGTAGGAGATTAACCCAAAGAATGGAAGTTGGGTTAAGAAGTTCCCTTACCTCGTGTCTGACGTGACTCAACCGTTCTTTAACCTCCTGAATAATAAACTAGAGTTACTATATACCTTATTAAGAACCGTTTTTAATTTCATTATCCTTTTTATATCACTTATTACAATGTTATGAACATTATGTAATTATTTAAGTTAATAACTGTCGTTTTGTCGATCTTTTGTACTTGAGTCAACAATAAACATTATTAATTACAAGTTGTTTATGTGGTATAATATCCATTATCTACAGTATTATATTCATGATTTAGATGTCATATATATCATATATATCCAGCATATACATAATATTACGTAACATTTAGTGTTAAGAAATGAAATGCACCGTTCATGGAGACGGTAAGCCGTACGTACGCATGAACACTACATTCATTTTAATTTCATATTTAATGGAATGAAATCATAATGATATAAATGTATAATATAATTCCAGTATAATATAGTGTATAATACCATTTACTCCATCCTTTATACATCCCACATATGACATTAACGATTCAAATCACTTTGAGGGGGCGGTAGTCCGCACTTCCTAAAATGAAATTATCGCGTTTTACCCATAATGGAAATCATAAAGAATGCCATAAATGAGGAATACAGAAGAATAAGTAAAACATAAACATATTATATATCATATATAAAAATAGTTACATCTTAATGGACACCTTTGAAGGTGTTATATGAGTGTTGAACAATCATCGTTTCGTGAGGCAGAAATTCGCCATCCACAGAAACAGTATGTTCTTTAACCATTAGATGTAGGTGTGTGTAAGTGTATCTCGAATCCTTCTTATAAAAACATCCTATTATATTGAGGATACTGGTGTTGTTACAGAAGAAATTAATAAAAATAGTTTAGGGGGTTGGAGAAGAAAAATAAAACAAAACAACATTAGAGAAGACATTACCTCAAAATCGGGTAACTCTTTTTGATTTGAGCCAAAGGCTTCCTTGAGAAGAGTTCTGCCCAAAGTGAGGCTTCTAGGAGTAAGAGGGGGAAGTTGGGAGAGTATTTGGGCAGAGGTTGGCCGAGCCAAATGGCTTGAATGTGTAAATGAGGTGGGAGAGGTGGGGGCCTTTTATAAGTGGAGAGGAGGGGATCTTTTGGAAAGATTAAAATGTTACATTATTATACAATGATTTTCGGATTCTAAATGTCCCACACTTATATAATTCGTGGAAAATTTGATAAGGGTTCGAAATATCCTCATCCAATTGTCTTTGGACAAGTGTAAGCCTTGGATTTTGCATTATCTTCCCATCTTATTTAAATCATTAAATAATGAGGTCATCACTGCATCATCATGATGTCATAAATAATTTAATTTATTTAATGTCTAAAAATTATAAAAAAACTACTATGATGTAGGAAATCTTTTTATCTTTCTAATGAATATTTATAATCAAAATTTGGACTTTTGTAACCCCACTTAAAAACTGTTTTAGTAAAAACACTCATGTTTGTGTCAAATTAATTTTAACATTAAATAAATATATATTAATGTCATTTTCCAACTAAAGTGGCTCCATGGGGTCCCCAAGTTGACCCATGGGTTGTCTTGGTCGGCCATGACTCATCCAATAGGATTAGAAAAAGTGTCATGCTCATCTCATATTATTAAAACATTATTTTTACCTTAAACTACACTAATTACCTCTAATCGCGATTAAGAACTTAAAAGTTACTATTCACCAAAAAATTATTTTAATATCATTGAACCACATTTTAATTCTTAATGAAAACCATGTATGTCAGATTTTTGAAAATCAAATCACATAAGTGGTAATATTTTATTTTAACGAAAAATCAGTTTTTAACAACCACTTAGTGGTTTCACTATTCATCAAAAATTGAAGTTTTTCAGAATAAGGCCAAAATTTCACCCTAAGCTATAATTGATATTCCGAATTCAAAAATGATGTCTATTTTAAAAAACTCCAAACATATAAGTTGCATTAATTAATTTTATTATTAATTCCCGCTGTTACAACAAATAGCGTGTTTTTAAGAAACAATTTATATCAAAAGATTGGCAATTGTTTATGTCCAATTTCAATGTTAAATTAATTCTAATGACCACCATTGGATAAAATGGTAAAAATATATTCTAATTATACTTTAAAACCACTAAATAGTATAATTTATCACTATAAATTATTTTGATTAAAAAAGTTGTTTTTAAGTAATTTTCACTATTCATAAAAAATTAGAAGTTCTCAGAAAAATACCAAAAATTCAACATAGGCTAATTTCAATATTACGAATACAAAAATGAAGTCCATTTTGAAATATAAAATTTCTATAATTTTAAAAATTGGTTATTACTATTCATAACGACTACTTTGATTAGTCACGGTGTTTTAGAACTCGAACTTGCGTACAATGCAAGCTATTGCATTATTGAAAGAGAGGCGTATCGTGGAAGCTCGGGGTGTTACAAGGATAGATAAAATTTCTAGTATATATCAGGATGATCATAGTTCAAATAAATAATACTTTCTTTAAGTGTTTAATCATTTTAGGGACATTTTACCATTCCATTTTATCAATGCAAGAGATAATGGTGTAGTTCTCTCTCAAGATATTTCTATTAGCTACACCAGTATCCATTCCTCCTAGAATGATGGTTATGATGGATTTGTAATAGTTTAAGAGGCATATATAGGGTCTAGAGGCAATGGGGATGAAACGAACCTTTACTTCTCCATGGGGTTCACTAGTCCTTTTTGAAAAAAATAGAGGGGTTTAATAATAGGATATGTTTGTTCAAATGTAAATTCACCATGTTGATGGGCAAGAAATAGAATCCTTTTCCACCAAGAGATAACCTTTCTTATTATCTCTCAGGAGAAATATTTTTCCTTAAAAAGGATAAGATATCTTGATATCATCATGTTCATGTTAGTGCTATAGATATAATTTGTTTAGTTTTTTTGTAAAATGTATGGTCTATATGAGTATCTGTTTATTACATTTGGAATCATGATCATGCAATCAGTTTTAATGGCACAGATGTGCTGTGTTTTCCATCCATGTCTATATTCATTTGACTTTTTCATTGTGGAAGATATCATTTTGTATCTCACAATGAATACGATAATGAAGAAAAAACTTGAGATCAATTTTGATACACTGATAGAGAATATGTTACATGTAGGCTCACAAAGTGACACTTTTAGAGGGATATTATTAACATCCTAGGCTATATTATCTCAGAGAAATGAGTATTATTTGAAATAGAGAATGTGGGTTTTGTTGTTTACCGGGATAATCCCAAGAACATCATTGAAAGATATATTTTCTTTGGGATTTATTGGTGTTATAAAAATTTCATTCATGAATTTTCATTCTTAGAATCACTATTGACAGGATTGACCAAGAAGGGTGTGATGTTTTTTTGGAATGATGCCTTCAATAAACCCTTTAAAGAGATAAGAGGGTTACTGAATATAACACATCTCTAGAATATTATAGATAATTTTAAAATCTAAATTGTGTGTTATGATGCATCAAGAATGAATACATGATGGGTTATGATGTAGGGAAATAGATTCATGGATTATGGTTATTGGTGTTTGACGAAACACAAGGGGAATTACATGATTCGTGATATTATGTTCTCCAAAGTTCTTCCTTCTCTGAATTTTTGTAGAGAGTATTTACTAGGATAGTATTGTGTGGTGTAAATTAACAAAAATTCCTCATGTATATATTTACACAGAGTGACTTGAATTTGAGGATGTGAAGGTGTTTCGAGTACCTTGAGTGTTTTGATTTCATGTTTCCTTATACACCTAGAGAGGACAGTGCAGTGGCTAATGCTGTGAGAAATAGAACTCAGATATAGGCTGTTCTGAATGCTAGTGGCAAGTCGATGGTCATTTATTTTATAGATTCAAATAGAGGTAACATATATTTATGTATAGAATTTCCATTCAACCTTAGTTGTGACCTCTAACCTACTAAATATAGTGAGGATGGGGAATCTATCAGATTCTATGGTCCATGTCCTAGGAGATAGTGCGTTGGGTGAGGAATCTCTTTCTAGATGGATTGTAGGTGAGGATGATATTCATCATATACATGGTCGTATATGGGTTCATGTGTATATACATGATAAACATATCTAGGAGTCTTATGCTTTAGTTTGGGTAGTTAATCCTATAATTAACAAAATTTATCATGATTTATGACTCTTATAATGGTGTACAGGTATGGAAAATGAGGTGGTTTGTTTTGTCATGTGTTGTTCCACCAGTAAGCTTCTGAATATTTATATCCATGAATAATTTTAAATTTATAGGATATTTCCATTCCTATGTGTAATTGGAAAGATTTCATGATAGATTTCATGAACTGTTTTTTGAGGTCACCTTGAGATAGTGATTCTATATGAGTAGTTTTTTGAAAGGCCCATGATGGTTTCTCATTTCCTTCCAACCATGAGACGATATTATTAGATTATTATAGTATGTTGTATTTAATTGAGATGGTATCAATTAAATGGGTTTCTCATCTTGTGGTATCAGATCAGGATTAATGATTATGTATCGTTTATAGAATAATTGTGAGAGGGATTTGGGTACAACAAGGATTAGGATCACGTCATACCACCTTTAGAGTAATAGCCAGTTAAAGCATACAACTACTTTTCTTAAGGATATGATGTGATAATTAATTATAGGTTTTTGGTTCTCTTGGGAGAGGAATACTAACTTACATTATTTCTCTTTCAAAATTATTTATCATACAACTGTACATATGTGACCTTTTGAGGCTTTATACAATTGGCCATTCTGATCACCCTGATAATGGATAAAGGCAAGTGAGGCAACACTACTAGGACCGTGTATCATGCAAGAGACTTTAGAGTGGGTCTAGTTGATTCAAAAATGGATTTCCACATCAGAGTCTTGACAGAAATCTTACGCCAATCGATATCAATGACCTAGAGAGTTAAAGGTTGTGCATCAGGTCTTTCAAGATAACCCAATAGCATTGGGACATAGAAAAATTATGATATAGGGAATTCATTCACCTATATTAATTGGGAAATGTATGATTCTGTTGATTTTTGATCAATTAGACTATAGGTTCCAATTACCTTAGAGGTATTGAGTCGTGAATGATGTCTACCATGATTCCATACTACACCCTTATCACTCAAACCAGTCTCACACTCTACATCTAGATGAGGTGGAATTATAGGTGGATGAATCTTTTGAGGATAATCCTATAGAAATCATTGATAGAAGAAAAAATGTTCTATGAGTAAGGATTGTTCCTCTAGTATTAGTGTTATGGTAGAATAATTGTTTACAATATGATACTTAGGATCAGTAAGCTGACATATGTACCCAGTGGCTACAGTTATTCTTATCATATTATTGACCACCCTTGGAAGAGAAATTTAGGAATGAATTGAATTAATTAGTAATATTGTATGATCTGAATATATTCAACGAGGTATGGATCCTTTTTGTGGTTAACCTAATATTCAAATATTCCCTTTTTGGATTAGACCCAAATCTCTTCCATGGGCTGGTTTTGTTGTTTTAGAATTAACGAGGCGGGTGGGATGTTGGATGGTTTTAGGTAAGTTACATTATGTGTAATTGGAAAAAACAACATGTACTCATTTCATTACATGTTATGGTCTTCCTATAACCTTTCAAAACATGTAAATGGTTTTTACTAGGGAGGAAGACCCCAAGAATTACATAATGTGTAAATAATTTACACATCATGTAAATTCCTCATGATAGTTTTTAGAATAAGAGGAGGTGCATATATTTTCATACAGAACCATATCATCTCCCTTATCATATGTACATGAAGTCCCATTGAATTATAAACCTAGGATTGGGGGTTTTTTGATAATCCAAACTCACTTTCCCTACCTTTAGTCTCACTGGATTCATGACAATGAGCTCTTCTTTTATCTTCTTTAATTATTTTTTCCCTTTTTTATCGACAGAGTTACTTAGGTGCAATATGATATGAAATATTTTCAATGTTTTCATCTATTAATAGTTTTTATATTGAGATTTATTGAATTAGAATATCCTATTAGATGAGTTTTGTACCATGTTTATGTTTTAGGTGGTCTATACCATTCCCTCCGAGATTGGTTTTTTATATGCCTAGTAGTAGTGTTTCCACACACTGATCTTTCTAACTATGCCTCTAAAATGAAATGAAATAGTAAATTGAAAACAATCATAACCAATTAGGGATTACTAATTATTCCTTTTAGTTTTTTAGAGGTACTTTCTCCATATTAAGAAACCCATGGGGTGATCCTGCTTTATATGCCTCACATTATACTACAAATGGGGTGTTTCTGAACATTCATAGTTAGAGGAATACCTTTATAAATTGAATTAAATTTAATTAATATATTGGGAGATAGTTTACCTACTTTTTCCAATGTTATCATGTTGTGTGTTGTTTGAATTGATTATTTTGAATTTATATCTTTTAATAATAATAATTGTATTAAAGCCTAAAATATAATAGGATTTGAAATGACAATTTAAAGAACATGATAAATCAAAATGGTAGTGGATTCAAGGGTTGGTATACCTTGGATCCAAATACTAGTATATTACATGGACATTTCTCCCATTGTTCATGATTTTGGTGGTGGACACATTAGGCTTGTTTCTTTCATTGGTCTTGATTCCATATGATACATTAGGACTTGCAACCGCTATTATTTGGATTACAATTACCTCAATTGGAAATTAGCTATTGAAAATTTCCTTGGACTCTACCTTTGTCTTATCGATTTTCCATTAAGATGATCTTATATTTCTATGTAGATGACCTATTCATTTATACCTTATATAACCCATTGTGGTCTAACAGTTTTTATTACATGTAAAGTCAATTTTCGGTAACTAGACTATATTGTATGGTCACAGGAGTGGAATAAAATTGGTCGAATGGAATGTGTGTTCTGAATCTTTTGGCATGTTTTATGGATGGGAAATGTATGGGTATCATGTTATAGTATCTAGACTGGATAACATTTCATGTTTAGTTAAATTTTTTACAAATTCTCTTTTTTCAGGATCCTGAGTATCTTTAGTAGGGATCCATGTTTGGCATGAAAAATTTCACATAAAATTTACTAAAACCTCCATGGTAATATCACTTGTATTACCATCATATCTAATATATATTTCATGATTCTTTATCTTATTATAAAAACCATTTATTGGTTGTAGCCAACATTGTTGGTGACCTACTTAGTGTTATCTCACACTAAGATGTATCAATTACATGGCACTCGGATAGACTATATGGATATAGGTACGGACCAAGGAAACACCTGTAATATGTTGGTTTACCTAATAGTTTTATTCATAGGAGAAGGATATCATAGGATTGAGATGATCCTCGTGATGCATGATGGGATATTTATTTTTGGTCTTCTTGTTATTTTGATACCTATATTCTTTTGTTTCTCTATGTGTAACGACCCAATATTTTTTCAATGGAACTCCCTTCATATAATTATGCATTACAGTATAATCACATTGTGATTCTCAATAAAATATCATGATACTGAATACTATGTCACCATTAAACATTGTTTTTCCACTTTTGTGTTTTGAATTTTAATAAGCTAATATACACGATTGAGTTATGGGTGATGTTTTCACTGTAATAAAACAATATTACTTTTTAGTGAATAGTAACATACCCTTACAAAAAGTAATGTCAACCTTATAAATATTGACATAACCTTATGAATAGTAACATCACCTATGATAGTATATATATATGATTTAAGTGAAATTATGATGTACATATGTTTTGGAAGAAGTAAATAAATGTTTTAAAAACTTTATTTTTCAAGTAAATTACTATTCTAATAAAAATTAAATTAATCATATTTATAAATTTTCTGAAAAATGGACTTCATTTTTGGATTCTACAAATGATAAATGGTTAGAGTGAGTTTTTGGTATTTTTTTGAAAAACTTGATTTTTTAGTGAATAGTGAAATGCGATAATTTATGATAAATACTAAATACATGAATTATGATGTCATTAGTTAATGTATAGATGATATATGGAAATTATCTCGAACTAACATGCACATATTAATATTTACAATCATATAATCATCACTATTATTTTTCTTGGGGAGAAATAATAAATTAATGGATATAATATTGGGAAAACCCTACCCCCCCCCCACACTATAAGTACCACCGTTCATATCCTCATATCCTCACACCTCTCAAACTTCATACCTTATCTAAAATCAGAAGAAGAAAAAAATCCCTATCCCCTCCCCCACGTACATGTGCTTCTAGTGTCATAAAAAGACCAATCCAAGGATCATTAAGTTGGATTCAATAAGTAATTACCCTCTCTCTCACTTTTCATTTATGTTTTTTCAATTTCAAGTTCTTTTTTAATATATCTCCACCTATATTCATACACATAGTATGGTAACTCTATTATATTAAATATATAATAATTTTATGATAATAATTGGATAATATATACTACAACAACCTTCTCAGCTTTTTTTATATTATAAAGGAAAACATTGTTCGTGAGGTATTAATTTATCCCCTTTAAGAATGACATGTTTTCATTTTCCAATACTGCCTTCTAATATGTCCATAAAACAACTTTTATGGATGAAACAGATTATATTATATGTATTATATCCTATTTCATGTTCTGCGACTAAATTATGTACTTATTACTAAATGATTAAAAAAACAAGTACGTTGTGATCAAAAAACTGCTGAAATTTACCTAAAATGATCGTCATTAACTTTTAACTAATGATACATTCATATGGAATAAAAAATAATTCATTGTAATATAATTTAAAATCCGATAATATCTTTAATAAAATTTAATATTATTTCCATATTTTTATCCATGTTCTACCTTGATCTTCCATTCAGGTGTACAAGTGAACCATTCATGAAAACTATGTAAAAGAACACTCTCAAACAATGGATTTAAACTCTTTAACTCATCCAAAGTCTTATAAAAGAACTTAATGAAACCATAATGAACCATAATCATGTTTAAAATCTTCATAAATTTCTAATTTATAAATATAATGTCATTATACGGGACATTAAAGAGAATAAAGCTTTCAGATACAAGTTAATGGGAAATTCTTGAACCCAACCCTCAAACATTGAGTTTTCCCAATTTCAACAAATTTTTAGTATGTATATGACATAAGAATAATTTAATCATCCTCATGTTAACTATTTAAAGATATAAATTTTTTATAATTCAGTTTCAATCAAACCTAATGTTCTTCCAAACGAACGCTTCTTACAAATAAACACCCACTTTTTTAATTCACAAATATTTTATCTACTTCACTCATTGATGATTGTTCTATGTCAAGAATGTTATCCCCACATTATTTTGGGAGCCAAATGTTTATGAATATATTCCTTATGATTTTAAATAGATTCTTATCTATGGGTTATTTTATGTTTAATTTTGGACATATTTTATATGTGGCATGTATGATAATTTAAATGTTGTAATGTGATAGGTGCACTCGGAATTATGTAGTGTAATATGAGTGTTATGATGAAACGGGTGCACCTGAAATTATACAGTGCTCCAATGCATTGGGGAAAGTGATGAATCTCATGAGTTAAATGTCAATTATGTTTTAATCTGATTCTAGCATAGTTCACAACTATGTGTGGTATTTGAACACTAAGTCATGACATTTCATTTTATGCATTGCCGCATTTCATGTATTTTTTAATGTTTCCTCTCATGATAATGATCCATTACCTATGTTATTATTGTGATAACACATTGTTATATTTTTCATAACTATCCTCTTACTAAGATTTTATATCAGCACTTTTTTATGTATATTCTTAGGATATTATGTGGACTAATGAGTTGTTAAGGAACAATAGGATTATGGAGAAGAACGCATTAAAAAAAGTTTATGTTTTATGTTGTAAATGTTATATAGGGTCCCATTTTTTCCAAGACACTAAACCATAGGATCCTTGATGTGTAATACTATAATTTGTTTATCTTTAAAATGTTATAATATTAATAAAAGAAATTTTTGGGTCGTTATAGTTGGTATTAGATGGAAGGTTTAGTTAATTTGGGAATTATGATTATTGAACCCTAGAGAAAACCTCTAATATGAGAAAACGTACATTAAGAACACAAGATTCATTGTTAAAAATTGGGATCCCATAAGATATTATATTTTTTTCAATTTCAAAAATAAATAAGTTAATCATTAATCATTTTCTTATGCTTTCTAGCCTTTTCTGTTTTAAAAAATGGATGGAACTAGGAGAAACCAAGCCAACAACCCATGCGAGGGACAAAGTTGTGATTTCCCAAACGACATCACCAAATACTTTGGAGGTTTTTTTCATAACATCATGGTGATTCTTACCCAGTTGTCTCAGGTTATGAATAATAAACTGAATAATGGAAAATTCCCTCCTTCACCTAAGAGGGAGCAGTTGGTTATCTAGTGTTTTAGGCTGCAATGTCCACTGTTGTTTAGTGGATCATCCGATCCACTAGTTGTGGTGTAGTGGATCAACTCCATTGAGAAGATCTTTTCTATTCTTCTCTATTCTAAAATGAAGAAGGTGAAATTTTCCATTTATCATTTAGATGGAAAGGTTGATCAATGATGTGATTTGATTATGAACACCAAGCCAATGGACTAAATAAAACAGATGGACTGGGAAGACATTAAGATCGTGTTTATTAATAAGTATTTCCCATGAAATATTCACATCACAACGGATAGTTAATTCATAGGGTTGAAGAAAAAGTAATGAGTATTTGTCACAACCTACCAATCGAATTTCACAATGCTTGAATGGAATGCTTTAGGTTTTTTATCAATAGTGATAGCAAGCATTATTGATTATTTAGTAGATTAAAACCACACCTTTGAAAGTATCTTTCAATTTGTGACTTTGGGAGTTATGAAGAAGTTTCTTAGTGTTCCCTCAAAGTGTATATGGAGTTTAGATAATGGTCTTCTGATTATGATGACAAGAAATTAATGATGGTGTTTCATGTTTGAGGATCTAATGATATAGGTGGGAAAAAACTCAATGACCCAGATGTCATAAATGTGGGAAGATGCATAATGGGAACTACCTCAAAGGGATGGGAAAATGCTTCATGGGTAGGAATGAATGACATCATGCTCAAGAATATCGAAAATAGATGATAAGGAAGGAGAATGTGGTGGATTAAAAAAAATTCACCTGTGGTCCAACGTTACAACTATAGGGAGCACAGTTATTGTGTAAGACAATCCACTAAACCTCGAGTTCTCAAGGTTAATCTACATCAGTAGCCAATAATTCCAAAGGAAAAAAGTGATGTATTATTCTATCAATACTACGGAAGTGAATAAATATAATGAATTCATACAAGTTACACTTCATATTAACTCAATAATGGAAAAAGTATTATTTGATTCGGGGTCTATGCATTCCTTTATATCATTAAAGTATTCTAGAACTATATAATCGAAGCCCAAAAACTGTGAAGCAGATATATTTATAAACACACCAAGTGGTGAAATCATTTCAACCCTAGTGTTTGAATATTATCATGTTTGCATATGTGGGATGATTCTTCCATTGAAACTCGTGATTCATTCCTAAATGTAATTTCATGCTATAATGGGAATGGATTGGCTCTATTTATATAGATCACATATAAACTATTGGGAAAAATAAATATATTTTCATATTCCAAACCATCTCATGATCCTCTAAAAATGAATGGAAGATCATGAATCTAATTTAAATAACCCCTTAATTGTGTGGGTGTTGATTCTCTATGAATAAGAATAACATTTCCAAGTGGTTGAGTCAAAATAATGTGCCAACCTTGCAGAAATGACCATCGTGAGTGAATACAGTGATGTGTTCCCCAAAGAGTTACTCAGAATTACCCAAGATTGTGAGGTATAGTTCTCCATAGAACTCATAATCAGATATACTCCTGTCTCTAACAGTCTCTATTGGATGTCTCATATTGAACTGGAGGTGTTAAAGAAGAAATTTCATGAGCTTTTGGACAGAGGGTTCATACGCCCTAGTGCATCACCTAAGGGTGCGCCAATTGTCTTTGTGAAGAAGGATGGAACAACGATGTTTTGTAGATATTTTTGGGAACTCAACAAGACCACCATAAAGAACAAGTATCCTCTTACAAATATTGATGACTAGTTCGATCAGTTAATAGAAGAGCAATACTTCTCAAAGGTGGATCTTCATTCTAAATATCATCAGCTAAAGGTGAATAAAGAAGATATTTAGAAGACAGCCTTCAGTACAAGGTATAGGAACTATGAGTTTTGGGTGACTCCCTTTCTACTTACTAATTACCCTAAAATATTCATAGATTTGATGAATATATTTTTTATACTTTACCTTGAAAAATTATTGTTAGTGTTTATCGATGATATTATCATCAACACCAAGAGAAAAGAGGAAAATAAAGAACATCTATAACTTGTTTTGGTGACACTGAGAAAGGATAAGTTGTATTCTAGGTTTAGAAAGTGATAATTTTAGATTAATAAAGTCACATTATTTGGACATGTGATCACTAGTGAGGGAAATTTTGTGGACCCTTCAAAAACATAGGTGATTGAGGAATGGACCAGACCCTCTAGTGTCACAAAAATATGAAGTTTTCTTGGATTAGATGGGTACTACTGAATTTTTTAGAGAAATTTCTAACATTTATCAATACTTATATCTATGTTAATAAATAAAAGGGGTAAAGTATGTCTGGATTGAAGAATGTGAGGGAAGATTCAAAGAGATAAGGAGAAGGCTGATCACTACAGCTGTACTGACACTAGCGAAAAGTGGATAATTTTTTGTGATATATAGTTAGGAATCAAAGAAATTCTTGGGGTAAGAAATATATATAAAATAACATGTATTATAAATAGTATCGATAAATCTAAAATAATTACCTAAACTGTATAAATTTATTTAAAATTTTTAGAGATTAAATAAAGACCATTAATTATGACACAATAATGGTGCATAAATTATTTTATTAAAAGTAATATCAAATAAATGATATTAAATATATTAAAATAAATATTATTTTACTTAATTAATGACATATAAGAATTTTATAAATAACATATATATTTTATTTTCATATTTGAAGTATTTTTTCGATGTTATATTCATTTTTGGATATTTGTTTAAATGAAAATATTGAATAGTATCAAAATTGACAAAGATGATACTTTAAAATAAATAATATTTTATTAAATGATTTAAAATTAATAAAAATATTCAGTTTATAAAACTAAATATTATAATGTTAAATATGTCATTGAGGTTAAAATTGGGGTTATTTGGGAATTTTATATTAAATATATCAACCCTATATTATAAAAAGACAAGTAAACATGGTGAAGAGTTAAACTGTTTAACTACGGGTTAAATTGAAACAATAAGGTTACTTTTGTGATATAAACTTTTCTAAAATTCATTAGTTGAGATAATATAGACCCATATCCATATAATCCTCGAAATAAATTACTTTTTATCAATTTCTATCTAAAAGTAAATTTATAATAAATTAATAGTTTTGGAGTTTCCAAACATGCCCCTCCACTCTCTTATAAAAGGGCACCATTTCGTCTCATTTATTCACACCTATAAATCCATTTATTTCAGCCAATACCATCCCAATACTCATCCTAACTCTCCTCACTACTTCACATAGTCAATAATTAGTGAATAAAGCCATCCTAAGTAGTCCTTTTGTGAAAATCAAAAGGAGATTCAAGAAAGAAAGGTAATTGTTTTATCACCTCTTTCAAAGTTATTTTTTTTCTTATACATACTCATTCTATGTTGTTTCCTTACCAAAGTAATATCTCCAATATCATACATATACTAAGATGTTTTTATAATCATGTGGGAACCATATTTCTCAATTTATTCATCCTACAAATAATAATGTCACCATGCGTGCATATGTATGACTTATAGTCTCCACATTGTGGTTTAATTTGTTATTCAACACTAATTTATTGTGATGGTTATGATGATTTTTATAATGGATATAAATATTTAATATAACATTATAATGATTCTATATAATTAATATTCCATCTAATTCCATTCCATTTAACCATTAAGGTAATGATATCACTGTTCGTTTGTACGTATGACCTACGTCTCCATGACTGGGTGAGATTCATTCTCCACGTATACCATTTAAGAATAGTTATAAAATTTATATGAGGATTGAAAATAAAAATTATGAACTTAATATTATTATAGATATGAATAAAATACATCTAATTCATAACTATCATTACTTACACAGCAAAATAATAATGGACGAACAAAGTAGTTAACACATGAAATAATGGTAATACGGAAATGCTATTAAAAATGATATAAGAGGATCATATCTGATATCATACATATGGATATGGTCCATTTATAATTTAATAGAATTCTTTAACCATTATACCAGATGTTAAATCACCCTCAACTAATGGAAAGTGCAAGGTAAGTGTTATTTTCACTATCTCTTTTTTATCAGATATTGTTTATATGTAAGTATCTACCGAGAAATATTTATCATACATGTCCATGTTTCTTAAAAATAATTTCAAAACATTATTTTGTTTACACTAGAAAACGCATCCCCAAAATTTTCCAAATGCTACCATAGATGATCCAAGAGCGTAGCTCATTCTACAAGATTCGATTTGACTGGTCGTGGAGCCCAACCAGAGTTACGGATCAGATGTTTGGGCTCTTCAAAGTCGGACCACTGGAAATGGCCATCCGGGGAAATTTTGGGGCAATGTATGGAGTTGCGCGCAAAATATGGAATCTTGCACTCAAAAATGGAATATTGGGTGAACAAAAGGTAATATTGAGTGCAAGAATAGAATATTGTGTTCAATAAAGTATTTTTTCATGAAACCCTGTGTCCAAACCTATTCCGCGCCAAATGCAATGTCAAACACCCCTTTGTGCATGCGCCCACTATAGGTCGCACGGAAAACCATTTGTACATGGGAATTTTTTCGCGCACCGCCTTATGCAGAAAAAAACTTTTGTGAATATAATTTTATGTGCACTTCCTCCTTAGGTTTCTCCTATAAATACATGTGCACCCCCTTCTTCCTAGAAGTCCCCTAGTGGTCGGCCACCGATCTAATGCGTGTAAGCCCGCATTTTCAGCGCCTGCACTGAAAACCCCCCATCTTGTGTTAAAAACAACACTTTTTCCCGTAAAGAGGACAACAGGCCCAATTTTTTGCACAAAGAATAAGTTTTGCGTGCAATAGTTCCACAGTGACCAATTTTTTGCACACCATTGTTGCACCTGTCTAATTGCGGGAAAACCTCATCACTGACCCCCATGAAAAAAGGAGAGTCGCACTGTGAAATTTTCGAGCTGGGACATTGGCAATTTCTATTGTGCATTTATGTAGATCCACCTCCCACCTATGGGATGCCATGATTTGAGATACTCCTCCACACACCATGAAACATCTTGAGTCGATATATTTTTCATGGTCAGTTTCCTATGTCGTGAGTTGAGATTCTCATCATAAATCCTCCCGAGTACCATGAGTTGAACCATTCCTCAAGAAACTCATCCAAACCCCATCACCTGGATTCTATAATAGGTTGAGCCAGAATTGGCCACCCATGAATAAGTCCCAACACAAACCATTTAACCTTCCGACTGACTACACGGCGTGTAGTGGCCCTTTACATGTCGTGTAGTCAGTCGGCATGTTAAAAAGTAAGGCGGTGAAGTCGCCGCCAACTGGGTGGCAGTATATGCGTTGTACTTGGGAGTACATGCCGTGTACTCTTGTCGGAAGATGAACAGTGTGGCGGTGCCGCCAAATGAATAGTTAAATGAAAGGAGTACACGCTGTGTACTTTGAAGTACATGTCGTGTACTTTGTTTTTTGGGCTTAAAACATGCAGTAGCCTCCTCATTTGGAAGAGGAGGCGTTTGAACCATTTTAGAGCCAAAGGAGGAGCCCAGATCTTTGAAGAACCGCTGGGCATTCGTCTAGAATCTGATTCCATCTCGGACAATCCTGTTGGAACCGCACGGGTAAGGGCTACCACCTCCTTGGTTGGTTCTTTCCAATTCTTCACATAACATAAGTTATTTACGTTTCAATGGTTTTTTTTCTTCACCAGATCTACTTCGTTCTTGGTCGTTTCTAGAGTCGGTGTTCGTGTATAGCATTCATTGGCATTTTTGGTAGGTGGCTTTGTGTTTAGTTTTCCAACTGTTGTGTGTTTTGTGTGTTTTTGTGCCACGAACCCACGTTGGGGTGTCGTGTGGCTGAGTTCGTTGCTATATTTAATACCTAGAATTGATTAGGAATATTATTGTGATAATAAAATGTTGGTTGGGATTGTTGCTTGGATCCGGAACCACCCGGGGGTGTGTTTCTCTGTTTAGCTGTTTGGCCAGGATACCCGAGGGTATGCCTTCAATGTAGTAATTGTAAGAATTGCCTTGAAAGGAATTGCTTGTTTACTGAATTTTGATATGTTGGGAATGGCCCGGTTACCTATATTATCCTGAGGGCGTGACTATATTAGCTTGAGGGCGTGACTATATTAGCCTGAGGGCGTGACTGTATTAGCCCGAGGGCTGTCGTTATTCCACCTGAGGGAAACCTTTTGTGCCTGAGGGCTTGTAATCTGTGCCTGAGGGTGAAACATCATATGCCTGATGGCGAGAATTATATTACAATGCCTGAGGGAGAGATTATGTATAGCCTGAGGGCATGGTTCACTATATTAACCTGAGGGCGAGATACTGGTTGGCCTGAGGGAGTGGTGTTGTTGAGCACTGAACGATACTAAATTAAATAATTTAAATGAATAATAAAATGGAAATTTAATTGTTAAGTTAGTTACTATTTAGTACTGCTTACCTTATTGCACTTTACTATTGCACACTGTTGATGCATGCTTACACACAGTTGGGTACGGGCCTTTGGTGGGTGCCTACTGAGATATATTTCTCACACCCTGTTTGGGTCAAACGTTTCGTCCCAAACAGATTACGTTTTAGCAGGTGTGGATAGGGGCAAGAGTCCCTACACAGGTACTTGACTGTTGATGTGGAGTAGGAGGGCATCGGACCGAGCCTAGGCTGGAGATGCCGCATCCAGTTGTTTACTCGTTTTGTTGTACAATGCTTTTGGTTGTATCACAGTGATGTATAACATGTTCTGGCTGTTTTCTTAGAATTTGAAACATGTAGCATCATCATTCATATGTTGTTGGTTATATCCACTGCTGTAGTTTATTTCAGTTGTGTGTGTTCACTGCTTCCGTTGTTTGTTGTAGGTTTATTTTAGTATTCTGCTGTGCTACACTTTGACAAATGAGGGAATAGTTTCCCCACTATTAGACATCGTCCCTCACTACTAGTCGGCAGCCTCTGGCATTTGGGGAAATGCGCTTGAGGTCACGTGGCGAACCGGGCTCGGGGCACCCGTTGCGTGGCCCCCGGGACCGGGACATTACAAAGTGGTATCAGAGCGGTTTCTTTTCTTTGACATACTGTTTGGAGACATAGTCAGGGATAGGACGAAAGGTAGTTGGTAATAAGCTATGCCCGGGCGTAGCTAACACGTGTACAGGGAAAATCCAGTCTGCCTCGTATTTTGCAATTCATCTGAGTTTTCAATTTTACGGTTGTTATGTTATCACCGTTGGGTGGCACACTTGTATTGTGGTGTTATATTTATCTATGGGTTCTATTTAGTTGCAACCAGATGAGATGAGGGTATGCCATCTCATGCTTCATATATTCACATGCCAGATAACACATGCCATGCATAGTTTCCATGCCATGTAGGTGCATTAGAAATTGGATGTTGTTGTGATAGTTGTTGTGCTAGAAATGCATGATGTTGTGATAGCTGCACTGATAAAAGTACCTGCTGTTTGATAGGGTAATTTTTATGTGAACGGGTCATAGAATGGACGCCAAACTTTGGTTTTTGGGGATTATGGGCCACCATTGACCCGAATTTGGTGGATCATTGACTGTTTATTTTGTTATAACATAGATAAGCTGTCAAACATGATTCGTGGGGAGTATGGGCCCTCACGGGTCGGAACTTGACACTTATGTGTTGTTTTTCAGTGTTTTCTGGGTTTCGGAGAAGTTTCCGTGGCATACTGTCCGAAAACCCAGTATACACGCCGTGTAGTATTTTTATACACATCGTGTATGTTCTTCTATTTGGGAAGGAAAATGAACTTTTTGAGTACACATCGTGTACCAGGAGTACATGCCGGGTAGCCTCATCCCGTGTCACAAACCGTGTGGATGGAGACCTGGGGTAGGTAAAGTCTTGGGTAAAACATGACGTGGAAATAATGAACACGCCGTGTAGAGAAACCTGGGGACTCGGCCGTGTAACTAACAAACATGGGCCAGTGTCACCGTTCCTTGAACACGCCGTGTACCTTTGGAGGACACGCCGTGTAGTCTCGTCCGAGGACAGACCGTGTGGAGTTAATCCGAGTAGTCGGCCGTGTTACAGACGACAGAGGCAGTTGGAAAATAACACCGTACTCGCCGTGTAAATATTATACACACCGTGTAGTTTTGTTGAACAGAAGCAATGTGGCTTAGCCATGTAGAAGGACCCGGGCAGGGGAAAGGAAGTCAAGTACATGACGTGTAGTCATTGTACACGCCGTGTAGTCTTGTTTTTCCAATTTTGGATACCTTCTTCCTCTTGTTCCCTTTGTGGTTCCTTCACTTTCAGTCTTAATAATCTTGAATCTGATGCATGATTTTTACCTTGTAGAGTCATGCCGCCCAGACAACCACGAGTTGTTCGCCAAGAGAGCGGCGATGATTATACTCTGGAGATGGTGGGCCATGGGCTACCAGTGGATCCTGTAGAAGAGCCATATGCGGCACCAACTTTTATACCAGACACAGGCGCAGAGGCGCAGTTCTGAGAAGGCTTATTGCGGTTCATGGAGACCTTTCAGGGAGCACCGCAGGCAGCCACATCTATGGCTGAGCTGACGCGTATCTTTCAGTAGTAGCATCCGCCTATGTTCTCAGGGGATTGAGGACCATAGGCTGCAGAGTCATGGCTAGGATCGATGCAGACTATTTTCAAGCATCTAGAGATGCCTCCAGGGCGGAGGGTCAAGCTCGTGACTTACATGCTGCGTGATTCTGCCAAGAGGTGGTGGGATGTGACCACCCAGTCAGAGCATCACAGGGACATGGCGTGGATGATTTTCAGGCATTCTTCTATGACTTCTTCTTCCCTGAGACGCTGAGGGCAGATAGAGCTTGAGAGTTCATGAATCTGTAGCAGGGCGCCATGTCAGTGATGGACTATTCTACTCATTTTACAGAGCTTCAGCGCTTTGCACCCGTGCTGGTGGGTGATGAGACGCTGAGAGACAGACGTTTTTAGGATGGTCTTCGGTATGACATCCGAGTGCGGGTGAATGTTTTCAAGTTACCTACTATACACACGATTGTGAACTAGGCGTTGATTACAGAGAGGAACCTATGAGAATCTGGTGGTGTGGGCCAGGGTGGTTCGGCACCAGTTACTGGTACTATTTCTACTGGCAAGAGGAAGAGATAGATGGACTTCTCTCAGGGTGGTAGTACTAGCCATGCAGTCTCTTCAGGTGGCCCGATCAGGTGCTTCCAGTGTGGCAGAGAGGCGCACAAGAGGCCGCAGTGTCCACGAGACCCAGTGGAGTGCCGAGCTTTCGGCAAGATGGGTAACCTGCAGCACTTTTGTAGGGAATATCCACTGATGGCTAGCGAGAGGGGTTCTTTATAGACTCCATGTGCAGGAGCAGGACCAGTGGCTTCTTACCAGTCAGGGAACTGGAATGCGTCAGGGTGTGCAGGCAGAGATGGTGGTCGTGGCCGTGGTATCCAGACACCAGGATCATAGAGGCAGCAGGGCGGGATAGCTCAGGGTAGTCAGGCTGTGTCGTAGAGCCGCAGCACTGGGAAGGCATATGCAGTGAAACAGACCCAGCAGGAGCAGGATCCCGGACCTTCGACAGTCATAGGTACTATTCTAGTAGCTTCTGTCTTTTCTTCAGTACTTTTTGATATGGGTGCTACACATAGTTTTATATCTGTACCCGTGGTGGAGAGCCTTGGGCTCTATGTTTCTACTTCTCCCGATATCTTGACGCCAGACACTCCTTTGGGGATGACAACGGTTGGTGTGTGTCAGTTCAAGGAGTGCCCCCTTGAGGTTGGAGGGTGTCACTTCCTTTGGGTCCTCTACGTCCTGGAGATGACGAGTTATGACGTCATTCTCGGGATGGACTGGTTGCTTCCCTTTCGAGTCGTTGTAGACTGCTATCGTCGTAGGGTGCGTTTCACGTCACCAGAGGGCGGGGAGTTTCTATACAAGGGCGAGTGGGATGTTCGGTAAAGTCGAGCTGGACCAGAGCATCATGGGCGAGGTGGAGTCACAGCCCAGATTTCGAGCTTATATCTGGATGACCATGAGACTTGTCAGACGGATTTCCCTCCAGTTGTCGATCGTTTTAGGGATGTCTTCCCGGACGACTTTTCAAGTCTACCTCTGGTGCGTGAGGTGGATTTCTCTATCGAGCTTGTTCCTGGAGTGGCACATGTGTCCATTCCTCCTTATAGGATGGCCACTCCTGAGTTGCAGGAGCTCAAGAGGCAGTTAGAGGAGCTACAGGTGAAGGGTTTTATCCGACCTAGTACTTCTCCTAGGGGTTCTCCAGTCCTTTTTGTGAAGAAGGCGGATGGTACCCTTAGTCTTTGTGTGGATTATCGAAAGCTGAACCAATTGACGGTTAAGAACCGATATTTTTTACTGAGTATTGATGATCTATTTTATCAGCTTCATGGAGCACAAGTGTTCTCGAAGATTGACATGTGATCTGGATATCATCGGCTGCGTGTTAGACTATCTGATATACCTCTCACAGCTTTCAGGAGTAGGTATGGTCTATATGAGTATACGGTTATGTAGTTCGGACTCACAAACGCGCCAGCAGTTTTCATGGCTCTGATGAATCGTGTGTTCCATTCGTATCTTGATTCTTTTGTGGTAGTGTTTGTCAATGACATCTTGTTGTGCTCACGCACTCGACACGACCATGCCACCCATCTTGAGATCGTATTGAGTACACTGAGAGAGCATCAGTTATATGCTATGATATCGAAATGCCACTTTTGGATGGACCAGATTCACTTCCTAGGTCATATCATCTCAGAGGCAGGAGTTGCAGTGGACCCAGAGAAGGTGAGAGCTGTAGTTTTATGGGAGAAGCCTAAGAACGTGTTTGAAATACAGAGTTTCTTATGGATGGATGGTTACTACAGACATTTCATACAGGACTTCTCCTGCTTATCAGCACCGTTGACAGGTCTGACTAAGAAGGGTGTGAAGTTCGTTTGGTCAGAATCTTGCGAGAAAACATTTCAGGACCCGAAGGGAAGGCTGACATCAGCACCGATCCTGATACTCCCAGAGCAGGGGAGGAGCTATATAGTTTACTGTGATGCGTCAGGGATTGGGTAGGGTGTCGTTTTGATGCAGGGCGACTGAGTTGTTGCATATGGGTCTCGCCAGTTGAGGCCACATGAGAAGAATTACCCGATGCATGTTCTTGAGTTGGCTTCAGTTGTGCATGTGTTGCACTGTTGGAGACATTATCTGTTGGGAGAACATTTTGTGGTTCTCACCGACCAAAAAAGCCTCAAGTATATCTTTACTCAGTGTGACCTGAATCCGAGGCAGAGAAGGTGGGTCGAGTACCTAAAGTTCTTCGATTTTGAGCTTGCCTATACACCTGGTAAAGGTAATGCAGTAGCCGATGCACTAAGCAGGAAGACTCAGATATAGGCAGTGCAGGAGGCCAGTGGTGAGTGGCAGCTTATGGCTTTGTTCTCTGAGATGCATCTGGAGGTGCATGACAGTCAGGGGCAGACTTATCTTTCCTCGTTAGCTGTAAATTCTACCCTCTTGGATAGAGTGAGGATGAGGCAGATATCTGATTCAGAAGGCCTAGTTCTACGGGAATCAGTGGCAAGTGAGGACCCTCCTCCCGGTTGGGCGATAGGCGACGACGAGATTTTGTGTTTCCATGGACGAGTACGGGTTCCAGGGGATATATGCGAGGAGCTGATGTGTAAGTTTCATTCTTCAGCTTTGGAAGTTCATCCCGGGGTTTCCAAGATGTACCGAGACTTGAGACGTCAGTACTGGTGCCCGACTATAAAGAGAGAGATAGCTGGTTTTGTTACAAGATGTTCCACCTATCAGCAGGTGAAGGCAGAGCATCAGAGAACAGCTGGGCTGTTACAGTAGTTGCCTATTCCAGAGTGGAAATTGGATGATGTCGTGATGGATTTCGTGACGGGTTTTCCGAGGTCACCTCATGGAAATGATGCCGTGTGGGTTGTTGTGGACAGACTCACGAAGGTAGCTCACTTTTTTCCGATCAAGGGGACCTTCGGTGTGGACGAGCTCAGGACGCTGTATATCCGAGAGGTCGTACGTCTTCATGGGGTCCCTCATTCTATAGTTTCAGATAGGGACGCTCACTTTACATCTCATTTCTGGCAGAGTTTTCAGGGGCGCTGGGTACACAGGTGCTTCTGAGCACAGCATACCACCCTCAGACAGATGGCCAGTCAGAGCGGACGATACATGTGCTAGAGGACATGCTTTGCGCATGCGTTCTAGACTTTGGGGGATCGTGGGAGAAGCATATACCCTTAGCCGAGTTTTCCTATAACAATGTCTTTCAGGAAACTATTGAGATGGAACCATACGAGGCTTTATATGGTAGGCCATGCCAATCACCTTTGTGCTGGTTAGAGGCAGGTGAGGCAGCTTTGCTGGGGCCACAACTCGTGCAGGAGACATCTGAGCAGGTCCAGTTGATTCAGAAGCAGATGGCTACCGCGCAGTCACGTCAGAAGTCTTATGATGATCGTCATAGATGACCTTTGAAGTTCGAGGTCGGAGATCAGGTTTTCTTGTGTGTTTCGCCGAGGCTGAGACAAAAACAAATCAAGAGACAGGGTAAGCTTTCACCGAGGTATGTAGGACCATTTGAGATTCTGGAGAGAGTCGGGTTGGTTGTCTATCGGTTGCAGTTACCGTAGAAGTACCGAGCCATGCACGACGTCTTCCACGTGTCTCAGTTACGTCACTACCATTCAGACCCATCTCACACCTTTCATCCAGGGGAGGTAGAGGTTCAGCATGATGCGTCCTTTGAGGAGCATCTGATCCGCATCGTTGAGAGGAGCACGAAGGTTCTCCGTGGCTGGTCAGTTCCTCTCGTACGGGTGCTATGGCAGCATGGCCGAGTGTAGGACGAGACCTGGGAGTGGGAGGCCGACGTACGTGCTCAGTGGCCAGAGCTGTTCTGAGCTTTATCTTCTCCACTCCCGGAAAGGGCAATTCGGGGACGAATTTCTATAAGGGGGGAAGTTTGTAAGAACCTGGTTCTTATCTTTGAGGTACAGGTTTCATCTTTTCATTTTCCTTAAGTGTTTTTGAGAAAAATATGGAAAATGGAAAAGAATGCTAAATTTTGAAACAACACGCCGTGTACTTTTCCACACGCCGTGTAATTTTGGCCGTGTTGGGATAAGTATACAGGGTGTTTAGCCTGGCCGGCGACAAATGGTGTAAGAACCGACTACACGCCGTGTAGTGGTCCTTTACACGCCGTGTAGTCAGTCGGCAGGTTAAAAAATAAGGCAGTAAAGTCACCGACAGCTGGGCGGTAGTACATGCCGTGTACTTATGAGTACATGTCGTGTACTCTTGTCGGCAGATGAACAGTGTGGCGGTGCCGCCAAATGAATAGTTAAATGAAAGGAGTACACGCCGTGTACTTTGAAGTACATGCTGTGTACTTTGATTTCCGGGCTTAAAACAGGTAGTAGCCTCCTCATTTGGCAGAGGAGGCGTTGGAGCCATTTTGGAGCCAAAGGAGGAGGCCAGATCTTTGAAGAACAGTCATGAATTCGTCTGGAATCCGATTCCGTCTCGGACAATCCCGTTGGAACCGCACGGGTAAGGGATTCCACCTCCTTGGTTGGTTCTTGACAATTCAACACCTAATGTAAGTTATTTATGTTTGAATGGTTTTTGTTCTTCGTCAGATCTACATCGTTCTTGGGTGTTTTGGGAGTCAGCGTTCGTGTATAGCGTTCGTTGGCGTTTTTGGTAGGTGTCTTTGTGTTTAGTTTTCCAACTGCTGTGTGTTTTGTGCGTTTTTGTGCCACGAACCCACGTTGGGGTGTCGTGTGGATGAGGTCGTTGCTATATTTAATACCTAGAATTGATTAGTTATTTAATTGTGATAATAAAATGTTGGTTGGGATCGTTTCTTGGATCCGGAACCACCCCGGGGGTGTGTTTCTCTGTTTAGCCATTTGGCCAGGATACCCGAGGGTATGCCTTCAATGTAGTAATTGTAAGAATTTCCTTGAAAGGAATTGCTTGTTTACTGCATTTTGATTTGATGGGCATGGCCCGATTACTTATATTAGCCCGAGGGAATGACTATATTAGCCTGAGTGCATGACTATATTAGCCTGAGGGCGTGACTATATTAGCCTGAGAGCTGTCGTTATTCTGCCTGAGGGAATCCTTTTGTGCTTGAGGGCTTGACTTCTGTGCCTGAGGGCGACATTTCGTATTCCTGAGGGAGAGATTCTGTATAGCATGAGGGCGTGGTTAACTATATTAGCCTGAGGGCGAGATACTGGTTGACCTGAGGGCGTGGTGCTGTTGAGCACAGAACGATACTAAATTAAATAATTTAATTGAATTATAAAATGGAAATTTAATTGTTAAGTTAGTTACTGATTAGTACAGCTTACCTTATTGCACTTTACTATTTCACTCTGTTGATGCATGTTTACACGCAGTTGGGAACGGGACTTTGGTGGGTGCCTACTGAGATATATTTCTCACACCCTGTTTGGGTAATGCTTTTCGACCCAAACAGATTAAGTTTCGCAGGTGTGGATAGGGGCAAGAGTCCCTACACAGGTACTTGACTGTTGCTGTGGAGTAGGAGGGCATGGGACCGAGCCTAGGCTCTCGATGTCGGTGCCAGTTGTTTACTCATTTTGTTGTACTTTGCTTTTGGTTGTATCACAGTGATGTATAACATGTTCAATCTATTTTCTTAGAATTTGAAACATGTAGCATCATCATTCATATGTTGTTGGTTATATCCACTGGTGTAGTTTATTTCAGTTGTGTGTGTTCACTGCTTCCGCTGTTTGTTGTATGTTTACTTTAGTATTCTGCTGTGCTACACTTTGACAAATGAGGGCATAGTTTCCCCACTATCATACCTGGGCCCTCGCTGCTAGTCGGAAGCCTCTGGCGTTTGGGGAAATGCGCTTGAGGTCACGTGGTGAATCGAGCTCGGGGCACCCGTTGCGTGGCACCCGGGACCGGGACGTTGCAATAGTGCTCCCTATTATTCAAACATGGGATGCCTCATGGTCCAAACAAGATATTCCTTATGTGGAAAGAGTAAGATGCCAATAGTACTCTCTACAAGATTTTAAATTGTAGTATGCCCTATCATTCAATCAACGAATGCCTCTTGTTCCAAGTAAGAGATGGCTTATGTGAAAAGAAAAATATACCTCAATCCATGATTACACCAGAATAATTTCAGGAGCATTAGAATCTGTTCAAAAATTCCATCACTCCACCTCACGCTTTTCATGTCCTTCATTCAGATCTCCATCCTCTGCCATGTGTGAAGGTAACCCCTAATTTCCTAGTATCATGGCGCATTGGCTCACCTACCGTCCTGGGATAACGCCCCGTATCACTTTGGAAAACACTTCAAGTAAGGTCCTATGTTTTGAACACAATCAGTAGTCAACCCTCATTTGATTTTCACCATTTTAGGCTAACTCGGTATGAATGATGTGTTTCGAACACGGTCAACAGTTATCCTCCATCACCACGTTACCCTCATTGAATTATGAATATAAGGAATTTGATTCACACTTTTCATATCCCTTTGAATGGACTGTTTCCAATGCCCCTTGGTGTTATCCCTCTTGTGAACTAGCTCATAGGTGAAGGCCTTAACCTACCAATGAGTTGGGATGCCCTCATGGCCAGACCTGGGGAAGACCTTCGAACAACTTCCTTTTATATGCCCAATTCACTATTGTCACTCCATAGCGGCACCAGTGTAGCTTCCTTGCATAAGAACCATCCACCATTTCCACTCCCTAGCGGCACATAGGAAGCTTCCTTGTGTAATCCCCATCCACCATTGTCACTCCATAGCAGCATTCGGGTAGCTTCCTTGTGTAATCCCCATTCACCCATGTCTCTCTATAGTATCACTCGGGAAGCTTCCTTGCGTAAGCCCCATTCACCACTACCACTCCATAGCAGCACCTGGGAACCTTCTTTGCATCAGCCCCATTCACCATTGCCTCTTCATAGCATCACCTGGGCAGCTTCCTTGCATAATCCCCATTCACCACCCTTCGTGGAATCACCTTTGCACCGTGATCATTAGTTCCTTGCCACATATTATTTATCACACCGAGCACAACTCATGTGGCATTAGAGTAGTAAGCATTGACTATGGAATCCACTCTGGGTAGCCTAAAGTGTAAGCCCCAACCTCCTTTCTAAACTACATGGACATTGATCCTTGACAAGGCATGGTACGTAGGAAGCCTCCCTGAGGTTCAATCCCAACACCCACTGGTCCCGACAATCTTCACGTTGGCTCACCAAATACCATCTCGAACTATGTGGACTTTTATCCTTACCAAGGAAAGTTACGGTGGAAGCCTCCCTGAGGTTCAGTCCTGGCACCCATTGGTCCCAACCATCTTCACGTCGGTCCACCACCCACCTAAACTACGTGGTCCTTGATCCTTACCAAGGCAAGGTACATATGAATCCTCCCTGAGGTTCAAGCCCACCAATCATTGGTTCTGACCACCCTTCATGTTGGTTCTCACTCCTCCTGAACTACAAGAATTTGGATCCTTATCAAGGCAAGGTATGAAGGAAACCTCCTTAAGGTTCAAGCCCAAGTCCCATTGGTCCCAACCACTCCACATCGGTCCACCCCTATCCTGCATGACGTTAAATTGTACCCCCCCTTTTTGTCCCACATGACACCAAACTGTCCCCTATTCAGTGGTAAGCTATTGTCAACCCCATTCAATGGTAAGCTGTTGTCAAACTTATTTAGTGGTAAGACATTAAATTCACCAATCAATAGTAATTCCTCATCAGACGAACTATACGAACATTGATTCCCTTCCATGGGGATACGTAGGAAGTCTCCATGAGGTTCAATACCAGCACCCATTTCTCATCCTTATCTATCCTGTGATCCCATGTGTTTTGAAAATATCATGCCCCAAAATGGAAATTCTATTTCCTCCGGATCCCATCCATGTATCCATTCTCATGGGCCACCTCCTTAGGTGTCCCATCGTCCCCACGAACTATGAGGAATTTGATTCCTTTCCACAGGGATACATAGGAAGTCTATTTGAGGCTCAATCCCAACACTACTGTCACCTTCATGACAGCTCCATCTCATTCCACCTCCACTTCATTAAATACTCCATCATCCATCATGGTTCATACCTGGCCCACCACATCTCGGTGAGATCATGCCATTCATCCTAGTGTTTCTCCTTACGACACCTCGACAGATAACAATGCATAAGCCCTACAACATCCGTAACCATCCACCCAAGAGTATCCCTCTTATGATGGGAGCCATTCCATGGGTAAACCCCATCATGTATCCGAGTGGTTATCCTTTTTGTACACCCTGATTTGTCACCCATTCAAACTATGTGGGTTTTGATCCCTGTCCTCTACACAGGGTACATAGGAAACCTCCATGAGGTTCAATCCCACCAAATGGTAAACCTTGGTGCCCCCCCATTCTGGGGTGAAAACTCCATGATCTGCCCTTAGTGGTATCCAGATCAACCTTCATAGTGTGACATATTCCTTTTATGGGACACACCATCATAGGTCAGCACTTATTGAGTGTTCTGATCCATCTACCCAGTAAGAACACATGGATCTCCCTTCTAGGGATATACCAATATGATCTGTCTCTATGGGACATTCCGATCACCCTCATTATGTCTTTGCAAGATGTTAAACTCAAGGCCTACCTCGTGTTAAACATGAGATGCTTTAAGAAAACCTCTAAAGACCCACATTTGGAATAACCATCTCTGTAAGATGTTAAACATGAGACATACCCCGTGATAATCATGGGATGTTGAGGAAAACCACAGAGGCATGCCTCTATCATAAGATACCCCACGACTGATATGGGATGCCTCAGGTTGTGTGCCCTTGAGATTCCCTCTTATGAGGAAGAATATAGGTTCCCCAATTTCCACACGTCCAGATATACCCAGACATTCATGACGTTTTTATCTACTCCGACCAAAGGTTTATACCATGTCAAAACCCCATGAAATGTCTTGATGGAATTAGTGTAATTAATCGGTGTCCACAAAGATATGGCACCGATAACAAGATTCACGAACCACGACTTAATCTTTAAGGGAGACCCAAACTAGGTAATGAGTTCCAAGGAGGAATTTACAGAAGGAATAACAGACATCCCATCATCCAGTTTTGATCAAGGAGAAAACATCCCTGAATAAGTGATGAATTCCTTCTACCTTTGGAAAGTGTTAATGCGGGGAAATATCTTCACGTCCTCAACAGAATGATGTCAGTGCCCCGGAGAAAGCATCAGAAACATATTTACTACTATATAAATTCATTTTTACCCATGTTTCACTTTTTATAAAACTTTTTTAAAGGAATATTTCTGTCATTTTCTAAATGAGGTAATTTATGAACTTTTCATCAAATTTAAGAAATAATGTTTTTTAACTTATACAACATCAGTAGATATATTCTTACATTAGGATTCCAAAACATTTTGAAGCTATACTTAAAATCTTACAAGGTTATTTTCATAAAACAAATTTCATTTATTGCGCAGATTCTAATTAATTTCAATTTAATGAATGGATATTTCTCTCAAAGAGTTTTAATTAATTTATTAGATTATTTTCATCTATGTAAACATCCTTTATTAGATTTTATTCTTGATTGAGGTTTATTTATTATGATACAATATTATATTTTGTATTGAATGATTTGTGGTATGTTTGAATTTGGATGTGCTATTTAAATACCATTAATGGTTTATGGTTCAAGTATTAACATTTTGTATGCTAATTTTAATATGAATATTTATGTTGTGATTCACCCTTTTCATATGTGCTATGAATTGGACATATTAAGTGATGGATTGGTCCTACTATATCCCCTTGATGCAACGGTAGGTCTCATGAGAAAAAACTAATGTCTTAGCATGAGGCCTTGATGGTATTGTTATTTACAGTCTTTGTACGAGGCCTTTACGGTTTGGTTATGAGGACCGACATTATGAATTTCTTCGTTATGTGATTAATATTACATGTGATTGTTCATAATATCCATGTTAATTTTTAAATTTAAATATTAGATTTATTATTTCCGTAATATTATGAACATTGTGTTTAAAATTCTTGGATTTCTATTTATATCTTGTATTAAATGTTTATTCCCATTTACAATGGCTTCCACTATATTTTTTATCCTTACTAAGCATATCAACACACCCCTTTATTATAATTAACTTTTATGCAGGATTTGAAGAAGTACATTCTGATGGACCTATAGATATAGCTTAAGGGATATGAGAGTTTTCTGGGGGGATAATATTTTATTTTTTATTTCAATATGTAACGTAAAACTTATGTATGTATATAGTATTTACAAGGCTACTAGACTGATCAGTCCTTTAGGATTTGAATTCTTGTGATCATTTTAATGTAATAAAATAATGAACCAACTCTAGGAAACTATGGTTATGGAGTTACATCTTACATTATTAGTTTTGGGTGTTACATTCTCCCCACTTTAATTAAATTGCATCCTTTAAATTTAAATTTTATCTTTGTGATGGATTTTTTTATATTTCTTATGTTGAAATACCAAATCATGAGAAGGGTTCGTAAAACTTCTTCTAGAAAAACAATAATGGGAAGTAAAACGGTGAGATGGAATAACTTATAACTAGTTCTCTATGTAGGATAATATTAGTGGCATGTAGAGATAAGTACATGGAGGAAAGGTGAACATTTTTTTAGGGGTAGTGGAGGTCATTAATCAAAAACAAGTGAATGATCAATAAAAAGTTAAGATCATAAAAGACAAAAACAATTAATGAATTACAAGACAATTGTTTCAACAAAAAATAATCTAGTAGGACAAAATTTTATTTATAAGTCATTTTCTTAATGTTTGGTAATTTTTTACTTCCTAAGAATATAAGGAAATTTACATACATGATACATTTTAATTTCATGTCAATAATTTCATATTTTGGTTATTCTTCAATCAAATTATAATCCAACTCTTTACACCCATAAATTAATTACCAATAATGATTTTTAAATCCTTAATGCACTAAATGATACATTTAAAGTATTTTAAGGAATATAAAAGACTGACAGGTCTAACTATTTGTCTCTAACTATCTTCCCAAAAGCAATATGGTTAATAGATTAACCTCCAATACATTAAAGAGATACTAGTCATACATCATTAAGTGTTTTTCGTCATATTTTTTTTAACTAAAAGAAATGAAAATATAATTAGAAAATTGCATAGATCAATGGTTGGCGTGAAACCCTTATCATCCTTTGTCCATGGGTTCATGACTGGAGACCTTAATAGATATGATTGGCTGCCATCTAGCTTATAGGTTGTCCTTTTATAAAACCAAATTATTATAATTTCAAAAATAAATCCAATTGAAACCCTTGGAATAGAATTAATTACTAAATATCCTTTAAACTATAGTTCTCAATAGAACCCTTATATATAAATACTACATCCATTTATTTCCACATAGGTCCTTCCTTAGTCTAGGGTTTACCCATAATATTATTTGTAGGATTTCTAAATCATTAATCCTTATTTTAAATCTAAAAACCATAGGTTTAACCTAGGCTATTCATTTTCTTTGTCTATTTATATTATTCCTAATGGTTTGTGATGAAATAATGGATTATCCTAAGCATATACTCTGTGAGTGCCAATCCTGGTGCATAGTGAGTCTCATTATTGTGAACTCAGATACCCCAAGTCAGACTTGGAACACCATTAAAGAGTTATATCTCCTAGGTACAACTGTTCCAGAACCATGTCCACCTATATTATTCAAATAGAGATTTATATCTATGATATCCCAAATAATCTATACCTTATAAATACTCTTGGATGTTATTATATAGTTATCCTCAAATTCTACCATAGAGCTATTATATATAATATAAGTTTTACTAAACCTAATTCCAAAGGTTTCTACTAATATTCCTTTGATACCAACTATAGTGACCCGACCCCAGAAGGCCTAGAGTCAGTGTCTGCTACTATTACGTTATCATGATTACATGGAATCAATCACTGATGGATTTAGAGTTTATAAACATTGAAAGGTCGTATTAAATAATTGTGTCTAGTATTACAAATGACTACACTGATTATAAAATAATTTTTTATTATTTCTAAATAAATATCTTTGAGAATAACCTTCTTTCATCTGGTAAATCCCTGATTATCATTCATAGTATGCTTCATGGATTCCGGGTGAAGAAAAAATAATAAGTGTGAGATAAAATTCTTGGTAAGGGTAGAGTATAGAGGATGCAATAATTTCTCAGTAGGAATAAATTAATTGGGCAGGGTAAATAAATGAACATAGATTCCAAGAAATCAATAGGCTGAAAAGTAAGTGAATAAGAAATAAAGTAAGGTAAATGAAAACACGTTCCATTAAAATAACAACATAATGAAAAATAAATATGGGAGAGTATCAAATAGAAAAAAATTACTTTTAATAAATTGACTAAAAATAAAATATACCCATAGATATATTGATGAAAAATCACATGGATGAATAATAACTGATTTCATATGAAGGAAATGGTTTCTTAAGTGACACCATGTCTAAGGCACAAGAAAACCATCAAGGTTATGACCATTTAAAAAATTATTTAAATTAAGGGTAGAAACTTAATAAATTTGTACAACTTATTTGTCTCATGATAACCTCTATGTTCCTCAAGGAGATATATAAATCTAGTCTCCACCCATCAATTCATGTCTGATGAATTTTTATATCAATAAATCAATATAATTAATAAATAATATTCTTTATCAAAAATCTGTGTTGAATAAATAATATAAAATTATCAATATCTCACTAAATAATAAAATAATTATGAATGTATACACAATATGTAAAGAGGTTTATAGTTTAGGAAATATTAATATCCATGATAAATGAAATTGGTAATTTAGGGAAATTCAATTTTCAATGATCTTAGGAGATTGAATATTTCAAGGGGGATAAGAAAACATCAAGGAAGTGAATTTGAATACTATCCTTTAACAAAAGAATCATAAATCATTTAGAGGAATAATAAGTTTGGTATCAATACAAAAAATCATGATTTGTGTAAAATAAATGGTTTTTGTTGTTGATGAATGTAAATATTAATAGAAGATATTTTAAAAACATTCTTGATGAAAATATCCTTTTTTTAAAAACCATTTTGAAAAAAAATCATTGAAAATAATTTTTAAAAACATTTTCATTAAATATTAACCATTTAAACATGAAAATGAGGCTTTATATTAATGCAGTCAGGTAGTTCTATAAACATTATAAAATAACATTCCATTTTCATGATAAAATGGAAAGAAAATTCCTAGCTTGGAAAGCCATAAGAATATTACATTAAAAACATTGGTAAAAGAGAAAATGGGAACAAATTTATTTAAAAATCATTTTATAAATAGTTCTGAAGAAATTTAAAAAAAAATGTGGCTTTTAGTAGAAAACAGGTTCTCTGACTAAAGAGTGAAATGATGCCAGGTTTTCTTAAAACTATTTTCTAAAAACTTTTGATTACCAAAGAGTTGAAAAATAGTAATAATACAATAAAATGATCATTAATAATCTGAGGTGTCAACATGAATAGTTTTATTTAATAATGTTCATATAATTTCCTAAAATTGAAATACAATGTAATGGCCATTAATGTAATCATTAAAGAGAATAATCTTTAAACATTCCAAAGTGTCTCATACCGATTTGAAACATTTTAAATCATAAAAATTATAAAGGAATAATATTAAATGAAATTTTTAAATAACATGAATATAAATTAATTCATGAAACAATATATATAAATTGGAATTATATACACCACACAAAATAAGTATGTGGTGAACATGATATTTATCTCACAGAAGAAAAAGGTGAGGTATAAATACCTTACCTTATGTTTCCTTTTCGGTGAATGTTCTTTAACTTTTCATATATTAAATTTCTTATAATTTTATACATGATTCAAAACTATTTTTAGGTTTATCATTACTTTTATTTTACTCATTACCATATTGTGCATATATTCCTAAATGATTTAGTTTACATAAGGTGATTTGACCAAATTCAGATTATATGTCAAACTAACTTTCGTATGTAAAATATTTTTAATGGGGTTATTATATACCATATAAAGAATAAAAATAATTACATAATTATAATATCTAAACATAAATTTATCTTTTAATATTAATTATTAAATATTGTTATAAATAATGAACCAATATTACAATCAAGGATACGGCAGGCCATACGTACACATGAGTAACGTTCCAATTTTTTAATGATCATTATAGAAAGAAGGTATGTAACATAAATATTTATATAATGATAATTATATCACAAAGAACCTATTATTTATTCATATATACTTATATAGATTATTCTTGTGATTTAAATGTAATTACAACGTGACAAAGAGGCGTTAGTCCCTACATCCAGAACTGACAATACCACTTTTTTGTGTGTGAAAGGATAATAAATAAAATTATATATATGTGTATAAAATTTTAAAAAATTTAATTTTTCTATGAAAATATTATATTGTTTTTAATGTGATTCATTTCTGATTAAGAAAACCTTTTAAATGGTCTTTGTATAGTGTTAACGAATCACATTGCTTTGAGGGTGTGGAAGTCCACACTTCCACAAATGAAGTTATAATTTCTACAGAAAATGGATAGTATAATTATATGTTTTTTAAAATAATAAAAATATATTAAATATATAATAAATAAAATAAATAAAATAAATAAATATATCTTCCATCATAATATCCACCATGATAGGTGGTAAATGAAAAAAATGAAATATCATCGTTTCGTGAAGCAGTAGTTTGTCATGCACAAAAATAGTATGTTCGTTACCCATTGGATAGATGTGTATGTATGTGTAGGTATAAAACATATTAAAAAAATATCATAGTATTTTGGGGATACTGGTTTCATCATATAATAACGATTTAAAAATATTTTACTAGGTGGAGGAGTAAATTAAAGAAAAGTGATCGTTGGAAAATGTTACCAAAAAAATAAGGTAACTCTTTTATGTTTATACCAAAGGGATTATTTGGATGGATTTATGCAAAAAGGGATCTATAAATGTCTATTTTAGGGATAAAGAATAATATTTTAAAATAGAACGCCTAAACCTACGTTTTCTGATAGGTATTATGAAATGGGAGGGCTGGTTTCCTTTTATAGAGAAGGAAAAGGACTCACATGGAATTTTTGAAAACAAGTTAGGTGTACCCACATTTTCTCCATACCATGACATAAAACCCCAACAACACTGCATAGTATATGGTTTATGGATGCGTTATGGACTTAAAATTGGTGTTTGACAAGTTTCTAGGTCATTTGGGAACCTAATTTAAATGTTTAGTCATTTGTAATGTTTAATTTTTCCTTAATAAATATAATTCATTTTATCTACCTTAACTAATATTTCCGGTAATTTTTTTACATTGTTATAAATTATAAATAATTCTTATTCCAAATATAGAATCCATTTTTCATATTATAATCACAGATGTGGTAGAATTGAATTTAATACTCATGTCATAGGAGGGACGAGAATGTAGGTTTTTATGTAAAAACCTCTAGAAGTTTTATAAGTTTTTTACATTCAATTTCTAAGTGAAAGTGATCCATATGACCTAAATCAAATTAAATAATTGAATTATTATCTAATTAACCTTTGAAATCATTTTAAATTTATAATTTAACATTATAAATAAATTATATGAAAATTTATAATTGAAAGAAAATTCATTATCTTAACTATTCATTAAAAATTGATATATTTCTTAAAAATATCAAACAAAATAACCCTAATCTGAATTTTTTGTTTATATTTTTAATATCTAGTTTATTTTGACATATCAAATCAATTAAAGTGTCAAATTTCAGATTAAAAATAGGTTCTCCATTAAAAGGTGTTAAAATTTCCTTTAAAAAAATATAGGTTTTTATGTGTGAAATTGGGTTTATTCTTATCTTATTTATATCAGTCCTAATAAAATGAATATAAAAAATATTTTATTGAATATATAAAATATATATTTAATTAAATCATTAACTAACTCTAGTTAACTATTCATATTACGGTAAAACTTTTTTATAATCATATAAATAATAATATTACTTTTTATATCCAATTGGTTCTTATTTTCATTTTTCATTAATAGGTATCCAATGAATTCATTTTATATATATATACCATAAATTTTAATATTTTAGATAACACTATTCAGAATATCAAACATAATGGCTATGTTATATCATATTATATTAAATAATAATATTTTTATTATACATGATTATTTATTGAAAATCGGTCTTGAGTGTAATGCAAGCTATCGAGGAAGGTTTATCTTACGTGTAACACAAGATAAATAGGTGTTGAGTGAATTATATTCTCTATAATATGTTATATTTATTTATGATAATAAATATATTTTAAAGTATCTAATCATTATATTCAATTTTTACACTTTATGTCGCATTCCATACACGCTATCGAATAATAGGTTCTTACTTTATAATTTGAGGGTACTATATTCTCCCAAGCCATAAATAAATTACGTCCATGAAATTTAAACTCTTTATTGGTAACATATTTTTTGATATTTTCTGTGTTAAAATAACATAATGTTTGAAGGGTTCGTAAAACATATTTGTTTCCTCTGGAATCGGGGATGACCTCATTAATTTATGATTCAAACATTCCAAGCGGTTTCTAATGGGTTTGTTCGCAGAACCAGAAACATTCAATGATTCTATATCCATTTAGACCTACTTACCAATGTTAGGTGCTCATTAGTTGTGAACTGATGAGATTTAAGAATTTGCCTTGGTCGAGAGGATGGGAGGTCGGACTCATCACACCTTTTGAGGGGAAATATTGTCTACTTCGGGACTCTCTTTATAGATTTAAGTTATGTTCGAGAATCCTGATTACATTACCAAGTATGAAAATGAGATTTCCTTTAGATCTGAAAATCAATGATTAATATGTATGATATTTAGAGAATCTTTAATATGTATTCTAGGTTCTTCATCGATAGTGAATCATCTATATTTTTTAGATATTCTTAGTCAATGGTATCCTTCGACACATTATATAGAAATCTCTTGGTCATTATGATAACCATACTGGTTTTAAAGCCACTCAACGGGGCACTTGAAGTTTATTATCATTCATAACGACAAAGATTATTTCAAAATTGGGATCTTACCCGCAGATGGGCTACCTACATATCCTTTGTTTTAGAAAAGGAATCAGAATCCACGTAGTTCGAGTAAAGAAGTATGAGGTTTATGCATGATTGATGGCTCAAGAAAGATGTCATAATTACTTTTACGCTCTAAGCTCACGTGAGTCATGATTGGTGTGAGAAATAAGTGGTATTGGTAAAAACAGACAATTGTGCCATGAAAGATGCAATTATAGGAAATGATGTGGGACTTATGTATGTATGAATGCCCAGATAGATGAAGATTAGGATTTACTTCAGAGAAGAAACCCAGGAATAAGGTCTATAAAGGTATATGTGATTTATGGATATTTGGATACTTAACTTAGGACATAATCCTGACAAGGATGCCCAAATTAGAAGGGACATGTGATTGGGATTTACTCCTGAGAAGGATTCCCAAATCAAAATAAATTTAGACTAGTTAATAGAAATTATGACTGGGGATTACTCTTAAAGAAGAGGCCTAGGTTAAAGGTAATTATGACTGGGGATTACTCCAGAAAAGGAAACCCAGGTTAAGGGAATTTGGATTTTGGGAACTTGGGGCTTACCCCTAAAGAGGATGCCCATATTAAAAGAATTATGGTTGGGGCATACTCCTAAGGAGGATGCCCAAAATTATGGGAACATGAAGACTGGTGCTTACTCTTGAAAAGGAGGCCCAGGTTATGGGACTTGGGGCTTACTCCTAAGGAGGATGACCAAATTTGGGATTTTTATATTGGGACTTACTCTTGAGAAAGAGGCCCATGTTAATGGAATTTATAAGTGGGGCTTACTCCTAAAGAAGAAACCCAATTTAGAGATGTTATGAAAGGGGCTTACTCTTGAAGAGAAGGCCCAGGTTAGGCAACCTCTCATATTTAAAGGATGAGGTTTAATTAATGAAGTCTCTAACCTTAGTAACATGAAGATATGTAAATCACTATGTTTTGAGAGATATTCCACAGATTTCCTTTCAGGTAAGTAATCCAACCAAGAAATCATTCCATGAATGGCTTTGAAGAGGGTTCTGAAGGCTTAACCTTGAAGAGGAGAGGTGGATTTGAATATGAGAGGTGAATAGGCAAGAGGGGCACCCAAAAAGAGAGAGGCGCATAAGTCCTGTGTGGGCATGCAAGTCCTGGTCGTGCATGTATACTTACGCGACACATGGGTACTTGCGTGAAGGTCAACCCTTAGGGTAATACTTGGGTGAGACTTGGCTCAAGACCTTAGTATTTTCCCAAAAGGATTCCAAAGGAGTGGTGCACAAGTTCTATTGAAGGGATAAGGTGGCGCTCATGTGTGGCCATTTCACTTAAGGGTTGGTCACTTAGGCTCACAAGTGTTGATGAGTTTCAACACTTAGGCCTTGTTTCCCCTGTTTAGAGCATCCATTATAGTTAAGAAATTACCATAGAAATGTTCAGAAGACTTCCAGAGGATACTAGGGTACTGGGAACTCGAATCTATGTTTTGGAATTTTTCCGTCTTTGAAATGGGGTTCCCACTAGTTGAATTTATATACTGGTGAAGGCCCTGGGCGAAAAACATAGAGGGAACACAAGTCATCTGCGTGACCATTGGGTGGCACACAAGTATACATGCACGACCATGGTGGAACTTGTGCGACCTAAGTTCAAATGAATCTTTGTTCTTGACTTTGTCAAATTTTGATATTTCTACAAAGGATGAATCATTTTGGGTTCAGGTATCTCCCTTTTTAATTTGTTAGACTTTGTGACGAAAAGAACCGTCTACAAAAGTCCCCCTTTAGAGTTGGATCCAAAAGAAATGAGGATGTAACTCTGAGGTAAAGAAGAAAACCAAGGAACATTTAGCGCGCGAGTGTTGAGAGTGAAAATGGCATTGCATAGGTGTGATCCATGCAAGCTTCGGTAGGCAGGGGTGCGGCTTGGCCTATATGTAGGCGGTCATTCCTTGCACAAAGCACCAAATTTCAGATTTTCGATCTCTCGTCGTGCAAGTTGCCTGCGTCGCGCAAGTTCTCGGTTTTCCACTGGTTTCTTTCTGTTGCACTGCTGCAAAGGTATTTGGACTTTCACTGTGATACTTGCACGCCAAAACATGCGCGATACACTTATACTTTGGTGTCAAATTTGGGACTTGCGTGCCTTAATTCCTTAGACACTAATGCACTTTTCTTCTCAAATTTTATGAAAAATAATCTTAATTAAGAGTTAATTATTCCACTTTTGTGTAGATTAAATGGCTCCTAGAAAAATTGGAACGACTGATGAACTAGCGAGAAAACGAATTGATGACATGATGAACATCATTGCAATGATTATTATACTATCTGTGACAACGATCTTCTAGATTTGGCCATGTACCTGAAGAATTATCATCTTGACTTCCTGTAGAGTATTTATCTACCTTTGTATGGCTATGATCATCTGTGAGAAGTCACCATTCCAAAGGCAAAGAACTATCTCCCAATTTCTTGGTTTTAGAATTACACCATGTTTGCTTCAGCAAATATCTCATGTGGAGGAGCATTTATAAATACTGGAACAGTGGAGAAGGCCTACATAATGCATCATTGCCCATGTACCTCAGATCTGAAACCTCACAAGCCTGAGCTGCAACCACATTATTATCCCTCAATTTTCCGAAACTATCAGATGGATCAATCTAAAGGCTGGAAGAAGATTTGGGACTTTCATATTGGAGGAGGTATGAAGCCAACTTGGATGTGGGCATACTGGGTGCGACAAACCTGCGCAGAGTTTGTCGAGGATTTAAAAGATGCTGCAATATATAATGTTGTCTGGGCTGGGCTGGAGATACTTAGCCATTGGAGTCCAGAAACCAATTCTTTCCATCTGACTCATGGAGATGTATGCATCAGTCTGTGGGATGTCCACATGGTCTTAGGGGCTCCAATTCTAGGTGACATGTATGATGAATTCATCCCTCCCAAGGTGACTTGGAATGATTCGGAGAAGACTCTGGCTTTAGATCTGGAATTATTGAAAATATTCCACAAACTCAAGAGTTCCAAGACTTCCCTAACTCATTCTATAAAGTATATTCATCTAGAAGAGTGGATGAAAATGTTTCTTACCAAGAAGCAGGAGAAGGAGCCAAAGGAGAAGGGATCGAAGGGGAAGGTACGCAAGGAGAAGGAACCCACCTATACTCATCCTACCACCGGCCCCAAAACAGAGAAGAGGGGTGCTCCTGGCACAATCTGGCTGACTCTAGAAGCAGGTGAATTTGAGAAGTGGGGATGTGAAGTGAATCAGAGAATCCCAAAGAAGACTCTTCTGGAAGGCTTCTTGGACTTGTGGCTCAGTGTTTATCGTTTTCCAGTCAGGGACTCGAATAGAGGCGTCAGTCCAGGGACCATCGTTATTGCAGCCAAGTTGGATGAGGGGAAAATGGTTGGGTTGGCTACCCCCATTTTAGAAAAGATTCATAAGAGCATACTCCATGTCTTCATGGTCAGGTCTCTTTTGAGAATAGTGGGACCATTCCATGTTTTTTAAGGATGGATCGCCACTCACTTCAGGATGTATAATGTACAGAACGATGTACAGACCCCCAGAAGTTCTTTCAGTCCATCAGTACAGGCATTCTCTAGAATTTCTCTACTAGCTCTCAATTCCTATGACATGAAGGTGAGGCTGAGCATGTATAAGGAATTCAATTTCTTTCATTATGAAAACCCACCAACCGGGCGGTTTGTTGATGATGGAACCGCCACTCTGGAATTGAGGGCATACATGTTGGCCTGCAGAGATGGTGTACTGGTCACCAAGATTGACAGAGAGATTATATGTGAGGCCTATCCTCCATATAGATTTTCACGCCAATTCAAGTGTTTACAATGGACTATTGTATCTCCCCCTGTTCATGTTAGGTCAGAGAAACATCTGATGGTTGCCTGAAAAATATGGTTGCTGACATCTAGGGAGAAGACCAGGGTAGTATTTGATCATCCAGTTGATAAATCTACTAATAACTTTACTAAATGGTATGCTGAGAACTGGATAGCATCATACCCTGGAGGGGTATTGAATATCCCTGTTTATCAGGTGGGGAAAAGGAAAAGAACCTTAGAGAAAGAAACCCTTTATCTGGAAGGTGATTCTTCTACAACACCTGAAGCTGATTCGCCGAGTTCTTCACCTATGGATAACTCGCCAGATTCTCAATATAGGGATGTTGAGGCACAACATGTGGAAAATAAGCCTTGTTCTAGATAGAATCCCCTTGTCAGAATCAAGAGACCAACTCCATCAACTCCTAGTGAGTAACTTCATTGGGGAAATTTAATCAACATTACTTCATAGAGCAACATGTCTTATTTTCTTATCCTTCATATGTAGTTGCAGAAGCTAGGAAGAAGCTGAAGTCCATGATTGTAGTACCTTCCTCACAGCCTTCTGGTACACATGTTGAATATCTACGACTAGAGGCTGTCCATACATGGTGAAGTTTATATTGTGGTGTTGAAACTGCCTGGCTAGATCTGTACGAGGGCCTACAAATCCCTAGAATATAGAATCTTTGAGTTTCTACAGATATCCTTTACAAGGATAACCACGATGAAGTGCGATCTTACATCAGAGAGCTAGAAATGATCATATATACTACTGATGATTCCATTCCTATCACCAAGCGGGTGAAGGAAATGATAAATCGTGGTGCAACTGAGGGTGGTTCCGAAGAGGAGGAGTGGCACGATTACGTGGCTCATGAAGATGTAAGTCTCTTTCCTTACTTTATTTGCAACATGATTTCAGTCAATGCTTGGTTACTCAAGGAAATTATTTTCTTTATCTTGCATCTGGAAAAGAAAGGAAATGCTGAGGTTCTTTTACCACAGTATAGCCCTAGTGGTAGTTCCATTGGGGCTAATGAATCTCCTCGTGAGTCGGGCGAGATATCTCTAGGCCAAAAAGCCATGGATGAGGTGTTGGACATGGCTTTCCATTCTCCAATTCATGTACCTATAAAGGAGACCGTCGACACTCCCAAAAAACCAAAGAGACAAAGGCATCGAAGGAAGAAGTCCACAACTAAATGCTTTATCGGTAGTGGTAAGTCCTTCTGGTAATCATGAGTTTTATCCCATGAAAAGGTTTCTGATACTTTTTTTGATTGTTGTGGATTCTTCAATTTCCACTCTAAGAGAGATGAATGACCCTCCTTTGCGGACCACGGAGGGTACTGGTGAACAATCACAAGTTCAAGTTGACTTGGCTGCTCCTGGAAAAGAACCAGCGTCTGTTCCTAGTATCACTCCTACTACTACTGCAATAAGAGAAGAACCTGCTTCTGGTAAGTTAAAAATGCTTCATAAATTGTTGAATGAAACATCAACTGACTTCCATTAAATGGTACTTTAGTTTCAACCCCTAAACTAGATCTTTTGGAGTCCATTTCAACAGATGCCACTATTTTATCTAAACAAGCTATCCAGGGTCAGAGGCTGCAGAATAAAGGTTGCCAAGAAGACATATCGAATGCTCCCACTGGTGAGATTAACCAAGATTCTGAGATTACATTGGATGAAATGATAGAACTTGGCACATATTTTGAAGATTTTTTAGATCATGTTAAATTACCATTTAATTTAGAAGATTATGGACGTGAGTGTTATCCTTCGTCCTATTAAAAAAACATCTTATTACATATATGATCATGATCGGTTGAAATTTTCTATTATATCTAAGCAAGATGCTGAACTGCCAATTCCATAAGGGGGTACAAGAAACCCAACTATTGTAGAGACATTAGCTCAAGTGGAGCATAACCCGGTAGGGCTTCCTAAAACTCGTATTGAAAATCCTATTGACGGAAGGAAAGACGGAGAGGAGCCTTCTCATGTTACTGATCTACTGTTGGGTAAGAGATAACAAATTCTGCGACTGTACTTAATTTATCAGACAGCCAATAAACTTTTTTTATCATTTTAAACTAACCAAAAAATTCAATTGATTTTGCAGGGCCATCAAATTCAGTGGCTAGATCTAGAGGTGAAGCCTCAGCTTCCGCCCCAACAGGAATAGAAAGTGGATAGAAACAGGTCATGGGGGAGGAACGAAACAGGGAACTTCCCTAAGTTAATTAATCCCGGATTCTATTCCCCTATGTGACAGTGATGCTGAGTCAGACCTGGAGATACAAAAATCACTCCAATTTTCACGACGCAAGGAATGACAGAACATATGGAAAATCATATCCGAAGATCCTTTAGAAGAGCTATCATCGAAGAATCTCCAACTGTCATCCATGTTCGTTATGTTGGGACTTGGCAGTTTTGGATATCAAAAGATTTATGCCGCTGTAAAAAAAAGTCATCCTAAGAACGTAGCAGAAGCAGATGTACCATCAAGATCTGACCAGAGTAAGGCTATCAGCCAATATCGGAGAATTTGAGGCTGCGGTATCTCGAGCTGAGGCTGATCAGGCTACCAAGTTGAAGGAGCTAAATCATAAGATCGATGAGAAGGTTGTCCAGCAGATGCACCTTCAGCAACAGTTGGATGCTGTTACTGGGGAACATGAGCAACTGAACAATTCACTGGAAGGAGTTCGTACAAATTATATGAAATCCATTTTTGAAGCCAAGAAAGCACTCCAACAAGCTGAAAAGAGTGAAGTTGGTCAAGTGCATGAGTTCTTAGTGGTTGCTGATGAAGCTTGAGATACTGTAAATCAAATGAAGATTTATGTTGACAACCTTTTGTAATTCCTGAAAAGGGAAGCGACTCCAATATGTGGATGTCCTTTAAACTCTTGTGCGTCTAATGAAAAACATTTTCATCTTCAATCATTTGTGCATTACTTCTTTTGCTACCTGAATTAAATTTTTACTTAAGATGATGGGCCTAAATAGCATAGTTTCATTTTTCCTAGGATTATAAAAAATAAATCTATAAATTTGAATCAATTAATTGCTCAATATTACCTAAATCATACAAAATTTATGTTTAGTGAGCTGGAACTTGAATTTTTTTCATCTTTCCCTTTTCTTTTGTAGGCAGTTTAAAGTCATGCATGTCAGACATAAAAAAGGATAATGTTTAAGGTCGAAATAGATTTGATCAAATGGATTAACATTTACTCAATTCCTTGATAATTTATCTAAAAACATATTACCGTGTTCAAGTATGAGGGAAAAAATGTAGACGATGACTTAATAAATTTTGAATCTAGGGAATGATATGAAAAATGGGTAAAAGGAATTAGAAGAAGTAGTGTGAAAGAATAAAGTTACCACTATTTAAAAAAACCGTTAGGGGGTTGAATTATACAGGGCCACCTAATGGCATTGGCTGTATCATCATATAATAACATCTTTTGGATGACAAGTTGTTTAATTAGTCTGTTTATGCAGGGCCACCTAAGGGCACATGCTGCATAGTCAGGAAAAAGAACTCTCAGAAATATACTTTTCTACTACCAAAAATCCAGTGGAAGTTTATGGGGATTAAAATTTTCCAAAGCATTGAGTTTGCTGTATGGAGAGAGGTATTTGAATATGGAAAATATATTTCCAAACAGGATTGTATAAGAATTGGATGAATGTCACTCTTACGAAGGTCTGAACCAAACGTAGGGAAGGAAAATATAAACCATAGACTTGAATACTTTCAGATCATGAAAAAGAGTATGGTACATATATGTTAAGGATATCCATTTTTTGAAGATCCATACATATTATCATTAAGACAACTAAGGAAAAAAGAGATTTTCTTCCCAATAATGAAGTTAACATTATTTGACAAACCCGTTACAGGGTTGAATTATGCAGGGCTGCCTACGTTCCTTGACTGCATACTCAAATAATAGTATCTTTTGGCTGACACGTATATTATATAGATTGTTTACACAAGGCTGCCTGAGGGCACATGCTGCATGGTCAGGCAAAAGAACTCTCACAAATTGGACATTTTGTGACCAAAAGTCAAGAATGTGTTGTGGTGATCTGTATGTATTTATGATTAGGAGTATGACACATGAAAATGGGTATTGTTCAATGCATGAAAGAGATACATAGATCAATGCTAACCATAATAATGTTTCAGCTGGGTCCTGAATTGAGGTGTTGTACTTCACTACGTATCCCATAAGGATGGGAATCAAGCCATACATAGTTATTGAAATACAGTTTAATGTCATGTGGTACGAAACTATAGGAAATCTTAGTTTAGGGTCATATAAATTAGACCATTATAAAGAATACACAGTGTCTGTTTTCATGGGGAATTTTCAGCCAGAGGACTGAAAGTAGAATTTGGGGTTAGGACCAAAGACTTGGGGATAGATTCAAGGGATGCTCGAATGTTCCTATGTATCCCATAAGGATGGGAATCAAGATGCACGTAGTTCTTGAAATACCCTCTATATAGATTTGGTTCGTACATATGAAGGTAGAAAAGGGGACTTTAGTGGAATGATGGTTTGACCAATGATAAAAGGTTCAGGCCTTTCCATGTATGCACGTAGTATTTAGAAGATAACATGATTGGAGATCAATGAAAATAATGATTCCCTCTGAGGTGAGAGTGAAAAATAATGTTGTAGTTTATTGTCATACATGAAAAATGTGTTTTACAGTTTAACGTCATGTAGTAAGGACAAAGGTGAACCAATGTGAATATATTGATTCTAGGGTGGCTTCACGAATCAACATCGTATGAGATGGAGGTGAGATGATGTGAAGAGATTGGTTTTGGGCATGAACCTCAGAAGTATGACTACATACCAAGACTATAAGGCAAGGATCAAATTCCACGTAGTTCAATTAAATAATGAATTGATGATCAAGTCATTCTTGAGGACAACGACCCAAAACAAAATGGTGTTGGGACTTACGCATGGTTAGCGGCCCCGAGAGGGTGTTATGGTTGATGTTTACTCTAAGCTCACGTGAGTCATACTCGGTGTGAGAAACAAGAGGTAGCAACAACCATAACGATGCACAGTTTAATGTCATGTAGCACTTATGAAGGGACTATGTAGTTTAAAGTCATATAGTGAGGACTATTTGTGCTGCATAGTTTAGTGTCTTGTAGCAGGAAAAAAATATATTTTAACATCATGTAGGACGTATTAAGAGACGTTATTCATTTTTACATCATGTAGGACAAATATAGGGACACATTTTAATGTCATGTTGGACATGAACACAGTTTTGCGTCATGTTGGACAATAAGGGTGTTGTACAATTTAGCATCATATAGCTAAGACAATGGGACAATACAGTTTAACGTCATGTTGGACGAAAGGGGGACTGTGCAGTTTGATGTCATGTAGTGAGGACAAAAGAGGACACAATTTGACATCATCTTGGATGAATTAGGGAATTTTGGTGCTAACAGTTTAAGGTCATATGCATAGATCAGAGATAATGTAGTTTAACGTCTTACTAGACGTCAGGGACTTCTGTTCAGTTTAGAGTCATGTAGCTAGGACGTCATAATTTAACATCGTGTTGGACGTAAGTGAAAATCGTTTAAAGTCATATGCATGGAGCATCAATGATGCAATTTAACGTCTTGCTGGATGATGGCATTTGGGTTACACAAAATACTTCTTCAAAAATCTAGAATTGGTTGGAGTAGTGATGAGTTCTCCATCCATTGAGATTAAAGAATAAGCTTCATTGGAGTAGACCATATGTATTAAATAAGGTCCTTCCCATTTTGGTTCTAGCTTGGGAGGTTTCTTTCTTGGTATCATTAGAGTTCTGAGAACCAATACCAATTCTCCCTGAAGGAATGAATGAATGAAGACGAACCTTTTTGTTGAAATCTCATGATATTCGATTTTGATAGACTTCCAAGTGCTGCAAGGTGCACAATTTTTTATCATCTAACCATTCCAATTAATCCAATTCCTTTTGAGATTTTTCATGTGTAGATTACTGATCACAAATGGATACTCTGAGAGAGGGTAATTGAACTTCAATGGGAAAGACTGCTTCTATTCCATATACCAATGAATATGGAGTTGACTGTGTTGCAGTGTGGGTGGTGGTCCAATAATCCCATAAAGCATGAAAGAGTTTATCAGGACATGATTTCTTATCATTATCCACCTTCTTTTGCAGTTTGTTTGAAAGATTCTTGTTGAAATATTCTATCTGGACATTGGCCACTGCATGATATCGAGATGAATGATTGTATTTGATGTTGTATTCTTGATACAACTTCCTCACCTCAGATGAACAGAAGTTGGTGCCATTGTCTGTCAATATGGTATGAGGGACACCAAATCTAGTAATGATGTTAGACTTGATGAATCTAACAATGCATTTTGAAATGGCTAATTTGAGTGGTATTGCCTCTGTCCATTTGGAAAATAAGTCAGTAGTAGTAAGAATATACTTAAACTGCATTGCTATAGCTATAGGATAAGGTCCTACTACATCCATTCACCATGTGGAAAATGGCCATGAGTATTTAGCTATATGAAGAAACTCTGGGGGTTGATGAATAAATTTGGCATGTACTTGGATAGAATGACACTTCTTTGTAAAATCAACACAATCTTGTATCATTAAAGGCCAAAAGTATCCAAGCCTTCGAATTTGATCAGATAGTCTGTGTCTAGACTGATGGGCACCACAGACTCCTGCATGTACTTCTTTCATGAAAGCCATTGTCTCTTCGCCATCAATTCATCTGAATAAATTTTGTAGTGAATTTTTTCTAGGTGATATGGGCTCTCATAAAGAGTGAAATTGACCACACGTCATTGAATTTGTTCTTTCCCAGCTCCATCAAGTGGAAGTGTTCCATTTTGAAGGTATTCCCTGATAGGTGTCATCCATCCGGTAGTATGACCATATGGTTTATGAAAGAGACTAATTTCATTGATTTCATCTCTTCTGATTTGAAAATAAGGTGAAATTGTATGATGGATGGTAATACTGATGCTTGTCTCGTCCCGATTTGGATCTGCGAGAGCTGTGGCTATATTAGCCAGTGCATCAGCTTGGGCATTTTGTGATCTCGGGACATAAGAAAATGTCAGTTCTGAAGGAAATTCTGCCATTTACTCTCTGACATAATCATACAAAGGGATTAGTTCCACTTTTATGATTGTATAATCCCCATTGATTTGTTTGATTACCAGGTCTGAATCACCTTTCACCTTTAAGTGATTCACTTGTTCTTGAAGTGCCAACTCCAATCCTACTATAAGAGCTTGGTATTAAGCTTCATTATTTGTATCGCCTCCCAACAATGAGAAGGAATAAGGTAGCATTTCCTTTTCCAGGGAATTGTGTACAATTCCTAACCCATCTTTTTTGAATTTAGGATCATCCATTTTCTTCCCTGTTGAACTTATGGAAGCACCATCAAAGTACATTTCCATTGTTTGAAGACTATCTTGAATAGAAAAAACATCCTCATCAGGAAGTTCAATATCTGAAGAGGCATGTTCTACTAAAGGGTGTTCAGAAAGGAAATCATCTAGAGCTTGGCCCTTTATTGTTTTTTGAGACACATATAGGATATAAAATTGCTGTAAAATAACTACCCACCTTTCTAGACATCCTGTAAGCATTGGACGAATAAGGATGAATTTGAGCGGGTTATTTCAAGATACCAGTTGAACCTCATGATGTTACAGATATTTTCTCAACTACTGAACTTCAAATATTAACGCTAGGTAGAACTTCTCAGTATTTTAATATCAGGTTTCTGCTTCAAGCATAGTCTGAATGAGATAGTATAGGCTGTTTCCATTCCCAGCATCATCATTCTGAGTAAGAAAGGCACCCAAAGATCGCTCTAAGGCTGTCACATAGAGAATTAGTGGTAATCCTTCAACAAGAGGTATTAACACCAGTAGACTCAAAATATATTTTTGAGAATATCGAATGATTCTTTACATTCTTCAGTCTACTTGTAAGTGACTCCCTTCTTCATCAATTTGGTGAATGGTAAACGTTTTCTTGCCAAATTAGAAATGAAACGCCGAATATAGGCTAAGTGTCCTTGAAGTCCTTTCAATTGTTTCAAATTCCAAGTAGGTGACATTCCAAGGATTGACTTTATCTTATTATGATCGACTTCGATACCACGATGGCGTACAAAAAAGCTGAGAAATTTTCCTGAGGTTACCCCAAAAGCACATTTTAAGGGGTTCATCTTCAAATTATGTTTTCAATGTTTTTGGAATATGACTTCCAAATCAGCCATCTGGTTAGAACGTTTCCTGGGTTTAACCACCAAATCATCCACATAAAATTTAACAAACTTCCATAAAAATTGTTTGAATATACGATTCATGGCACACTGATATATTGCGCATGCATTCTTTATTCCAAACGGCATTACCCAATAGCAAAACACACCCTAAGGGGATCTAAAGGCTGTAGATTACTCATCTTCTGGAGCCATTCATATTTTATTATATCCTGAATATCCATCTATGAAGGAAAGTGCTTCATAGCCAGCTGTTGCATCCATTTAGAGTTCTATTATTGAAATTTGAAAACCATCCATAGGACAATGCTGATTAAGTTCTCGGAAATAAATGCAAACTCTAATTTGTTCGTTCTTCTTTTTCACAGGGACAATATTATCCAACCACTTGCGATATTGAACTTCTCTGATGAAGTTATATTTGATAATCTTATCCACTTCAGCTTCTATTTTGGAAGCTTAGATTGGGTGTTTTATTCTTGTGGCTTGCTTAAATCCTCGATGTTCTTATGGAAAAACCAAATGATGAGTAAGAACATTAGGATGAAGCCCTGACATCTCTGTATAGTTCCGAGAAAATATATCTCTATTTTTCTTTAAAAATAAAATATACATCTCATTATCTTAAAGAGTCGTGGGCGCACAAATTAAAGTGGGGCGTGGATCTTCTTTTGTAACCAGATTTATTTCTCTAAGTTAATTCACGTTGGTAGAGATTCCCTCTTCAAATTCTAGAAGAGAATTCCTGAGATCTTCCTCTTCTTCTTCAACATTTGTTATTTCTTTTGTTTCTACTTGCATAGTAGATGATGAAGTAAAGTTTCCATGATCATAAGAGATGTTAAAATTTGAACATCTTAAAGAAGAAACATCCATTTCCGACCCAATTGTTGATGAAGGGTCTTCTTTGGGTAATAAAAAGGAGATTGTGGATTGAGAATCAACATCATTGTTCACCTATGACAATTCTATAACTTTTCTGGCCTGGTTGGCGAAGTATAGACTTTCTAGATTTCAGCAGATGAAATGAAGACATCTCCATTTGAATTTTCATCATTGCTTGGTGAATCACCAATTTCTCCCATGCTGTCTGGCTTGATTTTCGTAATTGATATTATGGAGGTTTCTATAAGAGTATTTTGATTTGGGTCTATCCTATCAATTTTACTGATAGGAAACACATAATCTGCACTCACATGTGTAAATGGATTTACAGGAATCTTTTCCAAACCAAGTGGAGCATTAATCTTGGTAACCTCCCTTGCTGTGGATTTATCCTTACCATTCATATGATAGAATTCCACCTCAATATATTGAGATTCACATGCTTTGAAGGGGGATTTATCACCATATAATTTCCCAATTTGACCATCAAAACAATATTTGAGACATTGATGGCATTATGAAGGGATAGTCGCATGTTGATGTAACTAGGGTCGTCCAAGAAAAACATTGAAGGCTGTGTCATGATCAACCGCCATGAAATCTGAATTGGATACAAGTTCTCCAAATTGAGTTCTGAGTGTAATCTCGCAGAATGGTTCTTGTTCATTTTTATCATATCCTTGCAACATCAGAGTAGAAGGAGATAAATCAGATTCCGTGAGGCCCAGTCAATGAAGTGTACGAATAGGGATAAGGTTGACTCTTGAACCGTTATCAATGAAAGCTATTCGGACATCTACACCATTAACATTTCCAGATAAGTATAGAGGTATGATATGTCCATGCACGACATCATCTTCATCTTCATCTGTGAAAGATATCATTGCCTGGCATTCTGAAGGATTATTCTCTACATAGTATATTTCAGCTGCAAAAATTTCAGTTTCAAATTCCTGAGGACTTGACAAAGCCTCAATGAGTGCCTACCGAAGATCCTTTGATAAATTTAAGGTATCCAAAATTGATAACTTGGCCGGTACTTGGCCAAGTGTTTCAATACATCATACTTTTGATCCAAAGGTCTGTGTTTCCCAATAAGAACATGTGGTTTTGTAGGTACCTTAGAAGTTGATGCTTTGGAAGTAGATGCATCTTTTATGGGGGTAGGAGTTTGCAATACTCCACGCTTTGGAATATTGGACCAAATAGGTCTATTTAATTGGTGAGAGGAAGAAGGTGGAATGTCTAACTGATCCTCCAGAATAACTATGCCAGGACCGAGTCTGCTATTGGAGGAAGAATTTGGTTTTTCTTGTTAAACCCATTGAAGGGCTCTGCCATGAGTTTCTACTGCATACACAGTTCTAGCAGGGGTAGAATTGAAATAGTGGCTTCTAGGATGTCAACTTCTTCCTCTATATCCCAGACCTATAGAACTCCCACTAATTCCTCTATTTGATATAGGGAATTCAGGTTCATCAAAATCGAAACTGCGACTGGCATAAGGATATGTTAAATGAATCGTAATAATATAACCAAAGATAAACTATTCATCCGATTAAGACTCCACCTGATTATCCAATTTAGGTTGTGTCGTTTGGTGGGGTGGTGCCGATTTCTTCAAAGAAGATGGCATAAAATCTTCCATAGTCAAAGATAATTTGGGATTTGGCATTATCTCATACTTTTCTGATTGTTCCTTTTTCTTTGAATTATGTTGTTTCTTTAAGGATTTTCCCTCTGATGAAGAGGGTTTTGCTATGGAATTCATTATAGAATACACAATTGGTTTCTTCAATTGCGTTCGAAAAATGGCATGAGTTTGGTTGATCATTTTTTGGACCATCCAATCATCATATTTTTGTGCATTTTTGTTCTTGACATCTTGCCACTCGCCTTCTTCCTCTAGATTCATAGCAGTTACACATTCTACCTGAGCTGAAGAACCTTTCAACTTGACTTGTCCTGAGTAAACCATTTTATGCAGGAGGTCTTTGAAGACAAAACACTCCTGAATGGGATGTCCCAACATCTGATGAAATGGGAAACAATTGGGACGGTCTTCATCTCCTTCCTTGTTCGGTCTTTTGGGCCTTGAAATTGAACCAAATTATTTTCCAAAGCCGAAATGAAGTAACCAAGAAATTGTTCATTTCGGAAAGAGTAAACTTTTCTCTTTAGATCCTAAAATTGTTTTAGTCTTTGATCTCTTTGATCATCTTGACGAAACGGCCCCTGTTTTTGATGCTCGGGAGGTGGAGACCTTCGAGAAGATGAAGGCCTTGAAGTAGATGCAGGTAATGGTTCTGGTTTAACCATAACTATAGCAGTCTCTGATTTAACCATTCTCCTTCCTGGAGCTGATGGAATTACACGAGCTTTATACTTAGTCTTTATAAGAGAGTCCTCAATTTATTGAGCGATTGAAGTAAGGTCTCGAAACCCTCCTGTGTATTTCACAGGGATCAACGGTGTGCACAATTCATCACACAAATTTTCCACACATATTGGTAAAAATTCATCATGAAGGAGTTCTATGCTCAGGGAATAAGTTAATACCTTCCAGCGAGCAATGAAATCTGAAACCCTTTCATTCTCCCTTGGCTTACAATTTGAAAGATAAAAAACTGTTGTCATTGGCAAAGTTGAGCTGAATTGAAGAAGGAATTGTTGTCGAAGATCCTCCCACCCGATAATTGACCGGGATTGAAAGCTTGTATACCAGACGAAAGCAGGCCCTTGTAATGACTGTATAATACACCCAAGCTTAACTGGATCTTGTTTCTGAGGGGTTCCCATAATAGGATCACAATGAGAAACAAAATGTGTTTAGTGTTTCTCTGGGTCTCCCGAAACATTAAAGATTGGGAATGTGGTACTTGAAAATTTTGATGGGGGGGGGGAATTGCATCTACCCACTCAGGGTAACCTCTATTCTCCGGTTGAACCATTGCATGATTTCCTTCCATAGGTTCCAACTGAGCTATTAATGACTCAATGGTAGTCATTAACTTTATAGAAACATCTGGTTGAGCTTGGACCTGTGCAGGTGCAATAACAGGAGCATCAATATATGTGGCGACCGGGACTGCCACTGATGGTAGTATTGCCGGTTGTTGTTTCACCTGAACCATAGGTGAAGACATATGAGGGTGTACTGGTAAAGGAGGATACTCTTGATCCATCTTAGTAACTGCAACAAATTCCCTTGGCTGACTGGCTCCTGTTGTGCAAATATTTTCTCTAATGAGAGTGATTGGCCTTCTCCAGAGGAAGGGTATGTAACCTGATTCTTTCTTTTCCCTTTATTGTACACCTTTCAGAGAGGTGGAAGTGGGTTACTTGAAGTATTACCTATATTCTAGGTAATCTTTTGATTTCATGTATGCACACCTTCTTTATTTGTGTCTATGCGTACAACCTCTTGAGCAAGATCATCCTCATCTGATCCCTCTGTGTGAGCCTCATCTGGGGGATCAGCAACAACGACATTGATGACATTGATTGATATGTAACACATTGCATCCCTTATATCATCATTTCTATGATAATGTCTCCTTCCATGTCCTTGATAAGACATTCCCTTTTGTTGATTCAATCCCTTGGGATCCTCTTGAAGAACCGTAATGTGGAGGGAATCTCCTGATAATTTGACTCTTCATTCCACTTGGGGCTTCTTCCCGAATCTAGAGAAGACTGAATTTCTCTGGGGAAGGGATTGAGGATTTGAAAAATTCCCCAGTCTAGTGGGATGGGGCTGTTCCTGTTGTTTCTTCTCAACTACTTGAATCCTATTTGTTGATTCTGAGGGTTGTGTTAAAAGAGTCCCTAGTCTGGCAAGATGGGGTGGATCTTGAGTTCTTATATATGAGACCTTCTTAAAAGCTCTTCTGATCTTAAGGATATTAGTCCAAAAATTGGATAGATGAATTAACTTGCATCCACTCTTATCACCTGGCTCAAAAGGCCGTTGGATGATTTCTGACACTTCTATCACTTGATGATGTGCACACTCCAAACGAGAATCCTATTCAATATTCTCATTTTCTTGATGCAGAATTAATTCAACAACTTGTTATTTCTATTCTTGATTTTGAGAAGAACTAGTTGAGGCCTATTCTTGAGTGAGCCTTTGATTAAAAACAAAGCCAATTGGATGTGGCTGGCCATGGGAAATAACATTTCATGAAACCAATTTTAGCAGGTTTTGTTGACTAGAGAGTACAATGAAGTGTAGTTCTCTATGAACACCCCATCCCCTGATATGAATACCAGATGGGGAATTTGAAATTAACTGGTGAAACCTTCTTAGTGTGCCAAGTCATGAACTCTGAAGGGCTCTCTGCTGCTTTTCAGCCTTCGGATATCGAGAAACTGAGAGAGAAGCCAAATCAATTTGGCTTTGTAACCCTTCTATTATTGTTACATGATTTTCATATTCATCATAAGATAATATTTTATTTTTCAAATGACAAATAGTTTTCCACATGTTGAGACGAATATCATAAATTCCATCTTTCGTCAACATCTCTGGATTGTCATACTGAGAGTCAGCCAAAGGACAAAACATAACTAGTACTTAACCTTTTTCCAATTGTTTTCTCATATTCAATACTTACTCTTTATCATTAAATAAAGATTCTTCTACCTGTTTAGACCAAAGTTGGTGCTTCTTTTTTGCTTCATCAAATTCAACAAGATCGGTATAGAATTCACTTATCAAACTAGAAGATGCATGACTCAGGGGTGGTTTGGAGAATGACCTACACCCTGGGCTATCTTCTGATTGAGAAAGTATTTCACCTGCTATTGGTAAAGCATCAGATAGGACTGGCTTCACATTTTCAAGTGCATCAAGATAAGAGTGATTTCTTGTCACTACATTATCTATTGGAGCATTTTCCAGACAATATGAATTACTACTATGGAGAGGACTTTCGCAGCTAAGTTCATCATCATGGCGAGGACCACCATGGTCGGTTACAACAAAAGATGAAACATTTTTTGCCTTGATCTTCTGGTCACACAGAGGGTTCTTGTGGCACTCATCTGAAGGTGAAACTTTGAGATCGACCAAAATGTCATGAAGCAAGACTTCATGAGGAAGTATCCGTTACAGACCTTCAGAATTAACGTCCCGACTATTGGGAACTTCTTCAGTTGCAACAGATAATTGTTTGAGTGAATCAAGAATTCTAGCATCGAGCAAGGCCTTGTTACAAATTTGCCCTTGATTTCTTAACTGTGTTGGGCAGGTCTTCTTCTTTTACGCCTTCTTACCCACTTTAGGAACCACTTGTTGACCAAAGTGGTCATTATAGGCAGGTGTATGTGTCTGCTCAGGAGAAATAATCAGGTTAGGCTGATTATATCCACTATAATCAGGTGTATGTGCCTGACTTGGTTGTCTGTATGATATGGGGGAGTACATCCGACAACCCTCTTGGACTGGAAGAAAGGTGTGTGTCTGTTCCGGAGTGAACTGTTCATGTGTCACTCCACTGGTAGGGATAGATTTTCATTTCATTCCCTGCGATGCTGCTGAAGCTATTATAATATATTGGATGGCATCTAGAATATGAGGAGGGATTTTCTTCTGCTCTTTCACCATTGAAAGAATATGCTTGGTGACTTCAGCTACCAGAATGGGAATATACGTCCATTCCGTGTTTGGAGTAGGTGTCTGTTCCTACTCTTGTCCTCCTTTTCCTGTCAGTGAATTCTGACAGTACTCAAGTGTGGGGGCAGAGAGTTGAGTCTGACTCCTGTTTGTTGTCGGAGCTTTCCGATTTACTTCTCCGGGTGGTACTAAACGATACTATTGCTAGGCTTGATCAATGTTGGCAGGTGTATGTGCCTTCTGATTGCACTCCACCGAACGTGGATGAAGATCTTCCTTAAACACTGACAGACGATGCTGCTGGCAGTATTTATGAGTGTAATAAGGTGTATGTGCCTATTTACCAGTTGTCAACACATTGGGTTGTTGAGATTCATCGTATGTAGTTATATGAGCCTACTGACCTACTGATGACTTATAAAAAGTTTTATGTTCTGGTCTATAATACTCCACCAGAATTTTCTGGCGGGATTGACGTGTTGCTGCCAGACGAGTCTTCTAGACAGCGGAATTAAAACAGATGGGTGTGTGTGCCCTCTCGTTGCATGCCACCAAGTTAGGTTGGTGGACTTCTTCGGAAAGAACAAAGATAAGAACCTTCTCACTATTAACCGGTTGTCACCTCTGGAGGTTCACCCTTCCAGCTTGGGTTCGAGGAACCTGAGCCGAACGCCTGGAGACGACACCCTCATCATGTTGAGGGCGCACTACCACACGAGTCTGGCAGTGATTGTTGATGGGAGCCCTTGGGAAGGACTCTTTTCTATTTGAATTAAGTCCCTGAGGGACCTGCTCGTTCACCTCCTTAGAATATGGGAGGGACTGGTGATTGCGTTCTGGGGATAACGACCTGAAACAGTTTGAAATGGTGGTGGGAACCACCTGTTTTTCGATCGCTGGTCATCACTGTCCGAGCGACCATGGTGAATTATTGACTTGGAGGGCTTGTCGAGTAGCCTCCAAAGTCAGAATTGTACCATTTTGATAGTATTTCTTAACCAGCACATTTGATACCCTGTGTTGAAGACACTGAGTAGGTGATGTCTTCCTCAGAGTGGATGATGATCCAGCAAGAGATGCACAGATGCATTCACAGTAGAGGTTTTCACAGCAGAGGCATTCACAGACGTGAACTTAAGAGAAGCCATTCTTTTAACACATACAATCTTGGAAAAGAGTTCCTATTTGATATAACAAACATATTCAAGATAATTTTTACTACTACATATTTTAGATGAGCACATATGTTATTGATTGTTCTATTGGCCCTCTCATTGAATTTAAATAGGGGCCTAACAAAAATAAGTAAAACATCGGTTTAACTTGGTTAAGTATTCACGTCGGGTTCACCATTTTTTGTTTCCTCTCGAATTGGGGATGACCTCATTAATTTAAGATTCAAACATTCCAAGTGGTTTCTAAAGGGTTTTTTCATAGAACCAGAAACATCCAATGATACCATATCCATTTGGACCTACTTTCAAAAGGTAGGTGCTCATTAGTTGTGAACTAATGAGATTTAATAATTTGCATTGTTCGAGAGGATGGGAGGTCGGACTCATCACACCTTTTTTAGGGGAATTATTGTCTAATTTGGGACTCTCTTTATATATTTAAGTTATTTTCATGAATCCTTATTACATTACCAGGTATGAAAATGAGCTTTCCTTTAGATCTGACAATCAATGATTAATATGTATGAGATATAGAGAATCTTTTATATGTATTCGAGGTTCTTCATCGATAGAGAATCATCTGTATTTTTTAGAGATTCTTAGTCAAGGGAATCTTTCAACACATTATATAGAAGTATCTTTGTCATTATGATAACCATACTGGTTTTAAAGCCACTCAGCGAGGCACTTGAAGTTTATTATCATACAGAATGACAAATATTATTTCAGAATTGGGATCATACACACAGATGGGCTACCTACGTATCCATTTTTTTAGAAAATGAATCAAAATCCATGTAGTTCGAGTAAATAATTATGAGGTTTATGCATGATTCATGGCCAAGAAAGATGTCATAATTACTTTTACACTCTAAGATCACGTGAGTCATGCTAAGTGGGAGAAACAAGAGGTATTGGTAAAACAAGACAATTATGCCATGAAAGATGCAATTATAAGAAATTATGTGGGAATTATATATTTATGAATGCTCAGATAGATGAAGATTAGGATTTACTTCAGGGAAGAAACCCAGGAACAAGGTCCAAAAAGGTATATGTGCTTTATGGAGATTTGGATACATAACTTAGGACTTAATACTGAGAAGGATGCCCAAATTATAGAGGACTTATGATTGGGTTTTACTCCTGCTATGGAAGCCAAAATCAAAAGTAAATTATGATTGGTTAAGAGAAATTGTGATTGTAGCTTAATCTTAAAGAAGAGGCCCATGTTAATGGGAATTATGACTGGGGATTACTCCTGAAAAGGAAGCCCAAGTTAAGGGAATTTGGATTTTGGGAACATGGTGCTTACTCTGAAGAAGGATGCCCATATTAAAAGAATTATGGTTGGGGCTTACTCATAAGGAGGATTCCCAAAATTATTGGAACGTGAAGACTGGGGCTTACTCCTGAAAAGACGGTCCATGTTAGGGGACTTGGGGAATACTCCTAAAAAGGATGCCCAAATTTGGGATTTTGAGATTGGGACTTACTCCCGAGAAGGAGGCCCAAGTTAACGGAATTTATAAGTGGGGATTACTCCTAAGGAAGATTCCCAATTTAAATAAATTATCACTAGGGATTACCCCTGAAATGAAGGCCCTGGTTAGGGAACCTCTCATCTTTACAGGATGAGTTTGAATGAATGAAGTCTCTCACCATAGTGACATGAAGATATGTAAATCATTATGTTTTGAGAGACATTCCACATATTTCCTTTTAGATAAAGAATCCAACCAAGAAATCATGCCATGAATGGATTTGAAGAGGGTTCTGAAGTCTTAACCTTGAAGAGGATAGGTGGATTTGAATAAGAGAGGTGAATAGGCAGGAGGGGAACCTAAAAAAGAGAGGCATGCAAGTCATGTGTGGGCATGCAAGTATACTTACTAGACACATGGGTACTTGTGCCATGATTAACCCTTAGGGTAATACTTGGGCGAGACTTGGCACAAGCCCGTAGTATTATCCCAAAAGGATTCCAAAATATTGGTGTGCAAGTTCTATTTAAGGGATAAGGCGTCATGCAAGTGTGGCCATTTCCCTTAAGGGTTGGCCAATTAGGCGCGCAAGTGTTGATGAGTTTCAACACTTAGGACTTGTTTCCCCTGTTTCGAGCTTCCATTCTAGGTAAGACATTACCTTAGAAATGTTCGGAAGACTTCCAGAAGAGACTAGGGAACCGGGAGCTCGAATCTTAGTTTTGTAATTTTTCCATCTTTGAAATAGGGGGTCCACTAGGGGTATTTATAGACTAGTGAATACCCTGGGAGAAAATCATAGAGGGCACGCAAGTCACCTGCGCGACCATTGGGCGGTGTACAAGTATACTTACACGACCTTGGTGGAACCTGCGCGACCCAAGTGAAAATGAATATTTGTTCATGCCTTGGTCAATTTTTGATGTTTCTTCAAAGGATGAATAATTTTGGGTTCAGGTATTTCCCTTTTTAAGTTATTATACTTTGTGATGGAAAGAAGAATCTACAATATTATAGAAAAAATAAAATGGGAAGTACAAGGCTCACATTGAATAATATATAACTAGGTATCTAAGTAAGAGAATATCAATGGTTCGTAGATATAAGTAAATAGAGGAAAAGTATAAATATTTATAGGGAGTTATTGATTTAATGAATCACAAATAAGTGAATTATCAATAGAAATCTTAGGTCTTCTGAGCCATAAATAATTCAGGATTTATAAAACAATCAATTCAATAAAAATTAAGGTATTAGGACAACATTTTATTTCTATGTCAGTTTCTCAATGTTGGTTAATTATTTTACAGTCAAAGAATATAAGGAAATTTACATACCCATTATGTTTTAGTTACAGGTGAAAAATTCCATCTTTTGGTTGTGCATCAATAAAATAATAATTCAACCCTTTAATCCTAAAAATTAATTACCAATAATGATTTTTTTAATTCCTGAAGAACAATAAGAAATATTTAAAGGATCATTAAGACTATAAAAGTTTTACAAGTATAAATATTCCCTCTAACAATCTTCCAAAAACAATATTGTTAATATATTAACCTCCAATCCTCAAAATTAATACATTTGGTTCATCATTAACATTTTTTTATCAAAATGTTTAATGAAAAAATGAAAAACTAACTAGGAAAAGGTGTATGTCAGTGGTTGTAGTGAAACCCCTATCATCCTTTGTTCATGGTTTCAAGACCCATGGACTTACCAGATATGATTGGTTGACACTTGGATTATAGGTTATCATTTTCTAAATCCATACTAATATAATTTCAAAAATAAATCTAATGGACATCCTAGAAAGATAGGTTAATTACTAAATAACCTTCAAACTAAATTTTCCAATACAATTATAATACATAAATAATTCAACCATTTATTTCCATATAGTAACTATCTTGGTCTTGGGATTATAAAAAATATTATTTGATGGATTTCTAAATTATGATACAATACATTCACTCTAGACACCTTAGTTTTAACCTAGTTTATTCATTTTCATTATATATTCAAATCCTCCATAATGGTTTGTAAAGAAAACATTGATTATTTTAAGCATAACCTCTAGTAGTTTCATACCTCTAGAACATTAAGGACCATGGTTATGTACCAAGTTACCCCAAGTATACCTCAGAACACCTTATCATAGTTATTACTCTAAGGTACATTTGTTCTAGAACCATGTCCACTTATAGTATCTAGAGTGGGATTTATATCAAGGGAGACCCAAATAATATCTATCTTACAAATATTCTAGGATATTATTATATATTTATCATAAAATTATACATTATGATTACATTATCTATTATATGTTTTCCTAAATCTTGATCCCAAGGTTTCTACTAAATTTCTTTCCATACCAACTTTAGAGACCCAACCCTAGAATTACCAGAGCCAGTGTATTTTACAATTCCATTGGCATAATTACAAGGAAAAAAGCCTCTAATTATGAATAGTTTAGTAGTCTTGTAATGATAGATTAAATAAATGATTCTTGTATTAAAGAAGACGACACTAATTTTGACCTAATTTTTTTCTTCTTTATAAATAAATAACTTCGAGAATAATTATATTCCATCTAGTAAATCCTTTCATATCCTTCATAGTACAATTCATCAATTGAAAGGGAAAGAAAAATAATAAGGGTGAGATCAAATGCTCGGTATGGGTAATGTATAGAAGAATAAATAATGAATCATTAAGAGTAAATTAATATGGTAGGGTGGATAAATGAACACATATGAAATGTAATCAATATGATAAATAGTAATTGAATAAGAAATAAATCAAATTAAATGATTCAACTAAAATAATGTGACTTGGAAAAAATAAATGTGGCAAGGTAAGAAACTAAAATATACTCTATTTGATCATTGAACTAAAAATGAAATGTATCCATAGATATGTCGATGGAAAATCACTTGGATCAAAAAATAGATACTAAATGAGGGAAAATATTTCTTAATGGTTTTCATTTCTAAGGCACATAAAAACCTATATAGTTAAGACCTTTCACAAGACAATTTAAATTAAGGGTAGAAACCCAATAATGTTTTGAAAATTATTTTTCTCATGATATCCTATTGATGCATTGAAGAGATATATAAATTCTAGCCTCAACAAGTCATCGCATATCCAAACCATACTTCATATCAAGAAATTAATTAAATTAATAAAAATATACCTTATCAAATATCTGTATTAAACAAATATTATGGTCTAATAATTATTTCCATGAATAAAAAAATAATTTGAAAAGTACACACCATATGTAATGATGTATATAGTTTAGGAAATAGTAATATCCATGATAACAGTGATGGATAATTTTGGGGAAATTCAATTTCTAATTATCATTGGAGATTGAATATATCAAGGGAGTAAAAAATAAGTCAATGAAATGAATATGAATACTATACATGATCAAATAAATCATAAACCATATAGAGAAATAAAAAGTATGGTATCAATACAACTTATCCTGAGTGGAGTAAAATAAAGGGTTTTTAAAATTGGTTAATGGAAATATTATACAAATATCTTTTAAAAGCATTATTGAGGAAAATAACATTTTGTTTTGAATAATAATTTGAAGATAATTTTATTTGAAAATCAATTTAAAAAAAAATCATTTAAAAAATAACCTTTTAAATGTGAAAATTATTCTTCATAGGAATGACTGTAGGTAATTATGTATATCCCATAAAAGAACATTCATGTTTCATGCTAAAAATGATAAAAAATGCCTTCTTCCGAAAGAAACAAAAAGATTCCATTGAAAAATTGATAAAATATAAAAAGGGTACACAAGTTTCTACCAAATCATTTTCAAAATATTTTTGAAAATATTTTATTAAAACATTGGTTTTAGAAGAAAACTGTTTCTTCGACTAAATAGATAAATGATTTTGGGTTTTCTTAAATTAATTTTCAAAAACCATTTGAGTATGAATGAGTTGAAAAATGGTATTAATATTTTAAAATGGTCATTAATAATAAGATGAGTTAAAATAAAAAATCTTAGTGAACAATTTTGATATAATTTCCACATATAAAAATACCATTGAAGTATCATTAAAGTTATTTTAGAGGAATATAATCTTCAAACATTCCAAAGTTCCTCATACAACTATAACAAATTTTTAATCATACACCTCATAAAGAAATGATATTAAATGAAAGATTAAAATATAATTAAATTAATTAAATTAATTAAATTAATTATATAATATATAAAAATGGGTTTTAGATACACCACACAAAATATGTAATAGGTTAAGATGGAATTTATTTCATAGAAGTAAAAAGTGAGAAGAAAATTACATACCTTGAGTTTCCTTTTGGGTGAGAATTCTTTAACATCCCATATAATAAAGTAATGTTAATTTTATACTTTATCATGAAACATATTCATTTTTATAATTTAATTTCACTTATTTCCATGATGTGTACAACTAGTTAAACGATTATGTTTACATCAGGTGTTTTGACCTAATTCAGTTTATATGTAAAAACAACATTGGTAGGTCAAATATGGTCAATGATGTCACTATATAACATCGTGAGAATAATTAAAAATACATAATTATAATATTTATACATAAATTATACTTTAAACAAAAATCATTAAATATTTTTATGAAAAATTAATCAAGGTTACAATCATGGAGATGGTAGGTCGTACGTATGCATTAGTATTATTCCCAATTTTTAATGATCATTATGGAATGAAGGTAAGAAACATAAATCATTAAATATTTATCCTTATATAATAAATACCATATTATTTAATCATATATACTTATATATATAGTTTTAATGATTTAAAAGTAATAACACCATGTCCAGGAGATGTTAATCCACATGTCCTGACTGACATTATCACTTTTTAGTGTGTGAATGGGTAATAATTAAAATGATATATATATATAATTTAATTATGTAATGAATATAATATAGAGGTTTTTTATGTAACATATTCTTTATTAAACCATTCTTTATATGATCCATGTATAGTTTGATCGAATCACATTCCTTTGAGGGGTGGTAGTCCACACTTCCACAAATGATGTTATTGATTTTACACACAATGGATAGTATATGTATATGTGTTGTAAAATAATTACAGAATTATAATATATAATAAATATCATATACAAATTTAATTAATATATTTTCTATTATAATGGACACAAAGAGGGGTGGTAAAGAAAAAACGAACAAACATCATTTTGTGAGGTAGTAGTTTGTCAAACACATAAATAATATGTGTGTTACCCATTAGATGGATGTGTGTGTAATTTTATGTATAAACAATAATGAAAAAAATAATTGTATTATGAGGATATTTTTATCATCATATAATCTTTATTTAAATATACTTGAATGGTTGGATGAGTAAATGAAAGAAAAGATATCATTGGAAAACATTACATTAAATATCAGGTAACTCCTTTTGGTTTATACCAAAGGGATTCCTTGGATTGATTTATTCCCAAAGAGAGGAATAAAGATCAAGGGGGTTTATTTTTTGAAGATATTTTGGTCTATCATTGCTGAATCTATGTGGTTTGAGCGGTGTGATGAAGTGGGAGGGGTGGTGGCCATTTAAAGGGAATGAAAAGGACTCGCTAGGAATTTTTTAAAACATGTTAGGTGTACCCATATTTTTATCAACAAAATGTCATAAATAACCAAGATAAATGAATAATTAAACGTTTATAAAATAATTAGGGACATTCAATGGGTTTTAGATAAGTTGACAGTTCATTTGGGCACCTAAGATAAAGGATTATTCTTTTATTAATCTTAATATTTCCTTAATAATTGTAATTAATTTAAATTACCTTCATTAATTTTTTTATAGGAAAATATTTTGACCTTATTAGAAGTTAAATATTATTCTGATTGAAAATATGGAATCCAATTTTTCAAATTATAATCATATATATGATGGAAATTAATTTAAAATTCATCATGCATGTGGGATGACAATGAGGTATTCAAAGTAGAAATGTTCAAATGTTTTATACGTTATTACATTCAATTTAAAAGATAAATTGACCCAATTACCTAAAATTTACTAATTGATAATATTATGATCTAATTAAACATTAAATACAATTAAAATTATAATATAACCTTATAAATAAATTATATGAAAATGTAGTTAGGAACTAAAATTCAGTATTTTTAATTATTCATTAAATAATGTTATGTTTCCGAAATAAATCAAAAAAATAACCGTAACATAATTATTATTCATATATTTATAATAAAATTTATATTTTGACATATAATATCAATTAATTTATCAAAATCGAGATTTCAAATGGGTGCTCTATTATTAGGCAGTAAAATTGCCTTTATAAAAATATATCTTTTTTTTGAAAATTGTATTATTATTATCTTATGCATATCAAACCTGATGGATGAATATCACAAAAATATGATTGGATGTATAAAATATATATTTATTCAAAATCATTTAGTAATCATAAATAATTATTCTTATTAAGACAGAACTCCTTTGGAAAATGATAAATAATGATATTTATTTTTATATCCAATTGGTTTTAATTTTAGTTTATCATTAATTTTTAGTCAATGAATTAATTTTATATTTATATAAACAATAAATATTCATAATTTAGTTAATACTATTCATAACCTCTAACATAAGGGCTATGTTTTATTATATTATATTATATAATAATATTTTAATAATACATTTTTATTTTGTGAAACTCAATCTTGAATGTAATTCAAGCTATCGAGGAAGGTTTATCATTCATTTAATGCAAGATAACTATTTGTTTCATAAATTAAATGTTATATAATATATTATATTTATCTAAGATAGTAAGTACATTATAAATTATAGGGTTATTATATTCCCTTTTTACACTTTGTGTTTCCTATCACACACACTATCGAATATATGGTTCTTACATTAGAATTTAGTGGTTTTATAGTATGGGTGTTGGGAGAATATTTTTCCCAGGTTTAGATGATCCAAAGGGATTGGGAGGTGTGATGTAATAGGGAGGGTGAGTTCCTTTTATAGTGGTGCTTGTGTGACATTCATATAAATATAAAATGGAAAATATTGCTACGAGGTATTTTGTACATCATGTGCCTCCAATAATGAACCAAATTTGATATTTAAAAGTATTTGGTTTAATTATGGGAACAAAAAAGATTCTTGAATAGTTTCTACATAAATTGATCCCTTAATAATAGAGTTTAACATCTATGTAAACTCATAATCACCTTAATCACTATAACTAATTATAATTTCATCCATAAAAATTATTGGTCAAAAAAAGTTTAACATTATATTAACTTTAAAATTTTCCAATTCCAAATGTAGAATATATTTTTAAAAATTAAAATAAATTTATTTTCTGAAATTACTTTAAAATTAATCCAAGATACATGACGAGAAACTACAATTTTAAGGTGAAAATTTTAAAATGTTCACTAAGTTTTTACATCCAATTTTAATATAAAAATTATTAAAACTAAATAAATTTATTTATAAATGTAAAATTTATCGAATATTACTTTGAAATCAATTAGAAATATAATTTAACACTATAACTTATTTAGATGAAAAGACATTTTTCAATTAAAATTCACTATTTTTCACTATTCATCAAAAAATAAAAATACATAGAAAAATACCTAAAGTTCAGCCTAATATAAAAATAAAATTAATTTTAAGAAATGAAATTTATTATGAAAATCAAAATTTTTAATATTTACAAAATTTTGTTTTCAAATATGTGGGCTATTAAAAGGCGGAAAACAAACCTTTAGAAAAATATAGTTTTTAATATATATTAAATTTGATTTCTTATTGTCTAATTCCTAAAAAATATATTGGATTAATTTAAAAATATTTTATTGAGTATATAGTATATAAATATAATTTATATCATTCACTAATAGTAATTAATTTAATTTATTAAGATAAAACCCATTTGGGTGAATGAAATCATTTTTTTATAATAACATCTCCTTAATATTAAATTGGATTGTATATTCATTTCTAACACCTAATAAATATATAAGGATAATTCAAAAATATTTTTCAAATTAAATTAATTCATTTTATAAATTCCATCACAATGGATAATTGAAAACTATTATATTAAATAATGGTATATTGTAGTTTAGTAATAATCAGTATTGCTTGTAAAATAAGCTATCAAACGAACTCGGTATTGTGTGTAACACAAGCCAACATAGTGTTTCAGGTAATATGAGATAATCCTAATGTTTTTTTGTATTATGTGCTTAACTTAGTGTTGTGTATAACTCGTGATAAAAGTAAAATTAAATCTATGCTAAAATGAAAATATTACAATGTATTGGGGTGTTTCATTCTCGACACTTTAAATAAATTTTGTCATTGCAATTCAAACTGGATCTCAGTAATCAATGGTTTTATATTTTAAAATAATATGCTTAAAACCCCAAATCCTTGATACTGTTAAAAACATCTCTTCTTAATAAGAGATAATTATGATTTCAAATGTCACATTGAATAATATATAATTATGATTCTATATAAGAGAACATTAATGGAAATTTATGGTATAGAGTTGGGGTAAAAGTGTAAATAATTACACTGAGTGAATGAGGTCATTGATAAAAAACAATTAAATGATCAATGGAAATTTGTTTGCCTAAAAAACATAAATCTATAATGATTTAAAATACAATCTATTCAAAAACATTAATGTATTTTGAGAACATTTTATTTCTAGGTCATTTATTTAGTGTTGAGTAATTCATTTACTTCTCATAATTATAATGAAATATACTTATGTGATATGTTTCAATTTCATAAACACATATTAATCCTTTGGTTGTGCTCCTATCAATTTTCTTTTAATCCATTACATCATGAAATGAATATCCAAAAATTAATTTTTATGCATGAGACACTAAAATTCAATTTTACTGGATCATAATATACACAAACCAATTATTTATATCTATCTCAAACTATTTTCATAAAAATACTGTTAATATTAATTTCTATCTTAAAAAATAATACTACTTGTTCATCATTAATATTTTTTCGTCAAATTGATTAACTAAAAACAATGACATATTAAGCAGAAAATTGTATAGTTCAGTGGTTCGAGTCAAACCACTATTTCGCTTCAGTTGTTGGTTTAAAACCCTACGACCATTCTAGATATTATGGGATGTTACATGACATACAGGTTTTCATGTATATAATCTACATTAATATTATTTCTGTATCATTTTTAATATGTATGATATACATCCATGAATTGGAATTAACCGTTAAATAACATGTTCACTAAGGTTTTCAATAAAACCATTTGACTGTAATGTCTAATAAACTTATTTTATTATTTTTAAAATAGAATTATTGATAATATTAACCTTAATGGTTTTTGATACCTTTAATATTGTGTCTATAAAATTTAAATGCCTTTTTTCTTCAAATAAGTTTTCCAAATAAGCATATAATTTCAATATTATCCACTAATATTTCTATAATCATGGTAAACTCCCATTACATAAAATAAAAAAAGCAATATTTAAGAATTATAAGTTATGATAAACCTTAATCTCATAATATTGTGCTGGTATAGAAAACACTTAATTTACTGAAGAGATATGTTTTTGATAATCATGAATGTTTATATTAAGTTTATATTATATAGTCTATTTTTTCCAAAATGTTGATCTCAGGCTTCAACTAAACATTATCTGATTCTAAATACATCAACTAGAAGCCATTAATCTAAGATCCAAATCCTACTCCCATTACATTGGAATAAGAAAACATAAATCACTTCCCAAAGGATCAAACCGTTTAGTAGTCTTAGTAAACTAGATACATACAAGGGTCTTGTATTACAATGGAATACACAAATTAGAACACATTTATTTTTATAAAAACATTCTTATATATGGTATATCCTTTTATATATTTCTCAATAAACTTCATGGAATCCTGAGGAAAAAAATAAAATAAGGGTGACTAGATACACTTAGTAAGGATTAAGTATAATGTAAAGAATAATAAATCCATGAGCGTAATCAATATAGAAATATAAATAACTAAATACACATGTTATTTAATCAATAAACTGAGAATGGAATGCGTAAATCATATAAAAAGGTAAATAAATGAAGAAACATGATATTTGACCATTAAAATGGTAATGAAGTGCATCAATATGTTTTTTCATAATGAAAAGGCTTTGGATAAAGATATCTGAAATATGAATGTAGGAAATAACTAATTATCAAATGTTATGTATCTAGAACATGAAGCATTATACCGTCAAGAAATATTCTCAAGACAGTTTCTGTTTTTTTATATAAACCCATCTAATTCTTTTATAAACAAATGAAAAGGGTTTTTCAGCAACTAATTTCATCTCATGAGACTACAGATTCATTAAGAGGCATACATTAATAGGTCAAAAACATGTTTCATGCATGTCTAAATAAGTCCTCATATATCTAATTATTGATCTAATTAATAACAATTATCCCTTAACAACTATCGATATCTATAAAATGATACACATTTATTTAATTTTCAGAGTCAATCAAGGAATCTTAAATTTAATTACCATATGTAAAATTGTATATAGTTTAAACAAGTAAATATCCAAGAAAAATGATACGCATAAATAGGGTAAATATAATGTCAAATTATCATAGGAATTTGAATATTTCAAGGGGAATTAAAAATGAATCAAGGATGTTAATGTCAATAATATCTCTGTCCAAATAAACCATAAAACATATAGAGGGATAATAAGGACGGTATCAATATGGCATGTCCCAAGTTGAGTAAAATAGAGGTATTTTTCATTGATGAATATTAATACTATAAAAATATCATTTTAACAAGTTATTCCAAAAAATTCCCCCTTCATTCTATTAAATAGTTTAAAAATAATTTTAATTTAAAATTACTTTTAAGAACATCTTCTTTAAAAATAATCTTTTCAAACATTCAAAGAAAACTTCAATGAAAGGATGGTGGGTAAATCCATACATTCTATAAAAGGTAAATATAAATTTCTTATGAACTATAAAAAGGATAAAAATTATACTTGTTTTGAAAATGAAAATATTATAACATTTATTTTTAAAAAAAAATCCTTCATCAAATCATTTTTAATAGTTTAAATCCAGTATTGAAAATGTTTTACAAACGTGGTTTGAAAAGAAAATATGGTTTTATAAGAAATAAAATTTCTTACAGAAGAGGGAAATGATGTTGGGTTTTTCTTTTAACAGTTTCTAAAATATTTGAAGTACCAAATATTTGGGAAATGGTGCTATTATATGAAAACTTTCGTGAATAACTATTAGAGGATAAAATCAAAGGTTTAATTTAAAAATTAAAGAATAATTTCATTCAATGTAAATTTGAGGGTAAATTTTTTTGAATAAAATGGGATTAATAATTAAACCATTGAGAAGGAAATAAAATTTATGTTAGAATCAACCAATGAATCTATTATTTGTATCAAATTTAAATCCACATATAATAAGTGGAAAATAAAAAATAGATATCCAAATGTAATGGTGTCGCATTCACCTGGATCCTAGGCTCTCTTCTCCTACTATGGTTTTCTCAAATCTTTGGAAGTGATGGCTCTCCCACCATTCTATATCTTATTTGACTTTCTTTATCTCTATCCTTATTCTTATTTCTCATTTTCTCTACCTTTAAGGATGCTCTTTCTCTTATTCACTCTAGGGCTCAACGCCCTGTGTTTTCCTTCTCTGATATCTCGATGGTCCCATCGTCGGTTGTTTGCTGTCGAAGTCCTCTAATGGTCTCACACTTCTCTGACATATGGACCACCAACACCTCTCACGGTCGGGGTAAGAGCATCGATTTAAAGATATTTTGGGTTATATTCTCTAGTGGTTGACGAGTTTCCAGGCGCTTCTAGAATCGATAAAAATCTATTATGCCTGATATGAGTTTTCACAGAAGATTAGTTGTTTGGAGACGCATTTTTCTTAACCATCCTCTGAGATATCATTCCTTAGCACCTCTCCATGTCAGATCCGGATCGCTGGAATGCCTATGGTTCTTGGATGTGTGTTTTGGTGGCTACCGAGGCTCCAGACACATCATGAAGAAAATATTTTCTGGTGAATTTTGTTTCTTGTTTGTCAGATCTTAGTTTATTTTCCTTAGTGAAGTTTGTAAAAATATTAGGTGATTCTCTGTGTGAGTTATTTAGGTTTGATGATCCTTCAATGTTGAATTCGGTTTGGGTCACCTTTTCCAGTGATTTGTTTTATGGGCGGTGTTGGACGTCGATATCAACGAATTTGAAATAATGACAAGGTGGGTTCTCTATGATGTTATGTGTGAATATATTTAATTTTGTCTTCGGTGGTCTACTACGGGGTTCTTATTTAATGGTGATCTAAGGCTGCGTTGTGTGTCTCTACAGTGATGAGGATGGTTTCTTGCATGCCTTTTTCTGGAAAGCTAGTTTCAATGAGGGTTGGTTTGTGTCAGGGTACACATCATGAGAAGGTAGGCTCGAGGATGTGATAATGGTCACTATTTAAAAATTTGAAGTAGGTGTTGTGTCATGGTGGGCATAGTGAGGCGGTGATGATTGCTCTCTTATAAACCATTTGAATTTTGAAATAGGGCGTGTTATAAAGGAGTGTGGCAGAGGGTTGATGGTTATGTTTGATAATTTCAATTTTGAAATCTGTAATGCTTTTTTGTGAAATTTATATAGATTCCCACTAAAACTTAAAGTCCATTTTTCAATAAAAAAAATATTAGATATATTCAAAAGTCATTATATATATAATCATAGAATATTAACAACAATGAAGAAGTAATATAACTCAATGAAAATAGATTTAGTAATGAAATTCTTTATCACATGGTAATTCAAAATTAAAATACCCTTAGTTTAAATAATTTAAATTGTAACATTAACCACTATGAATAATTTATTATTGAGGATATGAAATGGAAAATGGTCTGTGTATAAACAATATATAATAATATAGGTTCATAATGTTACAATATTCCTTAATGAAATGTGATTGAGACATAATATCTTACCTTTTGTTTCCCAATGGTTGAATATTTATTAACCTAATATATAATGGTTTCAAGAAACATAATAACATATTAAATAACAATTAATATGTTCATAGTATCATATATGACCCTTTTGTAACATCTTATCAACTATTTGTTAATAGTATTTCAAAACATTCATTATTTCAGTTATTAATTGCCATGTTTCTTATATACGTATTAATTGTAATATTTTTATTCCAATTATATATATCCTTCTTTAATAATATCTATAATTTAAGGAATGTGGTATATATCATATATATTCATTCTATATGAAATTATATAAATCCAAAAAAAACTGACATAGGAAATGAAATAGATCGTTCATGGAGATAGTAGGGCGTATATGCACATGAAGGCTTTTTTACTTTTCTTGTCGAATTAAAAGAATAAAAATTAAATTCTATATAAATATATTATAATTCAATTATAATTTTTAGGTTATATATTTCACATATTTTTATTAAAACCATCTTCAATTCATTCCATGTAAATAATGAATGAATCATATCGATTTGTGAAGGCGGTAGTCCACAAGTCCACAAATGATGGTATCGTATTCGCACAAAATTTAAAGAGTGAATGCATGCATTATATATTAATTTAATGAGTATAAATAACTTATAATTACCATATATATCACATATAAACTATAAATAAATCATTATTTCCAATCATTAATGGTGGTAATGGAATAATGAACAACATCAGTTGGTGAGATGGTAGTCTGAAGTACACATGAACGATGACGGTGTATACCATTTAGTGTATGTGTTTAAATTTTAGGTTTCAATATTATCATCAGAACATAAATTTATATTTAATAAATTTATGTTAAAATAAAATAATTATATAATAATAATTCATGGATTATACAAATAAATAATACAACGGTGGTCGTTGAATAATGTTACATATTTTTCGGGTATCTCCATTTGGTGTATATCAAAATGAATTATTTGGATGGATTTATTCCCAATTTTAGTATTATAGTATGATGGTATTGATTTTGGTATATTCTTTTGGTGGGTTTCAAATGAGAAAAATATATATCTATATTTAACGAAATGTGGAGGGTGGATGGCTTTTTATAGTGAAGGAGTGGAATTCATTTAAATATTAATAGAAAAACATTGTTGGATAGTCCTGTATAAATTATGTGACTACAATAATGAATCAAATATGATAAAAGAGGTTTTATGGTTAGACTATTTGAATCCAATTTACTTTTAACATGTTTCTAGGCTATTGTTCCCCTTAAGAATAAAGGTTTTACAGTAAGTAAACTCATTTTCACCTTAATTGTTGTAATTAATTTTTATTGAATTCAATATTTTGTTTCAAAAAACAAATTTGACCATTATAGAAATTTAAAATTATTATGATACAAATATGTAATCCACTTTTCCAAATTCAAATAACATAAGTGGTATAAATTAATTTAAAATTAATCTCGCGGATGGGATGCTAACATGGGTTTTATGGTGAAATGGTTAAAAGATCATGATGTTTTTATATATTAATTCAATATAATTTTTTTTTCAAATTACCTAAATTATATTAATATATTTAAAATTGATCTAATAATACTTTAAAACCAATTAAATATGTAGTTTTACACTATAATGTATTTAGATGAAATGTCAGTTTTCAATTAAAATTCCATAATTTTCAGTATTCATGGAAAAATAAAACTTCATAAACAATTTCCAAAAGCTCAACCTAAGATAAAATTGAAATAAATATTTCATAAATGATGTTTATTTTTACATGTAAAAATTTATAAAATTCCCAAAATTCAGTTTTAAAAAAGGTCATCCAATTAATCGTAGAAAACTACCTTTAGAAAAATATAGATTTTTATTCGTAAAATTAGATTTATTTTATCTGTGTCTATCAAAGATAATTTATTGAACTAAAAATAACAGATCTAGTATATATAAATAACATTAATACCATTCACTAATATTAATTACTTTATTTTATTATATAAAACTTCTTTAGGGACATAAAATATTTTTCTTATAAAGATATTATCTTTATATAAAATTGGATTCTTTATTTATTTCTGGAACCAATAAATTATATAAATATTTGTAAAAAATTGAAATTCTATTGGTCATTTTAATACATTCCTTTACAATGTAGAGTTTTTTTCTATCTTATTAAATAATAGTATATTATAGTTTGGTAAATCTCATTATTGTGTATAATAAAAGCTATCAAAGGAACTTGGTATTGGGTGTATCCCAATCCATCTTATTACTCTATGAACTGTAATATAATCTTAATTTGGTGTGTAGATTAATCTTAACATGGTGTTGTGTATTAGGAAATATAGAAAAAACTAAATTTACTCTAAAAGGAAAATGTTGTAAATCTTTACGGTATTACATCATTATACACTTATTTAGTTGTGTCCATTATTTAAAAAAGAAAATGAAAATAAGGAATAATTTTCATTGGTCATTGTTTTCTATGGTGAATCATAAAAATATCATGTTTCTTGATAAATCTATTAATTTTTTATTTCTATATAGTGAAGCACAATGTGTTGGGTTATGTTTGATTTTAGGTTCATCTTCATTCGTGAATAGTAATTTTCAAAGAATCATTTGAGGATGTGGATTGAAAAGATATATCCTATTTAATACATGTTAGACATAAAAAATTTATACATTTTATATTTCACAATAGATCTAAATAATATTATTATAGAGACTAAAGAAATCATATAGAGAAATGTGATTTGTATTTTTGAAAATGGTTTGAATGATATTGATCAAATGTTTCTTAGTTTATTGTATTCTCCATATTTATATGAGTTTGATATTGATTTCAAAAATCATTAAAAATTTTCAATCAATAAAACAAATTGAAACTATAATGAATTGTATAATGTAAGAATTATTCATTTTTTTAACAAAAATTATAATTGACCGATAATTTATGATTAAGGAAATTCAAATTTCTCCTATGATTATCTTATGGCTTAGTACTAAAATTAGTTTTTTAAAATTTATAGATTGCATTTTTTTATGTTATATGCTCATTAATATATTATTATGATAACTGTGGTTCTGATATAGTGGTATTAATATTTTTATGAATGAATCTTACTAAAATTTATCAAAAAAAATAATGTTAGTAAATTATAAAAGAATGCATCAAATATTAAAATTTTGAATACTTAATTGTATTATTACATTTTGGAATAAAGAAGTTATTTTTTGTTTTTTTATGTAGTAATATTACTGATAATATTGGTAATTAATGTATTGGAGTTGTTTCATTAAATAGGTGACGGAATAACTTATTGTGGTGATTATTTTGATGATATTTGTTGGTTAGAGTATTTGTTATTATATATTTTGTAAATATGTTATTTTACATAGTTGTTGTATTTTTTGATATATAGTTCATGATGTGGTTTTTGTTCTTGTTCAAATAGTTACGTTGGGATAAAACAATTAATAAAAAATAAAATGGTAATAAACTTGGGAATAGGTTTAAAAGAATTATTATTTTTCTGAATATAATTTTATTAATTATGAAAACATATAGTGAATGATTTTAAGTAATGGTATTATAATTAAATTTTAATAATTAATTTAACTTGATTATGTACAATTTTCTGGTGTAAATGACTTCAAAAAGTATTGTTGTGTGAAAATGTAATCACTAGTGTTAATATGTTTAATAAAATAATCAGATTAATTATGTTTTAATATGAAATTAAAAAAATACCAAAATAATAGGTCAAATGATGAAATGTTTATGTGAAAGTGTGGAAATTAAATTATATTTCTATATTTAATATAAATGAAGATAATTATTAAAATGTAATTGATTAACATATGGTTAATAAATAATATATTTCTAATGAATACGAAAATAAATGATTATTGATTAATTTGAAAATGTTTATCTGACATGGAAGGAAATAAGGACACATTAAATGGAATTTGTGGGGTGTTGAGGATGTTGGTTATATGTGGCGGTTAATGGTAGAATAAATGGTTTTTTCTATAGTCTTGGTTTGATAGTTTTAGGTGTTATACCGAGAGGTTAGTTCTGTGTTTTACAAAATATTTTTTTATAGTTTTATTTTTTCTTATACAAGACATATGATGTGAGACACATACCAATAGAAGGTTTCTGGTTTTAGGTTTTTTCATACCAAACAAGATTGAGGTAATTCATATTGATGAAAAATACCCCTACACTAATCTCTCTTATAGATATATTATATGTTGTATTGTATTTTTAGTTATATTTGTTATTATGTGGGTGCATGATGAGGGAATACGTGGAAGTAAGAGGGTGCAAGGTTTATATGATTCATGATTACAAACTCTACTATGATATAGTACTTGAATCTGGTATTAGGTCTATATATATGGATATTTAATTTTAGTTATGATGAAATTATGTGGCAATGTGGAATATGGTGATGTGGTTTGTGGAAGGGGTGATAGTGATTTGAAAAAATGTGTTTTGGGAATGAGTGAAACAAGTTTAGTTTGAAAGTAGATACGTGGTGTGACTAATATATATATATATATAATTATTATTATATTACACCACTTAAATATATATTTGGGTGAGTGATACTTTTTTAGGATGGAAAAATATCTATGTAAATAAAGGTAACAAGTTAATTTTTAATTTATTATTTGATTGATTAGTTTACATTTTCCACATTAATATAGTGAGTTTTGAATAATATCCTACTTAGTTTACTTGTATGATAACTATTACACACACACAAAAACACACATATATATTTATATTCAATCATGTGGGACATAGTTGTAAAACATGGTAGACTTTAATAAATCGTATTAGATAATGTTGTTAATGAGTTTTCATGGAGTTTCTATCATGTGAGACTTCTCATATAAGTTCATTTGGATATTTTAGTTCATTAATTAAATTTCATGAATTTTAGAATTGGATAACTTAATAAATTATTGAATTTATTGGTGTGTTTTCCTTATTCTTAGTGGTCATGAGGGTTTCCCCACCCATAGGTTTGTTTTTTAAAACCCTTGATGCCAGTCGCCAACCCATGGAATATTAGAGGCAGGACATGGGGTGACACTTATCATCATAGACATTCTAGTAGGGGTTTTAGTGAGAGGGGGTATTAAAAAATGGTATATTTTTTATTTAATGTAAGGTCAATAGTGAGGTACAGGTAATGATTTCATGTGTCTCACAGGGGATAAACAAAAACTAAGCATACTAAGAAATTTACCCTTAGTAGATCAGCTAGGACATAAGTTATTAAAGCCCAATATAAAATGATGGAAGGATGTTAATCATATTCAATGTAATAAGTGATATTGTGGTGATTAAAAGTTACATATATAGGAATTATTCATTAATTATAATGATTTGGTCTATTTTTTAATTGGCGAATGTCATAAATATAAAATAAATTGAAATAAAACAATCCTTAAATAAAATCCATGTCCTATGATTTTTTTAATTATTTTTTATGATAAAATAAAAAACATTAAGAGTATGAGGAGGTTATGAGCGATTATTTTTTCAATTTTATGAGATATTTTGTCAATTGTTCTTGAGATGTTTTTAATGTTTAAATATTTTTAATTCTTTCTATTTTTCAATATATTATTTTTGTTAATAATATTCAATACTGATTTGTGTTGATGTTGTATCTGTTTATATCAATAATTTTTTTTAAATATTCTTATCTTATAATAAATATATTTTTAATTTTTAATTTTAATTTTAAGTAGTAATAATTTTATATAAAATTTAATAGTTAATAGTAAATGAATTTTTTTGAAATTCACACAAGGAATAAATAGTATTTTTTTAATGTAAATTTTGTATTCATTCTTTCATTTATTCATAATAATTTATGATGCATTAATAATTTAATGGATATTAAAACATAATAAGATTAATTATACCAAAATCATGATTTATTTTTTTTTATAACATAAAACGCATTAATATAAATATCATGATTTAGGAATTGATTCAATTTGATTATTCAATGAGAATTATTAAATCGTAAAAGATAAACTTAGAATATACTAATATTAAAACGTCCTTATTATCACAAAATATACGGGTTATTAAAAATACATGTTTCATATGGAATAATAATTAACATTGTTAGTATTATCTTGATTTATTAGGTTTTTTAGTTATGTGAGTTAAAATTGCTACCATAATAAAATATTAAAACCATAATGTTGAAAATATTAGTAAAATACTCGGAAAATAAATTAAAATGTTTGAATTTTTAATTTTATTTGATATACATGAATGGTAATAAAATATTTTATAGATTTTTTTATTATAACATGATAATTTTGATAAATCTATTTTCATTTTTTTATATTATTGTATGATAACTTTTGTTCACATTTTTACGACATTGTATGTTTTCTTTGGGTAATTTTCTTCCTTAAATAAATAATAAGGTTGAAATAAATTATTTTAATAGAATTTTTTTGGAAATATAATTATTATAAAAAAATTACTGTTTTTTATATGAAAATATTTATAGGTTTTAACTTATATTTGTTTTGGGTAAAAGGTTTTAAAATAATGTTATGTGTTCGGTAAAAATTTTAAGGTTTTGGATGTGCGGTTTTATAAAGATTTATTGTGTTTTTAATTAATTCCTTAAATGAAACTTTTTTAACCTTGTAGATGTTTATTATAGTCATTATCAATTAATAAAAAAATCAATATTTATGTTTTCAATATGGTTTAGAGTATAGTATATTATAAAGAAGGTATTGTTCCCTGGGAAAATAAAGGGACACATCTAGAGGTCCAAACAAGGTGTCATTGAATTGTATTTTGTGAAATTTTTATTATTATTTAGAAATCATCTTCATGATTATACGTGATGTGGATGTCATTATTTATATGAAAACATCAGTTGAAACCATGAATTATTGAAAAGGAATATGTATGTAGAATATTTCCATTGATGGTACATTCAGATATTCAATCACATTGAAATGAACATTGAATTTTGAAGTGGATGGAATAATGTTACCAAATATTATCTTAAAATGACGATACTTTTATTGTATGCAATTATTTATTCATGTAATTAGATAAAAATTTAGTTTTATGTATTAATTCAAGATATATTTTAGAAAATTAACTTAAGAAACTTTGATGATGATGTGTTGTATCCATAATTTCATGACAATTCTATGCATATTTGAGATTTAAAATGATCATTAAAGGATAAATAAACTACATATAAAATCAGGGAAATAAATAGTTTGAGAATATTTTCATCATTTGGATAGGTGTGTTTTTTCATAGAGTGTGACCGTCATTGAATATTTTATCTCTATTATGTTTTTGGAAATGCCAGTTGCGAACTTTCATTCTTCTTATTCTTAAGAATTAATAATTCTATAACAAATAGAAATATACTCAAATAGTGTTTTAGGTGTTAAATCTAGTTGGCTTAATGAAATAGAGTGGGAATAACTTAATGAGTATATACAAAAAACATTATAATTTCAATTATTTAAGAGTTTTTAGGAATTTATTCCAAAGTTATTTTAAGTGTTTTTTGTTGTCTGGAATGAGTTGATAAATATGGAGTTATGTTTTAATGTTATTAGTTGAATAATGTTTTTTAATATTCATATGTATGAGATATATAATATATTTATAAAACTATAAAATTTTAAAAATTCAATAATTCACTGATTTTCATAATACATTAAATATCTTATGTATATACTCACACTCAAAGAGAAGTAGAATGTAGAAAATAAATAATGTGCATACAATATTTGTAATTGTTTAATGTTTTATAGTGAATCGTAATATATTTAATAAAATATATATGTTTTTATACTCAAAGATAAATATGGATATGGAATAAACACACGGTTTTATGTAACAAATTCGATTATATGTTTGTGATTTTTGCAATTTCTAGTTGAAATATAACAATATGAAGTAATATAAGATCAGAAAAATATTACATTAGTTATGTCATATTAATGATATATGGAAAATAAAATAACTATCTGGTGATTTATAATATGACTATTATATTAAATATTTTTTATTATTATTATGAAAAAGTATAATGGTTTGAACGTAACAGGGAACTATGGAAGTTAGACATTCAGAGGAAGAATTCAAAACAAGAATACAGTTTATTTATATTCAACTATTCATAACATCTTAAATATCATAATTATTATTTCAATTATACATGATTAAAAATAAGAGGTGTTTATTAGTTAATATTGAGAAAGATTGGGATTTTATACAATGAAGCTATCTAAAAGAAAATAAAAACTATAGTTGGTTTTACTATTTGATTTATACCCACAAATTTAAGAATAAGTCCCTATAATAATGGTTCATTTAAAAATACAATTGGAGAGCTTCATACTAACAGATATGGTTCCAAACTATAACTTTGGTTTCATTTTTTCCCATATTAACATGTAATTTGATTATTTTTTGTAGAGAATTAAATGTGAGGGAATAGTGGTGTGATAAATGAGGAAACCCACTAGGAAGGAAGACTGATTATGGATACAAAACCATCAGCATATTGAAATAGTAGTTATTAATGGTGGTATATTCGTGATAATCTTTGATAAAATCTTGTTTATTTATTTATAAATTTATTGTTGAGAAATATATTAAACTAAATAGACCTTGAAAATGGAATAATTGAATACAAACAATTAGGGAGATAAAATTCATGCACTTTAATGTAATCTTATATAAAGAGATGAAGACCTATAATATGAGTATATCTTAAAATTTCTCTATATTGTTCAATTTTTTAGTCAATTAATAAATATAGGAGAGATCGAACACTGCATCTATCCTAAATATTCTATACACTAAAGATAAGGATAGATCTAATGTTTTGTGTGAAAGAGCATTCATTTTCATTGAAGATAAAGAAGAAAAATAAAGTGAGTGTATTACCATTATGTTTGTTCTTATAATTTAGTCCATATATGTAAAATATCTAAGAATACATTCTATGTTATTATAATTTCATGAAGGCTATGTTCTATGATATCTCTACATCATAAGTTTATAGATAACCTGTTGATTTTTTCAAAAGAAAACACTTATATTGATGCAAATAAAGGATGGTTATCAAACACATTTTGTCCTTGAAATTAAAAATCCAACTGATAGAGAGAATATTTTAACATGATTAATTATATTTATCAATATTTGAAATCCAACTAAATTATAATTTTAAGAGTATTTTTCACATTTTTAGTTTTTAGGAATAATGTTTTCTGAACTACTAATTCTGATTAATTGTTGGTTTTTATTGTTTTAATATATTTATAGGATTATATAAAATATATATATATATATTTCATAATTTAGTTATTTTTTCCTTAAAAATTCATTTTTCATTGATTATATAAAAACACACAAAAAATGGAATTTAGTTTTATTAAATTTTTTTAGGATAACCAATTATTTGGTATTTATGAAAAAAAATTCTATAATAGTAAAATTAAAATAATCCCTTCAATATTATGATATTATTTGTTGGATACATTTCATAAAAATGAATCAACCACTAAATCCAATCATAGGGGTCCAAAATGAAACATTATTCTTGGTCCTTGAAACCTATGTAGTGTTTTGAAGACTTTTAATATTGAGCCCATATGTTGCAATGTACCAGTCTAAAATAAATAAAATTTAAAATAAATATATATATAAGAGTAAAATACAACAATTATTTAACTATTAATTCTTGATATTCATATATTCTAAGGTCCATAAATGAATGTCCAACTATAGAATGTTAATTTGAAGGGATTCCTGGAACAAAACGTTCACAATAGTCAATTAGTCATTTTTTCTATACATGTCTAATAAAATTAAAAATAATTTTAGATTATATAAAATAAATATCCAATAAAAATAATTTAATGAAACATTTCAATAATCAATAATTTAATGAGACAAAAAATAATGAACATTTTATGGATCTATTTTGAGTCAAATCAAACCCATATCTTCTTTAAAAATTTATTCATCCACATCGATTTAAATAAATTATCAATTTTGAATAACTATTGATAGATTTTTATAATTTTACTTTTCTTAATAATTTTTAATAATTACTATATTTATTCTTCTATCTATCATTTATTTTCCCTTTTATGTACCCCCCCATACTTCCTTTATCTCCACAGTTGGGGAGACCTAACCCCTAATATAATTTGAATGGGGTAGGGGTTAGATTCTGTTTAAAGTTATCTATTTTATAATAATATCTCTCTATTTAATTGTGATAATTTTAGTATTTTTTAAATTGATTAGAGGGAACATTTACCCTACATTCACTAATACTATTATTCTTTTTCGTTGAACATATATATTATTTCTCTTCACTATTTATCTAATAATTTAATGATGCATAAAATGGATAGTTTGGGTTATTATAGAGGTATACTAAACAACTTTCCGAATATTACTATCATGCATGCAGAGGTATTGTGTTTGTAACACCTTGAAATTCGAAAATTGGAACATTGTATACGATAGAATGTGTGAAATAAAATACAATGTTCCTAAAGCAATATAATATTCTGAGACATTATAATATAATTAATATTTTAAATAAATTAAAACAATGATATAGATTTCAATTCCCATAATACTGATTTAGCATGTGTTACATTAATCAAAAACATTCTTTAATAACATGTGATACACAAAAGAACGAGTTTTACCAAATAACAATATATTATTAATAAATTATTATTCAATATAATATGATATAACCTAGCCATTAAATATGATAATTCTTATATATTAAACTAAATTATTTAAATATTTGGTTTATTTCATTGGTTAAAAATTAGTTATAAATAAATCAAAGAACTAATTTAACATAATGTGAATGTTTTTATAAAAAAAATTACACTCACAAAGAATTTTTATTATAATAAACAAAATTAATGAAATTAAATGTCTAATATTAATGTGAAATAAATAATCAATATTCAATATAATATTTTTTATATTCATACACTAGATTTGGTAGGCATAATATGAGAACAAACCTAATTTTACGTATTAAAAACTATATTTTTCTAAAGATAGTTTTACATGCCTTTACTAGAGAACATATTGTAAAAACATTTTAAGAAATTTAATAAATTTTATTTTACAAAATCATGTTCATTTATGAAATATAAACAAAAAAATTATTCTAGAGTTAATTTTTTTATGAGAAGTTTCATTTTTTGATGAATAGTAAAATATTATTTAATTTTAATTAAATACTGCTTTTTAATCTAATTTTTTATAATTTTAAATTTTTGTTTATAATTGGATTTAAAGATTAATGTCAAAACCATTATATCTATTAATCCAATTTAGTTCATTGGAATCAATTTCACTAGGAAATTGGATATACATACATAGTAAACATATGGACTTGTTTACATTAAATACCTACTTTGGTGTCCCATTTGAGAGATTATTTTTAAATTATTTTCTACCAATTATGTGATTGGAACATATAAATGGATTTAATATAATATATAAGATTAATTTATAAGTTATAATATGTCCAAATTAGTTTTTCACCAAAATATTTAGTAAAAGTAATCAAAATTAATTACAGTGATTAAGAAACAATTATCTTAATAAAGGAAAGAACCTTAAACATAAAGCCCAAAATTACCTAGAAAAAAATCCATTTTATGTTAATATTTATACCCTTACTCCCATTCAATGAACTTAGACCATTATATGATCCACTTTACATGGGAAAAATGTGGTTGGAATTCCCTTTTAAAAAAATTACAAGAACGACACTCCTCCTCCACAATAAAAAAGAACTCACTCCTCCCACTTATTCACACCAATAAATCATTCTTTCTCATGAAAAATCATTATTTACTCATTCTATAATCCTAACCTTTTATAGAAATATAACCAAATAATTCTTGGTATAAACCAAAATGAGTTACCTGAATAAGAGGTATCATATTTCAACAATCACTTTCATTTTACTTATTTCAAAAACTAGTAAATTATACTTATTACATGATTATATAATAATCACAGTATCTAGGATATACATATAATTTTTTATGCTATTATTTAGACCTATAAAATCACACATATTCAACAAATGGGATACACAATCATTGTTCGTGTGTTTGTCGGACTACCACCTTGTAAACTGATATCATTCATTCTTTAATTTAACACCGTTGAAGATTGGAAATAATTATTTATTTATAGTTTATATATTATATATATAATATTTATAATTTCTTTGTGATTATTTAATTCTTATATAACTCATACCTCCATTCATTATATTTTATGTTAATAGGATAACATCGTTTGTGGACGTGTCAACTAGTACCTCCTCAAAGTGATATGTTTCATTTACCCTATAAATGGAATGCATGAAGGATGGAGTTAATAAAATAATATTTCCAATATAAGATAAAAATGAAACTATAATTATAATATACCCATATATAATTTAATTTTAATTCTTTTAATTATGATAAAAAATTAAAGTAGTGTCCATGAGTACGTATGACCTACCATCTCCATGAATGGTGAATTTCATTTCAAGTCTAAAAATTATATGGATTGATATAAATATGTATATAATTAGTATATTTATAAATCATGGTGTTAATTATATATATGGTTAAATAATGATCTTAGAAATAGAAAAGAATTAGCAAGTAAAAAAGATACTCAGTAAACTGGGAAATTAAAACCCCAAATAGTGAAAATATTTAAGAATTAGTAACAAATTATTAATAAGATATTTAAAGAAGTTACTATATAATATTATAAATACTAGTATGTTTCTATTATAATTTATTGACATGCTTAAAACCATTATACCATAGGTTAAATTATTTCACCTGAAAGGAAATACATTGTAAGGGATTTTGATCTCACTTTTTACATCTAGGGGATAAATGAAAATTCACCACTAACTTCTTTTATGTGGTGTATCTACTAAACATTGTGATATATTATAACATGAATTTTTATATATTCAGGTTATTTTTATTTTTTATTTTTAATTATTTTTTCTTGTGGGTTTGAATTTAAACTTACGAATAGGAAAATAACATCATTATCAATTTTCTTTCATTGAATTGTATTACCTCCAATTTTTCATTAATTTTTATAGATTATGTGTGTAATATTTTTTATTTATTTATTTTTGTATATCCACTTGTTTTATGTGGATTTAAATTTTATACTCAAAATTTATTTTTTGATGGATTCTACCATTCACATTGTGGTCTTTTTAAGGGTTTGTTTCATAATTTCATTTTATTTAGGATTGTTTACACATAAATATCCATTAGAGGAAATTATTTAATAATTATTTATTAAATTCATCCATTTTTTCTACTTTAATTATTCATGAATATTTTCATTTCATAATACCATTTTATAAATTTTTTTACTCAAAATTGTTTATAAATTGTTTATTAAGAAAAACTGACTTCATTTCTCTATAAAATCGGAGAACGAGTCTTCTTCGAAAAAACCTATTATATAAAATTGTTTTTAAATATGTATTTTTACAATTTAAAAAATGAATTATTAAAATATTTTTACCATTTTTTCTTTATAATTTTTTATAGGACTATTATTATCTCTTTCCAAACAATGAACTTTTCTTAGCTTTTCCCTTATAAAAGGAATGATCTTTTTCCCTTGTATGCCATTTACAGAATTACCCCCCATCATTTCGTTGATTTTTTTTACTTTTTAATGGATAATTTTTAAAGAATTTATTTGAAGGATATTTTCATATAAAATTAATTTCCAAATTCTTTTCAAAATAAAAAGGTTATTTCCCATAGGAATTTTTTTAAAGGATCTTTTAACAATACTTTCATGCATCAATGAAAATAACCCTTTATTATTCCTCAACTTCGGATATGTTTTATTTTTACCAACTTTCTTATTTTATTGGATGGTTTTTTATGGATTTGGATATTAATAGTGTTAACAGTCACTTCCTTGATTCGGTACAGTTTCCTTGAAATATTAAATTTCTTATGATATTTGAACATTGAATTTCGCCTAATTATCCATATCTTTCATCATGGATATGTTAGTTTCTTAAAATTTATACAATTTTTTATATGGTTAATGTTATTTGATATACTATGAATATATTATTAAATTTTTATCTTTTAATCAATAAATATATCTGATAAGACACATTTTTTAGTTAAATTGATTATTTGGTATATAAGGAATACTTTGGATATGTAAGATATGGGATGAGGACCATTTAATGTAAGCCCCGCAATGCATGTGTAGTCTCATGAGATGAAATTATTTAGCAAAAACCCTTTCAATCTTTATTCCAAGATGAATATATGGGTTACTACCCTCATACATAAATTTCTATACATTTGGATCAATATGGTATAACGGTTTATATTCTAAATTCATGGAATCCTATAATTAGACATTGTCTTCATTAATAATTAAATTTTTTTTATTATATATTATATTTTAACATGATAAAATATATGGATTAGTTTAATTATTATTTTTTCATCAAATGGTATATGTTTTAAGTTTATTTCATTTTTATATTGATTTTTCATTATAAAATTATTTAAATTGTATGTGTTTTTAGTTATTTACCTTGAAAATTTATTTATGAACTATCTTCTCTATTTATTGATTTCATGGAATGTGTGTTCAGTTATTTATCATACCATAGTTATTGTTTCTCATTGATTTATTATTTCTTCTAATAAAATTTACCCTTATTGATAAATTGATGTCACCGTTATTTTTTTCCTTTCCACAATGTTTCTTGAAGTGTATGAAAAATTATATTCAAGGATAAAATAAATTTAATAAAGTTTTTCTCTTAAAAAATGAAAAACCTCATATAATTAGTAAATTTTTTTATTAAAAAAGAATCATGTATGTATCTGGTTTACCAATAATACAAAATTGTTCTATAATTTGAGACACTATTTAATTGTATCTTATAACAATTTATGGAAGAACGACATAATATTCAGTAATTCTAGGGTTAAGTTTCTATATTTCGTATCATAATAGGTTTATTAGAATACACAGGAATCATATTTATGAAAACATAGAATAGATAACATATCATTAATGTATAGTTTGTGGATAAGTATAGAAGAACATCATTTAATTTTGTTAATATAGATATTATGTGAGTCTCCCTAGAAATACATATGTGTATGTATACTTCATGTGGACAGGGTTCTACCACATATTTACTGAGGGGTAAAAATTCCAAAAAAAAAGTGTATTGGGCCTAACTCAAGCATAACCTAGTAAAGGACAACATACCTTACTACACACATGGTTTGACACTCCTCAGTTATATGAATATAATAATTTACATTATCTTTACAAACCATTATGAAGGATTTGAATGGATAATGAAAATTAATTACCTCGGTTTAACCATAGACCAAGGAATGACATATGTTGAAATATAATAGTTAATGTACTTAATGAGATCCTATAATTAAATTGTAGAAGTATTTTTACTAATATTATTTTATTTATAAGAATTCTGAAACATAAGGATTATTTTAAATTTTAGAAGCACGTAGTTCTTAATTAACATAAGAGGGATGAATACTATCATGGTATTATGAGATTATTTTTTATCATAAGTCATAACTGGTAAATAAATCTATAAGATTTATGTGATTATGTATAATTTGGAATAAATTCCTGGATATATAACTCAATTGTTTAATGTTTGTTTTAGAGGAAAAACTATTTGAGGAATAGTTCCCTTAAATTTATAGACTTGAGTTTATTGTAATTTATAACCTTTAAAATTTTAATTATATTTAATGATTATTTATAAAAGTAAATTAAGATTATTAGTCTTTGAAAAAAAAATTTGTATTGAAAACCATAGAAAAAATTTTATTTAACAAAAAAATTAAAAGGATTTCCATCATATTTATTTTTAAAATTATATTAATATTATGTATGAAAAAGAAAACCTATATTTGACGTTATAACCCATCAATTCTGACAAGATTGTAGGGGATTTAATCCATTACTAATGGAAAATAAGGGTTTCACACCAACCACTAACCTACAAAATGTCCTAGTTAATATGTCATTGTTTTTAGTTAAATAATTTGATGAATAAATATTAATGATGAACCGATAGCCTTAATTTTTATGATTATTGATTAATGTTACAAATATATTGTATTTTGAGAATATTAATAGAGAAATTTAAATATTGTCAAACTTTTATGGGATTTACGATCTATTAAAAAGTTATCTTAGTGCTTCAGGCAACAATGTAAATTTTTGGGCATCCATTTCATAAAATAATTGATAAATTTTAAATTGATCCAAGAAGAAATAAAATATGAAAACCATTATTATAAATAAGAGATATATTAAGTAATAATATTTAATTATAATCTTTTATTGTAAATGAATTACTCAACATAATAAAAATGGTAAAAAAATGTTGTCCTAAAACCAAACTTTTTTTTTTGAACTAATGGTGTTTTAAAGCATCTAAGATTTATGAATTTGTGGACCTAAACATTCCATTGATAATTAAATTGTTTTTTATTTATTACCTCAATAAATCCATATAAATATTTATTTATTTCCTACATGTATTTATCTCCACCTTCCACTAATGTTCTCCTCCTCAGAAACATAGTTATATGTTCGTCCATGTGTCCTTTCTAATTCCCGTTATCTATTTTCTAGAGGATTTTTGAACCCTTATAATGATTTATGATTTAAAAAAAGGAAACATCAAACAATATATTAAAAAAATTGATTTTTAATTGTGAGGATTTAATTTTATTCATGTCGGTAGACTTTAATGTCCTAATATTCTAAAATAAGAACATTTCATTTGATAACATGTATGACACACAACACCATGTGCACAAGTGAATATAATATCCAAAGACATTAAAATATAATTAATATTTCAAATAAACCCAATATATGATATTGATTTAAATTCACAAAATACTAAGTTATCTTTCATTACACATAACAAAAGGCATTCATTGATATCATACATTACACATAAGATAGAGTTTTACCAAACAACAAAAAATTATCAATAAGTTATTAATTAATATTATATTATATAGCCTAGCAATTAAATTAGTGGTTATGAAAAAGATTAAATAACTTATGAAAATATATGATTTAATTCATTAGTTAAAAATTAACTGTAAATGAATATAATATCCAATTGAATATAAATGGAATGATTTTATAAAAAACTATTTTTATACTCACAATGTCATTTTTCCAAAAACATAAAATTAATTGAAATTAGTGATTGAAATTAATGTAACATATATATATATATGTATATATATATTAAATTAATTATGTTTTACATTCATCCAACATATCTGAAAGGCATAATATAAGAACAAACTGAATTTTATGCATAAAAACACATGTTTTTAAAGATAATTTTACTTCATTTCAATGGAGAACCAATATTAACTCCAATTTTGGAAATTTTATGAAAATAGAATTTCAAAATAAACCTCATTTTTTAAATAGAAACATACAAAAAATGTTAGAGTGAATCTATGGAATTTTTTTGAGAAGTTTCATTTTCTGATAAATATTGAAAAATATTAAATATTAAATCATAATTGTTTTATCATTTAATTTATTTACAATTATAACTTATATTAATTATTGTTTTTAAAGTATAATTAAATCTATTTTATATAAATTTATATAATTTTCATCATTCGAAATAATTTCACTAATAAATTCTATTTAAAATTGTAGAAACCTTTTGAATATTTCTACTTAAAACCCCCGTTTTGTCAACTCATCTGTAGGATTAATTTTAATTTAATTTTTTCCAAATATGTGATTAGAATTTTGAAAAATTGATCCAAAATTTATAATATTAATAATTTATATTTTATAATAAGTTCAAATTATTTTTTTACCAAAATATTAGTAAACATAATTAAAATTAATTATAGTGATTAAGAGAGAAATTAGCTTAATAAAGGACTCGACCATAATCTTAAGGTAGAAATTGACCTAGAAACATGTCCAAATTCCATTTTATATTACTATTTAGACCTTATAATCCCTTTAATATGATTTTTTCCATTATTTTATACCCTATAAATTGTAAAAATGTGGGTGGAATTCCCTTTTCAAAGACTTATAATAATTCTACTCTTCCTCCAACATAAATAAGAACTCACCCCTCCCACTTATTCACACATCTAAAGAAATTTTATATCACATAAAAGCTTCTAAAATAAGTTCCAAAAATACCTCCCCTAATTATATATTCCTCACATGGAGCATAAATCCAACAAAGGAATTTTTTTAACCCATAGTGAGTCTCCCAAAAATGATGTAACATTTTTCAACAATCACTTTTTTGTGTTTAATTCTTCAACCATTCAATTATTATTATTCCATGAATATATAATAACCTCTATATCTTAAATATACTAATAAATTTTTATTCTTATAGTTTTACCTATACTTTTACTCATATCCATCAAACGGGAGATGAAATCATCATTCAGGTATACAATATACCACTGCCTCACGAACCGATGTTGTTTCTTCTTTATTTTACTACATTTAAATGTTGGAAATAATTATGGATTTAAATATTATATATGACATATATTATTTTTATAATTAATTTATTATTATTTAATTATTATATAAATCATTTCTTCATACATTTTATTTTATGGTATTACAATAACATCATCTGTATACGTATGTACAACTACCTCCTCAAAGTGATGTGATTTGTTAACACTATAAATCGAATGCATAAAGTATGGTATTAATAAAATATTTTGAAATATATTACATAAAAATGATACTCTAATTAAAATATACATATATATGATTTAGTTTTCATTCTTTTAAATAAAACAATTAAATTGGAGTAGTGTTCATGCATACGTATAACCTACTATGTCCATGAATAGGGAATTTCATTTCATATCTACAAATATTATGGATAAATATAAATAAATATATATTTAATATATATTTAAATCATAGGTTAAATTCTAGATATTATTAAATCGTGATCTATCGAATATGAATAAAGATAACAAGTTAAAACATATCGGACAAACTATGTAATTAGAACCTAAAATGTTGAAAATAATGAATGAGTATTAAAAAAGGGGTAATAATATATTATAATAATTTAATATATTATATTATAATTATGCTAATGGGTATAGTATTTTTTAGTGGCATTATTGAAGCCATTATACATGAGGTTAGTGAATATTCACCCCAATGGTAATGTAATGTAATAGATTGGAATCTCAATTTTCACAACTATGACATAAATGTCATATTCACCACCAAATATATTTATTTTGTATATCTAATCCCCATTTTGATATATTATAACCTAAATTATTTTATCTTCATTTTATCATTACATTTCATCCCCAGATTTTTGGGAAGATAAATCGAACCTTCCATACACTATAGGATATGTTTTAGGATTATTTTTTGGATTTTTGTGGATTTTGTGTCAAGCACCAACCCTTGGTTGAGTTTAACTATAAACAATTTTTCAATTATCCATCAGTGTTTACTCATTAGAGTTTTTTCACAATTTAACTTTTCAATTCCCAATATATCATGTTGATGCTAGAGATGCGACTATCCTTGGTACTAATGTGGTGCAGAGTTCAATAGAGAAAATATAAGTAGTTTGAGAGTGAATAAAGGTGTAACATGACTATCGTAAGGCCTACACCAATCATATGAAAGGACCCCTAGAGTATTAAATTTGTGATCATGGGGTCTTGAAGAATTCTTCTCTCAATGTTTAGGGTATTTTACTGTAGGGGAGTAATCTGTATCCTCTGTTTTTTGGACTAGGATGTTTTTGAGTATCTTACTGAGGTGGCATTCTAGTTGTCACTTCCATCACAATAATATATGATCCAAAATATTTTCTGAGTGTCCTATATTTTATGGTATCTTCATGATTAATCTCAAATCATTAACTATATAGATTTTTATATTTAGGATTGGGTAACATTCATGGAGTGATTGGTTGAGATCTATGATCATTATGAGTAGTTGTTTTGTAGGAATTTTATACCCTTGGTTCATGTTTTGTAGTGGAATGGTGGTCTGTAAGAGAGTAAATTTGAGAAAGAGCCATATAAGTGAGAATACTACTCTGATTTATTATTTTTTAATATATATTTTTGAGATTATTTAGGAGACCCTTTATTTTTTATGATTTTTTTGATGTTTCATGTTTTATGTCTTTCCATATAATGTGTCTACATTATTCTATTCTAGAAAGGTTCCTGAGAGGTATCTCATGATATAGATATTAGGAATCCCATATATCTTACATTTATAGTCTTGGTTTTTATTATAGGGTATTAGAATCACATGATATGTATCTAATGTAAGGGAATAAATTTCTAGATCTATTCCCTTGTGTTTTCCAAATCCATGGAGGTGACGATAGAGGGATGAGATGATTTTCACAAGCTGGAGGTGATTTTTTATCCATTAAGAGGATTATCATTTCATAGTGGAGGGTGTGGTTCCATCCTTGTTGAAGATATCATGGAATATTGTTCATGGATAATGCTGTTTGGGTTGTGTTTTTTGGAAGGGTGGGTGTTTTTGGTTGGTCACGTAGCACTTGGAGCACCACGTTAAGTGAAACATCCTAGCAGATCATTTTGAAGGATGTGTTGGGTTATACAAAAGTTATAACCTACTATGCATAAGGGTTGGTATTGTAAAAGGGTCAGCTATTCAGGATCGTGTAAATGTAGGTTTGGTTGTTTAATGGTTGTGGTATACCACGGTGAGTGAAAAGGCCAACGAGACCATTATATAAGGATTTTTTATTAAGGGTTTCAACTATGTAAAATAGAGAAAGATAATTGTTTTGTGGAGATTGTTTTGAGGAGGCTAAATGGGATTGGAACTCAATGAGCCACAGTATTCGAAATAATAATTTTGTAGATCACCATGTTATAGTCCTAGGAATGGGAGTCAAGGGCCAAAACTCCCACTTCCACTTGGTTAACTTGGTCATGGTTGAGGTAAAAATGGTATGAAATGGTTCTGAAAATGAAAAAAATGGGGGTTCAAACACTTTAATTCTTGATATAATATTCACCTGGATAGACCATAGGTATAGTTGTATTTGTTAAGAAGTGTTTTAAGTATTTAAAAAATTCTACATGAATAGGGAATCATAACTTCACTAGTTTTCATTTTTTACTTCTACTATAATATCCAAAATGTCCCCTACACCTATGACCACTCCCCAACCATGTCTATTAAGAGTCTAACCCTTTGATTTGTTGACATCAACATCTCAAATCATGGTAATCTATCTTACTAAATTAATTAATCTTATTATTATTCTTTTCGGAAGTTTATGTTGTTGTGGAACCTCTATTTTAGGATGGAAATCAATAAATACTAAATGTTATTTGTTTTGGATAGGTTCTTGATCCTTGATTTATGTTCTTTCTCAAAGAACATTGAACATCAAATTGAGAAAATGTTATCCTTGTTCACTCCCTATTTTTTGAATTTGTGTATTTATCTTGATTTTATTTTCCTTTGGGTGGATATTATGAACTATTTTAACAATATAATGAACTGTATTAAATTAATTGAAGTAGGATGGGAGTTTTCACATGGGTTTCATGTGCTTTTTTTTATTTACCCTTTGTAAAAACATGTTGGTTTTTGTTGGTTGTTGTGAAACTAATTGGATGTTATGACAAGAGTCATGCTTAATTAAAATTGATTAATTGAACACATCTCTCATAAATTTATAAGAAAAAATATACGGATAAAATCATATTATGTATAAATAAATACAAATGTGAAAACCCACATTCTTGAATTTATAAATAGTATGTAATCCCTCTTTAGAGATAAAATTGAATTTTTATCTTTTTGTGAGGTAGAATTCAATTTTTGTGAATTTTTAGTGTGTTTTCTCTATTTATGGTGCTTTTGTGGATCTCATAAGGTTAGTATAGTGATGGTGGAGACATACATGGGTGTCGAATCTAATGCGAATAGGGTTTTTATTTGTTATCTTGGGAGGAGTTGAGATCTGGTTGTGGGGGTTAGTTAGTGGCTATTATGATATGATGAGATGGTTGATTCAGTGGTCTGACATGATTTTTGATGTGGTTGTAGAAAAACAATGGGTGGTTTTGTTATGTGGAATTATTGTTACAATATCCCAGTACGTATGGAATAATGTTTTGGGTGAATCAATTTAAATATAAGTGGTATGTGAAATAAATAATAGTGGGATGCAATTCATTTTCTGTAACTAGTTATTGAATTAAATATTGATAAATGAATGAAACTGATAGTCCGTGATGGACATAGAGGGTTTATATTAAATATGTGATTAAATGGATTAACAAATAACCTTTATTGGTAATTTAAAAATCTTAAAAATTGTTAACTTGTAAATATAAAAGTGGGACTATGGGTTTTGTGTGGCGGTGTAGTGCAATGAATTTCATTTTTTGGTGGAAGTTCTAGGTGGTGGATGTCATGAGGTGATGTAGCCACAATTTAAGATATTCTAGTGTTGTTTTATATGAATCTTTAGGCCTAGATTTTTTTATCTACAAAACCGATATGTTCATATTATTTTGATATGCACCTCACTCGCATTGATTACTACATACCAACTCCCTAATGTTTTTGGGGGTATTTTCCCCAATACCCAGGTTCGTTACAAAATAGATGACTGATTTCACCCACTTACTTAATCTTCCTTCATTATTAGTATGAGGCATAGGAACTCAGTCAGTGGAGAGCACCGAAGGATGATTTCATAATTAGTGGAAATTTTGGGTTATAAAAGGATTCTATATGTGGTGTGGGTCATTCATGGTAGGAGTATTTCACAATATTGATGTCGTTCATGTCCATTATACCCATATACCATGGCTATGATTTTGTGGTTGGATATGTGATACTCTAGATGATAATATAAAAATAAGAAGAGATATGTGGATATTGACTGATGCTAGCGTAGGATGTTGGGCCCTAAGGGATGTTGGGGTAGGTAAGGTTGTGAACTGACCCACATTAGAGATGATATGATATATGATGACTAGAATAAAGACTAGATGGGATCCCTGAACATTTGAAATTGGGACATGTGGTCAGCCACTCGGTGGGGAAGTGGATGTAGGGTTATTTTATATATACTATTTAATATTATTTTACTTATTTGGAAGTGTTATTTATTGAGTGATCACTAATGAGGTTGGGATACTTAGTAGACTATATGAGGTTCTTATTAGTTATGTTTTATATTCACTAGTGTATTAGTATTTTCTTTTTCTTTTTCACGAGTGAAATTGGGTATAATCCTACTGATTATACATGTTATCCTCACCTAAATATATATAATCTATTTTTAGGTTTTTAATAGGATTTCAGAGACCTATTTGTTCACTGCTAGCTTAGAGGTTGGATTCATTACTAATTTTCTACCTTCTTTTTCCCTTGGTACTATTTTAATTTAGTGACCTTCATTTGTATTTCATGAAATTTATTATAGGATAGCTTAGTTTCATTATTTTATAAAATTAATCTCTTTGGTGGTTTCTTTTCTTATCACTCAATAGTTTCCCCTATATTTAGGTAAATGCCCCCATTTTTATATTTCATAATCTCGGTTCTAATCTCCAACACGAGTACTGTTGGAGGTTAGACTGAGGGGTCCACTCTTCCAATTCATGGTTATCCTATTATGGATACCAGTGGAGGGGATTTATAGAGTAAAACATAACCATCAATAATCTTTAATCACATACTTCTACAAAAATTGATCTTTCATTACTACAATGGCCCGAAGGCCTTCATTTTTAGTGACTTTAATAATCCACCTTTAAAGGGGTTAAGTGGAACCCTTTCAAGGCCCATAGGAAATTAGTATTACATGTCCCATAGGCTTTAGAGGAATTCATTTCCTGTAAGATTAAATCATTACATACAACCCAGAATAACTACTTGGAACTTCTCCTCCCTAGCATCTTCATCATGAAATCAACTCTCCACCTTCACATGGTTGTTCGGATAGTCTTTCATATGCATGCATAGGCTTGTCCCGATGGTAGGTGTCATACCCTCACATTTTTGCAATCTGTTTAGATTTTGCAATGCTGAACAACCCTTTCTCATCCTCCTTCTAGAACTTGTTCCTTGGAGGTTGTCCAGTTTGCATCTACACTTAAGGTGGACCGAAGGCCTTATGGTGTCTTGAAGACCATTAGGTGTCCTGAAGGCCTTACTCACCCAAAGGCCTGGGTGACCCAAAGGCCATCATAGACTCGGTGACCAAATCGGTGGCCCAAAGGTCCAAATGGTGGAATATTCCCACATACTACAGTGCCAAACAATACCTCCTACAATTTCAGCTACAATTCTGTTATAGTGTCTGCTACTGTACTGTTACAGTTCCCGCTACATTGCTGCTACAATACTACTACAGTTCTTCTTCAATCATTCTCCCATCCTATTTTTCTTCACCTTGATAATAGAATTAAAAATGTTCTCTTAAATAAATTCAAATCATGATAAAAAACTTCTAGATACTAACACTATTCCAAATCATAGAAAAAGCAATAAATTAATCTACAATCCTACGTGACTAAATTCTTAGTGCATGAAACATGAAAAATACTCGAATACAACAATGTCATCCATACTACCTCATATTTTTTCCATTCTACTACTAATACCCATAGATAATGTCACCCCTAATCATATTTTATCCAAAAAAAGATGAATTATTTTCAACCATAAATAATAACCAAATATAGTATTATGTTCAATGGTGAGAGGGGAATTTGAAATTTTTTTCAGTTTTAGAATATTGGTTGAACTCTGAGGTTTAAATTATACCTCTAAAACATATGATCCACAAATGGTTTGGTGAAGAATAAAACCACATGATTTTATGTTTCAATAAAATGTACTTCCACAATATTAATATACACCATCTATTTTGTGAAATGATACTATATTTCAATATGATTCATGTGAAAGTATTTTTTTAAACTTTTTTTTAAATCAATAGAACTTTTAATATAACAAAAAAATAATTATAATCTTTTTCTCCGCTTCATTGATTTCTTTCAACTGGTTCTTCATCCATATAAACTATGTAAAATGTTTGGTAATTATGATATACTCTAGTCCTACAGTTATCATTAAAAAATAATTTTTTTCTTACTTAACCATGAAACCCAATTTCTTACAATGTAAGAGGCTCCACCACCTGTGGATTTTAGATCCATAGTGTCGCAAACCCATTCAACATTTAAATAATCCGAAAAATATATTTTTCTAGTTTTAAATATGAAATCATAATTCATATTTCCCAAAATATACCTCTTAATTATTATCACCAGTTAGAGGTTAACTTTCTTTGGAAAACTTTGGAAACATGCTATGAATCACGAAGAATAAAATATGTTTAGCCTAGTTGTAGTATATAGAGTAAAACCCTACTAATTATTTTATGTGAATTTGATTCCACCCCATCACATCGCTCATTATTACAAATTTTTTCAACTATTATTAGAGTTAAAATGGTATTTCACTCTTCTATATTTAATTTCTTCAACACTTCCTTCACATAAATCACCTATGAGATGTATAAACTAACTTATTTTTATGTATTTGAAGACCTGGAAATTTGAAAAATTCTATAATCAATGATGTATCAAATTTTTAACTCATTAACTGAGAAATAGTTTCAACCAAAATTTTATTGTTACCTCAAAATAATATGTCATCTTCCTACACCATCACCATAAATTACTCCACTTTTAGAATTTTCACATAGAGGTTATGATCAACACCTCATCTCTTGAACTCAAGTTTTCTCATGAAAGTAACCAACCATGCATACTAGGTTGGTGGTTCTTACTTTAGAACATATAAATCCTTTTTCAATTTTCATAAATTTTAATCATTATTTCTAATAATAAATCCAACCAGCTTCTCTATATAACCCTCTTCATTTAAAACTTCATTTAAGAATATTTTTTCCACTTCAATTTATAACACTTCAAACATTCTTTGGATACCTACAACAAGGAAGAGTATAATAGACTATTTTATTCCCAACAATGTGAATTTATTTTCAATATAAATCTCTTCAAACTAAGAATATACATTATAGAATAACCTTTATTTATTTTAAATTACCTTTCCATTTTTATCTATCTTGTTCTTTAAGTCACAAATTATACCAAACACATTATTATTATTCAGTTAATCCACAAGAAACCAAGTCCAATTTTTAACAATCTAATCTAATTCTTCATTTCTGGATTTTCCTCATGATTCCTCCTTTGAAACTTATTCAAAAATAGTGTTTTATATCTCATATAATAAAGTAGTGTGATATATTCTCTACATCATCTTAGTTTTTTTAAAGGTTGGGGCTGAAGCCTCATTTTTATTATTAAATCAAAGCAAAGTCCTTTTTTAACTGGGTAGAGGGAAACCCATTACATTTCCCGAAGGCCCAGTGGGCTTGTAGCCCAATACATAGCCCGTAGGCCCAAATTCTAAGGCCAACTCACATTCTGTGAATAGTAACTTGCTACTATAGTTCCGCACAGTATCGCCGCCACTAGAGTGCCATGCTGCCGCTATAGTGTCCTGCCGCCTCTACAGTACCCACTGATGAACAGTTCCGCTGCATCTACAGTACCACTACAGTACTGCTATAGTAACCTGCGCCCCATGGGTTTTGAACCCCCATTTTCCATATAGTAATACTTCATGGATCAACTTAAACCCCTTAAATTCTTGATTGAGGAATAGGTTAACTACCTCTTATTGTTTATTCTACTAATTCAATTTTATAATCATTATCATTCTAAATATTTATAGATTTGTCTAAACCTATATTTTTTTCCCTATTTTCTTTAAACTCTTCTTTTGAGATAAAAATTCTATAATTTTATTTGGATACATTATTAACTACATTAGCATCACTACCCTCAGTAATCTTAAAGATCCTTTTATTGAAACACTTATAGGCATTACTCTTCATTGAGTAGTGTAGGAAAATACCTTCATCCTTTACATCACCATATTTTACATAATTTATTTTTTATTCCAAACAAAAGATTTTATTCCAAATACCCTAAGACACCTCAAAGAGGTTTTCCTTCCATGAAACATCCCATATGAAGTCTTATATACATTTAGACTGTGTAATACAAAATTAGAAAATAGGCTATTTTCAACGGTTTAATTGAGATGTGAAATTAGACAATTTCAAATAGTCCCTATAATGGAATTTTTTGAAATGGATCATTTATTATTTAACAAAAAATCGTTGTTTTCAACAATAAAAAAGTTTGATCACAAATAATATTGGTTGGAATACCCGCCTTCCATTGAGAAAAACTATTACGATAGATAATAGTGATGGATATAAAGGTTTATTTTTAATAGTAATCATGTAGGAATTATTTATGATCCTAATTATTGTCCATCATAAATAATATTCTAGAAAAACTTGTTTCGATAGGGTTAATTCCGTTGTAATTAATTCATCAAAATTAATTTTATGTTAAAACCTATGACCACCCTTATTCCTCTCCATCGTGGTTTTCTCTTCTCAAAAAACAGAAATGTTTCATGGGCTATACTCCACCCTCCAAAAAACTCCCCTACAATCATGTTTTTTAATAGCTAGGTTTGAATCGTCTTGGTGCCGATTCCCCTTGACTCTACATGTTTCAGTTTGGTAAATCCCTAGGTTAATAAATTTATTTTAATTTCATGGCCTATTTGGTATTTAGTGTTACTGCAAATTTATTCTTCCCAATTTTCATGTTCATCGGGTCCGTACAGGTTATTTCAATTGATTTTTAGGTATTTTACTCATTTTATAAATTTTATATTTAATAGAATTTTTTTTGATATTTTAGGATAATTTAAGTAAATTATTGATGGGTTGATTCCAAACAAATATATCCTTTTTATAAAATTCAAAATTCAAAATTTAGGATTTTTTTTAATGAATCATGTAATATATTGAAAAAATATTTTTTATAAATAAAATCACTTTTCTAACATTATGTTTTCTTATTCATTTTTCTATCAATTACTTATTAAATGGGTGTTAATTTTTAATTTTTTCATATAATGTTTTGATTGTTAGTCCTTTATAATAGTTCAATTTAATTTATTTATATTAAAATACATAATATATTGAAAAATAAAATTATTTGAAATATAAAAGTTTTTAATAAAAAAATAATTTTAATCACATATAACAATTAAATTTAATCAATTAATTAGTATTAAAAACAATAAATTTATTAATTAAAATATTAATTATAATATGTAAGGAATTAAAAAAACTCATTTAAGAAATATTTTATTTATTGGTGGTTTCACTCTTTTAATTTTTCTTATTTATATTTCAAATTTTATTCTCATGTTGCATTAATGTTTATATTACACTTTAAAATATATTTTAGGTTAATATGTTTATATTATTTTGTGTATTTATATTAATTAAAAAATCTTGATCTATATATATATATAACCTTATGAATATATATAAACGATTTAAAGAAACGTGTATGGTTTTTAATATATATATATATATATATAAACATATAATATTTTTACTATATATATTTATATATATATATAGTTCTGTATATAAATGAACATGTGAATATATATATATATATATGTGTGTGTTTCTTAAAAATGATAAAGTTTATATATATATATATATTTCCTTGTGAATATACATATATAAATGTTTTCAAAAACATGTAAGGTTTTCCATATATATTTGTGTGTGTGTGTGTGCATATATGTATATGAATATGTGAATATATATAAATAAGTTTTAAAAAACATGGGTAGTTATATATATATATATATATTGATTTTATATGTATATTTGTTTAAAAATGGTTTGAATGTCTTTGATTTATTTATATTAATTAAGATATCATGATATATTTATAATAATTACTAAAACTATAATAATAATTTTAATAATTAGTAATAATCATTAAACAATTATAATAATTTATAATTAATTATTCAATATTCAATAGTGTAAATGAATACTAAATATTAGTATTAGTTAAAGAATATTTTTAATAATTTGAAAATTTGAAGAAATTATGCTAATTTGTTAAAAGTTGTTAAATAAAAAATATGAAATATGAGTAACTGTTAAAAATTAGTAATATTAATTATAATTTCTGTTATAAATAATAAATAACCGGTATTATATAATAAATAATTTTATTACATGTAAAAATAAAAAAATATTTCTAATAAATAGTAAAAAACATACTTTGCAAAAAAAATATAAAAAATAATAAGTATTATAAATACAGAATAATTCATATAAATGTTTTATTAATTAAAATAATTAGTATTAATAATCCATATAAATGTTTTAAATAAATATATATAATATTAATAAAATATTAAAAAGGTAACATTCACATTCAAAATTATTAAACACATGATACACACAAATGTTATATGGCGCCTAGGGTAATCCCAACATCCCCAACCTAATAGTGGTCTCGAATATCTAATATGATCCACCGTTATGAAAATACTTCTATTTTTTGTAAAAAAATTATAATATACATACTACATGAGTTACCATCGTTTGTGGTGTTATGAAACATCCAATGGGCACAAATCTTATGTCACATCTATGATAAACCTTACATTCAAAAACAAACAGTGGCCTCCTACTTTTCTTATGATACAGACTTTTGGGAGATACATAAACTTTCTATAAAGAATTATTATGAAAATATTAAATGAATTTACCTTGAATGAAATATAACCAAACACCCAACTCACAAAACTGTTATGGCATGCCTAGGGTAAGCCCCATATCCCAAACCTAACGATGATCTCACATTTCCCATATGTGACACCATTTGAGATATGTTTTATTATTTTTTGAAAATAGCATGCATGTGATATAATATATTTAATATTTTATTCTATCAATGTCGAGCCTTTTCTGGCCTTGAAATCTGGTTCTAACCTAGTGCCTCACTCCAATCATATTTTATAGAATATTCAAAGGTTTAAAAATATAATAATAATTTAAAATTAATCACAAAAATTAAAAATAATTCTTATTTTTTTTAGATAAATATGGATTCATGAGGTATACATCAGTTTCTATTATGTGATCATGATTAGATAGATCATTAAAAAAATACCAATATATCTGGTATAAATATTATCTATATTGAGGGTGTTGAATCATTTATATCATTTTCATCATTGAATTCAAAAAAAGGAATAAATAATCATAAATGTAATAAATTTGATCATTAGAGATTATAAATGATTGAAAATATCGAACTTCATCTACAATATTTTAATTTTCGGGAAGATTAAATTTTTTGACATCATCATGGTGAATAGAATTGATTGTAAAAAACAATTGTTTTTGTTCCAGATCCATCATTTCATGATTTAGTATATGAGTTAGTCGGAGAAACTATTCCAGAAAAAACAAATCATAATGGAATTCTAAATCCTGAATCAAAACAATCTCAATTTTATAATTTTCTGAAATCTAATGAGGATGCCTTATATCTGGGGTTGCAGATGAAAAAACATAAAGCTATTACAATATTTATGGATATCAGATCAGATTTTGGAATATCAAATAGTATTGCAATCAAATTTTATCTTTGATTGGTTTATTTTTTCCTAAAATAAATACCTTACCTATAATTTTCTATGAATGAAAGACGTTGGACCATAATTGGGGTCTTAGTTATTAGAAGATTCATTTATGTTCAAATGATTGCATCATATATTATAGTGATTATGAATCATTAGTTAATTATAAAACATGTAAATGATCTTATGTATAAAGAGATGAAAAAAGGAATGTCCAAATTTCGTGTGAAGTAGTTGAGGTATTTTCTAGTTACATACTATTTACAATGTTTATTTATGTCTCACAAAACATCTACATTGATGAAAGGGAATAAATAAATTTTTTCTATCACGAAAAATGAAATCATACTTCTGATGGTGATTCATAGGAACACTTTTATTAGATAATCCTTATTTTTCTTTAGAACCTCATAATATATATTTGGGTCATTCTACTAATGTTTATCATTCTTTTTCTGATTCTGGTAATTTTTTTATATTTGATATCCATATCACCAATTATTGGCAGGTAAGAATATTATGTTCAACATTTTATTTATTATGTTATTATATTTCATATCAATATTAAAAAAATATTTTTATATTAAATTATTATTTTCTGTTATTTATTTTTTGGTAATTATTATATTCAATTATTTATTATTTTTTGGTATTTTATTCGTGTATTAAAAATTTCTTATAGGTAAGATTATTATATTTCAAAAATTATTAGTTTTTTATATTTGATATTTGTATTAATAATTTCTTACATGTGAGATTATTTATTTCTAATGGATGGAGATACTCCCAACAATCTATTTTGTAATTTCACTAATTCTAAACATCCAGATAATAAGCCATATTCATCTGATCCACAAGATGCCACAAAAATTAGGATGGGGCATGGTTTTTCTCGATAGATTATTTTAGACATTGTTCTAGAGAGATTCTCATCTACTGATTTTAATACTCATTTTTGGAGGTATTTTTAATTGTTTAAGACATTTATTTTTTATTTATTTTTTATATTTACTTTTTGTATAATATTTTCGTCATTTGTTTTTATTTTTATTTTTTTCACATTTATCTGTTGGTAAGACTGATGAAATTATAAGAAATTTTTTTTTAAACATGGGTGTCATGGTAGTAGGTCCCCATCACAGTCCGTTAGAAAATGTTCAATCACTAGATTTTATGTTTTAATTAATATATACCATTAAAATTTAATTCATTATTGATATATTGTTTTTTAAAAGAACATATGTTCTCCAATTACTGATAGTTTGAGAGATCGTATCCGGGAGTCATGGGAGAATTTTATACATTAGGTTTTTTTGTCAGTTTTTACATAACTTCATAAAGTGAGCTATGGATATATTTTTTTTTTTTTCAACCAGTCACATGTCTACCATCAATAGAACTATATCTCAAATTAGGTATGGGAAAAATTGTGCTTCTATTGGTGGGGAGAGACTTTTAGGAGGAGTTCATCAATTATACGTCAGATCCAAGGGAGTCAAGAGGACACAAATAGGGTCAGAAGTTGTACATTTATCATACATCAAAAACTTATTGTAATTGATATTATTTATTAATGTATACATATTTTAAATGTAAAATTATTTTTATATTATACAGGCCGCTACTGACCATCTATTATATAGTTTGAAGTTTATAAGAAGATTTATATTGATCCTCATACAAGAGAACTTGTAGGTGATACAATGGATTTAGAGAGAGAAGGAGGAGGAGGCTGAGTAGTAGTTTTTAAGGTATGTGAAGATGTTTTAGTATCTGTGACATGTTTTACGTAGCATTATTATGGAGTTTCCTCCTCCTAATCCTTGGAGTGATCCTCCTCCACCTGATACTAGTTGATGATTTGTGAGATTTTAATACACTTTTATAATTTGGGGAGAAAGAATTATTATGTTTGAAATGATTTATTACTTTTATTTTTGTTGTAATTTTTTTTAAAATTAATTTTAATTAATTTTATTTTTTTTATTTTATATTTATTTTTACTTTATTTATTTATTTAAATTTTTTAATTTTTTTAATTTTTAAAAATAATTAATTTTTTCTAATTTTTTTTACTATTCTAAATTATTTTAATTATTTTTTAATTATTTTTATTTAATTTAAATTTTTAATTTTTATCCCTTTTTTATTTAAAAATATTATTATTTATGGGGGACTGATATTCTGTCACAAATCATATCAATTTTAGTGGTCCATCATAATTAATCATTTAAAAAATCATGGGTCTTAATTATGTTGGTCAATTCATTTGTCAAAATTATTTGTTATTTGAGTCAGTCTATTGAAAATAATCACAATTTCAAATTCCATTTTTGTGATGGTGTATTAGTGATGAACTACCCTAAATTTTTTTAATGGAAGTTCGTTTCTAATTCTTCATTGTAAAAAATGGAAACACTGGTAATGATAATCTATCTTTAGGATAGACAACCACGTGAATCATTTTATTCTAGTAGTGATAAGATATTCTACTATCTATCGAAAATGTATTTTCCTTATTATTGACCATGTGGTTTATTATTTTAAGAACCCCATTTTATTGGGGGGTTATCACTAAACACTTTTTAAGATTAACACTAAGTGTTTTATGATAATTTTCAACCTCATACGATGTGTACTCTGTTGAGTTGTTCAATCTCAAAATATTCATAGCTCATCCGATTTAATTTTATACACTTATTAGAAACCTTTTTATGTCATATAGAACTTATTTATTTGAACATAAATACAATTGATATCCAATTATATTATTTTCAACCAAAAAATACGATTAAATACCTCTCACTATAGGTTTTAGCATCACAAATATGACCATACACATCATTAAGACCCAAATTCAGCAAACCCAATGCATTCTTCCTCAGACTAGGATGTGGATTTTGAACCATCTTCCTTTCATACGTTCTTGAAAATAATTTATTGATCAAGCTTAATGTTATAAATATCCTTTGTAGTTCTGAATTTTGAAAAATTCCCCATAGTTTTTTGGTTAACATATCAAATCCTATGGGGACACAATATATTTTTTTATTCGACTATTAGACAATAATTTTTTTCTTTTTTATCTAACTTATATATATTTCTATCACTCATCTAACAATTCATCAAAGAATTCAGAAACTTTTTTTGGATACTACATCCCATTGGACTGAAATTGACTGTCAAACATGAGTCTCAAATCTAACTGATTCTCAATAAATTATAATTATTTCCTTTAACATAAGTTTATTTGTATTCATTAATTCATCCCTAATGAGTTGAGTCGTATCGCTTCCTTTAATCTCTAAAGATCCATCTGTTTCGGATCGGTCTGGAATTGCCCAATGGTTCTGTATCCGATGACGCATGGACCTGCTTTCCAAAGGCAGGCGTTCGCTAGATGGTCTGACCAGTGATGCTTAAGAACTCACATTGGTCAAGATGATGGGAAGTTGGGCTCATTGCACCCTTTTGTAGAGAATTATTGCCTGTTCCAGAACTCTATTATAGATTTATGATGTATTCATATGTTTGTGAATCTTTGGTTTATACCCAAGCATAGTATTCATGGATTTCTCCTAGTTGGAAATGGTCACCTGAAAGTGGGGGTTCGGAATCATTTATGCCCGAGCTTTAGCATCCTTCGTTGGATTAATGAACCCGATGAGTCAGCACTATTGAGGCGACACTAGGAGGGGCGTGATGAACCGATGTGAAGATAGTCGGATCGACAGGTTGTTGGGCTTGAACCTCATGGAGGATTTCTACGTACCCTGCCTAGGGGACATAGATCAAAGTCCACATAGTATGAATGGGAGCACCGGAACCCGGGGGTCCATTGGTGATTGGGCTTGAACCTCATAGAGGCTTCCTACGTATCCCTTTGGTAGGGAATCAAAGTCCTCGTAGTTTGCGTTGGCTTGGGGATTATGCTCTGAGGCAGCCAAGAATGATGGGTTGGGGCTTACACTCTGAGGAGGCCCATAAGAGTATATCATGGTCGATACTTAATCTAATCCCATGTGAGTCATGCTCGGTGTGAGAAACAAAAGGCAGTAGGGACCAGAGGATCACGTCGCGAAAGGTGCGACCATGAGAAGTGGAGTGGGTCTTACGCATGAGGGTGGCCCATAAAGTCGGGGAATACTCCGAGATGGACACCCATGGTGTCTTTATCATGTCTAGCCATGAGGGCATCCCATCCCATTGGTGGGTAGAGAAATATGATGGGATCCAATGCCTATGCGCAAGTGCACATGCGGGATAACGCCAAGGGTGTTGGAATCAGTCCGAACAAATGGAGATGAAATGTGTGAATTAAATGCCTGACATTCGGAACGTAATGAGTGTGGTGTGATGATGGAGGATAACTGTTGATCGTGTCCGAAACACAACATTCATATCGCGTTAGCCTGAAATGGGAACAATCAAATGAGGGTCGACTCCTGACCGTGTTCGAAACACTGGACCTGACTCAAAGTGTTCCCCAATGTCTTTTGGGGGTGTTGGCCCAGGACGGTAGGTGAGATGAGGCAGCATGGGACCAGGCCATTAGGGGGTCCCTTTAGATATGCAAAGGAATGAAGATCTAAATGAAGGATGTGCAAATAATGGGGTGGGGTGATGGAATGTTTGAATGGATTCTAGCGCTCTTGAAATTATGCCACTGGAAACATGGCATGAGGCATATTATTCTTAGAGCATAAGGCATCTCTTTCATGGAGCAAGAGGCATCCAATTATTTACTGATAGGGAATGCTACATTTTATAGTCATGTAGAGAGGAAAGTTTCCATATAGTTTAATGTCATATGGATAGGACAAGGGCCATACAGTTTAACGTCATGTGGTCAGGAAGATGGCCATACTGTTTAACGTCATGTGGTCAGGACGATGGCCATACAGTTTAACGTCATGTGGTCAGGACGATTAGGTAGGATATACCTAGGAATGGTTGGTTTGGTACTTACGCAAGGGCGGCCCTTTCTGGATGAACCTAGCATGAGAGCTAGGTAATGGGATTTGAGGAGTCTCATGAGGAGTAGCTCGACTCATGGCATTTATAGGATGGATGTTGGGGGCGGCGAAGTGACCGGCCCGGAGGGCTGGGACCGCATCCTGGCACTGATCCTGAGTGGAGGTGCGGGGGTGTAGTCCCCATGGTATGGACCAACGAGTGCATGGTGTTTTCTGTATGGATCAGGTCGTGTAAGAGCTGGTCGTGGAGGACACGCCGCGAAAGAGCTGGCCGTGAAGGAGCTGGCTGCATAGGAGACGGTCGTAGAGGGGCTGTCCGCGAAGGAGTCGGCTGTGAGGGAGCATGCCTTATGTGTTTCGCGATCTGGTTGTCCGAAAAGGGTTTCTACGGATGAGATGGCCGTGAGGAAGCAGGCTGCGAAGGATTAGTCTGCAAAGGACAAGGCCGCGAAGGAGTAGGCCGCGAAGGACTAGGTCGTGAAAGATGGTCATCCGTGAAGGGTGTCTGCAAAGGGACTGGCACCCGTCCGACTTCGCCCCCGCGGAGGGGTTTCCGCCTCCATTTCACGAACGACATTGGTCCGCGGAGGAGTCTGTCTACAAAGAAGATGGTCATCTGCGAAGTAGATGGCCGCATGTGGTTCATGGTTTTGTTTCTCCTCTATGCGGAAGAGTGCATCCACGGACGATATGGAGTCCACGGATGGTCGCAGAACATTACTATTTGGATCGATTTCTCTAGCATCTACCCACATTTTTTCACCCGTCATTTCCTCTCCTCCCTTCTATCGATCCCCTCGGTGATTATTTATAGAGTCGCGAATAGGATGGGAACAAAACACTCTTTGTGGAAGCCCATGAATGAATCCCTACCCACGGAAGACTTGGTCAACTAGTGATTTTTGGAACCGAGATTTGTGGAATTGCACCGCAGCCGCGCACCATTCTGCCTCTATCCCGAGAACGACAGTGGTCCTCAGAGGAAGTGGCTTGCAGCGGTGGGCCGGCCTAGCACCCATCCCACTTCATGCCCGCGGAGGGTCCCCGCCTCTATTTCGCGGACAACGCTGGTCCGCGGAATTGTGAGAGGGTAGTCTGCCGAACCAGCCGCGTGCTGTTGCTGGGAGCCGGGGCACGGACCGGTTTGGTCCTTTTCTAAGTCTTACGGTAATTGGATTTCCCCCTTGTGGAATTTTTAGGACCCTAAAAATTCCACCCATCGGAATGGGGTTTGATCGGAATGAAGAGGAGTTGATTCCGATGTAGAGTGGTCCTGAAAATCGATGATTGATTGGACAATGCTCAAAATTTTACCTGAGACAAGGGACTCAGCGAGAACAGTTCGACTATTGCTAGGGTTTTATAGAAAAACCCCACAATCCTTTTGTCATTTTCTTTTAATACCCCAATTTTTCCTGGACCCATTTAGTGTGGACCCAGCAGGTATGGCCCGACTTTTTCTTAGATCACCCTTTTTGGGTTTTTGGCCTAACAGGCTTTGTGCCTCTTTTGTGAGCGGTTTAAAGTCCTGCCGTCAAGACTATCATTACTGATGTTTTAAGTCGAAAAAATTTCACCAAATTTAGTGGGGAAAGGGCCTTAATGAGGTTTGGTTGATTAAAATACATCTCAATGTCCATCAGATGCATGTGGGGGAACATGTTTAAATTTTAACGAAATGCAGGGAATGTCTCAAGGAATGGGAGTCACGTCGGCGTACAGAGGTAGGAGGAGCCTTGCCGAAGGAAATCTTTCCTTTGGTAGATAGGCCAGGGGTGATCAATATGCAAAGCCGCAGAGGGCATGGTATGCATAGTCATGCAAAGGTGTCCTTAAGTCAATGACTCTCCAATTTTTATGGCCATAGGACTTTATGAAAGTCCGGCTTATGGAAACCACCATGGGTGGCTTGGAGAATTATGAAAACCACCGGGGGTGGCTCGGAAAGGGTATGTGACGTGTGAATGGTTTTGAGAACATCTGTATAAATCAGGAGTGTGGAAGCAAGGTTCTGTTCTTACGCATTTATCTAGCATAAAACACAGTTGGGGCATGACGTAGTTTAAAGTCATGCAGCTGGGACATAATATGGAATGGAATGGCATCCCCTGGTCCTTAGTAATCTTTTCAGAGATGTTCCAGCATATTTAGGTAGGTGAAAGAGGTTGGTAAACTATAACTCAGAGGGTTTCCGAATCCCGGGATAGACATGGGGGCTCGGAGGCCAAAAGGCATACAGAGAGAAGAATTGCCTAAAGAATTCATGCCTTTGGTAGACGGTCCTGGGGAGATCAATATGCAGAGCCGCTGAATGCATGGTATTCATAGTCATGAAAAGGTGTCCTTAGGTCAATGATTGTATTACCCCGATTGCCATGAAACTTCAGGGAAGTTGATATTTGGGACCACCAGGGGTGGCTTATGAGAGTCCAGATTTTTCTGAGTATATAGTATGGTTTATGATGAAAGGGTGCCTGGAAATGGTGGAAACATATAGACTGAACTTCCCGATAATGTGTGAAGTAATCCATTCTCATGAGGGTGTGAGACGGTGGATTGTGTCGGTCTGACCCATGCACTAAAGGACATAGAAATGCCTTCGTTCCTTACTGAACCTGTAATGGGTTTGACCGTGAGGTTTAGAATCATACGGTAAAGAAAAAGAGCATTATTAAAGGATTCTGTGCAGTTTAATGTCATACAGTGAGGACGGGGGCATTTTTCTTTCCTTTTCCAATTTTGTGCAGTTTAATGTCGTGCAGCAAGGATGATTGACCGTGTAATTTAACGTCGTGCGGTAAGGATGAGGAGCATTATTAAATCAGTGAAAATGCTTGTTGTTGGAGGCATTCCCTTGGATGTTTAATGCTTGGTCTTTGCAGCCTTACATCATGTGGAGAAGATGTGCTCCATGACGTTTGACGTCATGTGGCAAGGACGTAGTTAAAAAGTCATCTCTTGATTAGAATGTAACTGGGCCTGAGTATCCTGACATTTCCAAGACGTAGAGGGGGGTTGATGGTGTAAATCATGGTTTCAGGGCTTCTTGGATCAGGAGAACTGACATGGAGGCTCTCGGGCCGGTTAACATATTCATATAGGAAGAGTATCACCCGGGGAAATCCTGCCTTTGGTAGACAAGCCAGGGTATATCAATATGCAGAGCCGCTGAGGGCATGGTATGCATAGTCATACAAAGGTGTCTCCAGGTCGATGACTTTCCACTTCTGATGGCTGTGAATGGTTATAAAGATCCACAATTATCCGGGCGATGAAGTCTATCATCGGGATAGGAAATATCTGGGCATGTCAGGGATATTCGTCACTGGTTGCTGTTAAAGCTTAGAGAGCTCCCTGCGCTGATTTATTTTGCACGTGGGAGTGTACCTTCACTCCATGCAGTTTAACTTCGTGCGGTAAGGACAAAGTACTCCTAGTTTAGCTGTCATTGAGCTTAGACCATTGGGTGACTATTACTGCAGTCACTTGAAGGATAACTGGGTCAACATTTTATGATATACTTGGAAAAAGGTGGGGGATGAAGGTTGTAAACTAAAAAATTGAGTTTTCCTATATCCGGAGGTATGGTGTGGGGGATCTGAGGCCGGTAAGCGTATAGAGAAAGGAAAAGTACTGCCCAAGGAAATATTGCCTTTGATGGACGAGCCAGGGGCTATCATTATGCAGAGCCACTGAGGGAATGGTATGCATAGTTGTACAAAGGTGTCCCCGGGTCGATAACTTTCCACTTCCGATGGCCATGAATGATTATGAGAATCTGAGATTTCTCACAGTTCAGAGTTAGACACGTGGTTATAATGGTGTCTGAGTATACAAGAAACATCTTCACTGCAATTGTCCATTGAGTCAATGTAGCCTATTCCCGGCTTGATGTTTGTTGACGCATGTCGCTATGTGAACCACCAGCGGACACATAGGCTAGCCAGGTAGGGGTACCCTAGAAACATTTGGATGTGAAAAGGGGAATGAACTTGTAAACCATTGCTCTATATATTTTTGGATCAGGAGACGTGATACGGGGGATCTTAGTCCGGTAGGCATACAGAGCTAGGAAGAGTGTCGCCCGAGAAAATATTTCCTTTGGTAGATGGGTCAGGGGCTATCAATATATAGATCTGCCAAGGGCATGGTATGGATAGTCATGCAAAGGCTTCCATGGGTCTATGACTTTCCAATTCTGATGGCCATGAGTGGTTTTGAAGATCCATAATTATCCGGGTTTTGGAGTCTGATGGGTGGAGAGGATGCATCCAAATGTTCAAGGAGTATATCCATCTCGTATCACCATGTGTATTCGGTGGGTCGCGACGAAGTCTGTTCTGTTTAACGTCATGCGGTGAGGACGAAGTCCATCCAGTTTAATGTTATGCTGTAAGGACGAGGTACACACCCCGTGCAGGTCTGGTCCGTACATGGGGGAAGGGGGAATTTTTAACATTATTTTCCATGCAGTTTAACGTCGTGCATCTAGGATTAAAAAATACACCCTGTGCAGGTCTAGCCCATACACGGGGAAAATAGAGCATTTTTAAATCTTGCTATCCGTGCAGTTTTACGTCATACAGTAAGGACGAGGAGTACACCCCCTGTCGGTCTGGTCCGTACACGGGGGAAAGAGAATTTTTATCTTTTCTTCAGGGGGCTGGGGAAGGATGGGGAACCCTGGCATCACAACGTTTCCTGGGAGGGTAGGAATCTAGCCACACGTAGTTCTCTAAAAGATGTACACCCCGTGCAGGGTTGGTCCATACACGGGGGGAGGGGACATTGTCTAACTTTTATTATATTTCATTTGGAGGTGGCTTGGCCAAGACGGGGAACCTTGGCATCACTATGTATTCTCCGAGGGCAGGAATCAAGCCATACATAGTTCTCTGAATGAAGTACACCCCGTACAGGGCTGGTCCGTATATAGGGGAAGGGGCATTGCTAACACTTCTTGTCCGTGCAGTTTAACGTCATGCGGTGAGGACACGGGATACACCCCGTGCAAGTCTGGTCCATACACGGGGGGAAGAGGGCATTTTTAAATTTTATTTGGAAGTGGTTGGTCTAGGATAGGGGATCCCGGCGTCACTACGTATCCCGAGAGAGTAGGAATCAAGTCGTACGTATTTCTCTAAAATTTGTGCAGTTTAACGTCATGCAGTGAGGACAAGGAATACACCCCGTGTAGGTCTGGTCCATACATAGGGGAAGATGGGATTTTTAAATCTTATTATCTGTGTAGTTTAACGTCATGCGGTAAGGATGAAATCCATGCAGTTTAACGTCATGCGGTGAGGACCTGGGGTATTATTTGATTCTGTGCAGTTTAACATCATGCGGTAAGCAAGAACTCCATGTAGTTTAATGTCATGCGGTGAGGACGCGGGTTATTATTATATTCTATACAGTTTAACGTTGTTTGGTAAGGGCAAACTCCATGAAGTTTAATATCATGTGGTGAGGATGTTCTCCACTTTCAGTTTCTATGAGAAATACTTCTTTAGAAATCTCGCATTGGTAGGAGCTGTGGTGACTTGCCCATTCATAGAGATCAGGGTATATGCTCCGATGGAGTAGACCTTGTGTACAACATATATTCCCTCCCTTTTGGGCTCCAGATTTGGAGGCTTCTTTCTGAGTATCATTGGGGTTCGGAGGACCAAAACTAATTATCCTTCCAAGAAAGACTGAAGACGAAACTGTTTGTGAAGGTTCATGAGATTTGGTTTTGGTATACCTCCAGATGGTGAAAAGTGTGCAACCACTTATCGTCTAGCTATTCTAATTCATCTAGCCGCTTTTCTGACTTCCTGTCATTAGATAATTGATCACAGATGGCAACAAAGAGTGAGGGAAGTTTGAGTTCAATGGGCAGGACCACCTCTATGTTGTACACCAATGAGTAAGGGTGGCCCGAGTAGCAGTGCGGATTGTGGTTTGATTAGCCCAAAATGCATGGAGGAGTTTATCCAACCAAGAATTCTTTTCTTTGTCCACCAGTTTCTAAAGAATTTTGGACTGGGTCTTGTTGAAAGCCTCTATCTGTCTGTTGGCTACTGCATGGTAGTGGGATGAGTGGTTAACCTTGATACCATACTCATGGTATAGTTTCACCAATTCAGCAGAGCAGAAGTTGGTGCCATTGTCCATCAGTATGGTATGAGGGACACCAAACCTGGTGATAATATTGGTCTTCAGAAATCTGACAATAATTCTTTCCCTGACTTCCTTAAGGGGTATGACTTCTGTCAATTTGGAAAAGTAGTCGGTTGCTGTGAGGATATACTTCATTTGTTTGGTCGTGATGGGAGGATATGGTCCCATGACGTCCATCCCCCAGACGGCAAATGGCCAGGATTACTTGGCTTGATGAAGTAACTTCGGGGGATAGTGTATGAAGTTTACATGAATCTGACATGAATGGTATTTTGCGGTAAAACGCCCGCAGTCTCGTGCCACTGTGGGCCAGTAGTACCCATGCCTTCGAACCTGATGGGAAAGCTTGGTCCCCGGTTTATGTGCTCCACACGCTCCGGCCTGTACTTCATTCATTATGGAAGTGGTTTCTTCTCCATCAATGAATCGGAGGAGCATTCTATCGAGGCCTCGTTTGTAGAGGACCTCTTTCTGACCTGCTCCGCCATATTGGACAAAGTTCATTTCTCTTCTCTATATTTGCTCTCATTCAGCCCTGTTTGATTGATGTTCTCCCCGTTTAAGGTATTTTGCAATGGGGGTCATCCAGCCGGTGGCTGGAGCATAAGGCTCGGGGATAGGACTGACTTCGTGGATTTCTTATGTCTTGGTCTGAACAAATGGAAATACCATTCGATGGTGATCAATACTGATAATTGTTTCATCTCGTCCTGGGTCAGCTAGGGTTGAGGCCGCGTTGGCTAATGCATCGGCCTGAGCGTTCTGAAACTGGGGAATATAGGTCAATGTTGGTTCTGTGGAGAATTCTTCCATTAACCCTCAGGCATGGTCAAAAAGGGGGATCATCTCCTTCTTTTTAATAGCATAGTCCCCATTTACTTGCTTGATGACCAGTTCCAAGTCACCATTTATCTTAAGGTGTTGTACTTGTGCCTGGAGTGCGAGTTCTGGGCCTGCAATGAGAGCTTGATATTCTGCTTCATTTTTCGTACATCCTTCTGATAGGAGGAAGGAATATGGAAAGACTTCCTATTTTGGGGACACAAGTATTATTCCCAAACCCACTTTGTTGAATCTGGGATCCACCATCTTCTTCCCGGTTGGGCTTCGAGATGCGCCGTCGAAGTACATTTCCCATGCTGGTAACTCCTCTCAAACTGATAAGATATCTTCATTAGGTAGCTCGACATCAGGTGTTGTGGTCCCTATCAAAGGGTGCGCTGTCAGAATGTGTGCTAATTCCTGGCCCTCGATAGCTTTCTAAGGCACAAACTGGATGTCAAACTGTTGAAGGATGACCGCCCATCGGGATAGGCATCCGGTTAGCATCGAGCAGCTGAGGATGTACTTTAGCGTGTTACTCCGCAAGATCAAATGGACTTCATGATGCTGTAGATAATGTTGAAACTTTTGAACAGTAAAGACCATGCCTAAATAGCTCTTCTCAATGTTTGAGTATCGAGTCTCAACATCAATCATTGTACATCTGAGGTAATAGAGACTATTTTCACTGCCTGTGTCATTATTTTGTGCGAGTAAGGCTCCCATTGATCTCTCTAAGGTTGTCACGTACAAGATGAGAGGTCTTCCTTCAACCGGGGGCATAATAACTGGTGGGCTTAAGAGGTACTTCTTTATGTTTTCAAACGCCTCTTGGCAGTCATCCGTCCATTAGTGCGTGACCCACTTCTTCATTAACCTAGTGAAGGGAGAACATTTGCTTGCCAGGTTGGCTATGAACCACCTAATATAGGCTAGGTGTCCTTGGAATCCCCTCAACTAGGTGATATTGCGGGGAGGTGGCAGGCCAAGGATAACCTTTGTCTTCTTAGGGTCGACTTCGATGCCACGATGGCATGTGATGAAGACAAGGAATTTCCCTAAGGTACCCCAAAGGTACATTTTAAGTGGTTCATCTTCAAGATATTATGTAGGAGTTTTTTGAATACGGTATCAAGGTCTAACAGGTGATTCGAGCGCTATCTGGACTTGACCACTAGGTCATCCATAAAACATTAAACGAATTTTCCCAGGAAAAATTTAAAGATCCGATGCATGGCATGCTGATATGTGGTGCCAGCATTCTTGAGACCAAAGGGCATGACCCTGTAACAGAATACCCCTTGAGGGGCCCTGAAGGAAGTGGCTTCTTCATCTTCTTAGGCCATCCTGATTTAATTATATCCAAAATAGTCATCCATGAAGGATAGAACCTCGTACCCGGTCATCGCATCGATTAATAATTCAGTGATTGGGACCAGAAAATCATCTTTCAGACAATGTTGATTGAGATCTATAAATTCAATGCAGACGTGGATTTTTCTGTTATCTTTCTTGACAAGGACGATTTTGGCCAATCAAATGGGGTATTGGACCTCCCGAATGAAGCCTGATCTAATGAGATTATCGACATCAACCTCTATTTTGGCGGCATGTGGGGGATGCATCCTTCTGGCGGCCTGTTTATAGCCCCAGCGGTCTTCTGGAAGACCCATGTGACGCGTCGCCACTTCGGGATCGAGTCCCGACATTTCTATGTAATTCTAGGAAAACAAATCCCGATGTTGCTTCAGGAAAGATGTATATACCTCGTGCTCCTCGGGGGACATGGCTTCAGTAATGAGAGTAGGCCTCAGATCTTCCTCTGTACCCAGGTTTATTTCCCTGAGCTCGTCCACCGTGGTGGAGATACCCTCCTCAAATGATGGAGGTGCATCAAGGAGATCTTCCTCCTCTACTTCTCCCAAGTCCCAATCTTCTTGATTGGATGGGGGGAGAGTTTCTGGTCTGATCTTTCGAGGGTTTGAGGTAGAGGCATCATGGGAATCCCTACTTGAGTATTCATCCCCAGATCGAGGGTTGGTGGATGTTCCCGTATTTTCGTGCTCATCCATTATGGCTGAAGTCATGAGGACATCCGACTGTGTGTCCGTACTTGAACTCCTACTCTCAACATGGTTGATGGGCAGGACATAATCTCTACCAAGCTGCTTGAGGGGTCATCAGGAACCATTTCTAGGCCATTTAGAGTGGGGATACAGTCAACACGATCAACCAAAGGCTTCTTTTTATTTTCCTCATAGAACCTGGTGTCAATGTAATGTGACTCAGAAAGCTCGAAAGGGGCATTGTCGGCGTTCAATGTTCCACTTTTTCCATTGACGCAGTACTTGATACACTAGTTGTAGGATGAAGGGACATACATGTGCCAATGGAGACACAACCTTCCCAGCAAAGTATTGAATGTTGTGCTCTTCCGGAACACTAGGAATTCCGTGTAGGATACCATGTCACCAAAATGGGTCTTTAGATTAATTTTTCCCATTGGCTTTTACTAGCTCTTGTTATAAAACAATAGAGTTGTGGCAGAGGGAATTAAGTCGTCCTCACGGTAGCCCAACTTATGGAGTGTCCGTAGGGGGAGGAGGTTAACTCCAGAGCAATTGTCTATAAAGACTTTCCGGATCTCAATAAAATTTTGTGTACTAGAAACATATATTTGTCTGATATGTCCTTGCATGATGGAATCTTCATCTTGATCGGTGAAGGAAATCACTTCATTGCATTCAGCCGGGTCTGTCTCCATCCAGTAAATTTCAGAGGCAGCTACCTCGGCTTGAAACTCCTGGGGGCTGATCAAAGATTCTATAAGCATTTCCCTAAGGTCTTCTAATATACTTAGGGAATCGAAAATTGACAGCTTGGATAGAACCGATGCCACCTTCATAAGGATATCGTATTTCTACTTCAGCGGCCAACGCTTCACCGTTGGCAGGAGAGATTTAGCGGGTGCTTTAGGGGCTGGAGCATTTGACGAGGAGGGACTGGCCGTGGGGTCGGATATTGATGGCATTCCCACATTTTGATGACTTGGCCCGGTTGGTCTGTTTGTGTGCACCAGGAGGCCAAACACTTTCTCCTCCTCTGGTGGGTATCACAGAACAACAGGGCCAGAGTGGCTGCTTGTGTAGGTGGATGGGCATTCTTTCTCCTACTGAGTCCATTGAACGACTCCCCCGTGATTTTCCGCCATATTAACAGTTTTGTCCTGGGTCCAACCATAGGGTTGGTTTCGGCCACAGCTGTGTCTCCCCTGGTATCCCGTATCTCTGCGATTCCTCCTCCCGGCTCCTCGTGCAGGGAACTCAGGTTCATAACTGTACCCCTCATCCGGGGACGATTCTATGAGATGTATGACATTAATAGAACCAAATATTGTTTCTTCATCCTCTAACAGTTCGACCAGGTCGGTTGTCCCTGATGGTGTCATTTGGTGGGTCGGTGCCTGTGGCACCAAATTCGAGGGCATATAATTTACTAGGGTTGGGACTAACTTTGGCCCTATCGCGGACTGATCCTCTTGATATTTTTTCCTCATTTGATTACACCCGGATGATCAGATTGTGGAGGGTTGTGAGGTTGATACTGTCGGCTCTGTGGCTTCAAGGGTTGTTGGTGGAAACACTGGCTATTGTAGTTGAGCTCGAAGTATGCCCTGGGCTTGGTTGATAGTCTTTTGAGTCATCCAGTTGTCAAATTTCTTCCCCTTCTTGCTGGTGACTTTCTGCCACCCCTCCTCTTTGTCGGAGTCGATGGTAGAGATACATTCCACATGTTTTGGGGGTGGTCCCAGCTAAACCTATCTGTAGTCTACCATCCTCCGTAGGAGGTCTTTCAAGACGATGCATTCTCAGATACTGTGCCCCAACATCTGATGGTAGGGGCAGTAATCTGTCCTGTCATCGCGGCCGACCTCTTCCGGTTTCCTCAGCTCCGGGAGGTGGAGAAAGTTGCAGTTTATGGCAGAAATGAAGTAGCCACGACCTTGATCGTCTCGGAATGAGTATACTTTTTGTCTTCGTTCCTCAAACTAGTTCCACTTCGGTCCTCGCTGATCATACCATTTAGGCGGAGGCGGCCGCTGATATGGAGGAGGCCCTAGATGATTTGGTGGAGGCCTGAGTGGTGGAGCGGGCACAGGGGCCATCTTGAGTGTGGCAGCAGACGCTTCAACTCTATGGGCTCTTTTCATAGGATCCTGTGAGGATATTCAGGACATTGACTTAGTCCACTACAGGGAGTCTTTAATTCTCTGGGCAATGGCCGAGAGATGGTGAAGCCAGTGGTGCACTCCACTGGTATGAGCGTTGTTCATAGCTCATATAGAAGATTATCGATGAATATGTCTAGCATCTCATCTTGAGGCATTGGCCTATTCATGGAATAGGTTAGACCTTTCCATATGGCGATGAAATCTGAGACCCTCTCATTCTCCCTCTGCTTGAAGTTCATGAGAATGATGACCATTGTTTTAGGAAATGTTGAGCTAAAGTGGAATAGGAACTGATGCCAAAGCTCTTCCCATCTCTTTATTGACACGGTTGGCAGACTCGTATACCAGACAAAGGAAGATCCTTGCAAGGTCCGTAAGAAGAATTGGAGTTTTACTGCTTCTTGTTGCTACAGATTTCCCATCATAGGCTCGAAATAGGATTCCTAGTGCATCAGATGCTATTCCATATCACCTGATCCATTGAAGATAGAGAATACAGTGCTCCAAAAATTGGGTGGATGCAGTGCATTGCTAACCCAATCTGGGTAAGGTTTCCACTCTGGTTGTATCGGAGTGTGTCGACCTTCCATCTCATCCAATCAAGTTTTTAGTTCCTCGATGGTGTTGGTGAGACCTTGTTTTACATCCTATTGGGCCCAGTCCTAGGAAGGCATATCCAAAGGCATTGCCCAAGGATCCAGATTGGCTGGTACCAGGGGTCTATGTGCCGTTTGTGGCACCTTCGGAGGGATCAGGCGTACTCACTCTAGTTTTTTCCTGAGTGGAGAGAAGTATTGGTATTCATCCAAATCTACGTTTAGGTAGTTGGATAGGTTGGGCGCCTCGTTGGACAGGAGCCCTGACCGTGTTTCGTTTTCGGGGGAAAACCTTAGTCTTTGAGGTTCAATTGTTGGGAGTGCATGATGTGGCTACTCCTGGGACGCACTTTCGATAATGTGGTTCCTCTAGAGTATCTCGGCGTTAAGCCGCCTCATTTCTTTCATCTCCTCCTCCTGTCGAGTGAATCTCTCTTCAAGAATGATTGTCTTATCTTTGTCGATAGAAGGAGGCGGGTTAAGGGTAACCAGGACTTTATTCTTATTCTTATTGGAAGCTCACTGGGTAGGTGGAGGAGGGTTGGCTGGAAGGATGGCCATATTTAGGGCGGCCCTCTGGTTCTGGGTGTGCACACCTGGTGGTTCGTTGTGAGTCACAGCCTAACCATAACTATCGTCTCCCGATCCATCCTGATTTGCAGTATCTCTGGTGTCACCCATGGGGTTAACCTCTATGACATTGATAGATGAATATCACGGGGTGACAAAGATGTGATCTTCCAAATGGGAAGAGGATCTCTCGCGTCTTCTACTGGACTTCCCTTTCATGACCAGGGATTTCCTTCGGACTTCTTTACGAATGGTGACCTGGAGAGTTCTTTGATGCGACCTTACGGTGCACCTTCCTCTTGGAGGGGATGATGATTCAAATGACGGGATAGGATGTGAACCTCCTCTTCTGATTTCCCTCCTTAGATGAGAGAATACTGACACTCATGGGGGAGGTTGTTGTTGAGGGGGTAATAATTCCCCCAACCCTAAGGGCTGGGGTTGGATTTGTTCCTTAAACATCGAGTCTCTTCCTGGTTTTATTGGTCTTACGGTGGCATTTTCTATTAAAAATGCCCCCAGCCCTGCAGGCTGGGGTTGACCCTGGATTGTGGCAATGGCTTCATCTATCGCTACATGCCTGATCTTGCGTTCCATCATTCAGGGGTGAACTTGGTTTGGTGCTGAGTTCTTATGAGAAACAATCTCTTCTAGGGAGTTAGGAAAAGATTGTCTATTGGCCTCTCTTAGGCAAGAGGCCTGTTGTATGCTCTCAGTGGCCTGATTTAGGAGTTCTTGAATGACTTGTTCCCATCGGACCTGACGCTTTTGGGACTTACTCAAAGTCTGACTTTGCTGGGTGTGTTGCATTTCCTGAATAGAGAGACCGCTCAATTGTCGTCTTAACGTGATGACGTTGCAAGACACCACACCGAACAAGTTCTTCTGGGTGGGGAGCAGAGTGAAATGCAGAGCTCCATGTTCTCCTCATCCCCTGATATGGAATCCCGTCGGAGTGTCACTGATGAGGCGGTGTAGCTGGTGCAGCACACAGAGGCAGGATATCTCCATATTTCCTTTACACCTCTTGGGTCACTGTTTCCATGCTGAAGGAAGAGCTTCCAAGTCGATGTGATGCAAGAGGTCCCATATTGTCTTGATGTGTTCGACATACCCGTCATAGGGCAGGAATCTTGATTTCAATCAGTAGAGGGTTGTCCATATATTAGGGCAGATGTCGTGCACACATTCTTCCAACAACTCTCTGGGTATGTCGAACTGAGAGGTGGTCGTAGGCTAAAACATAACTGGTATATCATCCATGGCCAGTCGTTTCCTCAGGTGCAACATATCAGCATATTCCTCCACTAGTGACTCCTCTACCTGGTCTACCCAACTAAGATGCTCGCTGCCAATGTGGTCGGAGGAAGTGGAACCAGTAGGTGCTGAATCATTATGTGGGTGATTCCGAGGTGGTTCAGAGGATGAACGCGGCCCTGGACCATCTCCTGAATGCATAAGGATGTCTTTGGAAACTAACTGGGAATCTGACATGCTTGATCTCGTCCTTCCGAGTGCCTCGGCATACAAGGAATTTTTGGTGCTTGATTCGGCAGGAGGAGGACATTCTTGTCGATATGATATGTCATCATGGGGAGAAACTCCATAATGGCGGCCGTAATGGTGAGGACTACCATTACTGCTCAATTCTTCACTGCATAGTGGACTTTTGCAATGCACACCCCGGGGAGGACCTCCAAGGTGTGTTGCAGAAAGGGGAGGACCTTCTGGCTGCGTAGCATTGTTACGAGGAGGACCTTTGCAACAACATCCATCATAGTGAGGATGAACATCATGGATTGAAGTTCGATGTGCATCCTGGAGAGGACCTTCAGGACACACTCCGACAAGGGGAGGACCTTCTTGTTGCTTGGGGCCAATGCGAGGAGGACCTTAACAATGGCGGTCGTGGTGGTGAGGACTACCATCATAGTTGTGGCAATGGCGAGGACTACCATTACTGCTATGGCAGGGAGAATATCTGTGGGATACATCCTAGGGAGGGCCTCTATAATGTAACACAATGAGGGGAGGTCCTTCTCATTGCTTGATGTATCTATGGGGATGACCTCCATTATCAGGGTGGAGAGGACTACCACCGTGATCTGATGCCTAGCTGCGTGGAGTTCCGTTGCAGCGTAACCCCTGGGGAGGACCTTCAGGGCAGGCTATGACAAGGGGAGGACCTTCATGTCATGATGAGACGTCACTACGGGGAGGGCCTCTGCAGTTGCGACTATGATAGTGAGGACTACTATCATAATCTTTTTTCCCACGGCATGGAGAGTGTTTGCAGTGTATACCCCGGGGAGGATCTTCAAGGTGGACCGCATCAAGTGGAGGACCTTCTTTCTGCTCGATCTTCTAGCCACGTTGAGGGTTTCCATGAACTTCATCAAAATAGGAGCTCTCATGATCAGTCGTTATATGCCCACGGGGGAGGCCCCCACGGGTGCTCTAGGGAGGACCTTCAGAGTTGCTGGTAGCAACATTGCGGGGAGGACCTTTCCAACTGATACTGCCACTCCCATAATATGGTAATGGATGGGTAGGGTTCTAAGAATTTGATGTATTATTAGTGGTGTTGGGAACCCCAACTTACAGCAGAGCGGAGTCATGAACTCCCTCGTTATTTTTTGGCTGCCTTTGGCTCATTCGGGGCACTCTTTTGCAGGCAGCGGGGACAGTCTGCTGTTGACAACTGCCTTCACCTTTGGTTCCCTGTCTAATTGGGTCCCGTGATGCTGCTGGGATATGACGGTGAACATCTTGACTTTTATTAGGGATATATGCCTACTCTGGAGCATCCACCATGATGGACGGTTGTCCCATAGTTGGAACAAGTGAAGCTGCTCGATCTGGTTTCCCTTGCGTCGCGGAATATGGTCGGCGACCCTCATGGGCAGAAGCTGGGATGCAGATCTGCTCCAAGGAGGCTATCTCATCTCTCAGATGAGTCGCCTCAATTAGGGAGATGAGCTCATGGGAACGAGTCCTTGTTGTTTTTGCTGATGCATTTACATTCTGGAAAGTCTGCAAGATATGATCTCAGATCGATTCATGCTCCTCCATCATTGCCAGGATATATAGAGATACATCTTTTGCTGGAAAGGGTATGAAGGCCCATTCTGGTATCATAGTAGTAATATCCTGCTCTGGTCCTCTAGTGGTCAGTGCGTACTAAATATTATCCTATCTGGGGGCAGGTGAATGAATCTTCCCCTGTACTAGGGTATGCTGGTTTATCTCTCTTTTGGCCGCCACATCGGGATGGTAGACTTTACTTGCATCCGCAGGGAGCTGGCCCTGCATATATTGGTTTCCCACTGTATCGAATCGGTGGCCTCTGTTGGTGGGGAGACGTTCCCGCCTATGATTTTCCACCACATCTGGGTGGCAGGCTTTGTTGATCTCCACCATATCAAGATGGCGGGCATCAGAAGTAACTTCTAGGAGATGGTCCTGCAAGCGCCGAGTCACCACCACGTCAGGTTGGAGGGATTCACGACCCTGGGTAGGGAGATGTTTCTTCTTGGTAAGTTTCGTCTTATGTGAGTGATGGGATTGATGGAGCTCTGTGTGGATGTGCGCTGACTTGTATGATGCCTCCATGTCTGGATTGCATGCTCGGGAGGAGCGAATAGGTGTAGGTGCCTATTCGTGGTACGTCTCCGTGGCTGGGTAGCGGAGCTCCTCTTTAGGGACTAGGGTGATGACTAGTCCCTGATTGTATGTCTGCCACCCACATCGGGCGGTCCGAGGGGCTGGAGCTCGGGGAGCATGGGCCTGAATCCTTGGGGAGACATCCTCCTCGGCCTGAGGATGTTGAATTGTAGCGCGACCATGATGACGTCTGCTGGAGGGGGCCTTGGAGTGGAATCCCCATTCGGTGGGTATGAAGTCCTCAACATCAACCTCATCTACCTCCCTAAGATAAGTGAGGTACACATTGTCTCGTTCCAGGGATAGACTCCTGAAACGGTTGGATACAGCAATAGGGGATATCTGGATCTGCCTTTGTGGCGGCTGCTGGGCAGGAAATTGGTGAGTTCTGGAAGATTAGAGGGTGTGCATAGACGCCTCCACTGTTGGGAGAGTACCATTCATGTAGTAATCTTGGATCAGCGTGTCTGAGACCCAGCGTTGAAGATGCAGGGTGGGTGACGGGGTCCTCCGTAGGTGAGGAGATCCGATCATTATGTTGATGGAAGCATGTACATGTGAGTTCCTTCGGGACACCATTGGATTGAAGGGAGTTTCGTATAGAACCTGTAAAATATTTTAACAAATAAAAATAGAAAACCCGTCAAGGTAGCTTCTCATGATCTCAAGTTTAATTAATGACCATGATTGGCCCTCCATGTGAGTAAAAGGGCGCACAGAGTGGAATTAGGTTAAATCTGTCATGCATGGTTAAAGATTCACATCGAGTTCACCATTTTTGTTTCGAGTTGATCTCGAAACGCCCAACGGTTCCATATCCAATGATGTGTGGACCTGCTTTCCAAAGGCAGGCATTCGCTGGATGGTCTGGCTAGTAATGCTTAAGAACTAAAATTGGTCGAGAGGATGGGAATTTAGGCTCATCACACCCTTTTGGTGGGAATTATTGCCTGTTCTGGAACTCTCTTATAGATTTAAGACGTATTCATATAATCACGAATCTTTGGTTTATACCCAAGCATAGTATCCACAGATTTTTCCTGGTTTGTAATGGTAAGCTGAACGCAGGGGTTTAGAATCATTTATGCTCGAATTTTACCATCCCTTGTTGTATTTATGATCCCGAGGAGTCAGAACTCATTGAGGCGGAACTAGGAGTGGCGCGGTGAACCGATGTGAAGATAGCCGGATCAACTGGTTGTTGGGATTAACCTCCTGGAGGCTTCCTATATACCCTTCCTAGGGGATAGGGATCAAAGTCCATGTAGTTCGAATGGGAGCACCAGAACCCGGGGGTCCGTTGGTGGTCAGGATTGAACCTGAGGGAGGCTTCCTACGTATCCCTGTGTTAGGGAATCAAAGTCCTCATAGTTCACGTTGGCTTGGGGCTTATGCTCTGAGGAGGCTCAGAATATTGGGTTGGGGATTACACTCCAAGGAGGCCCATAAGAGGATTTCATGGTCGATGCTGACTCTAAGCCCACGTTATTCATGCTCAGTGTGAGAAACAAGAGGCATCAGGGACCATAGGATCACGTCACGAACGGTGCGTCCGTGAGAAGTGGAGTGGGGCTTATGCATGAGGGCGGCCAATAAATTCGGGGCTTACTCCGAGATGGATGCACATGGTGTCTTCCTCATGTCTGGATATGAGGGAATCCCATCCCATTGGTTGGTTGAGGAATATGGTGGGGGCCAATGCATATGCGCAAGTGCACAAGTGGGACAACACCAAGGGCATTGGAATCAGTCCTAACAAAGGGAGATGAAATGTGTGAATTACATGCCCGACATTCAGAACACAATAAGGGTGGGGTCACGATGGAGGATAACTGTTGACCGTGTTTGAAACATAGCATCCATATCATGTTAGCCTGAAATGGGGACAAACAAATGAGGTTCGACTGCTGACCATGTTCGGAACACAGGACTTGACTCGAAGTGTTGCCCAAAGTCTTTCTGGGGCGTTGTCCCAGGACAGTAGGTGAGCCGAGGTAGCATGGGACCAGGCCGTTAGGGGGTCCCTTTAGACATGCAAAGGAATGAAGATCCGAATGAAGGACATGCAAAGCATGGGGTGGAGTGATGGAATGTTTGAATGGATTCCAGTTCTCTTGAAATTATGCCACTGTAAACATGGCATGAGGTATATTATGATTAGAGCATAAGGCATCTCTTGCATGGAGAAAGAGGCATCCAATTATTTAATGATAGAGAATGCTACAGTTTTAGTCATGTAGAGAGGACTGTTTCCATATAGTTTAACGTCATATGGATAGGACAAGGGCCATTCAGTTTAATGTCATGTGGTCAGGACGATGGCCATACAGTTTAACATCATGTGGTCATGACGACGGCCATACAGTTTAACGTAATGTGGTCAGGACGATTAGGTAGGAGATACCTAGCAATGGTTGGTGTGGGACTTACACAAGGGTGGCCCTTTGTGAATGAAAATAGCACGGGACGTAGGTAATGGGATTTTAGGTGTCTCATGAGGAGTAGCTCGAATCATGGCATTTATAGGACGGATGTTGGGGGCAGCGCAATGGTGCAATGTAAAATACTATTGACCTGGCCCAAAATGTTCGCGGTGCGACTCCCATTTTTCATGGGGGTCAGTGAAGGTAGGGAAGGGACCGGCCTGGAGGGCCGGGACCACAACCCGGCACCGATCCCGAGTGGGGGTGCGGGGGCAGAGCCCCCATGGTATGGACCAACAAGTGGATGGTTTTTTCCGCATAGAGTAGGTTGCGTAGGAGCTGGCCACAGAGGACTGGCCGCGATGGTGCTGGCCGTGAAGGAGCTGGCCGCATGGGAGATGGCTGTGGAGGGGCTATCCGTGAAGGAGTCGGCTGCAAGGGAGCGGGCCACATGTGGTTCGCGGTCTGGTTGTCCGCGAAGGGTGTTCGCGGAGGAGCTGGCCATGAGGGATCAGGCTGCGAAGGATGGTTATCCATGAAGGGTGTCGGCAAAGGGGCTCACACCCGTCCTACTTCGCGCCCACGGAGGGGTTTCCACCTCCATTTCACGAACAACATTGGTCTGTGGAGGAGATGGTCGTTCACGAAGGTGATGGCCATCTGTGAAGGAGATGGTCGCATGTGGTTTGCGGTTTGGTTTCTCCTCTATGCGGAAGAGTGCATCTGCGGATGGTCTTAGAACATTACTGCTGGGAGCAATTTATCTAGTGTCTCCCCATGGGTTTTCATCTGTCCTTTCCTCTCCTCCCTTCTATCGATCCCCTAAGTGATTATTTATAGAGTCATGAATAGGATGGGAACACGATACTCTTTGTGGAGGCCCATGAATGAATCCCCACCCACGGAAGACTCGGTCAACCATCGATTTTTGGAACTGATATTTTCGGAATTGCACCACGGCAACGCACCATTCCGCCTCTATCCCGCGAATGACAGTGGTCTGTGGAGGAGGAGGCTCGCGGAGGTGGACCGGCCTAGCACACATCCATGTTCGCGCCCATGGAGGGTCCCTGCCTCTATTTCACGGATGACACTGGTCCACAGAATTTCGGGTTGGCGGTCTGCCGAACCGGCCGTGTGATGTTGCTGGGAGTTGGGGCGCGGACCGGTTCGGTCCTTTTCCAAGTCTTGCGGTAATTGGATTTCCCCCTTGCGGAATTTTCAGAACACCACACCATCATTTTCAATGCACAATACTCCATAAACTCTTCCCTTTACATTCATTAAAATATTTATATTACCTATAATATGATATTAATAAGTATAATCCAGAATCAATGTGATGTTATTATTTAATTTTTTTAAGGAAATTGTAGATAAATTTTCATTCTTAAACTTCTTCCTTTCCTTCCAAGATATTCCCAAATGAGTTGAGTCTTTTTTTTGGTATCCTATCATTATCTTCTACACATTAAATTAGATTAAATTCTTCTTATTTATAAGGATAAAACTTATATTCAAAGGAAATGAGTTATATTATCTTGAATCTATTTTACTTTTACATATATAATAATATCTTCATATTTTCTTCTAAAAAATTAATATATTTAATACCGAAATCTGAGAAAATAAAATAGTACCTATAAAATGAATTTCTATTCTGATATAAAGGATATATTTCAACTCTCATTTACCAACTTTTAATATTTTCTCCACTTAGATAAATTTTGACTTCACCAAAGTAGGGAATAGTGTGTCCATAAAAACAATAAAAATCACTTCATCAAATACAATATCATATAGGTGTCATTTATCTAAATATTTAATTATTTAGGAAAACTTATTTGATTTTTATTTTGTTCTCAATGGTTGACAACTCTCTCCCTTAAATTTCTTCCCAGAGTTCCTTATATTTACATATATTGCATTTATTGTTTCCACATAAAAACTAACACCAATTTTACCTATTCTAATAGGTATTTGAGCATTAGAAATTTCTTCAAAAGTTATTATGTCTCAATCTAACCTATCTTTCAAGATATCACTTGATAATTTTCCAAACTAATGCTTCTTCATCAAGCTATTTTTTATTTCTATTTCAAGATTCTTTCTTAAATAGAAAACATATTTTTATTTTGATTTAATCTTACTAACATTGTCATTGATAAATAATTTAAAAAAAAATGATATTATTTTTTTATTCAATTTTTAGTCTATAATTCACAACATCTTCAAATTTTAATGGAACTTCTTGATACTTTTTCATAGATCTCTCAATGTGATCAGTTTAACTTAAATTTCATCAATGAAACTTAAATATTCTCCCAAAATCCCTCCAAATTTTTTGTTCTTGTTTCTTTTTAAATCAATATCTTCATGATATCCTTCAAATTACACATGGAGTTCTAAAAATCCCTCCAGTTACCTATCCTTTTATATATAAGTTTTAGATTTCTCCACAGTAGTCATCGTGTCATTTTTTACACCTTATATTATCTCAGTTTCAATAGATTACAATGGATGATCCTTATCACTCGCTTCTTCTTATATAAAAAACACTTTCCTATGAAACTTCTCCCTACATGAATTTCTAGAATTTAAATTCCTTATTAGAAAAAAATCATTCTTATATTTTGGTGATAATTCAAACTCAACACCCAATTTATCATATCTCTATGGGCATATGACAATGATGTTTCCAATTTTTCAATTATGAAAACTACATATAGGTAACTTTTTCTCAAATATAATGTAACCCCTTTTAAAATTACTTCTAATAAGAGAAAAGAAAACATAAAAATTGCATCTTCAATTTCAACATCATGAACCTCTTATTTATCAACTAATTTGAATATAATATGTTTATATGAATGATCTAAATTGATATTCAGTTCCACCCTCCTCTCAAATGAAACAAGATAAATATATAAGTCATCAAGATATAACTCTCCAAGGTTTGTCACATCAATTATAGAAACCGTTTGATTATAAATTGGTGGTAATATCTATAAAATAATTTTCATTATATCATAATATTTGACCACATAATCAATTCATCATATAACATTATAAAATTTTGCAATATGGTTATTTTAATCATCTACATTCTCAATGAAATTCATTTTCATAACCTCAAATCAATTTTTTTTTAAAATTAGGATTTCTTGTTTTAAAATTTTATAACCTTTATATATGATAGAAATATTTTACATAGCATAGTTTTTGGGAAAATATATCACTTTCATATAAATGTATGTGTGTGTGTGTTTAGATAATACTCTTTATAACACATTCTGATCCATAGTGTCATCATTAAACAAATTATTATTAGTATCTATCATAGATATTGAAGTGGGATAACATACTTATATATTATGAATTGTTTAAAAGTATACATCTAGATAAAGAGACCTAAAATACAATCTCATTTGGATATTCTGAATATGATAGTTATAGCTATATGAATATGGTTACTTCCTTTCCATTCACAATATTCTTTATGCCAACTTCTTACAAACAATATATTAAAACAAAAATATATCTTCTCTTCCCATAGTAAAAGGCACCTTGAATATGTGTTTGTAAGTTCAACCAAAATTATCAAACAATAAATAGAATAGAAAAATGATTTTACTTGGTTCACCTAAAATAGGCTACATCCAAAGAGAACATATCAACATAGTTTTGATATTCTAATTAACCATTACATAACTAGTTTGTGATTATAAGATTTAAGAAGATCTCACTACTCATCCAAGGTCTAAAACCACTTCTTTAATTCCACATACTATAATAAATAGGGATATAAAAATATAATCAATATGTACGTTAATCTTATAAGATAATAATTAACGTTTCCACAAGAAACAAAAAGTAAGTTCTTCATGTTGATCTATTATTTAATTTAGATCTTCAAAAATATGCACAATAAATTCTATCATTCAGTCCTAATATTTAATATAATTTAGTCAACTCACACATCACTTCATGATTAAAAATTTTCAATAAAATTCCCCCATCGATATGCACACATTTTGAATCTTCATGAATATACTCTCTCTCCTTTAGTGAGTGTTTTTCTTCACTATTTATTTCTATGAATCCTTATTCTCTAATCTCAAAAAGATTTCAAATATAAATTCAAATGATAATAAAACCCCTATAACATTCACTTCAAATATAAACCTAGAACTTATTCCTAGTTGATCTTCATCATATAAATTCATATGGTTTATTAGTAGTTATAAAAAAAGAATACAAAATCATGAATTGTTTTCTCTATCACCAGTTAAATTTGAATTATTCAAAAAATATAATCAATGTATGAATATTTTCTTTATTTCATGGTAGGTCAGTTTCAATTTATCTTCCTTCAACTACTAAAAATGTCACAGCGTGACCTAAGTGTTCATGGTGTATACTCTGTTTCGAGAGTAGCAGGATACATTGAGATTAAAATTTAATGCCCCAATAATATTTTCAATGTAGGTTATAATGGTGTGTATCCTACACCCAGTGTAGTATGAAATTCCATCCATAGTGAAAGAACTTCAATTCCAAAAAACATTAAAATAGTCCTAATTCTCCTTCATGGTACCAAATTTATCCCACATAATGAGTGTCACATTTCCAAAACCATTAAAAAAATTTGTATTATCCTTCATGGTGTGACCTATTGTTTCATAGTGTGTATTACCAACTTAAAAATTCATAAAAAGTCTTCTCACATTATTCATGTAATAACCTATTTTGTAACGGTGCAATACAAAAATCTACAAATTTGGAAAAATAAAACATCTTACATTCCAGGTGAAGCATCATATGTATTCAAACATTTAATCAAAACCCTATTCACATCATAACACATAAATTAATGGCTTGTATGAATCTTATGTAAACACCATTATTGGAGTGTTGTATGATGTTTGAGTGTGTAAGAATATTATGAAGATATAACATGTACCTTATGAAAAATTAATTTTCTAATTTCTAGAACTTGAATTCATTTTCAGCATGGCACTTTATTTTTCATATTGAATTGTTTCATATATATAATTGTCGAAATATCTCTCCAATCATTTTTCTTATACTTAAATTAACATCATGGGACTTCTAACTGAATTATCATTAACATTAATCCTAACCAGACATCATGTTGACAACAAATACAACCAAAAAAACATATGGTTGTAATAATGATGGTAATACAATACTCAAAAATAATGTGGGAATAGACTAAACACACACTCTAACAGATCCTATCACACAACCATGAATCATTATCTATATTTCCCCTCAATAGAATTCTAACGGAATCCACTTTTATGACACTACTACTGCAAAAACTATTCACAGATTCATTTATCATGTCCTCTGCCCACAAACATCTATTGAGTGATTATCTCCAATCAATGAAACTTATATAATAGAGATAATAGGTTCAAATTTTCATGTGTGTCTTTAACTTGGTCTTATCAAGGTATAATGGTGTGATAGTTTTTCTCTATATGAAAATATATATTGTATGAGTGGATAAATATTCCCAGTTGATGCTTCTACAATAAAAAATCATAATTAAATAACCTGTATTACTGAATTTATCTATCCAACTATTTGAAATATTACCACATTCACTCATTCAATAATCCTTCGATAGGATAAACTTCTATATTGATTAACTGCTAAATTATTGTTATTGGAATTTTTATATATTCTCATTGGAAGATATATCTAGTTTATGGTTTGATTTATCCATTTAGTTATTTTAAAAATGATCCCCAAAAAATATAATGGACTACCACAACAGTTGTAACCCCCTCATATTTTAGATAATAAAACTATGTTCGATAGTGTACTCAATCCACAACACCGAGCTTAAACTACCCGTGGAATATATAACTATTTTAACTAAACAATTAAATTAAAAGGTTTGAATAATATTAACTAATTTATCATATATATATATATATATATTTATATATATTTATGACTCAATTTAAATTATTGATAAAATCATATTAAATAATAAATCAATCTTTAGTAAAGTAATTTTATTCTTTAAAAATATTTTTCCATTAAAAATTATTTTTTTTTATAATGAAAAAATATTATATTCAGTTTTTGTACATTTTAGAAAGTTTATTTTATAAAAACTTCACATATGAAATCATCATTTCAAAATTTACTTTCAGTTCAATTTTTGTAATTTTCAAAAAATATTGATTTTTAAGTGAATAACAAAAAATACATGTTTTTAAATAAATTAAAGAAATTTAAAAGTACTGCTATGTTTCGAATATTATTTAAATTATAATAATAATTATTTATTTATATTTAATCAAATTCATTACTTTTTAATCAACTTTATTTTTAATTTTAGTATAAGTTTATTTTTGGGTTTAAAATGAGTTTTTCTGAAAATTGTTTTAAAGTGCATAATGTTTATCCTTTTTAATTAATTAAAATAATCCCAATTAGGAATATTTTAAATAAAATGTATCGATTATATATCAATAAATATGAATTAATATTCATATATTGATTGTTATTAGTCATATATTTAACATGAAATTATCTTTTTTTTTGAAAAATAAACTTTTTGAACTCTCGCTTTTTCGTCACGTTTGTAGGTTTTGTTTTGAAATAAAAATTTCAAATTATATGATTTTAATTTTATAAAATTTATTCCAATTTTTTTAAAATAATAATTTGTAAAATTTAATAATTTCCACTTAATTTTTTCCATAATGAATTGTGAAAATAGAAAAAATTAATCACCACAGTTAAGGTGAAAATTGATTTATCGGGTGTTAAACAAAAAAGATAAGGGTAAAAATAGAATAAAAACATGATTAAGATATATTCAAAAACCATATTTAAAAATTGAAATTCATAATTCTAGATAATTGTCTATTTTATATCTTAATTTCATGTGAAAAATTTGGGTACATAGTTTTATTTTCCAAAATTACTAGTGTGTCATAGACCTCACTTATAAAAGGCCACCCCATATCCTCTCATATTCACACCTTTAAAACCATTATTAATAAATGTTACCTACTACAATTCCTTCCTAACATACCTAAACACATAATAGATGAATTATTTTGATAAAAAAATCCTCCTATAAATTATTATAGTGCTAATCTAAAGAGGTTATCTAAAGAATAAATATCATGCTTAACCGAGTATTTTTATTTTATTTCTTATTCCTCATTCTTAAAAAATTAATAAATTATGATTTTATAATAAAAAAATCTTAAATATATTTATATTTTGTTATATTTATTTAATAACATAAATCTATATATTCTTCTATTAAATGGGATTTTAAATCCTTATTTATGTGTACGACAAACAATCGCCTCGTGAACTGATGTCTTTTGTTTTCCATCACCGCCTCTCATAGACTATTATAATGATGTATTTAAATTATATATATGATATGTTTCACATATTTGAACATATATAGTTATTATAAAACATATAAAGTCATAATTTACATTCCATCAGGGATATGATAATGTCGCATGTGTGTACGGCGGGCTACAGCCTCGCAAAGCGTTGTTATTCATTTTTAACTAAGGATTTACATAGAAGGTGATAAGGGTAAATTTAATGAATATATGTGATATAAATGATATAATTTTTATATTCATGATTTTTTTGAATTTTTTGAAATATAATATATAATGTTATTTCTTACACTGAAAAATGATAACATCGTTCATGCTTACAAGTGGACTACCACCTCCATGAAGCGATGTTGTTCTATTTTCATAACTACAGCCATTGGATGATATATAGAAGTATATTTAATGAAATAATATTTTATTTTGGATATTTTTAACATTATTTAAATAGAAAATATTGCATACCTTCTTTCCATAATGATCATTGAAAAATGGAAACGTTACTCATACATGTGTATGGCTTACCGTCTTCATGGTTGTAATGTAGTTCATTTTTCATAACCATATTTCATGTTTAATTTATAAATCATAATTGATGTAAAAATATAATAAATATTTAATGAATATTATTATTTATTTTTTAAAATTATGACCTATTTTTCCATTGTCAATACACCAAGTCCATTTTCAAAACAATCAACCGAACATCTACAAAATGCCCGATGTGGGCTTAACTGATTAAGTATTTAAATATCTAATTAAAACAAATAGAATAAATGATATTATTATATTTTGTTAAACATGGAAAAGTTTATTAATTTATAAAATAATTTATATATGTTTATTATATATTATTTAAAGGACACACGTGGAAAGTTTGGACTCAATGTATGGTTTTTTTCTCATCTCACTTTTATTTCTCTAAGATATATACCATATTAACCTCTTATTTTTGTTGTATGGTGTATATAATTCCCATGAGTTTATTTTATATTTATTTTCGTGAAAATTATTAGGATTTACAAATCCATTTCAGGGTCTCTCATTTATGGGGTTTTAATAAAGAGATTACCAAATCCATAAGGGACTTTGTCTTAATTTCCCTCCATTGAGGCATATTGTTATGCTATGCACCTAATTGATTTTATATGGTATATATACAACCCCTTTTAAATTTTATACCATGAATCATTTAAAATTCATGGTATTTTAATTTTCAACATGAATTATTTAATCTAAGGGGATTTGACTTCAATATTGCCAAGTGGTAAATGGTTTCTTAACACTATTTTCTTTTTCTTGGGTTTTATGTCTTTTCCATCAAATGTTTTATGATATGATTATGTGTGAATTTATTTATAAATTTTTTTATTATGTATTTCCACTTTTTTATTTTAATTTATTAAACAAAATCACTCTATTGATTACTTCTAAATTCAGTGATATAATCATTTTAAGGGTTATTCATCTGAAATACTCTTTCTTTGGGACACATGTTGATGTTATGCACATAAATCCATTTATGAGGCTTATATACACAACATATTTATGAAATATAATTAATCTATATATTTTAAGGATATTTAATATATCATTTTATTTTATTATTTCATGGTTATTATGATTGAAGAGATACCAAAGTAGTAAAGGCATTATGTTACATACTCTTTTCTTTTGAGATTGTTGATATTAAAGGATACTTTAAATAAATTTATATGAACATATATACTTGAACTAAATATCATTTTATCTCATATACTTATGAATTTGGTTCACCTATTTAATTTACATTTTATCCCATTTCAGATCAAGTATATTTCTCTTCCATATCCATTTTTTAAATGTTTTAAAAAATTTACCTTTCTGAAAATAAATTATTTAATACAGCTATTTTATAAGATCTTTTACCTTATTTTAGAATTTTTTAAATAAAAATGTCCTATTTATTTCAAATTGGTCACTTTTAACTCCCATTTTCAAAATTTTTTAAAAATAATGTTTATTTTAACATTTATGACATGATTGAATTATCCTTCCATCATGGAAATTAATTTTCTTGAAGTTTCATTTTTATGTTTCCAAGGGTTTTTTCAATGAAAATTGTTTTCAAAATATTTTGTGAATTATTAATATTTAAAAGTTATTTTCAAAATGATGAGGTTACTTCCCAAAAAAATAATGATCTTTTAATGGGTTTACATTCAATAATGTTGGAAACACTTTTTATTAATTAAGAAACATTAGGGGGTATTTATTAATGAAACTATTCTTATTCTTTCTCTCGATGGATTTAGATTTTTTTAAAGATATTTTCAAGGAACCCTTTTCTTTTCTTAGAGTTAATCAGGTTTCAAAGAGATTATCAAAGAACTCGATTCTTTTACATGGGTTAATTATGTTTAAATAGATTTTCATGAAACCAATTTATTTTCAATTGGTTAATAATGTTTCAAATAGATTTCCAAGAAACCTATTTCTTTTCCATGGATTTGTCATGCATCAAATTTATTATTATGAAGTTAGTTTCCTTTCTATGGTAGAATCAAGAAATAAAAGAATAATGATTATTATTATGTCAAAAATTGAAATATTCTATTTTTTTTCAAGAATCGTAATTTAACAATATTTATGATCATGTTTACATCCAAATAGCTTTATATAACCTTTTTATAGCTTATACTATGGGTGTACTCAGATGGTATCGGGTAATCCAGATATATCTTATTTTATGGGTGCTCCTAGATAGCACTCCAATGGATTGGGTAATGATTATGTTCTCTAGAGAATTGTATTTCATGATAGTTGTATGGTTATTATAATTTTAAGGGTTATATAATGATTCTTATATAAATATATTCGTAGATACCAACACGTTTTCATTATTCTTGTTATGGTTATAAATGATTCCATTGATCATAATTGATATCATATGTCTAAGAATTATTGAATTTGATGATTATTTTTGAATTCATTATTCAATGTTTTTAAGTTTTATTATCATGGTATTGGTGGGTATGAATATTATTATGTGATTCTCATGTACTTTTATTATTTCATCATACCCATATTCCCATATTATTCTCACTAATGACATCAAGTTATTAATACATATATTTACCCTTATTGAGAATTTGAGCTTTCCCTAATTATACTTCCTTTTCCAAATGTTAACAAAAATGGTGTTGAATGAATTATTGATATAAGTTTTTTATATTGATAATGATAATGAATTAATGTGAAATAAGAAAATCTAGGTTATATGGGTGAAATGATCACTTAATTACATGGGTACAGTTTATATAAGAGTTTTTCCAAATTCTATAAAACTATAACCTAAACATTTCATGGGTATGTAAGTGATTTAATATCTCCTTCTAATTTTGTATGTTTTTGATGGGTAAAATTGGGTCACCTTCATCGGTATCAACTCCGTAAATAAAAAGTTTATGTTTCTAGTACCAGATCTGAGAGTGTAGGGTTGGGGATATTAAAGTATGTATAAAATTAGGGTTTATATAACTTTTGTGATTAGGATATTTTCATATGAGGTTATATTAATATTATTGGATACCAACATATGTTTATAAGATTATGTTTGATCATAAGTTAAAATTATTAGATACCCCTTTTGAGGTTTTAAGTGGCGATATCTTAAGATGATTAATGACACTTTTAGGTATGTTTTATTTGTTTGATGTATATTTAAAGCTTCATTTTAATGTGAAGTATTCCGTTTTATTTTTCAGAATTAATTTTTAATATATTAATAACCATGTAGTTTTATATGATCTTGGATATTGGGTTAATTTTGGGAATATATGTTTTATAATATTGATGATCATGGGATAGAATATTTATTTTGTGAATAAGTGATTAATGTTATTTCCTAAGAAGATCTCTATATTTTTGGGTTTGTAAGATAAAAGGTATGATATAACTGTTGAGGTTGAAACACTATTTAATGTTTACTTTATTAACATTATTTATGATATAAAGTTATTTATATATATAGTGATTTAGTTTAAACTTTTGGCATTACTATTGAATTTATTAGATTAACAAATTCTTCCATCATATTAAGGATTATTCATTTTGGGAATTATCTTACCATGTGATAACCATTTTTTGGTTAATGTATATGGACATGTGTAATATTTTGATTTTATCTTCTATGGTTATGTGGACTTTTAATGGTTTATTTTAGTGCTTTTGGAATTAAAAAATGATTTTCAATACTCATCATTTGGAGAAAAAAGAGGAGATTATGGTGGAAATTGATAAAAGAATGAAATCATACCCAAAAAGTAAATATATTTCCATATTCTCCTATTCTAGGTGGGAAATGAATTCCTTAACTATAGGAAAAGGATCTTGAAATAAATATTTTTCCTATTACCAAAAAAATTATATTATATTAATGGCCTTTTTCACACCTCATTGGTTTATGGTTTCATGATTTTTGACTTTCTCATGATCATTCTATTTCATTTGATAAATGATCTATATCACCTTCCATAATTATTTGTACTTTACACTTTTCTTCCATGTTTAAATATTCAATTACCACTTATGTTTTCATATTTCGAAACCTATTGTGTGTTATTCTAAATAACCCACATATTTCCTTTTCTCTCTTATCAAGAGGAGGTTTTGTTGACCCTTTTTACGATGTGGGTTTCCGACATAGATATGTTTTTTAGATCTCAAATAATTGATTAAAAAGTTCACGTTTAAATTGTGAGGATTTAATTTATTAAATGGTTAGGATGTAACACCATAATATTTTATAAAACGAAACTATGTTTGGTAGTGTATTCGATACACAACATCGAGATTAAACAACTGATGAAATATATAATCATTATAACCCACCTATTAAATTACCTTCTATGAAGGGTATTAACTATTTTATTAATTATATATATATAAATATCATAATAAATATAAATTATTGATAAATTATTATTAAATAAAAAATTAATTTTTAGTAAATTAATTTTATTCATTAAAAATATGTTTTCTTTAAAAATTATTTTTATTGATTTTCATGAAAAAATGTTATAATTAATTTTTGAAAGTTTGGGAAAATTTATTTTATAAAATTAAATTCATTTTCTAAATGGGCCTATCAAAATTTACCTTGGGTGAAATCTTGTGAATTTTTAGATAATATTTTTTCCATTCAATATTTTAAAATACCAATTTTTGTAAAAATGTCATTTCTTTTCAATAAAAAATGAAAATTTAAGTCCCCTTATGTATTGAATATTATTTAAATAAAAAAAAGTTTTATTTACTAATATTTAATCTACATTATTACTTGTTAATTAACATTATATTGAATTTTAGTATAAGTTTGTTTTTTGGTTTAAAAATAGGTTTCGTCGACAACTGTTTTAAAGTGCATAATGTTTCACCATTTTAATTAATTACAATAATACATAAATATGAATGTTTTAAATAGAATTTATTGATTAAATATCAGTAATTATTAATTTATATTTATAAAATGATTTTTATTATTCATATAGTTAACAAAAAATCTTCTTTTTCTTGAAAAATACACTTTTTGAAAATTCACATTCTCATCTCGCCGATGAGTTTTGTTTTTAATTAAAATTTTCTATATCAATGGATTAAATTGGATAAAATGGCAAAAATATTTTTAAAGAAAAATAATTTATATTACATAATAACATAAAATTAATTTTTGACCATAATCAATAGTGAATCCTATAAAAATTAATTATCATAGTTACAGAGAAAATGGATTTATCGGGGGATTAAACTAAAAATATATAGGTAAAAATGACCTATAAACTCTTATAAAATATATTTTATGGTCATATTTGGACCTTATAATGTGTAATACTTAATAATGGTCCATTTAGGATCCTTTTTCTAGGTGAAAAATGTGGTTTCACCTTATTCTTTTTAAAAATTACAAGTGTGCCAAATACCACACTTATAAAAGGTCACCCACTCTCCTCTCCTATTCACACCTTAAAACACATTGGATCATAACATACCTACCTTTATTCCTTCCAAACATCCCTATAAAAATCCTAGAATCCTTGGTTTGACTATAAATCCATTCAATGAAGGCTATTGGTGATAAAAGAAGAAGGTTATCTGAAAAAGAGTTATTGTTCTCAACCAAGTGTTTATTTTATTTATTTTCCTCCTTAAAATAACATCCAATTATGATTATATAATAAAAAAATTGTCTATAATATAATTATATGTAATTATTTTTATATAATAACCTAATTCCATCTCCTGTTACATAAAATAGTGTATGAAATCATCATTCATGTATACGATGGACTACCACCTTGCCAATCGATGTCATTAGTTTTCCATCATCACTTATCATAGAATTTTATAATAATAGGTTTGAATTATATATATGATATCTATAAAATTTATATACATTTTTTGTTATGTTTTCACATATATCTTATTATGTTTCATTTTTTGGGGGATATGATAGTGTAGCTCATGTGTACAGTGGACTACCACCTCACAAAACAATTTGATTCGTTTTTAAATATCGCTTAATATAGAAGGAAATAAGGATAAATTTAATTATTATATGTTATATAAATTAAATAATTATAATATAAATTACATATTTATCATTATTAAAAATTAATATATCATTTTTATACTTACAATAAAAAATGATAACTTCATTCATGGGTACGTGTGGACTACCACCTCCACAAAGTGATGTGAGTATTTTTTATCACCACCACACATGGATGATATATATAAGTATATTTAATTAAATAATGTGGTATTAATTATATTATTATCATTATTTAAATATGATATATTACTTACCTTTTATCCATAATGATCATTGAATAATAGAAATGTTACTCAAGCGTATGTACGGCCAACCATCTTCATGATTGTAACATTATTCATTTTTCATAACCATATTTAATGATTTATTTTAAAAGTATAATTGATGTATGAATATTATAAATGTATCATGATTATTATTCTGGATATTCTGAAATAATAGCCTCTTTGACCATAGCCATCATACTAAATTCATTATGAAATAATATATTGAAGGTCTTAAAAACACCCAATATGGACTTAACTGATTATGTATTTAAATATGAATTAAAAATAAATAAATTAAAATATTAAATTATATGGTATTAAGAATATAAATGTTTCTTAATAAAATAAATGATTTATATAATCTTATTATATTCGATGTAAAGGGCACACATGTAAATTTTGGGGTCGAGGTAAGGGGTTTTTTCTCATCTCAATTTTATTTCTGTGAGACATATTCCACATTGACTAGTTATTTTTATTGTGTGGTATAAATAATTACCATAAATTTCTATTATTTTTAATTTGATGAAATTTATTTTGATTTATAAATCCATATGAGGTTCTCTCTTTCACAGGGTTTTGATCCAGAGATTACCAAAGCCGTAAGGGACTTCATCTCAAATTCCCTTCATTGAGTCATATTAGAATGATATGCACCTAATTTCATTTATATAGAATATAAACAACCAATTGTGCAAGTTATATCACGAATAATTTATAATTAATGGTAATATAAGTTTCAATTTTAATTAATTCATCAAAGTGGATTTGACTGAATGTTACCAAGAGGTAAAGGGTTTCTTAATTCAATTTCATTTCATTGGGTTATAAATCTTTTACATTATCCTTTTTATTATATTATTATGTGTGAATTGATCTTTTATGTTTTTTATCCTATATTTATACATGTTTTTTTATTTATTACCCATAATCACTCCATTTATTAATTCTAAATTCAATGATATAATCTTTGTCAGGGTTATTCATCTCAAATTATATTTCTTTGGGACATATGTTGATTTTATGCACATAACTCCTTTTATGATTTTTATATACTTTCCCTTTTTCATGTAATATCATTATTACAATTATTTTCATGATGTTTAATGTACGACTTTGAGTTATTCTTTCATGGGGCTTATGATTGACGATTTACCAAAGTGGAAAAAGCTTTATGTTACAATCTATTTTCTTTAAGGATTGTATATTTTCTAGGTCCCATCGGAGGAAATCATATGATATTATATTATTGAACCACATATATTTAATTTTACCCTATTTATTAATTTTATTCACATTTTTTATTTCCATTTTATCACTTATTGATTATGTAAACTAAAAGAAAGTGAGTTTTAAGTGATATTGCTCTATTGTTTTCTTTTAGATCAGGTATCTTCCTCATACATGTTCATGTTTTATAAAACATTTTAAAAATATTTCCTCTCTATAAATAAATTATTTCTTAAATTTATTTTAATTTATATTCTACCTTCTTTTAGATGGGTTAAAAAGGAAATTTCCTAACATTTTCCAAATGAGTCACTTTTGATTCCCTTTTTCAAAATTTATTGAAAATAATGTTCATTTTAAATTTTAGGAAACGAATGAAATTTTATTACTTAATTTACATTATTTTACTTGTATTTTTTTTATGTTTCCCAGGTTATTTCCAAATAAAATTTTTTTCTCAATATTTAGTAAATTTTTTGTTTTTAAAATTGACTTTCCCAATTAAAAGGTTATTTTATTAAGAAATATTTGTAATGATATTCTAATGGTATTTACATTCATCAATTTCTACAACCCATTTTGTTACTTGTGATAAAATTAGAACATTTTGTAATGATACAATCCTTATTCTTTCTTTGGATGGATTAAGATTGTTTTAAAGAGATTGAAAAGGAATCAATTTCTTTTCCACTATTTTATCATGTTTCTAAGATGTTGTCAAGAAACCTATTTATTTTCCATGGGTTAATCAGTTTAAAAATATATTTTTATGAAATTTATTTATTTTTTATCGTTTAATCATGTTTCAAAAAGATTTTCTGAGAACTCATTTATTTTCCATAGGTTAATAATGATTCCAAGAGATTGTTATGAAACCTGTTAATTTTACATGGGTGAATCAAGAAATGAAAGAATAGTGATTATTGTTATATTGAAAATTAAAACATTATAAATTTTTTATTCGTTAATGGTACTTAGAAACTATTGATGATCATCGGTACTCCAAGATATTTTGAGGTGAGCCTATTATATCTTATATGATGGGTGAACCCAGATAGCATTGGATGATCCCGATATAGTATATATGATGGGTGTACCTAGATAGTTATTCAATGAATTGTGTAATTATTATTCTCTTGGGATAATTATATTGTAATTCATCCTTATGCTCATTCCAATTTTAAGGGTTCTATTATGATGATGTTCCAAGATACCAACATGTTTTTGTTATGCATGTTATGGGTTATAAATGTTTACTACGATCAAGATTGATATCATATGGAATATAATTATTGAATTTCCTGAATCCTTACATTGTTCAATCCTTTACCCATTTTTCTATGTTTGATGATTCAAATACTGATTGGTATAAATATTATTATGTTATTATTAATTGTTAATGTATTTCTTTACCCTTACTTAGTATTTGGGCTCAACCTTCTTATATTTAAATTTCCAAATTTTAACAAGAATTATTTTGAATAAATTATATATATAAATGTTTCATATTTATGATGATGATGACTTAATGTGAGATAATAAAATAAGAGTTAAGTGGGAGGTTTGACAACATAAAGACATGCATATTGTTTATATAAGAGTTTTTCTTAATTATCCAAAACTATAAATCTGAAATGTCCTTGGGTATGTAAGTGCTCTAATATTACTTTTTTATTTTGAACGTTTTGGATGAAAAAAATTGTTTTACCTTCATCTATATCAAATTCATAAATGAGAAGTTTATGTTTTTATCCCTGAAATTGATGTATGGTTTTTAGGCTATTATTACATTTATTTCACTTGATATGTCAATTTATTATTTAAATTTACACAATTTATAACAACACTAATGTTTCTTGTTTCATTTCATTTGAGTTCCACTCTTGATTTAGTGATTAGGCATAACCCTTTTTCTTCTAAATCTCCTTTACTTCTAGTGTATCGTTAACCTTACGAATAGCAACACCATATCCTTTCTCTATTTCAAGTGTTAATAATTTATCCAAATTTATACATCTTATTATTTTTAAATATATTACATATAGATAATAATCATATAATTCTTTCAATAATTCTATTAGACACTACATGTACCTTCTCAATTGATTTCATAAATCATGGACTACTCAATGTGTCTTCATGGTCGCTCAGTTAATGGAGCTTGATCATAGATATGGGAAATCATACTGAATGTCCTAATTGATGGAAATGAATTATCTTTAGTCATTTCATCATTGCTTAACCCTAAAATTTATTATAAAATAATACTATGATCTATAGATTTCCTAACACGATGCATCGATCTTTAATCAAATTGTGATATACTATAAAAATATAATTATTTAAATGTGACTATTAAACCCAAGTCAATAAATTGGTGGAATTAATATTATTAAAAATATTATGAAAAATATTCATAAATATTTTTTATTATGAAAATTTATTTATTATTTCATAATAAATATGTTCTCAATTTTCAGTAAAATCATTTTATTCTTCAAAATATGTTTTTTCAAAAATGTTTTTATTGTATTTTGTGTATGAAAATTATAATCGATTAATTCCATTTTTAGAATTTTTATTTATGGGAGTGAATTTATTTTTTTAAGTAATAATTTAAATATTATCATAGGGTTAATTTTTTAGATTTTTTTTAAAAAAATATTATTTTTAAGTGGATAGTGTAAAATATTCATTTTTGTAAAACCGACATTTCTTTACTTTAAATCAAGTAATTTAAAAAGTTTTTTGTTTATTTTTATAAAATAAACATAAGGTCTATTTTATTCAACATAATCTAAATAATTCCATATGAATGAAAATTATATTTTATTTTGGTGTAAGTTAATTTTTATGCTTGAAAAAGAAATTTTCTAAGAAATTTTTTCATTATGGTTTACAAATTTATTTTAAATATATTTTATTACACTTTTATAATTTTAATTATGAAATATTGATTACATATTTTAAATCAAGAGGTTAAAATATGGAAAATAGCACCCTTTTATTTGTATTCATTATGAATAGTAATTGTGGTAAATATTTATCACCTCAGTAAGGGTAAAACGAAGTAAACATTTTGAGAAATAGCCTAGAAATCCACCTAACAATCAAATTTATACTATTTTATAAGTTCTATGTGATGAAATAGATTAGATATATTAGAGTGGAATTTTATTTCATCATTCCTTTAACTATAATATTTATATTATTTTAAGAAAATGACAAATACATAATGTCTTTTCCCGTATTTTAGTTTCTATTTTATGTTTTCATAGGGATAAAAATAAGTGATAAATAAATTTAAAATATTATTTTAAATATAAATAAATTATTTTAATTATTTTTAATTTATTTAGTGATTATATAATTTCCTTAATCTCTTACGCAACAATAATACATAGCATGTACATGCCTAAGAAAAATCAAGTTAAATGATTTTAATAATAATAAAATTATTATTTTTTATATAATTTGGAGTATTAAATGAATTTAATATTTATTTATAAATTATAAATGATTTTTTATGTGTTAATATTTAAATTCCGTTGTTTTACTGATGTCTTTGATGTGAAATTAAATAAATAGTCTTGAAAATGAATCTAATGATATTTTTTGATAATTAATATTTTATAGATGATTTAAAAATAAAAAAAATAAAAGAGGTCAATTGGGTTGTTAAATGGTATAAAATTTCATGCATGTACCATTTTTAACCCACTTTGTATCTTAGAATTAAATTTGGGACCCTTAATGAAAAAAAATGTGTTACCAGAGTTAAGGTTTAAAAGGGTTAATTAGGGGGATAAACCAAAAGATAGGGTTTAAAATATAACATAAACTTGTATAACCCTTATTGGATAAATTTATTTTAAAAGTTTCATGTTAAATTTTTTAAATTACTCCCATTTGGTTCCACTTTACATTATTAAGAAATGTATCATATTTAAATGATTTACGTAATTCCAAGTGTGTCGTTTCCCTCATTTATAAATGGGCGCCTCTTCATCTCCTTTATTTACTGATTTTGAGGACTCTATCTCAGATAATACCTACCCTAATAGCTTCTAAGATTAATTACATTCTTCTTATATCTTATTTTATTCCCCTAAGACCATTCTAACAAATCTTAATGTGTAAGGAAAATGATGTCTATCAAATAATAAGGAATTGTCTTATCTAACTCTTTCAATGTTTATTTCTTCTTTTATTTAATATAAACTGATTTTATATATAATAAAATGATCAATATATTAAAATTAATATATTTACATGTTATTATGATTATGGTATATCCATATTTCACTTTATTTCCATTAAAAATGTGAAATTAATGTATTGTTTTTGCGTACCTATGGACTACCACATCAAAGTAGTGATATGATTCATTTTATATAACTATATTTCCTGGGTAGTTATTATGATGAGCTTAATATTTATATATGATATTTATGACATAAATATTCTTTTAAATTTATAAAATTTTATCCAAATTCATACCTTCTCATTCATTATAAAATGATATTGTTTCTCATGAATACATGTGGACTACCACCTCTGTGAAGCGATGTTATTAATTTTTCATTTTATCTTTATGTGATTGGTAATAATGATATATTTAATAAATATATATTATATTTATTATATAATAAAAATTATATAATATTTAATTGTTATTTACCTTTATTATAATCCATCCATCGATAATTGGAAACATCACTTGTGTTTATGTATAAATCACTATCTCAACGAAGTGATATAATTTATTTTTCATCTCCACTTTTTATGAATAATTAAAAAAGTTTATATAATTATTAAATAGTATACTTATGATATTATTAACATTCTATAAATGAACAAATCATGATCAAATTACAAGGACTGGAATTATTGAACCAAAACATGAATGAAAAATGAAATAGTTACCATGTAGAATAGTGATTTTAATAAATAATTGTTAATAAATGAGTGATAAGATGATTTAATTAAATAATGTATGTTTATATATATATGAATATTTTTATATATATGAATATTTTCCTAGAGTATATTTATAATAAATATATATTTTTTATACAAGATATTTGAACCCATAGATATAAATATGATACTTGAGGTATATGATTCTCGTCTCACATTGAAATCTATGAGACATATGTAATATTCAAAACATGATTATTTTTTATATTATATATAATACACATTATTTTGTCTCATTATGATTCTCATAATGTTTATTGGGATTTAAAAATCTATTTATGTTTCTCTCTTTCATGATGTTTTTATTCAGATACTACCAAGGCTATACAATTTTATGTTACAATCTCATTGCTTTTTAGGACATTCAATGATAAATTTACATTAATTGAAATTATATGGGTATTATCCTTTAAAAACCATATATTTTATTCTTATTTTATTAATTTTTTTATTATTTATTTATTAGTACCATTTCCCCTTTTTGGTAATTAAAATGAATGATAATATTTTTTTAAGTGCAAAATGAACTTATTTCCCCTTTGGTCGATAAAATTTTTCATCAATGTCTATTATCATAAAAATTATTTTATAGACGTTTTACCTTTACATTAAATTTTTTAAAAATATCATATTCATTAACATTTACTTTATTTAAAAAAATTTAATAGGAATATTTTTAAAAAAATATTAAAAAAGGTAATTTTAACTTTTTATAAAAGTGTGAAAGTAATATTCTCTTTTAATATAAGAGATATGAATCAATTTTCCCACCATAATTTTAGAGACCCATTTTTTGACTTAAAAGAATTTGAAATATTTCTAAATATATTTACAGATCTAGGAACTAAGACAACTTATGATTCCGAGGCTCAGTATGCCCAAAATTAATTTTATAAAAATATTAAATATACTTTATATTGCACCCACATGATACCTCAAAAAATTGGACAACTCCTTAAAAATATCAGATCATAAATATGATACCACTTTTGAGTCTTTAATGTGGTCTTTACACTAGGAGAGACCTAAAATAAATCGGTGTGTGGTATTCGGATCCCATACTCATTGGTGGTATGTTCAGTGGATTAAATTAATTAAATAATTTAATTAATTGTTTTTTTAACCTAAGCTAAAATATTTTAAATTTATCTCCTTGTAAAATATCTTAGGTTCATCCTCATAATATTTGGACTTTTCTAAGAGATATCTCAATCCTTCTGCTGGTGGTTCTCATCGAACAATGACAGAACTCCGAATCAGAGCAGATCCGGACGCATCGAACGTAGTGATATCTCTCAAATCCTTAAAAAACGTGTTCCTCATCAATAATACATCCATAATCGATGTATGAATCTTTAATTTTTGTTGTTACACCCTTTTGATTAAACGGTTGAGCATATCTATCCTTTTTATTCGATTTTTGTCAATTTCAGACCTTGCATGCATTCGGGTATTGAAAACTAAATTATTTTGAATTGTTTATCTAACCCCAATTTACCTATTCTTGATATATTGGAAAAGAAACGTTTTAATTGATCCTTAGAAATTTTTTTGTGCTTTTATCCCATTTCCACATTATTCATCAGTTAGACCATGTGGTCTCAGTTCAAAACATTCTAGGAGGTACTAAGCTCGAACTAACCCTCATATTTGCAGAGGATCGATGAAGTATGAACGGATCAATGAGAAAAGCATAGATCTGGGGTTTTGGTGAGGCTAGGATAATAGTTTTGGTGCGTAAAGATCAGTAAATCAAATGTATATACATTTACGGTGTGCATAAAAAATGGTGGAACCCCAGATGGCGATAGGTGGCCATTTTACAGTGAATGATGGACAAGATCATTGATTCGCAACAAGATACACTCATCCCAGATGTATTTGAGGAAAGATCTATGGTAGAATGAGAAGATTCAAGCATGAAAGCTGAATATGGTATTTCTATCAAAATAATGACTACATGTTGTGTTCAAGGATAAACACATGGCATGTATCCCCCCATGTAGTGGTGATAGGGTTTTAGAAAAGTTAAGGATGAAACAATTTGTAGTCCTCACATACACACAGTGTACCCCTTCATAGTGGTAAAACCCATGTGATGGATCACATGGGTGGGAATCAATGTGGAAGTATACAGCTAGGTACATGGTCGTGTACACCGGTACACAGACATGGGTTTGGGTACATGGACATGGGGTTTGGTACATAGACATGGTGAGTAGAACACATCCCAGTCTCTAGGTATCTTGGAATTGATGTGTAGTCCACCTGAACAACGTGTACTCCTATATGATCAGGATCCATGTACAGGACAAGGAGATGGCCAATCAGTGGAGCGAGACCACACACCGTGTGGGCCCCCTGACATGTCATGTACCCCTTGACCTCCTTTCAGGAAACTTTAAACGTTTATATATATTTTATGTGAACTCATATTTTTCCCACAAGTAGTCTATCCTGGGTGTTTTTCTCATAGAACATGGTTTCATCAATTGTGGATTGTGAGATATGATATGCAATGTTCTGGGAATGGAACTTGACTAAGTGATAATCGATGATTACAAAGATCAAGTGGGATCACCAGAGCCCTTTTTGGGAAGTACCCTCTAGAAGGGATATGCAGTGGAGTTCCTCAATGATTATTCATAGTTACCCTCTCATAGGGATAGGTAGAAGAGTTCCTCAATGTTCTAGGTGGAAACCTCTAGAATGGATGGGTAGAGTTCCCTGATGATCTTTATGAGCTACCCTATTTCAGGGATGGGGAATGAGGTTCATCAATGTTCCTTGAAGTACCCTCTAGAACGGATGGGTAGTGAAATTCCCTGGTGATCTTTCCAAGTTACCCTTTAGCAGGTATGGGTAGTGGAATTATTTGATGTTCCAGGTGGTACCCTCTACTAGGGCTGGGCAGTGGAGTTCCTCGATGATCATTCCAAGTTACCAACTAGTTAGACTGAGTAGTATAGTTCCTCAATGTTCTGAGTAGTACCCTCCAGTAGTGTTGGGTAGTGGAGATCCCAGATAACTTATTTTGAGTGGTACCCTCTAACAGGACTGGGTAGTAGTGTTTCTTAGTGAATTTTAGAGTGGACCCCACCCCCACCTACGATGTGATAGATAATGGGTTATCCACTTCATGTTTTTGTCCCCCTATACTATGAGGAATAGTGATGAGTAATAGTTTGACTAGTATGGTTACTTATAGAAAGACGCATGAGATGTTGGGCATCATTGATAGGAATTTGTAACTGTTGGATACTCTTATTTTTGGGATGATTTGTGATATAGAGATCACCTTACTCTCTCATTTGGGCTTCCTCGACTGAGCATATATATATATATATATATATATATATATATATATATATTGCATCCACACTATGTGTTTATTTGTTGTCCTTTCAAGAGAGGCGAAGACGCGTGGGGTATGCCAGGTCCTTTCTGTGATAAGCTTCTCGTGATTAAATGAGTCTACTCTCCTACTATAGGTGATGAATACTCTAGGGGTAGTCCATCTACTCCCCATGATGATCCCCCTTTTCTTGGACAAGGATAATTTCACACTTGGTGTAGGTTGATGTGTTCTCTTTCACTATACCTTGTGTTATCCACTTTCATTATATTCCTCTTATATCTCTTGTCCCTACTCATATTTTAGGGCATTCTACTGGGTATTTATATAATCACCCCTACATGGTATTTTCTCATACGTCTCATGTCTTATGAAGATAGCATATATTTTGATTGTGACTATAGAGGATCTTAGGGATACTAGGTGTTTGGATCGTGTATAGTGTTCGTAGTGTGGGATTCAGGAGATGGGATCTTTCCGATATTTAATTTTCTATTTTTATGTTAGGTTGTGACATATTTCTAGTTGGTCCTATATTTTTTCCTTTACAATTTATATTATAATACCTTACTATTGTACCATCTAGAGGTTCATATATTCTTGGTTTACTTTACAGTAGTGTTTTATCATTTCCACTTTCACTCTACACTTTTTCATTGAGATTGTTGTGTGTGTGTGTGTGCATCTAGGTACTTAAGAAAAGGCCTCCCTGAATTAGTTATGCCTTAAGTGCTTGTCTCTACTCTTTTCTTATGGGGGCAGGACTGGGGTAGTTGTGGATGAAGCCATGACTTGGGTTGGGTTGTGATATATTGGTATTAGTTCAAGCGTGTTCCTTGGGAAGTTGTTTGGTTGGATCCCCCTAATAATATTTGGTTCAGTTTAGGGAAATAGTGTCAAAGTGTCTACAGTGTGGTTCTTAGGCTAGAGAATCCAGTGATGGTGTGGTGGATGATTTATCCATTCACCAACACCTTGACTACCTTCTTGTCGACTCAGCATTCCAAGACATTTGTTTCAAGGATAAATAGTACACAAATCATATTGGATTATTTCTTTGACATCCCTTTATCCATATCCCAATTTTTGTTGATATATATATATATATATATATATATATATTCTCATCTAGTCATGGTACTCCTTGATAACTTTTAGGATGCCTCTATAATGATATCAAGTCAGGATATCAGCTCTGGTTCATGATGCCAACACAGTGAGTGATGATGCCTCAGTTCATGGTCCATCCCATGATCCCCTTCTTATAGCTGGTTAGGTAGTAAAACCTCCCCCTACCAAGCAGCAGAGCATTCTAGAAGAGCTGGTTGAGGATGCACACAGGCTTAGTGTGCTCTATGAATTAAATCATTAGAGACTGCTAAGGTTCCATGGTGAGCCAGATATTCTAGTAGAGAAGGATTGGCTAGATTGAATGGCCTATATCTTCTAGCTTGTTCGGACCTTGACAAATTAGGTGGATGCACTGGAAGCTATCATTTTCCATGGAGCAGCTAGGAATTTTTGGAGCCCTGTTATGTAGATTCATTTTGAGTCTACACTCTCGTGGCCTAAACTAAAATAGTTGTAGTGTGAGGATTTCAACCCATCCTGCATGTGATCGGTTTGTATCTTGGATCATATAGATCCACACCCGGTAAGGATGGTTTTGACTGAGTATGTGGTGAGTTTCATGGACCTTTTGCATTATGCTATTTACATGATCTGATACGGCTACTTCCAAGATTATAAGTTAGATTAGGGACTCCACAGAGAGGTTTGAGATAGAATAGTGCCCTTCTGCATCCTCACCTACACCAAGGTTTTTGAGAGGGAACTGGTGATAGATAGATTTTTATCATAGGGATTCCAGATAGCTTTAGATGGTAGTGGAAAACACAAATCTGAGCCATTTATACAAGCTAGGAGGCACTAGTCATTAGGTTCTCAATGTAGGAAACCATTTCTCAAGAAGGCCCAGGCATGTGGTCATACATTGTAAGGATAGTGCATAGCACTAGGGGTCCCATGAGAGGGCATGTACATTTATTATGAAGGGTGTGATCACATGGAATTAGACCGACTGACTCAATTTTTAGAGAATCTTATAAAAATATCTGACAGACTTCTATAGAAGATAAAGCATTTTGATCAGTGATTACCCAAGTATGGGAAAGGTGGTCCCCAAGGAGGTATAGTTTTAACAGGAACAGGAGGAGAAATGGGTGGTGGATTCTATTTTGTGATCCTTCCACCACTGCCACCAGTTGGCCCATGTCAGGCTTTGGGAGCTAGTGGTTGGGGCCATAGATAGTTGTAGTCTTTATAGGTTTACAACCCTGTAGCACACAAGATGATCAGAGGTATGATATGTGTTTATTCTACTCATTCCCTAGTATTAGTAGACAAATGATCCATTCTTTCCTTTATCACTATACTCTTGGTGCGAGAGTTGGAGCTCCCACTTGAGGCACTATTCCAGCAACTTTGCCTTGAGGTTCTTACAAGGAACACTTCTTCAATACATTTTTATCAAACAGTAGTGAGAGATATTTCTTGGTAAAAATAGGTTCTTGTGGGACCTTTTGGTCACCACAATGGAACCTTATGATAAAATATTGGGAATATATTGGAAGTCTATGCTCCGATACCATATTGACCATCACCGGAGACAAGTCAAATGCATAAACATTTAAGGGACGATATTCTCCTTTTCTGGTGTGAGAGATCTCATGGTAGTTAAAGTGAATTCCATGAGTAGGAGGTAGCAACCCATAAGATATCATTTAGCGAGTGTAGCACTTGATACAACAGGATCTTCAAACATCTGTATTTCTTTAGTTGTGGGGGATTATATGGATGTCTTCCCCAAGGATGTTACGAGACTACCTCTGAGGCATTAGATGGATTTTTTCATTAACTTGCATCCTGAAACCACTCTAATATCTTCTAAGGCATATCAGATATCCCCTACCAGGCTTCGAGATATGTGGTTGTAGTTGGAGGACCTTCAAGATAAGGGTTTCATCAGAACTAGTGTGTCCCCCTGGGCACCTCTAATATTGTTCATGAAAAAGTATTACATGACCTTCTTACATTGCATGGATTATCATTACTTGAACCAAGTCACGATAAAGAAAAAGTACCCATTTTTTAGGATTTATGACCTATTTTACTAGTTTAAGGTGTGATATGGTTCTTAAAGATCAATCTATAGTCTTTCTACCACCATTTGAGGGTTTGTGAGGCTGATATTCCAATTTTGGATTTTTTATTTTTCTACAAACACTATGAGTTTGTACTGAAGCCCTTTGGGGTCATGAATTCTCCCACTGTGTTTATGTTTATGATGAACCAGGTCTTGTAGTGGTACTTGGACCAATTTGTTTTCTCTTCATCGATGAAAAGCTCATCTACTCTACATCAGAGTAAGAGAATTTAGAGTACTTGAGGGTGGTCCCATATTTTATTTGAGATCACTATATTTATAGGAGTCTCTCAAAGTGCCACTTTTGGATTCATGATGTTGAATTTCTAGGGAATTTAATTTCTATGAAAGGATTAATAGTCAATCCAACAAATATTGATTATGTGATTTCTTGGGGGCCACCCGAGATTCTGTCAAAGGTGTGAAACATTTCTGGTTTGGTAGGGTACTATATGTGATTTATCAAAGACTTCTCTAGAATCGTAGCCCCTTTGACTGCCCTGCACGGAAAGAGAAGTTATTTACTAGGTCTGAGAAGTTCCAAAACGAATTTTAGGATTTTAGGCTTAGGATAATGAGTTATTTAGTGTTGAGAATACCAGAGTAGGGTGTGGAGTTCATAGTTTATTAATATCCCTTGGGATCTGGGATTAGCTATGTGTTGATTTAGTTCTAGATAGTTATCACTTACATGTTGAGGCAGTTGAGAGCCCATGAATAGAACTACATGAACCATGAACTAGAGATCATATTGATAGTCTTCACCCTAAGGATTTGGAGGAACTACTCTCTAGGAGAGGGCTTTATGGTTTACTAAGACCAACAGAGTCTCATGTATGTCTTCACATAATGATACTTGAATCTAAGGTAGTGAGGTTGATTGGAGTTCCTGCAACACTAAGAATTTGAGATAGTATATACTCCAAGGAAGGGAAATTCTTTAGTAGATTCCCTTAGTAAGAAGTCCAATGATTGATTAGTGTAGAAGGCTTTGAATCATTTGGCCTCCTTGCATCTAACCCTGATGGAGAAGGAGGGTACATCTTTTCTTTAGTAGATGGTGTGGAATCCTTCGCCTCTTGAGTATGTGAGAGATTCTCAGCTGGGATATATTAACTATGATGTCTTACATGATTATATATCCATAGGTGTCTCACCATATGGATATTCTGAAGGAGTGAATCATGTCATCTAATTCTAGGGGTGAAAAGTGGTTCATGTCACATTGCGGGAGGAGGTGATGTGGGAGTTCCACACTTCTCCCCTAGTTGTGTATCCTTGTGTGGGGGAAATGTACTGAGAATTTCAGAGGTATTTTTCTTGGTTCGGAATGAGATGAAGTATAATGGAATTTGTCTCTTTGTTCCTTATCAATCAATAAGTGAAAGATAACCACCATGTTCTGGAAAGTTTGTTACTTCCCCTTGAGATGCCATAGCAGAAACTGGATGGCATATCCATGGACAATTTCATAGGGCTTACGCACATAGTGATGATCCATGATTCCATCTAGGTAATAGTTTACCAACTCATGAAGTTGTTACACTTTCATTCCATCAAGGACCAAAGATTAGTGGAGAGTTTATGAAATTTTTCCCTACGAGATATATTCCTCCTTCATGGGGTGCCCTCGACGATTCTCTCTGATCATGATTTCTAGTTTACATCATGATTTTGGAGATTCATGTAGTAGTAATTTGTAACCTAAATGAATATAATTATAGCCTTTAACTTTTATAGTGATGGGAATATTGATCTTACTATCCAGGTGTTGGAGGATATGTTGAGGGCACGCGTGTTAGACTTCAGTCAGAGCTAGGAGGATCACCTTCCCTTGGTAGAGTTTTTATATGAAAAAACTACCACTCTACCCTCAACATGACTGGTTTTGAGTCCTTTTATAGGATATTCTATAAGTCACCCTTGTGCTAGATATATATTTGAGAGTTATCTCTTGTGGGGGTTTAGATGGTGTATGTGAGGAAAGAGAAAGTCCAGTACATCTATGATTGAATGAGGATAGCCTAGAGAAGATAGTAATCTTACCCAGATCTCCATCATAATCTCTTAGAGTTCAAGCAAAGAGACCATGTTTTCATAAGCTTCTACCCAAGATGAAGTTTGTTTAGGTTAAACCAGGGACGTAAGCTATATCTAAGGTTCATCGGATCGTTTGAGATCATATATAGGGTTGGAGAGTTCAATTACCATCTTTCTCTACTCCCAAAGCTCAAACGGGTGAATGGAATCTTCCATGTGTCACATCTGTGATGATATGTGCATGACCCCACATGCGTCATCAACTGGGGTGATATGTACATCATGGATGGATCCACCTTTACGGAGCACCCGATGGTGATAAAGGATTGATATGAGTGGAACTTGCATGGATATACCATCCTCTTGTTTTTCATGTTATAGTTTCATGGGAACATATGGGAGAGTTGTTAGGAGTGGGAGATCCATGTGAGGGATTATTATCCCAAGTTGTTTTCCTAGTTTTTTCTTTTTTGGTTGAAAATATTGTAGGAGGAAATGATGTAGAGACCTGGTTATTTTCATTTAAGACATTGAAATATTTCAATATATATTTCCAGATCTAGGCGATGATACAACATACAATTTAAAGGCCCGGTGTTCCAAGAATTAATTTTATAAAAATATTTTATATATTTTATATCGTATGTGCATGATACCTCAAAAAATGGGATAACTCCTAAAAGGAAGATAAGATTGGAAATATGATAACATGGTTGAGTTTAAAACATAGTGTTTACCCTAGACGTGATCTAAAATGATTCAACATGAGGAATTCAAATCCCTTTCTCATTGGCGGCATGTTCAGTGAATTAAATTAATTAATTAATTTAATTAATTGTTTTTTAACCTAAAATGAAATGTCATAAATATATCACCATGGAAAACTACCAAGGGTTAGCCTCATAATCCTGGAAAGTTTCTATGGGCTCCCTCCTTCCTTCTGTAGGTTGACCTCATTGAACTATGGCAGAACTCTGGTTCAGAGTAGATCAGGATGCAGTGAATATTGAAATAGCTCCCAAATCATTGGCATAAACATTTTCCATCAAAGATCGATCCATAATTTATGTTAGACTCATAAATTAGTTATTTTACACCATTTTAATTAAATGTTTGAGAAGATCCCTCCTCTCTCTTGGATCTATTCCTATTTCAGTCCTTGCATGAACCTAGGTAATGAAATCTAAATTATTTTGTATTTTTTTATATAACCATGGTTTCCCCTTTCTTGATCGATTGGACAAGAACACTTGGAATCAGTCCTTAAAACTTGTTTTTATTCTTCTCTCACTATTTTCTTTGTTTTCTTCAATGAGTAGACCATTCTGTCTCAGTTAGATAATTTCTGGGAACTACCAAGATCAATCGGACTCCCATATTCATGGCTAATCGATAAAGCAAGAACGGATTCATAAGAAAACAATAAATTTGGAACTTTTCAGGATGAGGATGAACATTTTTTTATTCAAGATCAAAATATAAAATGTAAAACTATTGGAAGCATGCGAAACAATAGAGGGAACCCTGATGGTGTGAAGTGGTCAGTTTATAGTGAATTATGTCCAAGATCCATGATTCATTAATAGATATACTCATAACTGATGGATTCAAGGAGAGATCTATGCTGGTGATAGAAAATTCAATAATGGAAACTAGATCTTGGATTTCATAAAAATCTTGACTACACACTGTGCTAATGGACGAACAGATGATGTGTATCCCCCTCAGTGGTGTCACTAGGGTTTCAAAAAAGTTAAGTATGACACCGCGTGTAGCCCTCACTAACATGTTGTCTGTCCCTCCTTGGTTGGAAAACCTGTGTGATGAAGAATGCATGTGTAAGTGCACCTCCAGGTACACGACTGTGTACCCCGATACACAGACATGGGGTCCAGTATATAGACATAGGGTCTGGTACATGGACAAGGTGAGCATCCCATGACCCAGTATCAAGGTAGCATGGACATGTCGTGTTATACACCTACATTGTGTGTACTCCTACATGGTCATGATCTATATGTTATATAAGGACATCACTAGGTAGTGGAGTAGGACCACATGTAATATGGGTCACCTCACATGTTGTGTACTCATTTACCACCTTTGAGGAAAAATTTAATTTATGTATCTCATTAGTTTGAACATGCATTTTTTCCCATGAGTAGCGTATATTAAGTTTTTTTCATGTATAATGTGATGGTTCTCTAAGTTTTGTCTTTACAGATATGATGTGTAATATTTTGAGAATAACGCTTGACTAAGAGACTCTCAATGATGGAAACCATCAAGAGATATAACCAGATACATTTTTAGTAATTACCCTCTAGTAGGTCTGGGTAGTGGAGTTCCCTAATGATATTTTTGAGTTACCCTCTAATGGGGTTGGGTAGTGGAGTTCTTCTATGTTTGGGTCGGTACCCTATTGTAGGGCTAGAAATTAGAGTTACCTTATGATCTTTCTAAGTTACCCTCCTGTAAGGTTGGGCAGTACATATCCTTGATTTCCCGAGCTGTACCCTTAAGCAAGGATGGGTATTGGAGTTCCCCAATGTTCTTTTTGAGTTACTCTCTAGCAGGTCTTTGTAGTGGAGTTCCATGATGTTAAGGGTAGTACCCTCCACCAGGGTTGGGTAGTGGAGTTCCTCGATGACCTTTCTTGAGTGGTACCCTCTAGTATGACTAGGTAGTGGAGTTCCTCAGTGAATTTTATAGTGGAACCACCCCCAGACATTGTAGGGCATGGGTCCTCTTCATTGAGTTTGTGGCCCCCTCTACTGTGTGTCACATTGACGAGGTATGGTTTGACTTGCATGGTTACTTCCGGATAGACACGTGAGATACTAGGCATCAGTGATGGTCCCTTCAAACTATTCACTACTCTTCTTCTTGGGCTGATCTGTGGGATAGAGATCCCCTTACTCAGTCATTTGGGATTTTTGAATGAGACTATATATATATCCCTTTCTTCTGCATCCACGCCTAGGATTTGGTGACTGTCCTCCCAGGAGGGGAAAAGATGTGTGGGGTATTCTACATGCTTTATGTGTTTACCTTCTTGTATTTGGATGAGTCTATTCTCCAACTATATGTAGTGAAGACTCAATATCTAGTTCATATACTCATCGTGTCAATACCCTTATTCTTGGATGAGGTTACTTTCACTCATGGTTTGGGTTGATCTATTCTCTTTCACTATACCTTGTGTTATCTATTATTTTTCTCCTCTTCCTTTATCCCTTAGTGCCCCCCTCGGATTTTGGGGCATTTTACTAGGTACATATATACTCACCCCTACATGGGTTTTTCCTGAAGGTCACATGTCTTATGTAGATGAAGGATAGTTTGACCATTACTACGAAGGATCTTATTAATATAGAATTCTTAGATCGTGCATGTTTTTCGTAGCTTGGGATTTAGGAGCTGGGATACTTCATCTATTTACTTGTATAGTTTCATGTCTGTTTGGGACATATTTATTGTGGGGTGTGTATTTTTACCCTTTACATTTCAACATACACTACCATAATATTTTAATTTCTAGAGGTTTATGCATTCTTGGTTTACTTTACAGAAGTGTTGCATCTTTATCTTTACCTATACACTTTTTCATAGAGACGGTTGTGTATGTGTGTAAAGGTATTTAGGAAAAGGCCTCCCTAAGTTAGTTATGCTTTCAGTGCTTGTCATCACCCTCTGACCTATGGAGGCGGGCATGGGGTATTTGCGACATGAGCCCTAACTTGGTTCGTGTCATGAAAATTACATAAATTCATTACTTTTAAGATTACTTTAGAAGTTTCCATGGTTTTATTCAAAGAAAAATCATTTTGTAATATTTTTTAACATTTTAGATCATATATAATTTATTTCAAAATAAAAGGGTATTTTTATCATGAAATATTCCATTGCTATTTTAAATTCATTTTCATCTATATTAAAATCTTTGATGTTTCTTAGTCTTTTACTACGATATGATTCAATGATAAAATATTTATTATTTCTATATATGGTTGATGATTATGATTATGATATGTTTAGGAAACCCGTTTATTTTTCACAGGTTATTCTATGATGATATAAAGAATATTTTAGGAACAGGTAGAACACATGTGTATGATTTTCACTATGTGACAGGTGGTTATGTTATAAACCAAGGATGTGTGGTTATCTTATGAACAATATATCGATTAGTTTATTATATACTTCCAATACATTGGGTAAGGAATGAAATCTCATGAGATAATAAGAATTATAATAAAGATTGAACCCATTTTATTAACTTACTATGTCCACTATGATAGTTTTGTTAGTGAGACTTAACTAAGGAAAATATTTTCTATTCTTATGTGTCTTACCCAAATATATTTATTATTCTAATGCTATATTCTCATGGATAATGGTTTATTATTGATAAACTTTCACTCTTATGTCTTATTTATTTTATAAAAAAACCCTATCCCATGATTCATGATTGAAGATATTAGACTTATTGTGTTCGAATTTATCATGTTATGATCATGTTATCATGAAATTATTCTTTTGATCACTTATGCTTATTTATTTATATCTATTATGTTTACCCTTAGTAAGAATTTCATCTCTCCCTTTATTATGTTTTCCATTCTCTATAATATCATGGAGGGATATCTGAATGATTCCATATATATAATATAATAAATAAAAATGTTCTCACTATAATTAAAAGGTTTATTTCATGTAATAAAATTTAGTGTGATAATCATGTATGTATATATTATACTAATACTACTAAACTAGTTGATCATTGGGGTTATTATCTCTTGTATTTTATTCCAATGTATTAATATAACCACCAAATCTGGATTACTGGAGTTTGGTTGTTATAGTTGGTAGTAAATAATGTTTAGTAGAACACTTGGGAACTATATTTGTAAAATAATAGATTAGAGAACATAACACTATGATAGATTCTAGGGATAAGTCTATGTATGGGTTAATATCATGAATCTTTGGTAAAGTATGTATTTTTTGGTTTTCATAGAAAATTTATCCTTATCTGGATATTGGAAAGTCAATGTAGTTTGGGTATAAATGCACCTAGGGTCACAAATCTAAAATGTAGATCACGTATTAATTAAATCATCATTGGTACATGATGAGTGGTTCTAAGACAACACTCCTAACTAGAAACTCTTGTGGGGGATTTTTGGGTTAATTCACATTTTATTTATGAACCATGATGATAATTGAGAGGATATAACCTATAGTAACCAATGATGTACATAGTGATATGGGATAATCATAATGTGTCATGGGTTTATAATTATAAGGTTGTTCATATGTTTAAAGGCATAGATGTCTCTTTTGAGGTTTTATATGCTGGTATTTTAAGATGATTAATAATATTATATGAGACAATTATAGAAATAAATCCATTGTTTTTATTATGTATTTTATTGAAAATGTTTTTTGAGTAAGAATGATTTTATATTTTATAGAAATAAGATTAATGGTATTAATGGCCTTTTATTTATAAAATAATTTTGATGGTAATATAATTAATTGAGATAAAATGGTTATAATATTTTGGGAACATGTTTTTTATCATATAGATAACCATGGGATTAAAAAGTGATTTCGTGACTAGGTGATTAAGTCTATTTTTAAGTAGTGCATTATATTGGTAATACTATACGATTAAGGTAAAAAGAATTTTGGAATGAATATTAAGTTAATTTATTGTAGTATATAAGATTTTATTTTCTTTTTATAGTGATTTGAGTTATTTTTGGAAAGTATTAACATGTTTTAAGAGACTATATGATCATCATATTCACCTGTTTTCTATGTGACATTAGGAGCTAATTTATTTTGTTTTAGGATAAATGTTAAATTTGATATTGGAAAAAAATATGTTATCAAGTATTTATTGTTTTAGGGGTTTTAACTATTTGAGACATATTTGACAGGATTATTAAAGTTAACTATGCTGGGAATGGTTTAAGTTGAAATTTAGGTGTTATTATTGAGGTTTTAAAGAATAATGTAATATTTCATCATATAAATATTTATCCATAATGGATAACTTGTTCTAAACATTTTGGTTTTAGTAAATATCTAGAGAGTTAAAGAATAAATTATTATTCTTTTATGGATCATATTATCAATTAAAAGTTTATCTTAGTGCATTGATCATGAAAAAATAAATTTAAAATTTCATTTCTGGGAGAAAGAGATGAGATATAAGCAGAAACTGATCAAATAACAACCAAAGGGTGAAATTATTCTAAAGAAATAGAAAGATATAAAGTATATTTTCTTATGTTCTCTATCTGGATAGTAAACTAATCCTTCAACTCATGTAAAAGGATCGTGGAATAAAAAAATTATCCTTTTACCTTCATTTTTGATGAATTAATGGTCTTATTTATTCTTTAATGATTTATGATTTTTTGTTCATTAACTTTCCCATGATCATGTTCTCTATCACTCTATACTGTTCCTAGAACATTATTTTTCTCCTCAATTTATATATTTTACTTCCCAATAATGTGATCCATACCTAATATCCTGATTTTGTATTATCTTAGGTAACCATTATATTTCCATCTTCCCCATTTTAGAGGAAGTTTAGTTATCCCTTTGTTAGATGTCGGTTTTTAATAAATATATTTTTAAATATTAAACCTTTGATTATCATGATAAAAAAATTTAGGATGAAATTTATTTAACAAGGTATAATGTATCACCCAAAACATTTAGTTTAAAATAATACTATTTTTGACATCTTGATTAACATACAACACTGATTTTAAAGAGAAATGTTATATACTATAAAAATATAATTATTTCAATGTGGCTATTAAAACCTAGTTGTTAAATTGGACGTATGAATAAGAATAATCTCATTATGAAAAATAATTATTGAGTTTTTATATAATTTAAATATATTTATTAATTTATAATAGATATCATTAAATTTAATGTAATGTTATTTCATGCTTTAAAAATATGTTTTCTTCAAAAAAAGTAATTATTGTATTTTTGGATGGAAATTATAAATAATTTATAACATTTTTAGAAATTTTATTTGAAGGAATTAATATCTTTTTCTAAATCATTATTTCTATATCGAAATAGGGTAATGTTTTGGTATATTTTATAAAATTATTTATTTTTAGTGGATTGTGAAAATACAAATTTTTATAAAATTATAATTTATTTAAATCAAGTACTTTAAATTTACACTCTAATATAGATTTGGTTATAAAGTAACATAAGGTATATTTTATTCAATAGAATATAAATAATTTTGTAGGAATCCACATTGTATTTTATTCTTCTGAAATTTTATTTTGGCTCCAAAAAACGTAATTTTATAAAGTAGTTTTTCATTGGGTATCAGGCATTGATATTAAACACTATTCATTTAAATTCAATAAATTGAATGCTAAAAAATAAATTCCATATTTTTAATCTTGAATTTTATGTTTTTAAAATATATCCTTTTTCTTTTTAGTCATTTTGAATAGTAATGTAGTAAATATTTGTCATCCTAGTAAGGGTAAAATGGGTAAAATGGAATTACAACTAAGATATAAGGGCTAAAAATCTCTATAACACTTTCCTATATCCTAATAGATGAGTGGTTTTCAACCAAATAAATCTTTTATACTAAAATATGTCATTGTTTCACATACATTTGATTTTAAAATTTATATTATTTTAGGAAAAAATATAATTACCAAATGTCAATTTCTTAGTTTTAATTTCTATTATATGTTTTATAGTGTTCAGAAGAATTTATAAATGAATATACAAGTTTATTTTGAACTTAAATAAATTTATTTTTACTATATTAATGTATTTTTAATTTTTAGTGATGATATATTTACCTTAAATGCTTACGCAATTCCAATACTGTGTTTATGAAGATTTTAGAAAATCAAGTTAAATTATTTAGGAAAATAATATTTTTATGAATTTTTTTATTCCACAAATGTTTTTATATTAAAATCCCATTTTCCCTGATTTTTTTAATTCAAATTATATAAGTTGTCATAAAAATTATATTAATTCTATTTATGATAAATAATATTTCATTAAATGGTTTAGAAAAAACATAATATTGAAATAAGAGAAGTGGGATAGGAAATGGAAGGACATTTCATACTTTGACTACGTTTGAGACACTTTCCACCTTATAAGTAAACTTAGGATCCTTAAGTCTAACAAATCTGTTACTATAGTTAAGGTTAAAAATTGTCGATGGAGAAGTTAAACAAAAAATATAAGGCATAAAATGTAACATTAAAATCTATAAATTTATTTTTTGAATGGATTTATACTTTATAATTTCTTAGATTTAAATTTATATCCATTTTGTTCCACTTGAAATGATTATGATATTTGTTTATATTTAAGTATTTTATATAATTCTATGAGTGTATTTTCCCTCACTTATAATAGGTAACTGCTCTTCTCCTTTATACAAAAAGTTTAAACCCTCTATCAGCTATGACCTACAATAATACCTTCTTGGATTCCTTCAATGTTTCCTACAGCTACTGGTCCTCCCCAAATAAAATCCCAATGATGATTAATGTTTAAGTTACATAAGGTCTCTAAACGAAGAGGTAATCGTCTTACCTAGCTCTTTGAAAGTATATTTCATATTAGACATCCTATAAATGTATTTTATCCCTAATAACATGATGAATATAGTATTTTAAATATAGTAAAGTATTATTATGATTATGGTAAATTCATTTTTCATCTCTTTTCCATAAAATGGTAAACGAAAGTATCACTCAGGCATACATGTAGACTACCGTCTCCACATAGTGATATGATTAATTTTTTATAGTCATATAACACTTTTGTTTATTATGAGTGATTCAATGTATATATATTATATTTATAACATAATTATTCTTATAATATTATAATATCTTATATACTTTCTTACCTTCCCATCATTTGAAAAATGATAACATCACTTGTGTGTATGTGTGGAATACCACCTCTACGAAGTGATGTGATTTTTTTTATTTCCTCTATCAATTTCATGTATTAAGGATATATTTATTTATTATATATGATATTTAGGATATAATAATGATTTTTTAAATGTGAATTATTTTTTACCTTTATTTTGGTCCACTGATCGAAAGTTAGAAACATCACTCATGTGTACGTACGGATTACCATATACTAGAAGTGATGTAATTAATTTTTCATCACTAATTTATAAGAATGGTAATAAATATTATATAATGATTACATATTATACATATAAAATGATTAAAATTATAAAGATAATAAAACCATGATCAATGTACAAGGATTGGAACTGATTCATTGAAACATGTATGAAAAAATAGTTATCATTCGCAACAATGATTTCAATAAAGAATTGTTAAAAATGGTGATAAGATAATATAAAGAAATAATATATGGTATTATGTGTATAAATATGGTTCTGTTATATATTTATAATAAATTAATATTTATGATTCAGATGTTTTGAACCCATATGATGCAACACGAGAGTTATGGTAAGGGGTTCTCCTCTCACTTTTATTCATGTGTGACATATGTCATATTCACCACACATTTCTTCTTTTTGATTTATAAACTTACCATGAATTTGTTTTATAATGATATTAATGTAAAATATTTTGATTTAAAATTTTATTTATATTTATCTCTTTCATAATTTTTTTATTTAGAGATTACTAAATTGGTAAGAGTTTATGTTACAATCTCATTTATTATCGGGATTGGATATACAAAATTTCTATTGAGGGAAATTATAAAAATATTATACTTCGAAACCCATACATATTTTTCTCCACTTGAAATTTCTATAATAATTATTTATTTTTATAGGTTTCCTATCTTTGGTAATTAAAATTATTGAGATGAATCTTTTAAAGAAAAGGAGTACTTATTTATTCTTTGGTCAATGAACTTTTTATTTCATGTACATGCTCTTCAAAAACATTTATGAATGTTTTTTTTCTATAAATTAAATTTAAGAAAAAATCATTACACTTCAATTTATTTAAAAACGATTAAAATAAATATTTCCAAAACAGATCTTTTTTTAATTTTTAACAAAGTGTGGAAATTATAGTATATTTTAATATTTATGGTATAAATTATTATTTTTTCATCATGATTTTTTAATATTTGAAACTTTATTCTAAATTTTACATAGTAATTTATAAAAAAATCATTAATATTTTGGAAATTTTTATATTTTGAATAAGATATTTTAAAATGAAAAGAGTATTTTACTCAATAAATGTTCTTGTGATCATTTAAAAGGAATTTTCATCCATCATAAAATCATTTGATAGTAATTATGTTTTACAGGAGATCTGATCCAATGATAACATCTTTATTCTTTCTTTTTATGTTTTATGATTTTAATGATGATATGTTTATGAACCCCATTTATTTTCCATGGGTTATGTTATGATGATATGATGAACGTTTTGTGATCTTATGGAACATATGTGTATAATTTTTATTATGTGATGGGTGGTTACCTTATAAACCAAGGATGGGTAGTTACATTATAATCCAAGGATGGGTTGTTCCATTATAAACATAGGATGGATGGTTATGTCATAAACTAGATATGGGTAGGTTTTTAATAGTCCTCCATTGCATTGGGAAAAGACTGATATCTCATGGGTTAATATGGAATGGAATGGGGAGTAAACCTAGTTCCGTAAGGGACTACATCCACTATGATTGTTTTGGAAGTGATCCTTAACTATGTAAACAATTTTTGATTCTTATGTGTATTCCAAAAACATATGTATTATTCTTATGATATGTGATCATGGATCGTGAATCATTATTGATGATTCCAAACACTTATTTCATATTAATTTCATAGAAAATCCGTATTCTATGCTTCATAATTAAAGCTCTTTGACTAATAAGATATGACTTTATCAAGTTATTCTCAGGTTATCATACTCTTATTCTTATACTCACTTAATGTTATTAATTTATATCTCTTATATTTACCCCTTTTTAACATTTTATATCACCTTTATTGTATTTTACTTTCACTAATACCAAGAAGAAATCTATGAATTATTCTATTTATAGACAAGAAAAAATAATAATGTTCCCACTAGAGTCCAAAGTTATATTTAATATTTTAAAATTTATTTGGAGAATCATGTACATATCTATTTGACGCATGCCTTTCATAGGGCATGGAAAAACAATTATTTCTTTTGTTAAAATACAGTAATGTGGTTGACCTAGGATGTATCCCGAAGAGGAGTGCAAACAAAATAGTTTGTCACTTTTAAACAAGGTTAAAAATGGTGTGTTTGAAAAGAAAATGATTGAATGGACATCCAAATGATTGAAAAACTATGATACTAAAAGGATTATTAGGTCAGGCTTAGTTTCCCAATTTTATTTCTATCCCTGTTCAATTTAATTTAAACCTCTTATTCTTAGTTGATTAAATTGAGTTTCCACAATCATTTTCTCTCACCTCCTTGGTAAAATTATGAGGGTGAGAGAAAACCTTACCAAAATCTTGGTTTGGTCAACTCTCATTCCATGTAAAAAATATTTGTATTGAATATCCTTAATTGAAATGGGAAACACCTGATTGGGTCTTTTTTATCCCAAAAAAATCAAAAACATACACTACACCTTTTACACATACTAACGATCATCGAGTACTTCACCACTAATCCCTGATTTATTACATCATATATAAACTAGAAATTAGTGGAGGAAGATAATGATTATTTTACCAAGGAAAAAATCAATAATGGAATTAAAATTCAAGAATGATCACACTTGATAATAAAGGTTTCTATATGAAATTGAAAACAACTTTGAAGAAAAAATAAATTTCAATCAATTACATTCAAGAACTCAAGAATTACATAATAGAAAACAAACCCTTCCCCAATCACTCAAAATTTTTACCCCACCAAGGTAAGGGTAATAGAGATGAATGGGAAAGAATAAGGCATTAAACAAATATGAAAAAGAAAAGAAATAAATGATAGAATGTAGGAAATTTCTCCTCCTTGGTGTCCTAGAAGGAATAGGAAGAAATGAGAGATGTTTTAAGGGGGAGGAGCTCTCCTCCTTTTATAGCCATAATTGTTTCCCCAAATGTTGATGAGTTTTATCCCCATTAAATTAAATCTTTATGCATTTTACCATTATTGTATATTGTTCATAATTATCTTGTTCGTTTTCCCTCAAAATCTCAGAGAATGTGGACAAGTATTTCGACAGTTATGCCCGTTTTACACTGACCATTTATTATGTCCTTTTAGACTCACCAAATCGCAAACCTCTAGATTAGGATGATTTAATGGCCCCTTAAACTGAAAATTCATGCATGCCTTCCTTCATGAAAGTTGTTCCAAAACTACATATTCGTCCACCAACCTAATTTCAAGTCATCTGGTCCCGTAATGAACTACTTATAGACCCCCACCAAAACTCGGTAGATCAGTAAATAGTTTTCATGGTCCATGCTATGAGCTTCTTTTGAGCTTCCATATGGCCAATTCAGCTTTTGGTTCAAAAGATTGAAATAAATCCATGAATCTTCAGAATCATTAAAAAAATGATTTTTTTTCAATTCTAATTAGTTTAAAATATGTTATTTCCAAAATACAAAAATAATATAAGAGTTAAAAATCCAAAATGGTCCATTTTTACTATTGAGCACAAAATAACACTAATACCATAAAAATGCAGCAATTCGTCTTAATGTAACACTTTTCTGGGTTTAAAACAATTAAATTCAATGTAAATTTAATTGAAAATATTTTCTCTATCTATTCCCCCACACTTCGCACTTGGACTCCTAGACAAGTAAACATCAAAATCAAATCAAATCAAATCCAAAACACATACTAATTAGATCTACCAAATATATACTAAAAAGAAAAAAGATATCCTGACTCATCAAAAAAATTATTTCATGTTATCCATTTTAGATTATTAAATATATTTATACTTAATTTCTTATTCAATGCACACAAAACACCTACCTCACATGAATGTTCTCTCATATCACAATTGTAAATGTTTAACAAGGCTTTTGTCATCCAAACTCACACAGGAGTCACCATAGGCTTGATATACTCCTACTTCTCCACCCGATGTGAGTCATGGAAATTTGTTTCTAATAAGGACTTTTCAAGGTTGTTCTGTGGATTTCGATTGGTAGGATTTACATGTTAAATATTCAGAGGCCGAAAAGGAGGACTTGGCTCTTTTTGAAGCAAAAAAAACATGATTCTAATTTTCACTCAAGAATGGTCTCCTTCTCTTCCCCTTTTTAGAAAATTCGATTCATCGTCATGAGAACTCAAGGAATGTTCATGCCATTTACCATTTCACCGGAAATATTTTTTCTCAAACATTGTTTTTTTAAGATCCAAATAGGCATGTCTTTCTTTTTTTTTACATTGGCATCTCCAGAAAGGCACAACTTATTTTATCATGAAAGCTCCAGAAAGGCACATATTTTTACAAAATTAACTCTTCAATATAAAATAAGCTCTTCAACATTTTATATTCCAACAAAAGTATCACCAAATGAGGTATTACACCACATGGAATCTTCCCCCACACTTAAGTTCAACTAGATCATGCAATTTCATTTCAAGAGTAGGTTGTATAGGGAAAATTGGCTTGTAATTTGGCTCAAACCTATAAGGAAATTCTTGTATTCTAATGGAAAATTTAGGATAAATGTGTAAGGTAGGCCATAAAAAGGTTTATTTTTAAAAGGGGTCCTAAAACCAAATAAATGCCTCAATCGTGTAAAACAAAAGTACCTCAAACTCTCAGGTTTTGAAAAGAATAAATCAAATTCTAGTTCAAGAAATCATGGTTTGGTTCCCTCAATAATATTTTTGAATGTAAAGAATATGAAAAAATGGTAAATAATCCTTATAGAAATGTGATTTCAAAAATAAATACAGTGAGAGTTTCATGAGATTTTAAAAATCAGAGTAATTTTCATGAAATTCCAAAATATTTGTACTTGAATCAAATTAATTTCAGCATTCATTTAATCTCAGACTCATGGAATAGATTGGTTCACTCATTGACATGATTTTAAAAAATAGAAATGATAATCATTTTAGCTCAAATGATTTAACATCACACTACATTTCAAAAATAAACCCACAAATATCTATAATTGTTTTTTATAAAAATAGTAAACCAAATAAGAAATGGAAATACTAAACAAAAAAGGTCCCCCCAAACCTAAATGATGCAGTTTCCTCAGTTCATTCAATTGGATTTAAAATTTATAAATATTTTTTATTGTTTCACAACAAATAAGTAAGTATAAAATAGTGGTACGACCTTACTTATTGGAAATGTAACATTGAATTAGGATCCTAAGTTTTTCACTTTGAAAGCATAATAACTATAAAAGGATAAGATAATAAATTTATTAAAAAAAATTAAAATATAATTTGAATAAGAAAATAAGGATAAATCATGGTTTAATCCCCCCAAGTGGGCCTTGGGTTTTGACTATCATCATATGGGTAGTTCTAATCGGTTATCCCAAATTGGATGGTGGGTGAAGTTTCTTTCTAATGAACCAAAACAATTATTCTTTCCACTATGAACTTGTTCCTTTTTGTTGAGTACATCATGGATATTTCATACAAAGTCCACCCCTATTGTAATGATATACAACATGCATATTGTGGTAAGGATAGTTAATGAGGAATCCTCTTTATTAGTTTCCACTTGCACAATATCTTTTTCATTCACCCGTGTATTCTCAATGAAGGATGAATTAGTGTAATATTCAATGGGAATGTTAGAGTTTAATTCAATTTGAAAAAAAAAAAAATCATGAATAATCAATATCAAATTGTTCACTTTCAAAATAATCATCTTGTGTCTCACTTTCCTCTTGAAAATCCACTTTTATCTTCTTAGGTACTCCCTCCAATAAATGTTCTACAGTTTTCGGGATCTCTTGATGTTCCTCTTTGGATGAATATTCTTTTTCATAATCTTCCTCTAAGGAAATACATGTGTTGGATAAATATGAAAAATTAAAATAAGGGGAGGTAATAATCAATTCTGTTTCAACCAAATCAATAGATAATGAGTTCATGAAAATATTATCTCCATGGGTTTGTTCACGTTCAATTGCTTCTTCAATGGGAGATTACACTTGTAGTTGAATTTCCCTAGATAGTGGTAGCTAGTTAGACACCTCGGACATATCTTCAAATTCCACAGCTAGGGTCATTTTTTCCATCAATGTTGATGAATCTAGTACATTATGATGAATAGTTGGATTAAGTAGTTCCTCACACTCATTCCAGAAGTTATCTAGATCTTTTTTATCTCCCATTTGTATTTCAATTGCTAAATATTTTTTCAAAAATATTCTACAACATTGATTGAGCTGGGATCAATGGATCTTCTTTTAATTCCATCAAAGCCTCCATGGGTTCTTCATCTTAAAGAATTTGTGAGGATACTTGCACATTCAATTTTTCTAGGTCTGGTTCTTGTTTGGGCTCTAGTTTTTGATCTTGTTATGCAAGTACTTGTTCCATTATCCACACTATTTTTGTCTCTAGGTTTTGAATTGTTTGACTAATTCTTTCAAATTGGTCTTCAAGATCGTTATGTAATTTTTCTTCTTGGTGTTCCACCTGTGAAATCTCATTTTATACCTCAACCATTTCATGATAAATTTCTAGAAAATACTCCTTGAGTTCAATTAATTCTATGTCCAAACCCTACAACACTAGGTATTTGAGGTTCTCTTCAAGGTTTTGAATAAGATCTTTTAATTTGTCCTCCTTGATGATTTGGATTCGAGATCCCTGAATTTGTTTATCCAAGAAAGAAACTCTATACACTATAGACCAGGGTGATTAAATAATTGGTTTGTGCACTTGTGGGTAATTGTTCCTTGAATTAATTAAATAATCATTGGAAAGAATCATGGTAAAATAATTTTTTATTTTTTTTATATTTCGAAAAAAGTCAAATATTTACAAATAAAATGCGGCACTTCCTCCCTAGAAATGGTGCCAATTTTTATGCACACTTGTCGTAGGGAATGTAAAAACAATTATTTTCTATGTTAGAATTCATTAATGTGGTTATCCTAGGATGTCTCCCAAATTGGAGTGCACACAAAATAGTTTCTCACTTTTAAACGAGGGTAAAGATGGTGTGTTCGATAAAAAAATGATTGAATGGAAATTCAATTGACTGAAAAACTATGATATTAAAAGGGTGATTGGTTCGGGGTTAGTTTCCCAATTTTAATATTATCCTTTTTCAATTTAATTTAAACCTCTTTTTCTTAATTGGTTAAAGTGAGTTTTCATAATCGTTTCCTCTCACTTACTTGGTGAAATTATGATGGTGAGAGAAAACCTTACCAAAAAACTCTTTTTGGTCAAATAACATTCCATGTGCAAAATAGTTGTATTGAATATCCTCAATTGACATGTGAAACCCCCGATTGGGTATTTTTTATCTTAAAAAATCAATAACATCTACTACACCTATTACACGTACTGACGATCGTCGAGTACTTCTCCACTAATCCCTGGTCTATTCCATCATATATAAAACATAAATTAGTGGAGGGAGATAATAATTATTTTACTTAGGAAAAATGAATAATGGAATTAAAATTCATGAATGATCACACTTTATAATAAATCCACTATATTAAATTGAAAACAAATTTAAAAAAGAATTAATTTTCATTCTATTACGTTCAAGAAGTCAAGCATTAAAAAATAGAAAACTAACCCTTACCCAATCACTCAAAATTTTTACCCCACTATGGTAAGGGTAATCAAGATGAATGGGAAAGAAGAAGGTGTTATAAAAATATATAAAAGAGAGGAAATAGAATAGAGAAAAACTAAAAAAAATTCTTCCTTGGTGTTTCAGAAGGAATGGGATGGAATGAGAGATGCTTTGAGAGGGAGGAGCTCTCCTCCTTTTATAGCCTGAATTTGTCCCCCGAAGTTTGATGAATTTTATATCCATTAAATTAAATATTCATGTGTTGTAACCTTATTAAATTTTGTTTATAATTATCTTGGCTGTTACCCCATAAAAACGCATCAGATTTGGACATGTCTTTCAAGAGTTATAACCATTTTACTCTTACCATTTATTCTATCCAGTCAGACTCTACAAATCGAAAACCTCCAGGTTAGGGTGATTTAATGACCCCTTAAACAGCCAATTCACACATACTCACATTCATGAAACTTGTTCCAAAAAGTCCTCTGCATATACCCACCGAATGTCAGAGCATGTGGGCCAACAATGAACAATGTATGAACCCCACACCAAAACTCGAAAGAAAAGTAAATTGTTTTCTTAGTACAACCTATAAGCTTATTTTGAGCTTCCATGTATCCAATTCAACTTTTGGTCCAAAAGGATGAAATAAATCCATGGATGTGTAGAATCAGAAAAATAAATAATTTTTCAATTTATATTAGTGTAAAAAAATTTGTGGAAAAAATATAGAAATAATATAAAACAGTTAAAATTATGAAATGGGTCATTTTTATTATTGAGCACAATATAACACCAATATCATAAAAATGCAGAAATTCATCTTAAAGTAACACTTTTTTGGGTTTAAAATAATTAAATTCAATGTTAATTTAATTGAAAATATTATATCTATCACTAGTCTCTAAATAAAACTAAACTAGTCAACCCTTTAAGATGTTATGTCTTTTATATTATTCTAATGTAATAAGATAAACAACAACTCTAGGTTACTGGAGTAAGGGTGTTATAATAAACCTGTAAATTATAAATCTCTACTCAGTAAAAAAATTATATTTAAAAGAACATCCATTACCTCATTTATATCATAAATATTCTACATGATTTAAATACTATTATATTATCTCATCAAGGAACATGAGGGGTGGGTTAAGTAGGATTTCATGACTGATATATTCCCTCCTCCATTAACCACTAGAAATCCTAGTAGCAAATGAAATATTGGTCATCATGTATAAAGACCTAAAATCCAACAAAGGATTTATTTTTTATTTTTTTATTATTTTGTTCCCTTTCATAGACCCATGTATCGGTAAAAATACTATCTTCCATTATTAAGAAAACTAAATCCAACTATATATCTCTCCATAATAGATTATATTATAAAATTACTTACATATACGTCCAATATGTGTTAATACCCAATATAAAATAATATTTATAAAGTACATATGCTCTATGAATGATCAACTAGGAATTTATACACTTCATTATTGATCAACAAAAATGCTCCACTAAAATATTAATATAAAATTATTTTAAAAATGATAAAATTTCATTATAAAGACTTGTTGAAATCATTTATTTAAATTTTAAATTGTAGATACACTCTCAAGCTATAATATCCCATAAAGTAAGAAACATATTAATAATTTTTTATTTCAAACAATATTTTTGTGTGTCTTCTTTATTATCATTATTTTACATTTTGACTTATATACATATTTAAAAAAATAATAAACAAATATTGTGAAATACCTTAATATAAAAAACATTTAGGACATGACTACTATAGTAACTTCTCTAACTTTATAGAAATCCAAAATGCCTTCTTAGAATTTGGATTTACATTTTTGGTAATAATCTCTATTGATTTCCTACATCACTTCATTAACATGTATAGAAAATAAATCCCATTATAACAAAACATCATTCCAGCTAAATATCTTAATAGAATATTAAATTAAAAGAATGCATTAAATCAGGATCTATTTGAAAATAATCATAATTAAAATTATCATTAAATTTGAACATAAACATTACACAAATATAATAAATCATATACTATAATAAAAATAAAAAACCCCACATTATAAGAAAGGAATTAAAATGACATAAAACTGAGGAAAATAAATAAATTTGTTAAATAAACAAAACCTAGTTTAAGTACATGTTTGATACAAAGCCAAAATATTCTTATAAAATATTAGATATAGATAAAGAAACTAGATTTAGTAACAAATTTGGAATATATATAGGAATTTTATTGGTATTTTATAATATAATTCCATAGAACTTTGGTTAATACCACAGTTAAATGGGAAAAAATATAACCACTAGTTCTACTAGAATGTTCCAACAAATCCATTTATGTATTCAAAATATTTGATATCAGAATCTAAACTGACGTAATGAATGGCCTAGTTTATTATTTAGAATAAATAACATGTTTCACATAATTAATGTTCTGGTTTATGCTGTAGAAGATTGAACCTTGTGAAATATTTTTATAGATATGTAATTAATAGAAAAAGATATCCTCATTAATTCTATTTGATCGTTAGTTAAAAATTAAAACTATTGAGTCTCTTTCTTTAAATGAATTCTTCTAAATCTAATGTTTTGATAAATTAAAACTCACTCCTTATTTTTTATATCTAATTTCCTGATGTTTTATTAGTTCTATTTTTTTGAAGATTGTACTTTGTAATCACATGTTTTGGAGATATGAATTTTAACAATGAAATTTATAGAACCTAATGAAGTCAACTAAACTATATCAAATAAAAGAGATATTTTAAGATTCTATTCTTGTTACATGTCCCTAATAATTGTAGGGATTTTATCACAAAAAATATTATACATTCATAATAAGGATTTGAATAAAAGATGCAAGATCTATAATAGTTTCAATTATGATATATATTACCTTTGTGTTTGATAGATTCTTATATTAATTTGTTTTTAGTGTTTTTCTCAGATGTTTTGTGTGAAATTAGATTATTATGAAATCTATAAAATATCATATTGTAATATTTTTCTTATGATCATGTGTGATAAATGATATTCTAGGGATATAAATATGTGTGCTTATGAACTCTTATTTTGATGAATTCTAGGGACATGACTTTTTTGTAAATCAATTGATTAAAGAAGAGCTTAGGGACCGATATTTATGTTATTGAAATCTATATAAGAAGTTTTGGTTTATATTTTCATCTTCATAATAGTTGGATTGAAAAATTTCAAAGGTATTCAAATTAATATCTCTTGGAACTATATACTTATCCTCTTACGTATTTAGATTAAAAGAAAATAATTACTTTAAATGAAACTATTGATATCATATATAATATCTTTTAAAAGAGCTTACATATTGTTTTACCAAAATCCATTGCATTATTTTCAATTATATTACTATGATTATGATTGGGTTGTTTACCTCATATAGTTTATAACAATTGAGTAATTTAATTTCCATGGATTTTTTTTTTATTTTTTACAATCTTATTAGTTTGTAACTTCTAACTTCCAAACTATTTACTTTTTTGAGTGTGAAATTTTGTAATATTTTTTAAACTCCAATTCACCCTCACTTGGACCATCTATATCTAAGACAAAATGATGTTAGTGTATGGTTTTTTTAATGATTTCAAGTGTTTTTTGTGGTACATATTTTGTGTTTTCAATATTAAAGATACCTCAAATATTACCTCAAATGATTTTATTTCATTTTAAATGGGAAATTATAACTTTTCAAAATAGTATATACTTAATATGTAACTGTCATTATTGTAACAGTTATATTCTATTTTTGAAAATAGATTATGAATTTATTATTTTCTTATATATTTATTATATTTTTTTTCTCACAATCACTTTACATACCACATATTATGTTTCAAATGGTCACTTTACTTACTAAATAGTTATCTCTCACAGTAGCTTCATCAGTGTCACCTAGTTTCTTTAGGATGCTAGTTAATTTTTCTTAAAATCCATCAATTTATCTTATGGTCAATTAAATTTTCTTCTTATGAATAATCCATTTTCCTACATACAGTTAATTTAACTTTTCCATATGATTAATTCCTAATTTTTTGTACAGATTCCTATCATCTTTTGGTCTACTATTTTTTCATTCGTTCAATACCTCGTAGTCAATTATTTTCTTCTTTCAATCAACTTGATATCTCACGGTCGATTGATTTATTTATATAGTTGATCTTCCCTCACAGCTAATTAAACCTCTTAGTCAGTCTATATGGTCAGTCTGTCACATGGATGATCCAATACTTTTAAAATTTCTTGAAATTAATGACTTCTTTTATTTTCATGTATTCTGATATTTTCTTTTACTTCATTTTTTTAAAATTTGTTTAAAAAAAATGTATTAATTTATTTATTTCATAAATACATATATATATTATATTAAAAATTTGTGATGTAATTTTATAATTTTTTTAGCACATTTGAAAGGAGATTTAAAATTTTATTCTATTTTCTTATAATGTAACAATATAAAGATTTAATATTTTATATTTAATTATTATGAGTGATTTATTTGTTTTACTAATTTTTAAATAATTATATATTTTGAACATACTTTATAAAATTTGTTTTATATTTTATTAATATGGTATTATTGATTTTATATCTTTATCACATATTTTCATATCTACATGCATATTTAATTTTTTTCAAAATTAAAATTTGAATTTTATATAAGGAAGTGATGAGATTATTATGGTATTTCTTTTGATCAGCTATTATAGTGGGGTTTTTCAAATTTTATACAATGAATTCAAATTTTTTAATAAGTATGTATATTTTTAATATCAATTATTATTATGGAATGATAACCTCTCTCTCTCTTAGATAATTATGTTCGATGTTTTGAATTTGAATTATCTAACAAATTTCTTGGTTTTTTGGAGTTCTTTTAGTTTTATTTAAAGGGGTTCAAGACTAATTAAAGGAGTAAGAATACTGCACTGGTTTCATGAATTGTTTTTATGAGAACTTTCGAAATTTCAAATTGATGTGTGATTATGTGAACCTATTTTCATATACTGGATGATATCTCAAAGGGAACAAAAACATATTCGACTACGAATACTACCTTTAAAAGATGAATTGATCCATTTCTGAATGAACCAAAGGTTGTACACTATCAATCTCCATCAAATTATTCTACCTAGATATATATAAGTTTTTAATAATTCCATTTATAACTCTCATTAGTGATTAAACATTCAAATTATGATTTTCCTAACAAAATCATTCCCTCTATTTCGGTTATGACTCTTAGATTCTAATGTCCAGAATATTCAATTTGTGGATCCTAGTATAGAAATTCAGTAATTATAATGGTTTCTGAATCTCTATTCAAAATTCAGGGTTCTCTATTTATACATATATTAGATAAAGTTGTTGTAATTGGGTTATGATTCCCCTTTAAAAATCAGGTAGTAAGTAACACATATCTTAAAGAGTAGAGAGGTGTAAGGGTATAAATAGGTTCATATTGAACCAAACTACTATAAAATTATACATGTTCATTATTTTATTTTTTGGGGTGAATATTATAACTTGTGGTTTATGAAAACTAACTTAAATAATATTTTTTTTAAATCTTTAATTTGGTCTATTCACCCTCCCCCCTTTTGACTAACTGACATCACCATATTGGTCTTAAAACATGGCATCAAAGCACAGACCTTGTTAAGGATAGTTTAGTTTAGATACCTTTTTTTACAAAATTTAATATCCTAGACCTAACAGTCTATATAAATAAATATTTATAATATGGAAATAATGAATGTGAAAGATTGATGAATTCCATAAAATCCACCACATTTTGATTGAAATGATTATGGATAGTGGTATTCTAGAATGGTGGAATACCTCAAGCAACTCCGTATTAATCACTGGAATACAATGGTAAAACAATATAAATTACCTAATTATTACCCTTATTTACTTACTAGAAATGAATCTTATGATTATGTTTTGAATTATAAAATTATGAATATTTTACATTTTTATGCTAACATAAATGACTTTATTCATGTTTATGCCTATAAGAAAAATCATGAGATATGTAAAATTCTAAAATTTACCCACCTTATCTTAAATAAGATCATTTTACCCAATCTTGAAATACTTCAGGTAGAGTATTAAAAGTTTAATATGGGTGAAGTTAAAAGTCCAACTACATGTTCAACCAATTCACTAGCATTATAAATGAAATGAATTTCCTTCGATAAACATTAGAGAATTCCTTGATTATTGACCGATTACTAAGAGAACTATCCCATAAATGGCTTGCAATGAATGTGATCATTGATGAAAGAAATAACACTAATAAATACACATTGGATGAAATCAATGGTTCATTACTTCAAAAATAAATCTATCTCAAGAAAATATTGGAAGAGGAGACTTCAAAGAAGAAAGGTGTTTTATTTATATAAAATATAATTATTTCTACTAATTATTTTCATTTCGAATAATAATTAAGATATACATATATATATATATATATATATATTAAATTTTACTAAAATTGTTTACAAAATTATGAAAAGAACAAGAGGATTCATGAACCAATTCAAGAATTATTATCCCAAGGATGGTTAAAAGAAGAAAGGTAATCCTAAATAAAAAGATATTTATGAACTAACATGAATTGAGTATAAAAATAAGGGAAAATGAAGATTAACTTTAATAAATAAAATAAGGTAGGAAAAGATTATAAATATATGAAAAAATAGAAAAGATCTTTGACAATAGGATAGATTTGTATAGAAGAATCTGTTTCCTATGGAAATGGGGATGACCTTGTTTGCTAAAGGTTAAAACATTCAAATCAGTTTCTTATGGGTTTGTTCATAGAACTGGAAACATCCAATGATTTTATATCCATTTGGACCCAAATGTAGGTTCTACTTAGTTGTGGATCGATGAGGCTTAAGAATCTGCATTGGTTGAGAGGATGGGAGGTCGGACTCATCAAACCTTTTTGGGGGGAATTATTGTCTACTCCGGGACTTTCTTTATATATTTCAGTCATGTTTGTGAATCCTTATTATACTACCAAGTATAAAAATTATCTTTCCTTAAGATGTGACAATCAATAATTAATATGTATGAGATTTAGAGAATCCTATATATATATTTGAGGTTCTTCATCGATAGAGAATCATCTGTATTTGTTATAGATTATTATTCAATGGTATCCTTCAATACATTATATAAAGATCTCTTGGTCATTATGGTAACCATACTGGTTTTAAAGCCACTTAGCGGGGCACTTCATGTTTATTGTCGTTCAGAAGGACATGGAGTATTTCAGAGTTGGGATCATACCCGCAGATGGGCTACCTACATATCCTTCTTAGAAAAGGAATCAAAACCCATGTAGTTCATGAATTAAGATAAATTTTAACGTCATATGGGACGAATGAGAATTAATGGGTGATGGTCTTGAACCTCAGAAAGGCTTCCTACGTACTCCACTTTTAAGGCATAGATTAAAGTCCATGTAGTTCGATTAAGAATTGTGGGGCTTATGTATAATTAACGTCCCAAAGAGTGTATTATGTGGTTACTTTTACACTATAATCTCAAGTGAGTCATGCTCGGTGTGAGAAACAAGAGTAATTAGTAAACCTAACAATTTTTATCATGAAAGATGTTGTCACAAGGAATTATATAGGGCTTATAAATGTATGATTTCCCACATAGATAAAGATTAGGACTTACTTTAGAGAAGAAGCCCGAGAACAAGGTCCATAAAGGTATATGTTCTTTATGGAGATTTGGATACTCTAACTTGGGATTTACTCCTAATTAAGATGCCCAAATTAGGAGGGGACTTGTGTCTTACTCCTAAGGAGGATTCCCAAATTAAAAAGAAGTTAAGACTGGTTAAGAAAAATTATGACTGGGGCTTATTCCTGAAAAGGAGGCCCAGTATAAAAAGAATTATGACTGGGCCTTATTCCTAAGGAGGATGCCCAGGTTAAGTGGAATTGGAATATGCGGCTTATTCAAAAATAGGATGCCCATATTTGGGATCTTGGAAGATGGGGGTTTACCCTTGAAAAGGAAGCCCAGGTTATGGGACTTGGGGCTTACTCCTAAGAAAGATCCCCATATTTGAGAATTTGAGATTGGGACTTACCCCTGATAAGGAGGCCCATTTGTTAAAGAGACTTGAGACTTAGGGCCTACTCCTGAGAAGGAGGCCTAAGTAAATGGAATTTATGAGTTGGGGCTTACTCCTACAAAGATGGCCCAAGTAAGGGAACTTCTCATCTTAAATTATGAGGATGAATGAAACTCTCACCTTAGTGATTTAAAGATATATAAATCACTATGTTTTGAGAGATTTTCCACAGAATTCCTTTTAGATAAGGAAACCAACAAAGGAACCATGCCATAAATGGTTTTGAATATGGTTCTAAAGGATAAATCTTGAATAGGAGAGGTGGATTTTAAGAATGAAAGTGAATAGGCAAGAAGGGCACCCGAAAAGAGAGAGGCGCGCAAGTCCTGTGTGGGCGCGCAAGTCATGGTCGCATAAGTATACTTGCACGGCACATGGGTACTTGCATGATGGTAAACCCTTTGGGTAATACTTGGGTGAGAATTATCTCAAGCCCTTAGTATTATCACTAAAGACTTTTAAATTAGTGGCGTGCAATTTCTGTTGAGGGAATAATGAGGCATGAAAGTGTGGCCATTTTACTTACGGGCTGGCCACATAGGCGCGTAGGTGTTAATTAGTTTCATCACATAGGCCTTGTTCCCCCACTTTAGACCTTCCATTATACGTAAGAAGTTACCTTATTAGTGTTCGAAAGGCTTTGAGAAGAGACTAGGGCATTGAGAGCTCAAATCTGGGTTTCTGGATTATTCATCCTCTAAATGGGGGGGGGGCACAGGGGTATTTATAGGCTTTAGAAGACCTTTGGGTGAAAATAACTTAGGGCACGCAAGTCACTTGCATGACCAATAAGAGGCGCTCAAGTATACTTGTGCGACTATGTTGAAACTTGCGCGACCCAAGTGTAAACAAATCCCTCTTCATTCCTATGTCAATTTTTGATTTTTTTTCAAAGTATGAATCAATTTGGACTAAGGTATTTCCCTTTTTCAGTCATTAGACTCTGTGAAGGAAAGGAGCGTCAACAAAAGTCCCACCTTAGAGTTGGATCCAAAATAAGGGGGATGTGACTCTGAGGAAAAAAGGAGAAAACCGTGGAACTGTGGTGCGCAAGTCTGAGGCGCGCAGATGGCATCGCGCATGTGCGAGTCGCGCAGGCTTCGGCATGTAGGGGGCGGCCTTGCCTATATATATGCGGTCATTCTCACGCAAAGCAACCAGATTTCATTCTTTCTATCTCTCTCCGCGCAAGTTGTCTTCGTTGTGCAAGTGTCCTGTTTTCTGCGGATTTATTGTGTCGCGCTACTGTAGTGGTATTTGGACTTGCGTGGTGATACCCACGCACCAAATACTTGCGCGAAACAGTTACACTTGTGCGACAAAAAATTACGTGTGCGCCTTAATTACTTCTCCATTTTTTTCAAATTTCTTCACAAATTTTATGAAAAATCAACTTACTTAATAGTTAATTATTCGACCTTTGTGCAGATTCAATGGATCCCAGAAGAATTGGAACGGCTGATGAACTGGCCAAAAAATGAATTGATGATATAATGAATGTTGTAGGCCATGATTACTATGATATCTGCAACTGCACTCTTCCAGATCTGGCCAAGTACTTGAAGAAGTATCATCATAACTTTCCACAGAGCATTTACTTGCCTCTGTATGGGAATGGTCATATGCAAGATGTCAACATTCCAGAGGCAAAGAACTATCTCCCAGATTCCTGGTTTCAGAATTACACCAATTTTTCTTCAGAAATTTTCTCAAGTGGAGGAGCATTTATAAATACTAGAACAGTGTAGAAGGCCTATATGATGCATCATATCCCTTGTGCGCCAGATCTAAAACCTCACAAGCCCAAGCTGAAACCACATTGTTATCCTTCAATCTTCTGAAATTCTTAGATGGGTCAATTCAAAGGCTGGAAGAAGAGTTTGGACTTCCATCCTGGAAGAGGTATGAAGCCAACATGGATGTGGGCATACTGGGTGTGATAATCCTATGCAGAGTTTTTCGAGGATTGAAAGAAGCTACGATATATGAAGTAGTCTGGGCTCGGCAGACATATGTCTACAGGAATGATGAGTTTGTGCTGGATCTAATCAGCTGTTGTAGCCCAGAAACCAATTCTTTCTATCTGAATCATGAATAAGTAGGCCTCAGTCTGTGGGATGTCCACAAGATCTTGGGGGCTCCAATTTTGGGTGACATGTATGATGAATCCATCCCTTTTAAGGTGACTTGGAATGATTCGGAGAAGGCTCTATCTTTGTCTCAGGAATTATTGAAAATTTTCCACAAGATCAAGAGTTCAAAGACCTCCCTAACTCATTCTCGAAAGGATATTCATCCAGATGAATGAATGAATATGTTTCTCACCAAGAATGAGGAAAATAATTAGAAGCAGAAGGGGCCCACCTGTACTCATCCAACTTCCAGCCCTAGAATAGAGAAAAGGGGTTCTCTTGGCACATTCTGGCGGACCCTGGAAGCGGGAGAATTTGAGAAGTGGGGATAGGTAGTAAATCATAGAATCCAAAAAAAGACACATCTGGTGGGATTATTAGCATTGTGGCTCAGTATTTATCTTCTACTAGTTAGGGATTCGAAGGGAGGCATCAGGCCAGGGACCTTCGTTGTTGCAGCCAAGTTGGCTGAAAGGAAAATCGTTGGGTTGGCTACCCCCATTTTGGAAATGATTCACAGGAGCTTACTTCATATCTTTACGAGTAAGTATCCTTTGAGAATAGTGGTACCATTCCAAGTTTTTTGGGGATGGATCGCTACTCAATTAAGGACATATAATGTAATGAATGGATTACAGATTCCTGGAAGTTACTTCAGGCCATCAGTGCAATCATTTTCGGGAATTTCTCTATTAGCCCTTAACCCCTATGCTATGAAGGTAAGGCTGATCATGTACAAGGAATTCAATTTCTTTCCTTATAGAAACCTGCCAACCGGGAAGTTTGTTGATGATGGAACCGCCAGTCTGGAATTGAGGGCGGACATGCTGGCTTGTAGAGATGGTGTACTGACCACTAGGATTGACAGAGAGATTATATGTGAGGTCTATGCTCCATAAAAATTTTCACGCCAATTCAAGAGTCTGCAGTAGACTGTTGTATCCCCTCTTGTGCATGTCAGGTTAAAGCAGCATCTGATGGTTGACTGACAACTATGGTTGCTGACATCTATGGAGAGGACTGGGGTAGTGTTTGATCTACCAGTTGACAAAGCGGCAAGTAACTTGACTACATGTTATTCCGAGAACTTGATAGAATCATACCCTAAAGGGGTGTTGAGTCATCTGGTTTATCAGGTGGGGAAAATGAAAAGAACTGTAGAGAAAGAAACCCTTCAGCAAGAAGGTGACACTTCCCCACTTGGAGCTGATTCACCAAGTTCCTCACCTAGGGATGACTTGTCGGATTCCCAAGATGGGGATGATGAAGCCAAACATGCGGAAAAGTGGCCTCATTCCAGATATAATCCCCCTGTCAGAATCAAGAGACCAACTTTATCAACTCCTATTGAGTTACTTCATTGGGGAAATTTAATCACCATTACTTTATAGAGCAACAAGTCTTATTTTCCTATCCTTTATCAGTAGTTGCAGGAGCTAGGAAGAAGCTGAAGTCTAATATTGTAGGACCCTCCTCGCAGCCTTCTGGTACACATTCTGAATATTTACGACCAGAGGTTGTCTAGACATGGAGGAGTTTATATTGAAATACTAAAACTGCCTGGATGGATTTATGCGAAGCGCTACACATCTCTGGAATAGGGAATCTTCGGGCTTCTACTGATATCCGTTTTGAGGATAATCCCTATGAAGTGTGGGATTATGTCAGAGAGTTGGAGATGCTCATATATGCCATCAAAGATTCCATTCCTATCACCAATCGGGTGAAGGAAATGATAGATCATGGCACCCCTGAGGGGACTTGTGGTTCCGAAGATGAGGATTGGCACGACTACGTGGCTCCTGAAGATGAAAGTTTCTTTCCTTATTTGTTTTTCAACATGATATCAGTCAAAGCTTTGTTATTCAAGGAAATTATTTTCTTCATCCTGCAGCTTGCAAAGAAAGGAACTGCTAATATTCCTTCACCATGGTATTCCTGGTGGTAATTCCATTAGGTCTAATGAATCTCCTCACGAGATGGGTGAGATATATCTAGGCCAACAGGCCATGGATGAGGAATTAGAAAGTCCTTTTCACTCTCCAATAATTGTATTTGGAGAGGATGATTTCAACACTCCTAAAAAGCTAAATAAGCAAGGTCATCGAAGGAAGAAGTCCACAACTAAATGTTTCATCAGTAGTGGTAAGTCCTTCGGATAGTCAAGAGTTTTATCCCATGAAAATATTGCTTATACTTCTTGGGATTGCAAGGGATTATTCAATTTCCCCTCTGAGGGAGAGCACTGACCCTCCTCTAAGAACAATAGAGGGTGCTAGTGAGGAATCACAAGTTAATGTTGGCTTGGCTGCTCCTGAAGAGGAACCAACGTATGTTCCCAGTACCACTCCTAATACTGTTGTAAGAAGAGACAAGACTCTTTCTGGTAAATTAACAATTCTCTATAAGATGTTGAATGAAACATCAACTAACTTCCATTTTGTGATACATTAGGTTCAACCCATGCACCGGAACAATTAGCGGCCACTGCAACTGATACTGCAATTTTATCTGAAGACGTTGTCCAGGATCAGAGGCCACAACATGAAGGTTGCCAATATCAGTGAATTTGAGGCTGTAGTGTCCTGAGCTGACGCTGATCATGCTTCCATGTTGAAGGAGCTCAATAATAAGATCAAATAGAAAGTCGTCCAGCAGATGCACCTTCAGCAACAGTTAGATTTTGTTACTAGGGAACTTGACAAGCTTAATAATTCATTGGAAGGAGTTCAAACAAATGGTATGAAATCCACTGCAGATGCCAAGAAAGCACTCCATCAAGCTGAAAATAGTGAAGCTGGTCGAGTGCATGAACTTCATGTGGATGCTGATGAAGCTTGGGATTCCGTAAATAAAGTAAAGAGTTATGTTGATAGTCTCTTGTAATTATTGGAAAAGAGAAGAGAGTCCAATCTGTGGATATTCGTCTAACTCTTGTGCATCAATAAAAGACACTTTTATCTTCAATCATTTGTGCATGCCTTCTTTTTCTACCTGCTTTAAATTTTTACCTAACCCAATTGGCCTAGTAAGAATAGTTTGATTTTTTACTAGGATTATTATAAATAACCCTACAAACATTTAATCTTTAATTGATCAATATTAGCTAAATCATAAAAATTATATCTTTAGTGAACTGGGACTTGACTTTTTTTCAGAGTTTCCTTGTCTTTTTTGGGTATTTTAAATTCATGCACATCGGACATAAAAAGGCTAATGTTTGTGGTTTAAATAGCTTTGACCGAATGGATTAAAATTGACTCAATTCTTTGATAATTTATCTTAAAACATATTACAATATTCAAGTATGGGGGGAAAATGTAAACTATAGCATAAGAAATTTTGAATCTGAGGAATGATGTGAAAAAGGGACTAAGAGGCTTTAGAGGAAGTATTTCCCATGAATGAAGTTACCACTATTTTGAAAAACCCGTTAGGGGGTTGAATTATGTAGGGCCGCCTAAGGGCATTGGATGCATAGCCAAATAATAGTGTCTTTTGGATGACAAGTCTGTTATGTAGACTATTTATGCAAGGCCGCCTAAGGACATGTGCTGCATAGTCAGGTAAAAGAACTCTCAGAAATTTACTTTTCTACTGCTTAAAATCCAGTGGAAGTTTATGGAGATTCAAATTTTCCAAATCACAAAGTCTGTTGTATAAAGAGAGGTACTTGAATATGGTGATGATATTTCCAATCAAGATTGTATAAGAATTGGATGAATGCTACTCTTACGAAGATCTGACCCAAATGTATGGAAGGAAAATATAAACCATAGACTTAAATACTTTCAGATCATGAAAAATGGTATGGGACAAATATGTTAAGGATGACCATTTTTTGTGGATCCTTACATATTGTTGATACGTCAAATAAGGACAAAAGAGGTTTTCTTCCCAAGAATGATATTACCCTTGTTGAAAAACCCGTTAGGGGTTGAATTATGCAGGGAAACCTAATGGCATTGGCTGTATAGTCAAATAATGGTTTCTTTTGGCTAACAAGTCCGTTATGTAGACTGTTTATGCAAGGCTGCGTAAAGGCACGTGCTGCATAGCCAGAAAAATGAACTCTCGGACATCATACATTTTGTGACCAGAAGTCAAGAAAAGGATTATGAAGATCAATAAGTATTTAAGGTTAGGATTATGACACATGAAAATGAGTATCGTCCAATGCATGAAAGAGATACATAGACTAATTCTAACCATAAACATGTTGTGGTTGGGTCCTAGATTAAGGTGTTGGACATCACTACATATCCCCTAAGGATGGGAATCAATCCATACATATTTCTTGAAATATAGTTTAACGTTATGTGGGATGAGATATTATTAGATCTTAGTTTAGGGTCATAGAGCTCGGACCATTATAAGGAACACACATGGTGTGTTTTATAAACCTGATGTGAATGAAGACCAAGGTTTTCATACAACATTCAAGTTTTCACAAAGGAACTTTTCAGCCAAGGGACTGAAAGTGAAATTTGGGGTTAGTCCCAAAGACTTGGGGTGGGGTTCGAGGGATGGTCGAACATTCCTACGTATCCCATAAGGATGGGAATCAACCGAACATATTTCTTCAAATACCCTTTGTACAGATTTGGTTCGAACAAGTCAAGGGTGAAAGAGGAATTTAGTGCAATGATGGATTGACCCAAGATAAAAGGTTCGGGCATTCCCATGTATTCATGTAGTATTTGGAATATAACATGATTAAAGATTAATGTAAATAATGATTCTCTCTCAGGTGAGGGTGTCAAAGAATGTTGTAGTTTATTTTCATATAGGACAAAAGTGTTGTATAGTTTAACGTTATATAGAAAGGACGATGGTGAACCAATGTAAAATAATATTGGTTCTAGGGCTGCCTCACAGATCGACATCATATAAGATGGAGTTGAACCGATGTGAATAGATTGGTTTTGGTCTTGAACCTTAGGAGGTTTCCTACGTACCCATCCTAGAAGGCAAGGATCAAATTCCGCGTAGTTCAATTAAAGAATGAATTGGTAATCAAGTTGTTCTTGAAGACAATGACCTAAAAAATGATGTCGGGACTTACACATGGTTAGCATCCCAGAGAGGGTGTTATGGTTGAATTTTACTCTAATATCACGTGAGTCATACTCGGTGTGAGAAACAAGAGGTAGAAACGTCCTTAACGATTCATAGTTTAATGTCATGTAGGACATATGAAGGGAAAATGCATTTTAAAATCTTGCAGTAAGGACAAAACAGTTTAACGTCATGTTGGACGATGATGAAAATAATTTAATTTCATATGCATGGATAGTTATGGTATTTGTATTACACAAAATACTTCTTCAGAAATCAGGCATTGGTTGAAGTCGTGATGAGTTCTCCATCCATTGAGATTAAAGAATAAGCTCCATTTGAGTAGACCTTATGTATTGAATAAGGTCATTCCCACTTTGGATCTATCTTGGGAGGTTTCTTTCCTGGTATCATTGGAGTTCTGAGAACCAATACCAATTCTCCTGGAATGAATGAATCAAGAATTTTTTTTTTGAAAGCTCATGCTATTCGATTTTGATAGACTTCCAAGTGGTTCAAGGTGCGCAATCGTTTCTAATATAATCGTTCCAATTCATCCAATCGCTTTTGAGATTGTTCATCTGTAGATGATTGATCACAAATGGATACTCTGAGTGAGGGTAACTGAACCTCAATGGGCAAGACTGCTTATGTTTCAAATACCAATGAGTATAGAGTTGACCGCGTTGCAGTGCAGGTGGTGGTCTGATAAGCCCATAAAGTATGAAAGAGTTTATCAGGCCATGATTTCTTATCTTTATCCACCATCTTTTGCAGTATATTTGAAAGAGTCATGTAGAAGGATTCTACTTTTCCATTGGTTGTTGCATGATACCCAGAGGAATGGTTGGATTGGATGTTGTATTCTTGATACAACTTCCTTACTTCAGATAAATTGAAGTTGGTGCCATTGTCCGTCAATATGGTATGAGGGACACCAAATCTGGTAATGATGTTAGACTTGATGAATCTAACATTGATTTTATAACTAACTTCTTTGAGAGGTATTTCCTTTTCCCATTTGGAAAAGAAGTCAGTAACAGTAAGAATGCACTTAAACTGCTTAGATGTAGCTGAGCGATAAGGTCCTACTACATCCATTCCACGTGTTGAAAATGGCCATGAGTATTTAGCTATATGAAGCAACTCTGGGGGTTGATGAATAAAGTTGGAATGTACTTGGAAAGAATGAAACTTCTTTGGGAAATAAACACAATCCTGTATCATCGAAGGCCAAAAGTATCCAAGCCTTCAAATTTGATCAGATAGTCTATGTCCGGACTGATGGGCACCACAGACTCCTGTATGCACTTCATTCATTACATCCATTGTCTCTTCACCATCAGTGCATCTGAAGAGAATTCCATCAAAACCTTTTTTTAGAGAATTTTCTCTAGGTGATCTGGGCTATCATAAAGAGTAAAATTGACCACACGTCATTGGATTTGTTCTTTCCTGCTCTATCAGGAGGAAGTGTTCCATTTTTAAGGTATTCCCTGGTAGGTGTCATCCATCATGTGGTATGACCATATGGTTTAGGAATGGGACTAATTTCATTAATTTCTTCTATTCTGATTTGAACATAAGTTGAAATTGTACGATGGTGGGAAATATTGATGATTGTCTCTTCCTGATTTGGATCTGCCAAAGTTGTGGCTATATTATCCAATGCATCAGCTTGATTATTTTGTGATCGCGGGACATGAGAAAATGTTGGTTTCTAAGGAAACTCTGACATTAACTCTCTAAAGTAACCATACAAAGAGATTAACTCTTATTTTCTAATGGAATAATCCCCATTGACATGTTTGTTTACCAGGTCTGAATCAGGTTTCAACTATAAGTGATTCACATGTGCCTGAAGTGCTAACTCCAATCTTGTGATGAGAGCTTGGTATCCTGCTTCATTATTTGTCCCGCCTCCCAACAATGAGAATGAATAGGTTATCACAACCTTTTCAAGAGAAATTAGCACAATTACTAACACAACTTTATTGAATTTAGGATCCTCTATTTTCTTCCCTGTTGGACTTCTGGAAGCACCATCAAAGTACATTTCCCATGTTTGAAGACTATATTTAATGGAGAAGACTTCCTCATCAGGAAGTTCAATATCTGAAGATGTATCTTCTACTGATGGATATTCTGTAGGGAAATCAGCCAGATCTTGGCCCTTTATTTCCTTTTGAGACACATATTGAATGTCAAATTACTGCAAAATAACTGCCCACCTTTCCAGACGTCCTGTAAGCATTGGACAACTAAGAATGAATTTGAGCGGGTTATTGCGAAATACAATTGGACATTGTGATGTTGACGGTAGTGTCTCAACTTCTTAAATGAAAATATTAATGCTAGGAAACACTTTTCAATATTTTAATATCTGGTTTCTGCTTCAAGCATAGTCCAACTGAGATAGTAAAGGCTGTTTTCATTCCCAGAATCATTCTTTTGAGAAAAGAAGGCACTCAATGATCACTCTAAGGTTGTCACATAAAGAATAAGTGATCTTCCTTCAACAGGTGGCATTAATACCAGTGGACTCAATAGATATTTCATGATATTATTGAATGCTTTTTTACATTCTTCTTTCCACTGGTAAGTGACTCCCTTCTTCATCAATTTAGTGAAGGGTAAACTTTTTCCTGCAAAATTGGAGATGAAACGCCAAATATAGGTCAAGTGTCCTTGAAGTCCTCTTAATTATTTCAAATTTTGAGGAGGTGACATACTAAGGATTGACTTTGTCTTATCAGGATCAACTTCGATACCACTATGGTGTACAAAAAAGACGAGAAAGTTTCCCGAGGTTACCCCAAAAAGCACATTTTATGGGGTTCATCTTCAAATTATATTGTTGAAGTTTGTGGAATATAACATCCAAATTAGCCAAGTGATTAGAACATTATTTGGATTTAACCACCAAATCATCCATATAACATTCAACAAACATCCCTAAAAAGGGTTTGAAGATACGATGCATGGAATGCTGATATGTTGCGGCTGCATTCTTCAGGCCAAAGGGCATTACCCAATAGAAAAACACACCCTGAGGGGCTCTGAAGGCTCTAGATTCTTCGTCTTCTAGATCAATTCAGATTTGATTATATCCATAATATCCATCCATGAAGGAAAGTGCTTCATATCCACCTGTTTCATCAATCAAGAGTTCCGTAATAGGAACTGGAAAATCATCCTTAGGACAATGACGATTAAGATCTTTGAAATCAATGCAAACTCTAATTTGTCTATTCTTCTTTTTCACAGGGACTATATTATCGAACCACTGGGGATATTGAACTTCTCTTAAAAAGTTAGCTTTGATAAGATTATCCACTTCAGCTTCAATTTTGGAAGCATAAGTTGGGTGTGTTCTTCATGCAGGTTGTTTGAATCCTCTATGTTCTTCTGGAAAACCAAAACTATGAGTAGAAACATAAGGATCAAGACCTAGAATCTCTATATAGTTCCAAACAAATATATCTCTATTTTTTTTTAAAAATGAAACATTCATCACTTACTCATCAAGAGTCATGGTCGCACTAATTAAAGAAGGGCGTGGATCTTCTTTTATACCCAGATTTATTTCTCTGAGTTCATCCACAGTGGTAGAGATACCCTCTTCAAAAGCTGGAGGAGCATCTATGAGATCTTCCTCTTCTTCATCAACATGTGTTATTTCTTCTGTTTCTTCTTTCATAGTAGATGATGAAGCAAAATTTCCATGATCAGGAGAGATGTTAAAATTAGAACATATTGAAGAAGAGGCTTCCATTTCTGACCCTATTGATGATGAATGGTCTTCATTGGGTAGTAAAGAGGAGATGATGGATTGAGAATCGACATTATTATTGACCTCTGACATTTCTATAACTTCTTCTATCCTGGTTGGTGAAATATAGTTTTATTGGATTTCAGCAGATGAAATGAAGACATCTCCATTTGAGCTTTCATCATTGCTTAGTGAATCACCACATTCTCCCATGTTGTCTAGCTTGATTACCGTAATTGACATTATGAAAGTTTCCATAAAATTACTTAGATTTGTGTCTATCCTATCAATTTGACCGATAGGCAACACATAATCTATACTCACATGGGTGAATGGGTTTACTGGAATCTTTTCCAAACCATATGAAGCATTAACTTTGGTAACCTCCCTTGTAGTGGAATTATCCTTACGCTTCATGTGATAGAATTCTGCCTCAATATATTGAGATTCACATGTTCTGAAAGGGGGATTTATCACCATACAATGTCCCAATTTTACCATCAAAACAATATTTGAGGCATTGATGGTATGATGAAGGGATAGCCGCATATTGATGTAGCCAAGGTCTTCGAGGCAAAACATTAAAGGTTGTATCGTGATCAACAACCATGAAATATGAATTGGATACAAGATCTCCAAACTGAGTTCTGAGTGTAATCTCTCCCAGTGGTTCTTGTTCATTTTTATCATATCCTTATAACATCATAGTATAAGGAGATAAATCAGATTCTGTGAGGCCCAGTCAACGAAGTCTACGAATGGGGATGAGGTTGACTTTAGAAACATTATCAATATAAGATCTTAGGATGTCTACAACATTGACCTTGCTAGATATGTACAAAGGTCTAATATGTCCATGCATGACATCATCTTCATCTTTATCTTCATCTGTGAAAGATATTACTGAATGGAATTCTGTAGGACCATTCTCTACATGGTAGACTTCAACCGCAACAATTTCAGTTTTGAACTCCTAAAGACATGACAAATCCTCAATGAGTGCCTCACGAAGATCCTTGGATATATTCAATGCATCCAAAATTGATTAATTGGTCGGTACTTGGCCAAATGTTTCAAGACATCATATTTTTTATCCAATGGTATGTGTTTCCTAACAGGAACATGTGGTTTCACAGGTGCCTTAGAAGTTGATGCTTTGGAAGTAGATGCATCTTGTATCAGGGTAGGAGTTGGCAATACTCTTGATTTTGAAAGACTACACCGAATAGGTCTATTTACTTGCTGAGAGGAAGAAAATGAAACCACTAACCGATCCCCCAGAATAATTGTGCCAGTACTAAATCTGCAATTAGTGGAAAAATTTTCTTGTTCTTGTTGAGCCTGCTAATGGGTCTACCACATTTTCTACTACATATACAGTTTTAAAAGGGGTAGTATCGGAATAGTGGATTCTGGGATATCCACGTCTTCCTCTGTATCCCAGACCTCTGGAACTCCCTTTAATTCCTCTGTTTGATATAGGGAACTCAGGCTCATCAACATCGAAACTGTGGCTGGCATAAGGATATGTTAGGTGAATCATATTAACAGAACCAAAGATTAACTCTTCTTCTAAGGAAGACTCTACCTGATTATCAAATTTAGGTTGTGCCATTTGGTGGGGCGGTGCCCGTGGATTTGAAGTAGATGGCATAAAATCTTCCAGTGTCAAAGACTACTTGGTCTTTGACACGATTTCATCTTCTTCTGAGTGTTCATATTTCTTTGAATTATGTTGTTTCTTTGAGGATTTTCCCTCTGATGAAGAGGGGTTTTCCTTGGCATTCATAGTAGAAGACACATTTGGTTTCTTCAATTGCATTCACAAAATGGCATGAGTTCGGTTGATCATTTTTCTGACCATCCAATCATCATATTTCTGCGCATTTTTGTTTTTCACTTCTTGCCACTCTCCTTCTTCCTCTGGATTTGTAGCAGTAACACATGCTACCTGAATAGAAGAACATTTCAGTTTGACTTGTCCCGAGTTCACCATCTTTTGTAGGATGTCTTTGAAGACAAAACACTCCTAAATGGGATTCCCCTACGTCTGATGAAATGGGAAATAATTGGGACGGTCTTCATCTCCTTCCTTGTTTGGCCTCTTGGGCCATGGAAACTGAAAAAAATTATTTTCTAAAGCCAAAATGAAATAACTCAGAACTTGTTCATTTCGGAAATAGTAAACTTTGCTCTTCAGATCCTAATATTATGTTCATATTTGATCTCTTTGATCATATTGATGAAACAACCTCTGTTGTTGAGGCTCAGGAGGTGGAGCCCTTCGATAAGATGAAGGTTTTGAAGTAGAAGCAGGTACAGGTGCTTGTTTAAGAATAACTGTAGCAGTATCTTCTTTACCCATTCTCCTTCCTGGAGATGATGGAATTACATGAGAATTATCCTTAGTCTTCGTAAGAGATTCTTCAATCTGATGAGTGATCGAAGTAAGGTCTCAAAACCCTCCTGTGTATTTCACAGGGATCAATGGTTTGTGTAATTCATCAGGCAAATTTTTGACACAGATCGGCAAAAATCTTCTTGAGAGAGTGCTAAGCTCAGGTAATATGTTAATCCCTTCCAGTGAGTAATGAAATCTGAAACCCTTTCATTCTACCTTTGCTTACAATTTGTAAGATCAAAAACTGTTGTCTTTGGAAAAGTTGAGTTGAATTGAAGAAGGAATCGTTGACGGAGATCCTCCCACCCTGTATTTGACCAGGATAGCAAGCTTGTATACCAGACAAAAATAGGCCCTTGTAATGACTGTACAAAACACCTCAGCTTAACTGCTTCTTATTGCTGAGGGGTTCCCATAATAGGATCGCAACGAGAAACAAAATGTGTTATGTGTTTCTCTGGGTCTCCCGAACCATTGAAGATTGGGAATGTTTTCCTTGTAAAATTTGATGGGGGAGGAATTGTGTCTACCCATTCAGGGAAATCTCTCTTCTCTGGTTGAACCGGTGCACACATTACTTCCATGGCTTCCAACCGAGCTGTTAATGACTCAGTGGTAGTTATTAACTTTTGAGTAACATACGGTTGAGCTTAGACCTAATCATGTCCAATAACTGGAGCTTGGATAGATGTGGTGGTTAGTACTAAAACTGAGGATAACACCACCAGTTGTTATTGCACATGACCCATAGGATTAGACCTGTGAGGGTGTACTGGTAAAGGAGGATACTCTTGATCCATCTCAGTAGCTGCAACAAATTCTCTTGGCTGACTGACTCCAGCCCGTTTAGGAGGAAGACTACCTTGAAGTAGTTCTGTATTCAACCTCCTTAATTCCTTTATTTCTTCTTGTTGTTGTGCAAATAATTTCTCTAATGAGAGTGATTGGCCTTTTCCATAGGAAGGGTAGAATGTAGCCTGAAGCTTTCCTTTCCCCTTGTTGGATCCCTTTTGGAGAGGGGGAAGTGGGTTATTTGAAGGAATACCTAGATTCTGGGTAAGCCTTTGATTTCTTGTACGCACACCTTCTTCATTGGAATCTGTGTGCACAGCCTCTTGAGAAGGAGCTTCCTCTTCTGATTCCCCTACGTGAGCTTCATCTGGGGGATCAAAAACAACAATATTGATGACATTAATTGATGCATAACGCATTTCATCTCCTCTATCAGCATTTCGGTGATATTTTGTTCTTCCATGTCCTTGATGAGACATTTCCTTTTATTGATATGATCCCTCAGGAATATCTTGAAGAACCATAATTTGGAGGGAATCTCCTGATAATTCGGCTCTTCATTCATCTTGTGGATTGTTCCCTAATCGAGAAAGACTGACTTTCTATGAGGAAGATATTGAGGATTTGAAAAAGTCCCCAGTCTGGTAGACTAGGGTTATTCCTACTCAACTCCTCGAATCCTATTTTTTGATTCTGAGGGTTGGGTTAAAAGAGTCCCCAGTCTGGAAATATGGGTTGGTTCTTGAGCTCTTATATCTGAGACTTTCTTAAAAGCTCACCTGATTTTTCGAACATTAGTCCATAAATTGGATGAATGCATCAACCAACATCCACTCAAATCACCTGGCCCAAATGACCGTTGGATTATTTCTGACACTTATATCACTTGATGATGTGCTTGCTATAAATGAGAAGATTGTTTGATATTCTAATTTTCTAGATGCAAGAGTAATTTGAAAACCTGTTCTCTATATGCCTGATTTTGAGAAGAACTAGTCGATGCCTTTTCTTGAGCAAACCTTTGATTACAAACAAAGCCAACTGGTTGTGGCCAGCCATGGGAAAAAACATTGCATGAGACCATTTTTGGCGGGCTTTGTTGGATGAAGAGTACAGTGAAATGTAGTGCTCCATGGACACCTCATCCCCTCATATGAATACCAGATGGTGAATTGGAGATTACCTGGCACAATATTCTTAGTGCTCCAAGGCATGAACGCTGAAGGGCTCTCTCCTACTTTCAGCCTTCGTTTATCAAGAAATTGAGAGAGATGACAAGTCAATTTGGATTTGTAACCATTCTATTATCTTGAAATGATTTTCAACAAGATCGGTAGAGAATTCAATTATCAAACTAGAAGATGAATGACCCTACGGTGGTTCGGAAAATGACCTACACCCCGTTCTATCTTCTAATTGAGAATGTATTTCACCTTATAATGGTAAAGCAACAGACATGACTGGCTTCACATTTTCATGTTCCTCAAGATAAGATAGATTTCTCATCACTGCATTTTCCATTGAATAATTTTCCAGGAAATTCAAATCAATAATGCGGAGAGGACTTTTACAGTTAAATTCATCATCATGGGGAGTACCACCATGGTGAGTTACAAAAAAAGATGAAACCTTTTTCTCCTTAGTCTTCTGGCCACATAGAGGGTTATCCTGGCTGTCATCTAAAGATGATACTTCAATATTGACCAAACTATCATGAAGCAAGCCTTTATGAGGAAGTTTCTGATGTAGACCTTCGGAATTAATGTTCACACTATTGGGAATTGAGAGAGTAGAATCTTGAGTTGCAACAGATAATTTTCTAAGTTCAACAAGAACACCAGTATCGAGTAACGCCTTATTACAGATTGGCCCTTAGTTTTTGACTGTGATGGACGAGTCTTCTTATTAGACGCCATATTACTCACTTTGGGAACCACTTGTTGATGAAAGTGGTTATTATGGGTAGGTGTATGTGCCTGCTCAGGAGAAATAGTCAGGTTAGGATGATTATCTCCACATAAATCAGGTGTATGTTCCTGACTTAGTTGTCTATATGGCATGAGGGAGTATTCCCCCACAACCCTCTTGGACTGGAACATAGGTGTGTGTTTGTTTCGGAGTGAACTGTTGATGTGTCACTCCACTGTTAGGGATAGATTTTCATTTATTTCCCTGTGATGTTGTTGAAGCTGTTATAATATCCTGGTAGGCATCCAGAATATGAGCATGGATTTTCTTCTGCTCCTTCACCATCGCTAGAATATGTTTGGTGACATAAGCTTCTGGAACGGGAATATAGATCCATTATGTGCTTGGAGTAGGTGTGTGTTCTTGCTCCTGTCCTCCTTTTCCTGTCATTGACTTCTGACAGTACTTATGTGTGGGGGCAGAGAGTTGAGTCTGGTCAATTTTTGTCATCGGGGCTTTCCGATTGACTTCTTAGAGTGCTACCAAACGAGACTGTTGGTAGGATTGATCAATACTAGAAGGTGTATCTACCTACTGATTAAACTTTGCCGAACGTGGTTGATAAACATCCTTCAATACTGGCAGACGAGGCTACTGGCAGGATTGATGAGTGTAAGCAGGTGTATGTGCATGTTTACAAGTTGTCAACATATTCGGTTGGTGGGCTTCATCTTATGTAATCAGATGATTCTGCTGACTAGCTAATGATTTATAAACATGTGTATGTTCCTGTCTATATTACTCCACTAGAATTACCTGGCAGGAATGGTGGGTTGCTGCCAGACGAGTCTACTAGACAATGGGATTAAGGCGGACGGGTGTGTGTGCCCGCTCGTTGCCTGCCCCCAAGTTAGGTTGGTGGAATTCTCCAGAGATGTCAGAGATAAGAACCTACTCACTATTAACCAGTTGTCGCCTCTGGTGGTTCATCATGCCTGCTCGGGTTCGAGGAACCTAAGCCAAACACATGGAGATGACACCCTCATCATGTTGAGGGTGCACTGTCGTACGAGTCTGACAGTGATTGTTGGTGGGAGTCCTCATGTAGGACTTCTGTTTCCTTGAATTAAGGCATTGAGTAACCTTCTCAATCACCTCCCCATAATATGGAAGGGAATGGTGATTGTGTTCTGGGGATAATGAACCAAAATAGTTGGAAATGGTGGTTGGCACCACCTACTTCTTGATCATTGGTCATCGTTGTCCGAACAACCAGGGTGAATTATTGACTTGGAGGTCTTTTCTAGCAGCCTCCAGAGTCGGAATAGTACCGTGTCGACGGTATTCCTTATCCAGTGCATTTGATACCTAGTGTTGAAGATTTTGATTAGGTGATGTCTTCCTCAGAGAAGAAGTTGATGTAACAGGAGTAGTAGTAAAGGTATTCACAGCAGAGGCATTCACAGGGGTGAACTTAAGAGAAGCCATTTCTGTAACGCAGAAGATCTTGGAAATGAGTGCCTGTTTGATATAACAGACATAATCAACATAAGTTCGGCCACTACATATTTTGGATGAGCACATATGTTATTGATTTTTTTTGGCACTTTTATTGAGTTTAAGTAGGGGACTAACAAAAAATCCAAACATCATTTTAACATGGTTAAGGATTCGTGTCGGGTTCACCATTTTTTGTTTCCTTTAGAAATGGGGATGAACTTTTTTTCTTAAGGATTAAACATTCCAATCAGTTTCTAATGGGTTTGTTCATAGAACTAGAAACATCCAATGATTCTATATCCATTTGGACTTACTTTCGAAAGGTATGTGCTCATTAGTTATAGACCGATGAGGCTTAATAATTTGCGTTGGTCGAGAGGATGGGAGGTCGGACTCATCACACCTTTTTGGGGGGAATAATTGTCTACTCCGAGACTCTCTTTATAGATATAAGTCATGTTCGTGAATCCTTATTATACCACCAAGTATGAAAATGATCTTTCCTTAAGATGTGACAATCAATAATTAATATGTATGAGATTTATAGAATATTTTATATATATTTTAGGTTCTTCATCGATAGAGAATCATCTTTATTTGTTAGAGATTCTTAGTCAATGGAATCCTTCAATACATAATATAAAGATCTCTTGGTCATTATGATAACCATACTGGTTTTAAATCCACTCAGTGGGGCACATGAAGTTTATTTTCGTTCAAAAGGACATGGAGTATTTTAGAGTTGGGATCGTACCAGCATATGGGCTACCTACGTATCCTTGTTAGAAAAGGAATCATAACCCATGTAGTTCTGGAATTAAGATATAGTTTAAAGTCATATGGGACTGATGAGAATTAATGGGTGATGGGCTTGAACCTCAGAAAGGCTTCCTACGTACTCCACTTTTAAGGCAGAGATCAAAGTCCACGTAGTTAGGTTATGAATTGTGGGGCTTACGTATGATTAATGGCCCAAAGAGGCTATTATGTGGTTACTTTTACACTTTAAGTTCACGTGAGTCATGCTCGGTGTGAGAAACAAGAGGCATCGGTAAACCTGAAAAATTTTTCCATGAAAGATGTGGTCACAAAGAATGATATAAGGATTATGTATGTATGATTTCCCAAAAAGATAAATATCAGGACTTACTTTAGAGAAGAATCTCGAGAACAAGGTCCATAAAGGTATATGTGCTTTATGGATATTTGGATACTCTAACTTAGGGCTTACTCCTAAGTAATATGCCCAAATTAATATGGGACTTGGGGCTTACTCCAAAGGAGGATACCCAAATTAAAAAGAAGTTATGACTGGTTAAGAGAAATTATTACTGGGGCTTATTCCTGAAAAGGAGGCCTAGTTTAAAGGGAATTATGACTGGGGCTTACTCCTAAGGAGGATGCCCAAGTTAAGGGGAATTGGAATTGGGGCTTAATCCTAAGGAGGATTCCCATATTTGGGAACTTGGAAGACTGGGGTTTACCCTTAAAGCCCGGGTTAGGGGACTTGGGGCTTACTCTTTACGAGGATACCCATATTTGAGAATTTGAGATAGTGACTTACCCATGAGAAGGAGGCCCATTTGTTAAGGAGACTTGACAGTTAGGGCCTATTCTTGAGAAGGAGGCCCAAGTTAATGAAATTTATGAGTTGGGGCTTACTCTTAAAAACAAGGCCCGGTTTAGGGAACTTCTTATCTTAAAGGATGAGGTTGAAATAAATCTCTCACCTTAGTGATTTAAAGATATACAAATCACTCTGTTTTGAGAGATGTTCCACAGAATTCCTTTCAGATAAGGAAACCAACAAAGGAACCATGCCATAAATGTTTTTGAAGATGGTTCTGAAGGCTAAATCTTGATGAGGAGAGCTGGATTTGATGAAAGAAAGTGAATAGGCAGGAAGGGCACCCAAAAAGAGAGAGGCGCGCAAGTCCTTCATGGGCGCGCAAGTCATGGTCGCGTAAGTATGCTTGTGCGACACATGGGTACTTGCACAATGGTCAAATATTAGGGTAATACTTGGGCGAGACATAGCTCAATCCCTTAGTATTATCCATAAATACTTTTAAATGAGTGGCGCACAAGTTCTATTAAAGGAATAAGGCAGCATGCAAGTGTGTCCATTTTCATTAAGGGCTGGCCACTTAGGCATGTAGGTGTTGATGAGTTTCAATACTTAGGCCTTGTTCGCCCTCTTTAGACCTTCAATTCTAGGTAAGAAGTTACCTTAGAAGTGTTCAGAAGGCTTTGAGAAGAGACTAGGATTTCAGGGGCTCAAATCTGAGTTTCTAGATTTTTCATCCTCTAAATGGGGGGCCCACAAGGGGTATTTATAGGCCTTAGATGACCTTTGGACGAAAATAACTGGGCGCACAAGTCACATGGGTGACCAATATGAGGCGGGAAATTATACTTGCTCAACCATGTTGAAACTTGCGCGAACCAAGTGTAAACAAATCCATTTTCATGACTTTGTCAGTTTTTTATGTTTCTTCAAATGATGGAGAAATTTGGAAAAAGTTATTTCCCTTTTTCGGTCGTTAGAATCTGTGATGGAAAGGAGCGTCAACAGAATCTAAGTCAACTGATGAAATCGAAAGTGAAAAATAAAGGAATGGTCTATGTTTGTTCGTGAACATTGTAAATTATGTTACTAGTTATTTTGATTTTAATCCATATTCATATGAATATTAAAAAAATTATGGGATCATTAAATCACCAAAATGAAAAAAAACAGAAATATATTTTGGGAATCAATGATTTTTAAGAAAAATTAAATGGAGAATGTATGAAACATCAAACAAATTACAAAATTGACGCAAAAAATGAAGGATTATAAAATACTACTTTGTATTCAAATAAAAAAATTATGTGATTTAGAAATTTCATAGAATTTTAATAAATATATAAAAAAATAAATTTTATTTCTTAATGATGATTTATCTACTTTTATTCAAGGAAATAGAAGTATGATAAAATGATGTTAATAATAAAATCGAATAAAGACAAGAGAGGTTTGAGTTATAACAAAACAATACTGATGTTGTACAAAATTTTATTTAATAATAGGCTTAAAGGATGTATATATAATTATAAATTATTTATAAATGGTATGAAAGGGTATTATGATAATGAATTTTCATTGAGATTTCCTCAGTCTTTAAATTATACTAATGCTTTTACTTAAAATAATTAATATTCTAAATTGAACATTAATAAATGTTAAAAATAAATTTGGGTACCAAATAATTATAATAACATTTAATACCTAGGTATTTTATAAGAAATAATTCAAATAAATAAAATTTATTTCATAGCTTGTGCTACACGCAACACTAAGTTTTATTATAATGCAATATACTATTTATATTAATATTATACATGGTCATTATGACCTAGCCATTAAACATGGAGGTATAAATTGGAATAAAAACATTTTAAATATTATCTATAATGTTTTTATATAGAGAAAACATATTGATAAGTTTTTGTAAAGTCTCTATATGTTTCAAAAATATTATATTCTTACAAAAATGTTTTTTTACTTTTTCTGAAAAAATAATAAAAATATATTTTTCAGTTATAATAAAACCTATTTAAACAAATAATGAATTTTTTAAATCTACATCCCTCAATTATCTTAAAGGATGTTTTTGGGAATTTTCTTAAATTTTTAATTTTTCAATTAATAGTGAAAAATAATGATTTTTATTAAAAACTATATTTTCAATTATAGAATTTACAAAGTTACATATTATTTCAAAAAAATTTAAAAGTAAAATTAGAAAGATTATATTATAATTAATCCAATTTATTTAATTGGGATCAATTTAATATTTAATTTTGATATAAAAATATTTTAATCTTTTTAAACATTTCCCTTTTGAAAACAGTTTTTCCGTTGCGACTATGGTTTTAATTTTAAATTAGTTTTTTAAATTTATATGAATGGGATTTTTAATTATTGATTCAATATTTGGAATAATAATAATTAAAATTATATTATAAGTTCATCTTAAATTTGGAGCATAATGAATAGTAAAAACACTAAAAATTAATTATTGTGGTTACGGTTAAAACGGGTTTACAGGGGGTTAAACAAAAAATATAAGGGTTAAATGACCTATAAAATTATTCAAACCACATTTTATGGACATATTTAGACCATATAACCTATAATATTATATAATGACCCATATTTATTCCTTTTTTCATGTCAAACACATATGTACACATAATTCTTTTCAAAACAACCAAGTGTGTCCTCTCCCACACATATAAAAGGTCGCCCCCTCTCCTATCCTCTTTACAATTAAAACCCATTTAAATTGTCCAATAAATGTCCAAATATATTATTTAATTTCCCTAAACACATCCTGGAGGAATTATTTTTGTTACGAAACCCCTTTAATTAGGCTTTAGGTATAAACCTACAGATGATCTTTGAAGAATAGGTAAAATTATTAAACTTGTGTTTTTGTTTTATTTCTTCTTCCACCTCACTAAAATATTCTCCAACTATTATGATTTAATAAACCAATTATATTACATATATTTATAATTTATTATATTAATTTAATAATCTATATCTATATTTTTCTATCAAAATGAAAATGAAAGCATCGATTATGTGTATGAGGAACTACCGCCTCGTGAACCGATGTAATTTTTTTCCATCACCATCTATAACGGTTGAATATAATGATATATTTAAGATAATTATATTATATTTATGAAATATTTATACTTCTATAAATATATATATATATATATATATATATCATTTTACATTCCATTCTGTGGGGGTAAGATGATGTCACTCGTGTGTACGATGACTACCGTCTTGTGAAGTGATTGATTCATTTTTCGCTTAAAATTTACATGTAAGGTAATAAGGATGAATTTAATAAATATATATGATATATATGATGAAATAAAGACTTTATATAAGTGATTTATTATTTAACTTCCTTTTTTATCCATTAAGATAATAGAAAAAATGTTCAAGCGTACGTACGACCAACTATCATTATGAACGTTGTATTTCATTTTATATGTCTAACTTTTATGGATTACTATAAATTAAAAAATAATCAAAATTTAAGATATTTATATACTTTTTGAATTATATTTATTATTGAACCATGATCAAAGTAAGAGGACTAAAAACAACAAATCAAAACCTACATGAAAAATAAAGCATTCATTACCTGAAAGATGATTTTAACAAGGAATTATTAATAAATAAGTAATAAAGGTTCATAAGTAAACTATATATGGTATTATATATATATATATTTTAATATATGTATAATAAATTTAAATTTATTATAGATGAGGTTCAAACATGTATGAAGGAGGACGAGACTTAAGGTAAGGGAGTTTTATCTCAAATTTGATTCTTTGGGACATAAGTTATATTATAAATTTATCTTATTTTATGAGAATATATGATGCCCCTTTGACCAATTATATCATTAATATCTCTATTTTAATTATATTTAAAGTTTAATTTTATGTTATTCATTATTTTCGATTACAATTCAAAAGATGCCAAAGTGGTAAACATTTTAGGTTACAATCTCATTATTTATCAGGATTATTTATGATTAAATTCTTAATGATAAAATATTATGATATGTCTCTAGATAAACTCATTTAGTTTATTCCCCAATATTTATTTACGTAAAATACATGTTTTCCTTTCATTTTCATCTCTTACAAGATTAAAAATACCAAAATTAAGTTTTTAAGAAAAATCATATTTATTTCCCTATCCTGTCAAAAACCCTCTTTATTCCATATGAATATTTTCTAAAAATGTTATCAAATTTTTTTTAACATTAACCAAAGTATTTATTAAAGAAATATCTACCCATGTTTTAATTTTGACAATGTTTTTTTAAAATTAATCTTCATTTGTTTTTTAAACAAGGATCAATCGGATTTTATCCAAAAAACATGAAAATAATATTTATTTAAAAGCGTAAAACATGAATAGAATTTCCTACCCTCATGGAAAATATTTTCATTTAATATTACTTTATAATATTTTAAGGTTATTTTCAAAGAAAATTATTTCCACAATATATTATAAATTTCTAATTTTAAAAATGTAGTTTTTAATTAAATTTTATTTTCCTTAACAAAATTTTCAATAAATTTTTCTTTCAAAATCATTTTCCTTCTAAGATGACATCCTTTGATGTTACATAATATTTAATTTGGATATTATCCAATGATACCATATTTATTATTTCTATATATCATTTATGTTTATGATGACAACATTTTTATAAAACTCATTTCATTTCCATGGGTTATGTTGGGATGAAATGTATTAAGAAACCCATTTCTTTTCATGGGTTCTGATATAATAAATATTTTATGAAGCCCATTTATTTTCATGGGTTCTGATATGATGAATGTTTTATGATATTATATAAAATATATATATGATTTTCATTATGTGATGGGTGGTACCAATATATTTCTCCAATGAATTAGGTAAAGTTTGATACCTGATGAGATAAACAAGAATAGAATGGGGATTGAAACCTGTTAAGTAAGGGAATTAATCCACTATGATAGTCTTGTGAGTTTACCTTGACTACTATGATAGTTTCTAGAGTGAACCCATTCCACTATGATATCCGTGTAAATGATCCTTTTCTACTATGGAAATGATTTTCTAAACTTATGTGTATGTCAAAGTTCCATTTTTTATGCCAATTTTATGATCTGATGGCATATATTCATTGATTTCCTTAGGTTTCATATTTTATGAGATGTCAATATTTATCACATGGATCTGTTAGTTCATAATAATGTAAAAATACTCAAGAGGGATGTAAATTGTGACTTTTTGATAATCTTGACATATTTTTACTTTCATAATTATTTATGTTTTATGTTGTTTTGTAGTATTCTCTTATATATGTACTTTAAGCCATGGATAAATAGTAAATAAAAACACATAAATTTTTATAGCGGTTCGTAACATAATGATCCCCTAGTCCACTCCACCAACTCTCTATCTATGATCATATGGATTTTCCCTAGAAAGGTATACTTAACCCAAGATGACAACAACTATGTGCAAGCAGTTGAAAACTTTACAATAAGGTTTTATAGAGCCTTCTAGTTCTATTATAGTGAAATATATTCTCTAAATCTTAGTCTGAGAAGACTAAACTCTAAAATTATTGAGTCCGATCAACCAAAACATTGATAAATTGAAAGAGTTTTATTTGATTGATTAAATTGGTTTTGGATCATAGTTGTTGCTGCAGCTAATAGAATATAAATCTTCTTTTTGAAATATAAATGTCTTCAAGAATGAATAGCATTGAAGAGATCATGATTTAAAATGATATTTAATAAAAATAGCAACAAAAAAATAGGATAAATTATATAGTATGAGTTTGAAAGATGTGTGTATCCAATGTGTAGCTTCTTCATAATAATATAGTCATTCCATATTTTCATTCTCTGGAATAGAAATGTATTCAAAAACATATTGTAAATATGATAATATGTGATCCTTATAAAAAGTAAAAATATAAATTCAATATATATATAAAAATTATATTTATTCTAGTTGAGTAGATCTAATAATTCCAATTAAAAAATTGCAATTATTTTAATTTAAATCATTCAAGATAATCATAACATCCCTTATAAATAGGAACAATTTACTATGTTGAATAAAGGCCTTTTAATCAGTTATAAAATGGAATTTAAATGATATTTACTTTTATAGATACCATTTAAGTAATTATGGAAGATATATTTAATTTTAAACTTCATCATTGAATAGTCAAACATTGGGTTCCTTTATATAATGGAAGAATCTGAATGTAGGGTTGAAAATGTATGGTTGTTCACAAATATAAGGTTGATAAACAATCCTTTTATTTTCTCAAATGTAGGGTTCTATATAAACATAGGGTTGAAGGTCCATAATTTTCCAACAGCATGGGGTACATGATCCATATGTGTTATTTCAAATGTAAGGAAACTAAATCATATGTTATACTTATAAATATAGTGTATGAACAGTGTTTCCATAATACTTCCAAACATGTCCATAATACATTAAAAAATATTTAAACACATAAATAAAATAATCTCCTCAACAAATATATTCCTGAAAAACAATCAAGGTAATTTAAATAGTAAAATAAAAAAGGGTATTTGTGAGAATCAAGTTCAATAGGATTTATATAGTATTGCTTAGACATTAAAATCCCAAAAATATCCCTATTTTTTATGATAAAAAAACCATAACATAATTTATAGAAAATATAGTAATTTTTTTAAAAAAAATATCTTTAAAAAGATACAAAAGATGTAGTTATTTAAAATTAATTGACAAAGAAAAACCATACCTTTATATTAGAATATAAACTCATAATATAATCAATAATGTTGTGTTTTCACAATTATCTCCTACTTTTTGTGATATCAAAAAAATTGTAGATGATAATAGATTAATACATGTTAAATGTATCAAATTACTATAGATGAATGTTATATTATGATTAATACTAAAAGGATATGTGTTATAGAAGTATAAATGGATATAATAATAATAAATAAAAACATAATTAAAAAAAGAAACATTATAATAAGTTTTTATGATTACAAGAATCATTTTAATTAAGAAGTGTTTAAATAGTGGTACTAGATAAGGGTGATAGGTAAGATTAAGACTTGGTGTTAGAAGCTTGTAAAGCTCGATCATCTTGAGGAATTTTCTTCTACTCATCAATTTGTCTTCTTCAACTATCAGTAATATTTTTAGCTAACTATTACACTAAAATCTTTCAATTGTGGACAATTTTTTAATTTTCAGCTAAATTAGCATTAAAAAGCTTTTGAACTATTTCTTATGATTGAAAAAATTGTGAGATAATATCACCAAACAGATTAAAAAAATTCCTTGTGATGGGATTTCCTAAAGTTATCTTCTTAATGATATCTTTCTGGTTATTCAATAAGGCATTTAATAGTAAATTTTCATATTAAAGTGTATGGATACCATTATTTAAGGTAGACATGTTAGAAGTAATATCTTAAAACCTTCTAACTAAATCTTGATATGTTTGAGGTGTAGATATAGATGCTCTAGGATGAATGGAACTACTTCTGATATATTCAAACTAACTCATTAAATACCATTTCAAATATCAAAAAAAATGGAATAGACTCTGTTTGGAGCCTTCCAAATTCATCTATCATTTATCTCTTAAAATCATAAAAATAACTTCTTGAAACTAAACATTCTTATAGATTGATAAGTTGGGCCTAAACTGATTCAAATTCCACTCTTGGAATATTTTTACTTCTCAAATATGCCAAATGATTCCTCGTAGACTACAATTCACTTTACAGACTTGAATTTTCTTTTTGCAACTTCTTAAAATTACCAAAAAAACAATTCGATTATTAAAATAATCATGAGATTCTTATTCTTAATCTAGATGTGTGTGTACTATGTCAACCAAGGTAAAATATTGTACTTTATTATTCACACTAGATATAGAAAATTAAATTTCAAGAACCTCTATATTCTTAATCGGATTTGAAATTTCCCGATCCAATGAATCGGTAATAATAGAAACTAATTGATTCTTATCTAACATTATAGTGATAGATATTACTAGTTGTATTTTCTCATTTACATGAGAATTATCTTTATGTTTTTCTTCAGCACAATATATTTGATTCTCATATTCATTGGGATATCCTTTCTCTTGATTTTCATCACAATTTTTAAAAAGATCCTCTTGCTCTTCTCTGATGTTCGGTTGATTTTTAGGTCAGATTTCCTCATGAGTAACTGAAGATCCTAAAAATATTGGTTGAGAAACTTTAATAGTTGTAGAAGAATATAATTCTGGTTTCTGAACATTAGTATCCTAGTCTATAGGTTTATCACTTTTTTTTAGTCTAGGAAATAAGGGCCCCATAATTTTCTTATTCCAAATATTCTTTAAGAGATTTAGGTACATCACTTTCTTCTTCTAAATCAGATACCTCATATTTGATTATATATATATTTTTTTAAACTGCATTATATATTCTATATTCTACAACTGCTTCCTCTTGAATTTAGACTATACCAGCAGATCTTGAATTTATTTTCTAACCTTAAGCAATATGACCAAATTCTGGTTGTTCTTCTAAACTAATAGGTAACAACATTCATCTAACTATACTTCAAAATAAATCTTTCTTCCTTAATGTTACAACATTCAAAAAATTATTTTTATAACACTTGGTGTGCATATGTACATCTTGAATTGTGCCTATTTTATAAAGCAACAAAGAAATTATCCTTCTATAAGGATAAAAAATAAATTCTTACCTCCTCTTATAAATAGTGATGCATGTATCATAACATGTATCTTGTGAAATTAAACATAATATAACTCGTCATAAAAAATATCAGATACATGTTAGGATAAAAAATATTTTCTAGCTCAATAGTTCATGGAATTATCATTGACTAAATAAACTTAACCAGCAACTTCAAGTTGTCCTCAATATCTTTTAAAACATTTTTCATATTAGGGTATAGCTGAAGAGAAAGGACATAATATCCACTAATTTATGTTCTTTATTTCTAATTTACTAAACATTAAAATGACATACCGCTTCATGGGGACACTGAAAAACATTATCTATTTCAATTGAAGAGATGTAAAAATCACTATCATTTACTCGAGATTTGATGGTGGCCTCTGTGTCACCAAAACTAAACAGAACATTTCTATAAAACAAAATTTCTTATATATCGAGAATAAACATAGTTTTCCCTTCAGTAAAAAGAAATTTTAGACCATGAAATTCTAAATATTTCCATAGAAGAATACTTTTCTGATGGATCCAATTGAAATCTATAACCATTCCAAGAATAATGTTTCAGTAGGTGATGCATTTTCTCTTCATTATACTTTATTTGCATTCATTTGTTCACTTTATATTTGAAATTTTTATCAATATGATGGTTGAATTTTTGGATTATTGGGTTTCAAATGAATGATGGGAGCTCTAGAAGTTGAAGGTCTCAAATACTGAGGATAAGAGTGAAAAGAAGACAGATAGAAAGTGAGTTTTCTAACAGTTCTGGCGACGGTGGTTCTGGTTTCTCGATCCAATTACTCAATGTCATCATTGTTTAATTTTTTATATTGAAAATATTTTTTTTTTTAAATAAAATGAATTGTTATTTTATTTAAATAACTAATAAATAAATAAATAAAATATAAATAGTAAAATTATCAACACATAAATTAGTGAAACAACTTAATAAAAAATTATTTTAAATTAAATATTCCTGACTCACCATAATAAAATCAAAAGTAGAAGTTGGAAGTAGTTTAAAAAAAATATCAGCAATTTGATATTAAATATTTAAATTTTTTTAAAATATATCTTTTTTAAGAACATCATATTTTATAAAATGATGCATTATATCAATATTCATCATTCTTTAGTGACTTATAAGATTTTTTGAAACACTAACTTCACTTGTATTAACACAGAAAATATGAATATTATAAAAATTAAGTCCAAATTTTTGTAAGTTGTGTTTCATCCACTACACTTATGGACAAAAAAATATAATAGACATAGATTCTACCTCATATATTGATAGAGAAACTAAGTGTTGTTTCTTACTTGACCATAAAACTAATGATATTCCAAAAAACTGATAGGTTCCTAATGTGTTTTTTGTCTAATCTACATCCTTAAAAATCAGCATCTGAATATGAAATTAAATTAAAATCATAATTTTTTTGGTAATGTATATATCAAAAAATAGTTCCTTTTAAATATCTAAAAAAATTAATTATAGTAAGATAAGATTATTTTAGGTTTGGTTGTAATCTACCACATAAACACAACGAAAACATTATTTCTAGTATACTTGTTGTAAGATATAATAAACAACCAATAATACCTCTCTATAACTTATTGTAAATTGGTTTTCTAGCTTCATCTAGATCAAGATTTTCATTAGTACACATGGGTGTTGTATAAGTGTTACAAATTTTATAGTGAAATTTTCATTAATAAATAAATGATTTATTTTATTTCATTTCAAACATTTCAATAATATTTTTGATATATTCTAAATCCTAGAAAGAAATATATTTTCCCCATCATACTCATTTCAAATACTTTTTCGTAAGGATTTAAAGATCATTAAAAATATTTTTATTTTTTGAACTGAAAATAATATTATCTAGATAAATTTTTTAAAACATATATTCGAAAAGGATTCATCATATTTTGTCACTTCTTCTTAGTTGTATCCTTTTTCTACTAATATAGCTTTATTTATAGTAAGTGTCCCTTGATTGACTTGTTTATTCCTAAAAGCCGATTTGGTTCCTATTACTTGATAATTGGATGGTCTATCAACTAATTTGAAAGCATTATTTATATTGAATTGGTTGAGTTCTTCTTACATAGCTGTTAACCAAATTTCATCTTTTAAATATTCTTATATATCCTTAGGTTCTAATTATGATAGGAAGGTAGACAACTCAGCCTAGTTTCCAAAATTTCATCTAGTTCTTACTTCTATATCTAAATTTCTTATAACAATTCTTAAGGATTATCCTTTAAGGTTCTAGATTTTCTAGTTAAGACACTTTCAAGTTTATTTTTTCATGTTCTTTTGGAATGGACTGAATTTTATTGTTTTATTTCTTAAATTAGTCTTCGGTGTTTCAAGACACATTTAGTTTAAAGATTCAATAATTTCATCTATTTTTCTTTAATTTTATTAAAAGGATCATTTTCATAAAACATCACATGAACTATTTTTACAAAAAATATTGACTTTTTATTATACACTCTATATGATTTAGAAATAGCAGAATATACTATAAAGATTACTTCATTAGACTTCAGATCTAATTTACCACGGTTTTCCTCAGTATTTAAGATATACACCTTACATCAAAATAATTTAAATTATAGAACATTTAGTTTTTTATTATTAAAAAGGTCATAGGGTATCTTTTTAATAGGAGGTCTTATTAAAATTCTATTCATGATATAGTATATTGTTTTTATATCTTCTTCCCAAAAATAAATAGGAAGACTATATTTCTTAAATATAGTCCTCATTATCTCCTGAATAGTTCTATTTATTGTTTCAAAATTTTCATTTTGTTGTGGAATTATTGGTGTAGAGTAGGATAACTTAATGTTTAAATTTTAGGGGAAGAATTAAATTCTTAATTCTCAAATTCTCCACCATGATAACTTCTTAATGAAATTATTTTACAATATTTTTCATTTTGAACAATTTAAAAAAAATTAAAAATAGTGAACACTTAACTTTTATGTTTTAGAAAATAAACCCATTTAAATTGTAAAAAATCATCAAGTTGTACATAAAAATATAATTGTCCAGCAAAAATTTATACCCTTGATGTTCTAACCAAGTCCTTGGGGATAAAATACTACAGTTTAGACGTATCAAATTTGTGAATAGATTCGAAAGATGATTTGTGTTTTTTCCAATTTGGAATGCATAACAGAATATATCATTAATAAAAATAATACTAGGTAAATCTGAAACTAATTGTATCATAGAAAATTTATATAAAGTAAATACATTATAGTATCTAAGTCTTTATGCTAGATTTAAGATTCAATTATCTCATCAGTTAAACAATTCACTTTTTATTTACACAAGGAATCAAAATCCAAGGTATAATCATTTTCAATTTTAGGTGCACTAAATTTAAGATAATTATATTTAAAAAATAAGAATGAATTGTTACATAAATAAACATAAAAATCATCATCACATATTTGACAAATACTTATTAGGTTGTTCTTTAGTCCTTGTACATATACCAATTTGTTGATTGAATTTTTCTTTGGATCTCCAATCGATCCAACATTTACTATTTTCCATTTATCATTGCTCCAAAGGTGACTATTCCTCCATCCACTTTTCTAGCATATTAAAATTGAAGGATTCTCCACTCTTGTGTCTTTATCATCCACTTTCCATATACCATACAACATTTTTATTTCTGTGACCATTATTCCAAAAAAATAATTTAATCAATATTTTATTTTGCTACGCATATTTTTTTTGGTTCGTCTATGTCAACGGGAAAAGATCTTGGAATCCATATTTTTCTTATTTAAAAAAATTACATTACTTTCTTTAGACATATTTTTGGAAATAAAAATCTTTTTTAATTCAACTTGTCTAAGTATTTCTTAAAAATAGTTGTTAGCATAATTTCTTTTAATTCCATAGCATAATTAGGTAGTATCTAAAGAAATTGGCACAAAATAATTTTTATACAACTTTAATTTTTCTACCCTGCTTTTTATTCTATATTTTTTATGTTTAATAACATTTTTTCTAAGAATATAATTTATAATGTTTTTTCTTCTTTAGATAATATACTAGAAGTACTTTTTATTATACTTCAACTTGTAATTATTTTTTTTTATTTTAAAGAACACAAAAGTTTGATGTAGATTTATAATTCTTTTATTTTAATTCTTGTTTTTGTTTTAGAATTTCTTATTTTTTTCACTTAAAATATCATTATTAATATTCTTTATTGGATTTTTCATTTTTACTATATATTCATACTTTACTTCAAGAATTGATCAATAAGAATCTCATTTTCTACTTGATCAGCTATCATAATATAATTTATAAGAACAGTTGAATTTTACATCATTTTATTCCATAGTTATAAAGAACATGTTTTCTTTCATATTTTTTAGCTATTTTTCTAATCTAGATTTAAAAGAGAAACTATATTCTTCATACACACTCCAAGTAGGATTTATCACTCTCTTCCCTTTTTTCTCATAATCATAATTCTTATAATTTTTCTTTCTCATTTTTCTTATTTCTTATTTTAACTATTGTTAATCAGGTATGATATGATCCATCTATTTTTATTCATAACATCTTACTTATTTAGATACACTTTCGTGTTTCTTGAAGGATTTTTATATTATCTCTCTTTCCTATAACATTTTTTTCAATTTTCTAGCTAGCTGATCTAGATCCATTTCAGGATCTGATCAATCTGAATCCATTAATATTTTAACATTTTGTTTAAATTTATTTTCTTACTTCTGATATGTAAATTTATGGGAATTATATTCCCTTTTTATTATCTTATGACCTTCATATTCATCTTATATCTTTTATTTGTAAATTATCATGGTTCCGATCAATTCATTCATTCTCAAATCTTTGACTGGTTATGATTTTCACATAGCAGTAGATATTCACTTCCATTTTGAGGGTAGTGTTGTAGTACCCCCAATTTGAGGTATGTGGCCTTTTTATGAATTTTTTATGTGATTAAAGTGCATGGGATGAGTTGGGAAGAAGTTGGGAGAGTTTTGAATGGTTTTGAATGAGTTTAGAGGCTTTGCATGGGGAGCACGATTAGGGGAAACTGTGCAGATGCTCTAGGAAACCGTACAGGGGGAGATAGTAGGCTTCCCACAGCCTGTGCACAGTTTTCCAAACCGAGAGAGGCAACCGTGCAGACCCTTTCTCTCGAGACAGTAGCATGCTCACTATTAGCGCAAGGTTTTCCAAACCGTGCGGGCTAACCATGGGGCCACTTAAGTTTGGAGTTTTTATGTCCGGGCTCCCTCGATCTTAACATAAATCACTACAATATTCTATCCCACTCGATACTCACTTGGGTTTTTCAATTCTTAGAGGTTTGAAGGGTTCTCCCACTCGGTTTGGATGATTTTCGAAGGGGGTTCAAGGTGGATTGAAGGTGGTTTCTTCCAGGTAAGTCGCTCGTCTTGGTTTCCTTGTGTTTTCCTCTAGATCTATATCCCTCTATTTCTTGGTTTTCTATATATACACATTTTTTGTGTAGATATATGGTTTTGGATTCCTTGGATGACGATTTTAAGGGTTATGAATGTTAGGGAATGGGATATAGAGAGGTTTCGGTGGTGCGTTCAACAGATTTGAGGCACGGTTGCTCGTGAGTCGATTTCTCAGGAACCCTAAATGTAGGTGGCTTCTCTCTCGACTCCACTTGGTTATAACTAGTGGTTATTTGTTACAATTATTTTGTTGTGCTGAAAAATTAATTCTGTTTTTTTGTGTGAAATTGGTTGGAAATCCCTTAGGTGATGTTTTATGGATTTTTTGGAAAAGGGGGTTTTATGGTGAATGGCTCTTATTGTGGATTTTATAATAGAGATTTTAAAATTGGATTCTATGGTAGATTTTTGAAAATGATTGATGGAATGGTTTTCAATAAATATGTTATTTTATTGAAATGTTTTTGGGCATGGAAATGGTTTTCAATAAAAGGATGATTTATTGAAGTGTATTGATATGAAATTAAATTGGTTGATTTCATGTTGTTGTGACCTTGGTGGGTTACATTCTTGGTTATGTCTTTATTGGAATGTTTTATGGAAGTGGCGAGAAGTACAACTATAAAAAGGGTATGGATAGTGGATGGAAGGGCCACCATAAAAGGATAAGTGGACGAGAAGTGACAATAGGTGTGAATGGGTGAACGGGTTGGACAGAAGCTCCACAGTTTGGTTGTGGTCAGGAAGTACCACTTAGAGTGAATGGTTGAACAGGTCAGACAGAAGGTCCACCGTTTAGTAGTTTTGGTTGTTTTTTGTGCATTTCATTGCAAGTAGGAAATTGTTGTGCTAGTGTGTGAATGATGAAATGGATTTTGGCATGTTTGTTTGGTTTTCCCTTGGGTTCTTGGTTTGGGTGTGATGGCTTGGTAAGTTCATGTTTGGCTTATGGAAATGGTTGTACTTGTGATTATTTTATATAAATTGTTTTATATAAATGTGCTAATGGTTTTACCCTAGTGGCATGTGTAGGGAAGTCATTTAGGGAAATCCTACTGAGTTTTAGTACTCACCCCCTGCTTTGGCACGTTGGTGTCTTTGTAGTTGTTGTGGACCATGACATGGGAAATGGTAAGGCATCACCCTCCTTTAATGGTTCATTGTGATTTCTGGGTGGATCGTGGAGCATGGAGCACTGTGTGGAGCCATGGAGTGTGTCTTATCTTATTTAGGGTCTTTTGTCGAGTCTTTTTCATAATACTCTGATATAGTGTTGGTTGTATTTGTTTTTGGTGGTATTATGTAACAATATAGTTTTTCTTAGGGAATACATGCTTGAATGTTTTGATTGACATGCATCATATAGTGTTTGGTAGTGGATGGTTTGGTTGGTTTTGTCTTAAGGGAAAATTGTTCCCCAATTTGTTCTCAAATCCCTCGACATTTATTTCTAGCCTTTGGCGCCATGGGAATGTCTCCTAAGGCCAAGTAACCCTCACTGCCTCCTAAATCCAATGAGGTAGGGGTGGGTTTTTTCAAGTGGTTTTAGTTTGTTCGGTTCATAACTTTCAAATGAGAACAGTTGTTCGGTCTCTTTGGTGCCTTGGTTTTGGAGTTGACATTCGTTGTGGTATATTATTTGAGTTAGGATGGTAGAAAGGTGTAGGAATGTCAGAACATGGAATGTATAACATAAAAGGACATAGCTGACACTCTTATGCTGAAATTCAAGTTACCAGGGAGTTGGCTACATAAGTGTTTTTGAGACACTTATAGGCATTGATATTTCATTGTCGTGGGTGTAGCTAATGAGATGAGCATGACATGCATGGTAGAAATGACTTCCCACTAAGATGCATATTTCATTGAGGTATAATGATTTATGGTTTGATATTAATGTGAGAATTGTAATGTGAATAAATTTGGTATTTTTAAAATGGTTTGGTTTTCAAAATGATGAAATATGGAAAATGTGAACATGTGGAAATCCTTGTGCGATAATGTTGTGTAATGTGATTAGAAATAGGAAATATTGATATCTACCGAAGTGAGACTCATGGTTCTTTGTTTTCTATTGATGAAAATGGCACTGGGTAGGTGTCGTAGAGACCAACCGGAGGAGGCTGCTGAGAATGTAGTTACACATGAGCCTCAGGTGAACCAGCAGCTAGTGCATAGCATAGTGCAAGCTTTCCAAGCTGTGGAAAGTTGAAATAAAATAGATGAAACAATGCATGTGAATCATGCGGTTCAGTTTCAAAATCAGAATCCACCCATCTTCAGGGGTTATTCAGAGATCAAGAGGGAAGAATAAATGTTGAATAGAATGAACAATATTTTCAAGTTCTTGGGAACACTAGTAGAGTTAAAACTGAAGTTGGCCACATATATGTTGGCAGATATTTCCCTTTAGTGGTGGGAGTTGGTATCCCAAGTAGGTATGGACCAGGGTGTGATGTGGGGAGGCTTAGAGGAATTTTTTAATAAATAATTATACCCACATACATTCACAATTCAGCGTACGACTGATGTCTTTGGTTTGAAGCAAGAGAATATGTCTGTGATGAAGTATCCAGCTATGTTTATGAACATAGTGTGGTTTTTACCTGAGGTGGTGGGTAGCATGTCATTGAAGGAAAGGATATTTGAATTAGGGTTAAGGCAAGAAATCCATTCAAATATAGTAGTACTGTGTATAGATGATTACACAGAGATGGTGAATAGAGCCTCAGTGGCTGAGCGGGATCTGTTGGGCGGTCTGGGTGGAGGATGCATGGTGGTATTCATGGGGAATAGTGGTAACTCTAAAGTTGGGTTCAAGTGGAAGAGGGACACTTATTTCCAGGGCGGGAGTTTGGTACATAATCAGATGGAAATATTGGTGATTCTTCCTCCGAAGCCCTAGAGAAAACTAGGATTTTTTCAGTGTGGTTCGACGATCCACATCAAGAGAGATTGTATGGAACATCCTCGAGAATGTCATAATTGTAAAAAGATGGGGCATCTACAGCGTTATTGTTGGAATGATTTGGGGTCGGGTGCGCGTGATACTCCTCATGGATCGCAGACGTCGTATGCTTCGACGGGATGGGGACAGAAGCATACCCCTCGCTAGCAGAGTAAAGTGGGTTATGGGGATTCTCAGAATACCATGACACCTCAGCAGGGAAATAAAGAGTAGAGCGCGGCAAGAAAACATGTGTTTGGAGATGATAAGGTTGTGGTGGATGATCATTCGGGACCATCCATGGTGCAAGGTACTATTATTTTAAATTCTACCTTGATGCAAGTGATTTTTTATACGGGTGTTTCACACTCTTTTATTTCTACACATGTGGTTGGTTTTCTAGGTTTAAGGGTAGAATTGATGCCCTCAGTTTTGAAAACATCAAACTCCTCAGGGTCGAAGAGAGTTTCAAGCCTTATTGTGTAGAGCATGTTGTATCATTATGGGTGAGGTTAAGATAACCTAGAATTTCTCAGTGCTTGAGATGTATGGGTATGATGTAATCCTGGGAATGGATTGGTTGGTGGTGTTTAAGGCGCACATCGACTGTAATGCGCGAATAGTGGATTTTATGACACATGATGGCATTAGATATCTCTTTAGAGGAGAGAGGCATGAAAGGGAGGGTGAAACAGGTTTGTTGGCACTAATAGTGGGTACATTATCGTATCAGTTGGCGACGTTGTTATTGGTGGACCAGTTCATGGATGTTTTTCCGGAAGAATTCTATGAGTGACCTTCCATAAGAGAAGTGGAGTTTATGATTGATCTCCTTCTAGGGACCAGTCCTATCTCACTTCCATCTTACCGGATGGAACCTACTGAATTGCGGGAATTGGAAGTCCAGTTGGAAGAGTTAGAAAATAAAGAATTTATCCAGCCTATGACGTCTCTGTGGACAGCACTGGTGTTATTTGTGAAAACGGCAGAAGGAACTTTGAGGCTCTGTGTTGATTATCGTTGACTTAACCAAGTTACGATAAATAACAGATATCCACTTCCACAAATTAATGATTTTTTTGACCAGTTGAGGGGGGCCCAATGGTTCTCCAAGATCGACCTGAGGTCAGCATATCATCAATTGAGGGTGAGGAAGGATGATATTCCTAAAACATCTTTCAGAAGTAGATATGGGCATTATGAATATGTTGTTATGCCCTTTGGTCTAACGAATATGCCATCGGTATTCATGGAATTTATGAATCAGATATTTTAGAGATATCTGGATTCATTTGTGGTGGTGTTTGTAGATGATATTCTGGTGTATTCAAAGACAAGGGTGGATCATGAGCAGCACTTGGCAATGGTGCTAGAGATCTTGAGGGATCATCAGTTGTATGAAAAATTGTCAAAGTGTGACTTTTGGATACATGAAGTTTGGTTTCTTGGCCATGTGATTTCTGAAAGGGTTGTTTCAATGGATCCAAAAAAGATAGAGGTTGTTATCTCGTGGAAACCTCCAAAGAATGCATTCGAGATACGGAGTTCCCTCGGTCTAGCTGGGTATTATCGGTGTTTGGTTCATGACTTTTCACGTTTGTCTTCACCGATGAAAGCTTTTACAAGAAAGAATGTTCTGTTCCAATGGAATGAACAGTGTCAGTAGTGTTTCGAAGAGCTAAAGGGTCGCCTTACATCAGCACCAATCTTGGTTTTTTCAGAACCAGGAAAAGGGTAAATGGTGTATTGAGATGCATCAGGATCATGGTTGGGCTGTGTTCTCATGTAATGGAACCATATCGTTGCATATTATTCATGGCAGTTGAGAGTGCATGATAAGAACTACCCAACTCATTATTTGGAATTGGCAGTAGTGGTGCATGCTTTGAAAGTGTGGTATAATTATCTCTTCGTTGATAAATTCTCAGTATATACATATCATAAGAGCATGAATCACATTTTTTCACAAAGATATTGTAACTTGAGGAAAAGGAGATGGATGGAATATCTCCAAATGTTTGATTTTGAATTGATGTACACACCAGGTAAGAGAAATTTGGTGGTGGAAGCATTATGTATAAAATCACATGCTCAGGTGGTGAAATAGAGATCAGACCAGTGGAAGTTGATGTCGGTTATAACTGATATGCAGTTGGAATGTGAGGACCCGGGTGATAGAGCTATCTTATTTCTAGTTTTGTTGATCCCTTACTTGGTTGGCCTGGATAGAGAGGCACATATATCTGATTCTGAGTGTGTGACCATGGGGTCGAGACTTAATTGTGGGGAGACCATTGAGGGTTGGCATCAGAATGGAGATTCGGTTTTGTTTTTCGGAATCCGATGGTTGTACCAGTTGCTTGTCATGAGGATCTTATTAGGGCATACGATCATTTCAGGTGGGTTGTTCATCCTGGAATTTAGAAAATGTATAAAGCGTTGAAAGAGTAGTTTTAGTGGGATGGTATGAAAAGGAGAGTGGTGAGTTTTTTTTGAGATCCCTGACTTGTCAGTAGGTCAAGGCAGAGCTTCAAAGGCCAGCAGTAATGTTGCAGTCTTTTTCAATCCCTGTCTAGAAGTGGGAGCAAATAGTGATGGATTTTTTAATAGGTCTCCCAATAATGGTCATAAAGAAAGATTCCATTTGGGTGATAGTGGATCGACTAACGAAGTCGTCCCATTTCATCCCAACTCGGGAATCTCATACGGTGGACGACCTGTCCAAAATCTTTATCCAAAAGGTGGTAAAGAGGAACGGTGTTCCAGTTTCGATCTTATCTGATAGATATCCGAGATTTAAATCTTGTTTTTGGAAATCCTACCAGCAAGCCCTTAGAACACAGTGGACGATGAGCATGACATATCACCCTCAGAAGGATGGTCAATCTGAGAGGACGATACAAACTTTGTAGGATATGATGTAGGCTTGTGTCATGGATTTTGGTGGCTCGTGGGAGGATCACTTGTCATTGGTTGAGTTCTCATATAATAAAAATTATCAGAAAACCGTACATATGGCTTCGTTGGAAGAGTTTTACAAGCGGTTGTTTCGTTCTACACTATGTTGGTTGGAAACAGATATGTCCTTAATGGATGGACTGAGACTTGTCTAGGAGACAACGGAGAAGATCAAGTTGATCCGGAAGAGAATGGAGATGGCTCAGAGTCTTCATAAATCATATGAGGATCATCGTCGACAGTTGTTGTCATTCGACGTGACTGATCAGGTTTTCTTGAGGATCTCTCCTAGGTTGGGACATCATCGGTTTGGAAAGATGGGAAAGTTATCTTCGAGGTATATTGAACCTTTTGAGATTCTTGAGCAGGTCTGTGAGGTGGATTATCATTTTCCTTTTCCACCTAGGTTCAGTGCGGTGCACAATGTGTTTTATGTGTCACGGTTGAAAAAGTATTAGCCAGATCATGACCATGTTATTCAATGGGATAATGTCGAGCTAGAGCTGGATTCTTTATTGGTGCATGTGCCAGTGCGGATTGTGGATAGGAAATAGAATGTCTTATGTGGTAAAAGCATCAGTTTAGTTCGTATTTTGTGGCAGCATGGTCAGATTCAAGAGGAGACTTGGGAGCGGGAGAAAGAGATAGCCGAGTAGTGGCCCAAGCTCTTTCGGCAAAGGGCGGGTTAACTACTTTCTGAGGATGGAAATTCCAATGGTGGGGAAAATGTACTTCCCTTTTTGAGGTATTTGGCCTTTTTTATGCATTTTTATGTGTTTAAAGTTCATGGGATGAGTTTGTAAGTGTTTGGAAGAGTTTGGACTGGTTTTTAATGAGTTTGGGGGCTTTGCATGGGGAGCACAGTTTGAGCATGGTTAGGTGAAACTGTGCGAATGCCCCAGGAAACCGTGCAGGGGGATACAGTTGGCTCCCCAAAGCCTGTGCACGGTTTTCCAAACCGTGCAAGGGAACCATGCGGACCCTTGCTCTCGAGGCAGTAGTGTGCGCACGGTTAGTAGAAGATTTTCCAAACCGTGTGGGCTAACTGTGCAGCCACTTAAAGATGGAGTTTTTAAGTTTGGGCTCCCTCTGGATTGACCTATTTCACACCAATATTCCTCCCACTCGAGCATCACTCAAGTTTTTCAGTTCTTAGCAGTTTTAAGGGTTCTCCCACTCGGATTGGAAGCTTTTCGAAGGGGTTTCAAGGTTGATTGAAGGTGGTTTCTCTCGAGTAAGTCTCTCCTCATGGTTTCCTTGTGTTTTCATCTAGATCTACATCCCTCTCTTTCTTGGGTTTTTAGATCTACACTTGTTGTGTGTACATATATGGTTTTCCTTTCCTTGGATGATGATTTTAAGGCTTATGAATGTTAGGTAAGAGAATCTAGAGATGTTTCATTGGTGTTTTCGCCAGATTTGAGGCACGGTTTCTCATGGGTCAATTTCTCAATAACCCAAAAGGTAGGTGGCTTCTCTCTCGACTCCACTTGGTTAGAACTAGTGGTTCTTTGTTATAATAAATTTTTTGTTCTGAAAATTTAATTGTGTTTTGTTGTGAAAAATTGGTTGGAAACCCCTTGGGTGATGTTTTGGGGATTTTTGGGAGAAGGGGGTTTTATAGTGAAAGGGTCTTATTGTGGATTATAAAATGGAGATTTTAAAATGGGATTATATGGTTGATTTGTGAAAATGATTGTTGGAATGGTTTTCAATAAAGAGGTTGTTTTATTTAAATATTGTTGGGCATGGAAAATGGTTTTCAATAAATGGGTGATTTATTGAAGTGGATTGATATGCAATTGAATTTGGTTGATTTCATGTTGTTGTGACCTTGGTGGGTTATATTCATGGTTATGGCTTGATTAGAATGTTTCTTGGAAGTGGAAAGAAGTACCATTATAAAAAGGGGATGGATAGTGGACCGAAGGGCCACCATCAAAGGATTAGTGGACGAGAAGTACCACTAGGTGTGAATGGGTGAACGGGTTGGATGGAAGATCCACCATTTGGTTGCAGTCAGGAAGTACCCATAGGTGTGAATGGTTGAATGGGTTGGATGGAAGCTCCACCATTTGGTTGTTTTGGTTGTTTTTTGTGCATTGATTTTCTAGTTGGAAATTGTTGTACTAGTGTGTGAATGATGAAATGGCTTGTGGCATGTTTGGCTGGATTTCTCTTGGGTTCTTGGTTTGGGTGTGATGGCTTGGTAAGGGCATGCTTGGCTTATGGAAATGGTTTTACTTGTGATTATTTTATATAAATTTTCTAACGGTTTTATCCTAGTGGCATGTGTAGGGATGTAATTTGGGGAAATCCTACTGAGTTTTAGTACTCACCCCCTGCTTTGGCACGTTGGTGTCTTTGTAGATGTTGTGTACCGTGACATGGGAAAAGGTAAGGCCTCACCCTCCTTTAGGGGTGCATCGTGATGTCTGGGTGAAGCTTGGAGCATGGATCTTGGTGTGGATCCATGGAGTGTGTCTTGGTTTATTTTGGGTCTTTTGGTGAGTCTTCTACATAGTACTATAATATTCTGTTGGTGGAATTGTTTTTTTGTTGTATTGTGGAACAACATGGTTGTACTTTGGGAATGCATGCTTGAATTTTTTGATTGACATGCATCATATATTGGTTTGTAGTGGGTGGCTGGATGGTTTTGTCTTAAGGGAAAATCATTCCCTAATTTGTTCTCAAAGCCCTCATAATTTATTGCTAGCCTTTAGAACCTTGGGAACATCACCTAAGGCAAAGTAGCCCTCACTGACTTCTCAAGCCAATGAGGTAGGGGCAGGGTGTTACAAGTGCTCTGATTACATTCAATTCTTGATCTGATTTTGTAATTTTTGTTCCAAAGGCAACAACATCATTGACTATTTTTGTGAATTACCCATTCATCATGGTGATTCCTTCTCCATCATACATTTTTAATGTTTCAAACCACAATTGTTTAGTATCATACCTTAATTTTATTACATTTTTAGTTCCTTGATATACCAGAACTATCATCTTCCACATTTCATAAGTAGTATGAGATTGGGATACTCGATTAAATTATTTTGGACTTGGTCCACAAATAATATCATTCATTAATTTTGAATACATATAATACTCAGATTATTTGGTATCATCTCATGTTTATAGTTATTCAGGGATTTAATATAGATTGATAATCTTTATATATAGTTTAAATCCCAAAAAAATAAGATATTTGATCATATTAGATTACAAACATCCATAGTTATCACAATTTTAGTAAAGAGTTTGTATCATTGACTTTCCTTCTCAAGGATCATCCATTGACATCTATATTTGTGTAGACTATATATTTTTTATCTTACTAGAGATTATCTGCTTTATTCAGAAAAGAAAACCTCGGATACCAATTGTTAAGTTGGAATAATTTAAAGATACACAAGAGGGGGTGAATTGTGTCTTTTAAATAATCATGATAGATTTTGACTTTTATCCTTCTTTGTGGTTTATGAATATATTCATTATTATTTTCTCTAAGTAGTTTGAGTAGTGGATAAACAGTAAATAAGAACACAACAATTTTTATAGTGTCTTGAGGAATAAATATCCCCAACTACAATGAAACAATGCTCTCTCTATGAGCTTAGTGATTTTCGCTAGAAAGTTTCTATTATCACAAGACCATAACAACTTAGTGTAGTCAGTTGAAAACATTAAAATAAGGATTTATAGAGACTTCTAGTTCTTTTATAGGGAACTAGATTCCTCGTAGATTATTTTGAGAATTTGATACTCTACCACGATTGTGTCTATGTAGCTAAAACTCTAATAAATAAAAATAGTTTTATTTGATTGATTAAAACATTTCTTGATCACAGTTTTAGTAGAAACCTTAAAAATGTGGATCTTATTATTCAAATAAAAATTCCTTCAAGAAATAATAGCTTAGAAGATATCCTTCTTGTGGATGATCTTCAATAAAAATTTCAACGAGCAAACATTATTAGCAACACTGCATGACGTTGAAACATGTATGTCTCCAAAGTGTAGCTTCTTCAGAATAACAGAGTAGTTCTACATTTTGTTACCTTGTAGTACTTCTATATTCAAAAATGTATCTCACATATGATATGATATAATCCTTATAATAATGAAAAATAATCTTGATATATATATATATAGAAAACTTTTCTTTCTTTCGATATAATATATCCAAGAATGACTCCTAACAAATCACAATCATTCAAATTTAAATTATTTAAGAGAGCCATAACTTCTCATAGAAATAAGAATAATTGAATCATTCCTAATATATCTTTAAAACGTTATTTACTTTCATCAATACCATTACATAAATCATGGAAAATATCTTCAATTTTAAACCTCTTCATTGAATAGCCAAATGTAGGGTTCATTTATATAGAAAAAAAATCCAAACATAGGGTAGAAAACATATGATTTTTTAAAAATGTATAGTTGATAAAAAATACTTTTATTTTTTCAAATATAGGGTTTCTTCCAAATATAGGGTTGGTGATCAATAATTTTCCAACAGCATAGGGTACATGATCCATACATGTTATTTCAAATATAGGGTTGTTGAACCATACATTTTTCTTATAAATATAGGTTATGAATAATGTTTCCGAAATACTTTCAAACACATACATAAGGCTTTAATACATATTAAAACCCGTAAATAAGACAAAATTTTCAAGTAATATATTCCTAAAATGTACTTAAAGTAATTTCATCAGTATAATAAACAAGGTTATTTGTGAGAACCAAAACCAATAATATATATAGAGTATTTTGAGATAATAAATTCACAATGAACTCAATTTTATAATATTTTATATATAGGTCTTAGTTTAGAAATGTTTATCTCATGTTCTCATACCCTTATATTCATGTTATGTTTACATATATCCCTTGATTACCCCTGTCGTGCATCTGAGATCACCCTTTCTTATGTTTTGTTTCCTTGGGTTATGAGAAAATGAATTATATATGATATGTCTAAGAAGGGTTCTAGTTATGAAGAACTTGGTGGGATATGACTAACTCACTTATACACTAATTTTTTATGTATCTAATTTTCCAAATACACTATACCATAATAATTATAGCATGGATCGTTATGTTATGTAATGAATATTCTTCTATTAATATGTGATATTTTATATTATAATTTTGAGTCTTTATAGTTTGTATCTGAGGAAGGTGTAGTTAACCTTTGGAAACTAGGATGATAAAAATTTAGTTATATTCCTACATATATATCCAAGGATAAGTCTCAAGATATTTCTAAGTATATGAAAATATCCTCAAATATTGGTGAATGATAGAGTGAGTGTTTTCAAAGTAATTGCATCCCTTTATAGAAACTAAAATTGTACATGGTTGTAGAATAGATATACCTAGCAGTAATAACTATGAAAATGGTGTATCAGGTTTTCCTTGAGATTTACTTGGTATATGATAACGGACCTTACTATGTAACTATTGTTTCCACTCCATAGGGATATTCTTTGGGAATTCACAAACTTTTTATGAACCATAATAAAGGATTTAAGTATATGATGATCATGAATAACCAAGGTTAAACATAAGGTGTCATGGATTTAAGATAAGGTGTCTTGATTCAGACATTCTATCAATTAGATTCCATGACTATGTGTTTTCCCACTATACTTATTATTTTTCATGCTATTATTTTTTGTTTTAGCCAGTGGATGGAACCTGAAGGAACAATGTTAATGATGAATGAAATAGACAATGAAATAATTTTTCTCTTGGGTAAGTGAGTTTTATGGGATCTGGAATTAATAAAATCATTATTATGATCAAACAAATTTCTCAAGTTATCAATCATGTTAAACTTCCAAATGATCAAATAATGTAACAATGTTCTATTGAGTCCTTTATGATTCAATTTCCACTATATTTTAGTGGTTCTATTGATTCTATAATTTATAAGTAATGGATCATTGACATTGAATAGATATTTTCCATTATCCCATGTTCATAATGTGAAAAAGTCATTTTGGTTATCTATCATATGGAAGGAGAAGTAGATCAATGGTGGAATCTCATTATAAATATGAGGCAACATGATGAAATTTAGTCCATGGATTGGGAAGAGTTTAAGAGCTTATTTTAAATAATTACTTCCAAATTATTATGTATAAAAAATGGAGAAGAAATTCCATGAGTAAAATTAGAGGTATGATTAATCTGTTGGTACCTATAAGTAAATTTTTATAAGAACAGTTTTTTTTATTCTCGTTTTATCATCCAACCTAAAAAATAATGTTGTTTGATTATTAGATGGTTTAAAACAAAGTCTGTAAAGGTTATTATCCATAAGTGACTTCGTTATCTATGAATAAATCATTTGATTTTCTCTCAGGGTGGAAATATATATTTGAGATACACATCAGTCTCATTATTTTGATAAGAAATGGAAGATGGAATTCAAAGGAAACTATAAAATCCATAGAGAAAATAATATGGTATTTTCTACATGATCGAAGTGTAGAAGGAAGCATGAAGGGAATTTTATTAAGGTGGTTAGTAAATTTTTTAATTGTTAAAATTAAGTTCATCCTGAAATAAGATTTCTAGGTTATCGGAAGAAGTTTTCAAATGATGAAAATAGAGATAAATATCCATGGAATTCCCCACCCACACTTTTGTATTTAAAATTCATTTAGTATGACCATTGTGATAAATATTTCCCAAATATTAAGGTTAATAATGATAATCAACATCAACGACCTCTTAAGCTGAGGGATATTGGAAAATCCCATGTGACCACTATTTCTGTTAAGGGGTGTGAAAAGACATGGTGAAAGGTACACTTACCATCCAATCTAGGACACCAAATGTCTTATTTGTCTTTAGATCTACTCACTCTTTTATATCTGAAGAATTTTCTAAGGGTATCAAGATTATATCCAAATGATTAGATATATAATTAGCAATGAAATACTCTAATGTTTTGATGACCACATCACTATTATATGATTCTTCCAGATGAAGTTTGTAGAAATATGTTTTCTGAAAATCTTTTCATTCTTTTTAAGGTTAAATTTGATGTTATACTAATCATGAATTGGATTTCTCTATAAAACCCCCCATCAATTTTTGAGGAATGGAATTCATTTTAGATATTCTAAACCAAACTATGATCATCTGTAAGTGTTAGAAAAATATGAACTTATGATGGAAATCAAATTTATTATATGGGTTTTGATTCCTATTCAAAAGGTAGATATATCTTAAATGGATGGAGAGAAACTCAAAATCGATGATATGTATATAATAAGGTAATTTTTCAATGTCTTTAAAAAATATTTTCCTTGTCTCACAATAAATTTTAATGTCATGTTCAAAATATAACTCATGCCTATTGATAAGTCTATTTCAAAGACTCCCTATAAAATGACCCAGATTGAGTTACAAGAATTGAAGAAGAAAGAACAATATAATCTTGAAAAGGGATTTATTAAGACAAGTGTGTCACCTTAGGATGCACTGGTTCTTTTTCATTGAGAATAAAAATTGATCTATGGGACTTTGGATTGACTGTCAGGAGTTGAAAAAGATCACCATCAAGAAAAGGTTTCATATACCCCATATTGATGAATTTTATGATCAACTATATAGATTTCAATGTTTTTTCAAGATTAACCTTCATTATGAATATCATCAATTGAGGGTTAAAAATGAGGATATAGCCATGATAACATTCTATAAAAGGTATGAAAACTATGAATATATAGTAAGGATATTTTTTCTTATTTATTCCCCTACCATCTTCATGGATTTAATTAAAATAGTCATTAGATATAAATTGATTAGTTTGTCATGGTTTTTATTGATGGTTTTATTTTCTATTTCAAGAGAAATGAAGAGAATTAATATCACTTTAGAATTATACTATAGACCCTGAGAAAGGATAAGTTGTATGAAAAATTTACAAAGTGTGAATTTTTCTACAAAATGTTTTATTTTTTGGTCATATAATCTCCAGAGAGGGTATATTAGTGGATCCATCAAAGACATAGGCCTTTAAATGTTGACTCAAACCAACCACAGTTACTAAGATCCTTAGTTTCATTAGTTTTTTAGATATTATTGATGTTTTTTTAGAATTTATCATGAATATCTAATCCATGAACCATGTTAATTCATTTGGGACGAAAATTCTTTTGTACAGATGAATTTGGGGAAAATTTCAAGGAACTAAAGAGAATATTATTTAGTGTACTTATCCTTACATTACCCTATAATAAATAATGGTTTTTAATCAATAATGATGCATCAAAGAAGGTATCAGGATGTGTTTTTATGCATAATGTAATGGTTATATCTTATTCCTTGAAAACACTGAAGGTTCATGAGAAAATTTATTCAACTCAGGATTTAGAGTTAGATATAATAATCTATTCCTAAAAGATATAAAGGTTTTATATGAAAGAGCTCAGTGAGTATAATTGTATCACTGATAGGGTGAGGGGTGAATAACTAATACTTTTTTCTTTTATGTTTCCTTTCAAATAAAAGAACCTTTTCCTCTTGATAAATATTTCATTCCCAGATGAAAACAATTCAAACACACATCTACAAGAAAACAAGAATTTACAAGGTTCACTATTCAATAAGAATAGAAATGTCCTTGGTATGGTTTAGAAATAATACAACACCACACAATCCACTAGAATACAATCCTTTGTGTAGAATATAATGCATAGGATATACCGTTTCACTTATGTTGCTCTTTGAAAACAATATAATAGTTCATGTGAACCCTCTAGCACAATTATAGTAATACAATGTCTATGTAAGAACACATGTTACATGTGTTGCCTTTTCAATTTCCACAAATGTATTCTTTGAAAAATAATTCTTCAATTTATTACCCAAAAGCTATAAAACCTACTAGATTTTGTAATCAAAACTCAATTTGATTTTACCAATGCAATCTTCATATATGATTACCCAATATAATGGACATAACTATAGCAGAATACAATTAGGACAATACAGAACACTTTCTTCTTCAGTTTGGAAATACCAATACAGAATTCCAGATCTGATTATCCATCCCAACATAGTGTCTTGCCAAATATAATGAAAAGAATAAAATGATTTTTAGTTGAATATAATGGTCACTGAATATGATGATCAGTTGAATATGTGGAAATATTGTTTATTCTCCTTTCACTCCTCTATCAAATATTATTAAACATAGATCAACACAAAAAAAAATCTTATCTCCCTTGAAATTCAGAGCTTTTCACTCTCTTCTTGTAAATATTATATCCATAAGAAAAAGTACACAATACTTTATCCTTTTATTGGTGATCCTATAGTGGTTTTGGAAGGAATATGAAATGATTTCCTACTCGACCAAATTATATGAATTTCCATGATTCCTTAACTTTTAGGTTCATTTCTAAATTCATCAATGCTTCTCGATTCTTATTGTACCCTCTTCATAAATTTGGTTCTCCTTCAGACTTTATTTTCAATCACCAGTCCGATTTTGATTTCTTATTCTAATTAGATTAGTCAAATTTCTTCGTTATGATTCTCTGAACTAATTCAACATAATTGAATTAATAAGTATACATCTTTCATCTTTTTTTCAAACTCAATTAGGATTCTTTAAGATGATTTTCTCTACCAATTGAATAATCAAAACATATTCTCTGAAATTCAAACCCCCCCTCGACAACACATCAACCACCTTTAATTTCATTCCTAAAGATTTCTATAATTTCTCTTTTGGTCTGACTAAAAGCCAATACCTTCAGTTTCTTATATTTTTCATAGATCTCCCCAACCATCAATATTTAATCTCTATCATTAACAACACATTCAGTCATCTTAAATGGTTGACGACATTATTGATAATTCTCTATTATTATCGACTTCAACTTAATTCATTTACCATTTGTCTTGTAGAAAACAATTCTTAATAAATACAATGGTATGAAGAATATTATGGACTGATGTCAGCAGCTTCAAATTCATCAACTATAATCACAAACATGTTCTTGTATCATGGATTAATTTAGGGATTCAAATATAATTTATAAAAACTTAAAAATTGTAAAATTTTCATTGGAAATCATTGAAACTTACCAAAAAATTCCTTCCTTTCCTTCTCTACCCGAATACGGTTGTCCAGAATTCAATTGGCCTGAATACGATAGACATGATTACGATCATCATGATTAAAATTAGGTTGAATATGATTATTAGCATATTTTCACTATCCATACGGATCCAATAAATCTGAATATTATTGACATCATATCCTTCACTCCCCCTTTATTTCATCAATCTTACATCACATGTTTTTTAATTGTTTTATTATTTATGAGAACTCCAAGATTAGAAAAGCATCGTCATGTTTATATCACTATCATATAGACTATATTTCTCCACCATTATAATAAATACTTTCATAGTAGATTTTGAGTGAATCAAATGACCATTTACTTCCAATAATATTATTCCGAAAAACAAATATCCTTTTCAAGAATCATGAGTCTAATTTCCCAAATATGATGGTCATTCCAATTCAAATACAAACTGAGGTGATTTTACTTTCTTCTCATACATTATTTCTTCTTTATGAAACTTTCTTAAACAATATCTAAAAAGAAACACATTCATCATTATCTTGGTCCTAACAATATATTTATGGATAAAAGTGTGATATATATACTAATCACAAAATTTTAAGTATGTATTGACATATAATTAGTTGAACATGCACCAAAGAATATTGGTATATATGATTAAAGATTATAACTACTCAATATGTTACCACATTATGAAAGAGAAAAAGGTGGAAAATTCTCTAAGTGAGAAGGATGTTTCTAGTTTATCCATGATGAGGATCACAAAAGATCAAATATTTTTAGATTTTCAAAGGATGGATCTAGAAATCCTGAAATAAGTGAAGAAATTGTATATTTATTAAATGAGTGTTCAAAAATCTATATGAGTGAAGACTATAATGAAATATAAGGAAAATGTGGAGATGAAAAAGAATGTTTGAAATGTTCTTGAGTTTAAACTCGACTGTAATGGACTGGTAAGTTCATGAATCTTGGATTGTTTCCATAAATACTATATTATATGTTGGATTTGTTGAAGTAATCTCATATTTCTTCATTTTTTTCATCCGAGAAGTATGAATAAATAATGAGATTTGAAAGAGTATTTCTGTTGGGATGGCCTGAAGAGGGATATCATAGTGTTTTTATTTTGGTGTCTGGTATGTCACCAAGTCAAGGATGAGATATAAAACTCTAAGGGGATATTACATCCATTACCCATGATATAATTTAAATGGAAAAACCCAACCATGGATTTTTTTCATTAGACTCTTGAAATCATCTAAAGTGAATAATGTTATACGGTTTGTAGTCGATCTCCATTAAATGTTACAACACTTCATTAAAATCATAGAATATTTCTCTCTGGATCAACTTAAAAGGATATAAATTATGGATGTGGTATGTAGAAACCTGAATCTTGACATACATGGACATTACATTACTTTTTCGGAATACTTAATACATAATAAAAACAGACACACAAGGATCATAATAGTTTAGTGTCTTTGGAAACTCGGAATATAAACATCTAATCATGTTGAAAGATCTTCAACATCTCCCATAACAATCTTCCCCTTTTTATTTCCTTACCTAAAACATTTCTTTATTTCCTATGGAAAATAAAACATAAAAATGGGAGCTCAAATGCTCATTAAGGGAAAACATAGAGAACATAAAACAATCCATAAACATTTGAAAGCAAAAACATGAACATGAAATCTAAAAATTAAAACCTTGAGAAAAGACATAAATCTTGGAAGTACGTAAGGCATATATCAATCAAGATAAAATAGCATGGAAATAAAACATGTAATTGTGGAAACCATTAAGCACTTGTTATGTTTTCTATAGTAGCCAAGGCATTGCTACCAAGACCATCTTAGTGGACAAAGTCCCTTTCTGAATCAAATTCACTCCTCGTTTCAGTCATGTAACACTGAACCATATTAACTTACCGTTCCATCCATGTCTATCTCATGAGATATAAATCTTTACCCAATGCATTAGAGGGAGATATAGTTCCCACCCATCTCATAATGAAATCATTCTTACTTGTGCCACGATATAAACATAAATCATTCATCATAACCCAAAGAATAAAACTGGGTTTCATAAACATCATCCCATCATCCCATAATCCATATAAAAGTAATGTATATCATTTCATAATAATAAAATTTAAACCATGTAAATCATAGAGACATTATACTTGAAACATACACATATAAAATAATGTCATCTTAGATGGAAAAATGTTTTTGATAAAACATTTGAAATGAATTCTTGAGGAAAATATCCTTTGTTCTTCAAAATCATTTTCCTTTCACAAAATTCCATGAAATTTTAAAAGAAAATGATTTTTTTGAAAATAATCATGAAATTATGTAGAGTAATCTTCTTGAAAATAAGGTGTTATGAAACCGTAAAAATCCATTCATGCCGTATATGTTAAAAAAACATTCTTCTCGTACTTTTGCCGGAAAAGTCAAAAAGTACCTCGTAAAAGAAAGATTCCATACATTTTATGTATTAAAATTCAAAATGGGTAAAAATAACTTTATAAAAACATGAAACCATTTTTAGGAAACATGGATATGGATGAGAACAATAACCCCAGTAAATACTTACGAATAAACAATCTCGAATAAGAACGAGATTGGAAATGTTATCCCTTACCTTAGGTATGATATGCTTCGTATGGATACTAAACTCCTATATATTGATTTAAATAATGTCATTGACTTATTACATAATCATATTAAATTTTTATGATATCATATATGTTTCACTTATGACTTTATATTTCCTGTTCTTTTGTCAATTCCATGTAAAAGCAGAGTTTTGGGTAAAATCATTTCATTTATCGTATGTGTTTCAACTTTTCATTATTGATATTATTACTTATATCTTGATTTATAATATATATTCATCATATACATATATATTATAGATCGATAAAAAGAATGAAATACACCATTCATGGAGACGGTAGGCCGTACGTATGCATGAACGATGTTTTCCTTTCCTTGTTGAATTGAATGAAATTAAATAGATGACATAAATATATATATACATAAATACAGTAGCATTATTATGTCATATATTTCATTAGTATTCATTATATATACTTTATAATCATTCTCTAATGGTTAATCATGGAAAATGAATCTCATCACGTTCGTGGAGACGGTAGTCCGTACGTACGCACAAGCGATGATATCATTCCCATGATCATTGAATTGTATTGGAGTGTATGTATACTATTTTAGAATCAATATCACTTTACAATAATCATATATAGTCATTATTTACACCATTATACCCAGCCAAGTAAGGTGGTGGTGGAAAATAGATTACACCACGGCGTGGAAACGGTGTTCCGTACGTACGCATGCGCGGTGATTTCGTTTTCCATAGGATGGATAGATGGTGAAATATGGTTGTTTCATACTTATAATAATATATAATTATATGATTGGTACTGATGTTATTACTTCATAATGAAACAACTAAAGATGATGAAGTAGAAGAAGAAATAAAGTTGAAAGAATTGGTAACGGACATTACCTCTTCTTTGAAGCGCCTCTTTGAGTTCTCCTCTTAGGGCACTAAAATTGGTCTTTGAAGAAGACCAGGACCTCTAGGATGTTTCTAGGGAAGTGGGGAAGTAAAATGGGAAGAGTTTGGCCAAGCATGAAGGCTCAAATTGGTGTGCGGATGAGAGGTAGGAGGTGCCCTTTTATAAGGAAGGAGAGGGGCACCTTTGGAAATAGAAGAAAATATTAATTTATATTAAATCCCAACCCAACATAAAAACTTCCAAAATGACTCAAATATGAATATTAGATGAGATAGGGTTTTAATATCATCAAACAATAAAATTTATACATGTTGGGAATTTATTTTAAACATTATCAACTTGATTTATCCTTATTAAATCAATTTGATTTTATTTGTGGTAATAACATTATAAATTTTAAATTATTATAAATAATTACTTATTTGTTGTGAATTGTCCATAATTGGATAATTTATAATATTTTAGAGCATATAAATTTAAATCTATGATTTTTTAATATTTTTGTGATTTTTAAACAATTTTATAATATGTTATCATTATAAAATAACAATAGTGTCAATTTTGACACTATTCATTTATTTGAATTTAAATAAACAATATACAGAAGATATGTTCGAACTAAAATCTTTAATAGATTAATAACATGTCATATTTATTCTGAAAATTAGTGGAGCACATTAAATAGTAAATATAATATTTATTTTAATATTTTTAAAACCATTTATTTGAAATTTCTCTTAATAAAATAATTACTACAACATTTTTGTATAATTATTTAATATACTGATTCGTTGCATAAAAATTTAAACTAAAATCCAATGAAAAAGATAAATATATTAACTTTCACAATAATACTTTTACAATTTTTCATCTTAAAATCACAATATTTAAAATGTAATATATATTAAATTATGAAGGTGACAACTTTGGCATCATTTAAAATAATATAATATAAGAGTCATAATCTCTTTTATAAGGCTCCAAATGGACAAATATTCAACCATTGGATTATAATGGTTTATATTTACGTGAACAATAAGTTTTGGTCAGGTTTTGGTGCCTTCTATGGTCACTATTAGTTTAATAAAAACTATATTCTTGATTTTTCACTAGATAAACAATTTCTGCATCACTATTGTGTCAAAATTACTGATAATTATTTAAACCCTAAAAATTATAAATAAATTCATATGATGTATATAATTTTATTATATTTCTGGAGACTATTCATGTTCGATGTTTCATGAAGTTTATCACTAAATTAACATTAATATACTTATAATATTTAAGAGAGTGACATGTTGTCACTTTCTTTGGTTTTAATAATAATTATATTATTTCATGGTGAAAATTCCATTAAATGGATCTATTCCGACCCTTAGGTGATATGGGTCGACTTTTATTCATCCAATAGGATTTTTCAAGTGTTAGGGTAATTTTATAATCTTATTTTTACCCTTAATTACCCGATTTACCATTAACTAAGGTAAATAAAATTTACCGTAGTTAATATTCATAATGCCCAAAAATAAAAAGTATCTTGTTAACATAATTTTAACCCACTAACTCCAAATATTAAATCCAATTTTCAATATTCAATACACAAAAGTTGCAGAAATTAAATTAAAATTAATCCTGTTGTCGAAAGAAAATGGGTTTTTGTTTAAAACATTACAAAAGTTTGAATTGATTTAACCTACGAATTAAAGGTTAAATCAATGATAATGACATAAATTATATTAAATGGTAAAAATATATTCTATTTATACTTTAAAACCATTCAATATTATAATTTAACCATATAATTATTACGATGAAAAAAAGTTGTTTTTAATTAAAATATCGCTTGTTTTTACTATTCATTAAAATATGAAAGTTATCAGAAAAATATCATAACTTTATCCAATGTAAATTTTTATATCCGGATTCAAAAGAAGAATTTTATTTTTTTCAAATTGAACTTATAAACGTGTCCAAAACTAGATTTAATGTGGGTGCGCCATCAAAAGGCGGCAAAACTGTATTTTTTTAAAAATAGTTATTTTACCCGAAAGTTTTATTTTGTTCTCTTAACTTGTTCTATAAAATGTGTAAGATGAATAATAATGTTATAAAATTAAAATTTTAGTTAATACTATTCATAACGGCTTGTCCATAATAATATAATAACAATATTTCACTGTTTAGTGAAACCCGGTATTGCGTACAACACACGCTATCGAAGAAGTTCGTGATTGCGTGTAATGCAAACCAAGTCAGGGTTGTGTGTAGTGCAAGACTCCTTTTTTGTTTCGTATAACATAATCCAACCATATTTCATTTATACATTGAATATATATATATATATATACACTCAATGCTGCGTAGAATGACTATTATAAAACGAAGTTGAAATTGTGTGTAACACAATCTAAGAATAATGTTGTGTATACTTCAAGCTAATACAGTGTGGCATATAGCAAAAGATAATCTTGTTGTCGCATAAAATAAATGACATAAAATAAATTAAAAATAATACTTATCATAAAATATCGGGTTGTTACATTCTACCCCCCTTAAAATGAATTTCGCCCTCGAAATTCGTCGGGGTTATACATGGTTTCCTACTTGACAGATTCTTTAATTAGAACACACATCATAAAATGAAATACCAAATCATAAATTTAAAAAACTAAATTATGAAACTTAATGGTTACCCAAATTAACTCATCACTGGGTTTCCATGTAGGAGAACATAGGTGAAAATATGGATATGGAAGGAAAATCTATCCATCAAGTTCTGATGGAGAGTGGTAGAGAACATGGCTATGAAAAAGCCCACAATCGCAAATCCATAGATTTGTGATGAACTAAGGTACAATATGATTCATCGGATATGAGGGAACTAGGACAACATTTTTGGTTTTGAAGATCATTTCCCTAAATTTGATGAATTAAAAGAAATACCTACATGATTTTGGTTCAATCTCACTATTTTTCGTGCTTTGAACAATTTCCACTTCATCTCTTAATGAAATGAAGTTGAATTTGTTATTCGTGAAGTTTTAGCAGATCATGTGATAGAATGATGGGTCATTCCATCTGTCTCAAACAAAAGGTTAGTAAAATTTATTAAATATACATAAGTCGATTAATCGTATATGGTTCCTAAAATTGACTTATAATTAATATCTCATACCACTTAAAAACATTAAAACTAATTTATACTAACCAGGGACATCATGTAGGCCAGTGGTAGGCGATAAAGGCATATCACACATCGGTTGTGGTTTCGATTCCCACAGCCTTCTCCGACGCGATGGGATGTCGCCCGTCCTGCAGGTTGTCCTTTTTCTAAAACTACATTACTATAACATCCTATCAATAATATCAAAAAAAGTTATATCCTTAAACAATACTAACTTATGTCCAACATAATCCATTCCAATCTTTAGGCTTATCTAAAATACTTCGGTCCAAGCTCGTAGTATAAAGAAAATGATTACTTGAAATGTCACATAACAATCACGTGAATTCCATCATTTATCCCCAATATATCATAAGATATATCTTGTTGGTAAAATTAAAAACATGTGAATACCTTAATCATGTATTCTCTTGAAGAATGAATACCCATTGAACCTTAGTGAAAACATTAATGTTGTTAAATTTTAACACTTTCCACATACCAAAATCCCAAAAATTCTATATACTCAAACTATAATATAACGTATTCGTTATATCAATCATGTGCTCATGAATACTATGCAAAATTTCAGTTTCTCCTTATCCCTTCATTATGCGCATATCATCTGCTTTCCAAAATATTTGAATCACTTTTCATGGTTACCGGTACCATAAAATTATTGAAAACCACAATATGCTAATACAAAAATATTCCAATACTCCATAAAAGTACCTCAACAACATTATTCTTGAATACCAACACATAAACACTTCTATACATCCTATTTAATTATTTTCATGGAATAAATCCTTCCTTGATTTAGAAGTAACTTCTTAGGTCAGGGCATTGATTTGGGTAATTCCCATGTTCTCCACAAATAAGACATTGTACTCCATAACAGTCTGTCACTCTATGACCTTTTCTCCACACAGATAACATCTTTCCCTCCATTTTAGGCATTCTTCATGTTTCTTCCTCCCTTATTTAGAAATCACAATCTTCCTTTCTTTATGCTCCTCAACATATGAACATGCATAAAAGTCTATCTTCCTCTTATTTGATGAATTAGGAATACCACTAAATTTCACCTTGTTAATCATATATCGTGATGACGGATTCAGCATAATCACAATATCTTTCTCTCTAGGCATTACGCAATTTCATTCCTTATAGTCACCAATTTGTCTATTGGATTCAATGTTAACTGAATTCCTTCTGGTTCCCTTCAATGACTAAAACACAAAAAGAATTCTGTGAGAGGAAAAAATCATACAAAGAAAATAACATAATAAAGGGGGAGTACCTTCGACATCTAACATCTTAGGTTTAATTCGAATATCATTACCGTAATTCTAGGACTATAACCTAATATTATACTTAACCTTAGGGACATACCAAGACATACCTTAGAAATATCTCTTGGGATCTCACTAAAGTTTTCGCATCCTAGTTTCCAAAGGTTGACTAAACCTTTCCTCTGAAACCAACTGTAGAGACCCAAATCTTTATGTACATGGAAATTACATTACTTTTGTGGAATACTTAATACATAACAAAAATAGACACACAAAGATCGTAATAGTTTAGTGTCTTTGGAAACTCGGAATATAAACATCTAATCATGTTGAAAGATCTTCAACATCTCCCATAACGATCTTCCCCTTTTTGTTTCCTTACCTATAACCTTTATTTTTTTTCCTGGGGAAAATAAAACATAAAAAGGGTGAGGTCAAATGCTCATTAAGGGAAAACATAGAGAACATAAAACAATCCATAAACATTTGAAAGTAAAAACATGAACATGAAATATAAACATTAAAACCTTGAGCAAAGATATAAATCTTGGAAGTACGTAAGGCATATATCAATCACGATAAAATAGCATGGGAATAAAACATGTAATTTAGGAAACCATTCATCACTTGTTATGATTTTAATAGTAGCCAAGGCATTTCTGCCAAGACCATCTTAGTGGACAAAGTCCCTTTCTGAATCGAGTTCACTCCTCGTTTCAGTCCTGTAACACTGAACTGGACTAACTTACCATTCCATCCATTTCTATTTCATGAGATATAAATCTTTTCCCAATGCATTGGAGGGAGATATAGTTCCCACCCATCTCATAATGAAATCATTCTTACTTGTGCCACAATATAAACATAAATCATTCATCGTAACCCAAAGAATAAAAATGGGGTTCATAAACATCATCCCATCATCACATAATCCATATAAAAGTAATGGATATCATTTCATAATAATAAAAGTGAAACCATGTAAATCATAGAGATATTATACTTGAAGCATACACATATGAAATACCGTCCTCTTAGATGGAGAAATGGTTTTGATAAAACATTTGAAATGAATTCTTGAGGAAAATATCCTTTCTTCTTCAAAATCATTTTCTTTTCACAAAATTCCATGAAATTTTAAAGGAAAAGGATTTTGTTGAAAATAATCATGAAATCATGTAGAGTAAGATTATTGAAAATAAGTCGTTATGAAACTGTAAAAATCCATTCGTGTCGTATAAGTTAAAAAACATTCTTCTCATACTTTTGTAGGAAAAGTCAACAAGTACCTCGTAAAAGAAAGATTCCATACATACTATGTAGTAAAAGTAAAAATTGGTAAAAAGGACTTTAAAGATACATGAAACCATTTTTAGGAAACATGGACATGGACGATAACAATAACCCCAGTAAATACTTACGAACAAACAATCTCAGATAAAGATGATATTGGAAAAGTTATCTCTTACCTTATGTCTGATATGCTTCGTATGGATCCGAACCTCCTGTATATTTATTTAAATAATGTCATTTACATATTACATAATCATATTCATTGTTATGATATCATATATGTTTCACTTATGACTTTATATTACCCGTTATTTTGTAAATTCCATGTAAAAGCAGCGTTTTGGGTAAAATCATTTCATTTATCGTATGTGTTTCGACTTGTCATTCTTGATATTATTACTTATATCCTGATTTATAATATATATTCATCATATACATATATATTATAGATCGATAAAAGGAATGAAATACACCATTCAGGGAGACGGTAGGCCGTACGTACACATGAACGTTGTTTTCGTTTCCTTATTGAATTGAATGAAATTAAATAGATGACATACATATATATATACATAAATACAGTAGAATTATTATTTCATATATTTAATTACTATTCATTATATATAATTTATAATCATTCTTGAATGGTTAATCATGGAAAATCAATCTCATCGCGTTCGTAGAGACGGTAGTCCGTACGTACACACGAGCGAAGATATCATTCCCATGATTATAGAATTGTATTGGAGTGTATGTATACTATTTCAGAATCAATATCACTTTAAAATAATCATATATATTCATTATTTACACCATTATACCCATCCAAGTAAGGCGGTGGTGAAAAATAGATTACAACACAGCGTGGAGACGGTATTTCGTACGTACGCACGCGCGGTGATTTCGTTTTCCGTAGGATGGATAGATGGTTAAATATGGTTGTTTAATACTTATAATGACATATCAGTATATTATTGATACTTATGTTATTACTTAAAAATGAAACAACTAAAGAATAATAATTAGAAGAAGAAATAAAGTTGATAGAATCAGTAACGGACATTACCCCTTTTTTGAAGCGCCTCTTTGAGACCTCCTCTTAGGGTACTAAAATTGGTCTTTGAAGAAGACCCGGACCTCTAGGATGTTTCTAGGGAAGTGGGGAAGTAAAATGGTCAGAGGTTGGCCAAGCTTGAAGGCTCAAATTGGTGTGAGGATGAGAGGGAGGAGGTGCCCTTTTATAAGGGAGGAGAGGGGCACCTTTGGAAATATAAGAAAATATTAATTTATATTAAATCCCAACCCCACATAAAAACTTCCAAAATGAATAAAATCCGAATATTAGATGATATATGGCTGTAATCCCATCAACCAATGAAATTTAGACATGTTATGAATTTATTTTAAACATCATCAACTTGATTTATCCTTATTTAATCAATTTAATTTTATTTGTGGTAATAATATTATAAAATTTAAATTATTATAAATAATTCTTTATTTGTTGTGAATTTTCCATAATTGGGGAATATATAACATTCTAGACCATATAAATTTAAATTTATAATGTTTAAATATTTTTGAGATTTCTAAACAATTTTATAATATGTTATTTTTATAAAATAACAATAGTGTCAATTTTGACACAATTCATTAATTTGAATTTGAATAAACAATATACAGAATATATGTTCAAAATAAAAGTTTTAATAGATTCATAACATGTCATATTTAGCTATAAAATTAGTGGATCACATTAAATAGTTCATATAATATTTATTTTAATATTTTTAAAACCATTTATTTGACATTTCTCTTAATAAAATAATTACTACAACATTTTTTTATAATTATTTAATATACTTATTTGTTGCATAAAAATTAAAAATAAAATCCTATTATGAATTTAAATATATTAAATTTCACAGTAATATTTTTACTCGAATTTATCATCTTAAAATAACAATATTTAAATTGTAATTTTTATTAAATTATGAAGGTGACAACTTTGGCATCATTTAAAATAATATAATATAAGTGTCATAATCGGTTTTATAAGTCTCTAAATGGTAAAATATTCAACCATTGTATGATTAGGGTTTATATTTAAATGTAAAATAAGTTTTTTTCAGGTGTTTGTGCCTTTTATGGTCACTATTAGTTTAATAAAAACTATACTCTTGATTTTTCACTAGATAAACAATTTCTACATCAGTATTATGTCACAATTAATGATAATTATTTAAACCCTAAAAATTATAAATAAATTCAAATGATGTAAATGATTTTATTATATTTCTATAGACTATTCATGTTTGAAGTTTAATGAAGTTTATCACTAAATTAAAATAAATATACTTATAAGATTTAAGAGAGTGACATGTTGTCACTTTCTTTGGTTTTAATAATAATTATATTATTTCATGGTCAAAATTCTATGAAATGAATCTCTTCAGACCCTTAGGTGATCTGGGTCAACTTTTATTCATCCAATATGATTTTTTCAAGTGTTAGGGTAATTTTATAATATTATTTTCACCCTTAATTACCTAATTTACCTTTAACTATGGTAAATAAAATTTACCGTAGTTAATATTCATAATGCCCAAAAATAAAAAGTATCTTATTAACATAATTTATACCCACTGATTCTAAATATGGAATCCATTTTTCCAAATTCAATTCACAAAATTTTCAGAAATTAAATTAAAATTAATCCCATTGTCTAAAAAAAAATGGGTTTTTGTTTAAAACATTGCAAAAGATTGAATTGATTTAACCTATGAATTCAAGGTAAAATCAATGATAATGACATACCTTATATTAAATGGTAAAAATATATTCTATTTATACTTTAAAACCATTCAATATTATAATTTAATCATATAATTACTACGATGAAAAAAAGTTGTTTTTATTTAAAATATAGCGTGTTTTTACTATTCATTAAAATATAAAAGTTATCAGAAAAATATCATAACTTTATCCAATGTAAAATTTTATATCCTGATTCAAAATAAGAATTTTACTTTGTCAAATTGAACTTATAAATGTGTCAAAAACTAGATTTAATGTGGGTGTTCCATCAAAAGGCGACAAAACTGCATTTTTTTAAAAATAATTATTTTACCCGAAAAATTTATTTTGTTCCCTAAACATGTTCTATAAAATGTGTAAGATGAGTAATAATTTTATTAAATTCAAAATTTAGTTAATACTATTCATAACAGCTTTTCCATAATAATATAATAACAATATATCACTGTTTAGTGAAACCCGATATTGCGTACAACACACGCTATCGAGGAAGGTCACGATTGCGTGTAATGCAAGCCAAGTCGGGGTTGCGTGTAGTGAAAGACTCCTTTGTTTTTTCGTATAACATAATCCAACCATATTTAATTTATACGTTGAATATATATATATATACACACTCAATGTTGCGTAGAATGACTATTATAAAAACGATCTTGAAATTGTGTGTAACACAATCTAAGAATAGTGTTGCGTATACTTCAAGCTAATACAGTGTGGCGTATAGCACAAGATAATATTATTGTAGCATAAAACACATGACATAAAATAAATTAAAAATAATACATATCATAAAATATTGGGGTGTTACATGGTAAGGATTCATATAGTATCATATTCCATTGTTCTTGATTGGGATTCGAGGTTTACCTTAAAGGTTTAGAAAATCCTTCATCAAGATATTGATACAAAGTTAAGTTTTAACATTGTGTATATTCCTTAGATAGATGGGTAGTCTCAGAGAACAATTCAATCCTTACAAGATATATTGAGATCTTTTTCTTGGTGTTTCAAAGGTGGTTGGGCTCAACACCTTCTTCTAGTTTCTTTTTCATGTAGGAATAACTTTCATTTGAGTATCTAGATGACTCCTTATGAAGCCCTATGTGGAAATAAGAATAAAGATCCAATATAATAGAATGAACTTTGGGAAATAGATCTATTGGGTCCTAAGATAGATGAAGAAATGTAATAGAATATTATATCAATTTTTCACCACACAAGAGCATTACAAAGATGGATGAAAATTTATGCTGATAATTATCTATGTGATCTAGAATTTGAAGTTGTTGATAAGGTGATTCTAAGAATTTCTCCATGGAAAAAATTAATGATATTTGAAAATAATGGAAATCAGTTGATATGTATATTAGTTCATTTGAAATTATTTATTGTATCATGATGGTGCCCTATCAACTGAATCTTCCACCAAACCTCTCTCATGTCCATGATGTGTTAGACATATCTCTCCTGAGGAAATACATACCTAAACCATCACATGTATTTTCACATAAATAAATTATTTTAAAGGTATTTTCATTTAATTTCTATTGTTTATTTTTTTATGGGGTTTTCCCATGTATTTTTGTAGAAAGGGGTGGTTTGATCTAGATTTGGGCCAAACCATGAGCCCATTTCCTGATTTGAGAACAAAATTTGTTCATTTTATAACTACTTCATTTTTTAACATTTTTCACCCATTAGAATTCCCACGTGGCCTAAAATGACCTAATCCAACCACGATATCCATTTTAACCCCTTAGGAACTCATTATCGTGGTGAAGCTGGGTAATTTATTTACGTATTGGCCAAGCCGTGAGCCCATTTTCTATTTTAAAAAAATTATTTCATTCATATATCAATACTTTTTTAACTTTTATTTGTGATTAAACCTATCAATAAAGACTCATTTCCCTCGGCACACCCTCCATGTTCCACTTTGTCTATTCCTATCTCATATTAATTACGGATTAGGGTGAAGTTTCTCATAGTTTGTCAAATCATCTAGATTTGATAAGGTTATTTGTTTCTTTCATAAATCATTAATTATTTTTACTGTTTTCCCCCATTTCAATCCCAACTCGACCTCCTCATTCTTTTTCAAACCAACCTATCAATTTTGGCTGCTTGGAGATTCAACTATTGGTGTATGTTTGGATATTTCTTAAATGATATCTCAAGTAAGTGGGTTTCCTTCCTCCCTCATCCCATTTTATTATGATTTTATCCAATTTTCATGGAGTTCCTAATGTATTGAAATTAGGGCTTCATACCTAGGACTTGATCTTGGGATTCTTGGTCTAATAGTGTGGTTTTAGGTTTGTTATAACTCTCTTGCGGTGCGATGGTGGTGTGGTTGAACTTTTGTATAAGGATTTCGTGTTTTTAACACACTCGGTATGTGATACCATGTTTAATCACTACTAGATGAGTTCACCTTGCATGATTTATATTTTAATCCTACATCTTTATCATTTTTATTTCTGTGAAAATTATTTTTTGTAAAATTGTTTTAGAAATGTTTTTTTAAGTGCCATTTTTGTGTGAAAATTTGTGTTTTACATGTCCATTATAAATCATACCATTTGGGGATATTTTATAATTCATAGAGGGGTTTTATTAACATTTTTTTATGCTTCCATTCTGTTTTGGGTAAATATTGGTGTTCATTTGGTTTTTAAAGAGGGATTTTAGATGGATTTTATGTACAGTGTTTAGTGATATTCCTTGAAAATGTTTTATGGAAATGTTAAATGGGTTATTAAATTATATAAATGGTGAAAATCATGTATAGATACTATTTTGAGTATTTATGACCAGAAATTTGTTTTAATATTAAAATTGAATTTGGTAACATGTAGAAATTGTTTGATAACAAAGGAGAAAACCCAAGAATCTAGGTCGGCGGATGTGTACTAGTATGATAGTGATCCAGAGTGGTTTTTTCCATGTTCCCCATAGAAATTTAGACATTTAAAACACTAAAAACTATAATTATGATGATTTGGGACCACTAGGTTATTGTTATGTTCCCTAATAGTGAATATTTCATGATAATGGAGATTGTTTTGGTTACTTTACACTGGGATACAAGGTACATGGTGCACGAAACTAACTAGTGCCTACAGATGCTCCCAAGATTAGTGCTCGTTGACTCTTTCATATTTATTATTGTTTTATGGTGTGTTTGGATGGAAAATTCAGTATCATACATGTTTTGTTGACATGTTTTCGTCTTTTGAAATAATCCTTTGAAATAATTATACTTTTAAATGTTTCATTCTTTATAAATTGTTTCTACCATTTTTTGTTTATTAAAACTTGAATGCCTTTTATCATGTAATGCTTTCCATATGAAGTCTTTTGGGTTGTATCCAATTGGTATAAGGCTCACACCCTACTTTCACCCATGGGTGTAAGTATACATTATCATGTTTGACATAGGTAAAGGGAAGGTCTTGGGTGATTTTGGTTTGGGTTGTTTCTTTCCTTCAAGGTGTGGTGTTGTGGAGACGGCTCATGGGTGACGACCCCTTATCATGTGGTATTAATTGGGAGATTTTTCTACTACTTATATGTATCTTTGGATCTTTTTTGTCATGTTTAGACCCATGTATTTTGTTATTAATTTTATTTAAGGATTGTTTTTCATGAATTTTTAGATTGGGTTTATTGAGTGTTTTTGGTTGTTAAATGATTTCAAACTCATGTAAATCATTCCTAACCTGTTGTTTAAGATACCAGACCACTTGTGCCAGCCAGTGGGGATAGTTAATTTCACTTGGAATATTCCGTGGACTATTTTAAGTTCCGTTTTTAATGGATTCCAGATTCAGTTTAGGATAAAATGGTATCAGAGGATCTTAGTCTTTTGGCGTAATATTATTATTATGGGATGAGGCGGGCTACACAGGAGTTAGGAATATTAGGGATCAGAATTTTGTTCACAAGTAGGTATTCTAGCCAATACCTCTCATTAAAGACATTGAGTCACCATGGGATGTCGGAATTGATTGTTTCACGTAACTTCCAAGTGAGACGTGTGAGCTGCAGACTACACGTGGACATCAGGGGGGGGGGGGGGGTAAAGTAGTTTTTTATTTTATAATTGTGATCTGTTTGGATTATTTATATTTTATTTTATTGATGAAATTTTTCAGAACTATTGTAACGATTTTTTCTCTTATGATTGTTTCCTTGTGTAGTGACAAGCCTCCCCAAAAATCTCCCATGCACCCATGGGAGGAATTAGGATAGTGTTATCCCTTGTCACTTGATCAAAGAATAGTAGAGGTTGCAGTTTAGGATGTCTAAGATCTAGGATAGGAACCAGCTTCTATTAAATCTCTTTTTAGAGAAGACGAGATTGGTCCTAAGAAGGAAAAAGCCCAAAAGTTTCTCAAAAATAAGCCTCATAATTTTTGAGGTATCATAGAACCCCAGGAAGCAGAGGAGTGGCTCAAAAAGATCAAGAACATGTTTGAGTTCCTAGAAACACCCGAGGAAGTCAGGGTGAATGTTGCCTCTTTTTTTATAGGGTCCTAGCTGTAGGTGTTGGGAGTCAGTGCTTTAATCTGGAAGGATGAATATATTAGTTGTAAGGACATCAAGGTTAACTCTAACGACCAGTACTTCCCTGAAGTATTGGAATATGCCAGATCATAAGAGATAAGGATCTGGTTTAGGGGGACCTTTTAGTGATGGATTATGCCAACCATTTTTCTAATTTCATCTTATATGCTCTTGAAATTGTCTCCAATGAACAAATGAATGCCCAAAAGTTTCAGAGCGGTTTGCAGCCAAAGATTTATTCCCAAGTCTTCCGGTTCAAAATAAAAACCTATGTAGAGGTGGTTGATTGGGCATGTATGTTGTAGATCAACCATTAAGTGAAGATTGTTTTATCTAGTACTTTCTAAATATTGGTATCTCTTCTGATAATAAAATGATGCAGGAGGAGCAGAGAAAAAGGTAGTTGGTATATCTGGCCAACCTTCCAAGAAGTTTTCTTTGGGGGCTTCTGATGTGAGGTCCATTGTGTGCCACCGGTGTGAGAGGCTAGGTCACATCCGACCAGCATGCACATATACTCCAAAGCCCTATTATCAGTGTGGAGGTATGGGACACTTGTAGTTTTTTTGCAGGATGGAATGTCCACTCTAGACTAGTGAAGGATTAGTGGCTTCTAGGGGAGTTCCAACTCAGTCAGAGTCATCGAGGATGGAGGGATCTCGATTTGGTGGTTGTGGCGGCACTACTAGATCATCTTTTGGGTAGATCCAGTTATGGGTAGATCCATAGTCAAGTATTCATTATCAGGAAAACACTAGAAATCTTCCTGTGGTGGATCAGGAACCAGCAGGATTAGAGGTCAGACCATCAACAGTTCAAGGTACCGCCTTGATTGCATATTATATATATTATAATCATTTTTATACCAATTATTTTTATTCATTCGTCTCTTCCCATTTTGTGAACACACTAAATTTCTGAACCAATCTTTTATCTTCTGTAATGGATTTGGTGACGCTGTTGGGAAAGAAAAAGGGGCAGGGTCTCAGGTTCCCATTGTGTGTGCTTTCTATATCAGGGGTTGAGATTGGGTGGGACCTTATCATCCTATATATGGTTCTATTTGACATGATAATTGGAAGGTATTGGATGGTACACTTTCAAGTACAAATTTATTTTTATAGGTGACGGGTCAGTTTCACAACACCTGATTGGAGTCGTTAGGTTGTTCATGGGTATTGAGATCCTCAGTCGGGTCGCACAGAACCTCCACTCCTAGAGTTGGGGAATCTAGTCTTCCAGTTATCATCATTCACACTAGAAGAGGATGTTCATTCTCTTGAAGGTGGACTAACTCATGTTGTGGATGAGTTTCTAGAGGTATTCCCATATGATGTTTCTAGATTGACTCTGGAGCAGGATGTGGATTTCTCGATTGATTGGGCATCAGGAATATAGCCAATATCTCTTCCCTTGTATTGTATGGACCCCATTGATCTAAGGGAATTAAATATATAGATATATGATTTAGAATCCAAATGATTCATCTTCCCAAGCATCTCTCCTTAGGTCACTCCTATTTTTTTGAGAAGAAGGCCAATGGATCCCTCCGGTTGTGTATTGATTACCAAAAAATGAAAAATGTAACCATCAATAACAAATATTTGATTCCTCAAATAGATGAATTTTTTGATCAGTTTAAAAGAGAAAATTGGTTTTTTAAAATATACTTGCATTAGAGTTACCATAAACTTAGGGTAAAAGATGAAGATAAACCGAAGACAACCTTCTGAAGCAGATATAGCCACTTTGAGAACTTGGTCATACCTTTTGGATTAACCAATGATCTAGTGATCTTTGTGGAACTCAGGAATAGAGTTTTACACCTATATTTAAATTATTTCATCATGGTATTCGTGAAAGACATCCATGTTTACTCTGGATCTGAGGAGGAATGTGAACATCATTTGAGGATCATGTTGGGAACCATGAGAGAGCATTGCCATTATGAAAATTTGTCAAAGTGCACCTTCTGAATTAGGAAGGTGAAGTATCTTGGTCATGTGATCTTGTATCACGGGGTTTAGGTAGACCCTGAGAATATTAGGGAGGTTATGTTAGGGGAGAAGCCAAAGAACTTGTTTGGTATCAGGACTTTCCTCGGCCTGGATGGTTATTACAGATGGTTTGTTCAAGAATTCTCTCAAATTTCTTTGCACATGACCATGCTCACTCGGGAAGGGGTGAAGCTTTTATACAGACCATAGTTTTAGGCATCCTTAAAGGAACTGATGTGGCAGTTGACTATCACCCCCGTGCTGATTTTTACAGAGGCTGGAAAGCGGCATGCATGTATTGCGACACTTAAGGTATGGATCTTGGGTGTGTGATTATGCAGTGTGATCATGTGGTGGTGTATGGTTCTCACCAACTCTGACCACAGCAAAAGAATCATCTGACCCATGACTTAGAGTTTGTATTTGTGATGCATTATTTGAAGACTTTGCATGACTACCTCTTTAGGGAGAAGCTTTTGGTCTACCCTAATCCCAAAATAATTTTTTACATCTTCTCACATTAGGATCTCAATCTGAGGATGCACCACTAGATCAAGTACTTATAAGGGTTCAACATTGACATTGTCTATACCTCGGTAAAGGGAAATGTGGTAGTGGATTCTTTTAGTAGAAAAGTATTGATGTAGGCCATGAGGAAGTCTAGTGATCAGTGGACTCTGATGAGGCTCTTTTCTCAGATGCTTGTGGAGACCACGGAGCACAGTGGAGGTGCATTCTTGGAGAGAATTCAGTTTACACTTTCTCTCTTAGAGTTGATTCAGTATGAACAACCCATTAATGAACTTTTTCAGTAGTTGAGGTAGTTTATTCATGGTGGAGATATTTCTTCTGATTGGTCATTTTCTCTCGAAGGCATCTTTCACTTCAAGGGATGATTAGTAGATTCTTCATCTCTGCAAAAGGTGATGATGCAGGATAGCCACTAGTCTCAGTGGGTTGTCCATAATTGTTCCTTCATGATTTATTATGATATGTACTGGTAGTTCTGGTGGCCAAGTATGAGATGAGACATAACTGAATTCATGTAGAGATGTTATTCATGTGATCATGTGAAAGTGGAGTAATAAAGTCCCTATGGTTTTCTCCAGCCTCTACCCATTCCTACCTAGAATTGGGATGATGTCTCTATGGATTTCGTTGCTTTTTGACCTCATACACCCAGGGGTAAAACTTCTATAGGGGTAGTAATTGATCATCTAAAAAATTAAACCCATTTCATTCCAATCAAATATAGAACTAAAGTGTGTGAGTTGGGATGATTGTATATTCAAGATGTGGTAAGGCTTCATGGTGTTCCATTTGTAGCTTTCTCAGATAGAGACCCATATTTCACTTCTCAGTTTTGGGAAGGCCTTTAGAAGGCCTAGGGTTCTCAGATTAAAATGAGCATGGAATACGATCCTCAAACTGATGGTCAGAAAGAGCAGGCAAATCATATTTTAGAGGACATGCTCCAAGCATTTGTTTTGAACTTTGGAGGTTCCTAGTACAGCTATATGGGATTTTTTTTAATTTTCTTATAACAATAGTTACCAATCCTCAATTCGAATGGCTCCTTTTGAGGCGATCTATGGTCGGCCTTGTCCTTCCTCCCTGTCTTGGGCTGAGGTCAGTAAAACTTCCCTATTGGAGATGAGACCTGTTCAAGAGACATATAAGAATGTCAAATTGATCAGAAAGCACTTATTGACATCTCAGAGTCACCATAAATCTTGTGTGTTCCGGAGGCATCGAGACCTATATTTTTCTGTGGGTGACTGGGTATTCTTGAAAGTGGCCCATCGTCTAGGTCATCATAATTTTGGAAAGAAAGGGAAGTTGTTGTGGTAGTATGTCAGACCTTTTTAAATCATTAAGTGTATTGAAAAAGTGTAATACATGTTGGTTTTTCCTTATTAGTAGACATACATTAATGATGTCTTCCACATATCCTAGTTGAAAAAGTAAAACCATGATTCGTACCATGTACAGAATAGGGAATAATTGGATATAGAGCTTGATTTATAGGTGTCTGAGTGGCCGGTGTGAATTGTGGACTCCCAAGAAAAATTTATTCAATTGAGAACTATTCCTATGGTTTTATTCCTCTAGAAACATAGGACAGATGATCATGAGACATGGGAGTGGAAGTCTTGGGTCGAAGAGGAGTTTCCATTTCTCTCATCTAATCAGGCTTTAAGATGAATTTATGAATGAGGAAATTTTTTATGGTGGAGATAATTGTCACATCCATGAATTATTTTAATGTTATTTTTCATGTAATTTCTATTCATGCTTTTTTAGTGGGTTTTTCCATTTATTTTTTGGAGAAAGGTGTGGTTTCATCATGATTTGGGCCAAACTGTGAGCCTGTTTCCATATTTAAAAAAATATTTTTATAACTCCATTGTTTTTAACATTTTCCCCCATTATACTTCCCAATTGGCCTCCCTTAAACTATTCAATCCACCATATCCATTTGGACCCCTTCGGAACACATTATCATGGTATATGTTTGTGATTTATTCAAGAATTAGGCTAACCCATGAGCCCATTTCCTATTTAAAAAATTATTTATTTCATATATTGTTCTCTTTTTGATATTTTTTCAATGATTACAAATCTCACTAAATCCAAAAACCCCCTATAGGCACCCCCCATGTTTCATTTATCTTCTTTGGAACTTATATTCATCACATGTTAGGGTGAAATTGCTCACGGTTTCTAAAATCATATATACATGAGAAGTTAATTTGTTTCCTTTATAAATCATTCATTTTTTACTCTTATTTACCCATTTTAGTCCCCACTCGACCTCCTCATCCTTATTCAAAACTCCATATCAATTTTTGGATGCTTTGAGATTCAACTATTTTTGTATTTGGGGCTATTTCTTCAAGGATCTCTCAAGTAAGTGGGTTTCCTTCCTTCCTCCTCTCATTTTCTTAGGGTTTCTTCTATTTTTCATAAATTACCTATTTTCTAGAAAGTAGGGATTCATACCTAGGGTTTTAACTTTTGTTTCTTTGTCTAGTATGGTAGTTTTAGGTTTGTTTTAACTCCCTTATGGCATGGCCGTGGTGCGGTTGATCTTTCACAAAAGGATTTGGTGTTTTTGACACACTTGGAAGGTGATTCCATGTGTAAGCAGTATTACATGAGTTATCTTTGCTTGATTTATATTTTTTTCCAACTCCAACATCATTTTTATTGCTGAAAAAAATATTTTTTTGTGGAATATGTTAAGTAATTGATTTTTGAGTTGCATTTTTGTGTGAAAGTGGGCTTTTTACATGTGCATTTCATGTTTTACCATTTGGGGTTGTTTTATAATTCATGGAAGGGTTTTATTAAAAAACTTACTGCTACCAATTATAGTTTGGGGTAATATTGGTGTTCAGTTTTTTTTCAAAGAGGGATTTTATATCTATTTTAAGTGCAAAGTTTGGTCATATTCCTTGAAAATGTTTTATAAAAATTTTAAATGGTTTATTTAGTTATATAAATGGTGAAAAAAATGTATAGATACTATTTTGAGTGTGTATAACCATTAATGGTGTTTTTATATGAAAAATGAATATGGTAACATGTAGAAATTGTTTGAGTAAAAAGGGGGAGACATGGGTATCTAGGTGGGCGAACATGTACTAGTATGCTAGTGATCCGGAGGGGTTTTGTCCCTATTTCACTTAGCAAGTTGTACATTTACAGCAATAAAAAATATAATGATGATTATTGGGGACTAATATATTATGGGTGTGTTCTATACTAGTGTTTTCTTCATGATAACGGATATTGTTGTGATTAATTTACAATGAGATACGAGGTACATGGGGCCCGAAACTAACTAGTTACTAGGGATGTTCCCAAGATTAGTGCTCACTCACTCTTTTGTATTTATCGTTGTCTTATGGTATATTTTGTAGGAAAATTCAGTACCTTAAATTTTATATTTAAATTTTCCCATCCATTGAAATCATTCATTGAAAACATTTTACTTTTAAATGTTTCAATCTTTAGAAATTATTGCCACCATTTCTTCTTTATTAAATTTTGCATGCTTTTTATCTTGTAATGATTAATATATGATGTATTTTGGGTTGTATCATACTGTTATTAGGTTCACACATTACGTACACCCTTGGGATTAATTAGACTTGATCATGTTTGAAATAGGTAAAGGTAAGGCCTTGGGTGATGGCAGATTGGGTTGTTAGTTCCCTTCATGGTGCGCTGTTGTGGAGATGGCTCATGGGTGATAACTCCTTGTCATGTGGTGTTCCTTGGGCGGTTTTGATGCTACATTTATGTAACTTTGGACCTATTGTTTCATGTTTAGGCCCATTTATTCAGTTCATAATTTTATTTAAGGATTTTTTGGCATGAATTTTTATAATTAGTTTGTTGATTATTCTCGGTTAAAAAATGATTCCAAACTCGGGTAAATTGTTCCCAAACCTTTGCTTAAGATACCAGTGCACTCGTACTAGCCCATATAACTTCCCCAAGCTGGTTCGGGTGCTGGTTTCAGTAGAGACCTGATTCGGTTCGTGATATGTACTGAACTCGTATATCATTCCACTAGAAAAATATCTTTATTACAAGGAATAACTGGTTGAGATATTTAATTGATGACAAATTTTTTAAAAAAAATATCACTCACCTGGTCAAAGTTTTTTAGAAAAAACCACTAGCTTGGGTAAGTTATATGGGAACCAAAATTTTGTAATGGGGCATAAGTATCCTCAGTAGTTTATAAGAACGCGACAGAATTTCAAGGTAGAGATTATTTTTAAAGGAGTTGCAATGTAACAATCTGAGATTTATGAAATATTTTTTTCAAATAAATTTAATTTCTTTTATATCTTTTCTTATACACAACACAAAGTTTTAGTAAACTATATATAATATTATATTAATATTTAACATGTTCATTAATATCTATACATTAAACTTTGTGATATTAATTGGAATAAAAAAATTAATATTAAGTATAATGGATTTATATAAATGATACATAAGTACATAATTTTTGGTAAAGTCTTTATATGTTTTGAAAATTCTATTTTCTCTAAAAATGTTCTGTATTGATTTTTATTAACAAATTATAAAATTATTTATTAAAACTTTTAGAAACATTATTTGAAAAAATAAATTTAATTTTTCAAATCAACGTGTCAAAATTATCTTAGGTTGAATTTTTAATAATTTTATGAAAAGATTGATTCGTCAGTGAATAGTGAAAATATGAATTTTTATTAAAAATGAATTTTAATTTAAAGAATTTAAAAAGTTTTATGTTTTTTAAAGTTGTCTTAAAATTGAAGTTAGATAAATTATAATATTATTAATATATATTAGTTCATTTTAGAGAATTTAATATTCAATTTTAATATAAAAACATTTTATGTTCTTGAAAATTATCTTTAGAAAATCACTTTTTTTGTCACGTCTCTGAGTTTAATTTTAAATTAAATTTTGACACTTATATGAATATAACTTAATAAAATTGATTCAATTTTTTTAATCATCATCATTAATATTATCTAATAAATTCAACATAAATTTTTACCATAATTAACAGTAAAAACTGTGAAAATTAATTACTATGGTTAAAGTTAAAACGGGTTTACCGTGAAGTAAAACTAAAATGATAAGAGGTAAAATGACATATAAACTTATCCAAAACCCATTTTGTGGACATATTTCAACCTTATAATCTATAAGGTTTAATAATAACAAATTTGTTATCCTTTTTGCAGTTGAAAAATATGTATAAACTTTATTCTTTTCAAAAAAACCATGTGTGTTCTCTCCCCCACTTATAAAGGGACACCTCATCTACTCTTCTATTCACACTTCCAAAACACTTTTTTTTGGACAATACCTACCAAAATTCATTCATTAATTCACTAACCACATCTTAGTTACCTTTTTTTATTAGTAAACCCTCTTAGTGAGGATTTAGTTATAAACCTAAAGAGGTTCTTTAAAGAGGTGGAAAAATTCTTAAACATGTGTTTTTTTATTTCTTCTTTCACCTCCTTCAAATATTATCCAACTATGATGATATGAAAAAAATTATATAAAATATAACAACATTTTATTATGTTATTCTAAAAACATATATCCACCTCCTCTTCCATGAATTGAAAAATGAAATCATCGATCGAGTGTATGGCGGACTACCGCCTCATTAACCAATGTAATTAATTTTCTATCACCACCTATCACGGTTGTATATAATTATGTATTTAACATATTTATATGATATATATGACATAATTATACTTCTATAAATATAATATCATATATACTTTCTTATTTTCAATTTCATTTGGGTATGATAACGTGGCTGGTATGTACGGAAGACTATCGTCTCGCAAAGTGATTTGGTTCGTTTTTCAATTACGCTTTACATAGAAGGCAATAATCATAAATTTAATGAATATATGTGATATATATATCATAATAATAAATATAGAATTTAAATTTATTATTTACCTTCCTTTCATTCCTTCCATAGAGAAAATGGAAACAATGTTCATATGTACGTACGGTCAACCGTCTCCATGAACGATGTATTTCATTTTCAATCTCTACATGTTATGTATTACTCTGAATGGAAATATAATTAATATATATCATATTTATATCATGGTTAAAATTATATAAATTATGGAACCATGATCAAATAAATGGGGTCAAGATTAACAAATCAAAACATGCATGAAAAACAAATAAGTTATTACCTGAAAAGTGATTTAAACAAGAGATCATTAATAAATGGGTAATAAAAGGTCATTATTAAATCATATATGATATGATATATTTAATTATAGTTAATTAATTTATATAAAATAAACTAATATTTATTATATAGTATTTTATAATGTGTATGAACAAATTCAAAACATAAGATAAGGAACTTTTATCTCAAATTGCCTTTTTTGGGACACAAGTTTTTTTATGAACATAACTTATTTTATAAGATGTATATACTAACCCTTTGATATTTTATATCATGAATAAAATTTTTTTAATGCTATTTAATTTTTAATTTTTTTATTCTTTAATTTAACTTATGATTCAAAAGATACCAAAGTGTTAACGTTTTTATGTTATACTCTCATTATTTATTGGGATTTTTTATGATTAATTTCTTTTATGATGAAATATTATGATAAAACTTAAAGGAAATAATAATTTTTTTTGTAATATGGTTATTTATTAGGAATAAGGTTTTTTCTTTCATTTTCATCTCTTAAACGATTAAAAAGTCCAAAAAAAGTTTTTTTTTAAGAAAAATCATCTTTATTTCTCTCTTATGTCAAAATCCATTTTTTTCTATATCTATATTTTTGTAAAATATTTTAATTTTTTTTAAAATTAATGAAATGATCTATTAAATAAATTTTTCCCATATTTTTTTTTATTTTTAAAATGTTTTTTAAAATTAATCTTCATATCATTTTCCAAACATGACTTATTTTTCTTTTACTCAAAATATGAAAGGAATAATTATTTTAATGTGTACGACATTTACGGAATTTACTACCCTCATCACAATTATTTTATTTTAATATTCCTTTAAAATGTTTCAAGTTTATTTTCAAATAAATTTATTTCCACAATATTTTATGGTTTTATAATTTTAAAATGCTATTTTCTTCAAGAAATGTTCTAAGTGATTTTCCTTTAAAAATAATTTCCATTTTAGATGGAATATTTTGATGTTACTTAATCATTAATAGGGATACGATCCAATGATACCATCTATAATATTTAACCAGATTTTTTATATTTATGACAAAAATATGTTTAGGAAGTCAGTTTCTTTTCCATGGGGTATGCAATGATGAAATTTTTTATAAAGATAGATTCTTCTCATGGGTTTTGATATAATGAATGTTTTATGAAGCCCATTTTTTTCATGGGTTTATGTATGATTAATTTTTTATGATATTTTTCAAAAAAAATATGTATTATTTTAATTATGTGATATGTGGTCCCTTAATCTCTCTTTAATTCATTAGGTAAAGATCTATATCCCATGAGATAAATAGGATTAGAATAGGGAGTGAACCTAATTTAGTAAGAGACTTTGTCCACTATGATTGTCCTAGGAGTGAACTGCGGCTACTAAAATGGTTGTGGGAGTGAACCCCTTACCCTATGGTAGACATGGGAATTATCCTTGACTACTATGGAAATAATTTTCTATGATTATTATATTCCATAATTCCATGTCTTATGCCAGTGTTATGCTATCATAGATCATGTTCTTTGATTACCATATGATTTAAGTCTTACGAACTAACAATATTTATGATATGACTAAAGATTATGGTCTTTTATATGCATGGTATGGTTTTAAATAATAATCTCATGTTCTCATACCCTTATTCTCATGTTATGTTTATGTATATCCCTTATTTCCCTTAATGAGCATCTGAGCACACCCTTTCTTATTTTTTCCTTCCCCAGGTTATGAAGAAATTTATTATGTGTGATATGTCTAAGAAAGGTTCTCGATATGAAGAACTAAGTGGGATATGGAATTGCTCACTTATGTACTAGTTTTTATATATCCAAGTTTCCAAAGGCACTAAACGTAAATGATTCTGGTGTAGATCGTTATGTTATATAATGGATATTCATCTATTATGATTTATTATTTATTTAAAAGATGTTTGGGTATTTATATACTAAATCTATTTAAACCTATATAGTACAGGCACCAAAAAAAGTTTCCACATAAATAGATTTTTCACGAAAAAAACCTTAAGAGTTTCAAAGATACATGTTACATTGAAAATGGATTCTCAAGACACAGTACTATAGATTCATCAATGTTTTTATCTTATAATCAATATAATAGAGGGTTTATGAAATTATAATAAAAATAAATAGAAAACGTTAAGGGATTTGTTGAAGTAGGTATATCCAAGATTGTTTAATTTCTAAATTATTATAAATTAAAGGAATGAAACATAACTTAATTAGCATTTCATAATTATGTGATGGTGGAATGACTATTAAATTTAAATATTTTAGATGTTTAGTTCTCAAAAATGAATCTATTTTATTTTATGTTAATATAATAAAACATATATATTATATTGATTTTTCTAAATTAACTGACCAAACATTTAATTGTATTAATACTATAGAAATATATGATATCCAATACCATAATAGGCAAGGACATGTGAACTTTCAACTATTACATAAATATTCAAATAAATGATATATACAATAGATACATGATTTAAAAATTTGTGAGAATGATATTTTTGATTCTTATTTAAAATGTAAAAAACATAGAGTAATTATTAGACCACCCAATATATCTAGAACTGAAATAGCATTAGAACATGTATATTTAGGATTATTTGGGCCTATGAATATTAATAGTTTAAGAAGAAGAAATATGTTTTTTGAAATAGATGATGATTTCAATAGATTTACTAGGACATATTTTATGTCTAAAAAGTGACTATCTGCCTAAATTTATTTATTCTTTTAAATTAGTTCAAAATAATAAAGGTTGGTTAATTATTTATATTATAAATGATAATGTAGGTGAATGTTTTCATTTTTTTGAAAAATTTGTGAATAAAATAGTTATTCTCCTAATTTTTATTCTCGTACAACTCCATAAAGAGGTGTTGTACAATGAAAAAATAGAATTATTATTGAAATGTATAAAACTATGTCAAGTGGATATAATTTTCAAAAATTTTCTCAGACTAAATATGTTAATGCAACCTTTTATGATTGAAATAATTTTTAAATTATTATTTTTAAAGAAAATCCCCTAAAATGTTTTAATGGTAAGAAACTAAATTTTAGTTATTTTAATGTTTTTATCTGTAACATTTTTATATTTAATATAATGTATGTTTAATATAAATTTGATTATAAAATAATTGAAGGAATTTTTATGGGGTATTCTAATAGAATAAAATCGTGTAGAGTTTTTTATAAAATAACTATGATTGTTAAAGAATCAATTCATATTCTATTTATTGAAGATAATTGAACAAAATAATTCAAATTTAGATCTTATTCTAGAATATTTTAGTGAATTTAATTTTAGTGATGAAAAATATCAAGATAATAATGTAATTTTTAAAGGGTATCTTAATAATTCTCATTATAATCCTAAATCTTATAAAATCTACAAAAAACAACCTAATAATAATTTAATTACTAATATTTATTCTTTTATTAAAACTAGAAATTCATTTTTTGAGTTTTTATATGAATTCTTATTTTTGTTTTTGAGTGCATGATTAATGATTTTTTGAAGCTCTAAATTATTTTTGTAATATTTTTTCATTGAAATAAGAATGTAATCAAATTAATATAAATAATTTTTGGTTTTCAGTTGAACCATCTATATATAATCATGTAATTGGAAGAAAATGGTTTTCTAGGAATAAAATATATAAATATAGTTAAATTATTATGAATAAAGATATAATTATAGTTCAAGGTTACTATCCAGAAAAGGGTAAATATTTTTATGGACCTTTTTTTCCAATTGTAACACCCCAAGATTCTAAAAGAAGAACATTGTGTTTGATAACATATATGAAATGCAGCATCGAGTTTAAACAACCTGTGAAATATTTTATTCAAATACGAACATTATAACATAACCATTGAATTGAAGGGTATGAGTTGGATTAACTGAATTATTAAATATATATATAAAGAACCTAATCAATACAAATTTATTTGTAATAATCACTCAAATTTTAGTGAAGATAATTTATTCTTCAAAAATAAGGTTATCATTAAAAATTATTTTTAATGATTTTTGGTAGAAAAGTATAATTTAATTTTTCCCATTTTATAAAATATATTTAATAAATTAAATTAATTTTTAAAATCATTATATTTCAATTATATTAGGGTTAAACATTGGAATTTTTCTAAATAGAGTGATTTTTGAGTGAATAGTGAATAATACCACTTTTGTAAAAATTGTCATTCCTTTTTACTAAATTAAGTGATTTTAAACTACCATTTAGAATTTTTTTTGATATAAAAATAAAATATTTTTCTTTTAGTTATATTTAAAATAATTGATTTCATTTGATTCACTTTTATACCTAATTTTGGTATAAGTTTATTTGTAGGCTTGAAACATTTTTTTCCTGAAAACTATTTTTAAATGCATAATATTCCTATATTTCAATAAATTAAATTAACTAATAATAAATTAACATTTAAAATAAGTTTATATATTTTATATCTAACTATATGAATTTAAATCCATATAATTATGATCATTAGTCATGTAGCTTATGTAAGATCATTTTATGCTGGAAAATGTTTTTGTTTTTTGAAAAATAGTTTTTCAACACAATTTTCGATTATAATTTTAAATTAAATTATAAAAAATATATTAATTTAATTTAATAAAAAATATTAAATATTTCTAATAATAATAATTACTATTATATAAGAAGTTTAATTTAATTTTTTTCATAATGATTAAGAAGGAAAATAGTATTTATTTACAGCAAACATGATTTTCAAGTTACATGCGCTTGTGTTATATTAATTTTACACACATTTGGAATTTTTAGATAATAAATTGGAATTAATATTAATAAAAATTGGGTCCAAATTATATAATAAGTCTCATTTTATTTTATTCTTAAAGGATAAATTAATTAGGTTAAAAAACTAATTACTATGGTGAGAAATAAAATTGTAAAAGTAAACTTCTAGGATAAGAGAATAACATGTATTTTTATGTTTCGATCAAACCTAACTTATCTTAATTACATTATTTATCAATTTTTTTAGTAACTTTTTGTGATAGTGACTTCCCATTATTAAATAGTTTTTTGGTATTTACAAAAATATCACTCCTCCTTATTTATAAAACAACACTCCCTCCCATAACATCTTCACACCTATCAATCCATTTGAATTGACCAAACCTAACAAAAATAACTCCCCAATATACTTATTCACATTATATTTCTCATTTTATTCCTAAAATAAAAGCCATATGGTTCTTGGTAAGAAATCTAAAGGAGGTTCTTCTAAGAGAAGGTAATTTTCTTCACTAATGCCCCTTATTTTTTTACTTCTTCTTTTATCAGCTTCAATTTTGTCTTAAAAATTCAAATATAATAACAAATATATCTACAATATAATTTTATGTTATTATGTTTATTTCATAATATTTATCCATATCATCCTCCATCAAATGGGAAACAAATTCATCACTCTTGTGAATAGTGGATTGTCACCTCGTGAACTGATGTCACTTGTTTTCCAACACCAACTCACATGGATAGTCATAATGATAGAAATAATTAATATATTTTATACATATGACATGATATTAATTATTTAAAATTAATATAGCATCATATTCCCTACCTTTAACCCGTTAAAGGAATGATATCACTACTTGTGTGTGCATACTGCCTACTATTTCTACAAAGTGATGCGATTCATTTTCTATTTCCAACTTTCAATAAAAGAAATAATAAACTATATATGAGTAAATATTATATTTATAACATTAATATAATTTTTTATATTATTTATCTATATCCTATGCACAATAATAATGTCTTCTAAGACAAAACATGCATGATAAAAGATGGAAATTTACACCTGAAACAATAGTAATGATAAAAGATTGTTAACGAATGGGTAGTCATATTTTATAAGAGGATTGAATATGATATTAAAAATATTAATATTGTTCTGGTATAAATTAATAACATGTTTAAAACCATTATACAGGAGTTTTGAAAACTTTCAACTAAAGGGATGCTTAAGGTAAGGGGTTCCATCCCAATATCCTTTCATTGAGGAATATACTAATTTGGTGCACCAACCTATTTTATTTGGTGCTTACACAAGGCATTTTACATATAGTGTAATTATTACTTAATAATTCATGTTATTTTAATTTCTAATTTGAATTTTTTCATCCAATTTTATTTGACTTGAAAGTTACAAAGTTGTAAGTGTTTCATAACACAATTTATTTTCATTAGGTTATATTACTTATCTATTATCTTTGATATCATAAGATTATGTGTGTAAAAAAATTTAATTACCTTGTGTTTTATTTCCAATTTTTTTGTTTAGATTTAAATTTTATACACATAATTGATTCATTGATTAATTATCACTACAATGGTTTGATCTTTGTAAGAAATTTCATATCAATTTCTACTATATTGAGATATATTTAGAATTATACACCAATTTATTTTTATGAGGTGTATCTACCAACCCTATTATATGTGATATCATTATTATGTTTATATTCATGGTATTTAATTTTTAATTTTATTTATTTCTTTCATCGGGGTTATGATTCAAAAGTTATCAAAGCGGTTAGGGTTTATGCTTCAATCTCATTTTAATCAGGATTGTTTAAGATTAAATTTTCATTGATGGAAATTATTTTATTATTTAATAATAAAACCTCTAATTTTATTATCCTCTATTTTTTCGTGAATTTTTCAAGTAATAGTTCCATTTTTCTCATTTAGGTACTTTAAATTATTTAGAAAATGTTTTTAAGAAAATCTGACTCTATTTATCTCTTTAGCTGAAAATCCTTTTTCTTATAAATCCATATTTTCATAAAAATATCAATAATGTTTTTCTATGATTGTTTAAATATATTTTTATCCATGATTATATTTTTTTAAATGTTTTGAAATGGTCCATCTTGTTGGTTTCCAAACAATGTACCTTTTTTACTTTTCTTACACAAATGAGAAACGAACCGTTGTTTTAAAATATTCGGCATAAACAAAACTTTACTAACATCATCCAAGATCATTGATTAGAAGATTAATTTAAAATTTTCCAAATTATTTTTAAGTAAAATATTTTTCCTAATATTCTTGAAATTTCAATTTTTCAAAAGTTATTTTCAAATTGAAAGGGTATTTTCATCAATAATTTTTTATGTTATTTATATTCATCAATGAAAACACCACATTATTTTTATTATACTTCACTAAGGATATATTGTATTAATATAATCCTTATTATTTCTATAGATGGGTCATGATCAGTTTTTCTAGGGAAAGTATTGGCATTCACTTTTATGATAAATTTTTATTTATTAACATTCTTGGGATCATTGGACATTACATTTACCTCAAATACCCATGTCTTTTATCATCGGTATGATTATTTCTTAAATTTTATATGATTTATACATATTATGTTTTACTTTGTAAGTAACTTGATTGAATAGAGAATAATTGATAATTTTTATTCTTTACTGGATATGGATTTTTTGATAAGGCATATTTTTGATAAATTTAATCAATCATCTCATATGTGATGAATGTGTTGGAAATGCAGTGAAGGTTGGGGACCAAAATTATATAGCCCCTCAATGTATTGACACGTATCATGATACAAATTAACAATCTATCATTAAATGTGTTTTAACCCATTGTTTTAAACTAACTTGGGGAAAGGTCTTTATAGTATATATATCATGATTTCTTAGATCATTACATCCAATATTAATAATTTCGTTTATTGAGAATTTATTTATTGTTATCCATGAGATTATTGCATTGATATTATATATGGATGAATTTTTTGATAAATTTAATTATTAAATGGAATGTTTGTTCATTTATTTACCATACCATATTGATTATTCCTTCTCTAATAGTTATATTAATGTTATTGATTAAATGAAATTTTTTTTAAGTTATTTACCTTCCCATATTGATTATTATTTATTGATTAATGATATCTTCCATTTTATGTAACCCTTATTTGTAATTTGAGAACACCATTATTGTACTTACTTTCCTTGGGATATGAAGAAGGAATATTTGAATGAGTTCAAGGATGAATTTATTTTACTTTCACACTGTTTTATTTCAGGTTTTAAAATGTAATTTGAGATTAAAGTATGTATTATGTGTACCAGGACTTATAAATTATTTGGTACTTGGGGATGAAATCACTTGTGTCTCATACCAATGTAATAAATTAACCACAAGCTCTAGGTTACAAGGGTCAGAGTCTTTACACATATTACTAAGATTGAATATATTATAATTTTATTTGGTTAGTGGTTTTTAATGGTTTTAAATTAATTTAAATTGATGTTAAAATTTATTTCTTAGATGTTTTTTTTGAATAATTTTATTTTTCTCAGCCACCTGGTTTAGAAAATGAAAAGATTCCTAAGAATGTTTTTTATCTAAATATTTATATGCTCTTAAGAAATTACCTCATCATTGGTATGATAGACTATCTTTTTTTGTGTTTCAAATTTAGTTTTTTGACGGTAAAATATATCCTAATTTTTTTATTAAAATAATTTTAAATGATATTTTATTTTTTCAAATTTATGTTAATGATAACGATTTCGTTATTCAAGTGAATTTATTGTTAAATGATTTTATAACATAATTTCTCTGGAATTTTACAGGAGTTTAATATGATAACATAAATTCCTTTTGAATATTTACATTTTTCAAAGAAATGATAGTATATTTTTTATTAAAATAAATACACTAAATATTTGTTAAGGGAGTTGGTTTTTAAACTTATAATCTTTTCGAACCCTTATGAGTACATTTTGTAAGTTATATTTATATAAATGTGAAAAATTTATAGATTCTAAAATATTTAGTGGAATGATTAATATTTTTTTATATTTTACTGATTTTAGACCTTTTATTATGTTTGGTGATTGTTTAGGTAAAATATTTCAATAAGATCCTGAGGAATATTAATTGAAAACTAATAAATGACTTATAAAATATGTTAAATAAAACATTAATTGTGTGTAGTGTTATTATAGGCAAAAAAAATTTATTTTTTTTGTTATTATGATTCATATTTTAGACGATTACAACTTCATATAAAAATTACTTATTGTATATGTCATTTTCAAATAAAAATTTTAGTATCTTGGAGTTCAAAGAAACAATATTATTTATCTTTATCTGTTAATATAAGTGAATATATTTTTATATCATCATATTTATCTCAATTATTATGGATTAAGAAAATATTTCATGAAAATGGTTTTAATTTTTTAAATATTCCTTGTTTATTATGATAATTCTTCTGTAATTTATATTTTAAAAAATCCATTATAATAATATAAAAAAATGATATGTGATTTCATTTTATTAGAGATTATGTTAATAAATGAGATATTATTTTGGAATATGTTTAAACTGAAAATAAACAATATAATACTTTTAATAAACTTTTGGATATTTCATAGTTTGATAAAATAAGATTTGGGCTTGGTATTATAGAAGATTAGTTTGTATTTTTATTTTACTCTTAATCATGGGTTTGACTTAATGTTATTTTATTTTGGTAGTGTTTTTCTATTGTTAAAAAATTATTTGTTCTAAATTTTTTTTGAAATCATATTTTATTTTAAATTAATTTTATTTCTTTATAAATTTAAAATTTGGGGGATATTTTTTAAAAATTTTGTTTCAGTTTTTTGATTTCCCAAAGGGTATTTTTTTCAGTCTATGTGTTTATTACGATTTCATGTTTTTTTGTTTATATTATGTTTTTAAATATTAAAAATACCTCAAATATTACCGAAATTTATTTTTATTTTATTTTAAATTGTGAATTATAATTTCTCACAGCATTATATAATTGATGTTTAATTATCTTTGTTGTGGTTGTTATATTCTATTGTTGATAGTGGATTATGCATTTATTATGTACTTATGTATTTATAATCATTTTTTGCTCACGTTCATTTGACATATATCATGTTATCCTCCCTACAGTCACTCGACTTACCACACATTGATCTTTCACTGTAGATTCATCACAATTGTTTGGTTTCTTCATGCAGTAAGTTAATTATTCTTATAATCATTCAATTTTTATTACAGTCGAATGAATTTTATTCTTTTAATCAATTTATATTTTATTCATATGATTTAATGAATATATTTTTATTGTGATTGATTCATATTTTTTCAAGTGGTCAGTTATCTTTATTGTGATCGATAATTTGTTCATGTGGTTTATACCTCACTATCAATTATTTTCTTCTTGAGTTAGATTTGATATCTTATAGTTAATAGATTTTTTCTTTCATTTAATCTTCCCTCATGATTTATATAACCTCACAGTCACTCTACATGGTCAATATATGACATGGTTGATCCAAAATATGAAAAAATAGAAATTTCAAACTACTTTATTCTTAATTTTTTTCTATATTTACTTTTACTATATGTTTTTAATAGATTTTTAAATGTTTTTTAAATTTATTTGATTCATAAATATGTAAATATTATATTAAAACTATTATATTTAACTTTTAAAATTTCTAAACACATTAAAATAATTATTTAAATTTTTCTTCTATTATCACATAAACCTACAACATGAAGTTTCACTATATCAAATTTATTTATTATGTTGATTTCTTTGTTTTTATTATTTATAAAATATTTTTTAATACTAAAAGAATTATTTAGAGTAGTTTTATAGTTTTTACTTTAGTGTTGTTTATTTTATATTGTTATCACATAACTGTATTCACATATATATTTTTTAAAAATAAAATTTGAATTTAATAGAAGGAAGCAATTTGGTTATTATGGGATTTGTTTTGATCCAGTATTATGATTTTTTGAACATTTTAATGATGAATTTATATTAGTTTTAATTTTTATTAAGTTTTTAAAGATTAATTATTATTTTTCAAGGATAATATCTCTCTGATAATTTTGTTCCAATATTTTTATATTAATTATTTAACTAATTACTTAGTTGTATTGGGTTTTTTTTTAGTTTTATTTAAATTGATTGAGGCTAGTTAGAATAATAAAGTTATTTAATTTATTCCAATAAATTATTTCAATGATAACATTTAAACTTTCAAAGTGTTTTTTGATAATATAATGATATGAAAACTTTTTTTAATCAATGGGATAATCTCTCAAAGGGAACCAAAAATTCTTTGACTACTATTATCACCTTGATGAAATGAACTAATCCTTTACTCAATGAACCGAAGGCTATTCTTCATTTATCTTAATTGGATTCCTCTACCTAGATCTATCTGATTCTATACAATTTCTTTCTATCAGCCTCACTTGTTCTTAAACCATTATTTTATACTTTTCCTAATAAATTTAGTCTCTCTCTTCAGCTTATGAATCCTAAATTATAAATTCAAGACCATTCATGTTGTAACTCATTATATCTAAAGTTATTTGTTTTAATGGGTTGTGAATCCCCATAAAAAATTTTGGTGTATTTGGTTACACATCCATTATAAAAAGTAGGTTGTAATTTGGTTATGATTCCCATTAAAAAATTATGCAGTGAATAATTCATCTCTTAAATATTAGAGGGGTGTAAGGGTAGAAGTAGGTCCACATTGGATTAAACTACTATATAATTGAATGTGTTCAGTCTTTAATTTTATGTTGCATATTATCACCTATTGATCATGATAATTTACTTTGATAATAATTCTTTTAAATTTTAATCTGGTTTATTCACTTCCCTCTAGACCATATGACATCACTATCGCAGATCGAAAATAATAATGGTATACATATCAATAATTCTACTTATTTAATGGGGAAAAGATCCTCTACAGGGTATTATAATAATATCAATATTGGTAATTTTTCAAAATCTTCCCACCCTCATTCCTACTGCTCTAAAATGTCATAAATTATACTTTATTTAAAAATATATGATATATATATTTTGAATGAAGATACATATTTTTGAAATACCTTGAAATATTTTATTGTAATTCACTTGAAACTCAATAAGATTTTAAAGTTGAATTTCCAATTGGCGGAATATATGATAAATATTGTTCCCCTATAGAAAAACTTCATACTAAAACAACACACCGATGCAACAAATACTAAATAAGGGATTAAAAGATATTAAATTTGTTAATTATGACAATATTCTCAATATCCATAGGTAAGAAACACTTAATGCAACACATCACACATACATGATATAACATTTAATTAATTTTGAAGAAGATAATTTTATCATGCTCGTCACTTCATGCTTGATTACTTTTGATCCATTTATATTAGTTCTTGATTATTTAAGAAATAAATTTAAATATTTATGCCCCTTACATTTGGTTAAAAAATACAATGTACCATGATAACCTAATTTAAGATACCTATACCCCATGGAAATAATTAAAGAACACATAAGCAAAATAAATTTCATAGATCTAATAGTTTCATTAATTTTTAAACCACAAAAAATAAATCCATTTAATTTTAGGGTTAAGAACAATAAAACTCCAGGAATAAAGAATTTTTTGTGAATAAAAGTAAAATAGCTAATTCAATCTAACCCTATTTCCCCCCCCCCAATTTTCTTATACTATTAGATAATCATGAATAAAATACCTAGATAGAATTATTACTATGTGTAGAAACAAAATATCATATGAGGGAGTGAGATATCATTAAGAATAATTGGAACAAATACTAAGAGAACAAATATTGTAAAGAACATGAATAAAAATAAATATATAACTAAATAAACAAAAAAATTAATTTGTAAGTAGAATGAAAAGATAGATACCATATTTAAAAAAATAGGTAGGTATCATTGGGTAAGAATGTCTATCCTAGAGTAATAGTTCAATAAATGAGGTTGATCAAAGGGGAATTAGTGCGTGATGGATTTGGGGTATGAAGGAACAAATGATAGAGTTGTTTCATAATATTTTAAAAATAGGGATAAAACATTACACTAAAAAATCATCAATTAATATTGAAAATTATTATATATATATATAATATATATATATTAATATTTCATTTATACTATCATTTATTTTAAAAGTGACAATAAATATGAGATAATGTACGTGTTTCAACAAAAAGTGTAAATAAATATAATATAACTATTATAAATGTTCATTAAAATATTAATTAATTTATTAATATATATATTATATCAATTTTTATAAAAAAATTAAATGTGTGATAATAAAATTATTTTTTAGCAGTTCTTGATGTCTTTATAGTAGTGTGCATGTACCCTCGCCATCATTTTGTCAACGTCATCTCGAAGATGGTGTTCAATGGAGATTTGAATCTGAAACCTATGAGTAGATATTTGATTTTTTTCTATTTACAATTTCAAGATATTTAAGAAGAACCATAACTTTTTTGATATTTTAGTAGCCAAAATCCAGTTGGTCATACGATCAACTAGTCCATAATTATTCTTGTCTCTCTTGTTTATGTTCACTAATATTTTTTTCTTCATGTTTGTAAGATCAATATGTTTTTTATTCTATAACACTTTAGTTCTACTATTTTTTATCATTATTAAAATCTATATTGGGATGTGTCCATGAAGTGCATGTAGTACAAATTCAGTCCATACCATGTTAAATCTTTGTTTTTATTTTACAGTTTTTTCCTTTTATTTTATATTTCTCATATTGAATCATCATCACTTTTCAAATTTATTTTTCTATTATTTTTAAACTAATAATCTTTATTTTTTGAAAATATTTGAAATTAGTTAGGTATATAGTATATTTTTCCATTACATGAGGGTGTTTAATTAGGATTTTCTTCAATAATTGGAGTTTGAAACTATTATATTTGATAAATTGCATCTAATAAATATAAAATAAATGAATTTGATAATGAAAATGACTTTAATTTTTGGTTACTCAATATGAGAGCATTTCTATTCCCATAAATACTACAAGATTAACTTTATATACCAAACAAAATTATAATTAGTCAATATATTAATAGATATATTAGGACCACCTATATTGATGTATTTTACAATGTATTAATGAAATAATAAATTTATCTTGCACTATCTATGACTGATAAAATCTTTCAATAATTTTCTTAGGAAACTTCTATTATTTCCATATAGTCTAAACGTGAGAAATTTCATATGAATACATCATTATTAGTTTTTTAATAAAAAATATAAACTAAATTACTTCAAGAAGTATCCCAGAACACTAATTCGGTGACATGTTTATTCATTTAGTAAAATTATTTTTAATATTGATAAATTAAAGTTAAAATTGATGATGGAGACCCAGTTCGGGCACATTTTGTGTAGAAGGTTTCATTAAAAAAATTAATGATCCACTTTCAAAGAATAATTTCAAAAGGATATAAAAATTATTTTGAAAAAATATTTTAATAATAAAATACCTAATAGTGGGTCCTTTAAAATAAATTGAATGAAATTTAATAAAAATAGGGAGTAAGTTTATAATTGGAAGGGCGCCTCTTATAAACTTAGTGGGATTGACTTAAAGAAATGGAGAAAGGGAAACAGAAAGAAGAAATTATCTATAAAAAAAGTAAGGAAAAGGAATTATATGGAGAATAAATGAAGCTTATGAGAAAGGTATAAAGTGGGAGATAAAGAAATATATTGATAAGGAATATGTTTTCTTGTGAATCAAAGAGCCTAGGATATATCTTAATGCACAATATCATGTGTGAAATATAATTTTATAAGGGTGGTAAACTGGCCATCAAATTATCATAAATGAATGTAAAATAGTAACATATTCATTTAAAGATAAATTATTTGATACATATATGAGAAATTATGAAATTTAAAAATAATATTTGAAAGTAATAGAAACTTGTAAAGGAAACTCTTACTAATTCGATAACTTATTAGTATGAAACAATTTATATAAATAACATGTTATGTCCTTTTACATACCATATATTCCATGAATGAAATGTAAAAATACACTCATGGGGTAGTATATACCCAATATAGAGAAATAAGTTGGTTAATATAAAATATATCTTAATAATATAAAATTGAGATGATAAACCTTTACCGAAATCACAATTTATGAAGTAAGAGTCATTTGAAAAGGAAATTTTATGAATTGGGTGTGAATCCAAAAAAAATATAAGAGTAAATATAACATAATTCAATATTAGAGTGAAATTAACCCAACTTTTAATAATGGATTTCAAGAAGAAACACTATAACTCAATGTAATGAAATTGAGTAAAGAAAACGTCTTACCTGGAGTACTAAATCAGATTTTTGCATGTTCCTAACATCCTAAATAATAAAATTAGTTATATTAATAATTATATTTAGAAAAAAGTTTATTTATATTTCATTGATTAATATTTTTTTATGTTATTTTTTAGTCATGTTATGTAATCTTTGTGTTCATTTCTTTCCTCCTGGGGATGTTTGTTTCATTATTCCAGGATCACAAAGATTTATTGGAAATTATGAATGTTATTATAAAATAGATCCATAAATATATAAATGAAATAGTTTGGAGTTCATTTCTTTAAAGAATTTAAAATTTCTGTAAATATCAAATATTAAAAAAATTTAAAAAAAATTCATAAACTATAAATGTTATCATTTAGTTTTTAGTTTATTTAGTTGGTTTTTCTAACTATGATGAACTTAATTAGTTTTATTACTTTTTATGATTGTTTATATATTGTAGAATATGAATATATTTTAATATAATTACTAAATTCATATTTATCCATAAAATGTTTTATTATGATCAACCATCAATGGGGTGACATATTTTTCAAAACAGCATCCTTATAGGTGGTTTTAGCGGCCTTAAACGGATGTTTTTTCTAATGAAACAACTATTATTATTTATTTATTTAAAATCCATGTTATATAAAAATAATATTTATTTAATTTAGTCCCTTATAACATAATTATATGACAATATCATATTAAAATAATCCTTGTAGGTGGTGATGAAAAAATGGAATGTATCATCCATGGAGGTTTTGAACTAACCGTAATATGAATGTTGATTTAATTTTTGGATTAAAGAGAGAGAGTAAGATAATTGATATTATATTAACATAATAAAAATATAGTGTATATATATATTTCTGGTTTTATTATATAATTATGTTTAGATGATATTTCGAGGAGGTATAATAAGAATAAAAGGAATATAAATGGAAATGAGTGATTCAAAAATCATAACTTGCTCCTTGGGATGAATCCTTTGCTAATTGGATTAATTATTCAAATTATGGTCTTATTATGAGAAACAAAAACCTCAAAGAAATAAATTTTTTTTATGATTATTTATTTAGGAAGATTTTTGATTAGCTAATAGTGTTATGTGTGAGGAGAATTGGGTTGAGTATGGGTGGTATTTATAAGGGTATGAGAGGGGTATTTTAGAATAAAATATCGGAAAAAAATAATATATCATCACATAGTTACTCAGCCTTTGATTCAATGGTAAGGGCTTGGCGATTCATTAGTAAAGTGGTTAAAAAAATTTCCTCTAACTTTTAGAGACCTAAAATATTTATTCATATGCATTATTATAAAATAAAAACTTACACAACACTTATAGGGTATTACCTTATTCCCTTTTATATATTTATTATTTATGAAAAATAAAAAACATCACCCTTGAAATTTTTAAACATTATGGTTGAAAAAATTATATATATTTTATTTAAATATTTTTAAACATGAGAAGTTTTTCTTTTAAATAAGAGCATAATATATATAGAAAAAAATTTAGAAATAATATTCTTTAAAAATGTTAAGTGTTCTTGATCTTATTTCATATCGATTCTCTATTAAATAAATTTTCTTATATATTTCTAGAAATTGAAACATTGTATTATACTCATCAATTAAAATTGATCAATTTAATTTACTAATATTACAAATATACAACACATTAAAATATTTCTTTGGAAAATTTTCCATTTTTAACATTAACCAATTTTAATTACCTTCCATTAAATTTATTTATATATCTTCAAAATATTAAATTTTATTAGTTAATTATAATTAAAAACATCATGAAATTCTATAAAAATAGTAATAATTATATTTAATTAATTAAAACATATAAAAATTATTATTAATAGATCTTAATTAATTACTTTTTTTACTTGTGTTTTTACTCTTCAAGTAATTTTCTTAATAATTGTTTACATTATATTATCACAATGTATTACTTTATATCTTATATTGTAATAAGATATAATGCAGTTCATTTTAGTTTTTTTCATATGAAATAAGCTATTCAACACAATATTTATTTAAAAGAAGACATATAGTCAAATCAAAGGGCATTTTGTTATGAAAATTATTTTTTTCCAGACATTACACATTATAGTTTCAATTCCTTTCCAATGGATATATTAATTATCAAGATATTATATTCCTAAAATTATAATCAAACACTATATAAATGATAAATTATGTCTACAAATAAATATAATAAATAATTCAAGACATTACATTCAAGAAAAACTTGTTTCGTATTATTTTAAAAGAGAAATTTATAAATTATAAATGTTTGATAAAAGTCATTTAAATAATGAATGGATTATTATATAAATTATATATTATTCATAAAATATTATTTTAGTGTTTAATTAATTTTCAATACATAAAATTGATTTTACAAAACCATTTTAATAAATAATTATGATGTATAAAATTGAATTAACATTTCGATGAAAACATATATTCAATAAATGAAACTACTTATGTGATAAATATGAGTTCAAATTTTTAGATTTTATCATTTTAAAGAAATAAATTTATTTAATATCAATATATATAATGTATAAAATAAAAAATTTAAAAATATTCACTGGAATTCTAGGATATTTCATTTTTCATTGGGAAAATAAAATTTATCAAAAAAATAAAAAAATTTAAATTATTAAAAGAGTCCTTTTAATATTCTTATTTTTTTATCTATGTTAACATACTTTATTGTGTTTTATTATTAACTAGGTATATTCTCTAATAATACCATCCACCTTCATTACCTTGATGGATTATGATAATATTTTAGGGATATTTTGATGAAAAACATTTCTTTTTTTGGGCTTATCTAAGTTATGATTTAATTATGAATGTTGACAAGTTCTTATGGAAAATATATTTATAGATTATCCTTATGTGATTAGTAGGTTTATTATAGCTCTCTAAGTCATTTTTTAATGTTTTATATATCATGAGAAAATAGTATGGGATGTGGGTTGGTAGACTATGTACAAGTGTTTACTGGTTGCCGATGGTTAGCCTATGCAAGGTTGGTGGAATTTGGGTGGCCTAGTCCAATATGATGTAATTTGTTTTACTTAACATATGATATAATTTCTATGATCATGTATATTCCACCATCTTAATCAACATTTTTTTGTCCATGTTATTTTCTCATAGCTCAATATTATAAACATATGACTCATGTTTTATATCAAAATCTTTATCCCATGACTCTTGATTTATGTTATATATATTATGGGTTATGATTATTTTATGTTATTTCATTGCACTCTGATTATTTTCTCTTACCCACATGCTCTTATTATGTTTACTTATGATCATTGATTGATATCTCAAATTTTTATCATTATTGGGTATCAAAGATCCCCTTTTTTTAATTTTTTATTCCCCAGTTCATGGAGAATGGTGTTAAGTATGATATGTAAAAAATGGAGTCTTGTGTAAAGATTATATATAGGAAATTTAAAATGGGTTGCAAGAAAATATGGAGATTATCTTAATCACCAAAAATACTAATCCTTTAGGTTTTGGGTTAATTTGAATTTTGAAACAAATTGTTAAAGTCGTTGTAAGGACCCAAATATAAACATTACATGTTCTAGTTATATTAAAACTATAAATAAATTTATTTTTTCTTTAGATTTAATATAGAGTTAGGATAAAACCTTACATAGTAAAATATTAAATTAAAAATGTACTCTTTTACTTTGTATCCATTTTTCAAAAATATAAAAATCTTTAAAATAAAACTTGGTTTCTATTTAAGAAAAATATTTATAATTATCCCATTGATATAATCCTTTTCTCTACTCTTCATCAAACCTTGTGAAAATTATTTTAAAACATGGGATGATCAATAAATGCTTAGTTTTGGATATAAAAATAAATTAAATCATTATTTTAGTAAAAACATAAAAACCTGTGAAAAAACACTTTCCTAAAAACATTAAAATTTACACATAAAGGTAAATATCATTAATATGTAAATATCATTTATTTTCCCTTTTGACAAAACAATATTCTCATAAAAAATCATTATAAAGCATAGAAATTTGATGTAGGTGCCTTGGGATGTCATCAAAAAGATCCCTTATAAAACCCTTATAAATGGAATAATCATATGGTCGACTTCCATCTCTAGAGTACCCAATGCATTGGAGTGATATCTGGAACACACAGTATTTATAATTTCCAATAAACACAACATGAATAAATCATTTCGTCATTTGAATAATTATTTTAAAATTGTATTCAAAACATACTCATTTATTAAAATAATAATTCCTTTCAAAATATCATTTTCAATATAAAATGTACCTTTATTTTGAAAAACAATTTTCAATACCCAAAATAACTAATATAAATGGAAATATGTGTTTCCATTTAATATTACATTTAATCTTGAAAGTTAAGTTATAAATTTAATATTAGTCATGATGGTGGAAAAGTCCATGTCACCGTGTACAATAAGAATAGAACATTCCTTTTGTCCTTTGTCAAAACATTCCAAATAAAATAAATAAAAATATTCATTTTAGAAAAAAATGAATGAAATTAAAAATTTACATAAAACATACTTTATAAGACTTTTATATAAACATATAAAATAATATCATATATATTTATGTGGATGAAAATATGTTGAAATTAAATATTTTAACTTTTAAAAACTTATTTTTAAATCAAAGTGTCTCATGACACTTTGAAATATTTGAATCATAATCCAAGTGAAATTTTATTGAAACAGTAAATAATATTAGAATAAATACATTCATTATATTATTTTTCAAATGTTTTTTATATACATATCATAACATATGGTATGTGTATAGCATCAAAATATGCCTTAATGAAAGGAGAATGAGATGAAGTCCCTTACAGTGGGTCTGATTCATCATGTATTTTATTTATATTAATTAATAATAAACTTATGATAATTATTAAATTTATTTCAAACAATTTCCATTTTTTATACCTTTTATATCACTCATTACCATGTTATAAAAAATAATTAATTATTTAAGTTTTCATTGCACGTTTTGATGATATTTGGTGCGTGGGTCCAAAATGACTTTGGTATGGTGTCAATATTCAAAGTGGTAATTATTTCATCATCTCCATAATAATATTCATTAAATAATAATTAATTTTATCCATAAATTATAATTTTAAATCCATCCATTTCATATGGATAATAAAAATGAACTATGTTACAATCATAGAGATAGTAAGCCATACGTATGCATGAGTAACATTTTCATTACTCAAAAATCATTATGAAAAGAAGGTAAGTATTTAATTATATTTCAATAATTATAATAATATCATCAATATAATATTAATAATTAAAATATACTTATATATATCATTCATGTGATATAATGATGAAAAATGAATCATATCAATTAGTGGAGGTGATAGTTCACACGTACGCACAAACGATGTTTTCATTTTTATGTGCAAAGAATGGTAAGAAAATAAATGATATATAATTATATGATAATGATAAATATTTGAAAAATATCATATATAAACATTAATTCCATCATTATTATGATTCTTTAGAGAAGTTTATGGATAACGAATTATATCGGTTTGTGAGGTGGTAGTTTGTCGTACACTTGATGGATTAATTATTTTCCCATTTGACAGAAGTGGAGATGGTTTTAGGTGATGAAATTAACATTATAAAATCTAATTATATGTAGGATACTAGATTTATTATTTAATAATAGAATAATATTTTATGTAATTGGAAGAAGAAATAAAACCGAAATAATTTATTCAAACAATACCTCTTCTTCCGACGATCTCCTTTTCTTAACACCTTAAGACCACAAAAGGGAGGTTTTTTTACTAAAATAATAGATCTAAAATGTGGGTAAAATTATATTAAGGTATTGTTTTATATTTTTTCTGAACAAAATAGGTTTTAAGGTGTGAAGAAAAGAGAAGATGTGTGCCCTTTTGAAGAAGAGGGGAGGCATACTCATGTAATTCTTCAAATTAATAAATTTATATAAATTATTTTTTTATTAAAAATGGTTCCATACTAATTAATTTATAATATAGGATTTTTTATGGTCTATATACATTAATCCAATGGAAATTATACAAATTTTTACTATTATTTAATCCTTATCATTTTTTAACCCTTATTTAACCTTTTGAATTCTTATTGGGATATCATGTAATTTACACTTTGATGGTTAATATAATTACTGTAAACTACAAAACAATAAATAAATTATTAATTGATGACATTTTTAGACTTATACAAATAATTTGGATAGATATTATCTTTAATTAATTTTATATCATTATTAAAAATATTATTTATTTTAAAATATCATTAATGTCAATTTTAACATAGTTCATTACTTGAATTTTTTAAAATATCATGAAAACATGATATATTTGAAAAAAACTCTTTTAAATCATCAATAAAATGTCAAAGTAATCGATAAAATTTATGTATGACATTAATTATTTAAAATTAAATTTATTTTAATTTTTGAAATATAATTTATTTGATATTTCAATTAATTAAACAATTACTTCATCATCATTATGTTGGCCTTTAAGGTTATTATTTATTTACTAACAATTAAAAATAAAATATCATGAGGTAGATAAACATTTTTTATTTCAAATTAATATTTATAGTAAGACATATTAGGTACATAAGACCGTATTAAAAATATTATAATTATGAAAAACATGGGTATGGCATCTTTGACAACTCTCTAAATAAAATATTATAAATGGATTAATGTCATCTAAGTGGAACCAAGATCTGATAAAATCAAAAAATGGATTATTTGTATCTAAAATTACTCATCCTATAAAATTAGGACAAGCTTTTGGGTAATTTTATAATATTTATAATATTGTGTTTACCATAATTACCTAATTTACCCTTAACTGTAGTAATAAGAATTACCAACGTTATTATTTATTTTTCTCCAAAGATAAAAGGGAACTATTTAATAAATTTTTAAATTATGATTCCAAATATGGAATCCATTTTTCAAAATAAAAAAAATATATAAATTTTTGAAATTAATTAAAAATTAATCACATTGACGGAATGAGAAAATGGGTTTTTAAAGTATAAACCAGCAAAAGATTAAAATGTTTTTATATCCAAATTCAATGTGAAACTAATTCCAATGAACGAAATTGTATTAAAAGATATAAATTTGATCTAATTATACTTTAAAAACTTTCAATAAAAATAATTCAATACTATAAATACATTTTATGAAAAAGTTATTTTCAATTCAAATGTAGTACTTTTCACTATTCATCGAAAAATGAAACTTATCAGAAAAATACTAAAATATTAACCAAATTAAATTTTCATATTCCAATATAAAATAAGAAGTTTATTTTTTAAAATAAATTTTATGAATGTTTCAAAAACTATTTTTAAAACAAGTGCACCATCAAAAGGCAGAGAAACATCCTTTTTAGAAAAATACTTATTCTATACGTAAAATTGGATTTCTTCTTATAAAATATATAAAAAACAAAAAATATGAATTTTAAAAATTAGATTGAATATTATATATATCTATATATATTTCATTAATATAATCCAACCTGTTTGATTTGTTTATTTACTAGTATAAAATACATTTGTTCACATTTAAACAGTTTTTCATAAAAACATTTCCTTTTACTTAAAAAGTGTTTTATTTTCATTTATAATTAATTAGTAACCAAATAATTAATTGTATATAAATTTATAAACAATATTTTCATAATTTATTTAACATTTTTCATTCGCTTAATTCGAACAGCTAGGTAATAGTTGTAACATTTAAATAATAATAGTTAGTTGTTCGTTTAAGCTTGATGTGGCGTATCATGTACACTATTAAACAAAGTATTTATTTTTTTAACAAATAAGGATGACACATTCCCCCAACACCTTTAAATTTTTTCCTTACATATTTTAAATTTGGTTATGGTAACTAAGGTTTGACATTTCCAAATACCTTTATTGAAAACCCACATCGGAACAAGCGTAAAAAAAGATCACAAAATCCACAAAGTATAACTATATATTCCACCTATCATGAAACATTAACCAAAACCAAAAAATTTAGGATTTTATAAGTTAATTACCCATAAATAATAAACCTTTATTTTATGAAAAACTAATTTGATCTAAAAATTCAAAAGTAATACCCAAAGATCAATATAAATCATTAGATAAATAACTATCCTTAATATTCCTCAAAAATATTTTATACTAATACTGAAACCCAAAATTGATTTGATCACATAATCTTCTAAGATAAATTTTAATAATTACCTCTAAATAAATTCAATTACTCTTGAAGTATTACACTAAAAAGTATTCACCCTATTAATCTTCAAGATAAACTAATCATTTCCATAAATAACCTCAATCACCCTAATCCACAACAAAATTATATACACTTCAAAAATATAATTCAAACTTTAATCCTTAATTAAAATCACATAGTATTCTATTTACCGTAATCATATAAAGTTCCCAAAATATTAAACCTATTCAAAAATAACATTAATCACTTAATCACCAAATCATTTTACAATCTAAAGGTTAACTATTTGATAAAACATATGCTCTCAAAATTAAATTATTCTTCATCCATAAAATCATTTAAATAAAAATAAAAAATTATACTAACCAAGACATTATGTAGGGTAGTGGTGGATGATGCATCTTTTTCTCCCTTTGTTTGTGGGTTCAATTCCCACAGCCTTTCCAGATGTGATGGGTTTTCACCCATCCCATGGATTGTCCTTCTTATAAATTTTTTTTAATATAATCATTATAAAATTATATAAATCTGGGAAACATACTAAAAAATAACCATAACATGTTTTAACCTCAAAGGTTATCTCATACCTTACATTTTTCATCAAAAATATAATAACCCATAATTACCTCAAAAATGAATATCTCTAAAAAATACGATTAGTCATATTAAAATTTCATAACATAATGCCTAAAAAGGATTTCTGATACATTCAAATTATGATCAAACTAAAAATTATAAACTCATGATGATATCCCTAACTCTTAATGAAACATCATAATCTTAAAAGTTTTATAAATGCTTCTCTGATACAAACTGTAAAGACCTAACATTAAACATTATTTATTCTAGTTATATTAAAACAAAAATCCAATTTGTTTTCCCAAATAAATTATAGGTTTAGATTTTTATAGAGTTAGGATAAACCTTACAAAGTAATCCCATAAATTACAAGTGGACACTTATACTTAGTATCCATTTTTTCCACAATATAAAACTCTTTAAAGTAAAACATGTTTTCTCTTTTTGAAAAAAAATTAACAATTATCCCCTTAATATCATCATTATATCTAATATTATTTAAACCATATAAAAAATTAAAACTTTGTATGAGAAAATAAATATCATTAAGGGGTATAAAAAGAGAGGAAACTGTTAGTTTAGTAAAAACATAAAAACCCTTGAAAACACTTTCTTAGAAAGCGTATCATTCTACCCATAAATGTAAATATCATTATATTAGAAATATAATTTATTTTAATGTTAAAAAATGATTATTATAAAAATTCATTAGCAAGCATAGAAAATTGATGTAGGTACCTTGGGAAATCTTCACATAGAGCCCTTATAAACCCCCTATAAAACCCTTTAAAATGGAATAATTGTATGGTCAACTTCCATATCCAGAGTAGCCAATGCATTGGAGGGATATCTGGATGCACCCATCATTTATAATGTCCAATAAAAACGACATGAATAATATATTTCATCATTTGAAAATCTCATTTAAAGTCGTATGAAACACAAATTCAGTTATTAAAATACCATTTCATTTCCAAATTACACTTTCAACACAAAAATCACCATTCTTTAGAAAAACTATTTTCAATACCCAAAATAACCAATATAAATGGAAAGTGGGGTTTTCATTTAAAATTACTTGTAATATAGAAAATCTTGCTAGAAAGTAAATAATAGTCATGGTGGAAGAAATGTTTTTTTCATCATGTACATTTAAAATAGAACATTCCTTTTGTTATTTTTCAAGACGTTCCGTATAAAACACATAAAAATATTTATTTTGGAAAACATTGAATGAAATTAAAAATATACATAAAATTTCAATTATAAACCTTTTATATTAACATATAAAATAATATCATGTATATTGACATAGATGAAAATATTTTGAAATGAAATCTTGTAACTTTTAAAAAGTTATTTTTAAATAAAAGTGTCTCATACAACTTTTAAGCATTGGAATAATTATGAACATTTAAAAAAAACATTACATAACATGAGAATAAAAAATCATGATATGATATGTCAAAGTTATTGTATGTACACCTCATAAAATAAGGTGAGTGTATAACGTCAAAATATGCCTCAATGAAAGGAGATTGTGATGAAAGCCCTTATCGTTTAGTCTGACTCGTCACGTATGTTATTTATATTTCTGAATAATAAACTTATGTTAATTATTTAATTTATTTATAACATTTTTCAATTTTATTATTCCATTCATATTATTTATTATCGTTTTATTATAATTAATTATTTATTTAATTTTACATTGGATGTTTTGATGATATTTGGTACATGGGTAAAAAATGAATTTATTATAATGTCAATGGTAAAATTGGGCATTAGACCATAATTTCTAGTTTAACACCCCAAGATTCCATGATACACTTCTCTTTTAATAATACAGTAGCATGTTTTGTACGCAACTTCGAGTTCCAACACACACCACAACCAATCAAACTAGCCGTTATGAATAGTAATGCCCACTTTTTGAATTTTTTTTAATTCTATATCTCAAAATGGACTTCAGTTTTGTATTTGGAATATCAAAATTATCCTAGGGTGAAATTTTGGTACTTTTCGAATAACTTTTATATTTTTATGAATAGTGAAAATTACTAAATTTTAATTAAAAACAACATTTTTAATCAAAATAATTAATAGTGATAAATTATGAATTTTAGTGTAAGTATATTTAGAATATATTTTTACCATTTAATACAATTTTGGTCCTTGTACATGATTTCACAATTAAACAGGATAGAAACAAGTGTCAATCTTTTGATAGTTATTATCTCTTAAAAACACGCTTTTTGTTTTAACAACGAGAATTAATTTTAAATTAATTTCTGCCACTTCTATATTTTGAATTTGGAAAAATGGATTCCAAATTTGGAATCATTATTTCCAAATTTTTTAAATAGGTAAATTTTATTTTTAGACATTTTGAATAATTACTTCGGTAAATATTTTATTTATCATGATTAAAGGGTAAATCTGGTAAATAAGTGTAAAAAAATATATTATAATAATAGTAAATTACCCTAAAACGTGTCCTAACCTTATTGGTTGATACGTGTCCGACCGTGGTCATCTTTGGCTTGATTTTGGGACCTCATGGATCCACTTGTTAGTGATAATGACACTTTATATTAATTAAGTTAAAATAAATACAAAAATGACATAAGCATATATCTTTTAGAAAAACAAATTTTACATAGTGTTATATAAGTTTTATTTTCAACTATAAGTATTAATTATAAATCTAAAAATATTTACTACATAATGGTATATTATTTATAATTTTTAGACATTTAATAGTTAAATTTATTTATCACACAATAATGATCCAGTATTTTCCATATTAATTAAATAATGAAATAATTGAAATTATAAATATCAAAATAAATGTAATTTGAATCATTTTAGTAATTAAACTAATTTTATAGCTTAATATGACATATTAGTACTGGTTATATGAATTGTTTTCTAAGTAATAATGCTATTGTGAGTTTATCAAAAACAAAATACCCAATAGTGTCAAAATTGACATAAAAGAGTTTTTAAAACAAATATTTTATTATTAATTGATATCAAATTCTTAAAAATCTAATATTTGTCCAAGAGACTTATATAATGATAGTTGTATAATTAATGGACCAATTTTGGGTCGCATGGATGTATATTGTAAGTTTATTAACTATATAATATAAAAATACAAAGTGACATGGTAAATGTCAATATAATTAACTAAGAGTTAAAACTAAAAGATAAAGTTAATATAATGACCAAAACCTATCTAAAATATATTGGTTGAGTGGTTTTCGACCTATATCCACCTTAAAAATTAAATAATCTACCTTGGAACCATTATAAACTGAATATGAATTTATTATAAAATAATACTTTAAGTGTTTCCTAAAGAGACTCTCACCCCTCTTATAAAAGGGCACTCTGTCTTCTCATTAATTGACACATTAAAATCCATTTGGATCAGTCATCATCAGCCCAAATATCCTCCCAAATTCCCTTAATTCATTCTAGAGGCCTTATTTTGATCATAAATCCAACCTAAGAAGCCCTTTTGATCAAATCAAAAGGAAGAACCCGAAGAAGATGTAACATTTTTACCACCCTTTTTCAAGCTCCTTTCTTCTTCAACTTATTCTTTTTTGTTATTCCATTTATAAAATAATTACTCCAGTATCTTTTATATACTGTGATGTTATTATAAATATGGAACAACCAAATTCATTATTCTATCCCTCCCTTGAATGACATGTCACCATACGTGCGTACGTATGGCCTACCGTCTCCACGTCGTGGTGTAATTGTTATTCAATATATTATTATTTATATGGGTATAATATTGATGTATAATTCATATAAATAATAAATTTAACATGATAATGATTCTGTATATGTTATATAACTTCCAATTATATATTATATTAATATCAAAAGAATGATATTTTCGCTCGTGCATACGTACGGATTACCGTCTCCACGACGCGATGAGATTCATTTCCAAGTTCCCCATTCATCGACGATTATAAAAAATATATATTACTAATAAGTATGTAATATATGAAATAATAATTCTACTGGAGATATATATATTTATATATATATTTATATATAAGTATTTATGTACTTACATATATCTTATTCACTTACTTCCGTTCCATACTATATGAAATCGGAAACAACGTTTATGTGTACGTATGGACTACTATCTCCATAAACAGTGGTTTCCATTTCATATATATGTATATTATAAATTTTTATATTCTAAAAATATAGGATAAATAAATCATGTTTTATATTTTGGAAGTAATTAAATCATGATCTAAGTGATACAATCAAGAGTAACAAGTTAAAACACGTACGATAAAGAAAGCGATTATTACCCGAAATATTAATATAACATGGAAATTATTATTAAATGGGTAGTATAAAGTCCTAAATTAATAATTTATAATATCATAAGTATTAATATGGTTCTTTTATAATTTAATAACATACTATAGTCTTCATACAGGAGGCTAAATGTACCCTCTACTAAAGGAAAGTGCAAGGTAAGGGGTTTTCATCTCACTCCTTATTCCCATGAGATTCATGCTATATTGCCACTATTACATTTTGTGTGGTGTATGTACTTCCCATAATTGTATTCTTTGTGTAATAAACTTTAATTTATGTGTATTTACATATTCATTGTATGATACCTCTTTCACGGGTTGTATGTTTCGTAAGTTACCAAATTGGTAAGGGTTAATTTCACAATCTCTTTATTATCCGAGGTTGTTTTTACGTAAGTATCTACTGGGACATATTTATTATCCATGTCCATGTTTTATGAAAGTTTTTTAAAAGGGATTATTTTAAGGTACTTTTTACTAAAACATCATTTCAAATGTTTTAAATATTTTTTCTTCTAAATCTTTCTCATTAATGTCCATGTCTTCAAAATGTTTTTTAAGGATTTATTTATATGGGCATAAATGTTTTTAAAATGTTAATTCTCTTAAAAAGTTTCAAAGTGGTATGTGACACTTTGATTCAAAAATTTCTTTAAATGACTTCTTTTCCAAATTATGTGACATTTAAATGTTTTCATGAAAAATGTGTATTTCTCTCAAAGAGTTTTACAAATCATTTTCTTCAACGTCAAAATCCTTTAATGGATTTTAAACTTGTTTTGTTGTTGATTTGTCATGATACAAATCTTCCATATTGTGTTGAAGTTTTTGTGAGATGTTTGACATTGGATGTGTTATTTTTATACCATTCATGGTTTATGGGTAAATTATTGACATTTCGTATGCTAGTTTTAATACGAATGCTTATGTTACGTTTAGACCTTTTCATATGAGGAATGCATTGGACTTAGTAACTGACGGGTGGATCCTGCTATAGATCCTCGATGAATCAGTATGTCTCATGAGAAAAACTAGTGTCTTGGCATGAGGCCTTGACAAAATCTTATTTTTAGTCTTGGCACGAGGCCTTGGCTACGTGGTTATGATAGTCTGGCATTATGCATTCCATCGTTATGAAAGTGGTTATTGATATTGCATGTGATTATTCGATTAGTAGAATATTCATGTTAATAAGTAAATAGAATTATTACATTTTATTTATGCCATATTATGCTGAAGTTCAAGTTTAAAAGGCTTTTGTTTTAGTTTTATACATTTCCTTAAATGTTTATTCTTATTTTTGAAATTTTCTGCTTTATTGCTTACCCTTACTGAGCGTTTGAGCTCACCCCTTTCTATGTTTTATTTTCCCAGTTTCCAAGAAGTGTATTGTGATTGATATGCAGGGTTAAGCCAATGGAATAGTGGTGTTAATAAAGGATTATTTATGTTGTTTTGTATGTTATAAAGTGTAATTTAACATTCATGTATGTAATCTATTTTCCGAGAATGCTAAAATGATCGGTCCTTCGGGACTTGATTCTTTGTAATCATGCCAATGTATTAAAATAATGCACCGACTCTGGGTAACTCGGGTTGAGGCGTTATATCTATAATAATATTAATTACATAATAATTAATTTTATACATCAATTATAATTTTAAATTCATCTATTAAATGGGGATAAGAAAAATGAACTATGTTGGAATCAAGGAGACAGTAAGTCATATGTACGCATGTGTAATGATTTAATTTTTCAACAATCATTATAGAAATAAGGTAAGTATTATTTTATCATAAAAAATGATCATAATATAGTTTATAACATTTTAATAATTTAAATATACATATATATATATATCATTTATGTGATGTGGTTATGAAAAACGAACCACGTCGCTTTGTGGAGGTGACAGTTCACAAGTACCCACGAACGACGTTATCATTCTTATGTCCAAGGAAAGGTAAGACAATAAATGATATATTATTAATTAATAAAGATATATATGTCATAAATATAATATATTAAAATTTACTCCATCATTATAACTAATCTTGATAGATGTTTATGGAAAATTAATTATATCGGTTCGTGAGGTGGTACTCCTCCAAACATAGGAATGAAAAATTATTTTCCCATTTTAAGGAAGTGGAGATATATTTAATTGACTATATTAATATGACAACATATTTTATATGTATGATACTAGATTTATTATTTCATCATGTTTTAATAATATTTTAAGTAAGTGGAAGGAGAAATAAAATAGAAATAATTGAATAAAACAATACCTCTTCATTGGATGATCTTCTTTTCCTAATACCTTAAGGCCACTAAGGGTGTTGTTCTACCTAAAATAAGTGCTATAGAATATGGGGAGTGATTATAGGAAGTTATTTGGGTATATATGGGAAAAAAGATTTTTATAAGTGAATAAAAGAGAAGAATGGATGCCCTTTTATTGAAGAGGACAAGGGAACTCTTAGAATTCTTCAAATTATTAAATTAATATTAATTAATTTTACAGTACAAATGGATCCAAAAATATGAATTTAAAACATATGATTATCTTTAGTCTAAATAAATTCATAAAATCAAAATTACTCAACTTTGTACTCTTTTTTAATCCTTATCATTCTGTTTTAACCCTAATTTATCCTTTTTAATGCTTACCATGATATCATGTGATTTACATTTTGATAGTTAATATTATTGAAATAAAATTTAAAAATACCAATAAATGGGTCATTTATGATATTTTAGGCTTATCCAAATAATTTAAACAAATTTTAAATTTTTATGAATTTTATATCATTTAATAAAATATTAATTATTTTAAAAAATCTTTAATGTCAATTTTTACACTATTCATTACTTGACTTTTTAACAATATCATAACCACATGATATCTAATAAATATCTCTTAAATAATAACCATAAAGGTTTGGGGTCAAGACCCTTTATTAGAAGAAAAGAAAAAGGATAGTAAAACCTTTTTGAATGGGTAAGGTAAAACCCATTACAATCCCGCAGACCTAGTGGGAAAAAGACCAGTCAGAGACACCACCCAAAACATAAGATCCCAATGGGAGAACCCATGGAAAGTGACCAACGGCACCATAAGAGGATGAACACAACCCGAAGGCAAAACCAGAAGTCCATGTGGACTAATTCCATGTTGTCACTCCGGAGACATGGCCACCAGAAAACAACCTGCCGCCCAAGTATGGAAAACCAACCACGCAGCCCGAGCCAGCCTGAACCGCCACGGCGCCACCAATCAGATCCGAACCCCCGTCGTGGCCTCGACACACCGCGGTCGCGCAATCCCACCACCACTGAATACCGATGGCCGCATAACCCTGTCACAGCGCCGCCGTCGAAGACCACACGGGTGTCGGAACCAATCCATCAACTCAAAGTCAACGCTCACCCCAACACCACACAGAATCCACCGGCATGACCGACTGACGCGACGCGCATCCAGACACACACGAACGACCGCCGGTAGAGCCCGTCGCCCACCACGGATCTCGTCGATGATGAGGCTCACAGATCGAACCAGATATGTAGATCGTGACCAGAACAGAGTCACCGACTGCTGGTGAACTCCATCACGCCTTCGACACCGTGTCTTCGCGAGGCCAAAGTCCGACATCCAAACCGCCGCTGTCCAACCAGATCTGGTTTGAAACTAGATCTGGAATAGATCTGTAATCGCCTCCTTCCGACCAGCCGTCGATGAAGTGAACCCATAGCTTCTGATCACGAAACCATGATGTCGAACCAATCCTCTGTGGAACATATCCCTTAAGGTGATTATTTATTTCCTAAAAATTTAAAATACATTAACATGATGAATATAAACAAATTATATTTAAAATTACTATATATATTATAACATATCCCTTATATAACCCCATGTTAAAAATGTTATAGTTATAAAAAACATGAGAATGATATCTTCAACTTTTCTTTAAATAAAATATTATAAATTACATAATGTCATCCAAGTGGAACCATTAGCTCATAAAATTGGATAAATGATGATTTTATTCAATAATAACAGATGACATAAATTTTTGAAAATTGTAAGGGAAATTTTTTAATATTTATAATATTATGTTTACCCATAATTACCTGACGTACCCTTAACCATAGTAATAAAAATTACCAAAGGTACTATTAATTTTTTTAAAAATATAAATGGGTTTTATTTACTAAATTTGAACTTTATGTTTCAAAATATGAAATAAATTTATCACAACTAAAACACATAAATTGAAGAATCTCATTGACGGAATGAGAAAACTGCTTTTAATGTAAAAACCCCTCAAAAGATTGAAATGCTTTTATATCAAAATTCAATTTGAAATTTATTAAAATGAAATAAATTTTATTAACTAATAAATATCTATCTAATTAAACTTTAAATAAGTTCAAAAATATAATTTAACACTGTAAACAAATTTTATGAAAAAAAATGTTTTCAATTAAAATGCAATATTTTTCACTATTCATCAAAAAATGAAATGCATCAAAAAAAATACCAAGAATTGAACCAAAGTAAATTTTTATATTAAAATTTAAAATAATAATTTTTTTATAAAATATAATTTATAAAAGTGTCAAAAACTATATTTAAAACAAGGGTTCCCTCAAAAGGCGGCTAAAGATTCTTTTTTGAAAAAATACTTCTTTTATGAGAAAAATTGGATTTGTGATTATATCATGTCTAAGAAACAAATATGGTGAATTTTAAACATTATATTGAATATTATATATATATATATCATTAATATAATCCAAAAAGAGTGATTTTTTATTTACTAGTATAAAATACACTTGTGCGCATTTAAAATGTTTTTTATAAAAATATTTTCTTTTTCTAAAAAGGGTTTTATCTTCATTTATAGTCAATTAGACACTAAATAACTAATTATATATACATGTATAAACCATATTTTCAGAATTTAGTTAATATTTTATATTCCTGCAATTCTAATCACTTGGTTATAATGGTAACATTTAAATAATAATATTTAGTTTTTTCGTTTAAGCTTGATGTGGCATATCATGTATGTTGTCAAACATAATATTTATTTTTTAAAAACATAGGATGTTATAGATGTGGATATTCATTAATGATTCATTTTTTTATAATTTAAAAAATCATTTTGGATATCAAGTCACCATATGATAATCATTTTTTGGTGAATAAAAAACAATGATATGTATTTGAAAAAAATAGAATTAATCCTAGATGTTATCACATTACATCTAAGGGGATACAAATTTCTAAGGTCTTCTGACACTCACCATATTGTGGTGTGTCCAAAAGGAAACCATGATGTGGTCCAAACCATAATTTTATAAAGGTTCCTTTATTACACAATTCGACCACTTACTACCCCATTCACTATTTTCTTCCAAAATCAATTTTTCATTGTTGGGAATTATAATTCCTTTTCATGTCTTTGATTTAAATTATTTTTTATTCATTCATTACTAAAGTCACGGTGAATTTTCATAACTCAAAACTCTTTATTTAGTCCCAATATCTTCTATTTTACTAATTTCATATAAGTTTGGGATATTACACATATTCCTATTATAATGTTATGTTTTCTTTTCCTCATTGGGGATATTATATTTTCATGTAAAAGTATTATTATTTTATTAATTTCTTACTTCATAAAAATATGATAATTTTAATAATAATTCACATCTACTATATTGGTTATCATTCCTCCATGTTTGTTTTCATTCCACAAAAATTTTCATTTATTATTTTGAAAGATAAATATGTATTTTCTTCTGAACCTTTCATATTTCTCTATATGTTTGTTCAATAGAAAATGTTATATTTATTTTTCTAATGTAGGTTTCCTTAAAAATGTTAAATGACCTAAAATGATGTTTCTTGGGACTTTTTTTTATTTTCTATCTACCAATCAACATTTCTTCCTATTTAAATAGATTTTATTTCTAGCTTCCGTTTTTGTACTTATTTTTACTAAAAATACAAGATTTTAAAAGTCTTATGGTAACCCCATTAAAAGGACTTTGAAAGAGACTTATAAATTCATTTTTATTTCAATTCTAAAAAAACTTTAAGAAAATTAATTTCATTATTTTACTTTTATTTTCCTATCTAAATATAAAATATCTATAATCTATGGAGGTATCTTGTAATGACACAAAGTTTTATCAATGGAAATTAATTATTAGAATTGTTCCATATAGTATAATCACATTATAAAACGTAGTGAAATATCAAGATACTAAATACTATGTGACCATTAAACATATTTCTTCTACTTCTGTGTATTTAACTTCAAAAATATGGCAAATACGGTTGCGTCCAGGATGATTTTTGGAGTATAATAGAACAAACATAATTTTTTGTGAATAGTAAAATATGATAATTTACGATAAATGCTAAATACATGAATTATGATGTCATCAGCAGCTGTATGGATGATTAAAGGCCATTACCCTAGATTCACATGAACTAATTACTATTCTTGGTCTTGGAATCTTCACTATTACTTATCTTCTGGAGATATAATAAATTAAAGATTATAATATTGAGAAAACCCCACTCCCCTCCACTATAAATATCACCCATTAGATCTAGTTATAAAACCATTTTTATAGTTGAACTAGATTATGTTATATGTATTATATCTTATTTAATATTCTATAACTAAATTATGTACATAATACTAACTTATTAAACAAAAGATGTTTGTTACGGTCGAATAACCCACAAGAATTAATCCAAATGGTCGTCATTTAATTCTTATCTAATGATTCATCCACATGGTATATAAAATAATTCATTATAAGGTCATTCGAACTCCTGGAATAATATTAATAACATTAAATATAATTTATGTATGTTTATCTATGTTCTACATGAACTTTCATTCATGAATACAAGCGAATCGTTTAAGAAAACTATTAAAAGGAATGTTCATGAACAATGAATTTAAACTTTATAACTCATCAAAATGTCTATAAATGAACTTAATAAAAACATTAATAAATCTTATTAATGTATAAAAGGTTCTATAATTGTTAATTAATGAATTTAATGTGGTTATATTAGACATTAAAGTGAATAAATCTTTCAGATACATGGTAAGGGGAAATTCTCGAACCCTACTCTCATACTTTGAGCTTTCCTTCTTTCACTCCATTTTCGGTATGGTCACTCCTTAAAAATAATTTTTTCATCATTGTCTTAACATTTCATAGATATAAATATTTTATACTTATGTTTATAACACACCCAATGTTTTCAAAAGAACTCTTCTTTCATATAAACACACTCACAAAGATTTTTTCTTCTTCATTCATCATTTATTTTTCTATGTCAAGAATGTTATTCCCATTATATTTTGGGAACAAAATGTTTTTGAATTGATTACAAATGATGTGAAACCAATTCATTTACATGGGTTATTTTTTTTAAGTTTGAAATATGTCTGATGTGTCATTCATGACAATTTAAATGTTATGATGTGATATATGCACTTGGAATTATATAGCGTAGTATAAATTTTATAATGTGACGATTTCACCTAGAATGATATAGTGATCCAATGAATTGGTTAAAGTGAATAATCTTTTGGGTTAAATGGAAATAATTAATGAACCTGATTCTTTTATTTTTGACAACTATGTGTGGTATTTGACCACTAATACATGATGTTTCGTTTTTATGCATTTCCATATTTCAAGTCTTTCATTAATGTTTTATCTCATGTTCATGATGAATTTCCTAGATTATTATTGTTCTCAGCCATTGTTAAATTTTTCATATTTATTCTCTTAATAAAATTTTATCTCACCCCTTTTTTATTTATATCCTCAACTGATTGTGTTTAATAAGGATTTTTCAAGGGACAATAAGAAGCTGGAGAAGAATGGATTAAATAAATGTTTTCATTTCATATTGTAAATGTTATGTATGGTCCTAGTTTCCCAAATATAGTAAACCTTTGGATCCTCATTATGTATTACTATTATGTTTTTTATTTTTTTAATTATTTAATAGTAATGTAAGAAAAGGCAGGGTCACTACATTAGGTATCAGAGGCAGGGTTTATTTAATTTCGGAATTAGGATTAGTGAACCCTAAAGAAAACCTATAGTATAAGAATATGTTCAATTAAGAACACAAGAATATTTTTTAATCATAGGGATCCAATAAGATATGATTTTAGTCTAAATTTCACAAATGAATAAGTAAATCATGAATCATTGAGTTATTTTTTTCCAACCTTTTCTATTTTAGAAAATGGCGGGAACAAGTAGAAACAATGCCAACAATCTGTGCAAGAGATAATGAAATGATTTCCCGAACGACATCCCCAATGCCTTGAGAGGTGGAGTTAAAAACATCATGAAGATTATTACCTAGCTATCTCAAGTTATGAATAATAACCTGAGTAATGGGTAATTTCATTCTTCACCTAAGAGGGAGCAGCTAGATATCGATTGTTTTATGAGGCAACGACCACTGACATTTAGTGGATCTTCTGATCCACTAGTTGTAGAACATTGGATTAACTCTATGGAGAAGATATTTTTTGTGGTTCACTCTTCTGAGATAGACAAGTGGACATTATCCATTTACTATCTAGGGGGATAGGTCGATCAATGGTGGGATTTGATTTAGAACACCAAACCAAGGGATGAAATTGAAGAGATTGAATAGGAAGACTTTAAGATCATGTTTATTAACAAGTATTTCCCATGAACTCTTGGTACAAATATAGAGAGTGAATTAATATAGCTCGAGAAAAAAGAATTATAATCTTTCACAACCTATGAATTAATATTCACAAGTATTTCAAGGTACACATTAGGTTTTTTTATCAATAATGATATAAAAATTGATAGATTCTTTAGTGGATTAAAATCGCATCTTCAAAAGGCTTTTGAAATTAGATACTTTGAGATTTATGAAGATTTTTTTATATGTTCTTTCAAAGTGGATATGAAGTTTTCAGAATGTTCTCATGGCTATGTTGATAAGAAATGAAAGATAGAGTTTCATGTTGTGGGATCTAAGGATAAAGGTGGGGAAAAACTCAACAACTCAAATGCCAAAAATGTAGGAACATGCATCATGGGAACTACCACAAAGGAATGGGGAAATGCTTCAAGTGTGGGAAATAAGTGAATCATTATCAATAGTGTTGAAAAGAAATGATAAGGAAAATGAATTTGGTGGATGAAAGGAGAGAACCACCTATAGTCCAATGCTACAACTGTAGGGAGAAAGGGCACTATGCAAGCTAGTGCACTAAACCTCGAGTTCTTGAGGGTAATCAGAATCATCCACCTACAATTCCAAAGGAATAAAAGGAAGTATTATTCCATCACTACTATTTAAGTGGAAAAGATAATGATATCATAAAAGGTACATATCCTATTCACTCAAGAATGTAAAAGGTATTATTTGATTCTGGTTCTACACATTCCTTTATATCATGAAATTTTTCTAGAATTATATAATCGAAGCCCTAAAACCTTGAAGTAAAGATATATGTAAAAACCCAAAGTGGTGAAATAATTTCAACCAAAGTGTTTTACTCTTCTCTTGTTGGCGTATGTGGTAATATTCTTCCAGCGAATCTCGTAATACTTTCCTTGGTGGAATTTGATGCTATAATGGGAATAGATTGTCTCTAATTACATAGATCACATATAAACCATGGAGAAAAAAAAGAAATATATTTTTATATTCTGAACCATACCGTGATCCTCTAAAAATGAAAGGAATATCATGAGGAAATACCCATCCTGAGGGAATATGGTGATGTGTTTTCCAAATAGTTACCTAGAATTCTACCAAATCGTGAGGTAGAGTTCTCAATAGAACTCATAACCAGAGCTCCACTTATATCAAAGTGTACATATAGGATGTTTTATATAGAACTGGAGGATTTAATGAAGCATCCCATGATCATTTGGACAAAGGGTTTATATTCCCTAGCACATCACCTTGGGGTGCACTAGTTCTCTTTGTAAAGAATAAGGATCGATCAATGAAAATGTGTATCGATTATCAGGAACTCAACTGTATCACCATAAAAAACAATTCTCCTCTTCAAAGGTTTTATGAAGTGTTAGTTTAGTAAAGAGGAGATCAATTCTTCACAAAGGTGGATCTTCGTTCTGGATATCATTTGTTAAAGGTGAATAAGGAAGATGTTCAGAATATTGTCGTCCGTACAAGGTATAGGCACTATGAGTTTCTTATGATGCCCTTCAGACTTACTAATTCCCCTAAAATCTTCATGGATTTGATGAATAGAGTCTTTAGACTTTACCTTGACAAATGTTTTGTGGTGTTTATCGATGATATTCTCATATACTCCATGATAAAGGAGGAACATGAAGAACATCTAAGAATTTTTTTAGAGACATTGAGAAAGTAGAAGTTATATGAAAAGTTCAGTAAGTATTCCATTTGGATGAATCAAGTCATGTTCTTAGGACATGTGATTATAGGTGAGGGAATTTTGGTGGACCCTTCAAAAACAAAGGTGATTAATGAATGGCCCAAACCCTCTAGTGTCATATAAATTTGTAGTTTTCTTGGATTTTTTGGGTACTACCGACGTTTTGTAAGAAATTTCTCATGATTTTCAAGCCCACTGACCAAGTTAACAAAGGAAAGGAATAAAGTATATCTGGAAATAATAATATGAGTAAATCTTCAAGGAGCTAAAGAGAATGTTGATCACTACACCCGTACTTACATTACTGATAATTGGAGAATGTTTTGTGATATACAGTGATTCTTAAAAGAAATTATTGGGATTTTTACTCATGAAAAATGATAATTTGATAGCATACGCCTAACGGCAGTTGAAGATCCATGAGTATAACTACCTGACATATGATCTGGAGCTATGAACCATGATTTTTTCCTTGAAAATATGGTGAAACTACCTTTATGGTGAGAAGTGTGACAGATACACCATCCACAAGAGACCAAAGTATATATTCCCAGAAAAGGATCTCGACATGCGTCAAATGACATTGTTAGATCTAATCAATGAACATGATTTCATTATTAACTATCATCTTGTAAAGGTGAACAAGGTAGTTGATGCACTAAGTAGAAAAGAACTTGTTACTCTATCCATGTTTTGGATTGAGAAAGACACTATCTTCTTGGATATGCAATGGATGGATTTAGAAATCATAATGGCAGGGGATACATCCTACCTTTCTCAAATGATTATGCAACCATCAATCCAATAGTAGATTAAGGAGGCATAAAGGTATGATCTGGAGTTAAAAATGAATGTGAATATAGTAAAATAAGGGAAGCTAAATGAATTTAATATAGATGTTGATGGTGTGATTCATTTTAGAGTTTGGATTTATGTGCCTTCATCACCCAGGATAAAGAAGGAGCTATTGGATAATTCACATAGCTGAACATTCTCTATCCATCCTAGGAGTACCAAGATGTACCATGATCTCTGATGACACTTTTGGTGGGACAAATTGAAGAAGGATATTGCTGAGTATATCTTAAGGTGCTTGGTATGTTAGAATGTTAAAGGAGAGTGAAAAAAGTCCAAAGGGATGATGTAACCATTTCTTATACCCATGTGGAAATGGGAGAATGTCACTATATACATTGTAATGGGTCTCTGAAAATGTCCAAGGGAAATAATGAGATATAGGTTGTGGTTGAATGACTCACCAAGACTACAAAATTTATCATTTTTCAGGAAGATCTCTCACTTGAACAACTTGAAAAGATATATGTGAAGGAAATGGTGAGATTTCCTGGTGTTCCACTCTATATTGTCTCTCATCATGATCCTAGGTTCACATCTAAATTCTGGAGGTGTCTTCAACATTCCTTGGGTATAGAATTAAATTTCTACATGTCCCCTCACCCCCAAAATGATGTCCAATATAAAAGGACTATTCTGATTCTCGAAGATATGATAAGATACTTATCTATAGAATTCAAAGGTGTATGGGATTAGCATCTCCCATTGGTTGAGTTATCATAAAACAATAGATTTCACTCGAGTATTCAGATGGCTCCATATAAAGCTCTATATTGAAAGCAATGTAGAGCTCTAAACTTTTGGGATAAAGTTAGAGAATGAAAGTTATTTGGACCTAATCATGTGAAAGAGATGATAGAGAAGGTTCAAGTCATCCAGAAACATATCAAAGCTTCATAGAGTTGGAAAAATAGCTATGCTGACAACCATCAAAGGGACATGGAGTTTGATGTTGGAGATAATTTTTTCCATTGAATATCACTATAGAAGAGAGTCATGCGATTTGGAAAGAAATGTAAGATAAAACCAAGGATCATTTTCCCCTTTGAGATCCCTGACCTCATAGGAATTGTGGCCTATCGTCTTTCACTTTCTCTAAATTTGGCTCAATTTCATGATGTATTTCATGTATCACTCCAAATGAAGTACATACCAGATCCAAAACATGGAGTGAACTCAGAGTTGATACAGCTGGAATATTATCTATCTTATGTGTAGTATCCAGTGAATATTTTGGACCAGAGAGATAAGGTTATATGCAACAAGACAACCCACTTTGTAAAAGTGTTGTGGAGGAACCATAAGTGTGAAGAAGTAATTTGGGAAGATTAGGATGTGATAAAGGAGAAGTAACCTCACCTATTTAGGTAAAAGAAATTTCATAAGGGGGAAGAATATAATGACCCAATGTTTTATCAATGGAAATCCCTTCTTAAAATTATGAATTATAGTATAATCACATTATCAAACACAATGACATATCATGATACTAAGTACTGTGGGGCCATTAAACAAACTTTTTCCACTTATGTATTTTGATTTTCAAAAATCTGACATACACGGTTTCATACCGGATTATTTTTGGAGTCTAATAGAATAAACATAATTTTTAGTGAATAGTAAAATATGTTAATTTACAATAAATGATAAATACATGAATTATGATGTCATTAACTGATTTATGGACGATGTAGTTCCATTATCTCGAACTCACATGCACTTATTACTATTCTTGTTCTTGAAATCATCACTATTACTTGTCTTGTGGAGAAATAATAAATTAATGATTACAATATTGAGAAAACCCCTCTCCCCATCACCATAAATACCTCCCTTCACACCTTTATTTATTCACACCTATCAAGCTTAAATCCTTGTCTAAACTCCACCCAAACAACTTCTCTGGACCCACCCCCATGTTTAAGAGCTTATGGTCTCATCAAAATACCAATCATGGGTTCTTAAGGATGATTCAAGAGGTAATCTCTCTCTCTCTCTCTCTCCCTTTAATTTCCTCTCAATTTTATGTTCTTTTCTTAAGCTCTAATCACATATCCTCATCCACATGTTATGGTAAATATATTATCTTACATATAATGGAATGTTATGACACTAATGGGATAATAAAACATCCAACCCCCTTCCCCTCTTATTTTTATTTTAGAATGGAAAATGTTGTTCTTGATGTGTTGATTTATCACCATCAAGAACGACATGTTTTCATTGTACTTTACAACCTACAGATCAGGTCATAATACCACTTTTATGGTTCAACCAGATAATATTATATTTATTATATCCTATTTAATATTCTATAACTAAATTATATACATAATACTAAATGGTGAAACAAAACAAGTTCGTTGTGGCAGAAAAGCCGCATGAATTAACCCAAACGATCATCATTAAATTCGTATCTAATGATTCATCCACATGGTATATAAAATAATTCATTATAAGATCATTTAAACTCATGTAATTCTATTAATAACATGAAATATCATTTTTGGATGTTTATCTATGTTTTACATGAACTTTCATATATAAATACAAGTGAACCGTTCAAGAAAACTATAAAAATGAATGTTCTTGAACAATGAGTTTACACTTTATAACACATCAAAATGCCCATAAATGAACATAATAAAAACCTTAGTAAATATTATTAATGTAAAAAAGGTTCTTTAAATCTTAATTAATAAATATAATGTGGTTATATAGGACATTAATGTGATGAAATCATTCAGATACAAGGTAAGGGGAAATTCTCGAACCCAACTCTCATACTTTGAGATTTTCCTCTTTCACTCCATTTTCGGTATGGTTACTCCTCAAAAATAATTTTTTCATCATTATCTTACCTTTTATTGGATATAAATATTTTATAATTAAGTTCATGACAAACCCAATGTTTTCCAAATGAACTCTTCTTTCAAATAAACACACTCTCAAATATTGTTTCTTTTTCACTCATCATTGATTATTCTATATCAAGAATGTTATTCCCCATATATTTTGGGAACCAAATGTTTATGAATTTATTCCTTATTATTTGAAACCCATTAATTTATATGGTTTATTTTATTTTTCATTTTGATATATGTTCTATGTGTCATGCATGATAATGTAAATGTTATGATGTGACGAGTGTGCCCTGAATTATATAGCACATTATGAATGTTATGATGTGATGGGGAACCCAGAATTATATAGAACTCCAATGCATTGGGTAACGTGATTAATCTCATGAGTTAAATGGAAATGATGTGTGAACATGATTTTATAATTGTTCACAGCTATGTGTGGTATTTGACCACTAAGACATGATGTTTCATTTTTATGCATTTCCAAATTTCAAGTCTTTATTTAATAATTCCTCTCATGTTAATGATCCATTTCCTATGTTATAATTGTGATCATCTATTGTTATATTGTTCATATTTATCCTCTTATTGGGATTTTAGCTCACCCATTTTTCATGTATATTGTCATGTGATTATGTGTACTAAGGAGTTTTTAAGGGACAATAAGAAGGTGAAGAATAATGGATTAAATAAATGTTTATGCTTTATGTTGTAAATGTTATGTATGGATATAGTTTTTGAAATAAAATAATCCTTCAGATCCTCATATTATATTACTATTATGTTGTTTACATTTTTAGTGATCTAATAGTAATATAAGAAAAAGCATGGTCACCGTAGTTGAATGGTAAACCCCAGAATGATAAATGGTAGAATGACTAAATGATACGACTCAAGTCATCAAGGATCACCTTCATTTTTGGGAGCCTACCTGATTAGAACTCCACAATTAAGTGTGATTGGTCTGGAGTAGTGATTAGGATGGGTGACTTTCTGGGAAGTTTCCCAGGGTGTGTGTGAGTGAGGACAAAGCACACAAGAAATGACATGTTTTGTCCTATGGGGACAATCATTAGTCAAATGACCCTTTTGGGCATGTGGGTGGGACCGAGGGTGGGTACCACATGTTTGTGAGGCAACTAGTGGTACCTGGTAATCCAAGACCCAATGGAGATGTTAAGGGGGGTGTTTGTGCTGTCACTGGGGCCCAGTTGCTACATATGTTTTATTTATCACCCTCTAAATTCTTTAATGTTATGTTTTTTTGGGTAATTTAATTTTTGGTATCAATTGATCTAACTATTAGGTTCCTCTTATGTGGTACCATTTGAAATATTTATTTATACCATTTCCTTTTCATTTGTTAATCTAGATTGTATTAATGATTGATTTTATGTGGAACACATATGTATGGTTTATCATTAAGTTATAGATGTGTTTGATATATCCCTCTAATGCATTGAGAACAACAATATATTTCATTATATTACTATGTAACATGAGTAGTGATGCTCGATTCATTATTGGATGTAAGTAGTGATTCTAGATCCACTATTTTAAAGGATGCAGGTTGTGTTTCCCAATCCATTATGGTATGTATATAGTGATTCCCGATCTATTGTGTTATTTTGGTCCTGATTCTTAACAATAACATATGTTAATTGTTTTTTATTTTTATGTGTGTTCCTCATTTTTATGTTATGACTCCATGAATATTGATTATTGTCTTATATTTTCACATCCCTATGTCAGGGTGTATGTTATATTGTCATAATGATCTTATTGTAGTTATATGTCACTATATTATAGTCTATGTTACTTTAACATGAATAATTATCAACTCTTATAAATCCATCTTCTTTTTAATTAGGTATTTATCAAATGTTAATGTTTTGAAGCATGATTATAATGTAACCCTTTATATATCATTGATAAGAATTTCCCCTACTAATCATTAGATCCCACTCCATATGTTTCTCATTTCCTTATAAAATTACATGCAATAATATGACTACGATAAATTAATGTGTAGATAATTTTGTGGGATATATTCAATAGACAATTTGTTATAAGATAATTATGTAACTAATATTAAAAGGCACCAAATTTTTGGGTTCTAGAATTTAATATTTTATTTGAGAGATGTAATATTTAATTATGAAAATTATATAAAATATATACACATTGTGATCAGTTCTTCATAGTTGGTATCATAGCATGGTTTGGTTATTTTTATTCATTAGGTTAAGTATTATAATATAACAAAACTTGAAACAACAAATGTTGAACTAAAAGTATCATAAGAAGGTTTTATAGGGAAATAAGTCTTAGGTTTTATTTTTCATATTCATATAATTGATTACTCTAATTTTATTAAGATATTATTCTTCAGTACACATGTTAATTCTTTTGTTTTTAGAAAATGGATGGAACCCGAATTGACTAAGATAAAAATGAGTGAGATGGATAATGAAGGGATTGCACCAATGTGAAACCAAATGGGATTAAAGATGGTGTATAAACCTTTATAGATATGTTATCTTAGGTTATGAGTAATAACATAAACCATGTCAATATCCTAAACTTACTAAATATGGATAAACCATATATAGATTCTTTCATACATCAATAGTATTTATCATTCCATAGCTCTTCCCACACCCACTATCTGATTATTGGATCAATATAACAGAAATTTAATTTCTTAGTATTCAATACTCAGAGCATGGAAATGTGATTTTGGTTGTTAATCATTTTCGAGGTAAATAGAAAAAATAATTTAATTTGATAAAAAACCAGGATAAATATATAAATTGAATCCATGGAATTAAGGGATATTAGGAAAATATTATCCACAAAATATTTTAGCTAAACTCTTTGTATTAAAATGGAGTGAGTGTTCCTTGAGCTCAAGAAAAATGAGAAAAAAACAATAAGTTCATAAAATGAGAAGTTGAAAATATTTTTCAGGTATGCCTTTAGTAATATTATCTATCCTAAATACAAAATTTATTATTTATTTAGTGGCATAAAACCATGTGCATGAAAGTCATGGAAGATAAGATAATTTTTTAACTATAATTTTTTTAATGTGTACTTTAGGTGAAAATTAGAATCATAGACACTCATTATTCTCATTAATTTAAATAAAATAAATGGAAATATAGTTTCATGGAAAATTAAATGATAAATCTTATAGAGGAAGGAAAATTAAATATTCTACATGCTAAAAAAGTAGGAGGGGCACCCAATAAATTTCCCCAAAGGATCAAGAACATGTTTTACATGTGATAGAGAAGTCCATTAATCACACAATTGATGTAAAATATGAATATTCTGATTAAAACAATGGAGGAGATGAAGGTATAAAATAATACACTGCCAAAACATCAATTCTTACAATATAAGGAATTAAGGTATTATATAAATCAATGCATAAATCCATGTTTTAATGAGGATAATAAATATCAAGAACTTACAAAACCAATAGAACAATGAAGGTAATATACAATCATTATCACTGAAGTAGATCATGATAATGACTTGGTGAAAGGTAAACTTATTATATACTCAAGAACTATGAATGTATTATTTAACTACGTTTATTTTCATTTATATATATCTTAAAATTTTTATAGGAATATCATTTCTCCACATAAAATATTTGATACTGAATTATTGATGAAAATGCTCGGTGGTGTGATGATTATATCCAAAGTATAATACACTTCTCTAATTGAGGTTTTCAGAAAAGTAATTCCTAAAAATATATTTATTATTCCATTTTTTAATTGAATGAGATATTCTTCATGGATTGGATTTACCTATCAATTATTAGAGTGATGAAATCTCATTTCATTTCCTAAATCATCCTATGATAAAATAATAATGAAAGGATAATTATGAACTCCCTTTCAAAACTAATTCATTAATATAATTCTTAATACCTTGTAATAAGGGATACATAGACGAAAAATTTGGGGGAGGAACTAAAAAGTTAATATGTTTCAATTATGCAAGATTATGTTAATTTATTTCATGAGGAATTTCATATTCCTTCACTGGAACATGAGGTTGAAATTTCAAGTGAACTCAAATTTGGTTCTATGTCTATTTCAAAGAGTTATTATAGAATATTCCCAACTGAATCAGAAGTTTGAATAATCAACATAAAGATAATTGGAATGGGATCTTATTCACCCAAATATTTCACCATAGGGGGACTCAGTTCTCTTTTTTAAGAAGATGACTGGATTGATAAATATTTTCATTGATTTTCATGAACTTAAAAAAAATCAAGAAGAAATATCATGTACCTCATATTAATGAATTTTTTTATCAAATTAGAGGGGATTAATACTTATCAAAGTTTGATGTTCGAATTAGTTATCATCAACTAAGGGTAAAATGAATGATATACACAAGAAAACCTTCAACACAAAATATATATACTATAAATTCATAATTACTATATTAGGTTCTAAAAATTCCCCCTCCATATTCAGGGATCTGATGAATAGAGTCTTTAGATATTATCCTAAAAAACATTTTTTTGTCTTTATACATGATATCCTCACATATCCTATGATCAGGGAAGAACATTATTTGAATTCTAGGATTGTTCAAAAAAACTTTATGAAAGGAGATATTGTATCTGTACTTCATCAAGTGTAACTTTTGACATTAATGTTTATCCTTATTTTGACATATAATCACTCATAAAGTAATATATGTGGATCCTTAAAAGACAAAGATGACTAAATAATGTCCTAGATTATAAATTTTGATAGATATTTATATTTTTTATGGAATTTATGGAATTTATGGAATTTATGGATACTATCAATTCCTTGTGAAAAATTAATCATGATTTCCAAATATGATAACTAATATTACTCGGAAGGGAGTAAAGTTTATTTGTAAATAATATCATGAACATAGTTTCAAGGAGCTTAATAGAATGTTGTTCATTTCACATATAATCACACTACTCTGTAGTATATAATGGTATTTGATATAAATTGGTTCATTATATAATGGTTTCAGATGTGTCCTCGTGAAATATTATAAGGTAATAACATATTCTTTGTGTTAATTGAAGACTGATGATAAAAACTACAAGACACGTGACATGGAGCTTCTAGTGGTAATTTTTTTATTATGAATTTAAAGGCATTATCTCAATGTATAAAAGTGTGATATGTTTGTGTGTGTGTGGATTACATGATATTCATGTATATATTCACATGTAAGGAGTTTAAGATGCACAAAAGGATATGATTAGTGAAAATAAAATGCAATGACAGCTCAATACATTACCATCCTAGAAAGGAAAACAATATCATTGATGCTCTAAGTAGAAAGGATCATGTTACCATGTTCATGATGATGATCACAAGAGACCCAATATTCATGTATGTTCAAAGGATATATATTGAAATCATAATAGAAGGGATTAAATCCTACCTTTACCAAATGATTACTCAACATTACATCTATATAATGATCAAGTAATAGTAATATGATGATATGTAGATATATAATAAGGTATAAAATATTCCAGAGTTCAACCTTGATAAAGATAATGTTATAATATTTTGAACAAGAATATTTTTCTTATCCATGATAGAGAAGAAGAAATAGATTTTGGATGATAAATATTGTTCATCCTTATCTATTCACCCAAGATACACAAATATGTATAAATATATTAAGAAACACTTATGGTAGGAGAACATGAATAGGGAGATTGTAGTGTATATAACTCAATTCTTGTTTTATCAACATTTTAAGTTGGAACATCACAGGTCCAAGGGTATGATGTACCCATTACCCAAACCCATGCAGAAATGGGTAAACATAATCATGGATTTTTTTATTAGACTTCCCAAAAACTATAAAAGAAATATTTACTTATTGTTGGATTTAGATCAAATTAAAGTTTTATCTCATTTAAATGATATTCAAGAATAGTTTTCACTCAATCATCATGTTAAGATATATATAAAGTAAGCGGAAAAGATTCATGAAGTATCACTTTTAATCGTATCTGATCAAGGCCCAAGGATCACATCAATGATATGGATAAGTCTTCAACAATTAATATAAATAGACCTAAGATTTAATATAATTTATTATCCACAAGCCAATGTTAAATCTAAAGTAACCATTATAACATTGAAAGATATTAAAATATTTTTCTCATTGGATTTCAAAGTTAGTGATGATCATTTTCTAGCTTTGGTTGAGTTCTCGTATAAAAATAGTTTCAATATAGCATCAAAATAGAACCATATAATTCTCTATATGGGAATATATATAGAAATTTAACATTCAAGGATAAAGTTGGAGAGAGATATCCATTTGTACTTGTTCTTCATCATGAAATAATTGAGAATGGTCAAACCATTCAATGAAATATCAAATATTTGTAAATTTTACAAAATAGGTATGCTAATAATATTTTATGATATATAAAGTATGAAGTTATTGAAAAGTTATTTCTTTGAAATATGGTTATGATATTCTAAAATAATAGAATGTTGATCCCTATATACATAAGTCCCTTTGAGACTCTTGATCATGTGGATACTATAACTTATCACTTATCACTTCCACCCAACCTATCAAAGGTGAATAATGTGTTCCATTTATAACCTTTGATTAAGTATATAAAAAACCCAAAATATTTACTAAATAAAGAATATATATAATTTGAACATTATCTCTCTTATGAGGAACAATTGGTAGAGATTTCAGATCATATAGATAAAGTGTTACGAAAAAATACCTCACACTTTGTCAAATTTCTATTGAGAAATCATAATTTTAATGAAGGTACATGGGAACATAAAGATATAATGAGACAAAAATACCCTTATTTAATTTCTTTTCAGTAATTAAAATTTTTATAAGAAATTATTTTAAGGGTGGGACAATGTAACACACCATATTTTTAGTACAACATTCTCCTTAATAAATCGCATTGCTTATATTCAATGAAACACTAAAATAATGTGAATAATGAATTATTTCATTATTTTAGAGTACTAAAATATCAAATTAAAAACATTAAAATATATGAAAAAAAATAAATTTTGATTTTTTTTAAAAGAATGAAACCATATGTAAAAAAAATACATTAATATTGAAATATTCATCAGCTCAATCTATATTTAGGATCATATCACTCATGATAAGTACATAATAGATGAAAAGTTTTATAAATATGATAAAAATATTTATAAAATAAATGTGGGAATTAGGTTAATGATTTTAATAAAGTGTGTGGGGTTATATATAGGAATGTAATATGACTATTATATTTATAGTCATTTCTTATATGGATGTTGAACTTATATAGTCGATGAAAACATAATTGTACATAATAATAACTAATGAGATTAATTATAAGTTTATTGGAAGTGGTATTCAATAAAAATGTGATTCTTATATTATAGTTTTTCATTTTTTAGTTAAAAGTTTAAGTATCCATATAATAAAATCTATATAAAAATGAGAATAAATAGTATCAAGTAATAAAATTATTCCTTATTAAGTTTATTTATATATAATTATAAATCAGGTTGTCAGACTGGGGTTTTCTCTAGACTAATTCCAAGATGAACTTCAAAAAGTATTACTTATGAAAAATCATTTGCAGAGGAAGTTCAAGCTTGTGGAAATCACTAGAAATCCATGCTAGATGAATCACCACCTGTGACTTCCCCCACTACTTTCTTCACCCTTAGGTATCCTATAGAGGTCTTGATATATTTTTTAAGTAGAAGTTAGGTTATTTTAACTATGTAATTATTCACGTAAGAAATTATGCTTTTAAATATGTATATATGTATATATATTCATTATTACATTTATTTTTATAAAATTTGAATTTTTATAAAATTTAATTTTAAATAATGAGTTAAATTAAATTAAAAGGGTAGTTTTAAATAAAAACGTATCAATGAAATTAAATTAATGGTTAATAAATAAATAATAAATTTTATAGAATTTTGAATAAAATCATTTAATGTTAAAATATAGATTTTTCAAAGAATTTTTTGATATGTAACTGTTTCCTAAACATAATTAATTTAATCACTAATAAATAATGATTTTAATGAAATGTATTGATAATAAATAAAAATTAATAAATTAACATTCATTTAATGATTATTAATTGAAAATAGTTGAGAATAAATTCACTTTTTTCATAAAAATATACTTTTATAAAAATTATATTTTATATATTATGTGTTATTATATTAATATTTATATTTATCACTTTTAAAAATTGAATCCAATAATAAGTATTTCATATTTTTAATATTCTTATCCAAATTAAGTAATAAAATAAAATTTATTTTTATCTAGAATGTAAGTTACCATGGTAAAAAGTATGTTACCATGGTAAAGGTAAAATGAGATAAAAAGGTTAAATTAATGGGTAAAGACCTAAAATATCTCTATCCTTATCAATATATTTTATGGATGATAGTATTAACATCATATATACATTATTTATCAACTTATGATCCACTTTACATGTAAATTATCATTCCTTACACATTAAGGAATTGGTATATGTAGAAATTCCACTCAGGCTCACCTATAAAAGGATCCCTCATCTAACCACAAAAAATAAAGTGTTGGCTTCCAATCACTCTAAAATATATATTAAAAACATCTCTAAAAACGTATCACCCATATTTTGGAACTTGTTTTCAAAAGAAGGAGTCTTAAATAGTTCATTCATGAGAGGATCTTGAAGCGAAGAACCAACCATTCAACATAGGTGTTAACTTCTCCTTATGTATTTGTATTTATCCTTTTCATTCACCTTGTAACAAATTTTTTATGGGTTAGTAAAATTATGGGAAACTATAATTTTTTGTCTCGATTTAAGATTCTTCCTAAGAATTAACATCTATATTAGGTTTTAAATAATTTAAATGTCTCTTGAATATGTTTTTATATTTGATTGGAGGATAAAGATGTGTCATATGTGATCTGCTAAAGATTAGAGTAGGGTCGAGGTGACCATATCGTATATATTTGATGGAGGTATTTTTTCATGTTGTGATAGGTAAGGGTTACTGAATAAAAATTGTTGATAGGGTGAAAATCACACTACAATAATGGTTGTGTTGTGAGGGGTGTCTGCATGAGAATAAATCTTCATGATGTTAATAGAAGTCATGTTGTGGATTAGGGCATCGTGTAATATAGAGGATTGTGTAAAAGTAGTTTGGTACAATGTATGGGTTAACACTAGGGTGTGAGGATAATATCATTGTGGAGTGAATCACAATATGATGATAACTCTTACTTACCCTCTAGAAAACCCACACGTATGACTTTTCACATTTTATGAGAGCTTTTAGGATCTTGACATTGAAGGAGGGTACCAAAATGTGATTATAATCCTTACATATAAATCGTAAAACAGTATATAATTTATAATAAAATATTATATATTTCCTATTTAGATTTTTTTCTTGTGGAATGTGCTTTTCACTGTGAAGGAGGAAGTCCATGCTGTGAAGGGATAATCTATGTGAGTTTTGATTTCTCCTAGAGGAAAGGTGTCAAATCATGATACCCTAGTTGCATTATATAGTGACTCATGGTGAGATGTGTTTTACCATGGGGATGAGGTACACACTATGAATCCTTTTCATTAGGAGGATATTGAACTATGAAGGGAAGGGTCATGTCATGTTGTGAACCTAGGAAAAGATTCTAGGTTTTTTGTATTGACTAAGGGGAGTTGTGCCACATCATTACATAAAGGGCCACATCGTGAGGGTTTTTGGAAAAGAAATCACACTAGGAACCATATGGGTCACATCATTATGGGTCATTACAATTATTATTAAAAAACATGGTTAGTATGGTCTATTGGGGTTTTGAAATTTTGAAACACATTTAGATTCATTATTTTCTTTATGTGTGAGAATGGGGAGGTCAAGATCCACTTCCATTCCTCTTATTTCATTCAACCTCCTTGATCTATGTTGATTGAAATTGGAGTGCATCAATTTTTAATATGATATTCTATTCTTCTTCCTAGTTTCTTCCTCTGTATTGGTTTTCATTTATTTTTTATAATTTAGGAGAGGGTGTGATGATGATCACACTAGTTCATTGTTGATTCAATCCCATTATTATGTGGATTTCATTTTTTTAGATAAAAAATACTATAAAGGAAAAAACAATTCGTTTCATATATTTTCATTAATGTTGGTCACTTAATTGAGTTATTTATGAATTTTAATTATCTTCGGTAAAATTTATGTATAGGTGGAAATTTACTATTGGAGACTTTGTATGATAGAGGTTTGTGTAGATACTAAGGGTAGTGTGCACAAAGTTTCTCAAGGACTGGGTCATGGAATATCACTCAATGATAAATTCATTGACCATTTCAAAATAATTAGTTATGAAACTAAATTTGGTCTAATTTTTAAATTAATTATAATTAATTAATAATTAAATTGGATGATTCATGATGGAGTTAAGTCCATGTGTTGATGTTAAGTGTCCAATTGGGCTTAGATGATCTTGGATGTGGTGACCGAGCATGGATTGAGTGAAATAACTCTGAATGAGGTTGATGTTTCCTAAAATCTCCATATGCTTTATTATTTTTATTATATATAATATTAATTCACTCTCAAAACTCATGTGTGATCATCCTTGAATTGAAATTTTTTTGTTTCCCCCTAACCCCCATAAATTGAATGGATGTTTCTCGGATCATGATGGACACTTGAATACTAAGCTTGATACTATGACCGTTGATGGTCATGGCCATGAACATGAATAATATCTATAATAATTGTGGAATATATAGTGGTATAAATTCAATGAATGAATATATTAAATCTTATAAAAGGTTACCTTAATTCCCTTTGAGTAGGGGAGTATTCTAAATTGGAAGCGGCGGGCCAAGGGGTAGGATATATGGAAGCTTGAGATATATTATTTCTTTTAAGCTAGTTGATTAGTGTGTGGGGATATTTTTATTTCTCCAATGGTGTGTGGGTATACTTTTTAAGTGATTTATATGTAGGTTGTGTTCAAGAGGACCAACCTTGCTTAATTATTGAAGTGAGATGGTCGATATTCTATTACTTTAGTGTTTTAGCTATATTGTATCTATTATATAGATGATAATTCCATGATACATTTATGGATATGTTGAGGTATTTTATTACTATTGAGTGATATACATCAATCCTAGGGTTTTGGAACACGATAACATTACCCACATGGGATATCTAGACCTTGATGTGACCTACAGGACCACAGTGGGTTCCCTAGTCTTGTGTTGACCCTAAAGAGGATTAAAACAAGGGGTTTAACATGGTTAAAAACTAATGTTTACATGGGAATGATAATGGGTTATGTTCTTGAGAAGAAAACCTAGGAAACTTTTATCATTTTTTTGGTGAGTTTCCAACCCATAAACCTTGGGTTATGGGTGATATTGATATATAGAGGTATATAAAGTGGGTGATTACCCCCAGATGATGTATAATGGCATAATAGGCATTCAATTATACCCTTCATGATATATAGAGTTATGAAGGGTGTTCACATGTCCCTATGGTGATATATGGTGGTATATGGGGTGGTCTCTTATCCCTATGATGATGTATGATGGTATACGACATGGGTGATAATCTCTCAAATGATATATAGAGGTATATGGGGAAGAAAATTATCATCATAATGATGTATAGTGGTATAAAATGTGGGAAGCTATCCCCCTACAGATATATGGAGGTATATGGTGTAGTTCACATCCCCCCCCCATGATATATGGTGCTATATTATGTAACTTATTTTTTCCAAGATTATGTATTATGGTATTATGGCTGGGTTCTTAATTCCTTGATGATATATAAAGGTATTCAGGGTAGGTTCTTATCCCCCCAATAATATATATAGGTATTCGGGGTAGGCGATTATCCCCCCATTGATGTATGATGATATACAAGGTGGGTATTAATCCCCCTGATGACAAATAATTGTATTATGGGAAGGAATTTATCTAAACCTTTTTTTGGGGATGTGGCATGTTTATATACATTATGGAACTAGCTTAATCATATATTGTCCGACCCAAATGAATTTTATGGTACCCCTGATTATGAATGAAATTTTTTACTCATTTTTTATTTATTCTTATTAGGAATATCACAACATATATACATGTGTTTACTGGTTTTCTCAGGGTCATTATTATTGGGGGTATATAAAGTAACACCCACACCCTTCCCAGAAAACAGTGATACATTGGTATCCAAGAAGGCTTGTTGATCATAGGTATTGGTTGGAAATAGGCCCATTGTTAGATATCTGAGAAAGATAGATTTTATAGATTTAGTATTTGGGATCAGGTACGGACTCGAGACAAGTTTATAGTTAATTTATTTTTTTATTTATATTTTGTTTTGTTTTTTTCATATGATTTTCACATGATAAATATTATTAATCACTAAATTTCTAGTGTGATATTTTATATACTTCATTATATTGTAGTATTTTATTTATCTGTGGTTGGTTTGTTGATTTTTCATTTTATTTAGTTAGATATTTAGTAAAATGATTGTATGATATTACCATTATTTTTTCTACTCCTATATGTGGGTATAGTCTTACTTGGATATCATCTTATTCATTTAGTCCAAATTATCATCCTATAGTTTATGGGAATACACACCAGCAGTCACGTGGTACTCTGATCCAATTATTATAGATTGATCTGGGTTATGATGATATAAAGTGGTATCAAATAATTGTATTATTATTTTTTATTATTTATGATATGGTGGAATGTATTTAGGGTTGGTCAAAACTTATTATGGACACTTTTTGTTGTGTCTATCCATCACTTACATGATCTAGAGTCTAATTAGGGAGTTGGTATATATTATTTTTCAATTTCATAGTTGGTATGATTTCATACATAATATCAAGCATGTAGATTCACATCACATGCACATTATAGTATGATATATAGAAATTGGACTAAAAAATAGTTCTTGTACCTTAAATTTTTAATAAGAACTTATTTAGTGTTTTCTCAAATACATTATTGGTGTAATTCTATTTAACCAAATTAGATGGTTGTGCTTTTATGAATTTAGATCATCATAGGGATATGTCATTTATATATACATGTTTGTGATTTTGGTTCTTGATGGGGTATTCTTATAACTGATTCTATATGAAGATCAGTACCCTATAATGGGTAGTTGATATGGGTATGTGATTACTAAGGTATATATATGAGGACCCTAGATTAGGTTTTTTGACTTATGACTTATTTAAAGGTATCTAAGATAAGAAAAAGGATGTTTCCCTATGAGTTATAACTTATGTGTGAAATGAATCATGTACTAGGTGGGAGACCCTAGTGATTTTGTGAAGTGACTTTGGATATTGATGAGTCAGTTTTATAATTTCATAACAAGTGGTTTTCTAATTATTATTAGTGATGAGTTTTTATGTGTGATGGTAACTTGAGTGAGGGATTATCCAATGATTGTGAGTGAATTTGTAGATAAAAAGAATATTTATATGTCTATATTGATATTGATGCATAAGAGATGTTATCAAGTATGTGGTACTAGTCGGGATATACCTTAGGTATTGTAAATGTGAAATAATGGGGGGTGTTATCAAGTATGTTCTTTTATGGTAATAGGTCTAACATGCATTGATGGAATGGTGAGTTGGTTAATTAGAAAATTGAGCCTGCGATTCAAGATATGAATACATTTTTGATAAATGGGTATCTTCTAGATGAAACATGTGTGCCTAGGACTGATGTGGTATGAACCATGATAGTTCTATTTAAATTTTATGGTATGGTATCACTAGGTTGTATGCCAGTTTGGGTGTTATTTTTTGGTAACATGAGTTGTTTATCACTATTGTGAGAGTAGTGGGATGGATACTATGTTACCATAGGTCTAGAGAGTGAGAGATTATTTTACCTACGTGGAACATAGATTTTTGAAACCTGATTTTATATTAATGTAGGTAAGATTAGTGTTTCATTAGGTGTGATTAGACATGGATAACATGTGGGACTTGTCAATGGGTGGATTTTTGAAATTTTTTTGGATAGGTAGATTGTGTTGTTTAGGTCACTTGACTCTTAGAGTGAGGTTGGGATGATGGATGGTAATATATGTTTCTTACTTTTGGTGCTTTTATTGTATATATATAGGTTTTTGTATATACATTTTCACATCATTAGGTATCGTATTGGTCGTAGGTCCTTTAGGGTTGTCAATGCATTGTGATAGGGTCTAATACTCTTTATTTCTCCAACTACATGGATTTATTTCATGGTATGTTCATGAGTTTAGTGGATGATCATGAGATAATTGTGATTTGATTTCAAACAATAATGGAGATGTATGAAACACCTTGTTTTTATTGAGGAATGGAAAAAAACGTGTTGTACCTTAATGTTATAGAATGTCTTGGTCAAATAAAGGGTTTTATAGGGAATTTTTAGGATTAGTTTGACCATCAAGATCAGGTACATCATTATATGACCAACATGTGAGATGATATAAATATAGTGAAATAGTGAAATAACCAAATGGGCATTGAGACTAGTGTTTAATCCCAAATGATCAACTCATGTGGGGGATTTTTTTTTAACTTTCATAGAATGTGTAATATGGTGGCATAACTATTGGGTCTTATGACATTTCAGGGCTCTAAGTGGCTTTGTGTGATAGGAAAGAAACTAGAATAGTTTATTAGCTATGGTGAGTTGGGAATTGTTGTGCTCGTGAGTTACTATCATGACTAGATAAGTTTTGTATCATGCTGGAATGACAAATTCAAGTGATGGTGAGAAAGTTCATGTAACTAGGATTGGATCTGTTGGGACTGGGAATATGGTGACATATTATTAGTGGTATTGGATAATGGTTATGTATGGCACCATGATATTACTAGATCTTAGAGTGGGGATCTAAAAGTGGACTTATTTGAGAAACATTTGACAGTCTTATGTGGGTAAAGTATTGGTTAATGGTGGATTTTGGGTAGGATTGTTCTTGTGGATCAGTAATAAAAAAATTTATATAGTGGGGATCGCATCATAGATGATTTAAAAACACAATTCTCATTTTTCTCAATTTTCAGAAAACATCAAGGATGATGTGTTAGTTATCCCAACACAAAGGGGTTGTGGTTTTATAATGGTACTTGTTATAAGTTACTGATTAGGGTGAAAATAATAGAAAACTCACATATGTGGGTAGTTATTTATGGGTATTGTAAAGGTTAATATGTTTGGTAAGTAACATCCATTGGATATGGGATAATAATCAGGTGGTATGACTAAGAGTGTGTTTCCAGAAACTAGACAGTGTAGTAATATGATTTTTATTATATATGTTCTCATAGATAGTCTACTGACATGTAAAAGGAGTGGGTCCTTATGTTAAAAATATAGTCTTTGTAGTTAGACAACAGACTCTGATGTTGATTTTTTTGTGATTCTTGTGACAGTGAGTGATTAATGGTCAATTATCGATCTGTGACATAAAATGTTGGATTATGAGGTCTATGGTTTGAAAATTCATTAATTTATATTTATAAAATTATTAATATTAGTCCTATAGTTAACATAAAATCATCTTTTTTGTGAAAAATACACTTTTTGAAAATTCACTTTCTCATCTCGCCGATGAGTTTTATTTTCAATTAAATTTTTCTATATCAATGAATTAAATTTGATAAAATGGTTGAAATATTTTCAAATAAAAATAATTTATATTACTTAATAAGTTAAACATAATTTTTTACCAAAATGAATAGTGAAACTTGTAAAAATTAATTATCACAGTTACAGTGAAAATGGATTTGTTGAGGGATTAAACTAGAAATATATATGTATAAATGACCTATAAAATTTTATAAAATATATTTTATGGTCATATTTGGACCTTATAATGTATATTTCTTAATAATGGTCAATTTTGGATTCTTTTTTTAGGTGAAAAATGTGGTTTCACCATATTCATTTTAAAAATTAAAAGTGTGCCAAATACATCACTTATAAAAGGCCACCCACTCTCCTCTCCTCTTCATACCTTAGAAACACTTTGGATTATAACATTGAAGGACCCCGGGACACCCTGAGAGGGGAGGGGTGAATCAGGGTGACCACTTTTTCTTTTTAAAGTGATGGATCTTATTCCCACGTTGGTAGGAACTTGTTGAACCTGTATGAAGATAATGATTAGAAAGCAAACATTCACATGCACAGAGAAGACACAACCCTTTTTACTTGGTTCACCACTAAGGGATACATCCAAGGAGCATACGCCGACAGGTTGTCGGTCATACCAAAAACCACTATGATTCACTAGCTGTAGATTACACAAGTTCGGGTACAGACACTCTGTCCCAGGCTCACTGCCTTTACAATTGTTCTGGGATAGCTCACTACGTCCCTCGGGTCACTCCCGTTGACTCCCCCTGGCTCACTGCCGTTGGTGAAGTCTCACTCAGTTTATAGACGTGAAGGTCTCTTCAATTGAGAGTCATGAAGTTAATTGTCTCCTATTCAGCATGATACTTTGCTTGCATCAGTGTCCTGAGTTTAATGCTCTGTTAAGATCCAAATTCCAACCACTGAGGAAAAACCCCTTTTTCCCTTGTTCACAGGGCAAACAACCTTTTGAAAAAGGCCTTCGCAAAGTACCCTACTTCGCGAGGCTCCCAATTTTGAAAAGCTCAAACAAGACTTCACAAAGCCCCTGCCATTTCGTGAAGCTCAATCGCGAAGCTCAATCTCGAAGCACTCTCGCGATGCTCCAGCCTTCGCAAAGCTTGGCTATCGCAAAGCTCCTGCCTCTTCGCGATTCTCACTAAGCCAACGCGGGGCGCACGTCTTTCGCGGAGCCAGAATAGCTGCCGCGAAGCTCCTCTTTCGCGAAGCACGCTGCCTTCGCGAGAGACCTTTGCGAACCGAGAGAAAAGAACTTTATCTGAAATTCTCTCTACTTTTTTTGAAGGGGTCGGCCTCTATTTATAGTCGATTCCACCGACCCTCGTCCCTTCCACGCGAAGTCAACGCCACGTCATCTCAAATCGCGAAGCTCCAAAGTTTCTGCCAGAAAACTGTCCAAATCGCGAAGCTCCACGCCAATCTTCCGTTCGCAGAGTTTGACGTAGTCGCGAAGAATCGCCGTCAACATACCTTCGTGACAGCGCCGCGAAGCTCCCTTCGCGAAGCCCAACATTCCTTCGTGCCTTCGCCGCGAAGCTCCCTCGCAAAGCCCTTCATCGCCACGAGGCTCTTCAACTCTGTCGTTCGCGAATCTTTGACGTAATCGCGAAGACTCACCGCCTCCATTCTTCTGGTCTTCGAGATTTCCAAACCATGCATCCTCTCATCGCGAAATTCATGACTTTGCCATATAAAAACATGATCTTCATGGAAATCCTATTTTCGCGATGCTTACCAATTTCCAGATTTTGGACCCCAAAAAAATTGGCAAACACTGGGAAACGACGCCACCTTCAATAATGTTGTCTGCTTGAAAGGTATTATCTCTTTTCTGGTACACGAGCCGAGCTTCCATTGAGGATTGACAACAAACACAAACTGCAGTCCAAATCATGCATAGATAACCATGGTTCCAACAATCTCCCCCTTTGGGTTTGTTGGCAATCAGAAGAAAAAATCCATAGATCTCCATTAATGTGAAAACCAAAGACCGTAGGAATCAACCCAGCCAACACTCTAAGTCTACTTGAGCAATGATCGGTGTAGAAAACAAGAGAGGAGGCTTGAATTGGGTTCCACTGTTTTTCCTTCTCATTCTTCTCATCACAGAATTTTGCCTGAATATTTTCTTCTCCTTTCTCCCCCATTGACAATAAATCCAAAGACTAGTATAATTTTGCACGTGCAGCTCTAACCATACTCCCCCTGGATAGTATCTCCCCCATAACCCTGCATCATATCCATAAACAGATTAAAACATTTAAAAAAAATGGGGAGAGGGGTACTCTGTATCCTCCTTATTCACTGGGAGGTGGTCGAACACCGAGGTTCAACTGATGCTTCTCAAACACAGCCGCTGACAGTGGCTTTGTCAGGATATTAGCCACTTGTTCATCTGTTCCCACATGATCCAATCTAATCACAATTTTCTCAACTTTCTCTTTGATAAAGTGATACCTGATTTCAATGTGTTTTGTACGAGAATGTTGAACAGGATTCTTCGTAAGATCAATTGCGCTCTTATTGTCACAGTAAATCACCATTGGTTGCGTCACCTCATCGCCAATGTCAGTTAATTGCTGCTTCATCCATAGCAGTTGAGTGCATGCCTTTGTGGCAGAGATATACTCGGCTTCAGCAGTACTGAGAGAAGTACTTTCTTGTTTCTTGCTCAACCGACCAACACATTTCTGCCCAATATAGAAAGCTCCACCACTAGTGGACTTCCTGTTTACTACATCACCATCCCAGTCAGCATCAAAAAACGCTGATAATTCACTGTCCCTACCTGCAGCAAAAAATAACCTGAAGTTATGTGTACCTTGAATGTACCTCATGATTCTTTTTACTGCTGCCATATGTTCCTCCTTTGGATTACTCTGAAAGCGGGCCGCAAGGAATGTTGCAAAGACAATATCTAGACTTGTCGCTGTCAGGTACAGCAGGCTTCCAATGATCCTCCTGTATATGGTGGGATCAACAGAGTGCCCATCCTCATGCTTTCCAAGTTTAGTTCCAACTGCAATCGGAGTTAACATTGGTTTGGAGTCTTTCATATTGAACTTCTTCAGCAACTCTCTTGCATATTTTTCCTGAGAAATTAAAGTGTATTCGTTCTTTTGAATCACTTGCAGCCCCAAGAAATATGTGAGCTCCCCAATCATAGACATTTCAAATTCTGATTTCATGTGGTTGGCAAATTCATCCACTGATTTCTGCCTTCTGCCACCAAATATGATATCATCAACGTAGACAAGAACCATGAATTGATCTTTTGGAGAATTCTTCACATAGAGATTGTGATCAACTCCTCCTCTTTTGAATTCCAACTTCTTGAGATATGAGTCCAGCCGTGAGTACCATGCCCGTGGTTCCTGCTTCAAACCATATAGAGCTTTCTTCAGTTTACAGACCTTTGTTTCATCAGGACCCAAAACAAAGCCCACTGGTTGTTCAATGTAGACTTCTTCTTCGAGTACACCATTCAAGAATGTTGTCTTGACATCCATTTGATATACTTTATATCCTCTTTGGAGTGCCATGGCAAGGAAAAGCCTGATTGACTCCAGTCTAGCCACTGGAGCAAAGGTTTCTTCAACATCAATGCCTTCAATCTGGGAGTATCCTTTACATACCAGTCGTGCCTTGTTTCTGATGACACTTCCATGCTCATCAAACTTATTTTTGAAGATCCATTTGGTACCAATAACATTTTGACCTTCGGGTCTCTGGACAAGATCCCATGTCTGATTCTTGTCAATCTGATCTAATTCATCATTCATGGCTTTCACCCAAGACTTATCTTTTGCAGCTTCTTCGAATGAGGATGGCTCTACAACTGATAGAAATGCAGATTGCGTGGTATTCCTCATCCTTCTTGTTTGAGTGGGTGCACTCTTGTCCCCAATTATGTTGGATGGATCAATCTCAGCTCTTCGATTTCTCCTGCGAGGTTCAGTAGTATTCTCTTCAGCCATTGTTTCTTCTTCAGATTCTTCTTTTGAGTCAACATCTTGATGTGACTGCTGAGTGTTTTGAACAGCTTCCTCTATTTCTTCATTTGTATTTGCTTCACGTTCACATTCTTCCTGACTTTCTATCACATCAGCATATGGATTCCTTGAAGCATTTGTGGTTTTCTCTTCAATTATCTTAACATCACTACTTTCCACAATCCTTCCCAAGCGCTTGTTGAAACATTCGCAGGCTTTGCTGTTCATTGAGTAACCGAGGAAAATTCCTTCATCTGCATTGTCACCGTACTTCCCTTGATTTCCTTCTTTGTTACTGATGAAGCATTTACTTCCAAAGACACGAAAGTATTTTAGAGAAGGCTTCCATCCATGCCACAATTCATATGGTGTCTTCGTCTCGCCCATATAAAGTCCTGTTCGATTCTGAATATACACTGCAGCTTGAACAGCCTCTTTCCAGTAATGTCGTGGAATACGACTCTCAATCAGCATTGTTCGTGCCATGTTGTTCACCTGTCGATTCCTACGTTCAACAACTCCATTTTGTTGTGGAGTTCTCACAGCAGCTACCTCATGCTGTATCCCATGCTTCTATAGATAATTCTCAAATTCAATGGACGTGTATTCTCCTCCATTGTTAGATCGCAACACTTTGATTGTTCATCTAGTATCATTCTCGGCGATTCGCCGATATGTTTTCATGCAGTCAAGGACTTGTCGTTTCCTGTGAATGACCATCACACATGCCATTCTACTGTAATCATCTATGAAAAGGACAAATTACCTTTCTCCATGAGTTCCGGCAACATTTGTTGGCCCACAAACATCTGTATGAATCAGATCAAGAAGGTGAGACACTCTTTTCTTCTTTGGTCGATATGAACTGTAGACCAGCTTCCCACGCATACAAGCATCACAAGATTTTTCACGCTCACGCTTCAGGTTGGGAATATCCATGACAATTCTCAATTTTGATATCTTCTCCATGTCTTGTTGATTGATGTGTCCTAGTCTCCGATGCCACAAATTGTTTTCTTCTTCAATAGTCATGTAACATAAAATTTCTTCACTATCAACTTGATACAAGTTGCCTTCTGTTCTGCATCCCTTCAAAAGAGAATTGCCAGTCTTTCCCTTGATAGTGCAGCCTTTCTGATTAAATGTGACTATAAGTCCTGAGTCACAGAGTTGACTCACGCTGAGGAGATTATGACGTAGGCCATCTACGTAAAGGACATCAGTCTTCTTTATCTCTCCATTAGCTAATTCGGTACTTCCACTCCCTTTGATTTTCAGAGCCCCATCATTACCAAATCTTACTGTACCATTGACATTCCTTATGATATTCGTTAGTAGGCCGGCATTACCTGTCATATGAGATGAACAACCGCTATTCAGAATCCAGGTACTGTTGTCCTTTGTAGCTTTGAGGGCCACCTCTGCAAGGTTGGATTTCTCAATCTTCTTCCTTTCCTTCCATGAGACATTAGACCGAGTATAAATAACTGATGGTCTTTCAATTATCTCTTCTGCATACCCAGGTTCTTCATAGTCAAAGTCTTCTTTGAGAGGCGAAAACTTGTTTGAAAGAGCAACACTATCATTTTGACGATACTTGACTTGTCTTGACCTTCGGTATGAGGTGTCCATGTCCCTTATCTGCCTGCAAATAGCGGCCTTATGGCCAAAATTAGAACAAAAAAAAACAATATCCATAGAAACTATTTCTTCTATAAGAATTAGGATATGAAATTGTTCTCCTTTGTTGAGCTTCTATATCTTCTCCATTCAGATAGCTTCTTGCCTCTTCACAATATGACATGGTATGGCCCAGATAGCCACAGAACTGACACTTCATGAGAGGAAATGTCTTATCACTTGAATTTCTCCTCACACCTTCTTCCTTGGGAGAATAATAAGACTGTCTGTCATTTCTAAATGTTTGAGGATAATTTTTGGGTCCCCTTTTAGTTTGGAATGAGGGTTCCTTTTTCGGAATTCTCGGCAACGTTTCAGCATGGTCAACTTTCATCTTATCTTTCTTTTGGGTCTTTTTACTTCTAGCAGTTGATGTCTCAGCCTCACAGCCAATTCCACTCTTTCCCATGCAAGCGGTTCTTTGATTACTCAAGATTTTTTCGACCCCATATGAACCACACATGGCTCTTGTGAGTAATTCTGCATCTGAGAATCTTCCAAACTGCATTTTCTTCCTCGATTCTTTTGGAACTGATTCAATCTCCAGTTTACTCCTTAGAGTAACTACTTCCTCTTCAAGACCATCAGTAGTCTTGGATTTTTCATCCAGTCTGGAGGTGAGGTCATTGGTGACCTTACCCTGCTCTTCAATTCTCAGCTTCAGATATACTACATCATCATTACATTCAATTATTTTAGACTGTACCTTCACAAATTCTTCCAGTCGTTCAATTTCAGCTTCAAGTTGATCAACATATTCAGTTGATTCTTCTACAATTGATTTCCACTTATTGCAGCTCTTACATTTAATCTTGATCTTACTAACCGCATCCTTAAGTTTCATATCAGGATCTACACAAGTTCGCAGTTGTTTTTCTCCTTCAGTATCTTCTGGCTTTTCAACAGTGGCCATCATAGAAGCATGGTTCCCAGTTTTGAATTCTGGTTCTTCTTCATCATAGAATTCATTATCATCTTCTTCCTCTTCACAGACAAAACTCTTCCTTTGCATTTTCTTACCAGATTTGAAGTCTTCCTTTTTGAAGAACCTTCTCTGAGGCTTCTTGATGTTTTCATCCTCACTATCTTCATCATTGATCATTTTTAAACACTGGGAGGCAATGTGCCCAACTTTTCCACAACAGAAACACGCGAGAGGTAACTTCCCTTTGAATTTCCCTTTCCCCTTCTGGAACTTCTTTGCAATGAGAGAAAGAATTTCTTTTTCTTCATCATCTTCACCGCTACTATCCTTTGAGATTTTCAGTTTATCCATGGCCTTGAATGCCATTTCTTTGCTCACTCGAGTCGTAGCATCTTCAGGTTTGACTCTCATTTCATATGCTACCAAACTGCTGAGTAGATCATCTAGAGAAAGTTTGGAAAGATCTCTTTCCTCAAGGGCTGACACCTTCGCATTATAAAGAGGTGAAAGTCTTCTCAGTATTTTCTTTACAATATCAATGTCTTTGATTTCTTCACCTAGACCCCGAATAGCTCCAACCACTTCAGTAATTCGATTGAATAAAGAGTCTGCATTCTCATCTGGATGCATCTTCAGATCATCAAACCGATTGTGCAGCACTTGTAGTTTCGCCTCCTTCACTTTGCTATCACCTTCACAAATATTCTCAAGTTTATCCCACATGGATTTTGCTGAGGTGCAGTTCATCACCTTTAGGTAGATCTGATCAGAAAGGGCTGCAGTGAGTGCATTCTATGCTTTAACATCTGCATCAAGAAGTTTCCTATCTATTTCAGTCATAGCAAGGCCTGTTGGATCAGTGACTTGTATTCCGTGCATAGTAGAAAAGAGAACTTCCATTCCAAGAGATCTCAGATGAGATCTCATTCTGTTCTTCCAGATCTGGAAATTTCTTCCATCGAAGGGAGGGACTCCCCTAACATTGACCGCGTTTTCCATAACGAAAACAAAGGTCTGATTCAACACCAGCAACCTTTACCCTCTGATACCACTTGAAGGACCCCGGGACACCCTGAGAGGGGAGGGGTGAATCAGGGTGACCACTTTTTCTTTTTAAAGTGATGGATCTTTTTCCCACGTTGGTAGGAACTTGTTGAACCTGTATGAATATAATGATTAGAAAGAAAACATTCACATGCACAGAGAAGACACAACCCTTTTTACTTGGTTAACCACTAAGGGCTACATCCAAGGAGCATACGCCGACAGGTTGTCGGTCGTACCAAAAACCACTATGCTTCACTAGCTGTAGATTACACAAGTTCGAGTACAGACACTCTGTCCCAGGCTCACTGCCTTTACAATTGTTCTGGGATAGCTCACTGTGTCCCTCGGGTCACTCCCGTTGACTCCCCCTGGCTCACTGCCGTTGGTGAAGTCTCACTCAGTTTATAGACGTGAAGGTCTCTTCAATTGAGAGTCATGAAGTTAATTGTCTCCTATTAAGCATGATACTTTGCGTGCATCAGTGTCCTGAGTTTAATGCTCTGTTAAGATCCAAATTCCAACCACTCAGGAAAAACCCCTTTTTCCCTTGTTCACAGGGCAAACAACCTTTTGAAAAAGGCCTTCGCAAAGTACCCTACTTCACGAGGCTCCCAATTTTGAAAAGCTTAAACAAGACTTCACAGAGCCCCTGCCATTTCGCGAAGCTCAATCGCGAAGCTCAATCGCGAAGAACTCTCGCGATGCTCCATCCTTCGCAAAGCTTGGCTATCGCAAAGCTCCTGCCTCTTCGCGATGCTCACTAAGCCAACGTGGGGCGCACGTCTTTCGCGGAGCCAGAATAGCCGCCGCGAAGCTCCTCTTTCGCGAAGCACGCTGCCTTCGCGAGAGACCTTTGCGAACCGAGAGCAAAGAACTTTATCTGAAATCCTCTCTACTTCTTTTGAAGGGGTCGGCCTCTATTTATAGGCGATTCCACAGACCCTCGTCCCTTCCACGCGAAGTCAACGCCATGTCATCTCAAATCACAAAGCTCCAAAGTTTCTGCCAGAAAACTGTCCAAATCGCGAAGCTCCACGCCAATCTTCCGTTCGCGGAGTTTGACGTAGTCGCAAAGAATCACCGTCAACATACCTTCATGACAGCGCCGCGAAGCTCCCTTCGTGAAGCCTAACATTCCTTCGTGCCTTCGCCGCGAAGCTCCCTCGCAAAGCCCTTCATCGCCGCGAGGCTCTTCAACTCTGCCGTTCGCGAATCTTTGACGTAATCGCGAAGACTCACCGCCTCCATTCTTCTGGTCTTTGGGATTTCCAAACCATGCATCCTCTCTTCGCGAAATTCATGCCTTTTCCATATAAAAACATGATCTTCATGGAAATCCTATTTTCGAGATGCTTACCAATTTCCAGATTTTGGACCCCAAAAAAATTGGCAAACACTGGGAAACGACTCCACCTTCAATAATGTTGTCTGCTTGAAAGGTATGATCTCTTTGCTGGTACACGAGCCGAGCTTCCATTGAGGATTGACAACAAACACAAACCATAGTCCAAATCATGCATAGAAGACCATGGTTCCAACAAACATACCTACCCTAATGCCATCCAAACTTCCCTATAAACATCCTAGAATCCTAGGTTTGACTATAAATCCATCTTATGATGGCTTTTGGTGATAAACTAAGGAGTTTATCCAAAAAAGAGGTATTCTTCTCAACCAAGTGTTTATTTAATTTATTTTCCTACTTAAAATAATATCCAATTATGATTATATAATAAAAAAATTGTCTATAATATAATTATATGTTTTTATTTTTATATAATAACCTAATTCCATATCCTCTTACATAAAATGGTGTATGAAATCATTATTCATGTATACGATGGACTACCACCTCACAAATCGATGTCATTCGTTTTCCATAATCACTTCTCATAGAATTTTATAATAATAGGTTCAAACTATACATATGATATTTATAAAATGTTTATACTTTTTTTGTTATGTTTTCACATATATCTTATTATTTTTAATTTTGTGGGGGATATGATAGTGTCTCTCATGTGTACGGTGGACTACCACCTCGCAAAGCGATTTGATTCGTTTTTCAATATCTCTTTATATAAAAGGAAATAAGGATAAATTTAATGATTATATGTCATATAAATGAAATAATTATAATATTAATTACATATTTATCATTATTAAAAATTAATATATCATTTTTATACTTACAATAAAAAATTATAACTTCATCCATGGGTACGTGTGGACTACCACCTCCACAAAGTGATGTGAGTATTTTTTATCACCACCACACATAGATGATATATATTAGTATATTTAATTAAATAATATGGTATTAATTATATTATTATAATTATTTAAATATAAAATATTACTTACCTTTTATCCATAATGATCATTGAATAATAAAAATGTTACTCATGCGTATGTACGGCCAACCGTCTTCATGATTGTAACATTATTCATTTTTTAAAACCATATTACATGATTTATTTTAATAGTATAATTGATGTAAAATATTATAAATATTGCATGAATATTATTATGGATATTTTTAAATAATAGCCTCTTTGACTATAGCCATCATACTAAAGCCGTTATGAAATAATATATCGAAGGTCTTCAAAACACCCAATGTGGACTTAGCTGATTTTGTATTAAAATATGAAATTAAAATAAATAAATAAAACTATTTAATTATATGGTTTTAAACCTATAAATTTTTCTTAATAAAAGAAATAATATATATAAGATTATTATATTGGATGTAAATGACACACATGTAAAATCTAGACTCGAGGTAAGGTGTTTTTCTCATCTCAATTTTATTTCTGTGAGACATATTCCATATTAACCTGCTATTTTTATTGTGTGGTATAAATAATTATCATGAATTTATATTATTTTTATTTTGATGAAATTTATTTTGATTTATAAATCCATATGAGGTTCTCTCTTTGACAGGGTTTTGATCCAGAGATTACCAAAGCTATAAGGGACTTCATCTCAACTTCCCTTCATTGAGTCATATTATATAGATATGAACCTAATTTCATTTATATGGTATATAAAAAACCAATTTTACATGTTATTTCACAAATAATATAAAATTCATGGAAATTTAAGTTTCAATTTTAATTAATTCATCTAAGTGGATTTGACTGAATATTACCAAGTGGTAAAGAGTTTCTTAATTCAATTTCATTTTGTTGGGTTATAAATCTTTTACATTAACTTTTTTATTATATTATTATGTGTGAATTTATCTTTTAATTATTTAATTCTATATTTATACTTTTTTGTAATTTATTACACATAATCACTCCATTTATTAATTCTAAATTCAATGGTATAATCTTTTCGGGTTTATTCGTCTCAAATTATATTTCTTTTGGACATATATTGATTTTATGGGCCTAAATCCTTTTAGGATGTTTATATACTTACCCTTTTTCATGTAATATCATGAGTACAATTATTTTCATGGTGTTTAATGTATGATTTTGAGTTATTCTTTCCCGGGGCTTATGATTTCATATTTACCAAAGTGGAAAAGGATTTATGTTACAATATTTTTCTTTAAGGATTGTTTATTTTCTAGGTCCCTTTGGAGAAAATCATATTATATTATTTTATTGAACTACATATCTTTAATTTTCCGGTGTTAATTAATTTTATTCACATGTTTTATTTCCATTTTTTCAATTATTTATTAAGAAAACTTAAAGAAATTCAGTTGTAAGTGATATTGATCTATTGTTTTCTTTTAGTTCAGGTATCATCCTATTCTATATTCATGTTTTATAAAACATTTTCCAAAGCTTTCTTCTTTATAAATAAATTATTTCATAAATCTATTTTAAATTATATTCTACCTTCTTTTAGACGGGTTTAAAAGGAAATTTCCTAACATTTTCCAAATGGGTCACTTTTGATTCTCTTTTTCAAAATTTATTGAAAACAATGTTCATTTTAAATTTTATGACACGAATGAATTTTTATTAATTAATTTACATTATTTTACTTGAATTTTTTTATATTTTTCCAAGTTTATTTCCAAATAAAATTATTTTCTCAATATTTAGTATTTTTTTTAAAAGTGACATTCCAAATTAAAAGGTTATTTTCTTAAAAAAATGTTTTTAATGATATTTTAATGGTATTTACATTCATCAACATATATAACCCATATTGTTACTTGTGATAAAATTAGAACATTTTGTAATGATACTATCCTTATTCATTATTGTGATGGATTAAGATTGTATTAAATATATTGGAAAGGAACCAATTTATTTTCCACTGGTTAATAATGTTTCTAAGAGGTTGTCAAGAAACCTATTTATTTTCCATGGGTTAATCAGTTTTAAAATATATTTTTATGAAATATATTAATTTTCTATGGTTTAATCATGTTTCAAAAATATTTTCTCAGAAATCATTTATTTTCTATAGGTTAATAATGTTTCAAATAGATTATTATGAAACTTTTTATTTTTACATGGGTGAATCAAGAAATGAAAGAATTGTGATCATTTTTATATTTAAGATTAAAATATGATAAATTTTTTGTTCATTAATAGTACTTATAAACTATTTATGATCATGGGTACTCCAAAATAGTTTGAGGTGAGCCTATTATATCTTATATGATGGGTGAACCTAGATAGCATTGGGTGATCCCGATATAGCTTATATGATGGGTGTACTCAGATAGTGCTTTAATGAATTGGGTAATGATTATTATATTAGGATAATTATATTTTAATTCATCCATATGGTTATTTGAATTTTAAGGGTTCTATAAGGGTTCTATGATGATGATGTTCCAAGATACCAACATGTTCTTGTTATGTAGGTTATGGGTTATAAATGTTTACTAAGATCAAGATTGATATCAGGTGGATTATGAATATTGAATTTCATGAATCCTTCCATTGTTAAATCCTTTTTCCATTTTTTCATGTTTGATGATTAAAATATTGATTGGTATAAATATTCTTATGTTATTATTAATTGTTACTTTATATGTTTACCGTTACTTAGCATTTGGTGTCAACCTTTATAAATATCTTTTTCCCAATTTTAACAGGAATTATTTTGAATAAATTATATCTATAAATGTTTCATATGTATGAATATGATGACTTAATGTGAGATAAGAAAGTCAGGGTTAAGTGGGAGGAATTAAATCATAAAACATTCATATGGTTTATATAAGAGTTTTTCATAATTCTCCAAAACTCTAAATCTGAAACATCCTTGGGTATGTAAGTGCTTCAATATTACTTTTGGATTTTGAATGTTTTGGATGAAAAAAATGGTTCACCTTCATCTGTATAAATTCAGAAATTAAGATTTTATGTTTTTATCACCGAACCAAAAGTATGGTTTTGAGGCTATTATAACATTTATTTCACTTGATATGTCAATTTATTATTTAAATTTTCACAATTCAGAACAAAACTAATGTTTCTTGTTTCATTTCATTTGAGTTCCACTCTTTATGTAGTGATTAGTATAAGGCCCCAGCCTTAAACCGTACATAATCTTGAGTTATCACAAGATTACACATTGAGGATCTTTTCAGGTTTAGAGTATTAGAGAATTAGATCATAAAGCTTGCATTACATTCCACATTTAAACAAAGTGGTTACAATAAAAGACAGTATTCTTTTTCCCATCAATGGAAACATATTGAAAATAAAACATGGATTCTTTCTTGACACTTCCTTGACACTATCATCTTATCATGTACCTTTCCCGTGACCTGTGAAAAACATTTCAAAAAACATGGGATGAGCATAAAAAGCTCAGTATGGGTTAAATAAAACATGGAGAGGAAACATGAGTTCATATATACATAATAATGAAATCATACATTAACCATAAAACATAGGGACTTTAACATACCTCATAAAATCATGAATAAATCATAGAAATCATAAGATATAAAGGTAACTTGAGGCATTCATTACATTCTTACGTAGGGAGTAACCCTCTTGGTTACGTTTGAAATACCCATCATAGTATATTCCATAAATCTCTTCGGAGAAACCTTAACGTTTCACTCCTTTGCGTTACCCAATGCATTGGAGAGCTATATTGGGCTCACCCGCCCTTAGTTTATCACGGAACCACTCGTCTTCATAATAATGCCCAAGAACCTCAACAGAATCGTATCACATAAAACATGCATAAAGGAAACATAACATTTACACCTTTCAATCACAAGATATCAATACAACACATTGATATAAAAACATTATGAAAACCATTTTCAATACCAAAATAAAAAAAAGTAAAACATGATGTTTATTTTTCTTTTAAAAAGAAGGTATGGCTTGTAGAGGAAGCCGAAACTCAAATAATGGTCACGGAGGCGGAGAAGTCTTTGTCGCCGCATACGTACGACAAAAACATTCCCTTTTGTCATTTTGTAAAACGCTTCGTATAAAAAATATTCCTTTTGGATAAACGTAGAAGTCAAAGGAGTTTATACACCGTATAAAAGAAAGTTGTGTATAAAATAAAATATGCCTCAATGAAAGGAGATTGAGACGAAGTCCCATACCTCAGGTCCGACTTGACTCGATCATTCTTTAATCTCCTGAATAATAAACTTGAGTTAATTTCTACTTGTTTAAGAACCTTTTTCAAGTTCATTATTCCTTTTATATCACTTATTGTCATGTCATGAACACTATGTAATTATTTAAGTTAATAACAGTCATTTTAACGATCATTGGTACTTGAGTCAAAAATAAGCCCTTTATAATTACAAGTTGTTCATGTATCCATTATATCCAGAATGGTATTCAGGATTTAGATATCATATATGTCATATATATCCAGTACATGCATGCATTTATAATATTACATAATCATTTAGAGGTAAGAAATGAAATGCACCGTTCATGGAGACGGTAAGTCGTACGTACGCATGAACGCTACTTTCATTTCTATTTCATATTTTATAGAATCGAATAATAATTATATAAAGGTATATTATAATTCCAGTATAATATCATATATAATATCATAGTTCCATCCTTTATACGTCCCACATATGGTATTTAACGAATCAAATCACTTTGAGGGGGCGGTAGTCCGCACTTCCTTAAATGAAGATATCGTGTTTACCCATAATGGAAACCATAAAGGTATGCCCAAAATGAAAAATACAGAAGCTTCAGGAAAACATAAACATATTATATATCATATATAAATATTGTGACATCTTAATGGCCACCTTTGAAGGTGTTAAAGGAATGTTGAACAATCATCGTTTCAGGAGGCATAAATTCACCATCCACGGAAACAGTATGTTTATTAACCATTAGATGTAGGTGTGTGTAAGTGTAGCTCGAATACTTCCTATAACAACATCCTAGTATATTTAGTATACTGTAGTTGTTACAAAAGAAAAGAATAAAAAGATTTTAGGGGGTTGGAGAAGCAAAATAATACAAAAGGACTCAAGTGAATACATTACCTTAAAATTGGGTAACTCTCTTTGGTTTGAGCTCAAAGGCTTCCTTGGGAAGACTTCTTCCCAAAGTGAGGCTTCAAGGAGTAAGAGAGGGAAGTGGAGAGACAAAATGAGCAGGGTTTGGCCGAGCCAAAGGCTTTGGAATTGTGGGTAAAGAGGTAGAGGTGGGGGCCTTTTATAAGAGGAGAGGAGGGGCACCCTTGGAAAGTAAAGAAATATTACTTTATTTGAAAATGAGTTTCGGTTTTAAAAGGTCCCACATTGATATAATTCGAGGATAAGGTGATAAGGGTTCGAAATATACCCACCCAATAGGTTTTTGACATGTGTAGGTCATAGAATTTACATTATCTTTTCATTTTATTTAAATCCTTTATTAATGAGGTAATCGCTACATCATCATGATGTCATAAATAATTTAACTTATTTAAAGTATAAAAATTATTAAAAAAATACTATGACGTAGGAAATTTTTTTAGATTTCTAATGAATATTTATAGTCAAAAATATTACTTGTATAACCCCATGTAAAAATTATTTTATTAAAACATCTCATGTGTGTGTCATTTTTTACTTTAACATTAAATAAAAAGTTATTTATGTCATTTCCCAACCAAAGTGGCTCCATGGGGTCCCCAAGTTGACACATGGGTTGTCTTGGTCGGCCATGACACATCCAATAAGGGTAGGACATGTGTCAAGCTCATCTCATACTATTAAAACATTATTTTCACATTAAACTACACTAATTACCACTAATCGAGATTAAAAACTTAATAAGTTACTATTCACCAAAAATTTATTTTAATCCCATTGGACCACATTTTACTTTTTAATGACAAACATGTATGTCGGATTTTTGAAATTCAAAACACAATGGTGGAAAATTTTCATTTAAATGGAAAATCGGTTTTTATAAGTACCACTTAGTGGTTTCACTATTCATCCAAAATTGAAGTTTTTCAGACAAATACCAAAACTTCACGCAAAGCTATATTTGATATTATGAATTCAAAAATGATGTCTATTTTAAAAAATTAAAATCATATAAGATACATTAATTAATTTAATAATTAATTCCTGCTGTCATGACATATACCGTGTTTTTATGAAACAATAAGTATCAAAAGATTGACACCAGTTTAAGTCCAATTTAAAAGTGAAATTGATTCTAATGACCACTATTGGATTAAATGGTAAAAATATATTCTACCTTCACTTTAAAACCAATTAAAGAGATAATCTAATCATATAAATAAATTAGATTAAAAAGCAGTTTTGATGTAAAATGCAGTATTTTTCACTATTCATTAAAAAATGAACATTGTCAGAAAAATACCAAAAATTTATCCAATGTAAATTTCAATGTCCCAATCATAATGAATATGTTTATTTTGACAAACATAGCTTATAAAATTTTCAAAAGATATATTTAAAAATGGTTTGCCATTAAATGGCAGTAAAACAATCTTTTAAAAAATATTAGTGTATTCCATGGTTAAGATTGGATTTATTCTCATTTTAAGCCTCTAGAACACTATCTAATTCATTAATAGACATAGATAAAAATATCTATTATTCATTACTTACTTGGGATTTTATATCCTTCCCCCCTTTAGAAAATTTCATCCCCGTAATTTATTTACTTATCGAATAAATGGGGGTACTTATCCCTCATTGCATTTTCAGATTCCCATGTTGCCTCTTCCATCATGTGGTTTTTTCACAAAACCTTTTCCTGATTAATCACCTTATTTCGTAACACTTGCTCCCTGTGGTCAAGAATCTGGACTGGTTTTTCCTCATAAGATAGGTTCTCTTCCAGCTGAACTACCTCTGGACTCAAAACATGAGATGGATCTGGCATATACTTTCTCAACATCGAAACAACAAAAACATTGTGTACCTGAGATAAACTCGGAGGTAAAGCCACTCGGTAAGAAACTGATCCAACTCTCTCCAGAATTTCATATGATCCAATGAACCTTGGACTCAGCTATCCTTTCTTACCAAATCGCATCACACTTTTCCATGGTGATACTTTGAGAAAAAACATGATCACCTGCCTCAAAAGAGAGATCCTTCCTCCTGTTGTCTGCATAACTCTTCTGCCTACTCTGAGCTGTTCTCATGTGTTTCTGTATTAGCTGAACTTTTTCTGCCAACTCTTCTACCAATTCAGGTCCCATCAACTTCCTTTCACCCACTTCATCCCAGAAAGCTGGAGTTCGACACCGCTTCCCATATAACGCCTCAAATGGTGCCATCTGTATACTGGAATGAAAACTGTTATTATATGAAAATTCAACCAAAGAAAGATGTTGGTCCCAACTTCCCTGATAATCCATCGAACAAGCTCGTAGCATATTTCCAAGGTCTGAATTTTTCATTCTGACTGCCCATCTGATTGAGGATGAAAACCTGTACTAAAATTTAATTTAGTACCCAATAACTTTTGAAGGCCTTTCCAAAAGTTAGAAGTGAACCTGGGATCACAGTCAGATACAATGGAGAGAGGAACTCCATGTAACCTGACTATCTCTTTAAGATACAAACAGGAAAGTTGATATAGGGAAATAGTATCTCGTATAGCAAGGAAATGAGAAGACTTGGTCATGCGATCAACAATAACCCAGATTTCATTATTACCTCGAGATGTCATCGGTAATCCCACAAAAAAGTCCATGGATATATTCTCCCATTTCCACTCTGGCACTGGTAAGGCTGAAGCATCCCTTTCGGTAACTGCCGCTCTGCTTTAACCTGCTGACAAGTCAAACACTTCATAGTAAAATCAGCAATATCTCTTTTCATTCATCCCACCAACAATACTCTTGCAGATCTCTGTACATCTTAGTACTGCCAGGATGAACTGAAAATGGAGAACTATGAGCTTCACATAACAACTCTCTCTTCAACTGTGAATCACAAGGCACACAAAATCTCTTCCCAAATCTCAAAACACAATTATTATCAGTGTTGAATTGAGGCAACTTACCTTTCTGAACCAGCTCTACCTTTTTCTGCAACTCACTATCTTGCTTTTGTGCTTGCTTGATTCTGTCTGATAGAGATGATCTCACAGATACCTAAAACAAAACAGAAGAACTTCCTGCACCAACAACTTCTATGCCAAAGTTCATCAAATCCTTAACCAAAGGATCACATTCCAAACGCAACATTGCTAATGAAGCATTACTTTTTCGACTCAAAACATCAGCCACTTTATTTTCTTTTCCTGGATGGTAATGAATTGTACAATCATAATCCTTGATTAATTCTAGCCATCTCCTTTTTCTCATGTTCAATTCTTTATGAGTGAATATATACTTTAAACTTTTGTGATCGGTATATATTTCACACTTTACTCCATACAAATGGTGCCTCCAAATTTTTAAAGCAAAAACAATAGCAGCTAATTCTAAATCATGTGTAAGGTAATTTACCTCATGAGTTTTCAACTGTCGTGAAGCATAAGCAATTACCTGATCATTATGCATTAGGACGCAACCATGTCCTTTCAATGAAGCATCACTATATATAACAAACTCACCATTCCTAGAAGGTAGTTCCAAAACTGGAGCATTCACCAATCTTCTTTTCAATTCCTGAAAACAATCATCACATTCTTTTGTCCAGATAAACTTAACACCCTTCTGAGTTAGCTTATTCATTGGACTAGATAACCGTGAAAAAGTTCTAACAAACCTTGGGTAATAGCCTGCCAAACCAAGGAAACTACAAATCTCTGTTACATTTGTGGGTCTTGGCCATTCTTCAACAACCTTTGTTTTTGCAGGATCAACAGTTATCCCATCTTTAGAAACAATGTGACCAAAGAAAGAAATTTGTTGCAACCAAAACTCTCACTTTCTGAATTTTACATATACTTTCTTTTCATTTAAGGTTTTCAATATAACCCTTAAATGTCTTTCATACTCCTCTTTACTTTTAGAAAACACCAAAATACCATCAATAAAACAACCAACATTTTTCACCTGATTCAACTGAGCCATCACTGCAACAAACTGTTTAGTTCTGATTCTGACCATCTCAGGATACTGATTTGAAAGTTCATTTCCCTCTGTATGACTTCCCAGAAAATCTGTTATGTTTCCTCTATGAAAAACCATTCTTAACATAGAAATATCTTAGGTGAAGTAACATGGTAATCTTCAAATTATATATCATTTCAATTTAACCATAAAAAATATTTTTGGATAATCATTTAATAGAATTATAACTCCTAAAGTTATTTAAACTGACCTCTGATACCAACTATAAGGCCCCAGCCTTAAACCTTACATAATCTTGAGTTATCACAAGATTACACATTGAGGATCATTTCAGGTTTAGAGTTTTAGAGAATTAGATCATAAAGCTTGCATTACATTCCACATTTAAACAAAGTGGTTAAAATAAAAGATAGTGTTCTTTTTCCCATCAATGGAAACATATTGAAAATAAAACATGGATTCTTTCTTGACACTTCCTTGACACTATCATCTTGTCATGTACCTTTCCCGTGACCAGTGAAAAACATTTCAAAAAACATGGGATGAGAATAAAAAGCTTAGTATGGGTTAAAAAACATGGAAAGGAAACATGAGTTCATATATACATAAGAATGAAATCATACATTAACCATAAAACATAGGCACTTTAACATAACTCATAAAATCATGAATAAATCAAAGAAATCATAAGACATAAAGGTAACATGAGGCATTCATAACATTCTTACGTAGGGAGTGACCCTCTTGGTTATGTTTGGAATACCCATCACAGTATATTCCCTAAATATCTTCGGAGAAACCTTAACGTTTCACTCCTTTGTGTTACCCAATGCATTGGAGAGCTATATCGGGCTCACCCACCCTTAGTTTATCACGGAACCACCCGTCTTCATAATAATGCCCAAGAACCTCAACATAATCATATCATATAAAACATGCATAAAGGAAACATAACATTTCCACCTTTCAATCATAAGATATCAATACAACAGATTGATATAAAAAAATTATGAAAACCATTTTCAATACCAAAATAAAATAAAAGTAAAACATGGTATTTATTTTTCTTTTAAAAAGAAGGTATGGCTTGTAGATGAAGCCGAAACTCAAATAATGGTCACGGTGGCGGAGAAGTCGTTGTCGCCGCATACGTACGACAAAAACATTCCCTTTTGTTGTTTTGTAAAACGCTTCGTATAAAAAATATTCCTTTTGGATAAACGTAAAAGTCAAAGGGGTTTATAAACCGTATAAAAGAAAGTTGTGTATAAAATAAAATATGCCTCAATGAAAGGAGATTGAGACGAAGTTCCATACCTCAGGTCTGACTTGACTCGGTCGTTCTTTAATCTCCTGAATAATAAACTTGAGTTAATTTCTACTTGTTTAAGAACCTTTTTCAAGTTCATTATTCCTTTTATATCACTTATTGCCATGTCATGAACACTATGTAATTATTTAAGTTAATAACGGTCGTTTTAACGATCATTGGTACTTGAGTCGAAAATAAGCCCTTTATAATTACAAGTTGTTCATGTATCCATTATATCCAGAATGGTATTCATGATGTAGATATCATATATGTCATATATATCTAGTAAATGCATGAATTTATAATATTACATAATCATTTAGAGGTAAGAAATGAAATGCACTGTTCATGGAGACGGTAAGCCGTACGTACGCATGAACGCTACTTTCATTTCTATTTCATATTTTATAGAATGGAATCATAATGATATAAAGGTATATTATAATTCCAGTATAATATCATATATAATATCATAGTTCCATCCTTTATACGTCCCACATATGGTATTTAACGAATCAAATCACTTTGAGGGGGCGGTAGTCCGCACTTCCTTAAATGAAGATATCGTGTTTACCCATGATGGAAACCATAAAGGTATGCCCAAAATGAAAAATACAGAAGCTTCAGGAGAACATAAACATATTATATATCATATATAAATATAGTGACATCTTAATGGCCACCTTTGAAGGTGTTAAAGTAATGTTGAACAATCATCGTTTCAGGAGGCATAAATTCACCATCCACGAAAACAGTATGTTCATTAACCATTAGATATAGGTGCGTGTAAGTGTAGCTCGAATACTTCCTATAACAACATCCTAGTATATTTAGGATACTGTAGTTGTTACAAAAGAAAAGAATAAAAAGATTTTAGGGTGTTGGAGAAGCAAAAATAATACAAAAGGACTCAAGTGAATACATTACCTTAAAATCGGGTAACTCCCTTTGGTTTGAGCTCAAAGGCTTCCTTGGGAAGACTTATTCCCAAAGTGAGGCTTCAAGGAGTAAGAGAGGGAAGTGGAGAGACAAAATGAGCAGGGTTTGGCCGAGCCAAAGGCTTTGGAAGTATGGGTAAAGAGGTAGAGGTGGTGGCCTTTTATAAGAGGACAGGAGGGGCACCCTTGGAAAGTAAAGAAATATTACTTTATTTGAAAATGAGTTTCGGTTTTAAAAGGTCCCACATTGATATAATTCGAGGATAAGGTGATAAGGGTTCGAAATATACCCACCCAATAGGTTTTTGACATGTTTAGGTCATAGAATTTACATTATCTTTTCATTTTATTTAAATCCTTTATTAATGAGGTAATTGTTGCATCATCATGATGTCATAAATGATTTAATTTATTTAAAGTATAAAAATTATAAAAAAAATCTATGATGTAGGAAATCGTTTTAGATTTCTAATGAATATTTATAGTCAAAAATATGACTTGTATAACCCCATGTAAAAATTGTTTTATTAAAAAATCTCATGTGTGTGTCATTTTTTACTTTAACATTAAATAAAAAGTTATTTATGTCATTTCCCAACCAAAGTGGCTCCATGGGGTCCCCAAGTTGACCCATGGCTTGTCTTGGTCGTCCATGACACATCCAATAAGGTTATGACATGTTTCAAGCTCATCTCATAATATTAAAACATTATTTTCACCTTAAACCACACTAATTACCACTAATCGCGATTAAAAACATAATAAGTTACTATTCACCAAAAATTTATTTTAATCCCATTGGACCACATTTTAATTCTTAATGACAACCATGTATGTTGTATTTTTGAAATTCAAAACACAATGGTGGCAAAATTTCATTTAAATGGAAAATCAGTTTTTATAAGTACCACTTAGTGGTTTCACTATTCATCAAAAATTGAAGTTTTTCAGAAAAATACCAAAACTTCACCCAAAGCTATATTTGATATTCTGAATTCAAAAATGATGTCTATTTTACAAAATTCAAATCATATAAATTACATTAATTAATTTAATAATTAATTCCCGCTGTCATGACAAATAGCGTGTTTTTATGAAATAATAAGTATCAAAAGATTAACACCAGTTTAAGTCCAATTTCAAAGTGAAATTTATTCCAATGACAACTATTGGATTAAATGGTAAAAATATATTCTAATTTCACTTTAAAACCAATTCAAAAGATAATATAATCATATAAATAAATTAGATTAAAAAGCAGTTTTGATGCAAAATGCAGTATTTTTCACTATTCATTAAAAAATGAACATTGTCAGAAAAATACCAAAAATTTATCCAACGTAAATTTCAATGTCCCAATCATAACTAATATGTTTATTTTGAAAAACATAGCTTATAAAATTGTCAAAAGATATATTTAAAAATGGTTTTCCATCAAATGGCAGTAAAACAATCTTTTAAAGAAATATTAGTGTATTCCATGATTAAGATTGGATTCATTCTCATTTTAAGCCTCTAAAACACTATCTAATTCATTAATAGACATAGATAAAAATATATATTATTCATTACTTACTTGGGATGTTACAATTAGTCATCGCCATTTTTCTTCTTAATCTCCTATACTTCTACTATATCGTTAACCTTATGAATATAAACCTCATATCCTTCCTCAATTTCAAGTGTCAATAATTTATCCAAATTTAAACATCTTAGTAGTTTTAAATATATTACATATAGATAATAGTTATATAATTCTTTCAATAATTCTATTATATGCTACATTTAGCTCCTCAATAGATTTTATAAATCATGGACTACTCAATGTGTCTTTATGGATGCTCAGTTAATAGAGCTTGATCGTTGGTATGGGAAATCATATTGAATGTCTTAATTGATGGAAATGAATTATGGATAGTCATTTCATCATTTTAGAACACTAAAATTTTATTATAAAATAATACTATGATCCATAGCTTTCCTAACACGAAGCATCGATCTTTATGAAAATTGTGATATACTATAAAAATAAAATTATTGAAATGTGACCATTAAAACCAAGTCATTAAATTGGTGGAATTTATTGTAATAAAAATATTATGAAAAATATTCATAAAGATATTTTATTATGAAAATTTATTTATTATTTTATAATAAATATATTCTCAATTTTCAGTAAAATCAATTTATTCTTCAAAATATGTTTTTTTCAAAAAAAAATTGATTATATTTTCTGTATGAAAATTATAATTGATTAATTACATTTTTAGAATTTTTTTGGGGAGTGAATTTAGTTTTTTAAATCATAATGTAAATATTATCATAGGGTTAATGTTTTATATTTTTTCAAAAAAATTATTTTCAAGTTGACAGTGTAAAATATCAATTTTGTAAAACTTACATTTCATTAATTTAAATCAAGTAATTTAAAAAAACAATTTTTATAAAATAAAAATAAGGTATATTTTATTCAACATAATCTAAATAATTCCATTGGATTGAAAATTATTTTATATTTGGGTGTAAGTTAATTTTCATGCTTGAAAAACTAATTTTCTAAGAACGTTTTTCATTATGTTTTACAAAATTATTTTGAAATTAATTTATCACACTTATATAATTTTAATTATGAAATATAGATTACATATTTTAAATAAAGAGGTTAAAATATAGAAAATAGGCCCCTTTTAGTTTTATTCATTATGAATAGTAGTTGTGGTAAATATTTATCACCTCACTAAGGGTAAAATGAAGTAAAAACTATGAGAGAGGGCCTAGAGATTTACCTAACACTCAAATTTATACTATTTTATAAGTTTTATGTGATGAAATACATACGATATATTAGAATGGAATTTTATTTCATCATTCCTTTAAATATAATATTTATATTATTTTAAGAAAATGATAAATACAAAATTTATTTTCTCTAATTTTAGTTTCTATTTTATGTGTTAATAGGGATAAAAATAAGTGATAAATAAATATAAAATATTAATTTAAATAGAAATAAATTATTTTTATTATTGTAATTTCTTTTGTGATTATATAATTTCCTTAATCGCTTACGCAACAATAATACATTGCTTGTACAGGAATAATAAAAGTCAAGGTAAATGATTTTAAAAATAATAAAATTATTATTTTTTATATAATTTGGAGTATTAAAAGAATTTAATATATAATTATAACTTATAAATGAATTTTTATGTGTTAATATTTGAATTTCATTATTTTGCTGACATATTTGAAGTGAACTTAAATAAATAGTCTTGAAAATGAATTTAATGATATTTTATGATAAATAATATTTTATAGATGATTTAGAAATAAAAAAATAAAAGAGGCCAAGTGGGTTGTTAAATGGTATAAAATTTCATGGATGTACTATTTTTAATCCACATTTCATCTTAGAATTAAATTTGCAACCCTTAATGAAAAAAATGTGTTACCATAGTTATGGTTTAAAAGGGTTAATTAGGGGGTTAAACCAAAATATAAGGTTTAAAATATAACATAAACATGTATAACCTTTGTTGGATTAATGTATTTTAAAATTTTAATTTTAATGTTTTTAAATTAATCCCATTTAGTTCCACTTTTCATGATTAAGAAATATATCATATTTAAATGTTTCAAGTAATTCCATGTGTGTCTTTTCCCTTATTTATAAAAGGGATCCTCCTCATCTTCGTTATTTACAGATTTTGAGAACTCTACATCAGATAATACCTACCCTAATATCTTTTAAGATTAATTACATTCTTATTATATCTTATTTTATTCCCCTAATACCATCTTAAAAAATATTAATGTGTAAGATAAAAGAGGTCTCTAAAATAATAGGGAATTATCTTACCTGGCTCTTTCAATGTTTATTTCTTCATATAATTATTATAAACTGATTTTATATATAATAAAATGTTCAATATTTTAAAATTAATATATTTACATGTTATTATGATTATGGTATAACCATTTTAACATTATTTCCATTAAAAATGGGAAATGAATGTATTTGTTTGTGCGTACATATGGAATACCACATCTAAGTAGTGATATGATTCATTTAATATAACCATCATTCAAGGTTAGTTATTATGATGAATTTAATATTTATATATGATATTCATGACATAAATATTCTTCTAAAATTATGATAAATTATCCAAATTCATAACTTCTCATTCACTGGAAAATGATAATGTTTCTCATGAATATATGTGGACTACCACCTACGTGAAGCGATGTTATTCATTTTTCATTTTCTCCTTATGTGATTCGTAATAAGGATATATTTAATGAATATATATTATATTTATGATATAATAACAATTATATAATTTTTATTTTTATTTACCTTTATTTTAATCCATCCATCAAAAGGTGGAAACATCACTTGTGTTTTTGTATAAATCACTATCTCAACGAAGTGATATAATTTATTTTTCATCTCCCCATTTTGTGAATAATTAAAAAAGATTATATAAATATTAAATACTATACTTATGATACTATTAAAATTATATATATGATGTAATCAAGATCAAATTTCAAGTACATGAATTATTGAACCGAAAAATGTATGAAAAATGAAATAGTTATCATGCAGAATAGGGATTTTAATAAAGAATTCTTAATAAACAAGTAATAAGATGTTTTAATTATATAATTTATGTCATTATATATATGAATATTGTTCTAGAGTATATTTATAATAAATATATATTTATTATACAAGATATTTGAACCCATACAAATAAATATGATACTTGAGGTATGTGCTTCTCGTCTCACGTTTAAATCTATGAGACATATGTCATATTCAAAACATGATTATTTTTTATAGTATATATAATACACATTATTTTGTTTCATTATGATTCTCATAATGTTTATTGGGATTTAAAAATCTATCTAAGTTTCTCTCTTTCATGAGGTTTTTATTCAGATATTACCATGGCTATTCAAGTTTTTGTTACAATCTCATTTCTTTTTGGGATTTCCAATGCTAAATTTACATTAATGGAAATTATATGTGTATTATACCTTAAAACCCATATATTTTATTTGTATCTATTTATTTTGGTATTATTTTTATATTAGTACCATTTCCTCTTTTTGGTACTTAAAATGAATGATAATATTTTTTCACTACAAAATGAGCATATTTCCCCTTTGGTCGATGAACTTTTTCATCAATGTTTATTATCATAAAAATTATTTTATAGCAGTTTTACCTTTACATTAAATGTTTTTAAAATATCATATACATTACCATTTACTTTATTTATAAAATTTTAATAATAAAATTTTTAAATAATATTTCCTAAAAAAATGTATTTTGACTTTTTATAAAAGTGTGAAAGTAATGTTCTATTTTAACATAAGAGATATGAATCAATTTTCCCACCATTATTTTAGAGACCCATTTTTTACTTTAAAGAATTTATAATATTTCTAAATATATTTACAGATCTAGGAACTAAGATAGTGTACGATTCCAAGGCTCAGTGTACCCAGAATTAATTTTTTAAAAATATTAACTACATTTTATATTGCACACACACGATACCTCAAAAATGGGAAAAATCCTAAAAAATATCAGATCATAAATATGATACCACTGTTGAGTCTGGAATGTTGTGTTTACACTAGGAGAGACCTAAAATAAATCGTTCTATGGCATTCAGATCCCGTGCTCATTGGCGGTATGTTCAGTGGATTAAATTAATTAAACAATTTAACTAATTGTTTTGTTTAACCTAAACATAAATGTTATAAATATATCACATGATTTATTTAACCTCACCATCAGTCTACATGGTCAATATATCACATGGTAGATCCAAAACATGAAAAAATAGAAATTTCAAACTACATTATTCTTGATTTGTTTCTATATTTACATTAAATATATATTTTTTAATTGTTTTTTAATTGTTTTTTTAATTTATTTGTTTCATAAATATGTAAATATTATATTAAAACTACTATATTTAACTTTGAAATTTTATAAACACATTAAAATTTTTATTTCAATTTTTCTTCTATTCTCACATAAACCTACAACATAAAGTATCAATATTTCAAATTTATTTATTATGATTGATTTATTTGTTTTTATTATTTATAAATTATTTTTTAATACTAAGAGAATTATTTAGAGTAATTTTATAGTTTTTAATTTAGTTTTGTTTATTTTATATCGTTATCACATAACAGCATTCACATATATATTTTTTAAAATTAAATTTTAATTTAATTGAAGGAAGCTATTTGATTATTATGGGATTTTTTTGATACAAAATTATGATTTTTTGAACAATTAAATGATGAATTTGTATTAGTTTTAATTTTTATTAAGTTTTTAAATATAAATTATTATTTTACAAGGAGAATATATCTCTGATAATTTTGTTCCAATATTTTTATTTTAATTATTTGACTAATTACTTGGTTGTATTGTGTTTTTGTTTAGTTTTATTTAAATGGATTAGAGGATTGTTAAAATAATATACTTATTTAGTTTATTCCAAGAAATTATTTTGATGATAACATTTAAAATTTCAAAGTTTTTTTGTGATCATATGATGATATGAAAACTTTTTTTAATCTACGGGATGATCTCTCAAAGGAAACCAAAAATTCTTTGACTACTATTACCACCTTGATGAAATGAACTAGTCCTTTACTCAATGAACCAAATTATATTCTTCATTTATCATAATTGGATTCCTCTACCTAGAAATGTCTGATTCTATACAATTTCTTTCTATCTGCATCACTTGTTCTTAAACCATTATTTTATACTTTTCCTAATAAATGTAGTCTCTCTCTACCGATTATGAATCCTAAATTATATATTCAGGACCATTCATGTTGTAACTCATTATATCTAAAGTTAGTTGTTTGAATGGCTTGTGACTCCCCATAAAAAACATTTGGCGTATTTGGTTATACTTCCATTATAAAAAGTAGGTTGTAATTAAGTTTTGATTCCCCTTAAAAATATTATACAGTGAATAATGCATCTCTTAAATATTAGAGAGGGGTAAGGGTGGACATAGGTGCAAATTGGATTAAACTAATGTAAAATTGCATGTGTTAAATATTTAATTTTATATTGCGTATTATCACCTATTGAGCATGATAATTTACTTTGATAATAATTATTTTAAATTTTAATTAGCTCTATTCACTTCCCTCTAGACCATCTAACATCACCATCTTAGATCAAACACAAGAATGGTATACCTATCAATCATTCCACTTATTTAGTAGGGAAAAGATCCTCCATAGGGTATTATAATGTTATCAATAATGGTAATTTTTCAAAATCTCCCTACCCTCATTCCTACTTCTCTAAAATGTCATAAATGATACTTTTATTTCAAAATATATTATTTGTATATTTTTAATGAAAAGACATGTTTTTGTAATACCTTGAAATATTTTTTTTCAATTAACTTCAAACTCAATAAGATTTAAAAGTAGAATTTCCAATTGGTAGAATATATGATAAATATTGTACCCCTATAGAAAAATTTCATACTAAAACAACACACTGATGCAACTAATACTAAATTAGGTATTAAAGGCTATTAAATTTGGTAAATGTGACAATCTTCTCAATATCCATATGGAAGGAACACTTAATGCAACACTTCACACTTACATGATATAAATTTTTATGAATTTTGATTAAGTTCGTTTTATCATGATCATCACTTCATGCTTGATTACTTTTGATCCATTTATATTAGTTCTCAATTATTTAAGAAATAAATTTAAATATATCTCCCCCATACATTTTGTTAAAAAATCCAATGTACCATGATAACCTAATTTAAGATACCTACTCCCCATGGACATAATTAATGAATACATAAAAAAATAACATTCATAGATCTAGTAGTTTCATTCATTTTTAAACCACAAAAAATAAAACTATTGAATATTGGGGATAAGAACAATAAAACTCTAAGAATAAAGAATTTTTTTTGAATAAAAGTAAAATGGATATTTCACACTAACCCTATTTTCCCCCCAATTTTTTTTACTAATAGATAATCATGAATCAAAGACCCATGGAGAATTGTTAGTCTGTGTAGAAACAAAATATCATAAGAGGGAGTGAGATATCATTAAGAATAATGGGAACAAAAACTAAGAGAAAAATTATTATGAAGAACATGAATAGAAATAAAAATATAAAGATAGAAAAAAAAATTAATTTTTAAGTAGAATGAAAAGATAGATACCATATTTTAAAAAAATTAGGTAGGTATCATTGGGTAAGAATGTCGATCATAGAGTAATAGCTCAATAAATGAGGTCGATCAAAGGGGAATAAGTGCATGGTGGATTTCGTGTATGAAGGCACAAATGATAAAGTCATTACATCATATTTTAAAAATACGGACAAAACATTACACTAAAAAATCATCAATTAATATTAAATATTACTATATATTTAAAATATATATTGATTAATATTTAATTTATACTATCATTTATTTTAAAAGTGAAAATAAATATGAGATAATGTATGTGTTTCAACAAAAAGTGTAAATAAATATTATATAACTATTATAAACTTTCATTAAAATATTAATTATTATGTTAATCTATATATATTATCAATTTTTATAAAAAAATTAAATAAGTGATAATAAAAGTAATTTTTTTGCAGTGGTTGATGTCTTTATAGTAGTGTGTATGTACCCTCACCATTATTTTGTCAACGTCATCTCGAAGCTGGTGTTCAATGGATATTTGAATCAAAAACCTATGAGGAGATATTTGATTTTTTATATTTTCAATTTCTAGATATTTAAGAAGAACCATAACTTTTTTGAAATTTTAGAAACCAAAATCCAGTTGGTCAAATGATCAACTAGTCCATAATTATTCTAGTCTCTCTTGTTTATGTTCTATAGTATTTTTTCATCATGTTTGTAATATCACTATGTTTTTTATTCTTCAATACATCAATTGTAATCTTTTTTTAGCATTAATAAAATCTATATTCGGATGTCTTCTTAAAGTACATGTAGTACAAAGTCAGTATAAACTGTGTTAAATATTTGTTTTTATTTTATAGTTTTTTCCCTTTGTTTTATATTTCTCATCTTGAATCATCATCACTTTTCAAACTTTTTTTCTATTATTGTTTTACCTAATAATCATTTATTTTTGAAAATATTTGAAATTAGTCATGTATATAGTATATTTTTTCATTACATGAGGGTGTGTAATTAGGATTTTCCTCAATAATCGGTGTTTGAAACTCTTATATTTGATAAATTTCGTCTGATAAATATAAAATCAATGAATTCGATAATGAAAATACCTTTAATTTTTGGTTACTTAATATAAGAGAATTTATATTCCTATAAAGACTACAAGATGCACTTTATATACCAAACAAACTTATAATTAGTCAATATATTAATAGATATATTAGAGCCACCTGTATTGATGTATTTTACAATGTATTAATGAATGAATAAATTTATCTTACACTGTATATGACAGATAAAATCTTTTAATAAGTTTCTTATGAAACTTGTATTATTTCCATATAATCTAAACATCAGAAATTACATATGAATACATAATTATTAGTTTTTTAATAAAAGAAATATAAACTAAATTACTTCAAGAATTATCCTAGAACCCTAATTTGGTAAAATATTTATTCGTTTAGTAAAATTATGTTTCGTTTAGTTAAATTAAAGTTAAAATTGAGAATGAAGACCCAGTTCGGGCACATTTTGTGTAGAAGTTTTCATTAAAACAAATTAATGAGCCACTTTCAAAAACTATTTTCAAAAGGGTATAAAAAATATTTTGAAAAATTATTTTAATAATAAAATACCTAATAATGGGTCCTTTAAAGTAAATTGAATGAAATTTAATTAAAATAGAGAGTAAGTTTGTAATTGGAAAGGGGTCTCTTATAAACATAGTGGGATTGACTTAATGAAATGGAGAAAGGAAAACATAAAGAAATAATTATATATATAAATAGGAAGGAAAAGTAAGTATATGGGGATTTAATAAATCTTATGAGAAAGGAATAAAGTGGAAGATAGAGATAAATAATGATAGAGAATATGTCTTCTAATGAAACAAAAAGTGGGAGAGGAATCTTGACGCACAATATCGAGTGTGAAATATAATTCTATAAGGGTGGGAAACAGGCCATCAATTTATCATAAATGAAGGTAAAATAGTAATATATTCATTTAAAGATCAATTATTTCATACATATAGGATAAATTATGATATTTAATAACAATATTTGATAGTAATAGAGACTTGTAAAAGAAACTATTACTACTTTGGTAACTTATTAGTTAGAAACAATTGATATAAATAACATGATATATCCATGTAAATCTCATATATTCCATGAATGAAATGTAAAAATACATTCATGGGGTAGTATATACCCAACATAAAGAAATAATTTGATTAATATAAAACATATATTAATAAAATAAAATTGAGATGAGAAACCTTTACTAAAATCACAATTTATGAAGTAAGAGTCATTTGAAAAAGACATTGTTTGAAATGGGTGTAAATATAAATAATATAAGATTAAATATAACACAATAAAATATTAGAGTAAAATTAACCTACGTTTTAATAATGGATTTCAAGAGGAAACACTATAACTCAATGTAATGAAATTTTGTAAATAAAGCATCTTACCTAGAGTCCTAAATCGGATTTGTGCATGGGTCTAACATCCTAAATAATAAAATAAGGTATATTAAATATTATATTTAGAAAAAAGTTTATTTATATTTCACTGATTATTTTTTTATGTTATTTTTTAGTCATGTTATGTAATCTTTGTGTTCATTTCTTTCCTCCTGGGGATGTTTGTTTCATTATTACAAGATCACAAAGATTTATTAGAAATTGTGAATGTTATTATAAAATGGATCCATAAATCTATAAATGAAATAGTTTGGAGTTCATTACTTTATAGAATTTAAAATTTAGTTAAATATCAAATATTAATAAAAATTGAAAATTTTCCATAAACTATAAATGTTATCATATAATAGTTAGTTTATTTATTTGGTTTTCTTAACCATGATGAACTTAATTTGTTTTATTAATTTTTATAATTATTTATATATTATAGAATATGAATATATTTTAATATAATTATTAAATTTTTATTTATCCATAAAATGTTTTATTATGACCATCCATCAATGGGGTGACATATTTTTCAAAACATCAACCTTATAAGTGGTTTTAGCGGCCTTAAACAGATGTTTCTTTTAAAGAAACAACTATTATTATTTATTTATTTTAAATCCATGTTACAGAAAAATAATATTGCTTTAATTTAGTCCCTTATAAAAAAATTATACAATAATATCATATTAAAATAATCCTAGTAGGTAGTGATGAAAAAATAGAATATATCATCCATGGAGGTAGTGAACTGGCCATAATATGAATATTGATTTCATTTTCGGATTAAAGAGAGAGAGTAAGATAATTGATATCATATTAACATAATAAAAATATATTGAGTATATATATATCTGGTTTAATTATATAATTATGTTTAGATGATATTTAGAGGATGCATAATAAGAATAAATGGAATATAAATGGAGTGGAGTGATTCAAAAATCTTAACTTTCTCATTGGGATGAATCCTTTGCTAATTGAATTAATTATTCAAATTATGGTCTTATGATGAGACAAAAACCTCTAGGAAATAAATAGGATTTTTTTATTATGGATTTAGGAAGAGTTTTTATTAGATAATAGTTTTATGTATGAGGAGAATTGGGTTTAGTATGGGTGGTATTTATATGGGTATGAGTATAACATCCCACCTTTTTATCACATAAACTTTCATTACATTATACAAAACCGAGGATCTTTAAGGTTTAGTGTCTTGGAATCCAAAAACATAATACATGACAACATAAAAAATCTTCTTAAACACTTGAATGGGTTCTTCATTTTTCATCATAAGTTTATTACAACATCTCATAACCTAGGAGAATACATCAAAGGAAAGGGTGAGCAGAAGGCCCAGTAAGGTAAACAAGAGAAGCCTTTTACATGTGAACTTGAGATACATCAATAAAGTCATGATAAATAACTTTAAGGCATGAGAAAGAGATCATGACGCATATCATAATAAAAATAATTTTTTTCGTAATTTTAATATGTTTCTACAACATTTAACTAATACAATCATTTTCATATCACCAAGGTCCATCCCAAAGGAGTCAATAAAAAATTTACAGGGTTATTCACCAAGGTATCGTTAAAATGGTCATCTCTAGATATTAAGTCATTACCCAATTCATTGGAGTGCTATCAGGGCGCACACTTAATTTGTATTTATTATAATTTGATCCACATATATCAAAATCAATAAATTCTTAAATTACACATATAGCATAAAATAAATGGGTCTCATTTCATAGTCATAACATTTTAGAAACTGCTTTAAAGACATGATCTTTATGTCCGTTTAAACCCACGAAAAAGGGAAGTGAGTCTCATGTATGTAAATCCCAGAAATTAAAATATAAAATTTTGATTTATATGTAAATACCCCTATAGAATAAAGAGTTTTCAGTATTCAATTAAAAAACAAAATAATTTGAGAAAAAGAGAGTGACATTTTGAGACAAAAATTCGGCAGCCTAACAGCTATGTTGTAGGGTTTTGGAAAAAATTGAAAAGGGAGGGGAAATGGGTCACCCACTCATAAATTATCCATAAAATAGTAGAGGGATATAATATAAAGGATATAATAACATGGTAATGAAATTTGAAGGACATACCATATGAAATGAAAAACATGAAAGGAAGACAAAAATAAAATTTCTCTTATGAAAACATCGGCAGCCTAACAACGTCACTTAAAACATAAAAAAATGAATTGATGATATTAAATAGGGTCTCTCATAATATGAAAATAAAATTACAGTATGATTAATATATATATCATACCCCATCATGGAAAAAAAGGAACTTGAAATACTTGACATGAAAGTAGAACTTTGAAAATGGGAAGAGTGGAAGAATCACTTACAAACATTCGACAGCCAAATAGTGCCACTTAAAAATTCTTAAAATGAATTAATGAGAGTAAGAGGAAGTTTATAATCATATTAAAATACAAATTTCAGTAATCTGAATATAAAATAATATCCTTCCACATAAGAACATGTATCATAAAAAAGAGTACTTGAAAAGAAAGAAAGAGGTAGGATCCCTTACCTTGAAGAGTAACTTCATAAGATTGAAGGTCGGGACTTTGGGAGGCTTGAGGTCACCTTTTGAGGACTCCATGGGAGGTAAAGAGACCATAATTTCATTGGGGATTATTTTTAAATGAAATTAATGAGGTAAATGCTTGGTATTTATAGGAGAAGTGAGGGGACAAATCATTAATGGCCAAGGGACACCTCATCGGTGGTATTGGAAAAACCATGGGCTTGCCCATGGTATTTTCCCATGGTATTAGACACATGGGACACCTCATACCTTATCTTACTATTCATAAGTCGACCAGAATTATTTCATAATTATTACATCCTCAATGATGTCATTAAACACCCGAAACTCAAAAACTGTATTTTCACTATTCACTGAAAATTCAACTTTCTCAGAAAAATACCAAAAATTTACCGTAACCGAATATCAATTCTCTGATTTCAATAAAAGAACTCCATTTTATGAAAATAATTTTCTATATATTTTTTATTTAATTTTTGAATAAAAACACTATTCACCTGAAAAAAAAAGTAATACTTAACCAATAATTTCTGAAACAGTTATTTGCCTATTTTATTGAATCAAATTACTTAATCAATGTGCCTAAATCATATTAATACTTTCTTAAGCGAAGTTACGTAATCCATTTTGTCACATTACTAATCATAAGCATAATATCACTATTCATAATTTACTATTCACTATAAATTAAGTTGATCTTATTAGACTCTAAATTTTATGATGAACACACCTCTAGAAGGCCATCTTTTGAAAATCATTACACTTTATTAATTATTTAAGGTTTACATAAATATTTTAAAAAATTATTTTTTTCTAGAATTCATCAATAATATGCATTCTATAATTATCTGTACATTTGAAAATTCACAAACTTCACCATATGAAGACATCACAATTTTTACGTAAATCAAAGGATTACACAAGGCAGTTATGGTCTTGTTACATAACCACTTATAACGCCAGTGTAGGACCTAAGAGTAAGGTGTGCTAGGGTGATATAATATTGGGTAGACTCAGCCAACATTTCCCGAGTAGTGATTTCTATCATCTTTAACTTCTCGCGAAGGCGATTCCTTTCCAGCTTCACACGATGAAGTTCGGCTTGGTTTTGGTCCATAGGAAAGCCCAAAGGTGTTACCTCCTTCCCAAGTTCCATCAGATGGGCTTCAATCGGCCTGATCCTACTAGATGGGTCCATCAAATCTTCTTTTTATATTAATTAATCTAGATCACTTGTATTTATAGACAATAGTCGTATCATTTAGTTTCCCATAGTCTCATTAACCAATGCTCATATAACAGTCGAAACCCAAAGTTCTTATTTTAATTATACTCATTTTATTAAATGAAATAGTTTTGTTGAGTATAAAATAAAATAACACACAAAATTAGGAAACAAATTTTACTCAAAATTTTGGGTCGTTACAATCTTCCCCCTTAAGATATTGCCTCCTCGCAATTTTAAAAAATTGGGCTTGGAAAATTCGTTGAAAGTCCCACATTAGAAAAGAGTTAGTAAAACTATTACTTTAAAAGAAATAAAGGAAAGTACAAAGGTCACCCGAGTTAACCCATAATAGGATTCCATGTAGGAAAAAATGGATATGGAAGAGAAAAAAAGGGTCAAGTTCTGATGGAGAGTGATATAAAACATGATTATGAGAAAATTAACCACAAGAAGATCACAAACAGAAAATGTGTTAAATGGTCTTTTATTACCCAGTAAGAAACTTAAACCAAAAATGTTTTTATTTTACATTCATTTTCATAATTTTGAGGAATTCATTTAATACATAGAATAAAAACATAAGGAAATATATTCACCTTCAAGTAGAGTTCCATACCTTAATAAGTTTCCTCCAAGACTAATCCTTTCTCCAAACAATGAGCATTCAAAAAGACTTGGTGTCACCAAAAGCAAAAGAATCATCTTCTAAAGAATCGCATAATCCACAAAAGATTAAATATCTATTTCTTCTATCTTTAAACATTATCCCAAAAATAGAAGGGGTAAGATAAAACAACTCTTAAAAAAGAAAGAACCCCATAGGAAGGGAAACTACCTTTAATCTTCAAAATTCCACGGTACTACCCAATGTTCATCATAGACCATTCCATAAATAACTGTCATTAAAATTCATAAAAATAAACCAAAATAAGATTGAAGAAAAAATATAAGAAGGATTTGATAACATAGTCTTCCAAGATAAACTTTATTGTTAATCTCCAAACAACAACAACCACTCTTAACGTTTTATAACAAAAGTAACAAACCTAATCACATTTTCCCCATGATAAGTTAATATTTTCCATAAGTAACCTAAATTACCATATGTTCACCTTAAATTCATCAATTCTTAAAAATATAATTCAACCTTTACTTCTTAAAGAAAATACTGTAGTAATCTATTTACCTTGATCATATAGGGTGCCCAAATTAGTGAACGTCTTCCAAAATAATATTCGTATTTTAATTCCCCAATAAATTTTTTTCATGAAGAACAGCTTCACAATATCAACATGTGATACATAACAATTGATATTTTCCTTAATGATACAAAAAAATCTTAGGTGATGACTCGATGTTCTTAGAAAACATTAAAGATACGATTATAGAGCACAAACTAAAATACTATATGACATAGACAATTATTGCGAGTAAGTTACATGTACTTCAGTCATTATGATCCATCTCAGCATAGGACTTGCATTGTTCCCTTTTCCTTGTAAATTTTTTATGATCATCATGCTTCTCATCCCTTCCAAGAGATAATTGCCTTGGATAATGTCCAACTTCTCCACACTTATGAAATTGAATAGTATAAGGTACATCAGCTTGAACCTTATCCCCATTCATCACATTATCCATTTTTAAATATATTGGTTACTTTATGCCCTATCATCCCACACTTAAAACATCTCCTGGTTCCTTTGTGACATTTTCCTTGGTGCCTCTTTCCACATTTTTTTCATAAATTAAATTGGGTCTTCTTTCCATTATCACCTTTATCAGATGAACATCCTTGAGACTTCATCTTCCTCTTCCTGGATAAATTTGGGAATTCAACTAGGTACCAATTATTAATTGTGATTTTTGATAGCTGGTTTGGAATAATCACAATATGTTCAACTTGATCTCTCGTTATCTCTATCATATTAATAGGGAAATCGTCACATTTTCTATCACATTGGTTGTTGGGACATGTTCTTATATTTCCCTCCATTAACTAAGAAAATAAATTATAATTAAGGGGCTTAAATACATAGCCAATAATCATGAAAAAGAGACTTTAAGCATAGAAGGATAAACTTGTATAAGAAAAGTATATCCTAACTTGTGATCCACTGGGTTCTAATCAATGTTATCCATGATCATATATTCTTATGTGAATATTTATTTTATTTTATCTTTGTTCCTTTAATAATGGTTCATACTAAGCTTATGAATTTACCAAAGCATATCCATCGGGAATGTTAAACCAAGAGTGCAGTAAAGCCCGTTGCCGTGCACCAGGTTACCTCGGTTCAAGCCCAAAACACCTTGTTAGAGTTTTCACTCCTAGGTACATCTATTCCAGATCCACCTCAACTTGTTCTTATCCAGATAGGGATTTATTTGATTGGAAACCCCTTACTCAATACTTCAACAAAATACAAGGATGTTTTCCTATATTTAATATTTTCATTAAGAAACCTTGTAAAGTTTTCAAATCCCAATTTCCACAAATAACTAAACCATCCTTTGATAGCAACTATTACATCTCGCCTTTATCACATAAAAGTTCATTACATTACACAAAACCGAGGATCTTTAAGGTTTGGTGTCTTGGAAACCAGAAACATAATACATGAAAACATAAAGAAATATTCTTAAACACATGGAAAGATTCTTCATTGTTCATCATAAGTTAATTGAATAATCTCATAACCTGGGAGCATACATCAAAAGAAAGGGTGAGCAGAAGGCTTAATAAGGTAAAAAAGAGAAACATTTTACATGTGAACTTGAGATACATCAATAAAGTTGTGATAAATAACTTTAAGGTATGAGAAAGAGATCATGAGAAATATCATAATAAAAATAACATGTTTCATAACATGAAGATGCGGCCAAAACATTTAACTTAGAAAATCATTTATGTATCACCAAGGTCCATCCCCAATGTGTCATTCAAAATTTACCAAGGTTATTCACCAAGGTATCGTTAAAATGGTCATCTCTAGAGATTAAGTCTTTACCCAATGCATTGGAGTGATATTAGGGCACACCCTTAATTTTGATTTATTATCATGTGAGCCACATATATCAATATCAATCATTTCACAAATAACTTATATATCATAAAATAAATGGGTTTCATTTCATGGTCATATCATTTTAAAAACTGCTTTAAAGACATGATCTTTATGTCACTTTAAACCCATGGAAAATGGAAGCGGGTCTCATGTATGTAAATCCCAAAAATTAAAATATAAAATTTTGATATATATGTGAATACCCCTATATAATAAAGAGTTTTCAATATTCAATTAATAAAATAAACGAATTTGAGAAAAAGATAGAGACATTTTGAGACGAAAATTTGGCAGCATGACGACTATGTTGTAGGGTTTTGGAAAACATTGAAAAGAGAGGGGACATGGGTCACCCACTCATAAATGATCCATAAAATAGTACAGGGACATAATATAAAGTATATAAGAACATGGTAATGAAATTTTAAAGACATACCATATGAAATGAAAAACATTAAAGGAAGACAAAAATAAGAATTCTCTTATGAAAAATTTGGCAGCCTAACAGCGTCACTTAAAACATCAAAAAAATGAATTGATGAGATTAAATAGGGTATATCATCATGTGAACATAAAATTACAGTATGATTAATATAGATATAATACCCCAACATAGAAAAAAAGTTACTTGCAAGACTTGACATGAAAGTAGAACTTTGAAAATGGGAAGAGTGATAGAATCCCTTGCCAAACTTCGGCAGCCTAACGATGCCACTTAAACATTATTCAAATGAATTGATGACCATAAGAGGGGGTCTCTCATCATATGAAAATAAAATTTTTATTATAGTGAATATAAAAGAACAACCTTCAACATAATAACATGGAGCATAAAAAATATTAGTTGAAAAGAAAGAGAGAGGTAGGATCCCTTACCTTGAAAAGTAACTTCGAAAGCTTGAAGGTTGGGACCTTGGGAGGACTAAGGGAACCTTTTGAGGACTTCTTGGGAGGTAAAGAGACCATAACTTCTTTGTGTAGGATTTTTAAATGAAATTAATGAGGTAAAGTCTTGGTATTTATAGGAGAAGTGAGGGGACGAAGCATTAATGGCCAAGGGACACCTCATCGGTGGTATTGGAAAAACCATGGGCTTTCCCATTGTATTTTCCCATGGTATTGGATACATGGGACACCTCATACCTTATATTACTGTTCATAAGTCTACCTAAATTATTTCATAATTATTACTTTCTTAATGATGTCATTAAACACCTGAAACTCAAAAACTGTATTTTCACTATTCACCAAAAATTCAACTTTCTCAGAAAAATGCCAAAAATTCACCTTAACAAAATATCGATGCTCTCATTTCAAAAATGAACTCCATTTTATGAAAATAAATTTCTAAATATTTATAATTCAATTTTTTAATAAAAACACTATTCAATTGAAAAAAAACTAATACTTAACCAATAATTTCTGAAACAGTTATTTACCTATTTTATTGATTCACATTACTTAATCAAGGTGCCTAAATCATATTAATACTTTCTTAAGTGAAGTTACTTAATTAATTTGGTCACATTACTAATCATAAGCATAAAAGCACTATTCATAATTTAATATTCACCAAAAATTAAGTTGATCTTATTAGACTCTAAATCTCATATTGAACGAACCTATAGAAGACCATATTTTGAAAATCATTACACATTATTAATTATTTAAGGTTTAGATAAAAATTTTAAAAAAGTATTTTTTTTCTAGAATTAATCAATAATATGCATACTATAATTATCCTTAGATTTGAAAATTCACAAACTTCACCATAAGAAGACATCATAATTTTTATTTAAATCAAAGGATTACCCAAGGCAGTTATGGTCTTATTACATAACCCCTTATAACACCAGCATAGGACCTAAGAGTAAGGTGTTCTAGGGTGATATAATATTGGGGCGGCTCAGCCAACATTGCCCGAGTAGTGATTTCTATCATCTTGAACTTCTCTCGAAGGAAAGTCCATTCCAGCTTCACACGATGAAGTTCGGCTTGGGTTTGGTCCAGAGCAAAGCCCAAAGGTGCTACCTCCTTCCTGAGTTCCATCAGATGGGCTTCAATCGGCCCGATACTACTGGATGGCGCCATTGAATCTTCTTTATATATTAATTAATCAAGATCACTTGTATTTATAGACAATAATCGTAAAATTTAGTTTCCCACGGTCTTATTGACCAACAGTCATATAACAGTCAAAACCCAATGGTATTATTTTAATTATATTCATTTAATTAAGTGAAATAGTTTATTTGAGTATAAAATAAAATAACACACAAAGTTAGGAAACAATATTTATTCAAAATTTCGGGTCGTTACATTGTGAGGGGTATTTTAGAATAAAATATCTGAATAATATAATATATCATCAAATAGTTACTCAACTTTTGATTAAACAGTAAGGTTCTAGTGATTCATTAGTAAAGGTGTTAAAACAATTTCATTTAACTTTTAGAGACCTAAAATATTTATTCATATGCATTATTATAAAATAAAAACTTACACAACACTTATACGGTATTACCTTATTCACTTTCATATATTTGTCATTTATGAAAAATAAAAAAACTTCACCGAGGATATTTTTAAACATTATGGTTCCAAAAAATTATATCTATTTTATCGAAATAATTTTTTAACATGAGAAATTTATCTTTTAAATGAGATCATAATATATAGAGGAAAAAATATTTGAAATAATATTCTTTATAAATGTTAAGTGTTCTTGATCTTATTTCATATCAATTCACCATTAAATAACTTTTCATATATATTTATAGAAATTGAAACATTATATTATAATCATCATTAAAAATTGATCAGTTTAATTTACTAATATTACAAATACACAACACATTAGAATATTTCTTTGGAAAATTATCCCTTTTTAACAGTAACCAATTTTAATCGCATTCCATTAAATTTATCTATTTATCTTTACAAATTTAAATTTTATTATTTAATTATAATTAAAAAACATCAGGTTATTCTATGAAAATAGTAATAATTATATTTAATAAATTAAAATATATAAATTTTTTATATTAATAGATCATAATTAATTACTTTTTTACTTGTTTTTTTACTCTTCAAGTAATTTTCGTAATAATTTTTTACATTATATTATCATAATATAATAGTTTTTATATTATATTTTAATAAGGTATACTGGAGTTCATTTTAGTTTTTTTCATATGAAATAATCTATTGAACACAATATTTATTTAAAAGAAAAATATAGTAAAATTAAAGGGCATTTTGTTATGAAAATTATTTTTTTCTAGACACTACATATTATAGTTTCAATTCCTTTCCAATGAATAAATTAATTACCAAAATATAATATTTATAACATTATCATAAAACACTATATAAAAGATAAATTATGTTTATAAATAAATATAATAAGTAATTCAAAACATTACTTTCAAGAAAAACATGTTTCTTATTATTTAAAAATATAAATTTATAAATTATAAAAAAATAAAAAAAATCATTTCAATAATGAATGGATTATTATATAAATTATAAATTCTTTATAAAATATTATTTTAGTGTATAATTAAATTTGAATACATAAAATTTATTTTACCAAACCATTTTAATAAATAATTATTATTTATAAAATTTAATTAACATTTTGATGAAAAAATATATTCAATAAATGAAACTACATATGTGATAAATATGAGTATAAATTTTTAGAATTTATCATTATAAAGAAATAAATTTATTTAATATAAATATAATGTATAAAATAAAAAATTTAAAATTATTCACTGGAAGTCTAGGATATTTCATTTTTCATTGGGAAAATAAAATTTATCAAAAAAAATATTTTAATTCTTCAAAGATTCCTTTTAATATTCTTATATTTTTTTCATCTATGTCAACATAATTTATTGTTTCTTATTATTAACTATGTCTATTCTCTAATAATACCTTCCACCTTCTTTTCCTAGGTGGTTTATGATAATATGTTAGGGATATTTTGATGAAAAACATTTCTTTTCATTGGTTTATCTAAGTTATGATGTAATTATGAATATTGACAAGTTCTTAGGAAAAACATATTTATAGATTATCCTTATGTGATTAGTAGGTTTATTATATATCTCTATGTCATTTTTTAATGTTTTATATATCATGATAAAATGGTATGGGATGTGGGTTGGTAGTCTATGTACAAGTGTTTATGGGATGCAGGTGGTTAGCCTATGTAAGGTTTGTGGAAGGTGGGTAGCCTAGTCAAATATGATGCAATTTTTCCCCTTAACATATGTTATAATTTCTATTCTCATTTCTATGCCACCATCTTAATAAACATTTTTATGCCCATGTTATTTTCTCATAGCTAAATATTAAAAACTCATGAATCATGTTTTATATCAAAATATTTATCCCATGACTCTTGATTTATGTTATATATATTATGGGTAATGTTTATCTTATGTTATTTCATGGAAATCTGATTATTTCCTCATACCCACATGCTCCTCGTATGTTCACTTATGACCTTTGGTTGATATCTCCAATGTTTATCATTATTGGGTATCAAAGATCACCATTTTTTTATTTTTTTATTCCCTAGATTATAGATAATGGTGTTAAGTATGACATGTAAAAAAATGGAGTATTGTGTGAAGATTATATATAGGAAATGTTAAATCAGTTGCAAGAAAATATGGTTTTTTACTTAATCACCAAAAATACTAATCCTTTGGGTTTTGGGTTTATTTGAATTTTGAAACAAAGTGTTAAAGTCATTGTAAGGACCTGAATATAAACATTACATGTTCTAGTTATATTAAAACTATAAATCAATTTATTTTCCCAAATTTATTTTTGGGTTAGATTTATTATAGAGTTAGGAGAAAATCTTACATAGTAAAATCGTAAATTAAAAGTGGAATCTTTTACTCTGTATCCATTTTTCAAAAATATAAAACTCTTTAAAATAAGACTTCGTTTCTATTTAAGAAAAATATTTATAATTACCCCATTGATATAATACTTTTCTCTACTCTTCATTGAACCCTGTGAAAAATATTTTAAAACTTGGGATGGTCACTGGATGCTTTTTTGCGGTATAAAAATAAATTAAATCATTATTTTAGTCAAAACATAAAAACCTATGAAAGACTCTTTCTTAAAAACATAAAAATTTAAACATAAAGGTAAATATCATTAATATATAAAGATAATTTATTTTACCTTTTGAAAAAAAAATATTCTCATAAAAACTCATTATCAATCATAGAAATTTGATATAGGTACCTTGGGATGTCATCACATAGAACCCTTACAGAACCCTTATAAATGGAATAACCATATGGTCGAATTCCATCTCTAGAGTACCCAATGCATTGGAGTGATATTTGGGAAAACCCATCATTTATAATTTCCAATAACCACAACATGAATAAAACATTTCATCATTTGAATATCTCTATTAAAATTTTATTTAAAACATACTCATTTATTAAAATAACATTTTCTTTCAAAATATCATTTTCAAAAGAAAATATACCTTTATTTTGAAAAAAAACATTCAATACCCAAAATAAATAATATAAATAGAAAGATGTGTTTTCATTTAATAGGATGTGTAATCTTGAAAAGGAAGTTATAAATTTAATATTAGTCATGTTGGTGGAAAAGTCAGTGTCATCGTGTACGTTAAGAATAGAACATTCTTTTTTTCCTTTGTCAAAACATTCTGAATAAAATACATAAAAATATTCCTTTTAGAATAAATTGGATGAAATTATAAATTGACATAAAATTTCCATTATAAACCCATTATATAAACATATAAAATAATATCATATATATTGATGTGGAATAAATTATTTTGAAATTAAATATTTCAAGATTTAAAAATTTATTTGTAAATCAAAGTGTCTCATACCACATTGAAATATTTGAATCATAATCCAAGTGAAATTTTAAAGAAACAATAAATAATATGATAATAAATAAATTCATAATATTCTATTTCAAATGGGTTGTATATACACCTCATAACATATGGTATGTGTATAGCATCAAAATATTCCTCAATGAAAGGAGAATGAGATGAAGTCCTTTATAGTGAGTCTGATTCATCATGTATGTTCTATATATTCATTAATGATAAACATATAATAATTATTTAATTTAATTATAACAATTACCATTTTTATTATCCCTTTTATATCACTTATTACCCTGTTATAAAAATTAATTAATTATTTATGTTTTCATTTCACGTTTTGACGATATTTGGTGCATGGGTCCAAAATGACTTTAGTATGGTGTCAATAGTCAAAGTTGTAATTATTTAATCATCCCAAGAATAATATTCATGAAATAATTATTAATTTTATCCATAAATTATTATTTTAAATCCATCCATTTCATAGGTATAAGAAAAATGAACTATGTTACAATCATAGAGAGAGTAAGCCATATGTATGCATGAGTAACATTTTCATTTTTCAAAAATCATTATGAAAAGAAGGTAAGTATTATTTTATCTTTAATTTATTATAATAATATCATTAAAATAATATTACTAATTAAAATATTATTTTACATATCATTCATGTGTTATAGTGATGAAAAATGAATCACATCGCTTCGTGGAGGTGATAGTTCACTTGTACGCACAAACGATGTTTTCATTTTTATGTGCAATGAATGGTATGAAAATAAATGATATATAATTATTTATTAATGATAAATATTTGAAAACTATCATATATAAACATTAATTTCATCATTATAACGTGTCTTTAGAGAAGGTGATGGATAACGAATTATATCGATTTGTGAGGTGGTAATTTGTCGTACACATGAAGGATTAATTATTTTCCCATTTGACAAAAGTGGAGATGGAATTTGGTGATGAAATTAACATAATATAATCTAATTATATGTTGGATACTATAGTTTTTATTTAATATTAGAATAATATTTTAAGTAATTGGAAGAAGAAATAAAACATAAATACTTGATTCAAACAATTCCTCTTCTTCGAACGATCTCCTTTTATTTACACATTAAGAACACAAAAGGGAGGTTTTATTACTAAAATAATAGATCTAGAATGTGGGTAAAATTATAGGAAGGTATTTTTTATATTTCTTCTAAACCAAATAGGTTTTAAGGTGTGAATAAAAGAGAATATGGGTTCCCTTTTAATGGAGAGGGGAGGCGTACTCATGGAATTCTTCAAATTAATAAATTAATATAAATAAATTTTATATTAAAAATAGTTCCATACTCATTAATTTATAATTTAGGATTTTTTATGGTCTATATACATTAATCCAATGAAAATTATACAATTGTTTAATATTTTTTAATCCTTATCATTTTTAACCCTTATTTAACCTTTTTAATTCTTATCGTGATATCATGTAATTTACACTGTGATGGTTAATATAATTACTATAAACTACAAAACAATAAATTAATTAATCATTGATGACATTTTTAGTCTTATACAGATAATTTGGATAGATTTTCTATTTTAATGAATTTTATATCATTTAACAAAAATATTATTTATTTTAAAATATCATTAATGTAAATTTTAACACAATTCATTACTTGACTTTTTTAAAATATCATGAAAACATGATATATTAGAAAAAACTCTTTTAAATCATCAATAAAATTTCAAATTAATCTATAAATTTTTTTATGAAATTAATTATTTAAAATTAAATTAATTTTAATATTTGAAATATCATTTATTTGATATTTTAATTAATTAAACAATTACTTCATCATCATTATGTATGCCTTTAAGGTTATTATTTATTTAATAAAAATTAAAAATAAATTATCATGAAGAAGATAAACATTTTTTATTTCAAATTACTATTTATAGTAATACATATCATCTACATAAAACCATATTAAAAATATTATAATTATGAAAAACATGACTATGGAATCTTTGAAAATTCTCTAAATAAAATACTATAAATGGGTTAATGTCATATATGTGGAACCAAGATCTCATAATATCATATAATGGATTATTTGTATCTAAAAGTACTCATCCTATAAAATTAGGATATGTTTTTGGGTAATTTTATAGTATTTATAATATTATTTTTACCCATAATTACCTGATTTACCCTTAACTGTGGTAATAAGAATTACCAAAGTTATTATTGATTTTTGTCCAAAGATAAAAGGGAATTATTTAATAAATTTTTAAATTCTGATTCCAAATATGGAATCCATTTTTCAAAATAAAAAATATATAAATTTTAGAAATTAATTAAAATTTAATCACATTTACGGAATGAGAAAATGGGTTTCTAAAGTAAAAACCAGCAAAAGATTGAAATTTTTTTATATCCAAATACAATGTGAAATTGATTCCAATGAACTAAATTGTATTAAAAGATATAAATTTGACTGAATTATACTTTAAAACCTTTCATAAATAAAATTTAACACTATAAATACATTTTATGAAAAAGTTATTTTCAATTAAAATGTAGCATTTTTCAGTATTCATCGAAAAATAAAACTTATCAGCAAAATAACAAAATTTTAGCCAAATTAAATTTTTATATTCCAAATTCAAATAAGAAGTTTATATTTTAAAATATAATTTTTGAATGTTTCAAAAACTATATTTAAAACAAGCGCACTATCAAAAGGAATAGAAACATCATTTTTAGAAAAATACTTCTTCTATACGTAAAATTTGATTTGTTCTTATAAAATATATAAAAAACAAATAAGTTGAATTTTAGAAATTAGATTGAATATTATATATATATATCATTAATATAATCCAACAAGTTTTATTTGTGTATTTACTACTATAAAATACATTTGTCCACATTTAAACAGTTTTTCATAAAAAACATTTCCTTTTACTTAAAAAGGGTTTTATTTTCATTTAAAATTAATTGGTAACTAAAGAATTAATTGTATATAAATTTATAAACAATATTTTCTTAATTTATTTAACATTTTTCATTCCCTCAATTCTAACTTCTAGGTAATTGTTGTAACATTTAAATAATAATAGTTAGTTGTTCCTTTAAGATTGATGTGGTGTATCATGTACGCTATTGAACATAGTATTTATTTTTTTAACAAATTGGGATGTAACATTCTTAAACCACACTTAAATTTTTTCCTCCCATATTTTTAATTGAGGTATGGTAACTGAGGTTTGACATTTCAAAATACCTTTATTGAAATCCCACATCAGAACAAGCGTCAAAAAAGCTACCACTTTAAAAGAAATAAAGGGAAGTATGACGATCACCTGAGATAACATATACTAGGTTTTATAGGTAGAAAAACCTATACGTGGAAGAGGAAACTAACTATTGAGTTCTGATGGAGAGTGATATATTACATGGTCATGAGAAAGTAAAAAAATAACAAATCCAAACATCTATGATGGGTTAGAAGTTCATTGATTTCTTAGTAAGAAAAGTAAATAGATAATGTTTTTGTTTTAAGATAATTTTCATAGAGTTAAGGAATTATTTTACTACCTCAACTAAGAACACAAGGAAATATACATACTTGAAAAGTATATTTTCAACCTTTTCCTAATTTTCCACCACAAAATCATCTTTTTCTCCAAACAATGAGTATATTAAGATGAATTTTTCTTACTTGAAGCATTAGAATCAATATCTACGGATCACAAAATCCAAACAATTATAACTATATATTCCTCCTATCATTAAATGTTAACCAAAACCAAAATGTTTCCAATTATATAAGTTAATTCCCCATAAATAAAAAACCATTATATGATGAAAAACTAATTTAATCTAAAAAATTCAACAGTAATACCCAAAGATCAACATAGATCATTAGATAAATAACTGCCCTTAATATTCCTCAAAAATATTCTATACTAATACTAAAACCCAAAATTGATTTGATCACATAATCTTCCAAAATAAATTTTTAGAATTATCTCTAAATAGAGTCAATTAAATTTGAAGTCTCACACCAAAAATTAATCACCTTAATAATCTTCAAGATACACTAATCATTTCCATAGACAACCTCAATCACCCTAATACATAATAAAATTATATACGCTTCAAAAATATAATTCAAACATTAATCCTTAATTAAATTCCCATAGTATTCTATTTACCTTAATCATATAAAGTTCCCAAAATAGTGAACCTCTCCCAAAATAACATTAATCACATAATCACCAAATAATATTCCAATATAATGTTTAACTATTTGATAAAACATGTGTTCCTAAAATCAACATATTCTTCATCCATAAATACATTTAACTAAAAATAAAAATTCATACTAACTAAGACATCATGTATGGTAGTGGTGGATGATGCACCTTTGTCGCCCTTTGGATGTGGGTTCAATTCCCACAGCCTTTCCAGATGTCATGGGCTTTCACCCATCCCATGGGTTGTCCTTCGTATAAAACATTATTAATATAATCATTATAAAATTATATAAATCTGATGAACATCCTAAAAAATAACCATAATATGTTTTAACAACAAAGGTTATCTCATACCTTTCATTTTTCATCCAAAATGTAATAACCCATAATTACCTCAAAAATGAATATATCCAAAAACAAATATGATTAATTTCATTAAAATTTCATAACTTAATGCCTAAAAAGGATTTATAATACATTAAAATTATGATCAGTCTAAAAATTATAAACTCTTGATGATATCCCTAACTCTTAATGAAACATCATAATCTTTAACGGTGTATAAATGCTTCTCTGATACCAACTTTAAGGAACTAACATTAAACATTATTTATTCTAGTTATATTAAAACTAAAATCCAATTTGTTTTCCCAAATAAATTATAGTTTTAGAGTTTTATAGAGTTAGGATAAACCTTTTATAGTAAGCCCATAAATTACAACTGGACACTTATACTCAGTATTCGTTTTTCCCACAATATAAAACTCTTTAAAGTAAAAAAAAATTCTCTTTATAAAAGAAATTAAAAATTATCCCTATGATATCATCATTGTCTCTAATATTATTTAAACCCTATGAAAAAAAATAAGAACTTGGGATGAGAAAAAAAATATCATTAAGGGGTATAAAAATAAATGAAACTGTTAGTTTATTAAAAACATGAAAACCCTTGAAAAAACTTTCTTAGAAAGCATAATATTTTACCAATAAAGGTAAATATCATTATTTTATAAATATAATTTATTTTAATGTTAAAAAACAAATGATTATCATAAAAATTCATTATCATGCGTAGAAAATTCATGTAGGTACCTTGGGACATCTTCACATAGAGCCCTTACAGAGCCCTTATAAAACCCTTTAAAATGGAATAATTGTATTGTCAACCTCCATATCTGGAGTAGTCAATGCATTGGAGGGATATCTGGATGCACCCATCGTTTATAACATCCAAGAAAAACAACATGAATAAAATAATTCATCATTTGAAAATCTTTTTTAAACTCATATGAAAAACAAATTCAGTTATTAAAATACCATTTTGTTTCCAAATTACACTTTCAACACAAAAATCACCATTCTTTCGAAAAAAGTATTTTCAATACCCAAAATACCCAACATAAATGTAAAGTGGGGTTTTCATTCAAAAGTACAAGTAATCTTGAAAAGGTAGCTATAAATTAAATAACAGTCATGGTGGATGAATTTTTTTTCCATCATGTACATTTAGAATAGAATGTTCCTTTTTTTATTTTTCAAGACATTTTGTATAAAACACATAAAAATATTTATTTTGTAAAACATTGAATGAAATTAAAAATATACATAGAATTTCCTTTATAATCCTCTTATATTAACATATAAAATAATATCATGTTTATTGACATAGATGAAAATATTTTGAAATGAAATCCTGTAACATTTAAAAAGTTATTTTTAAATCAAGGTTTCATATACTGATTTGAAGAATTTGAATCATAATCTTATGAAAATTTAACAAAACATTACATAACATGAGAATAAAAAGAATCATGATATAATATGTCAATGTTACTGTATATACACCTCATAAAATAAGGTGAGAGTATAACATCAAAATATGCCTCAATGAAAGGAGATTGAGATGAATTCCCTTGTTGTTTAGTTTGACTCGTCACGTATGTTATTTATATTCCTAAATAATAAACTTAGGTTAATTATTTAATTTATTTATAACATTCTTCAATTTTATTATTCCTTTCATATCACTTATTACTATGTTATAACAATTAATTAATTAATTAATTTTACGTTGGATGTTTTGACAATATTCGATACATGGGTCAAAAATGACTTTATTATAATGTCAATGGTAAAAGTGGTCGTTAGACCACAATATCTAGAATAATATTAATTATATAATAATTAATTTTACACATCAATTGTAATTTTAAATGCATCTATTAAATGGGGATAAGAAAAATGATATACGTTTCAATCAAGGAGACAATAAGTCATACGTACGCATGTGTAATGTTTTCATTTTTGAACAATCATTATAGAAATAAGGTATGTATTATTTTATATATATAAAAGATCATAATATAATTTATATCATATTAATAATTTAAATATACTTATATATATATATCATTCATCGTTTGTGGTTGTGAAAAACGAATCACATCACTTTGTGGAGGTGACAGTTCACAAGAACCCACGAACGACGTTATCATTCTTATGTACATGGAAATGTAAGACTATAAAAGATATATTATTAATTAATAATGACATATATGTCATAAATATAATATATAAATATTAATTCCATAATTATAAACAATATTGAGAGACGGTTATGGAAAATTAATTATATCGGTTCACGAGGTGGTACCCCTCCATACACAGGAATAAATAATTATTTTCCCATTTGACAGAAGTGGAGATTGATTTAAGTGACTATATTAACATAAAATCATATAGTACATATAGGATACTGGATTTATTATCTCATCATGGTTTAATAAGATTTTAATTAAGTTGAAGGAGAAATAAAATAGAAATACTTGATTAAAACAATTCCTCTTAATTGGATGATCTTCTTTTCCTAACACCTTAAGGCCATTAAGGGTGGTGTTCTACCTAAAATAAGAGATCTAGAATGTGGGGAGGGATTATAGGAAGTTATTTGGGTTGATATGGAGAAAAAGGGTTTTATAAGTGAATAAAAGAGAAGAATGGATACCCTTTTATTGAAGAGGAGAAGGGAACTCTTGGAATTCTTCAAATTATTAAATTTATATAAATTAATTTTATAATACAAATGGATCCAAACATATGAATTTAAAACATAGGATGGTTTTTAGTCTAAATAAAATCATAAAATCTAAATTACACACTTTTTTACAATTTTTTAATCCTTATCATTTTCTTTAAACCCTTATTTAACCTCTTTAATGCTTACCATGATATCATGTGATTTATATTTTGACGGTCAATATTATTGAAATAAAATGTAAAAATAACAATAAATGGGTAATTTATTATATTTTAGTCTTATACCAATCATTCAAACAAATTTTAAATTTTGATGAATTTTATATCATTTAATAAAATATTATTTATTTTAAAATATCGTTAATGTCAATTTTGAAACTATTCATTACTTGACTTTTTAACAATATCATAACCACATGATATATTAAAAATATCTCTTAAATTATCAATAAAATGTCAAATTAATATATAAAATTATTTTTTGATATTAATTATATAAAATTATATTTATTTTAATATTTTGAATATCATTTATTTGATATTTCATGTAATTAAACAATTATTATATCATCATTGTGTAATCCCTTATGGTGATTATTTATTTCCTAAAAATTAAAAATAAATTACCATGATGAATATGAAAAAATTATATTTAAAATTAATATTTATATTATAACATATCCTATATATAACCCTATGTTAAAAATGTTATAGTTATAAAAAACAAGAGAATGATATCTTTGACTTTTCTTTAAATAAAATATTATAAATTACTTAATGTCATCCAAGTGGAACCATTAGCACATAAAATCGTCTCATTGATGATTTTGGTCAATAATAACTCATAACATAAATTTATGAAAATAGTTAGGGTAATTTTGTAATATATATAATATTAGTTTTACCTAAAATTACCTGATGTACCCTTAACTGTGGTAAAAAAAATACCAAAGTTACTATTCATTTTTTTCAAATATGAAAGGTTCTTATTTACTAAATTTAGACCTTATGATTCTAAATATGGAATACATTTATCAAAATTAAAAAAACATAAATTGAAGAATCTCATTGATGGAATGAGAAAACTGGTTTTAAATTAAAAACCCTTCAAAAGATTGAAATGCTTTTATATCAAAATTCAATTTCAAATTCATTAAAATGACATAAATTTCATTAAATAATAAACCTATATCAAATTAAACTTTAAACCCTTTCAAAAATATAATTTAACACTATAAAAAAAATTAATGAAAAAAATTCTTTCAATTAAAATGTAGTATTTTTCACTATTCATCAAAAAATGAAACGCATCAAGAAAATACCAAGAATTCAACCAAAGTAAATTTTTATATTAATATTTAAACTAATAAGTTTTTTATCAAATATAATTTATAAAAGTGTCAAAAATATATTTAAAACAATTGTTCCATCAAAAGGAGGTTGAACATTCTTTTTTGAAAAAATACCTCTTTTATGTGTAAAATTGGATTTGTGATTATATCATGTCTAGAAAACACATAAGATGAATTTTAAACATTATATTGAATATTATATATATATATATATCATTAATATAATCCAAAGGTGGTGATTTTCTATTTACTAGTATAAAATACACTTGTGCGCATTTAAAAAGTTTTTTATAAAAATATTTCCTTTTTATAAAAACCGTTTTATTTTCAGTTATATTAAATTGGACACTAAATAACTAATTATATATACATGTATAAACCATATTTTCATAATTCAGTTAATATCTTATATTCCTTCAATTCTAATGAATTGGTTATAATGGTAACATTTAAATAATAATATTTAGTTGTTTATTTAAGCTTGATGTGGCATATCATGTATGTTATCGAACAAAATATTTCCTTTTTAAAAACTCGGGATGTTATAGATGTGGATATTCCTATATGATTCATTTTTTTATAATTTAAACAAAAAATTTTGATATCAAGTCACCTTATGATAATCATTTTTTGATGAATAGACAAGAATGATGTGTATTTGAAAAAAAAATAGAATGAATCATATATGTTATAACATTACATGAATGGGGATACACCTTACTAAGGTGTGGTGACACTCACCATATTGTGGTGTGTACGAAAGGAAACCATGACGTGGTCCAAACCATAATTTCATAAAGGTTCCTTTATTACACAATTCTACCACTTACTACCTCGTTCACTATTTTCTTCCTAAATCAATTTTTCTTTCTTGGGAATTATAATTCCTTTTCATGCCTTTGATTTCACTTATTTTTTTATTCATTAATTACCAAAGTCATATCTAATTTTCATAACTCAAAAATCTTTATGTTGTCCTAATCTCTCCTATTTTACTAAGTTCTTATATGTTTGGGATATTACACTTATTCCTTTTGGAATGTTTTGTTTTTTTCCTCATTGGGGATATTATATTTTCATGTAAAAGTTTTATTATTTTATCAATTTCTTACTTCATAAAAATATTATAATGTTAATAATAATTCTCATCCACTATATTGGTCATCATTTCTCCATGTATTATTTTTCTTGCCACAAATATTTTCATTTATTATTTTAAAAGATAAATATGTATTTTCTTCTAAACCTTTCATATTTCTATTTATGTTTATTCAATGGAAAATGTAATATTTATTTTTCTAATGTAGGTTTCCTTTAAAATGTTACATAACCTTAAAATATTTTTCTTGGGACTTTTTTTATTTTGTATCTTTGAATTAACATTTCTTCTTATTTAAATTTATTTTATTTCTAGGATCCGTTATTGGTACTTTTTTAATAAAAAAACAATATTTTAAAATTTTTATGGTAGCCCCATTAAAAGGACTTTGAAAAAGACTTATAAATTCATTTTTATTCAATTCTATAAAATCTTTAAGAAAATTCATTTTATTATTTCACTTCATTTTTCCTATCTACATATAAAATATCTATATTCTATGGAGGTATCTTGTAACGACTCAAATTTTTATCAATGGATATTCATTATTATAATTGTATGTTATAGTATAATAACAATAGAAAACATAGTGACATATCAAGATACTAAATAATATGTGACCATTAAACATATTTCTTCCACTTATGTGTTTTTAATTTAAAAAATATGGCATACACGGTTGCATCTACGATGATTTTTGCAGTCTAATTGAACAAACATAATTTTGGGTGAATAGTAAAATACGATAATTTATGATAAATGATAAATACATGAATTATGATGTCATAAGATCATGTATGGATGATGAGAGGCCATTACCCAAGACTCACATGCACTTATTACTCTTCTTGGTCTTGGAATATTCAATATTACTTGTCTTCTGGATAAATAATAAATTAATAATTATAATATTGAGAAAACCCCACTCCCCTCCACTATAAATATCACCCATTAGATCTGGTTATAAAACCATATTTATAGTTGTACCAGATTATGTTATGTTTATTATATCCTATTTAATATTCTAGAACTAAATTATGTACATAACACTTAACTATTAAACAAAACCAGTTCGTTGTGGTCGATAAAACCACACTTTGTAACCCAAATGATCGTCATTAAATTCTTATCTAATGATTCATCCACAATATATAGAAAATTATACATTATAAGATCATTTAAACTCATGGAATACTATTAATAACATTAAATATAATTTTTGTATGTTTATCTATGTTCTACATGAACTTTCATTCATGAATACAAGTGAATCGTTCAAGAAAACTATATGAATGAATGTTCCTGAATAATGTATTTAGACTTTATAACTCGTCCAAATGTCCATAAATAAACTAAATAAAAACCTTAATAAATCTTATTAATGTATAAAAGGTTATTTAATTGTTAATTAATGAATATAATGTGGTTATATAGGACATTAATGTGAATAAATCATTCAAATACGAGGTAAAGGAAATTCTCGAACCCAACTCTAATACTTTGAACTTTCCTTCTTTCACTCCATTTTCGGTATAGTTACTCCTTAAAAATAATTTTTTCATCATTATATTACCTTTTATTGGATATAAATATTTTATAATTAAGTTTATAACAAACCCAATGTTTTCAAAAGAACTCTTCTTTCATATAAACACACTCTCAAAGATTGTTCCTTCTTCACTCATCGTTGATTTTTCAATGTCAGGATTGTTATTCCCTCTATATTTTGGGAACCAAATGTTTTTAAATGGATTACTTATGATGTGAAACCCATTACTTTCCATGGGTTATTTTATTTTTATGTTTGAATTATGTTCTATGTGGTATGCATGATAATGTCAATGTTATGATGTGATAGATGCACTTGGAATTATATAGCGTAGTATAAATTTTATATTGTAACGAGTTCACTCGGAATTATAAAGTGCTCCAATTAATTGGTTAATGTGATTAATCTTGTGAGTTAAATGGAAATAATTCATGAATACTATTCTTTCATTGTTGAAAACTATGTGTGGTATTTTACCACTAAAACATGACGTTTTATTTTTATGCATTTCCATATTTCAAGTCTTTTATTAGTGCTTCCTGTCATGTTCATGATCGATTTCCTATGCTATGATTGTTCTCACCCATTGTTATATTTTTCATATTTATTCTCTTAATCATATTTTATCTGACCCATTTTTTATTTATATCCCCATGTGATTAAGTTTACTGAGGATTTTTTAAGGGATAATAAGAAGCTGAAGAACAATGGATTAAATAAATGTTTACATTTTATATTGTAAAAGTTATGTATGGTTCTAGTTTACCAAATACACTAAACCTTTGGATCCTCATTATGTATTACTATTATTCGTTTATATTTTTAAATATGTACTAGTAATTTAAGAAAATACAGGGTCACTACAGTTGGTATTAGAGGCAGAGTTTATTTAATTTGGGAATTTGGATTATTGAACCCTAGAGAAAACCTCTAGTAGAAGACTATGTACAATTAAGAACAGAAGAATATTTTTTAAACATAGGGATCCCATAAGATATGATTTTAGTCTAAATTTCACAAATTAATAAGTTAATCATGAATCATTGAATTATGTTTTTTCTAACCTTCTATATTTTAGAAAATGGTTGGAATAAGGAGAAGCCATGCCAATAATCTATGCAATAGGTAATGAAACAATTGACTAAACGACATCCCCAATTCCTTGGGAGGTGGAGTTAAAAACATCATGACTATTATTACCTATCTATCTCAAGTTATGAATAATAACCTGAATAATGGGGAATTTCCTTCTTCACCTAAGAGGGAGCAGCTAGCTATCGATTGTTTTATAAGGCAACAACTAATGACATTTAGTGGATATTCAGATCCACTAGTTGTAGAAAATTGGATTAACACTATGGAGAACATATTTTTTTGATTCACTATTCTGAGATAGATAATGGGACATTATCCATTTATCATATAGAGGGATAGGTCGATCAATGGTGGGATTTTATTTAGAACACCAAACCAAAATTAGAAATTGAAGAGATGGAATAGGAAGACTTTAAGACTATGTTTATTAACAAGTATTTCCCATTAACTCTTCATACGAAGATAGAGAGAGTATTCATATAGCTCAAGAAAAAGGAATTATAATCCTTCACAACCTACGAATCAATATTCATGAGGATTTCAAGGTACACTTTAGGTTTTGTTATCAATAATGATATAAAAATTGATAGATTATTTAGTGGATTAAAACCGCATCTTTGAAAGGATTTTGAAATTAGATACTTTGGGAATTATGAAGGTTTTTTTATATTTGCTATCAAAGTGGATATGGAGTTTGGAGAATGATCTCATGACTATTTTGATAATAGATGAAAGATACGGTTTCATGTTGGGGGATCTAATGATAAAGGTGGGGAAAAAACTTAACAACTCAAATGCCAAAAATGTAGGAAGATGCATCATGGAAACTGCCACAAAGGGACAGGGAAATGCTTCAAGTGTAGGAAAGAAGTCCATCATGATCAATACTGTTTAAAATATATGATAACGAATATGAATGTGGTAGAATAAAGGAGGGAACCACCTATGGTCCACTGCTACAACTGTAAGGAGAGAGGGCAATATGCATGCTGGTGCACTAAACCTCGAGTTCTTGAGGGTAATCAGAATCATCCACCAACAATTACAAAGGAAAAAATGGAAGGATTATTCCATCACTACTATGGAAGTGTAAAAGAAAGTGATGTCATAAAAGGTACACTTCCTATTCACTCAAGAATGAAAAAGGTATTATTTGATTCTAGTTCTACCCATTCCTTTATATCTTGGAATTTTTATAGAATTATATAATCGAAGCCCTAAAACCTTGAAATAGAGATATATGTAAAAACACCAAGTGGTGAAATCATTGCAAACCAAGTGTTTGACTCTTCTCCTATTGAAGTATGTGGGAATATTCTTCCAGCGATTCTGGTAATACTCCCCATGGTGGAATTTTATGTTATAATGGGAATAGATTTTCTTTCATTATATAGATCACATATCAACTATCGAGAAAAAGGAAATATCATTTCATATTCTGAACCATCCCATGATCCTCTAAAAATGAAAGGAATATCACGAGGAAATACCCATTGTGAGGGAATATGATGATGTGTTTCCCAAAGAGTTACCTAGACTTCCCCCAAATCGTGAGGTAGAGTTCTCAATAGAACTCATACCCAGAGCTATACCTATCTCAAAGTGTCCATATAGGATGTATTCTATTGAACTAAATAATTTAATGAAGGAGTGAAAGATCATTTTGAAAAAGGGTTTATATTCCCTAGCGCATCACCTTGGGGTGAAATAGTGCTCTTTGTAAAGAATAAGGATATATCAATGAAACTATTTATCGATTATTAGGAACTCAACAATATCACAATAAAAAACAATTATCCTTATCCAAGGTTTTATGATGTGTTAGATTAGTTGAGAGGAGATCAATACATCAAAAAGGTGGATCTTTGTTCTGGATATCATTAGTTAAAGGTGAAGATGGAAGATGTTTAGAAGACTACCTTCCGTACAAGGTATGGGTACTATGAGTTTCTTATGATGCCCTTCAGATATACTAATGCTCCTGCAATCTTCGTGGATTTGATGAATAGAGTCTTTAGACTTTACCTTCACAAATTTTTTGTTGTGTTTATCGATGATATTCTCATATACTCCATGAGAAAAGAGGAACATGAAGAACATCTAAGACTTTTGTTAGAGACATTGAGAAAGGAGAAGGTGTTTCCCAAGTTCAGAAAGTGTTCCATTTGGATGAATCAAGTCATGTTCTTAGGACATGTGATCATAGGTGAGGGAATTTGTATGTACCCTTCAAAAAAAAGGTTATTGAGGAATGGCCCAGACCCTCTAGTGTCATAGAAATTTGTAGTTTTCTTGGATTAGCTGGGTACTACCGAAATTTTGTAAGAAATATCTCATGATTGTCAAGCCCACTGACCAAGTTAACAAGGAAAGGAATAAAGTATATATAGAAAGAATAATATGAGGAAAGCTTCAAGGAGCAAAAGAGAAGGTTGATCACTACACCCATACCAACCATACCAAAAATTGTAGAATGTTTTGTGATATACAGTGATGATTCAAAGAAATTCATGGGATTTTTACTCATGAAAAATGATAATTTGATAGCCTACTCCTAATTTAAGTTGAAGATCCATGATCATAACTACCTAACATATGATCTGGAGCTATCAACCATGATTTTTTCCTTGAAAATCTTGTGGCACTACTATTATGGTGAGAAGTGTGACATATACACCAACCATAAGAGACTAAAGTATATATTCACACAAAAGGATCTTGACATGTGTCAAATGAGATTGTTAGATCTAATCAAGGAATATGATTTCTTTGTTCACTATCATCTTGGAAAGGTGAATAGGGTAGTTGATGCGCTAAGTAAAAAATAACCTGCTACTATATCCATGTTGTGGATTGAGAAAGACACTATCTTCTTGGATATGCAAATGATGGATTTATAAATCAAAAGGGGAGGGGATACATCCCACCTTTCCTAGATGATTACGCAACTATCAATCCAAGAGATGATTAAGGAGGCACAAAGGGATGATTTGGAGTTAAAAAAGAAGGTGAATGTAGTAAAATAAGGGAAGCTACATGAGTTCCATATAGATGATGATGGTGTGATTCATTTTGAAATGTGGCTTTTTGTGCCTTTATCACCCAGGATAAAGAAAGAGATATTGGATAATTCACATAGCTCAATATTCTCTATCCATCCTAGGTGTGCCAAGATGTACAATGATCTCTGAGAACACTTCTAGTGGGACAAAATGAATAAGGATATTTCTGAGTATATCTCAAGGAGCTTGGTATGTCAGAAAGTTAAAAGAGAGTGACAAAAGTCCAAAGGGATGATGTATCCATTTCCTATACCCACGTGGAAATGAGACAATGTCACTATATACTTTGTAAAGGGTATCCCAAATATGTCCAAGAGAAATAATGAGATATGGGTTGTGGTTGACTGACTCCCCAATACTACCCACTTTATCGTTATTCGGGAAGATCTCTCACTTGAACAACTTGAAAAGATATATGTTAAAGATGTGGTGAGATTTCTTGGTGTTACACTCTAGATTGTCTCTCATCATGATCCTAGTTTCACATCTAAATTCTAGAGGTGTCTTCAACATGCCTTGAGTACTGAATTAAATTTCTGCACGACCCCTCACCCCCAAACTGATGTCTAATATAAAAGGACTATTCAGATGCTCGAAGATATGCTAAGAGCCTGATCTCTATAATTTAAAGGTGTATGGGATCAGCATCTTCCATTGGTTGAGTTCTCATAGAACGATAGCTTCTACTCAAGTATTCAGATCGCTCCATATGAAGCTTTATATGGAAAGCAATGTAGAGATCTAACCTGTTGGGATGAAGTTAGAGAAAGAAGACTATTTTGACCTGATCATGTGAAAGAGATGATAGAGAAGTTTCAAGTTATCTAGAAACATATCAGAGCTACATATAGTCGGAAAAATACCTATGCTGACAACCATTGAAGGGACATGGAGTTTAATGTTGGATATAATGTTTTTCTTTTAATATCACCATAGAAGAGAGTCATGCAATTTAGAAAGAAAGGTAAGCTAATCCCAAGGTACATTTTCCCCTTTGAGATCCCTGACCTCATAGGAATTGTGGCCTATCGGCTTTCACTTTCACTAAATATGTCTCATGTTAATGATATGTTTCATGTATCACTCTTAATAAAGTACATACCAGATACCTCACATGGAGTGAACTCAGAGTTGGTACAGCTAGAATATTATCTCTCTTATGAGTAGTATCCAATGAATATTTTGGACCATAGAGATAAGGTTATATGCAACAAGACAACCCACTTTGTAAAAGTGCAGTGGAGAAACAATAAGTTTGAAGAAGTAATTTGGGAACCATAGGATGTGATTAAGGAGAAGTACCCTCGCCTGTTTAGGTGAACAAAATTTCATAAGGGGAAGAATATAATGACCCAAAGTTTTATCAATGGAAATACCTTCTTATAATTATGACTTATAGTATAATCACATTAGAAAACACAATGACATATCATGATACTAAATACTATAGGACCATTAAACATAATTTTTTCACTTATGTATTTTGAATTCCAAAAATATGACATAAAAGGTTGCATCCAATATTATTTTTGGAGTCTAATATAAAAAACATAATGTTTACGGAATAGGAAAATATGATAATTTACAATAAATTCTAAATACATGAATTAAGATGTCATCAACTGATGTATGGATGATGTAAGTCCATTATCTTGAACTCACATGCACATATTACTATTATTGGTCTTGAAATCATCACTATTACTTGTCTTGTGGAGAAATAATAAATTAATGATTACAATATTGAGAAACCCCCTCTCCCCTCCATCGTAAATACCTCCCTTCACACCTTTATTTCTCCACACCTATAAATCTTAAATCCTTGTCTAAACTCTTCCCAAACAACTTCCCTAGCCACTCCCCCACGTTTAAGATCTTATAGTATCATCAAAAGACCAATCCTAGGTTCCTTTAGGAGGATCTCAAGAGTAGGATTCAAGAGGTAATTCCTCTCTCTCTCTCTCTCTCTTTTCCTTTAATTTTTTTTTTCAATTTCAAGTTATTTTCTTAATCTCTACCCACCTATCCTAATCCAAATGGTATGGTAAATCTATTATTGTAAATATAATGGAATGTTATAATACTAATGTGATAATATAACATCCAACCCCCTTCTAATCTTCTTTTTATTTTAGAATGAAATTTATTTCTTGATGTGTTAATTTATCACCATCAAGAACGACATGTTTTTTTTTCCTTTACTACCTACAGATCCAGTCATAAAACCACTTTTATGGTTCAACCATATTATCTTATATGTATTTTATCCTATTTAATATTCTAGAACTAAATTATATACATAATACTAAATGGCTAAACGAAACAAGTTTTTTGTGGTCGAAAAACCGCATGAATTAACCCAAATGATCATCATTAAATTTGTATCTAATGATTCATCCACATGGTATATAAAATAATTCATTATAAGATCATTTAAACTCATTTAATACTATTAATAACATGAAATATCATTTTTTTTATGTTTATCCATGTTCTAAATGAACTTTCATTCATGAATACAAGTGAACCGTTCAAGAAAACTATAAAAATGAATGTTCATGAACAATGAATTTACACTTTATAACTCATCAAAGTTCCCAAAAATGAACATAATAAAAATATTAATGAATATTATTAATTTATAAAAGGTTCTTTAATTTATAATTAATTAATATAATGTGGTTATATAGGACATTAAAGTGAATAAAGTATTCAGATACAAGGTAAGGAGAAATTCTCGAACCCAACTCTCATACTTTGAGCTTTCCCTCTTTAAATCCATTTTTGGTGTGGTTACTCATTAAAAATAATTTTTTCATTAGTATCTTACCTTTTCTTGGATATAAATATTTTATAATTAATTTCATGAAAAACCCAATGTTTTCCAAAAGAACTCTTCTTTCGAATAAACACACTCTAAATGAATGTTTCTTCTACACTCATCATTGATTATTCTATGTCATGAATGTTATTCCCTATATATTTTTGGAACCAAATGTTTATGAATTTATTCCTTATGATGTGAAGCCCATTAATTTTTAAGGTTTATTTTATTTTTTATTTTGACATATGTTCTATGTGGCATGCATGATAATATAAATGTTATGATGTGACGAGTGTGCCCTAAATTATATAGCACATTATGAATGTTATGATGTGACGGGGCACCCAAAATTATACAATGCTCCAATTAATTGGGTAAAGTGATTAATCTCATGAGTTAAATGGAAATTATGTGTGAACATGATGTTATAATTGTTCACAACTACGTGTGGTAGTTGACCACTAAGACATGTTGTTTCATTTTTATGCATTGCCAAATTTCAAGTCTTTAATTAATGTTTCCTCTCATGTTAATGATCCATTTCCTATGTTATAATTGTGCTCACCCATTTGTATATTGTTTATATATATCCTCTTACTGTTCTTTTAGCTCACCCATTTTTTATGTATGTCATCATGTGATTATGTATACTAAAGAGTTTTTAAGGGATAATAATAAGCAGGAGAAGAATGGATTAAATATATGTTTATGTTTTATGTTGTAAGTGTTAGGTATGGCACTAGTTTTCCAAATAAAATAAACCTTTGGATCCTCATTGTGTATTACTATTATGTTGTTTAAATTTTTAGTGATGTAATATTAATATAAGAAAACGCATGGTCACTATAGTTGAATGGTAAACCCCAGAATGATAAAGGGTTGAATGACTAAATGATATGACTCATGTCAACAAGGTGCACCTTCATTTTAGGGAGCCTACCTGATCAGAACTCCATAATTAAGTGTGATTGGTCTGGAGTAGTGATTAGGATGGGTGACTTTCTGGGATGTTTCCCAGGGAGTGTGTGAGTGAGGACGAAGCACACAAGAAATGACATGTGTTGTCCTGTGGGGATAGTCATTAGTCATATGACCATTTTGGGCATGTAGGTGGGCTCCAGGGTTGGGAACACATGTTTGTGAGGCAACTGGTGGTACCTGGTAGGATAATAACCAATGGAGATGTTAAGGTCGAGTGTTTGTGTTATCATCGGGGCCCAGTTGTTACATATGTTTTATTTATCACCCTATAAATTTTGTAATGCTACGTTTCTTTTGGGTAATTTAATTTTTTGTATCAATTGATCTAACTATTGATTTCTTATTATATGGTACCATTTGAAATATTTCTTTATCCCATTTACTTTTCATTTGTTAACCTATATTTTATTAATGATTTATTTCATATGGAACACATTTGTATGGTTTATCATTATGTTATGGATGTGTCTGATATAGCCCTCTAATGCATTGAGAACAACTTTATATATCATTATATTACTATGGAACATGAGGAGTGATGCTCGATTCACTATAGGATGTACGTAGTGCTGGTAGATCCACTATGTTAAGGGATGCAGGTTGTGTTTCTCAATCCATTATGGGATGTATATTGTGATTCTCAATCCATTGTGTTATTTTGGTCCTGATTTTTAACAATATCATATGTTAATTGTTTTTTATTTTTATGCATGTTCCTCATTGTTATGTTATGACTCAATGAATATTTATTATTGTCTTATATTTCCACATCCCTATTTCATGGTGTATGTTATATTTTCATAATTATCTTATTATGGTTCTATGTTCCTATATTATAGTTTATGTTTCTTAAACATTAATAGTTATCACCTCTTATAAATCCCTCTTCTTTTTAATTAGGTATTTATCAAATGTTAATGTTATGAAACATGCTTATGATATAACCCTTTATATATCATTGATAAGAATTTCCCCTACTGAGCATTTGATCCCACTCCATATGTTTCTCATTTCTTTAGGAAATTACATGTAATAATATTTCTAGGCTAAATTAATGTGTAGAGAATTTTGTGGGATATATTCAAGAGATAATTTGTTATAAGATAATTATGTAACTAATATGAAAAGAGACATATTTTTTGGGTTCTAAAATTTAATATTTTATTTCAGAGATGTAATTTTTAATTATGAAAATTATATAAAATGTATGCACATTGTAATCAGTTCTTCATAGTTGGTATCAGAGCATGGTTTGGTTATTTTTCAGCATTAGGTTAAGTATTATAATATAACAAAACTAAAAACAATTAGTGTTGAAAAAAAAGTATCATAAAAAGGTTTTATAGGGAAAGGAGTCTTAGTTTGTGTTTTTCATATTTATATAATTGATTACTCTAATTTTACTAAGATATTATTCTTTAGTACACATGTTAATTATTTTTGTTTTAGAAAATGGATGGAGCTGGGATTGACTAAGCTAAAAATGAGTGAGATGGACAATGTAGTTATTTTCACAATGTGAAACCAAATAGGATTAGAGATGGTTTATAAACCTTTATAGATATGTTATCTCTGGTTATGAGTAATGAAATAAACCATGTCAATATCCTAAACTTACTAAATATGGATAAAAATTATATATATTACTTCATACATCAATAGTCATTATATTTCCATGGCTCTTACCACACCCAATAGCTGATTATTGGATCAATATAACAGAATGTAAATTTCTTACTATTCAATACTCAGAGCATGGAAAGGTGATTTTGGTTGTTGATCATTTTCAAGGTAAATAGAACCAATAATTTAATTTGATAAAAACCCAGGATAAATATAGAAATTGAATCCATGGAATGATAGGATATTAGGAAAATATTCTTCACCAAATATTTTAGATAAACTCTTTGTATGAAAATGGAGTGAGAGTTCCTTGAGCTCAAGAAAAATGAGAAAAAAACAATTAGTTCATAAAAGGAAAACATGAAAATATTTTTCAGTATGCCTTTAGTAATATTATCTATCCTAAATACAAAAATGATTATTTATTTAGTGGATTAAAACCATGTCTATGAAAGGCATGGAACATAAGAGAATTTTTTAACTATTATTTTCTTAATGTGTACTTAATGTGAAAATGAAAATCATAGACTCTCATTATTCTCATTAATTTAAATAAAATAAATGGAAATATAGTTTCATGGAATATTAAATGATAAATCTTATAGAGGAAAGAAAATTTAATATTCTATATGCTAAAAATGTGGGAGGGGAACCCAATAAATTTCCTCAAAGGATCAAGAACATGTTTTAAATGTGATACAAAAGTCTATTAAGCACACAATTGATGTAAAATATAAAGAGTCCAGTTAAAACAATGGAGGAGATGAAGGTCTAAAATAATACACTACCAAAACTTCAATTCTTCAAATGTAAGGAATTAAGATATTATATAAATCAATTCATAAATACATGTTTTAATGAGGAGAATAAATATCAATAACTTCCAAAACCAATAGATCAAGGAAGGTAATATACAATCATTATCGCTGAAGTAGATCATGATAATGACTTGGTGAAAGGTACACTAATTATAAACTCAAGAACTATGAATGTATTATTTAACTATGTTTCTTTTCATTTCTATATATATTACAATTTTTCTAGGAATATAATTTCACCACCTAAAATATTTGATACTTAATTACTGATTAAAACGCTTGGTGGTGCGATGATTATCACCAAAGTATAATACTCTTCTCTAATTGAGGTTTTTTAAAAGGTAATTTCTAAAAATCTATTTACTATTCCATTATTTAATTCAATGTGATATTCTTCATAGATTGGATTTCCCTATCAATTATTAGAGTGATGAAATCTCATTTCATTTCCTAAATCATCCTATGAAAAAATACTAATGAAAGGATAATTATAAACTCCCTTTCAAAACTAATTCCTTAATATAATTCCTAATACCCAGTAATAAGGGATACTTAGATGAAACATCCGGGGGAGGAACTAAAAATTTAATATATTTTCATTATGCAAGATTATATTAATTTATTTCAGGAGGAATTTCGTAACCTTTCCCTGGAACATGAGGTTGAAATTTTAAGTGAACTCAAATTTGGTTCTATGGATATATCAAAGAGTTATTATATAATATTCCCAACTTAATGAGAAGATTTGAATAATAAACTTCAATATAATTGGAAATGGATTTTATTCACCCAAGTGTTTCACCATAGGGGGACTCAGTCCTATTTATTAAGAAGAAGGATAGAATGACAAATATTTTCATTGATTTTCATGAACTTAAAAAAAATAAAAATCAAGAAGAAATATCATCTACCTCTTATTAATGAATTTTTTTGATCAAATTAGATGGTATTAATACTTATCAAAGTTTTATGTTCTAATTAGTTAATCATTAACTAAGGGTAAAGGGGAACGATATACACAAGACAACCTTCAACACAAAATATAGATACTATAAATTCAAAATGACTATATTAGGTTCTACAAATCTCCCCTCTATATTTAGGAATCTGATTAATAGAGTCTTTAGAGATTATATTAAAAAATATTTGGTTGTATTTATACATGATATCCTCACACATTCTATGATCATGGAAGAACATTAAGTCCATTTTAGTATTGTTCAAAAAAAACTTTATGAAATGAGATATTGTATCTGAAGTTCATCAAGTATGAATTTTGGTATTAAAGTTTATCCTTATTTTGTTATATAATCACTCGTAAAGGTATATATATGGATCCTTCAAAGACAAAGATAATAAAATAATGTCCTAGATTAAAAATTGTGATAGATATTTATACATTTTATGGAATTTATGGAATTTATGGATACTATAAATTCTTTGTGAAAAATTAATCATGATTTCCAAATATTCTAATTAAGATTACTCAGAAGGGAGTAAAGTTTATTTGTAAATAAGAGCATGAAGATAGTTTCAAGGAGCTTAAGAGAAGGCTTTTCATTACACATATACTCACACTAATCAATAGTATATAATGGTATTTGATATATAGATATTCATTAAATAATGGTTTAGGATGTGTCCTTTTGAAATGTTACAAGGTAATAACTTATTCTTTGGGTTAATTGAAGACTCATGATAAAAACTACATGACACGTGATATTGAGATTCCAGTAGTAATTTTTTTGTTAAGAATTTCAATAAATTATATCAATGGATAAAAATGTGATATATATATATGTGTGTGTGTGTGTGTGTGTGTGTGGATTACATGATATTCAGGGATATATTCATATATAAGGAGTTTAAGGTTCACAAAAGGATATGATTAGTGGTAATAAAATACTATGACAGCTTAATACATTACCATCTTAGAAAAGAGAACAAAATCATTGATTCTCTAAGAAGAAAGTTTTATGTTACCTTATTCATGATGAGGATCAAAAGAGGACCAATATTATTGTATGTTCAAAGGATATAAAGAGAAATAATAATAAAAGGGATTAAATCCTACCTTTAACATATTATTACTCAACATTACATCTATATAATATTCAAGGAAGAATAAAATGATGATATAGAGATATATAATAAGGTATAAAATATACCAGATTTCAACCTTGATAAAGATAAAGTTATAATATTTTGAACATGAATATTTTTCTTATCCATGCTAGAGATGAAGAAAAATATTTTGGATGATCCATATTGTTCATCCTTATCTATTCACCCATGATACATAAATATTTATAAATATGTTGAGAAACACTTATGGTAGGACAACTTGAATAGGGAGATTGCAGAGTATATAACTCAATTCTTGTTCTATTAACATTCTAAGTTGGAACATCACGGGTCTAAGGGGATGATGCAACCATTACCCATACCCATGCAGAAATGAGTAAACATAATAATGGATTTTTTTATTAGTCTTCCCAAAAATTATAAAATAAATATTTACTTATGGTTGGTTATAGATCAAATTAATATTATATCACATTTAAAGGTTATTCAAGAATATTTTTCACTCAATCATCATGTTAATATATATATAAAGTAAGTAGAAAGGCTTCATGAAGTACCAATTTTAATTGTATCTGATCAACGCCCAAGGATCACAGAAATGATATGGATAAGTCTTCAAAAATTATTATACCTAGATCTAAGATTTATTATAATTTATTATCCACAAGCCAATGTTAAATCTAAAGTAAACATGATAACATTGAATTGTATTCAAATATTTTTCTCATTGGATTTCAAAGGTAGTGATGATCATTGTCTTACTTTGGTTGAGTTCTTATATAAAATAGCTTCAAATATAGCATCCAAATAGAACCATATAATTCTATATATGGGAATATATATTGAAATTTAACATGCTGGGATAAAGTTGGAGAGAGGAAGCCATTGGTACTTGATATTCTTCATGAAATAATTGAGGATGGTCAAACCATTCAATGAAATATCAAATATTTATAAATTTTACAAATTATATATGCTGAAAATATTTGATGATATATTAAGTATGAAGTTATTGAAAAGTTATTTCTTTGAAATATGGTTATGAGATTCTAAAATAAGGGAATGTTGATCCCTATATACATAAGTCCCTTGGAGACTCTTGATCATGTGGATACTATAACTTATCACTTATCAATTCCACCCAACCTATCATAGGTGTATAATGTGTTCCATTTATAAACTTTGAGTAAGTATATAAGAAACCAAAAATATGTACTAAATACAGAATATATATAATTTGAACATCATCTCTATAATGAGGAACAATTGGTAGAGATTTTAGATCATATAGATAAAGTGTTATGAAAAAATACCACACACTTTGTCAAATTTCTATTGAAAATTCATAATTTTAATGGTGTTACATGGGAACCTATTGATATAATGAGACAGAAACACCCTCATTTAATTTAATTTGAGTAATGGAATTCTTTAGAAGAAATTATTTTTAATGGTGGGACAATGTAACACCCCGTATTTTTAGTACAACCTTCTCCTTAATAAATCACATAACTTACCTTCAATGAAACACTAAAATAATGTGAAAAATTAATTATTTAATAATTTTAGAGTATTAAAATATAAAATTAAAAAAATTACAATATATGCAGAAAAATAAAATTTGAAAAAAATTTAGAAGGAATGAAACTGTATGTATATAAAAATACATTAATATTGAAATATTCATCACCACAATCTAGATTTAGGATCATATCACACATGATAAGTACTTAATGGATGAAAATTTTTATAAATATGATAAAAATATTTATAAAATAAATGAGATAATGATGTTAATGATTTTAATAAAGTGTGCGAGGTTATATATAGGAATGTAATATGACTATTATATATATGGTCATTTCGTATATGGATGTTGAACTTATATAGTCGCTGACAACATAATTGTACATAATAATAACTAATGAGATTAATTATATGTTTATTTTAAGTGGTATTCAATAAAAATGTGATTCTTATATTATAGTTTTTCATTTATTGGGTATAAGTTTAAGTATCCATATAATAAAATCTTTATTAAAATGAGAAGAAATAGTATCAAGTAATAGAATTATTACTTATTAAGTTTATTTATCTAACATTATAAATCAGGTTGTCTCACTAGGGTTTTCTCTAGACTAATTCCAAGATTAACTTCAATAAGTATTACTTAAGAAAAATCATTTTTAGGGGAATTTCAAGCTTGTGGAAATCACTAGAAATCCATGCTAGATGAATCACCACCTGTGACTTCCCCCACTGCTTGCTTCACCCTTAGGTATCATACAGATGTCTTGATATATTTTTTGAGTAGAAGTTAGGTTAATTTAAATATATAATTTTTCATGTAATAAATTATATTTTTAAATATGTATATATGTATATATATTCATTATTACATGTATTTTTATACATTTGGAATTTTTATAAAATATACTTTTAAAGAATGAATTAAATTAAATTAAAAGGGTAGTTTTCAATACAAATGTATCAATAAAATTAAATTAATGGTTAATAAATAAATAATAAATTTTAGACAATTATGAATAAAATCATTTAATGTTAAAATATAGATTTTTCAAAGAATTGTTTTTATATGTAACTAATTATTTAACATAATTAAGTTAGTCACTAATAAATAATTATTTTAATGAAATTTATTGATAATACATAAAAATTACTAAATTATCATTCATTTAATGATTATTAATTTACAATTGTTGAGAATAAATTCACTTTTTCATAAAAATATACTATTCTAAAAATTATTTTTTATGTATTATGTGTTCTTATATTAAAATTAATATTTATCACTTTTAAAAATTGAATCCAATAATATCGATTTCATATTTTTAATATTCATATGCAAATTAAGTAATAATATAAATTTTATTTTTATCTAGAACATAAGTTACCATGGTAAAAAGTAAGTTACCATGGTAAAGGTAAAATGAGGTAAAAAGGTTAAATTAAGGGGTAAAGACCTAAAATATCTCTAACCTTGTCAATAAATTGTATGGATGATAGTCTTAACATCTATATACATTATTTATCCACTTATGATCCACTTTCCATGTAAAATATCATTCCTTACACATTAAGGAATGGGTATATATAGAAATCCCACTCAGGCTCACCTATAAAAGGATCCCTCCTCTAACCACAAAAAATAAAGTATTGGATTATAATCCCTCTTAAATATATATTAACAATATCTATAAAAACGTATCACCAATATTTGGAACTTTTTCTTCACAAGAAGGAGTCTTAAATAATTCATTCATGAAAGGATCTCGAAGAGAAGAACCAACCATTCAACATAGGTGTTAACTTCTCCTTATGTGTTTGTATTTAACCTTTTCATTCACCTTGTAACAAAAAATGTTTTTATGGGTTAGAAAAATTATGGGTAACTTTAATTTCTTGTCTCTATGTAAGATTATTCCTAATAATTGAGATCTATATTAGGTTTTGAATAATTGAAATGTCTCTTGAATATTTGTTTAGATTTGATTGGAGGATAAAAAGGTTTCATAGGTGATCTGGTAAAAGTTAGAGTAGGTTTAGGGTGACCCTATCATTTATATTTTATGGAGGTATATTTTCATGTTGTGATAGGTAAGGTTTTGTCAATAACGATTGTTGATAGGATGAAAATCACACTGAAATAAAGGTTGTGTTGTGAGGGGTGCCTGCATGAGAATAAATCTCCATGATGTTAATAGAAGTCATGTTGTGGATTAGGGATTCATGTAATGTAGAGGCTTGTGTAAAAGTAGTTTAGTACTATGTATGGGTTAACACTAGGGTGTGAGGATAATATCCTTGTGTAGGGAATCACAATATGATGACAACTCTTACTTACCCTCTAGAAAACCCACACATATGACTTTGCACATTTTAGGAGTGCTTTTAAGATCTTTCCATTGAAGGAGGGTATCAAAATATGATTATAATCCTTACATATAAATCTTAAAACAATATATGATTTATAATAAAATATTATATATTTCATATTTGGATTTTTTTTCTTGCGTAATTTTTTTTCACTATGAAGGGGGAAGTCCATGCTGTGAAGGGATAATCTATGTGAGTTTTGATTTTTCTTAGAGGAAAGGTGTCAAACCATGATACCCTAGTTGCATTATGTAGTGACTCATGGTGAGATGTGTTGTACCATGGAGATGAGGCACACACTATGAATACTTTTCATTAGGAGGATGTTGCACTATAAAGGGAAGTGTCGTGTCATGATGTGAACCTAGGAATAGATTCCAGGTTTCTTGTACTGACTAAGGTTAGTTGTGCCACATCGTTACATAAAGTACCACATTGTGAGGGTTTTTGGAAAAGGAATCACACTAGGAACCATATGGGTCACATCATTATGGGTCATTACCATTATTATTAAAAACCAAGGTTAGGATGGTCTATTGGTGTTTTAAAAATTTTTAACACATTTAGATTCATTATTTTCTTTCTGTGTGAGCAAGGGGAGGTCAAGACCCACTTCTATTCCTCTTATTCCATTCGACCACCTTGATCTATGTTGATTGAAATTGTATTGCCTCATTTTTTTGATTTGATATTCTATTCTTCATCCTAGTTTCATCCTGTGTATTTTTTTCATTTATTTTTTATAATTTAGGACAGGGTTTGATAATGATCACATCAGTTTATGGTGGAATCAATCCCATTATTATGTGGATTTAATTTTTTTAATTAAAATAAATAAAATAAAAGAAAAAATGGGTTTTAGATATTTTCATTAATGTTGGTCACTTATTTGTTTTATTTATTAATTTCAATTATCTTGGGTAAAATTTATATATAGGTGGAAATTTATAATTGGAGACTTTGTATGATAGAGGTTTGTGTGGATACTAAGGGTAGTGTGCACCACATTTCTCAAAAATTAGGTCATGGAATATCACTCAATGATAAATTCATTGACCATTTCAAAATAATTATTTATGACACTAATTTTGGTCTAATTTTTAAATTAATTATAATTAATTAATAATTAATTTGGATGATTCTTGATGGTGTTAGGTTCATGTGTTGATGGTAAGTTTCCAATTGGGCTTGGATGATCTTGGATGACGGTGACCAAGCTTGGATTAAGTGAAATAACTCTGACTGAGGTTTATGTTTCATAAAATCTTCATATGGTTTATTATTTTTATTATATATAATATTAATGCACTCTCAACACTCATGTGTGATCATCCTTGAATTGAAAATTAATTATTTTTCCCTAATCCCCATAAGTTGAATGGATGTTTCTTAGATCATGATGGACCCTTGAATACTAATCTTGATACTATGACCATTGATGGTCATGGCCATGACCATGAATATGATCTATAATAATTGTGGAATCTATAGTGGTATAAATTCAATAAATGAGTATGTTAAATCTTTTAAATGGTTCCCTTAATTCCCATTGATTAGGGGAGTATTATAAATTGGAAATGGTGGGCTAAGGGGTAGGCTATATGGAACCTCGAGATAAATTATTTCTTATAAGCTAGTTGATTTGTGTGTGGGGAGAGTTTTCCTTCTCCAATGGTGTGTGGGTATACTTTGTAAGTGATTTATGTGTAGTTTGGGTACAAGAGGACCAATGTAGCTTAATTATTGATGTGAGATGGTTGATATTCCATTACTTTGGTGTTTTAGCTATATTGTATCTCTTATATGGATGATAAGTCCATGATACAGTCATGGATATGTTGAGGGATTTTATTACCATTGAGTGATAGACATCAATCATAGGTTTTTGGAATACAATAAAATTACCCACATGGGGTATCTAGACCTTAATGTGACCAACAGGACCACTTTGGATTCCTTAGTCTTGTGTTGACCCTAAAGAGGATTAGAACAAGGGGCCTAACATGGTTAAAAACTAGTGTTAACATGGAAATTATAATGGGTTATGTTCTTGAGAAGACAACCTAGTAAAATGTTGACAATTTTTGGGTGAGTTTCCAACCCATAAACCTTGGGTTATGGGTGATATTGATATATAGAGGTATATAAAGTGGTTTATTACCCCCAAATGATGTATATTGGCATAATAGGCATTCACTTATACCCTTCATCATATATGGAGTTATACAGGGTGTTCACTTGTCCCAATGATGATATATGGTGGTATATGGGGTGGTCTCTTATCACAATGATGATGAATGATGGCATACGGCATGGGTGATAATCTCTAAAATGATATATAGAGGTATATGGGGAAGAAAAATATCCCCATAATGATGTATATTGGTAAAACAGGTGGGAATCTATCCCCCTGCTGATATATGGAGGTATATGGTGTAGTTCACATCCCCCCCCCAAATAATATATGGAGGTATATTATGTAATTCGTTTTTTCAAAGATTATTTATTATGGTATTCTGGGTGGGTTCTTAACCCCTTAATGATATATGGAGGTATGTAGGGTAGGTTCTTATCCCCCCAATGATATATAGAGGTATTCAGGGTAGGCGCGTATCCCCCCATTTATGTATGATGATATACAAGGTGTGTGTTAATCTCCATAATTACAAATGATGGTATTATGGGAAGGCGTTTATCTGAACATTTTTTTTGGGGATTTGGCATGTTTATATACATTATGGAACTAGATTAATCATATATGGTCCCAACCAAATGAAATTTATGGTACCCATGATTATGAAACATATTTTTTACTCATTTTTTATTTATTCTTCTTATGTTTATCACAACAAATATATATTGTTTTTACTGGTTTTCTCAGGGTCATTATTATTGGGGGTATATAAAGTAACACCCACACCCTTCCCAGAAAACACTGATTCTTTCGTATCCAAGAAGACTTGATGAACATAGTAATTGCTAGGAAAGAGTCCCATTGTTAGATAGCTGAGCAAGATATCTTATATATACTTAGGATTTGGGATCAGTTACGGACTCGAGACAAGTTTATAGTTAATTTATTTATTTATTTATATTTTATTTTGGATTTTTCATATGATTTTCACATGAGAAATATTATTAATGACTAAATTTCTGGTGTGATATTTTAGATATTTCATTTTATGGTAGACTTTCATTTATCTGTGTTTGGTTTGTTGATTTTTCATTTTATTTAGTTAGATATTTAGTAAAATGATTGTATGATATTTCCATTATTTTTTTCTACTCTTATATGTGGGTATAGTCTTCCCAGGATATCATCTTATGCATTTAATCAAAATTATCATCCTTGAGTATATGGTAATACACACTTGTTGTCATGCGGTACACTGATCCAATTATTATAGAGTGATCTGGGTTAGGATGATATAAAGTGGTATCAAAGAATTGTATTATTATTTTTTATTATTTATGATATGGTGGAATGTATATAGGGTTTGTAAAAACTTATTATGGACACTGTGAGTTGTGTCTATCCATCACTTACATGATCTAGAGTCTAATTAGGGAGTTGGGGTATATTGTTTTTCAATTTCATAGTTGGGATGATTTCATACATAATATCAGACATGTAGCTTCACATAACATGGACATTCTAGTATGATATTTGGAAATTGGACTAAAAAATGGTTCTAGTCGTTTAAAGTGTCAACAATAACTTATTTAGTGTTTTCTCAAATAAATTATTGGTGGAATTCTATTTAACTAAACTATATAGTTGTGCTTTTATGAATTTAGATCATCATCGGGATATGTCATTTATATATACATGTATTTGATTTTGGTTCTTGATGTGGTATTCTTGTAACTGAATCTCTGTGAAGGTCAGTTCCCTATGATGGGTAGTTGACATGGTTATGTGATTCCTAAGGTTTATATATGAGGACCCTAGAATAGGTGTTTTGACCTATGACTTATTTGAAGTTATCTAAGATCAAAAAAAGTATTTTTCTCCATGAGTTATGACCCATGTGGGAAATTAATCATGTTCTAGGTGGGAGATCCTAGTGATTTTGAGAAGTGTCTTGGGATATTGATGAGTTAGTTTTATAATTTCATAACAAGTGGTTTTTTAATTATTATTAGTGGTGATTTTTTATGTGTGAGGGTAACTTGAGTGAGGGGTTATCCCAAGATTGTGAGTGAATTGGGTAACAAAAAGAATATTTATATGCCTATGTTGATATTGATGCGTGGAAGCTGTTATCAAGTATGTGGTATAGGCATGGATATACCTTAGGTATTGTAAATGTAAAATCATGGGTAGTGCTTGTGTGGTCATAGGTCTAACATGAATTGAAGGAATGGTGGGTTGGTTAATTAGAAAAATGAGCCTATAATTCATGAGATGATTACATTTCTGATTAATGGGTATCTACAAGATGAAACATGTGATCCTAGGACTGATGGGGTACGAATAATGATGGTACTAGTTGAATTTTATGGTATGGTATCATTGGGTTGTATGCCGATTTGGGTGTGATTTTTTGGTAACATGAGTTGTTTATCACTTTTGTGAGAGTAGTGGATGGATACTCTCTTACCATACGTCTAGAGAGTGAGATATTATTTGACCTACATAGAACATAGATTTTTGAAACCTAATATTATATTAAGGTAGGTAAGATTAGTGTTTAATTAGGTGTCATTAGACATGGATAACATGTGGGACTTGTCAATGGGTGGATTTTTGAAAATCTTTTGGATAGGTAGATTGTGTTTTTTAGGTCACTTGACTCTAAGAGTGAGGTTGGTATGATGAATGATAATATATGTTTCTTACTTTTTGTGCCTTTATTTTATATAAATAGGTTGTTTTGTATATACATATTTACTCCATTAAGTATCGTATTGGTCATAGGAATTTTAGGGTTTTCAATGCATTGTGATAGGGTCTAAGACTCCTTATTTCTCCAACTACATGGATTTAGTTCATGGTATGTTCATCAGTGTAGTGGATGATTATGAGAAAATAGTGATTATATTTGAAACAACAATGGAAATATATGAAACACCTTGTTTTGATTAATGAATGGAAAAAAGGGTGTTGTCCCTTAATGTTATAAAATGTGTTGGTCAAAGAAAGGGTTTTATAGGGAATTGTTAGGATTAGTTTGACCATCAAGATTAGGTGCATCATTATATGACCAACGTGTGATAATATATAAATATAGTGAAATAGTGAGATAACCAAATGGGTATTGAGACTAGTGTTTAGGCCCAAATGATCAACTCATGTGAGGGATTATTTTTTAACTTTCACAGAATCTGTAATATGGTGGCATAACTGTTGGGTCTTATGACTTTCCAGGGTCTAAGTGGCTTTGTGTGATGGGAAAGGAACTAGACTAGTTTATTAGCTATGGTGAGTTGGGAATTTATGTGCTCGTGAATTACTAGCATGACTAAATATGTTTTGTATCGTGATGGAATGATAAAGTCAAGTGATGGTGAGAAATTTCATGTAGCTACGATTGGATCTATTGGGACTGGGAATACGATGACATATTATTAGTGGTATTGGATAATGGTTTCATAAGGCACCATGATATTAATAGATCTTAGAGTGAGGCTCTGAATGTGGACTTATTTGAGAAACATTTGATAGTCTTTTGTGGGTCAAAGATTGGTTAATGGTGGACATTCGGTAGGATTGTTCTTGTGGATCAGTAATAAGGAATGTTATATAGTGCGGATCACATCATAGTTGATTTAAAAACACTATTCTCATTTTGCTCAGTTTTCATAAAACATCAAGGATGATGTGATAGTAATACCAACACAAAGGGGTTGTGGTTTTATAATGGTACTTGGATACAGGTTACTAATTAGTGTGAAAATAATAGAAAATTCTTATATGTGGGTAGTTATTTATGGGTATTGGAAAGGATAATATGTTTGGTAACTAAAATTCATTAGATATGGGATAGTAATCTGGTGCTATGACTAAGAGTATGTTTCAAGAAACTAGATAGTGTAGTAATTGGTTTTTTAGAATATAAGTCCTCATAGATATTCTACTGACATGTAAAAGGACTGGGTCCTTATGTTATAAATATAGTCTTTGCAGTTAGACAACAAACTTTGATGTTGATTTTTGGGTGTTTCTTATGACAGTGAGTGATTAATGGTTAATTATAGACCGGTGACATCAACTGATGGATTATGAGGTCTATGGTTTGAGAATTTATGAATACCATAAGGTAAAAGTCTTGATCAGTTGGTCTATATACTCTATCATATGATGCATGGGATGGTGGGGTTTTGAGAAGTGGATCTGATTTGGGTGTAGTGTCAACACAACCATAACAAGCGGGAGGCATATAATTTGGTTCATGTACCAGGGCTCAGTGATTGGGATGTTCAAAAAATGATGCATTATGGGATTTATTAGGAATAATAATTATAATGGTGTTGAATTTTTAATAACCCAAATCATTATAGGTTGTTACGATCAAGGTAAATTATAATTTTTGGTCCTAGATAAAGGGAAGTTTTATGAATTGGGATTTAGATTGGGTATCCAAGGGTTTTCACATCTCTCAGAGGTGTTTATTTATGTTATTGGATTCTCTATGAGGTTTCTTGGGTGACTAAGTGATAGTTAGAGAAGGGTCATTATGACCTTGTTGTAGATGTTTTCTACACATTCCTCTTAATTCATCAATAATTATGGTCCATGCTATGAAGAGGGCTGAGCAGGTAATCATAATACAACAACATGGAAAGGTAATGTTTTCATAGGATCCTTTGTGAGAATAAATCTCCTTAAGGTTTAGATAATTCATGTTGTTCCATAGGGAATTTTGGTGAGGTGAGGCTTTCTTAGGAGTAGTGTGGTTCTATAAAAGGGTTAACTTAGGGGTGTGAGGATCATGAAGTAACAAAGGTTCGAGGATCATATTACTGTGTGAGGGAATCACATTGTGATAATAATGATTACATATCAATTTAATAACCTTTTGTGTTATCTTATAAACTCTTACATATTTCTATTAAAAAATCGCGGGGAAGTTATTTTTCACTATGAATGGGAAGGTCATTCCAGGAAGGTCTAGGCCATGAGAGTTCTAGTTTTTCCTAGAAGCATGGTGTCAAATCATGACACCCAGGTTGCACCGTGATGAAGTTCTAGGTGAGATGTGTTATACTAGGAGGATGAGAACCACGCAGTGGAGCCCGGTCAATGGGAAGGCATTACACCATTAAGGGTTGGGATATAGTATGATGTGACCCTTGGTAATGATTTCATTCTTTTGGTACTAACCAAGGAGGGTTTGACACACCATGACCTGAAGTCCATGCAATAGGGGGTGTATAGTAGAGGCATCTCCCCATGATCCATCGGTGTCATGTTGTGATGGGGAATTTTTAGTTTTTTTAAAATAAATGGAAGGATAGAGTTTTGGGCTTTTAATAATTCTAAACCCCTTTGGGATTATTTATTTTTTATAACTGAAATCAAGAAGAGTTTGTTTCCCTATTCCCTTCCTCTTATTTCTTTTATCCACCTGCATATGTGGTTATTAAAGGTTGGTTTCTTCATCATTTATGTTGATATTATATTCTTCTTCATTAATTCATCCTTCTATTGGGTTTATACTAATTTATTATGGTTCGGGTTAGAATTTAATGATGATCACACTAGTTTATAGTGGAATATTTCCTGGTATAATGGGGGATTTATTTTTCGTGGATAAAGGAGACCTATTAAGGAAAAACGCACGAGGGTTCATGAAATTTCATTAAATTATGTCAATGATTTGATTTATTTAAAGGTTTTCATCAATTTTGATAAAATTTATGGTTGAGTGGAAAATATGAATTGAGTATCTTTCATGATACATGTCTCAATGGATATTGGGGGTGGTATGAACCCCTTTTTTGTGGGTTAGGTTATAGGAGATTTCTCAGTGATTAATTCCTTGATCATTCAAAATTAATTTGTTATGGAATTAATTTTGGTATAATGATTAAATTAATTATAATTGTGTAGATTAATTATAATAGTTTAATAATTAATTAAGATAATTGTTGATGGAGTTAAGGAATCATATTGAGGTCCTATGTCCAGTTGGATTTAATGATCATAAGTAGCGGTGGTCATTCTTGGATTAAAGGAAATGACTCCAAATGAGATAGGTGGTCCCTAAATCTCCCTACGTTTATGAATTTTTTTATTTATAATTTTATAGGAATTATATTCAGTCAATTTTAATCAACTTGGAATCGAAAATAATTTATTTTCACTTTAATCCCTATGTGTAAAATGGAAGCATCTTGGGCCACAGTGGACCCTTGAATGCTAAGAATAATTTCCTGAATATAAATGGTCATTAAATTGACCATGAATATGAGATAAGAGATATATAAACCTTATGGGGTTATAAATTTAATGAATTAACATAGTGAACCTTAGACAAAGATACCTCAGTTCCATTCAATTAGGGGAGTGAGGTACCCAAGTCCAACACTCCTAGGTCCAATGAAAAAGACACATACTGTACATACCAACATAGGCCAACGAAGATAGAAATATCTTTATTTTACAACATTTATATATTTTTTCATTAAATATCATGTTAATCACACAATCCCAATATGTAGAGGATAAGTGTCTTTAGAGATTAATTGCGGAAGAATCTTATTTTGAACATTTCTCCATAATCATATTATATTAAATCCCCTTCAAGACATATCCAAGGTTATACACATCTTCATAAATAGGGAAATGAAAACATAACAAAGGGGTGAGATATAACACTCAATAAGGGAAAACATATCAGAATTTCATCAGGGTTCGGATCATAAATATGAGAAAACATGATCATAGTGGAAATATATTATCAAAAATAATATAAAACAATATGGGTTGACTAAAAGTCATAATAGAAAGATCTATAGTCTCAAATGATCAAACATATACCATGAAATAGCATTTTAGAAACATGAGACAACAAATATGAGCCATAGTATCATAACATAATCATATGACATAGAAATGTGTCATAAACAAAAGTATATGAAATCATGGCCTAGTACACCATCCATTACTACATGGTTCCTATAATATATTGGTATTGTGATAAAAACCTATATACACTCTTGGAATTGTGATAACAATGCCATGTACCCTATTTGGATTGGGGTAACAACTTGTGTACCATATTTTTCTTGGGATAATAACACATTTACCCTTTGGTGATATGGTTGACAACATGTGTTCCCTCTAATTATTTCTCTAAAAACTTATGTTCCATCTTGAGATCAAGTGTTTTAAAACATCAACCAATGAATTGGAGAATAATATAGGAACCCACCCTCAATATTCATAGTTATGTGTTCCATAAGATATCAATCATTATTCATGTTATGAAAACATATAGTAGGAAAATGGGTTTTAAATATTTTATAAATGGTATTTCATAACATGATATCAAAAGTAGATCGTTTGATACCAAAAATTTAATCACCTAAAAGAAGTATTTTATAAAGGCATTTAAAATGTGATTTATGAAACATAACACTATAGTAGCTAAATCATTTATATTTAAATATAATATTAAAATAAAACATAAAAGAGTATTTATAAAACATTTCTTAACATTTAAAAAAAGAATTTATGCGTCACTTTCAAAAGGATCACTTATGATAAATTAAAATAATGAACTTTAAAAATAATTTTTTAGAAATAAATCTCTATATTAAATCCTTCAAAAAGATATTAAAGTTTCAAAAAACTATGAAGTGGATTTGTTTTTTAAAAACATTTACTTTTAAAAATAATCTTCAATATTGTATCCTTGAAAGAATTCTTTTGAAAAAAGAATTCATTTTTTGAAATCAAACTTATAATTTTGAAAAAAATATAAATGTTAACTTTTATTTTCAAAATTATTAGAAATCAAAAACATTTGTAAAAACATTTTAAAACATGAAAATAAATCTTTCTAAATTATAATGATCATAATGGTAAAAATTTGTTCACATAGAAAACATTAAAAATGGATTAATTTATCAAAATAATTTGTGTGTAAAATGTAGAAATGTTATTTTAAAACTATTTCAAATAAATTAAAATAGTATAAAATGACATTAGTGAATTATTGAATCATGGAAAAGTGAATCTTTAAAATAAATATAGATATAGAGAAGTAAGATTACTGACTGAGAAGAAGAATTTGGTTCAGTTTCACATTCAATAATTGCATCATGTAAATTAGTTATCAAGGGAAATGAATTGGAGAGAGGGTATGTAAAACCTAAATAATTATGACAGTAGAAAAAACAGTTAGGATTTTTGTGATAAAGAGTATAAAAAATTCCCCAGATGATATGTCATTCCAAAGATATCTAAATTTAAAAATAATATTGAGGATAAAATCCTAAATTCTCTTACCCTTTAACCAAAATTTATTTATATAAAATAAATTTATATATATTTAATCTCTTTTATACTCTTTTAAATTATCATAAAAATTCATACATGATAAGTATATACACCACGCAAAAGAAATCAAGTTAAAAATTTGAATTCTATGTAAGTTATTTAACCTCATGAATAATAAACATTACTATCTTAATATCTCATTTTATACAATTATTCATATCTATAAATTTTTAATATTTTTTTAAACTCAATTTTTATACATTCATTAGTTATTTATCACTTATTTTCATTATCAAATGTTGTAGTTCAAATTTTGTTGTACATGTTTCGTAATGGTGACATAAAAACCTATTATTTTATACTAGTTACATCAATAATAGATTATAAAATATATTTCAATAAATTATTTAAAGTATTTATACACCCTAAAATTCATTCTATGATAACTATAATAATGGTTTGAGAGAATAATATCCAGCATGATATTTTTTGGGTAATCTATCGGTAATAATGGATTACTTTATAGCGATCATCAATTTTTGTTTCTTTCTTTCAGAAACATATTCATGTTATATATTAAACCTTTTTATAATATATATTCATATAACATGTTTTAGAACCATCCTTATAATACAATTATGAAAAATGGAACATGTCTCTCATAAAGGTGTTAGTTCGCATGAATGCATGGACACCACTTTCATTTCCTATAGAATAGAACAAACATATAAAATGATTTATATTTTTAGAATATTAATGATTTTATAAATATAATATTTATTAATTAAATAAACATTATTAACTATCCATTTAATTCATTGGAGGAAAACAAAACACCTCTCTTTGTGGAGAGGGTAATTCGCATGTATGCATGAACGTTATTATTCATTTTTCTAAGAGAAAAGGGGGAAATGTGGATAATTATTATTATATAAACATAAAAAATATCAATATATAAATAATAATGTTTTAATAATGTTTTAGTTTATATTAGACGTTTTTATGAGAAATATTTATAAGGAATGAATATTAGATAGTGATTATTACTTGTGTTGAGAGTTTTAACTTTCTCATGAAGTAATTATTGTAAGTGGTGGAATTAAGACAAAGTATTGTAACTAGAGTCTTAATTATGTGAAATGGGAATATTTGGGAAGTAAAATGGGTTGAATTAAAAGAGAATTTTTAACATTTAAACTTGAATTGAAGGGGTAGTGGAAGGTCCCCTTTATAAGTGGAGGGAATAGTTATTTTATAAACATAACTTTTTAATATATATAGGGAGCAGATATTTCACATGGAAAGTGGAATCCAAAGTTGAATATAATGGTAAGGAAATATTTTTTTTTCACACAATAAACACTTAATTAGAGATGTGTTCTTAACATGTTTTAGCTCATTTACACTTAGTTAAACTCTATTTACCTAAATTTACCTTTACTGTGGTAACTGCATTCTTAACCTTAGTAACTAATATTTAGGAATAAAAATGAAATAAACCATATTATATAATTTTTAAATTATAATTTTAAATTTGGAAATAATTTATTATGTTATATTAGGATAAGAAAAATTAATATTAGTATTAGTGTATACTACGCATAAAACCCATTTTTAGAAAAAGTCAATTTTTAAGAATAAAATTATGTTTAGGATAAAATTATCAGTTCCTTTAAATTATATGAAATTTATTGGTTTATTATTATCCAATTAATTTATTATTTTATTTAAAATTAATCCAAAACCCAATTCCAACTTTTGGATACTTAGTTAAATAGAACAGTCTAAAAATCATTTTTATTAAAATGAATATTACTTAAGTTTCAAAATGTAAAACAACTGTTTTCTGAATTCAGAATTTAAATTTTAAATGAATTATTTTACACCTTAAATACATTTTTCATGATATTTGTTTTTAAATTTATTCTTAGTTTATGATAATGTCATAAAAGCTACAGTATATGTATAAACTGTATTTTTCACTGCTCATCTAAAAATCAACTATTTCAGAGAAATAAAAACCCTAAGATAATTTGGACATGATAAATTAAAAATATATTTAATTTTCTAAAATTTATTTTCTAAAATTTATATATTCAACTTTTAAATGAAAATACAAAATATTAAGAAAAACTATTTTTATATAAAATTAAACTTTTAAACCTTAATTGATCTTAATATTATTTCATATGAATGTAAAATTTAATGATTTTAAATATATTAGTTTTCAATAATAAATATTTACACAGTAATCTTTTAAATGTGGTAAATTTAATATATTAGTTAAAATACACATCACATTAAAAATAGTTCATTGAAAAATATTATATTTTAACATTTAATAGTTTTAATCACATTTCATTAATTATTTATCTTTTAACAATTAAATTTAATAATTTAATTTGTATTAAAATAAAAAAATCATACTTTAAAAATAATATTTTTTAATTAATTGAAATATATGTTTTTATAATAAATCATTTTATTATATTTTTATTTACTCAAGGTTTTAATATTATTGTACTTTTCTTATTGATGTCTTATATGATATTTCATTATTTTAATAATTTATATTGTCAGTTTTTTAGTTTCATGTGAATTGAAAGATATTCAAACTAAAATTAATTTTTAAATAGAAATTAATATTAAAATCTTAGATTGTTTCATTATCCCCCTTAAATAAAGTGCATCCTTATGATTTTAATTACTACTCACTAATTAAATAAAGTTATGGTTATTAATAATATAGTAATGATTAAAGATAAAGTTTATAAGTAAATATTATCCTTACAATATTATAAAAAAACTAGAAAACTCGTATTTTCCATCATAACAGACATATTCACAAAATTGAGTTTTTTTCTAATCATTTGAGTAAATACCCTTATTCTGATAATAAATATGGAGTTTATGTGAAGATATCCAGTCTATTTCAAAAATATAATCAAATTCATCTATGATATAGATGAAACATATCCCTATAAGCTTTATCTTGAGATACAATAGTCATTCAATTGAGTTTTTCTTGGATAATCAAATCATCCAGGTGGTTATTTAGTGTTATTAGAAAACTTCCAAGATATAATAAGGTCCCTAGAATAAAAATACAATGAGAAATATAGAGCTTTTGAGTGGAGGATCAGTGTACTTTAATAATCAAGATTCACTTCAATATCATAACCTACTTATACTGTGTTTATTTAATATAATTTCTCTTATTCACTTAGTTTAGGAGGTTTCTGATGCATATTATACTTATTAACCCTTAGATTATTGCAGAAATTTTAATAATACACAATGTATTTACATTTTAAGCATTGAAGTGTGGATGGATAATTAGTTGCGGCCATTATACCCTACATTGCATTGGTTAAGCTCTTAAACTCTCTTTAATAATCGTAGGATTTATGGAAAACCCTTCCACAAAAGAAATATTTCTATACACCTTTAATATATTCTTGTGTGTGATTATTCCAACATTCTTTACATGTAATAAGTTTAAAAAATATTCCTCTTTGGTATTTATCCCTATAAATTATATGAAACTCTATAAATGAATTATTTACTGAGTTTGGGTGATTTTTATGGTTCCATTTATTAATCATGACTCATCATGGATGGTTAACCATGACCATGGAATTTTTAATACAGGATTATATCGCATTTGGTTTCTCAATGGTAGAATCATTGCATTTTCCATTTCACCCATTTCTAAATATGTTCCTTTAGGATTGAACTATTACCTTACTTAAATTAATAAATGTAAATATTAAAACTATAAACTTAGAATAAATAACTCATAAATAACATGTATGACCTAACATAGGAATATCAATGTTTTAAATTAGGTTATCTATGATATTTTTTCTATTAGGTTCTCTAAACTAAATATATTCAAATCATATATAATGGTTCATAAAGAGTGTGTATATTACCAAATCCTATCCCCAAGAGTATAAAACTAGGTTTGTTGTTGGGCCTCTTTGTCGTGCACCAGGTGAAGATCGAGTTAATACCAACCCATATTTTTTAAATTATTACCCCTATGTAAACTTTTTTAGAGCAAGCACTTAGTTATTTTTATCCAAATAAAGATTTCATTGCTAGGAAAAAACAATCTATACACTTTACCAAAATTTTAGGATGTTATGATACACATAAACTTATCCTTATGGTTTTAACTAATGTTTTCTTAACCTGATACCCAAAAATAACTAAACTAGTCCCCAAAACAATTAAACCTTACCCTGATATAAATTGAGGCACCTCTAACCTTCACTCTAGAGTTTGGTTCTTAAAACAAATAGTTTATGTACTATCTTTAATACCAACTTAATAAATCGGTCTGTAAATATATATAGTTCATATCATTTCCATAAGTTAAACATTACATATCACAATAATCACATAATCTCAAGATCCAAAGGTTTATTGTCTTTGGAAATTAGCTACATAAGAATATTATTGTGAACATTTCTCTATAATCACAACATACTATATCTCTTTCTAGACATATCTTAGGTTATACCCATAATCATAACCTAGGTAATGGAAAGATAAGAAAGGGGTGTGAAGCATGATTATCATAGGGAATGGAAAAAAACATTTTTATTTTTCTAATGCAGCATAGAGTTAGACCAAGATCATCTCACTTGAGGATCATTGGAGTCAGTTTAATTTCTAATTTATAATTCCCCCAATCTAACTCTTTTTGGTTTTTATATTTGTCTCGCGGCACACAACGGGGCTGTGGGGGGAGAAACGTGCGCTACCCAACAGTTGATTAGAGAAGATTGGGTTCTGCTTAATCACTCATATCAGGTGCACCGTTTTCGCCTCGAAACGCCCCAACAGTTCCATATCCAGCAATATTTGGACCTTCTTTCCAAAGGCAGGCGTTCGTTGGGTGGTTTGACCAGTGATGATTAAGAACTCACATTAGTCGAGAGGATGGGAAGTCGAGCTCATCACACACTTTGGGGGGGGGGAATTATTGCCTGTTCTGGGACTCTCTTATAGATTTAAGAAGTATTCCTATGTTCATGAATCTTTGGTTTATACCCAATCATAGTATCCACGGATTGCTCCTGGTTGGAAATGGTCATCTTGACACAGGGGTTCGGAATCATTTCGGCCTTAGGTTTACCCTCCATAATTAGATTAATGACTCTGAGGAGTTTGGACTCATTGAGACAGTGTTGGTTTAAAGCATCTTAACTGGGCGCTCTAGAGTTTATTGTCATCCAGGGGGGACTGATAATGACTTGGGTGTCTGGATTGAACCCGTGATACGGGCATACTACATATCCTCATGAGAGGAATCAAAATCCACATAGTTCGATTTGGTATGGGGATTACACTCCAGGCTGCCCAGGGTTGGTGCAGTGAACTGCCGTGAAGATAGTAGGATCAACCAGTTTTTGGGATTGAACCGCGGGGAGGATTTCTACATACCTTGACTAGGAGACAGGGATCAAAGTCCATGTAGTTTGAATGGGAGTTTCGGAGAACCAAAGTGAATGTGGACCCGAGGGTCTGATGGTGATCGTTCTTGAACCTCTTGATGGCTTCCTACATATCCCTATGGTGGGGAATCAAATCCCACGTAGTTAGGATGGGAGTGGGGATTATGCTATGAGGAAGCCTAGGGTAATGGATTGGGGCTTACACTCTGAGAAGGCTTAGGAGAGGATTTCATGGCCGATGCTTACTCTAAGCCCACGTGATTCATGCTCGGTGTGAGAAACAAGAGGTAGTAGGGACCAGACGATCCAGTCGTGAAAGGTGCGTCTGTGGGAATTTGAGTGGGTCTTAAGCATAGTGCAGCAAAAATATTCGGGGCTTTATCCGAAATGGATGCCCATGGTGACAAAGTGCAGCGGGAGAGGGACTTGGCCCCAAAGAAGAACGGATCAGCACCCTTCCCCACTACAACCTTCCTTGGTCATGGTCGTGGGGAAGTACGGAGGTGCATGGGGGCTTCCTTCTGATGGGTACTCCACCACGCCCCAGGGAGGGAAGAAGTTCCCCATTCCTAAAAAGTGTAGGGGTCGAAAGGGAACTCCTAGGCTCGGAATCTATATTACTGTGGGAATGTGAACCCAGGAATGCTTCAGGAATCTGCTCAAGGGCTGGAGCAACCCCTTCGCCCTCACTTACCATGGGTATGTGAACTCAAAACGGAGCACTGATGTGCCTGAAGGTTACATCACACAGGTCTGGTTGCTGTGGTGGAGGCCTTGGCTCGGGGCCGATGAATGGGCCAATGAGGGGGTTGCGGAGGATTAGGTCGGATTGGAAGGATTTTATCTAGCTCAAGAAATGGGAACTCCAAAGGATCTGGTGGGCCACACAGGTGTATGAGTGGTGGCGCCCTTCATGTAGGGAGGTGTTACGTAGCTGGAGTAGCCGATCGCGAACCAGGGTGGCCCGCGGACTGGTGCGCATCACACGAACCAGGGTGGTTCACGGCTTCAGTTCCGGACCACATACCAGGTTTGTATGCGGAGGGGTCCATGTGAGTAGTGGCGGCCGAGGGAGACGCCAGTAGGGGGTTCGTCGGTCAGGGCTTCACCCGCGTAGGAGGGTGCTACGTGGTGTGATAGATCGAAAAAGGGGCATAAACTCCCTGGTCCGCGGGGGGGTGCATCCGCGGAGGGGTCAAGGTTCGTGGTTTTCTTTTCTTTATTATTTTAGGTTCGTTGTTCACCAAGTTGTTATGCATTTTTCGTTTCTTATTAATTCACTTCCAACTTCATACATGTTCTGGTTTGTGAACTTGAACTTCGCTATTTGCGAAATCATAAGCTCCTTCCTTCAAACTTCTTCCACCTGAATCTGATCGATCTCCCCAAAATTCCCCCTCTTTTCCTTCTCCTTCATCTCCTTTTATAGAGTGGGGAAAGAGATTTATATGTGGTCATGTGGTAACTTTTATGGAGTCCCATGATCAGAAACCGAGTTTATAGATGACTTGGTCAATCCGCAACTCACAGGGGGCATTGAACGCACCACCCCCACGAACCAAACTAGCTCGGGGAGTGCTCCGCAGCCACGCAGGGTTCCGCCTCCATCTCATGAACGATAGTGGATGCGGCCTGGGCCGGTTGACGCAGTCCACAGCTGGGGCGGTTTGTGATGGTGGACCGGCTTGGCGCCCATCCTGCTTCGCGCCTGTGGAGGATCCCCGCCTCCATTCCGCAAATGATAGCGGTCCGCGGAGTGGGTGCTTTATGGAACCGGCCACATACCGTTATCATTGGATTAGTTCACGGATCGGTTCATCATGTGCTATCCTTTGAGTATTCTACACACTTTTCCCCAATTATTTGGGGGGAAATTCGGTAGAATATCCCTTATATTAAAGGGGATTCTCATTCTCCTTTTCAGATTTTTTAGGACCCTACAAATGTCCCCCATCAGAATGGGGTCCGATCGGAACGAAGAGGAGGCCATTCTGATGTAGAGTGGTCCTGAAACTTGGATGGTTTGCAGTAGGGGAGTGGACTCAGCAGGGGACCACACCTATAAGTATGGGGGGCCTCCATTTGTCCTTTACCAAATTCTTCACGAAACCAGAGCTCTCTTTCTTTCTTTGTCTCTGCGTGCTTGTTTCTTTGCGAAACGGCTCATCCGCGAACTAGCTACCACTTCCGTGAACCATTCCTCGTTCACAGTCGCCTTCACCTACGGACCAATATCCCAGCCGCAAACTAACACTTTTAATTAATTAAAAAGTAAGTCATGATGGGCCTCTTAAGAACTCGCTCCGCATTTTTGATGGTTCGCGGTCTAAAACCTTCTAGTCTTTGAAAATTTCTTAAGTCTTTCGAACCTAATTATTTAAATCTGGGATTAAGATTCTGCAGACCAACCTGGTTCGTGGTTTTCTGGCCAATGCTTCGTGGGCCAGAGTACCACAGACCTCTTCCACGTAGGGTTGTTTTGCGGGATTCATTCATCGCGAACCACATTTTGAGGCCTGCTTGCGGACCTGGGCATGAAGGATCCTGGATTCATTTTCCATATGTGTGATATTTTTTTGTCCAGATTTTATTATTCCGGACTAACCATTTTTTTGGTTTTTATAATGCTGGGAGAAAACATGGTTCCCCCTCGCCCCACACCCAGGCCTGATATCGAGCCTCTCCCCATTGGTTTAAGGAGAAGTCTAGCTATGATTCATAGAGCAGAGAGCATCAAAGAGGATCCTATTCAGTCCATCATTCCTGAAGATGGTGTCTTGAAGGACCTACTCTCTCATGAGCTCCTAGGTTATCCACTATAAAATCGACTTTCTCTTTATGGCTTCGGTCTTCAAGATGAAATCCCTATCTCCCCTATCATATCAGGTCTTTCATCACCTTGCTTGGAAGCGTCGCCAAAGTGCATTTAAGAGAACCTCACCCAATCGGGGGAGAAAATATCTAATCCTAATCCAAAAGGAACTTTCATTTTGAGAGGCTCTGTCTGAACCCAAAGCAATCAGTACACACAAGACTTCTCTCAAGAAGTTGTCCTCAAGAGTTACCCCTCCATAATCACCCTGTAACACCCCGAGACTTTATGAAAAATTTTATTTTAATTTCATTAATGTCTTATGTTGTATTCTACACCAAGATTACCTTGCGCTATACGCAACACCTTATTAGCTTGCAGTATACGCAACACTATTCTTGGACCGTGTTACACACAATTTTGATAATAGTTATTTTACGCAACATTGAGTATATATATATATATATATATATTCAATGTATAAATGAAATATGGTTTGATTCTATTATATGAAACAACGAAGGATTCTTTCACAACACGCAACCCTAACTTGGCTTGGATTACACGCAATCGCGACCTTCCTCGATAGCGTGTGTTGTACGCAATACCGGGTTTTAATAAACAATGATATATTATTATAATATTGTCATTAACTAGCTGTTATGAATAGTATTAACTAAATTTTTAATTTTATAACATTATTATTCATCTTACACATTTTCTAGAACATGGTATAAGAAAAAAATAATTTTTTCGGGTAAAATAAGTATTTTTCAAAAAATGCAGTTTTGCCGCCTTTTGATGGCGCACCCACTTTAAATATAGTTTCTGACATGTTTATAAGTTCAATTTGACAAAATAAAATTCTTCTTTGAAATCAAGAAATAAAAATTTACTTTGGATAAAATTTTCATATTATTCTGGTAACTTTCACATGTTAATGAATAGTAAAAACACGCTATATTTTAATTAAAAACAACTTTTTTCATCGTAATATCTTATTAGGTTAAATTATAATATTGAATGGTTTTAAAGTATAAATAAAATATATTTTTACCATTTAATATAATGTATTTCATTATCATTGATTTTACCTTGAATTCGTAGGTTAAATCAATTCAATCTTTTGCAATGTTTTAAACAAAAAAACCCCTTTTTATTCGACAACGGGATTAATTTTAATTTAATTTCTTCAACTTCTGTGTATTGAATTTTAAAAAATGGATTCCATATTTGGAATCCGTGGGTCCAAATTATGTTTATAGGCTACTTTTTATTTTTGGAAATTATGAAAAGTAACTACGGTAAATTTTATTTACCATAGTTAAAGGTAAATTGGGTAATTAAGGGTAAATATAATATTATAAAAGTACCCTAACACATGCCAAAATTCTATTTGATGTCTAAAAGTAAACCCATATCAACTAAGTGTCGGATTAGATTCATTTTATGGACTTTTGACCATGAAAATAATTTAATTATTATTAAAACCAAAGAAAGTGACAACATGTCACTTTCTTAAATCTTATAAGTATAATAATTTTAACATAGTGATAAACATCATAAAACATCGAACATGAATAGTATCCAGAAAGATAACAAAATTATCTACATCATGAGAATTTATCTAGAATTTTTTGGGATTAAATAATTATCATTAATTGTGACACAATAGTGAGGCAGAAATTATTTATCTAGTGAAAAATTAAGAATATAGTTTTTATTAAACTAATAGTGACCATAAAAGGCACAAAAACCTGACCAAAACTTATTGGTCATGTAAATTTAAACTATAATCATCCAATCGTCGAATATTTGACCATTTGGAGTTTTATACAAGCAATTATGACACTTATATTATTTTATTTTAAATGATGCCAAAGTTGTCACCTTCATAATTTAATAAATATAACAATTTAAATATTGTTATTTTAAGATGATAAATTCAAGTAAATGTATTATTGTGAAAGGTAATATATTTATCTTCATCATAGGATTTTATTTTAAATTTTTATGCAACAAATAAGTATATTAAATAATTATAGAAAAATGATGTAGTAATTATTTTATTAAGAGATAAACCAAATAAATGGTTTTAAAAATAATAAAATAAATATTATATGAACTATTTAATGTGATCCACTAATTTTATAGATACATATTACCTTTTATTAATATATGAAAGTGTATAGTTTGAACATATCTTCTGTATATATTTTATTTAAATTCAAATAAATGAATAATGTCAAAATTGACACTATTGTTATCTTATAAAAATAACATATTATAAAATTGTTTAAAAATCACAAAAATATTTAAAAATTATAAATTTAAATTTATATGGTCTATAATGTTATAAATTAAATAATTATGGAAAATTCAAAACAAATAAGTAATTATTTGTTATAATTTAAAATTTAAAATTTTATTACCACAAATAAACTTAAATAGATTAAATAAGGATAAATCCAAATGATAAGGTTTAAAATAAGATCCAAACATGTCTAAATTTGATTGGTTGATGATATTACAACCCTATCTCATCTAATCTTAGAATATGAGTCATTGTTTGAGGTTTTTATGTGGGGTTAGATTTATTATAAATTAATATTTTTAAGAATTCCAAAGGTTCCCCTCTCCTCCCTTATAAAAAGGCACCTCCTCCCTCTCCTCCTCACACAAATTTGAGCCTTCATGCTCGGCCAACCCCTGCCAAATTATCTTCTCCACTTCCCTAGAAACATCTTAGAGGTTCTGGTCTTCTTTAAAGACCAATCTTAGTGCCCTAAGAGGAGGTTTCAAAGAGGCGTATCGAAGAAGAGGAGCTTCGGACACGTACAAAGCAAATCGGACCTAAGGTAAGGAAAATATCAGAATCTCATTTTTATCCGAGATTGTTTTTAATTTGTCATTTACTGGGGTGTCTTTTATCATCCACATCCATGTTACCTCAATATGTAATATTGTTTCCATCCACTTACAATAGTTTAAATCTAATTTTACCCTTCGGTGAGTTTTTAGTAAAGAATATGAAAGGAATCTTTTGTCATTTTTCGTACGAGGTACTTTTTGACTTTTCCGACAAAAGTACGAAGAATGTTTTTTTTAACTTATACGGCATGAATTTATTTTTAAAACATTATTTCCAAGAATCTTCCTTTACAAGTTTTCAAGTTTACTTTTAATCAACTTATTTTATTTTAAAGTCGTATGACATGTTATGAAAGGAAAAATGTTTTTGAAAAAGAAAGGATATTTTCCTCAAGAATGGAGTTCAAGTGTTTTATAAAAATTATTTTCCATCTAAGATAATAAAGGGTTCTGTTTTTATTTCTATTATTACATTGATTTGATTATGTTTTGATGGAATTATTTTTATGAATTCATTTACCTTATATGATTTGTTTTATGATGTCATGATATTTCAAGAATCTCATTTTTGTGACATGTGTTATGCGATGATGTATGATTTATGATTATGTGGAACACATAAGAAAAGATTCATTATAAGATGGGTGGGACCTATATCTCCCTCCAATTCATTGGGTAAAGATTTTATATCTCATGAGATAGACATGGCTGGAACGGTAGGTTATACCGGTTCAGTGAAACAGGACTGGAACGAGGGTGACTCGGTTCAGAAAGGGACTTTGTCCACTAAGATAGTCTTAGAAATGAGTCTTGACTAACAAGAAATGATTCTCTATGATTATGTGTGTATGCCACAAAGTTTCATGTTTTATGTTATGATTATTGTGATTACATTTCACTGTCATGATTTATTCCATGTTATGAAATTATGATCTCTTTTGCAGGTTAAGATTTCCAAAAGTTATGTGCTTGTGTATACGATGTGATTGATATTTCTTTTGTTTAAACTTACTGAGCATTTGAGATCACCCTATTATGTTTTCTTTTCCTCAGGATATAAATAAAGGTTTTAGGTATAAAAAAAAGGAAGATCTTTATGGGAGATGTTGAAGATCTTTCACCAGGATTAGAAGATTATATTCCGAGTTTCCAAAGACACTAAACTATTACAATCCTTATGTGTGTGTTTTTGTTATGTACTAAGTATTCCACAAATGTAATGTAATGTCCATGTACGTTAAGCTTCGGGTCTCTACAGTTGGTATCAGAGGAAAGGTTTAGTCAACCTTTGGAAACTAGGATGTGAAAGCGTTAGTGAGATCCCTAGAGATATTTCTAAGGTATGTCTAGGGATGTCCCTAAGGATAAGTATACGTATAAGATACAGTCCTAGAACTACGGTAACCATCATAGAATTTAACCTAAGAAGTTAGATATTGAGGATACTTCCTATTTACTATGTTGTTTTCTCTAGCATGATTTTTGCTTCTCACAAAATTATTTTTGTGTTTTAGTTAATGGAGGGAACCAAAAGGAATTCGGTTAACATTGAATCCAATGGACAAATTGGTGACTATGAGCAACAAAATTGTGTAATTCCTAGAGAGAAAGATGTTGTGATTATGCCGAATAAGCCATCGCGATATATGATTAACAAGGTGAAATTTAGTGGTATGCCTAATTCATCAAAGAAGAGGAAGATAGACTATTATGCATGTTCGCATGTTGAGGAGAATAAAGAAAGGAAGATTGAGATTTCTAAAGAAGGGAAGAAGAACCTTGAGGAATACCTCAAATGGAGGGACCGATGTTATCTGTGTAAAGAAAAGGGTCATAGAGTGACAGACTGTTATGGAGTTCAATGTCTTATTTGTGGAGAACATGGGCATTACCCAACTCAATGCCCTGACCTAAAAAGTTACTTCTAAATCAAGGAAGGACTTATTCCAGGACAATCATTGAAGTGGATGGACTGAAGTGTTTATGTATTGGTATTCAAGAATAATGTTGTTGAGTTACTTTTATGGTGTATTGAAATATTTAAGTATTGGTCTATTGTGGTTTTCAATAATTTTAAGGTACCGGTAACCATGAAAAGTGATTCAAATATTTTAGATGATATGCGCATAATTAAGGGATAGGGAGAAAATTAAATGTTTAACAGTATTCATGAGCTCAAGATTGATATAAGGACTAAGTGCTATCATGGTTTGAGTATATAGAATTTTGAGGATTTTGGTTTGTGGAAAGAGTTAAATTTTAACATCATTTATGTTTTCAATAAGGATCAATGGGTATTCATTTTTCATTAAGGTATTCACATGATTGGAATGTGACCAACAAGATATATGGGGGATAAATGATGGTATTCACATGCTTGGTTGATGACATTTCAAGTAATCATATTATTTATATTATTAGCTTGGACCGAAGTATTTCCTAAATATTGGAATGGATTATGTTGGACATAAGTTAGTATTGTTTAAGGATGTAAATTTTGATATTAGGTGATGTTATAGTAACAGAAAAAGGACAACCTGTAGGATGGACGATAGCCCAACTCGTCGGACAAGGTCGTAGGAATCGAACCCACAACCGAAGTGTGACTGGCCTTTATCGCCAACCACTGGCCTACAGGAAGTCCCTATTTAGTAGAAACTAGTTTTATTATATTAAGCAGTATGATATATGAATTATAAGTCCATTTTAGGAACCATATATGATTAATCTCACTATGGAATGACTTATGTATATTTAATAACTTTTGCTAACCTTTTGTTTGAGACAGATGGAATGACTCGTCATTCTATCACATGATCTGCTAACACTTCACGAATAACAAATTCAACTTCATTTATTTAAGAGATGAAGTGGAAATTGTTCAAGGCACGAACAACAGTGAGATTGTACCAAAATAAAGTAAGTATTTATTCTAATTCAAATTCTTCAACTTTAGGGAAACGATCTTAAAAACCAAAAATGTTGTCCTAGTGCTCTTATACTTTATTAATCAGATGGTACCTTAGATCATCACAAATTTATGGATTTGTGATTGTTGGATTTTCCATAGCCATGTCCTCTACCACTCTCCATCAAAAATTGAAGGTTAGATTTTTCTTCCATATCCATATTTTCACCTATGTTCTCCTACGTGGAAACCCCGTGATGAGTTAATTTGGGTAACCGTTACATTTCATACTTTAGTTTTAAAAGCCATATTTTGGTATTCCTTTTTACGATGTGGGTTTCTATTAAACAAACTTTCGAGTAGTAAACCATTTATAACCCCGAATAATTTCGAGGGCGAAATTCATTTTAAGGGGGGTAGAATGTAACACCCCGAGACTTTATGAAAAATATTATTTTAATTTCATTAATGTCTTGTGTTGTATTCTACACCAAGATTACCTTGTGCTATACGCAACACCTTATTAGCTTGCAGTATACGCAACACTATTCTTGGACCGTGTTACACACAATTTTGATAATAGTTATTCTACGCAACATTGAGTATATATATATATATATTCAATGTATAAATGAAATATGGTTGGATTCTGTTATACGAAACAACGAAGGATTCTTTCACAACACGCAACCCTGACTTGGCTTGGATTACACGCAATCGCGACCTTCCTCGATAGCGTGTGTTGTACGCAATACCGGGTTTTAATAAACAATGATATATTTTTATAATATTGTCATGAAATAGCTGTTATGAATAGTATTAACTAAATTTTGAATTTTATAACATTATTATTCATCTTACACATTTTCTAGAACATGGTATAAGAAAAAAATAATTTTTTCGGGTAAAATAAGTATTTTTCAAAAAATGTAGTTTTGCCGCCTTTTGATGGCACACCAACTTTAAATATAGTTTTTGACATGTTTATAAGTTCAATTTGACAAAATAAAATTCTTCTTTGGAATCAAGAAATAAAAATTTACTTTGGATAAATTTTTCATATTATTCTGGTAACTTTCACATTTTAATGAATAGTAAAAACACGCTATATTTTAATTAAAAACAACTTTTTTCATCGTAATATCTTATGAGGTTAAATTATAATACTGAATGGTTTTAAAGTATAAATAGAATATATTTTTACCATTAAATATAATGTATGTCATTATCATTGATTTTACCTTGAATTCGTAGGTTAAATCAATTCAATCTTTTGCAATGTTTTAAACAAAAAAACCCGTTTTTATTCGACAACGGGATTAATTTTAATTTAATTTCTGCAACTTCTGTGTATTGAATTTTAAAAAATGGATTCCATATTTGGAATCAGTGGGTCCAAATTATATTTATATGCTACTTTTTATTTTTGGAAATTATGAAAAGTAACTACGGTAAATTTTATTTACCATAGTTAAAGGTAAATCGGGTAATTAAGGGTAAATATAATATTATAAAATTACCCTAACACATGCCAAAATTATATTTGATGTCTAAAAGTAAACCCATATCAACTAAGGGTCGGATTAGATTCATTTTATGGACTTTTGACCATGAAAATAATTTAATTATTATTAAAACCAAAGAAAGTGACAACATGTCACTTTCTTAAATCTTATAAGTATAATAATTTTAACTTAGTGATAAACATCATAAAACATCGAACATGAATAGTATCCAGAAATATAACAAAATTATCTACATCATGATAATTTATCTAGAATTTTTTGGGATTAAATAATTATCATTAATTGTGACACAATAGTGATGCAGAAATTATTTATCTAGTGAAAAATTAAGAATATTGTTTTTATTAAACTAATAGTGACCATAAAAGGCACAAAACCCTGGAAAAAACTTATTGGTCATGTAAATTTAAACTATAATAATCCAATGGTCGAATATTTGACCATTTGGAGTATTATACAAGCAATTATGACACTTATATTATTTTATTTTAAATGATGCCAAAGTTGTCACCTTCATAATTTAATAAATATAACAATTTAAATATTGTGATTTTAAGATGATAAATTCAATTAAATGTATTATTATGAAAGGTAATATATTTATCTTCATCATAGGATTTTATTTTAAATTTTTATGAAACAAATAAGTATATTAAATAATTATACAAAAATGATGTAGTAATTATTTTATTAAGAGATAAACCAAATAAATGGTTTTAAAAATAATAAAATAAATATTATATGAACTATTTAATGTGATCCACTAATTTTATAGATACATATGACATTTTATTAATATATTAAAGCTTATAGTTCGAACATATCTTCTGTATATATTTTTTTTAATTTCAAATAAATGAATAATGTCAAAATTGACACTATTGTTATCTTATACAAATAACATATTATAAAATTGTTTAAAAATCAAAAAAATATTTAAAAATTATAAATTTAAATTTATATGGTCTATAATGTTATAAATTAAACAATTATGGAAAATTCAAAACAAATAAGTAATTATTTGTTATAATTTAAAATTTAGAATTTTATTACCACAAATAAACTTAAATAGATTAAATAAGGATAAATCAAAATGATAAGGTTTAAAATAAGATCCAAACATGTCTAAATTTGATTGGTTGATGAGATTACAACCCTATCTCATCTAAGCTTTGAATATGAGTCATTTTTTGAGGTTTTTATGTGGGGTTATATTTATTATAAATTAATATTTTTAAGAATTCCAAAGGTTCCCCTCTCCTCCCTTATAAAAGGGCACCTCCTCCCTCTCCTCCTCACACAAATTTGAGCCTTCAAGCTCGGCCAACCCCTGCCAAATTATCTTCTCCACTTCCCTAGAAACATCTTAGAGGTTCTGGTCTTCTTTAAAGACCAATATTAGTTCCCTAAGAGGAGGTTTCAAAGAGGCGTATCGAAGAAGAGGAGCTTCGGACACGTACAAAGCAAATCGGACCTAAGGTAAGGAAAATATCACAATCTCATTTTTATCTGAGATTGTTTTTACTTTGGAATTTACTGGGGTGTATTTTATCATCCACATCCATGTTAACTCAATATGTAATATTGTTTCCATCCACTTACAATAGTTTAAATCCAATTTTACCCTTCGGTGAGTTTTTAGTAAAGAATATGAAAGCAATCTTTTGTCATTTTTCGTACGAGGTACTTTTTGACTTTTCCGACAAAAGTACGACGAATGTTTTTTTTAACTTATACGGAATGAATGGATTTTTAAAACATTATTTCCAATAATCTTCATTTACAAGTTATCAAGTTTACTTTTAATCAACTTATTTTATTTTAAAGTCGTATGACAAGTTATGAAAGGAAAAATGTTTTTGAAAAAGAAAGGATATTTTCCTCAAGAATAGAGTTCAAGTGTTTTAAAAAATTATTTTCCATCTAAGATAATAAAGGGTTCTGTTTTTGACCCTATTATTACATTGATTTGATTATGTTTTGAGGGAATTATTTTTATGAAGTCATTTACCTTATATGATTTGTTTTATGATGTCATGATGTTTCAAGAATCCCATTTTTGTTACATGTGTTATGCGATGATGTATGATTTATGATTATGTGGAACACATAAGAAAGGATTCATTATAAGATGGGTGGTACCTATATCTCCCTCCAATGCATTGGGTAAAGATTTTATATCTCATGAGATAGACATGGCTGGAACGGTAGGTTATACCGGTTCAGTGAAACAGGACTGGAACGAGGGTGACTCGGTTCAGAAAGGGACTTTGTCCACTAAGATAGTCTTGGAAATGAGTCTTGACTAACAAGAAATGATTCTCTATTATTATGTGTTTATGCCACAAAGTTTCATGTTTTATGTTATGATTATTTTGATTACATTTCACTGCCATGATTTATTCCATGTTATGAAATTATGATCTCTTTTGCAGGTTAAGATTTCCAAAAGTTATGTGCTTGTGTATACGATGTGATTGATATTTCTTTTGTTTACACTTACTGAGCATTTGAGATCACCCTATTATGTTTTCTTTTCCTCAGGATATAAAGAAAGGTTTTAGGTATAAAAAAGGGAAGATCTTTATGGGAGATGTTGAAGATCTTTCACCAGGATTAGAAGATTATATTCCGAGTTTCCAAAGACACTAAACTATTACGATCCTTATGTGTTTGTTTTTGTTTTGTACTAATTATTTCGCAAATGTAATGTAATGTCCATGTACGTTAAGCTTCAGGTCTCTACACACCCTTTCTCATGTGGATCCTGATGCGGGGTGGATCCCTAGGTGGGATCTTCGGTCTGGTGCGGTTTTCTTGAATGACTGGGCCTGAGACTTATAGGTCCATCGTCATTACCGGGAATATCCCGAGTCACTGGAAGTATTCAATCTGTACTCTGCAGTGTGGGCCTCCCAGTTTTTTGTTTACCCACCATCCTTGATCTTGCCTGACCTACTTAGTCGTTGGTGTTCAAGCACTAATACTTTCCACCTTGCCCATGGTGAAGTTGGCATTAGTTTATAGGACATCTACCAATTGGGAGGGCTTTCGATCATTAGTGAAATGTATGAAGAGTTTCTTCCCACTCCTGATGCATGGGACAACGTCGAACAAGTTCCTTCATTGGTGAGGGATCTGCTGGTTATGGCGGAGCGATCATTGGGACAGGCCTTGCGTGCCCGCTCTCTTATCCCCTATAGCACCTGAATAGGGTTATTTCTGAACACCACTGGTCTTGTGCCGAAGATCAAGCGCCCCAAGACTCATCCTTCTCAACAGTCACGAATGATCCCAGGTTCCTACTGGGTGGTTCTGGAGGCGGGCGACTACCTTTAATGGGGTTACGAGGTGTGCCTCAGTGTGCCGCCTATGCTCAGTTTGGAAGGTCTATTTTCCATGTTTTTGAGTGGGTTGTTATTCCCATATCGGGATATCAACCCGAGCGTCAGGGCTTGCACCTTGATGATGCCAGCTGAGTTTGTAGGGGGCCACCCAGTGAATTGGGTCATGCCCACTTTGGCTTGTATTTATGAACTACTGAGCCACATGCAGGAGGGCAGGTCACCCTACCGTCTAATTGGGCCATTTCAATTCTTATACGACTAGATAGAGAATAATTGATGTTGTTATGATTATTTTCATAACATAGTCATCCCACTTCCTACCTTTCGTCCTATCTTGCCCGATATAGTTGGGGTTCGATTTAAGTCCATCAGTTCTGATGAAGTCATCAAGCTTCTGAGTGACTTCTCTCAGTTTCATTTCCCTCCCTACCCCACCCCTTCTGGCGTCGTGGTTGATAACCATACGTGAAGCCTGCAGGAGCGTTCTTATATGATTTCACTATGGGATGGGTTTCTGTCTGTGTGGATTGACGGGGTTTCTCTATGAGAGTTTTATGCCCCCATAATTATTCCCCCCAGTTTGGGTGTATGAAACTCTAAGTTTCCCTTCCCCCTCCCCAGCCTCAAGGATAGCACCTGGCCACTCTCCGTCAATGGTGGTTGATGCTGATGCGGGAGGGATATGACATAAGCATTCTCGTGCCTGGCATAGGAGCGGCTTCCAGCCTATCCTTAGAGAACACAAGAATGTGGGTAAAACATTATCTCAATGGTATCCTGGGGAAGGTCATCCGGAAAGTTCCCAAATCAGCAGTTATTGCGGCTGTTGTTCCTACCACACCTTCCTCATCAGCTTTGCGGGAGGAACGACTGATGGCTCGTCGGTTAAAGCAACTCAGGGGATTTTCCTCTCCCAGTCCCTCTACGTTTGAAGTTCAGATGGACCCCACCCTCTCGGGTGTGGATGAGGATGACCCTGTGGATTCGGGTCCCAGTGAGACAATTCCTGAAGTTTTTCCGGTCGATGCCGGACTTAGAAACTTGATTCCCAAGTCCGAACCGGGGTTAGAATCCTCAGAACTTCCATCTTTAGAACAATATTCTAGTGTACGCATGTCTGCACTGATCACAATGCCAGATTTCATTCCCGCGCTATCTAGTGAGGATACCGAATATCCTCATGTCATGGCGGACCACCGAGCAGTGTGCAGGTGGGCCTAGCCCCGGATTTGCGAGATTGTAACTGAAACTCCTCTGGCTGAGATGGAAACTAAAACTGAAGCTCTTCGATAACTCTTCCTAGGTTTGGTGTCCGGTGGCTTTGACTATCGGTAGTTTCATTTTCTCGCTTTCCTGGTTGTCAGGGCCCGTGAGGTAGTTTCCACTAATGAACACAAACTTTTTCACTTCACTGCCTCTCATCGCGGGACCTGATCCTTGGAGGAAGCTCTGATAAAGATCCATCAGCTGATATCAAAAGAGGGGAGCTCTCTAGATCATGTGGCCACCCTATCTACCTATTTGCATGAATGTGAAGTGTTGTAACAACCCGATATTTTATGATAAGTATTCTTTTTATTTATTTGATGTCATGTGTTTTATGCTACAACAAGGTTATCGTGTGCTATACGCAACACGGTATTAGCTTGCAGTATACGCAACACTATTCTTAGATTGTGTTACACACAATATCATGTTCTTTTGATAATAGTCATTCTACGAAACATTGAGTATATATATATATATATATATTCAATGTATAAATGAAAAATGGTTGGATTCTGTTATAACCAAACAACAAAGGAGTCTTTCAAAACACACAACCCTAACTTGTCTTGCATTACATGCAATCGCGACCTTCCTCGATAGCGTGTGTTGTACGTAATACCGAGTTTCACAAAACAACAATATGCTATTAAAATATTATTAAAACTAGCCGCTATGAATAGTAATAACCACTTTTTGAAATTTTTTAAATTTCATCTTTCAAAATGGACTTCATTTTTGGATTCAGAATATCGAAATTAGCCTATGGTGAAATTTTGGTATTTTTCTGAAAACTTTCAATTTTTGATGAATAGTGAAAACACTGGGTTACTATTTAAAATCCGACTTTTTATTTAAATAATTATTTATTTTATTTAAATTTATTTTAGGTCAAAATTGACACATAATACCTATATAAGTTCAATTTAATTCATTGGAGTCATTTTATAATAATTCTAGATATATAAAAATTTTATTGAAATTTTGACCGTCTTTTACCCACCTCCTAGGAGAATTTACAAATTTACATAAAACATAATTTTACCGCTTTTGCGAATGGAATTTCAAAAATCCGAGAGACACGGTTGATGTCATTAAGTAAAATTTGATTCAATGAATTGAAAATAATTTTTCTTAAATAGTAACTTTTTACTTTTATTACCACGGTTAAAAGTAAATAGGGTAATTAAGGGTAAAAATGATATTATTATTACCCTAACACATGTCCTAATTCAATTGGATAAGTGTAATTCGACCAAAAACAAACTTAGGAAGAAAATATGACCATTTAGGCCCACTTGGATGAGATTAGGACATTTATTATTAATTTATTTAAAGAATGGTTAAAATAGTTAAAATCAAAGATTAATAAGTAAATCATTATTAATATAGGGTTATACATAAGATAAATTCGACTATAAATATTCATTAGAAAGTTAAAAAGCTTTCCTACATAATGGTATTTTATTTTTAATTTTTAGACTTTAAATAATTTAATTTATTTATGACACAATGATGATGCAGTAATTATATTATTAATGAAATATTGACATAATTGATGTTATAAATACCCAAATAAATGTAATTTGAGACTTTTTATGAATTAAAATACTTTTATATGTTACTATGACATGTTATTATTGATTTAATTAACTTTTTACGAACTAATATTTCTGTTATGATTTTCACAAAAATCAATTACCAAATAGTGTCAAAATTGACATAAAATAGTTTTTAAAACAAATATTATATTATTAATTGTTATTTTATTCCTAAAAATATAAGGTTATGTAAAATGAATTATATAAGGTTATATATATTAATAATAAACAACTTGGGGTTCTTTTGGCTTGTTATAGTATGTTTATTAACCTTATAGTCTAAGAAAACAATAAGACACGGTAAAAGAAAAATTATTTAACATAAAGTTAAATCTAAATGATAAGGTTAAAATAGAAACCTAAACTCGTCTAAATTCTATTTTATGAGAGGATTTCGACCCATACCCACCTTATCTTCTAAATAACTCAATTTGGAGATATTAAAAACCAAATATGACTTTGTAATAAAATATTATTTTTAGTTATTCCAAAGGTGTCTCTCTCCTCCCTTATAAAAGGGCACCTCCTCCCTCTCTTCCTCACACCACATTGAGCCTTCAAGATCGTCCAAACACTTCCCATTCGCTTCTACACTTCCCTAGAAACATCCTAGAGGTCCAGGTATTCTTCAAAGACCAATTTCGGTTCCCTAAGAGGAGGTCTCAAAGAGGCGCTTCAAAGAAGAGGTAATGTCCGTTACCGATTCTTTTAACTTTATTTCTTCTTCCACTTCTTATTCTTTAGTTGTTTCATTATGAAGTAATAACATCAGTATCACTCATATACTGATATGTTATTATATGTATGAAACAACCCTATTTCACCATCTATCCATCCTACGGAAAACAAAATCACCGCACGTGCGTACGTACGGAATACCGTCTCCACACCGTGGTGTAATCTATTTTCCACCACCACCTTACCTGGATGCGTATAATGGTGTAAATAATAACTATATATTATTATTGTAAATTTATATTGATTATGAAATATTATAAATACACTCCAATACAATTCCACAATCCTGGAAATGATATCATCGCTCCTGCGTACGTACGGACTACCGTCTCCACGACGCGATGAGATTCATTCTCCATGTTAACCATTAATGAATGATTATAAAGTATATATAATAAGTAATCATGAAATATATGACATAATAATGATACTAGATTTATTTGTATATATATTTATGTCATCTAATTGATTTCATTCAATTCAATAAGGAAATGAAAACAACGTTCATGCGTACGTACGTCCTACCATCTCCATTAACGGTGTATTTCATTTCATTTAATCGATCTATCTTATATATATGTATATAATGAAATATATATTATATTTAAATAATTTTTTAAATTCTGTAATTATGTAAATCAGGATATAAGTAACAATATCAAGAACAAAAAGTCCAAACACGTACGATAAATAAAACGTTTTAACCCAAAACGCTGCTTTAACATGGAACTTACAAAAGAACGGGTAATATAAAGTCATAAGTGAACCATATATGATATCATAACAATTAATATGATTCTTTAATAAGTCAATGACATTATTTAAATCATTATAAAGGAGGTTTGGAAACGTATGAAGAATATCAGACCTAAGGTAAGGGATAATTTTTCAAATCTCATTTTTATCCGAGATTGTTTATTCGTAAGTATTTACTGGGGTTATTTCTATCAACCATTTTCATGTTTTATAAAATTATTTTCAGGTATGTTTAAAGTCATTTTTACACATTTTAAATTTTACTATATGGTATGTAAGGAATCTTTATTTTTTTTATGTTACGAGGTACTTTTTGACTTTTCCGGCAAAAGTACGAGAAGAATGTTTTTTTAACTTATACGGCATGAAAGGATTTTTATGGTTTTATAAAGACTTATTTTGATGAAGCTTCCTCCCAAATATTTCATGACTATTTTCAACAAAATCCTTTTCTATTAAAATCGCATGACATTTTGTGGAAAGAGAATTATTTTAAAGAAGAAAGGATATTTTCCTCAAGAATTCATTTCAAGTGTTTTATCAAAACCATTTTTCATCTAAGATGACATTATTTCATTTGTTTATGTTTCAAGTATCATGTCTCTATGATTTACATGGTTTCACTTTTCTTATTATTAAATGATATCCATTTATTTTATATGGATTATGCGATTATGGGATGATGTTTATGAAACCCATTTTATTCATTGGGTTATTATGAATGATGTATGTTTATTTTGTGGCACAAGTAAGAATGATTTCATTATGAGATGGGTTGGACCTATATCTCCCTCCAATTCATTGGGTAAAGATTTATATCTCATGAGATATACATGGATGGAATGGTAATTTAATCTGGTTCAGTGTTACAAGACTGAAACTAGGAGTGAAATCGATTCAGAAAGAAACTTTGTCCACTAAGATGGTCTTGGCAGCAATGCCTTGGCTACTATCGAAATCATAACATGTGCTGAATGGTTGCCACATTTACATGTTTTATTCCCATTATATTTTATCATGGTTTATGTTCCATTATGAAATAGGCCTTACTTACTTCCATGATTTATGTCTTTGCTCAAGATTTTTATGTTTGAGTTTCTTATTCAAGTTTTTGCTTCGAAATGTTTATGGATTGTTTTATGTTATCTGTGTTTCCCCTTACTGAGCATTTGAGCTCACCCTTTTTATGTTTTATTTTCCCCAGGAAATAAAGAAAGGTTTTAGGTAAGGAAACAAAAAGTGGAAGATCGTTATGGGCGTTGTTGAAGATATTTCAACATGATTAGAAGTTTATATTCCGAGTTTCCAAAGACACTAAACTATTACGGTCTTTGTGTGTCTGTTTTTGTTATATATTAAGTATTCCACAAAAGTAATGTAATGTCCATGTACTTCAAGATTTGGGTCTCTACAGTTGGTATCAGAGGAAAAGAAGGTAGGAATGAATCTGATCCTTGGGAACTCTCACATGTAAGCGTTGGACGAAGCATGGCACTCCGCCCAAGGGCTTCATGAGGAAATGGATACCACTCGGAATGGTGGTGTGTCCCGCCCAGGGGGTGTATCCTCCCATGGAGTGCCCTGATAGGTATCAATTATAGTCCACTGGAAGTAATTCCAGACTGTTATAGTTGGAATCCGAGGAAAGGTTTAGTCAACCTTTGAAAACTAGGATGCAAGAACTTTAGTGAGATCCCTAGAGATATTTCTAAGGTATGTCTAGGGATGTCCCTAAGGTTAAGTATAAGTATAGGTTATAGTACTAGAATTATGGTAACCTAATATGTTAGATATTGAAGGTACTCCACCTTTATTATGTTGTTTTCCCTAGCATGATTTTTGCCTCTCACACTATTCTTTTTGGGTTTTAGATGATGGATGGAACCTGAAGGAACTGTGTTGATCAATGTAATGGACAATGCAATGATTGTCCTCCTGAACAAACAAATTTTACGGGAGATGGAGTGAAAAATATTATTGCTATACTTAAATAAGCTATGAATCATTGTTGACTTCCATATGAGCAGAGAAGGGAACAATATTTTTTTGAGTCCTTCATGAGGCAATTCCCACCTTCTTTTAGTGGGTATTCTGATTCACTTGTTGCAGAACAATGGATCAGTACCACTGAAATGATATTTCCAGTTCTTCAATGTTCTGAACATGATAAAGTCATCTTTGCAGTATATCGTTTGGAACGTGAAGCTGATCAATGGTGGAATCTTATTAAGAATACAAGGACAAGAGATTAAATTGATTCCATGGAATGGGACGAGTTCAAGAACTTATTTTTCAATAAGTACTTCCCTTATATTCTTCGAACAAAGACGGAGAAGAATTTTCTTGAACTAAAGCAAAAGGATGATGAATCTGTTGGTATATACGAAGCGAATTTTACAAGTCTTGCAAGGTATTCATCTGGCTTTATCATCCAACCTGAAAGTAAAGTTGATCGATTCTTTAGTGGCTTAAAACCAAATCTTCGAAGGGAATTAGCTATAAGAGACTTCAGTAGCTATGAAGTAATTGTGCGTTGTGCTATCAAGGTAGATATGGAAGTTGGTGTTACATATTCATCTCATGGTTTTGACAAGAAACGAAAGATGGAGTTCAAGGAGAAATCTCATAATAATGGTGAAAAGAAGATGAATGTTTCCTTATTCTCAAAGTGTGGAAAGAATCAGGGTGGAGATTGTCTTAAAGGAACTACAAAATGTTTTATGTGTGGAAAAGATGGTCATCAAGCATCTGAGTGTCGAAGTAATGGAAGAAAGGTTGCTAATGTTGTGAATAAAGAAAAGACTGCAGAGAACACACCACCAACACTTCAATACTTCAAGTGAAATGAAATAGGGCATTATGCTAATCAATGCCCTAATCCAAGGGTTAATGATGATCGACATGAGCAGCCACTTAAGGCAAGGGACAAAGGGAAGTCACATGCGATCACTATTGGCAATGTTGAATATGAAAAAGACTTGGTGGAATGATTAAGTGTTTATGTAATGGGATCCCAAAATAATGATGCATATAGTATCGTGGAATATTGGAATATTTATGTATTGGTCTATTGGGGTTTTCAATAATTTTATGGTACCGATAACCATGGAAAGTGATTGAGATATTTTTGATGATATGCGCATATTGAAGGGATAAGGAGAAAATGAAATGTTTGACAGTATTCATGAGCTCATGACTGATATAAGGTAATAGGTATATCATGGTTTGAGTATATAGAATTTTGGGGTTTTGGTATGTGGAAAGAGTTAACTTTTGACAGCACACATGTTTTCACTAAGATTCAATGCGTATTAATTTTTCAAGATAATACATGATTAAGGCCTTCGATTGTTTGGAATGTGACCAACAAGACATATCTTATGATATATGGGGAATCAACGATGGTATTAAAATGCTTGTTATATGTTTCTCTGGTAATCATTTTCACTATATTATGAGAGTGCACTGCAGTATTATGGATAAGCCTAATGATTGGAATGGATTATATTGGACATAAGTTAGTATTGTTTAAGGATAGAAGTTTTTTCATTATTATTGATGGGATGTTATAATAATGTAGTTTTAGAAAAAGTACAACCTGCAGGATGGGCGACAGCCCATCGTGTCGGACAAGGCTGTGGGAATCGAACCTACAACTGAATTGCAACTAGCCTTTATCGCATACCACTGGCCTACAGGAAGTCCCCGGTTAGTGGAAAGTAGTTTTATTTTATTAAGCGGTATGATATATGAAGTATAAGATCATTTTTGGAATCATGTACGATTAACCTCACCATAGATGGACTTATGTATATTTGATAACTTTTGTTAACCTTTTGTTTGAAATAGATGGAATGACCCATCATTCTATCACATGATCTGTTAACACTTCAAGAATAACAAATTCAACTTCATTTCTTTAAGAGATGAAGTGGAAATTGTTCAAAGAACGAACAACTGTGAGATTGTACCAAAATAAAGAAAGTATTTATTCTAATTTAAATTCTTCAACTTTAGGGAAGTGATCTTGAAAACCAAAAATGTTGTCCTAGTGCCCTTATATCCAATGAATCAGATGGTACCCTAGATCATCCCAAATTTATGACTTTGTGATTGTTGGATTTTTCATAGCCATGTTCTCTACCACTCTCTATTAGAACATGAAGGTTAGATTTATCTTCCATATACATATTTTCACCTATGTTCTCCTATGTGGAAACCCAGTGATTAGTTAATTTGAGTAACCGTTACGTTTCATACTTTAGTTTTTTAATCCAAGTTTTTGTATTTCATTTTACGATGTGGGTTTCAATTAAAGAAACTTTCAAGTAGAAAACCATGTATAACCCTGACGAATTTCGAGGGAGAAATTCATTTTAAGGGAGGTAGAATGTAACAACCTGATATTTTATGATAAGTATTCTTTTTAATTTATTTGATGTCATCTGTTTTATGCTACAACAAGGTTATCATGTGTTATACACAACACCGTATTAGCTTGCAGTATACGCAACACTATTTATAAGGCCCCAGCCTTAAACCTTACTTAATCTTGAGTTATTACAAGATTACACATTGACGATCCTTTCAGGTTTAGAGTTTTAGAGAATTAGATCATGAAACTTGCATTAAATTCCACATTTAAACAAAGTGGTTACATAAAAGATAGTATTCATTCTTCCCATCAATGGAAACATATTTAAAATATAACACGGATTCTTTCTTGACACATCCTTCATACTATCATCACATCATGTACCTTTCCCCTGACCTGTGAAAAACATTTCAAAAACTTGGGATGAGCATAAAAAGCTCAGTAAGAGTTATAAACATATGGAAAGGAAACATGAGTTCATATATACATTAGAATGAAATCACACTTTACCCATAAAACATAGGCATATCAAATCATGAATAAATCATAGAAAACATAATACATAAAGGTAACTTGAGGCATTCATAACATTCTTAAGTAGGGAGTAACCCTCTTGGTTACATTTGTAATACCCATCACAGTATATTCCCTAAATCTCTTCGGAGAAACCTTAACGTTTCACTCCTTTGCGTTACCCAATGCATTGGAGAGCTATATCGGGCTCACCCGCCCTTAGTTTGTCATGGAACCACCTGTTTTCATAACAATGCCCAAGAACCATAACATAAATGTGTCACATAAAACATGAATAAAGGAAACATAACACTTCCACATTTCAATCACAATATAAAATTTTAGTATATTGAAATAATGAATCCATTCAAAAAGAAACCATTTCCAAAACCATTTAAAACATTTAATAAAGAGATTTTTGGATCAAAGTGTCCCATACCACCTTGAAGCTTAAAATTTTAAACCATTAATATCCATATAAATAAATCCTTAAAACCATTTTGAAAACATGGATATTAATAAGAACAAATAATTAAAACATTTAAAATGATATTTTGGTTAAAGGGGTTTTACCAAAATTAGAGACACTTGAATACAATAATTGAGGAATAACATTTAGTCAGAACTTTATAATATCATGAGAATAAATGGATTCATGATATAATACTCCAAAGGACAGTATATACACCATATAAGAGTGAATTGGTTCATAACAACAATTAACCCTCAATAGAAATGTCAAATGTGATGAAATCCCTTATAAAGAAGGTATCCTTAAATTAAGGACAAATCAATCTCAAAAATATGTGTGAAAAATATAAATACACCCAATATAAGTTGATATTAAGTGTAAAAAAATAAAAGGTCATTCACACATATTCAATGGATGACATATTCAATGACTACATGTTGAACCCAAAGAAATCGAAATTGGGTTAAAAATTTCCCTTGACAGCCTAACGGCATCACATAAAAATGAGTTGATGAGAGATAAAAAGTGTATCTCATCACTTGGACATAAAATTTACATCAATAAGGATATATGAGAACATATCCCAACATAACAATATGTAAATTAAAAGACCCAACAAAAGAAGTCTTTTAAAAAAGAGGAGGGTGAAAGGTTCCCTTACCGACTTGGGTATCTTTCAAAACATACACCCCATGAAATAAGGACAATAGATAATTGATGTAAATAATCATAAACGAAAGTATATTACACAAAAAGTAGAATAATGGGCAGTACATACACCACTCGATGGAATTTTTGGCAAATGTAGCATAAATCTCACGGGAATAAAAGTGAGATGAAAAATCCCTTACGAAAACTCGGCAGCCTAACGGCGCCACATAAAACATCCGAATATGGATTGATGAGATCAAATAGGGAATATCATCACATTACAATAAAATTTACATCAAGAGGAATATAAAATAACATCCCCAAACATTACAAAGAGGATCTTAAAAGAAGTGACATAAAGGAGAGTACTTAAAAAGAAAGAGAGAGGTTAGATCTCTTACGAAAGTTCGGCAGCCTAACGGCGCCACCCAAAACATCCAAAATGGATTGATGAGAGAGAATAGGGTCTCTCATAACATTAACATAAAAATTGAAGTAAGTTTAATATAAAAGATCATCCCAATAACAAGAAAGATGATCTTTAAAAGGAATGACATAAAAGTGTGTACTTAAAAAGAAAGAGAGGAGTAGGATCCCTTACCTCGGGTCCGACTTGACTCGATCGTTCTTTAATCTCCTGAATAATAAACTTTTGAGTTAATTTATACTTCCTTAAAAACTTTTTTCAAGTTCATTATTCCTTTTATATCACTTATTACCATGTAATAAACATTATGTAATCATTTAAGTTAATAATATTTGTTTTGTCGATATTTGGTTCTTAAGTCGAAAGTGGACTTCTTACAATTACATGTTGTTTGTGTGGCCAAATGTTTATTATATCCAGAATTGTATTCATGATTTAGATATCATATATGTCATATATATCCAGTACATGCATGCATTTATAACATTACATAATCATTTAGAGGTAAGAAATGAAATGCACCGTTCATGGAGACGGTAAGCCGTATGTACGCAGGAACGCTACTTTCATTTCTATTTCGTATTTTATAGAATGGAATAATAATGATATAAAGGTATATTATAATTCCAGTATAATATCATATATAATATCATATTTCTATCCTTTATACTTCCCACATATGGTATTTAACGAATCAAATCACTTTGAGGGGGCGGTAGTCCGCACTTCCTTAAATGAAGATATCGCGTTTACCCATAATGGAAACCAAAAAAGTATGCCCAAAATGAAACAAAAACAGAAGCTTAAGTTAAACATAAACATATTATATATCATATATAAAAATAGTGACATCATAATGGCCACTTTTGAAGGTGTTAAATGAGTATTGAACAATCATCGTTTCGGGAGGCAGAATTTCGCCATCCACGGAAACCGTATGTTCTTTAACCATTTGATGTAGTTGTGTGAGAGTGTAGCTTGAATAAATCTTATAACAACATCCTAGTATATTGAAGATACTGGTTTTGTTACAAAAGAAGTAAATAAAAATAGTTTAGGGGGTTGGAGAAGCAAAATAAAACAAATGAACATGAGAGAATGAATTACCTTTAAAAGTTTAACTCCTTTTGATTTGAGCCTAAAGGCTTCCTTTGAAAGGCTTATGCCCAAAGGGAATCCTCTAGGATGAGGAGAGGGATGTGGAGAGAGTAAATGGGCAGCGTTTGGCTGAGCCAAAGGCTTGAGGAGTGTGTGAAATGAGGTAGAGGTGGGGGCCTTTTATAAGAGGAGAGGAGGGGTACTTTTGGAAAGTAAGAAATATTAATTTATTTGAAAATGTGTTTCGGTTTTAAAAGGTCCCACATTGATATAATTCGTGGATAAGGTGATAAGGTTTCGAAATACACCCATCCAATAAGTTTTTGACATGTGTAGGTCATAGAGTTTACATTCTCTTCTCATTTTATTTAAATCGTCAAATAATGATGTCATCGCTGCATCTTTATGATGTCATAAATAATTTAATTTATTTAATGTCTAAAAATTATAAGAGAATTACTATGATGTAGGAAATATTTTTATATTTCCAATTACTATTTATAATAAAAAAATATGACTTGTATAACCCCACTTAAAAATTGTTTTAGTAAAACATATCATGTTTGTGTCATTTTTACTTTTACATTAAATAAAAAGTTATTTATGTCATTTCCCAACCAAAGTGGCTCCATGGGGTCCCCAAGTTGACCCATGGCTTGTCTTGGTCGGCCATTACACATCCAATGAGGTTAGGACATGTGTCAAGTTCATTTCATATTATTAAAACATTATTTTTACCTTAAACTACACTAATTACCTCTAATCGCGATTAAAAACTTAATAAGTTACTATTCACCAAAAAATTATTTTTATCCCATTGAACCACATTTTACTTATTAATGAAAACCATGTATGTCGGATTTTTGAAATTCAAAACACAAAGATGGAAAATTTTCATTTAAACGGAAAAATCAGTTTTTATAAGTACCACTTAGTGGTGTCACTATTCATCAAAAATTGATGTTTTTCAGAAAAATACCAAAAATTTACCCTAAGCTATATTTGATATTCTGAATTCAAAAATGAAGCCTATTTTACAAAATTCAAAACATATAAGTCACATTAATTAATTTAATAATTAATTCCCGCCGTCAGAGCAAATAGCGTGTTTTTATGAAACAATAAGTATCAAAAGATTGACACTGGTTTAAGTCTATTTTCAAAGTGAAATTAATTCCAACGACCACTGTTGGATTTAATGGTAAAAATATATTCTAATTTCACTTTAAAACCAATTCAAAAGATAATCTAATCATATAAATAAATTAGATTAAAAAGAGGTTTTGAATAAAAATACAACATTTACACTATTCATTAAAAAAATGAACTTTATCGGAAAGATACCAAAAATTTACACAAAGTAAATTTTGATGTCCTGATTCTTAATAAGAGTTTTATTTGGTCCAAAAGAATGTTTAATAGTGAACAAAACTATATTTAATGATGGTTCAACATCAAAAGGTGATAAGTGAACCTTTAGTGAAAACTAGGGCATATACGCCTAAAATTGAATTCTTTCCGTATTTTAAGCCTCTATCCTTTATTGGATAAATGTAAAAACATTTAAAAACATATATAATCATATTTTAGTTATTTCTATCCATTCCCTCCATTACAACGGCTACATGTTAACTACCATTTAAAATAATATTATTTTATTATTAGAGTGCAACGTAAGATTCCTAAGAAACTAATTGTTGTGTGTTGGGTACGCCATCGAGCATAGCATCCACTTTAAAGTCATATTAATATTTTATTCACAAATATGGATAAATATGAAAATGTCATATTCTTTATTTACCTGGGGTGTTACATCCTTCCCCCTTTTGGTAATTGCGTCCTCGCAATTTTTAAAATTGAGCTTGGAAACATCCTTGAACGTCCCACATCGGAACAAGAGTCGGTAAAACAATCACTTTAAAATAAAGGAAGATAAGTACAGAGGTCACCCGAGTTAACCCATACTAGGATTCCATGTAGAAAAACATGGACATGGAAGAAAAGGCAAAGGGTCATGTTCTTGAGGGAGAGTGATAGTAAACATATCTAGGAGAAAGTTAACAATGAGAAAATCACAAACTTGTGATGGGTTAAATGGTATTCGATTCCCCAGTAGGAAAAGATAATAGAAAAAATTTTTGTTTTAAGTTACTTTTTATTGAGGAATATATTCATAAGGAAACATAATCACTTATCATGTTGACTTTCAACTTTTACTAGATTCCTTAATCAAACTCATATTTTTTCCAAAAGACGAGTATTTAGGGAGACTTGTTCACATTAAGAGTACTATAATAAACTTCTAGAGAATCACCTTATCCACAAAAGAGAACTATATACATCCCATGTATTTAGTCTTTAACCAAAAACAAAACCAAAAAGGTTAGTACAAGGTCAGATAATCTAGAAAAGGATAACCCATTAAAAAGAAAATCCATGCTTAATCTCTAAAATTTGTCCAACAAAACCCAAAGTTCAACGAGGACCATCCGATAAACAATTTGTCCATAAAATTCTTCAAAGTAAACCAATATAAGATTGAAACAAAAATATTTTAAGGATTTAGTCACATAGTCTTCCAAGTTAAATCGTAACATTTATCTCCAAAAAACATCAGTTGCTCCTAAAGTCTCGTATTGAAAAGTAATTAACCTAATCACATATCCTCCATGATAGGTTAATCATTTTCATAAATAACTCAAAATCAACTTACTCTTAATTTATAAAATCATCTAACTAAAAAGAATCGGTCAAACTAACCAGGGACTTCACATAGTCCAGTGGAAGGCGATAAATACCAGTTGCACTTTGGTTGTGGGTTCGATTCCCGCAGCTTTGTCCGACTCGACGGGTAGTCACACGGTCTACGTGTTGTCCTTTTTCCAAAATTATATAATTCTCAAATCATTCCCCAAAAAGGGATAAAATCATCAAAAATAACCATAACATAATTTAACCTCAATTTTATCTCATGCCTTTCACTTTAATCATAAAATATAGTAACCCATAATTACCTCAAAAGTAAGGATCATATAAACCCAAATGTTTCTTTATAACTATGTCCACAAAAGAAAAGATAACTATTACTTGAATAAAATTTTCCTATATTAAACATCAGGGTTAAACATAATATAAAAAGTCTTCTAATGTAACCCCATCATCAAAAGAGACTTAATACTCTTAAGAATTTCACCATAACTCTTGAAGCCCTTATATGTTGACATCTTACTCATTCAACATTCTTCATGATCCATTATCCATTCATTTCCATCTTATTCCAAAAAACCTCTTTCCTACAAAAAAAATCATGAATCATATCCTAAGATTCCAAAATAGGAAAAAAAATAGTCATGAAATAGTACATACCTTTGATTGGTCATTGTCAGTTTCTTCATCCTCAATCGGAATGGCATTAGGTATTGGTAAACGAATATTGGTACGCCCTTGGTGACCCCATTCACAAAACTTCTTCATAGGACATGTGTTTGCATAATGACCATGCACACCACATTTAAAACATTCAATTGATCCCTCAAAAAGAACTTCTTTCCCTTTCCTCGAGTCAACTGGATGCTTCCTTTTACCATGGCAAGTTCTTGCTTTATGACCTTCATTTCCACATCTATAGAATATTTTTGTCCCTTTGAAACATTTTCCTAGGTGTTTCTTTCCACATCTTTGACACATAGGTTTTTGAACAAACTTACCTTTATGATTATTACATGTACTTCCGTAGGGATTTCTCTCTTGCATATATGATTCCTTAGAGAAATCCCCAAGGTTTAGGTGGTCAATCATGACTCCAAATAGTTGGTTGAGGATAATCACAAGAGTTCTCATTGAACCTCCCATATCATTCAGTTTCTTGCTCAAAAAACTGTCACAGTTTCCTTCACATCCACTGTTACTTTGGTGCCTGCTAGATCCAACCATTTACTAAAACCAAAAAGGTCAGTGTGAGTATATCAACAAAACCATCATGTAATAATGAGTAAGATAAACACTAAGATATAATTACTCATTCACTTTATCTAATTTAGGACGCTTTCTGAAATCCTAACCATTATGGTAATGTCACTTATGCTTAAAGAATACCCTAACCTCTAAAGTTATCTAAACCGACCTTTGATACCAACTATAAGGCCCCAGCCTTAAACCGTACTTAATCTTGAGTTATTACAAGATTACAAATTGAGGATCTTTTCAGGTTTAGAGTTTTAGAGAATTAGATCATGAAACATGCATTACATTCCACATTTAAAAAAAGTGGTTACATAAAAGACAATATTCATTCTTCCCATCAACGGAAACATATTTAAAATATAACACGGATTCTTTCTTGACACATCCTTGACACTATCATCACATCATGTACCTTTCCCTTGACCTGTGAAAAACATTTCAAAAACTTGGGATGAGCATAAAAATCTCAGTAAGAGTTATAAAAATATGGAAAGGAAACATGAGTTCATATATACATTAGAATGAAATCACACTTTACCCATAAAACATAAGCATATCAAATCATGAATAAATCATAGAAAACATAAGACATAAAGGTAACTTGAGGCATTCATAACATTATTACGTAGGGAGCAACCCTCTTGGTTACGTTTGGAATACCCATCACAGTATATTCCCTAAATCTCTTCGGAGAAACCTTAACATTGCACTCCTTCGCGTTACCCAATGCATTGGAGAGCTATATCGGGCTCACCCGCCCTTAGTTTATCACGGAACCACCCGTTTTCATAACAATTCCCAAGAACCTTAACATAAATGTGTCACATAAAACATGCATAAAGGAAACATAACATTTCCACATTTCAATCACAATATAACATTTTAGTATATTGAAATAATGAATCCATTCAAAAAGAAACCATTTCCGAAACCATTTAAAACATTTAATAAAGAGATTTTTGGATCAAAGTGTCCCATACCACCTTGAAGCTTAAAATTTTAAACCATTAATATCCATATAAATAAATACTTAAAACCATTTTTAAAACATGTATATTAATAAGAACAAATAATTAAAACATTTAAAATGATATTTTGGTTAAAGGGGTGTTACCAAAATTAGAGACACTTGAATACAATAATTGTGGAATAACATATAGTCAGAACTTTATAATATCATGAGAATAAATGAATTCATGATATAATACTCCAAAGGACAGTATATACACTATATAAGAGTGAATTGGTGCATAACAACAATGAACCCTCAATAGAAATGTCAAATGTGATGAAATCCCTTATAAAGAAGGTATCCTTAAATTAAGGACAAATCAATCTCAAAAATATGTGTGAAAAATATAAATACACCCAATATAAGTGGATATTAAGTGTAAAACAATAAAAGGTCATTCACACATATTCAATGGATGACATATTCAATGAATACATGTTGAACCCAAAGAAATTGAAATTGGGTTAAAAAGTTCCCTTGACAGCCTAACGGCATCAAATCAAAATGAGTTGATGAGAGATAAAAAGTGTATCTCATCACATGGACATAAAATTTACATCAATAATGATATATGATAACATATCCCAACATAAAAATATGTAAATTAAAAGACCCAACAAAATAAGTCTTTTAAAAAAGAGGAGGGTGAAAGGTTCCCTTACCGACTTGGGTATCTTTCAAAACATACACCCCATGAAAGAAGGACAATAGATCATTGATGTAAATACTCATAAACAAAAGTATATTACACAAAGATTATAATAATGGGTAGTACATACACCACTCGATGGAATTTTTGGCAAATGTAGCATAAATCTCACGGGAATAAAAGTGAGATGAAAAATCCCTTACGAAAACTCGGCAGCCTAACGACGCCACATAAAACATCCGAATATGGATTGATGAGATCAAATAGGGTATCTCATCACATTACAATAAAATGTACATCAAGAGGAATATAAAAAAACATCCCCCAACATTACAAAGAAGAGCTTAAAAGAAGTGACATAAAGGAGAGTACTTAAAAAGAAAGAGAGAGGTTAGATCTCTTACGAAAGTTCGGCAGCCTAACGGCGCCACTCAAAACATACAAAATGGATTTATGAGAGAGAATAGGGTCTCTCATCACATGAACATAAAAATTACAGTAATTTTAATATAAAATATCATCCCAATAACAGGAAAGATGATCTTTAAAAGGAATGACATAAAAGTGTGTACTTAAAAAGAAAGAGAGGAGTAGGATCCCTTACCTCGGGTCCGACTTGACTCGATCGTTCTTTAATCTCCTGAATAATAAACTTGAGTTAATTTCTACTTCCTTAAAAAACTTTTTCAAGTTCATTATTCCTTTTATATCACTTATTACCATGTCATAAACATTATGTAATCATTTAAGTTAATAATATTTGTTTTGTCGATATTTGGTTCTTAAGTCGAAAGTGGACTTCTTACAATTACATGTTGTTTGTGTGGCCAAATGTTTATTATATCCAGAATTGTATTCATGATGTAGATATCATATATTTCATATATATCCAGTACATTCATGCATTTATAACATTACATAATCATTTAGAGGTAACAAATGAAATGCACCGTTCATGGAGACGGTAAGCCGTACGTACGCATGAACGCTACTTTCATTTCTATTTCGTATTTTATAGAATGGAATAATAATGATATAAAGGTATATTATAATTCTAGTATAATATAATATATAATATCATAGTTCCATCCTTTATACGTCCCACATATGGTATTTAACGAATCAAACCACTTTGAGGGGGCGGTAGTCCGCACTTCCTTAAATGAAGATATCGCGTTTACCCATAATGGAAACCATAAAAGTTTGCCCAAAATGAAAAAAAAACTGAAGCTTAAGTTAAACATAAACATATTATATATCATATATAAAAATAGTGACATCATAATGGCCACCTTTGAAGGTGTTAAATGAGTATTGAACAATCATCGTTTCGGGAGGCAGAATTTCACCATCCACGGAAACCGTATGTTCTTTAACCATTTGATGTAGTTGTGTGAGAGTGTAGCTCGAATAAATCTTATAAAAACATCCTAGTATATTTAAGATACTGGTGTTGTTACAAAAGAAGTAAATAAAAATAGTTTAGGGGATTGGAGAAGCAAAATAAAACAAATGAACATGAGAGAATGAATTACCTTTAAAAGTTTAACTCCTTTTGATTTGAGCCTAAAGGCTTCCTTTGAAAGGATTCTACCCAAATGGAATCCTCTAGGATGAGGAGAGGGATGTGGAGAGAGTAAATGGGCAGGGTTTGGCCGAGCCAAATGCTTTAGGAGTATGTGAAATGAGGTAGAGGTGGGGGCCTTTTATAATAGGAGAGGAGGGGTACTTTTGGAAAGTAAGAAATATTACTTTATTTGAAAATGTGTTTCGGTTTTAAAAGGTCCCACATTGATATAATTCGTGGATAAGGTGATAAGGGTTCGAAATCCACACATCCAATAAGTTTTTGACATGCGTAGTTCATAAAGTTTACATTATCTTCTCATTTTATTTAAATCGTCAGATAATGATGTCATCGCTGCATCTTTATGATGTCATAAATAATTTAATTTATTTAATGTCTAAAATTTATAAAAAAATTACTATGATGTAGTAAATCTTTTTATATTTCCTATGACTATTTATAATAAAAAAATCTGACTTGTATAACCCCACTTAAAAATGGTTTTGGTAAAACATATCATGTTTGTGTCATTTTTACTTTTACATTAAATAAAAAGTTATTTATGTCATTTCCCAACCAAAGTGGCTCCATGGAGTCCCCAAGGTGACCCATGGCTTGTCTTGGTCGGCCATTACACATACAATGAGGTTAGGACATGTGTCAAGTTCATTTCATATTATTAAAACATTATTTTTACCTTAAACTACACTAATTACCTCTAATCACGATTAAAAACTTAATAAGTTACTATTCACCAAAAAATTATTTTTATCCCATTGAACCACATTTTACTTCTTAATGAAAACCATGTATGTCGGATTTTTGAAATTCAAAACACAAAGATGGCAAAATTTCATTTAAACGGAAAAATCAGTTTTTATAAGTACCACTTTGTGGTGTCACTATTCATCAAAAATTGATGTTTTTCAGAAAAATCCCAAAAATTTACCCTAAGATATATTTGATATTCCGAATTTAAAAATGAAGTCTATTTTAAAAAATTCAAAACATATAAGTCACATTAATTAATTTAATAATTAATTCCCGTTGTCAGAGCAAATAGCGTGTTTTTATGAAACAATAAGTATCAAAAGATTGACACTGGTTTAAATCTGTTTTCAAAGTGAAATTAATTCCAACGACCACTATTGGATTTAATGGTAAAAATATATTCTAATTTCAATTTAGAACCAATTCTAAAGATAATCTAATCATATAAAAAAATTAGATTAAAAAGTGGTTTTGAATTAAAATACAACATTTTACACTATTCATTAAAAAATGAACTTTATCGGAAAGATACCAAAAATTTACACAAAGTAAATTTTGATGTCCCGATTCTTAATAAGAGTTTTATTTGGTCCAAATTAATGTTTAAGAGTGAACAAAACTATATTTAATGATGGTTCAACATCAAAAGGTGATAAGTGAACCTTTAGTGAAAACTAGGGCATATACGCCTAAAATTGAATTCTTTCCGTATTTTAGGCCTCTATCCTTTATTGGATAAATGTAAAAACATTTAAAAACATATATAATCATATTTTAGTTATTTCTATCCATTCCCGCCATTACAACGGCTACATGTTAACTACCATTTAAAATAATATTATTTTATTATTAGAGTGCAACGTAAGATTCCCAAGAAACTCGTTGTTGCGTGTTGGGTGGGCCATCGAGCATAGAATCCCCTTTAAAGTCATATTAATATTTTATTCACAAATATGGATAAATATGAAAATGACATGTTCTTTATTTACCTGGGGTGTTACACTATTCTTAGATTCTGTTACACACAATTTCATGTTCGTTTGATAATAGTCGTTCTACGCAACGTTGAGTGTATATATATATATATATATATATATTCAATGTAAAAATGAAAAATGGTTGGATTCTATTATAAAAAAACAATAAAGGAGTCTTTCACAACATGATACCCTAACTTGGCTTGCATTACATGCAATCGCGACCTTCCTCGATAGCGTGTGTTGTACGTAATACTGAGTTTCACTAAACAACGATATGCTATTAAAATATTATTAAAACAAGCCATTACGAATAGTAATAACCACTTTATGAAATTTTGTAAATTCCATCTTTCAAAATGGACTTAATTTTTGGATTAGAAATATCGAAATTATCCTAGGGTGAAATTTTGGTATTTTTATGAAAACTTTCAATTTTTGATGAATAGTGAAAACACTGGGTTACTATTTAAAAACCGAATTTTTATTTAAATAATTATTTATTTTATTTAAATTTATTTTAGGTCAAAATTGACACATAATAACTATATAAGTTCAATGTAATTTATTAGAGTCATTTTATAATAATTATAGATATATAAAAATTTTATTTTACATTTGACCGTCATTTACCCACCTCCTAGGACAATTTGTAAATTTACATAAAACGTAATTTTACTGCTTTTTTGAATGGAATTTCAAAAATCCGAGAGACACGGTTTATGTCCGTAAGTAAAATGTGGTTAAATGAGATTAAAATATTTTTTGGTGAATAGTAACTTTTTACTTTTATTACCACGGTTAAAAGTAAATAGGGTAATTAAGGGTAAAAATGATATTATTATTACCCTAACACTTGTCCTAATTCTATTGGATAAGTGTAATTCGACCAAAAACAACTTTAGGAATAAAATATGACCATTTAGGCCCACTTGGATTAGATTAGGACATTTATTATTAATTTATTTAAAGAAGGGTTAAAATAATTAAAATCAAAGTTTAATAAGTAAATAATTTTTAATATAGGGTTATAAATAAGATAAATTCGACTATAAATATTAGTTTGAAAGCTAAAAATATGTCCTACATAATGGTATTTTATTTTTAATTTTTAGACTTTTAATAATTTAATTTATTTATGACACAATGATGATGCAGTAATTATATTATTAATGACATATTGACATAATTGATGTTATAAATACCCAAATAAATGTAATTTGAGACTTTTTATGAATTAAAATACTTTTCTATGTTAATATGACATGATATTATTGATTTAATTAACTTTTTCGAACTAATATTTCTATTATGATTTTCACAAAAATCAATTTCCAAATAGTGTCAAAATTGACATAAAATAGTTTTTAAAACAAATATTATATTATTAATTGTTATTTTATTCCTAAAAATCTAAGATTCGGCCAAATGAATTAGATAAGGTTATATATATTATGAATAAACAACTTGGGGTTCGTTTTTCTTGTTATAGTAAGTTTATTAACCTTATAGTGTAAGAAAACAAGAAAACACCTTAAAATAAATATTATTTAACTTAAAGTTAAATCTAAATGATAAGGTTAAAATAGAAACCTAAAATTGTCTAAATTATATTATATAAGAGTATTTCGACCCATCCCCACCCTATTTTCGAAATAACTCAATTTGAAACTATTAAAAACCAAATATGACTTTATAATAAAATAATATTTTTAGTTATTTCAAAGGTGCCCCTCTCCTCCCTTATAAAAGGGAACCTCCTCCCTTTCTTCCTCACACCACTTTGAGCCTTCAAGCTCGGCCAAACCCTGCCAAATTCTCTTCTCTGCTTCCCTAGAAATGTCTTAGAGGTCCTAGTCTTCTTCAAAGACCAATTTTGGTGCCCTAAGAGGAGGTCTCAAAGAGGCGCTTTAAAGAAGAGGTAATGTCTGTTACCGATTCTTTCAACTTTATTTCTTCTTCCACTTATTCTTATTTAGTTGTTTCATTATGAAGTAATAACATCTGTATCACTCATATACTGATATGTTATTATAAGTATAAAACAACCCTATTTAACCATCTATCCATCCTACGGAAAACAAAATCATCACGCGTGCGTATGTACAGAATACCGTCTCCACGCCGTGGTGTAATCTATTTTCCACCACCTCCTTACTTGGATGGGTATAATAGTGTAGATAATAACTATATATGATTATTGTAAAGTGATATTGATTCTGAAATAGTATACATACACTCCAATTCAATTCCATGATCCTGTGAATGATATCATCGCTCGTGCGTATGTACGGACTACCGTCTCCACGATGCGATGAGATTCATTCTCCATGTTAACCATTCATGAATGATTATAAAGTATATATAATAAGTAATCATGAAATATATGACATAATAATGATACTGTATTTATGAGTATATATATGTATGTCATCTACTTAATTTCATTCAATTCAATAAGGAAACGAAAACAGCGTTCATGCGTACGTATGGCCTACCGTCTCCATGAACGGTGTATTTCATTTCATTTAATCGATCTATCATATATATATGTATATAATGAAATATATATTATATTTAAATCATGTTTTACATTCTGGAATTAAGTAAATCAGGATATAAGTAATAATATCAAGAACAACAAGTCCAAACTCGTACGATAAATAAAACGATTTAACTCAAAACGTTGCATTAACATGGAACTTACAAAAGAACGGGTAATATAAATTCATAAGTGAACCATATGTGATATCCTAAAAATGAATATGATTTGGTAAAAGTCAATGACATTATTTAAATCATTATACAGGTGGTTTGGAAACATACGAAGCTTATCAGACCTAAGGTAAGGGATAATTTTGCAAATATCAGTTTTATCCGAGATTTCTTATTCATAAGTATTTACTGGGGTTATTTGTATCATCCATGTCCATGTTTTATAAAAGTGTTTTCATGTATGTTTAAAGTCATTTTTACCCATTTTGACTTTTACTACATGGTACGTATGGAATATTTATTTTGTTTACGTTACGGGGTACTTTTTGACTTTTCCGGAAAAAGTACGAGAAGAATGTTTTTTTTAAATTATATGGCATGAAAGGATTTTTACGGTTTTATAAAGCCTTGTTTTTAGGAAGCTTCCTCCCAAATATTTCATGAATATTTTCAACAAAATCCTTTTCTTTTAAAATTGCATGACATTTTGTGGAAAGAGAATGATTTGGAAGAAGAAAGGATATTTTCCTCAAGAATTCGTTTCAAGTGTTTTATAAAAACCATTTTTCATCTAAGATGACATTATTTCATATGTGTATGTTTCAAGTATCATGTCTCTATGATTTACATGGTTTCACTTTTCTTATTATGAAATGATATCCATTTCTTTTATATGGATTATGTGATGATGGGATGATGTTTATGAAACCCATTTTATTCGTTGGGTTATTATGAATGATGTATGTTTATTTTTTGGCACAAGTAACAATGATTTCATTATGAGATGGGTGGGACCTATATCTCCCTCCAATCCATTGGGTAAAGATTTATATCTCATGAGATAGACATGGCTGGAAGGGTAAGTTAATCTGGTTCAGTGTTACAGGATTGAAACGAGGAGTGAACTCGATTCAGAAAGGGACTTTGTCCACAAAGATGGTCTTGGCAGCAATGCCTTGGATACAATGGAAATCATAACATGTGTTGAATGGATGCCAAAATTACATGTTTTATTAACATTATATTTTATCATGGTTGATGTTCCATTATGATATATGCCTTACGTACTTCCACAATTTATGTCTTTGCTCAAGATTTTGATGTTTAAATTTCATGTTCAAGTTTTTGCTTCCAAATGTTTATGGATTGTTTTATGTTATCTATGTTTTCCCTTATAGAGCATTTGAACTCACCCTTTTTATGTTTTATTTTCCCAAGAAAATAAAGAAAGGTTTTAGGTAAGGAAACAAAAAGGGGAATATCATTATGGGATTTGTTGAAGATATTTCAACATGATTAGAAGTTTATATTCCGAGTTTCCAAAGACACTAAACTATTACGGTCCTTGTGTGTCTGTTTTTGTTATGTATTAATTATTCCGCAAAAGTAATGGAATTTCCATGTACGTCAATCTTTGGGTCTCTAAGGTTGGTATCAGAGGCAAAGGAGGTAGGAATGAATCCGATCCTTGGGAACTCTCACATGTGAGCGTTGGACGAAGCATGGCTCTCCGCCAAAGGGCTTTATGAGGTAATGGATGCCACTGGGGATGGTGGTGTGTTCCGCCCAGGGGGTGTAGCCGCCCATGGAGTGCCCTGATAGGTATCAATTATAGTCTATTGGAAGTAATTCCAGACCGTTACAAGTACGGGCAACGATATTGAGCGATCAGTTTCCAGCTCTGACTAGTAACCTTGAAGCCACCAGGAAAGGAATCAACAATCTCCAAACAACAGTGGGGCACACTCATTTTGTGGCCGAGTTCGAGTCCAGGGAGAGGTTATTGTTGGAGAAGACTTTCAACAACCTCTGTCGTATGGTTTCCGATCTGCTGGAGAGAGCATCCCAAGCTCCTTTGTGACGATCAGAGCCATTCTTGTACACTCTATTTTGCGTACCCGCGCTTTTTTTCTTTGTTACTGTGAGGGAGAGGCCCTAGCTTGTGGAAGTCCTCCCTTTTTGTTCAAATGGAATAAAATCTTTGTCAATCTCTCCTTACTATAAAATTTGATTATTACTAGAACAATTGTTGCGTAAATAAAAACTCATTGAGTCAGAATTAATCATAATTCAGGAAAATAGAAACAAACTATAACTTTTTCCTGGATCATGGGATCCAGTGAGCATAGTTTGACTATTTATAGGGTTTTGTTGGAAAACCCCACAAACTTTTTGTCTTTTCTTTTAATACCCTAATTTTTTCCTAGGCCCATTTGGTGTGGACCCAGCGGGTATGGCCTGACCTTTTCTTAGGTCACCCTTTTTGGGTTTTCGGCCTAACAGGCTTTGCACCTCTTTTTGTGAGCGGTTCAAAGTCCCACCGACAAGACTATCATTATGGATGTTTTATGTCGAACAGCTTTGACAAGATATGGTGGGGTGAGGGCCCCAATAAGGGTTAGTTGATTAAATGATTTCCCAATATCCTTCAGATGCACGTGGGGGAGCATGTTTAGATTTGAACGACATGAAGGGCATGTCTCAAGGAATGGGAGTTGTACCAGTGTGCAGAGGTAGGAAGAGAATCGCTTAAGAAAATATTGCCTTTGGTAGATAGGCCAGGGGTGATCAATATGCAGAGCCGATGAGGGCATGGTATGCACAGTTCTGCAAAGGTGTCCTTAAGTCAATAACTCTCCATTTCTGATGGCCTAAGGAATTCATGGAATTACAGCTTTTGGAAACCACCATGGGTGGATTAGAGAATTATGAAAACCATCAGGGGTGTCTTGGAAAGGGTGGGTTTCATCTGAAAGGGTTTTAGAACATCTATATTAATCGAGAGTTTGGAAGCAAGGTCCATGTCCTATGCATTTATCTAGCATAAAGGATGGTTGGGACTTGGTGCAGTTTAATTTCATGCTGTTGGGACATTATTCAGAATGGAACGGCTTCTTCTGATTCTCGGTAATCTCATCAGAGATGTTCCACCATATTCAGGCAGGGCCGTGAAAGAGGATGGTAAACTGTATCTCAGAGGGTTTACAAATCCCGGGATGGACATGGGGGCTCAGGGGCCAAGAGGTGTATGGATAGAAGCATTTCCCAAGGAAATATTGACTTTGGTAGATGAGCCAGGGGCGATCAATATGCAGATCCACTGAGGGAATGGTATGAATAGTTGTGAAATGGTGTCCTAAGGTCAATGATTGCATTCTCTTTATAGCCGAGAAACTTCATGGAAGCTTGAGATTCGGGACCACCAAGGTTGGTTTATCAGGGCTCGGCTTTTTCTGAGTATAGAGTTTGGTTTATGAGGAGAGGGTGACTGGATACAAGAGGAAAATCTAGGATAAATTTCCTGATAATGGGTGAAGTCTTCCCTTCTCACGCTGGAGTGAGACGATGGTTTGTGCAGGTCTAACCCGTGCACTGAGGGACAAAAAAAAGCCTATGTTCCTTACTGAACCCATGACAGGTTTTACCATGCTGTTTAACTCCATGTGGTAAGGACGGCTTCTAAGTAGTTTAAAGTCATATGGTAAAGATGAGGATCATTATTAAAGGTTGTTGTGTGGTTTAACGTCATGTAGTGAGGGTGAGGGGAATTTTTGCCGATGTTGTGCAGTTTTAACGTCATGCAGTGAGGACGAGGGAATGTCTAAAACAGTGAAAATGATTTTAGTCGGAGACATTTCCCTGGATGTTTAATGCTTGGTCTTTGCAGCTTTATTCCAAGCGACCAAGACGTTCTGTGCAGTTTAACGTCATGCATTAAGGACATAGTTGCAATGGCCACTCTTGATCAGAATGTTACTAGGCATGAACATCTCGTCATGCCCAAGATGTAGAGAGGGGTGGATTGGTGTAAATCGTGGTTATGGGGCTTCATGGATTATGAGAAGTGATATGGAGGCTTTGAGGCCGGTAAGCGTACGGAGCTAGGAAGAGTATCACCTGAGGAAATCTTACATTTGGTAGACGGTCTAGGGGCTATCAATATGCAGAGCTGCTGAGGGAATGGTTTTTATAGTCATGCAAAGGTGTCCACGGGTCGATAACTTTCCAATTCCAATGGTTTTGAATTGTTATGAGGATCTACGATTTTCCGAGGCACGAAGTCTGTCATTTGGTAAGAAAATATCTGGACATGTTGGGAATATTCTACCCTGGTTGCTGTTAAAGCTTAGAGAGATCCTCACGCTGATTTATCTTATGAGTGGGGGTGTACCATGCTCTGATATACTCTGAACAGGGTGGGGGATGAAGGTTGTAAACTGTAACTCTGAGGTTTCCCGGATTAGGAGGCGTGGTGTGGGGGCTCTGAGGTCCGTAAGCATATGGATCCAGGAAGAGTATCGCCTGATGAAATGTTGCCTTTGGTAGACGGGCCAGGGGTGATCAATATTCAAAGCCACTGAGTTCATGGTATGCATAGTCATGAAAAGGTGTCCTCAAGTCAATGACTTTCCTCTTCCGATGTCCATTAATGATTATGATAATACGAGAATGCTCACAGTACAGAGTTTGGCATGCAGGGATAATGGGGTCTGAACATAAAAGAAACATCTTCACTGCAATTTTCCATTGAGTCAAAGTAGCCTAGCCCTATCTTGATGTTCGTAAATACAGGTCATCATGTGAACCACGGACGGATCCATAGGCTAACCGGGTAGGGATACCCTGACAACGTTTGGATGTGAAAATGGGGGATGAACTTGTAAACCACTGTGCCATAAACTTCTGGATCAGGAGATATGATATGGGGGCTCTGAGGCCGGTAAGCATACGGAGCTAGGAAGAGTATCACCTGAAGAAATATTTACTTTGGTAAGAAGTCCAAGGGCTATCAATATGCAGAGCCGTTGAGGTCATGGTATGCATAGTCATGCAAAGGTGTCCACGGGTTGATAACTTTCCACTTCCGATGGCCATGAATGGTTATGAAGATCCATAATTATCCGGAACTTGGAGTCTGATGTATGGATGGGATTCATCCAAATGAACAAAGAGTATTTCCATCTTGTTTCTCCATATATCTTGGGTGAGTTGCGACGAATTCCGTGTAGTTTTAACGCCATGCGGTGAGGACAAAGTCTGTGCAGTTTTAACATCGTGCGGTGAGGATGAAAAATACACCTCGTGCAGATCTGGTCCATACACGGGGGAAGAGGGCATTTTTGACTTTCATTTGGGGACGGATGAGATAGGTTGAGGGACCCTGGCATCACTACGTATCCTTCAAAGGTAGGAATAAATCCTAACTTAGTTATCTAAAGTTCGTGCAATTTAACGTCGTGTGGTAAGGACAAAGAATACACCTCGTCTAGGTCTGGTTCGTACACGGGGGGAGAGAGCATTTTTTTAATGGCTGGTCCAAGATGGAGGACCTTGGAGTCACTACGTATCCTAAGAGGGCAGGAATCAAGCCTCATGATGTTTTCTGAAAGACAATACACCTTGTGCAGGTTTAGTCTGTACACGGGGGGGAAGGGGCATTTTTTTCTTTTATCCTTATCCGTGCAGTTTAACGTCGTGCGGTAAGGACGAAGAATACACCCCGTGCAGGGATGGTTCGTACATGGGGGAGAGGGAATTTTTAACTCTTATTTAGGGATGACTAGTCCAGGATGAGAAACCCTGGCGTCACTAATTATCCGTCAATGGAAGGAATCAAACCTTACATGTTTCTTTGAAATAAGTACACCCTATGAAGGGATGGTCCGTACACGGGGGAAGGGGACATTTTTTTTAATTTTATTCCATTCGAGAGTGGTTGGGCAGGGATAGGGGATCCTGACATTGCTACGTATCCTGTGAGGGTAGGAATCAAGCCTCATGTAGTTTTCTATGGAGTACACCTCGGGTAGGTCTAGTCCATACACGGGGGGAAAGGGGCATTTTTAACATTTACTTGGGGGTGACTGGGCCAGGATAGGGAACCCTGGTGTCGCTATGTATCCTACAAGGGCCGAAATCAAGCCATACGTAGTTCTATAAAATCCGTGCAGTTTAACGTCATGCGGTGAGGACAAAATACTCTTAGTTTAAGGTTGTAGAGTTTGGATCGTTGGGTGCTTGGCATTTTAACGTCCTGCTGCTCGGATGAGGGGAATTTTAGTTATGCCGGCTGAGGATGAAATACTCTTAATTTAAGGTCACTGAGTTTGGACCGTTGGGTGCTTGGTAGTTTAATGTCCTGGAGCTCGGATGATAACTTCTTTTAGTTATGCCGGCTGAGGAAGAAATACTCTTAGTTTAAGGTCATAGAGTTTGGACCGTTGGGTGCTTGGTAGTTTAACGACCTACATCTCGAATGATAACTGCTTTTAGTTATGCCGGCTGAGGACGAAATACTCTTAGTTTAAGGTCATAGAGTTTGGAACATTGGGTTATTGGTACATTAACATCTTGCAGCTCAGATGATAACTAATTTTAGTTATGCCAGTTGATGATGAAATACTCTTAGTTTAAGGTCATAGAGTTTGGACCGTTGGGTGCTTGGCAGTTTAACATCCTGTAGCTCGGACGATAACTGCTTTTAGTTATGCCGGATGAGGATGAAATACTCTTAGTTTAAGGCCATAGAGTTTCGACCGTTGGGTGCTTCGTAGTTTAACGTCTTTCATCTCAGACGAGGGGCATTTTAGTTATGTCGGCTGAGGACGAAATACTCTTAGTTTAAGGTCATAGAGTTTCCACTGTTGGGTTCTTAACAATTTAATGTCCTGCAGCTCGGACAATAAATGCTTTTAGTTATGCCGGATGAGGATGAAATACTCTTAGTTTAAGTTCATAGAGTTTGGACCATTGGGTGCTTGGTATTTTAATGTCCTGAAGCTCGGACAAGGGCATTTTATCTTTCTATGTGAAATACTTCTTCAAGAATATCGCATTTGTAGGAGCGGTGGTGAAAGGCCCGTCCATGGGGATCAGGTCATATGCTCTGTTGGAGTAGACCTTGTGTATAACATATGGTCCCTACCACTTGGGCTCCATCTTTGGAGGTTTCTTTTCCAGGTATCATTGGGTTCTGGAGGATCAACACCAATTCTCTTTCCAAGATAGACCGAATACGGACCTTTTTATTGAAGGCTCGTGCAATCAGGTTCTAGTATACTTCCAGATGGTGAAACGTGTGCATCCGCTTCTCGTCTAGATTTTCCAATTCACCTAACCGCTTTTCTAATTGCTCATCGTTGGATAACTGATCACAAATGGAAACACGGAGCAAGGGAAATTGGAGCTCAATGGGAAGAACCACTTCTGTTCCATATACTAATGAGTACGGAGTGCCCTGAGTAGTGGTGTGGACTATGGTTTAGTAATCCCACAATGCATGGAGGAGTTTATCTGGCCATGACTTCTTGTCTTTTTCCTCTATTTTCTAGAGAATGATGGATAAGGTCTTGTTGAAAGCCTCTATCTGTCTGTTGGCCGCTGCATCGTAGAAGGATGAGTGGTTAGCCTTGATACCGTATTCTTGGTATAGTTTCTCCAATTCTGTAGAGTATAAGTTGGTTTCGTTATCCGTCAGTATGGTATGAGGGACACCAAATCTGGTGTTGATATTGGTTTTCACAAAGCTGACAATGATTCATGCCCCATATTCCTTATGGGGTACAACTTCTGCCCATTTGGAAAAGAATTTGGTTTTCGTAGGGATATACTTTACCTGTTTGGATGTGGTGGGAGGATATGGTCCCACGACGTCTATTCCCCAGATGGAAAATGGCCAGGAGTACTTGGCATGATGAAGTAACTCCGGGGGTTGGTGTGTGAAGTTGGCCTAAATTTTCCATGAGTGTCATTTTGTGGTAAAGTGCTCGCAATCTTGTGCCACTATGGGCCAATAGTACCCAAGTATTCAAACCTGATGGGAAAGATTGGACCTCGGATGATATGCCCCACATACTTTGGCATGTACCTCAGCCATAACAGTAGTGGTTTATTCCTTATCAATGCATCTGAGGAGGATTCCATCGAGGCCTTGTTTGTAGAGGACCTCTTACTAACCCGCACCACCATATTGGACAAAGGTTATTTCCCTTCTCTGTATTTTCTCACGTTCATCCCTGTCTGGTGGAAGTTCTCCCCATTAAAAGTAGTTTGCAATGGGGTTCATCCAGCCGGTGGCAAGAGCATATGGCTCAGGGACAGGACTGACTTCATTGATTTCTTCCATCTTGGCCTGAACAAACGGCCAAACCATTTGACGATGGGTGATACTGATAGTTGTTTCATCCCAGTCTGGGTTGGCTAGGGTCGTGGCCACATTAGCTAATGCGTCGGCCGGGGCATTCTGAGACCGGGTAATATAGGTCAATGTTGGTTCTGTAGAGAATTCCACCATTAACCCACAGACTTGTTCAAATAGGGGAATCAGCTCCTTCTTTTTAATAGCATAGTCACCATTGACTTGCTTGATGACCAGTTCCGAGTCACCTTTTACCTTAAGGTGTTGTACTTGTGCTTGGAGTGTGAGCTATAGGCATGCAATGAGGGCTTGATACTCCACTTCATTATTCATAGATCCTTCTGACAGGAGGAAGGAATATGGCAAGACTGCCTTTTCTGGGGACATGATTATTATCCCCAACCCCACCTTGTTAAATTTGGGATCATCCATCCTCTTCTCGGTTGGGCTTCGGGAGGTGCTGTCAAAGTACATTTCCCATGCTGGGAACTCCTCTTGAACCAAGAAGATGTATTCATTAGGCAGCTCAGCGTCCGGTGCGGCGGTCCCTATTGAAGGGTGCTCTGCCAGAAAATCTTCTAATTCTTGGCTTTTGATGGACTTTTGAGGCACAAACCGGATGTCAAACTGTTGTATTATGACTGCCCATTGGGATAGGGGCCCGGTCATCATCGGGTGGCTAAGAATGTACTTGAGTGGTTTACTCCGTTAGAACAAATAGACTTCATGGTGTTGCAGATAATGTTGCAATTTTTGAACTGTGAAGACCAAGTCCAAACAATTATTCATGACGTTTGAGTATCATGTCTCAGCATCAATCATGGTTCGGCTGAGGTAATAGATACTATTTTCAGTGTCGGTGTTGTTTTTCTACACGAGGAAGGCTCTCAGCGACCGCTCTAGGGTCGTCAGGTATAGGATGAGAGGTCTTCCTTCAACCGGGGGCATGAGCATCGGTGGTCTTATGAGATACTTCTTTAGGCTATCAAATGCCTCTTAGCAATCATATGTCCATTGGTACATGACTCCCTTCTTCATTAACTTGGTAAAGGGAAAACATTTTCCTGCCAGGTTGGCTATGAATGACTTGATGTAGGTCAGGTGCCCTTGGAATGCTCTCAACTCGATGAGATGGCGGGGACGTGGTAGACTGGGGATAGCCTTTGTCTTTTCAGGGTCGACTTCTATGCCACGATGGTGTACGACGAAGCCAAATAATTTCCCTGAGGTAACCCCGAAGACGCATTTCAAGGGGTTCATCTTCAGCATATGTTGCTAAAGTTTGTTGAAGACGGTTTCAAGGTCTGACAGGTGATCTGAGCATTTTCTTGATTTGACCACCAAGTCATCCACATAGCATTCAACGAATCTTCCCAGGAATGGCTTAAAGATACGATTCATGGTGCGATGATATGTGGTGCCAGCGTTATTGAGAATAAAGGGAATGACCCTATAATACAATATTCCTTGAGGGGCCCTGAAGGTAGTGGCTTCTTCATCTTCTAGGACCATCCTGATTTTATTATACCCATAATAGACATCCATGAAGGATAGAGACTAATACCCGGCTGTTGCATCGATTAATAACTCGATGATAGGGACCGGGAAATCATCTTTCGGGCAAGGCCGATTGAGATCTCTGTAATCAATGTAGACGCGGATTTGTCCGTTATTTTTCTTGATGGGGATGATGTTGGCCAATGATATGGGGTATTGGACCTCATGAATGAAGGCTGCTTTAATGAGCTTATCGACGTCAGCCTCTATTTTGGAAGCATGTGAGGGGTTTCCCCTTCTAGTGGCCTATTTATAGCCTTGTGGTCTTCTGGTAGACCTAGGTGATGCGTTGCCACATTGAGATCGACTCCCGGCATTTATGTGTAATTTTAGGCAAATACATCCCGGTGCTGTCTCAGGATGGAGGTATATACCTCATGCTCCTCGGGGGACATGGCTGCACTAATGAGAGTGGGCTTCAGATCTTCCTATGTACCCAGATTTATTTCCTTGAGCTCGTCCACAGTGGTGGAGATGCCTTCCTCAAATGCGGGAGGTTCATCCCTGAGATCTTCCTTCTCTTCTTCTCCCAAATCTTCATCTTTTTTATCCGATGAGGGGAGAGACCTTGACTCGGTCTCCTGGGAGTCCATAGGTGAGGCATTGTGGGTGTCTTCGCTCAATTATTTTCCCCCAAATTGAGGGTCATCGGACTTTCCTGCATTGTCACGTTCGGCCGTTATGGCTGAAGTAATGAGGACAGCTGGGTGTGTGTCTGAACTTGAACCCCTGCTCTCAATATGGTTGATGGGCAGTACATAGTCTCTCCCAAGATATCTGAGGGGGTCGTCAGGAACGATTTCCATACCATTTGGAGCAGAGATCTAGTCGACACCATCGACCGAAGGCCTCTTCATCTTTTTCTCATAAAACCCAGCGTCAATGTTGTGTGACTTGGAGATCTTGAAAGGGGCCTTGTCAGCGTGCAATGTCCCAATTTTTCCATTGACACAATATTTGATACACTGGTGGTAGGATGAAGGAACGACCATGTGCTTATGGAGCCATGACCTTCCTAGAAGGGCATTGAATGTTGTGTTCTGCCGAACCACCAAGAATTATGAATAGGCCACAAGGACGCCAAAATGGGACTTTAGCTTAATTTGTCCCATTGGCTTCTATTCACTCTTTTCATAACTCAAAAGGGTTATGGCTGATGGGATTAGATCATCATCACTATATCCCAACTTGTAGAGTGTCCGTAGGGGAAGGAGGTTAACTCCAGAGCCGTTGTCAATAAAGACTTTTCGGATCTCAACATCATTTAGTGTGTCGGACATATATAGTGGTTTGATGTCTCCTTGCATGATGGCATCATCATCCTTATTGGTGAAGGAAATCACTGCATCACATTTAGCCGAACCAATATCCATCTAGTAAATCTCGGTGGCAGATACCTCGGCTTGAAACTCACAGGGGCTGAGCAAGGCTTCTATAAGTGCCTCCCTGAGGTCTTCTGACAAACTCAGGGCATCCAGGATCGACAGTTGGGCTGGTACCTACACCAGCTGCTTAAGGATGTCATATTTCTGTTCCAGTGGCTGATGCTTCTCTGTTGGTGTGGGAGTCTTAGCGGGCAGCTTTGGAGTTGTAATATGAGATGAGGAGGGACCGGTTACGGTGTCAGATGTCAACAGTGTCCCCACGTTTTGGGGATTCGGCCCATCCAGTCTGTTTTTGCGCACTTGGCAGTTAGACACTTGTTACTCGTCTGATGGGTACCGCAGAATGATGGGGGAAGAGTGGCCGCTTGTGGTTGTGGAGGGATATTATTTCTCCTGTTGAATCCATTGAAGGTCTCTCCTACGGGTTTCTTCGATATTGGTGGTTTCAGCTGAGGTCCAACTGTAGGGTTGATTTCGGCCTTGACTGCGCCTCCCCTAATATCCCATGCCTTTGCGATTCCTCCTCCAGTCCCTTTGTATCGGGAACTCGGGTTCATAACCATAGCCTTCATCAGGGAATGATTCCATAAGATGGATGACATTGATGGAACCAAAAAATTTCTCCTCATCCTCTGTCAAGTCAACCCGACCGGTTGTCCTTGATGGTTTCGTTTCGTAGGTTGATGCCTGTGGAACCATGTTTGGGGGAATAAAATTCAACAGTGTTGGGGCTAACTTCGGCCTCGTTGTGAACTGCTCCTCTTGCTCTTGTTTCCTCCCTTTTTGATTATGCCTGGATGACCGTCTCGTGGAGGGTTGTGAGGCCGATATTGTCGGTTGCACAGCATCAGGGGCTGTCGGAGGCAACACTGGCTGCTGTAGTTGAGCTCGGAGTATGCCTTGGGCTCGATTGATAGTCTTCTGAGTCATCCAGTTATCAAATTTATTCCCCTTCTTGCTGGTGACTTCCTGCCACCCTTATAACACCCTGAGATTTTATGATAAGTATTCTTTTTAATTTATTTGATGTCATGTGTTTTATGCTACACCAAGATTATCTTGTGCTATACGCAACAACGTATTAGCTTGCAGTATACACAACACAATTCTTGGATCATGTTACACACAATTTAAAGTTCATTTGATAGAAGTTATTCTACGCAACATTGAGTGTGTATATATATATATATATATTCAATGTATAAATGAAATATGGTTGGATTTTTTTATATGCAACAACAAAGGAGTCTTGCAATTGTTGACGCTCCTTTCGTCACAGAATCTAAAGATCGGAAAAGGGGAATATTTGAGCTCAAAGTGATTCAACCTTTGAAGAAAATATCAAAAATCGACAAAGGCATGAACAAAGGATCAAAAGCAACTGCACCGCACAAGTTATATCACTGTCGCGCAAGTCCACTTGCGCGGCGCCCTTATGGTCGCGCAAGTGACTTGCGCGACCTAAGTGATAACCGCCCGGTAACCACCCAGGGCCTTCTTTTTTTTATAAATAGACCTTGGGGGCCCCCCATTCAAGAGGATCTTTTTCCATAAACTCAGATTGAAGCTCCCGACGCCCAAGTCTCTTCGCAAAGCTTCTTAAACACTTCTAAGGTAATTTCTTACCTAGAACAGAAGATCTAAAGGGAGGAAGTAAAGCTTAAGTGTTGAAACTCATCAACACTTGAACACCTGAGTGGTCAGCCCTTAAGGGAAGTGGTCACACTTGCGCGCCGCTTTATTCCTTCGATAGAACTTGTGCATCCCTTTTCTGTAAGAAACTCAAGAGGATTCTAAAGGCTTTAATAAAGAGTCGCTCAAGTATTTCAATGCTGGTTGAAAATCGCGCAAGTACACCATGTGTCGCGCAGGTATACCTGTGCGACCAATACTTGCGCTACCACGCAGTACTTGCGTGCCTTCCAAGACTTGTGTGCCCCTTCCTTTTGGGTGAATCTCTTGCCCATTTTACCCCTCTTAAGCCATTTCACCTTTCCTATTCAAGATTCAGTCTTCAAGATACTCTTCAAAGCCATTTATGGAATGATTTCTTGATTTGAATTCCTTATTTGAAAGGAATTCTGTGGAATATCTCTCAAAACATAGTGATTTATACATCTTTATGTCACCAAAGATTGAGAGTTCATTCATTCAACCTCATCCTTTAAATCTTTAACCTGGGTCTCCTTTTTAGGAATAATTCCCAATTATAAGTCCTTTAATCCGGGCATCTTCCTCAGGAGTAAGCCCCAAATTCTTAAAGTTCCCAAACTTGGGCATCCTCCTTAGGAGTAAACCCCAAACCTTAATTCCTTAACTTGGGCCTCCTTTTCAGGAGTAATTCCCAATCATAATCCTTTAATATGGGAATCCTTCTTAGGAGTAAGCCCCAAGTCCTCTAATTTTGGGCATCCTTCTTAGGAGTAAGCCCCAATATCAAATATGGGCATCCTCCTCAGGAGTAAGCCCCAAACCTTAATCCCTAACCCGGGTCTCCTTTTCAGGAATAATCCCCAGTCCTAAGTCCTTAATTTGGGCATCCTTCTTAGGAATAGGCCCCAATCTCAAATATGGGCATCCTCCTCAGGAGTAAGACCCAAACCTTAATCTCATAACCTGGGTCTCCTTTTCAGGAATAAGTTCCAGTTATAATCTTGGGCTTCCTTTTCAAGAGTATGCCCCAATTCCCCTAACCTGGGCCTCCTTTTCAGGAATAAGTCCCAGTCATAAATTTTGGGCTTCCTTTTCAGGAGTAAGCCCCAAGTCCCTTAATTTCTCTTAACCAGTCCTAATTTTTGTTTGATTTGGGATTCCTTCTTAGGAGCAAAACCAAGTTATCAATCCTCTCCTAATTTGGGTTTCCTTTTCCGGAATAAGTCCCAAGTTAGAGTATTCAAATCTCTATGAAGCACATATACATTTATGGACCATGTTCCTGGATTTTCTCCCTAAAATTAAATCCTAAACCTTCATCTATCTGGGCAGTCATATATACATACGCCCCAAACCATTTCTTATGATTGCATCTTTCATGGAACAATTGTCTAATTTTTACCAATACCTCTTGTTTCTCACACCGAGCATGACTCACGTGAGCTTAGAGTGTAAAAGTAATTATGACATCCTTCTTTGAGCCATCAATCATAAACATCATACTCCCTTACTCGAACTACGTGGGTTCTGATTCCTTTTCCAAAATAAAGGATATGTAGGTAGCCCATTTATGGGTTCGATCCCAACTCTGAAATAATCCATGTCCTTCTGAATGACGATAAACATCAAGTGCCCCACTGAGTGGCTTTAAAACCATCCTGGTCATCATAATGACCAAGAGACTTTTATATAAATGTTTTGAAGGATACCATTGACCAAGAATCTCTAAATAGATACAGATGATTCTCTATTGATGAAGAACCTCGAATACATATAAAAGATTCTCTAAATTTCTTACATATTTAATCATTGATTGTTAAAACTAAAGGAAAGCTCATTTTATACTTGGTAATGTAATAAGGATTCACGAACATAACTTAAATCTATAAAGAGAGTCCTGGAGTAGACAATAATTCCCCTAAAAAAGGTGTGATGAGTCCGACCTCCCATCCTCTCGACCAATGAAAATTCCTAGGCCTCATCAGTCCACAAGCTAATGAGCGCCTACCTTTGGAAAGTAGGTCCAAACGGATGTGGAATCATTGGATGTTTCCGGTTCTACGAACAAACCCGCTAGAAACCGATCGGAACGTTTGAATCTCCCATCCAGGAGGTCATCCCCGAATTCCGTGCTAAAAAAATGGTGAACCCGACGTGAATCCTTAACCAAGTTAAAGTGGTGTTTTACCTATTTGTTAAAGCCCCTATTTAAAAGTCAGTAAGAGGGCTAAAAAAACAATCATTAACATATGTGCTCATCCAAAGGATGAAGTGGCTGAATTTATCTTGATTATGTCTGTTATATCAAACAAGCACTCTTTTCCAAGATCTTCTGTATTTCCATAATGGCTGCTCTCAAATTCACATCTGTAAATACTGCTGCTGTAAATACCACTGCTGCTATTCCTACTGGATTTCCATCCGCTCTGAGGATGACATCACCTACTCAATGTCTTCAATGCTGGGTATCAAATGCGATGGTTAAGGAGTACCGTCAACATGGTACCATCCCAACTCTGGAGGCTGCCCGATAGGCCCTCCAAGTGAACAACTCACACAGGTCGTCCGGACTACAACGACCAGTGATCAAGAGGCAGGCGGTGCTGACTACCGTCTCCAACCGTTTTGGGTCGTTATCCCCGGAACGCAATTTCCATTCAGTCCCTTACTCTGAGGAATTGAATGAGCAGGTCCCTCAGGGCCTTAATTCAAAAAGACAGGATTCCTTCCTGAGGGCTCCCATCAACAATCACCGCCAGACTCATGCAGTAGTGCGCCCTCAACATGATGAGTGTACCGACTCCAGGCATTCAGCTCAGGTTCCTCGAACCCGAGCAGGCAAGATGAACCGCCAGAGATGGAATCCGGTTAACAATGGGCAGGTTATCATCCCTGCCATCTCCGGAGAAGTCCACCAACCTAACTTGGTGGCGAACAATGAGCAGGCACACACACCTTCCCGTTTTAATTCCGATGTCCAGCAGACTCGTCTGGCAGCATCAAGCCAATCCCACCAGGCAATTCCGGCGGAGTACTATAGGCAGGAACATACACCTACTTATACATCACCAGTTAGTCAGCAGGCTCGTCTGACTACATATGATGGATCTCATCAACCGCGTTTGGCAAAGTGTAATCAGCAGGCATATACACCTACTAATACTAATCAATCCTACCAACAGTCTCGCTTGGTAGCGCATGGAGAAGTCAGTAGGAAAGCCCCGATGATAAACAGGAGGCAGACTCAACTCTCTTCCTCCACACTTGAGTACTGTCAGGATTCACTGACAGGAAAAGGAGGACAGGAGCAGGCACATACACCTACTCTAAGCCCGGAATGGACGTATGTCCCTGTTCAGGTGGCTGAAGTCACCAAACATATTTTGTCAATGGTGAAAGAGAATAAGCAAATTCCTGCTCATATTCTGGATGCTTTCTAGGATATCATAACAGCTTCAGCATCATCTCAGGGACAGACACATAAATCTATCTCTAGCAGTGGAGTGACACATCAATGATTCACTCAGGAACAGACACACACATCTATTCCAGTCCAAGAGGGTTATGGGCCATACTCCCCCATATCATACGGACAACCAAGTCAGGCATATACACCTGATTTGAGTGGAGATCTTCAGCCTAACCTGACCATCTTTCCTGATCAGGCACATACACCTGCTCAGAGTAACCACTTTCGTCAACAAGTGGTTTCCAAAGCGAGTAAGAAGGCATCTAAGAAAAAGATCCGCCCAGCACAGTCAGGAGATCAAAGGCCAATCTGCAACAAGGCCTTGCTCGATGCTGGAGTTCTTGAAGCCCTCAGACATTTATCTGTTGGAATTAAAGATTCTACTCCCTCATTTCCCGATAACGGGAACATTAATTCCAAAAGTCTTCAACAGACACTTTCTCATGAAGGCTTTCTTCGTGACAATTCGGTCAATCTTGAAGTTTCATCTTCAGATGAGAGCCACGGGAACCCTCTGTGTGGTCAGAAGACCAAGGATAAAGAGATCTCATCTTTTTCTGTAACCCATTATGGTGGTCCTCCCCATGATGATTAACTTCGATGCAAAAGTCCTCTCCACAGTAGTGATTCACATTGCCTGGAAAATACTCCAGTGGACAATGTAGTGCCGAGAAACCCCTCTTATCTTGAGGCACTTGCAAATGTGAAACCAGTCATGTCTGATTCTTTATCACTAACAAGTGAAATACTTTCTCAATCAGAAGATAGCCCATGGTGTAGGTCATTCTCCGAACCACCCCTAAGTCATGCATCTTCTAGTTTGATCAAGGATCTCTCTACCAATCTTGTTGAATCCGATGAAGCAACAAGGAAACACCAACTCTGGTCAAAACAGGTAGAAGAATCTTCATTTAATGATAAAGATGAAATGCTAAACATGAGGAAAAAACTGGCAAAAAGTGAGGTACCAGTCATGTTTTGGCCTTTGGCTGACTCCCAGTATGACATTCCAAAGATGTTGACGGAAGATGGAGTCCATGATATTCGTCTCAACATATGGAAAACTCTTTTTCAATTGAAGAAAGAGGTATTATCTTATGATGAATATGAAAATCATCTTAAGATAATAGAAGGGCTACAACGTCAGATTGATTTGGCATCTCTATCAGTCTCTCGGTATCCGAAGGTTGAAAAGCAGCAGAGAACCCTTCAACCTTCATGCCTTGGCACACTAAGAAAATTGCGTCAGTTAATTGCCAATGCCCCATCTGGTGTTCATATCAGAGGATGGGGTGTTCACGGAGCACTACATTTCACAGTGCTTTCCAGTCTGCAAAGCCCGCTGAAAATGGTCTCATGAAATGTTATTGCCCATGGCCGGCCACAGTCAATGGGCTTTGTTCATGATCAAAAGCTTGCTCAAGAACAGGCTTCAACTAGTTCCTCTCAAAATCAAGCATATAGAGAACAAGTTGTTGAATTGCTCCTACATCAAGCAGGTGAGAATATTGCACAAGCCTCTCGTATGGAGCAAACACGTCATAAAATGACAGAAGTTTTGGAAATCATCCAACGGTCTGTTGAACCAGGTGATAAAAGTGGATACACGATAATGCATCCAGCTAATTTCCGAACTAAGGTTCACAAGATCAAGAGAGATTTTAAGAAGATCTTAGACATAGCATGTCAAGAGACACCCCAACTTGTCAGACTGGGGACTTCTTTAACCCAACCCTCAGATTCAACAAATGGGATTTGTGGAGTTGAGCGGAAGCAGCAGGAACATCCCCAGTCCTCAAGACTGGGGACTCTTTCAAATCATCAATCCCCTTCTTAGAGAATATCGGTCTTTTCTCGATTGGGGAAGAAGCCCCAAGAGGAACGAAGATCCAAATTATCAGGAGATTCACTCCAAATTATAGCTCGTCAAGAAGTTTCTAAAAGATTGAATCAACAAAAGGCAATGTCTCATCAAAGACATGAAAGAAGACAATATCACAGAAATGTTGATAGAAGGGATGTGATGCATTATGCATCAATCAATGTCATCAATGTTGTTGTTGCTAATCAACCAGAGGAGGTTCACTCAGGGGACTCAGATGAAGAGCGTCCTGCTCAAGAAAATGTACGCACTGATACAAATGAAGAAGGTGTGCGTACACGAAGTCAAAGGATTACTCAGAACCTAGGTAATCCACTTCCCTCCCTCCAAAAGGTATCCAACAAAGGGAAGGGAAAGAATCAGGTTACATATCCTTCCTCTGGAGAAGGTCAATCGCTCTTGTTAGAGCAAAGGTTTTCACAACAGGAGGAAGAAATGAAAGAATTAAGAAGGTTGAATGCAGAACTACTTCATAGTAGTCTTCTTCTTAAGAATGCTGAAGTCTGACAGCCGAAGGAATTTGTTGTAACTACTGAGATGGATCAGGAATATCCTCCTTTATCAGTACACCCTCAAAGTTCTAATCCTATAGGTCAAACGCAACAACGGTTGGCAGCACTACCATCAGTTGCAGCACCAACCACCACGTCTGTCCAAGCTCCATTCATTGCACCTACCCAAAACCAAGTTCAACATGATGTTTCTCAAAAGTTAATAACTACTATTGAGTCATTAACAGCTCGGTTATAAACTATGGAAGGGAAACGTGTGCAAGTTCAACCAGAAAATAAAGTTTACCCAGAATTGGTAGATTCAATTTCTCCTCCATCTAGTTTTGGAAACCCTATTTTCCCTACTTTCAATGGATCAGGAGACCCTGAACAACATTTGACGCATTACGTGTCTTGTTGTGATCCTATGATGGGAACTCCAGAGCAGCAAGAAGTAGTGAAACTCCGATGCTTCGTGCAAACCTTGCAAGGACCAGCTTTTGTCTGGTATACAAGCTTGCAATCCCGGTAAATCATCGGATGGGAGGATCTTTGTCAAAAAATCCTTCTTCAGTTCAGCTCAACTTTGCCAAAAACGACAGTTTTCGATCTTACAAACTGTAAGCAAAGGGATAATGAAAGATTCTTTGATTTCATTGATCCCTGTGAAATACACAAGAGGGTTTCGAGACCTTACTTCAATCGCTCAGCAGATTGAAGATTCCCTTATACATGCTAAGGTTAAATATCTTGTAATTCCATCAGCTCCAGGAAGGAGAATGGGTAAAGCAGAAACTGCTACAGTTATGCTTAAAAAAGCACCTGTACCTATTTCTACTTCAAAACCTTCATCTTCTCGAAGGGATCCACCTCCTGAACGCCAACAACAAAGGCCGTTTCATCCAAATGATCAAAGAGATCAACGACGAAAACAATTTGATGATTTGAAGAGTAAAACATACTCTTTCCGAAGTGAGCAAGTTCCTAGTTACTTCATTTCAGCTCTGGAAAATAATTTGGTTCAATTACCAGTGCCCAAGAGGCCAAACAAGGAAGGAGATGAAGACCGTCCCAATTATTGTCCCTTTCATCAAATGTTGGGGCATCCCATCCAGGAGTGTTTTGTCTTTAAAGACCTCCTGCAAAAGATGGTCGACTTGGGAAAAGTTAAGTTGAAAGGTTCTTCGACTCAGGTAGCATGTGTTAATGCTACAGTTCCAGAGGAAGAAGGTGAATGGAAAGAAGTCAAAAGCAGAAATGCACAGAATTATGATGATTGGATAGTCAGAAAGACAATCAATCGGACTCATTCCATTTTGCGAACACAATTAAAGAAACCAATTGTGTCTTCTACCATGAATATTTCGGTAAAACCCTCTTCATCAGAGGGAAAATCCTCAAAGAAACGGCTTGATTCAAAGAAGAAAAAAGAATCAGAAGAAGATGAGTATGTGTCAAAGCCTAAATTGTATTTGACTCTGGCAGACATTATGCCATCTACTTCAATGCCACGGGCACCGCCCCACCAAACGGCACAGTCTAAACAGGCTAATCAGGAAGAGTCTTTATCAGACGAAGAGTTAATCTTCGGTTCTGTGAATATGATTCAATTAACAGATCCATATTCCAGTCTTGATGAGCCTGAATTCCCTGTATCAAATAAGGGAATCCGAGGAAGTTCTAGAGGTTCAGGATACAGGGGAAGACATGGATCTTTCTGAAGCCACTACTCCAATTCTACCCCTACTAGAACTGTATATGCAGCAAAAACTCGTGGTAGAGCCCTTCATCGAGCTCAAAAAGAACAAGAAAGTTCTTCTGCCAATGGCCAACTTAGTTTTGGCACAGTTATTTTGGAAGTCCGATTAAAGGTTCCATATTCTTTATCTCAGAAAGTAAATGGATCTAATCAGTCTAATCTTCCAAAACCAAGGATGTTGCCAACTTCTATCCCAATACAAGATGCATCAGCTTCCAAAGCATCTGCTTCCAAGGTACCTGCTAAACCGCATATTCCTGTTGGGAAACGCAGACCTTTAGACCAAAAGTATGATATATTGAAACACTTGGACCAAGTAACAGCCAAGTTATCAATTTTGGATGCTTTGAATATATCAAAAGATCTTCGGGAAGCATTCATCGAAGCTTTGTCAAGTCCTCATGAGTTTGAAGCTAAAATTGTTGTAGCTGAAGTCTATCACATAGAGAATAATCCTACAGAATGTCATGCAGTGATATCTTTTACTGATAAAGATGAAGATGATGTTGTGCATGGGCACATAAAACCTTTGTACTTATCTGGAAAATTCAATGGTGTAGATATCCGAAGAGCTTTCATTGACAATGGTTCAGGAGTCAACCTCATGCCCAATCGTACACTTCGTCGATTGGGCCTCACGGAATCTGATTTATCTCCTTCTACCATGATGTTACAAGGATATGATAAAAATGAACAAGAACCACTAGGAAAAGTTACACTCAGAACTCAGTTTGGAGATCTTGTATCCAATTCGGATTTCATGATTGTTGATCAAGACTCAGATTTCAACGTCTTGCTTGGAAGACCCTGGCTACATCAGCATGCAGCTATTCTTTCATCATACTATCAATGTCTCAAATACTGTTTCAATGGTCAAGTTGGAACATTTTATGGTGATAAGGCCCCATTCAAGACATGTGAGTCTCAATACATTGAGGTGGAATTTTATCACATGAAGGGAAGAGAAAAATCTACAATGAAGGAAATTACCAAAGTTAATGCTCCATATGGTTTGGAGAAAATTCCAATAAATCCATTTACACATGTGAGTACAGATTATGTGTTACCTATCAGTCAAATTGACAATATAGGCCCAAATCAAAATAATCTTATGGAATGATCCATAATGTCAATTACGGCAATCGAGCCAGACAACATGGGAGAAATTGGTAACCTACCAAACAGTGATGAAAGCACAAGTGGTGACGTTTTCATTTCATCTACTAAAGTCCAACAAGTCTATACTTCGCCAATCAGGCCAGAAGAAGTTATAGCAACATCATAGGTGAATAATGATGTTGATTCTCAGTCCATCATCTCCTCTTTATTTCCCAAAGAAGACCCTTTATCATCAATAGGGTCGGAAAGGGAAGCTTCTTCTTCAAAATGTGAAAATTTTGACTTCTCTTATGATCATGAGAATTTCGTTTTGTCATCTACTTTTCAAGTAGAAACGGAAGAAATAGCACGTGATGAAGAGGAAAAGGAAGATCTTAGAGATTCTCCTCCAGCATTTGAAGAAGGTATCTCTACCACTTTGGATGAACTCATAGAAGTAAATCTGAGTATAGAGAAAGATCCACACCCCACTTTAATTAGTGCGGCCATGACCCTTGAAGAGCAAGAGATGTATATTTCTTTTCTAAAGCAAAATAAAGATATTTTTGCTTGGAATTATACAGAAATGCATGGTCTTGATCCTAATATTGCTACTCATCATTTGGGTTTACCAAAAGAACATCGAGGATTTAAACAAGCCGCGAGAAGAACACACCCAACTTATGCTTCCAAAATTGAAGCTGAAGTGGATAAGCTGATCAAATCTAACTTCATCAGACAAGTTCAGTATCCCAAGTGGTTGGCTAATATTGTCCCTGTAAATAAGAAGAACGGACAAATTAGGGTTTTCATCGATTTCAGAGATCTTAATCGGTATTGTCCTAAAGATGATTTCCCAGTTCCAATTACAGAACTCTTAATTGATGCAACAGCTGGCTATGAAGTACTTTCCTTCATGGATGGATATTCCGGATATAATTAGATCTGAATGGCCCCAGAAGTTGAGGAATCTACGGCCTTCAGAGCCCCTCAAGGTTTATTTTGTTATCGGGTGATACCCTTTGGGTTAAAAAATGCAGGTGCAACATATCAACACGCCATGCATCGTATCTTCAAACCTTTCTTAGGGAACTTTGTTGAGTGTTATGTGGATGATTTTGTGGTTAAATCCAAACAACGTTCTAATCACTTGGCTGATTTGGAAGTCATATTCCACAAGCTTCGACAACATAATTTGAAGATGAACCCCTTAAAATGTGCTTTTGGGGTAACCTCTGGAAAATTTCTTGGCTTTGTTATACGCCATCGTGGTATTGAAGTCGATCCTGAGAAGACCAAATCAATCCTTGGTATGTCACCTCCTCAGAATTTGAAAGAATTAAGAGGAATTCAAGGACACTTAGCCTATATTCGGCGTTTCATCGCCAATTTGGTAGGCAAAAGTTTTCCCTTTACCAAATTATTGAAGAAAGGAGTCACTTACCAGTGGACTGTAGAATGTCAAGAAGCATTTGATGTTATCAAGAAATACCTCTTGAGTCCACCAGTACGCATGCCACCTATTGAAGGTAGACCACTTATCCTCTATGTGACAGCTCTAGAGCGATCATTGGGTGCCTTTCTAGCTCAAAAGAATGATACTGGGAATGAAAATAGCCTCTACTACCTCAGTAGAACTATGCTTGAAGGAGAAACCCGGTATTCAAGTATTGAGAAGTGATGCATGGCATTAATCTTTGCAGTTCAGAAACTGAGACACTACCTACAAAATCACGATGTCCAATTGGTATCTCGCAATAATCCGCTCAAATTCATCCTTAGTCGTCCAATGCTTACAGGACGTCTAGCAAGGTGGGCAGTTATTTTGCAGCAGTTCGAAATTCAGTATGTGTCTCAAAAGGCAATAAAGGGCCAAGCTCTGGCTGATTTCCTGGCTGAACATCCTTCAATGGAAGACACGTCTTCAGATATTGAACTCCCTGATGAGGAAGTTTTCTCTATTCAAGAGTATCCTCAAACATGGTAAATGTATTTTGATGGTGCTTCTAGAAGTCCAACAGGGAATAAAATGGAAAATCCTAAATTCAACAAAGTTGGTTTAGGAATTGTGCTCATTTCTCCAGATAAGGCAGTGTTACCTTATTCCTTTTTATTGTGGGAAGGTGGTACCAATAATTAAGCTGAATACCAAGCTCTTATTACAGGCTTGGAGTTAGCACTCCAAGCACAAGTGAATCACTTAAAGGTGAAAGGTGATTCAGACCTGGTAATCAAACAAGTCAATGGGGATTATGCCATCAGAAAATAAGAATTAATCCCTTTGTATGATTACGTCAGAGAGTTAATGGCGGAATTCCCTTCAGAATCGACATTTTCTTATGTCCCAAGATCACAAAATACTCAAGCTGATCCACTGGCTAATATAGCCACAGCTCTAGCAGATCCAAATCGGGACGAGACAACCATTAGTATTGCCCACCGTCGTGCAATTTCACCTTATGTTCAAGCAAGAACAGAGGAAATTAATGAAATTAGTCCCATTCCTGAACCATATGGTCATACTATAGGATGGATGTTACCTATCAGGGAATACCTTCAAAATGGAACACTTCCACCTGATAGAGTCGAGAAAGAACAAATCCGGCGATGTGTGGTCAATTTTACTCTTTATGATGGCCCAAACCACTTAGAGAAAATTCTCTACAAATGCGGTTTTGATGGAGTTATCTTCAGATGCATTGATGGTGAAGAGACAATGGCTGTCATAAAAGAAGTACATGCAGGAGTCTGTGGTGCCCACCAGTCTGGACATAGACTGTCTGATCAAATTCGAAGGCTTGGATACTTTTGGCCTTCAATGATACAAGATTGTGTTAATTTCACAAATAAGTGTCATTCATTCAAAGTATATTCCAACTTCATTTATCAACCTCCAGAGTTTCTTCATACAGCTAAATACTCATGGCCATTTACCACATGGGGAATGGACGTGGTGGGACCTTACCCTTCAGCTACGACCAAGAAGTTTAAGTACATTTTTACAGCTACTAATTTCTTTTCCAAATGGGCAGAGGCAGTACCTCTCAAAGAATTAATTTCTAAATGCATTGTTAGTTTCATCAAGTCTAACACCATTACTAGATTTGGTGTCCCTCATACCATATTGATGGACAACGGCACCAACTTCTATTCTTCTGAGGTGAAGAAATTGTATCAAGAATACAACATTAAATCCAACCATTCATCTCGGTATCATGCGGCAGCCAATGGCCAAATAGAATCCTTTAACAAGACTCTTTCAAATATACTACAAAAGATGGTGGATAAAGATAAGAGTTCATGGCCTGATAAACTCTTTCATGCTTTATGGGCTTATCGGACTACCACCCGCAATGCAACGCGGTCAACTCCATATTCGTTGGTATATGGAACAGAAGCAGTCTTGCCAATTGAAGTTCAATTTCCCTCACTCAGAGTAGCCATTTGTGATCAGTTATCTACAGATGATCAATCCCAAAAGCGATTGAATGAATTGGAACAGTTAGATGAGAAAAGATTGTGCACTTTGCACCACTTGGAAATCTATCAGAATCGAATAGCACAAGCTTTTAACAAAAAAGTTCGTCTTCGTTCATTCAATCAAGGAGAATTGGTATTAGTTCTCAGAACTCCAATGATACCAGGAAAGAAGCCTCCCAAGCTTGAACCAAAATGGGAAGGACCTTATTCAATACATAAGGTCTACTCCAATGGAGCTTATTCATTAATCTCAATGGATGGAGAACTCATCACGACTCCAACCAATGCCAGATTTCTGAAGAAATATTTTGTATAAATACAAAATATGGTCCCCAGAACCAAGATTCTTACAATTGGTTCATAGAAAATGGTCCATCATGACCTTAAACTGCAACTACGTCCAACATGATGTTAAACTGTAGGAAATTCCCTTACGTCCGCAAAGACGTTAAACTACATAAGCGCTTAAAAGTCCAGTATGACTTTAAACTGTAGAAAATAAGATGTCCCCGCAACATGGCACTAAACTGTGCAGCACCATTTCGTCCTTACTATATGACGTTAAACTATACAGCAATGGTCCAGTATGACCTTAAACTACAACTTCATCCCACACGACGTTAAACTGTGAAAAAGTTCCCTAAACCGTCCAGCATGACCTTAAACTACATCATCTCTGGTCCATGTATATGTCCATAAACTATTTTCAAGTCCCTTATGTCTAGCAAGACGTTAAACTGTGACGTCCTAACTACATGACGCTAAACTGTATAAAAGTCCCTTACGTCCGGAAAGACGTTAAACTATATAATCATCAAAGGTCATGTATGACCTTAAACTATTCACACTTTTGTCCAACATGACACTAAACTGTAGAAAAAATCCCTAATGCGTCCAACATGACGTTAAAATGATGCACTCTTCTGTCCTCACTGCATGACATTAAAACTGCACAGTCCCCCTTTCGTCCAATATGACATTAAACTCTATTGTTCCCATCGTCCTAACTACATGATGCTAAACTGTACAGAAAGTTCATAATACATCCTACATGACATTAAACTGTATTTTTTCCCTGCTACATGACACTAAACATTGCAGCACCAATAGTCCTAACTGCAAGACTTTAAACTGCATAGTCCCTTGATATGTCCTACATGACATTAATCTATATATCGTTAAGGTTGTTGTTACCTCTTTTTTCTCACACCGAGTATGACCCACGTGAGCTTAGAGAAAACCTCAACCATAACACTCTCTTTAGGCCGCTAACCATGTGTAAGTCCCAACAACATTTTTTTAGGTCATTGTCCCCAAGAACAACTTGATCATTAATTCATTCTTTAATTGAACTACACAGACTTTGATCCTTTCCCTCTAGGCTGGGTATGTAGGCAACCTCCTAGGGTTCAAGCCCAAAATCAATCTCTTCACATCGGTTCACCACCATCTCATATGATGTTGATTCATGAAACCGCCCCTGGAATCAATATCTTTACATTGATTCACTTTCGTCCTTGTTATATGACGTTAAACTATGCCACACTTTTGTCCGGTATGACAATAAACTACAATACTCTTTGATTTCCTCATTTGAGAGAGAACTACTATTGACATTGATTTTTCAATCATGTTTTATTTCAAAAGACTACGTGCATACATGGAAATGCCTAAACTTTTTCTCTTGGGTTAAACCATCATTGTACTAAAGTCCCCTTTCACCCTTCACATGTACGAACCAAATTTGTACAAAGGGTAGTTCTAGAACTACGTGGGCTTGATTCCCATCCTTATGGGATACGTAGGAACGTTCGAGTATCCCTCGAATCCAGTCCCAATTCTTTTGGGCCTAACCCCAAATTTCACTTTCAGTCCCTTGGCTGAAAAGTCCTCATGAAAACACACACTGTGTATTCATTATTATGGTCCGAATTTTATGACCCTAAACTAAGATCTCTCATACTTTCGTCCTGCACGACGTTAAACTGCATTTCAAGAACTATGTATGGCTTGATTCTCATTCTTATGAGATACGTAGTGAAGTCCAAAATTTCAATTCAGGACCCAGCCACAACATTATTATGGTTATCATTGACCTATGTATCTCTATATACATTGGACAATACCCATCTTTATGTGTTATAATCCTAACCTTAAATATTTTCAGATCTTCATAACCCTTTTCATGACTTCTAGTCACAAAAATTTCAAACTTCTGAGAATTATTTTGCTTGACTATGCAGCACGTGCCCATAGGTGGCCTTGCATAAACAGTCCACATAACAGACTTGTCAGCCGAAAGATGCTATTTATTTGACCATGCAGCCAATTACCTTAGGTGGCCCTGCATATTTCAACCCCCTAACGGGTTTGTTAAATAATGGTAACTTCATTCTTGGGAAGAATGCCTCTTTTGTCCTTATTTGTCTTAAAACGACAGTATGTAGGGATCCGCAAAAAATATCCATCCTTAACATATTTGTCCCATATCCTTTTTCATGATCTGAAAAAATTAAAGTCTATGGTTTATTCTTCTTCCCTACGTTTGGGTCAGACCTTCGTAGGAGTGATATTCATCCAGTTCTTCGATAATCTTGTCTGAAAATATTTTCTCCATATTCAAGTACCTCTTTCCATACAACAAACTCTATACTTTAGAAAATTTGAATCTCCATAAACTTTCACTGGCTTTTAGCACTAGGAAAGTAAATTTATGGGAGTTCTTTTGCCTGACTATGCAGCATGTGCCCATAGGTGGCCTTGCATAAATAGTCCACATAACAGACTTGTCAGCCGAAAGATGCTATTTATTTAACCATGCAGCCAATGCCCTTAGGTGGCCCTGCATATTTCAACCCCCTAATGGGTTTTGTTAAATAATAGTAACTTCATTCTTGGAAACTACTTCTTCTAATGACTTTTATCTCTTTTTCATATCATTCATCAGATTCAAATATTCTTAAGCCATAGTTTACATATTTTCTCTCATACATGAGTATGGTAATATGTTTTCAAATAAATTTTCAAGGAATTGAATCAATTTTAATCCATTTTGGTCAATGATATTTCGACGTTAAACATTATCCCCTTTATGTCAGGCATGCATGACTTTAAACTGCCCACAAAAGACAAAGGAACTCTGAATAAAAGTCAAGTTCCAGCTCACTAAATATATATTTTTTTGTATGATTTAGGTAATATTGAGAAATTAAAAGATTCAAAGTTTGTAGGGTTATTTGTAATAATCCTAGTAAAAATCAAACTATGCTTACTAAGCCCATTGGCTTAAGTAAATTTGAAGCAGGTAGTGAAAGAATGCAGGTACAAATGATTGAAGATGAAAGTGTTTTTCATTGATACACAAGAGTTAGAAGGACATCCATAGACTGGAGTCTCTTCTCTTTTTCAATAATTACAAGAGGCTTTCAACATAACACTTCATTTGATTTACGGCATCCCGAGCTTCATCAGCAACCACCTGGAATTAATTCATTCAACTGCATACAATAAGAGATGCAGTGATACCAGCTCTTCTAGGAACAATTATAAAAGGATGTTCTTGAGTGCGGTTTGAGAAAATTTTCTGCTGATCAAACAGTGACACTGTTTCTGTCCAAGAGACTTCGAAGATGGATACATGGATTTGAGAATGGAGCATTGGAAGTAAAGATCCATTTGGAGAGAGTAATCTTTTCAGATATTGCTCTAATACCATGTTTTTCTTCTCTCCACCAACCGATAGTGGAAAACATTTCAACCCATGGGTTTTCCATTTTCATATCTGTAAGGAAATAACATGGAGGAAGAATTTGAAAGTTCACACCATTTTTGTTGCTCTTAATGCACAGCATAACTGGAATGAAGGAGTAGCAGCACAGCTGCATTTCTGGTGTATAGTTATTTGCATCTGGAACATTGACTCCTTTCAGGTGACCATGACCACATAGAGACAGGTAGATGCTCTGTGGGAAGTTAAGATGATATTTCTTCATGTACTTAGCCAAATCTGGGAGAGTGCTATCGTAGATATCATAGTAATCGTGGCCAATGATGTTCATCATGTCATCAATACACTTGCTATCCAGTTTATCAGTCATTCCAATTCCCTTGGGAACCACTGAATCTGCACTAAAGATGAATAAACTAACTCTTAAATAGGTTTATTTTTCATAAAATTTGTGAAGAAATTTGAAAAAAAATGGATAAGTCATTAAGTCCCGCAAGTCTAAACAATGGAGCGCAAGTATTCGTGTGTCGCGCTAGTTTTTGACGCGCAAGTATAAACCGTGCAAGTACAAATACCTTTACAGTAGCGCGATATCAAGGAAAACACTAGAAAACAGAGCAACCTGCGCGACTAAGGTGACCTGCGCGGCGAGAGCTCGAAGGTATGAAGTCCGGAAATCCGGATGCTTGTACGGAGGTGAGGCCATGTATTTATAGGCCAGGAGTCCTATCTGCGCGTCGTATCCAGTACGTTAAAGGCCTACGCGACCCCACTTGCGTGCCGCCCTCTGTGCCCTGAAGACTTGCGCGCCCCCTTTTCTTTTGGATGTATTCGATTTCCTTAGAGTCAAATCCTCTATTTCTCTCTAGATCCAACTCTGAGGGGGGACTTTTGTTGACGCTCCTTTCGTCACAGAATCTAAAGATCGGGAAAGGGGAATATCTGAGCTCAAAGTGATTCAACCTTTGAAGAAAATATCAAAAATTGACAAAGGCATTAACAAAAGATCAAAAGCAACTGCACCGTGCAAGTTATATCACTGTCGCGCAAGTCCACTTTCGCGGATCCCTTATGGTCGCGCAAGTGACTTGCGCGACCTAAGTGATAACCGCCCGGTAACCGCCCAGGTCCTTCTTTTGCCTATAAATAGACCCTGTGGGCCCCCCATTCGAGAGGATCATTTTCCAGAAACTCGGATTGAAGCTCCCGACGCCCAATTCTCTTCGCAAAGCTTCCAGAACACTTCTAAGGTAATTTCTTACCTAGAACGGAATATCTAAAGGGAGGAAGTAAAGCTTAAGTGTTGAAACTCATCAACACTTGCGTGCCTGAGTGGTCAGCCCTTAAGGGAAGTGGTCACACTTGCACGCCGCTTTATTTCTTCGATAGAACTTGCTCATCCCTTATCTGGAAGAACCACAAGAGGATTCTAAAGGCTTTAATAAAGATTTGCTCAAGTATTTCAATGCTGGTTGAAAATCGCGCAAGTACACCATGTGTCGTGCAGGTATACCTGTGCGACCAATACTTGCGCGCCCACGCAGTACTTGCACGCCTTCCAAGACTTGCGTGCCCCTTTTTTTGGGTGCCTTTCTTGCCCATTTTACCCCTCTTAAGCCATTTCACCTTTCCTATTCAAGATTCAATCTTCAAGATACTCTTCAAAGCCATTTATGGCATGATTTCTTGATTTTACTTCCTTATTTGAAAGGAATTATGTGGAATATCTCTCAAAACATAGTGATTTATACATCTTTATGTCACCAAAGATTGAGAGTTCATTAATTCAACCTCATCCTTTAAGATGAGAGAATCTTTAACCTGGGTCTCCTTTTCAGGAATAATCCCCAGTTATAAGTCCTTTAATTTGGGAATCCTCCTCAGGAGTAAGCCTCAAATTCTTAAAGTTCCCAAACATGGGCATCCTCCTCAGGAGTAAACCCCAAACCATAAATCCTTAACTGGGGCCTCCTTTTCAGGAGTAAGTCCCAATCATAATCCTTTAATATGGGCATCCTCCTTAGGAGTAAGCCCCAAGTCCTCTAATTTGGGCATCCTTCTTAGGAGTAAGAACCAATCTCAAATATGGGCATCCTCCTCAGGAGTAAGCCCCAAACCTTAATCCCTAACCTGGGTATCCTTTTCAGGAATAATCCCCAGTCCTATGTCCTTAATTTGGGCATCCTTCTTAGGAGTAAGCACCAATCTCAAATATGGGAATCCTCCTCACGAGTAAGCCCCAAACCATAATCCCTAACCTGGGTCTCCTTTTCAGGAATAATCCCCAGTCCTAAGTCCTTAATTTGGGCATCCTTCTTAGGAGTAAGCCCCAATCTCAAATATGGGCATCCTCCTCAGGACTAAGCCCCAAACCTTAATCTCATAACCTGGGTCTCCTTTTCAGGAATAAGTCCCAGTTATAATCATGGGCTTCCTTTTCAAGAGTAAGCCCCAAGTCCCCTAATTTCTCTTAACCAGTCCTAATTTTCATTTGATCTGGGATTCCTTCTCAGGAGTAAAGCCCAGTTATCAATCCTCTCCTAATTTGGGTTTCCTTTTCAGGAATAAGTTCCAAGTTAGAGTATTCAAATCTCCATAAAGCACATATACCTTTATGGACCATGTTCCTGGATTTTCTCCCTAAAAGTAAATCCTAAACCTTCATCTATCTGGGAAGTCATATATACATAATCCCCAAACCATTTCTTATGATTGCATCTTTCATGGCACAATTGTCTAATTTTTACCAATACATCTTGTTTCTCACACCGAGCATGACTCACGTGAGCTCAGCGTGTAAAAGTAATTATGACATCCTTCTTTGAGCCATCAATCATAAACGTCATACTCACTTACTCGAACTATGTGGGTTCTGATTCCTTTTCCAAAACAAAGGATACGTAGGTAGCACTTTTATGGGTTCGATCCCAACTCTGAAATAATCCATGTCCTTCTGAATGACGATAAACTTCAAGTGCCCCACTGAGTGGCTTTAAAACCAGCCTGGTCATCATAATGACCAAGAGACTTTTATATAAATGTTTTGAAAGATACCATTGACCAAGAATCTCTAAATAGATACAGATTATTCTCTATTGATGAAGAACCTCGAATACATATAAAAGATTCTCTAAATTTCTTACATATTTTCATTGATTATTAAAACTAAAGGAAAGCTCATTTTATACTTGGTAATGTAATAAGGATTCACGAACATAACTTAAATCTATAAAGAGAGTCCCGGAGTAGACAATAATTCCCCTCAAAAAGGTGTGATGAGTCCGACCTCCCATCCTCTCGACCAATGCAAATTCCTAAGCCTCATTAGTCCACAAGCTAATGAGCGCCTACCTTTGGAAAGTAGGTCCAAACGGATGTCGAATCATTGGATGTTTCCGGTTCTACGAACAAACCCACTAGAAACCGATCGGAACGTTTGAATCTCCCATCCAGGAGGTCATCCCCGAATTCCGTGTGAAACAGCAGTACACGCAACCCTGACTTGGCTTTCATTACACGCAATCGCGACCTTCCTCGACAGCGTGGGTTGTACGCAATACCAAGTTTCACTAAACAACAATATATGGTTATAATATTATCATGAACTAGCCGTTATGAATATAATTAACCACATTTTGAATTTTATAACATTATTATTCATCTTATAAATTTTCTAAAACATTTCATGTGAACAAAATAAATTTTTCGGGTAAAATAAGTATTTTTCAAAAAATGCAGTTTTGCCGCCTTTTGATGGCACACCCACTTTAAATCTAGTTTTTGAAATTTTTATAAGTTCAATTTTACAAAATAAAATTATTCTTTGGAATAAGGATATAAAATTTTACCTTGGAAAAATTTTCATGTTATTTTTGATAACTTTCATATTTTAATGAATAGTAAAAACACGCTATATTTTAATTAAAAACAACTTTTTTCGTCGTAATAATTTATGTGGATAAGTTATAATATTGAATGGTCTTAAAGTATAAATAGAATTTATTTTTACCATTTAATATAATGTATGTCTTTATCATTGATTTTACTTTGAATTCGTAGGATAAATCAATTCAATCATTTGTAATGTTTTAAACAAAAACTCATTTTCTTTCAACAACGGGATTAATTTTAATTTAATTTCTGCAACTTCTGTGTATTTAATTATTAAAAATGGATTCCATATTTGGAATCATTGGGTCTAAATTATATTAATAGACTACGTTTTATTTTTGGGCATTATGAATGGTAACTACGGTAAATTTTATTTACCATAGTTCAATGTAAATCGTGTAATTAAGGGTAAATATAAGATTATAAAATTTCCCTAACACCTAACAAAATCCTATTGGATGACTAAAATGAGACCCATATCACCTAAGGGTCTGATTAGAATCATTTAATGGACTTTGTTTCATGAAAATAACTTAATTATTATTAAAACCAAAGAAAGTGACAACATGTCACTCTCTTAAATCTTATAAGTATATTAATTTTAATTTAGTGATAAACTTCATGAAACTTAAAACATGAATAGTCTCCAGAAATATAATTAAATTATCTATATTATATGAATTTATTTATTATTTTTAGGGATTAAATAATTATCATTAATTGTGACACAATAGTGCTGCAGAAATTGTTTATCTAGTGAAAAATAAAAAATATAGTTTTTATTAAACTAATAGTGACCATAAAAGGAACCAAACCCTGACCAAAACTTATTGGTAATGTACATATATACTATAATCATCCTATGGTCTAATATTGGATCATTTGGAGCCTTATAAAAGCAATTATGACACTTATATTATTTTATTTTAAATGATGCCAAAGTTGTCACCTTCATAATTTAATAATTATAACAATTTAAATATTTTTATTTTAAGATGATAAATTTGAGTAAAAGTATTATTGTTAAAGATAAAAGATTTATATTCATCATAGGATTTTATTTTTAAATTTTATGCAACAAATAAGTATATTAAATAATTATACAAAAATGATGTAGTAATTATTTTATTAAAAGATAAACCAAATAAATGGTTTTACAAATAATAAAATAAATATTATATGAGATATTTATTGTAATCCAATAATTTTCTAGATACATATGACCTTTTATAAATCTATTAAAGCTTTTATTTCGAACATATCTTCTGTATATATTTTATTTAAATTCAAATAAATGAATAGTGTCAAAATTGACACTATTGTTATTTTATAAAAATAACATATTATAAAAGTGTTTAAAAATAACAAAAATATTTAAAAATTATAAATTTAAATTTATATGGTATAAATGTTATTAAGTATCCAATTATGTACAATTCACAACAAATAAGTAATTATTTGTTATAATTTAAAATTTATAATGTTATTACAACAAATAAAATTAAATTGATTAAATAAGGATAAATCAAGTTGATAATGTTTAAAATAAATTCCTAACATTTCTAAATTTTATTGGTTGATGATATTACAACCCTATCGCATCTAATATTCGAATATGAGTCATTTTTGGAGGTCTTTAAGTGGGGTTAGATTTATTATAAATTAATATTTTTAAGATTTCCAAAGGTGCCCCTCTCCTCCCTTATAAAAGGGAACATCCTCCCTCTATTCCTCACACCAATTTGAGCCTTTAATATCGGCCAAACCCTACCAATTTCCCTTCTCAACTTCCCTAGAAACATCCTAGAGGTCCTGGTGTTCTTCAAAGACCAATTTTAGTGCCCTAAGAGGAGGTCTCAAAGAGGCGCTTCAAAGAAGAGGTAATGTCTATTACCGATTCTTTCAACTTTATTTCTTCTTCCACATCTTCTTATTAGGTTGTTTCATTATGAAGTAATAACATCAGTATCACTCATATACTGATATGTTATTATATGTATGAAAAAACCCTATTTCAACATCTATCCATCCTACAGAAAATGAAATCACCGTGCGTGCGTACGTACGGAATACCGTCTCCACCTCGTGGTGTAATCTATTTTCCACCACACCCTTACTTTGATGGGTATAATGGTGTAAATAATTACTATATATGATTATTGTAAATTGATATTGATTCTTTAATAGTATACATACACTCCAATAAAATTCCACGATCATGGGAACGATATCATCGCTCGTGCGTACATACGGAATACCGTCTCCACGACGCGATGAGATTCATTCTCAATGATTAACCATTCATGAATGATTAAAAAGTATATATAATAAGTAATCATAAAATATATGACATAATAATGATACTTGATTTATTTATTTATATATGTATGTCATCCAATTAATTCCATTCAATTCAATGAGGAAACGAAAACAACGTTCATGCGTACGTACGACCTACCGTCTCCATGAACGGTGTATTTCTTTCCATTTATCGATCTATTATATATATGTATATTCTGAATATATATTATATATAAATCATGTTTTATATTCTGGAATTAAGTAATAATTATCTAATTAATCATATGAATAATTACAAGTCAAAACACGGACGAAAAATGAAACGATTTTACCCAAAACGCTCTTTAACATGGAATTTACAAAAGAACGGGTAATATAAAGTCATAAGTGAACCATACATGATATCATACCAATGAATATGATTCTTTAATAAGTCAATGACATTATTTAAATCATTATACAGGATTTATGGATACGTACAAAGCATATCGGACCTAAGGTAAGGGATAATTTTTCAAATCTCATTTTTATCCGAGATTGCTTATCCGTAAGTATTTAATGGAGTTATTTCTGTCATCCATGTACATGTTTTATAAAAGTGTTTTCATGTATGTTTAAAGTACTTTTTACCCATTTTTTACTTTTACTAGATGGTATGTAAGGAATCTTTCTTTTGTTTACGTTACGAGGTACTTTTTTGACTTTTCCGGCAAAAGTATGAGAAGAATGTTTTTTTAACTTATACGGCATGAATGGATTTTTACGGTTTTATAAAGACTTATTTTCATGAATCTTCCTCCAAAATATTTCATGAATATTTTCAGCAAAATCTCTTTCTTCTAAAATTGCATGACGTTTTGTGAAAGGAAAATGATTTTTAAGAAGAAAGGATATTTTCCTCAAGAATTCATTTCAAGTGTTTTATCAAAACCATTTTTCATCTAAGATGACATTATTTCATATGTGTATGTTTCAAGTAGCATGTCTCTATGATTTACATGGCTTCACTTTTCTTATTATGAAATGATATCCATTTATTTTATATGGATTATGTGATGATGGGATGATGTTTTTGAAACCCATTTCATTCATTGGGTTATTATGAATGATGTATGTTTATTTTGTGGCACAAGTAAGAATGATTTCATTATGAGATGGGTGGGACCTATATCTCCCTCCAATGCATTGGGTAAAGATTTATATCTCATGAGATAGACATGGCTGGAATGGTAAGTTAATCCGGTTCAGTATTACAGGACTGGAACGAGGAGTAAACTCAATTCAGAAAGGGGCTTTGTCCACTAAGATGGTCTTGGTAGCAATGCCTTGGCTACTATGGAAATCATTACATGTGTTTAATGGATGCCAAAATTACATGTTTTATTCCCATACTATGTTATCATGATTTGTGTTCCATTATGATCTATGCCTTATGTACTTCCATGTTTTAAGTCTTTGCTCAAGATTTTGATGTTTAAACATTATGTTCATGTTTTTAAGTTCAAATGTATATGGTATGTTTTGCCATTACTAAGCATTTTAGATCACCCTTTTTATGTTTTATTTTCCCCCAGGATTAAAAGAAAGTTTTTAGGTATGGAAAAAAAAGTGAAAGATCTTTATGGGAGATGTTGAATATCTTTCACCACAATTAGAAGATTATGTTCCAAATTTCCAAAGACACTAAACTATTACGGTCCTTGTGTGTCTGTTTTTGTTATGTATTAAGTATTCCGTAAAAGTAATGTAATGTCCATCTATGTCAAGCTTTGGGTCTCTACATTTGGTATCGGAGGAAAGGTTTAGTCAACCTTTGGAAACAAGGATGCGAAAACTTTAGTGAGATCCCTAGAGATATTTATAAGGTATGTCTAGGGATGTCCCTAAGGATAAGTATACGTATAGGATATAGTCCTAGAACAATTGTAACAATCTTAGAATTTAACCTATGATTTTAGATATTGAGGCTACTCCCCCTATACTATGTTGTTTTCCCTAGCATGATTTTTTCCTCTCACACTATTCTTTTTGGGTTTTAGAAAATGGCTGGAAACCGGAAGATTCACGATAATGGAGGATATGATGGACAATGGAATGATATTTTTCATGATAAACCAAATGAAATGGGATTCGGAAGTCCAAACATCATTATTATGCTGAATTAGTAATCTCATAATATGATCAATAAATTCAAATTTGGTAAGTTTCCTGACTCGGCTAATAAGAGAAATATGGAGTTTCATGATGATCATAGAGGAAATAAAGTTTAATTTCCCCTATGTAAATCATGTAGGAAGAGGCATCAAGGAGAATGTTTCAAAGGAACTAGAAGTTGCTTTGGGTGTGGAAAAGAAGGACACAAAGCTAGTAAGTGCAAAGGAAAAGGTTCAATTAACACCATCGATGAGGATAATGGTATTTCTACGACATCAACAATGGTTAAATGTTTTAAATGTGGAATGTACAGGCATTATGCAAACAAATTCCCTAAGGGAAAGTCTCATGAAGAGAATCAGTATGGTCGTATGGGTAGTATTTATGTTGATGATGATGAAGAGACTACAAATGATATGTGAGATGAAAGAATTGTTGAAGCTCGGTCAATGGTTTAAGAAGGTAGTGGAATGATTACATGTTTATCATGTGTAATGTTGTATAAGTAATCTCATTGTACTATGCAATAAGGAGACATCTATGGATTGTTACACTGTTGTCTTTCCTTAAGTTTTGAAAGTGTATGATGAATGGTACCAGTAACCATGAATGGTTATTCAGATATTTTTGGAAAGTAGATGATATGCGCATAATGAAGGGATAAGAAGAAAATTAAATTTTTGATAGTATTCATGATCTCATGACTGATATAAGGAGAAGGTAATATCATGGTTTGAGTATATAGAATTTTTGGATTTTGGTATGTGGAAAGAGTTAACTTTTTAAAGCATTCATGTTTTCACTAAGGTTTAATGGGTATTCATTTTTCAAGAGAATACATGATTAAGGTATTCACATGATTGGAATGTGACCAACAAGATATATGGGGGATAAATGATGGTTGGTTGATGACATTTCAAGTAATCTTTTTCTTTATACTATGAGCTTGGACCGAAGTATTTTAGATAAAGATTGGAATGGATTATGTTGGACATAAGTTATTATTGTTTAAGTATAGAACTTTTTTCGATATTATTCATGGGATGTTATAGTAATGTAGTTTTAGAAAAAGGAAAACCTGCAGGATGGGCAACAACCCATTGCTTCAGACAAGGCTGTGGGAATCGAACCCACAACCGATGTGGGACTGGCCTTTATCGCCTACCACTGGCCTACAGGAAGTCCCTGTTTAGTATAAACTTGTTTTATTATATTAAGAGGTATGATATATGAAGTATAAGTCCATTTTAGGAACCTTATATGATTAATCTCACTATACATGGGCTTATGTATTTTTTGATAACTTTTCTAACCTTTTGTTTGAGATAGATGGAATGACCCATCATTCTATCACATGATCTGCCTACACTACACGAATGACAAATTCAACTTCATTTCTTTAAGAGATGAAGTGGAAATTGTCTAATGAATGACCAACGGTGAGACTGTACCAAAATCACGAAAGTATTTCTTCTAATTCCAACTTCATCAACTTTAGGGAAATGATCTTGAAAACCAAATATGTTGTCCTAGTGCTCTTATATCCGATGAATCATATGGTACCTTAGATCATCACAAATTTATGGCTTTGTGATTGTCGGCTTTTTCAGAGCCATGTTCTCTACCACTCTCCAACAGAACATGATGGTTAGATTTCTCTTCCATATCCATATTTTCACCTATGTTCTCCTACATGAAAATCCAGTGATGAGTTAATTTGGTTAACTGTTACGTTTCATACTTTAGTTTTTTAATCCAAGTTTTGGTATTCCTTTTTACGATGTGGGTTTCTATTAAAGAAACTTTCGAGTAGTAACCCATTTATAACCCTGACGAATTTCGAGGGCGAAAATCATTTTAAGGGGGGTAGAATGTAACACCCCAAGATTTTATTATAAGTATTCTTTTTAATTTATTTTATTTCATGTGTTTTATGCTACACCAAGATTATCTTGTGCTATACGCAACACCGTAATATCTTGCAGTATACGTAACACAATTCTTGGATCGTGTTACACACAATTTCAAGTTCATTTGATAGAAGTTATTCTACACAACATTGAGTGTATATATATATATATTCAATGTATAAATGAAATATGGTTGGAATTTTTTATACACAACAACAAAGGAGTCTTGCACTAAACGCAACCCTGACTTGGCTTTCATTACACGCAATCGCGACCTTCCTCAATTGCCTGTGTTGTACACAATAACGGGTTTCGCTAAACAACAATATATGGTTATAATATTATCACGAACTAGCTGTTATGAAAATAATTAACCACATTTTTAATTTTATAACATTATTATTAATCTTATAAATTTTCTAAAACATTTAATGTGAACAAAATAAATTTTTCGGGTAAAATAAGTATTTTTCAAAAAATGCAGTTTTGCCACCTTTTGATGGAACAACAAATTGATATCTAGTTTTTAACATGTTTATAAGTTCCATTTTACAAAATAAAATTATTCTTTGGAATAAGGATATAAAATTTTTCCTTTGATAAAATTGTCATGTTATTCTGATAACTTTCATATTTTAATGAATAGTAAAAACACGCTATATTTTAATTAAAAACAACTTTTTTCATCGTAATAATTTATGTGGTTAAGTTATAATATTGAATGTTCTTAAAGTATAAATAGAATATATTTTTACCATTTAATATAATATATTTCCTTAGCATTGATTTGACTTTGAAATCGTAGGTTAAATCAATTTAATCTTTTGTAATGTTTTAAACAAAAACTCGTTTTCTTTCGACAACGAGATTAATTTTAATTTAATTTCTGCAACTTCTGTGTATTTAATTTGGAAAAATGGATTCCATATTTGGAATCAGTGGTTCCAAATTATATTAATAGACTACTTTTTATTTTTAGGCATTATGAATAGTAACTACGGTAAATTTTTTTTACCATAGTTAAAGGTAAATCGGGTAATTAAGGTTAAATATAAGATTATAAAATTACTCTAACACCTTACAAAATACTATTGGATGACTAAAGGTCGACCCATATCACCTAAGGGTTGGATTAGAATCATTTAATGGACTTTTTCCCATGAAAATAACTTTATTATTATTAAAACCAAAGAAAGTGACAACATGTCACTCTCTTAAATATTATAAGTATATTAGTTTTAATTTAGTGATAAACTTCATGAAACTTCAAACATTAATAGTCTCCAGAAATCTAATGAAAGTATCTACATTATAGGAATTTATTTATAAATTTTAGGGATTAAATAATTATCATTAAATTTGACACAATAGTGATGCAGAAATTGTTTATCTAGTGAAAAATAAAGAATATAGTTTTTATTAAACTAATAGTGACCATAAAATGCACAAAACCCTGACCAAAACTTATTGGTCATATAAATATAAACCATAATAATCCAATTGTCTAATTTGTGACCATTGGAAGCCTTTTAAAAGCAATTATGACACTTATATTATTTTATTTATATGATGCCAAAGTTGTCACCTTCATAATTTAATAAATATTACAATTTAAATATTTTGATTTTAAGATGATAAATTCGAGTAAAATTATTATTGTGAAAGGTAAAATATTTATCTTCATCATAGTATTTTATTTTTAATTTTTATGCTAAAATACGTATATTAAATAATTATACACAAATGATGTAGTAATTATTTTATTAAGAGATAAAAAAAATAAATGGTTCTAAAAATAATAAATTAAATATTATATGAACTATTTATTGTGATCCAATAATTTTCTAGATACATAGGTCCTTTTAGGAATCTATTAATTCTTTTATTTCGAACATATATTCTATATATAGTTTATTAAAATTCAAATAAATGAATAGTGTCAAAATTGACACTATTGTTATTTTATAAAAATAACATATTATAAAATTGTTTAAAAATCACAAATATATTTAAAAATTATAAATTTAAATTTATATGGTAGAAAATTTTATAAAGTATCCAATTATGGAAAATTCACAACAAATAAGTAATTATTTGTTATAATTTAAAATTTAGAATGTTATTACCACAAATAAAATTAAATTGATTAAATAAGGATAAATCAAGTTGATAATGTTTAAAATAAATTCCTAAAATGTATAAATTTTATTGGTTGATGATATTACACCCTTATATCATCTAATATTTGAATATGAGTAATTTTTGGATGTTTTTAAGTGGGGTTAGATTTATTATAAATTAATATTTTTAAGATTTCCAAAGGTGCCCCTCTCCTCCCTTATAAAAGGGAACCTCCTCCCTCACTTCATCACACCAATTTGAGCATTTAATCTCAGAAAAAACCTAAAAAATTCGCTTCTAAACTTCCCTATAAACATCCTAGAGGTCCTGGGATTCTTCAAAGACCACTTTTAGTGCACTAAGAGGAGGTCTCAAAGAGGCGCTTCAAAGAAGAGGTAATGTCCGTTACTGATTCTTTCAACTTTATTTCTTCTTCCATTTCTTCTTATTAGGTTGTTTCATTATTAAGTAATAACATAAGTATCACTAATATAATGATATATTATTATATGTATGAAACAACCATATTTCACCATCTATCCATCCTACGGAAAACGAAATCACCGTGTGTGCGTACGTACGGAATACCGTCTCCACACCGTGGTGTAATCTATTTTCCACCACCACCTTACTTGGATGGGTATAATGGTGTAAATAATAACTATATATTATTATTGAAAAGTGATATTGATTCTGTAATAGTATACATACACTCCAATAAAATTTGATGATCATGGGAACGATATCATCGCTCGTGCGTACGTACAGAATACCGTCTCCACGACGCGATGAGATTCATTCTCAATGATTAACCATTCATGAATGATTATAAAGTATATATAATAAGTAATCAAAAAATATATGACATAATACTGATACTGGATTTATTTATATATATGTGTATGTCATCTAATTAATTCCATTCAATTCAATGATGAAACGAAAACAATGTTCATGCGTACGTATGGCCTACCGTCTCCATGAACGGTGTATTTCTTTACATTTATAAATCTATTATATATATGTATATTATGAATATATATTATATATAAATCATGTTTTATATTCTGGAATTAAGTAATCATTATCTAAGTAATCATATGAATAATTACAATTCAAAACATAGAAGACAAATGAAATGATTTTACCCAAAACGCTCTTTAACATGGAATTTACAAAAGAACGGGTAATATAAAGCCATAGGTGAACCATACATGATATCATAACAATGAATATGATTCTGTAATAAGTCAATGACATTATTTAAATCATTATACAGGAGGTTCGGATACGTACGAAGCATATCGGACCTAAGGTAAGGGATAATTTTGCAAATCTCATTTTTATCCGAGATTACTTATTCGTAAGTATTTACTGGAGTTATTTCTATAATACATGTCCATGTTTTATAAAAGTGTTTTCATGTATGTTTAAAATCTTTTTTGCACATTTTTGACTTTTACTAGATAGTATGTAAGGAATATTTCTTTTGTTTACGTTACGAGGTACTTTTTTGACTTTTCCTGCAAAAGTACGAGAAGAATGTTTTTTTTAACTTATACGGCATGAAAGTATTTTTACAGTTTTATAAAGCCTTATTTTCATGAAGCTTCCTCCAAAATATTTCATTACTATTTTCAACAAAATCTCTTTCTTTTTAAATTACATGACTTTTTGTGAAAAGAAAATTATTTTTAAGAAGAAAGGATATTTTCCTCAAGAATTCATTTAAAGTGTTTTATCAAAACCATTTTTCTTCTAAGATGACATTATTTCATATGTGTATGTTTCAAGTATCATGTCTATATGATTTACATGGCTTCACTTTTCTTATTATGAAATGATATCCATTTATTTTATATGGATTATGTGATGATGGGATGATGTTTTTGAAACCCATTTCATTTGTTGGGTTATTATTATTGATGTATGTTCATTTTGTGGCACAAGTAAGAATGATTTCATTATGAGATGGGTGGGTCCTATATCTCCCTCCAATGCATTGGGTAAAGATTTATATCTCATGAGATAGACATGGCCGGAATGGTAAGTTAATCCGGTTCAGTATTACAGGACTGGAACGAGGAGTGAACTCGATTCAGAAAGGGACTTTGTGCACTAAGATGGTCTTGGTAGCAATGCCTTGGATACTATGGAAATCATTACATGTGCTTAATGGATGCCACAATTACATGTTTTATTCCCATGCTATGTTATCATGATTTATGTTCCATTATGTCTATGCCTTATGTACTTCCATGTTTTAAGTCGTTGCTCAAGATTTTGATGTTTAAACATTATGTTCGTGTTTTTAAGTTCAAATTTATATGGAATGTTTTACCCTTACTAAGCATTTGAGATCACCCTTTTTATGTTTTATTTTCCCCCAGGATTAAAATAAAGGTTTTAGGTAAGGAAACAAAAAGTGTAAGATCTTTATGGGAGATGTTGAAGATCTTTCACCGCGATTAGAAGATTACGTTCCAAGTTTCCAAAGACAATAAACTATTACGGTCCTTGTGTGTCTGTTTTTGTTATGTATTAAGTATTCTGAAAAATTAATGTAATGTCCATGTATGTCAAGCTTCAGGTCTCTACAACCCATCCCCTTTTTCGGAGTCGGTGGTGGAAATATATCTCACATGTGCTGTGGGTGGTCCCAGATCGACCTTCTCGGATTCTACCATCCTTTGCAGGAGGTCTTTGAAGACCAATCATTCCTGAATATTGTGCCCCAGAATTCTATGGTAGGGATAGTAAATCCGTCCTATCATCGCGGCCGACTTATTCAGGTTTTCTTGGCTCTGAGATGCGGAGCAAGTTGGAATTCATGGAGGCGATGAAGTATCCGCAGACTTGGTCCTCCCAGAACGAGTATACTTTGTGTATTTTCTCCTCAAACTGGTTCTTCTTTGATCCTCTCTGATCATCCCGTTTAGGAGGAGGCAGCCGCTGATATACAGGGGGTCCTTGACGATTTGGTGGAGGCCTGAGAGGTGGAGCAGGCACAAGGGCTAGCTTGAGCATGACAGAGAACGCTTCATCTCTAACTGCTCTCTTTGTGGGAGCCTGCGAGGCTATTCAGGACTTTAAGTTGGTCCTCTACAGGGAGTCCTCAATTCTTTGGGCAATGTACGAGAGATGGTGGAATCCAGTGGTGCACTCCACTAGTATGAGCGGTGTTCAAAGCTCATCTTGAATATTATCGATGCATATGGCAAGCAACTTGTCTTGAGGAATTGACATGTTCGGGGAGTAGGTTAGACCTTTTCATATAGCGATGAAATCTGGGACCCTCTCGTTCTCCCTCTGTTTGCAGTTCATGAGGTCTCTGACCATTGTTTTAGGCAACGTTGAACTGGATTGGAATAGGAACTGTTGTAAAAGGTCTTCCCAGCTTTTTATTGACTAGGCTGGCAGACTCGTATACCAGACAAAGTAAGATCCTTGTAAGGTCCGTACGAAGTATCTGAGTTTCACTACTTCTTGTTGTTCCGGAGTTCCCATCATAGGATCGCAATAAGATGCGTAGTGCATCAAAATTTGTCCTGGATCACCTGATCCATTGAAAATAGGGAATAAAGGGCTCCCAAATTTGGGTGGAGGAGGCATGTTGCTCACCCAATCCGAGTAGGTCTTTTTCTATGGCTGTATCAGAGTGCATCGACCTTCTATTGCTTCCAATCGAGCTGTCAGTGCCTCGATAGTGTTGGTGAGACCCTGTTTTATATCCTGTTGGGACCTGTCTTGGGCAGCTTTAGCCGGATGCATTGCTTGAGGATCCAGGTCGGTTGGCACCAGGGGTTCATGTGCCATTTGTGACACCTTCGGAGGGTTCATACATACTCGCTCTGGTTGCTTCCTGATAGGGGGTATATCTTGGTATTCATCGAGATCCACATTTAGGTAGTTGGAAGGGATGGGCGCCTCGTGGGGTGGGATCCCTGACCGTGCTTAGTTTTCCAGGGAAAACCATAGTCTTTGAGGTGCACTTACTGGTAATGCATGATGTGGCTCCTCTTGGGACACGCTTTCAATAAGACGGTTCCTCTGGAGTAGCTCGGCGTTATTCCGCCTCAATTCTTTCATTTCCTCTTCCTGTCGAGTGAACCTCTCTTTGAGCGTAAGTGGGTCATTTTTATCGAGAGAGGGGGGAAGGTTAAGGGAAATTGGTCCTTTGTTCTTATCCTTATTGGAGGTTCGCAGGGTCAGCGGAGGAGGGTTAGCTGAAGGGGCATCCATATTTAGAGTGGCCCTCTTTTTTCGGGTGTGCACACTCGGTGGTTCATTGTGAGTCACAACCTGACCGGAACCATCATCTCCTGACCCATCCGGATTTGCATCATCTTCGGTGTTACCCGTTGGGTTATCCTCTATGGTGTTGATGGATGCATATAGCGGGATGGATAAGATGCCATCTTCCAAATATAAAGAGGATCTCCTGTATCTTTTACTGGTCTTCCCTCTTCTATCCCGGGATTTCTTTCGGGCTCTTTGACGAAGGGTGACGTGGAGAGTTCTTTGATGTGACCTTACGATACACCTCCCTCTTGAAGGGGATGATGATTCAACCGACATGATAGGGCATGAACCTCCTCTTCTGACTATCCTCCCTAGATGAGAGGATAATGATTCTTGTAGTAAAGGTTGTTATTGAGGTGGTAAAAATTCCTCCAGCCCTGAGGGTTGGGGTTGGCTCTGTTCTTTGGACGTTGAGTCTCTTCCTGTTTCTATTGGTCTTACGGAGGAATTTTTTGATAAAAATGCCCCCAGCCCTGCAGGCTGGGGTTGACCCTGTATTGCAGCAGTGGATACTGCTATCACTACCTGCCTGATCTTGTGTGCCCCCATTCAGGGGTGAACTGGGTTTGGTGCCGAGTTCTTATGTGAATAGACCCCTTTTGGGGAGGCAAGAAATGACTGCTAATTGGCCTCTCTTAAGTGAGAGGCCTATTGTATGCTCTTGGTGGCTTGATTCAGGAGTTCTTGGATGGATTGTTCTCATCGGCCCTGACACTTTTGGGACTTACTCAAGGCCTATCTCTGTTGGGCCTGTTGTCTCTACTGAGCAGGGACCCCACTCGATTGTTGTCTTGATGTGATGTCATTGCAAGACACCATGCCGAACAGGTTCTTCTGGGCGGGGAGCGGAGTGAAATGCAGCACTACATGTTCTACCAATCCTCTGATATGGACTCCCATCGGGGGATTACCAATGAGGCGGTGCAGCTGGTGCAGTGCACGGAGGCAGGCTATCTGCATGTTTCCTTTACACCTCTCAAGTCGCTATTGCCGCACCGAAGGAAGAGCTTCCAGGTCGATGTGACGCAGGAGGACTCCTTTTATCTTGGCATGGTCTACATACCCGTTGTAGGGCAGGAGGCTTTATTTCATCCAGGGGAGGGTTGTCCATATATTTTAGCAGATGTTGTGCATGAATTCATCCGACAACTTTCTGGGTATGTCAAATTGGGAGGTGGCTGTGGGCCGAAACATAATTGGTATGTCATCCCTGGCTGGTCATTTCCTTAGGCACAACATGTCGTCATACTCCTCTGCTAGCGATTCCTCTACCTGGTCAGCCCAACTGAGATGCTCATTGATAGTGTGGTCAGAGTCAGTGGGACTGGTAGGTGTCGAATTATCATGTGGGCGATTCTGAGGTGGTTCAGAAGATGAACGTGGCCCCAGAACATCTCCCGATTAAATAAGGGTGTCGTTGGGGACTAGTTGGGAATCTGACATGCTTGATCCCATCCTTCTAAGCACCTCGGCATACGATGGCTTTTCTGTTCTTGGTTTAGAAGGGGTTGGACCTTCCTGTTGATATGATATGTCATTGTGGGGAGGACCTTCATAATGGTGGCCGCAATGGAGAGGACTACTATTACTGCTTGATTCCTCACTACATAGAGGACTTTTGTAGTTCATACCCTAGGGAGGACCTCTAAGGTGTGTCATAGCAAGGGGAGGAACTTCTGGCTATGTATCATTGTTACAGGGAGGGCCTTCGCAACAACTACCATCATGGTGAGGATGACCATCATGGTTTGATGTTTTTTGTACATCCTATGGAGGAAATTCAAGACACACTGTGACAAGGGGAGGACCTTCTTGTCACTTGGGGCCATTGTGGGGAGGACCTTCACAATGGCGGTTCTGGTGGTGGGACTACCATCATAGCTGCTCTAATGGAGAGGACTACCATTACAGATGCCGCAGGGAGAATATCTGTGGGGTACACCCTGGAGAGGGCCTTCAGAATGTACTGCAATTAGGGGAGGGCCTTCTCATTTCTTGACGTCTCTTTGGGGAGGACCTCCATTATCAGGGTGGCGAGGACTACCACTGTGACCTGATGCCCAGCTGCACGGAGTGTCGTTGCAATATAACCCCTGGGGAGGACCTTGAGGGAAGGCCACAACAAGGGGAGGACCTTCTTATCATGATGATACGTCATTGCGGGGAGGGCCTCCATAGTTGCGGCTATGTTAGTGAGCACTAATATCATAATCTATGGTCCCACTGCATGGAGAGTGCTTGCATTGTATACCCCAGGGAGGAACTTTAGGGTGGACCGCAGCAAGTGGAGGGCCTTCTTGCTGGTTGATCTTCTAATCACGTGGAGGGTTTCCGTGACTCACATCAAAAGAGGAGCTCTCATGATCAATCGTTATATACCCATGGGGGATCCCCCGCGGGTGATCTGGGGAGGACCTTCAGAGCTACTGGTAGCGACATTGCGGGGAGGACCTTCACAAATGCTACTTCCACTCCCATAATATGGTAATGGGTGGGAAGGGTTCTGAGCCTTCGATATGTGCATAGAGGCATCGGGAACCCCAGCTTCCAGCAGATTAGAGTCATGAACCCTCTCTTTATTTTCCAGCTGCCTTCAGTGCATTCGGGGTGCTTTCATGCAGGCAGCGGGGACCGTCTGCTACTGACAACAGCCTTCACCATTGGGTCCCTGTCTAATTGGGTCCTATGATTTTTCCGAGATACACCGACGAACATCTTGACTTTTAGAAAGATTATATGCCTGCTCTGGAGCATCCACCATGATGGATGGGTGTCCCTCAGTTGGAACGAGTGAAGCTGCTCGATCCAGTTGTCATGCATCACAGAATATAGCCAGAGACCTTCCTGGGTGGAAGCAGGGATGCAGATCTGCTCTAAGGAAGCTATCTCATCTCTTAGAGGAGTCACCTCAATTGGGGAGATGGGCTCATGATCCCGAGTCCTTGCTGTTGCTACTGATGCAATCACATTCAGGAAAGTCAGCAAGATATGATCTGGGATCGATACATGCTCCTCCATCATTGCCAGGATATGCAGAGAGACATCTTTGGCTGGAACAGGTATGAAAGCCCATTCCGGTATCGGAGTAGGAATACCCTACTCCTATCCTTTGATGGTCAGTGGGTACTAAAAATTCTCCTATGTCAGGGCAGGTGAATGAATCTGCCCCTGGCCTGGGATATGCTGGTTTATCTCTCTGTTTGCCGCCACATCGGGATGGTGGACTTTACTTGCATCCACAGGGAGCGGGCCCTGCATATGTTGGATTCCCACCGTATCGAGTCGGTGGCCTTTGTTTGTAGGGAGATACGCCTGCCTATTAATTTTTTTCCACATCTTGATGGCGGGCTTTGTTGATTGCCACCATGTCAGGATGGTAGGCGTCAAGAGCATCTGCTAGAAGCTGGTCCTGCAGGCGCTGGGTCGCCACCATGTCGGGTTGGTGGGCTTCACGACCCCGGGCAGGGAGAGTTGCCTGCTAGGTAGGTTTTGTTCTGTGTGAGAGACGGGCTTGATAGAGCCTGGCAGGGATGCGCACCTGCCTGTGTGATGCCACCATGTTTGGATGGCGGGCTTTGGAGGAGAGAACAGGTGTATGTGCCTGTCCGTGATACGTCTCTGTGACTGGGCAGCGGAGCTCTTCCTCAGGGACAAGGGTGATGACCGGTCCCTGGTTGTACGTTTTCCTCCCTCGTCGGGCGGTCCGAGGGTCAGGATCTTGGGAAGTGTGGGCCTAGATCCTTGGGGCAACATCCTCTTTATCATGATAATATTGAGTCACGACGTGACCATGATGACTTCTTTCGGCAGGGACCTTGGGGCGGAACCCCTGTTCAGCGGGGATGAAGTTCTCAGCGTTGACCTCATCCGTCTCCCTAAGATAAGAGAGGTATGCATTGTCTTGTTCTGGGGATAGACTCTCTAAATGGTTTGAGATGGAAACAGGGGCCATATGGATCTACCTTCGCGGCCGCTGCTGGGCGGGCGACTGGCGGGTCTTAGCGGATTGGAGGGTGTGCATGGCCGCCTCCACCATCAAGAGAGTACCGTTCACGTGGTACTCTCGGATCAATTCATCTGAGACCCAGTGTTGAAGACACTGAGTAGGTGACAGGGTCCTCCATTGGTGAGGAAGTTTGGTCATTGCGTTGTTGGAAGCACGTGCCTGTGAGTTCTTTCGTGATGCCATTGGATCGAAGGGAGTTCTGTGTGGTACCTATAAAAAATATTATAACGAATACAAATAGAAAAACCTTTAAAGCAGCATCTCATGATCCCATGCATAATTAATGACCCTTCTTGGCCCTCCTTTTGAGTATAAGGGGGCATAGAGTGAGATTAGGTTAAATCTGTCATACTTGGTTAAATATTCACGTCGGGTTCACCATTTTTTGTCTCGCGGCGCACGATGAGATCGTGGGGGAGAAACATGCACTATCCGATGGTTGATTAGAGAAGATTGGATTCTGATTAATCAGTCATATAGGGTGCACCATTTTTGTCTCGAAATGGCCAATGGTTCCATATATAGAAATATGTGGACCGGCTTTTCAATTTCAGGTGTTCGCTGGGTGGTTTGACCAGCGATGTTTAAGAACTCACATTGGTCAAGAGGATGGGAAGTCGGGATCATCGCACCCTTTTGGGGGGAATTATTGCATGTTCTGAGACTCTCTTATATATTTAAGATGTATTCGTATGTTCGCGAATCTTTGGTTTATACCCAAGCATAGTATCCACGGATTACTCCTGGTTGGAAATGGTCAGCTGGACACAGGGGTTCGGAATCATTTAGGCCAGAGGTTTACCATCCCTCATTAGACTAATGACTCCGAGGAGTTTGGACTCATTGAGACGGTAATGGTTTAAAGCCTCATAACTGGGTGCTCTGAAGTTTATTGTCATCCAGGGGGGATAGATAACGACTTGGGTGTCTGGATCAAACCCGTGATATGGGCTTCCTACGTATCCTCATGAGAGGAATCAGAATCCACATAGTTTGGTTTGGTATGGGGCTTACACTCCAGGTTGGCCAGGGTTAGTGTGGTGAATTGACGTGAAGATAGTCGAATCAACCAGTTGTTGGGCTTGAACCTCGGGGAGGATTCCTACGTACCTTTCCAAGGAGACCAGTATCAAATTCCACATAGTTCGAATGGGAGTGTCGGAGAACCGACGTGAATGTGGACCCGAGGGTCCAATGGTGATCGAGCTTGAACCTCTTTGAGGCTTCCTACGTATCCCTGTGGCAGGGAATCAAAGTCCATGTAGATCGGATGGGAGTGGGGATTACGCTCTGAGGTATCCCAAGGTAATGGATTGGGGCTTACACTCTAAGGAGGCCCAGAAGAGGATGTCATGGTCGCTGCTTACTCTAAGCCCACATGAGTCATGCTCGGTGTGAGAAATAAGAGGAAGTAGGGACCAGACGATCACGTCGCGAAAGGTGCATCTGTGGGAAGTGGAGTGGGGCATATGCATGGAGCATCTCAAAAAGTCGTGGCTTACTCCAAAATGGATGCCCATGGCGACAAAGCACTGCAGGAGAGGGACTTGGCCCCAAAGAAGAACGGAGTAGCACCATTCCCCATTATGCCCTTCCTTGGCTATGGTCGTGGGGAAGTACGGAGGTGCATGGGGGCTTCTTTATGATGGGTAGTCCGCCACGTCCAGGGAGGGGAGAAGTTCCCCAGTCCTAACAAGTAGAGGGGCAGAAAGGGAACTTCCGGGCTTGGACTCCGCATTACCGTGGGAATGTGAACCCAGGAATGCTTTGGGAATCCACTCAAGGGCCGGAGCAACCCCTTCTCACTCACTTACAGTGGTTATGTGAACTCAAAATGGCGTGCTGATGCACTTGAAGGTTACATCACATGGGTCTGGTGGCTTTGGTGGAGGCCTCGGCTCAGGGCCGATGAATGGGCCAATGAGTGGGTTGTGGAGGATCGGGATGGATTGGAAGGATTTTATCTGGCTCGAGAAATGGGAACTCCGAAGGATCTGGTGGGACACACAAGTTTATCATTGGTTGCGCCCTTTGCGTAGGGATGTGCTACGCAGCTAGAGAAGCCATCTACGAACCAGGGTGGTCCACAGACTGGTGGGAATCCCGCAAACCAGGGTGGTTTGCATCTTTGGGTTCGGCCCGCGTACTAGGTTGGTACACATAGGGGTCCATGCGAGCAGTGGCGGCCGAGGGTGATGTCGGTCGAGGGTTCGTCGGTTGGGGATTTGCCCGCGTAGGAGGGTGCTATGCGGTGTGATGGATCGAAAAAGGGGCATAAACCCCCTGGTCTATGGGGGGTGCATCTGCGGAGGGGGAATGGTTGGCGGTCTCCATTTATTTTTTATTTTAGGTTAATGGTTCACCAAGTTGTTATTCATTTTTAGTTCCTTATTAATTCTCTTCCAGCTTCATACCTGTTCTGCTTCGCGAACTGGAACTTCGCTGTTTACTAAATACTAAGCTCCTTCCTTCAAAATCCTTTCACCCGAATCTGATCAATCTCCCCAAAATTCCCCCTATTTTTCTTTCTCCTCCTTCTCATTTTATAGAGTTGGGAAAGAGATGTATATGTGGTCATGTGGTAGCTTTTGCGGAGGCCCATGATCAGAAACCTAGTTTACGGATGACTTGGTCAATCCGCAACTCACAGGGTGCATTGAACGGACCTCCCTCGCAAACCAAACTAGCTCGAGGAGTGCTTCATAGCCGCGCAGGGTTCCACCTACAATCCGCGAATGATAGCGGATGCGGCCAGGGCCAATCGATGCAGTCTGCGGCTGGGGTGGTTTGTGATGGTGGATTGGCTTGGCGCCCTTCCTGCTTCGCACCCACGGAGGATCCCCACCTCCGTTCCACGAACGACAGTGGTCTGCGGAGGGGTGTTCTTCGCGGAACCGGACGCGTACCATTATCATTGGACCGATTCGCGGATCGGTTCAGCTTGTTCCGTCGTTTGATTATTCTCCACACTTTTCCCCAATTCAATGGGGGAAAATTGGGTAGAATCTCCCTTGTATTAAAGGGGATTCTCATTCTCCTTTGTGGATTTTTCAGGACCCTACAATATTATATTTGAAAATGATGGTTATGGGGTTTTTGAAAAATAATGAAACGAAAATTTGAAATTTAAATGCAGCTATAGACATAATGAAATTAGATAATAATGGTTTTCGACCGGGGTTTGATAATGCGGGTTCATTCGTTATTTATTTGTTGCTTAAATTCAATCTAATAATTCGTTTAATGAAACCTCATTAACAAATTAATTTCCTTTTATTTTTTTTTTGATTTTAAGATGTATTTGGGGCACCAAACCCATCCTCCTCTAGTAATCAAATAGGATAACACATCAACCAATATGGCAATTCCTAAAAGACTCGACTCCACCATATTCAGTCTCGTCCCTTAGGGCAACCCCAGTTCCACTTTATGAAGGGTTTTCTCGAGAGAGTAGAGGGAGATAATTAATCAAATAAAAGGAATGAAATTTTCATTAATTTCATGGTGGATGACTGCCTCACCTATGAAATACTCTCACATCCACCATAAATAGATTTAAGACATGTTGAATTGAAGCACAATAACAGAGAACATTGTAAAACCTCCCCCAAGGCCAAGCCTCAAGTTAGTAACCTGTCATTAAAAATTGAAAATAGATCATAATGTAAATATGGAAGAGGGGGAGAATTATATTAGGGTTGGAAGGGATAAAATAATAAAGTGGATCACTTTAATTAAAATATGAATTCATGTTGCATGGTAAAAAAACAAAAACAAAAATAAAATAAAATAGAAATTCTAAAGTAGCATTCGTGGTCCAAAACATCCCTCTAAAATATATATTTTCTTTAATACATCACTATTCTTTTATTTATAGGCTTGGAAGAGTATTTTGTCTATCATAAGGGTCCATTAAAGGGTTTTTATACATAAAGGTTCATCAACGGTTGAAAAATTGGATCCATAATTTTTCTTCAAAGGATTGCACATGTTATCTCATAATTTTGACCAAATTATATAATTTTTTATTCTATAAACTTGATGAAAAATATTTATCTCTTTTCCTTACCAAATTTTATCTCCATCATACATGTGTACAAGAAATTATTGCTAATTTATGCAGAAAATGTATTCTATCCAGGCAGAATCTTTGAATTTCAGAAATCCAATTTATCATGCATTTATGGTCGTTATTTTGTTACATTCACGTGGGTAAATAGTTATAAAAGATATTTATGAAGATTTTATCATTATCATTGTCGAATTCCAACTATTTTGTTTCATGAATTTACGAGATATAGGCTCACATTCAAAAATATCCAAATTTGTACACAGATTTTATGGCCTGAATTGTGAGCTTATTTTGGGCCTCTAAATGTTTGATAAAGCCCTTAGTCTAGAAAAATGAAATGAATCATAGGTTGTATTTATTCATTAAAAATTAACTTAATAATTTGAATCACTCTATAAAATTTTATGTTCAAAATACATAAATTAATTAACATAGTTAAATCCTTCTAAAACAAAAAAAAATGTGAGAATTGAAATTATAATATCACTTTTATGGGATTAAAAAATTAAAATATGTTTAAAAATAATCATGAAAATTGAGTGTTTCAAAACCCCCATACTTAAATAGTGATTTTACCCATGCATAAAATATCAACATTAAAAATCAAAGGGCACCAATGATATCATTATTCAAATTTCATGTTAATAACATTAAACAATCATCAATGTAAAATGAATTTAAAAAATTTAACATAAAATATCAATTCAATTTACCTATTTTCACATAAAAAATATATTCATGTATTTTACTTTTCCACTTTTAAAAATGATGGAACTCCTCCTTTCATTAATTCAAGCTCCTCAATTCATTATTATTAAACATGCAAAATCAAGATCTACCTCATAAAGGATTATTTTCTCTCATAAATCATAATAAAATTCAAGTAGAGTTATGATCATATCATGATAACATTCTCATTATCCATAATCTTGTAATGGAACTAATTTCTCCACTTTCTAAAGGTTAAATGAAAATAAAATCATGAGGACTTTTCAATCAAGGTTCAAATGACTCTAAGACTTAAGGTTGGTAGGATTTGATGCTTTATAAATTATATCTTAAGGAATATATTTCTCTCTCAAATAAAATTCATGATATAAAAAATTAATGTTCAATGGAATTCTCCCCTTCAAAGTAGTAACTCCCACTTCCCCAAAAATTCAAAGAAAATGTATGAATAATTAAAGAATAATGAATGATTTTCACCTTCTTGAATTTTTCCCTACTTTTGTACATTTTTTATTTTTTCCCTTTTTGGAAAGTTATGATTATAATAAACCTCAAATACACCAACTAAACATATATGATAAAAATCATTAGTATAGTGATGAAGATTTTTTATTCTTCTAAGTCACACCCTATTCCTTTTTTTATTTGTTTCAAGAAGGGAAAAACTGAGTACATTAAATTAATCAAAAACTTTTATTTATTTCCAAATATCACCCCCAAAATTTTTTTTATAAGGTAAATTATCCCTTACACCATGATTCTCTTTACCCCCACACTTCAAATTTAGAATATCATGAAAATACCAATAGATGGTATGAAGAGATATAAATGCCTTGAAAACTGGGTCAACCCTATAAATTTCACATAAGTTCTATATGGTCTAAAGGATGTAATGGTTTTATTTTAAGGTTATGTGGTTTATAAAAATATGAATTAATAATTTTAAATGTGTTTCTTCATATTCATAGCTTTGATAAGTTAAAATGTAAATTATGGTCAATGGAATGTCCCAAGATCACTCAAGAAATATTCTCAAGTATAAATAGGAAGTACTTTGTCTATAAAACCTATCAAGAATGGGAGTTATAACATTTAACAATAAAAATAATCATTATTAATAATAATAAATCAATTCACATAAATTTCTTTAATTCAAATTACGAAAAACAAAACCAAAATTTCATTTACATGAATCAAGTAATTCCCTCAAGTCATGAGTCCTTATTTCAATATCCATGCTTCACTTTAATAATTAAATACTCTATTTTAATTATTCAACTTAATTAACATTGATATATAAAACATTTAATCACATAATTACTAATAAACTCTTCTGTCTTAGATAAGTAAAGTAAACCATGAATTCAAGCATGGGTATGCAATTCCATTTTAAAGCTCAAAACATGATTGGTAAAAAAAATAGAGATTTTGAAATATAAAAAATAAAATTTAACTCCCTTTTGAAATGAAGCTTATTTCTATTTCATAATTTTATATTTTTGGATTTATTATGCCATAATGAACCTACAATAAAAATTACCAAATTAAGTATAGGAATCATTTCATTTAAGCTCAAAAATATAAAAGGTAAAGGGATACATGATGGATAAATTCCTAATAATTAATTTGGAATCTAAATTCCTATAAATTATTTAAAGATAAATATTGGTACAATCCCCCAAGTGGGTCATGAATTTTTACTACCCCCAGATGTTAGTACCGACTATTATCCATAATCATGTAGTGGTTGGATCGTCTTAGATTTTAACCACTAAATTTTATTCATTCTAACATGTATTTATTTGTTCTTATTGATGATAATTACATGTATAGAGTAAAATATATTAGACCGCTTTTCAATAAGGTAAAACATTCATGTCATAGGTTAGATGAGTTATGGAACCTCCTCTTCCTTCGTTGCTACTTGTGCAATTTCTTCTTCATTATCTAGTGATTTCTTCATATGTGCTTCATTAAAAGAATATTCAAAAGGGATTTGAGAATGTATTTTTTCTTGAAGTAAATTTAAATATGGATATTCATTATGAAAAACATCCCTTTTAATGTGTGAATATACTATAATTGGTTCTTCATGAAGATCCATTTGGATCTTTTCAGATACTCCCTCAAGTAAGTGTTCAACATGTTAAGGGAGCTCTAAATATTCCTCAATAGGTGAATTTTAATTTTCATCTTCTTCCTCTAGGGAATAATACGAGCTGGAAAAATCTGAAAATGTAAAACTATTATGAGTGATAGTAAAATTATTTTTACTAAAATCAAATGAGTTTTATTTCACTAATGCATCATCTTCCGGAGTTTTTTCATCTTGAATCTCTTCTTTAGTGGAAATCATGTATTAGAGTTCAGAAGTTGTCGATGGAGGTAGGTATTCAGGCCCCCCCATTTCATGGATCTCCTAGAAAAAATCATGTAAGACTAAGGGGACCACTTATTGGACATTTTACACTTGATAAAGGTCTAGAAAGTAATGGAATAACTCATTTATCTCCTAACCCATCGCATCAAAAACATCTTTGTTCATGTCCTCCCTCAGGCCAGCAATGAATCCTTTAATCATCAGCTCCCCATTATTTGATTTCCAAATTAAACTTACCTATATAATAATAATAGAAACTCTATCTTCCATGGATAAGTGTGAGTTAATTATTGGTTCTTATACATATGTGTAATTGTTCCATGAATTTAAAAAAGTATCATTTGATAACATCATGGAAAAATAATTTTTTACATTTTTTTAAAGAAAAAAATATATCTACAATGTGGAAATATAAAAGGTGATCAAAAAACAACTTATCTCCTTGAAAAAGAGTCCAATTTTTATTCAAGTTTGTCATGGAGTGTGTAAAAATAAATTTTATTTTCTTAATATAGCACAGAGGCTGATCAGGGCCGTCTCACTTGAGGAACATCACATTTGGTTTAATCACTAATTTATAATTCACCTAATGTAACTCATCTTGGATTTTATATTATTTATTAAAATGATCATTTTAGGGTTTTTGGAAAATAATTCAATGAATAATTGAAATATAAATGTATATGTAGAAAAAATTAAATTATAGAAGAAAGGTCTTGGTCTAGGGTTTGATAACACAAGCTCATTTATTATTTATTTGTTACTTAAATTCAATCTGATAATTCATTTGATGAAACCTCATTAATGAGTTTCTTTCATTCAATTTATTTAGTGTGTGATTTTTTAATGCCTTAATCATACAAAACCCCACCAACTCTATTAATAAAATAGTATAACACCTCAACTGAGAATGCAATTCCTATAAGACTCGGCTCCACCATATGTGATTTCATCCCTTAAGGAAACCCTAGCTCTATAGTATAATGGGTTTTCCCATGATAATGGAGGTAAAAATAATGAATCAACTAAAATAAAAGGAATGGGAAATAATTTCATGTTGTATGACCACCACACCATTGCAATACTCCCACATCCCCCAGAAATATATTAAAAACATGTTGAATTGAAGCATAATAACCAAGAATGTCCTAAACCCGCCCCTATGATCAAGCCTCAGGTTAGTCAACTTCTATTTAAAAGTGGAAATATATCACAATGGAAATATGTGCGAGATATGTAATGAGATTAGGTTTAGAAGATAAATAGGGATAGAAGAATAAAGGGGAACACTTTAATTAAAATATGAATGAATGTTACATGGGAAAATAAAACTTAAAGAAAAAAGATAAGATAAGATAAATTCTAAAGAAGAAGTTTTCATAAAAAACGTTCCTCTCTAATTTATATTCTATTCAATTTACCCATATCCACTTATTTTTAGTAATTTAAGATTATTTGGTGAGTCATAAGGGTTTATTAATGGGTTTTTGGACATAATGGGTCATCAATGGTTGAAGATTTGTCTCTTGAATTTTACTTCAAAATATTATATCTATTATCCCCTCTTTTTCACTGAATAATATATTTTTTTATTCTATAAAGTTATTCCAAAATATCGTTTTTGTTTTCTAAAAAAATCAACTCCATCCTCCACTTATAGAATAAGTTATAGCCAATTTACGCAAAAACAATGTATTCTGTCTAAGCAGAATCTTTGAATTTCCAAAATTCGATTTCTCGTGCATTTATAGCCTTGATTTAGGTATAATAATGTGGTTATATAGTTATGAAAATTATTTATAAATATTTTATCATTGTAATTTTCTAATGACAACTCCATTTTTCATCCATTTATTATATATAGGCTCATCTTAAAAAATCTCAAGATCTGTGCACGGATTTTGTGTCATGAATTGTGAGCTTCTGTTTGGACTCCAAATTTTTGATTTGGCTCTTGGTCCAAAAAAATGAAATGAACCCTTTGATTTATTTATGCCTAAAAAATTAATTTCATAAATTAAATAATTATGTAAAATTTTATGGCCAAAATACTTAAATAAATTAAAACAGTTAAATCCCAAATTTAAGAAAATTTTCAAATTAATCCCAAAACGCTTCTAAAACCATAAAATGTGACAATTTAAATTAAAATATAAATTTTTTAGGATTAAAAAAATTGGAATTTCATTTAAAATATGTAAGATAATTTAGTGTTTCAGGGTGTACACAAATGCTCAATAAGGTAAAAACTTATCAAGATATCATTCAGGGTAAGATTATAAACAAGAGAAAATATGATCAATGGAGATATATTTTATTAAAAATAACCTGGATAAATATATATTTAACAAGATGAATAATATAATTACCTTTAGTTTCAATTGATCAAACATATACCAGGGAATAGTATTGGAGAAATATGATATAGTAAACATGATCCATGGTAGCATAACATAAGCATAAAACATATAAATGTGGTATAATAAAAGGAATAAGAAATAATAACTAATTAGAATAAGAATTTATGGATGATTCTCATAATATAATGGTTTTGGTATAATAAATAATTTAACCACTTGATCTTGTTCTTACAAACCATGTTCCCTCTTGGAGTTGGGATAACAACTCTGGTACACTCTTTAGATTTGGCGGAAAATCCTTGTATCCTCTTATGATTTAGATAATAACCTATGTATCCCCCTTGATATTATGATATATAAAACATAAAATACTGAATTTATAGATATAAATTACTAATACCATAAACATCCAAACAAATGTTTTCCATAAGATATATATAATTCATTATGTTAGGAAGAATCATGGAAAGAAAAAGGGTTTCATATCATTTCTAAAATGTTTTGTATAATGTGATATCAAAAGTAGATCATTTTATAACAAAAGTTTAATCACCCTAAAGTATTATTTCATAATGTAATTTAGAAAGTGATTCATAAAACATAACTCCATATAAATATTTAATATTTAAAAATTAAAATAGAATCAAAACATAAAACTTTATTTTGAAATATTTCTTAACATCGTCGTATAAAGAAGAAGTTATGTGTCACTTTTGAAAATATAACTTTTGAAAAATTAAAGAAAATATTTTCAAAATAATTATTTTTAATGAAATATTAATAATTAATCCTTTAAAAATACATAATTTTATCTAAAAAAAGTGAGTTTATTTTTTAAAAAAACTTTTACTTTTAAAAAGAATCATCAATAATGTAGCCTTGAAAAATCACTTTTTAAAATAAATAATTACTTTTAAAAAATAAAAATTTTACTTTTGAAAAGTATAATAATATAACATTTTATTTTAAAAATCATTAAGAATAAAAAACATTTAAAAAAATTAAAATATGAAAAGTAAGAAACGTAAGGATGAATTCACCTAATCATGAAAGAATTTATTGACATGAAAACATTAAAAGGTAGTGCTTTTGTCAAAATGATATATAGAGAAAAAATTACAACATTAATTTAAAACTATTTTAACAAACATAAAATATTATTAAATAACCTTAATAAATTAATGAATCATGGATAAGGACATCCATATAATGGATGTGTACATTGCATAATAATATTCCTCATCAAAAATAAGAGGTGGGTTTAGTTTTACTTACAAACATCGCATATAGTAAATTATATACCAAGGGAAATGAAATGGAGATAAGAAATTTGAAACCTCAATAATAACTATTTGGGAATAAAATTATTTGTGTTTTGGAGATAAATATAATTAAAATTTCATAAATTTATTATCATTGAAAAGCAATCTTGATTTGAGAATGAGATTGGTGACGAACCCCTTATGGCTTTGGTTACCTTTGAACCAAAAGTCCATGAAAGATAATACATGATATGGATATAAAAACCATTTTATACTAATTTTATTTATTATAAAAAGGAAAACATTATTGTCATATACATAATATAAAAGATAATGAGTGGTAGATATAGAATAACTTTCAAAGAGTAAAATTTGAATCAAGAAACCCCTTACCTTACTTCATGGAATTTATAAAAGTAATTTAAACTCTTGTATAATACAAATAAATATCTTAATAACTCATAAAAAATTATTCATATTTATAACCCTTTTTAATATTTTATTATACTCATTTATTATAAATTCATTAGTTAATTATTACTCATTTTCATTGTCGGATGTTGTAATTTTGATTGTTTTGCACATGTTTTGTAATAGTGACTTTGAAACCATTTATTTGATACTAAGTTAAGAATTAAAATATTATAAAATATATTTAAATAATTATGTCTTAATGATTTATACATCACTATGTTCATTTTATGGTAACTATGTGAATGTTTTTAGGGAAATAGATCCATGATGAGCTTGTTTTGGTTAATCTATCAGTGAAAAAATATTACTTCATAATGAACATAAAATATTTTTTCGTAATTTAAAAACCATATTTACGATATATATGAATCCTTTATATCATATATATTCATAAAATATTTTTTAGAACTATCCATGTAAGGAATTTATGAAAATTAAACACATCACTCGTGGAGGTGATAGTTTGTATGTATGCTCAGACAACGTTTTCATTTACCCTAGAACCGAAGGAGAATAGAAATTGATTTACATTTTCCAAATTTTAGTAGTGTTATAAATATAATATTTATTGATTAAATAACCCTTTTGAACCTTCCATTTAAGGTGGATAAGGAAAATGAAACATGTTGCTTTGTGGAGGTGGTAAGTTGAACACACACATGAACATCGTTTTCATTTTTCTAATGATAAAATTGAACGGTGGATAATTATTATTCCATAAACATAAAAAAAATATAATATATAACTAATACCAATGTAATAAAATTTTAATGGGAATTATATCTTTGTAGTATAAAGATATTAAAGGAAAAATATTAGATAGTGATTAGTAATTACGTTAAGGGATTAAAATATCTCTTGAAGTACTTCTTGGAAATAGAGGACTTGGGACACCTTCTCGTGACCACAATATTAGGGAATTTGGATATTAATATGGGGAAATTAAAATTGTAATTTTTGTAATGTAACTGTTAATTTTTTTGGTAAATTTTAAGAGGTGGTGTAAAGATCATTTTATAAGTAGAGGGAATGTAGTTTTTGTAAATAAAACTTCGTATTATATAGGGAAAACATTTTTCTCATGGAAAGTGGAATAAAAAGTGTAAACTTATGGAAAGTATATAATATTTATTAAATAAACTCCTCAAACACTCATTTTCAGTCATATTTCTAACGTTTTTAGCTCTACACTTTGTTAAACTCTTTTTACATTCATTTAATATAATCATGGTAGCTGTTTTTAACCACAGTAACTAATTTTTATGAATAAAAATGAAAAAACCATTATTACCAAAAAATTTCAAATTTTGACTTCATAAATGGAAACAATTTTATCAAATAAAATTTATAAGGGTTAGAAAAATTATTTTTAATATTATCAAATATTATGCGTACAAACCATTTTTAGAAAAAGTGTATTTTTAAAGATAAAAATTATATTTAGGATAAAGTTATCAATGTTTTTCACTTCCATGAATTTTTTGTTTAATATTAAAAATATAATAGTTTTTTTCTTTAAAATAAATTTTAAACCCAATTCCACCCTTAAGATACTTAATAAAAATGAATGGACCAAAACAATTTTTTATTAAAATAAATATTACATAAGTTTCAAGATGTTAAACATGGGTTTCTTTAAATACAATTTTGTAATTTTAAATGAATAATTTAAATACTTAAATACATTTTTATCAACACAAATGTTTTATTAGTATTAAATTTATGGTTATTTTATGATAATGTCTTAAAAGTTATGGTATAGGTATAAACTGTAGTTTTACTTATTTACCTAAAAATAAACTATTAATATAAAAAACATAACATTTCTACCTAAGATAAACTATTTTTAAAGAAAAATATACTTTTAAACTTTAAATGTTGTTAATCTTATTTCATATAAATTTATAATTAAATGAGTGTTAATATATTATTTTTATATATTAAATATTATTATATTCATATTTTAAAAGTGATCAATTTAATTTATTATGTAAAAAAATCATTTTAAAAATAGTTCTTTGAAAAATACTCAATTTAACGTTTAACATTTTTAGTCGCATGCCATTAACAATTTATCTCATAACCATTAAATTTAACGAATTAATTGGTATTAAAATTCATCAATAATACTTTAAAAATAATAATAATAATTAATTTAAATATACATTTTTATAATAAATCATTTTATTATATTTTTTATATACTAGAGGCTTTATTTTTTTTAAAAAAATTCTTACTGATGTTTTATATCATATTAAATTATTTTAATAAGGTATTTTTGGGATATTTTTAGTTTGGTGTTTCAAGCATCGCAAGCTATCCAACAAGAAATCTATTTAAAGGGAAATTAATGCTAAATACTTAAGGTATTACAAAGAGTGTATTGGATTTGGAATAGTATGCCTAGGATTCAGCCATATGAAACCTTGAGATACCATGTAGCTTTTTGGATAGTTGATTAGTGTGTATAGAAATTCTTCCTCCCCAACTGGTGTGTGGGTAATTTAGTGGGTTTATCTTGGAATAGATTTATACATAGGTTGGTCATGATAGGACTAATATAGATTTACAATTAAAGTGAGATGATTTATATGTCATTCCTTTTGTGTTTTAATTTTATTGTTCTGCATGTGTGGTTGATTAATCCATGATGGGTTCATAAATATGTTGAGGGACACTATTCCTAGAGAAGGAAAAACATTAGCCCTAGATTTTCGGAATGTGATAATAGAGCCTATATTAGATATCTAGACCATGATGTGACCTATGTTAATATAGTGTGTTACCTAGTATTGTATTTACCCTATTGAGTATTAAAATAAGTGGGATAACATGGGTTTATCCTAGTATATAAATAGAAATAGTAATTTTTTTTGTTATTAAATATCCAACATAGGAAAAATTAAACATATTCTGGGTGAGTTTACAACATGTGTGGCCATTAGGATGTGAGTGATATTTATACATAGAGGTATAAATTATGGGATCTTATTCCATTGATGATTTATGGTGTTATAAATGGTGGGCTCATATCCCCCCAATGATATATGGAAGTATAATTGGAGGGTTCTTATCTATCCAATTTTATATTGTGGTATAAGGGTTGGGATATTATCCTCATGATAATTTATGGTGGTATACAAGGCATGCAATAATCCCCCTGATGATATGAGGAGGTATATAGGGCAGGTTCATATACCCTTGATGATGTATAGTGGTCTATGGGTTGGGATATTATCACCTCAAATGATATATGTTGGTATATGAGGATGGATATTATCCTTTCAATTATATATGATTTTATATAAGGTGGGAGTTAATCTCTCCAATGATATATAGTCATATACAGATCTGGATCTTATCCATCCAATGATGTACGAAGGTCTACATGGTGAATGATTATCCCCCCTTTTATATGTGGCAGTATATGGGTGGGTAACTTATCCCCTCATTGATGTAAGATTGTATATGGGGTGGGAACTTATCCCCATAATTATATACAGAGGTATACAAGTGTAAACTTATCCCATGATGATATATGGAGTCATATGGGGTGGGATATTATCTCCTTAACGATATGTGATGGTATACGAGGTATGTGAAAATACCCCTAATGATATTTGATGGTATTAAGGGTTGTAGTTTATCCAACCCTTAGTTTCATGATGCGATGTGTTCAAAGACATTTCAATATGGACCAAATCATGTATGGTCACACCCGGGTGACTTGAATGGTACATTTTATTATGAAAATTATTTTTTATATAGTTATTTATAAATTCTTCCTAAGGATATGATATCATACATATACTACATTTAATAGTTATTTTATTATAACTTTTTGTGGTTTCTTATTGATTTATACTCACACCCTACTTGGGTGGACTAGGTAGTTTGGTACCTGAGCAAACCTCATGATCATTGGTACAAATATGATACAGATTTAGTATTGGATAGTTGATTATAATTGATTAGACAACGTTAAGAGTTGGTACCAAGTGGGGACTTAGTAATAAGTTATTTTTTTTGTGTATTTTTTGGTTTGGGGTTGTGTATGATATTTAAATATGATATATTGTTGATGTATGAATTTTTGTGTGGAATTATAGATAGTTCATTATATTGTGGCATGTTAGTTATTTTCATCTAGTTTGGTTGATGTTTAATTTTTTTTGGTTGGATATTGTGATCACTAGTTGTATAATATTTATATTTTTTTCTACTCAGATATGAGGGTATAGCCTCCCTTCAGAATCACCTTATACCTTCACTTCTAGTCAATAGCCTCTATTAAATGGTTAGGAATCCCTAAGGAAAAGTGGAACTCTAATCAGGTTATTATAAATTAATGTAGTCCATAAAATTACCATTCGATATCATATTTTTTTTATGTGTTTTATTATATGGGACATGTTAGACTAGATATAGGACTACTCATAACTAGGGATAGATTCTATTTCTTATTCCTGGCCAACACCTATATGAGATGAATTCCAAGTTTCTTAGGAGTTGTTTTATTTTGTTCATGATTTTTTATGTTACTATTGATTATATTTTGTTAAAAATATTTCTTTGTGTTATTTATTTATTATTTGTGGTTTTTTATTATCCCAATATGGAAAGGGGTGTGTGTTCATGTATTGTATTTGGAATGTAGGTTTACATGATATATGCATGATTGGGTGTGATTGTAACACTAGAAAAAAAATAAAAAAATATTTCTTGTTATTCAATGTGTCAATAATAGCTTATTTGGTATTTTCTCAAATAATTTTTTTATAGAAGTCTTTATAACCAAAGTCGATGGTTATTTTTTTTAGATACTGATCATTATAATAAAATTTCATTTATATGAACATGTATGTCATTCTATTCCTTGAGGGTATAGTCTGGTAAATTGATTACCACTGAGGATAGGTACCTTAGAATGAGAGGTTAACATGGATATCAGATGATTGAGTTATATATATGAGAAATCGAGAGTGAGTTTCTTAACATGTGAGTTGTTTGGTGATATTTAATATGTAATAGGGGATGCAGCTTTGTGAGTTGTGACCCTTATGGAATGGGACTTTTAGAATATGTGATAGTTCCTAGTGATATTATGATACGACTCATGATATTTTTTATTTGATGTTATAATTGAGTTTTAGAATATTTTCCTATTATTTTATATATGATTTATAATGTATGAGGGTAACTTTAGAAATGAGTTAGCTTGAGTATATGTGATCCTTGAGATAGGGTAAGAATAATTAGATTATTTGAACTTATATTTATTAATGTGTGGTTGTATGAAGTATGTGGAATAGGCATAGATATGACTTATGTATAGTAAAGCTGAAATCATGGGTAGTGCTTGTCTGATGATGGGTTAACTTGCACATAAGGCATCATCAGCTGGTCAATTTAGATATTGAGCTTAGAATTATTGAAATGAACACATGAGTGAAGAATGTTTAGTTGGTGTGTTAAGTATTTTATCCTAGGATTGATGAGAAACATATTGAGATTCTATGATTCAAAAGGTATCTAAGGGTTCCACAGGGGTGTACACCTTCTTAGGTGTGTTTTTTAGGTAATGGGGGTTGTTAAAAACAATTATGATACTGATTAGATAGATATTGTCTTACCACTTGTAAAGATAGAGAGTGTTTTTTTATACTCATTTTAAATGGATTGGTGAAACCTAATTTTAGCCTAAGTTAGGTAAACTTGGTGTTTGATTAGACATTATTATCCTTTGATGACATGTGGGATATGTTGATGGGTGAATTTTAGAAAATATATGGGATAAGAATATTGTCTTGTGTAATTCATGTGAATATTAGATTGAGTTCATGATGAGATGTGATAATACATTCATTTATATTATATTTATTGATCATTTTAGGATATACATGTTCATTCCCTTCACTCTGACAATACCCAATCTAGTGTGAAGGAATCTGTTTTCCCAAAATTTCATTCAGAAGTATGTATGGTAATTTTATGTACCTAGTGATTCTATTTGGGTTTATAACACTCTATTGGTCTTTATAGAACTTATGATAAATATCTTCTACAAGTACCTTGACTATGTCATTATAGTTTTTTTGTCTACTATCCTTATCGATTACAAAGTTAAATAGTATCATAACCATCACCTAAGGATTGATTCGGGAATAATACAGAAACACTAACTCAAGGATAAGCCATCCAAAAGATTATAAATACAAAAATTAATGACATTGACAAAATTGATTCCATACCCAAATTGATGTTTTTTATTTGAATATCCTGTTTATAATTTTGGATATGAAGAAATCATTATCTAAGTTAGAGGACTAGGAATAACAAGTTAAAACATGTATAAAAAACAAAACGTTTTTTATCCAAAACATAACATTAACATGGAATTGTTAATAAACATCTAATATAAATTCATAAGAAAATAATATATGGTACTTTCTATATGAATATGGTTCTTTTATATATGTATAATAAAATTAAATTTATTATACATGAGGTTTGAATGAGTACAACGAGAGTCAAGACTTAAGGTATGGGATTTTCATCTCACTTTTATTTTCTATGAGACAGAAGCCATGTTAACCACCTATTTCGTGTATGTGGTGTGTATAATATCCATGAATGTATTTTTTGATTATTATACTAGTAATTATTAGTATTTATATATCCATTTTATTATTTCTCTTTCACGGGGTTCATGGTTAAAATGCTACTAATATAGTAAGGGGGTTTTATATCAATTTTGTTTTTTTAGACGTACGTTATGTTATGAAATTATATTCTTTCGTGATGTGTATATATAAAACCTTTTACATGTAATATATTGAATTTTTTCATCCTCATTATATTTTATGTTTCATTTTATATTGTTCCTTAATGGGATTTATGGTTCAAAGTTTCTAAAGTGTTAAGAGTTTATTTATATAGTCTCATCTTTTATAGGGATTCTTTATGATTATGATTCCATTGATGAAATATTATCATCTATATCCAAATAATTATCATGAATTATATTCTCCTCTATTTAATAATTATATATTCAATTAATGGTCCCATTTTCCTACATTTTGGTACTTAATATTGTTTCCGACGCTTTCGCCGGGGCGCGCGCGCATCCGTCCGCGGAGGAGGGGGACGCGCAGCTTTGTTGCCCCGCATTCCCGCTTTCCAAAGGCGGGCGGCATTCGTTCCTTATTCAGGTACGTCTGCTCCTTGATCGAAACGGGATGATGGGATGTCGGTTCTTCCTCCTGTGGATTCCTCCTCAGAACTCGTCACCTAGTCCGGGTCTCCCTTATAGATTTAATACGTAGTTCGTGAAACTCTTCCCAGTGCCATGTTTCCATGGACGCCGGTTAATTACACTGCTTCTGTCGGGACATTCCAAAGGGTCCAGTCAGGGCAGCAACCTTCGGTCAGGGGAGTAATCACGTTTGAGGCATCAGTAGCGTGTCTGGATGCTGGGGTACCTGGCATGTCTGTCTGTTGTCCTTGATCACAAGGCTTCTCGAGGGCGTGGAAACCCGAGGCATCCCACATCGAGCGCGGGGGGTTACATGTCATAGACACGTACCTGAGGTTTTCCTCAGCTTCCCATGTTCAACACAGGGTATGTTTGCAAGATTAACGTCTAGCAAAGACGGTTACGCCAAAGGCGTTCCATCCGAGGTTTTCCTCAGGCATCTCATGTTTACCACGAGGTAGGTCGCGAGTTTAACGTCTCGCGGAGACGGTTGAGAATGGAATGGGACCATCGCGGGGGTGGCGACGACGAAGTTGGGCTTGAGCCTTGAAGGGGGCTTCCTACGTATCCCCGTGGCAGGGAATCAAAGTCCGCGTAGTTCGGGATGGTGCCGGTAAACCGACGTGATGGTGGACCTTGGTCCGAGGGGCATCGTCAGCGTACCCACATGAGGGCGGACCTTGGTCCGATGGGAGTTGGGCTTGAACCTCTGGGAGGATTCCTACGTACCATGCCTTGACATGGATCAAAGTCCTCGTAGTTCAAATGATACAGTTTAACGTCATGCGGGACGGTAATGAACCCTGACGTGAATAAACGACGGGTGGTGATTGTCGGTGAACCGACGTAAGTGAGGGACCTTGATCCACTATTGGTGGGCTTGAACCTCGTGGAGGCTTCCTACGTACCATGCCTTGACATGGATCAAAGACCACGTAGTTCAGGTGGGAATGGGTCACAACGGCTTACCGCTGGACTAGAATGTAGTTTAACGTCGTGATGGACGTAGGTAGAACGCGACGTGAATTGGGTTATGAGTGGGCTTGAACCTCGTGGAGGCTTCCTACGTACCATGCCTTGACATGGATCAAAGACCTCGTAGTTCAGGTGGGGGATTTGTCGGTAAACCGACGTGAAAGCAGACCTTGGTCCGCTGATGGTGGGCTTGAACCTCATGGAGGCTTCCTACGTACCATGCCTTGACATGGATCAAAGACCTCGTAGTTCAAATGGTGGGTCGCAATGGCTTACCACTAGACCGGGGTGCAGTTTAACGTCGTGTTGGACGGGGGTGAAACCCGACGTGAAAGACGGGTGGGCTTGAACCTCATAGAGGCTTCCTACGTACCATGCCTTGACATGGATCAAAGACCTCGTAGTTCAAATGGGGAGTAGACCTTGGTCCACTAATGGTGGGCTTGAACCTCGTGGAGGCTTCCTACGTACCATGCCTTGACATGGATCAAAGACCTCGTAGTTCAGGTGGGGAGTAGACCTTGGTCCACTAATGGTGGGCTTGAACCTCGTGGAGGCTTCCTACGTACCATGCCTTGACATGGATCAAAGACCTCGTAGTTCAAAAGGTCACAACGGCTTACCGCTGGACCGGGGTGAGACCCGACGTGAAAGAGCGACGGGTGGGCTTGAACCTCGTAGAGGCTTCCTACGTACCATGCCTTGACATGGATCAAAGACCTCGTAGTTCAAAAGGTCACAACGGCTTACCGCTGGACCGGGGTGAGACCCGACGTGAAAGAGCGACGGGTGGGTGTGTCGGTGAACCGACGTGGAAGTAGACCTTGGTCCACTATTGGTGGGCTTGAACCTCATAAAGGTGTCCTACGTACCATGCCTTGGCATGGATCAAAGACCTCGTAGTTCAGGTGGGGAGTAGACCTTGGTCCACTAATGGTGGGCTTGAACCTCGTGGAGGCTTCCTACGTACCATGCCTTGACATGGATCAAAGACCTCGTAGTTCAGGTGGGGAGTTTGTCAGGGTCGGTGCTCACTCTAAGCCCACGTGAGTCATGCTCGGTGTGAGAAACAAGAGGTTGCAAGGACCTGACGATCACGTCGCGAAGGGTGCGTCCGTGAGAAGCGAAGAGGGGCTTACGCGTTGGGCGGCCCATGGTGTTGGGACTTACTCCAGGATGGAGGCCCAGGGTGCGACAAAGCGCGGGAAGGATGGACCTTGGTCCGACCATGGGAGGTGCCTCGCTCCCCATCACCTTCCCTACTGACCTTGGCAGTGGGGAAGTACCGAGATGCACGGGTGCAATCATCCGTACCAAAGGTTAGGGATTTACGCTCTGAGGCGACCCTTCCCCTGCGAACATACACCACTCCGACAAGGAGGATCTCATTTCATGTGCGGAAGAGTACCATTCCCGTGGAGACGAGCGGTGTAATGAATGCTCGAGCTGGGGGACCCTTCGTGAGGGAGACGAGGTTGGTTCACAGTTTAACGTCATGTGTTGAGGACGCGGTGCTTGGCAGTTTAACGTCCTGCAGCTCGGACGAGGTGGGTTCACTCCACACCCCTAGGGCTTACATAACTGGTACCCTCTGGTCCTTGGGGAAGGGAAGGTACCAGTAAGGCCATGGTAGAGGGGGGTCGAGGGAGGAGCCATCGAGGGGTCCACATTAGCGTGGCTATGCGAAGAAGCAATAGCCGTTAGCGTGCCTATGCGAAGGAGCATTGGGCGAAGCAACGCTACGGGAGGTGTTGTCCATGGGACTTTGAAATCACATCGTGCAAACCTGAAGGGTCGCACGGAAGGAGGAATCTCTAAGCAGAGGAGTGTGCTTTGCGAAGTGGGGTGCCTTGGCCTTAGCATGGGGCATAGGTGGGAGTGGGTGGTGCTTCGCGAAGTGGAACAGTGTTCGCGGAGCACTGCCTCGCGAAGAGAGAGTGGTTCGCGAAGCAGGGTCCTGCCAAGCAATGTGCTTCGCGATGCATAGTTATCCTGCCTTGGCATAGGGATTACTAGCATGGGTTGGGTGTTTCGCGAAGCACGAGTGCTCCGCGGCTGCCCGGGTTCCCTTGGGAATCCCCTTCCTTTGCGAACGCCCTTGGGCTTCGCGAAGGGCATCCCTCTCGGAAGAGGGGCTCAAAACGAATCAAATCAGAGTCGTCTCGCGAAGTAGAAATACCTCGCGGAGCTCATGATTCCCGGGGCAAAGCTTGCTTCGCGATTCGGGAGAGGAGAAGCCGAAAGGTCGGATTGTCCGTCCGTCGGGACTCAGGGGGAGTCGAGTATTTATAGGGAAGGGGCGCCGCGAAGCAGGGCTCGCGCGCCGCCTTCGGGGCTTCGCGGCGGCTCGCGAACGTCAAACGCGCTCGCGGAGGATCACCGCCTCTGGAGCTTCGCGGCGGTTCGCGAACGTCAAACGCGCTCGCGGAGGATCACCGCCTCTGGAGCTTCGCGGCGGTTCGCGAACGTCAAACGCGCTCGCGGAGGATCACCGCCTCTGGAGCTTCGCGGCGTCTCTAAGGTCGGGACGCTACGCGGCGGGGCTCCGCGGACGGGCTCCGCGGCTGTGCTTCGCGGCTGTGCTTCGCGAGGCAGCGCGCCGGCTGTCTTTTTCGTTCCCTCCTTTCGGGCCATATTTTTGGCGCCAACAAATGCCCCCCCTCAGACTTGGAGCCGCGGAGGGCGAAGGGTCGAAGTCTGAGGGACAATCGCCAAAAACTGTCGGGGGTTCGCGATGCGTCATCGCGAAGGGGGACCGCGATGCTCATCGGGGCCGCGGATCCAGACGCGCCACGATGCTTCGCGCGGGTGAGGCGCGCCGCGATGCTCCGGGGTCATCGCCTATAAATAGGGGGTCCGCCCTCTTTTGTCTTCACGTGTCTTGTCTTTTTGTGCGCTCTCGATTTGGCGAGGCTCCGCGTACTCCGCGACAGCACTCTGCGAATCGAGCTTCGCGGCGAACCGCGAGTCTCCGACTCCGCGTCCGCGCCAAGCGAACCTCTGTCTGCCTTGGCCAGACTTCGCGGCTTCGTCTCGCGACCGATCTTCGCGATCTGACTTCGCGGTCGGGCTTCGCGGCCGAGCTTCGCGATCCAGGGGGAAAAACTTTTCTAAGGGTCGACATTAAAGATGGCCCATCAAGAAGCTGTGCTGGGAGTGCTCGCAGATGCTGCTCGCCGGGATGAGATGGCCAACCGTCCAGGCTTGGGGGAAATGGTTCGCAGCCATTCAGACCACACTTCTCTGACAGATCTGCTGTCGGAAGGTCAGAAGGATTATCCACAGTGCAAAAAGCTGCCGTTGTACGGCTTCGGGCTGAGGGATGACGTCTTCATCCCTGAGGCGGGAAGGGATGAACCAGCTTGTTGGTTCAGGAGCACACTGTGCCAGCACCAATGGTTCAGGGCGGCCGATGGTCACGCGCGGGAGGATTCCACACCCGTCACCGCCGATTGTCTCTACAATCATGCGAACGACATTGACGGGAGGCCACTGCAACCGGAGACGTCCCCTCCTCTCTACCGCACCATGCTGAAGGCGGCTCTGCAGGATCCGAAGAAGGGATGGTCCGATGAGTGGGACCTGCGCGAGGGCGGCAATTTTACCGACGACTGGGCCTGGGCCTACTGGGTCGGCGCCTCATGCGAGGAGTTCGAGGCTGAGCTGAGGAGAGTGGGATTGTACGAGGCGGCATGGGCCTCCCAGTTCCACATTTACCAGCCAAAGCAGCTGATGCCGGAACTGCTGAGTAGATGGTCGTCCAGGACCAACACTTTTCATCTGCATCACGGGGAGGTGGGCATCAGCCTGTGGGATGTCCACCAGGTTTCTGGGGTCCCGATCTTGGGGGCCATGTACGACGAGTTCCTCCCCGTCATCAGTGCGTGGGGGGATGCTGAGCAAATGCCACGGCTGGCGTCAGCGCTGATGGCGCTTGTCCCTGGAGAGGACAAGGAGGCCGTGAGGGACGTCCACTTCAAGAGGTGGTTCAAGTGTTTCCTGAACTTTCCAGAGAATCGAGAGTTCCCTCCAAGGCCTCGAACTTGTCCGAGGGCAGCCCAGCGGGGTAAGGGGCACTCGTATTGGCGGGTTTTGGAGGACAGCCAATGGAAGACTTGGGGTTTCAGCGTCAGCACCGAACAACAGCCAATAGTTAGGCTGGCGGCGTTCATCGCGGCCCTCATATGTGGGTGGATCCTACCAGTGAGAGATACAAGCATGGGGGTACAGCCCAGCTCGTTCATCATGGCATCGATGCTGGCCATGGGGCAGCGGATCAACCTGGGGATCCCGATGCTCGCTAAGCTATACAGATTGCTGCGACGTATCAGCGAGGGCAAGAAGCCGCCAAGAATATGCGGGCCCTTCCACCTCCTGTATGGGTGGATCGCGGCGCACATCAGGGGGATTTACGAGTATCCAAACCCCATTTCGCCGCCGGGATCAGACTTTCGCCCTTCCATTCTGAACGCAGTTGGGAGCTTCCCATTCAAACTGGCCGTTCCGATGGTGTTGAATAGGGTGTGGAGGGTGGACGAGTTCAACTTTCATCCCTTTCCACTGCCGACGGGAAGGCTTACTGATGATGGACGGGGAACGGAAGAGCATCGGGCTTACCTCCTGGCCTTCCGAGGTGGAGTTTTGGTGGCTCGGATAGATCGTGAGCCGATCTGTGAACCGTACACCCCACACCGTTTTGCGAGGCAGTTCCGGTGCCTCCAGCGGCTGACCCTGCAGGTATACTGGGAGGTGCGTCACGAGGAGCACTCGTGTGTGATGAGGCAGCTGTGGCTCATGTTCACACGCGAGGATGGAAAGATGCAGATCACATTGCCTCCACCCACCGCCGCCTTCGGCTTAGTGAAGGAGTACGCCATTAGCTGGGAGGCCGCTTATCCCGGGGAGATGCTGAAGCAGCCAACGATCCGGGTTGGTGATGGTGGGCCTCCTTTATCTCGAGGTCGGGGTCGGAGGGCAGCTAGGGCCGCCCGTGGCGGCGGGGCTGCCGTGGCAGAGAGACCCGCACCGGCCGGGGGTATGGCAGCAGCGGCGGATCCGGTGGTTCCGGGAGAGCAAGGCCATCCGGAGGGGCGGCCATCGAGGGGATTCCGTCGGATATCCGCTCAGGCTCCGGGGAAGCGGCTGCGTCACATTGACATGGCAGAAGATGCTGTCTTTCCGGAAGCTTGGGACGTCTGGGACGTCAACCGGCAATTCCTCAGCCCATCTGAGGTGTGGGCCCACCTGAATCACCTCGGGATGAGGCTGCCGGGCATAGGCCCAGTCCGGGCTGGATTCATGGTGTCTCCGGCGGAGGCGGAGCAATACTTGAACGAGCTGGAGGATTACATCCACTCCAGTGGTGTCCCTCGCCCAATGACAGACCGGGTGAGGGTACTGTTGAATCAGACGGTCCCTCCACAGCCATCAGCTGCCGATCTGAGGGAGCGCTTCCCCTTGCCGGAGGAATCAGGGGATTCCTCTCGGGAGGATGAGGCTGGAGGAGGGAGCCCGTTGGAGGAGGGCGAGGTCGGAGACCGAAGCTCAGAATCCGACGACTTCGCGGAGGCTCTCGAGGTAACATTCCGAACTTCTCTTCTTACGATCTGTTTTTTTTTTGAATTCCTACGGACTTCTTACCAATGTTTGGGTCGTGCAGGAGGAACTTGTTCGTAGGCCTCGTTCTCGCTCCTCGGCGGGTGATGATGCGGGACCTTCAGAACCCGCGCCTATGGCTGCGTCCAGTTCTGCATCTGGTGGGACCAGGGGGTCTGAGGTGGCTCCTCTGGACTCTCCAGATCTTCCAGCAGTATACGGGGGGCCTCGTCTTGGAGTCCCATCGGTACCGGTCTGGGAGCAGCGCTCGGAGGTCAATCTTCGTAAGTCTCTTTCACCGGCCTCCGCGTCGCCACACGTGGGCCATGTCGACTAACGTTTATGTCTCTTTCTGTTATACAGTTCTCCGACTGGTGTGGGCTGCTGCAGCAAGGCTGGTTGGGATGTCTGGCGGCGTCCCTCCCAGGGGCATGCCGGTGATGGTGACGATAATCCCTTCACCTCCTCCAGCTGCGGTGCACACCATCACTGGCGGGATCACCAGCAGGGTCATACCTGAAGTCATCGAGGTGGACTCCGAGGAAGAGGATCAACCGGTCAGTCTCAGTCCTGTCATGCCTGTGCCGGCGTCAGGTGTCGTACCAGACTCAACACCAGATGCGGATCCCGCTGAGGAATTCCTGCAGGCATATCCTGTGTACGAGCCTGCCGACCGCGCGGATTGGGACGAAACAGCCTCTGACGAGGAAGACAGCAGCATAGTCCGCCGCCGGTCGTGGAAGCTGATTACGCGCTTTATCAGGGACACTCCCCAAGTGCAATGGCTGGCCGAAATGAATAGGCTCCGCTCACGGTTGCGCGAACTGTGTGCCGGGGGAGTGGATGCCCAACGCCCTCACGCGCTCATCCGAGACCTCATGGCTGAGAAGATCCGGGAGCATGACCGTGGGCTGAGCGTGGGATGGCAGCGGAGGAAGGCGACCAGCATCAGGAAGCTCCAGGAGGCTGAAGGCGAGGTCCAACAGATGCAGATCCGGGCCAACGAGCTTTCAGCCACTCTCGATGCACAGTCTGAGCTGGTCTTACGATTGAAGGCCCATCTGGCAAAGGCTGAGGAGCATATGGAGCAGACCTCTGGAAGGATGGTTGTCGTCCAGGCCGAGGTGGAAAGGGCCCAGGCCAGGGTTGACGGATTACGCCCCGCCGCTGCTGAAGAGGAGCGGGAGTTAAATCAGCGGCAACAGGCTCTGGACGCCGCAAGTCAACGGGTGGCGGAGCTGCAACGCTCCTTTGATGGAGTCAACCCGTCCATGGGGGAAGTCAACCCCCGAGTATTGTAGCGAACTCGAAAGAATCTTTTATTAACATTTTTGTGCTTCAATTCTTCCTTTCTCCTCTGTTTTTAGTTCCGTAGCACGCACGATTTCCACTGTTGAATTGTCTTGTTGCATCCCTACAATGTTTGCAGGACGTTTGACGACAATTCCCTCAAACCAGTCCAGATTCCCGAAAGATGGGGAAGGCTTGATCGGAGGAGGAACTTCCGGGATAGCCGAATCACCGTTTATCCAACGTGCTCGTATGCACGATTGGGGCAACACCAGGGGCGCTGGAAATGAGGAGGAACAGGATTTTGTGATTCCTGGGGCTGAACCCTAGGCGAAATTCCTGGGCGTCTCTACGTATCCCACGTGATGATGGGAATCAAGCCGCACGTAGTTCTGGAAATGCAGTTTAACGTCATACTGGACGAGGAGCAGCCTGACCGTGTTGGTACACATCCAGCCAAAACTACTAAGCCCACGTGAGTCGCGCTCGGTGTGGGAAACAAGCAGTAGTGGTGGGAATTTCCCGACGTAGAGAGGGGCAGGTGAGGGCAAAGGGATGCTCGGTGACTATCGGCCCAATGACACTAACACGATCATTCAGCGCATCTAGATGCGCGAAGAGAAAGAGCCGAGTATGGTGGAGTTCCACTTGAACATGAGGGAGTGGAAATCTGTGAATCATGACACTCGAGATTCGGATCACGATGGTGACGGCGTGGCGATGGAGGACTGCTGCTGACCATATTCGCAACACAGCATCCTATCGCGTTAGCCTGAAATGGGGACAAACAAATGAGGGTCGACCGTTGACCATGTTCGAAACACGGGACCGTGTCACAAATGTTGTCGAATATCCGCAGGGACGTTGACCCGAAACGATTGTAGGGCCCTTAGGTCCAGCATTCATGGAGAGCCCTTAAGCTTAGTATCCACGTCGTCCGAGGGTCCTTTTGGATGTGGAAGAGGATGAGGATCCAAATAGTGAGCTCACGAGGCTTGGCCATGGGATGAGGGGAATGTCCCCGTGAAAATCCCATGCTTCGGGCTCTTTGTCAAAACACATCTGAATACGTCAACGAAACGTATTAGAGAGAGGGAGCAGATTCCTTTCCCTTGGGGAAATCTTAGTTTATGGTCATAGAATTCGGACCATGGATTGGAAAAAGGGATCAGGGGACGCATGACATCACAACCTGACGTGAATGAGCTCGAGTCGAGGGACCGAACACCAGGGTTAGGCTGGACCCGTGGGGAAGTACCCGGGCGCTCCTACGTATCTCATAAGGATGAGAATCAAGCCATACGTAGTTCTGCAAGGTGGCACGGTAGGATACCAGTGCCAGGGGAAAAGGGGAGTGTGGACGTGGCCCTTGCACTAAAAGAAGCGGAATTTGATGTATCTTGTTTGTTCTTTAAGGTGAATGGTTTTTTTTTGTGAAGCGACAGGCCTAGAATAGTAGGTCGTGATGTCGCCACAAGAATCAAGCCGTGATGGGCGTTGACAAATGGCATGGCGCGTGGCCAGTACCCAACGTGATGTCCTCTACAGCGAGGTCACTACAATGCGGTGCCGTTTTTCGTCGTGCGGCCAGGACGATAATATTACAGTTTAAGGTCGTATGATAGGACCAAGCATGCATTTTATCGTCATGCAGCGCAGACGTAGCAGAGACGATGCTAGGCGGGAAATGTGCGCAGTGTTTATAAAACACATTTGACAGAGACATGATCCCACATCAAATTGTACGCCATCCGGAGGTGAAACAGGGAGAGAGACTGGCTTCCTGAATGGGTTGTACCCGGAGACAGGGCGTCTGGGCGGTCCTACGTGTCCCATGAGGATGGGAATTTGAACGTAGTCCCGAATGGGTCTTAGTTTATGGTCTTAGAGATCGGACCATGGGAGTCCCGAAGGACGCCAAATTGCAGCTTTGTCCCCCTAGCATGCAAGGGTGCACTGAGGGATAGTGCCAAAAGTGTCCAGATTCCACCTGGACATGATGGGGTGGAAAATGATGTGAATCATGCAACCAACATTCAAGGACTGAAGGGGATGGCGTGACGACAGAGGATTACTGCTGACCATGTTCGCAACACAGCATCCTGTCGCGTTAGCCTGAAATGAGGACTAACAAAACGAGCATCGACCGCTGACCATATTCGCAACGCGGGATTTTATCAACTTGTTGTCCGTGACCCTGGAGGGCATTGGCCCGTATCGGTAGGAGAGCCCTTGGGCGTAGTATCCAGGCCGTTCTTGGGGGTCCCTCCGGGTGTGAAAGATTATGGAAGTCCGAATAGAGGGGAACACGAAGCTTGACAAGTGGAAGGAACTTGACCAAGTTGAATCTGACACTCTTGGTCCTATACCAGAGTACTCTCAATACATGGGTGAACCACTGCGGGGAGCCAAGGGACTCAACCGTGAGGGTGATCGAGAGATGGCAGATTCCCAGGGGAAGGGGGGCATGATGCCCACAACCTTGTATCATACCTACGCACCCCCCGCTGGAGAGGGATGGACCAAGTGGTCTAGGTGACCGGGAAATCAGGATATCTCCCAGAGGTGGGGCTGGACCCGAATCTTAAACATCCAGGTGGTCCTACGTATCCCATTATGATGGGAATCAAGCCACACGTAGTTCTGAAAGGGTGCCTTTTAATGTCATGCAGGACAGGGGATAGGAGGACTGAACCTCAGAATGGGGGAGTGCGTGGTGCAGCTATTGCGTACCTGACGTGAATGAGGACGTAGTCCCACACTGCGCCACACAGTCCTGTGATCAGGGTCCTGAAGGCAGGATTAGAGAGGTAAATTTGCTAAGCTCAAGCTGGGTCCAAAGACAAGGGGTCTTGAACGTAGTTCCAGATGAGAATCTTAGTTTATGGTCTTAGAGCTCGGACCGTGGGTGGTGACAACTCCCGAGCAAGCACAGAGGTCAACCTAATCCCTAAGCCCACGTGAGATAAACTCGGTGTGGGAAACAAGGGGGGATCCTCATTGCAATACTTGGGGCCTCCATTAAAGGGGAGTCAACAGAGAGTTCCGAAGGACACCTTTGATGTAGTTTGTTCCTCAAACGCGCAGACGTGCACGGGGGAAAAAGTACCAAGAGTCCCGAAATTCTACTTGGACACGATGAAGTGATGAAGGGTGTGAATTGTGTACCCGACATTTGGGCTTGATGGGTTGGCGTGACGACAGAGGAAAACTGTTATCCATGAAGGAAACACAGCGTCTGTATCGCGTTAGCCTGAGGTGGGAGCAACAAACGAGCATCGACCGCTGACCATATTTGCAACGCGGGATTTTATCGATTTGTCGTCCGAAACCCTGGGGGGCGTTGGCCCGTATCGGTAGGAGAGCCCTTGGGCTTTATATCCAGGCCGTTCTTGGGGGTCCCTCCGGGTGTGAAAGATGGTGAAAGCCCTGATGCGGGGATACGCAAAGCCTGGAAAGCGGGTGCGGACGTGTCCGAGTAAATCTTGGCATTCCAGGTAATGAACCAGAGTACTCTTAAGCACATTGGTGAACAGCCGAAAGAGGGATCGATGAAACAGCTCAGTGGTGCGGGAAACATGGCGTGGTCACTACGAGACCCTCGTAAATGAGGACATAATCCCACACCGCACCATATGATCTCCTCATGGAGGAAGGATGGGCCAAGGGGCCAAGATGGGATGAGGATTCCCGAGAGATGGGGCTGGACCCGGATCTTGGACATCCAGGTGGTCCTACGTATCCCATTATGATGGGAATCAAGCCATACGTAGTTCTTGAAACGCAGTTTAACGTCATGCGGGACTTGGGTGGGGAGTAATATACTCCTAAGCAAGGTGTATAGTATGGCGAAAAACCGACGTGAATGAGGACGTAGTCCTACACCATACCGTACAATCCTATAAGATAGGTCCTGGGCCACGGCCTAGAAAGGCCGAGGGGCCTGGGGCTGAGCCTCGGTCAGGAGGGCCTGACCGGTTTGTAGTTTAACGTCTTACATGAGGACGGGGGGTCAGGGGCCCAAGGAGGCCAAGGGGCCTGAGGCTGAGCCTCGGAAGGGGAGTGGTACGACATGGTACATGATCCCGACGTGAATGAGGACGTAGTCCCACACCACACCGTACACTCCGGGTAAGAAGGGACCTAGGCTGTGACCTGGAAAGGCCAAGGGGCCTAAGGTCAAGTATCCATCAGGAAGACCCAACTGACTTGTAGTTTAACGTCTTACATGAGGACGGGGGGCCAGGGGCCCAAGGAGGCCAAGGGGCCTGAGGCTGAGCCTCGGAAGGGGAGTTGTACGACATGGTACATGATCCCGACGTGAATGAGGACGTAGTCCCACACCACACCGTACGCTCCGGGTGAGGAATCATGGGCTGTGGGCCCGATCACTGGCACCACCTGGGGGAATTTTGTCACCTCAGGATGGGGCAGACTGAATCACTGTTGACCATATTCGAAACACAGCGTTCCTGTGGTGACCTGCATGGGGGCAACAAATGAGGGTCGACCGCTGACCAAATTCGCAACGCGGGACTTGTTTCGATTTGTTGCTTGAGAAACCCTCAGGGGCGTTGGCCCGTATCGGTAGGAGAGCCCTTGGGCTTTGTATCCAGGCCGTTCTTGGGGGCCCCTTCGGGTGTGAATCCATCCACGAAAGGGGCAAACACCTCCAGGGGGGAATGTGCAGCCGGGTCGAGGCTTGCACGACGTGGGTCGGGGCAAAAGTGTGTACCCCGCTATGTCTTGACCCGAGGGGAAGATTTTGGCTTTTGGGCTGGGCCAACAGACGAAATGTCTGGGCGTTCCTACGTATCTCATAAGGATGAGAATCAAGCCATACGTAGTTCTTGAAGGCCATGCAGTTTAGCGTCATGCGGTAAGGACGTGGGAGGGTAGAAGAACGGAGCGGGCGCATGGTGCGCCCTTTACAATCTTTGCGTGAGTGGAGTTGCATGAGCGGGGCCAAGAAGGCCGATGCCCTGCTACACAAAGATCCTCCAAGGAGACCATTCCCAGGGGGAATAGTGGAAGAGAGAAGCTTGGGGCTGGGCTCAAGACGAGGCGTCCAAGCGTTCCTACGTATCCCATGAGGATGGGAATCAAGCCGTACGTAGTTCTTGACATGCAGTTTAACGTCATGCGGGACGAGGGGCATCTCGTTCGAGGATGTGTACGGTATGGTGCATGATCCCAATGTGAGGACGTAGTCCTACACTGTACCGTACAATCCCGTAAGAGGGTAAGTCAGAGAGAAACGAGGGGGCTGGGGCCAGACCTCGGTGGAAACGGGGCCAGAGGCCCAAAGAGGCCGAGGGGCCTGAGGCTGAGCCTCGGTCAGGAAGAACTAACTGACTTGCAGTTTAACATCTTGCAGTGAGGACGGAGATACAGTTTAAGGTCATGCGGGACCAAGCCGCAGTTTAGGGTCGTGCAGGACCAATGCAGTTTAATGTCATGCAGGACCCATGCAGTTTAATGTCGTGCAGGACCCTCTCGCAGTTTAGGGTCATGCAGGACCAATGCAGTTTAATGTCATGCAGGACCCTCTCGCAGTTTAGGGTCATGCAGGACCAATGCAGTTTAATGTCATGCAGGACCCTCTCGCAGTTTAGGGTCATGCAGGACCATCTTTTGCCCTAGGCGAAGTATCGCTTGAGGAATCTGGCATTGGTGGGAGGGGTTACACGCTCTCCATCTGTGGTCACCAAGGAGTAAGCTCCATTGGGGTAAACCTTATGGATGATATAAGTCCCTTCCCATTTGGGTTCTAACATGGGCGGTTTCCTTCCGGGAATCATTGGCGCTCGCAGGGCCAGTACCAGGTCGCCCTGTAGAAAGGAGCGGAGACGAACCTTTTTGTCAAAGGCTCTTGCCATCTTGTCCTGATGCCTTTCCAGATTGTGCAGAGCACGAAGCCGGTTCTCATCCAGTGCCTCTAACTCAGCTAGACGGATCTCGGCTACCTCATCTGAAGTCTGGTGATCATAAACTGCAGTGCGTAGCGACGGCAGCTGGATCTCAATGGGTAGGACGGCCTCAGCTCCATACACCAGGGAATATGGGGTCACCTGGGTAGAGTTGCGAGTCGTCGTCCGGTAAGCCCAGAGGGCGTTGGGGAGCTTGTCCGGCCAACTCTTCTTGTTCTGACCAACCATCTTCTGCAGAATGTTAGAGAGGGTCTTGTTGAACGCCTCGATCTGTCCATTTGCCTGTGCGTGGTAGCGGGAGGTATGGTTTGACCGGATGTCGTACTTAGCGTACAATCTCTTCAATTCAGCTGCTCGGAAGTTGGTGTCGTTGTTAGTGAGGACGGCGTGAGGGACCCCAAACCGGTGGATGATGTTGGAGCTCACAAAGTCAACGACGGAACGGGCCTTGACCTCTTTGAGCGGAACTGCTTCTGCCCACTTGGAGAAGAAATCTGTAGCAGTCAGGATGAACCTACACTGGCGGGCTGTTGCCGGCGGGTACGGTCCCACTACATCGAGTCCCCATACCGCAAATGGCCAAGAGTACTTGGTGGGGTGGAGGGGTTCTGGCGGCCGATGCAAGAAGTTGGCGTGCACTTGGCACGCGTGGCATCTCTTGGCGTATCCAATACAATCGTGGATCATGGAGGGCCAGAAGTACCCTAGCCTCCGGATTTGATGGGACAGCTTCGGCCCAGCTTGATGGGCGCCACAGGAACCGGCGTGAACCTCTTGCATAACTTGAGGTATCTCTACTCCTTGGATGCAACGGAGGAGGACACCATAAAAACTCCGTTTATAGAGGGTCTGCTCAAGACTGGGGCCGCTCTGGAGGGTAAATTGAAGTGCGCGGCGTCGGATTTGCTTGCGCTCGGCCCGGTTGTCCGGGAGCTGACCATTTTGGAGATACTCGACAAAAGGTGCTCTCCAATCGGGGGTCGTTTCAACCACTGCGTCTGACGAACCCGGGACTCCCGATACGGAGGGTCCGGCGGTGAGATGACTTACCCGCAGGCCATCACGGTCCTCTTGGGTGACGGGAGCAATGACTCTACGGTGGGCCACGTGTATGACCAAATCATCTTGCTCGGGTTCTGCGAGCGATGCGGCTAAGCCAGCTAGGGCGTCCGCTTGGCCGTTCTGCGACCGTGGGACATGGGTAACCTCTGGCCGAGAAGAGAACTGGGCCATTAGAAGGAGGGTGTACTCCAGCAACGGTGCAAGCTCTGGCTTCCTGACGACGTAGTCGCCATTAACCTGTTTGATTACCAGCTCAGAATCTCCCTTCACATGTAGATGGGGTACATGGATCTCGAGGGCCAACTCGAGGCCGGTGATGAGAGCTTGGTACTCTGCCTCGTTGTTCGTACAACCTTCTGACAGCAGGAAGGAGTACGGCAGGACAGCTTGCGTCGGGGTAATGAAAACAATACCCAGACCCACTCTGTTGAGCTTGGGGTCGTTGAGCCTTCTACCAGTGGGGCTCCGGGAGGCGCCGTCGAAATGCATTTGCCAACACGGGACAGCATGATCGACCGAGAGGATCGTCTCATCGGGAAAATCCAGGTCCAAGGATTGATCCGCGGAGGTTGGATGGGCAGCTTAAAAGTCTGCCAATGCCTGTCCCTTAACGGCCTTCTGAGGCACAAACCTGATGTCAAACTGCTGGAGAATCACCGCCCACCGTGCTAGCCGGCCGGTCAGCATGGGGCGGTTCAGGATGTACTTCAGCGGATCCACCCGAGAGATTAATTGCACCTCGTGGTGTTGCAGGTAGTGTCGCAACTTCTGCACGGCGAAAACGAGCGCAAGGCATCTCTTTTCGATAAGGGAATATCTGACCTCCGTATCGAGAAGCATGCGACTGAGATAGTAGAGACTGTTCTCAGTGCCCTCGTTATTCTTCTGGGCGAGCAGCGCGCCGAGGGATCTCTCCAGGGCGGTCACGTAAAGGACCGGCGGCTTTCCAGAGACGGGTGGCATCAAGACCGGAGGTTGGAGCAGGTACTGCTTGATTTCCTCGAAGGCGATCCGACACTCCTCATCCCATTCGTAGGCAGCGCCTTTCTTCATGAGCCGAGAAAAGGGCTTACACTTTCCAGCCAGGTTCGCAATGAATCGGTGTATATAGGCTAAGTGGCCTTGCAGGCCTCGAAGCTCCCGAATGTTGCTCGGGGGAGGCATTTGGCTGATGGCCTTGATCTTCTCCGGGTCGATCTCGATACCTCGGTATCTGACAACAAAGCCCAGAAACTTCCCGGAGGTGACTCCGAAGGCACACATCAGTGGGTTCATCTTCAGGTGACGGGAACGGAGGAAACCGAACACTTTCTCAAGGTCCTTGAGATGGTCCTGGCGCTGATATGATTTGACTTCAAGGTCATCCACGTAGCACTCCACCAATGTCCCGAGGATCGGTTTGAATATGCGATGCATGGCCCTCTGATAAGTGGCACCTGCATTTTTCAAACCGAATGGCATTACCCGGTAGCAAAAGGTACCCTGGGGAGCCCTGAAGGCAGTGGACTCCTCATCTTCGGGGGCCATCCGGATCTGGTTGTACCCGGAATACCCATCCATGAAGGAGAGGGCTTGGAATCCGGCCGTGGCATCAATCAACAGCTCTGTCACCGGAAGTGGGAAGTCATCCTTTGGGCAGTGGCGATTGAGATCGCGGAAGTCGATGCAGACTCTAATCTGCCCATTCTTCTTCCTGACTGGCACAATGTTGGCGAGCCATTTGGGGTACTGGACCTCTTTGACGAAGTTGTCCTTGATTAGCTTATCAACTTCGGCCTCAACCATAGCGCCATGGGAAGGGTGCATTTTCATGGGAGGCTGCTTGAACCCACGATGTTTTACTGGGAGGCCCAGACGGTGGACAGCCACTTGGGGATCCAGCCCTGGCATCTCATCGTAACTCCAGGAAAACACATCGCGGTGCTGTTTGAGGAAGTCTACATACTGCTGCCGCTCCTCGAGGGACATGGCCGCACTGATCAATGTGGGTCTTGGATCTGCCTCGCTACCAAGGTTCACCTGCACCAGCTCATCGACCGTGGTAGAGACGCCTTCTTCAAAGGCTGGGGGAGCATCCTCCAAGTCTTCCTCCCCATCCATGGGGGGATTTCCCGTGACGGAAGACGCTTCTGGGCTTTCAAAACCCGAGGGGCAGCTGGTGCCGGCTTGGGCAGCAGCGGTCATCACATCAGGAGACTCACTCGTCGTGGAGACCATAGCAATGAATGCATTTGACCCTATCCCATCCGGCCTTCGGCCTAAGGGGCCACGCTTGACGATATCAAAGAAGTGGTGACGTGTCGGCCAGAGTCGGTTGATTCCATCCCGGCGAAATAGACACGTATGGCGCACCGCCGTTGTCATGAGCTTGACATCCCGGTACCGTACAGGGGTAGGAGATTCCGGGATGACCCGAGCCTGGTTGTTGTAGGAGTACGAGGGGATTTTCCGCCGTCGCTTGGACGCGGGAACATGCCTTCCTTGCGTACCCGAAACAACGAAACATTGTCCCATGTCGGGGGTCGTGGCCTCCAACCGGTGGATCGGGAGGATGTAGGCGTCGTCCATGCTTGCCCAGGGATCACTTGTGATTGGGGCGGGCTCATCCTCGCTGACCAGGATCTGCTTGTCCTTACTTTTGTAATAACCCGCATCCAGATAGCGGGCCTCACAAGAAGCGAAAGGGGACGCGTCTCCTTGGAGCACGCCTACTCGACCGTTTAGCGAGTATTTAAGGCACTGGTGATACGACGAGGGAACCGCTGCATGCAGATGGAGCCATGGCCTGCCCATCAATGCGTTGTAGGCGGTGTCCTGAGAAACAACCATGAATTCGGTGCTGGCAATTAAGCCACCGAACTGGGTCTTCAGACGGATCTTGCCGACCGGAGTTTGCTCTGTCCTATCGTACCCCTGAATCCTGAGGTCAGAGGGAGTCAAATCACCTTCGGACAAACCCAGCTTTCGCAGCGTCCGGGTCGGAATTAGGTTGATTCCAGAACCCATGTCAGCGAGGCAACGACGGACTTCCACACCGTTAAAGTGGCCAGTGATATACAGTGGGCGAATGTTCCCCTGTATAGGAGGGTCTTCATCTTCACCAGAGAACGAGATAATCGCCTGACATTCGGCGTTTTCAATCGTCTCGGTATGGAAAGTCTCCGCGGCTGCCACTTCCGTCTCGAACTGGAGGGGGCTCCTTAGGGCCTCGGCAAGTGCCTCGCGCATCTCGGATGACAAGCGCAGAGCCTCAAGGATGGAAAGCCTCGCCGGAATGCCGGCTAGGTGCTTTAGGACATCATACTTGCGTGCCAAACGCGAACCTCTGCTTACAGGGGGTTTTTCGACATTTGGAGGCATAGCGGGTCCTGCTGGTTGAACTGGCGGTCGGCTAGCACTGGGTACATCCTGCTGCCTGCTAGTAGAAGCCTGGGGAGTAGTCGCCGGGCTAAGGTCGAACAGCGGGGGCTGGCCCGTCGCCGGGCGAGACTGGCTGTGATACGAACGAGGCGGCTCTCCCTGATCCAGCAACACGAACGGCGGTGGAGGTAGAGCCAAGGGCGCTAGATGGGTCTGCGCGTGCTGAGATCTACGCTGAGCCTGCTGCCTGGTCTCGGTAGCGTGCACGGCTTGGTCACAAATTCCTGCTGACATACCTCGGTGACCGGCGCGATTGCGATTCCGCTGACGTTGACGTCGGCTGGAAACGTTGGGGCGGTCCGCCTGGGGTTCCCCCTCGTCGGGGGTCATATAGGGCTTTACCAGCTCTACGGTGTTAACCGAAGCGTACCCTTGACTGTCACTCGAAGAGTCATCCACCGCTGGGCGGATTCTGGGGGGAATGCCCATTTCAGGAGGCATAAAGTCGCCAAGAGTGCGGGATGACGACGGCACTGGCGGTGCACGTTTCTTCTTCTTTCGTCGCCGCTGCTTGCCCTTTTGGGCAGAGGACGACTGTGAAGACGATGCTGAGGCACCGGCTACTTCTTCTGAAGGTTCCGACTGCTTCAGGCGTGCCCGGATGATACCCTGGGCACGGACGACAGTTTTTCGAGCCATCCAGTTGTCGTATTTCTGGGACCCGCGGCTAGAGACCTGTTGCCACTCACCCTCGCTGTCACTGCCGATTTCCGATCCCGCGAAGATGCCTGCCACCTGCGCTGGCGCATGGCCCAACTTGACTATGTTGTTGTTGACCTGGTCCTGAAGCCAGTCTTTAAACACATAGCATCGCTTGATGGTGTGCCCCAGGATCCGATGATAAGGGCAGTAGTTGGGGTGATCAGTGAGATGCGCCTCTGCCGGCCTCCTGCACTCAGGCAGACGCACAATCCCTTGCTCTAGAGCACTTCGGAAGTAACCAGGGACCTGATTTTCATTGAATGAATAGGTATGGTACTTTCTTTCCGGGTAAGGAGCCCTGGGGGCCTGATCCTGTCGAGGGACCAGAGGGGCCTGCCGAGGGGGCGACGCCTGGTTGTCTCGCCTAGGTGGCGGTGGCGCGTTGCGCGGAGGAACCTGTCGGTTCTGAGGCGGTCGTTGCTGGGCAGGAGCCTGTGCTTGAGGTGGAGGACCTCTGCGGGGTTGCGGGGGTGGTACCGCCGGTAGCAATTCCGGCTGCCTCGGGGCTTCTATTTGAGCCACTGCGGCGGGTTCAGCCCTGGCGGCCCTCCTGGCTGGGATCATAGGGGGCAGCAAACGTGCCTGACTAGCCTGTTGCAGGGCCTCCTCGAGGCGCTGGGCCTTATCCGAGAAATCTCTGAACCCTCCAGGGTAGTTCTGGGTAATCAAGGAGGGTACCAGCTCTGTCTTTACGTTCCCCACACACATCGTCAGTAATTGCTCCTGAGTCAGTGGCATATCGAGAGAATACGTAAGTCCTTTCCACCGGGCGATGAAGTCCGCAACCCGCTCATCAGGCCTCTGTTTGCACTTAAAGAGGTCCGCGATTCTAGTCTTCCGCGTGGTGGAGCTGAACTGGTACAAGAACTGCCGGCGAAGATCTTCCCAACCGGTCACTGATCCGATGGGGAGTTGGCTGTACCAGACGAATGCCGGACCTTCCAACGTCTGTACAAAACATCGGAGCTTAGCGGCTTCTTGCTGAGCCGGGGTCCCCAACATGGGGCCACACCTGGAAGAGAAATGAGCCAAGTGCTGGGGTGGGTCCCCTGTCCCGTTAAAAGGCGAGAAAGTGGGGTTCCCAAAACCCGGAGGCGCGGGCATATCATCCACCCACGCGGGATAAGGCTTGCCATCCGGTGGGACCGCCACCTGCCGTGTCTCCAGCGCCTCGAGGCGGGCTGTGAGTGCCGCAATAAGGTCCTCCGGGTGGGGGTCCCTGTCTTGACGGGGATCCCTAACCACAAGCGCATTGCCAGGTTCTTCAACACGGTAGAAGGCTTCTGCCGCTCGCGGGTTGACTGGTTGGACGACCTGTTGGGCGGCCGGGGGAACCCGGGTTGGGTTCTTCAGATTGCCCCGTCGCTCAGGGGGGTTTGGCGAGACGTATCGCGCCCTCTTGCCGTATGTTCCGGCTTCCGCCCTGTCCGCGGCAGTAACATGATCAGGGTTGCCCGGAGGCATCTCACCGGGGGGAAATTGTTCCTGCCCCTGCTGTCCCGGCCTGGGATTACCATAGTCGGGTCGTCGCTCTGCGGCGCGTTCAGCCAAGAGTTCATCAACCAGCCTCTTCTGTTCAGCAAGCTGCTGATGCAACGTGGCCTTCTCAGGGTCTTCGTCCGTTTTCTGCACGGAGGCGGACGGGTCGGAGTGCTTGACTATCCCGACATGCTCCTTACCCTTGCCAGTGCTCCGACCGAGTGTCAGTGACTCGGTGGGTACGGGGAGGCCTAGCAGGTTCCTTTGATGACGGGTGACTCTCCCTGATGGGTCGAGTAGTGGCGGTACGCCCTCAGATGGTAAGTCCCCATCAAGGAACTCAAGCTCATCTTCCTTATCCACAACGTCGGCCATGTGGACTGTGACCCCTCTTGAGGGCATATCCTCAATGTCGCATAGCGAATCAGGCTGTCGTCGGATAGGGTCGAAGAGGAGAGCGGCATAGCGTCCCCAACCACGGACTTGCACATGGGGGGTGGCTTCCCTGACGATCTTGCGGAGCGCCTTGAAACTCTGGACGCATTTTCGTTGGAGGGCACCCTGATGACCGGGCGACTCGGGGTGCTGGGCCACAAGGAGCACCGCTGCATCAATCAGGCGGCACTGTTTTCCAATCTCCTCGAAGTGCTCCCGACTCCTGGGGTACACTACCCGTTCCCAACGGAGGCGGAAGTGCGTCGCCCACAGGGTTCGACAAAAGCATCCCACTTCTTCAGGGGTAAGCGACTCGGGTATGCGGAAATTCAACGCCGCCGTGGGCCAGAACTTCTCTGGGAAATAGTCCGCTGCAAGAATACTCCAGAAGCTCCTGGGTTCATCCTCGGAGTTCGGCCCTACATTTCCCCACTCATCAACCGGGGGTGGCTGAGGGACCGGTAGCGGCACCGAGGCGGACCTCTGGGATAGCAAACTCGGCGGTGGAGAATACGGCAAGCGAGCAGACTGGCCACCGTACTCTGGGCCTTCCTCTGAAGAGCGAGGTGACCTGACCATGATGTCACGATAGGACGGGCTAATAGCCGCTACTTCGTGTACGGGAATCGCCGTTACCGGTATCTGGTCATGTCGTGGCTCTAGCACCGTTGACCCCCAAAACAGCTCCTCGGGATCCCGGGTAGAGGAAGAGGGCCCTTCGAGCGACGGTGGCGGTGACTGCACGGTCGAAACCTGCAGAATTCCCAGGATTTCTTCCTCCTGGATGTACCTGCGGAGAGAGACGGGAATCCGGTGGACCTCAAACTCCGGGAGAACGAGGCTGACGCGTCTGGTTCCTGCCCCAGTCCTTGATACGGAGGAGCTGGGAGAAGGTTCCATCGCTGAATCGCATTCCGCTTCCGAATCGGAGAAGCGGGCAGGTTTGATCCCCCCCTGGGCCTTCCCAGGATTCTTCTTGTGGTGGCGACGACCCGCTCTTCTGCCCCTGGGTGACTCTTCGGGACAGGGTTGACCCCTATCAGGCAGCCCTGGGGCGGCGCTAGCGCCGTGGCGGAGAGGGTCCCCACTTGAGACAGCCGAGGTGCGAGGGGCACCAGGGAAAATATCAAAGGGTACATGGGGAGGACCTCCATGAACAGTACCCACGTGGGCGGGGCCTCTGTTGGAACCGGCAGGAGCATGGGGAAGGCCTCCACGGTCGATGCGAGTGGAGCGAGGCTGACCTTCACTCCTCGAATTGCTGGGGCGAGGAGGACCTTCGTCAGTCGCAGAGAGGACGTAGGGGGGACCCCCACGTCGAAGGACCGGATGGACGGTGCCTTCAGACGGATGGGCTTCCTACCCTGTACATCGGGCGCGGGAAGTGTTTCCGCGCTGAGCATCACTGCCCCAGGGCAGGTCTTCCTGCAGGATGGGGGCAGCACGAGGCATGCCTCCACGACGAACCTCGGAGCGGGGAAGGCCCACGCTCTGTGGAGTAGTGGTACGGGGAGGACCTCCGTACGGGGTGGCATCACCGCGGGTTAGCTCGCGACGATCATCACTGGGGCCTGCAACCCGGAGCGTCAACCCGGCCTGCCCATGGGGCGGCTAGGGTCTCAATCTTGGTTGAGCGAAGGGGTGCCCCTGCTCAATGTACGCGGGGGCTTCATAATGTACGTCGGCGGTGGCTCGGGCCACTGTTACTGTCGACGTGGACGCGCCTAGGCGAGCGTCCTCAGCCCGGGCCCGGCGCTGACGTCGGGTCAGGCGGGCCGGTGCAGGTGGTGCAGGGACATAGTCCGCCTGTTCTTCCTGCGGGGCCGGGCGGCGGCGCTGACGTCGGGTCAGGCGGGCCGGTGCAGGTGGTGCAGGGACATAGTCTGCCTGTTCTTCCTGCGGGGCCGGGCGGCGGCGCTGACGTGGCCGGACGGGAGCTCTCGCCTGGGAGTCCCGGGTCGGGGCCCTAAGCGGACTGAGCCGGACAACACCTGCCTCTTCAGCATAAGGCGAAGAGTCGTCAAGGCGTTCCGGGGATAGGCTCCTGAAACGATTGAATGTCTGGGTGGGGAGAGGGGGCTCCCTGCGCGGCCTGTTAGGGCGGCGTTGACGGCGGGGCCTGGAAGCCTCCAGGTCCAAACGGGCCATATCCCTGGTCGGGATGACCCCTTGTTCCTCATACCTGCGCACGAGGCTGTTGATCACCCTTCGTTGGATGACCTCTGATGGGGAAAGGGGACGTGGACGTCCCGCATCCCGCGACGTGGCAGCCGTCGTGGCGGTAGTGGCGCCATGTGGAGTGGCCGTAGTGGTGTTGCCCCTGCCCCTGCGCGGGCGAGGAGCGGATGGTGACCGCATCTCTGAAATAGCAACCTGGTTCCTGACAAACGAAGGGATCAACTCATCAGTACTGAGAGGAAAAGGATTGACAGCCAGTGCCCCAGCATTCTTCCATCCCCATGTCTGTGAGAAGGATCCACGCCAACACGCTGCAGAGCGGAGCGCCCCACGTTCTACTACCCCGACTTCCGGTGAGTTCACGACAGGCCCGCCATTTGCTTGGTGGGACCAGGCACCGGATACCTGGATCCGGTGACACGTCAATCTACTGGTGTCTCGAACGCTACTAATCCCCATGCTGAGGAGAAGAATTTCACGTCGGGTTCACCATTTCTGTTTCCGACGCTTTCACCGGGGCGCGCGCGCATCCGTCCGCGGAGGAGGGGGACGCGCGGCTTTGTTGCCCCGCATTCCCGCTTTCCAAAGGCGGGCGGCATTCGTTCCTTATTCAGGTACGTCTGCTCCTTGATCGAAACGGGATGATGGGATGTCGGTTCTTCCTCCTATGGATTCCTCCTCAGAACTCGTCACCTAGTCCGGGTCTCCCTTATAGATTTAATACGTAGTTCGTGAAACTCTTCCCAGTGCCATGTTTCCATGGACGCCGGTTAATTACACTGCTTCTGTCGGGACATTCCAAAGGGTCCAGTCAGGGCAGCAACCTTCGGTCAGGGGAGTAATCACGTTTGAGGCATCAGTAGCGTGTCTGGATGCTGGGGTACCTGGCATGTCTGTCTGTTGTCCTTGATCACAAGGCTTCTCGAGGGCGTGGAAACCCGAGGCATCCCACATCGAGCGCGGGGGGTTACATGTCATAGACACGTACCTGAGGTTTTCCTCAGCTTCCCATGTTCAACACAGGGTATGTTTGCAAGATTAACGTCTAGCAAAGACGGTTACGCCAAAGGCGTTCCATCCGAGGTTTTCCTCAGGCATCTCATGTTTACCACGAGGTAGGTCGCGAGTTTAACGTCTCGCGGAGACGGTTGAGAATGGAATGGGACCATCGCGGGGGTGGCGACGACGAAGTTGGGCTTGAGCCTTGAAGGGGGCTTCCTACGTATCCCCGTGGCAGGGAATCAAAGTCCGCGTAGTTCGGGATGGTGCCGGTAAACCGACGTGATGGTGGACCTTGGTCCGAGGGGCATCGTCAGCGTACCCACATGAGGGCGGACCTTGGTCCGATGGGAGTTGGGCTTGAACCTCTGGGAGGATTCCTACGTACCATGCCTTGACATGGATCAAAGTCCTCGTAGTTCAAATGATACAGTTTAACGTCATGCGGGACGGTAATGAACCCTGACGTGAATAAACGATGGGTGGTGATTGTCGGTGAACCGACGTAAGTGAGGGACCTTGATCCACTATTGGTGGGCTTGAACCTCGTGGAGGCTTCCTACGTACCATGCCTTGACATGGATCAAAGACCACGTAGTTCAGGTGGGAATGGGTCACAACGGCTTACCGCTGGACTAGAATGTAGTTTAACGTCGTGCTGGACGTAGGTAGAACGCGACGTGAATTGGGTGATGAGTGGGCTTGAACCTCGTGGAGGCTTCCTACGTACCATGCCTTGACATGGATCAAAGACCTCGTAGTTCAGGTGGGGGATTTGTCGGTAAACCGACGTGAAATCAGACCTTGGTCCGCTGATGGTGGGCTTGAACCTCATGGAGGCTTCCTACGTACCATGCCTTGACATGGATCAAAGACCTCGTAGTTCAAATGGTGGGTCGCAATGGCTTACCACTGGACCGGGGTGCAGTTTAACGTCGTGTTGGACGGGGGTGAAACCCGACGTGAAAGACGGGTGGGCTTGAACCTCATAGAGGCTTCCTACGTACCATGCCTTGACATGGATCAAAGACCTCGTAGTTCAAATGGGGAGTAGACCTTGGTCCACTAATGGTGGGCTTGAACCTCGTGGAGGCTTCCTACGTACCATGCCTTAACATGGATCAAAGACCTCGTAGTTCAGGTGGGGAGTAGACCTTGGTCCACTAATGGTGGGCTTGAACCTCGTGGAGGCTTCCTACGTACCATGCCTTGACATGGATCAAAGACCTCGTAGTTCAAAAGGTCACAACGGCTTACCGCTGGACCGGGGTGAGACCCGACGTGAAAGAGCGACGGGTGGGCTTGAACCTCGTAGAGGCTTCCTACGTACCATGCCTTGACATGGATCAAAGACCTCGTAGTTCAAAAGGTCACAACGGCTTACCGCTGGACCGGGGTGAGACCCGACGTGAAAGAGCGACGGGTGGGTGTGTCGGTGAACCGACGTGGAAGTAGACCTTGGTCCACTATTGGTGGGCTTGAACCTCATAAAGGTGTCCTACGTACCATGCCTTGGCATGGATCAAAGACCTCGTAGTTCAGGTGGGGAGTAGACCTTGGTCCACTAATGGTGGGCTTGAACCTCGTGGAGGCTTCCTACGTACCATGCCTTGACATGGATCAAAGACCTCGTAGTTCAGGTGGGGAGTTTGTCAGGGTCGGTGCTCACTCTAAGCCCACGTGAGTCATGCTCGGTGTGAGAAACAAGAGGTTGCAAGGACCTGACGATCACGTCGCGAAGGGTGCGTCCGTGAGAAGCGAAGAGGGGCTTACGCGTTGGGCGGCCCATGGTGTTGGGACTTACTCCAGGATGGAGGCCCAGGGTGCGACAAAGCGCGGGAAGGATGGACCTTGGTCCGACCATGGGAGGTGCCTCGCTCCCCATCACCTTCCCTACTGACCTTGGCAGTGGGGAAGTACCGAGATGCACGGGTGAAATCATCCGTACCAAAGGTTAGGGATTTACGCTCTGAGGCGACCCTTCCCCTGCGAACATACACCACTCCGACAAGGAGGATCTCATTCCATGTGCGGAAGAGTTCCATTCCCGTGGAGACGAGCGGTGTAATGAATGCTCGAGCTGGGGGACCCTTCGTGAGGGAGACGAGGTTGGGTCACAGTTTAACGTCATGTGTTGAGGATGCGGTGCTTGGCAGTTTAACGTCCTGCAGCTCGGACGAGGTGGGTTCACTCCACACCCCTAGGGCTTACATAACTGGTACCCTCTGGTCCTTGGGGAAGGGAAGGTACCAGTAAGGCCATGGTAGAGGGGGGTCGAGGGAGGAGCCATCGAGGGGTCCACGTTAGCGTGGCTATGCAAAGAAGCAATAGCTGTTAGCGTGCCTATGCGAAGGAGCATTGGGCGAAGCAACGCTACGGGAGGTGTTGTCCATGGGACTTTGAAATCACATCGTGCAAACCTGAAGGGTCGCACGGAAGGAGGAATCGCTAAGCAGAGGAGTGTGCTTTGCGAAGTGGGGTGCCTTGGCCTTAGCATGGGGCATAGGTGGGAGTGGGTGGTGCTTCGCGAAGTGGAACAGTGTTCGCGGAGCACTGCCTCACGAAGAGAGAGTGGTTCGCGAAGCAGGGTCCTGCCAAGCAATGTGCTTCGCGATGCATAGTTATCCTGCCTTGGCATAGGGATTACTAGCATGGGTTGGGTGTTTCGCGAAGCACGAGTGCTCCGCGGCTGCCCGGGTTCCCTTGGGAATCCCCTTCCTTTGCGAACGCCCTTGGGCTTCGCGAAGGGCATCCCTCTCGGAAGAGGGGCTCAAAACGAATCAAATCAGAGTCGTCTCGCGAAGTAGAAATACCTCGCGGAGCTCATGATTCCCGGGGCAAAGCTTGCTTCGCGATTCGGGAGAGGAGAAGCCGAAAGGTCGGATTGTCCGTCCGTCGGGACTCAGGGGGAGTTGAGTATTTATAGGGAAGGGGCGCCGCGAAGCAGGGATCGCGCGCCGCCTTCGGGGCTTCGCGGCGGCTCGCGAACGTCAAACGCGCTCGCGGAGGATCACCGCCTCTGGAGCTTCGCGGCGGTTCGCGAACGTCAAACGCGCTCGCGGAGGATCACCGCCTCTGGAGCTTCGCGGCGGTTCGCGAACGTCAAACGCGCTCGCGGAGGATCACCGCCTCTGGAGCTTCGCGGCGTCGCTAAGGTCGGGACGCTACGCGGCGGGGCTCCGCGGACGGGCTCCGCGGCTGTGCTTCGCGAGGCAGCGCGCTGGCTGTCTTTTTCGTTCCCTCCTTTCGGGCCATATTTTTGGCGCCAACAAATATAAAAAACAAAAAAAATTACGAATATCCAAATTTATTTATCTCTTCGGTAAGAAATATGTTTTCTTTAAAAAACATATTTTATAAAAATATTTTCAAAATTGTTTTTAATTTTTTCAAAATGATTTTTTCAAGAAATATTTACACTTTGTTTTAAATTATTTTTAAAGGAATTTTCTTATCATTTTTTGATCAAGGAACTTTTCTAAATAAAATACAGGGAAAAGGGAATATTCATTTAACATGTATGATATGTATGAATTTATATATTGTCATTAAAATCATTTATTTAAATATTACTTTTCATTTTTATAAGATTATTTATAAAGAAATTTCTTTTCTAAAATTTTGGAATTTTTTTTCTTTTGAGCATTTTACAAAGAAAAAGTTTTTTAAAAAATTTATTTTGTAAAAATAATTTTCAAAGCAGAAATGATGGTTTTCTCAAGATATGTTTTAAATGATATTTCAAAATAATTTTCCATATAAGTTAACATTTTTGTTTTGTGTTATTCATTCCTTAATGGGAATATGATCCAAAGGTACCATCAATAATATTTCCAAAAATGGATTATTTTTTGATATAATGATGTTTATGAAAATTTTTTATCTTTCATTAGTTATATATCTATTAAAAACATATTTTCATGGGTTATGCTATGATGAAATGGTTATAAAACCTGTCTATTATCCATAATTTAAGATATGTTGAAATGTTTATAATACCCATTTCATTTCACGGGTTATGATATGATGAGTTCTTATGATATTGTGGCACACATAAATATGATTTCATTATGTGATAGGTGGGACCTATATCCCCCTCTAATTAATTAGGTAAATATTTATACCTCATGAGAAATACATGGATGTAATAGGGAGGAAACCAAGTTCAATAAGGTACTTTTACTGATAAGATGGTCATGGGAGTGAACCTTTACTAATAAGGTGGTTTGGGGAGTGAACTCATTCCACTAATATAGCCTTGGAAGTAAGCCTTAACTACTTTGAAAATAATTTTATATGTTTGTGTCTTTGTACAATTCCATTTCTTATATATATGTTATTCTCACATGGATTATCGTCTTTTATTCCATTATGATTCATGTCTAATGAATACCAATATTTATGCCATGACTCAATATTATGATCTGTAATATATAGGTTATGATCATTATAGTGAACTGATCCCATAAATCTCAAATCTGATCTATACTACCATTAAATTGGCATGCTTATTAAGAATCAAATCCCAAAGGAAGAGTTTAGTAATCTTAGTAAACCAGGTATATACATGAGTCTTGTATTAAACATTAATACACTAATTAAAATATTTTTGTTCTTTTGAGGATAACTTTATTCCATCAAGTATATCCCTGTATATCTTTTATATTACGATTCTTGGATTCATGGGGAAAGGAAACAAAAAAGAGTGATTTTAATTGCTCATTAAGGGTAAATTATAGTGAAATAAATAATAAATCAATGAGAATAATAATTATGGAATTGTAAATAAGTAAACAAAAATACCAAGTAATCAAAAAACTGAGAAGGTAGTTCATAAACAATAAAGCAAGGTAAAAAACTAGAAACACATTCTATTCGAATAACTAGATAAGAAAAAATCAGTATGGTCATGTAAGAACTGAAATACATTCTATTTAATCAATAAACTGAAAATGAAATGCATCCATACATATTTCAACACCAAATATCATGGATAAATAATAACTAATTAAAAATGAAGTAAATTCTTAATTATTGGACTTTATGTATCTGAGACATGAACCACTATACTATCAATATCTATCCTCAAGAAAGTTTGAGTCTATGCTCAGAAACCTATCTATTCTTCTTGGAAATAAACTAGAAATATTTAACCAACTAATTTCATCTCATGAGACTACCTATGTATAAAGGGGATATATATATATATATTATACGGCTCTCCCTTCACTGCATTCCTAAAGCATTCCTCACATATCAAAAAATTGATCTAATTCAAAAATAATTTACCTTATCAAATATCCATGTTAAATAAAGGATACAGATTTATCAATTATTTTTTCAATGATCAAATATCTTTCAAAGTAAATACCATATGAAAAATAGTTTAGGTTCAAGCAATAATCATATCCATTAAAAATTATAAGGATATTTAGGGTAAATTCAATGTCAAATGATCATAGGAAATTGAATATTTAAAGGGAACTAAAATGAATCAAGGAAATGAATGTCAATATGATCCTTGTATTAATCAATCATAAACCATCTAGATGAGGAATAAGGATGGTATCAATACAACATATCCCAAGGGTATTAAAAATAAAGGGTTATTGTCATTGATTAATAAAAATACTATAAAAATATCATTTAAAAACATTCTTGAGGAAAATAATTGTTTGTTTTGAAAAAACTTTTCTTTGAAAATCACTTTTGAAAAATTTCTATTTAAAAGGTAATATTTTAAACATTTATAATAATCTTCACAAAATTAGGGTGGGTAAATCTATACATGTCAAATGAGGTAAAAAAAATCTTTTTTTAAGGTAAAAAGGTTAAAAAATACCTTGTTTCGAAAGAGATGATAAGATTCCATCCAAAACATTAGTAAAATATAAAATGTGTAAAGGTTTATTTAAAAATTATTTTGGAAAAGTTAAAATCATTTTTTAAAATAATTTTCTAAAATAAGTTTTTTAAAAGAAAATAGGTTATCTAACTAAAGATATAAATAAAGTCAGGTTTTTATTAAAATGTTTTATTAAACATTTTTGAGTACTAAATAGTAGGAAAATTTTACTAATAGTAGAAAAATGCCATTAATAACAATAAGGGATGAAAATTAAAGTTTTATTGAATAATTTTCATATAATTTCCTTAAATTAAAATGCATTTTAAAGATCATTAAAATTATTATTGATTAAAATAATCTTTAAACATTCCAAAGTGTCACATACCACTTTGAAACATTTTAAATCATAAGACTCATAAAAAAATAAAATTAAATTAAAATTTTAAATACCATAAAAGATAAAATTATTAATTATTTAATATATTAAAATGTTTGTTATATTCACCAAACAAAATAAGTAGTTAGTGAATACAACATTTATCTCACATATGTAAAAAGGGAGATGAAAATCCCTTACCTTGAGTCTGATTTGTCTCGTGTGTTTTTATATTCCAGAATAATAAATTTATGTTAATTATTTATTTTATTCCAAACCTTTTTTATGTTTAAAATTAATTTTATTTCACTTATTACAATGTTTTATACACCTCCATTGAAGATTAATTTTACGTCGAGTGTTTTGACCAAATTTGGTTTATGGTTAAAAAACATTGGTAAGTCAACTATGGTTAAAGGGTTCATTATATAACATCTACAAAAAAATAATCATGAAATAATTATAATATTTATACGTAAATTATACTTTTTGAAACCAATTATTTAATATGGTTATGAAAAATAAACAAACATTACAATCATGGAGAGGGTAGGTCGTATATACATATGAGTACAATTCCCATTTTTCAATGGTTGTTATGGAAATAAGGTAGGTAGCATTAATCTTTAAAAAATGATAATTATATCATAAATAGAATATTATTTAATAATATATAATTATAAATATAAGTTTTTTGATGTAAAATAAATCACATCATTTTGAGGAGGTGGTAGTCTATACGTCCACAAACGACGTTATCACTTTTAAAGTGTATGAAAGGGTAATAAAAAATGACATATAGTATATTTGTAGAAAGGTGATTATGTCATTAATATCATATAGATGTTTTTAATGTGAGATATGTTTAAATGAGACCATCCTTTATACATTCCATGTATCGTGTGATCGAATAAAATCACGTTTAGGAGGCGATAGTTCACACTTCCACAAAAGATGTTATTATATTTACACAAAATGGAAATCATAATGTTATGTGTTGAATAAAAATTAAAGAATCGTAGGGAAATTAAAAATATTATATATATATCATATATAAATATGGTGTCCATCATAATTCCCGACCATGACAGGTGGTAAAAGAAAAACAAACTACATCATTTTTTGACGCAGTCATTCACCGTACAGATAAACGGTAAGTTCGTTACTCATTAGATAGAATAGTGTGTAATTGTAGGTAAAAAAATTAAAATAAAAATATCTAATTAGATTTAGGATAAATGTTTTTATATATAATCCTGGAATAACATGATTTCATGGGGTGTATAATATAAATAAAACTAAATAGCTTGAGGAAACATGTAACCTCTTCATTGGGTAACTCTTTTTGGTTTTCACCAAAGGGCTTCCATAGATGGATTTCTTCCCAAAGTGAGGATTCTGGGATTAGGGAAGGGATTATGATGAGATATTTGGGTAGTTATTATTCAAGAATATATTTCTTTAGTGGTGTGAGTAAGTGGGAGGGGTGAGTTCCTTTTTATAGTGGAAGAGTGCCACACTTGTGAATTTTTGGAAATAGAATTCCACCCACGTTTTTTCCATTGAAAGTGGATATATTAATGTTATCAATTTTATACAAGGTGATATAGTGTCAAAATACACCAATCCAATGGATTTAGGACAAGTTTATAGGTCATTTTGGGCTTTTAGTTTTAGGTTTAGTCCGTTTTTAAGCAAATTATCCTTTTAATCATTGTAATTATTTTTAATTAATTTTAATAATATTTTTGGTAAAAAAATATTTTGATATTATTATAAATTATAAATTATGCTAATTCAAAATTTTTAATCCATTTTCCAAAATTATGATCACATAAGTGGTATAAATTAATTTAAAATTAATCTCGTAAACGAACGACAATGTAGGTTTTTAAAGTACAAGCATCCAAAAATATTCTATGTTTTTATATCCAATTTCAAAGTGAAATTGATTATAATGAGATAAATTGGATTAGTTAATAAAACATTGATCTTATTAAACTTTAAAACAAATTAAAAATATAATTTAAACTTATAAATAAATAAAAATAAAAATAATTTTTGAATTAAAATTTAGTATTTTCTACAATTCATAAAAAATTAAACTTCACAAATAAATACCAAAAATTCACCATAGATTATTTTTTATGTTTTTATTTCAAATAAGATGTTTATTTTGACATATATAATCTATAAATTTCAGAAAAATTGATTTTAAATAGACTCTACATTAAAAGGCTATAAAACAACCTTTATAAAAATATTCATTATAATGCGAAATATTGGGATTGTACTTATATTATATTTATAAAATATATTGTATGAATGTCAAAAATATTTTATTGAATATATAATATATATATAAATTAAATTAATAACACTCAATAATTTTAATTAATTTAATTTTTCATGATAAAACAGCTTTGTGGGCATAAAAATGGTTTTCTACAAAAATATTCCCTTTATATTCAATTGGATCTTATATTAATTTCTAATTAATTTGTAACCAATGAATGAATTTTATATTTGTGTGAACGATATATTTTCATAATTTAGTAAATACTATTCTTAACCTCTAAATTTAATGGCTAGGTTAAGTCTTATTATATAAAATAATAATATTTTAATAATATATTGTTTCTCGGTAAAACTCAAAATTATGTGTAACGCAAGTCTTCAAAGAAACTAATTGTTGTGTGTGGAACATGCTAAATCATTTTCACATGAATTGTGATCTATATAACAGGTTAATTTAAAATTTAAAATTTATTATAAACTTGTGGGATATTATATTCCTGTATGTGTTTGGTGTTGCATGTCATACACACTATCGATTGCAATATTCTTATTTAAGAAGTCTGGGGCGTTACATTACCTCCACCTTAAATAAATTAAATCATCACAATTTAAAATTGATCTTGGAAATATATATTATAATATTTCCTATTTTTAGATGCCACAACGTGAGAAGGATTTGTAAAAAAATCCTTTAGAAAGGAGAGAATGGGAAGTAAAAAATGTCACTTGGAATAGCATATAACTAGGTCTTTGAGTAGGAGATCATTAGTGGAATGTAGAGATGTGTTCATGTAGGAATAGAATGAATATTTATAGGGGTGATTGAGTTCATCAATCACAAATAAGTGAATTATAAATGGACATTTTATGGCCTCAAATCCATAAAGTTATAATGATTTAGAAGACTATCGGTTCAAAAAAATTAAGATAATTCTCCTCCTGTTGAGTAATTCATTTACTACCTAAGAATATAAGTAAATTTCATTACATTATACATTTAAATTTCATATGAATAATTCCATATTTTGGTTGTTCTTTGATCAAATTATAATTCATCCCTTACTTCAAGAAATGGGTATCCAAAAATTAACTTTGATCCCTAAAGCACTAAAATAAACATTTTACGGATCGTAAGGCCCATAAAAGAGTGAAAACTATTAACATTTGTCTCAAACTATTCTCCAAATATAATATTTTTAAGACATTAATCCCCAATTCTAAAAATTTACACTACTAGTTCATCATTAATATTTATTCATGAAAGCGTACGACTAAAAACAATGACATATTAACCAGTACATTGTGTAGGTCAGTGGTTGGCATTAAAACCTTATCATCCTTTAGTCATGGGTTCAAGTCCTAGAGCTTTTCTGGACTCACTAGTTTTTCACCCAGCATAAAGGTTGTATAATTCTAAAATCATATTAATATAATTCCCAAAATAAATCTGATAGACATGTTTAAAATAAGGTTAATCACTAAGAATCCTTTTAACTAAGGTTTTCAATACAACCTAAATACATAAATACTACATCTATTTCATTAAAACATAAGACTTTACTTGGTCTAATGATTAACCTAAGTCATTCATTATCATTTTCTATTCAAATTGTTCATAATGGTTTGTAATGAAAATGTGAATTATTCTAAACATATCTACTGAGAGTGTCAAACTAGGTGCGCAATAAGGAAAGTTTTCATGTACCAGTTTATGCCGATCCAGAACCAACAAACCTTGGTGGAGTCATTACTCCTAGGTGCATCTATTCCATAACCATGTCCACTTGTATTATCCAGACAGGGATCTATTGCTAAGAAAACTACATAATCTCTATCAAACCAAATGTTATGATGTTCTTCTATAGTTATCCTCAAATTCTATCTTAGGGATATATTCTCTAAGATATAATTTTCTAAATATAGTTTCCAAGGTTTCTAATAAACTTACTTTGATACCAACTATAGTGACCTGACCCCAGAAATCCTGAAGTCAGTTTCTACTACCATTATGTTGGCATGATTACAAGGAATCAAGTCCCAATGGACTGAAGAGTGTATTATTCTTGGTAAACAAGATACATACATGAGTCTTGTATTACCAATGAATACTATAATGAAAACATAATTTTTTTAGGATATATTTATTCCATCTGGTATATACCTGTATATCTTTCATAATACGCTTGTTGGATTCTTGGGAAAAAGAAAAAACTAAGGGTATTCTCAAATTCTCAGTAAGGGTAATGTATAGAGAAATAAATAATTAATCAATGAGAATAATAAATATATAATGGTAAATAAGTGGACATGGATTCTATGTAATCAATAAAATAAAAAAGGAAGTTCATGAACATTATAAAAAGATAATAAACTAGAAACAAGTGCCATTAAAAAAACTAGATAAGGAAAACTCAATATAGAAAGGTAAGAAACTGAAATACATTCCATTTAATCATTGAACTGAGAATGAAATTCATACATAGATATATCAATGCAAAATATCATGGATAAATAATTACAAAATCAAAATAAAGGTAATGCTTAATTATTAGGAATCATGTATATGGCACATGAACCACTATACTGTCAAGATCTATCCTCAAGATAGTTTAAGTTTGTGGGTAGGAACCCATCTATTCTACTTGGAAATAAACATTAAGGTTTTTTCCAACTAATTTTATATCATGAGACTATTGATGCATCTAGGGTATATATAAATTTCAAGCCCCAGCCATAACTGCATCTCCAAAGCATTCCTAACATATTGAATAATCAATTTAATTCAAAAATGATGTTCCTTATAAAATATCAATATTAAATAAATTATATTCATTTATCAGTATTTATAAAAAATAATCAAATAACATTCAAAGTAAAACCCGTGTGAAAAATGGTATATGGTTTAGGAAATAATAAAATCCATGAAAAATGATATAGGTATTGAGGGGAAATTCAATGTCAAATGACTAGAGGAAATTGAATATTTCAAGGGGATTAAAGGAATCAATGAAGTGAATTTCAATATTATCCTTGTCCAAATCAAACATAAATCATATAGAGGAGTAATAAGGATCTTACAAATACAACATATACCAATTTAAGTAAAAATAATTCATTTATTAATAGAAATACAATAAAAATATCTTTCAAAAAAATTCTTGATGAAAATATCCTTTTGTTTTGAAAAACATTTTCTTTGAAAATCACTTTTGAAAAAAATTTCTTTAAAAATTATACTTTTAATAATGAAAATTAATATCTAAATAAATGATGGAACATAAATCCATACATTCCATACGAGTTAAAAATAACATTCCATTTTTAAAGTAAAAAGGTTAGAAAAATTCCTTGTTCATAAAGTGATAAGAATATTACATTAAAAATATTGGTAAAAGACAAAGGGGTAAACAAATTATTTAATAAATAGTTTTTTAATGGTTAAAAAAATTTTAAACCTTTTTATAAAATAGGGTTTTTAGAATAAAATAGGTTCTCCGACAAAAGAGATAAATAAAGTCAGGTTTTCCTAAAAATATTTTGAGTGCCATAGAGTGTAAAATGGTACACATACTAGAAAAAGATCATGGATAACCATAGGATAAGGAAAATAAATGTTTTATGAAATAATATTCATATAATTTCCTGGAATTTAAATACCTTTTAAAGATCATTAATACCATTTTTGAGTAAAATAATCATTAAACATTCCAAAGTGTATCATACCACTTTGAAACATTTTAAATCATAAGACTCATGAATGAATAAAATTAAATGAAAGTATTAAATACCATTAAATATAAATGTATTAATGATATAATATATCAAAAGGGTTAGTATATACACCACACAAAATAATTTAGTGGTTAATATGACATCTATCTCACATATATAACAAGTGAGATGAAAATCCCTTACCTGGAGTCTGACTTGTCTAGTGTGTCTTTATATTACTGAATAATAAAATTATATTAATTATTTACTTTATTAACAAACTTTTATATTTTTATCATTTTTTTAAATTTTTCTTTTACAATATTTTATACAACTACTTAAACAATTATGTTTTCATCGGGTGTTTTGACCAAATTTGGTTTATATGTCAAAAACAAAATTGGTAGGTCAACTATAGCCCAAGGGGTAATTATATAACATCTCTAGAATAATAGAAATTATATAATTATAATATTTCTACATAAATTATTCTCTTAAAACCAATCATTAAATATGGTTATGAAAACTGAACCAATGTTACAATCATTGAAATGGTAGGTCGTACATACACATGAGTAACATTCCCATTTTTCAATGGTCATTATGGAACGATATTAAGTAACATTAATATTTAAAGATTAATAATTATATAATAATTACCATATTATTTAATCATATATAATTATATATATAATTTTTGTGAAGTAAAATGAATCACATCATGTTGAGGAGGCTGTAGTCCACACATCTGTGACCGACGTTATCACTTTTTTTAAGTGTGTGAAAGGGTAATAAAGGAAATGATATATATTATATTTATAGAAAGTTAATTATTTCATTAATATAATATATATGGGTTTTTATGTAATATATTTTTAATTAAAACCATACTTCATACATTTCATGCATCGTGTGATCAAATCGCATCGCTTTTAGGAAGCAGTAGTCCACACATTGATAAACGATGTAATCATATTTATAGAAAAGGTAAAGTATAAGGGTATTTGTTTTATAAAAATTAAATAAGTATAAAAAATTATAACTATTATATATATCATATATAAAAATAATTTTCATCATAATTCCCAACCATGAGAGGTGGTAAATGAAAAAATGAATAACATAATTTTGTGAGGTGATAGTTCGTTGTACAGATAAACGGTAAGTTTGTTTCCGATTAGATGAAAGTGTGTGTAAGTGAAGGTAGAAAACTTAAAATAACAAAAATATATGTATATTTATAATACTGTATTTTTTATATTATTATAGAATAATTATATTTGAGGGGGGTGTAGAATGGAAATAAATCTAAAGAGCTTGAGAAAAGACGTTACCTCTCCTTTGGGTAACTCCTTTTGGTTTACACCAAAGAGATTCCTAGGATTTATTTATTCCAAAATAAAGGATTATAAAATTAGGGTTAGTATTTTTAGGATCTATATTTTTAGATATTGTTCAATATAAATTGTCTTTAGAGGTTTGAGTAAGTGGAAGGGTGAGTATCATTTTATATTGGAGGAGGAGTTTCACTCTTGTAAATTTTTGGAAATGGAAGTCTGCCCACAATTTTCCAATTTCAAGTGGATATAATAGTTTTCAAAATTAGATAAAAGGTAGTATAGGGTATAAATATATCTATATAATGTATTTTTGATATTTTTATAGGTAATTTGTTTCCTTAAGATTAAATTTTAGTTCATTGTTAAGTTAATTTTCCTCTTAATCATTGTAATTAATTTGAATTACATTCACTAATATTTTTTGTCAAAAAATAAGTTTAACATATTATAAATTATAAATTATTCTTATTAAAAATATTCCAATCCATTTTTTGTCAAAAAATAGCAGTGCTAGTTTTTAATGTAAAAACATTCAAAAGTTTTTTATATTTTTATATACAATTTAAAAGTGAAATTGAATAAAATAAATTAAATTTGATTAATTAATAAAAACTATTTTTAAAATTTAAGACTAATTTAAAAACTAATTTAACTATATAAATAAATTATAATAAAAAATATTTTTGAATTAAAATTTAGTATTTTTTATTATTCATCAAAAAATAAAACTTCACGGAAAAATATAAAACATTCACCCTAACAAAAAAATTTGATTTTATTTAAAATATAAAGTTTATTTTTACATATATAATCTCTAAAAGATCCAAAAATCATATTTAAAATATGTTATCCATTAAAATACTGTAAAACTACAATTATAAAATTATTTATTTTTATGAGAAATATTGGGTTTATTTTTATCTTATTCTTATCCAATCTATTTGATAAATATAAAAAATATTTGATTTAATATAATATATATATATATTACATTAATATCACTAATTAAAAGTAATAAATTAAATTTATTATTATAAAATAGCTTTGTGGGCATAAAATTAGTTTTCTTTAAAAACATTCTCTTTATATTCAATTGGTTATTATATTTGTTTATAATTAATTTGTAACCAATGAATTTATTTTATATTTATTTTAAACCATATATTTTCGTAGGTTAGTAAATACTATTCATAACAACTAATTTTAATTTTTGGGTTATGTCTTATTAAATTAAAAAATAATATTTTAATAATATTTTTTTGCTCAGTAAAACTCAGAATTGTGTGTAATGAAAGTCATAGAAGAAGCTCGATGTTGTGTGTGACATATTCTAACCCAGTATCTCATGCATTTAAAGCAATATAATGATTAAATTTAACATTTTAAAAATATTATAAATCTAAGGGATATTATACTCTCTTATACTCTTACAATTTTGTGTCTTACACACAATCGAATATAATGTTCTTACTTAAGAATTTTGGGGTGTTGCATTCTCCCCACCATAAATAAATTGTGTACTCATAATTAAAACTCAATCTTGGAAATATATTGTTTAATATTTCCTATCTTGAGATCCCGCATCAAGATAAGGTTTCATAATAAATACTCTAGAAAATGGAGAATGGGAAGTATACAGGTCACATGGAATAATATATAATTAGGTCTCTAAGTAGAAGATCATTATTGGAAACTAGAGATACAAACATTGAGTAATGGTATAAATATTTATTGGATTTATTAGGGTCATCAATCACAAACAACTGGATTGTAAATGTAAATATGAGGTCCTTAAATCCATAAATCTACGATGATTTAGAATACCATTGGTTCTACATAAATTAATGTATTTAGACAACATTTTTTTAAGATCCTTTTCATCATGTTGACAAATTCATTTAATGACTAAGAATATAAGAAAATTTAATTACATGATACGTTTTAATTTCATATGAAAATTTCCATCTTTTGTTTGTACTTCGATCAAATTCTATTTCTTCCCTTACTTCATGAAATGGGTGTCCAAAAATTAACATTGACTCTGAAAGCACTAAAATAAAAATTTAATGGATCTTAAGGAAAATAAAAGAGTGAATGGTCTTAAAATTTATTTCAAACTATTATCCCAATCTAATATGGTTAATGCATTAATCTTTAAACCTAAAACATTTCTCTACAGGTTCATCATTACTATTTATTCATCAAATTCCTCAACTAAAAAATTTCTATATTAACCCAGACATTATGTAGTTCAATGGTTAGTGTTAAACCCATAATGTACATAAGTCATGGGTTCAAGTCACGTGGTCCTAACGGACTCAATGGGTTTTAACTCGGCATATAATTTTTCTTTTTCTAAAACAATATTAATATAATTCCCAAAATAAATATGATGAACATTCTTTAAATAAGGTTAATAACTAAATATCCTTTTAACTAAAGTATTAAATACAACCTAAATATATATATACTACATATGTTTTATTCTAAAATAGGTATTTCCTTGGTCTATGGTTTATCCTAGGTCATTCATTGTCACTATAAATATAAATACTTCATAATGGTTTGTAATTCAAATGTAAATTATCCTGATTCTATCCCTCGAGAGTATCAAACTAGGTGCACAGTAAGGCTTGTTGTTGTGTACCAGGTTATGCTAAGTTATGCCTGATACACCATGTCAGATTTGTTACTACTGGGTACATATTTTTCAGAACCACTTCCACTTTTAGTGTCCATACAGGGATGTATTTCTAAGAAAACATCATAATCTCTATCTAACTGAAACATTAGGGTGTTTTTATATACATATCATGAAATTATATCTTAAGGCTATGTTCCCTAATCTAATGATTTCGAAATATATTTTGAAAAGTTCCTATTAAACTTCATTTGATACCAACTGTAGCAACCTATCCTTAGAAAACCGAGATCTGTGGTTTACTACCATTACATTGGCATGATTACAAGGAATCAAATCTCGAATAACTGTAGATTTTAGTAGTCCTGGTTAAACAGATACATAAATGAGTCTTGTATTGAAAATTAATACACTAATTACAATCTAATTTTGTTTTCTTTCTAGGATAACATTATTCCATTTAGTATATCCCTGTATATATTTCATAGTATTCTTCTTATATTACTTGGTAATGAAACAAAATATGGGTGATATCAAATATTTATTAAGGGTAAAGTATAAAGGAATAAATAATGAATAAATGAGAATAATTGTTATGCCATGGTAAATAATAAAACACAAATACAATGTAATCAATAAAATGAGAAATACATCCATAAACAATATGGAAAAGTAATAAACTAGAATCACAATCAATTTAAATAACTAGATAAGGAAAAATCGATATGGCAATGTAAGAAACTATAATACATTCCAATTAATCAATGAACTGAGAATGAAATGAATCCATAGATATATAGTCTCAAATTATCATGGATAGATAATAACTAAATAAAAATGAAGGTAATTATTAATTATTGGATGTCATGTATTTGGCACAGAAACCAATATATCGTCAAGATCTATTCTCAAGATAGTTTAAGTCTGTGGGTAGAAACCCATCTATTCTTCTTGGAAACAAACTCGAAGGGTTTCCTTCCAACTAATTTCATCTCATGAAACTACCAATGCGTCGAGGGGATATATAAAGTCTAGGATTTACCCATAAATTCATTTCTAGATCATCCCTCGCATACCGATTAATCAATTTAATTCAAAAAAAATGTTCTTTATCAAATATACATGTTAAATAAAGGATATATATTTATCAATATTTCCACAAATAATTAAATAACTTTGAAACTAAACATCATATAAAAATGGTATATTGTTCAATTAATAATCATATCCATGAAAAATGATGTGGGTATTTAGGATAAAATCAATGTCAAATTATCATATGAAATTGAATATTTCAAGGGGACTAAAAGGAATCAAGAAAGTAATTGTTAATAATATACTTTTCCAAATCAATCATAAACCATACATTGGAGAAATAAGTATGGTATCAATAAAACATATCTCAAGTGGTCTAAAAATAAAGGGTTTTTTTCATTGATTAATAAAAATACTATAAAAAGATATATGAAAAACATTCTTTAGTAAAATATCTTTTTGTTTCGAAAAAACAATTCTTTGAAAATAACTTTTGAAAAAATTTTATATAAAAAGTAACATTTTAAAAATTAAATGGAATAATCAAATAAATTATGTTGGGTAAATTATTAAATGTCATATGAGGTAAAAAGAACATTCCTTTTATAGGGTAAAAAGTTTAGAAAAATTCCATGTCTAGAAAGAGATAAGAAGATTCCTTTAAAATCATTTGTAAAAGACAAAAGGTGTAAAAAATTATTCAAAAAATAATTTTGGAAATGTTTAAATTTTATTTTAAAACCTTTTTAGAAAATATGGATTTTAGAAGAAAATAGTTTCTTTGACTAAAGAGAGAAATAAGGTTGGGTTTTATTAAAACAATTTTGAGTACCAAAGAGTGGAAAAAGGTATTAATACTGGAAAATGTCTTAAAGAACAATATGAGAAGAAAAATAAAGGGTTTATTGAACAATATTCATATAATTTACTTGAATGTAAATACCTTTTAAAGGTATTTCAATTTATTCTTGAGGAAAATAAAATTTAAACATTCCGAAGTGTCCCATACTACTTTGAAAAATTTTAAATCATAATCCTAGTGAAGGACTATAATTAAATTATATTTTTATATACTATAAAATATAAAAGTATTAATAATATTTTATATCAAAAGTGACAGTGGATACACTACAGAGAAGAATTAAGTGGTTAATATGAAATTTTTTTCATAGATGTCAAAAGTGAGATGAAAGTACCTTACCTTCAGTCTGAGTTATCTCATGAATCATTATACTCTTGAATGATAAAATTATGTTAATTATTTAATTGATTTATAATTTTTTTTTTATTTTTATCATTACTTTTATTTCACTTATTACCATGTTGTACACAACTACTTAAAAATTATGTTTACCTCGGGTCTTTTGATCAAATTCGGTTTATGTGTCAAAAACAACTTTGGTAGGTCAACTATTATCAAAGGGGTCATTATATAAAATCTCTATAATAATAATAATGTAATAATTATAGTATTTATAACTCAATTATAATTTGAAAACCAATCATTAAATATGGTTATAAAAAATGAACCAACATTGTCATTATGGAGATGGTAGTTCATACGTTCGCCTGAGCAACGCTCCCATTTTTTAATAATTGTTTTAGAAAAAAGGTAAGTTGAATTAATCTCTCCAAAATTATAATTATATCATAAATTCAATATTTATAATTCATAAATAATTATATATAAAATTCATATGATGTAAATGGAATCACATCGTGTCAAGGTGTTGGTAGTCCACACATCCACGAACGATGTTATCACTTTTCAAGTGTGTGAAAGGGTAATAAATAAAATGATATATTTTGTGTTTACAGAAATTTAATTATGTCATTAATATAATATAGATATTTTTTTCAAATATGTTTAATTAAATCCATGATTTATGCATTAGATGTATCATTTGATCGAATCACATCAATTTTAGGAGGCAGTAGTCCATACTTCCACAAATGATGTTATTATATTTACACAAAATAGAAAGAATAAGGGTATGTCTTGTATAAAAATTATATAAGAATAAATAAATTATTGATATTATATACGTAATATATAAATACTATTTCAATCATAATTCCCAACCATAAGAGGAGGAAAGGGAAAAAATAAATGACATCGTTTTGTGAGGCGATAGTTCATCGTACACGTAAACGGTAATTTTATTACCCATTTAGATGGAAATGTGTGTAAGTGTAGGTAAAAACCAAAACAAAAAAAGATATAATTATATTTTGGATACTATTTTTATTATATAATCATGGAATACGTATATTTTTTGGGTGGGTAATGGGAATAAAACTAAAGAGCTTGAGGAAAGATATTACATCTCCTTTGGGTAACTCCTTTGGATTTGCATTAAAGGGATTACTTGGATGCATTTATGCCAAAACAGAGGATTCTAGGATGTGGTAAAGGATTTTTAGGAGCTATTTGTGTAGATTTTTTGTTTCCAAAGTGTCTTTAGAGGTGTGAGGAATTTGGAGGGAGACTAGCTTTTTATAGTGGGGGGGGAGTGGCACTCTAGTAAATTTTTGGAAATGGAATTCAACCCCCATTTTCCCATTTAAATTGGATCCAATAATTTTATAATGTTAATAAAAGGGATTATTGGGTCTAAATATGGCCATCCAATGGCTTTTGAACATTTTTTAGGTCATTTTGTGCCTTAAGTTTAAGGTTTAGTCCTTTGTTAATCCAATTTTTCTCTTAATAATTGTAATTAATGTTAATTACTTTCACTAGTATTTTTGTTGAAAACAGAGTTGAAAGTATTATAAATTATAAATTATGATTATTAAAAATATTTAATCAAGTTTTTAAAATTACAATCATAGAAGTTTCAGAGATTAATTTAAGACTAATCCCGCGGAAGGGATGACAATGTTGTTTTTTAAAGTAATAACATCTAAAATTTTGCTATGTTTTTATATAAAATTTGAAATTAAAATTAATTCCAATGACCTAAATTGTATTAATGAATATAAAATTGATCTTAATAAACTTTAAAACCAATTTTAAATATAATTAAACTTATAAATAAATTATAATAAAAAACAATTTTGAATTAAAATTCAATATTTTCGTTATTCATCAAAAAATGAAACTTCATAAAAAATAGAAAAAAATTTCAAAAACATAATTTTTTTGTTTAATTTTAAAATATGAAGTTTAGGTTTACATATATATTCTTTAAAAATTGTAAAAATTGTATTTAAAATAGGTTCTCCATTAAAAGGTAGTAAAACTTCCAATATAAAAATATTTATTTTTATACAAAATATTTGGTTTGTTCTTATACTATGCTTATCAAATCTATTGGATAAGTGTAAAAAATATTTTATTGAATTAAATATATATATATATTTAATGTCACTAGATAAATTTAAAAAATTTAATTTACTAGGATCGAACAACTTTGTGGGCATAAAATTAGTTTTCTATAAAAACATTCTCTTTATATTCAATAGGTTCTTATATCCATATCTAATTGGTTTGTTACCAATGAATTCATTTTATATTTTTATATACCATATATTTTCATAAGTTGGTTAATACTATTCATAAAATCTAATTTTAATGACCTGGTTAAGTTTTACAATATTAAATAATAATATTTTAATAATATATTGTGGCTAGTAAAACTCAGTATTGCATGTAACACAAGTCATCTAATAAACTTATTGTTGCATGTGAAACACACTAACTCGGTATCAAATGTATTTAAAGGTATATAATTGGTTAATTTAAAATTTTAAATATATTATAAATTATTAGGATATTATATTCCCTTATGTTCATGGTGTTGCGTGTCAAACATCATATCGAATACAATATTCTTACTTAAGAATTTCAGGGCATTACAATCTTCTAATGTTATGATCATGTTCTAATAACCGTATGCTCGTAGTTCTACTTATATATCTCCCTTTTTTACCATTATTAAGCATCTAAGGTCATCCTTTCATATGTTTCCTTTACCTAGGCTTTGAATATATGTATTATATATGATGTGTTTAAGAAGGTTTCTATCCATAAAGAACCTAGTGGGGGATAATGTAATTTTTTATAAACGATTTTTTTGTAACCATTATCTAAAGGTACATAACTATAATGATACTTTGGAATGTAGTTTTTTAATAAAATAAATATTCTTCTATTAGGATGTAATATTTATCTATGAAAAACCAGGGTTTCTATAAATGGTATCAAAGGAAAGGTTTTATCAACCTTTGGAGTCTAGGATGATAAAAATTTAAGGTTAATTATAAGGACTAGTTAAAGTATAAGAAAATTTCATGGAATTTTGGAAATGGACAGAGGGAGCAGTTTCATAGAAACAGAACCATGTCTAGATACCACAAGTGGATGGGGCTCAAGAATATATGTACCAAGGGTTAACAACCTTTAAAACTCCATATTGAACTAGACTCAATAGGTAATTGGTTCAAGACAATGGTCCTTGTTTCACACCTAGTTTGACACTCCTGGGGAATATGATTTAGAAATTCACAAACTCTTTATGAAATATCATAGAGGATTTAAATAAATATGAATACGAATAACCTTGGATAAACATAAGGTTTTATAGCTTAAATAAGTATTTTTCATGATATAGATATCCTATAAGTGACTTTTCATGATTATGTGGTTCCCCACTATAAAAGTGTTAGAGTTAGTGCCTTGAAACCAACTTCTATATACATTATGATAAACTTTTACTAATTATTTTTAATATTAATAAAATACTTATCACATCGTTATTGTTATTATTCTTTACACATAATGTTATAATGTCCTAAGAATAGTTTTTGCACTTAATTTTTACATCAATTCTATGCTATGATGAGATCCAGGAAGTACTACGACACTATTCATGAATATATGTTCTATAGTTAGATGATATCATTTGATTGACACAAATGATAAAGTTTATCGAGGGTGGATACTCATATGAATTTGAGGAACCTTCTCATGTTGTACACCCTTGGTAACATCCAGTATGGTTATTATGAGAACGAGACCTACCAGTACTAAATCCACATTTATATGTGTCATTGGATGTTCCTATCTAAAAATGTTTGTATTGGTCCTTAGACTTTATTATTATTATTAATGATTATTATGATTCACGCACTTATATGTATTGAAAAGAAAATCGTGATGATATATGTTCGCGGTGAGGTAGGATACGTTGGGTGTGTCACGAGTAATATTTCATTAATGATTAATGCGAGAAAGGATTTATCCCTTCTATTTTTTAATATAAGTTAATATCTTAGGAACTCTAATGAAAAGGATATATCCTAAATAAATCCATGTCCATGGTGTTCTATAGGAAGGTTCTATATCTAGAAATTCAAATAAAAAGTCATCGAGCAATAAGTTGATGTCACCGACATAAAATCTGCTTGATTTGAGATATCATGATAAAGAAATTATATTACATCATAAGCATCTATATGAGGTTATATTCTTTGTATCATTAACTTCTTTGTCTATGGGTTCCTTCGTTTGTTGATAGATGTTGTCATTGGACTTTAGGCTTCTTCGCCTAATTCCACGTAGAAATATGCCTAGAGGGTCACACACTAAGTGTATCTAGAATTTTAGTAAAATAATATATTACTGTTTATTATTTAATAGGTTTAATAATAATTATTCCCTCGCATGGTTTAATAATTATTCTTGTATACTTGATCGAATTTATTCCACCACTAATTATTCGAGAGAATATATATTATGAGAAGAATATTTTGTAAATATTTATTTGTTCTTTAGTGAATAGAATATTTATTTATTTATTAGTGAATAATTTAATGATATTTATATAATAAAAATATACATTTTTTAAGGTGTGATAAATATTGTGAAGGAATGGAGGATTGATTTTAATGGACATATTATAAATAATAAATATTGAATATTATTTAATTAAATAATATTTAATTATAATTCGTAAGTTACGTTTATGTCGAGAAATAATAATATTACTATTATTATTTTATATGGGGTTTTGTGAGGATTAAATAAAAAATTAAGGACACTTATGTAATTATTTTATTTTAACTCTAGCAATATAAACACCCAATAATTTTATTTTATCAAGGGATAATTCAGTTGTGCACAAAAAATCTTAGAGTATCCCCTCAATCCTAGAGAGATCCCTTCTCTAATAATGCTCCCAATAATAGTGAGAAATCCTCCTCCTCTAGATCAAGGAGAAGGCTTTGGAATTTATTCTCGAGGTGATCAAAGAGGATGACGCAAGCTCAAGGATCTTCAATGCTATCACCCAGAGACTCCTTTAGTGATGTCTAAGGATTCCTAGAACATGTGTGGACCACTACTAGTGGAAATCTATACTTGGCTTCTACAATTCCACAATGGTGCACCACAGATCTATCATCGGATTCATCAATGAAGAAAAAATTCCTTAGAGGTAATTTTTTTCTTTTTTAAATTAATTATAAACAATATGTGTTGATCTCCTCTCTCTCTGGTTTTGACATGATTAATGTTTTCCATCTTTGAGTCAATTCCATTGATCACGGTGAATAAACATCATATAGATCTTGGATTGATCATCGATCATGAAAAACAAAAATCAATGTTTGGAACTACCCATCCCATGATTCCGCTATGCTTGGAACCTAAAAGTGGTATCAGAGTGGGAACATAATTATTTATAATTATTTAAAAAACATTTCGGATTTATGCATTTATAATTAGGTTTATCAATTCAATTTTAATCATTATTTTAAACTGAATTGTGAGATATATTTCTTATACCTTTGTTTCTCGTAGATCTAATTGAGAGGATTAATTTTACGATTAAAATAAAATTGAGGAACTCATACAGAGGTTCCAAGGTTTCTAGATGAAAAACACCATACTACACACCAAGTAACCAGAGTTACATGCCATGTAATAATGTTCAACACATTATGATTTGATTCATAAATCAATGCAATATTATTCATTGATTATTTCATTAATTACATCATTTAATGCATCACATGTTGACTAGAATTAAATGGTGCATGGTCTGCCAGACTACACATCGTGTAGCCCACATACACATCATGTAGTCCCTTTGGATTACAGATGAGTCATGTATTCCATACTTAGCCTACCAAACTGGTGATCATGTAACATAGAGTCAACATGGTGTGTGGACCATTGGACATGTCATTTACTCCAAATTTTATGAGGTACATCTAACACACAAAGTCCCTATGTGTGTATTTTAGATAGATGGTAAGAGGTGTACACATTGTATACTTATACCAAGTTATGAAGATTTAAAATTTATTTATTTTTCTATGTAAACCTTCATACATGTACTTGTGTGTGGTTATAAAGATAGGACACTCCATATGATAGGTTTTAATATACAAAAATATTAAATTTTTAATTAATATCTACATAATTATCAGATCTGAATATCATGTATGAGTTGTATTACAAGTTATAACTCCATGTGAATTTAAGCATAACACATGACTGAAAAATCATATAATTTGTATAATCATCTCTGAAGTACATGCTGTGAAAGTAAGTGATAATTTTTATATGTCATATGTCACAAGAGTAAAATAGTATATGAGTATAATATATGTTGGGCCGAATCAGATGGGTATTCACCATATTGCCTCCAAGGTGCATTTATGTACAAAGTTAATTTTATATTAATTTGTTTAATTTGTTTAAAATTATAATGGATGAGAATATAAAGGAAATTCATATATAAATTAAGATAAAAGGATTGATTAATTAAAGATAATAATTAATTGATTCAAGCATGATTTATCTTAAATAATAATAGTTAAATAATTTAATGATAGTTTTATTAAATGTTTAATTTGTTGCATGAAATTAGATGATCATGAGTTTGACCAAATCTTTTTTACGTGATTAGTTTCATTTAATTTATTATTAAATTAAATTGTTGGCATGCATGCCTTATCTTCTCATTATTATGTAGGGCATATGTTCCCATGGTTTCTTTTTTGTAAACCCCTTTTTCCCCTCACCTACTTTTGAGTAAAAGGCACATGTAATGGATGGAGCTCCTATGCTAGTGGAGGTGGTTCAAGTTCAGAGCCATAGAGAAACCAGTCTAAAGAGATACAAAAGTGGACAGGTGGAAAGCTATAAACACAAACCCCAATTAGTTCAAGGTGTTTCTTCCCGAGGTCAACAGTTAGTTTATTAATCACTAGAAAAACTAACGATTAGTATAATCTCATGATCATACCCTTTATTTTCTTCCTGTCAAAGTGCATCATTATTTCATTATCGATGATTTTTCACAATCACATAATTAATGAATTAACAAGCATGAAATATGGAACTAATATAAACTGGCTTATGTGTAAATATTATCTAAGACATGGTTAATCACTTAATTAATCCCAATTAGTATTAAAAATCATGTGATAAAGATAATAATTTGAAATTTATGCATAAAGGGATAAAATCCCTCAATAAAATATTATCTTGATATAGCCTTCCATTACTTAGGTTAGAATCGAAACATAGTTCAAAGTCCTTAGATGTCCAAAGTTGAGGTGATTTTAATTATAGGGGAATTCTAACATGAGGTTTTGGGTTGACTTAACTTAGTTCACAACAAGGGTTGGCTTCCAAAGTAGGACTTGCTGTAACTGACAGGAAAAGGTTAAGAAAATATAAATTAATGATTTCATGATTGGGGAGTCCACTCAAAAGATCAAGGAATTGTGATTGAATATAGTTGGAATTTAAAATTCCAACCTAAAACCATTATAGTTGCTTGAACAACCAATATTGGGGTAATGAGAAGGGGAATATGGATCCTTTCCAGTAGAATATCCAACAAACATGATATTTCAAAGATAATTCTAAGGGATATTGGGTTTCAATAAAATATTAGGTGACTGATAAATAAAATATTTATTTATTTATCTAAATTCTATCAAATAAATTATAAAAATACTTTTTATTTTATTTTTTAGAAACAAAAATAAAATAAAATCAAACATATCATTTTAATTTGTACTTGAGAAGGAAACCCATCTCACTGACACAAATTTCCAAGAGTGATAAAGGCACCTATGTGACATCCTTCCCCATGAAAGGAAATTGTATGTGTAGGAAGAACATTAACCAGTTGTTCCTAGAAATAAGCAAAGTGATGAAGAATTGTCTCTATATGAGAAAAATCTGAATGATTCTACATATGTTCATTTATTCATGCTATTATCCATGTCCAATGAAATTTTGAAACAACATTATGATATATATGACTATAGCACTCACCTTCGGGATCTCTATCAAGAGAAGGTGAGATAAGAGAGGTATGATATCTATAATGCTTCCTTCACAACTAATCTTGGATAGTCTGTTCTAGCTAGGTCTCATGTAGTTAATCTTATCAGCTACATTTAAAGCCTATGCATCTTAGGGATTAAATTCCCAGATGATTTGCATAAAAATATTATAGTTTTATCATTTCTTAAGACCTTCTCCAACTTTATTGTGAATTATAATATGACCATTAATGAGAAGATTCTTTTGGAACATATGACCTTGATTTTCCAAGTGTACAAATACATAGGGTGTGATAAACCCATGGTCCTTATGATGAACAAGAAAATGAATAACAAGGAATAGATTTCCAAGACTTATAAACAGTTTAAATCTCCTAAGCATCATCCTTCCCAAGAAAGAACATTTAGATTCATGGAAAGATAAAGGAAGAAGTATGTTTTTCATGTGGAAAGTCAGGCCACTAAAAGAGGAAATTCAACCAAAAGAAAGGGGAGTTTAAAGATGTGTTTTTTATCTAGTGAAATATTCTACACATTGGTTATTACATAAAACTTGCGATGCTCACATCTGTATCCAAATATAGGAACCAAGTAGATTCAGAACGATTGTTAGAGGTTCGGTGGATCTATGAGCTACCAATGGTATGAGGCTGGTTTCTCTGGCCATTTGTGACTACCACCTTTCATTTTCAAAGGGAATTATTTTTATTTTTAGATTTTTTTATTATATAGCTATAGCTACCAGGAGCATAATTTATGTGCCATGTTTAGATATATATGGGTTTCTTTTCAAATTTTGAAATAAAAGTTGTTTATTTTATAAGTACAACATATGTTATGGTATTGAACATTTAAATAATGGTCTTTATGTATTAAATTATGAAAACCTAGTGTTGTAAATTGATAACGAATCTTGTTTACATGACTCATATAACATCCAATTGTGGAATCACCATCTTGGTTATATAAACAGGAAGTATTTTATTGAGATCTGTTAATATGGTTATTTAGACTCTTTTGATCTAAAACCACTTCATAGATGTCATAATTTTTTATAAGTAAAAATGATCAAACCACTATTTGGTGGATAGGGTGAAAGGTCCATATAAGTTCTAGGATTGGAACACATTGATGTGTGTGGACAATTTCTAGTAGAATCTAGAATTGGATATTATTACTTCATTACTTTTACTGCTGACTAGATTAGATATGGATATATCTAAACGAGGAGGTATAAGTCTGATTCCATTGAGAAATTCAAGGAAATAATGAATTAAGTGGATAATAATTTTTGGTAAAAAATATTAAGAAGCTTCAATTAGATCGAGTTAGTGAATATATTAACCAAGATTTTATCAACTTTCTATGGGAGTTTGGGATTCTATCTCAACTCACTACACCTTATACAAAATAGTGAAATTGTGTTATTGAAAGGAGGAATTGTACCTTGTTATACATGGTAAGGTTGATGATAGTTATGTAGATCTTACATTATCCTTTTGGGGATATACAATACAAACTATATCATACACATTAAATTGAGTACCAACTAAAGTGGTAAATGAAATTCCCTTTGGGCTATAGATTGGAAAGAAACCCATTTTATCACCTATATGTGGATGGGGTTGTGAGGCATTTGTTAATGACTTATCAGGAAACAAACTATCACCCCAGGGAATGAATTGTATCTTTATATGGTATCCCGAGGAAACAAAGGGATAATACCTATAAAACACCTCAGACAAGAAATGTAATGTCACCATACAAGATGTCTTTCTTAAGGGGGATCACAACCTCAAAAAGGATAGTGGGAGAATGATTAACTTCAAAGAAGTTGATGCTCAAGATACATAAGAGTTGGTATGGGAACAGATTTCACTGGTCCCTATAGAAGAAGTAGTTCTTGAAACAAAAGTATTGTGTAGGAGCGTAAGAGAGGTAAGAGAACCAGAGAGGTATGATTTTCTGGTCACCAAGGATGGTGACTCATTATTGTTTCCCAATAATGAACCTATATCCTACAAGGAGAAATTAAATAGATTAGAAATAGAAAGATAGCTAGAAACTACTGATTCTGAGATAGATTCCATGTATCATAACCAAGCTTGGATTTTATTCGATGTGCCAGTTGATATAAATCATGTGGGTTTCAAATGGGTGTTCAAGAAGAAACTAGACATGGAAGGTAAATTAAGAACCTATAAATAAAGGATATTGGCTAAAGGGTTTTAACAACATCAAGGAATTGAGTTTGAGGAAACTGTTTCACCTGTTTCCATGTTTAAATCCATTAGAATCATACTTTCTATAGCTTCTTTCCATGACTATGAGATTTGGTAGATGGATGTAAAAAATACATTCCTTAATGGGAACCTTTAGAAAGATGACTATATGACACAACTAGAAGGATTTGTGACTCCGGGTGGTGCCGAAAATATTTGTAAGTTGTATAGATCCATTTATTGATTGAAGTAAGAATCTAGGTCATGGACATTCTATTTGATGAATCCACAAAATAATTTGGTTTTATTAAGAATTAATATGATCTATGTGTTTACAAGAGGTTTAGTGGCAAGGTTGTTGTTATCTTAGTAGTATATATTGATGACATATTACTTATTAGAAATGAAATGATAGTCTTTTAATCTATTAAGGACTAGTTAAACAATTTTTTATCCATTAAGGACTTAGGCGAAGCATCCTATATTCTATGGATCAAGATCATTTATGATAGACCCTAGAGGATGCTTGGACTAAATCATAGTACATATGTTGACCAGATACAAATTATATTAAGTATGGAACAATCCAAGAAGGGATCAGTTCCAGTGTCACATGGTTTACATCTTTCTAAGAAAATGTGTCATCATAGACAACATGAGAAAGAGATAATGAGTAAGATCACATATGCTTCGGTGATAGGATAAATTGTGTATTCCATGTTATGTACTAGACTTAATGTTTCCTATGCTCTGATCATGGTAGGAAGATATTAAATAGATCTAAGAGAACAGCATTGTACTACAATTAATGTTACCCTTATGTATTTTATAAGATCTAAGGATATGTTCTAGGTATATATAGGAGACAAGGAGTTAGTCAATAGATGTTATATTGATACTAGTTTTCAGACATATCAGAATGATCTGAAGTAGCAATCAGGATATGTTTTCTATCTCAATGGAGGAGTTGTGAGCTAGAAGATTTCAAAGTAGCCAGTTTTCATTGATTATACATTGGAGTATGAGTATATAGAGGCTTATGATGAAGCCAAGGAAGTTGTTTGGATTCAGAACTTTATCTATGAGCTTGATGTGGTACCCTATAGTAAAGACCTTATCACAGTATATTATGATAATACTACAATAGTGTCTTTTGAAAAATAACCAAGGTCACACTAATAGAAAAAGAATATACTATAGAAGTATCACCTCTTAATGGATTTCTATAAGAGGGGTGAAGTTTCATTGAGAAGGGTACTCACAACAAATAATGTGGAGGAACCCTTAACTAAAGACCTATCTCTTAAGAAGCATCAATGTCACTTGAGAGCAAGCGGACATAAGGTTGTTATTAGTTGGATCTAATATAAGTGGGGGTCTGTTGGAGTTGGTTCCCTAGAACCAACTTCTTTGTACTTTATGATAAACATTGATTCATTATTTGTAATATTTTTAAACTAGTTATCACATCATGATTGTTCTTCGGTGTGACATAGTATGTGATAATGTCCTCAGAGTAGTTGTCTCACTAACAGGTCATAGCAGTTCCCCTCTATGATGAGAACCTAGAAGTGTTGTGATACTATTCTTGAATATATGTTCTCTAGCCGGATGATATCATTTGGGGACACAAATGATACAAGCTATCAAGGGTGGAGACTCATAGTACTTTGAAGAACCTTCTCATGGTATACACCATTGGTAACATCTAGTATAGATATTATGAGAATGGGACATTCCAGTAAGAAATCAGTATTTATATGTGTCATTTGATGTTCCGATCTATGGATGTTTGTATTGGTCCTTATACTTTAAAATTAATATTAATGATTATTATGAGTCTTGCACTTAGATGTATTGATGAAAAACACGATGATAGATGTTCACAGTGAGTTAGGATACTTTGGGTGCTTCATGAGTAATGTTGAATTAATGAATAATGAGAGAAAGGATTTATCCATTATATTCTTTAACAGAATTTAATATCTCAGGACCTATGATGGAAATGATATATCCTAAATAAATCTATGGCCATGGTGTTTTATAGGTAAGTTCTATTTCTGTAAATTAAAAGAAAGAGACATCGAGCACATAAGTTGATTGCATCGACATGAAACCTGATTGATTTAAGATATCATGATAAATGGATTATATTACATGGTAAGCATCTGTACAAGGTGACATGTGATTGCATCATTAACATCTTTCTCTATGGGTGCCCTGGTGTATTGATATATGCTAATCTTGTACTTTAGGGTGCTTAACCTAATTCTACTAATAAAGAGTCCTACAGGTTCACATAGTAAGTGTATCCAGAATCTCAGTTAAATAATATTTTTTTTATTTAACAAGTTGAATAAATATTAATCCCACACATGGTTTAATAATCATTAATTTATTCTTGATCGCATTTATTTAATCACTAATTAATCGAGAGAATGTATATTTTCAGCATAATATTTAATAAATATTTATTTATTGTTTAGTGAATATAATATTTCTTTATTTACTATTGACTAATGCATAGGTATTTATTTAATAAATAGATAGACATTATTTAAGGAATGATAAATATTGTGGATGAATGGAGGACCAAGTTTAATGGTTCGGTGAGAAAAAATGAATAATAAATTTTATTTAATTAAATAATATTTGATTATAATTTTCTAGTTAATAAAATTTCAATAAATAATAATATTACTATTATTATTTGACATGTATTTTTGTTGGAATTAAATAAATAAATAAGTGAACTTATGAAATTAATTTTTTTTAACCCTAGAAATATAAATACCCAATTATGTTATTATCTCCAGAGCTAATTCAGTTGTGCACAGAAAAATCTTGGAGGATTATATCAAGCCTAGAGACATACCTTCTCCAAGAATTATCCCAATAATGGTGAGTAATCCTCCTCTACTAGATTAAGAGAATTATTTGGAGGTGATTATCAAGGTGATCAAGGAGGGCGATTCAAGCGTAAGGGTCTTCTATGATAGTACCCAGAGACTCCTTTGGCGATGTATAGATATTCCTAGAACACATGTGTATCACCACTTAAAAAATATACACTTGGTTTATATAAATCAACTATGGTGCCCCTCAGATATGTCGTCATATTCATGAGTGAAGAAAGAATTCTTTAGAGGTAATTCTTTATTTAATTAAATTAATTATGAACAATATGTGTTGATCTCCTCTCTATCTTATTTTGGCATGTTAATATTTTCTATATTTTATTTAACTCCATTGATCATGGTGATTAAATATCATACAGATCCTGGATTCATCATCGGTCATGAAAAAAAGCAATGTTGGGCACTTCCCATTACACGCTTCCACTATGTCTGGAACCTAAAAATAGTGTTTCTCATTATATTATTTTGGTTTTAGTAAATGGAAGGAACCATAAGGAATTGGGTTAATATTTAATGTAATGGAAAATTTGTTAAGGAGTATCCAAATGTGATGATGAATAGAGTAAAGGATAATGTGATTATTCCAAATCAGTTCTCACGAAACATGATTCACAACGTTCACCTTAACCAACCCTAAAACTCACCAAAGAAGGGAAGGAAAGAGTTCGCTAAGATTTTTGGTAGTGGAGACCATTGAGGAAAGAATTTTTGTTTTCCTTTGTGTCATGAATTTGGGAATAAACACCCAATAGAATGTCTTAGTGAAATTGGAAGATGTTCTATCTATGGAAAGTAAGGACACAAAGAAAATAACAACAAAGGGGAAATTAAAATTTAAGTTAACATGATGAAAGAGATTTATGATCTCCCTAAGATATCATAGAATATTGAATGATTTGAATGTGTAAGTAAGGTAATTCTACAAATCTATGTCCTAAAGGTAAATATCATGAAGAAAATCAGGAAGGTTGTGTGAGTAATGGATATATTTTTGGTGATGAAGAGAATACAGGTAAAATTTGAAAGGAAAGAAGTGTTAAAGAATAACGTGAGAAAGATTAGTTATTTTTTTCTAGTCAAAGTGGGATGAATGAATTATTCATGTAGTTAGATTCAATGATTGTTTTATATAAATCATGTAATATAAAAGTATTGTTCGGTATTATTTTTTAAATATAGATTTGAAAGGATATGATGTAATGAAAAAGTGATATAATGGTAAGGTGGTATTCATGTAAAATGCATGGTTAATGGAAATATAACCCTTAATATGTTCCTGATTTTGAGACAATGATGATGGGATAAAGAGGTGACTGATTTGGATAAAATAAATTGGATAGTACTAATTACCTTAGAGCTAATTAATGATTTATTGAAAAAATGGTTTGTGTTATCATTAATGAATTTTACATTATTTTTTTATTTAAATAACATATCCCATAATCTGTATAAATAATGAAGAACCATGTGTACTCTCAATAATATTTTTTGGTAATTTTTTTTATTAACATGTTTTATGAAAATACATTATGAAGGAATCCACATGTTTGGTATGCAACCATCAAGATTCACTTTATTGTGTAAGTGGTATTAATGATAAATTGATTTTGGAAATTTAGTGACCTTATTTATAAATATTTGGATTTAAATATTTTTTAAGGGTCATAAGGTTAAACATTTTTGGAATTTTTTAATTTGAATTGTGTATGAGGTTTTGAATATTAATATATTACTTCACTATAGGAAGATTTATAAATATCGGATAACCTTTGAAAACAATTTTTTTGTGATGATAACTAAATATATAGGGAATGAATTTTAATTCTATTTATGAATCATACGATTCACTAGTTCTTCATGAATAAAAAATTCACCTTCGTTTCTTGGAGTAAGAGGTAAAGTAAAATTTTATCAAGTAAAAACCAGATGGTGGGATTTTGCTTATAAAATGGAAGGAAACCAAGTAAGTATATATTATCATGATAATTATTCAAATTTAAGAAAATAATCTTAAAACAAAATTATTATCCTTGTACATTCATTTCTTTAGAATAAAATGGTAATTTAGTTCTTCAATGATTTATGGTTTTATGAACATTAAATTTATATAGATCACACACTTCTTATGATTAGTTATCTCTATCACTCTCTAGAATTATTTATGCTTTTCTTCCATGAGTAAATCTTCACTTCCCACATGTGTTCTCCTATGTGAAAACCTAGTTATGAGTTACTTTGGGTAATCATTATGTTTCTAATATTCCCTTTTTAAAGGAATATTTATTATTCATTTTTATAATGTGGGTTTCTATGAAAGGAAATTTCAAGTATTAAAACATTGATGACCCATATTAATTTTGAGGGAAATTTCATTTTAAGGGTGGTATAATGTAATACCCTTATTTTTTATGAATTATTTTTTTGAATAAATTAAAATTCATTGATGTATTTCATTGTATACTACACCAATTTAAGATTGTTTTATATGCAACCAAAAGTTAAGATTACGCTATACACAACACTGAGTTTTGATTTTGGTACACTCAACATTGATTTTGGATTTAATTACATAAAATAAAAAGTTTAGATTTCGTTACACACAACACTGAGCTTAGTTTTCATTACACACAACAAAGATTTTAAATTAAACATGACATATTATTATGAATAAGGATGGATCAAAGGGTTTATACTCCCTAGTGTGTCACTTTGGGGTGCACCAGTGCTCTTTGTGAGGAATAAGGATGGATCAATGAAACTGTGTATCGATTATCAGGAACTCAACAATATCACCATAAAGAAAAACTATCCTCTTCCAAGGATTGATGATGTGTTTGCTCAGTTAATAGGAGATCAGTACATCACAAAGGTGTATCTTCGTTCTAGATATCATTATTTAATGGTGAAGAAGGAAGATGTTCAGAAGACTACCTTCCGTACAAGGTATGGGCACTATGAGTTTATGGTGATTCCCTTCGGAGTTACTAATGCCCCTGCAATCTTCCTGGATTTGATGAATATAGTCTTTAGACATTACCTCAATAATTTTTTTGTGGTTTTTATCGATGATATTCTCATATACTCCATGATCAAGGGGGAACATTAAGAAAATCTAAGACTTTTGTTGGAGACATTGGGAAAGGACAAGTTGTATTCCAAGTTCAGAAAGTGCTCCTTTTAGATGGAGCAAGTCATGTTCGTGGTACATGTGATCATAGGTGAGGGAATTTATGTAGAACCTTAAAAAATAAAGGTTATTGAAGAATGGGCCAGACCCTCTAGTGTCACAAAAATTCGTAGTTTTCTTGGATTAGTTGGGTACTACCGATGTTTTGTAAGAAATTTCTCAATATTGTAAATCCCACTAACCAAGTTAACAAGGAAATGCATAAAGTATTTCTGGAGAGAACAATATGAGGAAATATTCAAGGAACTAAAGATAATGTTGATCACTTCACATGTACTCACATTACTAAAAATTGGAGAACATTTTATGATATACAGTGTTGATTCAAATAAATTCTTGGGTTTTGTACTCATGAAAAATTATAATGTGATAGACTATACCACACAAAAATTGAATATCCAGGAGAAGAACTACCGGACGAATGATCTAGAGCTAGAAACCATGATTTTTTCCTTGAAAATCTAGTGGAACTACCTTTATGGTAATAAGTGTGACATATATACCAACCACAAGATACTAAAGTATATATTCACACAAAAGGAGCTCAAAATGAATCAAATGAGATGGTTAGATATAATTAAAGACTATTATTTCTCTATTCACTATCAACTCAGAAAGGCTAAAAAGGTAGTTAATGAACTAAGTAGAAAAGAATATGCTTCTCTATACATGTTATGGATTGATAAAACCCTATCTTCTCATATATGAAAGGAATGGATTTGTAAATCATAAGGGTAGGGGATACATGCTACATTTCCCAAATGATTGTGCAAATATCAATCTAAGAGATGATTAAGAAGGACAAAAGAGATGATCTGGAGTTACAAAATAAGTTGATTATAGTAAAATAAGGGAAGCTACATGAGTTCCATATCGATGATGATGGTGTGATTCATTTTGGAATGCGGATTTATATGCCTTCATCACCCAGGATAAAGAAGGAGATATTGGATAATGCACATAGCTCAACATTCTCTACCAATCCTAGGAGTACCAAGATGTATCGTGATCTCTGAGAACACTTCTGGTGGGACAACATGAAGAAAGATATTGTTGAGTATATCTCAAGGTTCTTGGTATGTCAGAAAGTTAAATGAGGGTGACAAAAGTCCAAATGGATTATGCAACCATTGCCTTTACCCATGTGGAAATAGAATAATGTCACTATGTACTTTATCATGGGTCTCATAAAGATGTCTAAGGGAAGTAATGCAATATGGTTTGTGGTTGACTAACTCACAAAGACTACCAAATTTATCATTATTCAGGAAGATCTCTCACTTGAACAACTTGAAAATATATATGAGAAGTAAGTGGTGATATTTCATGGTGTTCCACTCTCTATTGTCTCTTATCATAATCCTAGGTTCACATTTAAATTCTAGAGGTTTATTCAACATTCCTTGAGTATTGAAATAAATTTCAGCACGACCTATCACCCCCAAACTGATGTCCAATATAAAATGGCTATTTAGATGCTCCAAGATATGCTAAGATCCTCCTCTATAGAATTGAAAGGTGTATGGGATCAGCATATCCCATTGGTTGATTTCTCATAAAATAATAGCTTCCACTCGAGTATTGAGATGGCTCCATATGAAGCTCTGTATGGAAAGTAATTTAGATCTCTAAACTATTGGGATGAAGTTGTAGAAAGAAAGCTACTAGGACCTAATCTTGTGAAAGACATGGAAAATAAGGTTCAAATCATCCAGAAACATATCAAAGCTTCTCAGAGTTGTAAAAATATATATGTTAACAACCATATAATGGACTTGGAGTTCAACATTGAAGATAAATTTTTCCTTTGAATATCACCATGGAAGAGAGTCATACAGTTTGGAAAGAAAGGGAAGCTAAGACCAAGGTACATTGTCCCCTTTGAGATCCCTGACCTTATAGGAATCTTGGCCTATTGGGTTTCACTTATATTAAATATAGATTAATTTCATGATGTGTTTCATGTATCACTCCTAATGAAGTACATAGCAAATCCTGCACATGTACCGAACTCAAAGCTGGTATAGCTGGAAGATTATATCTCTTATGAGGAGTATCCAGTGAAGATTCTGGACCAGAGGGATAAGGTTCTATGAAACAAGAAAACCCACCTTGAAAAAGTGTTTTCATAGAACCATAAGTTTGAAGAAGAAGCATGGGAACTGGAGGAGATGATGAATGAGAAGTAACCTCACCTTCTAAATGAAATTTCAAGGGTGAAATTTCATAAGTGGGGAATAATGTAATGACCCAAAGTTTTATCAATGGAAATCCCTTCTTATAGTTATGCCTTATTGTATAATCACATTAGAAAACACAATGACATATCATGATACTAAATATTATGAGACCATTAAACATAATTTCTCCACCTATGTATTTTTCATTTCAAAAATCTGACATACATGGTTGTGTCCCGGATTATTTTTGGAGTCTAATAGAACAAACACAATTTTTAGTGAATAGTAAAATATGATAATTTACAATAAATTATAAATAAATGAATTATGATGTAATCAGCAGATATATGGATGATATAAGTTCATTATCTCAAACTCACATGAACTTATTACTATTCTTGTCCTTGAAATCATCACTATTACTTGTCTTCTAGAGAAATAATAAATTAATTATTCTAATATTGAGAAAACCCCTCTCCCCTCCACTATAAATACCTCTCTCCACACCCTCAATTCCTCACACCTATCAAGCTTAAATCCTTGTCTAAACTATTCCCTAACATCTTCCATGGCCCCTCCCCCATGTCTAAGAGCTTCTTATCTCATCAAAAGACCAAGACTAGGATCCTTAATGAGGATCTCAAGAGGAGGATTAAAGAGGTAATTCCTCTCTCTCTCTCTCTCTCTCTTCCATTAATTTCCTTTCAATTCCAAGTTCTTTTCTTAATATCTCCCCACATATCCTCATCCACATAGTATATTAAATATATTATGATACATATATTGGAATTTTATGATGATAATGGGATAATATATCATCCAAACATGTTATCCTCATAATTTTATTTTAGAATGGAAAAAGTTGTTCATGATGTGTTAATTTATCACCATCAAGAACAACATGTTTTCACTTTCCTTTACTACCTTCAGATATGGTCATAAAAACATTTTTATGGTTGAACCATATTATGTTATATGTATTATATCCTATTTAATATTATAGAATAAAATTATGTACATAATACTAAATGATTAAACAAAACAAGTTCGTTGTGGTCAAAAAACCGCATGAAATAACCCAAATGATCATCCTTAAATTATTATTTAATGATTCATCCACATGGTATATAAAATAATTCATTATAATATCATTTAAACTCATGGAATACTATTAATAAAATTAAATATCATATCTGTATTTTTAACCATGTCCTACATGAAATTTTATTCATGAATACAAGTGAACCGTTCAAGAAAACTATAAAAACGAACGTTCCTGGACAATGAATTTACACATTATGACTCACCAAAATGACCATAAATGAACATAATAAAAACCTTAATTAATATTATTAATATATAAAAGGTTCTTTAATTGTTAATTAATGAATATAATGTGGTTATATAGGACATTAAAGTGAATAAATCATTCAGATACACGGTAAGGGAAAATTCTCGAACCCAACTCTCATACATTGAGCTTTCCCTTTTTCACTACATTTTGCATATGGTTACTCCTTAAAAATAATTTTTCATCATTGTATTAAATTGTATTTGATATACATATTTTATACTTAAGTTCATGACATACCCAATGTTTTCTAAAAGAACTCTTCTTTCGAATAAACACACTCTCAAAGATTGTTTCTTCTTCACTCATCATTGATTGTTCTATGTCAAGAATGTTATTACCTCCATATTTTGGGAACCAAATGTTTATGAATGTATTACTTATGATTTGAAACCCATTTATTTCCAAGAGTTATTTTATTTTTAATTTTGACATATGTTATATATGGAATGCCTGATAATGTAAATGTTATGATGTGATGAGTGTGCCCAAAATTATATAGCATATTATGAATGTTATGATGCGACAGTTGTGCTCGAAATTATACAGTGCTCCAATGCATTGGGTAAAGTGATTAATCTCATGAGTTAAAGGGAAATGTTTTGTGAACATTATGTTATCATTGTTCACAACTTTGTGTGGTAGTTGACCACTAAGACATGATATTTCATTTTTATGCATTGGAAAATTTCAAGTCTTTTATTAATTATTACTCTCATGTTGATGATAAATATCCTATGTTATGATTGTTATCATCCACTGTTATATTTTTCATATTTATCCTCTTACTGGTCTTTTACCTCACCCCTTTTTTAATGTATATCCTCAGGTGATTATGTGTACTAAAGAGTTTTCAAGGGATAATAAAAATCTGGAGAAGAATAGATTAAATAAATGTTTATGTTTTATGTTGTAAATGTTATTTATGGTCCAAGTTTTCCAAAGACAATAAACTTTTGGATCCTTATTTTGTATTAATATTATGTTGTTTACATTTTTAATGATGTAATAGTAATGTAAGAAAAACCATGGTCACTATAGTCGAATGTTAAACCCCAAAATGATAAAGGGTTGAATGACTAAATGATATGACTCATGTCAACAAGGTGCGCCTTCCGTTTCGAGAGCCTACCTAATTAGAACTCCACAGTTAAGCATTATTTGTCTGGAGTAGTGATCCGGATGGGTGACCTTCTGCGATGTTTCCTAGGGTGTGTGTGATTGATGAAAAGGCACACTAGAAAGGACATGTGTTGTCCTATGGGGACATTCATTAGTTAAATGACCCTTTTGGGCATTTGGTTGGGCCCCAGGGTAGGTACCACATGTCTGCTAGGAAACCGGTGGTACCTTGTAGGCTATGACCCAATAAAGATGTTACGATGGGGTGTTTGTGATGTCACCAGGGCCCAGTTGTTACATATGTTTTATTTATCACCATCTAAATTCTCTTATGTTATGTTTCTTTTGGTTAATTTAATTTTGGGTATCAACTTATCTAACTATTGAGCTCTTCTTATTTGGTGCCATTTGACATATTTATTTAGCTCGTTTCCTTTTCATTGGTTAAATAAGATATTATTAATGATTGATTTCATGTGGAACACATATGTATGGTTTATCATTAAGTTATGGATGTTTCTGATACATCCCTCTAATTCATTGAGAATAACTTTATATCTCATTATATTACTATGGAACATGAGGAGTGATGCTCGATTCGCTATGGGATGTAAGTATTGATGTTAGATCCACTATGTTAAGGGATACAGGTTGTGTTTCCCAATCCATTATGGGATGTATATAGTGATTCCCAATCCATTCTGTTATTTTGGTCCTGATTATTAACAATAATATTTGTTAATTATTTTTTATTTTTATGCACGTGCCTCATTTTTATGTTATGACTCCATAGATAATGATTGTTGTCTTATATTTTTGCATCCCTATGTCATGGTGTATGTTATATTTTCATAATAATCTTATTGTAGTTCTATGTTCCTATATTATAGTCTATGTTACTTTATCATGAATAACTATCAACTCTTATAAATCCATATTCTTTTTAATTCGGTATTTGTCCAATGTTAATGTTTTTAAATATGCTTATGATCTAACCCTTTATATAGAAATGATAAGAATATCCCCTGCTAAGCATTTGATCCCAATCCTTCATATGTTTCTCATTTCCTCAGGAAAATACATGCAATAATATGTCTAGGATAAATTCATGTGTAGATAATTTAGTGGGATATATTGAGGAGGTAATTTGTTGTAAGATAATTATGTAACTAATATGAAAAGGAACCAAATATTTGGGTTCTAGTATTTAATATTTTATTTGAGAGATGTAATATTTAATTCTGGAAATTATATAAAATATATGAACATTATGCTTAGTTCTTCTTAGTTAGTATCAGAGCATGGTTTAGTTATTTTTTGACATTAGGTTAAGTATTATAATATAACAAAACTTAAAACAACCAATGTTGAACTAAAAGTATCATACGAAAGTTTTATAGGGAAATTATTCTTAAGTTTTTTTTCATATTCATATGATTGATTACTCTTATTTTATTAAGATAGTATTGTTCAGTACTCATGTTAATTATTTTTGTTTTAGAAAATGGATGGAACAAGGATTGAATAAGTTAACAATGAGTGAGATGGACAATGCAGTGATTATCCCAATGTGAAACCAAATGGGATGGGATATGGTTTATAAACCTTTATAGATATGTTATCTTGGGTTATGAGTAATAACATAAACCATGTCAAAATCATAAAATTACCAAATATGGATGAAACTTATATAGATTACTTCATAAATAAATAGTCATTATCCTTCCACGGCCCTTCCCACACCCAATAGCTGAGTATTGTATCAATATAACATAAAGTAAATTTCTTACTATTCAATACTCAAAGAATAGAAATATGATTTTGGTTGTTGATCATTTTCAAGGTAAATAGAACCAATAGTTTAATTTGATAAAAAAACTAGGATAAATATAAAAATTGACTCCATAGAATGCGAGGATATTAGTAAAATATTCTCCACCAAATATTTTAGTTAAACTCTTTGCATCAAAATGGATTGAGGGTTCCTTGACCTCAAGAAAAATGAGAAAAGAATAATTAGTTCATATAATGAAAACCTGAAAAGATTTTTGAGGAATGACTTTAGTTATATTATCTATCCTAAAAAATCAATTATTTATTTAGTGTCTTAAAACCAATTCTATGAAAGGCATGGAACATAAGAGAATTTTTTAACTATGACTTTTTTTAATGTTCACTTAAGGTGAAAATGAAAATTAGAGACTCTCATTATTCTCATGGAATAAAAGAAAATAAATGGAAATATAGTTTCATGGAAAATTAAATGATAAATATTATAGAGGAAAGAAAATTCAACATTCCACATATACAAACAAATATGGGAGGGGAACCCCATAAATTCTCTCAAAGGATAAAGAAGATGTTTCACATGTGATAGAGAATTCCATTAAACACACAATTGATGTAAAATATGAACAGTCCAATTAAAACAACAGAGGAGAATAAGGTATAAAATAATACACTACTAAAACATCAATTCTAAAAATGTAAGGAATTAAGGTATTATATAAATCAATGCATAAATCCATGGTTTAATGAGGATAATAAATATAAATAACTTCCAAAACCAATACATCAAATAAGGTGATATACAATCATTATCACCAAAGTAGATCATGATAATGAATTGGTTAAAGGTATAATTATTATCTACTCCAGAACAATGAATGTATTATTTAACTATATTTCATTGCATTCCTATATATCTTACAATTTTTCTAAGAATATCATTTCACCACCTCAAATATTTTATACTGAATTATTAATGAAAACACATGGTGTTGAAATGATTATATCCAAAGTATACTACTGTTCTATAAATGAGGTTTTTGAAAAGGTACTTCCTACAAATCTATTTCTTATTCCCTTTTTTAATTCAGTTTGATATTCAACATGGATTGGATCTCCCTATCAATTAGTAGAATAAGGAAATATCATTTAATTTCCTAAATCATCACATGATAAAATACTAATGAAAGGATAATTATGAAATCCCTTTCAAAACTAATTCATTAATATAGGTCCTAATACCTAGTAATAAGGGACACATAAAAGAAAATTTTGGGGGTGGAACTAAACATTTAATATGTTCCAATTATGCAAGATTATGTTAATTTATTTAATGATGAATTTAATAGTCTTTCCCTAGAACATGAGGTTGAAATTTCAATTGAACACAAATTTGTTTCTATGGATATATAAAAGAGTTATTATATAATATTCCCAATTGAATCAAAATATTTGAATAATAAACTTCAAGATAATTGTAAAGGGATTTTATTCACCCAAGTGTTTCACCATAGGGGGCCTCAGTCCTCTTTTTAAATAAGAAGGATGGATTGAAAAATATTTTCATTGATTTTCATGAACCTAAAAAAATATAAAGAAGAAATACCATCTACCACATATTAATGAATTTTTTTGATCAAATTAGATGGGATTAATAGTAATCAAAGTTTTATGTTCTAATTAGGTACCATAAAATAAGGGTAAAAATAAACGATATAAAAAAGACAACCTTCCTCAAAAAATATAGATACTATAAATTCATAATAATTATATTAGGTTCTACAAATTCCCCCTCCATATTCATGGATCTAATGGATAGAGTCTTTAGAGATTATCTTAAAAAATATTTGTTTGTCTTTATTCATCATATCCTCATACATTCTATTATCACGAAAGAACCTTAAGTTCATTTTAGTATCGTTCAAAAAACCATGTGAAAGGAGAGATTGAATTCCAAGTTCATCAAGTGTAAATTTTGTCTATAAATTTTATCCTTATTGTGTCATATAATCACTCGTGAAGGTATATCTTTGGATCCTTCAAAGAAAAAGATGACTAAATAATGTCCTAGATTAATAATTGTTATAGAAATTTATATATTTTATGAAATTTATGGATACTATCAATTCCTTGTGAGAAATTATTCATGATATCCAAATATTTTAACTAAGATAACTTGGAAGGGAGTAAATTTCCTTTGTAAATAAGACCATGAAGAGAGTTTCAAGGATATTAATATATGGTTGTTCATTACACATATACTCACACTACTCTATAGTATATAATGGTATTTGATATATAGTGATTCTTTAAATAATGGTTTTGGATGTGTCCTTATGAAATATTACTAGGTAATAACTTATTCTTTATGTCAATTGAAGACTAATGATAAACACTACATGACACATGATATTGATCTTAAAGTAGTAATTTTTTATTAATAATTTAAAGGTATTATCTCAATGCGTAAAAGTGTGATATAAATATATCTGTGTGTGTGTGTGGATTACAAGATATTCATGTATATATTCACATATAAGAAGATGAAAATGAACAAAAGGATGTCACTAGATTTAATAAAATATTATGATAGCTCAATACATTACCATCCTATAAAGGAAAACAAGATCATTGATGCTCTAATTAGAAAGGTTTATGTTACCCTATTCATGATGAGGATCAAAAGAGACCCAATATTCTTGTATGTTCAAAGGATATATATATAAATCATAATAGAAGGGATTAAATCCTACCTTCACCAAATGATTTCTCAACATTACATCTATATAAAGATCAATGAAGAATGAGATGATGATATGGAGATATATGATAATGAATAAAATATTCCATAGTTTAACTTTAATAAAGATAAAGTTATAATATTTTTAACATGAATACTGGTTTTATCCATGCTAGAGATAAAGAAGAATATTTTGTACGATCCATGTTGTTCATCCTTTTATATTCACCCAGGATACAAAAATATGTATAAATATAATAAGAAACACTTATAGCAGGACAACTTGAATTAGGATATTTCAGATTATATAACTCAATGTTTGTTCTATCAACATTTTAATTTGGAACATCACAGGTCCAAGGGGATGATGTAACCATTACCCATACCCATGCAGAAATGGGTAAACATAATCCTGGATTTTTGTATTAGTCTTTCCAAAATTATAAAAGAATTATTTACTTATGGTTGGTTATGGATCAAATTAAAAATTTATCACATTTAAATGTTATTCAAGATTACTTATCACTCAATCGCCATGTTAAGATATGTATAAAGTAAGCAGGAAGGCTTCTTGAAGTACAACTTTTAATTATATCTAATCAAGGCCCAGGGATCAAATCAACAATATGGATAAGTCTTTAACAATTATTATACATAGATCTAATATTTAACATAATTTATTATCCACAATCCAATTTTAAATCTAAAGTAACCATTATAACATTGAAAGATATTCAAATATTTTTCTCATTGGATTTCAAAGGTAGTGATGATTAGTGCCTTCCTTTGGCAAGGTTATCATATAAAAATAGTTTCCAATATAACAGCCAAATAGAACCATATAATTTTCTATATGGGAATATATACAAAAATCCAACATGTTGGGATAAATTTGGAGAGAGGAAGTCATTGGTACTTAATCTTCTTCATGAAATGATTGAGAATGTTCAAACCATTCAATGAAATATCAAATATTTTTAAATTTTTTTAAAAAAAATATGCTGATAATATTTGATGATATATAAATTATGAAGTTAGTGAAAAGTTATTTCTTTGAAATATGGTTATGAGATTCTAAAAGAAGGTAATGTTGATCCCTATATACATAAGTCCCTTCGAGACTCTTGATCATGTGGATACTATAACTTATGGCTTATCACTTCCACCCAACCAATCATAGGAGTATAATTTGTTCCATATATAACTTTTGAGCAAGTATATATCAAACCCACAATATGTACTAAACACAAAATATATATAATTTGAACATGATATCTCTTATGAGGAACAATTGGTAGAGATTTTAGTTCATATAGATAATGTGCTATGCAAAAATACCACACTTTGTCAAATTTCTATTGAGAAATCATAATTTTAATAAAGTTGCATGGGAACCTAAAGATATAATGAGACAAAAATAACCACATTTTATTTCTTTTGAGTAATGTAATTTTTTAAAAGAAATTATTTTAAGGGTGGGACAACGTAACACCCCATATTTTTAGTACAACTGTCTCCTTAATAAATGACATAACTTATCTTCAATGAAACACTAAAATAATGTGAACAATGAATTATTTTATTATGGTATAGTATTAAAATATAAAATTAAATACATTAAAATATATGTAGAAAAATAAAATTTGTAAAAATTATAAAAGGAATGAAACCGCTGGTAAATAAAAATACAGTAATATTGAAATATTCATCACTGCAATCTCAATTTAGGATCATATCACTCATGATAAGTACGTAATAGATGAAAATTTTTATAAAATGATAAAAATATTTATAAAATGAATGAGAGAATGAGGTTAATGATTTTAATGAAGTTTTTGAGGTGATATATAGGAATGTAATATGACTATTATATATATGGTCATTTCATATATAGATGTTGAACTTATATAGTTGCTGATAACATAATTGTTCATAATAATAACTAATGAGATTAATTATAAGTTTATTGGAAGTGGTATTCAATAGAAATTTGATTCTTATATTATAGTTTTTTATTTGGTAGGTATAAGTTTATGTATCCATATAATAAAATCTATATAAAAAAGAGAAGAAATGGTATCAAGTAATAGAAATTCTTCCGTATGATGTTTGTTTATATAACATTATAAATCATTTAGTCTTACTAGGGTGTTCTATACACTAATACCAATATGAACTTCAATAATTATTACTTAAGAAAAATCATTTGCGGGAGAAGTTCAAGCTTGAGGAAATCACTAGAAATCCATGGTAGATGAATCACCACCAATGACTTCCCCCACTGCTTGCATCATTATTAGGTGTCACATAGAAGTATTGATATATTTTTTATGTATAAGTTAAATTAATTTAACCATGTAGTTATTCATGTAATAAATTATATTTTTAAATATGTATATATGTATATATATTCATTATTACATGTATTTTTATACAATTAGAATTTTTATAAAACTTACTTTTAAAGACTGAATTAAATTAAATTCAAAGGGTTGTTTTCAATAAAAATGTATCATAAAATTAAATTAATGGTTAATAAATAAATAATAAATTTTATAAAATTGCGAATAAAATCATTTAATGTTAAAATAGATATTTTTCAAGAATTGTTTTTTATGTAATAATTTCTTTAACATAATTAAGTTAATCACTAATAAAGAATGATTTTAATAAAATATATTGATAATATATAAAAATTAATAAATTATAATTCATTTAATTATTATTAATAGACAATGGTTGAGAATAAATTCATTTTTTTATAAAAATATAATTTTCTAAAAACTATTTTTTATGTATTATGTGTTCTTATATTAAAATTAATATTTAAAACTTTTAAAAATTGAATCCAATAATATTGATATAATATTTTTAATATTCTTATCCAAATTAGGTAATAATATCAATTTTATATTTATCTATAAACTAAGTTACCATGGTAAAAATTAATTTACCATGGTAAAGGTAAAATGAGGTAAAAAAGGTTAAATTAAGGGGTAAAGGCCTAAAATATCTCTAACCTTTTCTATAAACTGTATGGATGAGAGTACTGACATATTATATCCATTATTTATCCACTTATGATCCACTTCTGAAATAAAATAGCATTCCTTACACATTAAGGAAAGGGTATTTTTAGAAATGCCACTTAGTCTCGCCTATAAAAGGATCCCTCCTCTAACGACCACAAATAAAGTATTGACTTCAATTCCTTCTTAAATATATATTAACAATATCTCTAAAAAAATATCACCCATATTTAGGAACTTTATTTCATGAGAAAGAGTCTTAAATACTTCATTCTAGTGTTGATCTCAGAGCAATGAACCAACCATTCAACATAGGTGTAAAATTCTCTTTATGAATTTTTATTTAACATTTTCATTCACCTTGTAACAAAAAATGTTGTTATGGGTTAGTAAAATTATGGAAAACTTTAATTTTTGGTCCTTATGTAAGATTATTCCTAATAATTGAGATATTCACAAGGGTTTAAAGAATTTAAATATCTCTTGAATATGTTTTTACATTTGATTAGAGGATAAATAGGTGTAACAGGTGATCTGGTAAAAGATATAGTAGGGTCAGTGTGACCCTATCATAGATATTTTATTGAGGTGTATTTTCATGTTGTGATAGGTAAGGTTTATTCAATAATGAGTCTTGATAGGGTGAAAATCACACTGCAATAAAGGTTGTATTGTGAGGGGTGCCTACATGAGAATAAATCTTCATGTAGTTAGGAGAAGTCATGTTGTGGATTAGGGCATCGTGTAATATAGAGGCTTTTATAAAAGTAGTTTAGTACTATATAAGGGTTAATAATAGGGTGTGAGGATAATATTATAGTGGAGGGAATCACAATATGATGATAACCCTTACTTACCCTCTTGAAAACCCACACATATGACTTTTCCCATTTTAGGAGAGCTTTTAGGATCACTCCATTGAAGGAGGGTATCAAAATGTGATTATAATCCTTACATATAAATCTTAAAACATTATATTATTTATAATAAAATATTATATATTTCATATTTGGATTTTTTTCATGTGGAATGTGTATTTAACCATGAAGGAGGAATTCCATGTTGTGAAGGGCTAATATATTGGAGTTTTAATTTTTCCTAGAGGAAATGTGTCACATCCTGATACCATAGTTGCGTTACGTAGTGCGCCAAGGTGAGATGTTTTGTACCGTGAGGATGAGGTACACAATGTGGATTCTTTTCAATGGGAGAATGTTTCACTATGAAGGGAAGGGTTATGTCATGATGTGAACCTAGGAAAAGATTCTAGATTTTTGGTACTGACTGAGGGGAGTTGTGCCACACCATTACATAAAGGGACACATCGTGAGGGTTTTTGGAAAATGCCTCACACCATGAACCATATGGGCCACATTATTATGGGTCCTTTCTATTATTATTAAAAACCAAGGTTAGGATGTTCTATTGGGATTTCAAAAATTTGTAACACATTTAGATACATTATTTTCTTGATGTGTGAGCAAGGGGAGGTGAAGATCCACTTCGATTCCTCTTATTATTTTCAACCTCCATGATCTATGTTGATTGAAATTGGATCTCCTCATTGTTTAAGGTGATATTATATTATTCTACCTGGGTTATTTCTCTGTATAGTTTTTCATTGATTTTATATAATTTAGGATAGGTTTTGATGATGATTACACAATTTCTTGGTGGAATCAATCCAATTATTAAGTGGATTTCATATTTTTAGTTAAAAGAAATCCTATAAAGGAAAATACACTGGGTTTTATATATTTTCATTAATGTTTTTCATTTATTTGAGTTATTTATGAATTTTAATTATCTTGGGTAAAATTTATATATAATTGGAAATTTAGAATTATAGACTTTGTATGATAGAGGTTTGGGTGGATACTAAGTGTAGTGTGGACCACTTTTCCCAAGGATTAGGTCATGGAATATCAATCAATAACAAATTCATTGATTATTTAAAAATAATTAGTTATGAAACTAATTTTGGTCTAATTTTTAAATTAATTATAATTAATTAATAATTAATTTGTATGATTCTTGATAGAGTTAGGTCTATGTGTTGATGGTATGATTCCAATTGGGCATGGATGATCTTGGATGATGGTAACCGATCTTGGATTAAGTGAAATAAATCTGGATGAGGTTGATGTTTCCAAACATCTTCATAAGGATTATGATTTTTATTATATACAATATTAATGTGCTCTCAATACTCATGTGTGATCATCCTTGAATTGAAAATTAATTATTTCCCCCGAACCCCCATAAGTTGAATGGATGTTTCGTGTATCATGATGGACCCTTGAATACTAAGATGGATAAAATGACCATTGATAGACATGGTCATGACCATGAATATGATATATAATAATTTTGGGCTCTATAGTGGTATAAATTAAATGAATTAGTATATTAAATCTTGTAATAGGTTCCCTTAATTACCTTTCATTAGGTGAGTGTGCTAGATTGGAAATGGTGGGCCAAGGGGTTGGCTATATGGAACCTTGAGATACATTATAGCTTTTAAGATAGTTGATTAGTGTGTGGGGAGATTTTTCCTTGTCCACTGGTGTGTGGGTATAATTTTTAATTGATTTATGTGTAGGTTGGGTGCAATAGGACCAACCTATCTTAATTATTGAAGTGTGATAGTCGATATTCCATTACTTTGGTGTTTTAGCTATATTTTATCTCTTCTATGGATGATAATTCCATAATACATTCAAGGATATATTGAGGGATTTTATTCACATTGAGTGATAGACATCAGTCCTAGGGTTTGGGAATATGATAACATTACTCACTGGGGTATCTAAACCTTGATGTGACAAAAAATACCACAGTGGGTGCCCTAGTCTTGTATTGACCCTAAATAGGATTAGAACATGGATAAAACATTGTAAAAATACTAGTATTAACATGGGAATGATAATGGGTTAGTTTCTTGAGAATAAAACCTTGGAAAATGTTAAAAATTTGGTGAGTTTCTAACCCATAAACCTTAGGTTATTAGTGATATTGATATATAGAGGTATATGAAGTGGGTTCTTACCCCTATATAATATATAATGGAATAACAGGCATTAATTTATACCCATGATGATATATGGAGTTATACGGGGTGTTTACTTGTCCCTATGATGATATATGGTGGTATGAGGGGTGGTCTCTTATCTGTGTCATGGTTTTTGATGGTATACGACAAGGGTGATAATCTCCCAAATTCTATATAGAGGTATAAGGGGAAGAAAATTGTCCCCATAATGATTTATAGTGGTATAAAACGTGGGAAATTATCCCCCTACTGATATATGGAGGTATATAGGGTACTACACATCCCCCCCCCATGATATATGGAGGTATATTGTGTAGGTTATTTTTCTAAAGATTATTTATTATGGTATTCTGAGTGGGTTCTTAACCCCTTGATGATATATAGAGGTATGAAGGGTAGGTTCTTATCCCCCAATGATATATAAGGGTATTCGGGGTAAGTACTTTTATCCCCATTGATGTATGATGATATACAATGTGGTCACTAATCCCCCTAATGAAAAATGATGGTATTATGGGAAGGCATTTGTCTGAACCTTGGTTTGGGGATGTGGCATGTTTAGATACATTCTGGTACTAGCTTAATCATATATGGTCCCACCCAAATTAATTTTATGGTACCCCTTCTAATGAAACTATATTTTTTATGCATTTTTTATTTATTCTTCTTATGAATATCACAACATATATACATTATGTTTACTAGTTTTCTCAGGGACCCTATTGTTGGTGGTATATAGAGTAACACTCACAACCTTCCTAGAAGACACTGATGCTTTGGTATCCAATAATACTTTATGATCATAGGTATTGGTAGTAAAGAGTACCATTTTTAGATAACTGAGCTAGATATCTTGTATAGATTTAGGATTTGGGATCAGGTACAGACTTGAGATGAGTTTATAATAAATTTATTTATTTGTTTATTTTTTATTTTGGTTTTTATCTTATGATTTTCCCATGATAAATATTATTAATGACTAACTTTCTGGTGTGATATTTTTGATACTTCATTCAATTATAGAATTTTATTTATTTTTGGTTTGTTTGGTTGATTTTTCATTTTATTTAGTTGGATATTGATTTAAATGATAGTATGATATTTCCATTGATTTGTTCTACTTCAATATGTGGGTACAGTCTCCCCATGATATCATCTTATACATTTACTATAAACTGTCATCCTATGGTATATGGGATTACACACCTGCATTCACAAGGTATTATGATCCAATTACTATAGAGTGATCTGGTTTAGGATTCTATAAAGTTGTATAAGACAATGTATTATTATTTATTATTATTTATGACATAGTGGAATGTATATAGGGTTGGTCAAAACTTATGATGGACATTGTGCATTATGTCTATCCATCACTTACACGATCTAGAGTCAAATTAAGGAGTTGGTATATATTATTTTTCAATTTCATAGTTGATTTGATTTTATACATAATATCAAGAATGTAGCTTCACATAACATGCACATTCTAGTATGAGATTTGGACACTGGACTAAAAATGGTTCTAGTCAATTAAAGTGTCAACAAGAACATGTTTAGTGTTTTCTCAAATAAATTATTGTTGGAATTCTATTTAACCAAACTAGATGGTTATGCTTTTATGGATTTAGATCATCATAGGGATATGTCATTTATATATACATGTATCTGATTTGTTTCCTTGATTTGGTATTCCTATAACTAATTCTATATGATGTTAAGTACCCTATAATGGGTAGTTGACATGGGTATGTGATTCCTAAGGTTTATATATGAGTACCCTAGATTAGGTTTTTTTTCTTATGAATTATTTTGTGGTATCTAAGATGATAAAAAGGATGTTTCTCAATGAGTTATAAACCCTTTGGTAAATGAATCGTGTTCTAGGTGGGAGAGCCTAGTGATTTTGAGAAGTGACTTGGGATATTGATGAGTCAGTTTTATAATTACATAACAAGTGGTTTTCCAATTATTATTAGCAATGAGTTTTTATGTGTGAGGGTAACTTGAGTGAGGTTTTATCCCAATATTGTGAGTGACTTGAGAGACAAAAAGAATATTTAGATTCCTGTGTTGATATTGATGCGTGGGAGATGTTATCAAGTATTTTTTATAGGTATGGATATACCTTAGTTATTGTAAACGTGAAAACATGGGTAGTGTTTGTGTAGTCATAGGTCTAACATGCATTGAAAGAATGGTGAGTTGGTTTACTAAGAAATTGAGCCTATAATTCGTGAGATGAACACATTTTTTATTAATGGTTAGCTGCTAGATGAAACATGTGAGCCTAGGAATGATGGGGTATGAATCAAAATGGTACTAGTTAAATTTTACGGTATGGTATCACTAGGTTGTATTCCTGTTTGGGTGTGATTTTTTGGTAACATGAGTTGTTTATCACTGTTGTTAGAGCATTTGGATGGATACTCTCTTACCATAGGTCTATAGAGTGAGAGATTCTTGGACCAAAATGGAAAATAAATTTGTGAAACCTACGATTATATTAAGGTAGGTAAGATTAGGGTTTAATTAGGTGTGATTAGACATGGATAACATGTGGTACATGTCGATGGCTGGATTTTTGAAGATATTTTGGATAGGGAGATTGTGTTGTTTAGGTCACTTGACTCTAAGAGTTAGGTTGGTATGATGGATGATAATATATGTTTCTTACTTTTGGTTACTTTGTATTATATAGATAGGTTGTTTTTTACATACATGTTCACTCCATTAAGTATCATATTGGTTGTAGGACCTTTAGGGTTGTCAATGCATTGGGATAGGGTCTAAGACTCTTTATTTCTCCAACTACATGGATTTAGTTCATGGGATGTTCATGAGCTTAGTGGATGATCCTGATCGAATAGTGATAATATTTGAGATAGTAATTCAAATGTATAAAACACCTTATTATGATTGAGGAATGGAAAAAAAGTTATTATCCCTTGATGTTATGAAATGTGTGGGTCAAATAAAGGGTTTTATAGAGAATTTTTAGGATTAGTTTGACCATTAAGATCAGGTGCATCATTATATGACCAACATTTGAGATGATATATCTATAGTAAAATAGTGAAATAGCCAAGGGGTATTAAGACTAGTATTTAGGCACAAATGATCAACTCATGTGAGGGATTATTTTGTAACTTTCATAGAATGTGTAATATGGTGGCATAACCATTGGGTCTTATGACATTTCAATGGACTAAGTGTATTTGTGTGATGGTAATGGAACTAAAATAGTTTATTAGCTATAGTGAGTTGTGAATAGATGTGATCATGGGTTGCTAACATGACAATATAGGTTTTTTATCATGATGGGATGACAAAGTCAAGTGATGGTGGGAAAGTTCATGGAACTTGAATTGGATCTATTAGGACTGGGAATACGGTGACATATTATCAGTGGTATTGGATAATGGTTACGTAAGGAACCATGATATTACTAGAGCATGGAGAGAGGCTCTGAATGTGGACTTATTTGAGAAACATGTGACAGTCTTATGTGGGTCAAAGATTTTTTAATGGTGGATGTTGGGTAGGATTTTTATTTTGGATCAGTAATAAGGAATGTTATATAATGGGGACCACATCATATATTATTTAAACACGTGATTCTCATTTTGGTCGGTTTTCAAAAAATGTCAAGGATGATGTGTTAGTAAACCCAGCACAAAGGGGGTTGTGGTTTAATACTTTGATATAAGTTTCTGATTAGTGTGAAAACAATAGAAAATTCCCATATGTGGGTAGTTATTTATGGGGATTGGAATGGTTAATATGTTTGGTAACTAACAGCCATTAGATATGGTATAATAATTGGGTGGTATGACTGAGTGTGTGCTTCAAGAAACTAGATAGTGTAGTAATTATATTTTATAATAAAATTTCTCATAGATAGTCTACATACATGTAAAATAAGTGGGTCCTTATGTTATTGATATAGTCTTTGTAGTTATACAATAGATTCTGATGTGTAGTTTTGGGTGATGCTTGTGACAGCGAGTGAGTAATGGTCAATTATAGACTTGTGACATCAACTGATGGCTTATGGGGTCTATGGTTTGAGAATTCATGAATATCATCAGTACAAATTCATTATCAGGTTGTCTATATAATCAATCATACTATGCATGGGATGGTGGGATTTTGAGAAGTGGATTTGATTTGGGTGTAGCTTCAACACAACCATAACTAGTGGGAGGCATATAATTTGGGTCATTTACCAGGGCTCAGTGATTGGGATGGTCAAAAAACAATGCATTGGGATACTTATTAGGTATAATAATCATAATGGTGTTGAATTTTTAACAACCCACATCATTATGGGTTGGTAAAATCAAGGTAAATTTGAATTTTTGGTCTTAGATCAAGGTAAGTATTGTGAATTGGGATTTAGATTTGGTATACAAGGGTTTTAACATCTCTCAAAGGTGTTTATTTATGTGATTGGATGCTCGAGGAAGTTTCTTGGGTGACCAAGTGAGATTTAGAGAAGGGTCATTATGACCCTATTGTAGATGTTTGCAACATTTTCTTCTTAATTCTGTCACAATTAAGGTCCATGCTATGGAGAGGGATGAGCAGGTAACCATAATACAACAACATGGGAAGGTAATGATTTCATAGGTTCCTGTGTGAGAATAAATCTCCTTAACATCTAGATAATTCATGTTGTTCCCTATGTAATTTTGGTGTGGTGAGGATTCATTAATATTATTTTGGTTCTATATAAGGGTTAACTTAGGGGTGTGGGGATCATGAAGTAACAAAAGTTCAAGGATCATTTTATCGTAGGAGGGAATCACATTGTGATAATAATGATTACATATAAATTTAATAACCTTATGTGCTATCTTATAAAATCTTACATATTTCTATTAAAAAAATAATGGGGAAGTTGTTTTCACTATGAATGGTAAGGTCATTCCATGAAGGTATGTGCCATGAGAGTTCTGGTTTTTCTTATAGGCATGGTGTCAAATCATAACACCCAAGTTGCACTGTGATGAGGGTATAGGTGAGATATGTTATACTATGAGGATGAGGACCATATAGTGAAGCCTCATCAATGGGACTTCATTACACCATTAAGAGTTTAGATATACCAAGATGTGACCCTTAGTAATGATTTCATTCTTTTGATACTGACCAAGGGGAGTTTTTCCACAGCATGATGAGAAGTCCATGCAATTAGGGGTGTATGGTAGAGGCATCTCTTCATGATCCATTGATGTCTTGTCTTGATGGGTAATTTTTAGTTTTTTTAAAATAAATGGATAGATAGTGTTTTGATATTTTAATAATTCCAAACCCCTTTGGGATTATTTATTTTTTATAAATGAAAGAAAGCAGAGTCTCTTTCCCTATTCTCTTTCTCTTCTTTCTTTTATCCTCCTTCAAATGTGGTTACTGAAGGTGTGTTTCTTCATCATTTATGGTGATATTATATTATTCTTACTTAATTATTTCTTTTATTGGTTTTCTACTAATTTATTTTTGTTCAAGTTAGAATTTAATGATGATCACACTAGTTTATAGTGGAATAGTGCCTGGTATGATGGGGGTTTTATTTTTCGTGGATAAAGGGGACCTCGTAAGAAAAAACACAAAATGGTTCATAAAATTTCATTAAATTATGTCACTGATTTGAGTTATTTAAGTGTTTTCTTCAATTTAGATAAAATTTATGGATGATTGGAAAATATTAATTGGGTATCATTCATGATACATGTCTCAATGGATACTTGGGGGTGGTGTAAACCCCTTTTTTATGGGTTAGGTTATGGGAGATCGCTTGTTGAGTAATTCTTTGATTATTCAAAAATAATTAGTTATGGAATTAATTTTTGTATAATGTGTAAATTAATTATAATTCTATAAATTAATTATAATAGTTTTATAATTAATTAGGATAATTGTTTATGGAGTTAAGGAATCATGTTGATGTCCTATAGCTAGTTGGATTTGATGATCATAAGTAGTGGTGGTCATGCTTTTCTTAAAGGAAATGACTCTAAATGAGATAGGAGGTCCCTAAATCTCCCTTAATTTATGATTTTTTATTTATAATTTGATAGGAATTATATCCACTCAATTTTAATCAAAATGGAATTGAAAATAATTTATTTCCCCTTAAACCCCCTAAGTAAAATGGAAGCATCTTGGACCACAGTGGACCCTTGAACACTAAGAATAATGTCGTGACTATATATGGTCATGGAATTGAACATGAATATGATATAAGAGATATATAAACCCTATATGGTTACAAATTTAATGAATTAATATATTGGACCTTAGACTAAGATACTTGAGTTCCCTTTAATTATGGGAGTGAGGCACCCCCGACCCACACTTCTGGGTCTAATGCTAAAAACACATATTATACATACCAACTTGGTCCAACAAAGCTAAAAATATCTTTATTTTACATCATTTATATATTTTAGACATTAAATACCATATTAATCACATAATACCAATATACAAAGGCTAAGTGTATTTGGAGATTAATTATAGATGAATATTATTGTGAACATTTCTCTATAATCATATTATATTAGATCCCCTTCAAGACATATCCAAGGTTATACTCATCTTCATAAATAGTGGAATGAAAACATAACAAAGGGGTGAGATAAAACAATCAGTAAGGGAAACACTTATCAAAATGTTATCAGGGTTTTGATCATAAATATAAGAAAACATTATTATAGGAGAAATATATTATTAAAGATAACATAGAACAATATAGTTTGACTAAAAGTCACAATAGAAAGATCTATAGTCTCAAATGATCAAACATATACCATAAATTAAGATTATAGAAATAGGAGACAACATATATGATCCATAATAGCCTAACATAAGAATATCATATAGAAATGTGGCATAAACGAAATCATATGAAATTATAACCTAATAAACCATATATTACTATGTGATTCCTATAATATAGTGGGATTGGGATAATAACCTATGTAACCTCTTGGAATTGGGATAACAACCCCATGTACCCTATTTAGATTGGGCTAACAACTCATGTAACATCTTTTTCATGGGATAATAACCCATGTATCCTTTGGTTTTATGGTTAACAACATGTTTTCCCTCTAAGGATTGCTGTAAAAACTCATGTTCCATATTGAGATCAAGTTTTATAAAACATTAACCAATGCATTGGAGAATAATATAGGACCCCACCCATCAATATTCATACCTAGGTGTTCCATAAGATATCAATAATTATTCATGATATGAAAACTTATATAAGGAAAATGGGTTTTATATATTTTATAAATGGTATTTAATAACATGATATCAAAATTAAATCAGTTGACACCAAAATTTAATCACACAAAAACGGTATTTTATAAAGGAGTTTAAAAGGTGATTCATGAAACCTAAAACTATAGTAGCTAAATATTTTATATTTAAATAGGAAGATTGAAATTAAACTTGAAAGAGTATTTATAAAAAATTTCTTAACATTTTCATATAAAATAAGAAGTTATGCATCACTTTCAGAAAGATCACTTTTGATAAATTAAAAGAATGAACTTTAAAAATCATTTTTTAGATATAAATATCTATATTAAATCCTTGAAATGAAAATTAAAGTTTCAAAAAAATATAAGGTGGATTTGTTTTTGAAAACTTTTACTTTTAAAAATAATTTTCAATATTGGATCCTTGAAATACTTATTTTTAAAATAAATAATTCAATTTTTAGAATAAAACTTTTAATTTTGAAAAAACATAAAAACTTTACCTTTTATTTTCAAAATTATTATAAATCAAAATTATTTGTAAAACCATTTTGAAACATGAAAATAAATCTTTCTAAAGAAGAATGATCATGATGGTGAAAAAATGTGTTCACATAGAAAACATTAAAAATGAATTCATTTTTCAAAATAATTTGTGTGAAAAATACCAAAATTTTATTTTTAAACTATTTAAAATAAATTAAAATAGTATAAAATGACATTAGTGAATTATTTAATCATGTATAAGTGCATCCGTAAAATAAATATAGATATAGAGGAGTAAGATTCCTAATTCAGAAAAAGAAGTGGGTTCAGTTTAGCATACAATAATCGCATCAATTAAATTATTTATCAAGTGAAATGAAATGGAGAGAGGATATTTAAAACCTAAATAATTATGTTAGTAGAAGAAACAAGTTAGTATTTTAGTGATAAAGAGTATAAAAAATTCCCCAGATGGATTGTCATTTAAAGGCTATCTCAATTTGAAAATGAGATTGGGGATAAAATCTTAAATTTCCTAACCCTTGAACAAAAATTTATTTAAATAAAATAATTTATATATATATTTAATCCCTTTCATACTCTTTGAAATTATGATAAAAATACATACATGAGAAGTATATACACCATTCAAAAGAAAACAAGTTATGAATCTGAATTCTTTATAAGTTCTTTAACCTTGTGCATAATAAACATTACTATCTTAATAACTCATTTTATAAATTTATTCATATATATAAACTTTTTACTCTTTTATTTTAATCATTTATTATACATGAATTATTTATTTATCTCTTATTTTCATTATCAGATGTTGTAATTCAAATTGTTTTGTACATGTTTCATAATGGGGACATAAAACCCCATTATTTTATAAAAGTTTCATCATTAATAAATTATAAAATATATATAAATAAATTATATAAAGTATTTATACACCCTAAAATTAATTTTATGATAACTATAATCATGGTTTGAGAGAATAGGATCCATGATGATCTTTTTTTGGGTAATCTATCGGTAAAAAGGGAGTACTTCATAGCGATCATAATTTTTTGTTTCATGCTTTCATAAAAATATTCATGATATATATGAAACATTTCTATAATATATATTCATATAATATGTTTTAGAACCATCCTTATAATACAATTATGAAAAAATGGAACATGTTTCTCAAGGAGGCGTCAGTCTACACGAATGCATGAACACCAGTTTCATTTCCTATAGAACAGAACAAACATATAAATTGATTTATATTTTTAGAATATCAATAATTTTATAAATATAATACTTATTACTTAAATAACCCTTTTTAACTATCAATTTAATTCATTGTAGGAAAAAACACTTCTCTTTGTGGAGAGGGTAGTTCGCATATATGCATGAACGTTATTTTTCATTTTTCTAAGGGAAAAGGGGAAATGTGGATAATTATTATTCCATAAACATAAAAGTATATCAATATATAAATAATAATGGTTTCCTAATGTTTTAATTAATATGAGATGTTTTTATGAGAAATAGGAATAAGGAAAAAGATTAGTGAGTGATTAGTACATACGTTGAGAGTTTTAGATTTCTCTTGACATAATTCTTATAAATGGTGAACTTAAGACAACTTATTGTAACTAGATTATTAATTATGTGGAAGGGGAATATGTGGGAATTAAAATGTGTTGAATTAAAATAGAATTTTGAATTTTTAAACTGGAATTGAAGGGGTGGGAGAAGGCCTTCTTTATAAGTGGAGGGAATAGCGATTTTATAAATATAAATTCTTAATATATAGAGAGAAGATGTTTCATGTGGAAAGTGGAATCAAAAGTTTAATATAATGGGGAGGATATATGGTTTGGTTTTTCCACACAATAAACACTAAATTAGAGACATGTTCTTAACATGTTTTATCTCATTTACACTTGTTTAAACTATATTTACCTAAATTTACCTTTACTGTGGTAACTACATTCTTAACCTTTATAGCTAATATTTATGAATAAAAATGAAAAAAACCTTATTATATGATTTTTAAATTCAGATTTTAAATATGGAAACAATTTATTAAGTTATATTTCTAAGGATAAGAAAAATTAATTAAAATATTAGTGCATATTATGCATAAACCCATTTTTAGAAAAATTGAACTTTTAAGTATAAAATTATGTTTAGGATAAAATTATCGGTCCCTTTAAATTATATTAAATGATTTGGTTTATTATTAACCAATTTATTTATTTATTTTATTTAAAATTAATCCAAAACCCAGTTCCATCTTTTGGATACTTAGTTAAATAGAACAGTCCAAAAATAATTTTTATTAAAAATAATATTACATAAGATTCAAAACGTAAAACAAGGGTTTTTTAAATTCCACATTGAAATTTTAAATGAATTATTTTACACCTTAAATAAATTTTTTCATGATTTTTTTAATGTTTTAAATTTATAATTAATTTAGGATAATGTCATAAAAGCTACAGTATAGGTATGAACTATATTTTTCACTATTCACCTAAAACTAAACTATTTCAGAGCAATGAAAAAAATCACCCTAAGTTAATTTAGACATGATAAATTCAAAATTAAATATAATTTTATCAAATTCATATTCTAAAATTTATATATTAAACTTTTAAATGAAAATAAAATATATATATAAAAATAATTTTTATAGAAAATTAAACTTTTAAAACTTAATTGATCTTAATATTATTTCATATCAATGTAAAATTAAATGTTTTTAAATATATTAGTTTTAAATAATAAATATTTTCCCAATAATCTTTTAGAAGTGGTAAATTTAATATATTAGGTAAAATACAGATCACATTAAAAATAGTTCTTTAAAAATATTAATTTGAAACATTTAATAGTTTTAATCACATTTTATTAATTATTTATCTCATAACCATTAAATTTAATAAATTAATCGGTATTAAAATAAATCAATCATAATTTAAAAATAATAATTTTTAATTATTTTAAATATATTTTTTTATAATAAATCATTTTATTATATTTTTATTTACTCTAGGTTTTATTATTATTATTATACTTTTCTTATTGATGTCTCATATTATATTTAATTATTTTAATAATTTATATTATAGGGTTTTTTAGTTTCATGTTAATTGAAAGATATTCAAACTAAAATTAATTTAAATGGAAATTAATACTACAATGTTAGGGTGTTTTATTATCCCCCTTAAATAATGTGCATCCTTATGATTTTAATTACTACTCACTAATGAAATATAGTTATGGGTATTAATAATATAGTGATGATTAAAGAGAAAGTTTATAAATATGTATCATCCTTTCTATATTATTAAAGACTAGAAAACTCATATTTTCCATCCTAATAGACATATTAACAAAATTGATTTTTTTCCAAAGATTTGAGTAAATACCCTTATTCTGATAATAAATATGGAGTTTATGTTCAGATATCTAGTCTATTTTAAAAATATAATCAAATTAATCTATGATTTACATGAAAAATATCCCTATAAGATTTATTTTGAGATACAATACTCATTCAACTGATGTTTTCTTGGATAATCAAATCATCAAGGTGGTTATTTAGTATTCTTAGAAAAATTAAAAGATATAATAAGGTTCCTAGAATAAAAATCCATTGAGAAATACATAACTACTGAGTGTAGGATAAGTGTACCTTAATAATCAAGATTCACTTTAGTATCATAACCAACTTAAGCAATATTGATTGAATAGAATTTCCCTTATTCTCTTATATTTGGAGGTTTCTGATGCAAATTATACTTATTAACCCTTGAATTATTGAATCAATTTTAATAATACACAAATTACTTACATTTGAAGCATTGAAGTGTGGATAGAGAATTAGTTGGGACCATTATACCCTACATTGAATTAGATAACCTCTTCAACTCTCTTTAGTAATCATTAGATTTATAGACAATCCTTACAGACATGAAACATTTCCATGAACCTTTAATATATTTCTGTGGGTGATTCTTCCCACATTACTTACATGTAATAAGTTAAAAAAACATTTCTATTTCGTATTTATCCCTATAAATTATATGAAACCTTATACCTGAATTATTTGGTGAGTTTGGGTGATTTTTATGGTTCCATTTATTAATCATTACTTGTTATAACTGGGTAACCATGACCATGGGATTTTTAAGACAAGATTCTATCCCATTTCGTTTCTCAATGGTAGAATCATGGCATTTTCCATTTCACCCATTTCTAAATAGGTTCCTTTAGGATTTAACTATTACCTTACATAATGAAAATGAAGGTTTAATAATAATTAAATTAATAAATGTAAATTGTAAAATTATAAACTTAGAAGAAATAACTCATAAATAACATGTATGACCTAACATAAGAATCTCTATGTTTTAAATTAGGTTATTTGTGATCTTTTTCCTATTAGGTTCTCTAAACTAAATATATTAAAATCTTATATAATGCTTCATAAAGAGTGTGTATATTACTAAATCCTATCCCCAAAAGTATAAAACCAAGTGTGTAGTTGGGAATCTTTGTCATGCACCAGGTGAAGATTGAGTTAATACCACACCATCCTTTTTTAGATTATTACCCCTATGTAAATTTTTTTAAGAGCTAGCACTGAATTATTTGTATCCAAATAAGGATTTCATTGCTAAAAAACAAAAAAAATCACTTTATAAAAATTTTAGGATGTTATCCTAAACTTAAACATATCATTATGGTTTTAACTAATGTTTTCTTAAGTTAATCCCAAAAAAATAACTGAACTAGTCCCCAGAAACAATTAAACCTTACCCTGATATAAATTGAGGTGCCTCTAACCCGTACTCTAAAGTTCAGTTCTTAGTACACATAGTTTATATACAATCTTTAATACAAACTTAGAAAACTGGTCTAAATATATATTTAGTTTATATCATTTCCATAAGTTAAACATTACATATCACAATAATCACATAATCTCAAGATCCAAAGGTTTAGTGTCTTTGTATGTTAGATATATAAGAATATTATTGTGAACATTTCTCTATAACCACATTATACAATATCCCTTTCTAGATATATCTTAGGATATACCCATCATCATAACCTAGGGAATAGAAACATAAGAAAGGGGTGTGATGTATTCTTGTCATAGGGAATAGAAAAAAGAAATTTTATTTTCCAAATATAGCATAGAGGTCGACCCAAATCATAACACTTTAAGATCATTAGAGTCGGTTTAATCAGTAATTTATAATTCACCCAATCTAACTCTTTTTGGTTTTTATATTATTTATGGAAATGGTGGTTTTGGGGTTTTTGAAAAATAATGCAATAAAATTTTGAAATCTAAATGAAAAAGTAGAAAAAATGAAATTAGATAAGAAATGTCGTCGACTAGGGTTTGATAATGCGGTTTCATTTGTTATTTATTTTTTGCTTAAATTCAATCAGATAATTCATTTGATAAAACCTCATTAACAAATTAATTTCCTTTTATTTATTTATTGTGTGATTTTAGCATGTCTTTGGCTCACCAAACCCCACGTCCTTCGGTAATCAAATAGGATAACACCTCAACCAAGAATGCAATTCCTAAAATACTCATCTACACTGTATTCGGTTTTATCCCTTAAGGAAACCCTAGCTCCACCATATGAAGGGTTTTCCTGAGAGAATAGAGGGAAATAATTAATCAAATAAAAGTAATGGAATTTTCAATAATTTCATGGTGGATGACCACCTAACCTATGAAATACTCTCACATACACCACAAATAGATTTAAAACATATTGAATTGAAGCGCAATAGCAAATAACATTCTAAAACCTCCCCCAGGGACAAGCCTTGTGTTAGTCCCATGTCATTAAAAATTGAAAATAGATCCTGATGGAAACATGGAAGAGAGAGATAATTATATTAGAATTTTAAGGGATAAAATAATAAAGTTAAACACTTTAATTAATATATTAATTCACTTTACATGTTTAAAGAAAACTAAAATAAAAATAAAATAAAATAGTGATGTTATGCTACGACTAGTGATATTGGTTATTTTATGTTATAATTGAGTTTCAGGGTGTTTTCCTATTATTTTATATATGAGTTATGATGTATGAGGGTAACTTGAGAGATGAGTTAGCCTGATTATATGTGTTCCTTGAGATATGGTAAGAATAGTTAGATTATTTTCATATATATTGATTCATGTGTGATTATATGAATTATATGGAATAGTTTTAGATATGACTTTGGTATCCTAAAGTTGAAATCATGGATAGTGATTGTATGGTGGATTAAGTATGTGATTCTAGGAATTATGAGATAAATATTGAGATTCCATGATTCAAATGGTACCTAAGGGTTCCACTAGGACGTACACCTTCTTAGGTGAGTTTGTTTTGATAATGGGGGTTGTTAAAAACAATTATGAGATTGATTAGATAGATATTGTCTTACCACTTATCAAGAGAGAGAGTTATTTTTTATATGAATTTTAAATGGATTTTAGAAACCTTATTTTAGCCTAAGTTTGGTAATCTTGGTGTTTAATTAGACATTATTATCCTTTGATGACATGTGGGATATATCGATGGGTGAATGTTAGAAAATATATGGGATAAGAAGATTGTTTTGTGTAAGTCATGTGAATATTAGATTGATTTGATTATGAGAGATGATAATACATGCCTTTATAGTATATGTATTGGTCATTTTAGGATGTACAGGTCCATTCTCTTCAATCTAACAATACCCAATCTAGTGTGAAGAAATTTTTTTCCCCAAAATTTCATTCAGAAGTATGTATGGTTATTTTTTATACCTAGTGATTCCATTTGGGTTTATAAAACTCTATTGGTCTTTATAGAACTTATGATCAATATCTTCTACAAGTACCTAAACTATGTCACTAAAGTTTTGTTGTATAATATCCTTGTTGATTAAAAAGTTAAAGAGTATCATGACCATCACCTAAGGATTCATTTCGGAATAATACAGAGCCACTAACTCTAGGATAAACCATACAAATGATTATAAATACAAAATTAATGACATTGAAATAATTGATTCCATAACCAAATTTATGTTTTTTATTTTAGTATCTTGGTTATAATTTTTTATATGATGAAATCATTATCTATTTTAGAGGACCAAGAATTACATGTTAAAACATGTATAAAAAACAAAACGGTTTTCATCCAAAACATAACTTTAACATGGAATTGTTAATAAATGGGTAATATAAAGTCATAATTAAATCAAAAATGGTATTTTATATATTAATATGGTTCTTTTATAGATTTATAATAAAACTAAATTTATTATACATGAGGTTTTAATGAGTACGATGTGATTCAATAATTAAGGTATTGGATTTTCGTCTCAATTTTATTTTCTATGAGACACAAGCCATGTTCACCCCCTATTTCTTGTATGTGGTGTGTATAATACCCTTGGATGTATTTTTTTGATTATTATACTAATTATTATTATTATTTATATATCAATTTTATTATTTCTCTTTCACGGGGTTTAGGGTTACAATGCTACCAATGTAGTAAGGGGGTTTTTAATATCAATTTGTCTTCTTTGAGACGTACATTATGTTTTTCACCTATATTATTTCATGATGTTTATATATAAAAACTTTTAAATGTAATATATTGAATTTTTTTATCCTCATTATATTTTATGTTTCATTTTATATTGTTCCTTAATGGGTTTTATGTTTCAAAGTTGTTAAAGTTTTAAGAGTTTATTTATATAGTCACATCGTTTATAGGGATTGTTTATGATTATGATTCCATCGATGAAATATTATCATCTATATCCCAAGAATTATAATGAATTATATTCTCATATTTTTAATAATTATATATTCAATTAATGGTTCTATTTTCCCACTTTTCGATACTTAATATAATTAAGAAAATGTTTTTAAGAAAATCCAAATTTATTTCTCTCTTCAGTCAAAATTATGTTTTCATTAAAAAAATTGTTTTATAAAAATATTTTCAAAAGTGTTTTTAACATTCTAAAAATGATTTATTAAAGATATATTTACACATTTTTTTAAGTATTTTTAAAGTAATTTTCTTATCATTTTTTTATAAATGAAATTTTCTAAAAAAATATAGTGAAAAAGGAATATTCATTTAACATGTACAACATGTACGAATTTAATTACTGTCATGACCATCATTTATTTAAAACTTCCTTTTCATGTGTACAATGTTATTTATAAAGAATTGTTTTTATAAAATTCTGGAAATTTTGTTTTTTAAGTGGTTTACAAAGAAAATGGTTTTCAAAAATCTTTTATGTTGTAAAAATAATTTTCAAAGTAGAAATGATGTCTTCTTAAAGATATGTTTTAAATGATATTTTAAAATTATTTTCCATCTAAGTTAACATTTTTTTGGTGTTATTCATGCCTTAATGGTAATATAGAAAAAAGGGTACAATCAATAATATTTCATTAAATGGATTATTTTTTGATATAATGATGTTTATGAAAATTGTTTATCTTTCATGGTTTATATGTCTATAAACCCACTTATTTTCATGGGTTATGCTATGATGAAATTATTATGAAACCTGCTTCTTTTCTGTAGTTTAAGATATGTTGAAATGTTTGTGATACCCATTTCATTTCATTGGTTATTATATTATGAGTTTTATTGATATTGTGGCACATATATGTATGATTTCATTATGTGATGGGTGAGACATATATACCCCTCTAATTAATAAGGTAAATATTTATACCTCATGAGAAATACAAGGCTGTAATAGGGAGTGAACCCAGTTCAATAAGGTAATTTTATTGATAAGATGGTTATGGGAGCAAACCTTTACTAATAAGGTGGTTTGGGGAGTGAACTCATTCCACTAAGATATCCTTGGAAGTGATCCTAAACTACTATGAAAATAATTTTATATATTTTTGTCTTTGTAAAAATTCCATTTCTTATACCTATTTTATTCTCACATGGATTATGGTCTTTGATTCCTTTATGATTAATGTCTTTTGACTACCAATATTTATGTCATGACTCAAGATTATTATATTTCATATATAGGTTATGATATTTGTAGTGAACTGATCCCAGATATCCTAGATCTAATCTCTACTACCATTGAATTGGCATGATTATTAGGAATAAAATCATTAAAGAAGAGTTTAGTAATCTTGGTAAACTAGATATATACATGAGTCTTGTATTAAACTTTAATACCCTTATAACAACATTTTTTCTTTTGAGGATAACTGTATTCCATATAGTATATCCCTGTATATCTTTTATAGCACGATTCTTGGATTTATGGGGAAAGGAAACAAAAAAAAAGGTTGATTTCAATTGCTCATTAAGGGTTAGTTATAGTGGAAGCAATAATTAAAAAATGAGAATAAAAATTTTGGAATTTTAAATAACATAACACACATACCATGTAATCAAAAAACTGAGAAAGAAGTTCATAAACAATATAAAAAGGTAAAAAACTGGAAACACATGGCATTCAAATAGCTAGATAAGGAAAAATCAATACGGTAATGTAAGAATTGAAATACATTCTATTTAATCAATAAACTAAGAATGAAATTCATCCATAGATATGTTGACATAAAATATCATGGATAAATAATAACTAATTAAAAATGAAGGAAATTATTAATTATTGTACGTTATGTATCTAGCACATGAATAACTATACTATCAATATCTATCATCAAGATAATTTGAGTCTGTGGGCAGAAACATATCTATCCTTCTTGGAAATAAACTAGAAAGTTTATCACCAACTAATTGTATCTCATGATACTGCCAATGTATCGAGGGGCTATATATATTACAGGCCTCTCCCTTCACTGCATTCTCAAAGTATTCCTCATATATCAAAAAATCGATCTAATTTAAAAATAATGTACCTTATCAAATATCTATATTAAATAAAGGATGCAGATTTATCAATATTTTTTGCAAATAATAAAATAACTTTCAAAGTAAACACCGTTTAAAAAATTGTATACAGTTCATGCAATAATCATATCCATTAAAAAATATAAGGATATTTAGGGTAAATTCAATGTCAAATGATCATATGAAATTGAATATTTTAAGGGAACTAAAATGAATCGAGGAAATGAATGTCAATAGAATCATTGGACAAATCAATCATAAACCATATAGATAAGTAATATTGATGGTATCAATAAAACATATCCCAAGTGTTTTAAAAATAAAGGGTTATTGTCATTTATTAATAAAAATACTATAAAAATATCATTTAAAAACATTCTTCAAGAAAATATCGTTCTGTATTGAAAAACCTTTTCTTTGAAAATCACTTTTCCAAAAATTCTCTTTAAATTATAATATTTTAAACATGTATAGTAATCTTTACAAAATGATGGTGGGTAAATATATACATTTCATATGAGGTAAAAACATTCTTTTGTCATGGTAAAAAGGTTATAAAAATACCTTTTTCAAAAAGAGACAATAAGATTCCATCAAAAACATTGGTAAAATATAAAATGTGTAAAAGTTTATTTAAAATTTCATTTTCTAAATGTTAAAATCATTTTTTAAAACCATTTTATAAAATTAGGTTTTAAAAAAATAGGTTATCCAACTAAATAGAGAAATAAACTCGGGTTTTTTTAAAAATATTTTATAGAACATTTTGAGTACTAAATAGTGGGAAAATGTTACTAATACTATAAAAAGGTCATTAATAACAATAGAGGATGAAAATTAATGTTTTATTGAATAATTTTTATATAATTTTCTTGAATGAAAATAACTTTTAAAGATCATTGAAATTATTATTGAGTAAAATAGTCTTTAAACATTCCAAAGTGCCACAAACCACTTTGAAACATCTTAAATCATAATACTTATAAAAAAATAAAATTAAATAAAAATTTTAAATACCATAAAATATATAATTATTAATTATTTAATATATCAAAAGTTTCAGTTGACACACCACACAAAATAAGTATTTAGTAAATATTACATTTATCTAACATATGTAAAAGGTGAGATGAAAATACCTTACCTTGAGTCTAACTTGTCTCATGTGTCTTTATATTATAGAATAATAAACTTATGTTAATTATTTACTTTATTAAAATCCTTTTTTCTGTTTGTAATTACTTTTATTTCGCTTATTACCATTTTTTATACACCTCCTTTGATAATTAATTTTACATCCGGTGTATTGAACAAATTTGGTTTATGTGTCGAAAAAACATGGGTAGGTCAACTATGCTTAAAAGGTTCATTATATAACTTCTACAAAAAAATAATCATGAAATAATTATAATATTTAGATATAAATTATACTTTTAATACCAATCATTGAACATGGTTATGAAAAATAAACAAACATTACAATCATAGAGAGGGTACATCGTACATACATATGAGTACCATTCCCATTTTACCACGATCATTATGGAAAGAAGGTATGTAAAATTAATATGTTAAAAATTTTAATTATATCATAAATACCATATTATTTAATAATATATAGTTGTAAATATAATTTTTTTGACGTAAAATAAAATACATCATGTTGAGGAGGTTGTAGTCCATACATCCACAAACAACGTTATCACTTTTAAAGTGTATGAAAGGGTAATAAAGAAAATTATGTATAATATATTTACAGAAAATTAATTATGTCATTAATATAATATAGATGTTTTATATATGATATCTGTTTAAATGAAACCATCATTTTGAAGGTTCCGGGCACAACGGAAGTGTGGTTGGGATGACACCCAATTTTGATTTTTACCATGATCAATGATTATTCTAGGATCAATACAACGATGAATTCTAGTCTCCATGGAATATAATCAAATATTTAGATAAAGAAAAAATGAGGATTGAAACCATTAGAGAGGATATTTTACTTTATGTTCATAATTAATTTAATTAATTTCATAAAGAAAAATAATACTTGTGTCTTTGGTATTTTTCTTCGTTGATGATGTTGATAGTCCGAATTAACCTTTCCGGATTATCTCATTGTGGTTGTAAGGATCCAAACTATAATCCCTCTAACGGTGATCCACACGTACTCCGATGACCTCTAATCAACACCACTCGTACTTAGGGTTCTAGCACGGTGAAGCGAGTGTCTTTTGTCGGTCGTTCTTGATTGCTTGTTCTTTTCACTTGAATAACGTCTCCCTTTCTTGAGAGGGGAGAGAAGAGGATTCGAGAGAGAAATTTTTTGGCTCAAAAATTATCTATTCACCAGGTGTGTGGTGTGGTGTATGGCACAATAATGGTACTTTCCTATTTATAAACATGGAATTTCAGTTACAATATTTAATTTTACAGCAACAATTAAATACATTTATTAACTTAGAGAAAACCCATACATTTAATAATAAAACTGTGTCATTATTTATAGTGTTCCAACTTGCGCAAAATGGAATTATAAATAAAATTATACATCACAAAATAATATCAATGTTATGTTAATTTGTTCCAACTAGTCAAATAATTATTTACCATCTTCCAAATAATTATTTTACTACTGGACCGACCTTGGTCCACTCGAACTCTACTTCCATTTATTGAACACCATAATAAATAAATAAATAATTTATTCTCTTAAATAAATATTTTATTTCCAACTATTAAATAAATATTTATTAAATTTTTAATAAAATAAAATAAAATATTTTTTATTTAATTTATGAAATCATCTTAACTTGAATAAAATTATTCCGCGGTCTTGAGATTAATATTTATTTCATTAATTAAATTCAAATAGAATTTAATAGAGACCACCAAAAACACTTACCATGTGACCCTCTAGTATTCTTTATCATTGGAATTAGGCGGGCTTACCTAAATTCCAAGAGTATAGTCTAGCAATGGGTCAAGGTACCCAAGAGAAAGAATGTAATGTCACAATAATGAAATCCACATATGAAAGCTCATTGTGTAATATAATCGCTTTTTCGCAATATCTCATCAAGAAGGTTTCATGATTGTGACATCAACATTTATGCTTGATATGTCATTCTTTGACTACCTGAAATAAACTCGTTGTTACACCATGGGCATGGAATTTCGTGCGATGTTTATATTTCAATCAAAGGGTCGAGATATCAACTTCCATAAATGGAAGGGACAAATCCTTCCTCGACTTATCCATTAATAACATGCCACTCATAACGCACCCAACGTACCCTACTTCTCACCAACTGTTTCCATGATAGTTTTCATCATTACATCAAAGTGTGTATGTCAGGACACATATTAATGATAATCTTAAAGTTTAAGGATCATTACACACACTCACAAATAGAAATATTCGATGACACCAAAACATGCGGAATTCCTACTAGTGGGTCTGTTCTCATCATCTCCTATCATGGGGATTATCAAGTGTGAACTTCATGAGAGGAAGTCTCATCTACTTATGAGTACTCGCACCTGACGGTCTGAATTCTCTGTTTCCCATCACAGCATGTCATCCAACCACCGAACTATATTTAAGAATATTGTTATAACATTTCAAAGTTCTCATCATAGCAAGGAACTGTCATTACCTTATCAATGCAAAAAATACTCTTGAAAATTATTCCATTATATTTATGAAGAAAAACGAACAATATGTAATAATACATTAAATATCCATGTAATCAAAGTATATCCAATTGGTTCTATAACACCAACTCTTACAAACTCCCACTTAGACTAGATCCAACTACCTATGACTTTCAGTCCGCAAGACCTCACATGATGATCATGTTTCTGGTGAGTCAAGGCTTTAGTCAAGGGGTCTGACATGTTGTCTTCTGTGGAAATACTTATCACTACAACTTCACCTCTATGAGAAAAATCCCTCAAGAGATGATACTTCTGAAATATCTGTTTTTTTCTCTGATGTGACCTTGGATCGTTTGCGAGAGACACCACTGTAGTATTATCATAGTACATTGTGATGGGATATTTACTGGTAAGTATCACATCTCACTCCTCGATAAAGCTTCACATCCAAACTTCTTATTTAGATACCTCAGAAGTTGTGATATACTTGGACTCTGCTGTAGAATCTACGACCACACTCTTCTTTGAGCCCCTCTAGCTCACTGCACCTCCATTTAAAGTGAAGATGTATCTCGTTTGTGACTTCATGTCATCTTTATCAGTCTAGAAACAGGCATCTGCATATCCTCTGATGACTAGTTTCTCATCTCCTCCATAAACTAGGAACATATTCTTAGTATTCCTCGGAAACTTTAGGACAGACTTGACTTCCATCCAATGGAGGTGACCTGGGTTAGCTTGATATTTTCCTACCGCACTCAATGCGTAAGTGACATCCATCCTAGTACATAGCATGGAATACATGACTGACCCATTTGTTGATGTGTATGGAGTCCTTGCCATTATCTTTCTTTCCTCATGTGTTTGAGGATAAATTTTCTTGGAAAGATGAATGACATGTGACGCTGGAAACAATCCCCTCTTGGATTGTTACATACTCAATCTCTTCAGTATATTGTCAATTCATGTACTTTGACTTAGGCCCAGCAATATCTTGGATCTATCATGATGTATCTTCATCCCAAGAATATATGCTTCCTCACCCAAGTCTTTCATAAAGAAGAATTGATTCAACCATGCCTTAACAAACCGCAAGACTGGTATCTCGTTCCCAATGAGTAATATGTCATCAACATATAGTATTAGGAAAATAATTTCACTCCCACTAAACTATTTATAGACACAAGACTCACATAAATTTTTTTTAAAACCAAATTCTTTTATGGCTATATTAAAACAAATGTTCCATGACCTGGATGCTTTCTTTAATCCATAAATGGATTTCTAAAACTTGCATGCCTTATTAGAATCCTTTAGAGTCATAAACCATTCAGGTTGTGTCATGTAGACATCTTTATGAAGGTTCTTGTTAAGGAATGTTTTTTTGATATCCGTTTTCCAAATCTCATAGTCTTGTTAATCCATAGTAGAAAGTATAATTCTTATGTATTTCAGCATTGCTACTGGTGATAAGGTTTCATCTTAGTCAATTCCTTGACACTGTTTAAAACTTTTTGCAACCAGTCGTGCCTTATAGGTACTAACTTGTCCTTCCATATCCAGTTTCTTCTTGAATACACATTTTAAACCAACATGCTTTAAATCAATTTAAGGATCTACCAAAATCCAGACTTGGTTTTGGTACATGGAATCCATTTCAGAATTCATGGGTTCTTTCCACTTGGCAACGTCTATGCCACTTACTTATTCCTTTTAGGTTAGAGGATCGTTATTATCAACTAATAAGGAGTCACCATCCTCAATAACTAGAAAACCATACCATTTTGGTTATATAACCTCTCTTGTACTCCTATGTAGTACTTGTGTCTCTAGAACATATTCTTCTTCCACGGGGCCTTGAGGAATCTGTTTCTGTACCAACTCTTTTGTACCTTGAGCCTCAACTTCATCAAAGTCTATCTCGCTCCCACTATCTCTTTTGGAGATATACTCCCTCTCAAGAAATATGGCTTTTCTTTCCACTATAACCTTTTTGTATAAGGGTTTGTATAGGTAATATTCCCTTGTTTCCTTGGGGTATCCTATAAAGGTACACTTTGTGCCTCGGGGTGTGAGTTTATTACATAAAGAGGCTTTAACAAATGCTTCGCAAACCCACACATGTAAATTCGATAACATGGCTTTTCTTCCACTCCAGAAATCATATGGAATGCCATTTATCAATTTAGTTGGTACTTGGTTTAGTATGTGTGCCTCTGTTTGTAACGCATATCCCAAAAAGGATAATGGAAGACTTGCATAACTCGTTATTGATCTCACTATGTCTAACAAGGTGTGGCTCCTCCTTTCACTTACACCATTCCATTGAGGTGTGTAAGGAGGAGTGAGTTGGGATAGGATCCCAAACTCTCGTAAGTAATCAATGAATTACTTATTAAGATATTCCCCACCTCATTTTGAGCGGAGTTTCTTAATCTTCTTACCAAGCTGATTTTAAACTTCATTCATATATTCCTTGAACTTATCAAAGGAATCTGACTAATACATCATTAAGTAGATATATACATATCTACTAAAATAATTAGTAAAAGTTATGAAGTACGAGTACCCACCCCATGCTTCGACTGGAAATAGTCCACACACATTGGTATGAACCAATTCAAAAAGCTCTTTAGCCCTTTCACCTTTCCCATCAAATGGGGCTTTGGTCATTTTACCTTGTAAACATGCATGTAATACGCCAAGTGGTTTTAGTTCAAAAGATTCTAAATATCCATCTTAATGTAACTTTGTCAAGAATTTCTCAGTTACATAACCTAGATGATGATGCCAAAGTTGGGTATGGTATGAGTCAGGTGAAGTATCTTTGTCATCAATTTCCATTACTTGGTTTGTGTAATCCAACAGATAAAGACCGTTGTATAAATGTGCCCTACCAAAACAAATGATATCTTTATAAAAGAAGCAACATTTATTTCCAAACTTGAAAACAAATCCATCTATATCTATTATAGATATAGAAATTATGTTTTTGGTTATAGAAGGAACATAAAAACAACACTTTAACACCAAGATCAACTCAGTTGGCAACGTGAGGTGGTAGTCCCCGACAGCTACAGCAGCAAGTATGGCTCTGTTGGTTTCTCGTAGATCTACCTACCATTGATCAATCTTCATGAATATACTTGGTTCCTATATTTTTATACATATTTTAGAACCACAAGCTTTATCTAAACCCCAATTTGTAGAAATAAATAGATTGTATTCGATAACAAATTCACCTGAAGCTTACCCTTGCTTCTTAGGGTGGGTGGAGTTCTTCTTCAAGTGTCCTTTCTTGCCACATGTGAAAAAAACAGTCCCATGTTCCCTTTCCTCCCCTTTGATCTTCCTTTTCTTGGAAGGTCATGAAGAATCTTTGGGCTTAAATCTCTTCGAGTTCCCTTTCTTCTTATTCACCATAAGAAAATAAGGCTTTTCTCACTTCATATCTTTGTCCGCTTGGAGAATGAGGATAAGAAGATCAGATAGAGACTTCTCAATGTTGTTCATATTGAAATTGACAACAATGTTAGAGAAGCTATTAGGGATTTATGCGAGAATGAGATCGGTGCCCAGTTCTTCGGGGAGTTTAAACCCTAGAACCTCCAGGCGCTCAATGTAGCCAATGATCTTGACTACATGAGGCCCAACTGGGGCACCTTCTCCATGATTACTCTAAAAGAGTTCCTTAGGGATCTCAAACCTTTCCTACCTTTCTCTCTCCTGGTAAAGACCATGGACATGCTCAAGCATGCTATAAGAATCCCTGTTTTCATGAGACTTCATGAGCTCACTAGACATTGATGATAACATCAAACATTGAACGTTGACCGCATTGTTCATATGTTTCTCATAGACCAAGAAATACTCATCACATGCCTCCTTGGAACAAGGATTGGGTAATGCGGACTCCAGCATGTAAGACTTCTGTTCATGGTGCAGGATAACCTGAAGGTGTCTAAACCATTCGTGGAAGTTACTGCCGGTGAGGATGTTGTCTTTATCCAAATTGATCACATGGATATTGTGGTTTATGAGATTGTCATTTTTATTCTACAATTAAAATACCAGATCATTAGTACTTTCTTGATTACATTTTATGAGAAATAATAAATTTTATTAATTCTCCCACTATTTTATCAAGTCCCAATGGCCCTCACCATTGAACACGAAATGTGCAGTTGCCAGGACATTCTAGTGGAAATGATCTTTATTCCCCTTCACATAACCCCAAAAAAGGTTGGTCAAGATATTAGAAGGTATTTAGGTAGTCAGGTCTCTGCCAACTGTGAGCTTGCAGCTCCTTGATATGTTGAGTGGACTCCCCAATCCTGAAATCATGACTTTGGATTTCCTCAACTCTTACCTCCAATATTACACCAAGCCTAGAAAGGGATACTCCTCTTGATATAATATGGTTAAGTAAACCTGAAATCTTTCATAAGGGCTTCTTGTATAAAAGTAAGTGTCCCAAAAAGGGTTGGTCAAACACATAGTTTTGTTGAGATTTTCCCTTTCATCAAGTAACAGAAGCCTTGTTATAACTTAATATTTTATTTGAGGGATTTTTATCTCTTATGAATGAATTTCTTATTATCATTATCACAGGATTGTTAATATTAAGTGGAACTTACTTGAGTGATTAACCATGTAATGATAATATTTATGCATAAGTCTGGTTTATTTTAGTTCCATATTCCATGCTTGTTTAATTCATTAATTATATGATCGTGAAAACACATCTATAATGATAAACCATGCAACTAACAGAAATAAAATAAATTAAATGGCATGATCATGAGATTTTATAATGGTTAGTTTCTCTAGCAGTTGATAAACTAACCCTGACCTAGGGGAGAAAAAACTTGAACCTTTTGGGTTCGGGTTTACAACTTCCACCTTTCCACTGGGATTGGTTTCGTCTCGGCTTCAGCTTGAATTGCCTCCACTAGCATGGGAGTTCCATCCATTATATATATTTTTTTCACTCACATGTAGGTGAGGGGTAAAAATGGATTTTACATAAAGGAAACCTTGGGCACACAAGCCCTACATATTAATGAGGAGAAGGCTTGCGAGCCAACAAATTTAATTTAAATAAATAAATTAAAATAAACCATCCACATACAAAGGTCTTGGTCTATCTCATGATCATCCATACATGCAATGATGTTTACACATAAATAAAACTAGAATTAAATTCTTTAATAGTTCTCATTTAAGATAAATCATGCTCAAATCAATTAATTATCATATTTAATTAATCAATACTTTTTTATGAATTTCCTTAAGATTCTCATCCATAATAATTTTAAACAAATAAATTCATTTAAAATTATCTTTGTAAGTAACTTGTACCTTGGAGGTAACCTAGTGAATTCCTATTCGTAACTACCTAATGAGTAGAAATGAACATTACACAGATGTTAAATTAAACAAATATATATAAAACACCTATCACGTGTTGTGCCTCAGATTTATGTATGCACGTTGGTACACATCTCAAGGGTTTGTATAATATAATAATAAATTTTAATAAATATGTGTAATTTGGATGAGTACATGACGTTTATTTCTAACTACACGACGTGTAGTATTTTTCAACGTCTATCTGAAGTACATTCCTGGGGAAACACCGTGTGACTGTACTTCATAAATATTCAGAGTACACGACGTGTCTGGTGGGCCACACACTGTATAGTTCCTCATTATACGGTCTCCATCCGGGCAAGTCGTGTATGTAGTACACGGTCCAACCCTAACCTGAAGGGACTACACACCGTGTCCATTATCCCATATGGCGTGTAATCTGGAAATCGCATGCAACTTGTTCCTGGTCAACACACAGAGTCATTTAAGACTTAGAAATACTCCAACACATGGATTGGTTTGGTGGACCAGTCTGATGCATTGAATATTTACTACATGATGTGTACTTCCAAATACATGCAGGGTGTTCTGGTGTTGTACATCCAGGATGCTTTGGCACCTCCGGATGAGATCCCCTATTTTATTTTAATCAAAATTAAAAGAAAAGATCATTTCTGTAAGGTGAACGATAAATGAAAGAGGAGGAATAGATCTCGAGATTTATATATGCAGAATGATTAACTTGAATTGAAACAACTAAATTATTAAATGCATAATTCATCAATGCAATAATTAAATAATTATAAAATATGATTTAACCCCTCTGATACCACTTGAAGGTTCCGGGCGCAGTGGAAGTGTGGTTGCGATGACAGCCAATTTGGATTTTTACCATAATCAATTATTATTCCGGGATCAATACGATGATGAATGCCAGTCTCCACAGAATATAATCAAAGATTCAGATAAAGAAAAAAAGAGTCCTGAAACCTTTAGAGAATATCTTGCACACCATGTTTATAATTAATTTAATTAATTTCATAAATAAAAATAATACCGGTGTCTTTGGTATTTTTATTCGTTGATGATGTTGATCATCTGGATTGACCCTTTCAGATTATCTCATTGCGGTTATAAGGATCCATACTAGAATTCCTCTAGCTGTGATTCACATGTGCTTTGATGGCCTCTGATCGACACCGCTCATTCTCTAGATGCTAGCACGGCAAAGCGAGTGTCTTGTGTCGGTCGTTCTTGATCTCTTGTTCTTCGGTCTTGAAGAATGTCTCTCGTTCTTGGGAGGGGAGAGAATAGTATTCGAGAGAGAAATTATTTGGCTCAACAATTATCAATTCACCAGGTATGTGGTGTGGTGTATGGAACAATAGGGGTACTTTCCTATTTATATACATAGAATTTTAGTTAAAATATTTAATTTCATAGCAACAATTAAATAAATTCATGAACTTAGAGAAAACCCATGCATTTAATAATAATACTGTGTCGTTATTTATAGTTAACCATCTTATGCAAAATGGAATTATAAATAAAATTCTACGTCATAAAATAATAGCAGCGTTATTTTGATTTGTGCCAACTATTTAACTAATTATTTACCGTCTTGAAAATAATTATTTTACTACCAGACCAACCTTGGTCTACTCGAACTCCACTTCCATTTATTGAACACTTGAATAAATAAATAAATAATTTATTCTCTTAAAAAAACATTTTACTTACAAACTAGTTAATAAATATTTATTAAATGTTAAATAAAATAAATAAATATATTTAATTTAATTTATGCAATAATCTTAACTTGAATAAAATTATTCCACGGTCTTGAGAATAATATTTATTTCATTAATTAAATTCAAATAGAATTTAACCGAGACCACCAAGAACACTGGGTGTGTGACTCAATAGGATTCTTTCTCTTTGGCATTAGGCGGACTTACCTAAAGTCCAAGAGTATTGTCTAGCAATGAGTCAAGGCTCCTGTTAGGTCCACAAGGATGAATACCCTGAGAGGGGGGATAAATCAGGGTATGAATAATTAAAATTAATGCCCGTTATGATCTTGTTTCGCTGTTAAGAAAAACAATCTTATCTCTCTTTCCTGTTGCACAATATAAAAAGAATGTAAAGTAAGAACAGGACACATCTATTTTACTTGGTTCACCGCTAAGGGCTACATCCAAGGAGCATACACCGATAGGTTACCGGTCATACCAAATTCCACTATACTTCACTAGCTGTGGATTACAATGTTTGGATACAGTCACTCTGTCCCAGGCTCACTGCCTTTGCAAGGTTTAGGGTCAGCTCACTTCTTTCCCAAGGGTCACTCCCTATTTCTCTCTCTCTGGCTCACTGCCGGTGGAGAGGATCACCAACTTCCTCTTCCTAAACTCACCACTCTGGAAGGGAATCCACTCACAGTTTATAGACCTATAGGTCTCTTCATTTTCATGAAATAATGCATCTTCAATTGCTGATAGATGCTCTATTGAAGTCCAACTTTCATCCACTGATGAATACCACTTTTCCTCTTAACCACTGGGCAATTCACTTTGGAAACACCTTCACGAAGCACCCTACATCTCGCGAAGCTCAAACAAGCCTTCGCGAAGCTCCTGCCTTTCTGTGAAGCTCTCTCACGAAGCAACCTCGCAAAGAACTCCCACGAAGCTCAAGTCATTGCAGAGAAACTTCCCTCGCGAATCTCACTGAGCCAACGTGGGGCTCGCAGGTTTCTCGGAGCTACAATAGCCGCCACGAAGCTCCTCTTTCGCGAAGAACACTGGCTCCATGAACCACCTTCGCAAAACGAGAGAAAATGATCTTCTCTAAAAATTCTCTCTTCTTCTCTTGAGGGGATCGACCTCTATTTATAGGAAATTCCACCGACCCTCGAACATTCCGCGCGAAGTCAACACCACGTCATCGCCAATCACGTAGCTCTGAAGTTTCTGCCGGAATACTGTCCAAATCGCGAAGAACCTCGGCAATTTTCGGATCGCAGAGCTCGTCGTAATCACGGAGCATCCCGTAAATTCCTTCGCGCCTTCGCCGCAAAGCTCCCTCACAATTCCCTTCATCGCCATGAAGCTCCCTTGCAAACCCTTCACCACCGCGATGTGCTTCAGCCTCTTCTATTCGCGAAGATCGTCGTAATCGCGAAGCATCACCGCCTCCATTATTCTGGTCTTCCTGAATTCCAAACCATGCATCCAATCTTTGCGAAATTCTTTCCTTTTCCATATTAAATTATAATCTTCATGGAAATCCTATTTTTGCGAAGCTCACCAAACTCCAAATTTTGGACCCCAAAAATTTGGCAAACACTGGGAAACGACGCCACCTTGTACTTCTCTTTCATACCGCCTCTAGATCGTCCTTTCCTTTGTCATCATTATTTTTCAACATTAATTGTCAACAACTTCTCGGGAACTTGACAATTCTCCATGGAAACCTGCTTTGTCAACAAACACAATCAACCCAAAAATACTGCAATGTTACCTTGAGGGATTTTTTCCCAATAGCTCCCAAGATAAAGAACGTAAATTCTCAACAAATACATCCACATACAAATTCTCACTATGTAATAATATCTCTTTTTCGCAATATCTCATCAAGCAGGTTTCATAATTGTGTCATCAAATTTTATGCTTGATACGTGGTTCTTTGACTACCTGAAATAAACTCTTCGTTACACCATGGCCATGGAATTTCACACGATGGTTCTATTTCAATAAAAGGGGTGAAATATAGACTTCCATAAATAGAAGGGATAAATCCTTCCTCGACTTATCCATTAATAACATGTCACTCATGATGCACCCAACGTACCCTACTTCCCGCCAACTGTCTGCGTGACGGTTTTCGTCAGCAAATATAAGTGTGTAAGTTGTGACACATATTAATGATAATATTAAAGTCTAAGGATCATTACACATGCTCATATATAGAAATATCTGATGAAACCAAAACATGCAGAATTCCTACTAGCGGGTATGTTCTCATAATCTTTTATCTTGGAGATTACCAAGTGAGAACTTCATGAGAGGAAGTCTCATATGCTTACGAATAATCGTACCTGATGGTCTTCATGATATTTGTCACATCATAGCATGTCATCCAACTTTAGAACTATATTTAAGAACCTTTTTATAGAATTTCATGTTTCTCATCATAATGGGTAACTTACATGACCTTATTAATGCAACAAATACTCTAGAACATTATTAAATTTTAGCCATAAAGAACAATGAAAAATATGTAATAATAAAATAAATATCCATGTAATCAAAGTAAATCCACTTGGTTATAGGACACCAACTCTTACACATGTATACATTCCATGTATCATTTTATCGAAGAAGATCACTTTTAGAAGGCGGTAGTTCACAATTCCACAAATGATGTTATCATATTTACAAAAAATTGAAATCATAACGTTATGTGTTGAATAAAAATTAATTAATCAGAGATAAATTAAAAATATTATATATATCATATATAAATATCGTGTCCATAATAATTTCAAACCATGACAGGTGGTAAAGGAAAAATGAACGACATAATTTTTTGAGGCGGTCATTCGTCGTACAAATAAACAGTAAGTTAGTTACCAATTAGCTAGAAGTGTGTGTAAGTGTAGATAAACAATTAATATAAAAATTTATTAGTAGATTTAGGATAATTTTTTGTTATATAATCATGGAATAAGATGATTTCATGGGGTGTATAATAGAAATAAAACTAAAGAGCTTGAGGAAAAATGTTACCTCTTCATGGTGTAACTCTTTTTTGTTTGCATCAAAGGGATTCCTTAGATGGATTTATTCCCTAAGGGAGGATTATAGGATTAGTAAAGGGATTATTATGAGATATTTGGGTAGATATTAGTCAAAAAAAATTCTTGAGAGGTGTCTGTAAGTAGGAGGGGTGAGTGCCTTTTTATAGTGGAAGAGGAGTGGCACTCTTGTAAATTTTTGGAAAGAGAATTACACCCACGTTTAATCCATTTAAATTGGATCTATTAATGTTAACAATTTTATCTAAGGTGTTATAGGGTCTAAATATGTCTATCCAATGGATTTTGGACAAGTTTATAGGTAATTTTGGGCCTTAAGTTTAAGGTTTAGTCCTTTTTAAGCTAATTTTCCTCTTAATCATTGTAATTAATTTTAATTACTTTTAATAATATTTTTTGTAAAAAATATAATTTGATCATATTATAAATTATAAATTATGTTAATTTAAAATTTTTAATCCATTTTTCCAAATTATGATCACATATGTGGTATAAATTAATTGAAAATTAATCCTGTAGAGAGAAGGCAGTGTTGGTTTTTAAAGTAAAAGCATCCAAAAATATTCAAAAGTTTTATGTCCAATTTCAAAGTGGAATTGATTATAATGAGAAAAATTGGATTAATTAATAAATCATTGATCATATTAAACTTTAAAACAAATTCAAAATATAATTTATCCTTATAAATAAATAAGAAGAAAAATAAGTTTTGAATTAAAATTTAGTATTTTCTACTATTCATAAAAAATGAAACTTCACAAATAAATACAAAAAATTCACCATAGAATAATTTTTATGTTTTTATTTATAATATAAAGTTTATTTAGAAATATATAATCTATAAATTTCCAAAAAAAAGATTTTAAATAGACTCTCCATTAAAAGGTGTTAAAACAACCTTTATAAAAATATTGATTATAAAGAAAAATATTGAGTTTGTACTTATCTTATGTTAATAAAATCTTTTGGATGAATGTAAAAAATATTTTATTGAATATATAATATATATTAAATAAATTAAAAACACTTAATAATTGTAATTTATTTATTTATTTAGGATAAAACATCATTGTTGGTATAAAAATGGTTTTCTATAAAAATATTCCCTTTATATTCAACTGGGTTTTATATTCATTTTTAATTAATTTGTAACCAATGAATTAATTTTATATATTTAGGAACCATATATATTCATAATTTATTAAATAATATTGTTAAAATATAATTTTAATGGCTAGGTTAAGTCTTATTATATAAAATAATTGTATTTTAATAATATATTGTTTCTTAGTAAAACTCAAAATTATGTGTAATGCAAGTCATTGAAGAAACTCATTATTGTCTGTGAAACATGATAACTCATTATCAAATGCATCATGATCTATATAATGGGTTAATTTAAAATTTAAAATTTATTAAAAATTCGTGGGATATTATATTCTCGTACGGACTTGGTGTTGCATGTCATACACGTTGTCGAATATAATATTCTTATTTAAGAATTTTATGGCGTTACATTATCTCTACCATAAATAAATTACATCCTCACAATTTAAAATTGATCTTGGTAATATATTTTTTGATATTTAATATGTTTAGATGCCACAAAGTGATAAGGATTCATAATAAATCCTCTTAAAAAGAGAGAATGTGAAGTAAAAAATTTCACATGGAATAGCATATAACTAGGTCTCTGAGTAGGAGATCATTAGTGGAATATAGATATATTTTCAAGGACGAATAGAATAAATATTTATAGGGGTGATTGAGTTTATCAATAAAAAAAGTGCATCATAAATGGAAATATTATGGCCTCAAATCTATAAAGTTATAATGATTTAGAAGACTTTTGGTTCAAAAAAATAAGGTATTAGGACAAAAAAATTAAGATCATTTTCCTCATGTTGAGAAATTCATTTACTACCTAAGAACATAAGGAAATTTAATTACATGATAAATTTTAATTTCATATGAACAATTACATATTTTTTTGTGCTTTGATCAAATTATAATTCATCCCTTACTTTAAGAAATTGGTATCCAAAAATTAACTTTGATCCCTAAAGCACTAAAAGAAACATTTTACAGATCCTAAGGCCCATAAAAGAGTGAAAAGTATTTACATTCATCTCAAACTATTCTCCAAATATAATATGGTCAAGACATTAATCTCCAAGACTAAAAATTTACACAACTGGTTCATCATTAATATTTATTCATGAAATTGTTAAAAAAACAATGACATATTAACTAGTAAATTGTGTAGGTCAGTCGTTGGCATTAAACGCTTATAATCCGTCAGACATGGGTTCAAGTATCAGATCCTTTCTAGACTCAATATTTTTTCACCCGGTATATAGGTTGTTCATTTCTAAAATCATATTAATTTAATTCCCAAAATAAATCCGATGGACAAATTTGAAGTAAGGTTAATAAATAAACAGCCTTTTAACTAAGGTTTTCAATATAACCAAAATACATAAATATTACATCTATTTCAGTCAAACATAGGACTCTCCTTGGTCTATGGATTAACTTATTTCATTCATTGTCACTATCTATTCAAATATTTTATAACGGTTTGTAAAGTAAATGTCAATTATCCTAAACATATCCCATGAGAGTGTCAAACTAGGTGCGCAGAAAGGCATGTTTTTATGTGATAGGTTACGCCGATCAAGGACCAACACAACTTGTTAGAGTCATTACTCCTAGGTTCATCTTTTCTATAACCACATTCAGTAGTATTATCCTGATAGAGATGTATTTCTAGGAAAACTACATAATCTCTATCTAACCAAAATTTTAGGATTTTCTACTCTAGTTATCCAAAAATTATATCTTAGGGATATATTCTATAATATATAATTTTCTAAATCTAGTTTCCAAGGTTTCTAATAAACTTCCTATAATACTAACTATATTGAAATGACCCCAGAAAGCCCGGAGTCATTTTCTACCACCATTACATGGGTATGATTACAAGGAATCAAGCCTCGAAGGACCTAAGAGTGTAGTAGTCTTGGTAAATAAGATACATACATGAGTCTTATATTACCAAGGAATACAATAATTAAAACATATTTTTTTAGGATAAAATTATTCTATTTGGTATATTCCTGTATGTATTTCATAATACATTTATTGGATTCTTGGGGAAAAGAAAAAAATAAGGGTGATCTAAAATTCTTAATAAGGTTAAATTCTAGAAGAAGAAATAATTAATCAATGATGATAATAAATATGTAATTTTAATTAAGTGAACTTGAATTCCATGTAATCAATAAAATAAAAAAAAGGAAGTTCATGAACAATATGAAAAGGTAATAAACTGGAAACACATGTCCTTCAAAAACTAGATAAGGAAAATTCAATATGGAAAGGTAAGAAACTGAAATACATGTCATTTAATCAATGAACAGAGAATGAAATTCATCTGTAGATATATCAATCCAAAATATCAAGGATAAATAATTACTAAATTAAAATCAATTTAATGATTAATTATTGGGCATCATGTATCTGGAACATGAACCACTATACTGTCATGATCTATCCTCAAGATATTTTATGTCTGGGGGTAAAAACCCATCTATTCTACTTGGAAAGAAACTTTATGGGTTGTTTACAACTAATTTTTTATCATTAGACTATTTATTCATCTAGGGGCTATATAATGTTCAATCCCAACTTGTTACTGCATGTCCGAAGAATTCCTCACATATTAAACAATTGATTTAATTCAAAAAGGATTTTCCATATAAAATATACATATTAAATAAATTATATTCATTTATCATTATTTCTTCAAATAATCAAATAACTTTCAAATTAAACACCGTATGAAATATGGTATATGGTTCAGGAAATAATCAAATCCATGAAAATGATATGGATATCTAGGGGGAAATCAATGTCAAATGACTAGAGGAAATTGAATATTTCAAGGAAATTAAAAGGAATAAAATAAGTGAATTTCAATATTATCCTTGTCCAAATCATTCATAAATTTTATAGAGGATTAATAAGGATTTTATCAATACAACATATCCCAATTTAAGTAAAAATAATGAGTTATTGTCATTGATGAATAGAAATATAATAAAAATATATTTTAAAAAAAATATTAATGAAAATATCCTTTTCTTGGAAAAACTATTTATTTGAAAATAACTTTTAAAAACATTTTATTTAAAAATTAACTTTTTAATGATGAAAATGAATATCTAAATAAATAACGGTAGGTAAATACATACATTTCCTATGCGGTAAAAAGAACATTCCTTGTTCATAGTAAAAATGTTGAAAAGATTCCTTGTTCATAAAGTGATAAGAATATTCCCTTAAAAACATTGGTAAAAGACAAAAGGGTTAAAATTTATTTAAAAAATAATTTTTTAAAGGTTAAAAAAAATTAAAACCTTTTTAGAAAATAGGGTTTTTTTGAAGAAAACTGGTTCTCCTGCTAAAGAGATAAACAAAGTCAGGTTTTCTAAAAAACATTTTCAGTGCCACATAATGAAAATTGGTACAAATACTAGAAAAAGATCAAGAATAACCATAGGAGAGGGAAATTAAAGGATTTATTGAAAAATGGTCATATAATTTCCCTGAATTTAAATACCTTTTAAATATCATTAAAATTATTCCTCATAAAAAACAATTAACCATTCCAAAGTATATCATACCACTTTGAAACATTCTAAATCATAAGACTCATGAAGGAATAAAATTAAATGAAAGTATTAAATAACATTAAATATAAATGTATTAATGATATAATATATCAAAAGGTGTATTTTATACACCACATAAAATAATTAATTGGTTAATATGACATCTATCTCACATATGTAACAGGTGAGATGAAAATCTCATATATTGAGTCTAACTTTTCTAGTGTATCTTTATATTCCTGAATAAAAAAAATATATTAATTATTTACTTTATTAAAAACCTTTTAAATTTTAATCATTTATTAAATTTCACTTTTACTATATTTTATAAAACTACTTAAACAATTATGTTTTCATCGGGTGTTTTGACTAAATTCAGTTTATGTGTCAACAACTACTATGGTAGGTAAACTATGGCCCAAGGGGTCATTATATAACATCTACAGAATAATATTAATGAAATAATTATAAAATTTATACATAAATTATACTCTTAAAACCAATAATTAAATATGGTTATGAAAACTTAACCAACATTATAATCATAGAAATGGTAGTTCGTACGTACACATGAGTAACGTTCCCATTTTTCAATGGTCGTTATGAAAATATATTAAGTAACATTAATATTTAAAGATTAATAATTATATCAAAATTACATTATTATTTAATCATATATAATTATAAATATAATTTTTGTGAATTAAAATGAATCACATCATGTTGAGGAGGCTGTAGTCCACACGTCCGCGACCGACGTTGTCACTTTTTTTAAGTTTGTGAAACAGTAATATAGAAAATGATATATATTATATTTATATAAATGTGATTATTTTATTAATATCATATATATGTTTTTTATTTCATATATTTTTAATTAGAACCATATTTTATGCATTTCATGCATCGTGTGATTGAATCGCATCGCTTTTAGGAGGCGGTAGTCCACACTTCCACAAACGATGAAAGTGTATTTACAGAAAATGGAAAGTATAGGGGTATGCATTGTATAAAAATTAAATAAGTATAAAGTCATTATAAATATTATATATATAATATATAAACATAATTTTCTTCCTAATTCCCAACCATGGGTGGTGGTAAATGAAAAATGAATGACATCATTTTGTGAGGTGGTATTTCATTGTACACATAAATGGTAAGTTCATTTCCCATTAGATGGAAGTGTGTGTAAGTGAAGGTAGAACACTTAAAATAAAAAAATATAAGTATAATTAAGATACTGTATTTTTTATATGATTATGAAATAATTATAATTGAGTGGGTGGACAATGAGAATAAAACTAAAGAGCTTGAGGAAAGATGTTACCTCTCCTTTAGGTAACTCCATTTGGTTAACACCAAAGGGATTCTTAGAATGGATTTCTTCAAAAATGAAGGATTATAAGATGAGTGTAGGGATTTTGAGGATCTATTTTTGTATATATTTTTCAATAAAAAGTGAATTTGTAGGATTGAGTAATTGGAAGGGTGGGTACCTTTAATAGTGGAGGAGGATTAACACTCTTGTAAACTTTTGGAAATGGAATTCCACCCACATTTTTTCAATTTCATGTGGATCCAATAATTTTTAAAATTAGATAAAAGGTAATATATGCTATAAATATATCTATATAATTTATTTTAGAGATGTTTATAGGTCATTTTGGTCCATGAGATTAAATTTTAGTCCATTGTCAAGTTAATTTTCCTCTTAATCAATGTAATTAATTGTAATTACATTCACTAATATTTTTGGTCAAAAACTAAGGTGAACGTATTATATATTATAATTTATTCTTATTCCAAATATTTAATCCATTTTTTTAAATTCTAATCACCTAATTGGAAGAGATTAATTTAAAATTAATCTCATATATGAGACAGGAGTGCGAGTTTTTAAAGTAAAAACATCCAAAACAATTATAAGTTTTTATATACAATTTAAAATTGAAATTGAATCTAATGAAATAAATTGGATTAATTATTACAAAAATATTATTAAAATTTAAAACTAATTTAATATATAATTTTACCTTATAAATAAATTATAATAATAATTAAATTTTAATGAAAATTTAGTTTTTTTCATTATCAATCAAAAATGAAACATCAAAGAAAAATACAAACAATTTAGCGTAACCAAATTTTTATGATTATATTTAAAATTTGAATTTTTTTTACATATATAATCTCTAAAAGTTACAAAAACATATTTAAAATAGGTTCTCCATTAAAATACTGTAAAACTACCTTTATAAAATTATTTATTTTTATGAGAAATATTGGGTTTATTTTTATCATATTATTATCAAATCTATTGAATTAATGTCAAAAATATTTGATTCAATATAATATATATATATATATTAATTTCACTAACTAAATTTAATTAATTAAATTTATTAGTATAAAATAACTTTGTGGGTATAAAAATAGTTTTCTATAAAATCATTCTCTTTATATTCAATTTGTTATTATATTCATTTATAATTAATTTTTAACCAATGAATTCATTTTTTATTTTTTTAAACCATATATTTTTCTAGGTTAGTCAATACTATTCATAACCACTAATTTTAATTGCTATTTTATATATTATTATATTAAATAATAATATTTTAATAATATTTTGTTGCTCAGTAAAACTTGGTATTACGTGTACAGAATGTCATAGAAGAAGCTCATTGTTGTGTGTGACACATTATAACTTAGTATCACATTAATTTCAAGATATATAATGGGTAAATTTAACATTTTAAATATATTTTAAAGTCATGGGATATGATACTCTCTTATGATCTTACTGCTCTGTGTCGTACGCACTATCAAATACAATGTTCTTACTTAAGAATTTTGGGGTGTTGCATTCTCCCCACCATAAATAAATTATGTCCACCCAATTTAAACTCGATCTTGGAAATATATTGTTTGATATTTTCTATGTTGAGATTCTACATCAAGAGAAGGGTTTATAATAAATACTCTAGAAAAGAGATAATGGGAAGTACAAATTTCACAAGGAATAATATAAAACCAGGTCTCTAAGTTGGAGATCATTAGTGGAAACTAGAGATACATACATTGAGGAACGGAATACATATTTATAGGGGATATTGAGGTCATAAATCAAAAAAAAGTGGATTATAAATGGAAAGATGAGGTCCTTAAATCTATAAATCTGTGATGATTTATAATACCAATGGTTCCACATAAATTAATGTATATATACCACATTTTTTTAAGATTCTTTTCCTCCTGTTGAGAAATTAATTTAATGCCTAATAATATAAGAAAATTTACATATATGATATGTTTTAATTTCATATAAAAAATTACATATTTTTCTTGTAATTCAATCAAATTATATTTCTTCCCTTACTTCAAGAAATGGGTGTCCAAAAATTAACTTTGATGCTGAAAGCACTAAAATAAACATTTAATGGGTCTTAAGAAAAATAAAACTGTGAAAAGTATTTAAATTTGTCTTAAACTATTATCTAAAGCTAATATAGTTCATGAATTAATCTTTAAACCTAAAAATTTTCACTATTGGTTCATAATTAATATTTATTCATCAAAATTTTCAACTAAAATATTTTTATATTAACCCAGACATTAAGTAGTTCAATGGTTAGTGTTAAACCATTATTATACTTAAGTCATGGGTTCAAGTCTTGTGGCCCTGATGGACTCAATTTATTTTCACTCAGTATATAGGTTTTCCTTTTCTAAAACCATGTTAATATAATTCCAAAAATAAATATAATGGGCATTCTTTAAATAAAGTTAATTACTAAATATCCTTTTAGCAAAGGTTTTCAATACAACCTCAATACATAAATACTAAATATGTTTTATTCTAACATAGGTATTTCCTTAATTTATGGTTTAACCTAGATCATTCATTTTCACTATCAACATAAACCCTTTATAATGTTTTTTTAATTCAAATATGAATTATCCTGATTCTATCCCCTAAGAGTATCAAACCTGGTGTATAGTAAGGCTCATTGTCGTGTACCAGGTTATGCTAAGTCAAGAATGATACACCTTGTTGGAGTTGTTTCTCTTGGGTACATATTTTTCAGAACCACTTCCACTTTTAGTATCCCTAGAGGGATGTATTTCTAGGAAAACATCATAATATCTATCTAACTAAAACTTTAGTGTATTATTATATACTTAACATGAAATTCTATCTTGGGGATATGTTCTCTAATCTAATGATTTCTGAATATATTTTCAAAATTTTCTACTAAAATTCCTTTGATACCAACATTAGTGACCTATACTCAGAAAGCTAATATCTTGGGTCTACTACCATTACATTGGCATGATTACAAGGAATAAAATCTTAAAGACCCATAGATTTTATTAGTCCGGGTGAAACAGATACATAAATGAGTCATATATTGCAAATTAATACACTAATTGAAACATATTTTTTTTTTATTTTGAGTATAATTGTATTCCATCTAGTATATCCCTAAATATCTTTCAAAGTATGCTTCTTGGATTACTCGGGAAAGGACAAAAATAAGGGTGAGCTCAAATACTTAGTACAGGTAAAGTATAGAGGAAGAAATAATGAATCAATGAGAGTAATCATTATGCCATGGTAAATAACTAAACACAAATACCATGTAATAAAAAAATTATAAGGAAGTCCATAAACAATTTGGAGAGGTAATAAACTAGAATCACATGCCATTTAAATAATTAGATAAGGAAAAATCAATTTTGCAAGGTAAGAAACTGAAATACATTCCAATTAATCAATGAACTGAGAATGAAATGCATCCATAGATATATCGTCTCAAAATATCATGGATAAATAATAACAGAATCAAAATGAAGGTAGTTCTTAATTATTTGATGTCATGTATCTGGCACATGAACCAATATATCATCAAGATCTATCCTCAAGATAGTTTAAGTATGTGGGTAGAAACCCATCTATTCATCTTGGAAACAAAATCAAAGGGTTTCATTCCAACTAATTTCATCTCATGAGTCTAATGATGGATCGAGGGGCTGTATAAAGTTTACGATCCACCATCACTACATTTAAAAAGAATTCCTCACATATCCAATAATCAATTTAATTCAAAAAATTGTGCCTTATCAAATATCTATATTAAATAAAGGATATATAGTTGTCAATATTCCACAAATAATTAAATAACAAGGAACTAAACATCATAAAAAAATGTTATATGGTTCAAGTAATAACCATATCCATGAAAATTGATGTGGGTATTTAGGAGAAATTCAATGTCAAATGATCATATGAAATTGAATATTTCAAGGCGACTAAAAGTAATGAATGAAGTGAATATCAATAATATCATTGTCCAAATCAATAATAAACCATCCATATAATAAATAATTATGGTATCAATAAAATATATCTCAATTGGACTAAAAATAAAGGGCTTTTGTCATTGATGAATAGAAATACTATAAAAAGATCTATGAAAAACATTCTTTAGTAAAAAATATTTTTATTTGAAAAAACTTTTCTTTTAAAATAACTTTTAAAAATATTTGATTTTAAAAGTAATCTTTTAAACATGAAAAGTATGAATCGAAGAAATGATTATGGGTAAATTCTTACATGTCGTATAAGGTAAAAAGAACATTCCTTTTACAGGGTAAAAATTTTAGAAAAATTCCTTGTCTAGAAAGAGATAAGAAGATTCATTTAAAAATATTGGTAAAAGAAAAAAGGTGTAAAATTTTATTTAATATATAATTTCAGAAATGGTTAAAATTTATTTGAAAACCTTTTTAGAAAATAGGGTTTTTATAATAAAATATGTTCTTTGACTAAAGAGAGAAATAAGGTTGGGTTTTATTAAAAACCTTTTCTAAAACATTTTGGCTGCCAAAGAGTATAAAATGGTATGAATACTGTAAAAGGTCTTGAATAACAATTTTAGAGGAAAATTAAAGGGTTTATTGAACAATTATCATATAAATGTTTTTAATGGAAATACCTTTGAAACATATTTTGAATTATTCTTGAGGAAACTAATCTTTAAACATTCCAAAGTGTCCCATACCACTTTGAAAATTTTTAAATCATAATCCTCATGAAGTAATTTCATTAAATTTGATTTGTAAATACCATGAAATATAAAATTATTAATTATATTTTATATTAAAATCAGTAGTGGATACACTACACAGAAAGAGTAAGTGGTTAATATGAAATTTTTCTCATAGATGTTAAAAGTGAGAAGAAAGTACCTTACCTTGAGTATGAGTTGTCTCATGAATATTTATATTCGTGAATCATAAAATTAGGTTAATTATTTAATTAATTTATAAATTTTTTATTTTTATCATTACTTTTATTTCACTTATTACCATTTTTTACACAAATACTTAAAAATTATGTTTGTGTTGGGTGTTTTGATAAAATTCGGTTTAGGTGTCAAAAACAAATTTGGTAGGAAAACTATGGTCAAAGGGTTCTTTATATAACATCTATAGAATAATAATCATGATATAATTATATTATTTATACATAAATTATACTTTTAAAACCTATCATTAAATATGGTTATGAAAAATGAACCAATGTTTCCATCATAGAGATGGTAGGTCATACGTTTTCCTGAGTAACGCTCTCATTTTATAATAATCATTATGGAAAGAAGTTAAGTTGAATTAATCTATCCAAAATTATAATTATAACATAAATACCATATTATTAAATCATATATAATTATATATATATTTTTTTTATGTAAAAGTAATCACATCATGTGGAGGAGTTGGTAGTCCACACATCCATAAACAACGTTATCACTTTTTAAGTTTGTGAAAGGGTAAAATTTAAAATGATATATATTATATTTAAAGAAATTTAATTATTTAATTAATATAATATAGCTATTTTTTATTTCATATATTTTTAATTAAAACCATCCTTTATACATTACATGTATTATTTGATCTAATTACTTCAATTTTATGAGGCGGTAGTCCATACTTCCACAAATGATGTTATCGTATTTACACAAAATGGAAAGCATAAGGGTATATCTTGTATAAAAATTGTAAAAGTATAAATAAATTATTAATATTATATATATAATATATATATATATAGTTTTTATATCATAATTTCCAACTATGGTAGGTGGAAAAGGAAAAACAAATGACATCTTTTTGTGAGGTGGTAGTTCTCCGTACACATAAACAATAAGTTTGTTACCCATTATATGAAAGTGTGTGTAAGCGTAGTTCAAACCCTTTACAAAAAATGGTATAATTATATTTAGGATAGTATTTTTATTTTATAATCATGGAATAAGTATATTTTTAGGTTGGGTAATGCAAATAAAACTAAAGAGCTTGAGGAAAGATGTTACCTCTCATTTGGGTAACTCCTTTTGGTTTGCATTAAAGGGATTCCTTGGATGTATTTATGCACCAAAAGAGGATTATAAGATGTGATAAAGGGTTTTTAGGAGCTATTTGGGTAGATATTTTTCAATCTGAAGTTTCTTTAGAGGTGTGATGAAGTGGGAGGGTTGACTACCTTTTTATAGTGGGGGAGCAGTGGCACTCTAGTAAATTTTTGGGAATGGAATTACACTCCCATTTTTCCCATTTAACGTGGCTCTGATTATGGTAAAAAGTTTATAAAAGGGATTATTGGGTCTAAATATGGCCATACAATGGATTTTGGACAATATTTTAGGTCATTTTGTGCCTTAAGTTTAAGTTTTAGTCCTTTGTTAATCTAATTTTTCTTATAATCATTGTAATTAATGTTAATTACTATCACTAGTAATTTTTGTCAAAAAATAAGTTAAACGTATTAGATATTATAAATTATGATTATTAAAAATATTTAGTCATGTTTTTAAAATTACAATCATAGAATTTGCATATATTAATTTAAAACTAATCTCACGAACAGGATGACAATGTGGGTTTTTAAAGTAATAACATCCAAAAGTTTGCTAAGTTTTTATATCCAATTTGAAATTAAAATGGATTCCAATGACCTATATTGGATTAATGAATAAAAAAGGATCTTAATAAACTTTAAAACTGATTTTAAATATAATTAACCTTACAAATAAATTATAAAAAAAAATAGTTCCCTATTCATCAAAAAAAATAAAATATCATAAAAAAATAGAAAAAAAATCACACTAACATAATTTTTTTTAAAATTTAAAATATTAGTTTTATTTTTACATATATAATCTATAAAATTTTAAAACATTGGATTTAAAATAGGTTCTTTGTTAAAAAGCAGTAAAAATGCCTTTATAAAAATATTTATTTTTATACGAAATATTAGGTTTGTTTTTATCTTATGATTATCAAATATTTTGAATAAGTGTCAAAAATATTTGATTTAATATAATATATATATATATATCATTAATTCACTTACAAATTTTAATAAATTTAATTTACTAGGATCTAACAGCTTTGTGGGAATAAAAATAGTTTTATATAAAAACATTCTCTTTATATTCAATTGGTTCTTATATCCATTTCTAATTTATTTGTATCCAATGATTGCATTTTGTATTTTTTTTAAACATATATTTTCCTAAGTTACTTAATACTATTAAAAACATCTAATTTTAATGACCAGGTTGAGTTTTATTATATTAAATAATAATATTTTAATAATATATCATTCCTTATTAAAACTCAATATTGTGGGTAACACAAGTCATCGAAGAAACTTGTTGTTGCTTGTGACACACACTAACTAAGTATCAAATGTATTTAAATATATTTAATGGGTTAATTTAACATTTTAAATATAATATAAAGTATTATGATATTATATTCCCTTATGTTCATGGTATTGTGTGTCATACATGCAATCAAATACAATATTCTTAATAATTTTTGGTTGTTACAATATCTTAATGTTATTGTCATGTTCTCATGACTTTATGCTCATGGTTCTACTTAAGTATATCCATTTGTACCATTACTAATAATCTGAGGTCACCCTTTCATATGTTTCCTTTCCCCAAGCTATGAATATATTTATTATATTTGATGTGTTTAATAAGGTTTATACCATAAATAACATAGTGGGAGATAATGTAGTTTTTTTATAAATGAGTTTTTAAAACCATTTTCTAAAGGTGCAAAACAATAATGATCATTTGGAATATATTTTTTTAATAAAATAAATATTATTCTATTAGGATGTAATATTTATGTATAAAAATCCAGGGTTTCTATAGTTGGTATCAAATGAAAGGTTTTTTCAACCCTTGGAGACTAGGATGATAAAAATTTAAGGTTAATTCTAAGGACTAGTTAAAGTTTAGGAAAATGTCATGGAATTTTGGAAAAGGATTGAGTGAGTGGTTTCCTAGAAACACATATCTATCTAGATACTACAAGTGTATGGGTCTCTATAATACATGTACCTAGGGTTAACAACCTTGAAACTCCGTATTGAACTATACTCAATTGGGAATTGGTTCATGACAATGGGCCTTGTTTCACACCTAGTTTGACACCCTTGGGGAATATTCTTTACAAATTCAAAAACTATTTACTAACCATCATAGAGGATTTAAATAGAATATGACTATGAATAACCTTGGATGAACCTTTGGTTTCATAGATTAAATAATAATTTTTCATGATTTAGATATCCTATAAGTGATTTTTCATGATTATGTGGTTCCCCACTATAAAAGTGTTAGAGTTGGTGCCATAAAACCAAATTAATTATACTTTATGATAAAATTTGATTCATTTTATTAATATTAATAAAATACTTATTACATCATTATTGTTGTTATTCTTTGTATAGAATGTGATAATATCATAATAATAGTGGTTGCACTTAAAGTTCATATCAGTTCTCTGTTATAATGAGAGCCTGGAAGTACTACGACAATATTCTTGAATATATGTTCTATAGTCAGATGATATCATTTTAGGGACACAAATGATATAGCTTATCATGGGTGGATACTCATAGGACATTTAGGAACCTTCTCATGGTGTACACCGTTGGTAACATTCATGATGGATATTATGGGAATGAGACCGACCAATAGTAAATCCATATTTATATATGTTAATGGATGATCCTATTTAAAAATTTATGTATTGGTCCTTATAATTTAAGATTATTATTAACGATTATTATGAGTCAAACACTTATATGTACTGACAAAAACCCATTATGATAGATGTTCGCAGTGAGGTAGGATATGTTGGGTGCGTCACGAGTAATATTGCATTAATGATTAATGTGAGAAAGTATTTATCCCTTATGTTCTTTAATGGAAGTTAATATCTTAAGAACTTTGATGGAAATAATATAGCCTAAATAAATTTATTTACATGGTGTTCTATAAGAAATTTATATTACCAGAAATTCAAATAAAGACACATCAAGCACATAGGTTGATGGCACCGACATGGAATCTACTTGATTTAAGATATCATGATTAAGTGATTATATTACATGGTAAGCATCTATATGAGGTGATATTATATTGTAGCATTAACTTCTTTCTCTATGGGTTCCTTGGTGTGTTGATAGATTTTATCCTTGTACTTTATGTTTCTTTGCCTAATGCCACTGAGAAAGAGGCCTAGAGGGTCACACACTAAGTGTATCTAGAATTTCAGTTAAATAATATATTACTATTTATTATTTAACAGGTTAAGTAAATATTATTCCCTCGCGTGATTTAATAATTATTCATGTATACTTGAACGAATTTATTACATCACTAATTATTCAAGAGAATATATATTATGATCAGAATATTTAATAAATATTTATTTTTTGATTAGTGAATAGAATACTTATTTATTTATTAGTGAATAATGCAATTATATTTATATAATAAACAATAGACATTTTTCAAGGTGTGATAAATATTGTTAAGTAATGGAGGACTACTTTTAATGGTCTTATTTGAAATAATAATATTATTTAATTAAATAATATTTAATTATAATTTGAAAGTTTATTTTATGTCAAGAAATAATAATATTACTATTATTATCTCACTTGTGGTTTTTTGAGGATTAAATAAAAAATTAAGGGCACTTATGTAATTAATTTATTTTAATTCTAGAAATATAAATACCTGATTATTTTATTCTATCAAGAGATAATTTAGTTGTGCACAAAGAATCTTAGAGGATCCCCTCAAGCCTAGAGAGCTCCTATCTCTAAGAACGCTCCCAATAATGGTGAGAAATACTCCTCCTCTAGATTAAGGATAAGGCATTGGAAGTGATTCTTGAGGTCATCAAGGAGGATGACGCCAGCTCAAGGACCTTCTATGCTACCACATAGAGACTCCTTTATCTATGTATAAAGATTCCTAGAACATGTGTGGATCACCGCTAGAGGAAATCTATAATTGGTATCTACAACACCACAATGGTGCACTGCAGATCTGTTGCCAGATTCATCAATGAAGAAAAAATTCCTTAGGGGTAATTTTTTATCTAATTAAATTAATTATAAACAATATGTTCTCTGGTTCTGGTATGATTAATATTTTATATATTTTATTCAATTCTATTGATCACGGTGAATAAACATCATATAGATCTTGGATTGATCATCGACCATGAAAAAAAAGAAATGTTGGGCAGTGCCCATCGCATGTTTCCACTATGCCTGGAACCTAAAAGTGGTATTAGAGCGGTAACATATTTATTTATAATTATTTCAAAATCATTACTGTTTTAAGAATTTAAAATTTAGTTTATCAATTCAATTTTAATCATTCTTTTAAAATGAATTTTGAGATCTATTTCTGAACAAGGTATTTTTATAACCTTTTAACCAAGCAAAAAAATAATGTTTTTTACCTCATATGACATGTATAGATTTACCCACCATCATTTTGTGAAGATTCCTATACATGTTTAAAATATTATATTTTAAATAGAAAGTTTTCAAATGTTATTTTCATAGAAAATGTTTTTCAAAATATAAATATATTTTCCTTAAGAATTTTTTTAAATTATATTTTTATATTATTTTTATTAATCAATGATAATAACCCTTTATTTTTACTCCACTTGGGATATGTTGTATTGATACCGTCCTTATTCCTTATCTATATGGTTTATTATTAATTTACACAATGATTCTATTGACATTCATTTCCTTTATTCATTTTAGTTCCCTTGAAATATTCAATTTCCTATGATCATTTAACATTAAATTTACCAAAAATATCCTTATAATTTTTAATGGATATGATTATTTATTTAACCTATACCATTTTTCATATGGTTTTTACTTTTAAAGTTATTATATTATTTGCAAAAAATATTGACAAATCTATATCCTTTATTTAATATGGATATTTGATAAGGTGCATTATTTTTTAATTAGATCAATTTTTGGATATACGAGGAATTATTTGAGAATGTAGTGAAGGGTGAGGCCTATAATATATATAGCCCCTTGATACATCAACAGTCTTATGAGATACAATTATTTGGTGATAAACTTTCTAGTTTATTTCCAAGAAGGATAGATGGGTTTCTGCCCACAGACTCAAACTGTCTTGGGGATAGATATTGATATTATAGTGGTTTATGTGCCAGATACATAACATACAATAATTAATAATTTCCTTCATTTTGAATTAGTTATTATTTATCCATTATATTTTGTGTAGACATATCTATGGATGCATTCCATTCTTAGTTTATTGATTAAATAGAATGTATTTTAGTTCTTACATCACAGTATTGATTTTTCCTTGTCTAGATATTTTAATGGCCTCTGTTTCCATTTTTTTACCTTGTTTTATTGTTTATGAACTACCTTCATAGTTTTTTGATTACATGGTATGTGTATTTAGTTATTTACAATTCCAAAATTATAATTATCATTGATTTATTATTGCTTCAACTATAATTTACCCTTAATGAGCAATTTAAATCAAACTTTTTTTGTTTCTTTTCCCCATAAATCCAAGAATCATATTATAAAAGATATACAGGGATATACTATAAGGAATAAAGTTATCCTAAAAAGAAAAAAAATTTGTATTTAGTGTATTAATTTTTAATACAAGACTCATGTATATGTCTATTTTACCAATATTACTAAACTCTTCCTTCAGGATTTTATTCCTAATAAGCATGCCAATTTAATGGTAGTAGAGATCAGATCTGGGATTTCTGGAATTAGTTAACTATTAAAATCATAACCTATATATGAAAGATAATAATCTTGAGTCATGGAATAAATATTGGTAGTCATAAGAAATTAATCATAAAGGAATCAAATACCATAATATATGGTAGAATTTCATAGGTATAAGAAATGGAATTGTTGCAAAGACACAAATATATAAAATTGTTTTCATGGAAGTTTAGGCTCAATTCCAAGGCTATCTTAGTGAAATGAGTTCACTCTCCAAACCACCTTATTAGTAAAGGTTAACTCTCATTACCATCTTATCAGTAAAAGTACCTTATTGAAATGGGTTCACTCCCCATTACAGCCATGTATTTCTTATTAGGTATAAATATTTACCTAATTAATTAGAGGGGGATATAGGTCCCACCCATCACATAATGAAATCATACATATGTGTGCCACAATATCATAAAAACTCATCATATCATAACCCATTTAATGAAATGGGTATCATAAACATTTCAAGATATCTTAAAAAATGGAAAAGAGGTAGGTTTCACAATCATTTCATTATAGCATAACCCATGAAAATAAGCGGCATTTTATAGACATATAACCCATGAAAGATAAAAAAAATTCATAAAAATAATTATATCAAAAAATAATCCATTTACAGAAATATTATTGATGGTACCCTTGGTTTATATTACCATTAATGCATTAATAACACCAAAAAAATGTTAACATATATGTAAAATAATTTTGAAATATCATTTAAAACATATCTTGAGGAAAACATCAATCCTTATTTGAAAATTATTTTTACAACATAAAATTTTTATGAAAACCTTTTTCTTTGTAAACCACTTAAAAAACAAATTTCCAAAATTTTAGAAAAAATATTATTTATAAATAACCTTATAAACATGAAAATGAAACTTCAAATAAATGATGGTCCTGACAGTAGTTAAATTTGTACATTTCATATATGTTAAATGAATATTCCTTTTTCACTATAATTTTTTTAGAAAATTTCTTTCATCAAAAAATGATATGAAAACTCATTTAAAAATACTATTAAAAAATGTGTAAATATTTCTTGAATAAATAATTTTGAGAAGGTTAAAAACACTTCCAAAAATATTTTTATAAAACATTTTTTTAAAGAAAAAATATTTCTAACCAAAGAGAGAAATAAATTGGGATTCTCTTAAAAACATTTTCTTAATTATATTAAGTATAAAAAAGAGGTAAAATGGGACCATTAATTTAATATATCATTATTAAACAAAGGATAATATAATTCATGATAATTATTTGGATATAGATGATAATATTTCATCAATGGAATCATAATCATAAACAATCCCTATAAACAATGATACTATACAAATAAACTCTTAACACTTTGGAAACTTTGAATCATAAAACCCATTAAAGAACAATTTAAAATGAAGCATAAAATATAATGAGGATAAAAAAATTCAATAAATTACATGTAAATGGTTATATATATACATATTATGAAATAAAATAGGTGCATAACATAACGTACGTCTCAAAGAAGACAAATTGATATAAAAAACCCCTTACTACATTGGTAGCATTTTAACCCTAAACCTCGTGAAAGAGAAATAATAAAATGGATATATAAATACAAAAACTTATTACTATAATAATCAAACAATACATCCATGGGTATTATAAACAACATGTGTTGGTCTCCTCACTCTCTGGTTCTGGCATGATTAATTTTGCCTATCTTTGATTCAATTCTATTGATCGCGGTGAATAAACATCATACAGATCTTGGATTGATCATCGACTATGAAAAAAAAGCAATGTTGGGCACTAACCGTCGCTTTTATCCACTATTCCTGGAACCTACAAGTGGTATCAGGGTGAAAACATGATTATTTATAATTATTTAAAAATAATTACTCATTTATACATTTATAATTTAGTTTATAAATTCAATTTTAATCATTCTTTTAAACTGAATTGTGAGATCTATTTCCTAAACTTATCCTTATGGTTTTAACTAATGTTTTCTTAACCTAATCCCCAAAAATAACTAAAATAGTCCCAAAAAACAATTAAACCTTACCCTGATATAAATTGAGGCGCCTCTAAACTGCAATTTAGAGTTCATTTCTTAAAACACATAGTTTATGTACCATCCTCAATATCAACTTAGACATTATTATCCTTTGAGGACATTTGGGATATGTCGATGGGTGAATTTTCGAAGATATATGGGATAAGAATATTGTTTTGTGCAAGTCATGTGAATATTATATTGATTTCATTATGAGAGATGATAATACATGCCTTTATAGTATATGTATTAGTCATTTTAGTATGTACATGTCCATTCCCTTCAATCTGAGAATTCCCAATATAGTGTGAAGGAATTTATTTTTCCCAAAATTTCATTCTGAAGTATGTATGGTCATTTTATATACCCAGTGATTCCATTTGGGTTTATAAACCTCTATTGTTATTTATAGAACTTATGATTAAGATCTTCTACAAGTACCTTAACTATGTCATTACAGTTTTGTTGTATAATATCCTTGTCAATTACAACGTTAAATAGTATCATGACCATCACCTAAGGATTGATTTCAGAATAATACAGAACCACTAACTCTAGGATAAACAATAAAAATTATTATAAATACAAAATTAATGACATTGAAATAATTGATTCCATACCCAAATTTTTGTTTTTTATTTTAATATCTTGGTTATAATTTTGGATATGATTAAATCATTATCTATGTTAGAGGACCAAGAATTACAAGTGAAAACATGTATGGAAAACAAAACGGGTTTTATCCAAAACATAACATTAACATGTAATTGTTAATAAACGGATAATATAAAGTCATAATTAAATCATATATGGTATTTTATATATGAAAATGGTTCTTTTATAGATCTATAATAAAATTAAATTTATTATACATTAGGTTTGAATGAGTACGATGAGAGTCAATACTTAAGGTAATGGATTTTCCCTTGACTTTTATTTTCTATGAGACACAAGCCATGTTCACCACCTATTTCCTATATGTGGTGTTTATAATACCCATGGATGTATTTTTTGATTATTATACTAATAATTATTGGTATTTATATATCCATTTTATTATTTCTCTTTCACAGGGTTCAAGGTTAAAATTCTACCAATGGAGTATGGGGGTTTTTTATATCAATTTGTCTTCTTTGAGACGTACATTATGTTATGCGCCAATATTCTTTTTTGATGTGTATATATAAAACCTTTTACATGTAATATATTGAATTTTTTTATCCTCATTATATTTTTTTTCATTTTATATTGTTCCTTAATGGGTTTTATGATTCAAATATTCCAAAGTGTTAAGAGTTCATTTATATAGTCTCATCGTTTATAGGAATTATTTATGATTATAATTTCATTGATGAAATATTATCATATATATCCTAAGAATTATCATGAATTATATTATCATATGTTTAATAATGATATATTCAATTAATGGTCATGTTTTCCAACTTTTTGATACTTAATATAATTAAGAATTTTTTTAAGAAAATACAAATTTATTTTTCTCTTCGGTCGAAAATATGTTTTCTTTAAAAAAATGTTTTATAAAAATATATTCGAAAGTGTTTTTAACCTTCTAAAAATGATTTATTCAAGAAATATTTACACATTTTTTTAAAGTATTTTCAAAATAATTTTCTTATCATTTTTCGATCAAATAAATTTTCTAAAAAAATTATAGTGAAAAAAGAATATTCATTTAACATGTAAGACATGTATGAATTTAACTGTTGTCATGACCATAATTTATTTGATGCTTCATTTTCATGTTTATAAGGTTATTTATAAAGAAATTTTTTTTTCTAAAATGCTGGAAATTAGTTTTTTAAGTGTTTTACAAAGAAAGAGGTTTTCAAAAAAAAATTGTGTTGTAAAAATAATTTTCAAAGCAGAAATGATGTTTTACTCATGATATGTTTTAAATGATATTTCAAAATTATTTTCCATATAGGTTAACTTTTTTGTGTTATTCATGCCTTAATGGTAATATGAACCAAGGGTACCATCAATAATATTTCTCTAAATGGATTATTTTTAATATAATGATGTTTATTAAAAATTTTGATCTTTCGTGGGTTATATGTCCATAAAAACCTGCTTATTTTCATGGGTTATGCTATGATGAAATTATTATGAAACCTGCCTATTTTATTTATTTTATTATGTATGGAAATTTTTATGATACCCATTTTATTTCATGGGTTTTTCTATGATGAGTTTTTAGGATATTATGGCACATATATGTATGATTTCCTTATGTGATGGGTGGTACCTATATCCCCCTCTAATTAATTAGGTAAAGATTTGTACCTCATGATAAATACATGGATATAATGGAGAATGAACCTAGTATAATAAGGCACTTTTACTGATAAGATGGGAAAGGGAGTGAACCTTTACTGATAAGGTTGTTTGGGGAGTGAAATAATTCCACTAAGATGGCCTTGTAAGTGATCCTTAACTACTATGAAAATAATTTCATATATTTGTGTCTTTCTAACAATTCTATTTCTTATACCTATGTTATTCTCACATGGATTATAGTATTTGATTCCATTATAATTAATGTCTTATTACTACCAATATTTATGCCATGACTCAATATTATTATCTTTCATTTATAGGTTATGATCTTTTTAGTGAACTGGTCCTAGAAATCTTAGATATGATCTCAACTATGATTAAATTAGCATGCTTATTAGGAATCAAATCCTGAAGGAAGAGTTTATTAATCTTGTTAAACCAGATATATACATGAGTATTGTATGAAAAATTAATACACTAACTACAAAAAAAAATTCTTTTGAGGATAACTCTATTCTATATAGTATATCCCTGTATATCTTTTATAGTGTGATTCTCGGATTATGGGGAAAGGAAACAAAAAAAATGATGATTTCAATTGCTCATTAAGGGTAAATTATAGCGAAAGAAATAATGAATCAATGACAATAATAATTATGGAATTTTTAATAACTAAACACGCATACTATGTAATCAACAAACTGATAAGCTAGTTCATAAACCATACATCAAGGTAAGAAACTGGAAACACATGCCATTCAAATAGCTAGATAAGGAAAAATCAATATGGTAATGTAAGAACTGAAATAAATTCTATTTAATCAATAAACTGATAATGAAATGCATCCATAGATATATCGAAATAAAATATCATGTATAAATAATTACTAATTCAAAATGAATGAAATTCTTAATTATTGTACGTTATGTATCTAGCACATGAACCACTATACTATCAATATCTATCCTCAAGACAGCTTGAGTCTGTGGGTAGAAACTTATCTATCCTTCTTGGAAATAAAATAGAAAGTTTATCACCAACTGATTTCATCTCATTAGACTTCCGATTTATCAAAGGGATATATATATTACAGGCCTCTCCCTTCACTATATTCCCAAACCATTCCTCATATATTGAAAAAATCGATCTAATTCAAAAATAATGTACCTTATCAAATATCCTTATTAAATAAAGGATACAAATTTATTAATATTTTTTGCAAATAATAAAATAAATTTCAAATTAAACACTATATGATAAATGGTATACTATTCCAGCAATAATCATATCCATTAAAAAGTATAAGGATATTTAGGGTAAATTCAATTTCAAATGATCATATGAAATTGAATATTTAAAGGGAACAAAAATGAATGAAGGAAATGAATTTCGATAGCATCTTTGTCCAAATAAATCATAAACCATCTAGATAAATAATAAGGATGCTATCAATAAAACTCATCCCAAGTGGATTAAAAATAATGTGTTATTGTCATTGGTTAATAAAAATACTGTAAAAATATCATTTAAAAACATTCTTGAGGAAAATATCATTCTATTTTGAAAAACATTTTCTTTGAAAATCACTTTTGAAATATTTCTCTTTAAAATATAATATTTTAAACATGTATAGGAATATTCACAAAATGATGGTGGGTAAATCTATACATTTCATATGAGGTAAACATTCTTTTTTTATGGAAAAAAGGGTATAAAAATACCTTGTTCAGAAAGAGACGATAAGATTCCATGAAAAACATTGGTAAAATATAAAATGTGTAAAAGTATATTTAAAATATCACTTTTTAAAGGATAAAATCATTTTTAGAAATATTTTATTAAATTATGTTTTTAAAAGAAAATATTTTATCTAACTAAATAGATAAATAAAGTCGGGTTTTCTTTAAAATATTTTTTAAAAAATTTTGAGTACAAAATAGTTATAAATTGTTACTAATACTAGTAAAAGCTCATTAATAACAATAGGGGATGAAAATTAATGTTTTATTGAATAATTTTCATATAATTTCCTTTAATGTAAATACCTTTTAAAGATCATTGAAATTATTATTGAGTAAAATAATCTTTAAACATTTCAAAGTGTCATATACCGCTTTAAAATATTTTAAATCATAAGACTCATGAAAAAATGAAATTAAATGAAATTTTTAAATACCATAAAATATATAATTATTAATTATTTAATATATCAAAAAGGTTAAACAGATACACCACACAAAATAAGTAATTAGTGAAAATTACATTTGTCTCACATATGTAAAAAGTGAGATGAAAACCCATTACCTTGAGTCTGACTTGTATCGTGTGTCTTTATATTAGAGAATAATAAACTTATTTTCAATAATTTAATTTATTCAAAACCTTTTTTATGTTTATAATTACTTTTATTTCACTTTTTACCATGTTTTAAACACCACCTTTGATAATTAATTTTATGTCGGGTGTTTTGACCAGATTTGGTTTGTGTGTCAAAAAAACATTGGTAGGTCAACATTGCTTAAAGGGCTAATTATATAACATCTATAAAAATGTAATCGTGAAATAATTATAATATTTATACATAAATTATACTTTTAAAACCAATAATTTTATATGGTTAGAAAAAATTAACAAACATTATAATCATGGAGGGGGTAGGTCGTACATACATATGAGTACCATTCCCATTTTTCAATGATCATTACAGAAAGAAGGTAAGTAAAATTAATCATTAAAAAATGTTAATTATATCATAAATTCAATATTATTTAATAATATATATTTATAAATATGATTTTTATGATTTAAAATAAATCTCATCATGTTGAGGAGGTGGTAGTTCATACGTCCACAAACGATGTTTTCACTTTTAAAGTGTATGAAAGGGTAATAAAGAAAATGATGTATAATATATTTACAGAAAGTTAATTATGTAATTAATATAATATATATGTTTTTTATAAGATATATTTTTAAATGAAAACATACTTTATACAATCCATGTATCGTTTGATTGAATAAAATCACTTTTAGAAGGCGGTAGTTCACACTTCCACAAACGATGTTATCATATTTACGCAATGTAAATCATAACATTATGTGTTGATTAAAAATTAAATAATCATAGAGAAACTAAAAATGTTATATATATCATATATAAATATCATTTCAATAATAATTCCAGCCATGATAGGTGGTAAAAGAAAAAATGAACAATATCGTTTTTTGAGGCGGTCATTCACCGTACAAATAAATGGTAAGTTAGTTACACATTAGATTGAAGTGTGTGTACATGTACGTAAAAACAATTGATATAAAAATATCTAAGTATATTTAGGATATGTTTTTTTGTTATATAATCAGGTAATAAGATGATTTCATGTGGTGGATAATAGAAATAAAACTAAAGAGCTTGAGGAAAGATGTTACCTTTTCATTGGGTAACTCTTTTTGGTTTTCACTAAAGGGATTACTTAGATGGATTTATTACCAAAGGGAGGATTCTAAGATTAAGGAAGGGATTATGATTAGATATTTGGGTAGATATTAGCCATGAAAAATTTTCTTGAGAGGGGTGATTAAGTGGGAGAGGTGAGCACCCTTTTATAGTGGAAGAGGAGTGGCACTCTTGTAAATTTTTTGAAAGAGAATTACACCCACGTTTTTCCTTTGAAATTGGATCTATTAATGTTTTCAATTTTATAAAAGGATTTATAGGGTCTAAATATCTCTATAAAATGTATTTTGGACAAGTTTATAGGTCATTGTTTGCCTTAAGATTAAGGTTTAATCCTTTTTTAAGCTAATTGTCCACTTAATCATTATAATTAATTTTAATTACTGTTAATAATATTTTTTGGTAAAAAATATAATTTTATCTTATTATAAAATATAAATTATGCTAATTCAAAATTTCAAATCCAATTTTTCAAATTATGATCACACATGTGGTATAAATTAATTGAAAATTAATATTTTAGATGGACGGCACTACAGGTTTTAAAACTAAAAGAGTCCAAAAATATTCTAAATTTTTATATCCAATTTCCAAGTGAAATTGATTATAATGAGATTAATTAGATTAATTAATAAAAAAATTATCTTATTAAACTTTAAAACAAATTCAAAATATAATTTAACCTTATAAATAAATAATAAGAAAAATAAGTTATGAATTAAAATTCAGTATTTTCTACTATTCATAAAAAATGAAACTTCACAAATAAATACCAAATCACCATAGATTAATTTTTATGTTTTTATTTCAAATATGAAGTTTATTTTGACATATATAATCTATAAATTTCCAAAAAAATGGATTTTAAATAGACTCCCCATTAAAAGGTGGTAAAACAACCTTTATAAAAATATTGATTATAATGTGAAATATTTATTTTTTACTAATCATATGTTTATAAAATCTATTGGATGAATGTCAAAACTATTTTATTTAATATAATATATATATATATATATTAAATAAATAACACTCCCTAATTTTAATTAATTTAATTTTTTAGGATAAAACAGCTTTGTGGGTATAAAAATGGTTTTCTATAAAAATATTCCCTTTATATTAAATTGGGTCTTATATTCATTTTTAATTAATTTGTAACAAATAAATTGATTTTATATTTGTGTGAACCATATGTTTTCATAATTTAGTAAATTTTATTCTTAACCTCAAATTTTAATGGCTAGGTTAAGTCTTGTTATATAAAATAATAATATTTTAATAATATATTGTTTCTTGGTAAAACTCAAAATTATGTGTAACACAAGTCATTGAAGAAACTCATTGTTGTGTGTGACACATGATAACTCATTATCACATGCATTGTGATCTATATAATTGGTTAATTTAAAATTTAAAATTTATTATAAATTTTTGGGATATTATATTCCCATACGAGCTTGGTGATGCATGTTATACACGCTATCGAATACAATATTCTTATTTAAGAGGTTTGGGGCGTTACATTATCTCCATGTTAAATAAATTACATCCTCACAATTTAAAATTGATCTTGGTAATATATTTTTTGATATATCCTATGTTTAGATGCCACAGCATGAGAAGGATTTGTAATAAATCCTCTTATAAAGAGAGAATGTGAAGTAAAAAATGTCACATGTAATAGCATATAACTATGTCTCTAAGTAGAAGATCATTAGTGGAATGTAGAGATATTTTCAGATAGGAATAGCGTAAATATTTATAAGGGTGATTTAGTTCATCAATCACAAACAAGTGAATAATAAATGGAAATATTATGGCCTCAAATCTATAAATTTTTAATGATTTAGAAGACTATCAGTTCAAAAAAAATATGGTATTAGGGAAAAAATTAAGATCATTTTCCCCATGTTGATAAATTCATTTACTACCTAATAATATAAGGAAATTTAATTACATAATACATTTTAATTTCATACGAAAAAATTCCATATTTTGGTTATGCTTTGATCAAATTATAATTCATCTCTTACTTCAAGAAATGGGTATCCAAAAATTAACTTTGATCCCTAAAGCACGAAAATAAACATTTTACGGATCATAAGGCCCATAAAAGATTGAAAAGTATTAACATTTGTCTCAAACTACTATCCAAGAATAATATGGTTAAGACATTAATCTCCAAACCTAAAAATTTACACTACTGGTTCATAATTAATATCTATTCATGAAATTGTTAAAAATAATGACATATTAACCAGTACAATGTGTAGCTCAGTGGTTGGCATTAAACACTTATCATCCTTCGATCATGGGTTCAACTCCCAAAGCCTTTCTAGACTCAATAGTTTGTCACCTGGTATACAAGTTTTCTATTTCTAAAATAATATTAATATAATTCCCAAAATAAATCTAGTGGACATATTTGAAATAAGGTTAATCACTAAACAGCCTTTTAACTAAGGTTTTCAATACAACTAAAATATATAAATATTACATCTATTTCATTCAAACATAGGACATTCCTTGGTCTAAGGATTAAATTATGTCATTAGTTGCCACTATCTATTCAAATCTTTCAAAATGGTTTGTAAAGAAAATGTGAATTATTCTAAACATATCCCTCGATAGTGTCAAACTAGGTTCATAGTAAGGCATGTTTTCATGTTCCAGATTATGCTGAGCCAGGACCAACACACCTTGTTAGATTCATTACTCCTAGGTGCATCTTTTCCATAACCACATACACTTGTATTATCTCGATAGGGATATATTTCTAGGAAAGATATATAATCTATATCTAACAAACATTTTAGGGTTTTCTGATCTAGTTATCCTCAAATTATAACTCAGGGATATATTCTATAATATATAATTTTCCAAATCTACATTCCAAGGATTCTAATAAAATTCTTGTGATACCAACTATAGTGACCTGACCCTAGAAAGCCTGGAGTTAGTTTCTACTACCATTACATTGGCATGATTACAAGGAATCAAGTCCCGAAAGACCGAAGAGTGTAATAGTCATGGTAAACAAGATACATACATCAGTTTTGTATAACCAATGAATACAATAATAAAAACATATTTTTTTAGTATAACTTTATTCTATCTGGTATATTCCTTTATATCTTTCATAATACATTTATTAGATTCTTGGGGAAAATAAAAAAAAGGGTGATCTCAAATTTTTAGTAAGGTTAAAGTATAGAGGAAGAAATAATGAATCAATGAGAATAATAAATACATAATGTTAAATAAGTGAGCATGCATTTCATGTAATCAATAAAATAAAAAAGGAATTTCATGAACAATATGGAAAGGTAATAAACTAGAAACACTTGTCCTTCATAAAACTAGATAAGGAAAACTCAATATGGAAATGTAAGAAACTGAAATACATGCCATTTAATCAATGAACTGAGAATTAAATTCATCCAAAGATATATCAATACAAAATATTATGGATAAATAATTATCAAATCAAAATCAAGCTAATGATTAATTATTAAGCATCATGTATCTGGCACATGAACCACTATACTGTCAAGATCTATCCTCAAGATAGTTTAAGTCTGTGGGTATAAACCCATCTATTCTACTTGGAAACAAACATTAAGGGTTTTTTTCCACCTAATATAATATCATGAGACAACTTATGCATCAAGGGGTGATATAATGTTTAGGCCCCACCTGTCAATGTATGTCCAAATAATTCCTCACATATTGAATAATAGATTTAATTCAAAAATGATGTTCCTTATAAAATATCTATATTAAATAAATTATATTTATTTATCATTATTTATTAAAATAATAAAATAAATTTCAAAGTAAACACCATATGAAAAATGGTATATGGTTCAGGAAATAATCTAATCCATGAAAAATGATATGGATATTTAGGGGATATTCAATGTCAAAAGACTAGAGGAAATTGAATATTTCAAGGGAATTAAAACGAAACAAGGAATTGAATTTCAATATTACCCTTGTCCAAATCAATCATAAATAATATAGAATAGGAAGAAAGATGTTATCAATACAACATATCCCAATTTAAGTAAAAATAATGGGTTATTATCATTGATGAATAGAAATACAGTAAAAATATCATTAAAAACAATTAATGAAAATATCTTTTTGTTTGTAAAAACATTTTCTTTGAAAATAACTTTTGAAAACATTTTCCATAAAATTTAACCTTTTTATAATGAAAATGAATATCTAAATAAATGATGGTAGGTAAATCCATATATTCCATACGAGGTAAAAAGAACATTCCTTTTTCTTAGTAAAAAGGTTGGAAAAATTCCTTGTTCATAAAGTGATAAGAATATTCCTTTAAAACATTGGTAAAATATAAAAGAGTAAAAATTTAAATTAACAAATAATTTTTGAGAGGTTAAAAACATTTTTTAAAACATTTTTAGAAAATAGGGTTTTTTGAAGAAAATAGTTTCTCCGGCTAAATAGATAAACAAATTCAGGTTTTCTTAAAAACATTTTGAGTGCCACATAGTGTAAAATGGTAAAAATACAAGAAAAAGTTCATGAATAACCATATGAGAGGGAAATTAAAAGTTTTATTGAACAATGGTAACATAATTTCCTTGAATTTAAATACCTTTTAGGATCATTAAAATTATTCCCAAGTAAAATAATCTTTAAACATTCCAAAGTATATCATACCACTTTGAAAAATTTTAATTCATAAGACTCATGAAGGAATAAAATTAAATTAAAGTATTAAATATCATTAAATATAAATGGATTAATGATATAATATATCAAAATGGGTAGTATATACACTAAAAAAAATAATTAAGTGGTTAATACGACATCTATCTTACAATGTAACAGGTGAGATGAAAATCTCATACATTGAGTCTGACTTGTCTAGTGTGTCTTTATATTCCAGAATAAAAAAAGTATATTAATTATTTAATTTATTAACTACCTTTTAAATTTTTATCATTTATTAAATTTCATTTTTACCATATTTTATACAACTACTTAAACAATTATGTTTTCATCAGGTGTTTTGACCAAATTTGGTTTATGTGTCAAAAACAACTTTGGTAGGTCAACTATGGCCCAAGGGGTCATTATATAACATCTACAAAATAATAATAGAAAAATAATTATAATATTTATACATAAATTATACTCTTAAAACTAATAATTAAATATGGTTATGAAAACTAAACCAACATTACAATCATGGAAATGGTAGGTTGTACGTACACATGAGTAATGTTCCCATTTTTCAACGGTCATCATGGAAAGATGTTAAGTAACATTAATATTTAAATATTAATAATTATATCATAATTATCTTATTATTTAATCAAATAAAATTATATATATAATTTTTGTGAAATAAAATGAATCGCATCATGTTGAGGAGGTGGTAGTCCACACGTCTGCGACCGACATTATCACTTTTTTTAAGTGTGTGAAAGGGTAATAAAGAAAATGGTATATATTATATTTATAGAAAGGTAATTATTTAATTAATATCTTATAAATGTTTTTTATTTCATATATTTTTAATTTAAACAATCTTTTATTCATTTTATGTATTGTGTGATCGAATCACATCGCTTTTAGGAGGCGGTAGTCCACACTTCCACAAACGATGAAATCATATTTACAGAAAATGGAAAGTATAAGGGTATGTGTTGTATAAAAATTAAATAATTATAAATTCATGATAAATATTATATATATCACATATAAAAATAATTTTCCTCATAATTCCCAACCATGAGAGGTGGTAAATGAAAAATTAATGATATCATTTTGTGAGGTGGTAGTTCGTTGTACACATAAACAGTAAGTTCATTTCCCATTAGATGGAAGTGTGTGTAAGTGAAGCTAGAACACTAAAAATAAAAATAAAAAATCTAGTATACTTAGGATACTTTATTTTTTATATGATTATAGAATAATTATAATTGATGGGGTGGATAATTTAAATAAAACTAAAGATCTTGAGTAAAGATGTTCCCTCTACTTTGGGTAACTCATTTTGGTTACCACCAAAGGGATTCCTAGGATGTATTTATTCCAAAATGAAGGATTATAAGATGAAGGTACAGATTTTGAGGAGCTATCTTTGCATATATGTTTCAATACAAATTGGCTTTAGAGTATTTAGTAAGTGGAAGGGCAGGTGCCTTTTATAGTGGAGGAGGAGTGGCACTCTTGTAAATTTTTGTAAATGGAAGTCCACCCACATTTTTTCAATTTCATGTGGATCCAATAATTTTTCAAATCAAATAAAAGGTCGTGCAGGGTATAAAAATATCTATATAATGTATTTTTGTATATTTTTATAGTTCATTTTGGTCTTTGAGATTAAATTTCAGTCCCTTGTTAAGTTAATTTTCCTCTTAATCATTGTAATTAATTTTAATTACATTCACTAATATTTTTGGTCGAAAACTAAGTTGAACATTTTATAAATTATAAATTATTATTATTCCAAATATAGAATCCATTTTTTCAAATTCTAATCACATAATTGGAAGATATATTTTAAATTTAATCTCACAGATGAGACTGTAGTGTGGGTTTTTAAAGTTAAAACATCCAAAACATTTCAATGTTTTTATATACAATTTAAAATTGAAATTGAATATAATGAAATAAATTGGAAAAATTATTACAAAAATATTAATAAAATTTAATATTAATTTAATATATAATTTAACTTTATATATAAATTATAATAAAAATTAATTTTGAATGAAAATTTAGTATGTTTCATTATTCATAAAAAAATGAAACTTCACAGAAAAATACAACAAATTCAGCCTAACCAAATTTTTATGATTATATTTAAAATATGAAGTTTATTTTTACATATATAATCTCTAAAATTTCTAAAAATCATATTTAAAATAGTTTCTCCATTAAAATACTATAAAACTACCTTTATAAAATTATTAATTTTTGTGAGAAATATTGGGTTTATTTTTATCTTATTATTATCAAATCTATTGGATGAATGTCGAAAATATTTGAATTAATATAATTTATATATATATATATATTATAGTATTATCACTAACTAAATGTAATTAATTAAATTTATTAGTATAAAATAGCTTTGTGGGCATAAAAATAGTTTTCTATAAAATCATTCTCTTTATATTCAATTTTTTATTATATTCATTTGTAATTAATTTGTAACTAATGAATTCATTTTATATTTTTTAAAACCGTATATTTTCCTAGGTTTTTCAATACTATCCATAACCACTAATTTTAATTGCTCGTTTATGTCTTATTATATTAAATAATAATATTTTAATAATATTTTGTTGCTCAGTAAAACTCGGTATTGCATGTAAAGCAAGTCATAGAAGAAGCTTGTTGTTGTGTGTAACACATTCTAACTCAGTATCTCATCCATTTAAAGCTATATAATGGGTAAATTTAACATTGAAAATATATTATCAATTCATGGGATATTATACTAATGTTCTTGCTTAAGAATTTTGGGGTGTTGCATTCTCCCCACCTTAAATAAATTGTGTCCAAGCAATTTAAACTTGATCTTGGAAATATATTTTTTGATATTTCCTATGTTGAGATTCCACAACAATTGAAGGTTTTATAATAAATACTCTAAAAAAGAGAGAATGGGAATTATAAAGGTCAAATGGAATAATATATAACTACATCTCCAAGTAGGATATCATTATTGGAAACTACATATACATACATTGAGTAATGGAATAAATATTTATAGGGGGATTTAAGTCATCAATCACAAACAAGTGGATTATAAATGTAAAGATTATGTCCTTAAATACATAAATCTGTGATGATTTAGAATACCATTGGTTCAATATAAATTAATGTATTTAGGCAACATTTTTTTAAGATCATTTTCTTCCTGTTGAGAAATTCCTTTAATTCCCAATAATATAAGAAAGTTTACTTGCATGATATGTTTTAATTTCATATGAAAAATTCCATCTTTTTTTGTACTTAGATCAAATTTTATTTCTTCCCTTACTTCAATAAATGGGTGTCCAAAAATTAACATTGATTCTAAAAGCACTAAAATAAACATTTAATGTTTCTTAAGGAAAACAAAAGAGTGAAAAGTATTTAAATTTGTCTCAAACTATTATCCAAAACTAATGTGTTTAATGTAATAATATCTAAACCTAAAAATTTTCACTACTGGTTCATCATTAATATTTATTCATCAAATTTCTCAACTAAACTATTTCCATATTAACCCAGACATTATGTAATTCAATGTTTAGTGTTAAACCCTTATTATACTTAAGTCATGGGTTCAAGTCTCGTGGACCTAATGGACTCAATTGATTTTCACTCGACATATAGTTTTTCCTTTTCTAAAAAGATATTAATATAATTCCTAAAAAAAATATAATGGGCATTCTTTAAATAAATTTAATCAATAAATATCTTTTTAACTAAGGTTTTCAATGCAACCTCAATACATAAATACTACATATGTTTTATTCTAACATAGGTATTTCCTTAGTCTATGGTTTAACCTAGGTCATTCGTTTTCACTATCAACTTAAATCCTTTATAATGTTTTGTACTTCAAATGTAAATTATCCTGATTCTATCCCCTAAGAGTATCAAACCTGGTGCACAGTAAGGCTAGTTGTCATGTACTAGGTTATACTAGGTAATGTCTTATACACCTTGTAAGATTTTTTACTCATGGGTACATATTTTTCATAACCACTTCCACTTTTAGTATCCATAAAGGTATATATATCTAGGAAAACATCATAATATCTATCTAACTGAAACTTGAGGGTGTTATTATATACTTATCATGAAAGTATATCTTGGGGATAAGTTCTCTAATCTAATGATTTCTGAATATATTTTCAAAATTTTCTACTAAACTTCATTTAATACCAACATTAGTGACATATCCTTAGAAATACGTGATCTGGGGTCTACTACAATTACATTGGCATGATTGCAAGGAATAAAATCTTGAAGAACCATAGATTTTAGTAGTCCTGGTAAAATAGATACATAAATGAGTCTTTTATTGCAAATTAATACACCAATTACAACATAATTTTGTTTTATTTTGAGGATAATTGTATTCCATCTAGTATATCCTTGTATATCTTTCATAATATGCTTCTTGGATTACTTGAGAAAAGAAAAAAATAAGGGTAAGCTCAAATACTTAGTAAGGGTAAAGTATAGAGGAAGAAATAATAAATCAATGAAAATAATAATTATGCCATGGTAAATAACTAAACACAAATACCTTGTAATCAATAAAATTAGAAGGAAGTCCACAAAAAACATGGAAAGTTAATAAACTAGAATCACATGCCATATAAATAAATAGATAAGGAAAAAATCAATACGGAAAGGTAAGAAACTGAAATACATTCCAATTAATCAATGAACTGATAATGAAATGTATCCATAGATATATCGTCTCAAAATATCATAGATAAATAATAACTGAATCAAAATAAAGGTATTTATTCATTATTATATGTCATGTATCTGGCATATGAACAAATATATCATCAAGATCTATCCTCATGATAGTTTAATATTGTGGGTAGAAACCCATCTATTCTTCTTAGAAACAAACACAAAGGATTTCTTTCCAACTAATTTTATCTCATGAGTCTACTGATGTATCGAGGGGCTATATAAAGTCTAGGATCTACCCATTAACTGAATTTCCAAAGCATTACTCACATATCGAATAATCAATTTAATTCAAAAAATGTTCCTTATAAAATATCCATATTAAATAAATGATATATTGTTATCAATATTTCCACAAATAATTAAATAACTTTGAAACTAAACATCTTATGAAAAATGGTATATGGTTCAATTAATAATCATATCCATGAAAAATGATGTGGGTATTTAAGAGAAATTCAATGTCAAATGGTCATATGAAATTGAATATTTCAAGGGGACTAAAAGTAATCAAGGAAGTGAATATGAATAATATCCTTATCCAAATCAATCATAAACCATCCATAGAAGAAATAATTATGGAATCAATACAAAATATCTCAATTGGACTAAAAATGGTTTTTTCATTGAGGAATAGAAATACTATAAAAAGATCTATGAAATACATTATTTAATAAAATATACTTTTGTTTTGAAAAAAAAATCTTTTAAAATAACTTTATAAAATATTTTATTTAAAAAGTAACATTTTAAACATGAAAAGGAAGAATAGAAGAAATTATGATGGGTAAATTATTACATGTCATGTGAGGTAAAAATAACTTTCATTTTACAAGGTAAAAAGGTTAGAAAAATGCCTTGTATAGAAAGAGAAAAGAATATTCCTCTAAAAACATTGGTAAAATTCAAAAGGTGTAAAACTTTAATTAATAAACAATTTTTTAAATTTTTATAATTTATTTGAAAACCTTTTTAGAAAATATGGTTTTTAGAAGAAAATAGGTTCTTTGACTAAAGAGAGAAATAAGGTTGGGTTTTATTAAAAACATTTTTGAAAAAATTTAGAGTACCAAGATTGGAATATGGTATTAATACTATAAAAGGTCTTGAATAAAAATATGAGATGAAAATTAAAGGTTTTATTGAACAATGGTCATATAATTTCCTTGAATGGAAATACCATTGAAATATATTTTGAATTATTCTTGAGGAAAATAATCTATAAACATTCCAAAGTGTCCCATACCACTTTGAAATATTTTTAATCATAATAATTGTGAAGTAATTTCATTAAATTACATTTTTAAATACCATGAAATATAAAATTATTAATTATATTTTATATCAAAAGAAGCAGTGGATGCACTACATAAAATAAGTAGGTGGTTAATATGAAATTTTTCTCATAGATGTCAAAAGTGAGATGAAATTACCTTACCTTGAGTCTGAGTTGTCTCGTGAATATTTATAATATTGAATCATAAAATTATGTTAATTATTTAATTAATTTATAAATTTATTATTTTTATCATTAATTTTATTTCATTTATTACCATTTTGTACACAACTACTTAAAAATTAAGTTTGTGTTGGGTGTTTTGATAAAATTCGGTTTATGTGTCAAAAAAAACTTTGGTAGGACTATTATGGTCAAAGGGTTCATTATATAACATATATATAATAATAATAATGACACAATTATAGTATTTATACATAAATTATACTTTGAAAACATATCATTAAATATAGTTATGAAAAATTATCCAATGTTTCCATCATAGAGATGGTAGCTCATACGTTTTCCTGAGTAACGCTCCCATTTTTTAATAATTGTTATGGAAAAAAGGTAAGATTCATTAATCTCTACAAAATTATAATTAAATAATAAATACCATATTATTAAATCATATATAATTATATATATAATTATTTTGATGTAAAAGGAATCAAATTGTGTCTAGGAGTTGGTGGTCCACACATCCACGAACGACGTTATCACTTTTTATGTGTGTGAAAGGGTAATAGATAAAATGATATATATTATATTTACATAAATTTAATTATATCATTAATATAATATATACGTTTTTTATTTCATATATATATAATTAAAACCATCCTTTATACATTACATGTATCATTTGATCGAATCACATCAATTTTAAGAGGCGGTAGTTCATACTTCCACAAATGATGTTATCGTATTTACACAAAATGGAAAGCATAATGGTATGTCTTGTATAAAAATTATAAAATCATAAATAAATTATTAATATTATATATATAATATATAAATAGTGTTTCCATCATAATTCCCAACCATGTGAGGTGTAAAAGGAAAAACAATTGACGTTGTTTTGTGAGGTGGTAGTTCGTCGTACGCATAAACGGTAAGTTTGTTACCCATTAGATGGAAGTGTGTATAAGCATAGTTAAAATCATTAACAAAAAAGGTATAATTATATTTAGGATAATATTTTTATTTTATAATCAAGTAATAAGTATATTTTTAGGGTGGGTAATGGAAATAAAACAAAAGAGCTTGAGGAAAGATGTTACCTCTCCTTTGGGTAACCCATTTTGGTTTGCATTAAAGGGATTCCTTGGATGTATTTATGCCCAAAACAATGATTCTAGGATGTGTTAAAGGGTTTTTAGGAGTTATTTGGGTATATATTTTTCGATCCAAAGTGTCTTTATAGATGTGAGGAAGTGGGAGGGGTGAGGACCTTTTTATAGTGGGGGAGGAGTGGCACTCTATTAAATTTTAGAAATGGAATTCGACCCCCATTTTTCCCATTTCAAGTGGCTCCAATAATTGTCAAAAGTTTATAAAATTAATTATTGGGTCTAAATATGGCCATCCAATAGGCTTTGGACAAGTTGTTAGGTCATTTTGTGCCTTAATTTTAAGGTTTACTCCTTTGTTAATCTAATTTTTCTCTTAATCGTTGTAATTAATGCTAATTACTTTCACTAGTATTTTTGGTCAAAAACTAAGTTGAATGTATTAGGAATTATATATTATTATGATTACAAATATGTAATCAAGTTTTCCAAATTCCAATCATAGAATTTTTAGAGATTAATTTAAAACTAATCCCATGGACGGGATGACAATGTGGGTTTTTAAAGTAATAACATCCAAAAGTTTGCTATGTTTTTATGTCCAATTTGAAATTAAAGTTGATTATAGTGACCTAAATTGGAATAACGAATAAAAAATTGATATTAATAAAAACTAAAACTGATTATAAATATAATTAACCTTATAAATAAATTATAAGAAAAAATAGATTTGAATTAAATTTCAATATTTTCACTATTCATCAAAAAATGAAACTTCATAAAAAATAGAAAAAAATAACACTAACATAATTTTTTTGTTTAAATTTCAAATATAAAGTTTATTTTTACATATATAATCTATAAAATTTTCAAAAATTGTATTTAAAATAGTTTCTCTGTTAAATGGCAATAAAACTGCCTTTATAAAAATATTTATTTTTATACAAAATATTAGGTTTGTTCTTATCTTATAATTATAAAATATATTGGATAAGTGTCAAAAATATTTGATTGAGTATAATATATATATATATATATCATTAATGTCACTCAATGATTTTATTAAATTTAATTTACTAGGATCGAACAGCTTTGTGGGAATAAAAATAGTTTTATATAAAAACATTCTCTTTATATTCAATTGGTTCTTATATCTATTTCTAATTGATTTGTAACCAATGAATTCATTTTGTGTCTTTGTAAAAAATATATTTTAATAAGTTACTTAATATTATTCATTACATCTAATTTTAATTACTAGGTTATGTTTAATTATATTAAAAAATAATATTTTAATAATATATTGTAGCTTAGTTAAACTCAGTATTGCATGTAACACAAGTCATCGAAGAAACTTGTTGTTGCATGTGACACACACTAACTCAGTATCAAATGTATTTAAAGATATATATAATGGGTTAATTTAAAATTTTAAATATAATATAAAGTATTAGGATATTATATTCCATTATGTGCTTAGTGTTATGTGTTATACATACTATCGAATACAATATTAAAACTTAAGAATTTCAGGGTGTTACAATCTTCTAATGTTATGATCACGTTCTCATAACCTTATGATCATGGTTCTACTTACATATCTCCTTTTTTTACCCTTACTAAGAATCCAAGGTCACCCATTCATATGTTTCCTTTCCCCAGGCTATGAATATATGTATTATATATGATGTATTTAATAAGGTTTCTGTCATAAAGAACCTAGTGGGGGATAATGTTGTTTTTTTATAAACGAGTTTTTTATAACAATTTTCTAAAGGTACAAAACTATAATGATATTTTGGAATATATTTTTTTAATAAAATAAATATTCTTCTATTAAAATTTAATATTTATGTATGAAAATACAGGGTTTCTATAGTTGGTATCAAAGTAATGGTTTTGTCAACATTTGGAGACTAGGATGATAAACATTTAAGGTTAATTCTAAGGACTGGTTAAAGTTTAAGAAAATGTCATGGAATTTTTGAAAATGATAGATCTAGTGGTTTCTTAGAAAAAAATCCCTATCAAGATACTATAGGTGTATGTGGCTCTATAATAGTTATACCTAGGGTTAAGAACATTGAAAGCTCCATATTGAACTATACTCAATTGGGAATTGGTTCATGACAACGGGCCTTGTTTCACACCTAGTTTAACACTCCTGGGGAATATGCTTTAGAAATTAACAAACTCTTTACAAACCATCATAGAGGATTTAAATAGAATATGACTATGAATAACCTTGTATGAACTAAAGGTTTCATAGATTAAATAATAATTTTTCATGATTTAGATATTCTATAAGTGATTTTTTCATGATTATGTAGTTCCCCACTATGAAAATGTGGGAGTTGGTGCCACAAAACCAAATTCTTTACACTTTATGATAAACTTTTATTCATTTTTTAAATATTAATAAACTTCTTATCAGATCATTATTGTTTTTATTCTTTGCATAGATTTTGATAATGTCCTAAGAATAGTTATCGCACTTAAAGTTCATATCAGTTCTATATTATGATGAGATCTTGGAAGTACTATGACATTATTCTTGAATATATGTCATATAGTCGGATGATATCATTTGAGGGACACAAATGATATAGTTTATCATTGATGGATACTCATATGAATTTTAGGAACCTTCTCATGGTGTACACCCTTGGTAACATTCATGATGGATATTATGAGAATGAGACCGGCCAGTAGTAAATCCATATTTATATGTCTCGATGGATGTTCCTATTTAAAAATGTGTGTGTTGGTCCTTAGACATTAAGATTTTTATTAATGATTATTATGAGTCATTCACTTATATGTATTGACAAAAAACCATGATGATGGATGTTTGCGGTGAGTTAGGATATGTTGGGTGTGTCATGAGTAATATTGCATTAATGATTAATGAGAGAAAGGATTTATACCTTATGTTATTTAATGGAATTTAATATCTCAAGAACTTTTATGGAAATGATATAGCCTAAATAAATACATTTTTGTGGTGTTCTATAGGAATGTTTTATTTCATTAAATTCAAATAAAGATACATCGTGCACATAGGTTGATGCCACCGACATAGAATCTTCTTGATTTGAGATATCATGATAAAGTGATTATATTATATGGAAAGAATCTCTATGAGGTGGTATTTCATTGTAGCATTAGATTATTTATCTATGGGTTCCTTGGTGTGTTGATAGATTCTATCTTTGTACTTTATGCTGCTTTGCCTAATGCCACTGAGAAAGAGGCCTAGAGGGCCACACACTAAGTGTATCTATAATTTCAGTTAAATAATATATTACTATTTATTATTTAACAGGTTGAATAAATATTATTCTCACATGTGGATTACTAATTATTCATGTACACTTGATCGAATGTATTTCATCACTAATTATTCGAGAGAATATATATTATGAGCAGAATATTTAATAAATATTTATTTTTTATTTAGTGAATAGAATATTTATTTATCTATTAGTGAATAATGCAATGATACTTATATAATAAAAAATAGACATTTTTCAACTTACCCATTGTATCTATTTGGGTTGATTTAGTATTGTTTTCTAAAAAGGTATATGGTAGTATGAGGTTGTGTGTACACTGTTGAAGGTTGGATCGGGTGATAGTCAAGAACTATTACTCTCTTTTGAGGATAGATGGTCTTTTCAACCAGTTTAAATGGGCTATTTTATTTTCAATGGAATTTTTTTTAACTAGTCATAATAAAATGAAGATAATAGAGGATTATATACCAAATACTTCTTTTTGGTATAGTTGTGGACACTTCAAGGTCATGGTTATGTCGTTCGGTGTCAAAGACAACAATTGTGTTCGTGGATCTCATAAACTCTATATTTCAGGAGTTCTTAGACCATTTATTAGTTTTTTACTATTAGGTCAGAACAAAAAATATAAATACATAAGATGTGGGTTGAATTGTATCCTTTTAAAAACTTGAAAAAATGTAAAAATTCATCTTGAGTTTAGAGAGATTATTTCCTTCTCCCTTAGAGATGAGTATGAATCAGAAAATAAATAATGGAAATAAAAACCCATAGTGATTTATAGTAGTTAAAGGAATATAAATCCCCTAATCAACTCCAACTATTCCCTCCTAGTGAGATTGGTGATTTTCACTAGCAGATCCTTTTCACATGGACCTCTATAACTGAGTGTAGGTAGTTAACACCCTAAAAAATGGATTTTACAGGGCCTTCTTGTTATTTTATAAGTAACTAAGATGTCCATAGCTTAGTACAAGAAGCTAACACTACCATGAAATATTATGAGTATTCAATTATTTAATATAAAATGGATTGATGAATATTTAGTTTTTGAATACAATTTTAGCTTACAGTTTCAGCAGAAACTAAAAAATGAAATGATATTCAATAAAACATAGAAACAACAATATAATCATCAATAAAAAATATACTTCCTTTAATAAGTTGTAGAGAAAACACTTAGAAAATGATCAAACATGTAAGTCTTCAAATTTTAGCTTCTATGGGTTCTTTATCGAGCTATAAAAAAGATCAACAAAGAGATGTCATATTAGTAGCATGATAATAAAATAGATAAGATTCAAAGAATGTATGTATCCAAAGTGTATCTCTTTAGATAACTATAGATGGTGTAACAATATTATTTCCAAATACTCATCTCATTTTCAAAAGAATAAACTCTCGGTATATAATAATGATCTTGACTCTCTTCCAGTCAAACAGATCAAAAAATATCACATGATAAAATATGATAATAAAACCACTCATCATGATTTTCATTTGAATTTGAATTCTTAGAAAAAATTGTAACTTACCTCAAAAATTATAATGATTTAATCCATTTAAATATATCCTTTGAATCGTTCTTTAATAGATTTTAAAGATTTAATAATTCCAGTTATACCATTTTTGAAAATGTGGAAACAATCCATAATTCAAAACTCATAGTTTGACAAGTCAAATGTAGGGTTTCTCTATGCAGCGATAAACTTCAAAAGTGCAGTAAAAAAAGTATGGTTAATTACAAAATTAGGGTTTCTAATCCATAATTTTACCATAGAAAATAGTTCTTGATCAATAATTTCACTCCAAACATAGGGTACAAAAGTATGGTTCCTTACTAAAAGTAGGGTTCACAAACCCTATATTCCTTGGAAAATGTAGGGTATAAATTTTGTTTATAGACTTATGTATAACTTCATCCAAAATATTTATATATAATAAATCAAAAAACTTACACTATATTGAAATACAAAAATCTTCCACAATGAAAATAATTGATTTAATGATCATTGTCCAGAAATTCACTTAATATAACTTCATTGGTAACACAAATGTGGGTGTTTTTTAGAACCAAAATCAAAAAGAAATTAATGAAATTTTTGGATCAAGACACACCCAAAAATCTCCCGCTTTTTTATGATAACAAAACTCATAAAAATAATACAAACCTAAAAACAAAAATGTAGGTCAAATAATTAATAATGTTGAGATATAAATGCTAGTTTTACCCAAATTTTAAAAATAAGAAATAGAATATTGTAAACATGTGAAGGAATAAATTTTAAGAAACATTATCCCAAATTTTTCAACATGTAATAATTTTAAAAAAGCATTAAAACATTATATAAAAGTTGTCTATATGCATCATATTTCCCCCATGAAAAAAAGATTCTTAAAAATAAATATTTGTTTATTTTATATTTTTTCCCATATTTCTCCCACTATTTCTCCCCCTTTTTCTAGTATCAAAAAAAATAATAAATAGATTAATACCAATTTTTATTTTTAGTGTATAATGATATTAAACTAAGAAAAAAATATATAATTAGACAACAGAACATTTTGTTATTTTAAAACAACAAATATTTACATATATATTTTTCCTTTGATTATAGATAGTATATGATAAAGGAAAAGGATTGAGTAATTGGGAAGGTTTAATGGTGAATTTTTATACTCCAGAATCTAAACTCTTTTTCCCAAAGTAGTTAGATATACTGACATTATTTATATTATTCTTTGAATATTTATCGATCTTCCTTATTTTGAAGAAGAAGAAGAAGAAAAATGACTTACCAAAAACTCTTTAAACTCATTAATATCTGATTTAGAAGTAACTTCAGGTCAAATATGCTTCATTTTACTTACCATTTACACTTTAAACATATCAAAATATTCTATTAAAATTGAGCTCCCTTGTAAAATTTGATACTTCCTTTGAAGAAAAAAAATATTTTGAAACATAATATTCTTTCAACTCTTCATAAGATTTTCTATAACTTCTAATAACTTCATGAAGTTTTACTAATTCTTATTTCATAGTATTAAACTTCAATGGTAACTCTTTGTCACCAAAAATAAACTGATTTCTACATAATAACTCATCATCATCAGACAGGGCCTTTATAGAGTGTATTCATCCTTTTTATATTTGAAAAGATTTAACCTATAGTTCCTTAAAACCAAGGATTTATATACCTTTACTATAATATTTTTCTTGAGAATCCATAATAAATTAAATTGACTATTCTCTAAACATATTAGACAAAGAATCAGGAAAATAACTATCTTTCCTATATATTTTTTTAAAAACATCATTATCATCAAATACTAAATAACTATTAAATTATTCAAATACTTAAATAGTTAGCATCTAAGAATTAAATATTTCGAATCAAGGTATATTTAGTCTCTTCATGTAGATTGGTCTAGCATCATCATAGGTCTTTTAGAATGACATTTTAAAGAAGGAATGAAAAGGTTTTATGAGCACTTAGAAAGAGTTAGGATTAAGGTTCGATGGAAGAAGAATGGATTTATTCTGATGGTTTTCAAGTGATGTTTTGGTTTCTTATGCTAATAATATGGTAAAATTATTTCATATTTTATAGTTGAAAAGCTAGTTTTATATAAGAAAATTATTACATAGTAAAAACTTTAAATAATTGAATAACACTTCTGGAAAAAAAATCAAATAGAATGAGTTTAATGAAATAAAAGATTAATTAAGAACATAGTTTTTCATTGAAATTGAATAAAACTAAATTTATTTATATGATTTTATATTAATACAAGAAATGATAAATAATCCCCCTAAATGATATATTCCTCAAGAAAACTAGTCCTAAGAAAATATATAAAACATTATTCAATGAAATGAAAAGGTATTTGAAAAGAATAAAATATTTTTAAAGTAGTTTCACATATTAAAGCATTTTATCAATTTTAACACATATCTTAATACATAATTTTAGCACATGATTTTAAATTATACCATAATTATCAAAATAGATTATAAAATCCTAAGGATAATTCATGATGTTATAAAAATAATTAAAAAATTGATTCATCGCAAAACAAATATTATGATAAAAGATTTAACAGTTTAAGAATACGGATAAAAAAATATATAGGAAAAATATAAACATTTAAACTTTTTCTACCCTATATAAAATAGTTAATTCATTTAAAAATAGAATGAAATTCTTCTTAGTTTTTATTAGTTCCAGCTTTAAGGATCTTTCCTTTTAGGTAATGAACTACTTCATATTTTATAAAAATAAAAGAAACCTTTATTTTTGAAACATCCACTAATAAATATAATAATGGAGTTCAATGAAAAATATCTTTGAAATATAAAAAATAGGTACCCTTCAATATCCATATGTTTTTGGATCCAATAGTGTTTGTAAATAAAGATTTAGGTAACTAACTCAATTTGTTTTGAGTAAATTCTTTATAAATATCTTCAGATAAAGTTTTTGAATAATGAATATTCTTAACACCCGAAAATTGAGGTTTTCTAAAATAACAGTCATTATCATAATGTCTATTTATACTTAAATGAAAATAAATTAACTATAGATAATATTTTTCTTTTTTGAACCATGAAAAAAATAATTCCTATATAATTTGGGTTTTTCTTCTCTAATTATAATACCAGTATTTCCATTGTGAATTTTATTTTTACTAAGAATATGATTTAAATAATTCTCTGCTTTGATAAAAATATTATGGGCTTGATTTAAAGTATCAAATTCCTATAATAATTATTTATTTTTATTTTCATGCAAATTAAAATAATTTTTGGAATTATTAGATCTTAAATCTATATATTATCTTTAAAAACTTACTTTTTCAATAAAAAAACCATCATAAGATTTTATAATTTTTCTATACACTTTATTGAAAGATTAAAATTTATCTTGAAGCAAAAATAAATATTTGTTTAATTCATCATAGAAAATATTTTCAAAACATGAACTTTGAGAGTAAGAATATTTTACCTCATCAGCATGATCCATAATACATATATTTGACATTGGATTTTAATGGCTATCTTTAGAGTTTGTAGTGGATTAATCACTTTAATAATCAAATTAATTCAAGTTAGACTTCATGACACTTTCCTTTTCATTTATAATTTTCTTTTTTTTGACATTTAAGAACAGGATAATCAAGTCTTTTATGACCCTTATTCTTGCATTCATAGCAAGTTTATTACTTATTCCCTTTTAATTTCTCTTTTCTATTGTTGTATATATTTCCAAAAAAATAGCAAGATTTTATAGAACTTCACTTGGATCCAAATAACTTGAGTCAGAATATTCATCCATGCTAAACTTGAGTATATCAAATTCTTTTTTTATAAAATTATGATTTTAAACCTCTGATTGTATCTCATCTTCATACATCATCAAGGTGATAATCATTTCTTTCATATTCAACTCTTTAACTAGTGCGCATTGAATAGCAATAGTAGATATTTCATTCCACTTAGAGGGTAGAACTATAAGCACATTTAATGCCTTATCTGCTTTTAGAATAGGTTTTCCCCAAGAATCAACACCATTGATTATATCAGTCAATATTCCATTCATATGAGTTATGATTTCAGATTCTTGCATCTTGAATGTATCAAATTCTAATTTTTTAGTGTTTTACCTTAGTTTTTTGCCACTATTAATTCCTTTGTAGTAAAAAAGAAATGGTGTGAAATATCTTATATGTAGTAGCACACTGAGAAACTTGATTGAATTTATCTAGTCATAATTTTCAAATTATAACATAAATAACTTTTGTTTTAAGATCCTAATCTTTCTCTTGATCATCATTCCACTTATCTGGTTCCTCTTTATGAATTTCACATGATTTGACTATTTTACAATATACCTTTATTTCAATCTTCTTAAAATAAATAATCATACATGATTTCTAGTATCCAAAATTATCACCATTAAAATAAGGTGAATATATGATCGATATAGCTTCTCTACAATTATCCATTGAGATTATCTTTGTCTATATCTTTAACTCTAACTTGTTAGATTAAAAAGAAGTATAACCACTAGAGTATGACTTTTGATACTCTTTGAGGTTATAGAGTAGAAAAAACATTATTTCCAAAATATTCTAGGATCTAATACCAAATAATGTTATTAGATAGAAATAGGAAGATATTCAATGATTTCCAAAAAGAAATATATCTGGTGGAGAACTTCTTATGATACCAATTTTTTGGTCAGAATATCAAAAATGAAGACACAAGAGGAGGGTAAATTATGTCCTTTTAAAAACTTGAAAATTTATAAATTTACCTCTTGAGTTTAAAGTAATTATTTCATTCTATCTTAGAGATGAGTAATAAAAAGAAAATAAATAAAGAAAAGAAAAGAACATAATTATTTATAGTGGTTCAGATTATATAAATCCCTTGGTCTGCACCACCAATGCTCTCTTAGCAATCTTGGTGATTTTCATTATAAGATCCTTTTCTCAGGGACCTCTAAAAATGAGTGTGGATATTTGACACCTTAAAATAAGGATTTTATAGGGACTCATGGTTCCTTATAGGCAATCGAGATATTCATGACTTAGTACAAGAAGATGACACTCAACCATGACTATGTACGAGCAGTCAATACTTTAATAGAAAATAGGTTAATGAAGATTTAAATGTTGAATACTGGTCCTGCTTACAGTTGTTGTAGAAACTGAAAAATTAAATGATCTTTAATAATACACAGTAGCAAATAAAATGATTTGAAATGATGGAAAGTCTTCCTTTAAACAATAGTAGAGAAAACACTCAAAAAATGGTAAGACATGTATGTCTCCAAAGTGTCACTCTCATAGGTACATTGTCTAACTGTAGAAAAATATTAACAAAGAGATATAGATGTAGAAGCACATTGATAAAAAAATAAGAATCAAAACATGAATGTATAAAAATTGTATCTCTTCAGCGAACTAGAGATAGCGTCAAAATATTATGTTTTAATACTCATCTCACTTTGAGAAGGATAAACTCTCAGTATTTAAGAAACATCTTTAATCCCTTCTAGTAAAACAAATCCATAAATATCTTTTGATAAAACATGGTAATAAAAACACACATCGTGATTTGAATTAAAATTTTAATGGTCATAGAAAATCATAACTTCCATTATAAATAGGATTAATTTAATCCATTGAAAATGAGACTTTGAATCATTCTTTAACAGATTTTAAAGTAATAATAATTCTAGTGACACCATTTTAGAAAACACAGAAATAATCCATAACCAAAAACTCATAGTTTGACCAAAGGAAAACATAGGGTTTCTCTATTTAGTTATAAACTTAAAAATTATAGTTGAAAAAAATGGTTTATTACAAAATTAGGGTTCCTAATCCATACTTTTACAGCATCGTAGGGTTCCTGATCCAAATATTCACTCCAAATGTAGGGTACAAAAGTACGATTACTTATCAAAATTAGGTTTCATGACCCATACATTACATGAAAAATGTATATTATAAACATTTTTTTTAGACTTCTTTAAATGTACATCCATAATACTTATACTTAATAAATCAAAAAAGGTCATTGGATTGAAATCAAAAAATCTTCCATAATGAAAATAATTATTCCAATAATCATTATCCTAAAATTCAATTAGATTTAATTAATTAGTAACATAAATGTGGGTGTTTTGAGCATTAATATAAATAAAAATTTGATTATATTTTTTGGATAAATACATGCCCAACAAGTCTATCAAAGATGTCAATTTGGGTATGTCATCAATTATTTCAATATAATTAATTTTTATAGGTGGTTGTGTGTTATGATGGGCTCTTGGACTCTTCAGTTCCCTAACTTCATGGAGCTACGTCATGGGTTTTTTATGGTTTCAATGGATAATAAAAATTTTATAGTGATCATATATGATATGATAATGTAAATGTACAAAACAACATATTATTATTGAGGGGTAGAAAAAAGGGGGTGTTTTCCCTTGATATTATAATGTGTGTTGGTTAGAGAAAGGGATACTTGGGGAATGGTCAGGTGTATCTTAACCATGAAGAGAGGGTTCATCTAGATATTATTGGTAGGAAATACAATATTTCTATAGGGAAATAGTGAAATGATTGAGGGGATATGTGAATAGTGTTTAAGACCAAACAATCAACTCATTTGAGGGATGTGTTATAACCTTTAATAGAATGAGAAATGTGGTGGCGTGAATATTGGGTCTTATAAAATGTATTAGGGGTGAGTGGTTGGACATAATGGCTAAGGAATCAGAATACTAACTTGACTATGATGGGTTGGGATCGTAATTGATTGTTAATAGCTATCAGGGCTTGGTATAGCCCATTTCATGATGGAATTAAAGTGTCACGTGATGGTGAGAAAGGTCATGAACCTTGAGTAAGGTTTGTTACGACTAGGCATAATACACTATATTATCGGTGGTATTGGATAATGGTTGTGTAGGGTGTTAGGGTGTCATTGGAAAATATAGATAGGATCAAGATTTATATATATTTTAGAAGCATTAAAGGGGAATGTGAGGGTCAATTTTTGGTTGATGGTGGGAGTTATATAGGATCATTCTTATGGATAGTTAATAAAGAATGTTTTATATTAAGGATCACATCATAGATGATCTAAGAATGTGATACTCATTTTATGTAGTTTTGGCCAATATCGAGAGTGAAGTGTTAATAGATCCATCTTGAATGTGGTTATAGTTTTATGATAACATTTGTATTCTAGTGTTTAGGCAGTGTTTGGTAAATATAAAATACCCAGATGTAGGTCTTTAGTGATAGAGATCGGTAAATTTTAATTTTTTAGTGACTAATATTCAATGGATGCGAGATAATGCTCAATTGGTATATATAAGTGTGTGTTTCTAGAAATAGGCTAGTGGGTTGAACATATCTATGGAATTTTAGTGCTTGTGAGTAGCACGCTGACATTCATTCCTTTGTTTATAGATATAGTCCTGGGTGTGAGATGAAGGATTCTGATGTGGAGGTTAGGTGTTGCTTGGGTGTGATGTTGAGTGAGTAATGATCTACTACAGATTGATGAATTAAACCAATGGTGTATCACATTTATGGTTTAAGAATTAATGAATGTTATTGGGAGTAGTTCGTCATGGTGGAGTTGGTGGAAATAATCAGTTCTACAATGCATGGGTTTGTGGGGAGTTTGTAATGAACTGAATTGTTATAGGATGGTAAAATTAGGGTAAATTTGAATTTTTTGTCCTGAAGTAAGGAATGTTTTAATAGTTGGGATTTGGTTTGGATTCTAAAAGTTTTTAGGTCACTTAAAGGTATTTTTGGATGTGATTCAAATCTTTATAAGTGTCTTAAGTGATCGGGTGAGAGTGGGAGAAGGGTCAGAGTGACCCTGTCATAAATGATTTTTGTAGGTGTATCATCATAATGTGATAGGTTAGGGTCATTTCATGATGAGGGGTGAGTACGTTACCATCACACTATAACATGGGAATATTTCACCATGATATGTTTCTGTATGAGAATAAATATTATTGAGGTCAGGATAAGTCAAATCATGGGCTAAGTAATTATAATGCGAATAATCTTGTGTAAGAGTAGTTAGGTTCTTTGTAAGAGTCAATTTTGGGGGTGTGAGGATAAAGATGTGGTGGAGGGTTTCATATTATGAGTATAACGCTTACTTTTCATCTAGAAAAATCTCATGTATCTCATTACACATTTTTTAAGAGGTTTTAGGATCACACAATTGTGGGTGGGTATCATGTTGTATAGGGAAGGTGTTTTCATTGTAAAGGGGGACGACCACAACATGAATGCCTAGTTTTTGAGAGTTCAAGTTCTTACTATAGTGGGTCTTGGTGAGATATGTTGTGTTTTGTGGATGAATTCCATGCCCTAGACCCTATTCATTTGGATGTCATTGTTTCTTATAGGGTGGGTTCATTCCATTATATGAATTTTAGTGGTGATGTGAGATTTTAGTACTGGTAGAGTGAAGTTTTTCCATGGAAATACCTAAAGATTCATGAAATGTTGGGAGTCTAGTATAGGAATCACTCCATGATCCATTGGGTTCATTCCATTTTAGGGCCTTCCTAGTTTTGTTTTAAACAAAGGGTGGGATGGAATTCTGGGATTTTAAACTTTTGGAATCCTGTCAAGGTACATCATTTTTTGTATGTTTGTTCAAGAATAGATTGATCCCCTCATACCTTCTTCTTCTTTCTATTAACCTACTTGTTCAGTGGTGATTAAAGGTGGTTTTCCTTTTTATTTAAGGAGATATTATCTTCTTATTCCTTGGATCTTCATTTAATTTTTTTTTCACTAATTTTTTATGGTTTGGGTTGGGTTTTGATGATGATCCCACTAGTTCATGGTGTAATTGGTCATAGTATGATGTATCTTTCATTTTTATTGGTTAAATAACATCTTGTGACAATAAACACCTTAGGTTTAATGCATTTTCATTAATTTATGTCACTAATTTGAGTTATTTATATATTTTCATTGTTTTTAACGAAATTAATGGATTAGTGGAAATGATGAATTAGGGATTTTTATGCTAGATGTCTGAGTGGATATCAGGGGTGGTGCACACATTGTTACTCTGGGATTAGGTCATGGGAGATAACCCGATGTGTAATTATTTTATTATAACCAATGAATTTTTTTTGGAATTAATTTTTTTCTAGTATTTAAAATTTATATAATTGGTATATAATTAATTTTAATGGACATTTATAGATTTAAGGCCTCATGTTTATAGGAATTGGTTGGTTGGGCTTAGATGGTATTGGGTGATAGTGGCCAAGATTTGATTAAGGGAAATAACTCTGAATGAGGTTGGTGGTACCTAATATATCCATATGATTTATGATTTTTTTTATGTATAATGTGATATGTGGTCTCACCACTCATTCATGATAGACCTTAAATTCAAAATGAATTGTTTCCCCTTAACCAGCATGAGTACATTGGGAATGTCTTGGGCCACAATGGACCCACAAATACTAAGCTTAATGTTGAGGCCACTGATGGTCATGGTCTTGACTTTGAATATGATATATGATATATATAGACCCTAAATGAGTAAAAACTCAACGAATTAACATATTAGACCTTGGAATAGGATTCTTTTGTTTTTTTAGTAGTGGAGTGTGTTGGAATAAGAATGGTGGTCCTAGGGATAGGCCATAGAGAACATTGAGATACCATGTAGCTTCTCATCCAGATGATTAGCTTGTGGGGTAAGATATCCTTCCCCATTATTTTATGGGTAATAATTTGGGTATACCTTGGAATATATTTATTTATAGGTTGGGTGTGAGAAGAACAACCTAGATTAACTATTGAAGTGAGATGGTCAATATGTTAGTCCTTTGGTGTTTTACCTATATTGTATTACATATGTGGTCAATAAGTCTATGATGTGTTCATGGATAGGTTAAGGGATGCTATGAACCATTATAAATAGAGTTTTACTAGAGGTTTGTAGTATTACAATGTAACCCATATGGGGTATTGAACCTTGATGTTACCTGAGTAAACAAAATGGGTGCCATAGTCATCTATTGACCAAAGATATGATCATAAAAATGAAGATAACATGGTTGTATCCTAGTATGATCATGGTGATGGGAATGGGTTGTTTTTTTGAGAGACCATCCTAAGAAAATATAGATAGAGTTTGGGTGTATTTTCAACCTGTGTGGCCCTCAGGATATGGGTTATGTTGATTATGGAGGTATATGAGGTAGGCACTTATCCCCTCGATGATGTATAATGGTATACGAGGTAGGAACATATCCCTTAATGATATATGAAATTATAAATGTTGGGTTATTATCCCCATAATAATATATGGTAGTATATGGGGTAGGTTTTTATCTCCTTTGTGATGTATGGGGGTATATGGTGTGAATGTTAATCCCCCTGATGGTATATGTTGGTATACATGATAGGTTATTATCCCCACAATGATGTATGGTTGTCTATAGGGTGGGGGTTCCCTACCTGATGGTATATAGAGGTATGTGGAGCATGATCTTATCCCTTATATTATATGTGATGGTATATTTGATAGGTATTAATCCCCCAAAATAATATATAGAGCTATATGAGGAGGGTGATATTGGCTCCAAGAAAGATAAATACCCTCAGAGAGGGGGTGAATTAGAGCATGTCAATCTATTTTAAATGAACCTTCCCACCAATAATTTTCCACTATTAGAAGGAACACTTCTCCACCTCATATTAAATATAAAGTGATAAATAAAACAAATAGGTATATAAACAATTTCACTTGGTTCACCCAAATTGGGATACTCGAGGGAGAATAAAACAGTGGTGTGTTAATATTCCAAAACCACTAAGAACACTACTAGTTTAAAATGTTCATAGTGGACACACTAACATTCTTCGTTTACAAATTTTACAAAGAGATAACTCAATACTCTAAATAACTTATAAATCTCACAACTCCTCTAAGAGAAACTATCTTGATATCCATAAACCAAGAATGAGTTTACACTAATAATGGTGAATTAATCATCTACACCTTCATCAACTCGATGAACTCCATGAACCATCAGCAAGGTGGCCTCCTGGATCTCCCATACTTTCTTCTCTAACTTTCTAGCATAGGTTTATAATTCCTCTTCCACTCTTCTCTCTATAACTATGATCATTCTCATTATTTTAAATAAATATATTATTTCCACTCTTGAGTGAATATCCTGAATTACCTCTTCATTGATCTTTAATTCATGATAATTAATATGGGAAAATTCATCCATGAAATTTCTTCAAAACTAGATCAAAAACTCCTTTTCAATCCCCAATTTCCTTCTATAAACAAAGGTTATATGAATATGAAAATCTTCTAACATAATTCTTCTTGGTTTGGACAATAACATCACAACATGATACTAAAACCCTTTTAAAACTATGAACCCTAACACTTTCCTTCATTGTAACCTCAATGGTGTGATGTTATCATTTGTTATGTGTAACTAGAAACCTCATAGATCCATGTTGCACCCCCCCCCCAACACTTAATAAAGAAAAACTCAATATTTATCATTGACTTTCACACAGATATTAAACTCCTCATCAAAGTGTGGTTACCTCTAAATAGGAATTACCACTATAATTCATTTAAAAATATTCATGAAATGGTCATTCTTCTCATGTAATGACTATTTATTATGTATTTAATCTCCACTCCAATAAAAAAATGGATGTGTAATACATATACTCTTCATGGAATGACTATCCTCCCCATAATGTGACTATTTCTTATATATTATTTAGAAACTCTAACATGTTAATAAGTCACGGTGTGATACCAGCTTCCATGATGTAAAAGAATAATAAACTTTAAATAGTATTGATCTTAACATTTATGGGGTCCCCTTAATTATGTGAACCAATCCCCAAGATAAAACCTCATGAACTTATCATTCTAGTTTTTTATTCTTATAAAATGACATTTGATGTCATAATGTGATGTCTATCATGTAGAAAGAATTTCCACAAATCCTTTTTAGCCCTTCTAAAACTCTTTTAACTTTATCAGGGATTTATTAGCTACTTCATAAGTTCCTTTAATAGTATTTTCAATAAAAACAACAACAAAATACTAAATGAGGATTTTTTCTTAGAGTCACCTCCTTTGGGTTTGTTAACAAGTTCTTCAAAACTAACTTACTAAATCTGAAACCTCCTTCCTCCAGATGGTTCACCGAGATTTATTAATAATCAACTCTAATTGATCATGAGTAAATATCACCATGAAAAGTAAGAGTTAAATCAAAAATTTATTATGAAAACACTTCTTTGATCTTATTTCTCATTAATAGCTTGAAAACAAGATTATTCGCTAGATATACCTTCAAGTGATCTCCCCATTTCCAAATTTTTAGCATGGGATAGCTCCCCTTTCTCAATAGGAAATGACACCCCCTTCCAACTTCATCTCTAACCATGGAAAACTTCTCAAAAGAAACATTTGTATAACTCCTCATTTTTCAATGAACCCAAAGTGAAATTGTATGAAATTATAAAAGAGAGGGTTAAAATGATAAATATGTAATTTTAAAGAATCACAATTCCTTGATATAAATAAAATATTACATAGGGAAGTTTTTTCCTCTTATATAAACCATCTAGTTTAATGGAGATAGTTGGACTCCAAGATTAAAGTAATGCCTCTTAAAATTATCTTAGGGTGGTGGATTTTTCATGATGTTCACAATCTAATCATGAATTAACACATAATATAACTCTATTAGCCATTGATCAAACTTAAACTCAGTGAAATGATACTTTATCTTGATGGTTTTTATCCTTAAGTGATGGATATATTTATTTCTTAGGTTTATGACACTTGAGTTATCACACCTAATTGCAATAAGATATTTAAAATAAACTCAAAAACCTTAAGATATTTATTTATCCATATAAATTGAGTGCATTATAGTGTAGCTACAATATACCCAGCTTCCATGGTGTTTAGTGAAATGTATTATTTCTTCTTTCTTAGCCAAAAAATTCATAAACATCCAAGATAGAATACGCCAACTAATTTTGAATTGAGATCATCTATTGAACCAACCCAACATGAATCTGTGTATCCTAATAACTCCTATTATGGTGTTTCATGATAAAATAGTCTAAAATCCACTATGATATTGATATAATGAAGAATCCATTTTACTACTAGAAAGTGTATTTCCTTGGGAAAACTATTATATCATGCATCTTGAGAAGTAAAAAAACACAATGTTGGGTCATTATATTTTTAGATACAATAGGATTCCAGTTATCAACCTATATTACATTACATCGACCATATTTCTATCATCATCTCTTGAAAACTTCATATGGGTTCCTACTGGTGTTTTTATTAGATTGGAAATATAAATCTCAAACCTCTTGAGTATCTATTTGGTATATTTTTATTGAGAAATAAATATTTTATGCTCTCATTGAGTCACCTAAAAACTAAGGAAATATGTTTAACTTAACAATCATGAAAATATCAAAGTCTCACATCATACATTCTACAAATAACATGAATTTTTTGTCTTATCTTTTAAAATTTATTTATTCTACATAAATAAATTCTGACATTCTTTGATCACTCTAATATTTGATATAGAGACTGTGATTAACTCCACCATGATAAAAATAGGATTTTAAGTATTAATATTGTTTGGAATATCATGCTCTTAGTGCCTAATTTATCCCATAACATTCCTTATTCAGTTGGAAAAATATTTTATCATCTCTATAAATGATAAAACCATCTAACTACTTAACTGAGCCTCATCCCAGTTGGTGAGGTATCATTAAGTGCATCCAAAAGACCTAGGTTCAAAACAATGTAGAGGCATATTTTCTGGGTTATTGTAGCAGTACTGTAGCAGGCACTATAGAAGACTATAGCAGAACTGTACATTATATGGTACTGTAGAAGAACTGTACACTGTACAGGTATTGTAGCAGAACTGTACACTGTGCGGGTACTATGCAGGCACTATAGCAGTTACTGTAGCAAGTACTGTTCGGTACTGTAGTAGCTAGAACTATTCACCTTAGGCAACCAGTTTGGGCTTGGAGTTCTTAAGCTTTTCAAGACACCCATTCCTTTGAGTCAGTAGGGCTTTTGGGCCACCTTTAAGGCCTTCGGGCTACCTCAAGGCCTTCGAGCCACATGAAGTTTCCCCAAACACACTACAAAAAAAAGGAGCAACCCCATAAGATGATTTAGAGAAGGTGAACTGACCAGAGAAGAACCAAATGGATTTTTCAGAATGATAGGTTATGGATATTCCATCGGGACTAGCATGTGCTTGCATGGGAAGCCTAGACATATTTCCATGCAAAGGTGGAGAGCCACTATCATGATGCAGATGCTGGAGAGGGGCATTTCCATGTAAATAGTCTCTTTAAATTCCCTAAGACCTTCAGGTCATGTAATCTCCTAAGCCTACAGTCCATGTAAACTCTGAGCCTATAGGCCTTGTAAGGGTTCCCCCTCATCCCTTGAAAGGAGGGTTATCAAAAATCAATAAAAATGAAGGCCTTCGGGCCATTCTAGTAAGGTGGTCCAAGATGGTGGTTGTGGTTTTTTGTTTTTTATCAATATTTTTCTAGGTTGGTCAGGATGTTTGGAATTTGAGGGAGAATTTTTGAAGGAAATAAAATCCAAGAAGAGTAGTTAACATGGTTTTTTTTCCATTTTTTTCGAAAGTATGAAAATTGTGAGTTTTTGTTTAAGCTTCATGAATGATTATAGGTAAATTAATGTTTTTTTCATAGTGAAAAAGGTAGCTCACATGGACCACATAGTGAAAATGGTAGATCACAGTGGGTTTTGAGAGGTCAAATCAAAAATTATGAGTATATTAATTAGCTTTAAAATACGTATTATAAAATGTATAAAGCAGATCCTATAGTGCTAGGGGGTCTACGAAGCACAATATTTGGTGAATAGTGTTCCATGTAGCATTGGGAAATTTTTTGGCTCCAGTATTTTTCATAGGGATATATGGTGTTTCTTTAAATATTCAGGATAACATTTGTGCATCATATATTAGCATTCATAATGTAACATGCTCAGTAAATTTTTTAGGATGAGGAAGTTACCTTAAAGATGTTAAATTGAGGAAGACTTCATCCAATATAGTGAGAAAAGAGGAGTTGATATAGGTGATTTGAGGGAGGCAGTGCGCTATCTCAGAATTAATTGTAGAGGATGTTTTCCTAGCACATAGTGGTTATAGATCAATATTTTTAATCCAAAAAAACTATTAATGTATATTGTATTATGTTATAGCCAACAAATCATCAGTGTATGGTCCTTGTACTAACCCTTAGTGTTTAACCAAGTAAAAATTGTCATTACCTACTCTTACTTTATAAATTTTTTACCCTTTTTACTAAGAATTAATTTTAGATAGTTTTAATGAGTTCCAAGCAACATGGATATAATAAAATTTTAATTAAAATAAAAATTTGACACCCCGATTGACCTCTCTCCCTGTTGGGTGTCCTGAGGTATAATAAGTTGTGTCAGAGTTGATATTATAGGTGTTCAATTTGAATTTTGATACTCTGTATGGATAATTCAGAAAATTTAAAAATATTTACTCTCTTATATGAGAATAAATATCATATTTTAAAAAATAGGATGAGATATTATCTTCTATCCCTTGGATTGGAAGTCCTATCATCCACTATTCATTGGATTCAAGTTAGTGATGTAGTAGGATCATCTATGACTAAAGCTGGAAGAATAATTCTTGATGATGATGAAAAAGATCAAAATTTTATAATAGGATCCTTATTATATTAGATATATATAAATTTTATGAGTTTTACTAGTTCCATGGTAATGGGTGGCAAGTTGTCCAAAATTTATGAAGGTGGAAGTAAAGTGAAGGAAATTAAAATAAACGTTTTTCTCAATAATTTTGATTATCAAAAAAATATAACATGATGAAAATTATTAAAGTTTCTTCAACCAAATCACTTAAGTTGTTGAAGAAATTAGAGGGCTTTCTGGAGAAATTAAGGGTATTGATATTGTTAAGAAACTTTTTTGATGGCTATAACCTCTATATAATCTATATGTTTTAACTCTTTAATAAAGGGATTTTTCTAAGTTGTCTATTGATGATATGATAATAAGCTTGATGTATTATGAAATTTGATTAAATATAAAAGGAATATATATCTATTAAAATAATTATATGTATTTCAAAGATATATAAAAACTTTACATTTTTAAAGGTATTGAAAATGAAGAAAATGTGGGTGATGAATTTTTGTATCTTGTGGATAGAAAATTAAAAATAGGAAAAAAATGTTTAAGTTTATGAAATACTTCATGTGATTTATATGTGGTAAAGTTGGGAATATTTCATAAATGTGTCCCTGAAAATTTGATGATGTATAAAGAAAAGTGGATGTCATTCAAAAGCCTCAGTGGATGTTCCCTTTTAAAGGTGACTTCAATGTGGGAAACTCTTCAAAAAAATTTTAGAAGAATAAATTTGTTAGAATAGAGGAAATTGGTGAAGGAGGCTACCTGGAGGAAGTGGAAATAGTGTTTAAGTCAGATATTGAAGTTGAAATGATAGTTACAACTAAGAAGGAAGAACCTATAAAATAGGAAGGCAATCAACCAAAAGGTGAAGTTGATCTTAAAGCTAAACTTGAGGTATCTCTCAAAGAACTCAATATCCAAATAAAGAAAAAAAGTATTAATGAAATGATGAAATATTCCATTGAATATGTGGATCATTTCAATGTATATATTCACTATGTTCAAGAATATTTTGATAATCAGTTTCTTTTCTTGTAAATTTAGAAGAATATTTTAACTTAATTATAAAGATTTAAGATCAAAATAAGATGATAAATAAACTTAATTCCTGTGTAAAATATCAAATGAGGAAGGTAGAATCCCTATAAGAGTAAATTTTTACTCTGAGGGAAAATTTGAAATCAGAAATGAAATTAGGAGATTCATAGAAGAAACTAAATTTTAGGAGGTTCACATATGGAGAAGGTTGGTGTTACTAGTGTGATATTGAAACATAAAAATTAGCAACAACTTCATGTCAGAATAAATTAAAGAAGAAAGTTGGTGTTACTAGTGTGAAATATTAAAGCGTGGTTTTTCAAAAAAATAAAACTCTTATCAATGGAAATTAGAGGGAATAAAATAATCCTCAATCCTTGAGGGTTGACCAATGATAGTTATAAGGTTTTAAAAAGGGTGGAGATATATGTAATAATGGAGGATATAAGATATTTCCTCTTATAAAATGTCAATTATAGGGATTTTTTAATCATAACATGTTTTAATGTGAATAGGAAATAAGCTATCTGAATGGATAAATTCATGTATGTCAACAATTTATAATAATTTTATATCCTTAATAATATAGAATAAGTAATTTATATGGATATTTGTTTTGGTTCTTTGACTTTGGGCATACATATATAGATTGAAAGTGGAAAATAAAAAGGGGTTACCATTATGGGAGTTAGAGGAATGAGAGTTCTAGATATCCAGACAAGATTGTTTTGAGTAATAAATTCTATATATTGAGAGAATAAGATGAATATGATTATACTTCCAATGTCAAAAATAAAAAGGATAGGTTATCTTATGAATTGACTCAACTTGGTATCACATGGAAATAGAATAAGAAGGTATAGAAGGCCAACCTACCTGATATTTCTCTCAATGCTATTAAGAATAGTAACACGTGTATTTTTCATTGTGTGTTCTCATCCCACATCACTATAAAAGTGAATTTTCTGAATAATATAAAGGGATTATTTGACATGATATTGTGTTTCATAAATGATGTAACTTCAAAAATTAAAGGTGGTATCGATAATTATTTGTAAGGCAATGAGCTAAAGAAGAATGAATCCCTTTTTGGATGGCATGTGACATAACCTATTAAGAATCAGACAACTTTGTGATTTAGGAATTTAAGTCATGTTCAACCAAAATGGATTCTTGATCAAAGGGAAAAACTATAAAATATTTTATAAAAGGAAAAAAATAATTAATGGTAATATTTACCAAGTGGATAGTCGTAAAAAAACATGTATACTTATGGTGGATGAAGAGAATAATTTGTGGCATCAGAGGATTAACCACATCCACCAATAGAGCATGGGGAAATTTTTTAAACTTAATGTTATTGTTGATATCTCAAACCTAAAGTGAGATTGATTAATGACATTTGATGCTTGTATGTATGGAAAGATTGTTTGAAATCCTTATCAAATGAATAAAAATACAGATTCAAATTTTCTTGATCTAATCCACACTGGCATGTGTAGTCCATTGAATATATCTAGATCATATAAAGATATATATTTAATTCCTTTCATCTAAGAATGCAACATAATGGCATGTAAAGTATGAGATAATTCATGGGGTGTATTAAGAGATTTCTAAGAAGAGTGTAAAATGAAACAAGATGCATTATCAATTTTTCTCAAATAGATAAAGGAATAATATACATGTCCATTGAATTTAAAATTTTCATTAAGAAATATGACATTAATCATGAAGTTTTCTTAGTATAAACTCCATGTTGGGTGACCAATATGTCCAAGATAATGTTTATTGAAAGTGACATCTCTCATCGCTATTATAAAGAAGTAGTGAAAATTGTTTGTACACAAAAAACTAGGTGGTTCTTAGCCTAGGTGATGAAATTTCACTATAAAAAATGTGGAATGGAAATAATCCTAGATAGAAATATTTTCAATTATTCATAAGAAAATTATACATTTGAAATTAAAAAAAAGGAAACCAGGGTATGTATGAAGATGAAACTAATGAAGGAGTGTTTCTTAGTTACTCAATAAAAAGTGGGGCTTACAACTACTTTAACAATAGGTTGAATAAAATTTTGGAAATGAATGACATCAGATTCATTGAGGATAAATATTTTAATAACTCTATAAACCCATAGGATGATGTTTTCTATGATAATTAAGAAGAATAAAATAAATATAGTCTAATTCCATAATTTTTTCAAAGTTATAAAAATGATTATGACTCTAAGTCTGAATCATAATAGGATATTGTTCTTGAATAAAGTCACCCCAAACTTCAAAGGAGGAATAGAATAATGATAATCAATCCATCTAATGTTGTGTGGGTTCAATCAACTCTAACTCAAATAAAGAAAATGAAAATTATAGATCATGTGGATCTATTATCCACAGTGGATCCAACCTCATTTTAGGAAGAAGAAAAAGATGATCCAGTGATTAAATCCTTGAATAAATAATTGAATAAAATTGACAAGAACGAAACATGGGATTTTTTTATAGGCTAGATAACCACAATACGATTAGAATGAAATGAATCTTTAAAAAATTGATTATCATTAAAACGTGATTAGAATCAAGTCACGCTTGTTATTTGGTGGCTATTCATAAATTAAAGACATTGATGTCGAAAAAATATTTTCTTCAGTGGATCGACTATATTCAAACAAGCTATTTCTATATATTTCAATTCAAAGTGGTTTCAAGGTATATCAAATGGAAGTGGAAATAGTGTTATTGAATGGTGTATGTCATGACCCTACCCACTGGGGAATTCCTAATTGGTGGAAATCTAAGGGAGGCACCCTAAGCCCACATCTAATATGCTAGGAGTTGAAGACAGGTGCTAAGAAGGAACAAACTGAAATTGGAGTCATTGGACTAATGTACCTCTACACATAAAATATCCATATCCATGAAAAAGTGACAAGGAATAATAAAAGAATGGAACATTTAGAGTATAACCATGAATGAAATAATCTCTAGGGAATACATTAAAGTATGACAATATAAACCAAAGCGTAAAGGTTTAAAGTACATGCCTAACCAGAAAAGAGGTCCCAACCAGATAACAACTAGAAATTGGGAAAACTAAAGAGATCCAAACTCCTGATCTTTAAGTCCTTCCATCGATCACGATCAATGTACCCAAGTATTAGTATGCTCCACTGATTTCACCTCCAATCTATCAATCATCTGCATAAGACACAACATTTCTGGTAAATTCCCATGAATGGGTGAGTATATACATACTCAATAGGTTTCCCCCAAAACCAAGAAGGTAGTAATATAAATATAAAATAGTGTTCATATCAACCCATAGCAAGAGGGAAAAAAAACTCAACATATATTCTCATAAAGAAACTTTGGAGAGAGATAAAGGGTATCTCTATCACTACAGCCTAACTAAGAGTGATGAGTCATCCTGTAACTCCAAAGGTTCATCTATAATTCCTAGTATCATGTGAACCCACACAAGAATCTATGTGAGGGACCCACATCTCACCACTATGGTTCATAGACAATCTCTAACCATGAATATTGCGTAACCTATGAAGAATCTATGTGGAGGAACTAAACCTCACCATAGCGCTCTATAGCTAAGGGGAATAATCTCTAGTATAGGGACCACTCCCTACATGATCTCAAAGATAAGGGGGTTTCACCCCATAAATAGAGGACCCACACCCAATATAGTATGGTGGTTTCTAACCCTACATGTGTAAAGAGTATGGGGGACCCACACCCTTGTGCGATAGGGGGTTTTCTAGCCTCAACATCTCTCTAATGATCTAGCCTAGTCACTTCCAATGGTCAAGCATTGCTAAAATAATCACCATGCTCGAAATACCTCACATCGTATCTAGAAAGCCACGATGAGGACTACCATCACGTCCTACATAGAAAAACACTCTGGATAAGGTACTCAAAACCCAAATTTTGAGTCCCAAATAAGGAGATACATAAGGTGGAAGATTCCAAGGGATGTACACAATGTGTACCTGGGGTAACATGGTGTGTGATATCTCTTGGATACCTAGTCATTTCCTCATCTATATATGGTTTGGATATCCATGTGGAACTACATAGCATGTATAGGTAGTGCATGACATTTCTTGGCCACCTAGGGAATACCCTTGTCCTTTTGGCCCATGCTCATGTACATTGGTCATGGCTGTGTACCCTGGTCGTGTCCAAGTACACAGTCATACCCATGTGTTTGGTTGTACCTATGTGTCTGGTTGTGCTCTTGCCTATTTACTCCTGGAGTACAAACCAAGCCACCATCATCGTTTCACATGACCTTTATATGGTCATACATGGAATGTGATATTTATATCCACCTAAAACCACAGTATTCATAGCCAGGGGACTACACAGTGTATGTTCCTAGACTACACACTATATAAGTCAGGGTTTCCTAGACACTAAATAAATATTCATGAATCTTACCCATGACACACGTTCTACCATTCTCACCTCAAATAGAATTGGGTAGTGCAAATCTAGGGCCTAACATGCCTGATAATTCACCATTGGATGGATTCTGACCACTCAAAATTCATACGGCCATCCCATCACACTATGCATATCCCATGTAGAAGGAACCAATAAGCTTCATATAATCTATATCCTCATCACTCTCAACCCAAATCACACCATGATCCATCCACAAAACAATTATCTGCATGTTGTGCATGCATCCTCCATGAATTAGGGGATTTTATCATGCTCAAATCAAGCCCAAAATTGTTGAACTGCGACCCCATGGGATAACGATGAAGAATGAGAAGAATGGGGGGGTGCAAAAGAATTGATTGAATCCATAATTTTATAATGTGATCTCAAACAACAATCAAATAAATGAAATATTCATGGGTGAAATCAAGGTGAAACAAACGGATAATTAGATAATGAATACCAAAATACATCAAGGCTCATCCAAAGGATATAAATCATATAGAAAAAAAATCAGATATAAAAATCCATGATTATTTAACCAAATAAGGTGTAAATCAATCAAATAACATGTCCTAACTTGATTATGGATTGATCGTTAGTGAATAACATCTTTTCTATAAAAGGAGAATAAGATCAAATGTGCTCACCATCTGTCTCATAGTTCCCCTCGACCCATTAATCGTTGTTCTTTGATCTGACAACAACAATGAGAAAGGATCTTCTCCTATAATTCTCTCAAGGTTATATTAATAAACCAAAAAAATCATAATGATTTATTTATAGAAGATTATTAGGTGTAGGTTTATTAAATTAATTAATTAAGATAATTAATTAATTCACTTAATGTACCTACCAATGGCTGCCTCAACCAAACATCCGACACCGACCAACTTTATTTCATGCCTAGGGTAAGCCTCACATTCTATAATCAAATGTGGTATCATATTTCTCATATTAGGTTCCAAGTAATGTTAAAACCATTTATTCTGAAAATATATGTGTGTGTGATCTAATATATTAACAATTTTTAATATATCAATATCTCACCCGTTTGGTCCTCAAAATTTTATGCAGAGTCAACACCTAGCTCCAAAAATATTCCTTAAAATATTACAAAGTCTTACAAGAGAAAAAATATTCGTTATAGTATGATTAAAGAGGTGATTTATATTGAATAAGCAGTGGGTTTCTTTATTGGTGATAATGAAACCAGAGTGTGCATATTAAATAAGGCCTTGTAAAGTATGAAACAGATATCATGAGCATGGTATGCTCACCCTGACTCGTACTTAAAGAAGTTGGAATTCAAAATGGGTAGTGTCAACCATAATATGAATATGAAAAAATTTCAAGAAGAATAATTCATGGAGATTGTATACTTGGATGATATCATATTTGGAGAAAGAAAATAGATTTCTATGAAAGAATTTGGTAATTTTGTGTTTTTGGAGTTTGAAATGCCTATAATAGGTGAACTTACTATGTTTTTGTTGCTCTAAGTGGTTCAGATAATGGGATATACTATCATCACTCAGGAAAAGTATACAAGATACATGTTGAAGAAATTTTATATGAATGTTTCCAAACAAGTTTTGGCTCTGATTGTAGTTGGAACCACGCTTAAGAAGTATGATGATGGAAAAAATTTTGATCCCATTTTTTATTGTAGAATTATTGGGAGATTATTTCATTTGACTATTACATGCCCTACTATTGTGTTTTCAATATTTATGATGGATTTTTTCTAAATTTATTCAAAGTAAGACCATCTTGAAATAGATAAATGGATCATGAGGTATATTTAAGGTACTATTAATTTTATATTACTCTTTGATGCTAGGAAAAATCACGAGTTATCAGCATTTTCTAATATGGACTGAGCTGATTATATTGTGGATAAAAAGTATACAGGTGGTGGTGAATTCATTAATGGTGGTAAATTTATTGGTTGGATAAGTAATAAATAATAAAGGACTTCACTAGGTATAGAAGAATAATAATATATCTCAGTGGAAAAAGAATTTACTTAGCTACAATGGATGAAGAAATAGTTTGAAGATGTTGGGGAAGAACTAAAGTAGCTAATAGTGATCTACTATGATAATAAGAGTGTGATCAAACTCATGAAGAATCTCATATAACACTCATGCCAAAAAAACTGAGATTCTTTATCACTTTATTAAATAAAAGGTGGAACATGGAATAATAAAACATGAATATGTTTCGAATAAAGTGTAAGTGGAATTCATTGTGACTAAGCTACTATCCACAATAGTTTTTGAAAAACATCAGTTGAACCTCGATGTTCAAACACTTTCCTTAGCTTGAGGAGCCTCAAAATATCCCCTCTCTCTATTATATATATTTCATTACATGTTTTTTCATGGTCGGTAGGTTCTCTATCTCTATGGTTTTATTGTCAAAGGGGGAGGGGAGACACTATCCATGGGAAAATATAGTATTTTGTGTAGAGTTGACATTGTTTGAGCATAGAGATAGGGGGTTCTAGAATATGGAATTACATGAGGCATATAATTCTCTCTTGAACTCTTGTTTTCTATAAAAATAATTTCTCATGTATAATTAGAGTGATGGATAAGATATTCTACTACTTTTTGAGAGAAATGAATCATGTGTGTGGTATCTAATTTCACTCTAGATTTCCAACAAACCCAAAGGGGGGGAATGTTGGAACTAATGTGACCCTAATCAGTTTTTGAGTATTTTTTTCAATATTTTTGAGGTTGGTCAAGGTGTTTGAATTTTTATAGAGTTAATTTGAAGGTAATGAAAGCCCAAAAGTTGAATTGGTAGGGCATTGTATTCCAGTGTTTTATAAATTTCTAGTTATGAAAATTTAGAGTTTTTGGAGATTTTTTGTGAAGGGTTGGTATTAATGTAAGGTTTTCTATGTAGCAAAGAATGTAGATTTCATAGTGATCATAGAAAATAGGCCATCTCATGGTGCAATTACGTCACTATATAGGGATTATAAAAACTATGAAGGATTTGTATGAGCTATGTAACATAGATCATTCATGAATACCATAATGGAGAGTCATTTTTTTGGAGATGTGGTGTTTTACAAAGATTTAAAAAATCAAAGATCATGTGAACCATGGTTTTTTTATGAAGACCACAAAGCAATTAATTTTTTATAGGAGGTAATTTTTTTGTATGACTGCATAGGATGAATCCACATAAAATTTATAAGGTTATGGTTCATGAAGGGGCTTAAATGGAATGTTTGTCATTAGTGAGTTTTCAAGATTTTTTCCCCGATAAATAACTTTCCAATATCACCATTATAGATATGTTAGAACTTCAAATAAGATCTAAAAATTAGTCAAAAAACGATGAAGACCGGTTTATCAGATAGAAAGGAGAGTCTGTGTAGCAAGGTTGTACTGCATAGTGAGTTCATCCTAGGAAAGAGGTTTATTGAAGTGTTTCATGAAGTTGGGTTCTATGAAGTCATCTTGTAAAGGAGGATTCTATACAGAAACTCTTGGAGAAGTAGTAATGAGAAGCATGAAGCATCTTGGTAGTTTTTGGATATATCATTTTTCACAGGGATATATGATTTTTTGTTTGAAGATCAAGGAACACATTGGTGAATCATATTTTGGAATTCATCAATATTTTTTTGTGGAAAATTCTCATTTAATTGAGAATTCTTCTCATTATCTATAACAGTGATTCCTTGAAAATGAATCACTTAATTCTAAAAATTCAAGAGTACTTAAATGTCATCTTCTTCTTAAACCATATCTCATAAGTTTTATTATCCTTATTTAGAAATAGCACAACCCTATTAGAGATATTGAATTATGTAATCATTGCCTCCTTCCAATACATCTTTGTCACATCTTTCTCAATTATTATCATCTGAGACATGATATTAATGTTGGAGTAGGTCTCCTAGAATCCACTGTATTTTACTTTAGATTAAATGTATTTTAAAATTATATAAATTAATAAATATCTTATTGCATATTGATTATTATTATGTATAATACTAAGGTGATAATGTACTAGAGTATCTATCACATTTAAAGGTCATAACAGTTCCATGATATGATGAGGACCTTGAAGTTTTTTGAACATATTCTTAAAATACATGTTCTACTATTGAATATAAACCTATAATGGTATGCATGGAATGTTTTACTATCATGTGATTTATACTCATAAGAAAATGATACTTCGTATTATGAGGTTTTCCCTTAGAAATCTATAATATGAGAGATTATAAGAATATATTAACCAATGGGAATTCCACATGTTTTTGTGTTATTGGATATTTTTATATGCAAGTGTGTGTAATGATCCTTATACTTGAGATTATTATTAATTTATATCACGATTCATGTGCTTTAATATATTTCCCAAAACTATGATTATCTATGCTCGTGGTGAAGGAGTATATATTGGGTGCATCATGAATGATATTTCATTAATAAATATGTCAATGGAGTATTTTTTTTCCTTCTTCTTAAGGACAATTCCATCTCTATACATGATCACATGACTATCATGGGTTCATGTTCAAGTATAATTTTTAGAACCTGGATATAGTATAGTGGCTGACCAGAGTCATTTTTCAAGGAGTTGGTGGGTCTCATATCTTCCATTCTCTACCACTTTTTTATATTTTTAATATTTTTTTATAGAAACCAAAGGGATTGGGTAAATAAAAAAGTGATGAAAAAACTTTTTTTCTTATAAGGAAAAGTGATGAAAAACCTAAATAAGTGTTAGTGGGGGAAGAAACATTATTGTCTCAGGTCTATCACCTAGACCTAAGGGTCAGGTACACTATGGGATGGCCTCCGCGTGTCAAAAATGTGATGTGGAAAAAGATGTAAATTTTAAATGATATTTTTAAAAAAAAAACTGATTTTTTTGAATGGGTTGGACTTAAATACACTTCAATGCAATTACAAAAAAAATAGAAACTCATAACCATTAAATCAAAACAAAATATATAATAAGAATTTATTAATAGTAAATATAATTGGAAATATAAAACAATAATAAATATTTAACAATAGTAAATAAAACTAAAAGTATAACAATAATTAATAATTTTTTATATGTTTATAAATATAAAATAACTATTGATAATTTTTTTAACTATATGCACTTTTTATATTTATTCACTCTAAATTTATTAGTGGAAATTTCCATTGAAAGTTTACATTGTTTTATATATATTAATATATTATGTATGCATACACTAAAAAATTGTATTCAAAATTCCCACATATTTATAATAGGAAATATATTATGTATGAGAAATAATCTATGTAAATTTCCAATAAAAGTTTTCATAGTAAATTTCCAACAGAAATAATTAGTGTAAGTTTACACTGGAATTTTTCATAGTTTAATTGTGCATTAATATACTCTCAATTTTTTTTAAGTGGAAATCCAAATCAGAAATTTAAGATGAAAATTTTCTTTTAAAATTTCCACTGTAATTTTTCAGTGAATATTTTCAATATTTACGTATTAATCTATTTTCACTTGAAATTTAAGTGGAAATAAGAATTGAAAATTTGTGATAAAAATTTTCATTCTATGATCCTAGGTAGTGAAATAAAAAATAAAATACATGTAAAATATATCATCAATAAAATCAACATGAAAGGAATAACTTTCTCCAAAAAGAGATCATATCAGGAATGCACTTGTTGCAACAAATGTAGATTTTACTGATAGCTTTAAACTTTCACTATAGGTTTTCATTGGAAATTTTCAATGGCATTGTGTGACTTTCTAGTATAAATTTGTACTTAAAATAATATTTTATATTTATATTTGTATATATACATATATATGTGTGTGTGGATTCAAATTTTGTATAGTAAATTTGAAATTGAAATTTTTAATATAGATTTATATTAGTGATAATTTTCATTGTAAATTTAAAACACCATATTTCAATGAAAATTTGCATTGATGTTCATATATACGTAAGGAGAATTTCCACTAAATATTTTCACTTCAGGTTTATAATTTAATATTGCCATGTTTATTTGTATTTGTATGTCTTTCTTTATGTTTATTTAGTTTTCATTGAAAATTTTCATTATACTTTGAAATTTTATTGGAAATTTTTAGTGCAAATTCGCTCTATGGATTTTAAAAGATGTTGTATAGTAGAAAATATACATTAAAAATTTCCACTGACAATTTGATTGAAAATTGGCAATAGAAGTTTCCAGTTGAAATTTTCACTGAAGGTTTCCAGTTGAAATTTTCACTAAAGGTTTCCAATGGAAATTTGCAATAAAATTTTCTGTTTTTTTAGTTATGAATTAATATAACTTCATTGTAATTTAATTTATAAATTTGAACTTCTAATTGAAGTTTGCACTGGAAATTTTCAGGGAATATTTACAAAGAATATTTCCTTATTAATGTCTAGTTCAAAGTTTTTATTCATGATTTATGAAGTGTTTATAGACTCTTAGGAATCCATAAATTTTACACGATAAGTTTTTAATACAAATTTGGAATGAAAATAATTAGTAAAAAATTGCATTTTTTACTTCTATATTAATATATTTTCATTGTAATTTTAATTGTAAAATTCATGTGGAAATTTTCATATGAATTTTTTTGTTGAAATTTACCCAAGAATTTACAGTGGAAATTTACCTAGGAATTTCCAGTGGAAATTTTGATGGGAATTTCCAATAGCGACAGTGTAAAAAATCCCAAAAATGCATAATGGGGGCATTTTCCTCCAAAATCCCAACTTGAGGGTCAGGTTCAGGTGCCCAACTTGAGAAGATTTAAATCCATGGGGGAAGGGGACAGTCCTAGGTTAGGTAAACATGGGTTCATCACTATCCAAATTAATTTCTTAAGATCTATTGAAGGGGGTGGAATGGCTTTCTACAGCACTGAGAATGTGTTTCATGTGCCTCCGTCAGTTCAAATTTTTTAGATCATTTCATCCCTCCCACATGTGTCTATTATAGAGAAGGCCCCATATGAGAGTATCATGGTTCCTCCTCATCCCTTTTCAGTTCATCCCTTGGTCCTTGGATTCCCCCCAAACCCTATCCCCCGGACAAGGCCTTCTGATCTCACCATCCCGTCACTAAAGGAGTTACTACTACGGCCTCCCCCTCCACCTTCGAACTCAATTTTTCCAGTGAAGGAGAATCTGCTACCCCATATCTCTCCGGGCATAGCATAGGGGTTTTTAAAGATCATTTTTCTAAAAGAATATTTCTCAATGGATTATTCTTTCCATTATTAGACCTTCGTGGACCACTTCATCAAGGATCATCTCCCTCTCCCATGGTTTCAGTAGTTGGTATCTTCCAAGTACTTTTTTGTCCCGTCAAGGGCGTCGGCTCTCACTCGCTCATATTTTTTCATCATTATCTCATCTAGAGAAGACTTTGTTAAGGCATGGTCACAAAGATCTATATCCCTGGAAAAATGGTTTTTCAATATCTTCATGTGGTCTCTAGGATCCCACTCAGGAAGAGATCCTCCTCAGGAAGCAGTACAGCTCAATCTTATGGGGTTTCCACTCCCCTTCCACAACACATCTTTTCATTTCACTATTGGTGATGCAGTGAGGTTTTTTTATATATGGGTTTTTTATAGAAAATTTATAGGTTTCGTAATATTTTTAAAAATGGGTCTCAAGATGCATGAACCTCATTCACACATCTTTGGCACAGAGAGATGCATGAATGGGGTTCACGTATCCTTCACAGAGTCGATAAAGGATGTGTGAACCATGTTCACACTTCTCTCCATGCCAGAGATACGTGAACGGGGTTCACACATCCTATTTTAAGTTTCTAAAGGATGAATGAACCCCATTCATTCATCTTATATAAAGGTTAAATAAAAAATCATTTTTTAGAGGCAAATTTTTCTTATTTATTTGATTAATTCAATTACAACCCCTTTCTATTCGATTTATTTTTTTGTTAACAAAGGAAGATAGATTTAGAAAAAAATTCATATTTCAATAACATGATCTTCCTAAATGTTCTATAGTAATTAGGATTGATTCTAATTGATATTCTAATTCTATAAGTAATTTCACTTTTCTTCATTTACCTCCCCCTCAAGGGAAACACTCATAAACATCAGTTTTGAAAACTTATATAACTTCACCAAGGATGATATTATTCAATAATTATTCTTATATATGCTAACACATTTTTAATGCTTTTAAGGATTGTTTCTTATTTTGGATGAATATAAAATAAATCTTTTTATAATGTCCATAATTTTATCACATGATGGAGGTATTTTAATAGTAAAATACTTCAGTGAAGATTGTGTACCAGTAGAACATGTGTCCTTTTATAAAGTCTGAATATGTATTTTCTCAAAATTATCCAAAAGGACTTCTATTTTCATACATCTTATATTGTGATTTTTCTGATCTTCAATCATAATCATCTACTCTTCACAATTATCCATTATTCATTGAAATTATTCTTCATGAAATTTAATTATTTTTAACAAATTATCATGTTCCATGATTTTTAGATTCAAATAATTCAAATAAATAATATTTTTTAATATTTATTAATGTTCATGTATCTTTCCTTTCAGAGTGTTAATATTTATTAATGAATATCAAATTGAAATTATTAATTTTAGAAGATAATTTTATAACAGTAATACGCTTATTAAAAAAACGTAGAACTCTATAAATGATAATATTAATGAACATACATAATGTATCGTAAATCAAAAATCAACCTAATATATGCCTCTGTAGTGGATTCTCCTTTGTCCCACAGTCAGGTGTATATTGGATGCATCTGCATTGTGTATGTCTCTGTCTGTGCTCTAGCGTACACTGCACATTATCCTCAATATCCACCTCTACATCCTCCTCTGTGATAGGAAGTGGATGTAAAGTCTCACTATCTGTACCATATCATGCATCTAAGGATAGTGGGGGCTGGATGGAACTCTCACCAACATGAAAATAATATGATTTTTTGTGTTGTGGATGTCTGTAATAAAGAATCCAACTCAATCCAGTCAACGTCTGTATCTACCTTTGGTTGAGCCTAAAAATCTAGAGGATCATATGAATGATCATGTTGAACACCCTCCTCCTATGGAACAGCAACATCTGACTAATCAAGATGAACACCCTCCTCATTTGTAACAGCAAGATCCATAATAGGTTCATCACCCCCTGGTACATCTATATGAGGATTAGCAGGCTCCGCAACCTCCTTAGCATGTGGTGGATCAAAGAAAATTCCATGATAAATATCTTCCATCGAAGGAAGCAATTATGATAAAAGGGTGTGAAAATATTCCAAGTCAAATACGGTGCTCTCTACTAAATCAAACATGTGAATTATATGACAGATACGAGAATCCTACGAAAAAAAATTCCTTTGTTAAGTAATATGAATAAAAATTATGCTAAATAGTAGAAGGAACTATGTATACCATCTCATGAAAACTTCATCTGTGTCATGTCAGAAATCTGGCTGGGGACCTATAGTACTAAGATGTGTAATCCATCTGATCCACTAAATGAAAACGTAATGTACCCACCCCTCACAACTGGAACTCTTGTCGTCTGTCCCATAAATCAATATATCTGTCATGGTATCTCCTCTAATCAAAATCTCTCTTCCCTAACATCTTCAAGGAATGCAATGAATCTAACTGACTGGGAGGGTCAGGAATAGTCTGAAAGAATCTAAACTACCTCATAACTCTATCGGTATGATGCCACTCGACTATATGAAAATGAATCAATGGAACCTTGAAGGAGCTGATAGCAAGCATCACCATACAGTATGGTGGAAGACTTTGGATAATAGAATTTTTATAGAGAATCCATAAAATATAAAAGAAAAAATAAATAATCTATTAATAATGAATACATGTACAGTAAAGAGTAAATATTTAACAATATAAATAAAAATCCCTTACATTGTGTGGTCGAATGCTATAAAACATAAGTCTTTAGGCATGGACGTCATGTCTGGGGGAATGTGAATGTCGATGTGCCTGACTCCACCTGTAGATAATATTGTTATATTTACATTTCATAATAGAAATTTATAAAATTAAGTTAGACAGTATAACAAATTAATAACATACCAATGTCCATGCACAGCCTCTGCTACAATATTTATTGGAATTGGAACATGAGCATGTGGAGATAAACGAGGGATGTGCTCCCATACCCACATATGTAGAAGAACCATACATCCTATGATCTGCATCTTATCAATGAGACATACGCTATATAGAGCCCTGTATGTATATTATATACAAGAAGAACCCCATATATACTAGCCTACCTCATCCAAATCCCCTAAAAAAGATAAATACATTATATGTAAAAAATTATTGGAGTGATCAACAAAAAGTATGCCACCGATCAACCTCAAAATATATGTAGGTGAAAATCGTAGCACAGTGATCTCATCAGCATCCTATGTTAACTATTTGAAGTGCTGGTCTAACCAAGGAATGTGTAATCTACAAATGATTATGGTCCTTCCATCATCATGGACCTCTATTCCTAATATTCTATGAACAAGATCCGGAAAATATGCTCCAACTTGGCCTGTCAGAGTCGCACCATCGATGGGGAGGCCCAACATGATGGCCACATCCAGTAGGGTAATAGTCATCTCCCCCTCTCTAAAATAGAATGTATGTGATTCTATAATCCATCTCTCTATAATATCGACAATTAGATGATGATCAATAAAGAAAAAATCGCACATCGCTACACCATAGAATCCAATGCGACGAAGATGAGGGATGATAGTGGGAGGTGATGCAGTATGATGAAAATGGTGAGATCTGGATACACTCAATGGAGACATAGGATGTCCCTCTAAAAGCAGAAATGATTCATGAGTATCCTGGGATGTGAGCAATGGAAAACCTACCATCTTCACAAATGATATCATCATTACTTTTTTATAGTGAATTCAATAAAAAAATTAAACTTTTATTTTAAAAAATATACAACAAGAAAATCAAAAATGATTGTGTTAATATTTTTGATTTATACTTGATTTTTTGTGTGTGGATTAATGTCATTGTTACATGTGTAATCATTGTATTTTCATTTTCATTCTATGTTGATTTTTTTAATAGTTTGAGTATCACAAAAATATTTATTATAGAATACAAAAATGAGACAAACCAAAATTGAAACTTGTCAGAAATGGATCAATTCATAAATAAAAGGATTCAATACTGAAACTTCCATATAAAAAACAAAATATACATATTCATAATATAATACACATACTCGATCATGGATGATGATATGTGGAGATTTTTCCTGCCAGTTGGGGGCATCTCTTACAAGTATGTCCTTCTGCGTGATAAATATTGCATCGTATTCTCCCTCCTCATTTTCAAGGACAATCCATTTCATTTCTGATTCAACTTGATTTTGGTCTTCCTTGAGGTCGTAACCTAGTAGTATGAAGCCAATAATTTAAAAAATGACAAACATGGAATAAATCATAAACAAAAACAAAACCAAATTATGAAACCTAGAAATATCATGGATGATGGTTGGTTGATCGGCAGATAATGAGATAGAATGAAAGTCACTAACATGCATCCAAGATGCACTATAACAGTTATCCAAATTTATCATGTGATAAATCGGGTCAATATCTGGATCCCATGATATATTTACCGAAGCACAAGTTGTGATAACATGTGCACATGGATATCTAAATTCCTGAAAGTTGCTGAAATCACAGTACCTATTATCTAACATCACTACAAACACTCGCCACTAGTTCATGTATCCCAGTCGTAGCATAGCCTTACCTAAATGCTCATCTTTTTCCTATCAAAGGCTAGAACAGTCCATATTGAAGCCTAATTCAGTATCTGATCAATATCACTTTGGAAAATACAGTGTAAAATGCATTCTATTTTCCATCCTCTGATAGGCCTTTTGGGACCAGTCAACAACATAGGGAACACATCTATAAAATTTATCTTACACTAACCCTATGATTGGAAGTTTGCACACACCCTTGAGGACCCCATTTATGCACTCCACTATATTAGTGGTCATATAGCCATATCTTCTGCCACCATCATTTGCTAATGACCATTTTTTCTTCAAAATCTACATCATATATTCATACACATCTTCATTAGTATATCATATCTCTTCAAAGAATTGATAAAACCTTTCATGTTGGGGATCATATGGTGAAACCATAAGAGAATAATGTATTAAAATGGAGACTAAATTTTGGTAAAAAAAAATTTAGAAAAACATACCCAACTTGAGGATCACCTTCTTTATGACAACATCTCTGAAATTCTTATGAAAATTACTTGAAATATGTCTAATGAAATAACAATGATAAGAATTTGGATGAGTCCATGAAACACCATCACTAGACACGACCTCTATAATCGCTTGATGGTTATCAGATATCAGACACACGCCCTAGTTTTTTGTGACATGAACATGTACACATGCCAAAAACCAGCTCCAGTATTAAAAATTATCCTTTTCAAAAATAGAAAAATCAAGTGGAAGAAGAGCATGATTACCATCCTGTGTGGTAGAAATGATTAGAACACTTGTATACTTTCCATACAGGAAAGTTCCATCGACCTGAATAAATTGTTTACAATAGGTGAAGGCAGTAATGCATGGCATGAATGCCCAAAAAAACCTATTGAACTTCACCTTCTTTTTTTCATTACATTCTTTGGTGTATGATATCTTATATTTATACAACTATTGAACTCTTTCCTAAATAAGGGAAACAGTAACATCCTAACATGTTCGTATCATCTCATAAATAACACTTGATATAAACTCTAAATCAAGAGAAGAGTGATCCTATGATAAGCTTGGATGCAAATAAGTGTGTGGATCCTCTAATTTGGTTATCCTCCAACATGTAAAAAATTTATCAAATATTACCCTTAATCAAAATTTACATTTTGGCGCATATTTTTTACAACAAATGGTATATTTTTTCTTATTTGACTCATCAACCACAAATGTGAAATGTCACTGAATGTGGTATTTATTTATCACATTTTTCATGGTTAGTTTACTTTCAAACTCTTTCCTGATATAGATGGAGTTATCATTTGATGCAGAACTATTCCCTATAATTCCAGGGAATTCAGAAGCTGGTGTAATGAAATATAAATCAAAATGGTGTTCATGAGACATTTCTTCAACTAAGTAACTCAATACTAATGGTTGATTACCACTAACTAGTGGATGTTGTGGATGCCTATCCCTCAAAGGAACCTGAGAAGGTTCATTCCCCACATCACCCTCACCCACATCATCTCCTAATGGATCCCCATATTCTTCTTCCTTAGATAAACTTTCATTCACTATATCAGCACACAAAGGGATTTCATCTACATTTCCATCCAAATTTTGATCATCTTCTTCATAATTTACTTCTATTACTGGATTCATAAAAGAAGAAGACAATACAGAAGACTGATGTGAAGTAACAAATTCTACATAGCTCACAAAACACGGTTCTATAGTAGTCAGTTGCACCACATCTATATCAGAAATCACCACATACAATCCATCAAACCATTATCACACTGTTGTCTAAATTAGGAAGATGCATCCATAAAATCATCACCATCGAACAAAGGGCACTTGGTGTGCCATAAATGTTTAGGATGTTGTGGATGTCTATATGTGATTGAATAAATGTATTGATTGACCCTCAGTTTTAATCGATTATGAATCTTATTGCGAAATGGATCCAATTTCATAAAACCATGAAGATTTACCACTCTAACAGGTGGCACACTATATCTGAATCCCTACTCTGTATAAATGGTCTCATCGTTTCAATATATTTGCACATACATTATTACCTATAAAAAATAATTAATAAAATATTATATACTACATCAATATTTTACATTATTTAAATTGGTTTTGAATAATTGACTTTATCTAAACACTTTTTATGTATTGATTTTTTGCTATTGAGGTATAGTTATGGTGGTATTATTACCAAAAAAATAATATAACTTTATATATTTTAATTACTTATGAATAAATAATCATGACTTGATCTTAATACTTACGATTAGTTTATCATTATTTGATAAACTAACCAAAACCTATGGGTACACTCCTGGAGTCTCTATTATCAAATATTTCAGCAACCTTCATTCTCCTTTAAAACAGAAATGCCTCATGTCATACCTCTTCAAGGATGCCTCTTGTTGATTTCCTTTTAATTATAAAATTACTCCCATGTATTTGAGGGGTCTAGGGGTATGAAATAGATAAAGTTTTTTAAGAGGACACATATTTCCTTACATACTTAGTCAGAGATGACTCACAGGTCATCAATACAGAAAAATAAATGCAATTATTACAAATTAAATAACCACATTGAAAAAATAAGACATGAAATTTCAATTATGCATTGGTCGGTCATCTCTAGATCATTCATCACACAACTTACCATTTTTTTGGGTATACTTATTATATCTATTACTAGATAAAATACATATTAAATATCTACATCTATTTTATATTTAATAAATTTATTTATAAATAATATAATTTAAAATTATTATTTATAAAAAACTGTTTATACCATTAACAAAAAGATTTTTCTATATATTTTTTAATAAATTTAAATATGATACACATAACTAATATATTATTCATAAATTATATAACTATTGTATAAAATATTATAATTTAAATTAATATTACTTTCAAAATAACATAATTTATAGCATATTTAATTTTCATAAACATTAAATATGAATTCATACAACACTTTAGACATAACATAATTAATTTTCCTAAACATTCAATACAAATTCGTAAAACAAACACATCATGAAAAAATTAAATCGTAGAAAAGAAACTAATTTACACATCAATAAATATAAAATAAATAAACCATAAACACAAAGACTAATTTCTATATATCAAAAATTAAATAAATAAATCATACAAATGAAATAAATAAACACAATTAAACAAGTAAAAATTTAAATAGAAATTTTACCTTCTTAAAAGTAGAAAAAATTTATTGAGAAAGAAATTCTACAGGGATTCACAGTAAAATCCAGAGGAGAGGAATGAATTTTTTTGGGCGTAGACCCTTTTTATAGATTATTTCGGTGGGATGCGTGAATGGGGTTCATGCATCCTTCATCACATCTTTGAAGGATACGTGAACCCCCTTCACACATCTTCTGCTGCACCGAAGATGCGTGAATCCCATTCATGCATCTTTGGTGCGGAAAGATGTGTGAACGGGGTTCACACATCCATTATTGACTCTTCAGAGGATGTGTGAACCCCGTTTACACATCTCTCCATGACAAAGATGCGTGAATGGGGTTCATGCATCTTGAGATTCATTTTTTAAAATATTATTAAACCTATCCCTTTTCAACAAAAAAACCCTAATGTAGTGTTTCAATTTCTGTGTGTAGATGATCACACCTCCCAGTTGATTGACATCTCCATGGACCACATTTTTAGAGAGGTATAATTATCCTCCCCCTCCCAGATAAAATTCTCTTTATGGAGGGTGAGTTTTATTGGTGTAAGAATATATTTCCCTCATCCTAAACCTACTATTTCTCTAGTTTTCAGCTTCAAGGTCACTCTACAATAGCTTTTAGGAAGTCCATGCATGTCCCCCAGGCTACACCCCCCCCCCCCATCCAGTTCCAATGCTTTAAATCCTTCCCTCATATAAAGTCGAGATGTTGCACTTAATTATACCCTCCCCTCCACCCCTTCCCTCCCCTAGTGTTCATGTACCTGAACCCCCCCCCCCCCTCCTTCCCCCTTCAATGGTGTAACCCCTGGAGAGTCTGGCTCTAGTGCTTTATCATCCATTGTGTCCTCCAAGGAGTGGTTCCCCATCCTCTCCCAAACTCCCAATTCATAGTCCTAAATCCACATCCCCCATTACCTTCTAGGTCAGTTCTTGTTCCTCTGGCCATTCTCCCATCACCCTATCTAATACCTTTTATGTGTTGGACACCGCTCCTATTGCTTATGTAAACCTGGATGACCGGGATTTTATGTCTTACATGCCTACTTCTCCCCCTAGTGGGGTCCAAACTATATCTCAAAAGAGAGATTCTTGAGGATCATTGGTAGTCATCTCAACATCTTCTTTGTCACTGGGAACCAAAACAAAAAAACCTCTCCCCCAATGATCTCACTCCTCTTATGGAATGCTCGTGGCCTAGGAGCATGGGTAAAAACTAATTACATTTTCATATAATTTATTTAATCTCACTCTTTGATGGTAGTAATATTTGATTTCAAATAGTATGAATAAAATATTTGATTCTTTGCACATAGAATTGGTATTCACAATTCCATGTATGTAGGTTACCTAAATCAATATATTTGGCTATTTCAAAAGCCTAATATCCCAATGGAATTTGACGTAGCTTCAAACCAATATATCATAACCAAAATTAGCATGAGTATACATAGAATGTATTTTTCATTCATTCATGCTAAGTGTGAAGCATGGGATAGAGAGGCCCTCTAGCATGAATTGGGGAACTTTGATCCAGAAGACCTCCCTTGGTTTGTATGGGTGGGATTTCAATGTCATCTTTGATGCCATAGAGAAGAAGGGATAAAACTCTCTATCGCGAAAGGAAAGTTAGGACTTCATTTCATTCATGGCACGTAATGGACTCTTGGACCATGATTATTTAGGTGATCACTTCACCTTGTGTAATAACCAAAAAGTAAATGACCAAACTCAGTGTCATGTAGATTGATTCTTGGAAAATGTGAATGAAAACTCTTATTTCCCAAATATTAAGGTTATTCATCGTGTGAGAGGTCTCTCAACTCACTCCCCTATTATCATGGCCCTAACCACCATATTTAATAACAGATGTAGGTTTCTATTCTCTCTCACTTTCATATCCAATCCAGTGTACTAAAAAGTAGTGGGTTTTCATGAAACAAACTAGTGGAAGGATTCAGGTGGACTCACCTATATAAAAATCTTTGAAGCCTCAAGTAAGACCTACAATCATGGGCTGCTAGCCTACCCTTTCATTTTTATCTCTTAGATTCGATCAAATATGATATTTAACATATATATCTAATGCAGGAAAACTCTTGGGATGATAAAATCTTCAATGATCTTTCTCTAAAGAAGAAAAACTTGGCAAAGATCATCTAGGAATAAGAGCATTGGTATGCAAACAATTAAGGATTAAATGATTATTGTAGGGAGATAAGAACACATAATTTTTTCAATCATGTGTGAAAGAAAGGATGTGGTTTCTTGTGAATAATATTTTCCAGGGTGATAGAACCTTTACAGATGACCATGACATGGTGTGGGGTATATAAAACCTTCACTTCCAATCTTTTTTTATAAGTCCAAACCCTTTCATGGAAAGAGGATATCCAATAGGTATCACAGATATCTTTGATGCAATTCCTAGCATTTTTTATAGCTATGTGAACATGTCCTTTTAATCAATGTCAAGGGAGTAGGAGATCATCGAGGCAATGCTCAGCCCCAACCCGAATAGATCTCCTGGTCCAGATGGCTTCTCAGGCTTGTTCTATGTGGCTTTTTAGAACCTAGTTAAATGGTGCATCATTGAGATGGTGCAATATTTATTTCAGGGTGTCTATCTCCCCCACTTGGCTAGTGCGACTACCTTGGTTTTAATTCCAAAGGTTAAGGATACTTCTTTCTCTCAATCAATATCATCTTATAAGAATGTTTAACTTCTTCTATAAGATCTTGGCCAATGTAATGAACAGAAGACTATTGGTTCTCCTACCTTCTTTGGTCTTGGAAAAGAAACATAGATTCATCAAAGGTATATCCATATAAGGAATCATTGGTTTGAAATAGGAAATGATATTAGATATCAACATAAAGGTGGTTGGCTCCAATGTGGTCATTAAGATAGACATGGATAAAGCATATAACATAATTGAATGGGGTTTTATTTTAAATCCCTATCATATATGGGTTTCTCCACTTGGTCATGTGACCTTCTGTATAGGTACTTCAGTTATTCTTGGACAACTATCACTTTCATGGGTAAGTATTGTGGGTTCTTCAAATCCGTTTAGGGAATTAGGGGAGGTGATCCTCTATCTCCCAGTCTCTATATTCTCATGAAATATTCCCTAAGACCCTCCATCAAAAAAACACTTCCATGTGAGCATTATTCTCCCTTTTTGGTGCATGTATAATTTTTTAGGAGTGTATTATCTCATATAGGCTGATGACACCATTATTTTTATTAAAGGTGGCAAAAGATCTATTCATGGCATAAACTCTATCCTTGAATAATAATACCACTAGACTAGACAACTGGTTAACCATGTGAAAATCAGTATCTATATCTCATCGTGGTGTGCGTTCATGAGGGTTATCTCCTTAGAAATTCAATTGGGTATTGGTAGGTGTAATTTCTTGATGGATTACCTAGGTGTGCTTGTATATCCAAGAAGGCTTCATATTCAACATTTCATCAAAATGGTGGACTAGATAACAAGTTGTATATACAACTGGAAAAATAGGTTCTTATCTTTTGGTGGTTGTATTACATTGGTAAATAGTGTACTTACTGTTATCCACATGCATATTTTATCTATTCTAAAAGTACCTAAGGCAGTCACCAGTAGAATTGACATCATCCTATCCACTTTTATCTCGGATGTGAAAATGCATAGAAAACATCATTGGGCATCGTGACCTAGGATGGCGAGACTAGTTTAGGAGGGTGACATCAACTTAAGGAGTATTTTTTGTGATATTCATGAATCGCATAAAAATATGGTGTGGGGTGATTAAAAAACACATGTTATAGGAAAGGATTATGAATAAAAAATATGAGCATGTATTGGAGCCTCCAGGCAGTAACTCTTCCCCCTTTGGCTCACAGTTCACCCGTACATTTAGGCTCTTCATCTTCACTCCAGGTGGATCATCAGTAAAGGTAATATCAAATTCTAGAACCAAAACTAGGCTGGTTCCTTTCTGTTATTTCTAGGATATCCTTTGTTGGACCTCTATTTCATTAAGGTGAAACAATTCCCTGGTTTTACTTAGGCAGTTCTGAATGAGGAGCATCTCAACCTTTTTGACCTCATTGAAATCTCCTCTGACCTGGATAAATATGTTTTCATAGGTTCATAATGTAAATTAATTTCATTTATTTTAGGATATTTAAAATCTGTGTTTATCACATAGATAAACAAAATTAAAAGGATTTCTATCCTTTGCCTCTTTTCTCTTCCACATCAAAATTTATGGAAAGTACCGGAACTAGATTGAGACTTAATTTTCAAGGACAAGACCCTTTAAATAGGGATAAAATAGTTATATGGGTGGTTACTTAATTAACTATCAAAGTCCATAAATTGACAATTTTATCCCTTAATATCCCATTATAATAATATTAAATAAATACATGTGAGTTATTCTAACGTTCTCCCACTTAACTCATGTGATATTTCTTTATGATATTTAATATTCAATCAGTCATTTATGCGCATTTATATCTATTCTATCATGTAAAAAACATTCTTCATAATAAAGGATAATGTCCATATGAGTCATGGCAGTCATATATTCTCTATTAATATACTCCCTTCCATGTACTAGATTATGAACATCTTCCATATCATAATTAAAATGGGATATATATATATATATATATATATATATATATATAATTTGTCCAAAAATAATTTCTTTATTGAAGACTATTCCTGATATCATTATTCAATCAAATCATGTATACTTATTGGAAAAATAGGCTACATGATCAAAACATTTATAAGTGCAAGTGTCAATTGTAATAATCATAATATTAAATACATACAATGAAAACTACTCAATGATAATGCACATACTTTTAACATGTCCAATAAATTTCTTGCGCAGCAACCCTTTCTTCAAAGGGTCAGAAATCATAATATTTGTACTAACATGTTCAATTGACACCTTACGTTTTTAAACTTCTTCCTTAACTGAAAAATACTTTAATTCCATGTGTTTAGAACCTTTGGAATATCAGTCATTCTTGGAAAAGAATACTATTGTGGTATTATCACAATATATTTTCAAGGGCTTGGTGATACTATCGATAATTCCAAGTCCAAAAATAAAGTTCTGCAACCACATACCATAAATTATAGCTTCAAAGTATGCTAAAAATTTAGCTTCCATGGTCGAAGCAGCTATAACTGATTGCTTTGAACTTTTACATGATATTGATCCTTCGGCTAGAAGATACACAAAACCAAAAGAATACTTTCTTATATCAACGCAACCAGTAAAGTTTGAATCAGATTATCCAATCACCTTAAGATCATTAGATCTTTTATAAGTAAGTATGTGATCCTTTGTTCCTTACAAATATCACAGAACTTTCTTTGCAGCTCTCCAATGATCGAGTCCATAATTACTTTGGTATATTCCCAACATACCAACTAAAAAGATAATATCTGGCCTTGTACATGTTTAAGCATACATAAAGCTTCCAACAACAGATGCGTAAGGAATTTCTTACATATTTTTTCGTTCCAAATCATTTTTAGGATATTGATTGAGATTAAATTTATCTCCTTTCTAAATTGGAACTGGTGATGCTGAAAAATTTTCCATCCTAAACCTCTATAAAATCTTAATGATGTATGAATTTAGAGATAATCCCAATATACCTTGATTTCTATCACGAAATATTTATATTCCAATCACATAATTGGATTCTCCCATGTCTGTCATTACAAAATTATTAGAGAGGAATTTCTTGGTCTCATATAATAAACCAAGAACATTTGTAGTAAGAAATATGTCGTCAATATATATAATCAAGAATATAAATTTACTCCCACTGATCTTCTGATATATACATTGATCAAATATGTTTTCCTTAAATCCAAAAGATATAATGGTATCATTAAACCTAATATACCATTGTTGGGAAGCCTGTTTAAGTATATATATTGACTTATTTAATTTACATACCATGTGTTATTTTCATTTAATAGAAAAAACCATTGGTTGATCCATGTATACATATTCCTCTAAGTTAACATTTAGAAAGGTTGTTTTATCATCCATTTGATGTAACTCTAAATCATACTGAGCTACCAATGCCATAATAATTCTGAAAGAATCTTTCTTAGAAAATGGTGAGAAGGTTTCCTTATAATATATAGCATCCTTTTGAGTGAATCCTTTAGTAACAAGTTTGGCCTTGTAACATTCAAGGTTAGCAAGAGAGTCGTATTTTGTTTTGAAGACCCATTTACATCCAACTCTCTTGCATCCTTCGGGAAATTTCATAAGGTCCCAGACTTTATTTTGTTGCAAGGAATTCAACTCAAATTTCATGGAATCTGACCATTTATTAGAATTATCACACTTTATGGCTTGAGAATATGAAACTGAATCATTATTAATGCCAATATAATTTTCTATTTCATGCAGATATACCACATAGTAATCAGAAATAGTTGACCTTCTTTCCCTTTGGGATCTTCTTAACACTATTTCTTGTGGTTCTTCAACCATTTCTTCATTTTGAATTTAGGAAACATTCTGTTTTGGTTCTACTTGATTATTTTTTGATGCAATAATTTGAGGAACAATAACATGTGAAGTTGGAATACAAGAAAATGGAACTTGAATTCTAACTTCTTTAATTTCCACATTTTGTGGAAATTCACTCCCACTAGATTCACCATTCTCAATAAATCTAGAATTTCCAGTTTCAAAAATTCTCATACTATGGTTAGGACAATAAAATCTATACCCCTTTTATTTCTCTAGATAACCAATGAAATTTCTACTGATTGTTCTTGCATCTAGTTTTCTTTGTTGGGGATTAATGCTTTTATTTCTTCCTGAAAACCCCATACATGAAGGTGTCTTAAACTAGGTTTCCTACTAGTCCAAAGTTCAAAAGGAGTCTTTGGAACAACTTTACTAGGAACACTATTCAGTAAATACACGAAAGTTTTTAAAGCCTACATCTATAAATATAAGGGAAAATAATAATTATTTAACATACTCTTAACCATATCCATTAATGTTCTATTACGCCTTTTCGCTATACCATTTTGTTGTGGTGTACCATGTATAGTGTTTTGTGCACATATGCCAGGAATTTCTAGAAACTTGGCAAATGGACCAGGGTTTTTTCAACTTTTATCAAATTTTCTATAATATTCACCACCTCTATCAGACCTTATGACCTTAACCTTTTTGTCTAATTTCCTCTCAACTTCATTTACATAGATTTCTAAGGCATTTATTACTTGAAATTTCTCATTCAATAAATACACATATCCATAATGTGAAAAATCATCAATAAAGGTGATAAATTATTTTTCCTTACCAAAATAATTGACATAAAAAGGTCCACATATATCAGTATGTATGATCTCAAGGAGTTTAGTAATTTTTTTGGAACCTTTCTTTATGTTTTTTGTTTGTTTTCCTTTAATACAATCCATACAAATGTTTAGTTCGGTAAAATCCAATTTTGGAAGGATTTCAAACATAATCAATCTCTCTAATTTTTCTTTGCAAATATGTACTAAATGTTTGTGCCATAAATAAGAAGAATTTTAATTTAATAAAATATATTTATTACCAAAATCTTGATGTAAGGTCATAAGTGTTTTATCATATATATTATCAAGATTTTGTTTGTATAAACCATCATACAATAAACTATATCCAATCAAGCATGTATGCTTAAACAAACTAAAGTATCCATTCCTAAAATTAAAAAAACGTATCCAACAGTATCAAGTTTTGAAAAAGAAACCAAATTCCTAGATATAATAGGTACATAAAAGGTTTCACATAATTCCAAAAAATATCTACTATCAAGGATTAAACAATAAGTCTTGACAACTTCAACCGGAACCTTCACTCTATTCCCTATGAAGATAAACTTTTCAGTTGGGCTTGTGATTTGGTTTTAAAGGAATACCTGCATTGTATTAGAGACCTGAGTCGAACAACTAGAATCAATCCACCATGTATTATGTGGAACTTCAGCTAAGTTTGATTCCTAACATGTATAATCATTTTGCTTACATTTCTTTTCAAACCAAGCCTTCTGTTTTAGACAATCCTTTTGGAAATGTCGAACTTTCCCACAAAAATGGAATTTAACTTTATTTTTTTCTTTTGGTTCTTGCTAAAAGAATCATTAACCTTCAATGGTCCCTTTCCCTTTCCATGATTTTTTATCCCATGCTTCTTTCCCCATTGATGATGCACATAATGGATGGAGTGGATTCCTTGACTCTCTTTAAATTTTTTTCCAATTGAACTAACATACTATGCAATTCATTCACATTCCATTTATCTTTAATGGTGTTGTAGTTCATTTAGAATTGTCCATACTCAAACGTTAATGAGTTTAGGAAAAAATTTACAAGGAAACATTCATCCACTTCCATTCTTAAAGACTTAAGTCTTGTTGCGATATTTGTCATTTCAATGACATGCTCATGTATGGTACGAGAACCATCAAACATCATGGTGGTAAATTTACTCATTAATTTCTTATCAAGATATTATTCAGTATTTTGAGATCGGTCTCCCATAGATTTCATAAATTCTTTAGTGCTTTCAGTTTTAGGGAGACCTGACTTGATGTTACTTGTTATGCTCATTCACATGAACATCAAACTTAATCTGTTTGATCTTTCCCATGATGAATAATATACTTTATCGTCATCACTATTGTCATCCTTTATAGTAGTAGGTTTCTCTACTCAGATTTCTAAATCAAGATCCAATACACCAAGGTGAAATTGGATTTACTCACTCTAATCAGAAAAATTCAATCCATTAAAGATCAGAACAGATGATGTTTGTGAGTGAAATGATGATGAAAAGCTAACTTCAATAAATACATGCTTAAAATTAATGCTTTGAAATAATAATAATACATTGTTTTAGACAAATTGTTTAACATAAATGTGTATTAGTGTTCTTATTTGGGTGAAACACTAATACACAAACATAACTGATACTAATTAAAATAACTTTATTTTTAAATAATATACGCATCAATTAGATTTATTTATTATCTTTGGATATATAAATAAATATCATAATGCATAATATATATTACCAACAAATTATATTCATAAATTATAAGAATATGCAAATTGAATTTGGGAAATTAATAAATATCTTATAATAATTAATTATTAATTACTCATAAGATATCATAATAGTATCAAATTTATGATCAATCAAAAAAAAATTATTTGGGGTTTGTCTTAGTGGTAAGAACCTCATAATACTACATGAAAAATGGGGGTTCAAAACCCATGGGTTGGCCACCTTGGGCCTCGCTGGGGACGTGCAGCGCGCAGGTGGGGAGGCCACCCCAATACCTTATTACCCATAAACGTGTTTTTAGTTGGGGTGTGGCTTAGTGGTAAGCACCCTGTAATCCTATATGAAAAATTGGGGTTCAAAACCCATGGGGCACAGGTAATGTAGCAGTACTCTAGCGAATTGTAGCAGTGGCGACACTATAGCAACGGCGGGCACTGTAGTGGCGGCAGGTTACTATAGCAGTGGCAAGGTATTGTAGCAGTAGTGGGTACTATGCGGTATTGTAGAAGGCGGTGTTGTAGTAGTACTATTCACATAATGGACCTTGTGCCAAAAATTTGGGCCTACAGGCCATGTAATGGGCTAAATGCCCACTGGTCCTTCGAGCTATGTAATAAGTCTCCCTCTACCCAGTTTAAAGAGTTCTCTACTTTTCTTTAATAATAAACGAGGATTAGGCCCCAACCTTTTAAAAAATATATATATCATTTTAACATAATTTTTTAAACAATTTTAACTTTATGATTTGACCACTTTGGCGATTAACAAATCTCATGCAATAACGTTTCAAAAATAAAATATGTAACGCCCCGACCCCAGCTACCCAGAGTCAGTGCATTATTGCGTAACATTGGCATGATCACAAAAGATCAAGTCTCAAAAGACCAATTAGTTTAGTAGCCTTGGAAACACTAGATACATTCATAAATGTTACATTACACCATAAAGTGAAAAACTACAATAACAAAGTCTCTATAGTCCACACTCATATCCTCTTCTGACTATCCCTGCAGGTCATTCATAAAATACTTCTTCACATCCTGGAAAATATTAAAACATTGAAAGGGGTGAGATCAGATGCTCAGTAAGGATAACAATATTGTGGAAGCTTTCATAAATAAACATTAACATTTAAGGCAATGTATAACTAAAACAAAAGCCTTTTTAAACTTGAACTTCAGCATAATATGGAAAAACTAAAATTAAATAATGCCATTTAATTACACACATGTATATTCTACTAGTCGAATAATCACATGCAATATCAATAACCACTTTCATAATGATGGAATTCATAATGCAAGACTATCATAACCACATAGCCAAGGCCTCATGCCAAGACCACAAATAAGATTTTGTTAAGGCCTCGTTCCAAGACACTATTTTGTCTCATGAGACCTACCGATGCATTGAGGAGCTATAGCGGGCTCCACCCGTCACTTATTAATTCCAATGCATTTCTCATATGAACAGGTTTAAACATATCATAAACCATAACATAATTATATCAAATAAAACATGCATAAAGGAAAAATAATATTTCCACACTTCAATCACAATATATCAATATAACACATTGATATAATAAAAACATTATCAAAACCATGTTCAATACCAAAATAAAAGAAAAGTAAAACATGGTATTTATTTTTCTTTTAAAAAAAGTTATGGCTTATAGAGGAAGCCGAAACTCAAATAATAGTCACGGCGGCAGAGAAGTTGTTGTTGCCGCATACATAAGAAAAAACATTCCTTTTGTCGTTTAGTAAAAATTCTTCGTATAAAAAGATTCCTTTTGAATGAAAGTAAAAGTCAAAGGGGTTTATACACCGTATAAATGAAAGTTGTGTATAAACCCAAATATGATTCAATGAAAGGAGTTTGAGACGAAGTCCTTACAAAGATAATTTTTAAAATAACATATATCTATTATGTGTGTTTAATATAAATACACATAAAGAAAGTAAAAAATAAAAGATAGTACATAATAATATCATGACATAATTTGAAAGTAGGACATTAACCCAAAGAATGGAAATTGGGTTAAGAAGTTCCCTTACCTTGCGTCCGACTTGACTCGACCGTTATTTAACCTCCTGAATAATAAACTAGAGTTAATCTCTACTTTCTTAAGAACCTTTTTCAATTTCATTATCCCTTTTATATCACTTATTACCATGTTATTAACATTATGTGATTATTTAAGTTAATAATGGTCATTTTGTCGATCTTTGGTACTTGAGTCAAAAATAAACTTCTTATAATTACAAGTTGTTCATGTGGTGAAATATACATTATATCCAGTATTATATTCATGATTTAGATATCATATATATCATATATATCCAGTATATACATTCATTCATAATATTACGTAACGTTTAGAGGTAAGAAATGAAATGCACCGTTCATGGAGACGGTAAGCCGTACGTACGCATGAACGCTAATTTCATTTCTATTTAATATTTAATGGAATGAAATCATAATTATATAAAGGTATATTATAATTCCATTATAATATAATATATAATATCATTTACTCCATCCTTTATACATCCCACGTATGGCATTAACGATTCAAATCACTTTGAGGGGGCGGTAGTCCGCACTTCCTAAAATGAAATCATCGCGTTTACCCATAATGGAAATCATAAAAGTATGCCATAAATGAAAACATAAATAATCTTATGTAAAACAAAAACATATTATATATCATATATAAAGATAGTGACATCTTAATGGCCACCTTTGAAGGTGTTATATGAGTGTTGAACAAGCATCATTTCGTGAGGCAGAAATTCGCCATCCACAGAAACAGTATGTTCTTTAACCATTAGATGTAGGTGCGTGTAAGTGTAGCTCGAATACTTCTTATAAAAACATCCTAGTATATTGAGGATACTGGTGTTTTTACAAAAGAAATGAATAAAAAGAGTTTAGGGGGTTGGAGAAGCAAAATGAAACAAAATAACATAAGAGAAGGCATTACCTTAAAATCAGGTAACTCTTTTTGATTTGAGCCAAAGGCTTCCTTTGGAAGAATTCTGAACAAAGTGAGGATTATAGGAGTAATAGAGGGAATTTTTTAGAGTATTTGGGTAGAGTTTGGTAGATCCAAATGGCTTGAAAGTGTGAATGAGGTGGTAGAGGTGGAGGCCTTTTATAAGAGGAGAGGAGGGGCACTCTTGGAAAGTAATGAAATGTTACTTTATTATATAATTATTTTCGGATTTTAAAGGTCCCAAACATATATATGTTGAGGCTAAGGTGATAAGGGTTTTAAATATACTCATACAATAGGTTTTTGACATGTGTAAGTCTTAGATTTTACATTATCTTTTCATTTTATTTAAATCGTTAATTAATGAGGTAATCGATGCATCATCATGGTGTCATAAATAATTTAATTTATTTAATGTATAAAAATTATAAAAAAATTATCATGATGTAGGAAATATTTTTAGCTTTCTAATGAATATTTATAGTCAAAATTATGACTTTTATAACCCCATTTAAAAAAAATTTAGTAAAACAACTCATGTTTGTGATATTTTTATTTTAACATTAAATAAAAAGGTTTTTAATGTCATTTTCCTACCAAAGTGGCTCCATGGGGTCCCCAAGTTGACCCATGGATTTTCTTGGTCGGTCATGACTCATCCAATAGGGGTAGGACAAGTGTAAAGGTATTTTCATATTTTTATAATATCATTTTTACCTTAAATTTCACTAATTACCTTTAATCGCGATTAATTAAACTTAAAAGTTACTATTCACCAAAAAATTATTTTAATCCCATTGAACCACATTTTACTTCCTAATGACAACCATGTATGTCAGATTTTTGAAAATCAAATCACAGAAGTGTTAATGTTTCATTTAAACGAAAAATCGGTTTTTTAACTACCACTTAGTGGTTTCACTATTCATCAAAATTGAAGTTTTTCAGAACAATCCCAAAATTTCACCCTAATATATAATTGATATTCTGAATTAATAAATGATTTCTATTTTACAAAATTCCAAACATATAAGTTGCATTAATTAATTTTATAACTAATTCCCGCTGTCACAACAAATAGCATGTTTTTAAGAAACAATATATATCAAAAGATTGACAATTGTTTATGTCCATTTTCAAAGTGAAATTAATTCTAATGAACACCATTGGATAAAATGGTAAAAATATATTCTAATTATACTTTAAAACCACTCAATAGTATAATTTATCACTATAAATTATTTTGATTAAAAAAGTTGTTTTAAGTATTTTTCACTATTCATAAAAAAATGGAAGTTCTCAGAAAATTACAAAAAATTCAACTTAGGATAATTTAGATATTAGTAATACAAAAATGAAGTCCATTTTGAAATATAAAATTTCTATAATTTTAAAAAGTGGGTATTACTATTCATAACGGTTACTTTGATTAGTCGCGGTGTGTTAGAACTCGAACTTGCGTACAATGCAAGCTATTGCATTATTGAAAGAGAGGCGTATCGTGAAAGCTTGGGGTGTTACATTCTCTCCTACTTCAATAAATTGTGTCCTTGCAATTTGAAAATGTTCTTTGAAAATAAAAGGTTGAAAATAGAAAATACCTTTGTGGAAAACCCACATCAGATATAGGGTTAATAAGAATATAACATTAAAAGAAATAAAGAGAAGTACAAAGGTCACCCGAGATAGACCATACTAGGATTCTATGAAGATATGGATATGGAGGAGAAACAAACCATCAAGGTCTGATGGAGAGTTGTAGACAACAGGATTAGGAGAAAGTTAACCATAAGAAAATCACAAACTTGTGATTGGTTAAACGGTCATTGAATCCCCAGTTGGAAAAGTTAACCGAAAAAGTTTTTGTTTTAAGTTACCTTTTATAATGTTGAGGAATTTATTTAAGAGATTTTCTATAAACATATGAAAATATACTTACTTGTCATGTAGGCTTTCATTCTTTAATAAATTTTTACCACAAACCCATCTTTCACTCTAAATGGTAACAGAACTCAAAAATATTCTATTTGTCCTAATTTTATAAGGTTCCAAATATTACCACATACCATTTAGATTAGGAAAAATATTTTGTAATAACTAGGGACTTCATGTAGGCTAGTGGTAGGTAAAAAAGGCATGTTGCACTATGGTTTTGGGTTCGATTCCGGCAGCTTTGTCCGATGTGACGGGTTATCCCCCAACCTGTAGGTTGTCCTTTTCCTAAAAGTATAGTATTATAATATTCCAAAAATAATCTTCATAAATGTTTTAACCTTAAAAAATACTATCCAAAGTTCAACTTAATTCATTCCAACCTTTATAGTTATCCAAAATACCTCTGTCCAGACTTTTTCTAAAAGGTCTCTAAATTCCAAAATCAATTGTAACCTCAGATTCTCCAAACAAAGTAAAGTTTATCTTATTGTCACATAATAAAAATATGATTACCTTCATCATATTAAAACCTTAATAAAATAAAAAAGTATTGCAGTACAATCCTTATATATATCACATTATTCTTATAACCAGAATATAATCCTTGAGTCCAAAAGCACCAATACATTAATTATTCCACTTCAACTGTAGTAATAGCATAAGATTGTCCTTGATCCCTTGGCCTTTTCTGTGGTAAGTTTCCCTGACTCTTAGGACATTCATTTTCATAATGCCCCATTTCCCTAAAATTGTAGCATTCAACATTGATAGCCTCTTTATTTCCCTTGCAATCACGAGCTTGGTGGCATTTTTCTCCACATTTATAAAAAACTCCCATTCCTTTTAGGAAAGTACCGAGGTGATTCTTCCCACAATTATCACATAATGGAAAATCCTTCTTTCTCTTTTTCCCTTTATTTGTCTCTTGTTCCACCGTTCTCTTCTTCTCTTGCTTTACTTTTTTGTCATAAGACTTAGAGAATTCCTTTTTTGCCTTGATAGCACACGAGACAATATCTTCGTACGATGAGAAGGATTGTGATACTAAATCTCGACGTAGAAATGGTTTTAACCCATAAAAGAAACGATCAATCTTGTTTCTTGGGTTACGTATATAATCCGCAGTATACCTCTCTAACCTTGTAAAGTTGGCCTCATACTTTGCGACATTCTCATCCTCCTTTTGTCTTAGACTCATAAATTTCCTTTCCATATCTGTTCGATGGTCACAAGGAAAGTATTTTTTCTAAGAAAAGATCTTTGAACTCTCTCCATTACATAATTGATACTTCTTCATCTTCCTTTTTATTTTGAATCAATGACCACCATTGATCAGCATCTCCAGTGAGGAGGTAAACTGCCATGATAACCTTCTCCCTTTCGCTACTCCCCAAGGCGTGGAATATTTTCTCAAAGGAGTTTATCCATTTCTCAGCTACTAATGGATTTGTACCCCCATTAAATGTTGGTGGTTGTTGCCTCATGAAGAGGTCTAACATTGATCCTCCACGTTGCAGATTAGGGTGCTCCATACGAGTAAGGTTATTATTCATAACCTGAGTGAGTTGTCCCAGTATGGTAATAAGTTGATCAGCACTAGTTGTATCTCCAGCTCCACAATAATTATCTTGAGCATGAGGGCAATCCCTACACAGAGTGCATGCATTTATACGGTTTTCATTCCTTCCACTAGGCGCCATTTCTAAACAATAGCATAAACTAGATCAGTTTATGAATCAAAATACATAATTACAAACTTACAAAACACTTAACATAGATTGATCTATTTATAGATATAATCCATAATCATAATAAATGTTTTCTTTGTGGAAGTATATACTCATAACCCTTTATAGTGGTTTGTAAAGAAAACGAGAATTATCCTAAGCATATCCTCCGGGAGTGTTGTAACCAAGAGTGCAGCAAGGCCCATTGTCGTGCACCAGTTCCCGATCAAGTCTAGCTCAAAGCAGTGTTTTCGGGTTTTACCCCTAGGTACATCTGTGCCAGAGCCGCCTCTGCCTTCTCGTATCCAGACAGAGATGTATTGCTCGGAAAACTCACAAAATATCTATAATACCAAAATTCTAGGAAGTTCTTCTATACTAATCCTCAAAGTCTATCTTTGGGATATGTGCTCTAATCAGAGTTTATCTAAATATAGCTTCCAAGGTTAGTACTAAACTGCCTCTGATACCAACTGTAATGCCCTAACCCCAGTTACCCTGATTTGGTGCATTATTCTGTAATATTGGCATGATGACAAAAGATCAAGTCTCGAAATACCGATTAGTTTAGTAGCCTTGGAAACACTAGATACATTCATAAATGTTACATTACATCATAAAGTGAAAAACTACAATAACAAAGTCTCCATAGTCCACACTCATATCCTCTTCTGACTATCCCTGTAGGTCATTCATACAATACATCTTCACATCCTGGAAAATATTAAAACATTGAAAGGGGTGAGCTCAGATTCTCAGTAAGGATAACAATATTGCGGAATCTTTCATAAATAAACATTAACATTTAAGGCAATGTATAAATAAAAAAAAGCCTTTTTAAACTTAAACTTCTGCATAATATGGAAAAAATAAAATTAAATAATGCCATTTACTTACTCACATGGATATTCTACTAGTCGAATAATCACATGCAATATCAATAACCACTTTCATAATGATGGAATGCATAATTCCAGACTATCATAACCACATAGACAAGGCCTCGTGCCAAGACCACAAATAAGATTTTGTCAAGGCCTTGTTCCAAGACACTAGTTTTTCTCATGAGACCTACCGATGCATCGAGGAGCTATAGCGGGCTCCACCCGTCACTTATTAAGTCCAATTCATTCCTCATATGGACAGGTTTAAACATATCATAAACCATAACATAATTGTATCACATAAAACATGCATAAAGGAAACATAAGATTTCCACACTTCAATCACAAGATATAAATACAACACATTGATATAATAAAAACTTTATCAAAACCATTTTCAATACCAAAATAAAAGAAAAGTAAAACATGGTATTTATTTTTCTTTTAAAAAAATGTTATGGCTTATAGAGGAATTCGAAACTCAAATAATAGTCACGGCGACAGAGAAGTCGTTGCCGCCGCATATGTAAGAAAAAACATTCCTTTTGTCGTTTAGTAAAAACGCTTCGTATAAAAAGATTCCTTTTGAATAAAAGTAAATTTCAAAGGGGTTTATACACCATATAAATGAAAGTTGTGTATAAAACCAAATATGCCTCAATGAAAGGAGATTGAGACGAAGTCCTTACAAAGATCATTTTTACAATAACATAGATCTATTATGTGTATTTACTATAAGTACACATCAAGAAAGTAAAAAATACAAGATAGGACATAATAATATCATGACATAATTTGAAAGTAGGAGATTAACCCAAAGAATGGAAATTGGGTTAAGAAGTTCCTTTACCTTGTGTCCGACTTGACTCGACCATTCTTTAACCTCCTAAATAATAAACTAGAGTTAATCTCTAATTTCTTAAGAACCTTTTTCAAGTTCATTATCCCTTTTATATCACTTATTACCATGTTATGAACATTATATAATTATTTAAGTTAATAACGGTCATTTTGTCGATCTTTGTTACTTGAGTCAAAAATAAACTTCTTATAATTACAAGTTGTTCATGTGGTGAAATATCCATTATATCCAGAATTATATTCATGATTTAGATATCATATATATCATATATATCCAGTATATACATTCATTCATAATATTATGTAACATTTAGATGTAAGAAATGGAATGCACCATTCATGGAGACGGTAAGCCGTACGTACGCATGAACGCTACTTTCATTTCTATTTCGTATTTAATGGAATGAAATAATAATTATATAAAGGTATATTATAATTCCAGTATAATATAATATATAATATCATTTACTCCATCCTTTATACATCCCACATATGGCATTGATGATTCAAATCACTTTGAGGGGGCGGTAGTCCGCACTTCCTAAAATGAAATCATCGCGTTTACCCATAATGGAAATCATAAAGGTATGTCATAAATGAAAAATAAAGAATCTTATGTAAAACATAAACATATTACATATCATATATAAAGATAGTGACATCTTAATGGAAACCTTTGAAGGTGTTATATGAGTGTTGAACAATCATCGTTTCGTGAGGCAGAAATTCACCATCCACAGAAACAGTAGTTCTTTAACCATTAGATGTACGTGTGTGTAAGTGTAGCTCGAATAATTCTTATTAAAACATCCTAGTATATTGGGGATAATGTTTTTGTTACAAAAGAAATTAATAAAAAGAGTTTATGGGGTTGGAGAAGCAAAATAAAACAAAATAACATAAGAGAAGACATTACCTTAAAATCGGGTAACTCTTTTTGATTTGAGCCAAAGGCTTCCTTGGGAAGAATTATACCCAAAGTGAGGCTTCTAGGAATAAGATAGGGAATTTGGGAGAGTATTTGGGTAGAGTTTGGCCAAGCCAAATGGCCTGAAAGTGTAAATGAGGTGGTAGAGTTGGGGGCCTTTTATAAGAGGAGAGGAGGGGCACTCTTGGAAAGTAATGAAATGTTACTTTATTATATAATGAGTTTCGGATTTTAAAGGTCCCACGCTTATATATTTAGAGTATAAGGTGATAAGGGTTCGAAATATACTCATCCAATAGGTTTTTGACATGTGTAAGTCTTAGATTTTACATTATCTTTTCATTTTATTTAAATCGTTAATTAATGAGGTAATCGTTTCATCATCATGGTGTCATAAATAATGAAATTTATTTAAGGTATATAAATTATAAAAAAATTATCATGATTTATAAAGTCTTTTTATATTTCTAATTAATATTTATAGTCAAAAATATGACTTGTATAACCCCATTTAAAAATTGTTTTAGTAAAACAACTCATGTTTGTGACATTTTTATTTTAACATTAAATAAAAAGGTTTTTAATGTCATTTTCCTACCAAAGTGGCTTCATGGGGTCCCCAAGTTTACCCATAGATTTTCTTGGTCGGGAATGACTCATCCAATAGGGTTAAGACAAGTTTAAAGGTATTTTCAAATTTTTATAATATCATTTTTACCTTAAATTTCACTAATTACCTTTAATCGCGATTAATTAAACTTAAAAGTTATTATTCACCAAAAAATTATTTTAATCCCATTGAACCACATTTTACTTCTTAATGACAACCATGTATGTCAGATTTTTGAAAATCAAATCATATAAGTGGTAATGTTTCATTTAAATGAAAAATCAGTTTTTTAACTACCACTTAGTGGTTTCACTATTCATCAAAATTGAAGTTTTTCAGAACAATCCCAAAATTTTACCCTAAGCTATAATTGATATTTTGAATTCAAAAATGATGTCTATTTTACAAAATTCCAAACATATAAGTTGCATTAATTAATTTTATAACTAATTCCCGCTGTCACAACAAATAGCGTGTTTTTAAGAAACAATATATATCAAAATATTGACAATTGTTTATTTTCATTTTGAAAGTGAAATTAATTCTAATGAACACCATTGGATAAAATGGTAAAAATATATTCTAATTATACTTTAAAACCACTCAATCTTATAATTTATCCCTATAAATTATTTTGATTAAAAAAGTTGTTTTAAGTATTTTTCACTATTCATAAAAAAATGGATGTTCTCAGAAAATTAAAAAAAATTCAACTTAGGATAATATCAATATTAAGAATACAAAAATTAAGTCCATTTTGAAATATAAAATTTCTATAATTTTAAAAAGTGGGTATTACTATTCATAATGGCTACTTTGATTAGTCTCGGTGTGTTAAAACTCGAACTTGCGTACAACGCAAGCTATTGCATTATTGAAAGAGAGGTGTATCGTGAAAGCTTGGGGTGTTACAAGATATCATAATCATAACATAGTTATAAATAAAAATAAATTTTAATAAACATAAATATAAATTTTGTTTACTCTTTCTTTAAATTTTTTTGGCATAACATTTTAAAACTCCAATAATTATTTCAAATAATGAAAAATCATTTTTTTATAAAAATTTTGTTAAGGTTTGAAAACCTATGAAAAAAATATGATAACTAAATAATAAAAAAAATGCTAACACATCACCTTTAAAACAATTTCATAAAGGTACTAAACCTTATCCATTTTTTTAATCATTAAAACAATTTTAAATATAAAATTCATTCAATTATCAAAGATAATAAATAACTAAAAGGGAGATTTCAAAATCTAAAATCAAGGAGAAGATTCAGCATATTGAGATTCCTAAAAATAGGAACTTATATTTGGGAATAGAAAAAAAATGAAAAGTGGATTTCATAATTTAAAAATAATAATAATAATTGCACAATGATTATCAAACAATGAAACAACGCTACAAAACACCCCATGATTGAAGAGAGAGGTAGTGTATTATCATTTAATAATAATAATAATAATAATAAATTTCACACCATATTAGGGCTTCAAATAATTCCACCACATACTATTATTATTAATATTAATGACCATTTAAAATAAGAAGAAAATAATTCAGATTTAACGCAACACATTCCTTGCCGAACGTAATCCAGATTTTTAATTCTTATTTTCATGCAACACATAATAAATTTATACATGGAAAAACAAAGATTTCATAACCCTGCTCTAATACCACATGTAAATTATTTTCATTTATTTTCGGATCTTAAAAATCTATGTTTATCACATAGATAAACAAAATTCAAAATAAGATAAAACATACCTTGATCCATGGGATCTTCTGGATTTGAATCTCCTTGATTTTCTCCCACATAAAAGAATTTCTATCCTTTATCTTTTTTATCTTCCGCATCAAAATTTATGGAACATACCAGAACTAGATTGAGACATAATTGGAAAAGACAGGATCCTTTAAATAGGGAAAAAAATAGTTATATGGTTGGTTACTTAATTAACTATCAAAGTCCATCAATTGAAAATGTTATCCCTTAATATCCCATTATAAAAATATTAAATAAATACATGTGAGTTATTCTAACACATAATCAAGTGTTTCTTCTGGGAAACTATATCATCGGTTGCACATGTATTCTCAGGACTTAGAAAAATAGGGCATTGTGTTCTAGAACAAGGAGATCCCAGTTAACCTAACTTCTCAATTTGGTAGATCTGAAACAAATATTTTTCCACTAAAGAGCATATCAAGCATTCATGCATCAATATGGAATTAATATGCTTCTATTTTGGTAATCCTCAGGAGGAATCCACAATGCACTTTTTTTTAAAGTGATAGGGAATGCATGATTTGGAGTAAGTTTGTAGAGTTCATTGGCATATCTACTAATGCTGCTTTGGGAACTCCGTCTTTGGACCTATGGTTTCTAGGTGTAGAGAGAAACAGTTTTGAGTGGAAGGAGAGATCAATTATTTTCTCTAAAGGTTGTTGGTGTATTTTACATGCTCAGAATAAAGATAAATATGAGGGACTCTCAGGCTCAAGGCTGGATCTTGTTGTTAGAATCAGAAGCTTGTTGGTCGATATAACTCGGATTTTAAAAAAAATGGATAGATTCTCCTTATCTTAGGTTCCTATTGATCTCTATAACCCCCCCCCCCCACTTCATATGTTGTCCTCCAGGGGAATTGGGTTCATTGGAAACCCCATAAGAGCGGACCAAATCTTAATACGAATGGCTCTTGTAGCTTGGGAATGATATGTGGTGGGGGCCTAGTCCGGGATCCCTATGGATCAATTCTTTTGGCATTCACTACTTTATTCGATTATGGAGATTCCCTTCAGGTGGAAGAACAAGAACTACTGATAGTTGTAACACCTCAAGCTTCCAAGGTATGCTTCTCTTTGAATAATACAATAGCGTGTGTTGTACGCAACTTCAAGTTCTAACACACCACAACCAATCAAACTAACCGTTATCAATAGTAATACCCACTTTTTTAAATTTTATACATTTTATCTTTCAAAATGGACTTCATTTTTTTATTCGTAATATCGAAATTATCTTAGGGTGAATTTTTGGTACTTTTCTGATAACTTTCATATTTTGATGAATAGTAAAAATTACTAAATTTTAATTAAAAACAACTTTTTAATTGAAATAATTAATAGTGATAAATTATGAATTTGAGTGGTTTTAAAGTATAATTAGATTATATTTTTACCATTTAATCCCATGTTGGGAATTGGACATAATTTCACATTTAAACTGGACATAAGTAAGTGTCAGTCTTTTGATAGTTATTATTTCTTAAAAACACGCTTTTTGTTACGACAATGAGAATTAATTTTAAATTAATTTCTGCCACTTCTATGTTTTGAATTTATAAAAATTGATTCCATATTTAGAATCAGTAGTTCCAAATTGTGTAAATAGGTAACTCTTATTTTTAGACATTTTGAATAATTACTTCGGTAAATATTTTATTTACCATGGTTAAAGGGTAAATACGGTAAATATGGGTAAAATAATAATATTATAATAATATTAAATTACCCTAAAACGTGTCCTAACCTTATTTTATGATACATTTACGACCATGGTCATCTTTGGGTTGATTTTGAGACCCCATGGAGCCAATTGTAAGTGATAATGACACTTTATATTAATTAAGTTAAAGTAAATACAAAAATGACATAAGCATATATCTTTTAGTAAAACAATTTTTACAAAAGGTTGTACATGTTATCTCTTCAACTATAAATATTCATTATAAATATAAACAGATTTACTACATTATTATATTTTATTTATAATTTTTAGACATTGAATAATTAAATTTATTTATGACACAATGATGATGCAGTATTTTCCTTATTAATGAAAGAATCAAATAATTGATATTATAAATATTGAAATAAATATAATTTGAAATTTTTGATGCCATCCACGAATTTTATAGATTAATATTACATGTTAGTATTTATTAAATGAATTTTTTTTTAATTAATAAAGTTTTTAAGACTTTAACAAAAATCAATTATTAAATAGTGTCAAAATTGACATAAAGGAGTTTTTAAAACAAATATTATATTATTAATTGATATAATATTCCTAAAAATATAAAGTTTAACCAAATGACTTATATAATGATATTTTTATCATTTATAAACCACTTGGGGTTCTCTTAGAAGTTTATAGTAAGTTTATTAACCATATAATATAAAAATACAAAGAGACATGGTAAATGTAAAACTATTTAACTAAGAGTTAAATCTAAAAGATAAGGTTAATATAGTGACCCAAACCTGTCTAAAACCTATTGGTTGAGTGTTTTTTGACCCATTCCCGCCTTATAATTTAAATAATCCACTTTGGATCCATTATAAACCGAATATTAATTTATTATAAAATAATAATTTTAGTTTTCCTAAGGTGCCCCTCACCCCTCTTATAAAAGGGCACTCCCCCTTCCCTCAAATTCACACCATCAAAGCATTTTGGCTCGGCCAACCCCTGCCCAAATACCCTATAAACTGTCCTACCTTCATCCTAGAGGACTTCCCATATTCATAAAGCCAACCTAAATATCACTTTTGATCAAATCAAAAGGAAGAACCCGAAGAAGAGGTAATGATTTCACCACCCTCTTTCAAGTTTCTTTCTTCTTTCACTTCCTATTTCTTTGTTGTTTAAATTATAAAATGATAACTCCAGTATATTCTATATACTTTGATGTTATTATAAATATGGTAAAACCATATTCATTATTCTATCCATCCTTTGAATGACATGTCACCATACGTGTGTATGTACGGCTTACTATCTCCACGTTGTGGTGTAATTGTTATTCAATACATTATTATTTGGATGGGTATAATAATAATGTGTAATTGATGTAAATAATAAATATAACATGATTATAATTATTTATATATGATATAACATCCAATTATATATTATTTTAATATCAAAAGAATGATATTGTCACTCGTGCGTACGTATGGATTACAGTCTCCACAAACGCGATGAGATTTGTTCCCCATCGCATCCATTCAAGACTAATTTTCATTTAATGATTAAAAATAATGTTTAAATACTTGATATCATTCTTAATATGAATAAGATACATCCCATCCATAACAAATATGACTCACATAACAAAGAATATAAAGGAAAATGAATCTGTTAACACCCAAAACGACGATAATACTAAAATATTATAAACAAAGCAATGTTAAGAGATCATATATGATATCATATTAATGTATATGATTCTTGTATAATTTAATAACAATTATTTCACCATTATAAAAGATTTTAACATACCCTAGACCAAGTAAAAGTACAAGGTAAGGGTTAATTTTACAATCTCTTTACTATTTGAGGTTGTTTTACATAAGTATCTATTGGGACCTCTTTATCATCTGCATCCATGTTTCTTAAAAATGTATTTCAAAACATTTTTACTATTTACTAGACAATGGGTTAAATTCATTTATTCCATTATATGTTTTTAAAGTAATCTTTCCGTCGTTTTCCAAACAAGGTACTTTTTGACCTTTTCGAAAAATTTAAGGTAAAAATGTTTTTTTAACTTATACGGAGGGTGCGGATATTCTCTGCCATTATAACATCATCAAAGCTTCCCTTACAAGCTTATAATAAAATTTTCAAAATAAATGTTTTCTTTTATAATTATGTGACTCTTAAATTATTTCAAAGTAGGAAGGGATATTTCTCTAAAAAAGGTTTTGATTTCATCTATGTCAACACCCCTTAATGAATTTTAAGTTTATTTGATGTTGATTTATTATGATACAAAACATTCATATTGTATTGAAGGGTTTGTGATATGTTTGACTGTGGATGTGATATTTTTATACCAATCATGGTTTATGGTTAAATTATTGACATTTCGTATGATAGTTTTAATACGCATTTTTATGTTATATTTCAAACTTTTCATATGAGGAATGTATTGGACTTAGTAAGTGATGGGTGGAGCTCACTATAGCTCCTCGATGCATCAGTAGGTCTCATGAGACAACTAGACATGGAATTGGCCAAGTCCTTTCCCAATTTGATATATGGTTTTGGCTGAGGCCTTAATCATTTTTAAATGTATTGCTCGAAACCTTGACAAAATGTTTTAGAATATCCGGAATTATGCATTCCCTCATTATAAAAATAATATTGATGGTTCATGTGGTCATTCAACTAGTAGAATACCCATGATTATGTTTTATTATGGAATTATTTACTAAACTCATATTCCTGCCATAAAAGTATTCATATTTATTATTGGTAAAGGCAAGTTGTTTAAATTATTCACCATGATTAATATTTATGGTATCTTCCACTGTATTTCTTAAACTTAATGAGCATTTGAGCTCACCTATTTCTTATGTTTCATTTTCCCAGGATATGAAGAAGTTAGTTATGAGTGACTTTCAAGCATAATTTAGGAGTCTTGGATGTTCCTAATGAATTAAATTCGTGTTGTATTTCTTTTCAAGTTGTAAAGTTGAACTTATGTATGAATCTTGTTTCAAATAATACTAAACTGATCGGTCTTTCAAGACATGATTTCTTTGTGATCATGCTAATGTTATGTAATAATGCACCGATTCTAGGTAACTAGGGTCAGGGCGTTACAGTTGGTATCAGAGGAAGTTTAGTACAAACCTTGGAAACTAGATTTAGATAAACTCTGATTATAGCACATAGCCCTAAGATAAAATTTGAGGATTAGTATAGAAGAACTTCCTAGAATTTTAGTACTGTAGAGATTTTGTGATTTTTCCAAGCAATACATCCCTGTCTAGATACAAGTAGGTAGAGGTGTCTCTGGCACAGATGTACCTAGGGGTAAAACCCAAAAACACCACTTTGAGCTAGACTCGAACGGGAACTGGTGCACGACAACGAGCCTTGTTGCACTCTTGGTTATGACACTCCCGGGGGATATGCTTAGGATAATTATCATTTTATTTACAAACCATTATGAAGGATTTATGAGTATATAATTCCTCAATGAAAACATTTTTATGATTATGGATTATATCCATAAACAGATCAATTTATGTTAAGTTTTTTACAAGTTTGGATTTATGTATTTCGATTCATAAACTAATCTAGTGTATTCCATTGTTTAGAAATGGCGTCTAGTGGAAGGAATGGAAACTTTATCAATGAACATACTCCATTTAGGGATTTCCCTCCTACTCAAGATAATTATAGTGGATCTGGCGATGCAACTGGTGCTGATTAGTTAATCACCATACTGGGACAACTCACACGGGTTATGAATAATAACCTTACCCATATGGAGCACCCTGATCCACAGTGTGGAGGATCAATGTTAGATCGCTTCATGAGGTAACAACCGCTGGCATTCAATGGGAGTAAAAAATCCATTATTGTCTGAGCAATGGATAAATTCTTTAGAGAAAAAATTCCATTCTTTGGGAGTAGCGAAAGGGAAAAAAATTCATGGTTGTTTACCACCTCACTAGAGATGCTGATCAATGGTGGTCATTGATTCAAAACAAAAAGGAAGATGAGGAAGTATCAAATATGAAATGAAGGGGTTTTAAAGAAATTTTCTTAGAAAAATACTTTCCTCATTACGATCGAGTGGATATGGAAAGACAATTTCTAAGTCTAAGGCAAAAGGAGGATGAGAATATCGCAAAGTATGAAGCTAACTTTACAAGGTTAGAGAGGCATGTAGTAGATTATATAAATATCCTATGAAGTAAGATTGACCATTTCTTTGATGGGTTATAACCATTTCTCCATCGAGCATTAGTATCACAATATTTCTCATCATACGAAGATATTGTCTCATGTGCTATCAAGACAGAATCAGAATTCTCTAAGTCTTATGACTTTAAAGCAAAGAAAGAGAAGAAGAGATCTGTTGAACACTCCGGGAAAGGAAATAAGGAAACAGGGAAGAAGGGAAGAATTGAATTTCCACCCTATGATAATTGCCAAAGGAAGAACCCTGGTTCCTATCTAAAAGGAAAAGAAGTATGCTACAAATGTGGGCAGAAAGGCCATACTATTGGTGATTATAAGGGAAAGAAATATACTACCAATGTTCAATGATACAATTTCAGGAATATGGAACATTATGAAAATGAATGTCCTAAGCGTCAGGGAAACTTACCTCAGAGAAGTCCAAGGTATCAAGTACAAGCTTATGTGATCACTACTGCTGAGGTTGAAGCTCTAAAAGACGTAGTGGCGGGTAATTTAATGGTTTCCCCATATTTAGAAAATGCATTATTTGATTCTGGATCACCTCATTGTTTTATATATTCCCAGTTTGCTAAGAAAATTAGATATTTCCAATTTGATTTAACAAGGGAGTTGTCAGTCAAAACTCTTAAGGGAAGTATCATTGAAACAAAGTTTTTTGAATCAGTCCCCATTAGAGAACATAAATGTTCTTTATCTGTCGATATCATCATCATACCCATGATTGAATTTGATATAATCCTCGGTATGTATTGGATTTCAAACCATGATGCAAAAAAATTATTTTAAGAAGAATGAGGTTATGATTTTTGATGATGTTGATAAAGAACACCTTATATTTAGAGCAGAATCATCACCACCTAATTCTTATCAAGATCCACCCCCAATAGCTCAACTAAATTCAATTATTGGGGAGGAAGAGAATGAAATAACTATTGGTGAGGAAATGAATGTTCAAATAGGGTATGTACCTATTTTGAAAGAATATGTTGATGTGTTTCCAGAAGATTTACCTAGAAATCCTCCAGAATGAGAAATTGATTTTTTTTTATTGATTTAATTCCTGGTTCAAGGCCCATATCGAAGACCCCTTATAGACTGGCCACTGTGGAATTAGTGGAACTAAAGAAAAACTAGAGGAATTGAGTAATAAGGGATTTATTCACCCTAGTGTTTCTCCACAGGGAGCCCCTATCCTTTTTGTTAAGAAGAAAGATGAATCTATGAGTTTGTGCATTGACTACAGGGATATCAATGCTATAACAATAAATAACAAGTATCCCCTACCTCACATTGATTATTTATTCGACCAAATTTATGGATCTCAATACTTTTTAAATATTGACCTTCGATCTGGATATCATCAGTTGTGTGTGAAGAAGGAAGATATTCCGAAGACAGCATTTTGAACCAGGTACGGACATTACAAGTTTACAGTAATGGCCTTTTGGATTGACTAATGCACCCTCTATCTTCATGGATCTAATGAATATAGTTTTCAAGGAATATCTATATGACTTTGTAGTGGTATTTATTGAAGATATATTGGCATATTCTATAATCTATGAAGATAATGAGAATTACTTGCACATTATCTTGAAGACTCTTAGAAGACATGAATTATATGGGAAGTTTAGCAAGTGTGGATTCTAGCTTCGGGAGATTTCTTTTCTTGGACATATTGTCTCCAAGGATAGAATCTCTGTTGATCCTTCTAAGACAAGAGCAATCCAAGAATGGCCAGCACCTATGAGTATAACTGATTTACATAGTTTTATTGGATTATCAGGTTATTATCGGCTTTTTGTCCAGAATTTTTCCTGATTGGATATCCCATTAACCAAGCTCACATGTAAAGGGGTTAAATTTGTGTGGAAAAAAGAGTGTGAAGAATGTTTTGAAGAATTCAAGAGAATATTATTCAATGATCCTATATTGACTCTACCATCAGGTAATGATGGTTTTGTTATTTATAGTGATGCATTGAAGAAAGGACTTGGTTGTGTCCTTATCCAGAATGGTAGAATTATTGCCTATGCATCACAACAGCTGAAAATTCATGAGAAAAACTATCCTAATCATGATCTTGAGTTATTAGCTGTAATATTTGCTTTGAATATATGGAGACATTATCTCTATGGTGAAAAATGTGATATATATACCAATCACTAGAGTTTGAAGTATATTTTCTCACAGAAAGAACTCAACATGAGGCAATGATGATGGCTTGAACTACTGAAGGATTATGATTGCATGATACACTACCACCCGGGGAAGGAAAATTAGGTGGAAGAATCTTTGAGTAGATAAGATCATGGAGTTTTGAACAATATGAGAGTTGAAGAGGATCCTATATACGTGGATCTAGTAAAGATGGATATGGGAATCACCATGGAAGGTGAAACATCAATACTTTTTCAAATGGTTGAAAAACTATCTTTACTAGAAAGGATAAAGAATTCTCATACCGGTGATGAAGAGTTTCAAAATAATATTAAAGTTGTGAATTATGGGAGATTGAGTGACTTTTTGTATAAAGATGGAATTTTGAAATTTGGGAAGAGACTTTTTGTTCCTGATATACCTGATCTGAAAAGGGAATTGTTAGATGATACTCATAGCTCCAATTTCTCTATACACCCTAGGAGAACCAAAATGTATAGAGATTTGAAGGAACATTTTTGGTGGGTCAACATGAAGAGGGAGATAGTTGATTTTGTGTCAAGATGTATGGTTTTTCAACAAGTGAAAGATGGAAGGAAACAGCTTGGAGGATTCTTGAAACCTTTTCGCATACCTGAGTGGAAATGGGACAATATCACGATGAAATTTGTCATGGGACTACCAAAGACTCCTAGAAGGAATGATGCAATATGGGTCATTGTTGATCGTCTTACCAAGTCTGTACATTTTCTTGCTATAAGAGAAGATTTACCACTTGAACGTCTAGTAAGACAATATATTAATGAAGTTTTAAGACTTCATGGAGTACCACTATCGATTTTTTCTGATTGTGATCCCAGTTTTACATCAAGATTATGGAAAAGTCTTCAGAAATCCCTGGATACTAAACTTCGTTTGAGAACTGCCTACCACCCCCAAACTGATTGATAATAAAAACAGACTATTCAAACCTTATAATACATGTTGATATCATGCTCACTTGACTTTAAAGGTATGTGGGATCAATATTTACCTCTGGTAGAATTATCCTATAACAATATCTTCCATTCAAGTATTCAGATGGCACCATATGAAGCGTTATACGAAAAGATATGTCGCACACCAACCTGTTGGGATGATGTTGGAGAAAGAAAACTCGTAGGCCCGAAATGTGTTGAGGAAATTATGGAAAAGGTGAAGGTAATCCAAAACCATATTAAAGCATCTCAAAGTAGGTAGAAGAGCTATACTGATAACCGAAGGAAGGATTTGGAATTTCATGTAGGAGATCATGTTTTCTTGAAGGTATCTTCATGGAAGGGTGTTATACATCTCGGTAAGAAGGGTAAATTGAGTCCCAGGTACATAGGACCTTTAGAAATCCTAGAACGAATTGGGGTTATAGCTTACCATTTGGAAATGCCTCCAAGTCTCTCCAAAGTTCATGATGTGTTCCACGTATCACTATTGAGAAAATACATGCCTGACCCAATGCATGTACTCACCTATGAGGAATTAGAAATGGAACCTGATCTGTCTTATTACGAAGATCCTGTCAAAGTTCTTGATACAAGAGAACAAGTTATGAGAAACTAGATGACTCTTCTGGTAAAAGTTCTATGGAGAAACCATAAGATGGAAGAGGCGACATGAGAACCCGAGGAACTTATGATGAAGAACCACCCAAGTCTTTTTACGCAGTAATACTCTAGAAATTTCAAGGATGAAATTATTTGAGGGAGGGTAGAATGTAACACCACAAGCTTCCACGGTACGCTTCTCTTTGAATAATACAATAGTGTGTGTTGTACGCAACTTCAAGTTCTAACACACCACAACCAATCAAACTAGCCATTATGAATAGTAATACCCAGTTTTTAAAATTTTATACATTTTATCTTTCAAAATGGACTTCATTTTTGGATTCTAAATATATAAATTAGATTAGGGTGAAGTTTTGGTACTTTTCTGATAACTTTCATATTTTGATGATTAGTAAAAATTACTAAATTTTAATTAAAAACAACTTTTTTAATCAAAATAATTAATAGTGATAAATTATTCATTTGAGTAGTTTTAGAGTATAATTAGATTATATTTTTACCATTTAATACAATGTTGGTCATTGAACATAATTTCACATTTAAATTGGACATAAGCAAGTGTCAATCTTCTGATAGTTATTATTTCTTAAAAATATGCTTTTTTGTTTTGACAACGGGAATTAATGTTAAATTAATTTCTACCACTTCTGTGTTTTGAATTTACAAAAATGGATTCAATATTTTGAATCAGGAGTTCCAAATTGTGTAAATAGGTAACTTTTATTTTTATACATTTTTAATAATTACTTCGGTAAATATTTTATTTACCATGGTTAAAGGGTAAATCCGGTAAATAAGGGTAAAAAACTAATATTATAATAATATTAAATTACCTTAAAATGTTTCCTAACCCTATTGGATGATACATGTCTGAACATGGTCATCTTTGGGTCAATTTTTGGACCTCATGTATCCACTTCTAAGTGATAATGACACTTTCTATTAATTAAGTTAAAGTAAATACAAAAATGACATAAGCATATATCTTTTAGTAAAAAAATTGTTACATAAGGTCATACATGTTATCTCTTAAACTATAAATATTCATTAGAAGGATAAAAATATTTCCTACAAAATGTTATTTTATTTATAATTTTTATACATTGAATAATTAAATTTATTTATGACACAATGATGATGCAGTATTTTCCTTATTAATGAAAGAATCAAATAATTGGTATTATAAATCTTAAAATAAATACAATTTGAACGTTTTGATGCCATAAAAGAATTTTATAGGTTAATATGACATTTTAGGATTGATTAAATTAATTGTTTTCTAATTATTAAAGGTGTTAATACTTTAAAAAAAATTATTAAATAGTGTCAAAATTGACATAAAGGAGTTTTTAAAACAAATATTATATTATTAATTGATATAATATTCCTAAAAATATAATGTTCATTAAAATGACTTATATAATGATATTTTTATCATTAATGAACCAATTGGGGTTATCTTGGATGTTTATAGTAAGTTTATTAACCATATAATATAAAAATACAAAGAGACATGGTAAATGTCAAACTATTTAACTAAGAGTTAAATCTAAAGGATAAGGTTAATATAGTGACCCAAACCTGTCTAAAACCTATTGGTTGAGTGGTGTTAGACCCATATCAACCTTATAATTTAAATAATCCACTTTTGAGTCATTATAAACCGAATATGAATTTATTATAAAATAATACTTTAAGTTTTCATAAGGTGCCCCTCACCCCTCTTATAAAAGGGAACTCCCCCTTCCCTCAAATTCACACCTTCAAAGCCTTTTGGACCAGCAAACCTCTGCCCAAATACCCTCTAAACTGTCCTACCTTAATCCTAGAGGACTTCCTTTAGTCAAAAATCCAACCTAAAGAGTCTTTTTGGTCAAATCAAAAGGAAGAACACGAAAAAGAGGTAGTGATTTCACCACCCTCCTTCAAGTTCCTTTCTTCTTCCACTTCCTCTTTCTTTGTTGTTTCCATTATAAAATGATAACTCCAGTATCTTATATATATTGTGATTTTATTATAAATATGGTAAAACCATATTCATTATTCTATCCATCCTTTGAATCACATGTCACCATACGTGCGTACATACGGCTTACCGTCTCCACGTTGTGGTGTAATTGTTATTCAATACATTATTATTTGGATGGGTATAATAATGATGTGTAATTGATGTAAATAATAAATATAACATGATGATAATCATTTATATATAATATACCATCCAATTATATATTATTTTAATATCAAAAGAATGATATTGTCGCTCATGCGTACGTACAAATTACCGTCTCCACAAACGCGATGAGATTCGTTCCCCATCGTATCCATTCAAGAATAATTTTCATTTGATGATTAAAAATAATGTTTAAAGACTTGATATCATTCTGGATATGAATAAGATACATCCCATCTATAAAAAATATGACTCAGATAACAAATAATATAAAGGAAAACGAATCCGTTAACACCCGAAACGACGATAATACTAAGATATTATTAACAAAGCAATGTTAAAAGATCATATATGATATCATATTAATGTATATGATTCTTTTATAATTTAATAAAAATTATTTCACCATTATACAGGAGGTTAACCTACCCTCTACCAAATAAAAGTACAAGGTAAGGGTTAATTTCACAATCTCTTTACTATCCGAGGTTGTTTTACGTAAGTATCTATTGGGACCTCTTAATAATCCACATCCATGTTTCTTAAAAATGTATTTCAAAACATTTTTACTATTTACTAGACAATGGGTTAAAGTTATTTATACCATTATATGTTTTGAAAGGAATCTTTCTGTCCTTTTCCTAACAAGGTACTTTTTAACCTTTTCAACAAATTTAAGGTAAGAATGTTTTTTTAACTTATACGGCGGGTGCGGCCATTTTCTGCCGTTATAACATCATCAAATCTTCCCTTAAAAGATTATAATAAATATTTTCAAAATAAATATTTTCTTTATAATTAGGTGACTCTTAAATGATTTCAAAACAGAAAGATATATTTCTCTAAAAAAATGTTTTGATTTTATCTATATCAACATCCTTTGATGGATTTTAAGTTTATTTGAAGTTGATTTATTATGATACAAAAATTTCATATTTTATTGAAGGTTTTGTGATATATTTGACTATGGATGTGCTATTTTTATACCATTCATGGTTTATGGTTAAAGTATTGACATTTCTTATGCTAGTTTTAATATGAATGTTTATGTTATATTTAAACCTTTTCATATGAGGAATGTATTGGACTTAGTAAGTGACAGGTGGAGCCCGATATAGCTCCTCAATGCATTGGTAGGTCTCATGAGACAACGAGACGTGGAATTGGATGAGGCCTTTCCTAATTTTATATATGGTTTTGGCCAAGACCTTAATCATTTTTAGATGTCTTGGTCGAGGCCTTGAAAAAATGTTTCAGAATGTCCAGCATTATACATTCCCTCATTATGAAAATAATATTGATGGTTCATGTGGTCATTCGACTAGTATAATACCCATGATTATGTTTTATTATGGCATTATTTACTCATCTAATATTCCTTCCATAAAAGTATTCATGTTTATTATTGGTAAAGTCATGTGGTTTCAATTATTCACCATGCTTAATATTTATGTTATCTTCTGTTGTATTTCTTACCCTTACTGAGCGTTTGAGATCACCCCTTTCTTATGTTTCATTTTCCCAGGATATGAAGAAGTTAGTTATAAGTGACTTGCAGGAATAATCTAGGAGTCTTGGATGTTCCTAATGAAATAAATCAGTGTTTTATTTCTTTTCAAGTTGTAGAGTTGAACTTATGTATGAATCTTGTTTCCAATAATACTAAACTGATCGGTCTTTCGAGACATGATTTCCTTGTGATCATGCCAATTTTATATAATAATTCACTGACTCTAGGTAACTGGGGTCAGGGAATTACAATAGGTCATGAACTTTGTAGACAGCACAATATTATCCTTATAGTGGTCGAAATGAACTCTAAAATTATTTAAAACTCCATTCTTGGTCTATTTGGTACCCCCTGGATGGTCTCCTAATATATCCATAAGCGAAAATACTCATTAACAACTATGTGGAAGTCCTCAATACTTGGCATGAGGGTAACAAAGTGGCGTATTTTTAGCCACCAAGGCCTCTCAAGGTGAGTCGGTGACTTGTTTCTCAATTTTGGGTGCTTTCCCATCGGATGGTTTCAACTTTGGCCTAGTTTATGCTCTTAGAATTCATTATTAAAGGACCCCATAGCTTTATTTTTATTTCTTATACTTGTCCTCTGGACCTGATTTCTATCTTAATAAAATGATGATGATTATGTAAGATCTATTGATAATCCAATAAATATCACTTCATGTATCACCATACTCAACTTAGTTTTCAGGGATTAGTGAACCTTTAAAAATATCATATGCACACCAAGTATCACCCATATAGTGTCAAGTGATGGATATTTCATGACCAGGGATAATCCATTGCCATTACATATTCTCAATCATATAACATTCATCCCTCAATCTACAAAACTCTAACCATATGAAATTTGAACCAGGATAAGGGAGAGAGGAATATTTTGTTAAGATTAGAATGAGTCCATGGGAATAACCAATAGAAATTGCGATACCTACTCATGATCTCCTGAAAATCCCACTTCCCAATCACAACATAATAAAAACATAAAGACATTAATGAGAAGGGATTTGTGAGTATTGTGAAACCTCCAACTAGGACTTACCCTTGGGTTAGCTACTCATAACCATGATCATTAAAGAGGCATGAAGAGGGAGTCAAAAAATATAAAAAATATAGAAAATGGGAGTAACACTATAATTAAGAATATAGAAAATGAAACTACTGTAAAACCTACACTATAGTTGGGCAAGAGCCGGATCCTTTAAAAGTGTGGGGGTGTGAAAATTTATAGACAGCGTAGGTGATCTCAAATTTCATGGTTTTTTGCCACATTTATTGACTAGATGGTGGGACACTTTTATGAACATAGCTTTCATAAGGTTCCATATTTTAGAGTCTTCTTTTCCTACTTATCCTGTTTTTAGCATCATGAGTAGTGGACTCTTTCTTTATTGTATATTCTTTATATGTTCAGCTTCAGGGTCTAGATTCCTTCATCCAGATTCGTCTAAAAAATCCTCTTTCTTAACATTCTTTCCCATGAACAGTGCCTCCTTCTTCATCTAGATTATTTCTATATAGAACACTTAGATAAGTTCTTATTAATTTTTATGCATAATGGAAATGAGTTTTTTGTTTTATTTTTATTTTTTAATTTTAGATATTTTCATATTTGATTCCACGTGATTTAAAATTTTGGAAAATTAAAATTCATACGACTCTAGGGAAGTCATATACTAGCACACTAAAGTATTATGGGATGGTAATGTTTTACAACAACAACAACGCTTTACAGGATGGAGCACAAATACACATGTCTAAGATGTATCCCACGCCTTTTCCTGATTTTCACAAACTCCAAATTCATACGCATAAAGAAATACCTATGAAGAGAGAAAACAAAGCCTTTTAAGCTATCTTGGAATGTCATACATAGATTCCCCTAAGAAATACTTGCACATTACTACTTTTCCAAATTTTAGGCCAGACACCCATGAAAAAACAACAAATTCTAGGCTTTGTCTAAATTAAAATCAAAATAAATTAAATAATAAAAATTTGAATTAAAATCTATTAAATAGTTTACACCAAGAATTATCAAATTAATGTATGACTTTTCAATTGATTATAAAATGAATAATGTAATTAAAACTCAATATTTAGGCCATTTATAATTTAAATTCTAGATTTACTAAATTATAAAAATAGTTGATTCCATGAGATTTAAATTAATTTTATGGTTAATTATCAATGAAAAAAAGATAAAAATATGAAAATACTAGTTCACATAAATCCACCACACTTACATTATTCACTATCGGTAAAAAAAATGAATTCAACCTAACATGAATTATTATCCTACCAAATTACAAACACACAAACTAGAAAATAAAAAATATTTATCTATTATTAAAATTTTCATTCCTCATATATGAGACTTGTCCAATGTCTAATTTCATTTTAATAAAAAATATTAGTTCCATGAGTTTTAAAAGAATATTAATTAGTGGAATTAAAAAAATTACAAGTTTTAATTTAATTTATCCATTTTTCTCAAGCTTCTAATAAAAAAATTTCCAATTAGGAACTTGTTGAATTTTTCCAAGCCATGTTTTGTGAAAAAAACTTATTCAATATACAAATGAATTTTATTACTCATTCACTTAGTTCCTAATTTCCTAAAAACATCATACGAGATCTCAATTTCCGATTTTACTCTAGTCTCAAAGGACTTTTATAAATGTATTTTAAGTTGACCTCTAAGGTGTTCTTTCTCACAGAGGAAAATTTACCCAAAATCAATTTCAAAATTACATTTTTCGCATGTTATAATTTTAATTCCAATTAAATATTTTCTTTTATACTCGTTTCTCCAGTTATAAAAGAATCATTTCTACGAAAATAATGAAAAATTGTTCAAAAATAATTTAACTTCAACAATTTTAAAATCAGTGAATTCCTTAAAACTATCATGGTATTTTTTACTAGGATGGGTAGCTTTTGAAGATCAATTTCCTAACCTAAAAACATAAAAAAAAAGATAAAAAATAGAGGGAAACAACAAGTAGATTTTGATGAATGGAATCTAAAAGTGGATCTTAAAAGTTCCTTAAAATACTATAAAGTAATATTAAAATAATCCTAAATAGGTTTAAAACCTCCCCCATTCTTATCTGACACTTCTTATCTATAGTTCAATAAGACTCACAAAATAATAGTTGTTAAAATAGGTGTAAAAGGAAAAATACAACATGGTTATTTTTTCTGCAAGTATGAGTTATGCTCTTCCCCTAGTGTTTTTGGAAAGCCTCGATCTACCATAATTGGTTCTATCCACTTTAAAATATATAAAAATAGAATATAAATGATAAATTTTATTGAAAACTAAATAATATTGATAAATAAAGAGAAATGGGAAAGAGTATTTGGATATCCCTCCCAAGAGGGGCTATATTTTGGTTGTTCATAACTGGAAATCCTTATTGCCATCCCTAGCCTAAAGAGTGATCTTATTTATATAATGCAATCCAATACTTCCTCTTTATTCCATAACTACTCAGTTTAAATTCAATTTTGAGGTCTTTATCTCTAGTTTAATTCTGTGTCTCCACCCCACCCCTTAAATTATCAGTAGTTTTGTGATTCAGTGGAGGTGGAGAAAGGATGCAAGCATCCTAAGAATGATTCTATTATCCCCAAATATATATTCATCTTAGTATTTTTATGGAGTATATATAGGAAAATTACATAAGTGCCTCAAGTTCTACCTCTTCCTCCACTTTATCCACCTATATTGTGGTATCCTATTCAAAATCTACCAGGGAAGATTTATTCAAATCATTAAATTATTCTTTATTTAACTCCCCATCTATTAACACATTGGATATCCTACTGGGTATTCTTATTCTTTAATTTTACAAACTATATTTTCCTCAAATCTTACTACCTTTATTCTTATAGAATCCTCATTAAAATCCTTTAAGGCCTCTAAGAATCTATCCAGTGTAAAAGGTAGTGGGCATTCTATCTTATAAGGTGGTGTTCAATCTCAGGTTCAGCATCAAAGAGATCCTCGATAATAATTCATGTCATAAATCAAATAAAATGAAATGAAGAAAAATATAACATGATAAAAATAAAATAATTTTGAATTGATGGTCCAAAAAATAAAAGAAAAATTGAGAAATGGGGAAATGGAAGAATAAAAAGAGAAAAATATAATGAAATAAAATTAAAAAAACACCTCTAATTAGTTAAAGAAAATAATTTCCTCTCTGCTAATGGTTCCAATTTGAATGGATATCTCATGGGTTCTCTTAAATTATGTATAAATTTTTTGTACTCATGTGCAGTAGAGTGGCTGGCCAAGGTCATCTCTCAAATCTTAATAAAATAAAACAACTTCTTAAAGGTAGTATGAAAATAAAAATAAAATAAACACACTACTTAAAAGGATGGGGGTTTTGGTTAACATTTATAAAACTAGAATAAGTATATTATAAGGAGATTTTATTTTTTAAAATTTTTGAAATTTAATTAATAAAACGCAATGAGAATATATATTTTTAAATATTTTTTAGAAGATGTAATCGATCTAACTCTAAATATTCAATTACTTATTGATAATTATAATTCAAAATAAACTCCACTTAATTATGATTCCCTAATTTTTTAACCCTTAAACCCTACAGGATCTAACTTAACTACAAAAATAAAATTAATGAAACTATAGGTTATCTTTGAAACATGAAATCGTAGCACTCTACTTTGATTATTATTCGAAGGATAGCTTATAGCCAGTGGTTAATTAGGGCACATATCTATTTTTAGAAATGAGTATGAATTGAGTTTTGGGATTATATTTAAACTCTATAAATTGATATCATGCTAATTTTTTTTACCAATTAAGATCATGCTCTCACAATTCACGCATTAATCTACCTCATGTGTTTTTTGTAAATTATTCAATTGCTTGAGTGAATATTTTAAATTAAAAACTCAATTCATGGATCATATTAAATTAATTATAGTAGTATCATTGATTCAAAAAAAATAAATGAATAATGATATATGTATAAATATTTATAAGAAAAACTAAAATTTCATGGGCGGTTTAGTCATCATAGAAAGAATTTTCATTCAAAAAGGTTTAGAAAGGGTATAACTCAATCATGTTTCTATTCTTGATTTCCAGCCTGAATAGGTGAAGTAAAAAAGAAAAAAGTTTAAGAAAATATAATAAATAAAAGATAAAATATAATGTTTATTATTAAAACAAAAACATTACAACACGAAGAAGAAGAAGAAGAAATCTTTGATGAAGGGATCCTTGCTTCAAGAGATCACCCTCTTGAAATGCATGGAAAAATAGAGTAAAATCACTTCTCATATACCGTCAATATCATAATGCATGGCCAACCCCTTAAAAATCCATGAACTATATTTCCTTCCATAAGGATGATTTGTGAGTAATTTGGTTCTCTATCTACTGCACAAATTTTAGCCTAATCCAAGCCCAAATGAAGAAGATATGGTCCAAATGGTGAAGTGGTGTCCATTCTGATGAGTCAGGTCTGGATTTGACTTCATGGATCATTTACTCCAATAAAATACAAGATCCATCTCATATTTCCTAAATTAAATATGTAGCTCATTCCATTAATAATTCAATTATGTAATTTTAATTTCAAATAATAGAAAAAAATATTTATGATCAAAATATTCCAGTGCACTTTAAAGGGTAAAAACTAGAATTTTCATCAAATTTTCAAATGAATGATCTAAAAAAATATTCTATAAATAAAAATATTTAACATTATTTGAGTAAATTATATCATTTATTATCAATAAATATTCAATAAAAATTTGTTTTATCAATGAATTATCTTTCCTTCCATGGAATATTGTTTCTTCAAATGATCGCATAGCACTTAGCTAAATTTGAGTCTTCATTCAGATGCATAGGAAACAAATATTGAGACTTCTTATTACTAAATAATAAATCCTTCTCATGGAAGATCCTTTAGTATGAATAGTTGACCTAATTCAACTTTTGGTAAATTCATACTTTTTAAATATTTGATTCTTTTATGCACGGATGATCATCACAGCACATGATCGATCCAACACTTAGAAAATTTTGATATTTTATTTACGGACACTAATATTCATGCATGATTACTCATTATTATGGTAAATTATTCACATAATATCTCTACTTATGGTCTCATGGGACTTTACTTTTTATAATATGTAATACTTTCATGGTAGAAGTGTTGGTCTTACGGAAGAAAGAGTGTCTTCATACAAAAAAAACATTGGTCTTACAGAAGATCCATACTTGGAATGTTTTATCAAAAATTAAAATTTATTTCATAAAACATAAAAATTATTATAATTACATTAATAATGATTTAGGATCATTAAAACAAGTAATTATTAGACTAAGCTAACAAACATCATAAAATTTTAGGAAGACAGAAGTTCATCAATGAAATTATCTAGAAAATAAGAATTAAAGGCTATATCATATCATCATAGAATATAATATAACCATCTTGTAATATCCATATTTAAAAAATTAATCATTATTAATTAATAATGGAATTTGAGTCAAGAAAAACACTTACGGCTTAAGAAACATTTTAATAGAAACCCCTTGAAATAGAGAGATTGAAATTCAACTTCATATTCTGTAACACCCTGAGATTTTATGAGATAGATACTTTTTCTTTGATATATTGTGTTTTAAGATACACCATGATTATTTTGTGCTATACGTAACACCGTATTAGCTTTCAGTATACACAACACTCTTCTTGGTTTGTGTTATACACACAATTTCAAGTTCTTTTGATAGAATTTATTTCACTCAATACTGAGTATAAATTTTATTCAATGTATAAAAGAACTAAGTTTGAATTATATTATACACAACACCAAAGTAATATTTCACTAAATGAAACACTTGGCTTGCGTTACACGCAAGATCGACCTTCCTTGATAGCTTGCGTTGTACGGAATATCGAGTTTCACTAAAAAATGATATATTATTAAAATATTATTACTTAATGGGATATAAACTAGCCATTATGAATAATATTAACCAAATTTTGAATTTTATAACATTAAAATTCATCTTATCTATTTTCTAGAACATGATATAATAAAAAATTCAATTTTTTCTGATAAAAGAAGTATTTTTCAAATAATACAGTTTTCTCAACTTTTGATGGCACACCAATTTTAAATATAACTTTTAACACTTTTATATATTATATTTTACAAAATAAACATATTCTTTGAAATCGGGAAATAAAATTTACCTTGGTTGAAATTTTGGTATCTTTCTGATGAAATTCATATTTTAATGAATAGTGAAAAATAATGCATTTTAATTTAAAACTACCTTTTCATCTAATTTATTTATATAGTTATATTATCTTTTTAATTGGTTTTAAAGTGTAATTGAATTATTTTTTTATTATTTATTCCAATTTTGATCATTGGATGCAATTTCACATTTAAATTGGACATAAACACATTTCAATCTTTTGATATTTTTTACTTCTTAAAAACTCTCTTTATGGTTTTGACAACGATAATTAATTTTAAATTAATTTCTACAACTTTTGTGTTTTGAATTTTGAAAAATGGATTCCATATTTTTAATTAGTGGGTCCAAATTATGTTAATAGGTCACTTTTATTTTTAATATTATGAATAGTAACTATGTTAATTTTTATTTACCACGGTTAATGGTAAATCGGGTAAATTATGGAAACAAACAATATGATAAAGATAATAAAATTACCCTAACACCAGCCAAAATCCTATTTTATGAATAAAAGTAAACCCTTAAAATCTTAGGTTCGAAACTTAGTCATTTAATGTCCACTTGACAATGAAAATTACATAAATATTAATAAAACCAATGAAAGTGACTAAATATCAAACTTGCATTACTTATAAGTATAATAATTTTAATATAGAGATAACCAGGTGATATCTTAAAAGATAAATAGTCCATAGAAAGATAAAATAATTACCTACATCATGGTAATTTATTTATAATTTTTATTAAATAAATAATTACCTTAAAGTCTTATTCTTTACTGATGTAAAAATTAATTAATTGATGAAAAATCAATGAAACAATTTTTTTAAAATCATAATAACCATAAAAAGTTCCAAACACATATCCAAATATTATTGGTCAAGTATATCTAAACCATAATCATCCAAATTTCAATCTAGTGACCATTTGGAGCCTTAGAGAATATATTATAACCTTTATATTATTTTATTTAAAGTAATGTTAAAGTGGTCACATTCATACATTAATAAGTATAACATTTTTTATTTTTTATTTTATATTAGATAAATTCGACTACATATATCCTCTTGAAAGATATTAAATTTATCCTCATTTTATTATTTTATTTTTAATTTTTAATCTACAAATAAGTATATTTGTCACGACCCGCCTTCACCAAGATGAGGGAAGGGGCAGAAGATTGCCAGACCCTTCCTTCCTCAAGTTGAAGGAGATATAATGACCCCCGATACCCACCTTTAATAGGCCCTGGAGTTTTGATTAGCACTAAGGGTATATAATTACATGTAATATGGAAGGCGTTACCCATTTTATTTAGTAGGATTGGGAGATACGATGGTAAAAACCCAAACAACTCCAAAACTGAAGGTATAAGTAAAGCCAAAACAATCCATTCCCATATGTATGTTCCAGTAATAAGTGCTACAAGTACAAGAAAAACTCCAAAGGTAAGTACCAAATAAAATAAAAGAAAAACAAAAACAACAATTATCCAAATTTCCTAACTAGTATGGTCTTGCATGGTCCCCAAAGTCCTCCTAGAAACCTGTAAAAAGCTTTATATATATAGGGTGAGTATACAGGTATACTCAGTAGGGAAAACCAAAAGCTCTTGTGCACAAGTGGGGGAGGCATTCTAATTCCCCATGAGAAAAAGGAGAAAACCAAATAACCTATCAAGAAAACTATCCACCCAACCTCACCAAGGCACACTCTCCAAATAACTCAAGTTAGGTAAAATAATAGTAATAGCACATCGATGTTTGGGTACCCCGCACCAATTTCCCACTAGCTATTGAAGACATCCTATGCGTCAGACCTCCCCTGCTATTTTCATTGTAGTCCCACTACCACCCAAACAACAACCTTTTGGGCCACCACAACCACACATCCCACCCACAGACACCTAGGCCACAACAACCACACACATACCCTGTAACGACCAATTATTTTTCAAAGGAAATTACTTTATTATAAATATGTCATAAAATCACATGAAAACACAACATAATGAACTATTAAGTGATAAGTGGCCTTTAAACAAAAGTTTTTCACTTCAATGTTTGGAATTTCGAAAATCTGACATACACGGTTGAAATCAGTAAGTTATTTGGAGTCCGATAAGAAAAACTTATTTTTTGTTGGATTGTAACCTACCCTTATGAATAGTAACACACCCTTATGAATAGTGATATACCCTAATGAATAGTAACCTTACCTATGATTATATATAAATAATATTCATGTTGAAAGTACGATATACCTATATTTTAGAATAAGTTAATGAATGTTTTAGAACTGGTTTTTGATAATAAATTATGATTTTAATTAAATATTATAATAATCATATTTTGAAAATTATTTTTGAAAAATGGATTTCATTTTTGGATTCTACACATAGAAAAATGGTTAGGGTGAATTTTTTATATTTTTCTAAAATACTTGAATTTTTATGAATAGTAAAATACGGTAATTTACCGTATATATACATTATAAGCTAAATATCCTATTCCTAGAATCATGGTTGATGTCACCACCCTTGGTTCAAATTAACATAACCCATTTAATATTCTTGGTCATGGAATACTTACTATTCCTTATCTTGTGAAGAAATAATAAATTAATGATTATAATATTATGAAACCCTTCCACTCCTCCACTATAAAAACCCCCCCTCACTACCACTTCTTTTTACTCCTCTCAAGCCTTGTGCCTTTCCAATATTCTGCCAAAAATCTCTCCCAAAGATCCTCCCCCACGTCCAAAAATTCCTAGCCTCTTAAAAATACCAAAACCTCTCCCCTTAAGAGGTTCTCAAAGTAGGAAGTGTCAAGAGGTAAATTCCTCTTTCCAATTTTCTTCACCTCCCTTCACCCAAATGGTATGATAACTCCATTAGCATATATGTAATGTAATTATATTATTCTAATAGGATACTTCATTATCTTCTCTCCTCTCCTCACCTTTTGTTTGAAATAAATGAAATCACCATTTGAGATGTGCCAATTTAGCACATCCAAGGAAAACAGTTTATCAATTTCTATTATTATCTTTAATTATGGTCATGAAACCATTTGTGTTATTGTTGAACCAGATTACTATATATTTAATATATCCTATATTTTGTTCAGTAATCCTTTTGTACAAATGGTATAAATCAAAACATGTTCTTTGTAATCAAACCCATCGATTAACAAAAACGGTTTTCACTATGTTTTTATATAATAATTCAACTTCACTCTAAGTAACAAAATTAAATTTAAAACCATGTAATATCCTGGATGTTCACTAATATAATATAACTTTAATTTCAGACAACCACTTTCATCTTACATGTTTATCCAAACATGAATATAAGTGAACCGGTCATTAAAACCGAGTAAACAAACGAGCCCGAACAATGAAATTGAATCTCATAACCAATAAAAATGGTTATAAATAAACTTAAAATGATTATACAAAACCAAATAAATGTAGAAGAAGTTCTGGAATTATTAATTAATAAACCTAATTTATTTATTCAATTCTTTAATAACAAGTGGAGAACACCAACGGATTTATGGTAAGGGATCCTCTCCATTTCTCTCTTAATCAAGATTGTCTTCTATGATATGTCTTTTTATGTGTAATACCAAATGATGGAGTATGTTTTTTCACCTCCCCCATACTTCTATCATGATGTATAAGTGATGAGAAACCCCTTTTCTCTCTCATCAAGCCCTCTTTGGTACACATGACACCATGCCAATAAACCGTAATGAATTCTACTCGAACCCTTTTTGTTCATTCAGGTTGCCTTATCTTTCTTTATATCAAAGTGGAGTTATCTTATCTGTTTATGTACATATTTTAAATGATGATTAGTTTTAAAAAATTCATTTATGAAGACCCTTTCATCACTCTCTTTCGAGGATATACATATTTTTTTTAAAGATTCCCTCTTTAGAACCTTCTGATAAGCAAACATGTTTTAAAGAAACTTCCCAAAAAAAATTACCCAATATCAAGTGCACTCTATCCTATGTTTTAAGACACCATTGTCTTTATAAAATCAGTATTTTTATTATTAAACCCTTCTTTGTTCAATTATGCTTCTATATAAAAGATTTTTTTCTTTTCTATTTTAAAAGCTCTGTAGTATTTTCCTTAAAACCGCACAAAAATCTTTTAATGTCAATGTTTCTCATATACATTATTTATATGTTTTCACTTCTGTTTGACATCACATACCATGTCCATTCAATCGCTATGATTTTTATTCAAAATATAGAATCAGAAACAAACAGAAAAAACCCCCACCTATGGGGGTCGAAAATAGTGGAGATCTTGGGCATCGCCCCTAATCAAGTTCACCCCCTATGGTTTGAAAAGAGTACCATTAGCATGCCAAACCACTGGTTCCCCGGGAACCACAATAGAAGCCAAGTAGTCCGCCAATTTATTCCCTTCTCGCCAAGTGTGGTTGACCCTAACTTTGTTGTTCATGAGCTCCTTACATTTTCTGATAATGTAAGTAATTGTCCATGGCATGTTGTCGCACCCCTCCAAGGCCTCATGCACAAACTTTGAGTCGGTTTCCAGTTGGACAATATCAAGGCACCTCTGACTACAAATGGACAACCCGGAGAGGGCTACCAAAGCCTCCGCCTGGATATCACTCCCCCTCCCATAGAAAGATGAGAAGGCCATCACCACACTCCCCCTGTGATCCTGCACCACCCCCCCTCCACGCATAATGTCCAAAGCACAAGACCCATCAATATTCAGCTTATAACCATCCTCGGGGGGAATCCAGCGAATCCAATTGCCCCGACCCATGGAGACCTTCTGTCTTTCCACCATCCTGGGGAGCTATAAAAACCAGAGCGAGATCACTTCTGTCCCAATCTCTGCAAGATCCACCAGCTCAATCAACATGCACCTGATCCTCGCCACCACCTGCCTCCCTGTAGACTTAGTTCCCTCAAACCTTGCATGGTTCCTTGTCTGCCAGAGCACCCAGCAGGCTGTATTGAAGATTATGGCACGGGCCTCAACCTCCTTTGGGTTATCTTCACACCCCTGAAACCATTGCTCCATAAAACACTCAAGGTTATCAACATTTGATGAATAGCCCGTATGCACTCCAAAGAAACTCCACACCATACGTGCCCAAGCCCCCTCAAATAAAATATGATTCTAACTCTTCTCCCTCCTTCTCGGACAACACTGGAAACAGGATTCCAGGCTAATGCCCAGCCTTTTAATGCTCACATCCGTAGGGATAGTATTATTCTGGATTCACCAAGTTAGGAAGTTCAGCTTGGTAGGGATACTCTTCCTCCACGCCCCCTGTTCCCGTGCTCCTGATGACCCTGATCCATAATGCTTCTGCGGAAGTCTTTAAGGTTGAACTTACCTGATGTTGAAGGGGTATACACGCACCTATACTTATCGGGTATAAACACTACCGAGTCGAAAACCTTCTTCTGATCATCATCCAGAATCGATCTGAAAAACAGTGGATGCGATCTGGCCTCACTGAACGAGATCAAAGGGGCTGGGCACCTCTTGTATCCAAGCACCGATCCTGCCCAGTTATGTTCCCATAAACGAATATGCCTCTCCCCGATAATCCATTGAGAGTAAGGTAGCAACGATGGGACAACGTTGCATACCCCAGCCCACAGCGACGAACCCCTGATGGGAAGGGAGACAGAGTAAGCTTTATACTTATTCACCATACACCTCCCCCACAGTGTCTCGCCCCCGATGATCTCCCATGCAAGCTTCACACGTAACCCATGCAACGTGTCTGCCATGCTCCTGACGCCAATCCCTCCTTCACTGATCGGCCGAGCCATCTTCCCCCATGACACCCATTTCTGCTTCCCCTCCATCAAGGCATCCCAAATAAAATGGGTGATCACCCTGTCAATGGACCGAATGACCCCCTTGGGGACGCTAGTAGATTCCATTACATGCACTGGTACAGCTGAAAGCACACTATTCACCAGCGTGATCTAGCCCCCAAAAGAAAGGAGGTGGTTTTTCCAGTCCAGAATTCGGCCCATCATCTTGTTCACCACCTTATAAAATTATCTGTTCCAGATCTTACTAAAAGAAACTGGAGTTCCCAGGTACTCCATTGGGAGAGACCCTTTCCCCATTCTCAGCACGGAGCTCACCCTTTGAACCCTTCCCTCTCCACAAGAGTTTGCAATGAAAAAACAACTCTTTTCCCTATTCAAGATCTGTCTACTCCATTTTTTGTACTCCTTCAGAATTTTATTGACCGCACGAATTGATCTTTCCATGGATTTCGTAAAAATTATGGTATCATCCATGTACATTAAGTGCAATATAGATTGGTTACCATGTCTCTTACAGAAAGGCACAATATCCCCCTCACTCACACCTCTATTCAGTAACCGGCTGAGAGTGTCCTGCATCATAATGAAGATGCTCGGTGATAAAGGGTCGTCTTGCCTCAAGCCATGAACCGACTTGAAAAAACTGTGTGTTCTTCCCATGAAATACACCCCCAAACATGGTGAGCTTACGCACCTGAAAATGATATCACAAACCCATTTGAAGAAACCCATCTTCCCAAGCACCCTGTTAATGAACCCCCATTCCATACGGTCATACGCCTTACACATATCAAGCTTCATTACCACATTATATCCTCTGTACTTCAGTTTCAGGTCCCCCATCAACTCCTGGACTAGCTCCATGGCCCACTGAATTGACCTCTCATGCACAAACCTGTGTTTCTCCAGAGACACCCACCGAGGAAGAAAACTAGACACCCTCCTGTTGATCAGAGAAGCCAAAACTTTTTAGGGAAAGTTACATAAGCTGACCGGATGGTAGTGGTTAAGGTAAGTAGGGTCTTTGGACTTCGGTAGGAGAACCACCAACGTCACAGCTGCAATCCGAGGAAGGACACCTCCACGGAAAAAATCCTGAATCACAAGAACTAAGTCCCCTTTAACCGTCTCCCAGCAACCTCTGTAAAACGCCCTGGGGAACCCATCCACCCCAGCGGTGCGGTCTGGATTCAGGTGCCACATGACTGCCCAAACCTCCTCCTCCTTCGGAATTCCTTCCATCAAGGCATTGTCGTGCACAGAAACAAGGTTCAGAACCACCTCCCATAACAAAGCCTATCCGGAGGGGTACCCCCCTAAGAACCCCTCGGTCGGGCCTGCCAAGAGATCTTTAAAATAAGCCAGGGCCATTCCCCCAACCACGCCTCTATCGTCCGATAAAGAACCGTCCTCCAAGGCCAAGTTAGGCTTCACCACTCACCGCCTCTCTCTGATGTAGGCATGAAAGTATCCTCAGTTCTTATCCCCTTCCCTTATCCACCTTTCTCTGGACCGGTACCTAACTCTGTTCTCTTGAAAAATCACCAGTATCACGAAAAGCTCCTTCTTTACCATGAGAGCTTCGAACACAACATCATCTCAGCATACCTCTAAGCTAGCTTCCATCTACTCGACGTCCTGTTCGATAGAAACCATATCCCAATCCCATGCAGGAAGGGAGTTTTCCCACCCCACCAGCACCTGTTTCAACCTCCTCAACTTGGAGTGGAAGGCCACCCAAGAGTACCCCCTCGATGATTCACTCCAAACCTGCAGCACCACCTGGTGGAAGTCCGGGATACTCACCCACTGGTTTACAAACCTATAGTGTTCCTGGGGAGTATTGGATCCACTGAAAGAGAGCAGGAGGGGCGAGTGGTCTAAGATACTTCGGGTAAGATGAAGGACCTTCAACTCATTAAAGCTCTCAATGGCCCGCAAGTTAGCAAAGCACCTGTCCAGCCTACTCCAACACCAACTCTCCCCCTGTGATTATTACACCAGGTAAAGGGGTCACCTAACAAACCCACATCTGAAAGTCCCTTCCCTGCCATGCACTGAGAAAAAGAAAGGCTCGCCTGACGCTGGAAGGCTCCTCGCCCCTTCTTCTCTTAAGGCATCAAGATCATGTTTAAATATCCTCCCACAATCCACGAAAACTCTCCTAGATCGAACTTGGAGAGTTATGACCACAGCACCTCCCTACGATGTGCATCACAGCTTCCATAAACAACAGACAAGAAACACTCATAACTGTCACAGGTCACCTTCGACATCAAATGTTGGTCACCAACCTGAACAAGGTCTACCATAATCCCTCTATTCCAGAATATCCAAATGTGGTTGTTAACTGGATCCCCATGCATGGCCGCATTCATATTAATCTTACGGGTGAACTCATGAATCTTGGAGACTTTCTTCTTGTGCTCGAAAACCACCACCACTTGAACTTTCTATTTCTAAGACTCCGAGGCAATGAAATCGGTTTTCACCCTAGATCTGATTCCCCGAGAGTTACAAAACAAGAACGGCGACATTAAACCAAAGGCAGCCTGGTATTGCCCCTAGGCGACATGGACATCCGCATCGGGGAGAGAGACATCCCCCTAACTTCCCACCTCTTCTTCATAGATCTGGTTCACACCCCTGGACTGGCAACTGGCTTGCCTGAAGGAGAAAAGGAGGGGCCAGAAGAGGAGACATCCTCAATTACCCTCCCGTGCCCCGAGCGACCTGGAAAACTGTCTTCCTCAGACCCCCAACCCTCCACAAACCTTGGAGAGACCTGAGAAACGCAACCCAACACACTGGTAGCCCTTCGATTAGACCGACCTAGTGATCCAAAAAACCTTGCACTGCTCTCTGCTGACAAGAAGCGGGTGACCTGAAGAAACATCCCCCACAAGTCGTCCTGGATCCAGAACACCACCCCCCTCATCGATTGAAGAACATGGGAGGGGACTGAGACCACCCTAAAACTCCTCAAGAAGGACCCAATCAAATCCCCCAAATGCAGCCGCAGATAGGGTGCCTCAGAGCCCTTCAGGGTCACCTGAGAGAAAGGAACCACAGCCTGAAAGCTGGAGACGACAGGTTTGCTAACAGGAACCCTGGGGCCTACACTAGGTAGGGGTACAGGACCGAAAATAGAATAAATCAGCACCGGGAGCGACATAGAGGACGAAGGGTGCCTCTCCTGAGCCTTTGCATGCTGAGAAGAGCACCTGGAACCAAAAGCTAGACTAAGACCAAGAGACTTACGGTAAGACTGCAATGAGTGTCCCGGTAAAGATCAAGAAGAGCGTAACTATGGAAAGAACGGAAACACAATAGGCTGCGACCACTCAACGGCCCCAGGAAAAGAGTGGTGAACCTACTCCGAAACTATCACGGAAAATCCAACTCCACGCAAACCTTGGCCACCAGCGTCTTCGCACCGCAGCACGTGCTATCAGTCGCACACAGAAAACCTCCAAGAGCATCGCCAATGACATTCAAGAACACACCATTCTGAAAGGGGAGGGGAAGCTCGGGCAGGCACACCCAGACAGCAGCACGGGGACCCTCCCTCCCCTTATGAACCTCCATCGACCAGCGGGATAAGCTGAAACGCCAGCACCCGAAAGCCCTTGGAGCCTTACACCACGCATGAACAAAATCCTCTTCCGAAGAGAAAACCAAACAAAACGAGCTTCGATGAAGGACCGACACACGAGCCCGCCCCTGCAAACCCCAGGAATCCACGAAGCAAATGAAGACCAGAAGAGAGGGTTTCAGAGATCTGAACCTCGCCACCAGAGTCCATTTAAGACCCACCACAGCCTTAGTGTACGCCTGCATTGGCGCGACCAGCGAAACCGAGATCCCATCCCTCATGACTGAGTGAGAAAATGGAGACACCGCCGGGAAATAGGGGCACGAACCACCAGAACCAGTGCATCTAAGGACATCCCAAAAAGACCACCCCAGACGAAGCCCCCGCAGATCCACCGGGGCTAGGGGAGCAGGCCCAGGGGCGTCCACAGCTGGAGTCGACGCCGCCGGAAGAGTCTAAGGGGAGGTAACAGTCAATATTTTTTGGAAAACCCCTGGTGCGTGTGGTGCGTACTCCCGAGAGCAAGAGGCAGCCATGTAATAAGCCTATTTTACCCTATTAACATCCATGTATGTTCTAATCCATTTATTTCCTGGACACTTTCATGATACGCTCATTGGTTATGACTTATGTCATGATTGTGGTACCTAATTCTTTCCATGGGTACCCTTATGTTTACGTATTGTTAATTATGTATGACTAGTTATGTAGAAAGAATATTTATGTGGAAAGAATATTCATGAAAATTTTGATATGGGTGCACCCAGATAATGCTCCAATGCATTGGGTAAAGTTAAGTCTCGTGAGGTATGATGTGAAACGGGATTGGTGGTTAGTCTTGACCCATACTGAAATGGGAAATAGGATTGGAGGTTATCCTTGACCCCTACTAAAGAAATTTTTTATGATTCAGCCACATATATATGATTCCATGTTTATATGATCCCATTCTTATAGGAAATGATTTTATAAGTTTCATGTTTTTGATATCATTATGCCATGTCTCCTAACTCATGTGCTCAAGATGTATCCTTATGTTCTTTCCCTTACTGGGATTTTCAGCTCATCCCTTTGTTCATGTGTTCCCCAGGGTACCCTATGCAGATGTAAGGGCTCAAAGGAAGTTAGGATCTCTTTATGGAGATTAAATAAAGAAATGTTTTTTTACCCCATGTTTTATATTTTATGTACCTAGTTTTCCAAGAAACTAGACTTAACGATCCTTGTCTTGTACTCTGATGTATAATTATGTTTAAAATCATATAATGTTATATATAAAAGGCTTGGGTTGCTATAGTTGGTATCAGAGGATGGTCTAGTTATTTTTAGAGATTGGAAATAGAGCACCTTAGTGAGAACCTTAAGGATGAGACTAAGTATAATAAAACATTCCTAAATTTTGGATAGTATTGACTAAGTGATTTATCAAGAAAATACATCCCTATCTGGATACGAGCATGTAGATGCGACTCTGGGACAGATGTACCTATGAGTGAAAACTCCAACAAGGAGTTTCGAGCTTGACCCAGGGTATCTTGGTACATGACAATGGGCATTGCTACACTCTGGGTTATGACACTCATGTGGGATATGATTTGAAATATTCACGACCTTAGTACAAACCATTATTAAGGGATAAAAGAAAAATCCCATAAGAATATAATTTAATAAATAGATCGAGCATAACCTAGATATAAACCTAAGGAATCACAAGTTAGGATATACTTCTTATTTATAAGTGTATGCTTTTATGTTCAAAGTTTCCTTTTTATGATTAATAGTTAAGTATTCAAGACCTCTAATTATATGTTATTTTTCTTAGTTAATGGAAGGAAATAGAAGAACACATTCCAACAACCAATGCGATAGGCAATGTGAAGATTGCCTAAATGATATGTCTGATATGATAGGAGAGGGTGATCAAAAATTCATGGTAGTACTTTCTCATCTAGCTCAAGTTATGAATAATAACTTGAATCATTGGGAACACCATCCTCCTCCAAGTAAAGAGAAATTTTTCATAGAATCCTTCATGCGGAAAAGGGATCCCATGTTTAGTGGATCTTCTAATCCCCTCATCACGAAACAATGGATTAACCCCATTGAAAAGATATTCTTCTTCCTCTAGTGATCGGAAGAAGGGAAAGTTGTACTGGAAGTCTATTTTTTTATGAGGAAGCTGATCAGTGGTGGAAACTGATCAAGAATACAAAGTCCCAAGAGGAAATTGATTTCATGGATTGGGAGGAATTCAACAGGATGTTTTTCCACAAATATTTTCCACAAACCCTCCATATCAAGATGGAAAGATAGTTCCTCAGACTCAAGCATAAGGAAGATGATTCAATCGGGGCATATGAAGAAAACTTTACAAAGCGTGCAAGGTATGCCTCCGGCTTTGTCATGAATACTGAAATCAAGGTTGTTCTCTTCTTCAATGAACTAAAGCTGAGTCTATGAAAATCATTGGAGATTCGAGACTTCGAAAGATATGAGAAGATTGTCCATTATGCCCTCTAGGTTGAATGGATATTGGAGACTCTCAGTGGTCTCGTGGACCAAGTAAAAATAAGTGAAAAATGGATAACAACATGAGTGGATTGTCAAAAAAATACCATGATGGAAAGAAGCCTGACTTTTCCCCCTGTAAAAGTTGTGGGAAGAAGCATCCTGGTAACTGCCTAAAGGGAACCAAGAATTGCTTCAAATGTGGAAATTTTGGTCATCTTGCTAAGAACTGCTGAAGGGATGTGAAAAATCCTGCTAATTTGGATGAATAAAGGAAGGTTCAGATCAACACTCATCCTATAGCGCGGTGTTACAAATGAAAAGATCATGAGAATTATGTGAACAATTTCCCTAAGACAAGGGTTGTTGGAGGCAATCAACAAAAACCTCCAAGGCAACAAGGAAGGGATTATGCTATCATTACTGTTGAGGTGGAGCCGGACAATGATGTGGTGATAGGTACGCTAGTTATTCATTCAAGAATAGAAAACATACTATTTGATTATGGTTCTACGCGTTCGTTCATATCTTGAAAGTTTAGTAGAACTATTCAAAACCCACCTTAAAATCTGAAGTAAATATTATATATGAGAATAGCAAATGGGGAAATCATTGCGTCCATGGTTTATAACTCCTCCCCGGTTAATGTTTGTAGACTGAACCTCCCAGAAAATCATGTCATACTTCCTTTAGTGGAGTTCGATGCTATCTTGGGCATGGATTTGATATCTTTATACAAATCCAACATCAACTGTTGGGAAAGGGAGATCACTCTTCACATACTTAAGCATCCTCTAATTCTATACAAGTGTAAGGAGGAAGATGAATCTCATTTAGGATCATCGTCTCAAGTGTGGATATTTCTTCCTTATGAGAAAGCATATCTAGATTAAATGATTGAGGCAAAGGAGAGAATCATGCTTGAAGACATGCCCATTGTGAGGGATTAAACTGAGGTATTCCCTGAAGAGTTGTCTAGTCTTCCTTCTGAATGAGAGGTTGAGCTCTCAATTGAACTTATCGCTGGATCTCTATCTATCTCAAAGACACCTTACAGAATGGTCATCGTAGAGCTGGAAGAGCTAAAGAAGCAGTTATAGGAGAATATGGAGAAGGGTTTTATAAGCATGAGTGCTTCATTGTGGGGTGCGTTAGTCCTCTTTGCTGAGAAGAAGGATGGATCAATGCGCCTCTACATTGATTATCGTGAACTCAATAAAACCATGATAAAGAACAAGTATCCCCTTTCATGGATAGACGACTTGTTCGGTCATCTTCGTGGGGTCAGTTATTTCTCTAAGGTGGACCTTCGGTTGGGATATCACCAATTAAAGGTGAATAAGAAACATATTCCCAAGACTGTATTTTGAACGAGGTATGGACACTATGAGTTCATAGTGATTCCCTTCTGACACACTAATTCTCCAACAATTTTCATGGGTTTAATGAATATAGTCTTTAGAGATTACCTAGACAAATTTTTCATAGACTTTATTGATGATATTATGATATACTCTAAGAGAAAGGAGGAACATGATGATCATTTGAATACGGTGTTAAAGAATTTGTGAAGGGAGAAGTTGTATGAAAAATACAATAATTGTGAGTTCTAAATGGAGGAAGTATCATTCTTGGGGCATGTTATCACCAGCAAATGGATATCTATGGACCCTTCCAAGACAAAGGAATTTGAAGAGTGACCCAGGACAACTTCTGTAATGGAGATTCATAGCTTTTTGGGTCTAGCTAGGTATTATTGATGATTTTTTAATAAATTTTCATGATTTTCAAACCCAATGACCAAGCTGACACAGAAGGGAGTAAAGTTTGTCTAGACATAGGAATGTGAATATTGTTTCAAGGATTCGAAAAAGAGGCATATCACTGCTCCAGTATTCACACTCCCTACAAGTAGAGAACTATTTGTGGTGTATAGTGATGCTTCTAAGAAGGGATTAGGTTGTGTGCTAATGAAAAATGATAAAATTATAGCCTATGACTCTCGATAGCTGAAACTCCATGATAAAAACTATCCCATGCATGATCTGGAGTGGTGAATGTGATCTTTGTGTTGAAAATATGGAGGCATTATCTCTATGGGGAGAAATGTGAGATATATATTGACCACAAGTGTCTAAAATATATATTCACATAGAAAGAAGTTAATATGAACCAGTAAAGATGGATAGAGATCATCAAGGATTATGACTGCTCAATCTACTACCATCCCTGTAAGGCAAACAAGGTGGTAGATGCTCTAAATAGAAAGGATTCTGCATCTTTATCAATGATGAGAATTGAAAAGGATCTGATCTTCTTATATTTTCAAAGGATGGACATGGGAATCATTAAGGGATTAACATCATCAATCCTTTCTCAAATGATTGCTCAACCATCCCTCTTGTAGAGAATAAAGGATGCTCAAAGAAAGGATGTGGAACTCTTGAAAAAGGTGGAAGCTGTTAAAAAAGATAAACCCTCCCATTTCAAAATTTATGAGGAAGAAGTTGTAAGATTTGGGTCACGATTATGTGTACCAACCAATCTAGAGATAAAGAAGGATCTATTGAATGATGCACATAGCTCGACCTTCTCTATCCACCCAGGGAACACAACGATGTATCAAGATCTCCGAGAAAACTTTTGGTGGGAAAATATGAAAAGGGAGATTTCTAAATATACATCAAAGTGCCTTTTATGTCAGCAAGTGAAGGATGAGAGACAAAAGTCTAAGGGGATGATACAACCACTACCCATACCAGCATGGAAGTGGGAGAAAATTACCATGGACTTTGTCACTAGACATCCAAAGACATCTAGAGAAAACAATGCTATATGGTTCATTGTGGATCGTCTTATAAAGACAGGTCACTTTATCGTGATTTGAGAGGACTTCTCATTGGATCAACTTGCATGGATTTACATCAAATAATTGGTAATTATTTATGAATTACCACTTTTTTTGTACATGGTCATGATCCAAGATTAACCTCGAAGTTCTGGAAAAGTCTCAATCATGCTCTAAGCACTGAACTGAACTTCAGTACGGCCTATCATCCTCAAATTGATGGCCAATATAAGCAGACTATTCAGACACTGGAATACATGTTGAGATATTTTTCTATATAATTTAAAGAATTATGGGACCAATATCTTCAAATTTTTGAATTCTCCTACAAAAAGAATTTCCACTAGACCATCTGAATGGAACCATATGAAGCCCTTTATGGGAAAAGGTGAAGAACACAGGTGTGTTGGGATGAAGTTAGTGAGAATAAGCTGTTAGGACCTTAAATGGTCGAGGAAATGGTGGAGAAGGTGAAAACCATTCAGCAGCATATCAAGGAAGCCCAAAGTCGAAAAAATAGTTATGCAGATAACCATCGATGAGACCTTGAGTTCAAAGTTGGAGACATGGTATTTCTACACATATCTCTGTGGAAGAATGTCATGACATTTGGAAAGAAAGGGAAGTTAAGTACCAGGTACGTAGTCCCCTTAGAGATCTTTGATCGAGTCAGAGCTATGTCCTATCGACTGGCACTTCCACCTACCATGTCGAAAGTACATAATGTCTTTCATGTATCCCTCTTAAGGAAGTACATATCAGAAACTTCACATGTACTCTCTTCAGAGGTGGTATAGTTGGAGGATGATCTTTCCCATGAGGAGTATCTAGTGAAGATCTTGGATCATAGATACAAAGTTCTACACAAGAAGACTACTCATCTGGTTAAGGTATTATGGAGAAACCATAAGTACAAAGAGGCAACAAGGGAATTGGAGGAAGTAATGAAGAAAAATTACCCCCATCTATTTTTTTCCTAGAATGTAAAATGAAATTTCGAGGGAAAAATTCTTAAGGGGGGAATAATATAACGACCCAATGTTTTTCAAAGGAAATTCATTTCATATAAATACGTCATAAAATCACATGAAAACTCAACATAATGATATACTAAGTGATAAGTGACCTTTAAACATAAGTTTTTCACTTCTATGTTTGGAATTTTGAAAATATGACATACATGGTTGAAATTAGTAAGTTATTTGGAGTTCGATAAAAAAAACATATTTTTTGGTGAATTGTAACCTACCCTTATGAATAGTAACATACCCTTATGAATAGTGATATATCCTAATGAATAGTAACCTTACCTATGATAATGTATAAATAATATTCATATTGAAAGTATGATATACTTATATTTTAAAATAAGTTAATGAATGTTTTAAAACTATTTTTTGATAATAAATTATGATTTTAATTAAATAGTAAAATAATCATATTTTAAATTTTTTTAAAAAAAAATCATTTCAATTTTGGATTATACACATCAAAAAATGGTTAGGGTGAATTTTTGATATTTTTCTAAAATACATGAATTTTTTATGAATAGTAAAATACAGTAATTTACTATTTATATACATTATAAGCTAAATAGACAATTACTAGCATCATGGATGATGTCACCACCCTTGGTTCGAATTCACATGACCCATTTACTATTCTTGGTTATGGAATACTTAAAATTCCCTGTCTAGTTAAGAAATAATAAATTAATGATTATAATATTATAAAATCCCTCCTCTCCTCCACTATAACCCCCCCCCCCCCTCACTCCCACTTCTCTTCACTCCTCTCAAGACTTTTTACTTGCTAATATTCTGCCCAAATATCTCCCCAAGATCCTCACCCACGTCCAAAAGTTTCTAGCCTCTTCAAAATACCAAAACCTCTTCCCTTAAGAGGTTCTCAAAGGAGGAAGTCTCAAGAGGTATATTCCTCTTTCCAATTCCTTCATTTCTTTTAAGTTCTATCATTTTTTGTTTATTTCCTCACATCCCTTCACCCAAATGGTATGATAACTCTAGTAGAATACATGTACTGGAATTGTATTATGCTAATGGGATACTTCATTATCTTCTGTCCTCTCCTCACCTTTTGTTTGAAATAAATGAAAGAATCGTTTGAGATGTGCCAATTTAGCACATTCAAGGAAAACAGTTTATCAATTTCTATTATTATCTTTAATTATGGTCATGAAACCATTTGTGTTATGGTTGAACCAGATTATTATATATGTAATATATCCTATTTTTTGTTCTGTAATCCTTTTTTACAAATGGTATAAAGAAAAACATGTTCTTTGTAATCAAACCCACTGATTAACAAAAACGGTTGTCACTCTGTTTTTATATAATAATTTGACTTCACTCGAAGTAAAAAAATTAAATTTAAAACCATGTAATATCCTAGATTTTAAATAATAGAATATAACTTTAATTCCATACAACCACTTTCATCTTAAATGTTTATCCAAATATGAATATAAGTGAACCTGTCATTAAAACCGAGTAGACAAACGAGCCCGAACAATAAAATTGAATCTCATAACCAATCAAAAAGGTTATAAATGAACTTAAAATGATTATACTAAACCAATTAAATATAGAAAAAGTTATGGAATTATTAATTAATAAACCTAATTTGTTTATTCAGGTCTTTAATAACAAGTGGAGAACACCAACGGATTTAAGGTAAGGGATCCTCTTCATTTCTATCTTAATCAAGATTGTCCTCTATGCTATGCCTTTTTATGTGTAATCCCAAATTATGGGGTATATTTTTGAACCTCCCCCATACTTCCCTCATGATGTATAAGTGATGATACACCTCTTTTCTCTCTCATCAATCCCTCTTTAGTACACCCAACACCATGCCAATAAACCGTAATGAATTCTACCCAAACCCTTATTGTTCATTCAGGTCGCCTTATCTTTCTTTATATCAAAGTGGAGTTATATTATCTGTTTATGTACATATTCTAAATTATGTTTAGTTTTAAAAAATTCATTTATAAAGAACCTTTCATCACTCTCTTTTGGGGATATACATGTTTTTTTAAAAGATTACCTCCTTAAAACATTCTGATAAGCAAACATGTTTTAAGGAAACTACCCAATTTTTTTAAACAATATAAAGTGAACTCTATCCTATGTTTTAAGACACCATTGTCTTTATAAAATCAGTATTTTTATTATAAAAACCTTCTTGGTTAAATTCTGGTTTTATATAAAAGATTTTCCTTTTTTCTATTTTAAAATCTCTATAGTATTTTCCTTAAAAACACACAAAAATGTTTTAATGATAATGTTTCTCAAATACATTATTTATATTGTTTTGCTTCTGTTTTATATTACATACCATGTTATAATACTATTTTACCCTATTAACATCCATGTATGTTCTAATCCCTTTCTTTCATGGACACTTTAATTATATGCTCATTGGTTATGACTTATGTCATGATTGTGGTACCTAATTCTTTCCATGGGTACCCTTATGTTTACTTATGGTTGATTGTATATGATTATTTATATAGAAATAATATTTATTTGGAAATAATATTCATGAATATTATGATATGGGTGCACCCGGATAGCGCTCTAATGCATTGGATAAAGTTAAGTCTCATGAGATATGATGTGAAACGGGATTGGCGGTGAGCCTTGACCCGTACTAAAATGGGAAATAGGATTGGAGGTTAGCCTTGACCTATAATAAAGAAATGTTTTATGATTCAGCCACATATATATGATTCCATGTTTATATGATCCCATTATTATATGAAATTATTTTATAAGTTTCATGTTTTGGATATCATTATGTCATGCCTCCTAACTCATGTGCTCAAGATGTATCCTTATGTTATTTCCCTTATTGGGCTTTTCAACTCATACCTTTGTTCATGTGTTCCCTAGGGTAACCTATACAGATGTAAGGGCTCAAAGGAAGTTAGGAGCTCTTTATGGAGATTAAATAAAGAACTTTTTTTACCCCATGTTTTATGATTTATGTACCTAGTTTTCCAAGACACTAGACTTAACGATCCTTGGTTTGTACTCTGATGTATAATTATGCTTAGAATCATGTAATGTTGTGTATAAAAGGCATGGTTCATTATATCCTTGCCCGAAGACACCTATGAAAAAATAACTATAGCCACACCTGAAGACACCTGGTCCAAAACAACTTCCACCATGCCCGAAGACACCTGGGCTTCATCCTGAAGACACTTGGGAAAGAAACTACCCGCACACACCTAGGAAAACCACCACAACTACCCTTCTCGAAGAATCTTAGGATATAATGGACCTTAGGCTATCACAGCCTACCCAAAGAGTCTTGGGATACTCGGGAAAGGGAGAAAAAAGGAGATAATAACCATCCACTCATAGGAGTGTTGGGAAAAACAACCTCCCCTATGAAATGGGGGTTTTCGGCATGAAGTGCACAACTTGGATGGGTTTCAAATAAAAAACATAAGAACTAAATTATACATATAGGTAAAAAATCAATCATCCCAACCTAGGGGTTCCAAAACCATCCCACACACAAACACCCTTGTTACTATTCATTCATAAAAAGAACAACAACCACAACTAAGTCACAACTAATTCCCAAAAAACAATTCCCCATTGAACTCATTCCTGTTATCATATTCAAGTGATTCCATTTAAGTAATTCTTCACTACCGGGCAACTAACAGGCGTAGACACAAGACAAGGAAGGAAAAACAATCAAGCAGAAAATTAAGCATTCACACCCGGTTCTCTTGTAAAGGCACAACAACAAAAGGGATCTATGAGATCCCTCAAAGTACTAGAACCAAACCAATCCCCAACATACATCCCCACATGGCCTCAAATCCAAAAACCAACAACTGCACAACAGGGGATCACGTCCCTATCCAATTCACCTTACAAGAATCAAATAGAACAACCATACACATCACCAGAACAGATCTAGGGAGTTTTCATATTTAAACACACCATTAATTTAGTTCTGTCTTTCTGTTTGGTTAACCAGGGAAACCACACAAGGATTATTATTCATTGGTCATCCATTTAATCAACCGAGTTTACATGATTAAAAAGTTTCCATGTTACAACTATTCAATCACAAAATTGTACAGAAAAAATGGGTTCATTATTGCACAAGAAAGGACCACCAACGACCATTATTTTCAGTGGACATAAGCCCATACAATTCACAACATATCATCAAAGGTAAAAGAGTACAACAACATCATCAAACACACCCCTTCATTCTTTAAAAACCATTTATTATCTTTGTTAAGTTTTGGTTTCATCCATACTTATAGAAACATTATCATACCCACACCACATGATACACAATAAAGATACATGAAGGAAAAACCCTAACCGGATGATCAATGATCGATGTTTTTATCCTCACACCAAGAACTGAAGATGTGCGACTTGTAGGGGAATAACTCTGGGGTCTCCAAGAGTGATAGGAAAGACTCCAGCACAGGCACACCACTAGCCTTAGGAAGGGGGACTCCAAACACACCAAGGAAATAAAAATAGAGTAGCCTAGAAGAAGGAAGAATCTAGTGCGATAAAAGGTGAGATCCTGGAGTTATGGGATATGAAATCTAGAATAAATTTAAAGGTGAATCGTGGTTTCTCCATGTGGTTAGGTGGTTACACATGATGGAATTAATTATCATTTAATAATTCTCATCGAAGAGGTGACCATAATGGTTGTGAGTTAAATTATTTTCTTTAAATAGAGGAAAATGCGTAATAGGGGCGGAATTGGAAAGTACAGGAAAAAGGGTGTGACACCGAGTAAAAATCCACATGTTTTGGTGAGTCAAGGGTCACCCGGATCTTGGTGGATTTTAGATATCATTTATGGGCTTTAAAAGGATTTGAAATTGGTATTAAAACACTTTTACATCAAAAGATACATTATGGGAGTAGAAAAAGTCGGAAACTGGAAAAAATAACAAAGGGTGGGACACCAGTTTGTGATACATTGTAATAGTACCACTGTCACGGTGCCACCATCATGGAGCCACCCTCACAGTGTCACCCTCACAGTGCCACCGTCACAGTGCCACCGGTTCATTGTAACACCGTGATCAGTTCCACGTTTCGGTGTATGACCGTGATGGTGCTAACACTACAGTGTCGCTGTCATGGTTCCATCGGTTCGGTGGAACACCGTAAGTGGTTCTACTATTTTGGTGTGCGATCATGATGGTGTGACCACTACGGAGACACTGTCACGGTGCCGCCATGACCGGTGCCACCATTCTGGTGGAACCGTTTAATAGAAATAAGTTTTTGGAAAACTCCTTAATGAGTCATTGTCCAGGCCATTACAATATTAAATAATTACCCAACATCATTGTAGTAATTATTTTGTTAATGGAGAATCAAATAAATGTTATTAAAAATATTAAAATAAATATATTTTTGATAATTAATATGTCCAATGAATTTTCTAGATACCCATGAAATCTTAGGAATATAATAAAATAGTTGGTTCAAAGTTAACTTGTTATCTTAATATTTTTAAAAATAAAAAAATTGAATAGTGTTAAAATTGACACTATTGATTATTTATCAAAATAGTGTTTTATTAAATTATTTAAATATTAAAAAATATTAAAAATATATAATAATTATTATATGGTCAAAAATGATCAAAATTATTTATTTATGATCTAATTTACATCAAATAAGTAAATATTTTACTCTTTTAATATTGAAATATTTGTTACCCTTGTTAAAATGAAATAGAATAACTAAGTGTTAAATTGAAAAGATAAGGTTTTAATGGACATATAAACTTGTCTAAAATTTATTTTTTTATTATATTACAACCATAACTCATCTCATATTCAAAATTGGGACATTTTGTAGGTTTTTTAGTGGGTTTTGACTTTATTATAAATTAATATTTTTGTGGTTTCCAAAAGTACCCCTCACCTCAATTATAAAAGGAAACATCCTCCCTCATTTCTTTAGAACTCATTAAGCCTTAAAGTTCATCAATACCCAAACCATTTATCTTCTCAATGTACCTAGTTACATTCTAGATGTTCTGTTCTTCTCAAAAGACCAACTCTAGTTCCATTAAGAGGAGATCTAAAGAGTGCACATCAAAGAAGAGGTAATGTCCTCTACTGATTATTTCATATTTATTTCTACTTCTACTTCTACTTAATGAGTTGTTTCATTATATAATAATAATTCCAGTATCACTTATATAATAATATGCTATTATAATTATGAAATAACCATAATCAAATTTCTATCCATCCTAATAAAGATGAAATTACCACACGTGCGTAGGTACGGTTTATCGTCTCCACATCGTGGTGTAATATGTTTTTCACCACCACCTTACTTGGATGGGTATAAAAATGGATGTAATAAATATATATGATTATTATAAAATTATATTAATTTTTAAATTGAGTACACCATGCAAATCAATACTATTCAACAATTATGGGAATGATATTGCCGCTTGTGTGTACGTACAGCCTACCGTCTCCACGATGTGATATGATTCGTTCTGCATGATAAACACTCAATAATGATTATATAAATGTAAAAAATTAATAAATATGGTATTAATTATGTTAATATCATTTTATAATGATATAAATATGACCTAATAAGGAGAACCATAACTTATTTGACAGAACATGCATACGATCATAAAGCATTTAAAACATGAATAACGAGTAACAATTAATTGTTACAAACAAAAGAAGAAGAATATGACCATATATGATGACCATGATTCTAAAATAAGTTAATAATATTATCTAAATCATTATACAGGAGTTTTGGACACATAGAAAAACATATCGGACCTAAGGTAAGGGATTATCTTGTCTCACTTTTATTTATGTGGGACATATACCTTATACACTATCTAATTATTTTGTGTGGTGTATATATTTCCCATGAATTTTTTTATTATTCTTATTATTAAGGTTATGATATTTAAATATGAATATAATTTTCTTTATTTTATGATACATGCGATTCGACTGATTATAAATTGTTAAGGAATAATTTTGCAATCACATTTTTATCTAATATTGTTTATACGTATGTATTTTCTGGGGATATATTTATCATCCATGTCCATGTTTTCTGAAAATGTTTTTATAGAATGTTTACTATTCTTATATGTGTGTATATATAGATATATGTTTAAATTCATTTTTACACATTTTTGACTTTTACTACATGGTATGAAATGAATCTTTCTTTTGTTTACCATACAAGGTACTTTTTGACTTTTCGAGTAAAAGTACGAGGAGAATGTTTTTTTAAAATTATAAGACATTAATGGATTTTTTATAGTTTCATGAAACCTTATTTACATGAAGGTTCCTCTATATTATTTCAAGTTTATTTTCAACTAAATTCTTTTATTTTAAAATTTTGTGGCATTTTGAGAAAAGAAAATGTTTTTTTAAAGAAAGGATATTTTCCTCAAGAATTAAGTTCAAGTGTTTTATAAAAATTATTTTCTATCTAAGATGATGCTCTAAAATAGGGTTGTGTTTATATACATATTATTATTATGATTTGATTCTTTATTAATGATGGAATGATATTTTATATGGATTATGTAATTATGTAATGATGTTTAAAAAACCCATTTTATTTCTTAGGTTATGCTATGATGAATGATTTATGTTTTTGTGTCACACGTAAGAATGGTTTCATTATGAGATGGGTGGGACCTATATCCCCCTCCAATGAATTGGGTAAAGATTTATATCTCATGAGATATACATGAATGGAACAACAAGTAAATCTAGTTCAGTAATACAGGGCTGGAATGATAAATAAATCTGGTTCAGTAATACATGGCTGGAATGACAAGTAAACCCGGTTCAGTAATAAACTTTGTCCACTATGATGATCTTGGCAGAAATGCCTTAGATACTATGGAAATCATATTGTGTGCTTATTTATTTTCCATAATTCCATGTTTTATGCTAATGTTATTTTATCATGGTTAATGTTCCTTTATGATCTATTCCTTACGTACTGCCAAGATTTATTTCATGACTCAAAATTTTGATATTCAAAATTTATGTTCATGTTTTCACATTGTTATATTTATGTTTTGCTTGATGTTCTTCATATTTATCCTTACTGATCATTTCATATCACCCTTTTTATGTTTCCTTTTCCGCAGAATATAAAGAAAGGTTTTAGGTAGGAAAACTAAAGGGGAAGACCCTTATGGGAGATGCTGAAGATCTTTCACAAAGTTAGAATATTATATTACAAGTTTCCAAAGACACTAAACTAATATGGTCTTTGGGTATATATTTGTGTAATGTATTATATATTCCATAAAATAAGTATAATGTCCATGTATATATATTTCTAAGGATAATTCTAGGTATGTCCCTAAGAATCAGTCTAACTATAGTTTATTATCCTATAATTATGGTAACGGTCATGAATAACCTATAATTAAACCTAAGATGTTAGAGATTGAAAGTACTCCCCCTTGATTATGTTGTTTTATTATATGAGATGTGTTTATCACTAGAAGGAATTTGATTAAAATTGAGTCTAATGGAAAATATAGTGATTATGAGAAAATAAATTGGATAATGACATGAGAGAAAGATATTGAGATTATGCCAACACATCTATCACGATATATGATTAACAATGTGAGCTTTGGTGACATTCCTAACACATAGAATAAGAGGAATATGGAATTTTATAAATGTTAAAATTTTATGAATTATAGAGGAAGGAAGATATGAATTGTTATGTAGTTTAATGTATGATCTGTGGAAAATATGGGCATTACCTAACTCAATTCCCAGACATAATAATCTTCTTCTAAGACAAGGAAGGACCTATTCCATGCCTACCATTAAGGTTTAATGATTGAATTATTTATGTATTTGAATCCAAAAATAATTAATGGTGAATTATATAAGGATTATCAATTTATGTTTTTTGTTAAGGATTTTTAAGAATATGTTGAATAGTTGTAATGGATAAGAAAAGTGATTTAATGAAAAGGTCATATTCATAAGAAACACATGATTAAGGGAAGTATAACCCTTAATATGATAATGATGTTGAGATAATGATATTTGGATAAAATATATTTTATATGAATAAGTAAATTGGATGATATTAGTTACCTTGGAACTGGTTAAGAATTTGTTAAGATGTGGGTTATATTGTCACGGATGAAGTATACAACTTTTCAAAACATAAGTAATATATCCAATAAGTTTTGTAATAAGGAAACATGCATGTTTCCAATAAGGATATATGGTAATTTAGGTTATTACCATGAATCAAGAGAATGCATGATGAAGTTCTAAAATTTTTGGAATGTGACCAATAAGATATATCTTATGATATATGGGGGATAAATAAAGGTATTCACATGCTTGTTATATGACCTTTCTTGTAATTTTTTTTATTGTGAGTTTGGACAGAAGTATTTTGGATAAGCCTAAAAGTTGTAATAGATTAAGTTATACATCTGATAGTATTGTTTAAGGATAAAACTTTTTTTAATATTATTTCTGGAATGTTATAATAGTATACTTTTAGAAAAAGGACAACCCACGGGGCGGGCGACAACCCGTCGTGTTGGACAAGGCTGTGGGAAATCAAACCCACAACCGAAGTGTGATAGGCCTTTATCGCCTACCACTGGCCTATGAGAAGTCCCTAGTTAGTATAAATTTCTTTTATTTTATTTAATCGGTATGATAGATGAAGTATAAGTCCATTTTTGGAACTATATACGATTAATCTCACCATAGATGGACTTATGTATATTTGATAACTTGTGATAACCATTTTGTGATAAAGATAAATAGAATAACATATCATTAAATTTATGGATCACATGATCTGCTAACACTTTAGGAATAACAAATTCGACTTCATTTCTTTGAATAAGAGATAAAGTGGAAATTGTTCAAGGCACGAACAATGATGAGATTGTACTAAAATAAAGTAAGTATTTATTCTCATGTTATTCAACTTTAGGAAAAGGATATTGAAAACCAAAAATTTTATCCTAGTACCTTCTTATTCGAAGAATCAGATGGTCCCTTAAATCATCACAGATTTATGGATTTCGGGTTGTTAACTTTATCCAAACATTGTTCTCTATTACTATATATCAGAACTTGATGGTTAGATTTTTCTTTCATATCCATGTTTTCACTTCCCAACTATGTTCTCCTACGTGGAAAACCCATGATGAGTTACTTTGGGGTAAATGTTATGTTTATAAATTTCCTTTTTAAAATAAATATTTAGTACTCCTTTTTACTATTTGGGTTTCTATGAAAGTAACTTTCATGTAGTAAACAATTTATAACCCTGATGAATTTCAAGGTTGAAATTCATTTTAAAGAGGGTAGAATGTAACACCCAGAGATTTTATGAGATAGATTATTTTTATTTTATGTCTTGTTTTGTATGCTACACCATTATTATTTTGCGCTATACGCAACAATGTATTAGCTTGCAGTATTCACAACACTATTATTGGCTTGTGTTCCACACAATTTCACATTCTTTTGATAGAATTCATTTCACGCCACCATGAGTATGGATTTTGTTCAATGTATAAAGGAAATATGTTTGGAATATGTTATATGCAAAATAAAAGGAATATTTCACTAAACGCAACACTGACTAGACTTTTGTTACACACAATAGCGACCTTCCTCAATAGCTTGCATTGTACGCAATAACGAGTTTCACTAAACAACAATAAATTATTAAAATATTATTATTTAGTGGGATATAAACTAGCCATTATAAATATTATTAACCACATTTTTAATTTTATTACATTAACATTCATATTATGTATTTTCTAGAACATGATATAATAAAAAATTCAATTTTTTCGATAAAAGAAGTATTTTTCAAACAATGTAGTTTTGTCGCCTTTAGATGGTGCACCAATTTTAAATCTAGTTTTTAATAATTTTATATATTATATTTGAAAAAATAAACATATTTTTTGAAATAAGGACATAAAAATTTACCTTGGTTGAAATTTTAGTATTTTTCTAATTAAATTCATATTTTAATGAATAGTGAAAAATACTGCATTTTAATTCAAAACAGCGTTTTCATCTAATTTATTTATATAGATAGATTATATTTTTAATTGGTTTTAAAGTGTAATTAGATTATGTTTTTATTATTTAATCTAATTTTTATCATTTACTTCAATTTCAAATTTAAATTGGATAGAAACACATGTCAATCTTTTCATATGTTTTACTTCTTAAAAACCCACATTCTAGTTTTGACGATGTGAATTAATTTTAAATTAATTTATGAAACTTTTCTATTTTGAATTTTGAAAATGGATTCCATATTTGGAATAAATGGGTTCAAATTATGTTAATATGTTACTTTTATTTTTTATATTATGAATAGTAACTACTATAATTTTTATTTACCATGGTTAAAGGTAAATCGAATAAATTAGGGTAACAAACAATATGATAGTGATAATAAAATTACCCCAAAACCAGCCAAAATCATATTTGATGAATAAAATTATACCCTTAACATATTAGGTTATAAACTTAGTCATTTAATGTCCACTTGACAATGAAAATTACATAAATATTAACAAAACCGATGAAAGTGACAAAATTTCAAACTCATATTTATTATAAGTATAATAATTTTAATATTGAGATAACCAAGTTATATATTCAAAAATAAATATTCCATGGAAAGATAAAATAATTACATATATCATGGTAATTTATTTATAATTTTTTATGAAATAAATAATTACCTAAAATTCTATTCTTTGATGATGTAAAAATTAATTAATTGATGAGAAATCAAGGAAATAATTTTTATTAAAATCCTAATAACCATAAAAAGGTCTAAAAACATGAAAAAATATTATTGGTCGAGTATATATTGACCATAATCATCCAAAGGTCAATATAGTGACCATTTGGAGCCTTATAGAATATATTATTACCTATATATTATTTTATTTAAAGTAATGTTAAAGTTTTCACATTCATACTTTAATAATTTTAACAAATTTAATGTTTGATTTTATAACAGATAAATTAGACTAAAAATATTCTCATGAAATATATTAAATTTATCCTTATTATATTATTTTATTTTTAATTTTTACTCAAAAAAATAATTATATTAAATAATTACCCAAAATTATTGTAGTAATTATTTTATTAATGGAGATATCAAAGAAATTTTATTAAAAATATTAAAATTAATATATTTTTGATAATTAATATTAAAAATGAATTTTATAGATACTTTTTACATCTTAGAAATATAATAAAATATTTTGTTCGAAGTTAACTTATTATATTAATATTTTTAAAAAACAATAAATTGAATAGTGTCATAATTGACACTATTGATTATTTATCAAAATAGTGTTTTATTAAATTATTTAAAAATAATAAAACATTTTTAAAAAATATATAATAATTATTATATGGTCATAAAAATCTAAATTATTTATTTATGATCTAATTTACATCAAATAAGTAAATATTTTACCCTTTTAATATTGAAATATTTGTTACCCAAGTTAAAATGAAATAGAATAACTAAGTGTTAAATTGAAAATATAAGGTTTTAATGGACATAAAAACTTCTCTAAAAGTTATTTATTTAGGATATTACAACCCCATATCATCTCATCTTAGCAATTGGGACATTTTGGAGGTTTTTGAATGGGGTTTAATTTTATTATAAATTAATATTTTTGAGGTTTCCAAAATTTCCCCTCACCTCAATTTTAAAAGGGAACATCCTCCCTCATTTATCCACAACTCATTAAGCCTTAAATTTCATCCATACCCTGCCCATTTATCTTCTCAACTTGTCTAGTTACATTCTAGAGGTTTTGGTCTTCTCAAAAGACCAACTCTAGTTCCATTAAGAGGAGATCTAAAGAGAGCACATCAAAGAAGAGGTAATCTCCTCTACCGATTCTTTCATATTTCTTTCTACTTCTACTTCTACTTAATGAGTTGTTTCATTATATAATAATAACTCCAATATAACTTATATACTTATATGTTATTATAATTTTGAAACAACCATATTCAACTTTCTATCCATTATAAGAAAGACAAAATCACCATACGTGCATACGTACGACTTACCATCTCCACGTCATGGTGTAATCTGTTTTTCACCAACACCTTACTTGGATGGGTATAAAAATGGATTAAATAAATATATATGATTATTATAAAATGATATTTATTCTAAAATATAGTATACCATTCAAATAAATACAATTCAACAATTATGGGAATGATATCATCGCTCGTGTGTATGTACGACCTATCGTCTCCATGATGTGATGTGATTCTTTCTACATGATTACCACTAAAGAATGATTATATAAATGTACAGAATGAATAAATATGGTATTTATTATTCTAATATCATTTTATAATGATATAAATATGACCTAATAAGGATAACCAAAACTTATTCGATAAAACAAGTATACGGTCACAAAGAAGTTAAAACCTGAATAACGAGTAACATTGAATTGTTACAAACAAAAGAAGGATAATATGACTATATATGATGACCATGATTCTGGAATAAGTTAATAACATTATCTAAATCATTATACAGGAGTTTTATACATATAAGAAGCATATCAAATCCAAGGAAATGGATTATCTTTTCTCACTTTTATTTCTGTGGGACATATGTCTTATACACCATCTAATTATTTTGTGTGGTGTTTATATTGCACATGAATGTTTTTTTTATTATGAAGTTTATGATATTTAAATATTCATATAATTTTCTTTATTTTTTTATTCATGTCATTTGTCTAATTATAAACTGGTAAGGGATAATTTTTCAATCTCATTTTTATCTGAGATTGTTTATACGTAAGTATTTACTGAGAATATATTTATCATCCATGTCCATGTTTTCTAAAAATGTTTTCATAGAATGTTTAATACTCTTATATATACGTTTAAAGTAATTTTTAAACATTTTTTACTTTTACTACATGGTATGGAAGGAATATTTCTTTTTTTACCATATAAGGTACTTTTTGAATTTTCCAGAAAAAAGTAGGAGGAGAATGTTTTTTTTAACTTATACGGCATGAATGGATTTTTTATGGTTTCATGACTCCTTATTTCTCTGAAGGTTCCTATAAATGATTTCAAGTTTATTTTCAACTAATTTTTTTCTTTTAAAATTGTGTGTCATTTTGAGAAAAGAAATGTTTTTTTAAACGAAAGGATATTTTTCTCAAGAATTAAGTTCAAGTGTTTTATCAAAATTATTTTCCATATAAGATGGCGCTCTAAAATAGGGTTGTGTTTATATAACTATTAATGTTATGATTTTATTTTGTATTAATAATGGAATGGTATTTTATATGGATTATTTTATGGTGTAATGATGTTTAAGAAATCCATTTTATTTATTGGGTTATGCTATGATGAATGATTTATGTTTTTGTGGCACACGTAAGAATGGTTTCATTATGAGAGATGGGTGGGACCTATATATACCTCCAATGCATTGGGTAAAGATTTATATATCATGAGATAGTTACTGGAATGAAAAGTAAATCTAGTTCAGTAATATAGGGCTAGAACGACAAATAAATCTAGTTCAATAATACATGGCTGGAACGGCAAGTAAACTCAATTCAGTAATGGACTTTGTCCACTATGATGGTCTTGGCAGCAATGGCTTGTCTACTATGGAAATCATACTATGTGCTTATTTATTTTCCACAATTCTTTTTTATACCAATTTTATTTTATCATGGTTAATTTTCTTTTATGATCTATGTCTTACGTACTGCCAAGATTTATTTCATGACTCACAATTTTGATATTCAAAATTTATTTTCATGTTTTTACATTCTTATGTTTATGTTTTTTTTGTTATTTTATTCATGTTTACCCTTAATAAGAATTTGAGCTCACCTTTTTTATGTTTTCTTTCCCCCAGGATATAAAGAAAGGTTTTAGATAGGAAAACTATAGGGAAAGATCATTATGGGAGATGTTGAAGATCTTTCACCAAGTTAGAAGATTATGTTTTAAGTTTCCAAAGACACTTAACTAATACTATCTTTGGGTGTATATTTTTGTAATGTATTAAGTATTCCATAAAAGAAGTGTAATGTCCATGTACTTCAAGTTTAGGTCCCTATACATTCCCTAAATAAAATATATTCATGATATTAAATATCCAATTTTTTTATACACATAATTTAAATAAAACTAGGTGTATAAAATAGAACATGTCTCAAAGAAAATAAATTGGGACAAAACACCCTTATAGTGTTGTTATATTTTGAATTAATAACCAAAGAAATATAAAGCATGAGATATATTTTAAAATTAATTATATTTCATGAATAATTATTCTAAAATAGATCAATGGAAAATATATAAACCAAAAAAAGGAAAAAATTAGTGAATGCACATCATATCTCAATGAACCAAAATTGAGATGTAAAAAAAGCATACCTCTAATCTCAATTATATGAATGTTCTCTGACCTCCTATATAACAAAAATAACTATCTTAATAACCTATTTTATATACTTATTATTACCTATAACCTTTTATAATTTTAATATATAATTATTTTTATAAATATATTAATAATTTATATTTTATTTTCATCAGTGGATGTAATTATCTTTGATTTTTTATTTAGTATTAGTTTCATAATGGCGATATCAACTCTTATTTATATATTCAAAGTTAATAATTATGAGGTAATTATAGGTACTTTAATATATGTTTTATAATGATTTATAATGTTCTAATTTAATTTAAAATTATTTTAGTAATGATTCAAGATGACGAAGTTATTGACGAGCTTATTTCAGTGATTTTTTATAAACAAAATGGTGGTAAAATAATAATAAGTTAAATATTAATATAAAATTTCTAGGACTATAAACCAAAAAATAATCTCTCATTAATTTTTAATAACACTAGTATTTATGTTTCTATAGTCATCCAAGTGAGAAATTTATAGCATTTTTCATGTAGGTGGTTAAACCGACCCAAACAAGAATACACTCTAGTCTATGGTTGAGTATGGTCAAGAAAGTGATTATTTTGGAATAATTTAATTATTAAAGATGCATAATGAAATTATTTATATGTTTTTAAGGTTTTTAATCAAATTCTAAGAGATTTTGATAAACAATAAAAAGCTAAAATATTTCAATTTCATGGAGGCGGTAGTCTACATGTATGAACGAGTGACACAATTGTTTTCCATCGATATGAAGGAATACAGGGAATTTTTTTATAATTAAATAATCTAAATAATTTTATAAATATAATATTAATATGTTAAATATACTTTTAAAACCATCCATTTAAGGTGGTGATGAAAAATCAAGCATGTCGTTCATGGAGACGGTAGTTCTCATGTACGCGTGACAACATATTCATTTTTCGAATAGTTTTAGAGGAAGATATAAAATAGATATTTAATTGTTATAATAACACTTAATCATAATATTAATACTTATTTTATCATACCTTAATGTATTTAATAATTTTTATGGGTTATAAAAAGAAAATAATTAAGAGAGTTCAGTTGAGAACATTACCTCTCCCTTTGGATGTTCTACCTTGGGTAACACCTTAAGATTCCTTAGCATGGTATTTTAAAAAGAAAAATGATTCTAGTACATGTGGATAGAGTTTAAGATATAATATGGAATATTTTAGGTCAAGATAATGCTTTATAATGAGTGGATAAATGGGGTGGGGTGATCTCCTTTTATAGGTGAAGGGAGTGATGTTTTTGTAAATATAACTTTTTAATATAAAGAGAACACGTACAAAGTTGAAAATAATTATGTGGGGAGATTTAATTTCTATAATCCTTTTACGATTCATTTTAACACATGTTTTTGAGACTTTTACTCTTATATTTGTTCACTTTTACCATTTTTTATTTTTACCGTGGTAATAAATTTTTACATAAGTAATTTACTTTTAATGCCTATAAATTAAATGGTCCTTATTTTATAATTTTTAACCACTGATTCAAAATATGAAATCACCTTTATCAAATAAAATTTATATTTTTAATTATAATTATTTTTAACATTATCGCATGTAACATGTAAAAATATATTTTTAGAAAAAGTGTATTTTTAACCATGAATGTTATATTTCGGACAAAATTATCATTGTTATTGATTTTAATAACATTAATGGGTTTATTCTTAACAAAAGGATATTCATTTGATTTAAAATAACTCCAAAATATAATTTTACTGAGAACTTAATTAAAAGAGAAAGACTAAAAATAGTTTTTATTAGAAAAATATTGCTTAAAATTCAAAATGTAAGATAAGGGTTTTATAAATTCAACATATTTTTTTTAAATTCATAATTTCACTCAATAAATACATTTTTATCATGAATTTTTTTTTATAATTTTTTAAGTTATATTTACTTCTTGATATAGTTATAAACATTTTGGTTTTAATAAAAACTATATTTTCACTATTCACCTAAAATTTAATTATTTCAAAATATCCAAAAAATCACCCTAAGATAATTTTTACATGATGGATTAAAAAATTATTATTATTTTATAAAATTAAAATTCTAAAATTTATAAATTTATCTTTTAAATGAAAAGTCAAAATATAATGAAGATTTTTTTTGTTGAAAAAATAGAATTTTTAAGCATTATGTGTTCTATATGTCTCTGGACTCGCCCGGTGCTCCCATCTCTCCTGAACATTCTCCTTCACCTTAATTATACGTTTTTGTGGTTTTTTTCAGTAGTGATGGGGATTCTAGCTTCGATCAGTTCTTCATGTGCTTCTAGTGCTCCCAGCTCTCTCTAAGATTCTTCTTTCCCTTAATTATAGAGTTTTTTTGTTCTGTTCAGTGGTGATTTCGATTCTTTCTTCGATCAATTATAGCTTCTAATTATTATCTTGATCTCTCATTTACCCTTCTAAACTGATGTTGGTTACTGGTGTGGATAACATATGTCACTCATCGCCCCTCTTATTGTCTTACCTTGCACATCGAACCACCATACTGGGTCTATGTGCTAAATCTTCAGATGGTTTGGGTTAGTATCGGTGGTGGAATCTAGTGTCCTTCTACTCCACTACTCTTTTTAACCAATCCATTGTGCTTGAATCCATTTTGTTGGGATCAATGCAGGATCCAGGTCAACTTGGGATGGTGTTGGAGGGGGGCTAGCAGTGGTATCAGTTTATGTTCTTTGTTGACACTGGCTTCTTATTCTCTTATGCTTTTCTCTGTTCTTTTTTGGTTTTAGAGCTTTTAACTGGTGATGTGTTCCTATTTTCATTTGGTGGTTTTTTCTCCGTTTTGGTCTTGACTGTCTTTTGTTGCGATTTGATGTTTGGACTAGAGATGTGTTTGGGGTTCCTTCCTTTTTTTAGAGATGTGGTATTCAGTATAACGATGGGCATGAAGGCCTGTGATGTTTTATTTTGATTATTTTTTGATGGAAATGACGGTGTTTTTTGATGGTTATTATGGTGTTATTATCGGTGAAAAAGGTCTTTTCTGATGAGTGGCTCCCATGGGAATAGGTTCCTACTGCGATGGTGATCTAAAGATGTAGTGGATTGATTGCTGACGGTCCTATTCCGACAATGTGGTGGTCTGAAGCTGCAGTGGGTTGATTGTTGATGGTCCTATTCCGGTGATGTGGTGGAAACATGGTGTACTCAACTATCAAGGGGCGTGACTCGAGGAAGATCACTACTTGAGGTTTTGTAACCCAGTATGTTGTAATTTCAAATTTGGGATCTTGTTTGTTTCATCTATTTTTGAATTTTTAAATATGGTGGTTTGGTTAATATTTGGTTATTGGTGATGTTACGACTTACCCATAAAGTGGCTTTTAAAAAATATCAAAAATATATTTGGAGGTAAACATTATGTGTTCTCAATATTATTTGATAATAATTTTTAATTTAAAGAATGTTAATATTTTAGTTAATATACTTAAATATTATATATTATTATAATAATCATTTAAAATATTTGATTTTATTTATTAATTCTTTAAAAGTTAATTAAAAATGATATATCCTTTCAAAAAAATCATAATAATCATATATCCTCTAAATGTAAGCATTTTTTATTGGTTAGTATCTTTTTATTTTATAGGGGTTTTATTTTTCCTATAATTTTTTTAATAAGTATCATCAAATATTTTGTGACTTGTTTTAGTCCGGTTTTGTGTGTGAAATAAGCTATCAAACATGGTATTAATTTAGATAAAAATATATTCCAATATCTTGAGGTGTTACATCCCCCCTAAATAAATTATTTCCACACAATTTTAATTATATCCTAACAATAGGAATAGTTATGGGTATTTAAAAGATATACATGATTCAAGATATAATTTCAAATTAGATTCCTAACTTACTATCTTAGGTAAGTATAGGAAACTCATATTTTACCTCTTAATAAACACATATCCAGATTTTCCTTTTTCACAACCATTTGTGTCAAATATTCCTCCTTAGTTGGCTTGTAAGGCATAGGGGTTTCTAAAGACATACCTTTCATAGATTAATTTTCATTATCCAAATTTCAACCAAATACTAAAACAAAAATATTTGTGATAATATCTAATAAAAATAAAATTAAATGATCATATAAACATGAAAACTCAATCCTAAGATGTCTTTTGCAACGACACCTTCATTTCAACCTATGATACTTTCATTTAAACTGGGAAATAATTAAATCAACCTATATATCTTTTAGTGTTGACTAGGTTTTCCATGGTCATATTCCTATTAAATTCTCTAACCTAACTAGTTGTATATTACATCCTAAAATTTCATTTATATTCTTTATAATGGTTCACAAAGAGTATGTAAATCGCCAAAGCATATTCGTCAAGGGTGTCTCTAGTTTTACATTCTTAGGCCCACTCATTATGCACCGATTAAAGATTTATTTGATACTCAATCTTCCCTTTTTAGGGAGATTACCCTTAGGTGTATATGTGACACAGTTGATTCCACTTATCAGTATTCAGATAGGGATTTAATTGCTAGAAACCCACATAATCTCTACTTTACCAAAACATCATAATATTTTCCTATACTTAGACTTATCCTTAGGGTTTTTACTAAATTTATATCATCCTAACCCTAAAAATAACTAAAATAATCCTCAAAAATAACTAAACCTTTCTCTAATACCAACAGGGGTGTCCCAGACCTGAACTCCCGGGTCCAATTCTAAAAGCACTAAATTTACAACTAGCTTCAACACCAAGTGAGATTTACCAAAATAAAATTACATATATATAAATAATTTAAACATTACTTCTCACAAATAATCATATAATCTAAAAAAAATAGGTTTAGTTTCTTTGAGGACAAGCTACATAAGCAACTTATTTTATAATAATTGTGATCATTTATCTATAATTTAGCCACACTAGACTCCCTTCTAGACTTCTCATAAGTTATACTCATCTTCATAACATAGGTAATAGAATTATAATAAAGGGGTAAGGTCAAATTCTCATTAAGGGAAAAACTCATCAACATGTCATCAAGGTTTAGATTGTAAGTATATGAGAAAACATTGTCAATATAGAAATATATTATTAAAAAGATCATGGAACAACAAGATTTGTTCATAAATCATGATATAAGGACATGTAATATCAAATGAAAAAACATATAACATGAAAAAAATAGTTTTATTTAATAAACATTATCCATGGATCATAATCATAGGAATATATCATATAAATGTGGCATAATAATAAGTATAGGAATAATAACATGATAGATCAGGTATCACTTCTTGTTTCCCTTAGTAAATCAGGCATCAAAACATGTTTTCCATAATGGATCAGGTATTACCACTTTTTTATCACAGTATATCAAACATTAATTATTGTTTCCCATATTATATTAGGTATTACTTACTATTTTCCATAGTGTATTAGGCATTAATTCCTACTTCTTATAGCGGATCGAGTATTATTATTCGTTTCCCATTTTTATCTAATGAGATGTGAAGCTTTTACCAGTCCATTAGAAGTTTATATAGAACACACACATCACAAAATAATCATCCAAACATATATTTCTCACTAAAAATAAATCATTCCTTGTATCATAAATAATACATGTAAAGATAATGGGTTTCATATTATTTTCAAATGGTATCACATAAACTGAATTCAGGGATTACATCAATTGATACCAACATTAAGTCACCCAAAAGGATTATTTTATAGATTCATTTATAGGTTGATTCAAAAAATATAACTACATGTGATTTATATCTTTTAAAGAGGAAAATGGAAATGAAATCATGAAAAATGATCATTTAAAAACACTTCTTTACATTGTCGTAAAGTGACAAGACTGCAAATCAATTTCAAAAAATCCTTTTCAAGAAATTAACATAAAAATCTTTTTTAAAAACCAATTTAAAATAAATCTTAATACTAGATCCTTGAAAAAGTCTTAATGTTTTTACAAATAAAAGTTTGAGTGAAAGATAAAAATACAAACTTGAAAGTGAAATCCTTTTTAATATTTTAAAAATACTTTTATTGGAACCCACATCATAAAGAGAGTAATAAATAAAACTTTTAAAAATAGGAAAATATAATTTTAAATATCCCAAGACATAATACATATTTATACTTTAAAATAAGTAAGGAAAATATTGGAAAAGAGTGAATATAGATATGGAAGAAAAATAGCTCATTTGGAGAGAATGGGAATTATTCTTAACATCGTCAACTTTTATGAAGAAAGAAGTTAATAAATTTAATTCCCCAAAAACATAGAAGGAAATATATTATAATATCTTTATATAATATAATAAATCCATCTTTTCATAACCATGGTTATAAAGGGATCGTTATGACTCAAGAAAATAAATTGAGTCAAGAAAACCATTACAGATTAAGAAACGTTTTAATAAAAACACCCTTGAAAGTGAGATCTTAGAATGGAACATAAAATACCATGAATAAAATATATTTAATGATAATATATATCCAATGGGAATTATACACACCATTTAAATGAAATTATAGGAATAAAAAAACATGTCTTAAAGAAAGGAAATTGAGACGAAGCACCCTTACATTATTGTTATCTTTTGTATTGATGAAACATGAAAGGTAGAACATGATATGGATTTGAAAATTCACTATATTTCATGAAATATTATGCTTAAAGAAATAAATTTACAATATATATACCAAAAAAAAGTAAACAACTGTTAAATACGCATCATATCTTAATGAAGAAAAATTGAGATGCAAAAAACTATTACCATTAATCTCACTTAGGAGAATATTATATAACCTATTTTATAAAAAAATATCTATATTAATAACCTATTTAATAACCTTATTCATACCTATAACCTTTTATAAACTTAATTTATAATCATTTTTAAAAAATATATTCGTTATTTATATTCTATTTTCATTGGTATATGTTGTTAGCTTCGATTGTTTGTTTAGTACTAGTTTCATAATAGTGATATCGATTATTATTTATATATTTAAATTTCATCATTATAAAATAATTATATTAACTATAATATATGTTTTATAATGATTATTAATGTTATAATTCCATTTCATAAGTATTTTAGTTATGAGTCACGATAGCGAAATTAGTGATGAGTTTTTTTCGATAATTTTTAACAAAGGAATGGTAAAATAATAATAATTTAAATATTAATATGACCTTTCCAGGACCATAAACCAAAAAATATTTTCTCATTAATAACTAATAACACTAGAAGCAAAGTTTCTATAGTTATCCTTGAGATAAATTTATAACATTGTTCAAGTAGACGGTTAAACCGACCCAAACAAAAATAAGTTATAATCTATGGGTGAGCGTGTTTAAAAAGTGATTCTTTTGGAATTATAACATTATTAAAATGGAATAATTATATTATTTAGATGTTTTTAAGGTGTTTAATCATATTTTAATAGAGTTTTATAAATAAGAAAAGACTGTATGAAAAATGAAAAATGTCACTATTATGGAGCTGGTAGTCAGCACGTACGAATGGGTGACGTGTTCTTTCTCCATACACTACAACAAAATCAGCCTTTAACAGCATCGGTCTTTATCATCACAAAAAAACAATGATAAAGTTTACCTTTTATCTGAACTTTTTTTAGCATTGGTAAATGGTTACCTTTATCGACGCTTTTTTTATCACTAATATAGGTTAAAATAAAATGAAATAATTAAATAAATAAAAAATAAAAAATGAGTTTATTAAAAAAAATATTACAAATTCTATTAATTAAATAATTATTGATAAAATTGAATAAATTTATTATACTGTATATAAATTATAAATACTAATGAATCGTATTTATTAAATATATAAAGATATATTAAAAATGAAAATTAAACAAATAAAAATTAAAAATAAGTAAATTGAGAAAAATATTAAATATTTTATTAATTAGATAATTATTGATAATGTTAATAAATAGTATATATTAAATATATAGATATATATGAATGTATATAAATTTGATTTATATAATACAAAATATTTATTCTTTATATTAAATAGTCATATATTTAGTGAATAATGGTTTAAATTAAAAATTAATATGAATTAAAAATACCGACTGATTGCATAGGTAATAAAAATAATTGAACGTTGTTTGATTTTTCAAATTAATATAGATCAAACGTGTGTTATATTGATTTTACATATACGTAATTAATGCATTTTTTATACAATGCACACAAAAAGCTTATCTATTTTCAATATTGTTAAATTGTACTTATTTTTATTTTATTCAATTTCACTCATTTTCAACATGTATGCACTTAATATTAGTAATTCATTAATAATGTCAAAAATATTTGTACAAAAAAATATTTATAAATAAATATATTTATAAATGTACATTTACTATATTTATACATTTATATATTTATAAATATAAATAAATAAATATTTTTTTAAAAGTATTTATATAATTATAAATATATAATTATATATATTTAAATTATTATTAAATTTATAATAAATTTATTTAAATAACGAAAATATTTACTATATTTATATTTATATTTATATTTATATATTTATTAAATATATATATATAATTATATAAATATATATAGTGATATAAATATTATTTTTTAAAAATATATATATAATTATAAATAAATAATTATATATTTAAATAATTATAAAATTATAAAAAATATATTTAAATAAATAATATATATACTATATCTATATTATATATATATATATGTGTGTTTACAAATTTTTTAATTTATAATTATAATTATAAATCTTTTATCAGCACTTAAGTAATAAGTGATGATATAATGATTGTTTATCAGTGATTTTTTAGCACTAAAAAAGATAGAGCTTTATCAGTTCTAAAAAATAACTGATAAATAATCCTTTTATCAGTGCTTATCACTTAAGCATTGATAAAAGTGTCTCTATCTATTTAAAAAACCTAACCAGTCATGAACCCATCACGATATCAGAAGATTTTTGTGGAATCCACCCATTATCAGTGTTCCTCCTCAGTGAATCGAAGCTCGAATCAAGACTCAAACAAATACAAGGCTCAAATTCAAGGCTCTAAAAATTTAAGTGTCTAATGAATCCAAGGCTCAACTGTAAGTCTTTCTCTACTTTCTCTTGTGAAACTCAGGGTGTAAAACATCAATTATTCTGGTTGTAGTGGAGGTTGTTTTGAAACTGTGATTGTGGTGAGTTATCCATTTTGGAGATTTGTCCATGTTGATCATCCATTTTGATGCTTGGAATTTTTATAGTGTGAAACACCTAGAATGTGAGCCTTCCCAGCTTCTCTCATAGGCCATACAAGCATCTCCTTCTTTCTCAATTGCAGGTGTGAATTAATATAGGTGATTTGTGAGCTTCTCTTTTATTTATATACAATTGTGGATGAATCATGATTTGTTTTCATTGGATAAATAGTGTAATTAACCGTATGGTAGAAGTCCCGTCCCATTTTACATCTTCTATATAATTTTATATGTATCAATTTCCATGATGGTGGTTGGGTAGCCTATGAGACTTCTTCCTAGCATATTAAAATGACTAATTATTTTCCTATTTGTGTATTAGATACTTTAAATAGTGAGTGATGTTTTATAGCTATGTTAATTTTTTGATTCTACATAGATTTCTGATTTAAGTAAGGGTATTCCACTTAGAAAATGTGACATCACATGAGTATTTCTATCTCGGTAGTGTCTAGTGTATATGAGATAAATGTTACAAGGGTTGGTGTGTTTTTCTCCCTTGTTTGTGATATATCTTGTTGATGTGTATTATTTCTTTATGCCAACTTCTTTATAAACCTCCCTAGAATCTCAAGGATATGGGTCAATCTATATTATATTTTCTTCCTTCCTTTAGATGGGTAGATTTAATGTGATGACCTCCATTGAATCCTTAGGTTGGGTTGTTGTGGTGATATGACATCCCAATAATCTTGAGATGTTTTCAAATATTTAATATACAATTAATATTAAATTTAACAATTTCTTAGGTTGTTACATCACTTGTTCCAAAAAATAAAATGGAGGTTATAAAATTTTATATATTAGAAATTATTTTTAAGTATTTATCATTTTAGGTCTACATGTATTGGTTCCACCCCTAAGAATCTTTGATTACCATCCATGTATATAAAATAACTCTTTATTTATTAAAATGTTTTATAAATATATTTTTATATCTTCTAGTTGATTGAATGATAGTTTATTATTCTTGTTTATCATTTTTGGGTTTTTTATTACACTTTAATTACCTATATTATTTTTTCATTTATTTAGGGGATTTAATAAAGGCTTGATGTGTGTCAAACAATAGTTATTATTTCAATTTTTTGCTTGAGACTCATCCACCAAATCTTTTATAGACAATTGTCATCCTCATCAACTTCATATCCCGAACATTTATTATTGTAATTTGTTTCTTAAGACTCATCCTTCATCTATTTTATGTTTCTTTTACTACTATGAGTATTATTCATCCCATGGATGACTACTACTTAGAGTATTTCAAGAAACATAAGTGCATGTCCACAAGAGATAGAGGATGTGTGTCAAACAAAAAAAATGAAATCATAAATGTCCAAGAGATGAGTTGATGAGGATGAAAGTTGTCTATAACTTTTACCTTTGAATTAATTTAGAGTATAACACCTACCATAGTGGATTAATTCTTTTCTTAAATTCAATTACTTATTTTCTTCAAATCACACTGAAATTATTTGAAACAATCAAATATTGGGTTTCTCTTATTAGAATTGTCTATAAATTTTACCTTTGATAATGAATATATTATGTTTATTTATTTATTTATTATAAGAAATTAATATTTTATAAACCTAATAGGATCGATATGAAAAAAAATGGATGCACTCTAATTGTTTGACAAAATATTATGAATATGGAGTTAAAGAGTTCATCAATTTTTTAAAATATCATGCATACAACACTTAAAAAATCATTTGTCTATGTTTATATTGTTGTTATTCAAGAAACATTAGTCTGGAAGAGTTTTAAGAACATTTGATTTGTCACAAAATAGATCAGAGTAATAAACATTGGACTAAACATGAGGAAATCAAAATGTGAACACTGATTGGGATGATATTGTGGTTTATGGATCATTTGATATGAATACCATTGTAAATTATAATGGAGATCACATGGAAGAAATGAAAATAAAAATTGAATATGACCTTCATGATTGTCCAAAGTTGTTTGAGAAGTTAAATAGTTGTTCTAAGATACCATTGTATACCGGTTGTACTAAATACACAACATTTTCAAATGTATTAAACTTATATAATCTTAATGTTTTTATAGTAAAATCATTGTCCATAAAATTAATTTATTATTTCATATTTATGTTTAATTTATTTCTTTTTAGTATTACTCACAAACTAATTTTTTTCTTATAAAGGTGGATTATTTTGTTCTATTTTGGGTTTTATGTCCATCTTTCATGTCTTTCTACACCAAATATTCCACTGACATCTTCTCCCTAAAAATATTTTCACTCATGTAGTGTTTCATTTATAATTTTCTTTCAAGTTCCCTCCACTACTCAATCACAGAGGTAATATTTATGTTTTCATATTAAAATAATTTTCCATATAATTAATAAATTATTTCAGATTTAGGTTTTATTTAATTCTTTTTAGTATTAATCATATAATAAATTTTTTCTTATATAGGTGTATTCTTTTGTTCGAGTTTGGGTGGTTTGTTCAAAGCTTCTCATGCTCATGAGAGATTAGACTGTGAGCCTATAACTGAGATAATGAAAACAAGGAAATGCATTAAGAATGATACAACCATCATGAAAATATGAATCCCTACTACTTATTTAATTAATGTTGTCATCATTTTATCTATTATTTGTAAGTTAATTTCATTATCATTTTTATCTATTACTTTTTAAAAAAAATTCAAGAATCATTTGGGAAGTCATATTGAATCGATGTTCTTATAAGAAAACCATTTCTCATTGAAATCAAGAATATTATAGGAAGCTCATGTGGTCATTATGGTGACTTTTCATAATATAATAGGCACATGACCTTTCTCTACTCTTCTGGATTTCAACAACGAGAAAGGTTTTTCAGCTAAGAACATTGAGTCAATATATAGTTTTGTTAGTTCGACTAAGAAAGACAATGGAAATCTATATAACATTGGAAGTTAATATTTTTTAAGACTTTGGTACATGTATGAATCAGTTTCACCAAAACCCGATACATGTTGTGACTGGTATGACTCTAAGTACTTCTTTTTATTTAAAATTGACATCAATTTTAGTAAAAAAGATAATTGACATACTCAAAACCAAGAAAATTAATTCATATTGTTTTTATACTTTAGTAAAATAGTCCATAAGTCATTTTTTATGTGTAGGAATCAGCTGCACCTCAATCTGATACATGATGTGCCCAATAAGACTCAAACTGTCCGCTATCAGTTTAAAATAAACATTTTAGTTAAAAAAGTGTTACTAAAAAAAATCAAACATGCTCATATTTTCTTGATAATTTAGGAAAACTATTCATAAGTCATTTGTGATGTGTACGAATTGGTCTCACGTCAAACTGATACACGATGTGATCAAAATGAGTCAAAGTGCATGTTTCCAGTTTAAAATGATATTTTAGTAAAAAAGACAAGTGACGTACTCAAAACTAAAAAATACATTATTATTGTTTTGATTCTTTATTAAAATGATAAATATGTAATTTGAGACATGTATAAATCAGTCTCACCTCAATCTGATGCACGGTGTGACTGGTATGACTTCAAGTACGTCTTTTTATATAAAATTGACATCAATTTTAGTAAAATGGACAACTAGCCTACTCAAAACCAAGAAAAAAATTATTATTATTTTGATAATTTAATAAAATGACACATAATAAATTTTTTACATGTATAAATTATCCACACCTCAATCTAATATACGGTGTTCCCAATATGACTCAAAGTGTTCGTTATCAATTTAAAATCGACATTTTAGTTCAAAAATCATCCCTCACTAAAAACCAATCAAACATGATTTGATATTATTTATAATTTAGGAAAACTATTTATAATTCATTTGTGATGTGTAGTAATTTCTTTCATGTCAAAATAATACACGATGTGATCGGTATGAGTCAAAGTGCATATTTTAAGTTTAAAATGACATTTTAGTAAAAAAAAGACAAGTGACATACTCAAAACCAATAAAACACATTTTTATTATTTTTATGCTTTAGTAAAATTATACATAAGTTATTTTATATGTGTATTCATTGGATTCACCTTAATATGACACACAGTGTAACTGATATGAATCCAAGTACGTCTTTTTATTTAAAATTGACATAAATTTTATAAAATGGAAAACTGACCTACTAATAACTTATCAAATGCATTCATATTGTTTTTATACTTTAGGAAAATTATATATAAGTTATTTGAGATGTGTAGGAATCATATTTTTCTTAATTTGATGCACGATGTGACTGGTATGACTCTAAGTGAATCTTTTTATTTAAAATTGACATCAATTTAAGTAAAATGGAAAACTGATCTATTAAAACTAATAAATGCATTATTATTATTTTTAAACTTTATTAAAATGATCCATAAGAAAGTTTTTATGTTTAGGAATCAGAATCACCTCAATTTGATACATGATGTGCCTGATATGACTCAAAGTGTCCCATATCAGTTTAAAATCAATATTTTAGTTAAAAAATTCCACTCACTAAAAACTGATCAAATGTGATTTTATTTTCTTGATAATTTTTAAAAACAATTCATAATTCATTTTTGACATGTAATAATTGGTATCACATCAAACCTATAAATTATATGATCGGTATGAGTCAAAGTGTGTGTTTCCCATTTAAAATGACATTTTAGTAAAAGAGAAAAAGTGACATACTCAAAACCAAGAAAACACATTCAGATTGTTTTAATACTTTAGAGAAAAAATCCATAATTCATTTTATATGTGTAGGAATTGTATGCACCTTAATCTGATGTATGGTGTGACTGGTATGAATCTAAGTGCATCTTTTTATTTAAAATTGACATAAATTTTAGTAAAATGGACAACTGGCCTACTCAAAACTGATCAAATGCATTAAAATTATTTTGATACTTTATTAAAATGATCCATAAGTCATTTTAGACATGTATCAATTGGACTCATATTAATTCGATGCATGGTGTGATAGTTATTACTCCAAGTGCGTTTTTTATTTAAAATTGACATTAATTTTAGTAAAATGGAAAACTAACCTACTCAAAATTGAGCAAACACATTCAGGTTGTTTTTATGCATTATATAAATGATCCATAGTTCATTTTTATTGTGTAGGAATTAGCCTCACCTCAACCTGATACCTGATGTACCTGGTATGACTCAAAGTGTCTGTTATCAGTTTAAAATCAATATTTTAGTTCAAAGAGTGTCACTCACACAACCACTAGGCTGCACCCGTGGGAATTTTTCTTATAATTATTTAATTAATATTCATGGAGATAATTCTTGAATATGAAAATTAAATGGTGTGATGTGTAGGAATCAACCAAAACTTAATCTGATACTCAGTGTTCCTAGTATGACTGAGATTTTTTTTTAAAATTAACACTTTCTGTTAATTTATTTCTTTATATTATTATTAACATAAGAATTTTTTCTTTTACGGGTGTGTTATTTTTCTCAAGAAGGGATAGTTAGTTCAAAAATATAATGATTTGGGGTTAGGATCAAAAGACAAAAGAACATTGATGTTTTTGAATGTATGTAATAATTTCTACTTCTGTAGTTGTAAAAACAAATATTTTAAATTTTTATAATATAATGTTTTTTTCTTGAATTTTATTGTAAATTTCATTTCATTTAAATTATGCATTGATACATTATTTGTTTGATATATGGTGGTGTTTTTGGTGTTGTTGTGTGTTGTTATAGCACATTACACTGGTGCTATAGTGTGTTGTTACATCACAGTACAACATGTCCCTTTATCAACTCTTTTGAAAGTGCTGATATATTTATCCTTTATCGGAACTTTTAGAAGCACAGATAAATGTGACTTTTACCAGTTCTTTTAAAATTATGATAAAGGTACACTTTATCGATGCTAGATAAAAGTGTTGATAAATTACCCCTTTATTAGTGATTTTTTAGCATTGATAAAGAACCCACTTATCAGTGTTTTTTTAGCACTGATAAAAGATAAGAGCTTTTAATCCCACTATGGTAGTCAGTGCTTCTCTAACGCTGATAAAGGCCATTTTTAGTGCTGTTAAAGGAAAAAAATTTAGTAGTGATAGATATGGAATAAGATATAAAATCGTTTATAATTACATAATATTAATAATGTTATGAATATAGTATTAATACTTTAAATATAATTTTATAACAATCCATACAAATCAGTTATGAAAAAACAAGTTTGTCGTTCATGAAGGTGGTACTCCGCATGTATGCATGACGACATATTCATTTTTCAAATGGTTTTAGAGGAAGGTATAAAAGGGATACTCCATTAGTATAATAAAATTTAAAAATATTATTAATACTTATTTTATTATACTTTCATGGATATATTAGGTTTTAAGGGTTAGAAGAAGAAAATAACTAAGAGAGCTTGGTTGAGAACATTACTGCTCTCTTTGGAGTGTAACACATTAAAACTCTTTAGCTTGGTATTTTTGAAATAAAAAGGCTTCTAGAACATTATTAGAGAGTATAGGAGAGAATATTAAATATTTTGGTTGATATAATTCTTTAGAATAATTGGAGAAATGGGTGGAAGTGAGCTCCTTTTATAGGTGAAGAGAATAACATTTTTGTAAATATATATTTCTTAATATAAAGACGAAAAATATTTCACATGGAATGTGAAGCCAAATTGAGAAATAACTGAATGGGTGATGACTTAATTTTTATCATTCCTTAACCATTCATGTTCACACATTTTTTAAACATGATTTCAATTCTTTTAGTCTTAAATTTTTTCACTTTTACCACTCTTTTATTGTGGTAATAAAATTTTACTTACGTAATTTACTTTTAATACCTAAAAAATGGTCCTTATTACATGATTTCGAAATATATATTCCAAATATGAAATCAATTTTATCAAAAAAAATATTTTTAGGGAAAATTAATTTTAACATTAGCGTATGTAACGTATAAAAACCCATTTTTAGAAAAAGATTATTTTCAAGCATGAATTTTATGGTTAGGAAAAAAAATTCAATGATGTTGATTATAATGACATTAATGGGTTTATTATTAACCAAATTAGAGTTATGTGACTTTAGAATAAATCCAAAACCTAATTTAAACTACTGAAAAATTAATTAAAATATAAAAGATCAAAAGAGTTTTTATTAGAAAAATATTTCTTAATTTTAAAAATGTTAGACATGGTTTTTCTAGATTCAAATAAAATTTACATTTTTAAGAAAAATTAATTTTAGCATTAGTGCATGTAATGTGAAAAAATACATTTTTAGAAAAAACATATTTTTAAGTATAAATGTTATGTTTATGATAGAATTGTCAATATTGTTGATTTAAATGAAATTAATGGGTTTATTATTAACCAAAGTGTAGTTATGTTCCTTTAAAATAAATATAAAACCTAATTTCACCTAGAAAAAACCTAATTAAAATATAAAAACTAAAATTATTTTTTATTATAAAAAAAATCATAATTTTCAAAATGATAGACATGGGTTTTCTAGATTCAACATAATATTTTTAAATGAATAATTTCACTTCATAAATACATTTTTATCATGAAAAATATTTTTATAAGTTTTTAAGTTAAACTTAATTCTTGATATAGTCTTAAAATTTTTTGATTTTAGAAAAATTATATTTTTTACTAGTCACCTAAAAAAAAGTTATTTCATAAAAAACCCAAAAATTTACCATAAGATAATTTTAACATGATAGATTCATAAATGAAGTTCATTTTTTTAAACTAGAGTCTAAAATTTTTAAATTTATCTTTTATATGAAAATTCAAAATATAATGAAAAAATACTTTTATTGAAAAATTACATTTTTAAACATTATGTGTTCTCAATATTATTCCATACTAATTTCTAATTTAAAGAATGTTAATATATTGGTTAATATATTGAAATGTTATATATTATCAAAATAATCATTTAAAAGTGGTCTATTTATTTTATTAATACTTTAAACAGTTAATTGAGAATTTGAAATCCTTTTAAATATTAAATCATGTTAACTATATATCCTATAAAATTAATCATTTATATTGGTTAATATCTTTCTATTTTGTAAGGGTTTTATTATTCTTATAATTTTTTTAATAAGGATCATCAAATATTACATGGAACTTTTAGTTTAGTGTTTTGTGTAAAACAAGATATCAAACATAGTATTAACTTAGGGAAAATATATTCCAAAATATCAAGGTGTTACAACAGACTTACTCCCCTATCTCTGCTTAATATAATAATTTACAACTACAAAGTTATCATGTCTATGGGCCTTTGTCTTCTCAAAGTAGAAACTTTTATAATGACCATGCATTGATCCAAAGAATAATACTACTACTGTAACACCCCAAGATTCTACGGTACATTTCCCTTTGAATAATATAATAGCTTGCATTATATGCAAATTCGAGATTCTAACACACTGTGACAAATCAAACTAGCCGTTATAAATATTAATACCCACTTTTTGAAATTTTATAAATTTTATATTTCAAAATGGACTTCATTTTTGTATTTGGAATGTCGAAATTAGCTCAGAGTGATTTTTTGGTATTTTTTGATGAATAGTGAAAAACACTACATTATTGGTTAAAACCGACTTTTTATTTAAATAATTAGTTATTTTATTTTAATTTATTTTATGTAAAAATAGATACATAATACATATATAAGTTCAACATAATTCATTTGATCCATTTTATAATAATTTTAGATATATAAAATTTTATCGAACTATTTACCGTCTTTTACCCACCTCCTATGAGCATTTCCAAATTTGCATAAAAATTAATTTTACCATTTATGTGAATTGAATTTTAAAAATATAAGAAACATGGTTGATATCAGTAAGTACAATGTGGTTCAATAAGATAAAAATAATTTTTGGTGAATAGTAACTTTTGACTTTTATTTACCACGGTTAAAAGTAAATAGGGTAATTAAGGGTAAAAATGATATTATTATTACCCAAACACATGTCCTAATTCTATTGGATAAGTTTAATTCGACCAAAAAAACCTTAGGGATAAAATATGATCCTTTAGGTACACTTGGATTAGATTAGGACATTTATTATTATTTAATTCAAAGAAGAGTTAAAAGTGTTAAAATCAAATTTTAATAACTAAAACATTTTTAATATAGGGTTATACATAAGATAAATTCGACTATAAATATTAATTAAAAATATACAAAAATTTACTACATAATTGTATTTTATTTATAATTTATAGACATTAAATAATTTAATTTATTTATGACACAATGATGATGCAGCAATTACCTTATTAATAAAATATTAAAATAATTGATATTATAAATACCCAAATAAATGAAATTTTAGACTTTTTATGAATTACACTAATTTTATAGGTTAATATGACATGTTAGGGTTGATTAAATGAATTTTTTTAGAAGTAATAATGTTGTTATAAATATAGAAAAAACAAAATACCAAATAGTGTCAAAATTGACATAAAAGAGTTTTTAAAACAAATATTATATTATTAATTGATATAATATTCCTAAAAATAAAATTTTCATAAAAATGGCTTAGATAAGGTTATATATATTAATAATGAACCACTTGGGGTTCTCTTGGAAGTTTATAGTAAGTTTATTAACCATATAATATAAAAATACAAAGAGACATGGTAAATGTCAAACTATTTAACTAAGAGTTAAATCTAAAAGATAAGGTTAATATAGTGACCCAAACTTGTCTAAAACATATTTATTGATTTTTGTTTTACCAATACCCACCTTATCCTTTAAATAATTCATTTTTTAGAGATTACAACCCGAAAATGATTTTATTATAAAATAATATTTCAATCTTTTCCTAAGGTGCCCATCACCCCTCTTATAAAAGGGAACTTCCCCTTCTCTAAAATTCACACCTTAAAAGCCATTTGGTTGGGCCAATCCCTACCGAAATATCCTCTCCAAGGTCCTTCCTTTACCCTATAGGCCTTCCTTTAGTCATAAATCCAACCTAAGGAGCCCTTTTGATAAAATCAAAAGGAAGAACCCGAAGAACAGGTAAATATCTCATCACCTCTTTCAAGTTTTTTCTTCTTCCACTTCTTCTTTACTTGTTGTTTACATTATAAAATAATAGCTCCAGTATATTCTATATAATTTTATGTTATTATAAATATGGTACAACCATATTCATTATTCTATCCATCCTTTGAATGACATGTCACTATACGTGCGTACGTACGCCTTACCGTCTCCACGTCGTGGTGTAGTTATTATTCAATACATTATTATTTGGATGGGTATAATAATGATGTATAATTGATCTAAATAATAAATATAACATGATAATTATTCTTTATATATGATATAACATCCAATTATATATGATTTTAATATCAAAAGAATGATATTATCGCTTGTGCGTACGTACGGATTACCGTCTCCATGAACATGATGAGATTCATTCCCCATCGTATCCATTCAAGACTAATTTTCATTTGATGATTAAATATAATGTTTAAATACTTAATATCATTATTAATATGAATAATATACATCCTATACATAACAAAAATTACTTACGTAACAAATCATATAAAGGAAAACGAATCAGTTAACACCCAAAACGACGATAATAATAAAATATTATTAACAAAGCAATATTAAAAGATCATATATGATATCATATTAATGTATATGGTTATTGTATAATTTAATAACAATTATTTTACCATTATAAAGTATTTTAACCTACCCTAAACCAAGTAAAAGTACAAGGTAAGGGTTAATTCTACAATCTCTTTATTATCCGAGCTTGTTTTTACATAAGTATCTACTGGGACCTCTTTATCATCCACATCCATGTTTATTAAAAATGTATTTCAAAACATTTTTATTATTTACTAGATAATGAGTTAAATTAATTTATACCTTTATTTTAAATTATATGTTTTGAAAGGGATCTTTTAGTCATTTTCCAAACAAGGTACTTTACGACCTTTTCAATAAAATTAAGGTAAGAATGTTTTTTTTAACTTATACAGTGGGTGTGGTTATTCTCTGCCGTTATAACATCGTCAAAGCTTCCCTTACAAGATTATAAGAATATTTTCAAAATAAATGTTTTCTTTTATAATTATTTAACTTTAATTGATTTTAAAAAAATAAAGAGATATTTTTCTCAAATAGTTTTGATTTCATTTATGTCAACATCATTTGATGGATTTTATACTTATTTGAAGTCGATTAATTATGATACAAATCTTACATATTTTATTGATGTTTTTGTGATATGTTTGACTGTGGATATGTTATTTTTATATCATTCATGGTTTATGGTTAAAGTATTTACATTTCTTATGATAGTTTTCATACGAATATTTATGTTATATTTCAACCTTTTCATATGTGGAATGTATTGGACTTAGTAAGTGATGGTTGTACCCTGCTATATCTCCTAGATACATTTATAGGTCTCATGAGACAACTAGATGTGGAATTGTCCGAGGCCTTTCCCAATTTGATATATGGTTTTGGCCAAGGCCTTAATCATTTTTCGTTGTCTTGGCCGAGGCCTTGAAAAAATGTTTTAGAATTTCTGGCATTATACATTCCCAAATTATGAAAAAAAAATATTGATGGTTCATGTGGTCATTTGTCTAGTAGAATACCCATGATTATGTTTTATTATGGAATTATTTACTCAGCTCATATTCCGGCCATAAATGTGTTCATATTTATTATAGGTAAAGGCATGTGTTTTCAATTATTCACCATGATTAATATTTATGTTATCTTATGTTGTATTTCTTACCCTTACCGAGCGTCTGATCTCACCCCTTTCTTATGTTTCATTTTCCTAGGATATGAAGAAGTTAGTTATGAGTGACTTGCAGGCATAATCTAGGAGTCTTGGATGTTTCTAATGGAATAAATTAGTGTTGTATTTATTTTCAAGTTGTAAAGTTGAACTTATGTATGAATCTAGTATCCAATAATACTAAACTGATCGGTATTTCGGGTCATTATTTCCTTGTGATCATGCCAATGTTATATAATAATGCACTGAATCTGGGTAACTAGGGTCAGGGTGTTACAATTGGTATCATAGGAAGTTTAGTACAAACCATGGAAACTAGATTTAGATAAACTCTGATTAGAGGACATATCCCTAAGATAGACTTTGAGGGTTAGTATAGAATAACTTCCTATAATTTTTGTACTGTAGAGATTTTGTGAGTTTTACAAGAAATACATCCCTGTCTGGATACGATCAGGTGGAGGCGGCTCTGGCACAGTTGTACCTAGGGGTAAAACCCAAAAATACCACTTTGATCTAGACTCAAACGGGAACTGGTGCATGACAACAGGCCTTGCTACACTCCGGGTTATGACACTCCCAGGGGATATTCTTAGGATAATTCTCATTTTCTTTGCAAACCATTATGAAGGGTTTATGAGTATATACTTCCTCAAAGAAAACGTTTTTATAATTATGGATTATATCCATAAACTATTCAATTTATGTTAAGTGTTTTACAAGTTTGCATTTATGTATTGTGATTCCTAAACTAATCTAGTGTATTCCATTGTTTAGAAATGGCGCTTAGTGGAAGGAATAGAAACTGTATCAATGCACGTAATCCATGTAGGGATTTCCCTCTTACTCAAGATAATTATAGCGGAGCTGGTGATGCAACTGGTGCTGATTATCTTATCACCATACTGGGACAACTCACACAGGTTATGAATAATAACCTTACCCTTATAGAGCACCCTGATCCACAACACGGATGATCAATGTTATACCACTTCATGAGGAAAAAACCACCAACATTCAATGGGAGTAAAATTCCATTAGTGGTTGAGCAGTGAATAAATTCCTTAGAGAAAATATTTCACTCTTTGGGGAGTAGCGAAAGGGAAAAAGTTTTCATGGCAGTTTATCACCTCATTGTAGATGTTGATCAATGGTGGTCATTGATTCAAAACACAAAGGAAGATGAAGAAGTGTCCAGTATGGAATAGAGGGAGTTTAAATAGATTTTCTTAGACAAATACTTTCCTCGTGGCCATCGAGCGGATATGGAAAGGCAATTTCTGAGTCTGAGGAAAAAAGAGGATGAGAATGTCGCAAAGTATGAAGCTAGCTTTACAAGGTTATAAAGGCATGTTGCAGATTATATACGTAACCCAAGAAGTAAGATTGACCATTTCTTTGATGGGTTAAAACCATTTCTCCATAGAGCATTAGTATCACAATCCTTCTCATCGTACGAAGATATTTTCTCGGGTGTTATCAAGACAGAAAAGGAATTCTCTAAGTCTTACGACTTTAAAGAAAAGCAAGAGAAGAAGAGATCTACTGAACACTCTGGGAAAGGAAATAAGGAAATAGGGAAGAAGGGAATAATTAAATTTCCACCCTATGATAATTGAGGAAGGAAGCACCCTGGTTCCTATCTAAAATGAAAAGGAGTACGCTACAAATGTGTACAGAAAGGCCATCTTACTGGTGATTGTAGGGGAAATAAAGACTCTGCCAATGTTCAATGCTACAATTTCAGGTAAATGGGACATTATGAAAATGAATGTCCTAAGTGTCAGGGAAACTTACCTAAGAAAAGGCCAAGGGATCAAGGACAAGCTTATGCGATCACTAATGCTATGTTTGAAGCTTTGAAAGACATGGTGGAAGGTAATTTAATGGTTTCCTCAAGTTTAGCCAATGATTTATTTGATTCTAGGTCATCGCATTGTTTCATATCTTCCCAGTTTGCTAAAAAAATTAGATATTTCCAATTTAATTTAACAAGGGATTGTCAGTCAAAACAACTAATGGAAGTATCATTGCAACAAAATTTTTTAAATTAGTTCCCATTAGGGAATATAAATGTTCTTTATCTATAGATCTCATCATCATACCCATGATTGAATTTGATATAATCCTCAGAATGGATTGGATTTCGGACCATGATGTGAAAATTTATTGTAAGAAGAAGGAGGTTACAATTTTCGATGATGATAAAGGGTACCTTATCTTTATAGCAGAAACATCACCACCTCATTCTTATCTAGATCCACCCCCAGAAGCTCAACTAAATTCAATTATTGGGGAGTAAGAGAATGAAATAACTGTGGGTGAGGAAAATAATATTCAAATAGAGGATTTACCTATTGTGCAAGAATATGTTGATGTGTTTCCAGAGGATTTACCTGGACATCCTTCAGAACGAGAAATTGAGTTTTCTATTGATTTAATTCCTAGTTCAAGGACAATATCGAAGAACCCTTATAGAATGGCCATTGTGCAATTAGTGGAACTAAAGAAACAACTAGAGGAATTGAGTAATAAGGGATTTATTCACCCTAGTGTTTCTCCATGGGGAGCCTCTGTTCTTTTTGTTTAGAAGAAAGATGGATCTATGATTTTGTGCATTGACTATAGGGAGATCAATGCTATAACAATAAAGAACAAGTATCCCCTACCTCGCATTGATGATTTATTTGACCAACTTCATGGAGATAAATATTTTTCAAAGATTGACCTTCGATCTGGATATCATTAGTTATGTGTGAAAAAGGAATACATTCTGAAAACAGCATTTCGAACTAGGTATGGGTATTTTGAGTTTATAGTAATGCCTTTTAGATTGACTAATGCACTCTCTATATTCATGGATCTAATGAATAGATTTTTCAAGGAATATCTTAATGACTTTGTAGTGGTATTTATTGATGATATTTTGGTATATTCCAAAGATCTATTAAGATCATGAAAATCATGTGCGCATTATTCTAAAGACTCTTAGAAGAAATGAATTATATGGGAAATTTAGCAAGTGTGAAGGCTCAGAGTAAGATAATATTGGTTGGAGGAGAGATGAGCCCGTAAGGGGCACTGACTTGGTAGGGTTTCCCCTGTCGCTGCCGAGCTCTGCTTCATTTTAGATCGCATCAGATCGCCTCCCTTTCCTTCATGGAGGTCTCGTGACGATGGTTTCCTTTCCAGGGGCGGTGTCTTCATTTTCACGGCAGGCTTGGCCTTCTCATAGTTTGTTGGCCTCTCCATTCTCTACCCCATATTCATCGTGTAGGGTTTTATTGGGCAGCACGGTGAAGCATGAATCTGGTGCTCCTGCTTCTCCTGACGTGGGTCGGCATGCGGTTCTGTGTCTGCTGGGAGTGCGTGTGGCGGTTCGAGGTAGTTTCCGGGTGAGTATGTGAAGGCGGAGACAGGATATTTCCTGTTTGCGTCAAGTCCGAGAAAATACCTTTGGGGTTTAGTTTTTTTATCTTTGTTTTCCCTTTTCTGTTTTGTTGTTGGGGTTTTTGATTCGGATTTTCTGCATTTCTGGATCTGGTTATGCTGTCTGTGTTGGATCCGTGAAGCTCAGATGTGATTTTTTTGCTTGATATCGTAATCGTGGAAACCTTGTTGTTCTGGTTTGGGTGCAGTGGAATCGTCGGTATTGTAGAAGTAGAGTAAGATTTTCAATGGTATCTCCTCATGACATTGGTATTGTTTACGACGCGAGGTTGGTTTGCGGTTTGGTTCTAGTTTTTTGTTTTTCAATTGGTCTTTTTTGGCCTGCGACAGCGGCGTGGTATCATCAAAGACTGTGGTTTATTTTTGGTTTTGTGTTTTCGACAATGGTGGAGCGTGAAGGAGGTTTTAATGGTTTTGAGAATTTCCAGCAGTATGAATGGAGAAGTTTTTAAAGTTTCAGCAATGTTAGGGTGGCAACGACGGCAGTGTTCTTTCCTGCTGTGTTGGTGTTGATAGTGAACAGAGTTATGGGGTTGACAATGCAGGCGACGAGATGCACTGGTTTCTTGATGATGGTGGGCGACGTGACTGGAAATTGTGGGTTCTCATGGCTCGAGGTCTCCTCGGGTCCTATGGCTGTTTTGAATTTTGAATTTTCATGTTTTCATCTTTGATTTTGGATCCCGCGTTTGGTTTTAGGTGTTGGTTTTGTTGTGTGTTGTGTTGTTGAGGTTACCTCTTCTCCATAAAGCGGGTTTTTAGAAAATCAAAAAATAGAATTTTCAGTCAGTCAGCAAGTTTGAATTCTAGCTTTAAGATATTTCTTTTCTTGGACATATTATCTCTAAGGATGGAATCTCTGTTGATCCTTCAAAGACCAAGGCAATCCAAGAATGGCTAGCACCGACGAGTATAACTGAGGTACACAGTTTTATTTGTTTAGCAGGTTATTATCGACGTTTTGATCATAATTTTTCCTAGTTGGATAACCCATTAACAAAGCTCACACGTAAAGGGTTTAAATTTGTTTGGACAAAAGAGTGTGAAGAATGTTTTGAAGAACTGAAGAGAATATTAGTCAATGCTGCTATCTTGAATCTACCATAGGGGAATTATTGTTTTGTTATTTATAGTGATGCTTCAAATAAAGGACTTGGTTGTGTCCTCATGAAGAATGATAGAGTTATTGCCTATGCATCACAGAAGCAAAAAATTCAGGAGAAAAACTATCCTACTCATGATCTTGAGTTAGAAGCTGTAATCTTTTCTTTGAATATATGGAGACATTATCTCTATGGTGAGAAATGTGAGATATATACTGATCACGAGAGTTTGAAGTATATTTTCTCACAGAAAGAACTCAACATGAGGAAAATGAGATGGCTTTAACTACTCAAGGATTATGATTGCACAATACAATACCACCCAGGGAAATCAAATAAGGTGGTAGATGCTTTGAGCAGAAAGGATCATGGAGTTTTGAACAAGATTATAATTGAAAGGGATCATATTTTCATGGATCTAGTAAAAATGGATATAGGAATAATCATGTAAGGTGAAACATCAATACTTTTTCAAATGGTTTCTAAACCATCTTTACTAGAAAAGATAAAAAGTTATTAGGTTGATGTTGAGAAGTTTCAAAATAAAATTAAACCTGTGAACGATGGTAGATTGAGTGACTTCATATATGAAGATGAAATTTTGAAATTTGGGAAGAGACTTTGTGTTCCTAACATACCTGATCTAAAAAGGGCATTGTTGGATGATTCTCATAACTCCAATTTCTCTATACACCCTGGTAGCACTAAGATGTATAGGTATTTGAAGGAACATTTTTGGTGGGACAACATGAAGAGGGAGATTGATGATTTTGTGTCACGATGTATGGTTTGTCAATAAGTGAAATCTAGAAGGCAACAGCATGGAGTATTCATGCAACCTCTTCCCATACCTGAGTGTAAATGGGATAATATTACGATGGACTTTGTCATGGGGCTACCAAATACACCTAGAAGGAATGATGAAATATGGGTCATTGTTGATTGTCTTTCCAAGTTAGAACATTTTCTTGCTATAAGAGAAGATTTACCACTTGAACGTTTAGAAAGACTATATATTAATGAAGTTGTAAGACTCCATGGTGTACCCCTATCGATTATTTCTAATCGTGAAGATTCTAGAAAAGTCTACATAAATCCCTAGATACTGAACTTCGTTTGAGCACTGCCTACCACCCTCAAACTGATAGAAAATCAGAACGGACTATTCAAACCTTATAAGACATGTTGAGATCTTTATCACTTGACTTTCAAGGTATGTGGGATCAATATTTACCTCTGGTAGAATTTTCCTATAACAATAGCTTCTATTCAAGTATTCAGATGGCACCATATGAAGCTTTATATGGAAAGAGATGTCACACACCAACTTCTTGGGATGATGTTGGTGAAAGAAAACTCATAGGCCCAGAACTTGTTGAGGAAACGATGGAAAAGTTGAAGGTTATCCAAACTCACATCAAAGCAGCACAAAGTAGGCAAAAGAGTTGTGCCGATAATTGAAGGAAGGATTTGGAATTTCAGGTAGGAGATCATGTTTTCTTGAAGGTATCTCCATGGAAGGGAGTTATACAATTTGGTAAGAAGGGTAAATTGAGTCCTAGGTACATTGGACCTTTCGAAATTCTAGAACGAATTGGGGTTGTAGCTTACCATTTGGCAATGTCTCCAAGTCTCTCCAAAGTTCACGATGTGTTCCATGTATCACTATTGAGAAAATACATGCATGACCTAATGCATGTACACACCTATGGGGAAATTGAACTCGGCCCTGATCTATCTTATTGTGAAGATCCTGTCAAAATTCTTAATACAAGAGAACAAGTGCTGAGAAACCAGATGACTCGTCTGGTAAAAGTTTCTATGGAGAAACCATAAGATGGAAGAGGCAACATGGGAACCTAAGGAACTTATAATGAAAAACCACCCGAATATTTTTATACAGAAATATTCTAGAAATTTCGTGGATGAAATTATTTGAAGTATGAGAGAATGTAACACCCCAAGCTTCTATGGTACGTTTCCCTTTGAATAATGCAATAGCTTGCATTGTACGCAATTTCGAGATTCTAACACACTGTGACCAATCAAACTAACTGTTATGAATAGTAATACCCACCTTTTGAAATTTTATATATTTTATCTTTCAAAATGGACTTCATTTTTGGATTCAGAATATTGAAATTAGCTTAGGGTGAATTTTTGGTATTTTTCTGAAAACTTTCAATTTTTGATGAATTGTGAAAAAACACTACGTTATTGGTTAAACCCGACTTTTTATTTAAATAATTAGTTATTTTATTTTAATTTATTTTAGGTCAAAATAGATACATAATACATATATATTTTCAATGTAATTCATTGTAGTCATTTTGTAATAAGTTTAGAAATATAAAATTTTATCGAACTATTTACCGTCTTTTACCCACCTCCTATGATCATTTGCAAATTTGCATAAAACTTAATTTTACCGCGTCCGTGAATTGAATTTCAAAAATCTAAGAGACTCAGTTGATATCAGTAAGTAAAATTTGGTTCAATAAGATAAAAATAATTTTTGGTGAATAGTAACTTTTGACTTCTATTTACCACAGTTAAAAGTAAATAGGGTAATTAAGGGTAAAAATGATATTATTATTATCTAAAACATGTCATAATTCTATTGGATAAGGGTAATTAGACCAAAAACAACCTTAGGAATAAAATATGATCCTTTAGGTCCAATTGAATAAGATTAGGACATTTATTATTATTTAATTCAAAGAAGAGTTAAATGTGTTAAAATCAAAGTTTAATAACTAAACCATTTTTAATATAGGGTTATACATAAGATAAATTCAACTATAAATATTAATTATAAAGATAAAAATATTTTCTACATAATCGTATTTTATTTATAATTTTTAGACATTAAATAATTTAATTTATTTATGACACGGTGATGATGCAGTAATTACCTTATTAATGAAATATTAAAATAATTGATATTATAAATACCCAAATAAATGTAATTTGAGAATTTTTATGAATTAAACCAATTTTATAGGTTAATATGACATGTTAGGGTTGATTAAATAAATTTTTTTCTAAGTAATAATGTTGTTATAAATTTAGCAAAAACAAAATACCAAATAGTGTCAAAATTGACATCAAAGAGTTTTTAAAACAAATATTATATTATTAATTGATAAAATATTCTTAAAAATATAATGTTAGTAAAAATTACTTATATAAATTTATATATATTAATAATTAACCACTTGGTGTTCTCTTGGAAGTTTATAGTAAGTTTATTAACCATATAATATAAAAATACAAAGAGACATGGTAAATGTCAAACTATTTAACTAAGAGTTAAATCTAAAAGATAAGGTAAATATAGTGACCCAAACCTGTCTAAAACCTATTGGTTAATTTTTTTATACCCATAACCATGTTATAATTTAAATAATTCATTTTTATCCATTATAAAATGAAAATGATTTTATTATAAAATAATATTTCAATCTTTTCCTAAGGTGCCCCTCACCCCTCTTATAAAAGGGTACTTACCCTTCTCTCAAATTAACACCTTACATCCATTTGGATCGGCCAAAACCTGGACAAATATTCTCTTCACTATCCAAACTTCATCCTAGAGGCCTTCCTTTAGTCATAAATCCAACCTAAGGATCCCTTTTGATCAAATCAAAAGGAAGAACCCAAAGAAGAGGTAAATATTTCATCACCTCTTTCAAGTTTTTTCTTCTTCCACTTCTTCTTTCCTTGTTGTTTCCATTCTAAAAAAAACTCCAGTATATTCTATATACTTTGATGTTATTATAAATATGGTACAACCATATTCATTATTCTATCCATCCTTCAAATGACATGTCACCATACGTGCGTACGTACGGTTTACCGTCTCCATGTCCTGGTGTAGTTGTTTTTCAATACATTATTATTTAGATGGGTATAATAATGATGTATAATTGATGTAAATAATAAATATAACATTATAATGATTCTGTATATATAATATACCATCCAATTATATATTATTTTAATATCAAAATAATGATATTGTCGCTCGTGCATACGTACGGATTACCGTCTCCACGAACACGATGAGATTCATTCCCCATCGTATCCATTCAAGAATAATTTTCTTTTGATGATTAAAAATAATATTTAAAGACTTAATATCATTCTGAATATGAATAAGATACATCCTATACATAACAAACATTACTTACATAACAAATCATATAAAGGAAAATGAATCAGTTAACACCCGAAATGACGATAATACTAAAATATGTTTAACAAAGCAATATTAAAAGATCATATATGATATCATATTAATGTATATTGTTATTTTATAATTTAATGACAATTATTTCACCATTATACAGAAGTTTAACCTATCCTCTACCAATAAAAAGTACAAGGTAAGGGTTAATTCTATAATCTCTTTATTATCCTAGGTTGTTTTTACGTAAGTATCTACTATAACCTATTTATCATCCACATCCATGTTTCTTAAAAATTTATTTCAAAACATTTTTAATATTTACTAGAAATTTATTTAATTCATTTATACCCTTATTTGAACTTATATGTTTTGAAAGGAATCTTTCAGTCGTTTTCCAAACAAGGTACTTAACGACCTTTTCGACAAAATTAAGGTAAGAATATCTTTTTTAACTTATACGGAGGGTACATTTATTCTCCAACATTATAACATCGTCAAATATTCCCCTAAAATATTATAAGAATGTTTTCAAAATAAATTTTTTCTTTTATAATTATGTAACTTTAAATGATTTCAAAAAAAGAATGATGTATTTCTCTCAAATAGTTTTGATTTCATCTATGTCAACATCCTTTGATGGATTTTAAACTTGTTTGAAGTTGATTCATTATGATACAAATATTCCTAATTATATTGAAGGTTATGCTATATGTTTAACTATGTATGTGTTATTTTTATACCATTCATGGTTTATGGTTAAAGTATTGACATTTTGTATTCTAGTTTTAATATGAATGTTTGTGTTATATTTCAACCTTTTCATATGAGGAATGTATTGGACTTAGTAAGTGACAGGTGGAGCCTGCTATAGCTCCTTGATGCATCGGTAGGTCTCATGAGACAACTAGACATGGAATTGGATAAGGCCTTTCCCAATTTGATATATGGTTTTGGCTGAGGCCTTAATCATTTTTAGACGTCTTGGACGAGGCCTTGACAAAATGTTTCAGAATGTCCGGAATTATACATTCCCTCATTATGAAAATAAATTGATGGTTCATGTGGTCATTCGACTAGTATAATACCCATGATTATGTTTTATTATGGAATTATTTACTCAGCTCATATTTCTACCATAAAAGTTTTAATGTTTATTATTGGTAAAGGCATGTGTTTTCAATTATTCATCATTATTAATATTTATGTTATATTACACTGTATTTCTTACTCTTACTGAGCATTTGAGATCACCCCATTCTTATGTTTCATTTTCCCAAGATTCGAATAATTTATTTATGAGTGACTTGCAAGCATAATCTAGGAGGATTGGATGTTTCTAAAGGAATAAATTTGTGTTGTATTTCTTTCCAAGTTGTAAAGTTGAACTTATGTATGAATCTTGTTTCCAATAATACTAAACTGATCGGTATTTCGGGACATGATTTCCTTGTTATCATGAAAATGTTATGCAATAATGCACTGACTCTGGGTAACTGGGGTTGGGGCATTACAAATTCCCTTCTACATTTTGACTTGTCATGTCCAATAACCTTACAATATGAGAAAAACTTGGGAAATTTCTTATACTCAATTCAAAATTCAAATCCATCATCCTCGGTTGACAAGAAAACCTCATCAACCAATTCAGAGCTCAAATCAACTTCAATAAATAGCTGATCATAGTGACCAAATCATGCAATCTTTATTTCTTTATTCATTCTTATGGGAGACCCTATTGACAGAGCAACATCATATATATATTCATGATTTTTTTCAAAAAATTATTTCAATATTTTATACATATATTAAGTTTGAATTAAATAAATATTTTTTATTAAATTTAAATGTCATTAATTTTATATTTATTATAAAATTTAGTATATACATTCACATTAACAACTAATTAAACATTATCACTAAAAATGGTTAAATGAACATGAACTATATATCGTAAATTTGGTTTATCAAAAAAAACTATAAACCAATCACATCCTATGGGGAAATATTCATATGGATTGATTCACCCAACTAGCATAAGCTATCATTCTTCTTTAAACATCATGTACAGGTCCAACATCAAACATCACCATCTCATATGAAACCTCCATTTTTACAACATTACTCACATGTAAGTGAGAGGTATTGGGAGATTTTGATATATTAAATTTATCATGGACATGCAAGTCCTATAAATAAAGGAAAGGGGTGATATATTGATCATCAAAAATGGAATTAAAAAAATATGTATTGTTCAGTATAACTCATGATTATTCACTCATCGTATTACTATATTTATTATAACTATTGATAAATCATATTTCATAATTTATTAAAAATTTTAAATAATTTAATTATACATACAATAACTAATATAAATGTATTAAATGTTGTGAGCAGGTTCCCTAGACCCAACTCATGTGTGTACTTTGATAAGAATTAAATGTATATATATTGATATACACATATGTTTCTCTTACCAACATAGTAATTTTACTTCATAATGTACTATTTGTATGGAAATTTCCTTAGATTACGTATCATATCAAAAGGTTATAACAATTCCCTACTATATTGAAAACCTTGAGATACTATGATAGTAATATTAAACACGCATCTTATAGTTAAGATACCACATAATGAAGAGACACAAATGATGTTTAACTATCATGTTTTTTTGTCTTATAATCCTTGATAATTCTTCTCATGAAGTTCACACTTAGAGATCTCGAGTATAGGAGATCATGAGGACTAAATTTCAATAGGAACACCACATGTTTTGGGTTTCATTGGTTGTTTATATCTACAAACATGTGAACTGGTCTATCAACTTGAGATCATTATCAATGTGTACCACTTGACAGAATATGTTAATGTAAGATGAAAACCATGGCATTAAAGTTATGTTAAGGTAGCTTGTATTGGGTGTGTCATTGGTGATATGGAATGGGTTGAATAATCAAGACAAGATTTATCACTTCCCAAAGAAAGAGATATCTTGGGCTCAGTTGATCTGGATAGTAATACCTTTAGATTTAAGGTAATACATCTAGTAAGCTCAATAAATAAATAAAGAAATAAAGGATTATGGAATAAAGTTTTCATCCTACTTTATGAGATATCATGAGATGAAGATATTATATTACATGTCATATAATTATTGGATGTAGTTATAGCTATGACATTCCTTATCACCTTAGGGGCCTAGATGTATTACTAGACTCTACGCTTGGTCTATGAGTTACATTCACTACTATTGAGATAAGGGTATAGGGGGTCACGTATTAAGTGTATCCACAAGTTCCACCTAATCAGATGAATAGGAGTTTAGGATAAAGTGGACCCCATATGTGGGGGGCAGTGAATGTCTGAGTGTAAATGATCGTAAGTAAAATAATTAAATTATATTATTCAGTTTTAGAATAATAATTATTGAATTTATTTCTCAAGGTATTCACAAGTTATTTCATTATAAAATTGAATATGAGAATGTAGAATTTTTCAACCAAACATAACAGGTTCAAGGTTCATTAAATTATTAGGGGAGCTTACAAGATGAGTAAATAGTTTTAATTTTATCATGTGAAATATTAATAATATCACAAGATAATGATAAAGTATTTATGATTCTTATGATGACTTAACTAGGCTAGAAGTTTGATATTTTGGAACTTTTGAAGGTTAAGCTTCTATAGGGACCGAAATGCAATTTATAGAAACTTAAACCTTAATATAAATAGATGTATTATGCCCAAAATGTGGTGAAAATCCTCTTCCATGAATTTGAGTAATCTCTCATCCTCTATCTCTCTCATTTTTCAGAAAGAAATCAAAGGAAGAACAGTTCTTGATAGACTCCCTCTTGAAAATCAATCACTCATTCTTCATGTGATCAAATGGACATTGTAAAGCATTTCAATTTCCCACACTAACACCTAGTAATTGAAGAATAATGGACCATAAACTATGGTTCACATGTGGATGATCTAGAGGATATCTAGTTTGTCACCTTCAAGCTACAAAACATCGATGGTAGTAAAATAATATTGCCATTTTCAAATGAACAAGGTACTATTTATGGCTTAGTTCAATTTTGTTATTCATGATTAAATTTAATTATAGTGGAAAAAGTAGTCAATGGGGTATTACAGAATCAGTGTTTTCAACATGAATTCAAACCCAAAATTTTAAAATACTATTTTCATGCTTCTATAAAACCCAAAGTTCCTTAAATTTGTATCAAATGGAATGATCAATTATTAATGTTGAAAATTTTATAAGTTTACATTAAATCCACTAAGATTCAAAAATAATTTTTCGATATGGTCCCAATGTAATTCACAGTGCAATAATTGTAGTTTTTATAGACGAGATATGTCCAATTGAATATATATGATATTTTCAAAAATTCAATACAAAAAATTATATATACATATTATATTTTTATTTATCTATTTCTGGTAGTGTATTTCATAATTGAAGCATATGGATTAGTCTGGAGGATGCATATGGTGTGCACTGCACACTTATTTGGAAAAGGATAAGCTCCATTTATATATAAATTTATATATCTATTAAGGGGTGTAGATAGGGTGCCTTGGTTGTGAGGTGGGGCTTAGTCATGCCTCTACATGGACGAAAGAATTAAAAATAATAAATAATAAAATACTGGGTACACACCTCATTTAAAAGGGGAATGGAATTTTTTTCCACACCCAATGAATGAGGGGGCATTATTTTTTTATTTTTTATTTTTTATATTATGTGGAACCCCAAAATGAGAGCCCTAATCATCTCTTGTGTGCATCATATGGGGTGAAAGACTTCAATCTGACCTATCACAAAGTTGGGTCAACTCGACTAGGCCTGGGTTGGGTCAGTCCAGATCTGACTTGCCTGACCCTTCAGGCCTGTCAAAACCCCATTTAGTCATCTGAGGACCTTCTTGGGGTTCAAATTGATCCAAAAGACTATAAAAATTGTGAAAATTAAATTTAATTGTCTAGAATTTATTTAATTTATTTCAGATGTCATAGTATATATCAATAATTTATTTGAATTATTTTAATGTGAGTATAATGCGTTAAAAATATCCTCAAGTTAATTTTTATATATTTTAATTTTTCTTTTGAAATTTGATTGTTTATTGATTAATCATGAGATGAGACTGAGCCATGCATGTTTGGTTTAATGTTTTTAATTTAATTATTTCATTTGAGTTTTTAAAATGTGATAAATATTTTTTCTATGTTGATCTATATATCATCCCTATGAATTTAATTGTATATAGGCCTACATGCCCACATTTAATTGATAAAATGTAATTTTTCATCCCAAGTCCCTGTCACCTACTTGTGAGTATACTATGTAAATATCAGAGGTGTTATAAGTGATGTGGCTCATGTCAAGAGCTGGAATAAAACCAAGAAAGTAAAATACATGGGAGTTTGTAGGTGTTGTGATTAGAGTTAGTTATTAACTTAAGTAATTCCCCTAGGTTTTAGTTAATCCATTAATTGATCAATGGATTAACCTATAGTTAATAACTTCGGGTCACATCATTAATTATTTATTTATTTTTTATCATTTTCATGGTTTATTATTTTTTGAATGTGTTTTTACATGAACACATAGTATAATAACTAACAAGCATGAAAAGATAAAAATTAATAAAAACATAGTCAATGTTTTCTATTTATTCATGGTTAGATGTGATCATGATCACATAGTGACAGTATTCTGATTATAAAATGATTTCATTCATCGAAATAAATTAAAATATTTCAAATATATATTAAGTCAAAATGCCTTTCATCACTTGAATTTGAACAAAATAATATGTTTTAGGTGTTCTTCAGCCCTAGTTAAGGGTTTTCTTACTAGTGGGGTGTCCTAATAAAAATTATTGAGTCGAATTAACAAAATTTGGCTATAAAGAAGTGTTCATAGCTAGATTGTTGTAACTTTAGAGGAAAAATGGTGAGTAAAATAAATTTATAATTTGTATGAGATGAGTATCAACTCAACAAATCAAGGATTCAAGAGTTAATATGATTATCCAGCCAAAAAAATATCTTGAAACTATTTGAGTAGTGGCATAGTTATAGCTTGGACTATAAGGATAGGTTTAAAAGGATCCTTTCCACTAGAATATTCAAGAAACTAAATATTCCAAAATTAGTTTTTGAGGGCTATTATAATTTGATAAAATAGTGGGGGACATTTAAATTTTAATAAAATTGAAATTTTCATTTGGCAGTAAAGTACTAATTTTATATATTTTATTTATTGTAAATAGAATTTCCATCACCACCACCAATACAATATCACTATGATAAATACTGTATAAAGAGAATATCATGAACAATAATAATTTCTATGAGTGGCACAGGATCTTGTTCATAGTACTGTACTAATAAAATAAGATTTATGTGATGGAATCCCCACTTCCTATTGATCCCCCTCAGGGAGAAAGAAAGACAGATAATGATAAATATAAGAATTATGAGGATGATGCAATGAATGTCTAGTGTGTAATGTTCTCATATATGTCAAGTGAGTTATAGAAAATTCATGAGGATGAATATGCCTACAAGATGTTGTCTCATCTCTAAAATTTATACTAGGATAGATCTCATTAGTAAAGATACGAGATATCAAGTGCACTATACAAATGCAAGATAGTTGAAGAGAATCAAAAAGGACCTCATGTACTCAAAATTATTGGGTATATTGAGCGAACGGAATCCCTAAGGTCCAAATTGAACTAAGAACTAGAAATTGATCTCATTATTGTCTCTTTAATACCTAACTTGTTGACTTTCATCATTAATTATAATATGAATAACATGAATAATTATCTCCAAGATTTATTAGATTTAGTTCTTCAAGATGATAAGGATATGAAGAATTCCAACTCTTCGGTCCTCATGGTGAATAAGAGAAGGAAAGGAGAGGTTAAGGTGTCAAAGGTTAAGTCTAAGTCAAAGGCACCAACGCATTTCCCCTCTAAGAAGCTAAAGATACAAAAGGAGAGCAATGAGCTGGAGAAAGTCTACTTTTTATGTGTCAAGATAGTCCATTAAAATAAGAAGCAAGATAATTCTTTTACTTTAGGTATATTTTTCATTGAATGAAAACTATCTATATTTATAAGTTGGGTATTGGATACGACATGTGGCTCACACATTTTCATTCAAGTATAGGAACCAAGTAGATTCCAAAATATCGTAATGGGTGAGGTGGATCTCCAAGTAAAAAAGGAATAAGACTGGAAATATTAGTATTATGAGATTACCATCTAAGTCTACCTAGTAGTTTAGTTCTTGTATTAAATAATTATTATTATATAGTTTCTATTACCAGAAACATAATTTCAGTGTCAAGTTTAGACACTATGGGTTTTTATTTGAAGTTTGGAAATAATTTTTTCCCCTTTTATAAGGGTAACATATGTTATGGTATAGCACATCTTAATAATAGATTGTATATACTTGAACATGAAAACCCTGTTTGGAAATCAATGACAAAACTTGTAAGAATGACTCATATCCTACCCACTTATGGCACTTAAGGCTATGTCATGTAAATGAAAATCCTTTAAGAAAACTACATCAAGCAGTGTATTCAAACTCTATTAAGTTGAAACCATGATATATATTCCACACTTGTTTATAAGGTAAAAGTACTAAATTACATTTCTGTGGGAAATGAGAAAGAGCTAGAGACCAACTTGAGTTGATTTATACTAATGTATGTGGTCCATTTCCAATAGAGGTCAGGGGTGGTTTTTCTTATTTCATTAATTGCACTAATGACTTTAGTAGAAGTGGTTATATCTACTTAATGAGGTATAAGTTATATTCCTTTTAGATATTTAATAAATGTCAAAATAAAGTAGAGAATCATCTTGGTAAAAATACACTATAAGAAAGCAATGTTTTAATAGTGGTTTTTTTGCGGTGGTTCTCAAAACCGCTGCTAATTTTTTTGCTCAAATATTTAGCGGCAGTTTTTTAGTGGCGTTTTTAAAAATTGCCACTAAATGTTTTTAAAATATTTTTTATAAATGTTTTAAAAAAAATCCAAAAAAATACAGTTTTTTTAGTGGCAGTTTTTTCAAAACCACCGCAAAATTGAAGATAAAAAATTAAAAAATTATTTATTTATTTATTTTTATTTTTATTTTAATTTTTTTAATTAAATATAGTTTATTATTTATAAGCTTAATTATTTATAATTTCTCAATTAATAAATATTTATTATTATTAGTTAATAATATTTTTAAACTGAAAACAAATCTTCAATAAGTAGAAAAATAGACTTCGGTATCAAATGACCATAACTTCTAATCCGGGAGTCCATTTCAGCTCCACAACCAGTCAAATAAAAGCTTACCAAATGAGATAAAACCAAGTGAGATTTAAATCATGTGATAATCAAAAGAAAAAATGTATTCAAATTTCAAAAGTCGAAAATCAAATTCAAACTTCAAACGACCATAACTTTTAATTCGGGTGTCTGTTTGGGTTCTACCACATATCAAATCGAAGCCTGCGATGAGCTCTACGCCGTTTAGGTCTGATACCAACTCTTCAAGTATTGTATCACTTTTTAACTTACTAAATATTAATTTATTATTAGTTTATTATTCATTTATTTTTTATTTATTTTTTATTTATTAATTTATTCAATATTTAATAATTATTTATTATTTATTATTCATTTATTAATAATTTATTAATAATTTATAAATTTTTAAATATTAATTATTAATTATGAATTGTTAATTCTTAATGATCAATTATTTATTATTAGTTATTATTAATTATTTATTATTTATTATTTATTATTTATTATGTATTATTTATTGTTTACTATTTACTATTTATTATTTATTATTTATTATTTATTATTTATTATTTATTATTTATTAGTTATTATTTATTATTTATTATTTATTATTTATTATTTATTATTTATTATTTATTATTTATTAATTATTAATTAATTATTCATCAATTTATTATTTATTTGTTATTTATTTATCATATATTGAATTATTTTTTAATTAATTTATTATTTATACATTACTTATATATTATATGTTATATGTTATATGTTATATATTATATATTATATATTATATGTTATACATTATATATTATACATTATGTATTATGTATTATGTATTATATATTATATATAATGTATTATGTATTATATATTATATATTAGATACTATCTATTATGTATTATATATTGTATGCCATCTATTATCTATTATGTATTATCTATTATATATTATATATTCCATATTTCATATTATATATTATATATTATATATTATATATTATATATTATATATTATATATTATATATTATATATTATATATTATATATTATTTAGTATTTATTATTTATTATTTACAAGTTACTATTTACTATTTATTATTTACTATTTACTATTTACTATTTTTTATTTTTTATTTTTTATTTTTTATTTTTTATTTTTTACTTACTATTTTTTATTTACCATTTAATTCCATGTTATATATTTAATTATTTATTATTCATTTATATTCTATTTATTAATTAGTAATTTGTAATTATTAATTATTAAATATTAATAATTACTTATTACATATTAATTATTAATTATTGATTATTGATTATTGATTAATAATTATTTAGTATGTATTTATTTGTTATGTATTATTTGTTTTTCCAATATATATATATATATATATATAAGTATATTAAATTTGATTTATTGACCACATGAAGAGCCTCCTGGAGTGGTAAAGTCTGTGGAGAATAAGCAAGAGATAAGGGGTTTAAATCTCACCAAATGCAAAATTTCTATATATGGCATGGGCATGTGCATGGAGATGGGCATGAGCATGGTAATAATAAATAATTAAATAATAATAAATAAATAATTAATTAATTAATTAATTAATTAATTAAGTAAATAAATAAAGTAATTATGAAAATAAATAAATTAATTAATTATGAAAATTAATAAATAATAAATAATAAATAAATAAATAAATAATAAATAAATAAATGATGAATAAATAAATGATGAATAAATAAATGGTAAATAAATAATAAATAAATAATAATAAATTAATAAATAAAAGAGTGGGATAGTCTCCCAGCTCACTCCTCCTTATACACCTTGGTGTAATGGTGTTAATGAAAGGAGGAATCATACCTTGCTTGACGTCATAAGATCATTGATGAGTCACGAATCTCTATCATTATCCTTTTGCAGATATGCACTATAGACTGTGGCATATAAACTAAATCGAGTAATAACTAAAGTGGCTGATGAGATTCAATATGAGTTATAACATAGAAAGAAACTTGGTCTATCACATATACATGTATGAGGATATGAGGAATTTTTCAAAACTATACCTAATAAAAAACTAGCATCTAAAATCATAAAGTGCATCTCTGAAGGTTATCCTAAGGAAAATAAAGGGTATTAGCTATATAAGCCTTCATATAGAAAAGTGATTGTGGAAAGACATGTTGTATTTATAGAAAGGGAACACATTTCCAATGGAAATAATGGGAGTAAGATTGACTTAGATGAACTTATTACTTCAGATTCATAAGATTCGGTGGGAGATGATGATATTCTAGATACATGAGTATTGTATAGGTCTATGAGAGAGGTTAGATAATAAAAACGGTATAGTTTTCTTATCATTGAGTCAGGTGACACATTACTCAGGGATAACGAACTAATAACCTATAAGGAAATAGTATATGGAAAGGATGATACTAAATAAAAATAAGCAATGATTTCTGCGATAAAATCTATGTACCAAAATTAAATTTGGATTTTGATAGATCCTCCAATTGATGTAAAACATATTGGTTGTAAATGGGTATTCAAGAAAAATATGTACATGGATAGTAAAGTAGGTACCTATAAAGCATGATTAGTTACATAGGGTTTTAGAAAATTTCAAGGAATTGACTACGATGAAACCTTCTCATCAATGACAATGTTGAAGTCCATCCAAATATTTCTTACAATAGTAGCCTCCAATGATTATGGAATTTGAAAAATAGATTTGAAACATACTTTTTTAAATGGGAATTTGGTTGAAGACATCTATATGAAACATCCTAAAGGCTTTATTATGTTAAAGAATTACAATAAAGTATGTGAGCTATAGAGATCCGTTTATGGATTGAAGGAGGCATCACAATCATGTAATTATTTTTTATAAGGCCATAAGAGAATTTGGTTTCATGAATAATGAAATTGATCCATGTGTATATAATAAGGTTAGTGGTAATGTCATTGTTTTCCTGTTTTTATATATTGATGACATATTAATCATGGAAAAAAAGTGAAAATATTACAGTAAGTGAAGACATAGTTAAATGAATTCTTCTCTATGAAAAAAATTAGGTGAAGGAGTATACATTCTATTGATTAATATCTATCGAGATAGATCTCAAAGGCTACTTGGTCTAATTCAAATTATATATATTGACAAGGTACTCAAATGGTATAATATAGAATGATCCGAAAGAGGATTATTGTTGATGTCATTTGGTACTAATATCTAAAAGAAAATTTTTCCACAGAAATAGGAGGAGATTGAAATAATGAGTAGAATCCATTATTCTTTGACAGTGTAAAATGTATGTCATGTTATGTACTCGGTTTGATGTTTCCTTTTCTTTAATCATAGTGAGCATAAATCATGCCAATCTAGGATAGCTACATTGGAAGGTTATAAAAACTATCCTAAAGTACTTGAGATGAACAAAGGATATGTTCTTGGAGTATGAAGGAGATGGGGATCAAGTCATGAGGGTATAAACTGATTCTAGATTTTAGGAAGATCAAAGTGATCTAAAATTGTAGTCATTCAATGTCTTTTTCCTGAATAATAGTGCATTGATCTAAGTAATCTCAAAGTGGTTTATGGTTTTCGATTCTATAGTGGAATCTGAGTATATATCAGCTTTCAATGAAGTTAAGGTCGTATTTTGGATATGCATATTTTTTTCATAACTTATTGCTGTACCTATTAGTTCAGACCCTATTATAGTTTATTATGATAATATTGTAGTAGTGATACTTTACAAGGAACCGAGGTCACACCCGAGGAAAAAGAATATACTCCGTAAGTTTTATCTCTTGAGGTATTTTACTCAGAGAGGTGAATTCATAGTTAGTAGAGTCTTCACAGAGGTTAATATGGTAGACCTGATTATCCAATAAAAATACATATGTTAATTACATTTTAATGGTATTAAATATTAATTTTTGATCTTATGGTCCTGAGTTAGTGTATTTTAATTTTGAACATCCATTCTCATCATTTGTGCACTTCATGCCTAATGTACACCAATTTAGGCCCAATGATTCATCTGATTTTAAGGAATGTAATTATCCATATTTTAATTTTATATTTTTAGAAATGGATCTAAACTTCAATATGAACATTTTTTGTTCAGGGATCAATGGAGGATTCATAAAGGATGATGAAGATATTTGGTGATGAAAGGAAACAATTCTGGAGAAGGAAGATTTCACACCATCCCACTGATGATCATTTTGGTCCCATAATACAGACCCAATGAAGCCCAAATTTTGTTTGATGATATAACACATATATAGAAACATATACTTCTTCAGTATTTAGTACTAACTCTGCCTCCATTGTGGTTATTGAGGTGGCCCAAGTTAGAGATAAAATTATGGGCTAGATTCTGCAGCCCAGAAAAACATCCCACCAATTTAATCATTTATCCAAAAACAAATTAATTTGAGCTGAAATTTTACATAGATATATTAGAAATATGGAGATTCACTTTTGTATTATATGGACTACTCTAATTCTTCCATATATAGGGCCATATAGGCATGTCTTTTCGGTGGATGTAAGCTGGATTCCACTTCCTGTCAAGGATAAAGAAGTCCACTCTCCCTTACTTTCCACCACCCTAGACCTACCATAATCAAGTGGGATACTTTGTACTATTGTATTCTAGACCCAAGTCTCCCAAAATTACTATTTAAGGTAGTGTTGGTGGAGGATTTTATCATCTTTGAGCTGTGTTTCATTTTAATGTTATGCTGCCAATTTGATGTTGTAATCGCATTCCTTCAATTGTAAGTTCTTAAATTACCTTAGCTTCTTTATAAAAGTTCTTCATATTCTTGTTTCCTATTCATCTTCTTATCACATTGATATTGTTTCCTCAATGTTTGAACTTGTTCACACCAAACCTTGTGAGATTATCACACAATGGTAGAGTGATCATTATTTCATTTTTTTTACTTCTCCAATTCCTCCCCCATGAGTTTACTTCCCGCTTCCATTGAAACCATAACATCAATAGAGGGATAACCCACTTATGGGTTGATACAAGGGATTATAAAGGGGCTGGATTGGATGTTATTTCTCACTCCATTAATGTCTAATTACTTCTTTTAAATGAGATTTTTATTTGATGATTTTAAAACCTCTTCATCCTTATTGAATTTAAGGTCACACACTTCAAGTGCCAATACGAACATTTACCTTGTAGTGCTCAAAACTTTGATCCTTCAAGTGTATAGGTTATTATTATTAGGGTGTTGTAATGGCCTGGACCTCTCCAGTCCATTACTTTGTGAAATACGGTGTTAGAGGTGTTCTGGAAGGTCAAGGTGACTTTGGGGTGCGTTTGGGTGGACTTTTAAGGAAGACTAAAGGGAAATAACATTCACACGGTTGGTGCACGGTTTGCCTAAACCGTGCGGACAAACCATGAGAGGTTGGTTTTGGAGGAAGTGGCTAACACATGGCTAGCATACGATTTGGCTAACCGTGCGGACTAACCGTGCGAGGAGTGTTTGGAAAGGCAGTGGCTAACGCACGGTTAGCGCGCGGTTTTTCAAACCGTGCAGGCACTTAATCTTAGATCCTAAAATTGTGGATCTAAATCATTTTGCCTCGAAATGGTTATTTTAATCCCCTAAGTGGCCATAACTCAGTATTACCCTTCCTTGAGGATAATATAACCTCTCCCAAGTGTTTTGGAAGTGATCTTAATGCTTCTCTTGGCGAATAGAAGCCGGTTTCTTGAGGTATGTGATCGTTCTTGTTTGGTTTCTTAGATCTACTTAGATCTACTCCTCCTCTTCTCTTGGTTTCTTAGATATATTCCCGTTATGGGTAGATCTAATTGTGTGGATGTATAATATGGTGAGTTTTGGTCTTGATCTTTCTAGGAGGAGAGATCTAAGGTGGGTTTTTGGAGAACCGACTCGGGATTCTTGAGCGTTCTTCAACCATCGTGGTTTCGTCAAAAACCTTTGAGGTAGGGATCTTACCTTCATCTCTCTCTCTCTTTTGTGCATCATGTGGGGTGGGTATCCTCTTGTTTTCATGAGATATGGTTGAACCAGGTAAATAAAGATAATAACTGGTAAAATAATGGGTTTGGGGAAATTTTGTTGATATTGTTGTTTTATTTCCATCAATGATTATCCTTTGATTATGTTGTGAATTGAATAGGCTTATGCCTACAGAAAATCATAGTCATTGGGGGCCTTTTCTTGAGCAATTAAATTTTTCCCTGTTTTTCTGGATTGTTTCATGTATGGAATTCATAGAATGTGGAAATTGGTTAATCATGTAAAGTTGGATGATTAAATGAATACCTGGAACCCTTGTATGACCACCCCAATTAAACTAAATGAAAGAATAAATTTTTTGGGTGTTGGTTGGGGTCTAATTATGTGAAGGGGTGTTTCGTGGGTTGTTGTGGAATAGGTGAGCAACGGGGCTGTGGTTGGCTTGGTTGTGGATTGGCCTGTATGATGTGGTTGTGATGGGCAGCGGGGCTGTGGGAAATTGTATCGAAGGGATGATGATGTGGTACAGGTATTGTTTCCGATGTGTTTTTGGTTATGGTGGTTGGTAGCAGGGCTATAGGGATGGTTTTACATATGAATAAAAAGTAGAAGAGTTAGCTAATTAATTGTGGGACATGTTAGTTGATTTAATATGGAAAGTAAATGGAGTTGTTTGGCTGATAAAAGAAAATGGTGTTGTGTTGCTTGTGTTTTTCTTAACATTATTTGTGGTTGGCAGGGATGTGTTTTATGAACATTTGATCTGGTTTGGTTGTTGTTAGTTGCTCGGTAGTTAAGGAACTGATAGACTAAAATTGTTGAAACATGAAAAGATTAATGGGGTTGTGGCTGTTTATTGTGTGCATACTTTTGTGGTAGCAGTGTCGAGGTATGTGCTCAGATCTTTGTGTATAAGCCTTAGGATGAGTTGAGTGGTTGATATAATTATATAAATCTGTACGTTTTATGTTTCTTTACGCACCCCACCCATGTTGAGCACTATGTTCCAAACACCTGTGGGATGGGGGGTGAGATTCCCAACATCCAAAGGATGGCTGGTTAGTGTTCTTCCCTGTGCTCCCTCTTCCAGGTTCTATAGCCCAAGATCCTTCGGGCAGGTGGTGACAGATATTTCCAAAGAGTCTTCAAGATGAGGATGTGATGTGTTCCCAAGAGTCTTCTGGATGAGGATGTGATGTGGTTCCCAGGTGTCTTCGGGATGAGATGTGGTTATGGATGAGGATTGAGTGTCGGTGGGATACGGGATGAGATGTGGTTATGGCAAAGGAATGAGTGTCGGCGGGATACTATGAGCTTCGTATGGCCATGTTGCGGCACTAGCTCGAGCTTAGTATAGCCAGGTTGCGACACTAGCTCAGGAAGAGGGGGAAGAATCAGAGAGTTAGGCATGAGGGATTGAGTAGTAATCAGTGGGAAGGTGGTGTGGGGTACCCATACTTTGATAATATTACTATACTACTCTATTGACTTGTGATATTTGGTGAGTGTGGCTTGTAAGGTTGGTGGATAGATTCCTTGACAGGCTATGGTTCCTTCTGTTTTCTCATGGGTCATAAGGATGTCTCCCCACCTGTGCATGAGAGCTTTAGGTTTTCCTACTGAGTATACTTGAATGCTCACCCTACGTTTACTTTCAGGTTTTCAGTAGGGCTTCAGGGACCATGTGGGACCTTGATAGTTGGGCATTGGAGTTTTGCTGGTTGCAGTTTTTGCTTTCTTTTTCGTATCGTACTTGGGATATTTTCTTGTACCTGTACTTTTGTTTCAGTTTTATATAAAACATTTATATTGGTTTGGTTTGGGGTTTATTTTCATTTACTTGTTCCTTTTTCTTTGGTGTTTGACTCTTCTTATTTCCCGATCTTAATTAATAAAAAGGGTAATGCCTCCCATATTTTTGAAAACTCATACCCTTGGTGCTAGTCGCCACTCCGGGGCCTACTGAAGGCGGGACTCGAGGGTCATTATCTCCCTTTCACCATTGACAGCTCAGGAGGGGCATCCTTGGTGGGAGGGGGTCATGACAGAATGGTATTAGAGGGAGTTTGGGAGATAGGATGGAGTCTAGAGTTAGGAACAGTGAGGATTGCATGGGATGGTAGGGTAACAGTGTTAGGTGATCTTGGAGCGTGAAATAGGCCAGGGAAGACCAGCTAGGACACGGTATTTTAGGGCCCCCTGTGATCCGATGCAAGGACTATGGGCCTACCAAACGACCAAGTGAGGCTACACTGATTGTAGGGTAGATACCCTAGGGAAGGTGCATGCATCATGATGACTTGTTATCTTGTGTTTCATGGGTATTTTGTGGATTTAAAATTAATAATAAGTCTAAGAAAATTTAAGAACAATATTCCACACTACTCGGGTTTAGGTATTCTTTGTTTACCTTGTAGCTATGGCACCTGGGAGACGACCACGAGTAGTGCGGGCGATTGAGGCCCAGGAGGTTGACTTGAATGATCAATAAATGGATGAATGAGAGGAGGAGGACAATCAGTGGAAGAAGATGCTTCGAGCCTTTCAGCGGCAGACCCTCGGGAAGTAAGAGGGTAGCATCTCAGACATGGAGACAGAGAGCTGGCTAGAGGATATGGTGATAGCTTTCATCTTGATCTGGGATCCGACGAAGTACTGGGTTCCTCTGGCTATGAGCCAGATGCAAGGAGCAGCGCGTCAGTGGTGGACGCTTTATCTTGGGGAGAAGAGGGAGGCTGAGGTCACGTGGGCTGACTTTAAGAAGGAGTTCCGGGTGGAATTCCTCTCTTCCACGATGAAGGCTGAGAAGAGGAAGGAACTACTCTCCCTCCAATAGGGGAGCATGTCAGTGAGAGAGTTGGAGATCAAGTTCAAGGATCTCCTTCGCTTTTCCCCCAACCTCTTTCCGGATAAGGAGTCTTGGGTGAGACGTTTGGAGGAGGCACTTCGGACTTCTCTCCAGTATATTGTTACCCCCTTCACCCTATCGACGTACTTGGAGGTCCAGAAGAAGGCTGAAGTGGTGGAAACGATGCACACGCTGGGAAGTGTATTGCAAGAGGGAATCTAGTTGGGCTCGTCAAAGGGGAAGGCCGTCAGCAGTAGGCCTCCAGCATCAGGGCCCTCTAGGTTCTGACCAGTAGGGAGAAGGCCTCAGCAGTTTCAGTTCCGATCTCCCGGTCCTCGCCCTTTTCCTTCGGGCTTGGGACCGAGGTGTTTCATCTTTGGCAGCCGTGATCACCTTCAGAATCAGTGCCCGGACAGAGTGCAGTACGGCGGTGGTTGGCAGGTTCAACACCCACCTCAGCAGCAGTAGTTTCCAGCAAGGCCCTTCTAGTAGCAGCAGCAGGGGCAGTGAGCTCCCGCTCCTCCTAGGGCAGACATTGTAGGAGGAGGCCGACCTCAGGGCACTCCTCAGGGACCTCGACCAGGGTGTGGTTGGGGAGGTTTCCGACAGCCGGGGGGTAGAGGATTTGGGCATGGGAAGTTGCACGCCGCAGAGGCAGCGGTTTCAGCAGGGCCAGAAGTCGTTCGAGGTACAATCATCTTGTTTAGTACCCTTGCTTATGACTTGATTGATTTAGGAGCTTCACACTCCTTTTTTGTGCCCAGTCTATCATGTGCCTTGGGCCTAGACATAGAGACACTTTCCGTACCCCTAATTTTGAGTACACCAGTCGGAGGTCAGACCAGCTTGTCTCGTGTTTGTCGGGGATGTAGGTTGATGTTGGGGCCACACCAATCTAGTGGAGATATCCTTTTACTGCAAATGCAGCCATAAGAAATCATTCTAGGAATTGACTGGTTGTTCGCTGTGTGTGCCATCATCGATTGTTTCCGTAGAAGGGTTGTGTTTTCAGGCGTGGGCGGCCAACGTGTGACTTTCATTGGTGAGCGGGGTTTCCAAGAGGGCAGTCGTCGAGGGGATACCTTCCTTTCCTTGTTAGATGAATTTTCAGTGGAGTCAGTGGATACAGAAATGGTGGAAGTCTTAAGGATAGTCGGTGAGTTTATGGAGGTCTTCCCTAAAGAGGTGGCGACTCTACCCCCTCGACATGATGTTGAGTTCAGGATAGACTTGCAACTTGGTGCCCATCTGATTTTGATGTCTCCCTACCGTATGGAACCTTCTGAGTTGCGAGAGTTGCAGATTCAAATTGACGATCTGATAAAGAAGGGTTTTTTCGACCAAGTGATCCACCTTGGGGTGCTCCTGTCTTGTTCGCAAAGAAGGCGGATGGTGGTCTCAGGCTGTGCATAGACTATCGGAGACTGAATCAGGTGACGGTCAAGAACCGTTACCCCCTCCCAAGGATAGACGATCTCTTTGACTATCTGAGGGGAGCAGGTTGGTTTTCTAAGATCGATATGTGGTCTAAATATCACCAGTTGAGGGTGAAGGAGAGTGACATATCGAAGACTGCCTTCAGATGTAGGTATAGACACTTTGAGTTTGTATTCATGTTGTTCGGTGTTACAAATGCACCGGCTGTGTTCATGGGACTCATGAACTCCATCTTTCGGGAATACCTGGATCGGTCTGTAGTCGTGTTTATTGATGACATTCTAATCTACTCAAGATCAGAGGAAGATCATGTTGAGCACCTGAGAACAGTCTTATAGGTCCTCCGTCAGCACCAAATCTATGGGAAATTGTCCAAGTGAAAGTTATGGATGTGACAAGTGCACTTCCTTGGGAATGTGGTGTCCGACCAGGGGATAGTGGTGGACCCTTTGAAAGTTGAGGCGGTTGTTTCTTGGGAAGCACCCAAGAACGTGGCAGAGGTTCGTATTTTCCTTGGACTGGTAGGTTACTACCGGAGGTTCAAGCCCAACTTCTCCTGAGTTGCAGCACCTTTGGTAGCCTTGAAAAAGAAGGATCGAGCTTTCTTATGGTATGAGCACTGTGGGGGCATCCTTCAGTTATCTAAAGGGAAGATTGGTTAGTGCCCCAGTGCTGAGATTACCAGAAGAGGGAGTAACGTTTGAGGTATTCTGTGATTCCTCAGGCCAAGGCATGGGATGCGTGCTGATTCAACAGCAAGGGGTGATCACCTATGGGTCTAGGCAGTTACATCCACATCAACGTAACTATGCCACCCACGATTTAGAGCTTACGGTGGTTGTGTTCGCACTGAAGTTGTGGCGGCATTAACTCATCGGGGAGCGCTTCATGGTCTTCAAGGATCACAAGATTTTGAAGTACATCTTCTCCCAACGGGACCTAAATTTGCGGAAGCGAAGGTGGATGGAGTTCCTTTAGGACTGCAACTTCGAAATCTCCTACACCGAAGTAAAAGGAAATGTGGTGGTTGACTCTTTGAGTAGGAGGAAGGATGCAATTTGAAAGTCAGCAGATGTCTTGAAGGCGATGAAAGAATTGGCTGCACTACACCTCGATGTATGGGAAGATGGTGGTAGAGGTTGTCTATTTCAGATGACAGTGCAGTCCTCCATACTGTGGCAGGTGGAGGAGTCTCAGTGGGGAGACATAGAGAGTTAATTAATGCGTGATCGGGCTAGCCAGGGCAATGCTCCGGAGGGATGGTCGGAGGATGGTCTGAATCAGATGATTTTCCGGGGGAAGTTGTTTATTCCAGAGGCAATGCATGAGATAGTTCTTCGTGAGTTTCACAAATCACCCCTGGAAGTACAGCTGGGAACTTCCAAGATGTACTAGGTCTTAAGAGGGTAGTTCTGGTGTCCCGGGGTGAAACGGGCAGTAGCATAGTTCGTAGCAAAGTGCCTCGTGTGTTAGTAGGTGAAGGCTGAACACCACGTCCCAGGAGGTCTTTTACAACCTTTAGATCTCCCCGAGTGGAAGTGGGATGACATCTCGATAGATTTCATCACAGGGCTGCCCAAGGTTCAAGGAGGATGCAACGCTATCTGGGTAGTGGTGGACTGGTTGACGAAATCGGCTCACTTCCTAGAAATCAAGGAGTCAAGTACGATTGAGGCCCTAGCTCAGATGTAAGTGAATGAGATGGTGCGGTTGCACAAAATTCCTAGATCTATAATCTATGACCAGGATACCCAGTTTACCTCGCAGGTCTGGAGAGGATTGTAACATGCTTTTGGAACCCGGCTATGCCTCAGCACTGCTTTCCACCCCCAGACAGATGGGTAAACAGATCACACCATCCAGACTTTGGAAGATATGCTATGAGCATGTGTTTTGGGCCTTGGAGGATCATGGTTACAACACTTTCCTCTGATAGAGTTCTCTTACAACAACAGCTATCACTCTACCATTGGCATGGCTCCTTTGGAAACATTGTACGGGAGGTCATGCCTCTCACCCATATGCTGGACAGAGGTCGGAGAAGTAGGTGTTCTTGGCCCGGAGGTGGTGCAGAGCATGATGGAGAGGGTTCAGCTTATACGAGAGAGGATGAAGGTATATCAGGACCAGTAGAATTCATACGCCGATAATAGGAGGAGACCCTTGGAGTTTAAGGTCAGGGAACACGTGTTTTTTAAGGTCTCTCCTCGGCGCGGGCAGCGAAGATTCGAAAAGGGAAGCAAGATTTCTCCCAGGTTCGTCGGACCCTTAGAGGTGTTACGGCGGGTTAGCGAGGTGGCTTATCAACTGGCATTGCTTCCACCACTGCAAAAAGTGCATGACGTCTTCCATGTGTCTCAACTCTGTCGGTACCTGCACGACAATTCACACGTTCTCGACTGGGGAGAGCTAGATATCGGGGATGATGCAACATTCGTGGAGTGACTCGTGATGATCGAATGTCGTGAAGAGAAGGTGATTCGTGGACAAACTATTCCTTTGGTTAGTGTTCTATGGAGGCATGGTGGGCTTGAGGAGAGTACCTAGGAATGGGAAGCACATATGTGTGCCCAGTACCCAGGGTTGTTTTGAGTTTTATTCTTTTTTGTTTTGTACCTGTTTACAATGTAATGCTTGACCTGGTTAACTATGAAATGTATTTAAAATGCTTAAGAAGTGTCATGAAATGAGGGGAGGGGAGGACCTAACCCCTAGTTAAGACGCATTAAAGTGGATTCACCTAAACCCATGCGGGCGAGTCAGTGCCGCCCAAAGCAGATAGTATCTTAACATAGAGGAAGGAAAACCCCTCACCCACATGACCGGATGGTTTAATCTTTTGCCTTGCATGGTTACACGAGGGAGAGGAGCGGTATGTTTGTGATTGTTCAGAAAATAGGTGAGGAAGTGTCGCTCCTTGTTAATAAGGATGTTTTCTCCTGAGAGGTATCTTTCGAGGGGGGGAGTTGTTCGGACCCCTCTCCTTTCTTTAGGTGGGTTTTGGATTCTCGAGGAAGAGAATGTTTTGAGAGGTATATCATGTAATGGATCAGACCTCTCCAGTCCATTACTTTGTGAAATGTAGTGTTAGAGGTTTTATGGAAGGTCAAGGTGACTTTGGGGTGCGTTTGGGTGGACTTTTAAGGAATACTAAAGGGAAATAGCTTTCACACGGTTGGCGCATGGTTTGCCTAAACCATGTGGAAAAACCGTGCGAGGTTGGTGTTGGAGGCAGTGGATAATGCACGGCTACCTCACAGTTTGGCTAACTATGCAGACTAACCATGCAAGGACTGTTTGGTAAGGCAGTAGCTAACGCACGGTTAGCGCACGGTTTGTCAAACCGTGCGGACTAACTGTGCGGGCATTTAATCTTAGATCCTAAAATTGTGGATCTAACTTGTTTTGCCTCTAAATGGTTCTTTTAATCCCCTAAGTAGCCATAACTCAGGATTACCCTTCCTTGAGGATAGGAGAACCTCTCCCAAGTGTTTTGGAAGTGATCTGAAGGCTTCTCTTGGTGAATCAAAGCCAGTTTCTTGAGTTATGTGATCGTTCTTGTTTGGTTTCTTAGATCTACTTAGATCTACTCCTCCTCTTCTCTCAGTTTCTTAGATCTACGCCTGTTATGGGTATATATAAGTGTTTGGATGTCTAATATGGTGAGTTTTGGTCTTGATCTTACTAGGAGGAGAGATCTAAGGAGGGTTTTTGGAGAACTGACCTGGGTTTCTTGAGCGTTCTTCGATCGTCGTGGTTTTGTCAAAAACCTTTGAGGTAGGGATCTTACCTTCATCTCTCTATCTCTTTTGTGCATCATGCAGGGTGGGTATCCTCTTGTTTTCACGAGATATAGTTGAACTAGTTAAATAAAGATAATAACTGGTTAAAGAATGGGTTTGGGGAAATTTTGTTGATATTTTTGTTTTATTTCCATCAATTCTTATCCTTTGATTATGTTGTGAATTGAATGGGCTTATGCCTATTGAAAATCATGGTTGTTGGGGGACTTTTCTTACACAATTAAATGTTTCCCTATTTTTTTGAATTGTTTCACGGATGGAATTCATAGAATGTTGAAATTTGTTAATCATGTAAAGTTGGATGATTAAATGAACACCTGGAACCCTTGTATGATCACCCCGATTAAACTAAATGAAATAATGAATTTTATGGGTGCTAGTTGAGGTCTAATTATGTGAAGGGGTGTTTTGTGGGTTGTTGTGGAATGGGTGAGCAGTGGGGCTACGGTTGTCTTGGTTGTGGGTTGGCGTGTATGATGTGGTTGTGATGGGCAGTGGGGCTGTGAGAAATGGTATCGAAGGGATGATGATGTGGTACGGGTATTTTTTTCAATGTTTCTGCAGTTATGGTGGTTTAAAGGAGGGCTACAGGGATGGTTGTGCATATGAATAAAAATTGGAAGAGTTAGATAATGAATTGTGGGACATGGTAGTTGATTAAATGCAGAAAATCAATGGAGTTTTTTGGATGATAAAAGAAAATGGTGTTGTGTTGCTTTTGTTTTCCTTAACATTATTTGTGGTTGGCAGGAATATGTTTTATGAACATTTGATCTGGTTTGGTTGTGGTTAGTTTCTCGGTAGTTAAGGAACTGATAAACTAAAACTGTTGAAACATGAAAAGCTTAATGGGGTTGTGGCTGTTTATTGTGTGCAAACTTTCATGGTAGCAGTGTCGAGGCATGTGCTCAGATATTTGTGTATAAGCCTTAGGATGGGCTGAGTGGTTGATATAATTATATAAATCTGTATGTTTTATGTTTCTTTATGCACCCCACCCATGTTGAGCACTGCGTGCCGAACACTCGTGGGACGGGGGGTGATATTCCCAACATCCAAAGGATAGCTGGTTACTGTTCTTCCCTGTGCTCCCTCTTCCAGGTTCTATATCCCAAGATCCTTTGGGCAAGTGGTGAAAGATATTTCCCAAGACTCTTTAGGATGAGGATGTTATGTGTTCCCAAGAGTCTTCAAGATGAGTATGTGATGTGGTTCCCAGGTGTCTTCAGGATGAGATGTGGTTATTTCTAAGGATTGAGTGCCGGAAAGATACGGGATGAGATGTGGTTATGGCAGAGGAATGAGTGTCGGCGGGATACTATAAGCTTTGTATGGCCAGGTTGCGGCACTAGCTCGAGCTTCATATGGATAGGTTGCGGTACTAGCTCAGGAAGAGGGGTAAGCATCAGAGCATTAGGCGTGAGGGCTTGAGAAGTAATCATTGGGAAGGTGGTGTGGGGTACCCATACTTTGATAATATTACTATACTACTCTATTGACTTGTGATATTTGGTGAGTGTGGCTTGTAAGGTTGGGTGGATAGATTCCTTGATAGGCTCTGGTTCCTTCTGTTTTCTCACTGGGCATAAGGATGTCTCCCCACCTGTGAATGAGAGCTTTAGGTTTTCCGATTGAGTATACTTGTATGCTCACCCTACGTTTACTTTCAAGTTTTCAGGAGGACTTTAGGGACCATATGGGACCTTTCTAGTTGGGTATTGGAGTTTTTTTGGTTGTAGTTTTTCTTTCTTTTTGGTATCGTACTTGGGCGCTTTTCTTGTAATTGTACTTTTGTTTCAGTTTTATATAAAACATGCATATGGGTTTGGTTTTGGGTTTATTTTCATTTACTTTTTCCTTTTTCTTTGGTGCTTGACTCTTCCTATTTCCTGATCTTAATTAATAAAAAATTTAATGCCACCCATATTTGTGAAAACTTATACCCTTGGTGTTAGTCTCCACTCTAGGGACTACTGGAGGCAGGACTCGGGGGGTTATTATCTCCCTTTCACTATTTCTAGCTCAGGAGGGGCATCCTTGGTGGGAGGGGGTTGTGACAGGTGTGTAGGAATTAAACTAGTAAGTGATGATTTTTTTTTATCTCCTTAAATTAACCCATCTCAAATATAAGAAATTTAAATATTTAAAAAAAATAATGCATCCAATCTACCCCTTTTAATAACCTAGGATCAACCCTTCTCATAATTTGAATTCACTTAAGACTTTTACTGTTTACTTAAATCCATCTAAAATCAACCCAAAGTTAGCCACTTAATAGCTAAAAATAGTCCATATAATTTACATGTTTGTAGGTTACTTCTAAATTCTCTAAGGATTCTACAACCCAAGATAAACTACAAGCGACCGCTTTACCGTAAAATCTTGGGTAAGTTTGGGCGAGACCAAATTTTGGCGCCGTTTTTGGGGACCCAATTAATTCATCTCAACACCCATTCTATTCTCCCTCATTTCTTCTATTCTCATCCAAATTATCTTATCTTTTCCCTTTCTCGTTTTTTTTCTTTTGTTGCATGCCCGCCTACACCAATGACCAATCAAACCGTCTAGTTATGGTGGATAGTCCTGGGGTTGGGGAGTCAATTACACCAAGGGAACTCTTTCCATTAGATCCTAACCTTCCTAATACCCTTGAGTCAAAAATTGATCCCATTTAAATGGAATTTCTTTAAAGAAACCAACTCATAAACCCAGGTGGGAACCAAAATAGAAATCCAAATGAAGCAGCCCCAAACTTGGGGAATGCAGTTGATAAAACCATGAATGAACGTCTCACACCTGCCTGGACCAATTCCCTCTCATGAATTAGACATAACTCTCTAGAAGATTCCAACTACATCTTTAAACCCCATGTTCTAAACCATATTCCCACATCCCATGGAATGGAGTCTAAGATTCCCTACCTTCACGTTAAGAAGTTCAATGACATTGTAGAAACCATGTGTCTCCCACATCAACTAGAATCAGCTCATATGAGGCTATTTCCTTTTTCTTTAAAGTACCAAGCTAAAAATTAGATTAAAAAATTATATACCATCATTCATCAACTCTTGGGACCAGTTTCAAAGAGAATTCTACAAAAAATACTTTCCCCACCACAAAACAAATGCACTTAAAAAGAGAATCCAAAACTTTTTTGAAAAAGAGGGAGAGTCATTTTATGAAACATGGAAAAGGTTCAAGGACACACTAAACATGGTACCTCACCATGGATTTTCAATCCTAGAACAAGTTCAAATTTTCTATGAAGGGTTGGGTCTGGGGAACAAACAATTCATTGACATGATGTGTAATGGAACTTTTAAAAACAAAGCCCCAAATGATGCTTACGATTATCTGGAAATCCTTGCTGAACAAAAACAAACATGGGAAAATTCACCTTATTCTGAAAAGACAGAAATAACTACTGGAATTTATACACTTGGATAATAGGAAATCCTTAGGGCTAAACTCACAGCACTCTCTAGGAAGGTTGAAGAGATAGACCTTAGGAAAGTCTATGACATCCAAATTGTGGACCTTGTTTCCACAATTTGTGAGAAAAATGACCATAATATAGACAAATTTCCAACCATTCCATCCATTAAAGATGTTATTTTAGGTGGACCCCCATCGGAATTAAATTATTTGAACTTTCAAAAGCCTCAACACCAAAACAACTTCAACCCAAGATATAATGACCACTGAGGCTTCCGCTGGAAAGATAACCAACAACCTAGCCAATGAAATGGACAAAATCCTTACCCCATTCAGAACTACTAAACCCATAACTAGTTCCAAACCCAACCTATCCAATAATAACATCCACTGGTCCATTTTCAACAAACCATCCCACCTCCAAAATATCCCCCTGGGATAAACCAATCTTCTTAAGCACCAACTCAAACAGTTCCACAAAGCCTACTAGAACAACTGTGCATTCAAATGGAAAGGATGAACTTGAAAGTCTCTTCCCTTAAACAAGAACTTCAAACCATCAAAACTAGAAAGGCACCCATGCCTACTCAGGTGGTACCATCCTCAAATTTAAGGGGAGAGTCAAGTTGCACTCAAACAACTCATGAACAAATAAAGGTTGTGACTATTTTAAGAAGTGTGAAATCAATTGAGAAACCTAAACAAATAATTTAGAAACCATGTAAAGATTCAAACTCTAACGAAAATTAAAATAAACCACAAGATCAAACTGAGGAAACTGATAACAATGTGAAAGAAACAACTCTTCAACAAACAACCCCACAACCTGCACCATTTTCTCAATGTGTGAGGGGTAAAACCAATCCGGAATTGAGTGAAACATTGAGGGAAATCTTCTCACAAGTCAAGTTGAACATTCCCCTTCTCGATGCAATCCAAACCATACCTACCTACTCAAAGTACCTTAAGGAATTTTTCACTTTTAAAATAAAATTTTCACATAAAAACCAAGTCCTTTTGGCTGCTAATGTTAGTATCACTATTCAAGGGACCATTCCTCCTAAGTTAAAAGACCCGGTTTTCCCTTAAATCAATGTTGAACTAGAAGAGAGAAAAGTTGTCAAGTCCTTGTGTGACCTAGGTGATTGTGTCAATCTCATACCCTATGTTGTGTACTTCCAATTAGGCCTAGAAGAGCTTCAACCCACATTTGTCACACTTCAAGTTGTTGATCGTAACATTAGGGTTCCAAAGGGTATTTTAAAGGACATTCTAGTAAAGGTTGAAAACTTCATCTTCCCTACTGACTTCATTGTCCTTGACAACCATCCAAACTTAGGAAATAAGAAACAAACCCTAATCATCCTTGTTCGTCCTTTCCTTGCAACAATCAACTCTGTTATCTGAGTTCGAAACAGGAACATGACCATCACCTTTGGAAACATGAGTATAGACTTGAACATCTATAATACAAGCTCACAAATAGGGGATGACGAGGACATTCATGAAGTAAACATGATATAAAGAATTGATAATGAATCTATAGAACATCAAGGAATATTTAATGTATGTTTAAGTTAGGATGATATTGATTTACTTTGTTCACATAAAGGAATTTTATCTCCTTGGATTGAATCATCTTCAAATTGATCTTATGATGAAGTCTTAAGTCCAATAATCAGGGAAACCTTTCAGGAAACCACTTTTATGGAGACCACTCCAACTTCCTTCCCTAAATTTGATCAAGCCAGTCTAGTAGCTGAAACTTCTACATGTGGGGAATCAATCCTATCTAAAACTCTAGGAAACAAAATTTATCTTGATATAACGTCCCAATATTCTGCTAAAATTATGAACCAACCTAATATTGAATTAAAGGAACTTCCCTCTACACTCAAGTGTTCCTTCCTAGGGGACAATCAAACACATCCTATTGTCATTTCTTCTTCTATTGAATCCAATCATGAGAGGGTGATTCTATATGTCCTTAGGAAACATAAGAAATCCATTGGTTGGACCCTGTCTGATATTCCTAGGATTAGCCCACTAATCAGGACTCATAGGATTATTCTAGAATCTGATTCAAAGACATGTCATCAACCTCAACAGAGACTCAATCCCAATCTCATTGATGTAGTAAGGAAGGAACTTCTAAAATTGTTAAAAGTTGGTATCATCTATCCCATAGCTGAGAGTGAGTGGGTGAGACCAATCCAAGTGGTTCCTAAGAAGGCAGAAATAAAAATGATAACAAATAAGGATGGAGAGATTCTTCCAATAAGGTTGAGTAGTGGATGGAGAGTCTCCATCAACTATAGGAAGCTAAACTCATTTACCAATAAGGACTATTTCCCCTTACCATTCATTGACTAATTCCCTGAGAGAGTCATAGGTCACACCTTCTACTATTTCTTAGATGGGTACTTAGGGTATAATAAAATTTAGGTCTCCCTATATGATCAAGGGAATACTACATTCACATGTCCATTCGACACCTTTTCTTTCAAACTCATGCCCTTCGGGTTATGCAATTCCCCTAGAACCTTCCAGCGGTGCATGATGGGAATATTCTCAGACATGGTGGGGGATTTTCTAGAGGTCTTCATGGATGAATTCTATGTGTTTGGGGATATATTTGAGGGATGTGTGAGGAATGTGGAGAGATTCTTGTCAATATGTGAAGAAAATAATATAGTCCTAAACTAGGAAAAATTTCATTTCGTGGTTAAAGAGGGACTAGTTCTAGGACATCTGGTCTTGGGTAGGGTGATTGAAGTTGATAAAAGAAAGGTTGACATAATTCATCACCTTCTATCACCCAGAACTGTTAAGGAAGTGAGGTATTTACTAGGACATGCTATTTTCTATAGAAGATTCATCAAGGAATTTAGTTCAATCTCCCACCCCCTTTGTGATCTCCTAGTAAAGGATACTCCATTTGTTTGTAAAAAAGATGTGAGGGTTCATTATCAACCCTAAAATACTCTCTCACCTCTCCTCCCATTATGAAATCTCTAAATTAGAACCTTCCTTTTGAACTTATGTGTGATTCCAGTGACTTTGTTGTAGTAGATGTGTTAGGACAGCGTTGTGATAAAACTCTTTATGTCATTTCCTATGCAAGAAAATCCTTAAATGATGCCAAAATCAACTACACCACCATTAAAATGAGTTACTTTATATTGTGTTTACCTTAGAGAAGTTTAGGTCCTACCCCTTAGGATCCCCCATCATTGTGTTCACTGACCATTTTGCACTGAAATACCTCTTAAAAAAACAAGATTCCAAGTCTAGACTGATTAGGTGGGTCCTTCTCTTACAAGAATTTGACCTCACAATCAAGGATAAAAAGGAAGTTGAAAATTTTGTAGCTGATAACCTCTATAGGATGGAATTCAAAGACAACTCAGATCACCTTTCTGTGTCTGATTCATTCCTTGATTAACACATATACTCTGTGAGTGACTGCCCTTCGTATGCCTACATAGCCAACTTCCTAGTTACAAGAGTCATTACAAAATTCTTAAGGACTCAAGATCAAAGGAAATTTCTTTTTGATGTTAGGAACTATGTGTTTGATGATCCATACCTCTATAAGTTCTTCCCTGACCAAGTCATTAGTAGGTGTGTCCCAGAATCTTAACAGGATTCTGTCTTTAAATTCTGTCATAGTGAGGCATGTGGAGGTCACTTTTTCTTCTAAGAGTGCTAAGGTTCTTCAGTGTGGTCTATTCAGGACCACCCTCTCAAAGGAATCATACACATTTTGTCAAATCTATCATAAGTGTCAAAAATTAGGGTCCATCAGCAAAAATAATCAAATTCCACTCACTCCCATCTTAGTAATTGAAATATTTGACTACTGGGGAATCGATTTAATGGGTCCCTTCCCAAACTCTAGGAGATATTTTTACATATTTTTAGTTTTCGATTATGTCTCCAAATGGGTTGAGGCCATTCCTACAAAATCCAATGATCATAAAACTATTATTAGATTTCTCAAGGAAAACATCCTCTCTAGATTTAGAATTCCTAGGCCTATCATTACTGATTGTGGAACTCATTTTTTCAATTGTCCATTATCAGCACTCCTGGAAAAGTATGGAATTTCTCACAAAGTGTCCACTGCTTACCACCCATAGACCAATGGTTAAGCTGAGTAAGACAATTGAGAAATCAAACAAATTCTTGAGAAAAATGTTAATCCATATAGGAAATATTAGTCGAGCAAACTCTTAGATGCTCTTTGGTCCTACCTAACCACATATGAAACCATTTTAGGAATGTCCCCATATAGGTTGGTTTATGGTAAATCATGCCATTTTCGAGTGGAGATTTAACATAAGGATTTTTGGGCAATTAAGAAAATGAATTATGACCTCTCATTGGCCGAAACAAAAAGGAAATTAGATATCAATAAACTTGAGGAACTTAGGATGGAGGATTATGAAAATTAAAGGATCAATAAAGCTAAAGTACAAGCCTACCAATCTCAAAATATTAAAAATAAACACATTGTACATGGTAAACCTATTCTTTTTTATAGTTCTAAACTTCATTTACACGTAGTAAAGTTGAGGTCTAGATGGTTAGGTCCCTACATAGTGCATAAGGTGTACCCTCATGGGGCTGTAGAAGTTAAAGATCCCACCAATGGTCAAACCTATAAATTTAATGGTCATAGAGTCAAACCATTCCAAAAAAATGGAGTTGATGAAAACTTGTGTGAACCAACTTTATATGAGGAAAATACTTAAATAATTAAGGGTATAAGTTGAGCTAACGGCGTTAAACAAAGCATTTCATGGGAGCCAACTCATGGTTTTCAAGTTTCTAATCGTTTTGTTGTTTTAATCAACTTTATATTTTAAATAGAATTATTGAATCCTTTTGATATTTAAAAAAAATAGACTGTTAACATGTTATTCTATTATGAGTATGGATGGGTATGAAAGGGGAGCGCCATATTCATCTGTGTCATGTGGTGTGATCCTTGTGTAATACCATACCCAGAAATTTAAAAAGAAGACAATGTATCATCAGTTCATTTTATTTTTTATGTATTTTTAGGTTAAAATAAAAAAAATATAATAATAATAATAAAATTAAAAGGCCTCATCATAGGTCATGGGGCAAACCCCATCACAATAGGTGAACCCACGGGTACTTGAACCCAGGACCGAAGGAAGACAGGGGCGCGCGCTAACCACTGACCTACGGCTTATAATGCTTCCTTATTCTATAATTTTTGTATATATACTTATCTTTTAATTTTTTATTATATGAATAAATATATATATATATATATATTTATATATAGTTTTTTTTCACTAGGTAATTCTCATAGTGACATAGATATCAAGGGATTAAAAAGGAGTAGCAAGAATTTCAACTTCAACCACCAGGTGACTTCATTCGATGATCCTCGTTTTCAATTTCCTTTTTTAACTCCCATTCTCTTCCTCTAACCCCTTTTAAAATTTATTTTCTTTAAACACTAGGGACAGTGTTATTTTAATTTTGGGGGAGATAAAATAAAATAAAGAAATTGTTTTTGAGTAAAAAAATGAATGATTTGAAAAAAAAATGTGCCTTAATGGAAGGAGAAATTTCTTTAAGCTTAAACATGATAATAGACATTGTAGAATTTGAAACTGAATATCAAATAATTTATCATGACCTGATTCTTATTTTAATCCATGTATATTTCATGATCATAGATTTTGGAAAGTGTGGCTATCTAATGTGATATTTCATTGTTTATATTTTCATCCAAATAAAAAAAGAATAAAAACACACGTAATTTGGATAGTGGGGTATTAGTTTGAGTTCATGGGGTCCCCCAAATAAATATCATAGGTTTGGTGATCATTTTAGTTTTAATATGAGTATTCAAAACAACAATAAATGTGCGTGTATAGCAATGAAATGGCCTAATGCGTGGATTTAGGCACTTGGGGATCATGACTCCATAGTTTTCTAGCCCAGAGTTAGTAATTTTATCTCTATTTATGGTAATTTGACTTTTTTTTACTGAGTTGACTTGAGATGATGCCCGAGTATGTGGGCTTCACTTGGTGCCCTAAGGTATTTGAGCCTGGAAGTCATTGGCAAAGTCTCGCTATAGGGGTTGACTCTTTTGAGTACAATTTCAATTACCATGGAAAATTTGCAAAAATACAATAAAAAATTTGAATACTCATCTTAATATTGAAATGTGATTCCACCTATCACTTCCATCATTTCCCCCTTGAATAAAGATGAACCCCATGTCTAATGTGATGCACAATACATCATCACTCTTAATTGATATTGGTTGAAATATGGAAATGAATTTGAAGAAAGGAATGGTATTGGGATTGGGATCTTCTTATGAAACTATCTTGTATTAAAATATTTTTATGGGTTTCATGATTGTTTGGTATAAGGGTTTTTGGTGATCATTGTGTATTAAAATGTTTTTGGAAAAGGGAATTCAAATTTCATATTGTTGAGATACGTTTTGCTCAGGACTAGAAAATCTCAAGTTGGGGGTGTTATTAGCCAATAAAAATACATATTTTAGTTAAATTTTATTGGTATTAAATGTTCATTTTTGATCTTATGGGACTGAGTTGGTGGATTTTAATTTTGAACATCCATTCTCATCATTTGTGCACTTCATGCCTAATGTACACCAATTCAGGCCCAATGATTCATCTAATTTTAAGGAATGTAATTATCCATATTTTAATTTTATATTTTGGGAAATGGATATACACTTAAATATGAACATTTTTCATTCGGGGGTAAATGGAGGATTCATAAATTATGATGGGTATATTTTACTATAAAAGGAAACAATTATGGAGAAGGAAGATTGGACACCATCCCACTGATGAGAATGTGGGGACCACAATATAGATTCACTGAAACCAAAATTTCATTTGATGATATAATACATATAGTGTAACATATACTTCTTTAGGAGCCATTGCTAATTCGATTTCCATTGTGGTAATTCAGGCGTCCCAAGTTAGAGATAAAATTTTGGGCCAGATTCTACGGCCGAGAAACACATCCCACCAATTTAATAATATCTCGCCAACCAAAAATTAATTTGGGATGAACTTTTATAGAGAGATATGATACATCTGGAGATTTACTTTTTTCTTCTATGGTCTACTCTAATTCAGCCATATAGAAGGCCATATAGACACGTCTGTTTGGTGGATGTAAGTTGAATGCCACTTCAATTCAAGGATAAAGAATACCAATCTCCCTTACTTTCCACCACTCTTGGCCTACCATAATCAAGTGGAGTGCTTTGTATTGTTGGAGGCTTGACCTAGGCTCCAAAAATTACTATTTAAGGCAGTAGTGGTGGAGTATTTTATCATATTTGAGCTTTGTTTGATTTTAATGTTATGCTTCCAATTTTATGTTGTAATCACATTCCTTCAATTGTAAGTTCTTGAATTACCTTAACTTATTTATAAAAGTTCTTCATATTCTCATTTCCTATTCTTTTTATTATCACTCTAATACCGTTTCCTCAAGATTTGAACTTTTTCACACCAAACCTTGTGAGATTATCACACAATGGTGGAGTGATCGTTATTTCATATATATTTTTACTTCTCAAATTCCTCCCTCATGAGTCTACTTCCCACTTCCATTAAAACCATAGGATCAATGGAGGTCTAACCCACTTATGGGTTGATAAAAGGGGGTATAAAGGGGCTGGATTGGATGTTATTTCTCACTCCATTAATGGATAATAACTTATTTTAAATCATATTTTTATTTGATGATTTTAAAACCTCTTTATCCTTATTGAATTTAAGGTTGCACACTTCAAGTGATAATAAAAAACTTTTCCTTAGAGTGCACAAAACTTTGATCCTTCAAGTGTATAGGTGATTAGTATTAGGGTGTGTAGGAACTAAACCAGTAAGTGATGATTTTGTTTGATCTCCTTAAATAAACCCATCTCAAATATAATAAATTGAAATATTTAAAAAAAAAATGCATCCAATCCACCCCTTGTAATAACCTAGGATCAAACCTTATCATAATTTTAATTCACTTAAGACTTTTAGTGTTCACTTAAACCCATATAAAATCAACCCAAAGTTGGCCACTTAATAGCTAAAAATAGTCCAGATAATGTTTGTGTCTGTAGGTTACTTCTTAGGTCTCTGAGGATTCAACAACCCAAGCTAAACTACAAGAGACCGCTTAACCCTAAAATCTTGAGTAAATTTGGGCAAGACCAAGACCCCCTGACTAAGACCATATCTCGGTAGAAGTTTGATTCTCATGTGAGAGCTGTAAGGTTGAAAGTTTCTAGTATTTGGTTCTAGTGTAAGTGGGTGTGTTGTGAGTGAGTTCCCTAGAACCAACTTCTATATGTACTTTGATTGTCATTTATTGTATAAAAATTGATATATACATGTGTTTATATTACCATTATAGTAATGTTTATTCTGCATATACTATTTTTACGGTAATTTCCATGGATTACATATTGTATCAAAAGGTTATAGCAATTCTCAGCTATAATGAGAAACTCGTGATACTATGATAGTAATCTTAAACACATTTCTTATGGTATAGATACATCATACTAATAGTACATAGATGATGTATGAATATCAAGTGTTGGGGACTCATAAGAATTGATATTTATTCTCATAAAGTTTACACATGGTGATCTCAAGTATAGGATATCATGAGGACTTACCCACCAATAGAAATGCCACATATTTCGAGTGTCGTTGGTTGTTATTATCTACAAGAATTTGTATTGGTCTCTTGACTTGAGATCATTATCAATGTGTGCCATTTGGTCACATACTTTGACACAAGATGAAAATCATGGCATCCAAGTTATGGTGAGTTAGCTTTCATGGGGTGTGTTATTAGTGGTATGACATTAGTTGGATGATCAAGACAGGATTTTACGCTTTCGAAAGGAAGTGATATCTCGGGCCCAGTTGATCGAGATGGCAGCACCTTTATTAAACTTATACATGGTGATTAAAGTTAAGTTCTTCTGGTAAGTTCAATGTGTTGGTTCGGAATATACAAAACACACAAGAGGGGGTGAATTGTGTCTTTTCAAAAAATCTTCCACAATTATGAATTTAAACACCCTCTTTTAACTAGTACGAATAAGTAGTGTTTTTACATATTATAAAAAAAATAAGTAGAGAAAAATAGAAATAAAAGACGTAGATGTTTATAGTGGTTCGGGGCACAAATATCTCCTAGTCCTCTCCACCAGAATCTCTCTCTGCTAGCTTGGTGAATTTCACTAGTATGGTCCACTTATCACAAGACTGAAATTCCAACAACTGAGTGCAGGTATTCGACACCTTTACAATTAATACTAAAAACAATGACTTTTGGTTCTAAACAGAGAACCAACTATCCACATCTTAGATAGATAAGATGACACTCCACTTCAACTGAGTATGATCAGTCAAAACTCAAATAAATCAAAAAGAGTTTTGATTTGTTGAAACGGACTGATCTTCACAGTTGCAAAAGCACGCAACTGAAAATTGATGGATTTTATTCTTCAAAAATACAATCTTCAAGATGAAATAAATATGAAGGGATCTAGTTGCACAAGAGATCTTCGATTTTAATAACAGTAACAAAAATAGAGTAGCAACACACTTTTATGATTGAACATGCATGTCACAAAAGTGTAGTCTCCTTCCTGAGTCCTTCGTTCATTGTAGCACTGCGTATATGATCACTAGAAAGATTGAATAATAAATGAAAAAATTATTCACTCACAATCATATAAAGAAAATAATACTCAAAGAAATATATAATGAGCCTCCTGCTTTTAAAATTATAGATCCACAAAAGATGCCTGATAAATCGTAGAAATTCAAAATTGAATTTACCATGGGAGTCGTAACTTCCCTTAAGAATAGGATTAAATTTATCTATTGAATATGGTTATTTGAATCAAATAAAAAGATCTTCAAATAGTCAAAAATGAGCTTTAAAAAATCCTGTAACTTTGTAAAGACCGTTGTAGAAATCATTGAAAATATCACAAAAATAAATCTTCAATGTTGAAAATTAAAACATAGGGTTCCTTCACAAAGCCAAAAAATAATGAACATAGGGTTCAACAACGTAGCATCCATATTCCAAATTTAAGGTTGAAAACGTAGGATTGATCATAAAATTAAGGTTGATGATCCATACATTTCTCTTCATAACATAAGGTTTATTACTTACATAGGGTTCTTTAACCATGCTTTATTTTCTTGCCAAACGTAAGATTCTTCTCAAACGTAAGGTTCTTTTACCATAATTTTCTGATAACGTAAAATTGATTAACCATACATATTGATCTGAATTTGAGGTTGAGAAACCATACTTTTTTCTTCTAGTATAAGGTCGAAGAAAAACATAGGAATCATGATCCATACGCACCATACAAAGCATAGGGTTGATACCATACGTTACGCTAAACCACGTAGGGTATGAAAAATGTTTCCAAAATGCTCAAAAACTTATCCCAAACACATTTAATAAATATTTCTTGTGAATTAAAATCTTGAAAATAATTTCAGAATAAATAAAAAGAATATTAATTCCCTGAAATACACTTAAAGTAAAATCATTAGTAAAACAAACAAGGGTATTTTTGAGCATCAAAATAATTATAAATTATAGAGTATTATTGAGAAAATACATTCCTAATAATATCACCTTTTTTGATGATTATAAAACCCATAAAATTATTAACATAATTTAAAATTTTTCAACCATTTTAAAGAAAATAATTCAATTTTATTGAATTATTTTGATAAAAAATAAATGTTGTGTTTATCCAAATTTCTCCCCCTTTTTGTGATATGAAAAAGAAAGTATAGAGAAAGGATTAAAACAATTTTAATTTTGAAAATAAAATCAAGTGAATGTTAGAATATACTATTTAGATAACAAAGACTAGATTTCTGGTGGTAGACATATACATAAAAGAATATAAAATAAAACACATAAAATAAGAATAAAGATATTTCATTAATAAAAATATGTATAAATATAATATTTTGTTTGACTCAGAAACAAGTTAGCCAACTAATGTGGTTAGGGTAAAAGAGTTTGGTTACGGTTTGGCTCGGTTTCTAGTTCTGTTGGAATTTGATCATCTTGAAACACTTATTTCAGCTCTGTCATCTGAACCCACTACATTTTCATAAGATTATCTCCCAACTTCATAATCAAAATCCTAAAATCTTGACTAACATGTAGATTTTCAACAAGATTAACTTTCAAAAAGTCATGAAAACTTTCCTCTTACTAGATAAACTGGTCTAATTTATCTGTGAATCTATTGAGCAGAAGCTTGATAATGATTTCACCTAAATTCAATCTCTCAATCAGATATCTCTGATTATCCTATAAAACTGATAATGGATCGCTATTGCACTAAAGGTTCTAAAGACAGTCATTCATGTTATCCATAACTGAAGAAATTGCTTGAAATCTATGAATCAGATCTGGAGAGGTATATGGAGTAGAAGCAGAATCACTGGATTGAGAAACACTTCTTTTAATGGACTCAAATTGGATTCCTAAATACCACTTAAAATCTAAAAAATCTATTTTGGAAACAGATTCAGATCTAATTTTTCCAACTTTAGCTAACATCTCTCTCTTCAAAGCATTAAAATCTTTCCTTGAGACTGAATTTTCTTTTAATTCTTCAAGTTGAGTCTGAAGAGACTCAAACTCCAGCCTTGGAGTTGATGAATTTTGAAAATCATTTAATTATTTATTTGAGGCCTCCATCTCCTACCTAAGAACAAAAATTTATTTATGAACTTTATTAAATTTCATCTTAATTTCTTCAACTTGATTAGTTAGGGAATCATATGTCCCTTCGTCTAGATTTTGTGACTGATCAACAAACACAATCGCTAAAGGATTTGAAGCAGGCTTCTCTACTGATTTTTCAACTGATTTTTCACAAGAGAAAGATACATTGTTAAGAACCTCTTTCTCGTCTCCATAAATAGATTCTAGTATCTCAATCAATTGATCAAAAACTAAGAAATCCTAATTCTCAACAACTTCTATAGCCACATTTTCTGATCTAACCATTTGTTTCTCTTCCTAAACAACCACTTCCAAAACGAATTCTTCTTGAACAACCAACTCTTTTTCCTGAACAACTATAGTAGCAGCATCCTGTAAATATCGAACTTAACTCTTAACCTATTGGTCTTCTTCAAGAACTGATTCTTCCAAATGAACTAATCTAGTATCTTCACATGAACCCAACATGGGTTCTTCAATAGGTGTATCTACTCTCTTCCTTGGTTTCATAACCAATTCTTCTAGTATATCTTCTTATTCCTCATCTTCTTCTGCACCATTAAAAATTAAATTTCACTTTATTGATTTAGAAATTCCTTCATCTCTATATTCTCTAATCCCTTCATTTCCAACATCACTTTTCTACCCCTTAGTAAATGATCCTGACTTTTTTTGGTCATCTGCACCAATTGGCATAAGCTTTCCTTTCATTATACTCCAGTAAAAACCAAATTTTCTAAGAGTAACAGAATTTAATACATTATTGTGATGACATTTAACTCTTGAACTGAACACATGAACTATGTTATTTCTAAACAAAATTCAATAAAGTATCCTTCCACAAGGATAAAAAGAAATATGAGCCACTTCTTGACAACAATAGCTCAAATACCTCGATATATACCTTGGAAAATTCAACTTGATTTGTAACACCCCAATAATTTAAAAATAGATTTATTATAGAATGCATGGATCACTAAGTCTCTATAAACACCACTTTTTTAAAGCCTAGCCAAGTAAACATAATCTTTTCACTTCTGTGATGTAAATTTCAAAAATCTGACATACACGGTTGCGATAAGTAAGTTATTTGGAGTCTGATAAGAAAAACTTAATTTTTGGTGAATAGTAACCTACCCAAGTGAATAGTAACATACCCTTATGAATAGTGACATACCCTAATGAATATTAACCTTACATATTATATTATATAAATAATATTCAAGTTGGATTATGATATACCAATGTTTTGGAATAAGTAAATAAATGTTTTAAAACTGTTTTTTTTAGAAAAAATTGTGATTTAAATTAAATATTAAATTAATCATATTTAGAAAATTATTTTTGAAAAATGGAATTCATTTTTGGATTCTACGCAGAAAAAAATAGTTGGGGTGAATTTTTGGGATTTTTTTGAAATACTTGAATTTTTTATGAATAGTGAAATGCCATAATTTACAAAATAAGCTAAATACACTAATTATAGAGTCATGTATGATTTTATGATGATGTAAGACCAATTTATTTGGATTCACATGATAAAATTACTATTCTTGGTCATGTAATACTCACTATTCCTTTTCTTGTGGATAAATAATAAATTAATGAATATAAAATTGAGAAATCCCCTCTCCCGTCCACTATAAAAACTCACCATCACTCCCCCTTCTCTTCACTCCTCTCAAGCCTTGTGCCATCTCCAAATTCTGTCCAAATATCCTCCCAACCTCCTCTCCCATGTCTAACAAGACTTGGTCTCATAAAAAGACCAAAACCTTTCCCTTAAAGAGGCTCTCAAGGAAGTTTGGTTCAAGAGGTAAATTCCTCTTTTCAATTCTTTGTCTTTCCTTTCAAGTTCATTTGTTTTATTTTTCTATTATTACCTATCCTTATAAAAATGTTGTGATGACTCCAGTAACTTACATGTAATTTAATTATGTTATTATAGTGGAATAATTTATCATCATCTCTTCATTTTACCTTCTTTTATACTAGTAGTAAGAACACCATCTAAGATGTGTCAATTTTCCACATTCAAGGACGATGGGCTTTCGATTTCTATCATCATTCTCAATTCTGGTCATGAAACCATTCTTTTTATGGTTTAAACAGATTATTATATATGTAATATACCATATTTAAGGTTCTGTAATACCTTTTTACAAATTTTATTAAATTATAAAGAAAAATGAGTTCATTGTAATCAAAACCCACAAATTAACCGAAACAGTTATCATTAAAGTTCTATATAATAATTCATCCTCATGCCATGTAACCAAGTTATATAAATGATCAATAACACTTATGGATGTTCATAAATAATATGTAATTTTAATTCAGTATATTTACATCCATTCCACATGAACTCCCTTACTAAAGAACAACTGAACCGTTTATGAAAATCAAGAAAACAAACACTCCGGGCGACGGAATTAGATATTATAACTTATCAATAAGGACATAAATAAACTAAACAGAATTATGATAAACTAAATACATGTCTAATAGGTTATGAAATAATTTATTAATAAGTCTAATTTCATATTCCAGGACCTTAATTTCAATAGGGGACACATTCGGATTTAAGGTAAGGGATATCTTAACTCAATTTCCATTCGTTGAGTTAAACATCAATGTAATTGGTTTTATATTTTACCAGAATATGTGTGAATGACCTATGATTGTTTTATTCTATATATCCAATTTTATTTTGTGGGTTTATGTTCCTCACACATAATTATGTCATTGATTTTTCCTCAATCTAATGATATATTCTTGGTAAGGGGTTTCTTCATCTCACTTCTATTTTTGTGAGATTTTTTATATTCACTACTATTACTTATGTATGTTGTATGTATATTTCCCATTTATGTTTCATATCATGAATATCTTTATTATCATGGTAATAAATTTATCATTTTATTATTCTTAATTTTGGGGCATTTGAATTGATTGATTACAAAGTGATGGAGGTTTTCAACCCAAAACACCATTTTTCATTCGGGTTTCTCTTATTCTATATTCACCTAAATGAAATTATTATTTATTATTATTTAATCCTAATAAATTATGTGTGAGTGTCCTATATATGTGTACCAATCATAATCCTTATTTATTTTATGGGATGTTACTTGTTTAAAATAATCTTTCAAAAATTCTTATGAAATTCAAGATTGATTCAAGGAACTTCTAAAATTCTTATATATTTTGATGTTCACTCTATAATCTATTTTAATCCATGTTTATATTTTTAAATAACAAATTTTAAATTCTATTTTGGTTCATTTATGGTTTTATGAAATAAAACATTCCTTTTCACTTTAAAATCTCTTTAATGGATTCTTTAAACTACCCTAAAATGTTTTAATTCTAAAGCTTCTTTAAAATCACTTTTTACATGATTTAACTTCAGTGGGACATCATTTATGCCTCAAATATAATCTCAATGTCCTTACCTTTTCTTTTCTGGTATATACATGTTTACAACTATATTTATGGAAAATACAAATGATTTACCAAAAGAACTATTCTTTCCAAAGTAAAATGGATTTTTCTCTTCACACTTTAACTTTTTGAGATATATGCCTTGTTCACCACTTATTTATTTCTTGTGGTGTATGTACTTCCATTTGGTATATCATATTGAGAGTCTCCTTGTTCTCATGATATTCTAAGGGATTATTATTTAAATGTTTCAAGGTGGTATGGGACACTTTGTAATGTTTAAGGATTATTTCCTCAAGAATTTTTTGATGATCTCATTGACAAGTATCTTTATTTATGTTAACATCCTTTGATGAATTAGTATCCTCAAATATATATGAATATTGATAAGGCATATTATACTTGTATTGAATCTATTTATAAAGAATTATTTGGACATGAAGCTGTGGGTGGGGGTCACTATTTCCCTTTGATGCATCGATAGGTCTCATGAGACAAATATGTTGGTGACAAACCCTTCGAGTTTGTTTCCAAAAATCAGACAGGTTTATACCCACAGACTTAAACCATTTCGACGGTATTGTGGTATCATGTTCCAGATACATGATTTCCAATTAAAAAGCATTATCTTTGTTCATTTTTAGTTATTACTATCCATGAGGTTTTCACTATAACAAAACCTATGAATGTAGTTTCATTATCAGTTTATTAAAAGAATGTGTTCTTCATTTATTCACCATGCCATATTGAATATGCCTAATTGTTTATGATTCGGTTATTATTGATTCATGCTTCCTATATTTTTAACCATTACTAATCATTTGATCTCACCCCTTTCATTTGTTTACCTTCAATAGGTTATGAATAGGAGACCATTTATAGAGTTCTCATGGATGCAGTATTTTAGTTTTTGTTATGTGTTGCTTTTTGTTACCTTTCCCAATGTAATACGAGAAAAATATATGTATCCAGTTTCTTAAATACTAGTAAACTAATCATTCCTTTGGGATTTGTTTCCTTGTAATCATGCAAAATTAATTAGTAATGCACTGACTCCAGTCTAGAGGGTTTGGGGTGTTACAATTGGTATCAGAGGAAGTTTAGTAGAAACCTTGGGAACTAGATTTAGAAAACAGAGGTTAGGGAACAAAGCCCTAAGATGGTATTTGAGTATAACCAAACAAGAACATCCTATAATTTTGGTAAGTAATATATTAGGTTAGTATTCCTAGAAAATACATCCTTGTCTGGATACAAACAAGTAAAGGTGGCTCTGGCATAGATATACCTAGGAGTGAAAACTCCGACAAGGAGTTTTGGGCTTGACCCGGAGTATCCTATTACACGACAACAGGCCTTGCTAAACTCTTGGTTTGACACTCCTGGGAGATATGCTTAGGATAATTCACATTTTATTTATCCACCATTATGAAGGATGTATGCCCCAAAGTGACCAAAGAATATGGTTCTAGGATTTATGATGTTTAAATTTATGCTATGTGATATACCATCTTTAGAGTTATATAGAGTTCATAATTTTATAAGATAATATATAATATGGAATTGATTAGATATGAAACCTAGAAGAAGGAATGAGAACCTCACCAATGCATGGGATGCAAAGATTAAGAAGGATCATATCTCTAATGTTCTTAAGCCATCTTTTCAAAGGAATATTATCTCCCATGTATCCTCATTATATGATGAAATAATATCAAGTTTTAACAAGGTATGTAATGACTTCTCTAAGTCTTATGGATTTGGAGGGAAGAAAAAGAAGGAGAGGATGGTAGAGAAATGTGGGGTTAAAGGGAATAAGGGAAAAAAGTTTTTTCCAACATGTGAAAATTGTAGAAAGAATCGCCATGGTAAATGCTTGAAGGGAATGGGAGTTTGTTATAACTACGGAGAAAAAGGACACTAAGTTCATGATTGCAAGGGTAATAAAATGGTTTCCAATGTACAATTATTAAATTTCAAGGAGATGGGACACTATGCGAACCAATGTCCCAACCGTCAAAGGAATATAACCCAAATGATGATTTTGGATAATGAGAAAGCTATGATGCTACCGCAGATGAAGTAGAATGATTAATATTACTATTAAAGAATCTTTCCATTTGTATATTTTGCTTTTAATGTACTGGTTGTATGAATTATGAGATATATAAGGATTTTACTGCAATACTCTTTCATTAAGGATTTGAGGTCATATGATGAATGGTACAAAGGAAAAGTGATTCAGTGGAAAGTTAAATTTTTAGGAAAAAACATATGATTGGGGGAAAGACAACCCTTAATATATATCTGATGTTGAGATAATGATGAAGAAATTATTGATTCGGATAAGTATTGACTACCTTGGAACTGATTATTGACATTTCGAGAATTGTTCCATGCTATCATCAATGAAGTTTAAAAAACTTTTGGATTTAAGGAATACATCCAATAACATGTATCTTACTTAAGGAATATGGAAGAATTAATGTTTCCAATATGGTTTTTACGGTAATTCAAATTGTTACGATATTTCAAGAGGATACATGATAAATTTATTCACATGTTTGGAATGTGAATTTTAGAGCTACTTATTTTTTATTAAGGGTTAATGATAAGTTCATACTGAAAATTTAGAGGACTTCACCATAATGTGTTGAATCATTATATTTTGTAATTTTCTTAACCATTTATGAAATGGTTTAAGTTGATCATTTTATGAGATTTTAGAATTTAATTTATTGCTTCACCAAATGGCGTAACCCGTGCTATGTGATGAGGTATAGATAGTTAAACTACAATAAAAGGATGAGTTTATGTATATTTATACTCTTATAGAGTGGAATAATTTCTCGACTCAAGGAAAATATCCTTAAATAAAAAATTTTCCTATTATCATAATCAATGATAATGAATTTTTTTTATTTTATAGTTTTGTAGTAGTCAACATTCATCTGAACATGTCCTCTATCATGTTCCATCATAACTTCATTGTTAGATTTTTTCTTCCATGTCCAGATTTTTTTCTTCCAACTAATGTAACCTCATTAGAAAGCATACTTTTTGGGGTGACCACCACATCTCCATTAACTTTTTTTTAGGATGATATTTTTTTTAACCTTATTTCTGATGTGGGTTTCCATAAGAGAATTCTCAAGTATCAACCATTAACTCTCGAAGTTCAATTTCAAATTTTGAGGATGAAATTTTTGTAAGGAGGGGATAATGTAACACCCCAAGAATTTATAAATAGATTTATAATAGAATGCATGGATCACTGCGTCTCTACAAACACCAATTTTTTATTGCCTAGCCAAGTAAACATAATTTTGTCACTTCTGCGATGTGAATTTCAAAAATCTAACATACACGGTTGCGATAGGTAAGTTATTTGGAGTCTGATAAGAAAAACTTATTTTTTAGTGAATAGTAACCTACCCTTATAAACAGTAACAAACCCTTATGAATAGTGATATACCCTATTAAATAGCAACTTTAACTATGATAGTATATAAATAATATTCAAGTTGGAGTATGATATTCCTATGTTTTGGAATAAGTAAATAAATGTTTTAAAACTATTTTTTTAGAATAAATTATGACTTTAATTAAATATTAAATTAATCATATTTAGAATTTTTTTTGAAAAATGGACTTTATTTTTGGATTCTACACATCAAAAAAATAGTTGGGGTGAATTTTTGGGATTTTTTGAAAAACTTGAATTTTTTATTAATAGTGAAATACTATAATTTACAAAATAAGCTAAATACACTAACTATAGAGTCATGTATGATGTTTTGATGATGTAAGAAAAATTTATTATAATTCACATGATAAAATTACTATTCTTGTTCATGGAAGAATCACTATTCCTTGTCTTGTGGATAAATAATAATTTAATGAATATAAAATTGAGAAATCCCCTCTCCCCTCCACTATAAAAACCCCCCATCACTCCCTCGTCTCCTCACTCCTCTAAAGACTTTTTCCTTCTCCAAATTCTATCTAAATATCCTTCCAACCTCCTCTCCCACGTCCAGCATGCCTTGGTCTCATAAAAAGACCAAAACCTCCCGCTTAAAGAGGCTCTCAAGGAAGTTTGGTTCAAGAGGTAAATTCCTCTTTTCAATTCTTTGTCTTTCCTTTCAAGTTCATTTGTTTTATTTTTCTATTATTACCTATCATTATCCAAATGTTGTGATGAATCCAGTAACTTAAATTTAATGGAATTTTCTCATGATAATGTAATATGTTATCGTCATCTCTTTCTTTTACCTTCTTTTATATTAGTAGCAAGAACACCATCTGAGATGTGTCAATTTTCCACATTCAAGGACAATGGGATTTCGATTTCTATTATCATTCTCAATTATGGTCATGAAACCAATATTGTTATGGTTGAACCAGATTATTATATATGAAACATACCCTATTTAAGGTTTTGTAATCTCTTTTTACAAATGGTATTAAGTTATAAAGAAAAATGAGTTTGTTGTAATCAAAACCCACAAATTAACCGAAATAGTTATAATTAAAGTTCTATATAATAACTCATCCTCATTCCATGTAACCAAGTTATATAAATGATCATTAATACTTATGGATGTTCATAAATAATATGTAATTTCAATTCTTTATATTTTCATCCATTCCACATTAACTCCGTTACTTAAGAACAAGTGAACCGTTTATGAAAATCAATAAAGCAAACACTCTAGAGCGACCGAATTTGATATTATAACTTATCAATAAGGACATAAATAAACTAAAAATAATTATGATAAACTAAATAAAATTCTAATAGGTTCTGAAATAATTTATTAATAAGTCTAATTTCATATTCTAGGACCTTAATTTCAAGAGGGGAACACATTCAGATTTAAAGTAAGGCATATCTTAACTCAATTTTCATTCGTTGAGTTAAAAATCAATGTCATTGGTTTTGTATTTTTCCAGAATATGTTTGAATGACCTATGATTGTTTTATTCTGTATATCCACTTTTATTGGGTGGTTTTGTGTTCATAACACATAATTATGTCATTTATTTTTCCTCAATCTAATGATACATTCTTGGTAAGGGGTTTCTTCATCTCACTTCCATTTTTGTGAGATTTTATGTATTCACTACTATTACTTGTGTATGTTGTATGTATACTATCCATTGATGTTTCATATCATGAATATCTTTATTATCATGGTATTAAATTTATCATTTTATGATTCTTAATTTTTTTGCATTCGAATCAATTTTTTACAAAGTGATGGAGGTTTTCCACCCAAACTTCCATTTTTCATTCGGGTTGCTCTTATTATATATTCACCTCAATAAAATTATTATTTATTTTTATTTAATCCTCATAAATTTTGTGTGAATGTCCTATATATGTGTACCAATCAAAATCCTTCTTTATTTTGTGGGATGTTACTTGTTTAAAATAATCTTTCAAAAAGTCTTCTGAAATGCAAGCTTGATTTAAGGAACTTCTAAAATTCTTACCTATTTTAATGTTCACTCTATAATATATTTTAATCCATGTTTATCTTTTTAAATCACACATTTTAAATTATATTTTGGTTCATTCATGGTTTTATGAAATTAAACATGCCTTTTCACTTTAAAATATCTTTAATGAATTCTTTAAACCGCCTTAAAATGTTTTAATTCTAAAGCTTCTTTAAATAACATTTTACATCATTTCACTTCAATGGGACATCATTTATTCCTCAAATGTATTATCAATGTCCTTACCTTTTATTTTATGGGATATATATGTTTAAAACCATATTTATTTAAAATAAAAATAATTTACCAAAGAACTCTTCTTTCCAAAGTAAAATGGATTTTTCTCCTCACACTTTAAATTTTTGAGATATATTCCTTGTTCACCACTTATTTATTTCTTGTGGCTAATATACTGCCATTTGTTATATTATATCAAGAGTCTCCTTATTCTCATGATATTCTAAGGGATTATGATTTGAATGTTTCAAGGTGGTATAGGAAACTTTGGAATGTTTAAGGATTATTTCCACGAGAATTTTTTGATGATCTCATTTAGAAGTATCATTATTTATGTCAACATCCTTTAATGAATTTGTATCCTAAAATATATACGGATATTGAGAAGTCATATTGTAATTGTATTAAATCTATGTGTAAATAATTCTTTGGACATGAAGTGGTGTGTGGGGCCCGCTATAGCCCCTCGATGCATCGATAGGTCTCTTGAGACAAATTAATTTGTGACAAACCCTTCGAGTTTGTTTCCTTCAATTGAAAGTTCTTTAATAACCTTAGCTTATTTATAAAAGTTATTCATATTATCATTTATTATTCTTCTTCTTATCACTTTGATACTTTTTCCTCAAGGTGTGAACTTTTTCACACCAAACCTTGTGAGATTATCACACAACGGTGGAGTGATCGTTATTTCATTTTTTTTACTTCTCCAATTCCTCCCTCATGAGTCTACTTCCCGCTTCCATTGAAACCATAGCATCAATAGAGGGATAACCCACTTATGGGTTGATCCAAGGGATTATAAAGGGGCTGGATTGGATGTTATTTCTCACTCCATTAATGGCTAATCACTTCTTTTAAATGAGATTTTTATTTGTTGATTTTAAAACCTCTTCATCCTTATTGAATTTAAGGTCACACACTTCAAGTTCTAATACAAACATTTACCTTGGATTGCTCAAAACTTTGATCCTTCAAGTGTATATGTTATTATTATTAGGGTGTGTAGGCATTAAACTAGTAAGTGATGATTTTTTTTGATCTCCTTAAATGAACCCATCTCAAATATAATAAATTGAAATATTTAAATAAAATAATGCATCCAATATACCCCTTGTAATAACCTAGGATCAACCCTTATCATAATTTGAATTCACTTAAGACTTTTAGTGTTCACTTAAATCCATCTAAAATCAAAAAAAATTGGCCACTTAATAGATAAAAACAGTCCATATAATGTACTTGTTTGTAGTTACTTCTTAGGTCTATGAGGATTTGACAACCCAAGCTAAACTACAAGCGAGCTCTTAACCCTAAAATCTTGGGTAAGTTTGGGCGAGACCAAATTTTGGCATCATTGTTGGGGACCCAATTAATTCATCTCAAAACCCATTCTATTTTCCCTCATTTCTTCTATTCTCATCCAAATTCTCTTATCTTTTCCCTTTCTCATTTTTTTTATTTTGGTGAATGTCCGCCTACACCTATAACCAATCAAACCGTCTAGTTATGGTGGATAGTCCTGGGGTTGGGGAGTCAAGTACACCATGGTAACTCTTTAAATTAGATCCAAACCTTCCTAATACCCTAGATTCAAAAATTAATCCCATTTAAATGGAATTTATTAGAAGAAACCAACTCATAAACCTGGGTGGGAACCAAAATGGAAATCCAAATGAGGCAGCCCCAAACTTGGGGAATGCAGTTGATCAAACCATGAATGACTTTTTCACTCCTACCTGGACCAATTCCCTCTCATTCATTAGACATAACTCCCTAGAAGATTCCAACTACATCTTTAAACCCCATGTCCTAAACCATCTTCCCACACCCCATGGAATGGAGTCCAAGATTCCCTACCTTCACGTTAAGGAGTTCAATGACATTGTAGAAACCATGTGTCCCCCACATTAACTAGAATCAGCTCAGATGAGGCTATTTCATTTTTCTTTAAAGGACCCAACTAGAAATTAGATAAACAATTTGAGACCATAATTCATCAACTCTTGGGACTAATTTCAAAGATAATTCTACAAAAAATAATTTTCCCACCACAAAACAATTTCACTTAAAAATAGCATCCAAAAAAATTTGAAAAAGAGGGAGAGTCATTTATGAAACATGGGAAAGGTTCAAGGACACACTCATCATGTTACCTCGCCATAGATTTTCAATCCTAGAACAAGTTCTAATTTTATATGAAGTCTTGGTTCTGGGGAACAAACAATTAAGTGACATGATGTGTAATGGAACTTTTAAAAAGAAAGCCCCAAATAATGCTTACGAGTATCTGGAAAGCCTTGCTAAACAAAACCAAACATGGGGAACTTCACCTTATTCTGAAAATATAGACAGAACTACTCGAATTCATACACTTAGAGGATAGGAAAGCCTTAGGTCTAAACTCACAGCACTCTCTAGGAAGGTTTAAGAGATAGACCTTAGGAAATTCTATGAAATCCAAACTATAGACCATGTTTCCAAAATTTGTGACAAACATGACCATAATATAGACAACTGCCCAACCATTCCATACATCAAGGATGTTCTTTTGGGTGGACCCCCAGCGGAATTAAATTCTTTGAACTTTCAAAAGCCTCAACACCAAAACAACTTCAACCCAAGGTATAATGACCACCCAGGCTTCCGTTAGAAAGATAACCAACAACCTAGCCAACCATAGGGACAAAATCCTTACCCCCATCAGAACTACTAAACCCATAAATACTTCCAAACCCAACCTATCCAATACCAACAGCCACCAGTCCATTTTCAACAAACTATCCCACCCCCAAAATATTCCCCTGGGATAAACCAATATTCTTAAGCACCAACCCAAACTATTCCACAAAGCCTACTAGAACAACTACGCAAACAAATGGAAAGGATAAACTCGAAAGTATCTTCCCTTAAACAAGAACTTCAAACCATCAAAACTGGAAAGGCACCCATGCCTAATCAGGTGATTCCATCTTCAAATTTAAGGGGAGAGTCAAGTTGAACTCAAACAACTCATGAACAAATAAAGGTTGTGACTATTTTAAGAAGTGGTAAATCAATTTAGAAACCTAAAAAAATACGTCAAAAACCATGTGAAGATTCAAACTCTAAATAAAATTCAAATGAACCACAAGATCAAAATGAGGAAACTGATAACAATGTGAAAGAAACAACTCTTCAACAAACAACCCCACAACCTCCACCATTTTCTCAATGCATGAGGGGGGAAACCAAGCCTGAATTGAGTGAAAAATTGAGGGAAATCTTCTCAAAAGTCAAGTTGAACATTCCCCTTCTTGATGCAATCCAAACCATACCTGCCTACTCAAAGTACCTTAAGGAATTTTGCACTTTTAAAATAAAATTTTCACATAAAAACCAAGTTCTTTTGGCTAATAATGTGAGTACCACCATTCAAGGGACCATTCCTCCTAAGTTGAAAGACCCGGGTTGCCCTTAAATCAATGTTGAACTAGGAGAGATAAAAGTTTTCAAGGCCTTGTGTGACCTAGGTTCTAGTGTCACTCTCATAACCTATGTTGTGTACTTCTAGTTAGGCTTAGAAGAGATTCAAACCACATCTATCACACTTCAACTTGCTGATCGTAGCATTAGGGTTCCAAAGGGTATTTTAAAGGACATTCTGGTAAAGGTTGAAAACTCCATCTACCCTACTGACTTCATTGTCCTTGACAACCATCCAAAATTAGGAAATAAGGAACAAAACCCAATCATACTTGTTCATCCTTTCCTTGCAACAATCAACTCTATTATCCGAGTTCGAAACAGGAACATGACCATCACCTTTGGAAGCATGAGTATAGACTTGAACATCTATAATACAAGCTCACAAATAGGGGATGACGAGGACATTCATAAAGTAAACATGATTGGAATAATTGATAATGAATCCATAGAACATCAAGGAATATTTGATGGATGTTTAAGTTATGATGATATTGATTTACTTTGTTCACATAAAGGAATTTTATCTCCTTGGATTGAATCATTTTCAAATTTCTCTTATGATGAAGTCTTAGGTACAACAATTAGTGAAACCTTTCAGGAAACCACTTTCATGGAGACCACTCCAACTTCCTTCCCTAAATTTTATCAAGCCAGTCTAGTAATTGAAACTTTTACATATGGGGAATCAATCCTATCTAATACTCTAGGAAACAAAATTGATCTTGATCCAATGTCCCAATCTTCTGCTAAAATTATGAACCAACCTGATATTGAATTGAATGAACTTCCCTCTACACTCAATTATGCCTTACTAGGGGACAATCAAACACATCCTATTGTAATTTCTTCTTCTATTGAATCCAATCATGAGAGGATGCTTCTAGATGTCCTTAGAAAACATAATAAAGCCATTGGTTGGACCCTTTATGTTATTCCTGGGATTATCCCACTAAACGGGACTCATAGGATTGTTCTAGAATCTGATTCAATGCCATGTCATGAACCTCAATGGAGACTCAATCCTAATCTCATGTAAGTAGTAGGGAAGGAACTTTTGAAATTGTTAAAAGTTGGTATCATCTATCCCATAGCTAAGAGTGAGTGGGTGAGCCCAATCCAAGTGGTTCCCATGAAGGCAGAAATCAAAATGATAAGCAATAAGGATAGAGAGATTCTTCCAAAAAGGGTTAGTAGTGGTTGGAGAGTCTGCATCAACTATAGGAAGCTAAAATCATTTACCAAGAAGGACTATTTCCCCTTACCATTCATTGACCAAGTCCTTGAGAGAGTCACAGGTCACGCCTTCTAATGTTTCTTAGATGGGTACTTAGGGTATAATAAAATTGAGGTCTCCCTTTATGATCAAGGGAAGTCTACATTCACATGTCCATTTGGCACCTTTGCTTTCAAACGCATGCCCTTAGGGTTATGAAATTCCCCTAGAACCTTCCAGCGGTGCATGATGGGAATATTCTCAGAAATGGTAGGGGGTTTTCTAGAGGTCTTCATGGATGACTTCTCTGTGTTTGGGGATACATTTGAGGGATGTCTGAGGAATGTGGAGAGAGTCTTGTCAATATGTGAATAAAATAATCTAGTCCTAAACTAGGAAAAATTCCATTTTGTGGTTAAAGAGGGACTAGTTCTAGGCCATCTGGTCTCAGGTACGGTGATTGAAGTTGATAAAGAAAAGGTTGACATAATTCATCACCTTCCATCACCCAGAACTGTTAAGGAAGTGAGCTCTTTCCTAGGACATGCTGGTTTCTATAGAAGATTCATCAAAGACTTTAGTTCAATATCCCACTCCCTTTATGCTCTCCTAGTAAAGGATGCTCCATTTTTTTGGACAGAAAGCTGTCAGGGTTCATTCTCAACCCTCAAATACTCTTTCACCTCTCCACCCATTATGAAATCTCCAAATTAGAACCTTCCTTTCGAACTTATGTGGGATTCCAGTAACTTTGTTGTAGGAGATGTGTTAGGACAACATTGTGATAAAACTCCTTATGTCATTGCCTATGCAATAAAAACCTTAAATGATTCCCAAATCAACTACACCACCACTGAAAAGGAGTTACTTGCTATTGTGTTTACCTTAGAGAAGTTTAGATCCTACCTCTTAGGATCCCCCATCACTGTGTTCACTGACCATTTTTCACTGAAATACCTCTTCAAAAAACAAGATGCCAAGTCTATACTGATTAGGTGGGTCCTTCTCTTACAAGAATTTGACTTCACAATCAAGGATAAAAAGGGTGTTGAAAATTTTTTAGTTGATCACCTCTATAGGATGGAATTCAAAGACAACTCAACTTACCTTTATGTGTCTGATTCATTCCCTGATTAACACCTATACTATGTGAGTGACTGCCCTTGGTATGCTGACATAGCTAACTTCCTAGTTACAAGAGTCATTACAAAATTCTTAGGGGATCAAGATCGAAGGAAATTCCTTTTTGATGTTAGGCACTATTTGTTTGATGATACATACCTCTATAAGTTCTACCTTGAACAAGTCATTAGGAGGTGTGTCCCAGAATCTTAACAAGAGTACATCCTTAAATTTTGTCATAGTGAGGCATGTGGAGGACACTTTTCCTCTAAAAAAAACTTCTGCTAAGGTTCTTCAGTGTGGTCTCTTCTGGCCCACCCTCTCAAGGGACTCCTACACATTTTTTCAAAGCTATCCTAGGTGTCAAAAAGTAGGGTCCTTCACCAAAAGGGATCAAATTCCACTCACTCCCATCTTAGTAATTGAAATATTTGACTACTGGGGAATCGATTTCATGGGTCCCTTCCCAAACTCTAGGGGATATCTGTACATCCTTTTAGTTTTCAATTATGTCTCAAAATGGGTTGAGGCCATTCCTAAAAAATCTAATGATCATAAAACTATGATTGGATTTCTCAAGGAAAACATCCTCTCTAGATTTGGAATTCCTAGGGCTATCATTACTGATTGTGAAAATCATTTTTTCAATCGTCCATTCTCGGCACTCATGGAAAAGTATGTAATTTCTCACAAAGTATCCACTGCTTACCACCCATAGACCAATGGTTAAGCTGATTTAGACAATTGAGAAATCAAACAAATTCTTGAGAAAAATATTAATCCATCTAGGAAATATTAGTCGAGAAAACTTTTAGATTCTCTTTGGGCCTATCGAACCACATATAAAACCATTTTAGGAATGTCCCCATATAGGTTGGTTTATGGTAAATCATGCCATTTTCCAGTGGAGATTGAATATAACACTTTTTGGGAAATTAAGAAAATGAATTATGACCTCTCATTGGCTGAAACAAAAATGAAATTATATCTCAATAAACATGAGAAACTTAGGATAGAGGCTTATGAAAATTCAAGGATCAATAAAGCTAAAGTACAAGCCTACCAATCTCAAAATCTTAAAAATAAACACATTGTACCGGGTAAACCTATTCTTTTGTATAGTTCTAAATTTCATTTACACCTAGGAAATTTGAGGTCTAGATGGTCAGATCCCTACATAGTGCATAAGGTGTACCCCCATGGGGCTGTAGAAATTCAAGATCCCACCAATGGTCAAACCTATAAAGTTAATGGTCAAAGAGTCAAACCATTCATTGAACCATTCCAAAAAAATAGATTTGATGAAAACTTGTGTGAACTAACCTTATATGAGGAAAATGATTAAATAATTAAGGGTTTAAGTCGAGCTAATGACGTTAAATAAAGCATTCCATGGGAGGCAACTCATGGTTTTCAAGTTTCTAATCATTTTGTTGTTTTAATCAACTTTATATTTTAAATAGGATTAATGAATCCTTTTGATATTTTAAAAAAATAGACTTTTTACATATTATTCTATTATGAGTATGGATAGGTATGAAAGGGGAAGGCCATATTCATCTGTCTCACATGGTGTGATCCTTGAGTAATACCATACCCAGAAATTTAAAAAGAAGACAATGTATCATCAGTTTATTTTATTTTTTATGTGTTTGTAGGTTAAAATAAAAAATTATAATAATAATAATAAAATTAAAAGGCCACATCGTAGTTCGTGGGGAAAACCCCGTCACAACCGGAAAAGCCATGGGGACTCGAACCCGAGACCCAAGGGAGATAGGGGTGTGTGCTAACCACTGACCTAAGGATTATAATGCTTCTTTATTCTATAATTTCTATATATATACTTATCTTTTAATTTTTTTATTATATGAAAAAATATATATATCTATATATATATAGTTTTTTTCACTAGGGAATTCTCAGAGTGACATGGAGATCAAGGGATTAAAAAGGAGCAGCAAGAATTTCAACTTCAACCACTAGGTGACTTCATTCCATGATCCTCATTGTCAATTTCCTTTTTGAACTCCCATTATCTACCTCTACCCCGTTTTAAATTTTATTTTCTTTAAACACTAGGGACAATGTTATTTTAATTTGGGGGGGAGATAAAAAAAATAAAAAAAATGTTTTTATGTAAAAAATGAATGATTTGAAAAAAAAAGTGTGCCTTAATGGAAGGAAAAAATTATTTAACCTTAAACATGATAATAGACATTGTACAATTTGAAACTGAATATCAAATAATTTATCATGCCCTAATTTTGATTTTAATCCATGTATATTTCATGAGCATAGATTTTGGATAGTGTGGCTGTTAGATGTGATATTTCATTGTTTATATTTTCATCCAAATAAAAAAAGAATCACAATGCACGTACTTTGGATAGTGGGGTATTAGTTTGAGTTCATGGGGTCCCCCAAATAAATATCATAGGTTTGGTGATCATTTTAGTTTTAATATGAGTATTCAAAATAATAATAAATGTGCGTGTATAGCAATGAAATGACCTAATGCGTGGATTTTGGCACTTGGGGATCGTGACTCCATAGTTGTCTAGCCCAGAGTTAGTAATTTCATCTCTATTTATGGTAATTTGACTTTTTTTGACTAATTTAACTTGAAATTATGCCCGAGTATGTGGGCTTCACTTGGTTCCCTAAGGTCTTTGAGCCTGGGAGTCATCGGAAAAGTCTCGCTACAGGGGTTGACTCTTTTGAGTGCAATTTAAATTACCAAGGAAAATTGCAAAAAATACAATAAAAAATACAATAAAAAATTTGAATACTCATCTTAATATTGAAATGTGATTCCACCTAGAGCTTCCATTCTTTCCCCCTTGAATAAAGATGAACACCCATGTCTAATGCGATGCACAACACATCATCACTCTTAATTGATATTGGATGAAATATGGAAATGAATTTGAACAAAGGAATGGGATTGGGATTGGGACCTTCTTATGAAACTATATTGTATTAAAATATTTTTATGGGTTTCATGATTGTTTGGTATAAGGGTTTTTAGTGATCATTGTGTATTAAAATGTTTTTGGAAAAGGGAATTCAAATTTCATATTGATGATATATGTTTTTCTCGGGACTAGAAAATCTCAAGTTTGGGGTGTTATTAGCCAATAAAAATACATATTTTAGTTAAATTTTAATGGTAGTAAATGTTAATTTTTTATCTTATGGGACTGAGTTAGTGTATTTTAATTTTGAACATCCATTCTCATCATTTGTGCACTTCATGCCTAATGTACACCAATTCAGGCCTAATGATTCACCTCATTTTAAGGAATGTAATTATCCATATTTTAATTTTATATCTTTTGAAATGGATATAAACATAAATATGAACATTTTTCATTCTGGGGTCAATGGAGTATTCATAAAGGATGATGGGTATATTTGGCTATGAAAGGAAACAATTCTGGAGAAGGCAGATTGGACACCATCCCACTGATGAGAATGTGGGGACCACAATATAGATTCACTGAAGCCAAAATTTCGTTTGATGATAGAATAAATATATAGAAACATATAATTTTTTAGGAGACAGTGCTAATTCAGCCTCCATTGTGGTTATTCAGCCGTCCCAAGTTAGAGATAAAATTTTGGGCCAGATTATGCGGCCCAGAAACATATCCCACCAATTTAATCATATCTCGCCAACCAAAAATTAATTTGTGCTGAAATTTTATAGAGATCTATGAGACATCTAGAGATTTACTTTTTTATTATATGGTCCACTATAATTCAGCCATATAGAAGGCCATATAGGTGCGTCTGTTCGGTGGATGTAAGTTGGATGCCACTTCAAGTCAAGGATAAAAAAGTTCCACCACTCTAGGCCTACCATAATCAAGTGGGATGCTTTTTACTATTGGAGGCTCGACCCAAGGCTCCAAAAATTCCTATTTAAGGCAGTGGTGGTAGAGGATTTTATCATCTTTGAGCTTCATTTCATTTTAATGTTATGCTGCCAATTTGATGTTGTAATCACATTCCTTCAATTGTAAGTTCTTGAATTACCTTAGATTCTTTATAAAAGTTCTTCATATTCTCATTTCATATTCTTCTTATTATCACTTTGATACCATTTCCTCAAGTTTTGAACTTGTTCACACCAAACCTTGTGAGATTATTACACAATGGTGGAGTGATCATTATTTCATATATTTTTTTACTTCTCCAATTCCTCCCTCATTAGTCTACTTCCCACTTCCATTGAAACTATAGGATAAATGGACGGCTAACCCACTTATGGGTTGATCAAAGGGGGTAGAAAGGGGCTGGATTGGATGTTATTTCTCACTCCATTAGTGGCTAGTAACTTATTTTAAATGAGATTTTTATTTGATGATTTTAAAACCTCTTCATCCTTATTGAATTTAAGGTCGCACACTTCAAGTGATAATACTAACCTTTACCTTAGAGTGCTCAAAACTTTGATCCTTCAAGTGTATTGGTGATTAGTATTAGGGTGTGTAGGAATTAAACCAGTAAGTGATAATTTTATTTTATCTCCTTAAATGAACCCATCTCAAATATAAGAAATTGGAATATTTAAAAAAAAAGAATGCATCCAATCCACCCCTTGTAATAACCTAGGATCAACCCTTCTCATAATTTGAATTCACTTAAGACTTTTATAGTTCACTTAAACCCATATAAAATCAACCCAAAGTTGGCCACTTAATAGCTAAAAATAGTCCATAGAATGTATGTGTCTGTAGGTTACTTCTTAGGTCTCTGAGGATTCGACAACCCAAGCTAAACTACAAGCGACTGCTTAACCCTAAAATCTTGGGTAAATTTGGGTGAGACCAAGACCCCGTGACTAAAACCATATCTCGATAGAAGTGTGATTCTCATGTGAGAGCTGTAAGGTTGAAAGTTGATAGTAGTTGGTTCTAGTGTAAGTGGGAGTGTTGTGATTGAGTTCCCTAGAACCAACTTCTATATGTATTTTGATTGTCATTTATTGTATACAAATTGATATATACAAGTGTTTATATTACCATTATAGTAATGTTTATTCTGCATATACTATTTTTACAGTAATTCTCATGGATTACATACTGTATCAAAATGTTATAGAAATTCTCAACTATAATGAGAAACACGCGATACTGTGATAGTAATCTTAAACACATGTCTTATGGTCTAGATACATCATACTGATAGGACATAGATGATGTATCACTATAAATTGTTGGGGACTCATAAGAATTGATATTTATTCTCATAAAGTTTACACATGGTGATCTCAAGTATAGGATATCATGAGGACTTACCTACCAATATAAATTCCATATATTTCAAGTGTCATTGGTTGTTATTATCTATAAGAATTTATATTGGTATCTTGACTTGAGATCATTGTCAATGTGTTCCATTTGGTCACATACTTTGATGCAAGATGAAAATCATGGCATCCAAGTTATGGTGAGTAAGCTTTAATGGGGTGTGTTATTAGTGGTATGACATTAGTTGGATGATCAAGACAGGATTTTTCACTTCTGAAAGGAAGTGATATCTCGGGCCCAGTTGATCGATACGGTAGCACATTTATTAAACTTGTACATGGTGATTAAAGTTAAGTTCTTCGGGTATGTTCAATGTGTTGGTTTGGAATATACAAAACACATAAGAGGGGGGTGAATTGTGTCTTTTCAAATACTCTTCCACAATTCTGAATTTAAACACCCTCTTTTAATTAGTGTGAATAAGTAGTGGTTTTACATATTATCAAAAAATAAGTAGCGAAAAAATAAAAAAAAAGATGTGGATTTTTATAGTGGTTCGGGGCATAAATATCCCCTAGTCCACTCCACCAGAATCTCTCACTGCGAGCTTGGTGAATTTCACTAGTCTGTTCCACTTATCAAAAGATTGAAATTCCAACAACTGAGTGCAGGTATTCGACACATTTACAATTAATACTAAAAACAATGTCTTTTGGTTCTAAATAGATAACCAACTATCCACATCTTAGATAGATAAGATGACACTCCACTTCAACTGAGTATGAGCAGTCAAAACTCAAATAAATCAAAAAGATTTTTGATTTGTTGAAACAGATTGATCTTCACAGTTGCAAAAGCACGCAACTGAAAATTGATGGATTTTATTCTTCAAAAATAAAATCTTAAGGAAAAAATAAATCTGAAGGGATATGGTTGCACAAGAGATCTTTGATTTTAATAACGGTAAAAAAATAGAGTAGCAGCGCACTTATAGGATTGAACATGCATGTCACAAAAGTGTAGTACCCTTCCTGATTCATTTGTTCGTTGTAGCACTGCGTATATGATCACTAGAAAGATTGAATAATAAATGAAAAATTATTCACTCTCGATCATATAAAGAAAATAATACTCAAAGAAATATATAATGAGCCTCCTGCTTCTAAAATTACAGATCCACAAAAGTCGCCTGATAAACCGTAGAAATTTAAAATTGAATTTACCAGGGGAGTCGTAACTTCCCTTAAGAATAGGATTAAATTTCTCCTTTTAATATGGTTATTTGAATCAAATAAAAAGATCTTCAATGATCCTAAATGAGCTTTAAAAAATCCTGTAACTTTGTTAAGACCATTGCAGAAATCATGGAAAATATAATGATAATAAATCTTAGATGTTGAAAAGTCAAACATAGGGTTACTTTACAAAGCAAAAAATAATGAACATAGGGTTCAACTACGTAGCGTCCATCTTCCAAATTTAAGGTTGAAAATATAGGATTGATCATAAAAGTAAGTTTGATGATCCATACATTTCTCTTCAGAACTTAAGGTTTATTACTTACATAGGGTTCTTCAACCATACTTTCTTTTCTTTCCAAACGTAAGATTCTTCTCAAACGTAAGGTTCTTTTACCATAATTTTCTGATAACGTAAGGTTGATTAACCATACGTATTGATCTAAATGTGGGGTTGAGAAACCATACTTTTTTCTTATAGCATAAGGTTGAAGACAAATATAGGGATCATGATCCATGCACACTATACAAAGCATAGGGTTGATACCATATGTTACGCTAAACCATGTAGGGTATGAAAAATGTTTCCAAAATTCTAAAAAACATATCCCAAACACATTTAATAAATATTTCTTGTGAATTGAAAGCTTGAAAATAATTTAAGAATAAATAAAAAGAATATTAATTCCCTGAAATACACTTAAAGTAAAATCATTAGTAAAACAAACAAGGGTATTTGTGAGAATCAAAATAATTATAAATTATAGAGTATTATTGAGAAAATACTTTCCTAAAAATCTCCCCCTTTTTGATGATTACAAAACCCATAAAATTATTAATATAATTTAGAATTTTTCAACCATTTTATAGAAAATAATTCAATTTTATAGAATTATTTTGATAAAAATAAATGTCGTGTTTATCCAAATTTCTCTCCCTTTTTTGATATCAAAAAGAAAGTATAGAGAAATGATTAAAACACTTTTAATTTTACAAAGAACATTAAGTGAATGTTAGAATATACTATTTAGATAACTAAGATTGGATTTCTGGTAGTATACATATACATAAAAGAATATAAAATAAAGCACATAAAATAAGAATAAAGAGATTTAATTAATAAAAATATGTATAAATACAATATTCAGTTTGACTAGCAAACAAGTTAGCAAACTAATGTGGTTAGGGTAAAAGAGTTTGGTTATGGTTTGGCTCGGTTTCTAGTTCTGTTGGAATTTGATCATCTTGAAACATTTATTTCAGCTCTGTCATTTGTACCCACAACATTTTCATAAGATTAACTCCCAACTTCATAATCAAAATCCTAAAATCTTGACTAACATGTAGATTTTCAACAAGATTAACTTTCAAAAACTCATGAAAACTTTCATCTTACTAGATAAACTGGTCTAATTTATCTGTTAATATGTTGAGAAGAATCTTGATACTAATTTCACCTAAATTCAATCACTCAATCAGATATCTTTGATTATCCAATAAAACTAATAATGGATCATTATTGCACTAAAGGTTCTACAGACAGTCATTCATAATAGCCATAACTGAAGTAATTGCTTGAAATATATGAATCAGATCTGGAGAGGTATAAGGAGTAGAATCAGAAGCACTGGCTTGAGAAACACTTCCTTTAATGGACTCAAATTGGATTCCTAAATACCACTTCAAATCTACAAAATCTATTTTGGAAATAGATTCAGATCTAATTTTTCTAACTTTAGCTAACATCTCTCTCTTGAAAGCATCAAAATATTTCCTCGAGACTGAATTTTCTTTTAATTCTTGAGGTTGAGTCTGAAGAGACTCAAACTCCAGCCTTGGAGTTGATGAATTTTAAAAATCATTTAATTATTTATTTGAGGCCTCCAAATCCTTCCTAAGAACACAATTTTCTTTCTAAACTTTATTAAATTTCATCATAAGATCTTCAACTTGATTAGTCAGGGAATCAGATGTCCCTTTATCTAGATTTTTTGACTGATCAACAACCACAATCGCTAAAGGATTTGAAGCAGGCTTCTCTACTGATTTTTCAACTGATTTTTCACTAGGGAAATATAAATTGTTAAGAACCTCTATCTCGTCTCAATAAATAGATTCTAGTATCTCAATCAATAGATCTAAAACTAATAAATAATGATTCTCAGTAACTTCTATAGCCACATTTTCTGATCTAAGCTTTTTTTTATCTTCCTAAACAACCACTTCCAAAACAAATTCTTCTTGAACAACCAACTCTTTTTCCTGAACAACTATAGTAGCAGCATCCTGTAAATATCGAACTTAACTCTCAACCTATTGTTCTTCTTCAAGAAATGATTCTTCCAAATGAACCAATCTAGTATTTTCACTTGAACCCAACATGGGTTCTTCAATAGGTGGTTCTACTATCTTCCTTGGTTTCATAACCAATTCTTCTAGTATATCTTCTTATTCTTCATCTTCTTCTGCACCATTAAAAATTAATTTTCACTTTATTGATTTAGAAATTAGTTCAACTCTATATTATCCAATCCCTTCATTTCCAACATCACTTTTCTCCCCCTTAGTAAATGATCCTGACTTTTTTTGGTCATCTGCACCAACTGGGATAAGCTTTCCTTTCATTATACTCCAGTAAAAACCAAATTTTCTAAGAGTAACAGAATTTAATACATTATTGTGATGACATTTAACTCTTGAACTGAACACATGAACCATGTTATTTCTAAATAAAATTAAATAAAGTATCCTTCCACAAGGATAAAAATAAATACGAGCCACTTCTTGACAATAATAGCTCAAATACCTCAATATATACCTTGGAAAATTCAACTTGATTTGTAACACCCCAAGAATTTACAAATAGATTTATTGTAGAATGCATGGATCACTGAGTCTCTAAAAACACCACTTTTTTAAGCCTAGCCAAGTAAACATAAGTTTGTCACTTCTATGATGTGAATCTCGAAAATCTGACATACACGATTGCGATAAGTAAGTTATTTGGAGTCCGATAAGAAAAACTTAATTTTTGGTGAATAGTAACCTACCTTAGTGAATAGTAACATACCCTTATGAATAGTGATATACCTTAATGAATAGTAACCTTACCTATTATATTATATAAATAATATTCAATTTAGAGTATGTTATACCTATGTTTTGGAATAAGTAAATAAATGTTTTAAAACTATTTTTTTAGAATAAATTATGATTTAAATTAAATATTAAATTAATCATATTTAGAAAATTATTTTTGAAAAATGGAATTCATTTTTGGATTCTACACATCAAAAAATGGTTGGGGTGAATTTTTGGGATTTTTTTGAAATACTTGAATTTTTTATGAATAGTGAAATACCATAATTTACAAAATAAGCTAAATACACTAATTATAGAATCGTGTATGATTTTATGCTGATGTAAACCTAATTGATTTGAATTCACATGATAAAATTACTATTCTTGTTCATGGAAGACTCACTATTCCTTGTCTTGTGGATGAATAAAAAATTAATGAATATAAAATTGAGAAATCCCCTCTCCCCTCCACTATAAAAATTCATCATCACTCCCCCTTCTCTTCACTCCTCTCAAGCGTTGTTCCATCTCCAAATTCTGTCCAAATATCCTCCCAACCTCCTCTCCCACGTCCAACAAGCCTTGGTCTAATAAAAAGACCAAAACCTCTCCCTTAAAGAGGCTCTCAAGTAAGTTTGGTTCAAGAGGTAAATTCCTCTTTTCAATTCTTTGTCTTTCCTTTCAAGTTGATTTGTTTTATTTTTCTATTATTATCTATCCTTATCCAAATGTTGTGATGACTCCAGTACCTTACATGTACTGTAATTTTATCATGATATTGGAATAAGTTATCATCATCTCTTCCTTTTACCTTCTTTTATAATAGTATTAAGAACACCATCTGAGATGTGTCAATTTTCCACATTCAAGGATGATGGGATTTCAATTTCTATCATCATTCTCAATTATGGTCATGAAGCCATTCTTGTTATAGTTTAACAAGATTATTATATATGTAATATACCCTATTTAAGGTTTTTTAATCCCTTTTTAAAAATTTTATTAAATTATAAAGCAAAATGAGTTCATTGTAATCAAAACCCACAAATTAACCGAAACAGTTATCATTAAAGTTCTATATAATAATTCATCCTCATGCCATGTAACCAAGTTATATAAATGATAAATAACACTTCTGTATTTTCATAAATAATATGTAATTTTAATTCTGTATATTTACATCCATTCCACATGAACTTCATTACTTAAGAACAAGTGAACCGTTTATGAAAATCAAGAAAAAAAACACTCCGGAGCGACGGAATTCGATATTATAACTTATCAATAAGGACATAAATGAACTAAACATAATTATGATAAACTAAATACATGTCTAATAGGTTCTGAAATAATTTATTAATAAGACTCATTTCATATTCCAGGACCTTAATTTCAAGAGTGGGACACAATCGGATTTAAGTTAAGGGATATATTAACTCAATTTCCATTCGTTGAGTTAAACATCAATGTCATTGGTTTTGTATTTTACTAGAATATTTTTGAATGACCTATGATTGTTTTATTATGATTATCCAATTTTATTTTGTGGTTTTATGTTCCTCACACATAATTATGTCATTGATTTTTCCTCAATCTAATGATATATTCTTGGTAAGGGGTTTCTTTATCTCATTTCTATTTTTGTGAGATATTTCGTATTCACTACTATTACTTGTGTATGTTGTATGAATACTACCCATTGATGTTTAATATCATGAATCACTTTATTATAATGGTATTAAATTTATCATTTTATGATTCTTACTTTTGGGTCATTTGAATCGATTGATTACAAAGTGATGGAGGTTTTCAACCCAAACCACCATTTTTCATTCAGGTTTCTCTTATTCTATATTCACCTAAATGAAATTATTATTTATTATTATTTACTCCTCATAAATTATTTTTTAATGTTCTATATATGTATACCAATCATAAACCTTCTTTATTTCATGGTATGTTACTTGTTTAAAATAATCTTTCAAAAATTCTTCTGAAATGCAAGATTGATTCAAGGAACTTCTAAAATTCTTACATATTTTGATGCTCACTCTATAATCTATTTTAAGTCATGTTTATATTTTTAAATCACACATTTTAAATTATATTTTAGTTTATTTATGTTTTTATGAAATAAAACATTCCTTTTCACTTTAAAATCTCTTTAATGGATTCTTTAAACCGCTCTAAAATGTTTTAATTCTAAAGCTTCTTTAAAATCACTTTTTACATGATTTCACTTCTGTGGGACATCATTTATGCCTCAAATGTAATCTTAATGTCCTTAACTTTTCTTTTATGGTATATACATGTTTAAAACCATATTTATGGAAAATACAAATTATTTACCAAAAGAAATCTTCTTTCCAAAGTAAAAGAGATTTTTCTCTTCACACTTTAACTTTTTGAGATATATTCCTTGTTCACCACTTATTTATTTCTTGTGGTGTATATACTTCCATTTGGTATATCATATTGAGAGTATCCTTGTTCTAATGATATTCTAATGGATTATTATTTTAATGTTTCAAGGTGGTATGGGACACTTTGTAATGTTTAAGGATTATTTCCTTAAGAATTTTTTGATGATCTCATTTAAAAGTATCTTTATTTATGTTAACATCCTTTGATGAATTTGTATCCTCAAATATATATGAATATTGAGAATGAATATTTTACATGTATTAAATCTATGTATAAAGAATTATTTGGACATGTAGATGTGGGTGGAGCCTGCTATTTCCCCTTGATGCATCGACAGGTCTCATGAGACAAATCAGTTGGCGACAAACCCTTTGAGTTTGTTTCTAAAAAATAGATGGGTTTATACCCACAGACTTAAACTATTTCGATGGTATTATGGTATCCTGTTCAAGATACATGATATCCAATTAATAATCATTATCTTTGTTCTTTTTTAGTTATTACTATCCATTAGGTTTTCACTATGACAAAACCTATGAATGTAGTTTCATTCTCAGTTTATTAAAAGCATGTGTTCTTCATTTATTCATCAGACCATATTGACTATGACTAATTTTTTATGATTCAATTATTTTTGATTAATGCTTCTACTATTTTTAACCCTTACTAATCTTTTTATATCACACCTTTTATTTATTTACCTTCAACAGGTTATGAAGAGGAGACCATTTATAGAGTTCTCATGGATGCAGTCTTTTAGTTTTTGTTATGTGTTATTTTTTGTAACCTTTCCCAATGTAATAAAAGTTAAATATATGTATTCATTTTCTTAAAGACTAATAAACTGCTCGGTCCTTTGGGATTTGTTTCCTTGTAATCATTCCAATTTAATTAGTAATGAACTAACTCCGGTCTAGAGGGGTCGAGGCATTACAGTTGGTATCAGAGGAAGTTTAGTAGAAACCTTGGGAACTAGATTTAGAAAACGTAGGTTAGGGAACAAAGCCCTAAGATGGTCTTTTAGTATAAACAAACAAGAACATCCTATAATTTTGGTAAGTAATATATTAAGTCGGTATTCCTATAAAATAAATCCTTGTCTGGATACAAACAAGTAGAGGTGGCTCTGGCATAGATATACCTAGGAGTGAAAACTCTAACAAGGAGTTTTGGGCTTGACCCGGGGTATCCTGGTACAGGACAACGGGTCTTTCTACACTCTTGGTTTGACACTCCCAGTGGATATTCTTAGGATAATTCACATTTTATTTATCCACCATTATGAAGGATGTATTCCCCAAAGTGACCAAAGAATATGGTTCTAGGATTTACGATGTTTAAATTTATGCTATGTGTTATACCATGTTTAGAGTTATAGTATAAGGCCCCAGCCTTAAAACTTACTTAATCTTGAGTTATTACAATATTACACATTGAGGATCTTTTCAGGTTTAGAGTTTTAGAGAATTAGATCATGAAACTTGCATTATATTCCACATTTAAACAAAGTGGTTACATAAAAGACAGTATTCATTCTTCCCATCAACGAAAACATATTTAAAATATAACACAGATTCTTTCTTGACACATCCTTGACACTATCATCACATCATTTACCTTTCCCTTGACCTGTGAAAAACATTTCAAAAACATGGGATGAGCATAAAAAGCTCAGTAAGAGTTATAAAAATATGGAAAGGAAACATGAGTTCATATATACATTAGAATGAAATCAAACTTTACCCATAAAACATAGGCATATCAAATCATGAATAAATCATAGAAAACATAAGACATAAAGGTAACTTGAGGCATTCATAACATTCTTACGTAGGGAGTAACCCTATTGGTTACATTTGGAATACCCATCACAGTATATTCCCTAAATCTCTTCGGAGAAACCTTAACTTTTCACTCCTTCGCGTTACCCAATGCATTGGAGAGCTATATCGGGCTCACCCGCCCTTAGTTTATCACGGAACCACCCGTTTTCATAACAATGCCCAAGAACCATAACATAAATGTGTCACATAAAACATGCATAAATGAAACATAACATTTCCACATTTCAATCACAATATAACATTTTAGTATATTGAAATAATTAATCCATTCAAAAAGAAACCATTTCCAAAACCATTTAAAACATTTAATAAAGATATTTTTGGATCAAAGTGTCCCATACCACCTTGAAGCTTAAAATTTTAAACCATTAATATCCATATAAATAAATCCTTAAAACCATTTTGAAAACATGGATATTAATAAGAACAAATAATTAAAACATTTAAAATGATATTTTGGTTAAAGGGGTTTTACCAAAATTAGAGACACTTGAATACAATAATTGAGGAATAACATTTAGTCAGAACTTTATAATATCATGATAATAAATGGATTCATGATATAATACTCCAAAAGACAGTATATATACCATATAAGAGTGAATTGGTGCATAACAACAATGAACCCTCAATAGAAATGTCAAATGTGATGAAATCCCTTATAAAGAAGGTATCCTTAAATTAAGGACAAATCAATCTCAAAAATATGTGTGAAAAATATAAATACACCCAATATAAGTGGATATTAAGTGTAAAACAATAAAATTTCATTCACACATATTCAATGGATGACATATTCAATGACTACATGTTGAACCCAAAGAAATCGAAATTTGGTTAAAAAGTTCCCTTGACAGCCTAACGGCATCACATCAAAATGAGTTGATGAGAGATAAAAAGTGTATCTCATCACTTGGAAATAAAATTTACATCAATAAGGATATATGAGAACATATCCCAACATAAAAATATGTAAATTAAAATACCCAACAAAAGAAGTCTTTTAAAAAAGAGGAGGGTGAAAGGTTCCCTTACCGACTTGGGTATCTTTCAAAACATACACCCCATGAAAGAAGGACAATAGATCATTGATGTAAATACTCATAAACGAAATTATATTACACAAATAGTAGAATAATGGGAATTACATACACCACTCGATGGAATTTGTGGCAAATGTAGCATAAATCTCACGGGAATAAAAGTGAGATGAAAAATCCCTTACGAAAACTTGGCAGCCTAACGGCGCCACATAAAACATCCGAATATGGATTGATGAGATCAAATAGGGTATCTAATCACATTACAATAAAATGTACATCAATAGGAATATAAAATAACATCCCCCAACATTACAAAGAGGAGCTTAAAAGAAGTGACATAAAGGAGAGTACTTAAAAAGAAAGAGAGAGGTTAGATCTCTTGCGAAAGTTCGGCAGCCTAACGGCGCCACTCAAAACATCCAAAATGGATTGATGAGAGAGAATAGGGTCTCTAATCACATGAACATAAAAATTACAGTAAGTGTAATATAAAAGATCATCCCAATAACAAGAAAGATGAGCTTTAAAAGGAATGACATAAAAGTGTGTACTTAAAAAGAAAGAGAGGAGTAGGATCCCTTACCTCGGGTCCGACTTGACTCGATCGTTCTTTAATCTCCTGAATAATAAACTTGAGTTAATTTATACTTCCTTAAAAACCTTTTTCAAGTTCATTATTCCTTTTATATCACTTATTACCTTGTCATAAACATTATGTAATCATTTAAGTTAATAATATTTGTTTTGTCGATATTTGGTTCTTAAGTCGAAAGTGGACTTCTTACAATTACATGTTGTTTGTGTGGACAAATGTTTATTATATCCATAATTGTATTCATGATGTAGATATCATATATGTCATATATATCCAGTACATGCATGCATTTATAACATTACATAATCATTTAGAGGTAAGAAATGAAATGCACCGTTCATGGAGACGGTAAGCCGTACGTACGCATGAACGCTACTTTCATTTCTATTTCGTATTTTATAGAATGGAATAATAATGATATAAAGGTATATTATAATTCCAGTATAATATCATATATAATATCATAGTTCCATCCTTTATACGTCCCACATATGGTATTTAACGAATCAAATCACTTTGAGGGGGCGGTAGTCCGCACTTCCTTAAATGAAGATATCGCGTTTACCCATAATGGAAACCATAAAGGTATGCCCAAAATGAAAAAAAACAGAAGATTAAGTTAAACATAAACATATTATATATCATATATAAAAATAGTGACATCATAATGGCCACCTTTGAAGGTGTTAAATGAGTATTGAACAATCATCGTTTCGAGAGGCAAAATTTCGCCATCCATGGAAACCGTATGTTCTTTAACCATTTGATGTAGTTGTGTGAGAGTGTAGCTCGAATAAATATTATAACAACATCCTAGTATATTGAAGATACTGGTGTTGTTACAAAAGAAGTAAATAAAAATATTTTAGGGGGTTGGAGAAGCAAAATAAAACAAATGAACATGGGAGAATGAATTACCTTTAAAAGTTTAACTCCTTTTGATTTGAGCCTAAAGGCTTCCTTTGAAAGGATTCTGCCCAAAGGGAATCCTCTAGGATTAGGAGAGGTATGTGGAGAGAGTAAATGGGCAGGGGTTGGCCAAGCCAAAGGCTTGAGGAGTGTGTGAAATGAGGTAGAGGTGGGGGCCTTTTATAAGAGGAGAGGAGGGGTACTTTTGGAAAGTAAGAAATATTACTTTATTTGAACATGTGTTTCGGTTTTAAAAGGTCCCACATTGATATAATTCGTGGATAAGGTGATAAGGGTTCTAAATCCACCCATCCAATAAGTTTTTGACATGTGTAGATCATAAAGTTTACATTATCTTCTCATTTTATTTAAATCGTCAGATAATGATGCCATCGTTGCATCTTTATGATGTCATAAATAATTTAATTTATTTAATGTCTAAAAATTATAAAAAAATTACTATGATGTAGTAAATATTTTTATCTTTACAATGACTATTTATAATAAAAAATCTGACTTGTATAACCCCATTTAAAAATTGTTTTAGTAAAACATATCATGTTTGTGTCATTTTTACTTCTACATTAAATAAAAAGTTATTTATGTCATTTCCCAACCAAAGTGGCTCCATGGGGTCCCCAAGTTGACCCATGGCTTTTCTTGGTCGTCCATTACACATCCAATGAGGTTAGAACATGTGTCAAGTTCATTTCATATTATTAAAACATTATTTTTACCTTAAACTACACTAATTACCTATAATCGCGATTAAAAACTTAATAAGTTACTATTCACCAAAAAATTATTTTTATCCCATTGAACCACATTTTACTTCTTAATGAAAACCATGTATGTCGGATTTTTGAAATTCAAAACACAAAGATGGAAAAATTTCATTTAAACGGAAAAATCAGTTTTTATAAGTACCACTTAGTGGTGTCACTATTCATCAAAAATTGATGTTTTTCAGAAAAATCCCAAAAATTTACCCTAAGATATATTTGATATTATGAATTCAAAAATGAAGTCTATTTTACAAAATTCAAAACATATAAGTCACATTAATTAATTTAATAATTAATTCCCGCTGTCAGAGCAAATAGCGCGTTTTTATGAAACAATAAGTATCAAAAGATTGACACTGGTTTAAGTCTGTTTTCAAAGTGAAATTAATTCCAACAACCACTATTGGATTTAATGGTAAAAATATATTCTAATTTCACTTTAAAACCAATTAAAAATATAATCTAATCATATAAATAAATTAGATTAAAAAGAGGTTTTGAATTAAAATACAACATTTTACACTATTCGTTAAAAAAAATGAACTTTATCGGAAAGATACCAAAAATTTACACAAAGTAAATTTTGATGTCCCGATTCTTAATAAGAGTTTTATTTGGTCCAAAATAATGTTTAAGAGTGAACAAAACTATATTTAATGATGGTTCAACATCAAAAGATGATAAGTGAACCTTTAGTGAAAACTAGGGCATATACGCCTAAAATTGAATTCTTTCCGTATTTTAAGCCTCTATCCTTTATTGGATAAATGTAAAAACATTTAAAAACATATATAATCATATTTTAGTTATTTCTATCCATTCCCGCCATTACAACGGCTACATGTTAACTACCATTTAAAATAATATTATTTTATTATTAGAGTGCAACGTAAGATTCCCAAGAAACTCGTTGTTGCGTGTTGGGTACGCCATCGAGCATAGCATCCCCTTTAAATTCATATTAATATTTTATTCACAAATATGGATAAATATGAAAATGTCATATTATTTATTTACCTGGGGTGTTACATCTAGAGAGTTCATAATTTTATGAGCTAATATATAATATGGAATTGTTTAGATATGGCACCTAGAAGAAGGAATGAGAACCTCACCAATGCACGAGATGTGAAGATTAAGAAGGATCATATTTCTAATGTTCTTAAGCCATATTTTCAAAGGAATATTATCTCCCATGTATCCCCATCATATGATGAAATAATATCAAGTGTTAACAAGGTATGTAAAGACTTCTCTAAGTCCTATGGATTTTGAGGGAAGAAAAAGAACGAGAGGATGGTAGAGAAATATGGGGTTAAAGGGAAGAAGGGAAAGAAGTGTTTTCCCACATGTGAAAATTGTGGAAAGAATCCGCATGGTAAATGCTTCAAGGAAATGGGAGTTTGTTATAAGTGTGGAGAAAAAGGACACTAAGTTCATGATTTCAAGGGTAATAAAATGGTTTCCAATGTACAATTCTTCAATTTCAAGGATATGGTACACTATGTGAACCAATGTCCCAACTGTCAAAGGAATATACCCCAAATGATGATTTTGGATAATGAGCAAGTTATGATGCTACCGCAGATGAAGTAGAATGATTAATATGCCTAGTCAAAAATCATGCCACTTGTATATTTTGTTTTTAATGTACTGGTTTTATAAATTATGATATATATATATATATATAAGGATTTTACTGCAATACTCTTTCATTAAGTATTTGAGGTCATGTGATGAATAGTACAAAGGAAAAGTGATTTAGTGGAAAGTTAAACTTTTTAGAAAAAAAAAACATGATTGGGGGAAAGACAACCCTTAATATATATCTGATGTTGAGATAATGATGAAGAAATTATTGATTTAGATAAGTATTGACTACCTTGGAACTGATTATTGACTTATCGAGAAGTGGTCTATGCTATCATCAATGAAGTTTACAACACTTTTGGATTTAAGGAATATATCCAATAACATGTATCTTAATTAAGGAATATGGAAGAATTCATGTTCCCAATATGGTTTTTACGGTAATTTAAATTGTTATGATATTTCAAGAGGATACATGATAAAGTTATTCACATGTTTGGAATCTGAATTTTAGAGGTACTTCTTGTTGATTAAGGGTTAATGATAAGTTTATCTTGAAAATTTAGAGGACTTAATTATAATGTGTTGAATCATTATATTTTCTAATTTTCTTAATTATTTATGAAATGGTTTTAGTTGATCATTGTATGATATTTTAGAGGTTAATGTATTGCTTCACCAAATGGTGTAACTCGTGCTATGTGATGAGGTATAGATAGTTAAACTACAATAAAAAGATGAGTTTATGTATATTTATACTCTTATAGAGTGGAATAATTCCTCAACTCAAGGAAAATAGCCTTAAATAAAAAAAATTCCTATTATCATAATCATTGATAATGAATTTTTTTTATTTTTTATTTTTGTAGTAGTCAAAATTAATCTGAACATGTCCTCTATCATGTTCCACCATAACTTCATTGTTAGATTTTTTCTTCCATATCCAGTTTTTTTCTTCCAACTAATGTCACCTCATTCGAAAGCGTACTTTTTGGGGTGACCACCACATCTCCATTAACATTTTTTTAGGATGATATTTTATTAACCTTATTTCCGATGTGGGTTTCCATAAGGGAATTCTTAAGTATCAACCATTAACTCTCGAAGTTCAATTTCAAATTTCAAGGATGAAATTTTTGAAAGGAGGGGATAATGTAACACCCCAAGAATTTACAAATAGATTTATTATAGAATGCATGGATCACTGAGTCTCTACAAACACCACTTTTTTATAGCCTAGCCAATTAAACATAAGTTTGTCACTTCTGTGATGTGAATTTCAAAAATCTAACATACACGGTTGCGATAGGTAAGTTATTTGGATTCCGATAAGAAAAACTTAATTTTTGTTGAATAGTAACCTACCCTTATAAACAGTAAAAAACCCTTATGAATAGTGATTTACCTTATTAAATAGTAACCTTACCTATGATTGTATATAAATAATATTCAAGTTGGAGTATGATATACCTATGTTTTGGAATAAGTAAATAAATGTTTTAAAACTATTTTTTTAGAATAAATTATGATTTTAATTAAATATTAAATTAATTATATTTAGAAAAAAAATTTGAAAAATGGACTTTATTTTTGTATTATACACATCAAAAAATATTTGGGGTGAATTTTTGGGATTTTTTTGAAAAATTTGAATTTTTGATGAATAGTGAAATACCATAATTTACAAAATAAGCTAAATACACTAACTATAGAGTCATGTATGATGTTCTACTGATGTAAGTCCAATTGATTATAATTTACATGATAAAATTACTATTCTTGGTCATGGAAGACTCACTATTCCTTGTCTTGTGGATAAATAATAATTTAATGCATATAAAATTGAGAAATCCCCTCTCCCCTCCACTATAAAAACCCCCCATCACTCCCTATTCTCTTCACTCCTCTCAAGCCTTGTGCCTTCTCCAAATTCTATCAAAATATCCTTCCAACCTCCTCTCCCACATCCAGCAAGCCTTGGTCTCATAAAAATACCAAAACCTCTCCCTTAAAGAGGATCTCAAGAAAGTTTGTTTCAAAAGGTAAATCCCTCTTTTCAATTCTTTGTCTTTCCTTTCAAGTTCATTTTTTTATTTTTCTATTATTACCTATCCTTATCCAAATGTTGTGATGAATCCAGTAACTTACATGTACTGGAATTTTTTCATGATAATGTAATAAGTTATCATCATATCTTTCTTTTACCTTCTTTTATATTAGTAGCAAGAACACCATCCGAGATGTGTCAATTTTCCACATTCAAGGACGATGGGATTTTGATTTCTATTATCATTCTAAATTATGGTCATGAAACCATTATTGTTATGGTTGAACCAGATTATTATATATGAAATATACCCTATGTAAGGTTATGTAATCCCTTTTTACAAATGGTATTAAGTTATAAATAAAAATGAGTTCGTTGTAATCAAACCCCACAAATTAACCGAAACAGTTATCATTAAAGTTATGTATAATAATTCATCCTCATTCCATGTAAACAAGTTATATAAATGATCATTAACACATCTAGATTTTCATAAATAATATTTAATTTCAATTCTTTATATTTACATCCATTCCACATGAACTCCTTTACTTAAGAACAAGTGAACCATTTATGAAAATCAATAAAACAAACACTCCGGAGCGACGAAATTCGATATTATAACTTATCAATAAGGACATAAATAAACTAAATAGAATTATGATAAACTAAATACATGTCTAATAGGTTCTGAAATAATTTATTAATAAGTATAATTTCGTATTCTAGGACCTTAATTTCAAGAGTGGAACACATTCGGATTTAAAGTAAGGGATATCTTAACTCAATTTTCATTCGTTGAGTTAAACATCAATGTCATTGGTTTTGTATTTTACTAGAATATATGTGAATGATCTATGATTGTTTTATTCTGTATATACACTTTTATTGTGTGGTTTTATGTTCATAACACATAATTATGTCATTTATTTTTCCTCAATCTAATGATACATTCTTGGTAAGGGGTTTCTTCATCTCACTTCCATTTTTGTGAGATTTTTTGTATTCACTACTATTACTTGTTTATGTTGTATTTATACTACCCATTGATGTTTCACATCATGAATCTTTTTATTATCATGGTATTAAATGTATCATTTTATTATTCTTAATTTTGGTGCATTCGAATCAATATTTTACAAAGTGATGTAGGTTTTCCACCCAAACCTCCATTTTTCATTCGGGTTGATCTTATTATATATTCAACTCAATGAAATTATTATTTATTCTTATTTACTCCTCATAAATTCTGTGTGAATATCCTATATATGTGTACCAATAATAATCATTATTTATTTTGTGGTATGTTACTTTTTTAAAATAATCTTTCAAAAATTCTTCTAAAATGCAAGCTTGATTCAAGGAACTTCTAAAATTCTTACCTATTTTGATGTTCACTCTATAATCTATTTTATTCCATGTTTATCCTTTTAAATCACATATTTTAAATTCTATTTTGTTTCATTCATGGTTTTATAAAATTAAACATGCCTTTCCTCTTTAAAATATCTTTAATGAATTCTATAAACCGCCTTAAAATGTTTTAATTCTAAAGCTTCTTTAAATCACATTTTACATGATTTCACTTCAATGGGACATCATTTATGCCTCAAATGTAATCTCAATGTCCTTAACTTTTCTTTTCTGGGATATATATGTTTAAAACCATATTTATGTAAAATATAAATTATTTACCAAAAGAACTCTTCTTTCCAAAGTAAAATGGATTTTTCTCCACACACTTTAATTTTTTGAGATATATTCCTTGTTCACCACTTATTTCTTTTTTGTGGTTCATATACTTCCATTTGTTATATCATATCTAGAGTCTCCTTATTCTCATGATATTATAAGGGATTATGATTTGAATGTTTCAAGGTGGTATGGGACACTTTGGAATGTGTAAGGATTATTTCCACGAGAATTTTTCGATGATATCATTTAAAAGTATATTTATTTATGTCAACATACTTTAGTGAATTTATATCCTAAAATATATACGGATATTGAGAATTCATATTGTAATTGTATTAAATCTATGTATAAATAATTTTTTGGACGTGCAGTGGTGTGTGGGGCCCGCTATAGCCCCTCGATGCATCGATAGGTCTCTTGAGACAAATCAGTTTGTTACAAACCATTCGAGTTTGTTTCCTAAAATCAGATGGGTTTATACCCACATACTAAAATCGTTTCGACAGTATTGTGGTATCATGTTCCAGATACATGATGTACAATTAATAAGCATTCTCTTTGTTCATTTTTAGTTATTACTATCCATGAGATTTTCACTATGACAAAACCTATGGATATAGTTTCATTATCAGTTTATTAAAGGCATGTGTTCTTTATTTATTCACCATTCCATATTGGCTATGCCTAATTATTTATGATTTCATTATTATTGATTCATTCTTCTGCTATTTTTAACCCTTACTAAGCATTTTAGCTCACCCCTTTCATTTGTTTACCTTCAACGGGTTATGAAGAGGAGACCATTTATAGATTTCTCATGGATGCAGTCTTTTAGTTTTTGTTATGTGTTGTTTTTTGTTACCTTTCCCAATGTAATACGATTTAAATGTATGTATCTAGTTTCTTCAAGACTACTAATCTACTCAGTCCTTCGGGATTTGATTCCTTGTAATCATGCCAATGTGATTACTAATTTACTAACTCTGATATAGTGGGGTCAGGGCATTACATGATTTCACTTATGAATAGAAACATAACATACATATATGAATATAATAGTTTCTCCATCTTAGCTACTCTTAGGACTATTAAAGTCTGAATCAATTTAACCAAAACTTTTTGATCAGTCTCATGTTTCTTAACAAACAACTTTCTGATTTGAGTTTATCTAAATAGAAATGATATAATTTCCAGAGACTTTTGATCTTGATTACCAATAGATCACAGATCGAAATGAAAAACACCTTCATGGGGAAATTTCAAGATTTCAACTATTTCTATAGAGGAAATAAAAAATTCCTTTTCTTCTATTTTTGCAAAAATAGTGTCTTCGGTCTCACAAAAAATAAACTGAAAACTATTAAAGAGATACTTAAACTCTATCCCATAAATAAATTCTGAATTTACCTCATTAAAAATAAATTTCATACCTTGAAATGTGAGTTCTTTTTTTTTGAAAGATGATTCCTTGGCCCAAAATGACCACAATTATTATAAAAATGAAATGAGAGTTCTTTCTTAAGCAACAAATTGGTCTTATACAACCACTCTAAATCGACAAATTTTCTTTATAAAATCTTTCTTGAAGAAAATCACTGACACTTAAGGTCACTAGGTTCACCCTCATCAGTTTGCTTAGTTTTTTCCATTTCTAAAAATCAAAAGCTCTGAGGTTCTCAGGTTCTAGGGTTTCAAAGGTATAGAATGCTTCAGTAGACGAAATGGTTTGAGAAACAAAAAGGTGAGGGAAGACGAAAGGTTTCAGTAGGCGAAAAGTTTCTGACATCACCGTGTTTCTTATTCCATTACATAAGATAATTATGAATTGTTTTGAAAACATGTGACTTTAAAAATTAAAACCAAAATTATTTTAAAAAAATTAACAATTAAAATAAAAGTAAGTAAAGCAGTGAACAAAATTTAATAGATATAAATAAACATAAAATTAAAGAATTCTTAGTTAAAATTAAATAAACCTAATTAGCCATTAATAAAATTAAAACTAGCAGTGGTAAGTTTTTTGGTAAAAATATCATCCAATTGATATTCATAATTAACAAATTTCCAAAGATATATCCTTTTTAAAGACATGATCTCTTAGAAAATGATGTCTTGTATCAAAGGGATTAGTCTTAGAATGACTTATAGGATTATTAAAAATATTAATAGTGCTATTATTATCACATGAAATAGAAATATTATTAAAATTTAGTCCAAATTCCAATAGTGTATTTTCCATCCATAATACTTGTGCATAACAACTGCCAACAGACACATATTTTACCTTAGTGGTTGACAAAGCAACTGAGTGTTGTTTCTTACTTGACCATGAAACTAAATATTTTCCTAAGAAGTGACAGGTTCCTGGGGTACTTTTTTATCTAATCTACACCCTCCAAGTCAACATCTAAATATGAAATTAAATTAAAATCAAAATTTTTGGGGTAAAGAAAATATTGAAAAATAGTTTTTTTATTTTTCTAAAAATTATTTTAACAGAAGTAAGATGGGATTCTTTTTATATTTGATTGAAATCTCACACAAATACATACTGAAAACTTTATGGATGGTCTAATAGAAGTAAGATATTACAAAATACTAATCATACCTCTATATATCTTATTGTCAACTGGTTTCTCCGCTTCATTTAAATCAATTTTTATATTAGTACAAATGGGATTTGTACATGTCTTAATGTTTTTATGCCCAAACTTTTTCAATAAATCTATAATATACATACTTTGATTTAAAATATTTTAATAATATTTTTTATAAATTTGAAATCTTAAAAAGAAATTTAGTTATCCTATCAGACTCATTTCAAATTCTTTTTGCATTAGATTTGATAAATCATGACAAAGCTTTTTATTAGTACAACCAAAAATAACATCATCAACATAAATTTGAACTAATAAAATATTAGAAAAAATTATTTTATTAAAAAGTGTTGGATCTTATAAACCAACAGTAAAGCCATTTTTCAAATGAAAATAACTTAATCTTTCATACCAAGCTCTAGGTTCTTGTTTTAAGACTATAGAGAGCTTTAGTAAGTTTAAAAACAAAGTTGGGTTTTTGAGGATTTTCAAAACCAGTAGGTTGTTAAACATAGACTTCCTCCATTAAATAACCATTTAAAAAGGAAGATTTAATATCCATATGATATAATTTAGAATTCATATGAGATGTATAAGCTATAAGTATTCCAATGGCTTCTAATCTAGCTACTAGGGAAAAGGTCTCATCATAATCTATACATTATGCCTGATTATAACCTTTGGATACTAATCTAGATTTATTCCTATTAATGATTCCTTGATCATCCTATTTGTTACTAAAAACCCACTTGGTTCCTATGAATGGATAGTTGGTTGGTCTCTCTATTAGTTCCCAAACTTTATTTATCTTGAACTGGTTTAACTCTTCCTACATAGCTATCATCTAACTCTCATCTTCTAAGTCTTCTTCAATAGCCTTAGGTTCTAGTTGGGATAGAAAGGCAGAGAATTCAACTAGGTTTTCTACATTTCTTCTAGTTTTAATACAAGTGTATAGGTTTCCTCTAACAATTTCTAAGGGATGGTTCTTTAGAGATCTTGGTTGTCTAGGTAGTACACTTTTAGTTTCTTCAGTTTCATGTTCTTTTGAACTAGTTAGAACTTTATTAAAATCATAATCAAAATTATTTTTAAGGATATCAAGTCTCATTTTATCAAAAGAGTCATCACTTCATCAATTTGATCTGTTTCCTTAATAAAGGGATTAGTTTCATCAAACTTCACATGAACTGATTTTTCAACAATCCTTGACTTTTTATTAAACACTTTATAAGATTTAGAAGTAGCATAATATCCCAAAAATATTCCTTCATCAGATTTTGGATCAAACTTACCAAGAGTATCCTTGGTGTTCAGGATAAACACCTTGAATCCAAAAACTTCAAAGTACTTTACTTTAGGATTTCTATTATTCCAATGATCATAATGTATATTTTTTAAAATAGGGTGAATTAAAACTCAATTCATGATACAGTAGGTTGTTCTTATATCTTCTACCCAAAAATATGTAGGTAGACTGTATTCATTCATCATAGTCATTTCCATTTATTGAATAGTTAGATTTTTTCTTTGAACAATTACATTTTGTTGAGGTGTTATTAGAGCAGAGAAGGTATGTTTAATACCCAGATTTGAGAAAAAATAATTACTTATTGATTCTCAAATTCACCACCATGATCATTTCTTAATGAAATTATTTTAAACCCTTTTCATTTTGAACAAATTTACAAAAAAAATCAAAAACAGAGAAAACTTCACTCTTGAGCTTTAGAAAATAAACTCGGGTAAATCTAGAATAATCATCAACTAAAACATAAACATATAATTTACCGGTCAAACTTGCTACTCTACATGGTCCAAACAGATCCATGTGGATAAGTTATAGAGGTTTTTATATATAAATTTTTTTAATAGATTTGAAGGAATATTTGTGTTGATTTCTAATTTATCATGCATCAAAGAATATTTCATCATCAAATTTAAGATTAGGTAAATCAGAAACTAACTTTTTCTTAGACAATTTATGTAAAGCATAAATATTACAATGGCCAACTCTCCTATTCCAGATCCATGACTCACTTTTCTTAGAAGATAAATAGTTCACTTTTTTACATAGGGAATGTAAGTCTAGAGTATAAACATTATCAGTTCTAGGTGCTCTAAATTTAAGCAATTCATTTTTAAATACTGAGCATGAATTGTTAGATAAATCAATATAAAAACCATTATCACAAAGATGAGAAATACTTATCATATTTTTCTTCAATCCTTGCACATAAAGTACTTTGTTGATGGATATGATTTCTAGATCTCCAACAGTTCCAAATCCAATTATTTTCCCTTTGGAATTATCACCAAAAGTAAAAAAACCTCCATCCATTTGAATCAACATGTGAAAATTTGATAAATATCCACTCATATTCCTTGACCAGTCACTACCCATATACCAAATATCATTTCTGTTCTTATAGATTTTTACCTGCAAAATCATTTAAACAAATATTTGTTTAAATTCCCATATCTTCTTAGGTCCAGTAGTGTTAGCTAGCAGAGATCTAAAAATCCAAATCTAATTTGTTTTTCCATAACTTGTATCATTTGATTTAGATAAAATTTTTGAAATAAAATCTCTTTTAATACCACTGATTTGAGGATTTTTTAAATAAAAGTTATTTTTTATATGTCCTTTTGTTCCCCAAAAATTAAAAGTAACACTTTTTTAGTTGGGATCAAAATAATTCTTAAACAGTTTGGATTTTTCACCCTTACTTCCTATACCAAATCTTTTCTTTATAATGACATTCTTACCAAGAATTTTATTCAGAATATTTTCTCGTTTTGTAAATAAAAGAGCATCACTTTTATAATTTTCTACTTCATCTTTTAATGCTTTAATCTTTTTCTCATCATCAAGGCAGTTTGTAGTAGATGAGTTAAATTTATCAACTAACTCCTGATGTTGTTTTAGCATGAAATATATTTATCCTAAAAGATAATTATGAATATTATTTAAATATTTGTGCTTTTTTAATAGTCATATTTATCTTCTGGAACTGTGCAGTAGGCAGCCAATTTATCATTTGAACAATTTGAATCAGAATCAGAATTAGATGAATAATAGGTTTGTATCTTATCTTATTCAACCATGAAGCACATATTTTCTTTCAGATTTGATTATTCCTTTTCTAAATCATATTTTTATGATATATCGGATTCTTCAGAAACACTCCATGTATATTTCATTTCTCTTTTGATTTTATGTTCATAATCTATATTTTTCTGATATCTCTTATCTGGATTTATATTTTCAACTTTTAGCTGAGGACAATCAGGTCTGACATGACCCAATTTTTCATATTCATATCATCTGACTTCTATTTAATATTTATCATCCTTTTTTAAGGGATTTCTAACTCATCTTTTCTTATTATAAAACTTTATATACTTTTTGGTTAATAGAGTTACTTCCATTTTAGAATTAGATGAATCTTAATTCTTTTTTTTCTAACTTCTTGTTTTATTCATATGATTTGCTTCTAAGATATTACTTTTAGAGTAGTTTTATCCTTTTTCAAAATAATTTTATGATCTTCAGATTCAACTTTTATTTCAGCTTCATACATCATCAAAGTCCCAGTTAGTTATTTCATAGTCAGTTCTTTGACATGTGATTATTTTTGAATAGCAGCTAATATACCATTCCATTTTAAAGATAGCACTCTGAGTACTTTCAAAACTTGATTTGATTGATTGATGGGTTCTCTTAAGTCTATAACGTTATTGATAATTTTTTTAAGCCTTCCATTCATCTGTGTAATACTTTCTCCATAAAACATTCTGAAGGTGTCAAACTTCAGCTTTATTGTTGCATACCTCATTTATATTACATTATCTATTCCTTCATGGGAAATAGCAATAGTTTTTCACATTTCATATAAAGTAGGACATTGAGAGACATGATTGAATTCATCTGGTCCAAGACCATAGATAATTTAATTCATAGCTTTGGAGTTTATATCATATTCAACTTTGGTTATAGCATCCCATGTTTCTAGTTTCTCAAGAATCTTATAGGGAGTAGTAATCTTTAAATAAACTATAAATCCAATATTTTTTAAATAAATAATCATCCTTTATTTCAATCACCCATAATTTTCACCATTGAAGTATAGAGCATGAACCATGGATATCCCTTATATGTGATCATCCATTGTCATCTTTGTATAAACCTTTAAACTTTTATCTTGATATAGCTTTATCCAAAAGCTTTCCTCTAAAACCAATTGTTAGGTCGAAATATACAAAACACATAAGAGGGGGGTGAATTGTGTCTTTTCAAAAACTCTTACACAATTCTAAATTTAAACACCCTATTTTAATTAGCACAGATAATAAGTTTTTTTACTTCTAATCAAAAAATATGCAGCAGAAAATAGAAATAAAAGACATGGGTTTTTATAGTGGTTCGGGGCATAAATATCCCCTATTCCACTCCACCAGAAGCTCTCTCTGTGAGCTTGGTGAATTTCACTAGTCTGGTCCTCTTATCACAAGACTGAAATTCCAACAACTAAGTGCAGGCAGTTGACACCTTTACAATTAAGACTAAAAACAAAGTCTTCTAGTTTTAAACAGAGAATCGATTGTCCATAGCTTAGATCAAGAAGCTGATACTACACTTCAACTAAGTACGAGCAGTCAAAACTCAAATAAATCAAAAATAGATTTGATTTTTTGAAACAGATTGATCTTCATAGTTGTAGTAGCATGCAACTGACAATTGATGTATCTTCTTTTTCAGAAAGACAATCTTCAAGATGAAATAAGTCTAAAGAGATCTGGTTGTACAAGAGATCTTCAATTTTAAGAATAATAATAAAAAAATTGTAGCAGCGCACTTACAGTATTGAACATGTATGTCACCAAAGTGTAGTCCTCTTCCTAAGTCATTCGTTCGTTGTAGAACTATGTATATAATCACAAAAAATATTGAATAATAAGTGAAAAATTATTCACTCTAAATCATATGAAGAAAATAACACTCAAAGAAATATATAATGATCCTCCTAATTCTAAAATTTTAGATCCACAAAAGACGCCTGATAAACTGTATAAATCAAAAAATAAATTTACCAGGGGAGTCATAACTTTAATTAGGAATAGGAGTAAATTTCTTCATTGAATATGGTTCTTTGAATCAAATAAAATGATCTTCAAAATGTTTGAAAATTATATTTAAAACAACATGTAATGTAACACCCCGACCCCTTTAGGCTAGAGCCAATGCATTACTTGTGATATTGGCATGGTTAAAAGGAATGAAAATCCCGAAGGAATGATCAGTTTAGTAGTCTTGAAGAAACTAGATACATAGATGTAACACAAATTACATTGAAAAAATTTACAAGATACAATACATAACAAAACTAAAAACTGCATCCACGTGAACTCAATAAAATACCTTCTCTTCATCACCTGTTGAAGGTAAAAAATGAAAGAGGTGATCTCAAATTCTCAGTAACGGGTAAAAATAGCAGAAGCATGAGTACAAAAATAAGTGAATCACAATCAATCTAACATAATCAATATGGCATAGTGAATAAATGAATAACTAATTCCATTAATAAATTAAAAATGAAATTGCATCCATAGATTCTGTCATAGTGAAAACCTCATGGATAATAATAAAAACTGATAATGAATAAAGAGAATGATTATTAATTGGAAATCATGTATCTGGCACATGAAACCATAATACCATAAAAATGGTTTAGTTCTATAGGTAGAAACCCGTCTGATTTTTGGAAACAAACTCGAAGGGTTTGTCGCCAAACTGTTTTTTCTCATGAGACCTACCGATGCATCGAGGGGATATAGAGGGCCCCACCCACCACTTCATGTCCAAATAATTATTTATACATTGATTCAATACAAGAGCAATATTATTTTTCAATATCCTTATATAGTAGAGTATACAGACTCATCAATATTTCCATAATTAAAATAACTTTCCAAAATAAACACCGTATGTAAAATGGTATACGGTTTAGACAACAACATATCCATGATATGAGATTATGGATATTTATTATCAATATAATTTCAAATTAAAAGTGATCTCAAATGGGCAGTAGGTACACCACATAAGGATTATTAGGTGCACAATACAAGGTTAGTCGCAACGAAAAGGTAGTTGAGAGAAAGGCCCTTACAACAATGTAATCGGTCGAATCATATGACCAGAACTTAGTAAAACTCAAATGAATCATTTATTAACATGAATATAAATATAATCATGTTATTATATATCAAATGGAAGAACACATATACCACATATAATAATTAAGTGGCGAATAATGAAAATATAATAGAAATGAAAGTGAGATGAGAAACCCCTTACCTTTTTTGCTCGAGTTTGTTCTTCTTTTGTTTTAATGACCTGAATAATAAAATTTAGATTAATTAATTAATAATTCCAGAACTTCCTATACATTTAATTTATTTCTTATAACCTTATTAGGTTCATTCAGGGACCTTTTAATGGGTTTAATAGGTTCAATTTTATTGTTTTGGAAGCATTTTCTTCCTTGGTTTTCATGATTCGTTTACTTGCTCTCATAAATAGAAGTTCATTTAAAAAGTGGATAAATATTCAAAGTTTTTAATATATATTATTAGTGACATTTAAAGAGATATAAATGATCTTATAATGATTATAGGTTATATACTTGAGGATGAATCATTAGTTAAAAGTTTTTGATAAACGCTTGGATTTAGCTTGGCAGTTTTGTATACAATGAACTCGTTTTGTATTATTATTCCATATTATGACTGAGTAAAGATTAAAAAACATTAATGAGATTAAATACATATATTCTGATTTGGTTCAACCATTAAAATGTTTTCATGGCCAGTAATGAAGGAAAAAGTGAAGAACGAAACTCCGTCATCCACAAAGGTTATAAATTGGAACCTCATGGACGTTGATTTCACTTATAAAAATAAAAAGGGGGAGTAAGAATATTGATGATGGTTATTCCATTCACATGATATAATTCCAGTATATAGATGATACTGGAGTTTATCATGGTCATTTGGACAAAGGAGTTGAGAAGATAAAAATAAAATAGATGATCTTAAAAATAAAAGAAAAGTTGAGAGATCCCTTATGAAAATTTGGCAGCCTAACGGCGTCGCTTAAGATTTTATAAAATCAAATGATGAGAACAATGGGGTATCTAGTAATATTTAAATCAAAAGGACAGTAAGAATAATAAATAAAATCAAACCCCAACATATGATAAAGTAATTTCAAATAGCTAACATAAAAGAAGTGTCGACTTAAAGAAGAGAATGAAGAATTCCCTTACCTTGTAGAATAACTCCTAGATCTTGAAGGATGGGACCTTGGGGGATTAGGGACACCTTGGGAGGACTCCTAGAGAGTAAAAACCACCATATCTTCGAGGATGAGGGATTTTAATGAAATAAAATGAATGGATGAGTGGGTATTTATAGAAAAAGAGAAGTAATTTTTCAATAATTTCAAAGGGACACCTCATTAGTGGTTTTTGCCAAACCATGGGCTTGCCCAATGTATTTTCCCGTGGTATTTAGCCACTTGGGACACCTCATGTAATAATTTACTATACACAAGTCGACCATACTTTTATATTTAATTATTACATCATTATGAATTCATTAAACTATCGAAAACTCAAAACTGTATTTTTACTATTCATGAAAAAATCATGTATTTTAGAAAAATACCAAAAATTTACCCTAAACATTTTTCAATGTGTAGAATTAAAAAATTAACTCCATTTTTTGAAAATAATTTTCTAAGTATTTTTAATTTAATTTTTAAATAAATTCATAGTTAATTCAAAAAATAACAATCTTAAAGGTGCAATTAGTTTTATTTCTCATTGAAAAACTAATTAAGGTCTCATTATCTTATTTCATTAATAAAATAAAATAATATTATTATTTACTATTCATAAGGGTCATAATAATATTCATATTACTATTCATAAGGGTATGTTACTATTCACCAAAAATCAAGTTTGTTCTATCAGACTCCAAATGACTTACTGATCACAACCTTAGATGACCATTTTTCGAAATTCAAAACATAAGAGTGGAAAATTTATATTTAATGGCTAGGTTTTGATCATCTCCTAAATAACTTAGTGTTGTTTCAAAGTAACACAGTGATGAATAGAATTTTTTTAAGAGAAACATACCATAAAATGTTTGGGGTGTTATATGTAACTATATCAAGTCAGTTGCATAAATCATGGAAAATATCATGAAAATAAATCTTCAACGTTGAAAAGTAAAACGTAGGGTTCCTTCACAAAGCGACAAAATATTGAATGTAGGGTTCAACTACGTAGCATCCATATTCCAAACATAAGGTTGACAATATAGTGTTGATCAAAAAATTAATGTTGATGATCCATATATTTCTATTTAGAACGTAAGGTTCATTACTTACATATGGTTATTTAACCATACTTTCTTCTCTTGACAAACATAAGGTTCCTATAAAAATTAAGGTTCTTTTACCATGCGTTTTTGATAATGTAAGGTTGATTAACCATACGTACCAATCTGAACATGGGGTTAAGAAACCATAATTCCTTCTTTCAGCATAAGGTTGAATATAAATGTAGGGATCATAATCCATATGCATTGTACAAAGAGTAGGGTTGATACCAAACATTACGCTAAACCAAGTAGGGTATGAACAATGTTTCTAGAATGGTCAAAAACATATCCGGAACACTTTTAATAAGTATTTATTATGAATTTAAATCTTGAAAATAATTTCAGAATAAATAAAACGAATATTAATTCCCTAAAATACACTTAAAGTAAAATCATTAGTAAAACAAACAAGGGTATTTGTGAGCATCAAAATCATCATAAATTATAGAATATTGTTGAGACAATACAAACCCAACATAATGAATAAATAAAGAAATAAAGTATTATGACACAGAGTGTACATCCTGTTTATGAGATATCATGAGACAAATAGATTATATTGCATGATGTGTGTTCATAGGATATTATTGTAACTATGACATTTTTTATCTCTTTAGGGGCCTTAATGGGTTGTTATACCCCCCTCCTAGTCTTTGAGTTACACTTACTATTGTTGAGATAAGGTCTTATATGATCACACACTAAGTGTATCCAAAAGTTCCATTTATTCAGATGAATAGGATTTTAGAACAAAGTGGACCCCACATGTGGGGACTGTTGAATGTCTGAGTGTGAACAATCACATGTAAAATAATTCAATTATATTATTCAAGTTTAGAATAATAATTTTTGAATTTATTTCTCAAGGTATTAATATTTTATTTAATTATAAAATTAAATATGAGAAATTATAATTTCTTGAACGAACATAACTCGTTCAAGGTTTACTAAATTATGAGGGAATCTTATGAGATGAGTAAATAGTTTACATTTTATCATCTATAATTTTAGTAATGTCACAAGACAATGATAAAATATTTATGATGGTTTTGATGATTGAACTATGTCATAGTTGTTCTTTTTAAGTGTTTTTTAAAGTTAAGTTTCCATAGTTCTAAATTAAAATATATGGAAACTTAAACCTTAATATAAATATATGTTTTAATCACAAAATGTCGTGGATAACCTATTCTAGGAATTTAATTACTCTCATCACTATCTTAAGTTTTAGATAGAGACTGAAGAAAAAAATAAGTCTTAATTGATTCCCTCTTGAGAAATGGTCACTCATTCTTCATGTGATCAAAAGGACATTGTAAAGCACTTTAATTTCCTATGTTGGCACCTGGGAATTGAGAAATAATGACCTGGGAATTGTGGTTCATATGTTTATGGTCCAGAGGATGTCTCATTATGTACCTTCAATCTGCAAAATTTTAAATGTGAGAAAATCATATGGGCATTTTCAAATGACAAAGGAACCATTTACAGTTTAGTTCAATTTTTTCTTTATATTTAAATTTAATTGCATATGATCCATGGAAAAAATAGGGCAAGGGGTGTTTCAAATTCAGTGTTTTTAACATGAATCTGAACCCAAAATTTTAAAATACCTATTTTATATTCCTTTTTATATCCCCTATTTTCTTCATTAAATCATTCAAAAAAATTTAAATCAACCAAACAACATATTTAAATTTATTAAAACATTCAAAAACATTTAAATCATTCAAACATCATATTATCTAAATCATAAAATCTATATATTTTAAATTTATCCAAGAAAATAATCAAATAAAGAAAACTAATATTATTTAAATCATACAATCTAATATTTTTATTGTTATCTAAAAAACTAATTGAAAAAATAAAACTAATAGATACCTTTAACAAATATACAATATAAATAAAATAACTAAGAAAGTAAAATTTAATAAAGAAATTTTACCTTTTCAAAGACTATGAATAATAATTTAAGAAATAAAATCCAAAATAATATAAATTCATTGTAAAATTACAGGAATATAGTGGCTTAGACCAAGGAGGTGTTGATTTTATAGAGAGTGGTGGTAGGTGACATGAAGCACCTTCACACCTCTTGTTCAAGGAGCTGATAAGAGGTGTGAATTTGGTTCACAACGCCTGCTACCATGACAAACTAATGTGAACTTTATTCATGTTAGATGGTGGTTTCATTAGAATGAATTGTTTTTATGCCTCCTTGATTTTATTTTTATAAATAATATAAACTCTACCCTTTTTCAATTTTTTCAAAAACCTAAAAAAACTCTTAAATGTATTATTAGGGTATTGTGAGGAGGACATTTTTATAATTAAATGATTAATGAAGGAGTTTAAGTTTTGATATTTATTATTATTATTTATTATAAAAATAAAAATAAAAACAATTACATAATTAGGGATGACAATAGGTTAGGTACTTGTAAAATTTTGAATGCCCAAACCCTAACCCATTTAATTTTTCAAAACCCAAACCAATTTATTTTTCAAATTCACTACCCTAACTCTACCATTAGATCATCAATGTTCCTCATGATTTATATATTGTTCTTAGGACCTTGGTATTGTATAATACTTTATATTGGTTCCATTTTATTAAGTAACTCTTCTATTGGCTTGGTTTAGCTAATATGATCTCCTTACGTGGAGATTCTAAATCTCATCTTTAAGGACGTTTTGGTCCTTGGTTCTTTTCATGGGTTTAAGTGGAGACTATTTTTTAGTGTTTTATTATTATATTATAATGTGTTTATTCTATTATTATTGGTTTGCATGAGTGTACTATTTTATTGATGAGTTTTTATTTGTGAACTTTCTGAGTTTATTCTATCATGTTTCATTTGATTATAGATATTGTTGTTTGTTGTTTGTGTGTAGATACTTGTGAGATATTTTTGGAATTACTTGTTGAAATTGTATCATAAGGAGACTCTAATAAGTGAATTTGTGTGTTATTTTTATGTTTATAGTTTAAATTTTGAGTGATTTTAACAATTTTAGAATTTCATTAATATATGTAACATTTGTCATGTTGATACATGTTCAGTTTTCATCTTATTGTCATACCATATAGGTGTTTTATATTTAGGATGTTATGTCTAAATTAATGGTTATAGGTGATGTAGAATCATCATGAGGTGTATGATTTTAATTTTCTAGGTTAAAATTATGCAGTGTTATTTCATTTTTTTTAAAAAATCATGTTTTTTAATTACTAATGTGGAGAATTGTGAAATTTAGACTCAAATTGATTAATAATTGACTTTATTTATTTTAATATGTTGATTTAATTGGTTTACATGATGGATTTATTGAATTTTATATTCTGGGGTTATTTTTATTCTGAAATTTAGTTATTACTATCCATGAGATTTTCACTATGACAAAACCTATGGATGTAGTTTCATTATCAGTTTATTAAAGGCATGTGTTCTTTATTTATTCACCGTTCCATATTGACTATGCCTAATTATTTATGATTTTGTTATTATTGATTCATTATTCTGCTATTTTTAACCCTTACTAATCATTTTAGCTCACCCCTTTCATTTGTTTACCTTCAATGGGTTATGAAGAGGAGACCATTTATAGAGTTCTCATGGATGTAGTTTTTTAGTTTTTGTTATGTGTTGTTTTTTGTTACCTTTCCCAATGTAATACGATTTAAATGTATGTATCTAGTTTCTTCAAGACTACTAAACTACTCAGTCCTTCGGGATTTGATTCCTTGTAATCATGCCAATGTGATTAGTAATTTACTAACTCCGATCTAGAGGGGTCAGAGAATTACATGATTTCACTTATGAATAGAAACATAACATACATATATGGATATAATATTTTCTCCATCTTAGCTACTCTTAGTACTATTACAGTCTGAATCAATTTAACCAAAACTTTTTGATCAGCCTCATGTTTCTTAACAAACATCTTTCTAATTTGAGTTGATCTAAATAGAAATGACATAATTTCCAGAGACTTTTGATCTTGATTACCAATAGATCACAGATCGAAATTAAAAACACCTTCATGGGGACATTTCAGGATTTCAACTATTTCTATAGAGGAAATAAAAAATTCCTTTTCCTCTATTTTTGCAAAAATAGTGTCTTCGGTCTCACTAAAACTAAACTAAAAACTATTAAAGAGATACTTAAACTCTATATTATAAATAAATTCTGAATTTACCTCATTAAAAAGAAATTTCAGACCTTGAAATGTGAGTTCTTTTTTTTTTAAAGATGATTCCTTGGCACAAAACGACCAAAGCACAATTATTATAAAAATGAAATGTGAGTTCTTTCTTAAGAAAAAAATTGGTCTTATACAACCACTCTAAATTGATAAATTTTCTTTATAAAATCTTTCTTGAAGAAAATCACTAACACTTCAGATCACAAGGTTCACCCTCATCAGTTTTCTTAGTTTTTTCCATTTCTAAAAATCAAAAGCTCTGAGGTTCTCAGGTTCTAGGGTTTCAAAGGTATATAAAGGCTTCAGTAGACGAAATGGTTTGAGAAACAAAAAGGTGAGGGAAGACAAAAGGTTTCAGTAGGCAAAAAGTTTCTGACATCACCGTGTTTCCTATGCCATTACGTAAGATAATTATGAAATTTTTTGAAAACATGTGACTTTAAAAATTAAAACCAAAATTATTTTAAAAAAAAATTAACAATTAAAATAAAAGTAAGTAAAGCAGTGAACAAAATTTAATAGATATAAATAATCATAAAATTAAAGAATTATTAGTTAAAATTAAATAAATCTAATTAGCCATTAATAAAATTAAAACTAGTAGTGGTAAGTGTTTTGGTAAAAATATCATCCAATTGATATTCATAATTAACAAATTTCCAAAGATATATCCTTTTTAAAGACATGATCTCTTAGAAAATGATGTCTTGTATCAAAGGGCTTAGTCTTAGAATGACATATAGGATTATTAAAAATATTAATAGCGCTATTATTATCACATGAAATAGAAATATTATTAAAATTTATTCCAAAGTCCAGTAGTGTATTTTTCATCCATAATACTTGTGCATAACAACGGCCAACAGACACATATTTTACCTCAGTGGTTGACAAAGAAACTGAGTGTTGTTTCTTACTTGACCATGAAACTAAATATTTTCCTAAGAAGTGACAAGTTCCTGAGGTACTTTTTTATCTAATCTACACCCTCCAAAGTCAGCATCTAAATATGAAATTAAATTAAAATCAAAAGTTTTGGGGTAAAGAAAATATTGAAAAATAGTTTTTTTTATATATCTAAAAATTATTTTAACAGCAGTAAGATGGGATTCTTTTTATATTTGATTGAAATCTCACACAAATACATACTGAAAACATAATGTATGGTCTAATAGAAGTAATATATAACAAAATACCAATTATACCACTATATATCTTATTATCAACTGGTTTCTCAGCTTCATTTAAATCAATTTTTATATTAGTACAAATGGGATTTGTACATGTCTTAATGTTTTTATGCCCAAACTTTTTCAATAAATCTATAATAAACTTACTTTGATTTAAAATATTTCCATAATATTTTTGATAAATTTGAAATCTTAAAAAGAAATTTAGTTATCCTATCAGACTCATTTAAAATTCTTTTTGCATTAGATTTGAAAAATCATGACAAATATTTTTATTAGTTGAACCAAAAATGACATCATCAACATAAATATGAACTAATAAAATATTAGAACAAATTATTTTATTAAAAAGTGTTGGATCTGATAAACCAACAGTAAATCCATTTTTCAAAGGAAAATAACTTAATCTTTCATACCAAGCTCTAGGTTCTTGTTTTAAGACTATAGAGAGCTTTAGTAAGTTTAAAAACAAAGTTGGGTTTTTGAGGATTTTCAAAACTAATAGGTTGTTCAACATAGACTTCCTCCATTAAATAAAAATTTAAAAAGGTAGATTTAATATCCATATGATATAATTTAGAATTCATATGAGATGTATAAGCTATAAGTATTCCAATGGATTCTAATCTAGCTACTGGGGAAAAGGTCTCATCATAATCTATACATTATCCCTGATTATAACCTTTGGATACTAAACTAGATTTATTCCTAGAAATGATTCCTTGATCATCCTATTTGTTACTAAAACCCCACTTGGTTCCTATGAATGGATAGTTGGTTTGTCTCTCTATTAGTTCCCAAACTTTATTTATCTTGAACTGGTTTAACTCTTTCTGCATAGCTATCATCCAACTCTCATATTCTAAGGCTTCTTCAATAGTCTTAGGTTCTAGTTGGGATATAAAGGCAGAGAATTCAACTAGGTTTTCTACATTTCTTCTAGTTTTAATACCAGTGTATAGGTTTCCTATAACAATTTCTAAGGGATGGTTCTTTAGAGATCTAGGTTGTCTAGGTAGTACACTTTTAGTTTCTTCAGTTTCATGTTCTTATGAACTAGTTAGAACATTATTAAAATCATAATAAAAATTATTTTTAAGGATATCAGGTCACATTTTATCAAAAGAGTCATCACTTCATCAATTTGATCTGTTTCCTTAATAAAGGTATTAGTTTCATCAAACTTCACATGAACTGATTTTTCAACAATCCTTGACTTTTTATTAAACACTTTATAAGATTTAGAAGTAGCATAATATCCCAAAAATATTCCTTCATCAGATTTTGGATCAAAATTACCAAGAGTATCCTTGGTGTTCAGGATATACAACTTGAATCCAAAAACTTCAAAGTACTTTACTTTAGACTTTCTATTATTCCAAAGTTCATAAGGTATATTTTTTAAAATAGGCTGAATTAAAACTCAATTCATGATATAGCAGGTTGTTCTTACATCTTCTGCCCAAAAATATGTAGGTAGACCGTATTCATTCATCATAGTCATAGCCATTTATTGAATAGTTATATTTTTTCTTTCAACAATTCCATTTTGTTGAGGTGTTATTGGTGCAGAGAAGGTATGTTTAATACCCAGATTTGAGAAAAAAGAATTACTTATTGATTCTCAAATTCACCACCATGATCACTTCTTAATGAAATTATTTTAAATCCTTTTCATTTTGAACAATTTTACAAAAAAAATCAAAAACAGAGAAAACTTCACTCTTAAGCTTTAGAAAATAAACCCAGGTAAATCTGGAATAATAATCAACTAAAACATAAACATATAATTTACCAGTCAAACTTGCTACTCTGCATGGTCCAAATAGATCCATGTGGATAAGTTTTAGAGTTTTTTATATATAAATTTTTTTAATAGATTTGAAGGAATATTTATGTTGATTTATAATTTAGCATGCATCACAGAATATGTCATCATCAAATTTAAGATTAGGTAAATCAGAAACTAACTATTTCTTAGACAATTTATGTAAAGCATAAATATTACAATGGCCAACTCTCCTATTCTAGATCCATGACTCACTTGTCTTAGAAGATAAATAGTTCACTTTTTTACATAGTGAATGTAAGTCTAGAGTATAAACATTATCAGTTCTAGGTTATCTAAATTTAAGCAATTCATTTTTAAATACTGAGCATGAATTGTTACATAAATCAATATAAAACCATTATCACAAAGATGAGAAATAATTATCATATTTTTCTTCAATCCTTTCACATAAAGTACTTTGTTGATGGATATGATTTCTAGATCTCCAACAGTTCCAAATCCAATTATTTTCCCTTTGGAATTATCACCAAAAGTGAAAAAACCTCCATCCATTTGAATCAACATGTGAAAATTTGATGAATATCCACTCATATTCCTTGAGAAGTCACTACCCATATACCAAATATCACTTTTGTTCTTATAGATTTTTACCTGAAAAATCATTTAAAAAAATATTTGTTTAAATTCCCATATCTTCTTACGTCCAGTAGTGTTAGCTAGCAGAGATCTAAAAATCCAAATCTAATTTTTTTTTCCATAACTTGTATCATTTTCTTTAGATAAAATTTTTGAAATAAAATCTCTTTTAATACCTCTGATTTAAGGATTTTTTAAATAAAAGTTATTTTTTATATGTCCTTTTGTTCCCCAACTATTAAAAGTAACACTTTTTTAGTTGGGATCAAAATAATTCTTAAACAGTTTAGATTTTTCACACTTACTTCCTATACCAAATCTTTTCTTTATAATGACATTCTTACCAAGAATTTTATTCAGAATATTTTATCCTTTTGTAAATAAAAGAGAATCACTTTTATAAGTTTCTACTTCATCTTTTAATGCTTTAATCTTTTTCTCATCATCAAGGAAATTTGAAGTAGAGGAGTTAAATTTATCAACTAACTCTTGATGTTGTTTTAGCATGAAATATATTTATCCCAAAAGAGAATTATGAATATTATTTAAATATTTGTGCTTTTTTAATAGTCTTATTTATCTTCTGGAACTGTGCTGTAAGCAGCCAATTTATCATTTGAACAATTTGAATCAGAATCAGAATTAGATGAATAATAGGTTTGTATCTTATCTTATTCAACCATGAAGCACATATTTTCTTTCAGATTTGATTATTCCTTTTCTGAATCAGATTTTTATGATATATCGGATTCTTCAGAAACACTCCATGTATATTTCATTGCTCTTTTGATTTTATTTTCATAATCTATATTTTCTAATATCTCTTATCTGGATTTATCTTTTCATCTTTTAGCTAAGGACAATCAGGTCTGACATGACACAATTTTTCATATTCATATCATCTGACTTCTCTTTAATATTTATCATCCTTTTTTAAGGGATTTATAACTCCTCTTTTCTTATTATAAAACTTTCAAAACTTTTTGGTTAATTGAGTTAGTTCCATTTTATAATTAGATGAATCTGAATTCTTTTTTTTAACTTCTTTCTTTATTCATATGCTTTTCTTCTAAGATATTACTTTTAGATTAGTTTTATCCTTTTTCACAATAATTTTATGATCTTCAGCTTCAACTTTTATTTCATCTTCATACATCATCAAAGTCTCAATTAGTTCTTTCATAGGCAGTTCTTTGACATGTGATGATTTTTGAATAGCAGCTGATATACCATTCCATTTTAAAGATAGCACTCTGAGTACTTTCAAAACTTGATTTGATTGATTGATGGGTTATCTTAATTCTATAACGTTATTGATAATTTTTGTAAGCCTTCCATTCATCTGTGTAATACTTTCTCCATAAAACATTCTGAAGGTGTCAAACTTCATCTTTGTTGTTGCATACCTCATTTGTATTATATTATCTATTCCTTCATGGGAAATAGCAATAGTTTTCCACATTTCATATGTAGTAGGACATTGAGAGACATGATTGAATTCATCTGGTCCAAGACCATAGATAATTTAATTCATAGCTTTAGAGTTTATATCATATTCAACTTTGGTTGTAGCATCCCATGTTTCTAGTTTCTCAAGAATCTTATAGGGAGTAATAATCTTTGAATAAACTATAAATCCAATATTTTTTAAATAAATAATCATCCTTTATTTCAAACACCCATAATTTTCACCATTGAATTATAGAGCATGAACCATGGATATCCCTTATCTAGGATCATCCATTGTCATCTTTGTATAAACATTTAAACTTTCATCTTGATATAGCTTTATCCAAAATCTTTCCTCTAATACCAATTGTTAGGTCAAAATATACAAAACACATAAGAGGGGGTGAATTGTGTCTTTTCAAAAACTCTTCCACAATTCTAAATTTAAACACCCTATTTTAATTAGCATAGATAATAAGTATTTTTACTTCTGATCAAAAAATATGCAGTAGAAAATTGAAATAAAAGACATGGCTTTTTATAGTGGTTCGGGGCACAAATATCCCCTAGTCCACTCCACCAGAAGCTCTCTCTGTGAGCTTGGTGAATTTCACTAGTCTGGTCCTCTTATCACAAGACTAAAATTCCAACAACTAAGTGCAGGCAGTTGACACCTTTACAATTAAGACTAAAAACAAAGTCTTCTAGTTATAAACATAGAATCTATTATCCATAGCTTAGATCAAGAAGCTGATACTACACTTCAACTAAGTACGAGCAGTCAAAACTCAAATAAATCAAAAATAGATTTGATTTTTTGAAATAGATTGATCTTCATAGTTGTAGTAGCACGAAACTGACAATTGATGGATCTTCTTTTTCAGAAATAAAATCTTCAAGATGAAATAAGTCTAAAGAGATCTGTTTGCACAAGGGATCTTCAATTTTAAGAATAATAATAAAAATAGTGTAGCAGCGCACTTACAGTATTGAACATGTATGTCACCAAAGTGTAGTCCTCTTCCTGAGCCATTCGTTTGTTGTAGAACTATGTATATAATCACCAAAAATATTGAATAATAAATGAAAAAATTATTCACTCTAAATCATATGAAGAAAATAATACTCAAAGAAATATTTAATGATCCTCCTACTTATAAAATTTTAGATCCACAAAAGACGCCTGATAAACTGTATAAATCCAAAATTAAATTTACCAGGGGAGTCATAACTTTCATTAGGAATACGAGAAAATTTCTTCATTGAATATGGTTCTTTGAATCAAATAAAATGATCTTCAAAATTTTTGAAAATGATATTTAAAACAACATGTAATGTAACACCCCGACCCCTTTAGGCTAGAGCTGATGCATTACTTGTGATATTGGCATGGTTAGAAGGAATGAAAATCCTGAAGGAACGATCAATTTAGTAGTTTTGAAGAAACTAGATACATATATGTAACACAAATTACATTGAAAAAATTTACAAGATACAATACATAACAAAACTAAAAACTGCATCCACACGAACTCAATAAAATACCTTCCCTTCATCACCTGTTGAAGTTAAAAAATGAAAGGGGTGATCTCAAATGCTCAGTAACGGTTAAAAGTAGTAGAAGCATGAGTACAATAATAAGTTAATCACAATCAATCTAACATAATCAATATTTCATAGTGAATAAATGAATAACTAATGCCATTAATAAGTTGAAAATGAAATTGCATCCATAGATTGTGTCATAGTGAAAACCTCATGGATAATAATAACAACCGATAATGAATAAATAGAATTCTTATTAATTGAACATCATGTATCTGGCACATGAAACCATAATACCATAAAAATGGTTTAGTTCTATGGGTAGAAACCCGTCTGATTTTTGGAAACAAACTAGAAGGGTTTGTCGCCAAACTGTTTTGTCTCATGAGACCTACCGATGCATCGAGGGGGGTATAGAGGGGCCCACCCACCACTTCATGTCCAAATAATTCTTTATACATTGATTCAATACAAGAGAAATATTATTTTTCAATATCCTTATAGAGTAGAGTATACAGATTCATCAATATTTCCATAATTAAAATAACTTTCCAAAATAAACACCGTATGTAAAATGGTATACGGTTTAGACAACAACATATCCATGATATGAGATTATGGATATTTATTATCAATAAAATTTCAAATTAAAATTGATCTCAAATGGTCAGTAGGTACACCACATAAGGATTATTAGGTGCACAATACAAGGTTAGTCGCAACGAAAAGCTAGTTGAGAGAAAGGCCCTTACAACAATGTAATCAGTCGAATCATATGACCAGAACTTAATAAAACTCAAATGATTCATTTATTAACATGAATATAAATATAATAATGTTATTATATATCAAATGGAAGAACAAATATACCACATATAAGAATTAAGTGGTGAATAATGAAAATCTCATAGAAATGAAAGGGAGATGAGAAACCCCTTACCTTTTTTGCTCGAGTTTGTTCTTATTTTGTTTTAATGACCTGAATAATCAAATTTAGATTCATTAATTAATAATTCCAGAACTTCCTATACATTTAATTTATTTTTTATTACTTTATTAGGTTCATTAATGTCCCTTTTAATGGGTTTAAGAGGTTCAATTTTATTGTTTTGGAAGCATTTTCTTCCTTGGTTTTCATGATTTGTTTACTTGCTCTCATAAATAGAAGTTCATTTAAAAAGTGGATAAATATTAAAAGTTGTTAAAATATATTATTAGTGACATTTAAATAGATATAAATGATCTTATAATGATTATAGGTTATATACTTGAGGATGAATCATTTGTTAAAAGTTTTTGATAAACGCTTGGGTTTAGCTTGGCAGTTTTTTATACAATGAACTCGTTTTGTATTATTATTCCATATTATGAGTGAGTAAAGATTAAAAAACATTAATGAGATTAAATACATATATTATGATTTTTTTCAACCATTAAAATGGTTTCATGACCAGTAATTAAGGAGAAATTGAAGAACGAAACTCCGTCATCCACAAAGGTTATAAATTGGAACCTCATGGACGTTGATTTCACTTATAAAAATAAAAAGGGGGAGTAAGAATATTGATGATGGTTATTCCATTAACATGATATAATTCCAGTATATAGATGATAATGGAGTTTATCATGGTCATTTGGAAAAAGGAGGTGAGAATAGAAAAATAAAATAGATGATCTTGAAAATAAAAGAAAAGTTGAGAGATCCCTTATGAAAATTCGGCAGCCTAACGGCATCGCTTAAGATTTCATAAAATCAAATGATGAGAACAAAAGGGTATCTCGTAATATTTAAATCAAAAGGAAAGTAAGAATAATAAATAAAATAAAACCCCAACATATGATAAAGGAATTTCAAATAGCTAACATAAAAGAAGTGTCGACTTAAAGAAGAGAATGAAGAATTCTCTTACCTTGTAGAATAACTCCTAGATCTTGAAGGATGGGACCTTGGGGGCTTAGGGACACCTTGTGAGGACTCCTAGAGAGTAAAAACCACCATATCTTCGAGGATGAGGGATTTTTAATGAAATAAAATGAATGGATGAGTGGGTATTTATAGAAAAATAGAAGTAATTTTTTAATAATTTCAAAGGGACACCTCATTAGTGGTTTTTGCCAAACCATGGGATTTCCCAATGTATTTTCCCATGGTATTTAGCCACTTTGGACACCTCATGACATAATTTACTATACAAAAGTCGACCATACTTTTATATTTAATTATTACATCATTATGATGTCATTAAACGACCGAAAACTCAAAACTGTATTTTTACTATTCATGAAAAATTCATGTATTTTAGAAAAATACCAAAAATTTACCCTAACCATTTTTCAATGTGTAGAATTCAAAAATGAACTCCATTTTTTGAAAATAATTTTTCGGTATTTTTAATTTAATTTTTAAATAAATTCATAGTTAATTCAAAAAATAACAATCTTAAAGGTGCAATTGGTTTTATTTCTCATTGAAAAACTAGTTAAGGTATCATTATCTTATTTCCTTAATAAAATAAAATATTATTATTATTTACTATTCATAAGGGTCATATTACTATTCATAAGGGTATGTTACTATTCACAAAAAATCAAGTTTGTTCTATTAGACTCCAAATGACTTACTGATCACAACCTTAGATGACCATTTTTGAAAATTCAATACATAAGAGTGGAAAATTTATATGTAATGGCTAGGTTTTGATCATCTCCTAAATAACTTAGTGTTGTTTCAAAGGAACACAGTGATGAATAGAATGTTTTTAAGAGAAACATACCATAAAATGTTTGGGGTGTTATATGTAACTCTATCAAGTCAGTTACAGAAATCATGGAAAATATCATGAAAATAAATCTTCAACGTTGAAAAGTCAAACATAGGGTTCCTTCACAAAGAGACAAAATATTGAATGTAGGGTTCAACTACGTAGCATCCATCTTCCGAACATAAGGTTGACAATATAGTATTGATCATAAAATTAATGTTGATGATCCATATATTTCTATTTAGAACATAAGGTTCATTACTTACATATGGTTATTTAACCATACTTTCTTCTCTTGCCAAACATAAGGTTCCTTTCAAAAGTAAGGTTCTTTTACCATGCGTTTTTTGAGAACGTAAGGTTGATTAACCATACGTACCAATCTGAACATGGGGTTGAGAAACCATAATTTCTTCTTCTAGCATAAGGTTGAATAGTAATGTAGGGATCATGATCCATACGCATTGTACAAAGAGTATGGTTGATACCATACATTACGCTAAACCAAGTAGGGTATGAACAATGTTTCTAGAATGGTCAAAAACACATCCTGAACACTTTTAATAACTATTTATTATGAATTTAAATCTTGAAAATAATTTCAGAATAAATAAAAAGAATATTAAGTCGCTAAAATACACTTAATGTAAAATCATTAGTAAAATAAACAAGGGTATTTGTGAGCATCAAAATCATCATAAATTATAGAATATTGTTGAGACAATACAAGACCAACATAATGAATAAATAAAGAAATAAAGTATTATGACACAGAGTGTGCATCCTCTTTATGAGATATCATGAGAAAAATAGATTATATTGCATGATGTGTGTTCATAGGATATTATTGTAACTATGACATTTTTTATCTCCTTGGGGGCCTTAATGGGTTGTTATACCCCACTTCTAGTCTTTGAGTTACACTTACTATTGTTGAGATAAGGTCTTATATGATCACACACTAAGTGTATCCAAAAGTTCCATTTATTCAGATGAATAGGATTTTAGAACAAAGTGGACCCCACATGTGGGGACTATTGAATGTCCGAGTGTGAACAATCACATGTAAAATAATTCAATTATATTATTCAAGTTTAGAATAATAATTTTTGAATTTATTTCTCAAGGTATTCATATTTTATTTAATTATAAAATTAAATATGATAAATTATAATTTCTTGAACGAACATAACACGTTCAAGGTTTACTAAATTATGGGGGAAGCTTATGAGATGAGTAAATAGTTTACATTTTATCATCTAGAATTTTAGTAATGTCACAAGACAATGATAAAATATTTATGATGGTTTTGATGATTTAACTATGTGATAGTTGTTCTTTTTAAGTGCTTTTTAAAGTTAAGTTTCCATAGTTCCAAACTAAAATATATGGAAACTTAAACCTTAATATAAATATATGTTTTAATCACAAAATGTCGTGGACAACCTATTATAGGAATTTGAGTACTCTCATCACTATCTCAAGTTTTAGATAGATACCGAAGAAAAAAATAAGTCTTAATTGATTCCCTCTTGAGAAATGGTCACTCGTTCTTCATGTGATCAAAGGGACATTGTAAAGCACTTTAATTTCCTATGCTGGCACCTGGGAATTGAGAAATAATGACCTGGGAATTGTGGTGCATATGTTTATGGTCTAGAGGATGTCTCATTGTGTAACTTCAATATGCAAAATTTTTAATGTGAGAAAATCATATGGGCATTTTCAAATGACAAAGGAACCATTTACAGTTTAGTTCAATTTTTTTCTTTATATTTAAATTTAATTGCATATGATCCATGGGAAAAATAGGGAAAGGGGTGTTTCAAATTCAGTGTTTTTAACATGAATCTTAACCCAAAATTTTAAAATACCTATTTTAGATTCCTTTTTATATCCCTTATTTCCTTCATTAAATCATTCAAAAAAATTTAAATCAACCAAACAACATATTTAAATTTATTAAAACATTCAAAAACATTTAAATCATTCAAACATCATATTATCTAAATCATAAAATCTATATATTTTAAATTTATCTAAGAAAATAATCAAATAAAGAAAACTAATATTATTTAAATCATACAATCTAATATTTTTATTGTTATCTAAACAACTAATTAAAAAAATAAAACTAATATATACCTTTAACAAATATACAGTATAAATAAAATAACTAAGAAATTAAAATTTAATAAAGAAATTTTACCTTTTCAAAGACTATGAATAATAATTTAAGAAATAAAATCCAAAATAATATAAATTAATTGTAAAATTAGAGTAATATAGTGACTTATACCAACGAGGTGTTGATTTTATAGAGAGTGGTGGTAAGTGACGTGAAGCACCTTCACACCTCTTGTTCAAGGAGCTGATAAGAGGTGTGAATTTGGTTCACAGCGCCTGCTACCATGACAAACTAATGTGAACTTTATTCATGTTAGATGGTGGTGTCATTAGAATGAATTGGTTTTATGCCTCCTTGATTTCATTTTTAAAAATAATATAAACTCTACCCTTTTTCAATTTTTTCAAAAACCTAAAAAAACTCTTAAATATGTTATTCGGGTATTGTGAGGAGGATATTTTTATAATTAAATGATTAATGAAGGAGTTTAAGTTTTGATATTTATTATTATTATTTATTATAAAAATAAAAATAAAAACAATTACATATTTAGGGATGACAATAGGTTAGGTACTTGTAAAATTTTGAATGCTGAAACCCTAACCCATTTAATTTTTCAAAACCCAAACCAATTTATTTTTCAAATTCACTACCCTAACTCTACCATTAGATCATCAATTTTCCTCATGATTTATATATTGTTCTTAGGACCTTGGTATTGTATAAGACTTTACAGTGGTTCCATGTTATTAAGGAACTCTTCTATTGGCTTGGTTTAGCTAATATGATCTCCTTAGGTGGAGATTCTAAATATCATCTTTAAGGACGTTTTGGTCCTTGGTTCTTTTCCTGGGTTTAAGTGGAGACTATTTTTTAGTGTTTTATTATTATATTATAATGTGTTTATTCTATTTTTATTGGTTTTCATGAGTGTACTATTTTATTGATGATTTTTTATTTGTGAACTTTCTGAGTTTATTCTATCATGTTTCATTTGATTATAGATATTGTTGTTTGTTGTTTGTGTGTAGATACTTGTGAGATATTTTTGGAATTACTTGTTGAAATTGTATCATAAGGAGACTCTAATAAGTGAATTTGTGTGTTATTTTTATGTTTACAGTTTAAATTTTTAGTGATTTTAACAATTTTAGAATTTCATTAATATATGTAACATTTGTCATGTTGATACATGTTCAGTTTTCATCTTGTTGTCATACCATATAGGTGTTTTCTATTTAGGATGTTATGTCTAAATTAATGGTTATAGGTGATGTATAATCATCATGAGGTGTATGATTTTAATTTTCTAGGTTAAAATTATGCAGTGTTATTTCATTTTTTTTAAATCATGTTTTTTAATTATTAATGTGAAGAATTGTGAAATTTAGACTCAAATTGATTAATAATTGAATTTATTTATTTTAATATGTTGATTTAATTGGTTTACATGATGGATTTATTGAATTTTATATTCTGGGGTTATTTTTATTTTTGTTGTACTTTTATGCTTTGGGATCTTATTTAGGCCATGTCTTCTAGACCACTTGTCATGTTGACTTGTTGGCCTTGTTGTCTTATCTTCATGTGTCACGTGTTACTTTTGAGATATTGGGAAGTCATGTCTAGGAACTCCTCCACCAAACAAGTTTCCTCTTAGATGCAAGATTTCCTATTTTTATTTTATTACATGTCATCTTCTTGATTATTTCATACATGGATTCATCTAACACTCCATCAGTGAGAGTCTCTGGTTTTGGTGTTTTGAGATGTGTAATTTTACTTGTTGGCTCCTTTATTCTTTCATATGTGACTTTATCTTACACTCCATCAGTTAAATTCCATGGTTCTTTTGTTTTTTGGATTTCTAAGAGAGAGAGAAAGGGTAGAGAGAGAGAGAATAGAGGGGGCAGGGAGTGGGAGGGGGAAGGGGGAGAGGGAGATACCCCATAGGTAATTAAATTGTGTATAGGGTTCCCTAGTTTAACATTACTAATTCTCCAAGGAGGATAGAAAATTTATTTTTCTATCATGTTCACTAAGAGATGGAGTAGAGACAAATTTCCCTAGTTCATTGATGAAGACAAATATGGGAGAGTTCTGAATACCTTATCCTTAGCTCATGAGAGAATAAATTGAGTGATAGCTTGATAGAGCTAGTTCATGGATCTCATTGACAGACTCTAAATTTTTTATGACCCCTTTTACTAGTTTATGGTGTGAAATCCTAGACAAAGATGATGATTCTTGATATTGGTAAACCTAAATGACTTTGTATTTGGATGATGACGCTAGTCCGCAACACTTAATCCTGAAAGTTCTATCTTGTAGAGGATGTCAGATTGAACCCTAGTAAGGGGGTTCAGTTTGGTGTTTTCCCATTTGTTATATTTATATATATATAATTAACATGGCCCTAAGGTTTCATTACTTTCCAATAGGCTTAGTTGATTTAGAATTTATAAGGACATGAACCGCACAACCTATAACTACTAGGTAGTATAGATATGGTGAGTCTGAGGATGAACCCAAGGGACAAGGTATATAATTACTTTAATCAATAGTATATACCTATGATTCTATTAATATGGAATGACAAATAACTATCCTAACTAAGAATAAAGTGATATAAGGTGATATTTCATTAGTAATTTGCATGCTTAGGTTCAGGAAATAACAAAGTAAAAAAATAAAGATGATTATGTTCATGAAGTTGTCAGAGTTGGGTATTGGTGAATCTAATGGTAATGGTAGACACCCTCCTCACTCTAGGATCCCCTTTTATCAAAGGTCATGGTACTTATAATCACCTAGAGGTGGGCTACCTGAAACAATGTTTAAACATAGAGAGATAACTAACCCAATGTTCATGGTGGAATTCCTTACTCCAGAACTCAAAACTAAAAGATATTATAACATTATAGGGAAATAGTAATAATAAATTAAATGTAGGAAATTAAATCCACTAACTCACTCCTCTCATACAATTTTCATGTGAAGAGAAAGAAGAAGATATAGAAATTAAAGCACAAGAGCGAGAACCCAACACGAAATCATAAAAAGATACTTACCTTATTATAGAAATTACCTTTACAAGGAAAAACCTCAACACAAAAATTATACCCTCTCATGGTATCCATGATAAGGTAAGAAAATGAAACTCCTAATCTAAGAATCATAGGTGGACTCCTCTGGAAAGAATATTCCAGAAGGGGGAGAGTGGTCCCCCCAACCTCAACCTCTTAACCGAATGGGGTGCCAGCCTCAACAGCCTAACAAATTGAGGTGGGGCCCATATAGAAGTGATGATTAGATACTCTAGATAGGATATTATAAGGAAGTGGAGGGGTAGTAATATCGGGTAGTTAGAAGTGGAGTTCGACCAGGGGCTTGGGTAGGTTGAGGGTGAGTTCCCCAACCTAAAGTTTCCTTCTCCCTTCCTCCCATGTATTTCCCCCTATCGTTGGTGTAATTTTGGCCTTAGGTAGCCTACTATTATACTATCAATTATTGTTGAAGATTAATCTAAATCATAATTCTACATGGAATATACTTCAATATTTACTTTGAACACATGCATGTGATATCATAGCCCCATCCTTTTCTTTATTTAGCACATAAACCCTCTCCCATGATTTTATCTTCAAAACAGCTTCTTAAAATGTGCTCGTAGTGTAGGCATAGTCATTTTTCACTAAGGTTCCTCCTTTAAACCATGGGATCCCCAACCATGGGTGTATCATACCCCTATTTACTCCTTTATCTAGTTTTTACATGCATGTAGGGCTTGGCCATACTCATCAACATGCCCTTTTGCACAGCGTTTTAGTGGTTGTTTCCAACTCAAAGCTTCCATGTTCCCCACACCCTTCTTAACTATGGCATAACATCAATATCTAAGAACTTTAATCCTATCCAAATCATGTACCATGGGTTCACAGGGTATTTCAGTGCCCGTTTCATCTTCTATCTCTTCTTTTTCACCACGGTCGAGCCTCACTATGGCGTAGCAATGGTCGTTATGGGTTAATCATCATTCAAACTTCATACTCTTTGAAATAGGCTTACACCAAGCCATATGAGATCCAGAAGTCCATCCATAGTGGTCCCAGTCCTCACAGTGGATAGATGGATTGAGCTTGTGCTTCCACACCAGCACCCATGGTGTTTCCAATCATCTGCAGTGGTGTTTCGATGAGCACGAATGGTGAAGGAAGTAGAGGTTGCGTGTCCGAGCATGAGGTTGTGCAGCTGAAGTGAAGTGGTTTCATTTATATAAGTGGATCATAGTGCCCAAAAAAATTAATTCCCACATAAGATCACCAATCATCATGTAAGAACTATATTAAACTCGATGTGGAATCCCTAGCCCAGATGGATACTCTAAGGATAGGCTTCTAGTACACTCACATGCCCCTTTTCACGGTTTCATACCAACCCGCATGGGACCAGTAGGTTTTAGATCACCCTATGTGTGCTTTAACAACACTCCTATTTTATCTCTTGTACACGGGCCCATTTTTACCTAAATATAATAAAATCACTTGTCAAAATATTTTCAATATAACACAAATTTTTCTTAAGTAGAAATGGAATTCAAATTTGTTTCTTTTAATTTTCTTTTTCCAAAATGTTATTTGAAATAAAAATACCCAAAAACGAGTAAATAAATTAATAATTTGGGAAAAAAACAATAAAAATTAATATAATTAATTATTTAAAATTTAAAAAAAAATCATGTATAAAATAGAGTTATCAAATGCTCCCACACTGAAACCAATGGTTGTCCTTTAGAATGAAATATCAACAATAATTAAAGAGGAACATCATGCTTACCAATATTTAAAATTTAATGAAAAAAAATAAATGATTATCATTAGGGATATCAAATTTTTAATGTTATCATAAAATATTAATTTAATTTCACACTTTTCAATAAATCAATTAACCCAAGTATTTTTTTTATTTCCTATTCTAAATTGGTTGATCCTCTCCTCTCATTCATTCAAGTTTCTCATTTCATTATTATTAAACATGTATTCTCATGATCTACCTCACTATTGATATTTTTTCTCTCATCGCTCAAGGTAACAAATTAAAGTTGATTAATTCTCATAACATGAGTAAATGCTCCTCCCATGGGCTTAAAAAGGACCTGCATTCACCATTTTGTAAAGAAAAAGATCACAAATAATCATGAGGGCTTAGCATTAGGCTCAAATGACTCTGAGGCTTAAGTTATGTAATTATTGATGTCAGAAACCTTTAAGGATCAAAAATGAGGTTAATACTCTCAATAAAAATGATTGATAATCAAAAGTAAAGTTTAATGAAAATATCCCCTTCAAAGTGACAACACCCTCTTCCCAAAATCAAAGTAAGGTCATGATGTAATGAAAGCATAATGAAAGAAGTGCACCCTATTAAATATTTTCTACTTTTTTATTTTCTATTTTTTAAAACTAATTTTTAAAGTTTTTAAAATTTTGAATTAGGATAAGTCTCACATCCACCAACCAATCCCAAATGATAAAAAACATTGGTTTAGTAAATGGTAATTTTTAACCTACCAAAACTCAACCCTTTTTTCTAATTTTTTCATTTTTTAATTTCTTTAAAGAGGGTAAAACAATATAAATTCAATGGAATATATAAAATTATTACCAAATATCCATTGTAACAACTAAAACATTTTTTCTTAATAAATTACATCCCTTTTACACCATATACAGCCACTCCCTCACACTTAAACTTTTAAATATCATGAAAAATACAAGAGTATGGTAGGAAAGGGTATAATTGGATTATAATGAATCTCATTATAATAAAAATTCATTCATGGATTCTAAGGGATTAAATAAGTATCAATATTAATTTGGGTATCAAGGATAATGGCTAAACAAAAATAGATCAATCATATTAAATGTGACTTTAATCAATCATAGATTTGACAATATCAAATGTAAGTTCAAATATAAAACATGTCCTAAGATAACTCAAGAAATTGATTAATAAATATTAGGTATATAAATCTTATTAGGAATGACAGTATGTGATATCATACATTCATTCATGGAATTTATGGACATAGGGATCATTTCATGAATGAAGAAAATCTCTGTGTCTTGTGATATTATTCTCATTCTCTTTTTCTTATATCTTTTCTTCATCTATAAACCTTCTATATCACTACGAGTCCCTACATTTTCACAACACTAATACCCCCTTTAGTCCATTATTATCTCTTGATATCAAATTACTTTTTCTCCTTAGGCTTTAGAGACTTTTATTTTCGATCTAGAAGTGATTATTATGTGAATCAAAGCACATTGGAGGCCCAGATTCATCAGTAAGTCATCGTTCTTCTTAGATATAGTATTATCCTATTTCTTGGAAACATAGATCTAATATGTATAGGATAGATCCATGTTCTATGAGGAGAATATTAATGAATTATGATTGAATTTATTTAATGAAATGACATATAATCCCAGATCTAGAGTTTTCTTATGCCATTCTTCATTATCATCAAATATTGAGAGGTAAGTGGATTTTATCTCATTTACACTTGACTTAGAACTTAAAGGCTTAGTTTATTTTAATTAATTACTTAAAATTATTGTGAAATCTATTTTGATACTAAATGGAAACCTATTTTTGGTTATGACTTTGAAATCATGGAAATTGAATGGTTTCTTAGAAAATTCTCTTTGGTGATAATTTTAAAATTATTGTTTTGTTTTGAGGCATGGAATATGTTTGTTGAAATGATTTAATAAAAGAAATGTTTTGTGTGTAATGGTTTAGCATATAATTTATCATACATGGTTTGTGTGAATTCATTCATATATGTAACCATGTGGAATAGATGTGTGCCATTGGGACACCTGGTATTGAAAATCTTGTGACGACTTGGTGGATTGATGAGAGACTGCTTGTGGGTATGGAACTATCACATGTGCATACATAAGTGTGTGTGTGTGTGGAAGCATGGTTATTGGTATGACAAATAATTTAGAAATTTTTGTATGATTTTTTTATTAATTTCTATGGAAAATGTTTATGGTTTTGATATAAATTCACTACTAGAAAACAAGGTTATAGCCACGGTTTATAACTATGGATATATGCCCTTAAACCATGGATATAGATAATAGCCATGATTTTTCTAGTCATGGATCCATATGGCGTAGAAATAGGGAAAAGTTTATAGCCACGGTTCAAACTATGGCCATAGAACTATAACCACAGTTACGAATTGTGGCTATATACACTGTCATATAGATATATTTCCAAAGTTTGTAACCGTGGAAGTAGGGAAATAGTCATAGTTCAAACCATAGCACTATGTCTACTACCACGGTTGACAAATGTGGCTACATACCTATGTTTCCAAAACAAATCTATAGGTATACTACCGTTTTTTACAACCATGGTTGTATCCTTCTATTTGTAGGAAAAAAACAATAGGTTTCACTAAACTGCACTTTGTAATAGGCTATCCAGGGTAGACTCCAACCACCTAATACTTATCTATACATACATTTACACACTAAATCTCCCCTCATATTCAACATGCAACTCCAACCAGTAGTTTAGATCCTTAAATATTCTTTATAGGTGTGGCCTCACTCATTATGTGCCCCTTGAGAAGCTCCATTTTATGATCAAACCTATATCATAGTCCTTGAAGGTCCCTACTGGCAACCCCTTCACACATTGAAGACTAGTGCAGTGCCTCTCCATCTTGCTTGTTGATCTGTGTAGACCATTGAAGCCCACTGAACCTTTCATGCCAACCGTTTGTGTAAAGTTCTCAAAGGGGAACAACCAAACTTTTGGCTAATACGAAGCTCTAAGAAGCTTTATCTTGGACCAACTGCAGGCCCAACACTCCTATTTTAAGTACATCTCAAATGATTTAAGACCAATTTGAAGCCTTATTGTCACCATATACTGGAAAGGATTTATAATTAATATATTTTTCTATTGAATCCTTTTAGTATAAAGGATTCATTGTAACAAAAAAAACTATATAATTTATGGACTATCATGGATTATTGGTCACACAACTGGTTTATCTAAGTTATAAACTAACAGCAAGATCCAACATAATATTGGTCAACCCAATCCTCTTTTATTGAGAAATATATAGGCTATAGATCATGGAAAATCTCCCAAAAGAAACATATTATGTCCCCTTAGTTTTCTATTGGGTTCCAAGTATGTGAATCAGCATTAGAATTTACATCATATCAAAATAATGTTGTGTAACAACATGATTAAGACAATAATCAAAATAACATATGGAATATAGAACCCAACCCTAGTACTTTACTAGTATCTAGAATATCCAGCATGCATGTATCCCGATTGACATATATCTAGTACAAGTCATCATATCATGGCATACATTAATAATAATAATATAACCTATAACTCACTAATCAACATAGTCTATCCCTTAGATACCATGCTCTGATATATAAGCCATAGTAATATAACCTATCACTCACCAATCAACATAGGCTATCCCTTAGATACCATGCTTTGATATGTAAGTCATAGTAAAGTGAATGGATTATCTATCTCACTTTATACATGGGAATCTATCACAATTTGTTATATAAGATCTATTTAAATTACATACCTATCAAAACATACTCATTTCCTTCTCATCCTTGGTTATTATATAGAATATAGAACATACCCATTTTTATCTCAAGAGAACTACCGATGTTCCACTCTTAATATCATCAATTCAGTATTATTTCTATAGTGGTTACAACCTGAAGGTATATTCCCAAAACAAGCTCATTAACCTATGAATGTTAGTGGTCCCATCAATAAACCAACCCCTCAGCCCACCCTTAGGATAGTTACTAACTCATTCCCACTGAGACACTAAAGGATACCCCTTATTATTCATTCCTTAATGGTCATTGTATCTTTCTCAATTGAGAGCTCATCTATTTGGAATCTCATTATTTAAAGATGATATTATTTATTCTAGAAAGAGATTTAATTTCATGAAATTATAGGATATACAGTGAGTAAACACTATAGTTCATTCTATTTCTCACCAAATTATAAACCCTTTAAACCCTATTTCTAGACCACTTGAACATTGAACCTTCAACCGAGTATGGGTAAATCAAAGAGAACCGATGAAGGTGCTTAAATCAGTCTAAAGAAAACTAATTACTTAAGTACTAAGCATTGAATTCTTCTAGGTAAGGTAGTCAATTTTATCTAGTTCAGTTTCATGGTGATGTTACTGAAAAAAGTTTCAAGTTTTCATGGATGGTTGATTGTGTTTGATGAAAAGAAAAAAAAAATCTTTATGTTTTAGATTTTTATGAGAATTCTCAGTTCATTTTTTCTTAAAATGAGGATACTGTCATCTCTAAAGTGAAGGAAATTTCATTGTATACTATTGAGTTAGCTAAAATTTTCTGAAGGCCACATGAAGGGAGATTCATGTTTATCCCTAAGATAGAGAATGATGAGTTTCTTATTCCAGAGGATGGTATATTAAATCCATTTGAATCACATAAAATCGTGAATATTTTTTTAAAGGACCTAGAACTTGAATAGAGGGTCCTTATTACGTTAATTTTGGTAGAGATTTCTCAAAGGGTAGGGGATTTTGAAAAGGTCTTGTTTCAAGACATGTATTTTATTTATTTTCTAATAAAATATGATAAAGTAAACATGAAGAGATATATATCGAGATACATGTATCATTTCTCACATATATCAATAAAAATCAAATTTTATCCTTATGGTCGGGTGTTAATCCTTCTATTTGACAAGGTATATGTATATTCAAAGCATCTAATAAAATGTCATCATAGTTTCATTTTATTAGCCAATAAATTTAGTAGATTTATATTCTTCTTAAATTATTACTTGAAAAAGCTAGTGGTTCTTATAAAACAAGTTTTTAAAACAGTCAAGCAACTATAGAAACAAGTTTTTAAAACAATCAAGCAAATATGGAATTCAAATTAAAGGGTTAGGCATAGGGAACCTACCTCAACCTCAAGGTGAGATAATTTTGATGACAAAAACTTAAATATTAATTTTTTTTTTCTTGCACTTATATGAACTTTCACATATATATAAGGAAACCTAGGCCCTGTGTACATATTTTCATGTCCAAATATGCACAAGAGGGTCCTTAAATATATGTTTATACATGTATATACCCATTTACACTTACACATGTATGCATTTTTCATATCTATATATAAGAAAACATAGCCTCAATATATATATATATATTCTTAATACCATGAATGAATATATATAAATAGGGAACTTATATATGTATATACCTACCTATGCATACATATGTAAGTCTTCTTCGACAATGGAAGCTCAAATTCACCTCAATGATATCTAAAACACACTATAAAAATATAAGGAACCCAAAAATCACAAAATCCCTAATTAAAATTGGTCTAAAGAATAAAAACGGAAGAAACCTTACCCAAATTTGATTTCAAACTCACTGCCTTTGACGGTGGTGTATAGAACCATTCTCTTCATAAGAAACCACCTATAAGAAAATAATGGGAAAAGAAGTGAGATATAATGACTTCTTATATATATGTGATCAGTGTGTCAACTGTATATGATAAATGATACATGACTCAATAACCAAAAATGAATAAAGAATATTCAAATTGATATGTACATCCCAATACTAAATAACATGATCATTAATAAAGGCTTTTGTTCAAATTATATCCAATTTCATTCAAAATATACACCATGGAGTGGTATCATGAATCATCAGATAACATAAACAAAAACATGATGGATTTTACTACATCATGACTTATACTTTGGTTCATATTTACAATAATTTACCACTTTCACGTATATATCATAGGTTTTATTCAAATCATTGAAAATCATTGTGAAATTATTCCAACTCTTTTGGATATGATTTTTATATAAGCACCCTCAAACATTGCGAGAAAACATTGTACCAAAATTTATCCTAATTTTATGAAATGTTGTATAACACTACATGCCTCTATAGAATTTAAAAAATTTATAATTCCCCAATCAATAATTGTATTAAAATGGTATCCAATATAAAAAAATCATTTCTACTCAAGCAATAAAGGGTTTTATAGTGATCACAATCAAACAAACTCATATCTTCAAATAAAAGTTTCCACCATAGTATATATTAATATACATCATTTGAATTATTTTATAATATATTTTTTAAAATAATTTAGTAAAAAATAGTCATAGAAAATGTTGATGTATTATATAACATCTCATATGCTCTCAATTCTCTAAAATAGACTGACCAATTTGAATAAACAAGACATGTGTCATTTATCTAAGTAGATCATTACGTCACATGTCACTCAACTAAGTTGTGTTCAGTACATTGGTGATAAAAATGTTCATTATATTGGATGATATAGTATTTTCAAAAGATGTGTTCAGTCCGGTGGGGATAAGGTGTCTTATATCTTGAAATAGATAATGTTTTATCTGAAAAAAAGTAAAAGAGAAAGAAAAATATAGAATCACAAAGGCTATTGAAGGTATAGGTGAATGTTCTGATCAAAATAAATCTATCAATTCTAATGTTCAAGTTTTTGAATATGTATAGTACTCACCATCATCCATTGTCTACATCAAATATAAAGTCAATAAGAATTAGTGGGAGGAGTTTTTCAAAAGATATATACCATATAGGAATAATAAAACCAAAGATTTGGTTTTATATTCTCCAATGTAGGTGACATGTGTTATCTATTGATAATAATAAAAACCAATCATAAAAGGCAGAAGAAATTGGGAATAATATAAAAAATAAGAGGATTTCAATTGAAAAATAAATTATGTATACCAAAACAGTTTTTATATTTTGTTAATATCCCCATTGAATGTAAACCCATCATGTTCAAATGGATACTCAAAAGAGGGCTTGATAGGGATTGTTGTTATATATCAAGAATTCATAAGAGAGTAATATTTTTTGGTTATAAAGACTATCTTGAATTAACTTAGGTGTTAAAATGATATGTTACTTGCTTTAGTGGAGCTAATAAACTAGTTATGAGGGGGTACACGAAACATGCTATCAATCAAATCATAATTATCTAAAGATTCAATCATGATATGAGTTTTTCCTCAATGGAGGAGTTTTGAGATAAAGTTTTCTAAGAAACCAATGGTCATCTATTCTAATGTAGAGTCTAAGTATATTATAGATTTTTATTTTTATAAAGAATTAAAAATATTAATGTTCATCCATGATCTTGGAATTATACCTATAAATACAGATCTTACCAATTGATATTGTAAAAATAATACAATAGTGGTTTTAGAAAAAGATACCTGGTTTCAAAAAATGAATGAAGTGTATACTTCAGAACTATCACCACTTGAGTGATTTTATTCAAAGGGGTAAATTTATAGTGACAATTGTGGATGAAGAGGAAATTTTTTTATTCTTATAAACTAAATATATACCTTAGTAAAATAATTAACATTACTTGGGAGCTAATAGGTTATGATTTATTAATAGTTGTCTCTATTAAAATTTGGAATCAGTTGGAGTTGGTTCCCAAGTCTAAACGGCATTTGTTTTAAATTCTATTAGTAGAATATATGTATATATATATATAATTATTCATATAATATAATAATGTTTTTTATTTTTTATAGTAATGTGATAATTTATGGAGAATATTTGTTGATTCAAAGTGCAATAGCAGTTCCCCACTATATAGTTCCTCATATCTGAGATCATTATTATCATTTATCTTTGACCACATACTAATATTCATTGATGAAAACTGTAAAAACAAGTTCTCAAAATGATGTAGTGTGTGTTGTGTTTATAATAAGTGAAACATAATTAATTTAATGGTTAAAAATAGATTTATCTCTAATGTGACAATGAAACATGATATTTCAATCCTTTTTTATTAAAATGGAGATATTAGAAAAAATCAATTACCATTTTATTTTACAGAAAAGTTTGTTTTAATGGTTTTTATGTGATATGATATGAAACTATAATAGGGTGAGAATTGTAAAATAAAAAATAGAAATAATCATCCCAATCTTGTTTATGTTGACCAGATGATATAATATTCTAATAAAATCACAGTACAATAGAGTACAATATAAATATATGGAGAATAAAACTATTGGAAGTTAAAAAATAGTTCATTAAATAGAATGTCAATAATAGAAATTAAAAATACAATAAAATATAAAAAAATGAACAATGTATTGAGTAAAAACTCAAATATCCCTAAATGATATCAATTAACAAAAAAATACAACTATGAAACCCTTTACTTTTAGAACTATGTGACAAGTGCTTGTTTCTATTGAACCTCATCTAATACTCATATCATATTTATAAAAATCCACAGTAACAAACAATAATTATTATATTTTTATTTTAATTGGATCGGTCAAAATATGCACAAGGGGGTCCTTAGATGTATGTTTATACTTGTATATACCCCTTTTCACTTACACGCATATGAATTTTTCATATCTGTATATAAGCACACCAATCCCTGATATATATATTCATACTACCATGAGTGAATATATATAAAGGGAGAACTTATATATTTATATTCTTACCTATGCATACACATGTAAATCACTTTTGACAACGTCGGCTCGAATCCACCTCAAAGAGACCCAAAACGTACTACAAAAATATAGGGAACCCAAAAATCACAAAATCCCTAATTAAAATTGGGCCAAAGAATAAAAACAAAAGAAACCTTACCTAAATCCGATGTCGAATTCACTTCCTTCGATGATGGTGGATAGAAATGACCTCATCATAAGAAACCACCTGTAATGAAATAATGGGAAAATAAGTGAGATGTAATGACTTCTTATATATATATATGTGTTATCAGTGTTTAAAATTTACATGATAAATGATACATGACTCCATAACCAACAATGTATAAAGAATATTCATATTGATATGAACATCTCAATACTAAATAACATGATCATTAATAAAGGATTTTTGTTCAAATGATATCCAATGTCGTTTAATATATACACCACGAAGAGGTATCATGAATCACTAAATAAAACAAACCACAACATGATGGATTTTGATACATCATGTCTTATACTTTGGTGCATATTTACAATAATCTACCACTTTCACGTATACATCATAGTTTTTATTCAAATCATTTAAAATCATTGTGAAATGAATCCAAATCTTTTGGATATGATTTTCATATAAACACCCTCAAACATTGGGAGAAAACATTGTACCAAAATGTATCCTAATTATATGTCATGTTGTATGACACTACATTTCTTTGTATAATTTAAAAAAATTATAATTCCCCAATCAATAATTTTATGAAAATGGTATCCAATAGAAAAACATTATTTCTACTCAAGCTATAAAGTGTTCTATAGTGATCGTAATCAAACTCATATCTTCAAATGAAAGTGTCCACTATAGGATATATCTATATACATAATTTGAATTCTTTATAATATTTTTTTAAGGAATTTATTAAAAAATATACATATAAAATGTTAATATATTATATAACATCTCATATGTTCTCAATTCTCCAAAATAGACTGACCAATTTGAATAAACAAGACCCGTGTCATTAATCTAAGTAGATCAGTACATAACAAGTCACTCAACTAAGATGTGTCTAGTCCATTGGTGATATTACAACAGAATAATCATAAAGGAATACATGTTACTGAAAAGGTTGAAATCACTAATTCACACCCTCCCCCCTCTTTGCATTTACCATCACTTGTTCGACCCTTTTAAGAAACTGTTATAGGGTATGACAGTAGGTTGTCCCCCAACATGCGTAAAGGTGATACATGGTGCCCAAATTAAAGTATATGAAAGAAATTCCCATAATAAAATCCACTCTAAATCTAAACAAAACATATATATGGAATTACCTAAGTCATCCTCTAAGACAAATTCAGTTCCACTGAGGAAGTCCCAAACCTATTCAATATTACCTACAAACCAAATTAGAACACAATAATAACCATTATCTAAAACCATGGTAGAACAATAATCTCATAATAATGATATTAAAATCATGAAAACAATAATATAATAAATAATAAAAAGTGTAATTATATCAAAATAAAAAAATAGAAAGAGTCGCCACCTAAACCCACAAACACGAAGGATCGAATTAGCTTTCACCATTGTCACAAAGAACGACATACTGACTGAACACCTAAAAAGAAATTAGAAGCCTTTAGATTCCTAGTACAAATGAATCCTTATAGATTTTCCAAAATTTAAACCAAAATAACAACTACTTACACTTATGCTATTAAAATAGTTCCTAAAACACACATTCAATAAACATGTATGAATGAATCATGTCTTTCCAAAACATGAACATTCATAAACTGCAGTAGTTTTTTATTATTTGGTTTAATTATTTAATTACTTCATATCACCAGAGCATTAAAAATAATTACCAATGAAATAATCATAGTGGTATAAATGGACTACTTTAAAGATTCTATTTAATATTTAGATTGGGTCAGAACCATAATCAGTGACCTAACTTTGACCTACTCAGTTGATAATAATATAATACTCAAAAAAATCATAGTATTAAGTATTTAATATTTTAAGACCATTATATATATATATATATATATTATTTTAATATAGTAATTTTTTAAATTGAAATTAATAATCAAGCCAAGCTTCTAGACCAAATAATTTAAATTGACTAGGGTTATAAATATTTAAAAAATAAAAATAAAAAATCCTCGCCAGGATTCCAATAAAGAGATCATGTATATTACTATGATAAAATCCTATCTTGATCCTGATAGGCCTGACCTTCATATTTCTATAGGATGTAGGAGGGTTTCCATCCGTCCAAACGTATCAGATTTTAAATTATATCATACCTACAAAAGTGTAACTAATAGGTGAAAGGAAATAAACAAAAAATAGAATGCACAGTAGAGAATATAGAGAACATAACTAGAAAAGAACTTCCAAATGTAACTTAACAAAATAAATATTACAGTGAAAAAAGGACTTTCCAGAATAGACAAAAAAGATAATGATATTTCTACCTTACCTTTGATCCACTCAATAGCGTTCTTGTTGCAATCCCAAGTTTGTCACATGTGCATTTTATTCTGTGTCTTCCTTAAATGGTAAACTTTATTGGCTCTAAAGACTAAATTTTTCAATAGACTAGAGACATTCAGAAGAAAGTTAATGAAAATCATGATAAAAATGGGGGGAAATGAAGAGAGAAACCACCAGTGTGTTTATCATAAAAATAAGGAAGCAGCAAAAAATGGAATAGAAATTTTGAAGAATTGTGGCTCTATAAAATTCTAGTAAACTAAATCGGGGGAATTTTATTTGGAATATGCTGTAAATTTGACTAGTAAAGATGATGATATTCACCTTCATGTCTCTACCCCTATCAGAATGACTCTGAATCGCTGATGAGTTTAGAATAATCTCTTTTGACATGGACTGGAAAAGATTAGGTGTGCCCTTGATGGGAAGCGTCTCCAACAATGAGGATTCATGGAAGTCGAACCTTCTTTTGATGGAACCCACCGCCTCTAAAACCCTAGTTGAATGAGGAGATCATAATTATGATTGAGGAGAGGCAGAGGTTCAGGGAAGGTGGGGTGGCCAAGTCAAAGCCTTGTCAGAGCTGTGTCAGAGGAGTTGGATCGTGGGGAGGTGGAGAGGTCACGTCAGAGGTAAATCATTGGGGAGGTGGGGAGGCCACATCAGATCCACGCCGATTGGGATCTAGGATGGCCATGCCAAAGGAGGAGGGTCGTCAAGAGCACATTGGAGGCTGGGAAGCACTATCCGAGAGAATCTGTGGTGGAGCATCTATGGAGGAGGTGGGTTTGACCGTGAGGGGATAGAGGAGGGCCCGATCATGAGGGATAGGTAGGGGAGGAACTCAATTGGGTTGATATGTGTTGCCAAGGAACCATGGTAGTAGAGAACCTATTGCCACAGTTTTAATTAACTATGGAAATAGATGTTTGGTAATAAGGAATTTTTCTAGTAATGATTATTTAAACTTCTTTTAAATTATTTTATATTAATGTGCTAACAATTTTTTGTCCTAATGGAATGAGTTGGGAAGTATTTGGGGAAATCCCACTAATTTTATACTAACCCCCTTATTGGGTACTATTATTAATTTTTTGATGTCATCTATCAACACACATGTAAAGTCAATGTGTCTTGGTTCCTTAGTGATGCTTTTTGATATTGTGGGAGTGGAATATAGAGTTGGAGCTTAAAGAAAGTTGGGTGTTGATTTTATTGATGCTACTTGGGTATCTTTGAGTTTTATAGTCCTTTGGTTCCTTTCAACTATGTATTTTGTCTTCCACCTACACTCTGATATTGTCTTTTTTCAAGTTTTTTTTTAGTTTTTTTTACTCATTCGTCATATAGAGTATTGGATGTTTATTGTTTTCATTGTGTCAATGTTTTATCATTAAAAAGTGAAAATAATCCCATAAATATTCATGAGTCCCTTGGAATTTATTTCCATCCTTTGGTGTCTTGAGGATGTCACCTAAGTCTTGTAGCACCCATCACCTCTCTAGCCAATGAGGAGGGGTAGGATGTTACAAATGGTGTCAGTCTTAGCTGGTCCATCTTTCATTTTGGGACAAATGGTATCAGGTTATTTGGTCCTTAAGTTAGAAATGGTATCAGTGTGTATTTGGGATAGTAGCGGGGATATATGATCATCATAACCTGAAACTTATAGCTTAAAAATATGTAACTAAACATTTATTCCAAACCATGAGTTACTAGGGTGTTTGGGTACATAAGTGTTTTAAGACACTTCTAGGTAAATTTTTATCTCATCATCATGGGTCTAGCCGATGAAAATTTCATACCATGCATTGATAATAAGAATTCTTACTAGGATTGAATTATTCATTTTTATTTTAATGATTTAAGAAATGGTTAAATAGTATTAATTTTTGAAAATATTTAAATGGGTTAATTTTGAAAAGAATGGTTTTAGTTTTTTTTTAAATGATTAAAATGATGTTAATGGTTGGATTTTATAAATTTTTTATTGTGACATGTATTAATGTGGTAAATTAGAATTTATAATCCTTCAGTTTCTAATGGGTAATGACTAAATGGAGTTTTTTTGTAATAGAAAATGGCATTGGGTAGACGTCGTAGGAATCAACTGAAAGAGGATGCTGAAAATTTGGTTGCACCTAAACCATAGGTGAAATAAAAACTTGTCCAAAGTATTGTCTAGACTTTTTAGTCCATAGATAGGGGTACTATGAATTATGAGCCTCATCAAGTGGGCCATTCAATTTAATTCCAAAAGAAAAATCCACCCATCTTTCTAGGGGATTATGAGTTGTAGAAAGAAGAAGTTTGTTTGAATTGGATAAATGGAATATTAGATTTACTTAGGAAACCAGTAGAGTTGAAAGTATAGTTGGAAACATATATGGTGGAGGATCTAATATGTCAATGGTGGTATTTAGTTGTTTAGGCTAAATTTGAACAAGGCATGACATGGGGGGGGGGGTTTCAATAATTTTTTAATAAGAAATTCTATCCTCACACATTTTATATTTCTAGAACAAAAATTTTCATTAGCTTAAAACAAGAGAACCTCTTGGTGATAGAGTATGCGGATAAATTTATTAATTTAGTCTGATTTTCCCTAGAAGTTTCTACAAGTAAATCCTTGAAGGAAAATATTTTTTAGTTAGGGTTACAACTAGATATCCACTCAAAGATTGTCATTATTTTTATAACAAACTACACCAAAATTGAAAATAGAGTGATTATGGTAGAAAGGGATATCTTTGGGAATACATTTATAAAGAGTATTTTTATTCCTATGGAAATAGGTGGGAACTCTAATGTTGGAAATAAATAAAAGAGGGAAACATACTTATAGAGTGGTGGTATATCTCTAAATTATACCATAAGATTAGTAAACATTCCTCCTTGAACAAAGAGTTAGGATGTTTTTAATGTGGTATTTTTGAGCATATGAAGTGAGATTGTATGGAAACATGTAGATCATGTCACAATTGTAATCATATGGGACACATTTAGTTCTATTTTCATAGTGCTCCAAGTTCGAGTGCTAGAGATACATATCATGCTTCCCAAACATCAAATGCTTCGACGGGAAGAGTACAACAGAATAATTATTATCATTAGAACCAAGTGAGCCAAGGTGATTCTAGGAATACCCTGACTACTAAACCTATGAAACATCAACAGGGTAATAAATAGAAAATCATAGTGAGTAAACAATTGTATGGAGATGAGAAAGTGATCATGTATGATTAATTGAGTCCTACAATGGTGAGAGGTACAATTATTTTTAATTCTACCCTTATAAAATCTTTGTTTGATATGGGTGTGTCCCACTTGTTTATTTATTCATGTGTTTTTTATCATATGGATTTTCATGTTGAGATGATTCCTTATATTTTTAAACTTCAAACTCCCCTTGTCCAAAGAGATTTTTGAGCCTTTCTGTGCAAAGATTATTCTATAACTATTGATGGTGATAAATTTATTTGGAATTTTTCTATGCTTGAGATAGTTTTTTATGAATTTGTTTTGGGTATGGATTAGTTAACATCATTCAATTCCCACATCAATCATTGTGATTGAAAGATTAGTTTCACATATCTTGATGTATTCAAGAATCTCTTTAGAGTAGATTGGGATATAAAGTCAGATAGAGCAGTACTTTTTCCACTAGTGGTTAGAATTATCTCTTATCAATTGGAAGTTATAACTTCAGAATCTATAGAGGAGATCAAAAATAGAGACTTTCCAAACAACATTGACCAATTTCCTGATGTTTTTCTTAAAAATTTCTTGGGGTTTTTATCTAAAAAAGAAGTGGAATTTATGATTGATCTCTTATCGGGGACCAATATGATTTCATTTCATCTTATTGGATAGAACCAAAAAAAATGAAGGAATTAAAAGTTTAGTTGAAAGAGTTAGAAAATCAAAGGGTTCATTTGACCGAGCACATCTCTATGGAGAACATTGGTTCTTTTGTGAAAACGATAGATGAAACTCTTAGTCTTTGTGTGGATTATCGTAATCATAACCAAGTTATGATAAAGAATCAGTATCCTCTTTCTTGAATTGATGACTTTTTTTATCAATTAATAGGGCCCTAATGGATCTCTAAAATTGACTTACATTCAGGATATCACCAACTACGAGTTCAAAATGAGGATATTCTGAAGAAATATTTCAAAAGAATATATATCCATTATGAATTTGTTTTTATGACTTTAGGTCTTATGAATGAGTCATCCATATTTATGTCATTGATTAATTGAATCTTTAAAAGTTATCTAGATTCCTTTGTGGTAGTTTTTGTTGATGATATTTTGGTGTATTCTAAGAAAAAGTTGGAATATGTGCAACACTTGGCTATAGTGTTGGGTGTTTTATAGGAACATATCCTTTAGGTAAAGTTATCAAAATTTGATTTATGGATACAAGAGGTGTGTTTCCTTATCCATGTAATTTTTGAAAAAGGCATTTATGTGGATCCTGAAAAGATATAAGTTTTTAAACCTTGTAAACCATCAAAGAATTTATTTTATGTATGTAGTTTACTTGGATTAGCAGGATACTACTGGAAATTTGTTTATGATTTTTTATGTTTGGTCTCACTAATGATGGCTTTGATGAGGAAATACATTCCTTTCTGATGGAATAATGAATTATAGAAATCCTTTCAAGAACTTAAGGTTAGAATCACAACACCACCTATCCTAACATTTATAGAATCTGAACAGGGCTATGTAATTTATTGTGATGCATCGAGATATGGGTTGGGATGTGCTCTTATGTAAGGTGATCATATTTTTTCTTATGGGTCATAGCAGTTATCGTTGTATGAGAAAAATTACAAAATTCATTATTGGGAGTTAGGTGTAGTAGTCCATGCATTCAAGACTTGGAGAAATTATATTTTTGGTGAGAAATTTATGGATTTTACAGATCATAAGATATTGAAACACATTTTCTCACAAAGATATTTGAATATGAGACAACGAAGATGGATGGAATATCTGAAAATGTTTGGATTTGACTTTTTTCATGCATTGGGGAAAGGAAATTTTGTAGCAAACACATTTATTAGATATTCATTTGATCATTTGTCTAGAGAGGCTTCAATTTAATTCCATCTTATTCAAGTAATGGTTTCTATATATTTGGATTGTGCAAAGCAAGGTAATGTTGCAATTTTCTTTTTGGTTTCAATTTTTCCTGATTTGGTTGAGATGGTTAGAGTTAATCAAACATCTGATCTAGAATATCTATCTATGAGGATAATACTCAATAGTGGGGAGACCATTTAGGGATGGAAGCCGGATGGGATTTTACTATTACAGTTTAGATATCAGATGATTGTACCTTTATCTTATCAGTAACAGATTTTTTTTTCTTACCACCATTCAAGATGGGTTTTCCATCCTAAAACTCAAAAGTTGTATAAATATTTGACAACACAGTTTTGGTGGGATGGCATGAAGAGGAAGGTGGAATAGTTTTTCTCGATATGACTCACCAGTTTGTAGGTCAAGGCAGAGCACCGATGACCATCGAGAATGTTTAAGTATTTACTAACTCCCATGTGGAAATAGGAGAAGATATCCATGGATTTTGTAATAGTTATACTAAAAATGGTTAGGAAATACTATTCTATAAGGGTGATTGTAGATCATCTCACAAAGTTAGCTCAATTCATCCCTATTCATAAAAATAATACGGTGGAAGACTTGCCCAAAATATATATTCATGAAATTTTAAAGATTCATGGAGTTCCAATCTTGATTAAATCAAAATGATACCCTGGGTTTACTTCTCATTTTTATAAGTACTTACAACCATCCCTTGGAACCTAGTTGACTATGAGAATGTCTTATCATCCTAAAATGGATAGATAATCCGAAAGGATAATCCAAGCATTAGAGGACATGCGTCGAGCTTGTGTAATGGATTTTGGTGTCTCGTGGGAGGATTATATACCTTTAGTGGAGTTTTCATACAATAAAAATTATCAAGCCTCAATATATATGGATCCTTTTGAAGCATTGTATGGGAATTCTTTTCATTTACACTTTGTTGGGTGTGAATAAATGAAAATTAACTGATTGGATCTAGCCTTATTCAAGTGAAAATAGATAAGATTCATCTTATCATAAATAAGATAGAGAATACTCATAATAATTATAAATTCCATGAAGATCATCTTCGATGATCATTGTCATTTGAATTAATTGATTGTGTCTTCTTCATAAGCTCTCCAAGTCTTAGGCATCATCATTTTGGTAAGCAAGGAAAATTTTCCCCGTGGTTTATAGGCCCCTTTTCAATACTTGAATGAGTTGGTGATGTGGAATATCGATTTTATTTACCACCAAGGAAATGCACAATGTGTTTCACGTATCTCAATTGAAGAAGTACCAACTTAATCCAAACCATGTAATCTGATGGGATCACGTTGACCTAGATCCGGATACTATGTTGATTCATCTATTGGTATGGATTGTGGATAGGTAAGAGAATATATTACATTGGAAAATAATCATTCTATTATGTGTTTTATAGTATCATGGTCAAATTTTGGAAGAAATGTGGGGGCATCATAATGAAATATTAGATTAGTGTCCTGAACACTTCTAGGATAAAAAGAGTTTTATACTTTCTGGGGATGGAATGACCAATGGTGGTGCGAATGTAGTACCCATGGTTTCAGGTAAATGACCCTTTATTCATGTATTTTTATTCTATATAATTTATATATTAAGTTTCAAAAGTTTATGAGTGGGTTTAGTATGTTTTGTATGTGCTTATGGAGGTGCATGGTTTGTGCACGGTTAGTAGAAAATGTGCACCACCTCCAGAAAATCATGCAAGGGAGGATAGTAGTCACTGGGAAGGTGTATATTTGGTACTTGGTTTGGACCAACCATATGGATTCCCAGGATAAATTTTTCACCAAAAAATAAGTCAAAAATCACAATTGGTGCACGGTTTGTCAAACCTTGCAAGCCAACCATGCGATGACTGACTTTATGGTAGTAGCACCATACTGTTGTTGCAAAATTTTCCAAACCATGTGGCCTAACAATTTAGCATGTAGTTGGCACCCTTAAAATTTTGGATCTAATCTAAAGTATTTTCTAGGACCCACTTTAATCCCCTATTCTCTCTTTATCTTTAATTCCTTTTCTCCCTAGGATTAAGAGACTTTTCCTTTCAATCTAAAAGCGATTCTTGGGTGAATCAAAGCATGTTGGAGGTTTGGATTCATTGGAAAGTCATCGTTCTTCATTAGTATTCTTATATCTAGTCTTAACCTCTTTCTTAGAAGTATAAACCTAATTAGTAGAGGATATATCCATGTTCTATGAGTAAATATTCATTAATTATGATTGAATTGATTAAAGTAAAGGAGTTCTAATCCTGAATCTTGAGTTTTGTTCTGGAGTTCTTTGTTGTCACCAACCATTGAGAGGTAGGTGGCTTCTCTCTCATCTTCACTTGACTTATTAATTGAGTGCTTAGTTTTATTTTAATGAATTTCTTGAAATTTTTGTGAAGTCCATTATGATTCTAAAAGGAAACCTATTTTGGTTTATGGAATTGAAATTGGTGAAATTTAATGGTTTCTTAGAAATTCTCTTTAGTGATAATTTTAAAATTATGATTTTAAAAATATGGTTTTGTTTTGACACATGGAATATGTTTGTTTAAATGATTAAATAAAATAAATATTTTATGTGTAATGGTTTGTCATGGAATTTGGCATACATGGTTGGTATGAGTGCATTCATAGATGTGACCCTGTGGAAGGGGAGTATGCCATTGGGGTATGCAGAACTGGTCACCTTGTGACAACTTGGTGGATTGAAGAGAGACTGCTCATGAGTATGTAATTTTCACCTAGGCATTCATGGATGTGTGTGCGGAGACATGGTTATGGGTATGCCAAATAATTGAAAAATATTTTTTTCTTTGTTTATTACTTTCCATGGAATTTTTTATGGTTTTGATATAAATTGTTTAAACTGCTTTTAAATTATTTTCTATTAATTTTCTAACAAGTTTTGTCCTAGTGGTGTGAGTTGGGAAGTCTTTCGGTAAATCCTACTGAGTTTAGACACACCCCACGCTTGGGCACTATTGTTCATTTTCAGATGTCATCTATCGAGACACAAGTAAAGGAAAGGTATCCCAGTTCTTTAGTGATGCTTCATGATATTGTGGGCATGGAATGTGGATTTGGAGCTTGGAGTCGGTTGGGTATTTATTGTTTTGATCCCACTTGGGTGCCTTTGAGGTTTTTGGTCCTCTGGTTCATTTTTGAGTATGTATTTTGGTTTCTTATTATACTATGATATTGTCTTTTTTTCATGTTATGTTTGAGTTGTATTTTGTAATCATTCATAATATAGAGGATTGAATGTTTATTGTTTTTTTTTTGTGTATGTGTTTTATCTTTAAAAAGGTAAAATTGTCCCCCAATTGTTCTTGAGGCATTTGAAAATTATTGTTAACTTTTAGTGTCTTAGGGATGTCACATAAGGCCAGTAGCACCCATCACTTCTCAAGCCAATGAGGAGAGACATGATGTTACAAATATCGTGTGTGTGTGTGTGTGTTTCTATATAAAATTGCATTAATTGTGTATATGTGTTTATGAAATTAATTAATATATATATAACACAAGTTTGATATATGTTAAATTGAAAAAAAAAATGACGTTTATATAATATGCACATTAAATGTCCATTACTTGATACTAATTAGTCAATATTGTTAATTAATATTAATTTTTAATTATAAACCTTTTTTCACTAAATATATGACTTATTAAATGTAAATACATATTTTGTATTATATAAATCATATTTAAGGTAACATTTTATATTGATATATAAATATATATGTATGTATATATATCAATATGAATATATTTATATATAAAAAATATTAATGAATAATCATGTATAAAATAATATTAAAAACAAATAAATTACAAAAATATTTAACAAATAAATATTAAAAATGAAAAAATTATAAAACAAAGTAAAAAATACTTAAAATTATTAATGAATAAATGATATTAAATGAATGAATTTTAAAAATGATTGAAATTTAATTAAAAAATGAATAGATTGAATAAATATTAAAAAATGAAAAATATTTATTAATTATATAAATTTTAAAAAAATAAAAATGAATATATGTTAAAATGAAAATAAATAGATATATTAATTATGTAAATTACAAATGCATTAAAAAAATTAATTTTAATCAATGAATATGTATAAAGGACTATTAAAAATGAATAAAATTACAAAAATATTAAACAAATAAAAATTAAAAATGAATAAATTATAAAAAAATAAACAATTATTAATGAAATAAATAATAAAAATTGAATAAATTAATATATTTATATATATATTAAAAACTAATCAATAGTATATATTAAATAAAAATATAAAAAATGAATAAAATTTAATAATTAAAAATATAATATATATTAAATATTAATAAATAAAAATCTAAAATTATTATATTTAAAATTTATTATTTATGCATGTGTGTTTTTATGAAATTGAATTAATTATGTGCGTGTAAAATTATTGTATGACATATTATGTAAGATCCCACATTTTTATCAATGTATTTTATCTCCTTAAGTTTTTTTGAACTGTTTAAAATTTAATAATCAAGCATGTTCTTATATTTAAAAGTTATTTTAGTTGTGATTAGACTCAGAGGTGGTGAGCTGGTAAGTGCTAGAGGTGGCGTATAGTAAGGGGCATGCTGCAGTACCATAAGCTAGCTGGTACAGTCCACCAAATAGCCAATGGATAGGTAATAGCTTGTGTTTCCTATAGGAAACCCATCAGCCAGTTGATGGGTTTCCTATCCATGCATCCATTCTAGCTAACACCACCAGCTAGCCAGTGGCTAACAAGTGGCACTGGGCTAGGCAGGAATTATGAGGAGTGGAATCATATTTCTACCCCCAAAACCCCTGTTTAAGTTCTAATTAACCCTCCTTTAACCTTAATTTATATTTTATGATTGTGAAGGGTTCTCTGATGCATCTTTAGCTTCTCAAATACTTTTCCCTGACTCCTTGATCTATTCTTTGATCTGGTTTACTTCTTCCAAATCCATTTTTTTGATATTTTTAAAATCCAATTTGTGGTTAAGTGGGAACTTCACATTTAACCGATTCAACCCATAACATCCACACATCCCAAATTTCAAATTCAAAAGAGAAAACAACCAAAACCACATTTGAAAATAAAATAAAAACATACCTTAGACCAATCACCTCTGAACCAGCTTGAGTCACGAAATCTCGGTCGGTGGGCCACCTAGAGCCACACCCCTGGCAAAAAAGACACCTTTTCCATCACCATTATCGGTAATGACCCACCAAAAATTGTCTCATCGAAGCATCTAACTGTGATCACTGAAGACACCAACAACCTTTCCATCAACATATCACCTTTGAATCGAACCAAAATACATAACTAGATCCAACATTTGGAATCAACACCATTCAAGATAAACACCTTGCATAAAACTGAAACAAACCAGATCTGTCATCGTGGTATCTGCATTCCTCACAGAACTCAAATCATCGTCATCGTTTCCATCGCGAACAAAGAATCAGCGTCGGTGTTGAAGAAGACCAAAACTGGACAACATACTGCCGCAAAACCGAATAGAAAATCATAGAAAAATACATCTGAATAACACCATAACAAGCGAAAAGGAAGCCAAATGATAACTACAAGACGTCATAAAAATAAACACCAAAGAATCTGAAGAAGGAAAATGAACCCAGTAGACAAGAAAAATAAATTTCGGCGAGAAAAAGAACTAACCCCACCACTAGGCCCCCTCCAACAACATCATAAGTTGTCCCAAAAACCTCATCAAGATCGACCAAGATGGGGTTGAGCCCAATGGGTTGTGCAATAAGGGCAGTGGAGAAGAAGAACATCGAACCCCACCACCATCACTGACCTAAACCACCTGAAGCACCCACACATAGACCCAAAATAGAGGTTTGATGTGTAGGGTAAGGTAGAAAGAGGGGTGGTGGGAGGCGAATTCTATTCCACTGGAAAACGTCACTAGGAAAGTAGGGAAGGAGAACTTATAAAGGAAAGAAAAAAATAAAGCGGTGTTGTCGGGGTAGGGAGAAGGTATGAATAGGCGAAGTGAGGGGAAAAGAAGAAGAGAAACGATGCTTAGAAGTACTTTTGATCCCATAGTAAAGGATTTTAGGAGGAAACCCTATGATGAGTAGAGATCGAGGGGGGAGATATGGGAGAGAAAGGATCCATCTTTTCCCTAGGTGATTGGAATTGGTGAGTTTTTCTCAGTTTTAGTGTTTTTCTCTTGTTACTCTCTTGGATATCCTTCTTTCATCCTTAACATGGTGTTCCAATCACTGTTCATAGGGTATCTTGGTGTGGTTCACTGATCGGGACACTTGATCCTTGGAGTTCTTATTCGTTGATTGTGGTAAGTGGTCTAAAACAACTCCCTAAGGTTTGATTTATTTCTCTAGTATGTGCAACCTATGTGATCGTGTCATTGCATCATGAGAACAACCTCTACTAATTGGAATCCTCTAGTTTGGATTGAATTATCATACTTATACCTCCCACGGATCTTGTTGGGTCTGATGGTGATTAATACTTGGACTTATATCCACCTGAGAGGTGTGCATACCCTTGACTTTGGATTAGAACCTAAGAATTATGCCTCTCAAATTTAAAAACCAAATTAAAGAATTTGTTATATATTTTATTAACTCATAATTGATAATTTAGTTAGATCGCATGAATTTTGAATGGATAATTGATATGGAATTGGTAAAGGGAATATTGTTTTGATGATATAATGACATAATTATTTGTGAAATGGTAATTGGGTTTATTTGGATTGAGAATCAAAATTTTCATACTTTTTATATGAATGGTAACTTGGTATAAAAGGGGTAATGTGATATAATTGGTAATTGGAATGGATCAAGAAATATGACATATGTATCATGTTTGGCATGTATGGTGATTTTATATGGTTTGGCTATTACTTGGTGCCTGAGGGTGAGACGCATGTTGGATTGATGTCTGAGGGTGAGATACATGTTAGTGTGATACATGATGGTGAGATACATGGATATATGGTTCCTAAGGGTGAGATGTGTGGTTGATTGATTCCAATGAATGAAGTGTTGGGTTTCTTGATGCTTGAGGGAAAGGTTCATGGTGTATGTAACACCTAATTGTGAATTTCTTGATTCTTTGGTGCCTGAGGGTGTGATGTAAGGTTTTATGTGATGATTGAGGGAGAGAATAGAGGAAGGACATGAAATCCATTTCTGGTTGTTTTTGTTTGGGTGAAATGATAGACACATTCATCATCATGTCGAGGTAGGTTTGGGCTAACCCCATGTGTCATCCTAGAGCACAAGGGTTACAAGGCTTATTTTGATGTCCTGCATTAATTTATGAATTAATTACCTTATTTATTGTATTATTTTATGTATTATTTCTTAGACTGGATTTTTTTAGACACCATTAGCGGTAGCCTATGAAGATTTACTCACACCCTATTCTGGTCATCATTTGGTAACCAAGAAAACTTCATGGATGCAGGTCTGGGAAAAGTAAAGGGGACCTATACTTGATTACTTTCTTGCTTGTTGGGATTGGAGCTAATATATGGGACCAATCATGGAGTTTATAACTAGTGTTGGGAGTATTTATTTTTGAGTATGACTTTTATTTGTTTCTTGTAAGAATTTCTACACGACATTTAAATGACATATAGTATGACATCACATGGTTTATTATGGTTGGGTTGATTTGGAATTGGCCTATTTATATATTAGAGTTTATTTATATTGACTTTTTATTACATTTTTTACTATTTTATTTATTATTTACCAAAGTTTATAGTCTCCCCACTATACATATTAAACCCTCACTGCTAGTCGATAGCCTCTAACCTGTGGGGAGGCATGCCCAAGGTCAGTGGTGACCAGTCTCAGAAATATGAGGGAGAACCAGGTTAGGGACATTACAGAGTGGTATCAGAGGTTTTATTTTCTATTTATTTACTATTTGGGAAAGGAATATGGGATAATGGGATGTTTCAATGCATGGTAATAATCACATTCATGGGAGTATCTTACCTATGTGTAGGGGTAAATCCATGTTATCGGGGATGAGATTGATGTTCTTGAGATTCAATTTATATAGTTAGGATGTTATTTCAACTTGGGTGAGGCACTTTTTGTATGATGTTATAGTTTTATGAGATTTTTATTATGGTCTGATACAACATGTGGTATGTATGCATGTTTCATAGTAGTCATGTAAGGAAATATGTTAACATGCATTGCTCATGCTAGGTACATTTGTAACGTCATTGAACCGGATTATACCCTATTTACTAGTGTAAGCCACAATAGATCATAATATAAATAGTTTAAATAATAGGAAACAATCAATAACATGCAGATCCAAACATCTCCCAAACTAGGTATAATCCACAAGAAATGGTAAATATGCCATGTCATGCTACAATTCTAAGTGAACAAAACCCAAAATAAAGACAAATAGAAGAATCCACAAAATGTTCCTGACTTCAAGTTGAGAACCTTATCCATGCATTTCCCATGTCCAACTCAACTACCTAGCATAAGTTCATTTCCTTTGTCCTGGCCTTCAAGCATTAAATCTTCTCGGGTACCAAACAGTGGCCTGAGAACGGTGTGAGTACAACTCAGTAGCCACCACCAATAGTGTCTACAAATATCCAGTCTAAAAGATAGTGCATGCAAGTATAAGTAAATAAATAGCAAAGGAAAGAAAAATCAGGGGCCACTAGTTAACAATATCTACTTAGCTATACTAACCAAGGTGCCAATCCATTAAGTCTCTTTCATTACTAGTTTGTTATCAATCACACAAGGTCCATGGCATACATCATTTTCATAAAGGAATAAGTAATTAACTAAATCACTAGGGATAACATATCACAAAATCACAATATCCTCACCCCAAAGCCTCAGTCTGGTGGAATGCAAATGTTAGGGGAATAGAGCTATGTCCCTTACCCTAACCCATGCATTGTGGGTGGAGTTAGATCATCAGTCCAACTCAACCCGTGGGAGGAGCCTCAGTCCTTTATCCCACACCTCAAGCCATGTGCACACGCTTACCCATCTATTAAACACACACAACCATACCACAAACAATAAATACAATAATCATAACCCATAATAATCAACATATTCAATCATATTATTTCATACCCCATTAACACATTTTCCATTTACATCACTTAGAACATTTATAAAAATTCCCATTCTCAAGCTTATATCACTGATCATATTAAATAATTCCCTTATATAAACCCATTACACATATTCACAAATCCCCTTATGAAATTATGTTCAACATATTTTACCATTTCACATACCATTATCAATTTAGCATATTCACCATTTCACGTGCACTAACTCACTTAGGCATATCGAACATAATAAATAAACCTCAGACTACAAACACAATTAACAAATACCTAAATTTTACTTATATTAATAATATCACATACTCAATAAGGGCTCCACATGATCACACAGCAACATATAACTTACTTAGCTAATTCTAGGTCTGTAAAGCATCAGTGCACCCCATGGGTGGCCTTAAATAGGTCAAATCATCCTCGATGCATCCCTTGGGGACCATGAGGGTTTCCATTCATCATTTAGACACCCAAATACCAAATATTACCAAGGGTTTCAATATCACAACAAGAAGTGACAAAGAATAAGGTCGAACATGCACAAATCTACAATGAAACTATGGGATATAACTTATAGACCACCCACTTAAAATATTTTGGTGAACGCACTCCCAAACATAGCCTTATATATGGATTCAACCACCTATTAAATCTTCAACCTATATTTCCTCATAAAATAAGAGTTTTAGAGATTTGTATGGAGATAAGAGAAAGATGAAAACCCTAATCGAGAAAAGGAAGCAAGGAGTATATTAGACTCACCTGGGGCTTCGATCTACAACCAACAATGCTCTAAATAGATTAGGATCAAAGGAGAATCACATATTAGAATTTTGGGTCATCCAAGTTCGTCCCTAGTGTTGTAGTAGTAATAGATGAGGAAAATACTGAGTTGGATTTAAAAATCCTAGGATGTATTTTTTTGTAAATTTCTCAACTTTACTGGGCTGCACAGTTTACCTGCATGATTTTCCAAACCATGTGCAAACCGTGCGTGAGCCACTTTCCCAAAATCACCTATTCAAATGGTTTCCTAGGAATTACATGTGGTTATCTTAAAAATGTGATAACTATGTTCAAGCCTCTATTTAAGGTTGCACTCTTACCTGGGATGCTCCGCACGGTTTGCACTAACTGTGTGCAAACCATGAAACATGCCCAGAAAACTCTTTTTCCCTCATATTTCATGAACCAAACCCCCAAAACACCCCTTAGCCTTATCATGAACTTTGGGAAACATTTATTTGACCAAAATAAAGTACTTAAACTAAAACATAAACAAAAAAATACCTTAATAAAAAAATCCCAGATCTTACAACATATTTACCACATATGATATATTTTCCTATCTAAATGGTGAAATAAAACCCTTTGAAAAATTTTATAAAAATGAATAAATTAATCTATTATACTATTTTAAACACTTTTTAAGCTAATAGATAAAGTGACTTTGTGACCTTGGTTATTTGTTGTCTCTTTATCCTTCTGAGTTTGATCTTGTTGTGTATCATGTGATCTAAGGAGTGTATTGACCCTTGTAGATAAAATGTCTCTATGCTATCTTCTGATTGAGTGTCAGTAGAGTGGTAAATAGTAAACACCTCTCATGAATGATCCAAAACTTCTTGAATCTCTAGTTAATCTGATGGATGTTCATCTCTATGATCATTTCTTACAGGTCATGTGATCCATGTAGAGGGAGACTACTCGCACCATTCCTTCTATGTCTGGTCTGATGATAGGGTATCAACTGTAGTATCCACCCATGTTTGTGGGGAAGGGTGTCCCCTAAGTGGTATAATTTCATCTTGAGTCTATCCTAGAGATCTTGAATCATCTAGAGACACCCAATTAAATGGGGGGTGAAGCATACAATGTACATGTTGCAGGGGATATCCAAGCATTGGTGGAACATCTTGGTTGAGGCCAATCAGTATGATTGATTGACTTATGAGAGTTTAAAAACAATGTTTTTGGAATACTTATACCTATAGATGTTGAGGTAGGAGATATATTCAAAGTTCATGCACCTAGAATAGGGGAGTATATTAGTGATGGATTACGTTTTCTATTTCACAGACCTGAAACGTTTTGCTCTGACATTGGATAGATATGAGGCAGCTAAGGAGAAATAATTCTAGGTGGGTATTTGATATGAGATAAAGTCTCAAGTTATTGTCTTTCAACTTACCAAATTCTATGGTATCATGAATCAAAATAACATTTATGAAGGGAACCTAAGGGAGGCCCTGAGTGTTGGACAAGTAGTTTTAGTGGGACAATTTGATAGCACTTCCACTTATAGTAAGAACTATATTTTTGAGCGATACCATTAGAATAGTAGTGGGAATATTATTCAAGGTAGTGGGTCATATTATCTAGTTCATGAGCAAGTGCGTTGTTTCCGGTGTGTAAGGTCTATCCACAAGTGAGATTAGCACCCTCGACCACCAGTAGAGTTCCACTCTTGCGGTAAGAAGAGACACCTATAGATGTTTTGTAAGAGAACTTAGTAGTCAAGTGGTGGAAGAGGTTCTTGGAAACCACCAGATTCTGGGAAAGACTTAGCTACATCTTAGAAGACAAGTAGTTGGAGTTCCGTCAGTTTCTTGGGCTATGGTAGGGGATGTGGTATATTGATGCAGGAGTGATAGTATAATCAGGAAGGAATTTTGCAGAGGATTTAGGATAGAGCCTAGGTAGAGGGATGAGTTAGATGTATACCATAAATTCTACACCTACCTATCTAGATTCTAGAAACCTTCCATATTTTGAGTTATGATTTTAGTAGAATCTACCCTTTATTTTTCTCTTTTTGATACAGGGGTATCGTACTCTATCGTATATTCTAAATTCATCAATGGATTGAGTTTGACTGTAGAGTATCTGTTCAGAGTTATGTTTATCAACATGCTATTAGGAGTGAGATAAAATGGTATCAGAAGTTGTAGAGTGTTATCTTGATATTGGTGGTTATTATTTTCTCTGGGATTTTTTAATGCTAGAAATAACTGGATTTGATTTGATTTTGGGTATAGATTTTCTAGTTCTATACCAGGATTATATCAACTGTTATTAGAAAAGAGTGAATTTCCTATATCTAAAAGGGGGAAACTATACCCATCATGGTGAATGGAGTCTTAAATTTGTTCATACAGAATCAATTTAGTGAAGATTAGATTTTCTCATAGCCAAGGTATCAAGCCTTATGTCAGATGATGGTGAGTCGTATTAGGGTACTTTTCCTCTAGTGGTGGACCACTTTCAACATGTCTTTCGTATATAATTCTGCAACTCACCACCAGAGTGGGAGATTGAGTTCACTATTGAGTTGGTTCTAGGATCTAAACCTATTTTTATTCCACCTGATAGGATGGCACTAGTGGAGCTTCAAGATTTGAAAGTGAAATTGAAAGATCTAGAAGCTAAGTTATTCATATAGCCTAGTACCTGGATTTGGGGTTCTCCTGTATTATTTTTCAAGAAGGAAAATGGAACCTTGCACTTTAGTGTGGACTACTATAAACTAAACCAAATAGTGATCAAGAATCAGTATCCCCTTCCATGTATTAATGATCTCTTTGGTCAGCTAAGAGGTGCCCAAATATTCTCCAAGCTTGACTTGAGTTAAGGATACCATTAGTTAAGGGTGAGACCATCTAACATAACCTAGACTAATTTTAGGATTAACTATGTCCTATATGAGTTTGTGGTGATGTATTTTATTTTCTATATGCACCTGTGGTATTCAGGGCCTTCATGAATTAAATCTTCCATCCAAAACTAGATCATTTTGTGGTGGTTTTCATCAATGAAATCTTGGTTTACTCCCAATCTAGAGATGATCATGCCCAAAATCTTGATATCACCCTGAGTATACTGATAGAGTATTAGTTATATTTCAAGATATATAAATTTCATTTTGGGATTGAAAAATTATATTTCTTGGGCCACATTATCTCAGAGGTCAGAGTGTTAGTAGACCTAGAGAAGGTGTCAGTTGTGGTATCTTGGGAATGACCCAAGAAAATTTTTGAGGTTCAAATATTTATGGGTTTATTAGGCTACTAATGGTATTTTATCTAGTACATCTCCCATATGGTATCCCTAATATCTGTTTTGACCAAGAAAGGTATGAGTTTTTTTAGGTCAGATGACTATGAGGAGGATTTATAGGAATTGAAGATTAGGTTGATCTCAACAAAAATCCTCACCTCACCTAAGTAGGGTAAGGAGTATAAATTTTATTGTGATGCATCAAGGGTTGGGATCAGAGAAGTATTGATGTATGAGGATAAAATGGTTACTTATGACTTCAGAAAGTTGAGACCACATGAGCAAAATTATCTCACTCATTATCTAGAGTTATCCATGGTGGTGAAATCCCTGATATGTTGGTGGAATTATTTGTTGGGAAATATATTTGTGGTGTACAAAGACCACAAGAGCGTGAAGTGAATATTCTCATAGTGAGACCTGAACCTTCAAAAGATAAGGTGGGTTGAGTATCTATATCCCTTTGAATTTAATTTGGTATATACTCCTAGAAAGGGAAATATCATTATCAATGCTTTTAGTAGGAAGATGTAGTGAAAGGCAATGTGAGAATCTTGTGATGAGTGGTGGCTAATGGTACTCTTTGTAGAGATGTATATAGATGTTTAGGAGTCTCAGAGGTGATTTAATTTTACATTGATGTATATTGTTTCTATTATTATATATCAGATCAAGAGGTGATAGTTATCAGATCCAAAAGGTTTATCCCTGATGGGAAACATATATGGTGGGGAGCTACCATTAGGCTGGTTCCTCAACAACGATGAGGTTTTTCATGTCTACGGTCACATCTGGGATCCTATGTGGATATGAAAGGAGATGATAAGGGAATTCCATACTTCTAAATAGGTGGTATATCCTGGGCTGAAAAAATATATACCCTAATATATGTAGGAAATACCAGTGGCTAGGGATGAAGAAGGAGATAGTGGTATTTATGGTGAGATGCTTCACCTGTTAGATGGTGAAGGCCGAGCATTAGTGGAATTCATGGTTGTTATAGCCTTTACCTATTCTAGAATGTAAGTGGGATGATATCACCATAGAATTTGTGATATTATTACCTAATATACCTTGTAAAGATGATGTAGTTTGGGAAATCATGGTTCTACTAACGAAGGTGGATCATTTATTATCTATCATGGATACCTTCTCCATCAATGATATGGGTAATTTTTATATACAAAAGATAGTTTAATTACAAGGTATTTTATAGAGTATCATTTCATATCAAGATCCCTAATTTACATCATGATTTTGTCTAGGTATTTATAAGGCACTGGGATAATAGGTTCTTCTAAGAACAACCTACCATCCTCAGACTGATGGATAATTCGAGCGGATGATTTATATTCTAGAGGATATTTTTCAAGACTATGTTTTGGACTTTAGTGGTTCTTGGGAGTAAAACATGATGCTCATGGAGTTCACTTATAATAATATCTTCCTGGAATCGATCCAAATGGATCCTTTTAAGGCCTTATATAGAAGGTCATGTCATTCTCCCTTATGCTGGTTAGAGGTGGGTGAGTCAGTTCTCATTAGACCCATTCTCTTACAGGTGACATATAAGGAGGTTTAATTGATCACAAATTGGTTGGTAACCATACAGAGTAGGAGTAAATATTATGTTTACTATCAGAGATAACCTATGGAGTTTGAGGTAGAACATCGGGTTTTTCTTCAGGTGTCACCTAGGATGGGGAAACATCATATCGTGAAGCAGGGAAGATAAATCCCAGGTTCATTGGTCCATTTGAGATAGTAAAGAGAATATGTCCAGTAGTATACTGATTTTCTCTTACATAGTGGTATAGTTCCATGCATGATGTGTTTCATGTGTCACAGCTTTAGAGATATCACCCTGTTCTTTCTCACGTGATAGATAATGATGATGTTGAGATTGATGTTGATGCATACTTTGAGGAGAATCTAATATATATCATAAATTTTATAAGGAATAATCTATGAGGAATGATTGTTCCCCTAGTTCAAGTGTAGTGGAGGAATGGGAGAGTGTAAGAGGAGGCCTTGTATAGGGATTCTGACACGTAGGAGCAGTGGCCTAGGTTATTCGTTGATACCCCTTAGTGATTCATAGGATCACAAATTAGGGACGAACGATTATATGGTGGGGAGTTTATAATATTGTGCCCTTTTACCCAGGTATTTTCTCTCCTTAATTTTTTCTTAACTATATAAAATTCCATAATCAAGCTCATTCTTATCTTTAAAAGTTGTTTCAATTGTGGTTAAGGTCTTAAAGGTGGTGAGATAGAAAGTTCTAGTAGTGGAATGAAACAATAGGCATACGACAATGCCATTGTCTAGCTGGTATAGTCCACCATCTGATCAGTGGAAAGGTAGTAGCTTGGATTTCCTATAGGAAACCCACTAGCTAGCCATTGGGGTTCCCAGCCATGCAGCCATTCTGGCTGGCACCACCGACTAGCCAGTGGCATAGGTTGGGCTGGAATTATGTGGGGTAGAATCATATTTATGACCCTGAAACCCCTATTTAAGTTCTAATTATACCTCCAATGACCCTAATTCATATTTTACCATTTTTAAGGGTTATCCATGACTTATTTGGATTCTTCATCATTTTTCCTCAGTTCCTTGATCCATTCTTTAATCTGTAAAACTTGAATTAGTGAGTTGTGCTTCATTTTGGTGTTTTCCTCTTATTCTCCTCTTGTATATCCTTATTTTAAACTTGATGGGGTGTTTCAATTATTATCCATGGGGTATTGTGGTGTGGTTTGCTGATATGGATGCTTGATACTTGGATTTCTTATTCAATGCTTGAGGTAGGTGGTCTAAAAAAACTCCATATGGTCTAGTTTGTTTCTCTAGTATGTGTAACATGTGTGATCATGCTAGAACATCATGTGTATAACCTATAAAAATTATAATCCTCTATTTTGGATTGAATTATCATCCTTAGGCATCCATAGATCATGTTGGTTCCAATGGATATTTATACTTGGACTTGTGTCTACCTAAGAGGTGTGCCTACCCTTGAATTTGGATTGGAACCTAGGAAGTATGCCCCTAGAATTGTAAAACCAAATTAGAGAATTGGTTATGGATTAGATTAACTCATAATTGATCATTTACATGGTTTACATGGCTTGTGAATGGATAATTGGTATGAAATTGGTAAAAGGAATAATGTCTTGATGATATAATGACATAATAATTTTTGAAATGGTAATTGGGTTTATTTGGAATGAGAATCATAATTGTCATACTTATTATGTGAATTGATAACTTGTCATGAAAAGGGTAATGGCATGTAATTAGTAATTGGCATGAATCAACCAATATGGAATATGTAACATGTTTGGCATGTATGGTGATTTTATATGATTTGACTATTACTTGGTTCCTAAGGATAAAATGCATGTAAGCGTCATATTTGAGGGTGAGATGCATGGTCTCTTAATGTCAGGGAGCAAAGTGTTGGGTTTCTTGATTCCTGAGGGTGAGGTACATGGTGTTTGTGATTCATGTGGGTGAAATGCTTTATTCCTTGGTGTATAAGAGCATTATTTAAGGTTTTATATGATGTATGAGTATGATAATAAAGTAAATATATGATGTCCCTTTCAAGTTTTTTTCACTGTGGTGCAAGGATAGACACATTCGACATTGTGTTGAGGCGGGTTTGGCCTGACCCTAGGTGTCATCCTGGAGCTCGAGGGTCAGCAGGTTTACTTTGATGTCCTATGGTAATTTATAAATTAATACCCTTATTTATTGTACTATTTTATAAACTATTTCTCAGACTAGATTTTTTTAGACATCATTGGTGGTGGTTTACTGAATTTTACTCACGTCCTATTAGGGTCATTGTTAGGTACCCAGGAAAACTTTATTGATACAGGTCTGGATAAGGGTAAGGGGCCCTATACTTGATTGGTTGATTACTTGCTAGGAATAGAGCTAGGATATGGGATCAAATATAGGTTTCAGACCTGGTGTTAGGATTATTTATTTTTTTAGTCTTTCTTTTAGTTGTTTCTCGTATGAATTTCAACATGACATTTAGGTAACATACATCATGGCATGATGGTTTATTATGGTTGGATTGGTTTGGAATTGGACTGATCGTCTATTGAGTTTATTTATATTGGTTGTTTATTATGTTTTAGGTTATTTTATTTATTATTTACAATAGGGTATAGTCTCACCACTATACATATTAGACCCTCATCACTAGCCAGTAGCCTCTGGAATATGGGGAGGTGCACCTGAGGTCATGTGGCAACTTATCTCAATCGTGTGAGGGAGAACCTGGTTGGGAACATTACATATTAAGTGTAAATACATATTTAGTTATTATTTTTAACTAATAATTAAATATTTATTATTTTATATATATTTCAAATTGAGAAAAAAAATGATAATGATATAACAAAAATATTACTAAATTCCTATTAATATTAATTAGTTAATATTTTAATTAATATTAATTTTTAATTAACTTATAACCATTTTTTACTAAATATATTATTTGTAGATGTGTATTTAATATTATATAAATCATATTTAAGAAAATTATATATATAAAAATATAAATATATTTCTATATTAAATGTAATTTTTAATAATATAGTTTTTTTAAGAGGATCACTTTTTATCAGTACTAAAGCATGCACTGATAAAGGTCACTATTATCAGCACTAATAAATATAACCTTTATCATTTGTATGTTCTATGTCTTCCTAGCCCAAAACTTTTCTAGTTTGGGTAGTTGTAGGTGTTTGAAGGATTCTAGAGGAGGTTCTATGGAGGTTAGAGCTATATCAGAATTGTAGAAAACATTTTACGCCATAAAAGATGATTTTATGGTGTAAGTTTCTAGTTTACAACTTGTGTGGTCAGCCGGTTTATGGATTGTGTGTGGTTAGGGGAAAACCATGAAATGAGTTTACATCATAAAAGTAGAATTTATGGCATAAGTTAATTCTGGATAAGGAACCTTGAAAATTGGAAAAACTTCCAAGGTTTTGGAGTTTATGTCGTAAAATGGTTTTACGACATAAGTTGTGTGAAACCTATGGGTTTCACACCGTAAATGTGGGATTTACACTATAAAAGGGGTGTCTCCTGATTTGTTTATATCTTTTGTTTGACTGATCTTCTTCTCATTTAGCCATTGTCTCTCTCAGTTTTTGGAAAAACCTAGATGCAAAAGGGGGGTCTTTGAACCTGCCTCCCTCCTATTTTGATCATTGATTCTATTGGTTGCATTCTATTGATCCACAGTGTGTTTTTCTCTAATCCCCGTCATTTTACATTTGTTCTTTTTCTAGAGGATTTGTTGTAGTGATGTTGCTTTGGTTTGGGGTGAGTTTGGGATATGTTTTGATAATCCCTTAATAGGATATAGGTTGATCCATGGTTTCCCTTGTATGGTTGTGAGTTTCAGGTTGTTTCCTCTTCACCCTATGGTGTGTAGTGAGATAGAGAATCTTTCTTTGAGGTAATGGATCCTCATTCTCTCCTTTATACGTTCTATGTGTGGGGATTTCATTGTTTTTATTTTCTCTGGGTTGATATAAAGTGTTTGAATAATAAGATAATGAATTATAATAATATGAATTGATGGTTATAGGGGAGATATCACATGCTTTACTAATTTGAGATATTTTTTTGATGATATTATGAATTCTTGTTGCCAATACTAAAAATAATAACTGTTAGAAGCCTTATTTTCACTGTAGATGATATGTGTTGATACCCTTGATGTGTTTTTTGTGATTTCACCCTGAATAAAAGGCTAAAGAACATATATGTTTCTAAATAATTGGTTTCCCATGGAATCTAGTTTGTGTGATGATACCCATGTTTAAAAAAGAAATAATATGATGAAATCCCTTGAATAAAATAGTGAAATTAGGGATGTGTTATTTTTATATGTGGTTTTCTTTTTATGTTGCCTTTTGGTATACGGGATTTAGTATGGTGGTGGAGGAGATCGGTTTGGTTGTTTAGTGTGTGGGGAAGTGATGCAATGGTTGGTTGGCATGGATATGATATGGGTAGTTGTGATGTAGTTATGTTACATAGTGGTGTGATGCGCGGTGGTGATGATGTGTTGTATTGTTGTGTGGTGGTGTGGTGGTGTGGTGCGACATGGTTATGGAGTGTGATGTGGTACACAGAGGTGGTGATGTGAGGTTGTGGTGTGCAGTGGTGATGATGTGTGGTGGTGATGTGTGGTTGTTGTGTGGGGTGGCTATTTTTTATATGTGGTTGGGATGTGTGATGTGTGGGTGTTGTGGAGAGATGTCTTAGTCATTGCATCATAGCGACGATGGTGGATATATGGTGTTGTGGATACATTTGTGTGTTTGGCTAGTTGTTGTGTGGCGTGGTTGTGTAAGTTTCCTAGTTATCCTTGGAATAATTTATAGTGTGGTAAATTAATGATAATAGGGTGGAACTTGATGTGTGGAAAATGTATTAAATGAATTAAAATGAATAACTGAATGGTTTTTGTAAATGTGAATGAAGTGGCTTAGTAAATTAAAGTTAGTGTAATCTTGATATATTTTTAAATTGATTAACTTGTAAATGAAAGTGGTAAATGTTGTGTGGTTTGTGTGGTGGTGGTGTGGTGTGATGAATAAAGAAATAATTACCCATACACAAATTTATCCCCCTCCCCTCAAGGTGTTATCATCTATAGGATTCTAACAAAGTGCATGGGAAGACACCCCATGTAAGGGGACATGGTCATGTAGCAACACACGACTAGACCTCGGGTGTACACAGGAATAGACACATTCGGGTACATAGGCATGACCGGCATACACAGGAATTGGACAAGGTATACAGGCATGGGCTGAGAGGATACAGGCATACCCTGAGTGGCTAATACATGTTGTGTACTACATATACACACTACGTATATTTATAGGTATATCCAATTCATGTGTAGGAGAGTACACACCCAGGTGTCCAGGTGAGGTCACATGTCGTGTGACATTATGAACTAGTCATGTACTTTCTTTATACACATCGAGTACCACAAGGGGACATGTCTAGGGTTCAGCCTTATGAGACACACTATTTACCCTAGGAGGACATGTCGTTTACTCCCCTCAGAGATGAATTCCTCATGTATCTCCTTTGTAACTCAGATTGGGGTCCATAGGTATCCTATCCTGAGTGGTTCTCTGCGTAGAACATGATGGTGGCCTTCTTTTTGGCATTCGAGATACAACATGATGTGATGTTAGTGGTATTTTTCATCCAATTATGTTTATCTAGTGATAGTGATTGGGTTTGATCATTGGAGTGTTAATGGGGTTAGAAACTCCCTTATTGGGTCAGGATTTGTGTCCCCTATACTATTTATATGTAGGGTTGGAAACCCCCTTAATACTTAGGGTGTGGGTCCTCTATTTATGAAGTGGAACCCCCCCACCCCCACCCCCATCTTTATCCTCTAGTGGGGAGTGGGTCCCCCGCTATGGATGTCTCCCCCTTGACTATATAGAATAGTGATGAGGTACGGGCCCTCCACCAGATTCTTATGAGGTTACATGGGATTCATGGATAGGAGATAAATTCCCCTTGGTTGTGGTGCATAGTGACAAGGAGTGGTCCCTACACTCTATATCTTTTGTGGTTACATAGGTTGTTAAATTTTAGTAATGGGTCCTTTGGAGTTGTGAGATAAATATTCATTCTTAGCTAGGCTATAGAGATGTATATCCCCTTTATCTCTTGTTTGAGTTTGTTTTTTAGTATATTTGTTGGGTTTCTCTTTACCCTCTTACTTCTGGGGTTGAACTATATTGTTTTTTTATTACTCCCTTTTTGTTTTTGGGGTTCCTACTGGGTATGTATATACTCACCCCTGTACAGATTTTATCCACACATGTTGTGACTCATGCAGACAATAGGTGGATTGAAGGTGGTATTGGTGGACCTTGTAACGTTCTCTAACCTGATTCTCCCACAAGTAACTGTATCAGGTTGTCTACATGACCTCAAGAACACCTCCCCATATTCCAGAGGTTACCAACTAGTAGAGAGGACGTATATCATAGAGAGGGGAGACTATACCCTCTGGTATGGAGTTAAAATAATATCAAAAATAATAATCAGCATATTTTAAAAACAATAAAAAAAATATAAACAATCAACGGATAGAATAGTAGAATGAGGGGATGAAATAAATAATCCAAATAATAATAATCCATGTAATGACAGAATGAAATGTAAATAAATGAAATGTTGAAAGTCAAATTAATAAATGACTAAGAAACTCAAATAAAGACTCCAATATCTTGGTCTTGAACCCCATGTTGGTCCCATCTCTAAGCTCCAACCCATCAATAAAATAAACAATCAACGGCAGGGTCCCTCACCCTTTTGCAAACCTGTATCCATGAAATTTTTTTAGGTACCATATTGTGGATCGTCCAAGGTGTGAGTAGAAATCAGTAGGTCGAAACCACCATGTCTAAATAGATCTAGTCTAATATAGATAGTTCATGAAAAAAAAATCAATAAATAGGGTATTAATTTAATCAGTTAATATTACACATGAAATAAATCCACTAACCATTGAGCTTTGGGTTGACACCCAGGGTCAGCACCAACCTGCTTCGGCACCAAGCCATATATCTTTGAGCATGTCATAGAACCATTCCAACCATTTCTATAAACCTCCCATGGTATAACTATAAATCATCGCAAGAAAACTGGGTAGATCCCTATAAGTATTACAACAGAACCAGGTAAAGACCTGGAAGCATTACAGTATAACCAAACCAAGCCCTATAAGCATTACAACATCTAATCCAATACCTATAAGCATTATAATATCAGGTCCAAGCCCTATAAGCACTATAGCATCTGGGCCAAGCACTATAAACATTACAACACCACACAATTCATTAAAATACATTTTGTTATATTCATTAAATTACCATTTATCTTGCCATTTACATTCTGTAAGGTTGGAATACCAATTATCTTCATAATTACATCAATTCTCATTATAATTATCTTTCAAACCCCCATGTTTTCTAACATGTAAATTAACCAACTTTAAGTTCGTGTGATCTCATATCAAGCATCCACGTCAATTCACAGGTTATGAAAACCCACGTTATTAATCCAACTAACAATTAATTCCAACACATCATTGGGTGTAAAGTGCAATCTAACCAGTCTCAAGAAAGTTCAAAGGTTGGCACACCTCTCGGGTGGTCGCATATCTCGATATCAACACCAAAAGGCCCAAAATGATCCAATGGAAAGTATATACATGTGTAAATCATCAAACAAAGTTTAATTCAATATATTAGATTGTTTTCATGATGTACGGACATGATAACACATATTTCTCCTATTATAATGTATTTAATCATATAAAAGGGATAAGTTATAGACAACCCACCTCAAACAAAGAAGATGTGAGCGAACTTCCAACGTCTAAGATAGTGCTTAGTTCTTTCTCTATTCCCTTTGATGATGATAATAAATCCTATTAACAAGGGTTCCTCAAGGGAAAACCAAATAATGAGAAGAATAAGAAGATACATCATAAGTCTTACCTTCAAACTCTAGGATAGAACACCTAGATTGAAAATCTTGGATCACCATGGATTGATCCCTAGAAGGAGGGGTTTGAATCCAATGGAATATAGGTCCAAAATTTTTCAAAGAGATCTCTTACACACCTAGGGATCGATAGGAAAGAGTTGGATCAAAATGATTTTGGAGTGGTTAGGGTTATTTATAGACAGGTTGTTAAAGAGAGGACCATGACGCAACCCATTAGACCATAACATGGAACTTCCTAACATAGGGTATGTTACGGCGCAACCCAAGGGACCACACCACAACCTCCCTTAGTTAAACTGCATCCAAGATCCATAGTAGATACTATGCTATAGATCCTATAAACTTGGGGATATACTAAGGCGTATCCTAAGCCACTTTACTGCAACACCCTAAATCCCCAACAGATGGCTATGCCGCAACTATCTTCCACACTGTAGCTAATCATAAAATGGAAGTAACTAGAATTTACTCCTCCCAAGACCCTATGTTGAAACCTCTACCACTACGCCGCAGTGCTTCACTACCAAGTTAGGGCCTACACCACAAAAAAAACTCCATGGCACAGTTATTCCATATTTGGCAGTAGCCTTGAAAAAACTTCTCTGAGGGACCTACACCACAGCCTAGAGCTCCAAACCACAGTAACCCACACTACGATACAACCTAGAGCTCCACACCATAGTCTATCCTACATATAAGAAAACACACTACTATAGATATTGCTTTTATCAGCGTTATAAAATTATTTTAACAGTGCTAGAAAAGTGATATTAATCTCAGCGAATATAAAAGGGGTCCCCTTTAACAGCGCTAAAAAAGCACTGATAAAGGGTGTCCTTTATCCACACTAAAAAAAGCACTCATAAAGGCCCCCATTTATCCATGCTATTTTAGTATGGATAAAAAACATTTTTATCAGTGCTATTTTTAGTGATGATAAAATAACCCATTATCAACACTTTAATGAGTGCTGATAAATGGTTCCTTTATCAGTGCTACTTCAAGCGCTCATAAAGGGGGATTTTATTAGCGCTCAAAATAGAACTGATAAAGGCCTAGCTTCCTATGATGTGTTGTTTATATAATATAACACCCACCAACAACACATGCACATCACACACACACCAACTACACAAAACAACACCTACACAACACACACAAGGGTTTGAAAAATAATTCTATATACATTTTAAACAATGTTTTATATAATTACATTTACAATTATCCAAAAATAGTTAAAAACATTAATGTTTTATCCATTGACATCTGTGATCCCCTCTCAAAAAATGTCCGCCCATGATATGAGTTGCCGAAAAAATCATCCCAACTCAAGAAAAAGGTTCCACCTATATAAAAAACAAATATTATGTTATTAATACTATAAAGAAATAAATTAAACATTAATATGAAAGAATACATTAATAAAATGTCAATTTTTAAATAAAAATACTCATTTGGAGTTATAAAGGTCACACCATGCGTCGTATTGAGGTGGGTTTGATTCCTACATGTTACAAATGAGTTATGGATCATTGTCCTAAAATATCAAAACAATCCAAATGGGTTTGCTTGGTTTTGAGTATGTCCCTTGTTTTTTTACTAAAATTAATATCAAATTTAAATGACATACTTGGATTTATAATGGTCAAATAATTTGTCGGATTGAGGTGTGTTTGATTCCTATACATCACAAATGACTCATGGATCATTGTTCTAAAGTATCAAAACAATCTGAATGGGTTTTCTCAGTTTTTAGTATGATGGTTGTGTTTTTTTTACTGAAATATCATTTCAAACTAAAAACACCCATTTTGAGTCATACCGCTCACATCATGCATTTTTTTGAGGTGATAATTCTTCATACATGTCACAAAGGACTTATGAATTTCTCTCAAAAATTATAAAGACAATTGGAGGGTGTTTTCTTAGTTTTCAGTGAGTGAAACATTTTCAGCTAAAAGGTCAATTTTAAACTGATAACAGGCACTTTTAGTCATATTGGTCACATTGTACATCAGATTGAGGTGCAGTTGATTCCTACACATCAAAAATGACTCATTTATCATTTTCTTAAAGTATCAAAACAATATGAATTCATTTTCTCAGTTTTTAGTATGTTACTTGTTCTTTTTACTTAAATTAATGTCAATTTTAAATAAAAACATGTTTAGATTTATATCGGTCACATAATTCTTAAGATTGGGATGTGGTTGATTCTTACATGTCACAAATGACTCATGGATTGTTTTTATAAGGTATAAAAACAATCCAAATGTGTTTGCTCGGTTTTTAGTATGTTAGTTGTGTTTTTTTACTAAAATATCATTTTAAACTGGAAACATGTTTTTTGAGTCATACCGGTCACATCATGCATCAATTTTATGTGATACTCCTTCATATACATTATAAAGGACTTAAGAATCACTTTACTAAATTATGAAGATAGTTAGAAAAAAAATTTCTTAGTTTTTAGTGAGTGACTCATTTTGAGCTAAAATGTAAATTTTAAACTGATAACAAAAACTTTTAGTTATATAGGTCATACCATGAATTATATTGAGGTGTGTTTGATTACTAGATATCAAAAATGACTCATGTATCATTTTCCAAAAGTATCAAAACAATCTGAATACATTTTCTTGGTTTTCAGTATGTCAGTTGTTCTTTTTACTTAAATTAATGTCAGTTTTAAATAAAAAGATAGATTTAGATTTATACCGGTCACATCATGCATTGTATTGATGTGAGATTTATTTCTATATATCACAAATGACTCATGGATAATTTTTATAAATTATCAAAACAATCTGAATGTGTTTGCTCATATTTCAGTATGCTAGTTTTGTTTTTTTACTAAAATTAATGTCAATTTTAAAAAAAAGACACTTTGAGACATATCGATCGCACCATGAGTTGGATTTAGGTATGTTTTATTATTTCAAAAATGAATTATAGATAATTTTCCTAAAGTATCAAAACAATACAAATATTTTTGCTCAGTTTTTAGTATGTCAGATGTGTTTTTTTACTAAAATATAATTTCAAACTGGAAACACGCATTTTGAGTTATACCGATTGCATCATGCATCGGTTTGACATGAGAATACTTCATACACATACCAAAGATCTTATGAATCATTTTTCTAAATTATGAAGAAAATATAAGTGAGTTTTCTTGTTTTTCAGTGAGTGATGCGCTTTGAGCTAAAATTTCAATTTTAAACTGATAACAGACACTTTTAGTCATATCAGTCACACCGTTCATCATATTGAGGTGTGGTTGATTCCTATATGTCAAAAATTACCGATGGATCATTTTACTAAAGTATCAAAACAATAAAAATGTGTTTTCTTGGTTTTAGTATGTCACTTGTTCTCTTTGCTAAATTTATTGTTAATTTATTATAAAAATACACACTTAAAGTCATAATGGTCATGCCATGTTTTGGATTTAGGTGTGATTGATTCCTACATGTCACAAATGGATTATGGATTGTTTTCCTAATTTATCAAAACAATCCTAATGAATTTTCTCAGTTTTTAGTATGGAACTTGTTCTTTTTACTAAAAATACTAACAATTTTAAATAAAATATACACTTTAAGTCATACTAGTCATGTATTCATGTTATTTCTGTACATTCTTCCATTAGGTATGTTACCTATTCATTTCAAAACAAATCTATCTCATCTTGTGAATAGGATTCTTTTTTATAATCATGGTATTACTAAAAAAATATAAATACACAAAGGATTAATAAGTATTTTAAATGAAATAGTAATTATCTTTGAAAATACCTCTTCAGGGGTGTTGTTTTGTTCATGGAATACGATCTCTTTCATAAAGTTACAAACATAATAACCTGATTCTTTATCATTTTCTTGTTTCGAGCACTTTATAAACATTGAGAAAATAAGTAACTTTTTTATATGTGTTTGGATAGTGAAATATTATTATATATACCCTAGTTTTTATCCAGTCGTAGTACTTGTTATTTTTCTTGTCCTTTTCTCCTGACCTCATTCCATGATGTAGACGATATTCACACATCTCCCTATCATAAAAAAATCCTCATTAAAAGATAATATAAATTATATAACTAGATGTTTAGTTCTAAAATATTGGATGTAGTGTATTGCAAATTGACAAACACTGTAATTTGTGGTCATTTTGTTGGATATCCATGCATTGAATCCAAGAAAAAAAATCTTTGGAGTATCCAAATTGACCGCAATGAGCATCCAAATCTGCCTAAAAACACAAAAAGGAATAAGTAATGAAAGAAATTAAAATATATTTTATATGATTAAATTGTATAGTTTTACCTCTGCATTGTTGGTATTAAGAAGAGTTTGTCATCCGTAATTTTGTTATTAAATGATTTGAGCATGTCAACAACTATTTCACCCTCTTTCTTGGATTATATATCTGTCTGTTCTGTGGAGGTGATGTTAGGACTAATGAGTTCAAATTTTTGTTCATGGGGAAATCCATTTAATTTTTTTTCATATATACACCTATGAAAAATATAAAATGTATTTAGTCATAATTATCATAGTATATCAGCTTTTGGAAAATCAAATCATGAAAACATGCCTCATGTATACATTTACAACTAATCCACCTAACCAACCATACTCCAGGATTTCACTTACATTGTCAACACTAATGAAATTTGGATCTTCCCCACTGTACATATTTTCATCAAAAATAATTGTTTTAACCCCATCATCTTTCAACTTCATATTCACATGAGTCTACAATGGTAATAAATGTGGATATAGAACGGGAGGGTTTAAGGTGCTTTCGGTATATTGTTTTAATCGATTGGTTGATACTTGAGATGGTTTTGAGCTGTTATTTCTTTTCACCCCCTTCCCTATTTTCGTTTGTAATAACATTCATCAATTCAGACCTTTTTTTCATTAAATGTTAAAGGTTTTTCTTGAAAAAAACTGGAAATGAATACCTCCTTGTCGACATGTTTTTTTACAAGTTGTGACAGATATGTGATGAATGTTCTAGGATCTTATTCGACCATATGAATATCTTCATCATCAATTAGAATAGGTAGCTCAGCACTTAGCTCATGGTCTATGTTAATCATCACTTTGACATGACCTATTAGAATTGTTTTGTTGTGTAGCATGATGTTATATATATTTAACATTGTATCCCTCGCTACAAGGCGATGGGTGGGTGTTGATATATATAAATCACAATCATTTTCACCCTGTACAATATTAGTACAGAAAATGTATTAGTGTCTATCTGATTCACAATTCACAAAAACAACTATTAGAACATTGGTTACCTCATCTAAGATAGGTTTTTTAGGGGAATGTCTCACCTCAAATCTACTGGGGGTGGAGTGGGATCTTCACGTGTTGGTTGTTCTTGAATTATTTCCTCTCTTTGTCCCCCCATGCCATCATATTTTCCATGAACTCTCTCTAGAATTTCATATGTTTTTTAAGGATATATATTATTTCTATCATCATTTTGATTTCTTTAATTTGATCCTCCTCTTGTTTTTTTCTCAAAAAATTCTCAGGGTGCCACCCCAAAACCTGCACCTCTAACACGACCATACTTTTATGGCTGCTTCAAGGCCACTGAAAGTATGTCCGCATCTAGTTTGGGTGTTGCTGATTCCTATGACTATTTCAGATATAAAATATAGTAAAATAAGTAATCACTATTATATAATATCAATTTAAAGAAAAAAAATATTTATTATGTCATACTTACACATGTTTCCCACACTTTTTGTATGTTTTCATCTATTAGTATACCATATTTATTTACACACACCTCCTTCCATAGAACGTGGAATGGGATGGAATTGACATTGGATTTGGAATCATTAATTTTCATATAAACATAGGAACATAGTTATGGTTTTGTTTTATGTCACATAAAAGTATTACGGTAGATTTAAAATACATACCAATTTTATTTCAAGTGAATCATACCCCATTCTTGCTTTACGGTAGGGGTACACTATTTTTACTACTCATTCCTTATTTTCAGTACTTATTTGTTGTTTTATAAATAAAAAAAATTTCAATCAAAATAATTAATGCATGTATCGTCAAACAACATATTACCAAACACAATGTACCTAAAAAGACTGCTCCTCACAATGGATAGTAAGTAAATCCCATGCTTCTTGGGTTATCAGGTGTGCATAAATAGGAGGCGGGTGCGGATTTATTTTCCCTTCAATATCATTAAGATAACATTTTGTTAAAATTGTGAAAAATCCTCTATGAATCCTTCCAAAAACCCTTAATAAATAGTCCTTGTGAAATTCATCCACTATAAATGCACTCTACAAGGGATGATGAATAGTAAGTCAATGTTTCATTATTTTATTTTTTATTAAATTAAAGAAATGATATATCATAATGTTATCATAATATCTCCCCACATCAGCGTATTAATCCTGGTGACAACATGGTGCCACGACTATACATCAATCGGCAGGCGTTGCTGAGTGATGATTCGAATGTAACTACTAAACATGGCCTTGTTGGGGTTAACATGTTGGCCCTGCTTATTCCATCTGACCTCATATTTGATGCCTTTTATTTTTTTCTTAAGGATTTTTGCTAACACTGTCAAACTACGATGCTCCTATTTTTTCTGCACTGCCACTGTTTTGGTGCCAACCATTTCCTTGGTTTCAACATCATCAATATGTTCCTTTGAAGTGTTAGCATCAGCATGTGCAGATGGTGGTTGTACCTCTGCACTGGGAGAAGCATCAGAAACAGGTTGAGAAACATGTTGGTCCTCTACACTGCGAGCAGTAGCAGGTTGAGAGACCTGTTGTGCCTCGGGATTGGGAGCATCATCACATGTAGAATTTATTATCTGTAGAAGTGGTTCAACATTTAATTTAGATTACATAAAAACAGCAGTGAACAGATAATAACATAAGGTAACACGATGTATATTAGAAAAAAAATATAACCTAGTTATTGAACTATCTTTTTTTAAGGCTAAAGGGATTTGACCCCTCTATAGACTATCCAAATTCCTTCATTGTGGTATCCTATGACATAAAAATGTCATCTACATTGGGACCGCTGTGAAATGATTGAAATGTCCCAATGAAAGGGTCATCCTTTTTTGAATTTTCATCTGACCCTTTAGTGTTTTTGGTGGATAACAGAACAATTGACCAGTCTCGATTTGCAGGATATGGAACATAAAGTACTTTTACTACCTATATTTCCATTATAAATTGTTCATCTTTGTACCATTCCTTACTAAAATCAACTTTCATGAATCCCAACCCATATATTTTAACAACACTCTTCACCCACTTGCATTGAAAAATAGGCACTTTTAAGTTTGTATAATCCAACTCCCATATTTGTTTGATGATTCCAAAGTATGACATATTTGCATAAATTGGATTTATATCCTTAGCACTGGAAACATGCATCGCTTCATCCACAAGTGTAACTCCACTATTCTGCATGGTATTGTCTCCATCATGTTCATTAGTATAGAATGTATAATCATTAATTATTTAGGCATTATAAGATAATACATACACACTTGGTCCTCCAGCTAACCATCAAAGTCATTCTGAAATTGAGTCCAGATTTTCATCTGACTCCTTAAATATATGGTCTTGAAACCATACTATAAATTGTCAATTATGTGTTTTTGATATCCATTTTTTAGCCCTTGATAGATTAAAATGCCTAAGAATTTCTTTTTGGGTTTCAACATATGGGTCAACCTCTAACATCAACACTGGTGACCCCCTATAACTCGCCATATCCCATCATCCAACCATGGACCAATCTAAGCATCAAGAACAAAACAAAATATGGCATTGAAAAGGGATATATAAGAGTGTCATACACTCCCGTACACCATTTCATATGTAGTATGTGAGCTAAAAATTCTTTTTATGATTTCATAAAGAATTCTCTTTGAATCCCTTCATAATATAGTTCATAAAGTGCTAGTTTGAACATAAGGTATACAATATATTTTCACATGAATTATAAAACAAGTGTAAAAACAACAAACTTACTTATTTTCAAACAACTATGACTTTTCTCTTCTTCATCCGAGAAGTGTGAACCTACACTTCTTCATCTCTAATCGTTGTGTTAATTCGTCGGATTCATCTAACCTAGAGAGAAACAAAGAATGAGAGAAGAATGTGAGGTTCTCCTCTTTCTCCAGATTCTTCAGGGGTTCGTTCATCCCTCTTGTAAATCGAGCTCCATATCGTATCATGTGAAAGGGGTCGACTTCACATGTTATAGCCACGAACGATACAATATAATCCCGGATAGATCTATGCAAACACTCAATCATCGCCCAAATTTCTCTAATGAAAGGTACGAAACCTTGGAAGCTTACTGATTTTGTTTCTCATCTTGTGGAAATTTGGGGTTTTAATGACTTTAAATGTATCTCCCTTAGATGGGGTTTTTTCCACATTTGGTTCCCCTCTACGGAGTTAAAAAGTCAAGCATGGGTTATTGGTTATATTAATATCAGACAGATAACTCTTCGGATCCATGATTGGAAGCTCAATTTCAATCTACATGATTTCAAGGATACCTACGCACAGGTATGGATCGGAATACATGGACTTAATTGGGTGTTATGGCATGCTAAAATTCTATATGATATAGCTTCCGCAATTGGAATTCCTATAAGAATTGACTTTGCTACTGAGTCATTTACTTATGGTCATTATGCATGTATCTTAGTTGAAATCGATCTTAGTTCCTTAAAAATTGAGAAGGTGGTTCTATCCATGCCACATGATGAAATCTGCCTCAATATTGAGTATGAGAACCCCACCCCCCTTTTGTACACATTATCAAATTGTAGGACATTCAACTAAAACCTGTAGAAGAGACATAGTTTTTTCAAAGTGTCAGATAAAAGGGAATGATCTGCAACATTGCAGGATCTTAATGAATCCTATTTTTAACAATAAGAAGGACCCTAAAGTAGTGCAAGCTCCAGTCGGTCAGGTTCATGTAATGGAAGTGAACCACGCTGTTTAGCCAGAGGATGAAGACGACCACTCCCAAAAAGTTCATCTCATTACTACTGAGGTTGCTACACCTATTCCCCTGTTAATATGAGAGGTAAGACTCTGCTAAATTGGGAAAATCTTGAAGATTTCTGGAAGAAAATGTAACGACATTCTAAATGGATTTTCTTTTAAAGATATATTATCTAGAGGAATATAAGGTGAAGAAGATATGGATTCAGATGACAACCAAGGAGGAAAAGAACTCTCTACTCAACTGGAAGTTGATTACAATATGAGACAGAAGCAGATTTTGGTTAATTCCAAAAGTAAGAAAGGTGAAGAAAAGAGAGATTTGGCGATATCAAGGAGGGATAAACCCATAATGGATGATCAATCCTCCCATATTTCTGAACTTGTTTTTCAGAAAGAAAATGAAGGAATGGGGTTTGTGGACAAGGATCTTGTTGAATCACTCCTGAGTTTTAAACTTTCTGATGAGAAGTAGTTACCTCCTACTAGAATTAAGGTCAAACCTTTTGCTTATTTGAAGGAATCTCCTCCAGTCAGTTCCCTGCCAGCCTGAAGTTCTGGTATGGGGGTCTCCAAGTCACTTGAACCCCTGTCCACCTTCAGTTCTGGTACTGATTTGGATGCCTCCAAATTCCTCATCCCCCTTCCAGCCTCCAGTTCTGGTTTGGATGATTCCATATCACTCGGAACCCTACCATCCTACATTTATGGTTCTGTTTTGGATGTCTCCAAGTCACAAGGATCCCTACCAACCTCAAGTTCTGGTTTGGGTGCTTCCATGTTAGTCATCCCCTTCTAGTATCCAGTTCTACTTTGGATGATTCTAAGTCACTTGAACAAGGGCACAATGGGATGGTTCCACCTATACTACCTCCTTCAGATCTTATTACAAGAGAGGAACATACTATTGTGAAGGATGTTGAATTAGGATTACAGATTTTGGATTCTCGCAGTAAGGATTATACTGCTCCAAGTGTTCATACTAAACTTTTGGATGATCCTAGGATGATAGTTTCCAATATCACCCCTTCCCAAGCTTTGAAGACCAGGACCAAAATAAATGTACGTACTTATAACCATTTTGAAATTATTACTCCGGTTAGCAATGATGATGATGGGAAGAAAAGTGATGGAGTGGAAAAAGATGAAAACACAAAGACTGATGTTGGTGTCGAGCAACCTGGAGATGATCACGGTGATGGTTTGTGGATACAAGTCATGACCTTGAAGAGGGGACGACATCCCCATGGCAGGGGTGGAATACTTCCTTTCCATAGTATGAGTATCCATTCAAAAACAGGTTGAGATCTTGTCATTGGTATGTGTACTGGATTGTTCCTCTGACATTGCTTTCTTTTCTTTTTCTAATTATAATAAAGAGGCCTTTTGAGCCTCATAAAAAACAACCACCATTTTTATAATATAAAAACAAGTATGAATAAAAATTTGAAATAAAATATCAAAAAATGTAAAGAGGGCCTTTGAAACCATATAAGACATGTCAAATCACAGTTTATCCCTCTTTTAGAACATTTTCTGAAAACTCTTTTTCATAAATTACAACAATGAAAATCCATTTTCTTAAAAATCATTTAATAAATAACCAATTTTTTCCTTTTTAAATAAAAATTTTTAACCATTTAAATCAACCTATTTAAAAATAATAAAATACTTGAAGTGAAATAATGATCATACATAGGCACTAAGGAAACAAGGAAACATAATCCAAAAAACAACCAAATGATTGTTCCATATAATCAAAAAAACTAGTGGAATACAATCCATCCAAGAAAATAAATCCTCTAAAGTGTCCTACTAATGATGTAACCATCATGTGAAACTTCCTAAGACTCATTTATTTAGATCATGAACTAGAGATGAGGAACCTACGTCGATACTATTTAACCTGTCATATCCAAGTAGTCCTATATAACTCACTAGGCTCTATAATGATCAGGGGATTAAAAGAAACCTTAGTCCCTTCCAATACATTCTAAGAACACAAAAACATCTCAGAAACTCACTCAATCTAACTGGGTACTTACACTAAGTAGAGAACTCCACACTAGGGATTTCACTTTTCTGAATCCCTACCAGTCTCCTAGGACACCCATGGCATTTAAGTAGTGTAAGTGAGCAACCAATGGAATAATAGATCAGCACATAAATATAATTTCAATAATTTGAAATTTAACCTCACCCCACCTTTTACACCCTCATAAGAAACAACCCCTTTCACATACTTTTATAATCTTCACAATAAGAATAATAATATAAAGAATCCCCCATGGGGTCACGAGCCACAACAAGAATAATAAATGCATGGATCTCAATTGAGGGTCTCACATATTTATAAAATAACTTCCTTTAAATTACCAACTAGGATTTTAAAAATGTGCTCGAGAAGCCAATCCATTTTCACCCCATTTGAGAACAACATTTAAAATTTCATCCAAAAATCATTTATCAAAATTCACTAGAAATCCCATTTTGAAACCCAACCATTTTCTATAAATAAATTTTTAAAATAATAAACCCTTTTATTTTTTAAGGAAATGTGTGCTAAAAACTCTTTTATTAAACTTCAATATCCTTTTGAAAAAATCTTAATCCACCATGAGATTTAAGGGTCTAAAAACCATTTAAATAGTTAGAAGGTCAATTCCATTCGTTTTGAAAAACATGACTTTAAAATATCACATATTCACTTTAAATAAAAAAAATTATGACCAAACTTTCAAAATATTTAAATTCCTTTAAAAAAATCCACTTGGGCCTTTTACAAAACACTTGGCATGTGACATAAGTCTATGCCAACTCTTTAAACTGTTTTCAAGCTAATTGAAACCTAACAAAGTCATAACATAGGATTATAATTTCATAAGAAATCATTTAAAAACGTCCAATAAATTTATAACATGTATTACAAGGGAGTTCCAAAGAAACACCCATCTCACTCAAGCAAAATTGAAGCTAAAACTTGTCGAAGTTAATGGAGAACACATAAATATGTCAAGTGACATACTACTCATCCCCTAATGAAAAAAAATCATAATCATTAAAAATAAATTACATTATGCTATAATGGAATCACACTTCAAATGCATAACCGAGTCGCACAAAATCAAAGCAAAAAAAATGAAGAGGAACACCAACCAACATGCAATTCATTTAGTGCGCAAACAAGGACCACCAACGACCATGATTTTCAGCTAGGAATTTAGCCCGTACAATTCACAACATACCATCAATATCAAACTATAATTACATGCGAAAAAGACGAAACAGATGACAAAGAGGGGAAAACTCACCGGTAGAGGAGAGGCGCACAGCGGAGGAGAGGCGCACGGGGGAGGTGTGGAGCATGACACAGGTGTGGCGTGTAGCAGAGGAGAGGCGCACAATGGCCGGTTCACGCACAACAGGGGTGTGGCGTGTGGCAGAAGGAGAGGTGCATGGCGGTCTGGTTGGCAGCGGAGGAGAGTCACACAGTGGAGATGTAGTTCACGGTAGAAGAGAGGCGGCATAAGAGGAGGAGGAGTCACAGTGTAGGGGTCAGCTTCCACGAGAGCTTGAGGGGTACGAGAATGAAGGAGACTATTAGGATTTTTTTATAAAATTCGGTGAACCTTTTATCAACGCTAACTAAAAAGCACTGATAAAGGTATGTTTTATCAGCACTAAAATAAAAAAGCACTGATAAAACATACCTTTATCAGCGCTAAAAAAAGCGCTGATAAAGATATGGTGTTAATAATTTATTTATATTAATATATATATTTATAAAAGTATATATATAGAAAATATATAAAATTATATATATGATAAATATATAAAATTATATATATGATAAATATATAATTATAAAATTATAAGAAATATATTTATTATATTTATAATAATAGAATATATTAATTTTATATATTTATAATATTATAAATACATATAACTATATTTATTCTAATTTTATAATTATTTATATAAATATTTATTTATTTATAATTATATGAATATATATTTAATTATAATTATAATTATAAATGAATATACATTTATTTATTTAAATAATTTTAAAATTATAATAAATTAATATTTCTAATTTTTTGTGATTTTATTAATATATATATTTAATATATTTATTATAATTTTATAATTATTTAAATATAACTATATTTATTTATAACTATAAATATAAATATTTGTATTTATTCATCAATATTTCTATATATTTATAAATATATTTATTTAATTATATATAACATTATATATGAAAATAATAAATATGTTTTCTATAAATTAATAATTATTTAAATAAATATATATTTATTTATATTTACAACTAATAAATATATATATATATTTATTTGTAATTAAAAATTATAATAAATAGATATTTATTTATAGTTGTAATTATAAATATATATATAGATATAAGTAATTATAAATATATATATATATTTAAATAATTATAAAATTATAAAAATTTATTTATAATTTTATAAATATATATAAATATATTTATTATAATTTTTCAATTATTTAAATATATCTACATTTATTTAGAATTATATTTATAAATATTGTTATTTATTTATAAATATTTGTATATAAGTATATATAATTAATATATTTATTATAATTTTTTAATTATTTAAATATATCTAAATTCATTTAAGAATTATAATTATAAATATTTGTATTTATTTATAAATATTTTTATATATTTATAAATATATTTATTTAATTATATTATATCTTTATAAGTAGTATAATAAATATATTTATTATAATTTTATAATTATTTACATATATATAGTTATAATTATAACTATAAATAAATATATTTATAAATATTTGATATATATATATATAATTATAATATATGTATTTATTGTAATTTTTTAATTATTTAAATATATATAGTTGTAATTATAATTACAAATAAATATATTTAAAAAGTATTTATATATAATTAAAATTTAATAATTATAAATATAATGAGTATATTTATTATTTAAATATATTTAATGTAATTTTATAAGTATTTTTTAGAACATAATAGTATATATGGGTAACATGAATTAATCATATACCTAGTAAATGTACATAATAAAAAACGAGCCATCAATTAATGGACAACATGAATAATAAGAAAGGGTGTAATGTATAAATGAATATTATGATACATAACATATGCACGCATGATCAATATATTTATTGACCAAATTCATTAGAAACACATATATATTTAATATTTAATATAAATATATATATTTAAAATGGTATTTATATATATTAATTATAAAAAAAATAAATATATTAAATATAAAAAACATAATAAATATAATGAATCTAAAAAATCTAATAATCTAATAAATCTAAAAAATCTAATAAATATAAATCTAAAAATCTATAATAAATCCAATAAATCTAATAAATATATTTATTATTTAATGAAATTTATTATAATATTATATTTATTTAAATATATATATATATATATATAATATTAATCTTAGAAATACTTTTTTTAAACATTATATATATATATATATATATTTGAATTATTAAAAAATATATATTAATTATAAACATGCGTTTTTTAGTTAATGTATTCAAATAAACATTATTTTTAAATATAAATTATTAAAAAAAATTATCAACGCTAAGAAAAACATTGATAAAGGTGTGCCTTTTATTAGCGCTTTTCTTAGCGCTGATAAAGGATACATGTATCAGTGTTTTTATTTAGCGCTAATAAAGGCTCCCCCTTTATCAGTGTTTTCTGCTTAGCGCTGATAAAATGAAGCACTTCCCTTGCCCTGTTTTGTGGTAGTGACAGCTCAACTCAACTCTTATTTCATTCCTTTGATCAACTAATCCCAGACAAGACTCTACAAAAATGCTATAACCAAAAATAAGAGGCTTAAATAGGTTTACAATAACTTAAGAAGAAAGGGACGCGCCTAGAAAAAGATGAGATCTTACAACCTCCCCACCATATAACAGTTCATCCTTAAGCTGCTCCATGCATCAATGTGGGGTATCCGTGAACAAGTCTGGGTACTCTGTATGCACATCTGAATCCATATCCCAAGTCTCCTCTTAAACACACCCATGTTTCCACTACACTCACACTAGAGGTAGTCCACATCCTTAATACATCAAGCTGAATCCAAGGAGATAATCCAAGGCATTCTAATTTCTAGATAAAGTAACAGATGAGTCCATAAAACCTCATCCAGGTATTCATCAATGTAAGACAATGACCAAATCTAATAAGGGTGTCAAATATTGAAAAATTAATCCATGAATTAGGTGGCATCCTTCGGGTAGTTAAAGCAAACCCAAGTGGGGAATCCAATGCTTTCCCAAGGCAAACCATTCTATAATAGTATATAATGGTCATAATAAGAGCCAGACATACTTATGATTTATCAAGGGTCAAGTGTTGCATTATAACTTTTCATATTTCATTAAATCCCATTTAGTCATGAGATTACCTCACAATTCAAAAGGGGCAGGTGACATGGTCTTTCCATTCATGTTTTAGTTAATTAATCTAGCCATTTCATTAAGGGTGAAACTGAAACCCATGTTAGGTGGTAGTTTGGTCACATAAATAAAGGTAGAAGTGTCAAGGGCATTCAATATACACACCCAAGAGGGTGGTTCGAGTCAAGGACATAGCCTCTAACAATATCAAGGGTCTATGGGAGTATCTTGTCAAGGTCTAGGCATTTAATTAAAGGGATATCATATTTTAGAGGTGATGCATAGAAATTCTGACGCACAGCACAACGACACATAATATAAACAACTATACTTTTAGGGAAAATTACTAAACTTCCTACCTTACATTGGTAGATAAATCCTTATCATGTATTAGCTTCAGATTTGAGCTAGAATGATATAAATCACAAAACCAGAAAAAATCCCTACATTTCAGGTGAATTAGGTCGCATGGAGATAGTGTTAAAGATGGCGAGAGAAACTGAGAAAATAAAAAGAGGAATGATATACTTACCAAGGGTGATCCAATGTTACCGACAACATTTGATTCAGAGCTTGTACATAGGAGATGGAGTAAATCTTAAGAAAGGGATGGTGGAGTGCTCTCATGAATGAGATCTATTTTGTTTTTGAGGGATAAGAAATGGGAGAAGAAAGGTTAAAGGAAACATGGGAAAATGGTAAAATCACTTTTTTTAAAGGGACACATGGTTTAGCTACATGGTTTTATAAACTGTAGACCAACCATGCGGTATCCACTATCTGGGATGCCACACCCTGCATGGCTAAGGTGCACAGTTAAACAAACTATGTGCAGGACATGCACGCCTATTGTTCAAGGCACCCCTCCTCACATGGTTCATGAACATGGTCAAGAAAACCTTTTGAAAATAGTGTGAGTTCCTGTGAAATTTTCTATAGGTTTTTCGTAACCATGTGGCCTATGTTGTAAGGTTTGACAAACTATGCTTCTTTATTTATTGGGTTTCACTGTTCATCCCCATGGTTAAACAAACCATCCACCAACCATGTGACTCAGTCTGTTTCTCCAAAATCCAGGACTCCAGACCCTAAACCAAGCCTGAATGATCCCGATACCTCTATAACCCTCTAAAAAACATCCATTTAGATAAAAAAAAGAAAGATATAGACTTAAATTAAAAGGATATGTACCTTTAATAATTACAAACCCAACAAGAAATCATAAAAATATACTTACTTTATTATAGAAATCCCCTTTACATGGAAAAAACCCGACACAAAAATTCTAACCTCTCATTCTAGCCATGAGAGGGTAAGAAAATAAAAATCCTAATCTAAGTAGCTTAGGAGAACTCCTACGTAGAAACACTCCTTTGAAGTCTCCTATGGTCAAATATTTTTCTTGTACAACATATATGCCCTGAATTTATAGGAAAATTCCTTTGAGATAAATTTGTGTATCTTCACTTTAAATTTTTTTTTATCTTTTCTAATAATTAGTCTGTGAATATCTCTTATTTAAATTGGAATCATCCTCTTTATATATAAGCTTTAATTACAATCATCTTTAATTCTTATCCATAAGAGAGACTCGACTGCTATATTTTTATATCTTTAATAATTTGAATCGACCTCCCCTTCCACTTAATATCAGGATAATCGCACATAGAATATCCTTTAATATTCACTTAAAAAATGTTCATGGGAGAGGATAGCCCTAACCTTTTCTCTATTTAGCACATAAACCCTCTCCCACACTTTTATCTTCAAAACAAATTCTTAAAATGTTCCCATGGTGTATGTATAGTTGTTTTACACTTGGTTTTCTCCTATAAACCACAGAATCCCCAACCTGGAGTGTATCAGACATCGCTTTACTCCTTTATCTAGCTTTGATGTGAATGTAAGGTACAACCACGCTCATCAACACACCCTTTTACATGGCGTTTTTGCATCCATTTACAACTCCAAGATTCCCTTCTCACCACATCCTTCCTCCATATGGTGTAGCAAAAATATTTAAGTTGTTTCATCCTATCCATGGAATGTACCATGGTTTTATAGGGAGTTTCAGTGCCTGTTTCTTCATCGATATCTTCTTGTGCACCACGATCGAGCCTCACTATGATGTATCAATGGTTATTTTAGGATCATTATCATTTTGACTTCTTCCTCTTCAAAATAGGTTCGCAACAAGCCGCATGAGATCTAGAATTTCATCCATGGTGGCCCTTGACCTCACAGTGGAAAGATGGAACAAGTACAAGATTCCACATCAGCGACCATAGCATTTTCGGTCATTTTTAGTTGTGATCGGGTGAGCATGAGTGGTGAAGGCTTTGGGGATTGTGTGTATGAGTGTGAGGTTACACGACTAAAGTGAATTGGTGTCATTTATGTAAGCAGAACATAGTGCCCACAAAAATTTCATCACACATTGGATCCCCACTCAGGAGAGAAACACTATATTAAATTCCATGTGGCATCACCAATTTAGATGCCTACTCTAGGGATAGGCTCTTATTTCACTCATACAAAGATTTTCACAGGCCCATAGGGATTTGACCTACCCTATACACACTTCAAATTTGTTTCTTTTAATTTTATTTTTCCAAAATGTTATTTAAAATAAAAATACCCACAAAATAGTAAATCAATTAACCATTTCAGCACAAAACATTAAAAATCAATGAAATTAATTATTTAAAATTTAAAAAAAATCATGTATAAAATAGTGTGATCAATAATGAAACCCCTATAAATGATCAACTAGTTTGATGAGTAATCAACTACTACCACACTGTCACACTATAATGCATGTAGTGTGTAACACCCCGAACATATTTATTTTTTAATAATAATATTTTGATAATTATTAGTATTATTATTATTTTGGTTTTGTTTAAAAATGGAGAATCTAAAATAAATACTTTAATAATAGAAATAAAGACATGTTTTATTCAATAGAAATGTTGAAACCTTACATTGTCATAAGGCCAAAAGACCCTCACTAACCTAGAATTCCTACTAGGAGACCTATCAGGGTCATCAGGAGACCCCAAAACACCAAAAATAGACCAAGAAAATAGTGGAAGTCCTTTGGGTCTATCACAATGAAAAACAGTATGAAAATAATAATGACAATCGTACTGAGCATCAAGGGGATGTAGAGAAACATCTTCACTGAATTGTTTTTTGAAGTTTGGAACACTCTAAAAAATAATTTATAAGGCCTTGAAATTAAATATGACCATTTTTTTCGTTGAGATAACCATTTGTTTTTGTAATGGTCATAAAACTTTATAACCATTGGGTATTTTTAAGTATTTTGATTATTTTATATTCAAAGTATTTAAGTATATTAAGAATTTTGAATGTTTTAAAAATGATTTAAAGTTATATCTTAAAACATAGTTATTGAAATTATCTTTATATTTTGAAAGTATAATGTTTCAAAGTTTAAAATGAAGCTGAAATCATGTTTTAGATTAATAAAATTAAGTATATTGTTTTTTTTAATGAAAATACATATTGAATACTTTGTTTTTTTTATTTCTTTGGTTTTATATGAAATTATATAGTATATTTTGATTTTTAAAGTTTTAAAATTTGAAAAAAGGATCTAAAACCATGTTTTACATTAATAATTTACTTATGTACATTGTTTACCTTTTTTATCAAGGGTTATACAAAAAAAAATTGACCCTTAAGGCTAAACATCTAGCCAGCTGGGGGAGGTAGCTCGCACCACTCCCTAAGGAGTGGGGCGGTCGAGCCTTAGCTCCCCATCTTATATAGGCTAGCTGGGAGGGTGTGCGCACCCACAGGGGTGCATGGGTGTTTCAAGGCGGTGCCATCGTGCGGGGCGGCACGGTAGAAAAGGGTGGGAGCAGAGTGCACCCATAGTGAAGAATCGGTAAGGGGTGGTACCAGGGAGGGGGAAGAAAGTTCATTTCCATAGCCTCGTAATGTCGAGGTTTATATGGCGGTCCCAAATCACTCCCCATTTTAATGTGGGATGCATTTTTTAAAGGGGGTATAATCCAATTCATCCAATCTCTCTGCGTGAGATCTCAGCCGTCTAATCCATTCAGCCTTCAAACCCCACCGTCACGGCATTTCTGTCATGTTTTCTTTGGGCCGTCCCATTGGGAATGCAGTTAATCTTGACCGACCATCTATTTTAAAAACTGCGGTATCACCACAACCTTCCGATCAATCCACAGATAATTGAAACCATCCATTCGTTTTTAAAATGGTAGAACTCTCCAAAGCCGTCTGATTGGCCTCGATTGATCCAATCTGTCCACTTTTTTTCCACACTTCTCCCTTTTCTTCATCTTCTTCCTCGTGGTGCACCATTATCCACCACCATTTCTCCACTGGGTATTCCTCCTCTCGAGATTCTTCTTATCCCTCTCCGCACCCGGTTGTCCACGTTCTCCTTTCCACAAGTCTTCAAGGGTATGTTATTTTAATACAAACCCAAACTTTCCTCATGAAAGTTTTCCACAAAATATATACTTATTATCAAAACTAAACCCTTAAGATTTGGGTTAATCATAGACTTTTTTTTCTTTATCTGAATAGTTAGATTCAAATTTTATTAAGATTCATTGTTCATAATTCCATGTCTAACTGTGGTATATAAAATTATATAAATATATATACAGTTTATATAAACCGGTTATATAAAACCTCATTTTCACCTAAACCCTATGGGTTTTTATACTCCCAACTCCTCTCCAACCTCTACTCAGTTCTACCCTTCTTTTGAAGTCAAGTAAGGGTTCTTATTTAGTTTGTTTTTTTATTTGATTAACCCTTATGTGTGTGTGTGTGTACGTTTATATATATATATATAGATACCAAACCTCTTCTGTTTAGTATTTCTTGAATGATGAAAATGGTTATTATGATATTTTATAATTCATGTAAGGGTTATTTTGCTTTTATTTTCCTTATGAAAAATCCATATATACACTTTGTGTACATACGATTATATATATATATATATATACTTTGATACTAGTCCAATTTGGGTATTCCTAAGGATGATATAAATTCTTAACAAATTTTTTTTAGGTATGAAAGGATTTAAAGGATCTAATTAAAATTTTATTATATATGAAATCCCTTATATACACTTTGTGTATATACAGTTCATACAACTTTCAAAATCCTAAATTATTTTGGGTTTTCTAAATATTTATTACTCATATTTATTTGATGCTTATAATGTGTATAATATTTGAAGATGTTTTCTAAATTATGATTTTGGGGTTTGCTATAGCCATATATTTATAGTGGTAAATATGTGTTTTTTATAAACAACATACTCAACCTATTTTAAGGGTGAACTAACATTTTAAAAAAGGGTGTTTTTCGACATACATAATTTACTTAAGATTTATTTTGATTATGCAAAACCTATATGTGTGGGGGGTGTCTATCAATCTTGACTTCATAAGTTTTTAAATGGTATTAGCTATGATAGTAATTTGTATAATTGTTTTCATGTTTAATCATAAATATATTTATACTCTCTTTTTACATGTTTTACATTCATAAGTAAATCTATGAATTTGATGTTATTAATTACATAGCTTAATTGTATTTGTGAATATGATTACAAATTGATAATGGAAAACAATAACAAAACCTTGTTTTTTATTTTATGCCCAAAATTTTTAAGAGGGAGCATTAACCTGATATCATTACATGCACACACCCAATTTATAATTATAGGATAAAGGGTGGAATTATCTTTTGTTAATATATACATGTACATACATAAATACATACAGTGAGTTGTGTCAATTAGTTTCTTATGTTTCAATAACTCACATGAAATGAAATTTTTACAATCATAACTATTAAATATTAATTCATGATGAATCTTCCACAATGGATACTATTAAATATCAAAGTTTGTGATTCAACTTGTTTGACACTTCCATTAACAGTGTATGGTTTAAACAAGAATAACATGTATCACAAATTTAAAAACATGTAAATTGTTGTATGAAAAAAGTCCACATTCATGTGAAAAGGGTTTTAATGCAAGAGTTATTATTTTATTTGACAATCCATTATTTTATGTTCACTGGTGATTATCACATGTGAAAAATCATGTCATTTTGTCCATGCATATCACTGTTAAATTTGATGCAGCCATAACCTAAAACTAAAAACCCTATCCGTTTTTAAATTTATTGTATAATTAACTTCATTTATGAATATGTATATAATTAATACACTAATGAAATTTATATCTCTTGATAACTCATGGATTAAGAATTTAAATATTCAATGTGGTATGGGACACTTTGAATATAAGTTTATACTAGACATATGAGGAATGTATTGGACTTACATGATATGATGGGTTCAACCAGATAGTGCTCCAATGCATTGGGTAAAGTTGGGTATCATGAGACAAATTATGTTGGGTTTTTATGTGTATGGTCTTGGCACGAGGCCTTGACAGAATGATTATGTACAGTCTTGGCGTAAGGCCTTGACAAAGAGATTATGAAGTTTAGAATTATGCATTCCCTCATTATGTATTAGTATATGACCAACCAATTGATTATTCAACTAATAGAATATCCTTGGTTAAGAACCTATTACTTATTATTATGGTATAAAATTCACATGGCATAATGATGAATCGTTTATAAAGAAAGATCAGCATTTATTTTCAGAGCTTCAATGCCAATTCTAGAAATCCAATTGTCATTCCCCGATTTGCATTCTATGTGATAAGTGATTTAACATATTGTTTTTGCACAACTTTGAGCATGTATTATTTCATGTGCTAAATTTTTACCTACACCTTTGGCATGTCACACTAAGTTAAGTTTAGTAAACTCTAAGTCAGTATGTAGCATTTCATATATTTTATACAAGTATTATTATTTTGTATCATGTTTTATTTATATAATTTTAATAAAAGTATAAATACTTAAGTACAAGATTACCCTAAAATGATTTATATAATATTTTGAAAAATTATGATGATGTGCTATAAGAAATATTGTTTTCTTTCGAGAAAATGTCTAATGTATGTATAATTATTTTAAAGGTATTTTTTTATTAAAAAGGATTTATTAAATTATTTTATTAATGGTTTTGTTTTAAACCCCCTTACTGGGCATTTTTTTTCTCACCCTACGTTTTAAATTCACTTTCTATAGGTCAAGTGGATTTATCAGTGACGTTCTTTACTTTGTGGAGGAATCTCTTTTAGTTTATTTTTGTTCAAGTTTATGAAGAAATGTATCAACTGTATATGGTTTTCCAGAATCTAAACCGAATATATTCTCTATGATGGAATGAGATGTGTAATTTTTATCTATATGTTTTTATAAAAAAATCACACACCATGTTTTAGGAACCGAATCCAGGATTTTGGGGTCAGGGTCGTCACAATTGGAATCAGAGGGAGGTTTAGACAGCTATGGAAAATTAAAACAAGACTAAAAATTTATCTATGCCTTGATAAGTATAATTATTTCTTAAAATTTTCAGATGGAATATGAAAGAACACCAACAAATATTTTGTCTCTTCCTACTAAGATTATAGAGACCATAATTTCCAAGTCATGTATAGAAGACTATGAGCCCTTTAAAAATCTTCGTTTGACATGCAAACATCTCTACCACGTATCTAACTCTCCTCGTATACTTCATCTCCATCGAGGACCAGGCTTTGATTATTTCCTCATGATGCATGCCCAATTTTCATCCTATGCACGTCGGGGGAAGTACTTTGAGGGTCTTTTTAAATGTTTTACTCTAGCCGAAGGTTTTTTATCCCTAGATAATTTCCAAGAAGCCGCAAGAGTGGGTGACCTTCATGCAGCATATTTGTGTCTGATCTTGTCCTATGGTAATTTTGGTTGAGTAAGGGACTTTGAAATTCTTGAGTTCGATTCCTTTCGTTCGTTGTACATACATTAAGTCCATGCTGATGTCTCCCAACTTCACACCCCTCATACCTCACTCTCGAGAAACTATAGATGTATACATGAGATTGATCCAAGTTTCTAATGTTTCATCTAGACCAAAGAAATCAAGGGTTTTGAAACTGTGTTAGGAATTCATTTAACTGGAAACCAGGAAAATCACCGACAATAGTGGTACTTGTGAAGGGACATCGCAGTGGATGGCAGAAGGCCAATGCCTGTGAGTACAAATGGAATTTTGAGAACACAATTCTTTTGAGGGGGGATAATGTAACACCCCGAGCATATTTAATTTGTAATAATAATATTTTGATAATTATTAGTATTATTATTATTTTGGTTTTGTTTAACAATGGATCATCTAAAGTAAATACTTGCAGAATAGAAATAAAGACATGTTTTATTCAATAAAAATTGTGAAACCTTACATTTACATAAGGCCAAAAGACCCTCACTAACCTAGGATGCCTACTTAGAGACCTATCAGAATCACTAGGAGACCCCCAAACACCATAAACAGACCAATAAAATAGTGGAATTCCTTCAGGTCTGTCACAATGAAAATTAGTATGGAAAGAAAAATGGAAATTGTATTGGGAATCAAGGGGATGTAGAGAACCATCTTAACCAAATTGGTTTTTTAAGTTTGGAACACTCTAAACAAAAATTTATAAGGCCTTGAAATTAAATATGATCATTGTTGGCCATTGATATGAGTATTGGTTTTTTAAACTATCATAAAACTTTATAACTGTTGGGTATTTTAAATTTTTTTATTATTTTAAGTATTTTGATTATTTTATATTATAAGTATTTAAGTATATTAAGAATTTTGAATGTTTTAAAAATTCTTTAAAGTTATATCTTTAAACATAGTTACTAAAATTATCTTTAAATTTTGAAAGTATAATGTTTCAAAGTTTAAAATTAATTTTAAATCATGTTTTAGATTAATAAAATTAAGGATATTTTTTATTTTATTGAAAATAATATTGATTATTTCTTTTTTTTTTACTTTCATTGGTTTTAGTTGAATTTATACGGTATATTTTGATTTTGAAAGTTTTAAAATTTAAAAAAAAAATCTAAAACTGTGTTTTTCATTAATAATTTACTTATGTACATTGTTTACCTTTTTTATCTAGGGTTATACAAAAAAAGTAACCCTTAAGGCTAGCCATCTAACCAGCCAAGGGAGGCAGCTCGCACCACTCCCTAAGGAGTGGCATGGACAAGCCTTAACTCCCCATCCATTATAGGTCGACCGTGAGGGTGTGCACGCCCACAGGGGTGCATGGGAGTTTTAAGGCGGCGCCACTGTGCGGGGCAACACGATGGTAGAGGGTGGGCACAGAGCTCTCTCGTAGTGAAGAATCGGTATGGGGCGTGCCAGGGAGGGGGAAGGGAGTTCATTTCCATAGCCATAGAATGTCTAGGTTTATATGGTGGTCCCAAATCACTCCTCGTTTCGATGTGGGACATTTTTTTTAAAGGGCTTCTAATATGGTCCTTTCAATATCATCGCGCAAGATCTTGGCCATCCAATCCATCCGGCCTTTGAACCCCACCATTGCAGCATTTCTGCCACATTTTCTTTGAACCATCTGATCGGGGACACATTTAATATTGACCACTCATATATTTTAAAAACCATAGTATCCCCACAATCATCTTATCAATCCACGTATTATCACAATCATCCATTCGTTTTTAAAATGGTGGAACTCGCCACAACCGTCTGATCATCCTCGATCAATCCAAGTCGTCCACTTTTTTCCACACTTCTCTATTTTCTTCTTCTTTTGCCTCACACCACACCAGTAGTCACCGCCATCTCTCCACCAGGTATTCCTTCTACTATGAGTCTTCCTATCCCTCTCTACGCCCATTTGTCCATGTTCTTCCTTCCACAAGTCTTCAAGGGTATGTTATTTTAATACGAACACAAACTTTCCTCATGAAAGCTTTCCATAAAATATGTATTTATTATCAAAACTAAACCCTTAAGATTTGGGTTAATCACGGTCTTTATTTTCTTTATCTAAATAGTGAGATTTGGATTTTATTAAGTTTCATTGTTCATAATTCCATATTGAATCGTGTTATATAAAATTATATAAATATATATACAGTTTATATAAACTAGTTATATAAACCCTCATTTCCACCTAAACCCTATGGTTTTTTATCCTCCCAACTCCTCTCCAAACTCTACTCGACTCTACCCTTCTTTTGATGTCAATTAAGGGTTCTTATTTAGTTTGGTTTTTGATTCGATTAACCCTTATATGTGTATGTGTGTGTGTGTGTGTGCATTAATATATATATATAGATACCAAAACTATTTTGTTTCATATTTCTCAAATGATGAAAATTGTTATGATAATCTTTTATAATTCATATAAGTGTTATTTTTCTTTTATTTTCCTTATAAAAAACCCTTATATACACTTTGTGTACATACAGTTATATATATATATGTGTGTATATGTACATATATACTTTGATCCTAATCCATTTTGGGTTTTCCTAATAATGATATAAATTTTTAACAAATGTTTTTAGGTATGAAAGGCTTTCAAGGATCAAATTAAACTTTGTATTAGATATGCAATCCCTTATATACACTTTATGTATATATGGTTCATACAACTTTCAAAATCCTAAATTATTTTGGGTTTTCTAAATATTGATTACTAGTATTTATTTGATGCTTATAATGCATATAATATTTGTAGATGTTTTCTAAGTAATGATTTTGGGGTTTTCCATATCCATATATTTATAGTGATGAATGTGTGTTTTTGTATAAAAAACATACTCAACCTATTTTAAGGGTGAACTATCATTTTAAAAAAGGGTGTTTTTCAACCCACATAATTTACTTAAGGATTATTTTGATTATGAAAAACCTATATGTGTGTGTGTGTGTCAATCTTGAATTCACAAGTTTTTAAATTATATTATCTATGTTAGTAAGTTTTATAATTGTTTCTTGTTTAAGCATACATATATTTATACTCTCTTTTTACATGTTTTACATTCATATGTAAATCCATGAATTCGATGTTATTAATTACATGGCCTAAATGTATTTGTGAATATGAGTACAAATTGATAATGGAAAACAATAAAAAAACCTTGTTTTATTATTATATGCCAAAAAAATTTAAGAGGGAGCATTAACCTCATATCATTACATGCACACACCCAATTTAGAATTATAAGATAAAGGGTGAAATTATCTTTTGTTAATACATACATGTACATGCATAAATACATATAGTGATGTGTGCCCAGTTACTTTCTTATGTTTCAATACCTCACATGAAATGAAATTTTTACAATCATAACTATTAAATATTAATTCATGTTGAATCTGCAAAAATGGATACTATTTAATATCAAAGTTTGTGATTTAACTTTTTTGACACTTCCATCAACAGTGAATGGTTTAAATACGAATAACAAGTATCAAAAATTCAAAAACATGTAAATTTTTGTATGAAAAATGTTCACATTCATGTGAAAAGGGTTTGAATGAAAGAGTTATTATTTTATGTGACAATCCATTATTTTATGTGCACTAGTTATTATCACATGTGCAAAAGCATGCCATTTTTTCCATGCATATCACTATTAAATTTGATGCAACTATAACCTAAAACTAACAAACCTATCCATTTTTAAATTTATTTTATAATTCACTTCATTTATGAATATGTATATAATTAATGCAAGAATTAAATTTATCTCTCTTAATAACTCAGGGATTAAGAATTTAAATATTCAATGTGGTATGGGACACTTTCAATATAAGTCCATACTTGAAATATGAGGAATGTATTTGACTTATATGATATGATGGGTGTGTCCAGATTTCACTCCAATGAATTGGGTAAAGTTGAGTCTCATGAGACAAATTATTGTGGGTTTTTACCCATATGGTCTTAGCATGAGGCCTTAACATAATGATTATGTACAGTCTTGGTGTAAGGCCTTGACAAAGAGATTATGAAGTCTAACATTATACATTCCCTTATTATGTATTATTATATGACCAACCTAGTGATTATTTTACTAGTAGAATATCCTTGGTTAAGAACATTTTACTTATGATTATGGTATTAAATGCACATGTCATAATGCTGAATCGTTTATAAAGAAAGTTCAGAATTTATTTTCAGAGCTTCAATGCCAATGCTAGAAATACAACTATCATTTCATGATTTTAATTCTATATGATAAGTGATATAACATATTATTTTTGCACAAATATTATCATGAATTATTTCATGTGCTAAATTTGTACCTACACCTTTAGCATGTCACACTAAGTTAAGTTTAGTTAACTCTAAGTCCATATGTAGCATTTCATGCATTTTGTACAAGTATGATTATTTTTTATCATGTTTTATTTATAGCCTTTTAATAAATGTATAAATACTTAAGTGTGATATTACCCTAAAATTATTTATAGAATCTTTTGAAAAATGATGATGACTTTCTATAAGAAATGTTTTTTTCTTTGGAGAAAATTTCTAATGTATGTATAATTATTTTAAAGGGATATTTTTCTTAAAAAAGATTTATTAAATTATTTTCTTAATGGTTTTGTTTTAAACCCCCTTATTGGGATTTTTTTGTGATCACCCTACGTTTTAAATTCACTTTATACAGATTGAGTGGATTTATTGTTGACGTTCTTTACTTTGTAGAGGCATCTCTTTTAGTTTACTTTTGTTCAAGTTTTTGAAGAAATGTATCAGTTGTATCTAGTTTTCTAGAACCTAAATAGAAAATATTATCTATGATAGAATGAGATGTGTAATTTTTATCGATATTTTTTTATAAAAAAATCACACACCATGTTTTAGGCACCGACTCCAGGCTTCTGGGGTCAGGGTCGTCACAGTTGGTATTAGAGGGAGGATTATACAACTATGGAAAATTAAAACAAGACTAAAAATTTATTTATTCCTTGCTAAGTATAATTATTTCTTAAAATTTTCAGATAGAATATGAAAGAACACCAATAAATCTTTTGTATCTTCCTACTGAGATTATATAGACCATAATTTCCAAGTCATGTCTAGAATACTATGAGCCCTTTAAAAATATTCATTTGGAATGAAAATATCTCTACCACGTATTTAACTCTCCTCGTATACTTCATCTCCATCAAGGACAAGGCTTTGATTATTTCCTTAGGATGCATGCCCAATTTTTCATTCTATGCATGCCGGGGGAAGTACTTTGAGGGTCTTTTTAAATGTTTTACTCTAGATGAAGGTTTTTTATCCCTAGAGGATTTCCAAGAAGCTGCAAGAGTGGGTGACCTTTATGCAGCATATTTGTGTCAGATCCTGTCCTATGGTCATTTTGGTTGAGTAAGGTACTTTGAAATTATTGAGGTCAATTCCTTTCCTTTGTTGTACAGACATCAAGTCCATGTTGATGTCTCCCAACTTCACACCCCCATACCTCGCTCCTAGGAAACTATAGATGTATACATGAGTTTGATCCAAGTTTCTCATGTTGCATTTGGACCAGAGAAATCAAGGGTTTTGAAACCATGCTAGGAATTCGTTTAACTGGAAACTAGGGAAATCATCGACACCGGTGGTACTTGTGAAGGGATATCGTGGTGGATGGTAGAAGGTCAATGTCTATGAGTACGAATGGAATTTTGAGAACACAATTATTTTCAGGGGGTAATGTAACACCCCAAACATATTTAATTTGTAATAATAATATTTTTATAATTATTAGTATTATTATTATTTTGGTTTTGTTTAACAATGGATCATCTAAAATAAATACTTGAAAAATAGAAATAAAGACATGTTTTATTCAATAAAAATGTTGAAACCTTACATTTACATACGGCCAAAAGACCCTCACTAACCTAGAATGCCTACTAAGAGACCTATAATAATCACTAGAATACCCCCAAACACCATAAATAGACCAAGAAAATAGTGGATGTCCTTCAGGTCTGTCACAATGAAAAATAGTATGGAAAGAACAATGGAAATCTTACTAAGCATCAAGGGGATGTAGTGCACCATCTTAACCAAATTGGTTTTTAAAGTTTGGAACACTCTAAACAAAAAATTATAAGGACTTGAAATTAAATATGATCATTGTTGGTAATTGAAATGACCGTTGGTTTTTGTAACTTTCATAAAAATTTATAACTGTTGGGTATTTTTAAGTTTTTTAATTATTTTAAGTATTTTGATTATTTTATATTCTAAGTATTTAATTATATTAAGAATTTTGAATGTTTTAAAAATGATTTAAAGTCGTATCTTTGAACATGGTTACTGAACTTATCTTTAAATTTTGAAAGTATAATGTTTCAAAGTTTAAAATGAAGTTTAAATCATGTTTTAGATTAATAAAATTAAGGATATTTTTTGTTTTAATGAAAATACATATTGATTATTTAATTTTTTTCTTTCTTTGGTTTTAGATGAAGTTATATGGTATATTTTGATTTTGAAAGTTTTAAAATTTGAAAAAGGGATCTAAAACCATGTTTTTCATTAATAATTTACTTATGTACATTGTTTACCTTTTTTTATCTCAGGTTATACAAAAAAAAAGTGACCCTTAAGGCTATCCATCTAGACAGCCAAGGCAGGTAGCATGCACCACTCCCTAAGGAGTGGCGTGGCCAAGCCTTAACTCCCCATCCCGCATAGGCCGACCGTGAGGGTGTGCATGCCCACAGGGGCGCATGGGTGTTGCAAGGCAGCACCACTATGCGGGGCAACACGACGATAGAGGGTGGGCGCAAAGCGCTCCCATTGTGAAGAACTGGTATGGGGCGTTACCAGGGATTGGGAAGGGAGTTTATTGCCATAGCCCTGGAATGTCTAGGTTTATATGGTGGTCCCAAATCCCTCTTTGTTTCGATGTGAGACGCGTTTTTTAAAGGGGGTCTAATCTGGTCTGTTTAATCTCATCGTGCGAGATCTAGGCCGTCTGATCCATCCGACCTTCGAACCCCACCATTGTATAATTTCCACCGCATTTTCTTTGAACTATCCGATCAGGAACACGATTAATCTTAACCTATCATCTATTTTAAAAACCACAGTATCACCACAACTATTTGATCAATCCATATATAATCACAACTATCCATTCATTTTTAAAATGGTGGAACTCGCCACAGTCATCCGATCAGCCTCGATCAATCTGAGTCATCCACTTTTTTTCCACACTTCTCCCTTTCTTCTTCTTTTTCCTCGTGCCACACCAGTAGCCACCGCCATCTCTCCACCAGGTCTTCCTCCTACTGAGATTCTTCTTATCCCTCTATGCGCCCATTTTTCCACGTTCTTCTTTCCACAAGTCTTCAAGGGTATGTTATTTTAATACGAACCCAAACTTTCCTCATGAAAGATTTCCAAAAAATATATATTTATTATCAAAACTGAACCCTTAAGATTTGGCTTAATCACGGTCTTTATTTTCTTTATCTAAATAGTTAGATTTGGATTTTATTAAGTTTCATTGTTCATAATTCCATATTGAATCGTGGTATATAAAATTATATAAATATATATACAGTTTATATAAACCGGTTATATAAACCCTCATTTTCACCTAAACCCTGCGGTTTTTTATCCTCCCAACTCCTCTCCAAACTCTACTCGGCTCTACCCTCCTTTTGAAGTTAAGTAAGGGTTCTTATTTAGTTGGGTTTTTGATTTGATTAACCCTTATATGTGTGTGTGTGTGTGCGCGCATTAATATATATATATATACCAAACCTCTTATGTTTCATATTTCTCGAATGATGAAAATGGTTATGATGATCTTTTATAATTCATTTAAGGGTTATTTTTCTTTTATTTTCCTTATACAAAACCCTTATATACACTTTATGTACACACGGTTATATATATATATATATACTTTGATCCTAATCTATTTTGGGTTTTCCTAAGCATGATAAAAATGTTTAACATATTTTGTTTAGGTATGAAAGGCTTTTAAGGATCAAATTAAACTTTATATTAGATATGCAATCCCTTATATACACTTTGTGTATATACTATTCATACAACTTTCAAAATCCTAAATTATTTTGGGTTTTCTAAATATTGATTACTAGTATTTATTTGATGCTTATAATGCATATAATATTTATATATGTTTTCTAAGTAATGATTTTGGGGTTTTCCATATCCATATATTTATAGTGATAAATATGTGTATTTGTATAAACAACATACTCAACCTATTTTAAGGGTGTACTATCATTTTAAAAAAGGGTGTTTTTTGACCCACCTAATTTACTTGAGGATTCTTTTGATTATGAAAAACCTATATGTGTGTGTGTTTGTGTGTCAATATTGACTTAATAAGTTTTTAAATTGTATTAGCTGTGTTAGTAAGTTGTATAATTGTTTTCATGTTTAAGCATACATATATTTATACTCTCCTTTTACATGTTTTGCATTCATAAGTAAATCCCTGAATTTGATGTTATTAATTACATGGCCTAAATGTATTTATGAATATGAGTACAAATTGATAATGGAAAACAATAACAAAACCTTGTTTTGTTATTGTATGTCCAAAAATTTTAAGAGGGATCATTAACCTGATATCATTACATGCACACACCCAATTTAGAATTATAAGATAAAGGGTGAAATTATCTTTTGTTAATACAAACATGTACATGCATAAATACATATAGTGAGGTGTGCCCAATTACTTTCTTATGTTTCAATACCTCACATGAAATGAAAGTTTTACAATCATAACTACTAAATATTAATTCATGATGAATCTGCAACAATGGATACTATTGAATATCAAAGTTTGTGATTTAACTTGTTTGACACTTCCATTAACGGTGTATGGTTTAAATAAGAATAACAAGTTTCACAAATTCAAAAACATTTAAATTGTTGTATGAAATATTTTCACAATCATGTGACAAGGGTTTGAATGCAAGAGTTATTATTTTATGTGACAATCCATTATATTATGTGCACTAGTTATTATCACATGTGCAAAAGCATGTCATTTTGTCCATGCATATCATTGTTAAATTTGATGCAACCATAACCTAAAACAAAAAAACCTATCCATTTTTACATTTATTTCATAATTCACTTCATTTATTAATATGTATATAATTAATGCAAGAATGAAATTTATCTCACTTAATAACTCATGGATTAAGAATTTAAATATTCAATGTGGTATGGGACACTTTGAATATAAGTCCATACTAGAAATATGAGGAATGTATTGGAATTATATGATATGATGGGTGTGCCCAGATTCCGCTCCAATGCATTGGGTAAAGTTGAGTCACATGAGACAAATTATGGTGGGTTTTTACCCATATGGTCTTGGCATGAGGCCTTAACTGAATGATTATGTGCTATCTTGGTGTAAGGCCTTGACAAAGAGATTATTAATTTTATCATTATACATTCCCTTATTATGTTTTAGTATATGACCAACCATGTGATTATTCGACTAGTAGAATATACTTGGTTAAGAACCTTTCACTTATTATTATGGTATTAAATGCACATGTCATAATGATGAATCATTTATAAAGAAAGATCAGCATTTATTTTCAGAGATTCAATTCCAATTCTAGAAATCCAATTGTTATTTGGTGATTTTCATTCTATGTGATAAGTGATTTAACATATTTTTGTGAGAAACTATGAGCATGAATTATTTCATGTGCTAAATTTGTACCTACACCTTTGGCATGTCATGCTAAGTTAAGTTTAGTCAACTCTAAGTCCATATGTAGCATTTCATGCATTTTGTACAAGTATGCTTATTTTGTATCATGTTTTATTTATATCCTTTTAATAAATGTATAAATACTTAAGTATGATATTACACTAAAATTATTTCTATAATATTTTGAAATATGATGATGACGTGCTATAAGAAATGTTGTTTTCTTTTGAGAAAATTTATAATGTATGTATAATTATTTTAAAGGGGTATTTTTCTTAAAAAATATTTATTAAATTATTTTCTTAATGGTTTTGTTTTAAACCCCCTTATTGGGAATTTTTTTTGTGATCACCCTATGTTTTAAATTAACTTTATATAGGTTGAGTGGATTTATCAGTGACATTATTTACTTTGTGGAGGCATCTCTTTTAGTTTATTTTTGTTCAAGTTTTAGAAGAAATGTATCAGTTGTATTTGGTTTTCCAAAACCTAAACCAAAAAGATTATCTATGATGGAATGAGATGTGTAATTTTTATCTATATGTTTTTATAAAAAAAAATCACACGCCATGTTTTAGGCACCGACTCCAGGAATCTAGGGTCAGGGTCGTCACAGTTGGTATCCGAGGGAGGTATAGAAAACTATGGAAAATTAAAACAAGACTAAAAATTTATTTTTGACTTGCTAAGTATAATTATTTATTAAAATTTTCAGATGGAATATGAAAGAACACCAACCAATATTTTATCTCTTCCTACTGAGATTATAGAGACCATAATTTCCAAGTCATGTATAGAAGACTATGAGCCCTTTGAAAATCTTCGTTTGACATGAAAACATCTCTACCACGTATCTAACTCTCCTTGTATAATTCATCTACATTGAGGACCATGATTTGATTATTTCCTCATGATGCATGCCCAATTTTCATCTTATGAACGTCGGGGGAATTACTTTGAGGGTATATTTAAATGTTTTACTTTAGCTGAAGGTTTTTTATCCCTAGAGGATTTCCAAGAAGCTGCAAGAGCGGGTGACCTTCAAGCAGCATATTTGTGTCAGATCTTGTCCTATGGTCATTTTGGTTGAGTAAGGGACTTTGAAATTCTTTAGGTCGATTCCTTTCATTCATTGTACAAACATCAAGTCCATGCTGATATCTCCCAACTTCACACCCCCATACCTCACTCCAGAGAAACTATAGATGTCTACATGAGTTTGATCCAAGTTTCTCATGTTGCATCTGGACCAGAGAAATTGAGGGTTTTGAAACTGTGCTAGGAATTCGTTTAACCGGAAAATAGGGAAATCGCCGACACTGGTGGTACTTGTGAAGGGGCATCGCGGTGGATGGCAGAAGGTTAATGCCTGTGAGTACGAATGGAATTTCGAGAATACAATTCTTTTGAGGGGGGGGTAATGTAACATGCTGAATATATTTAATTTTTAATAATAATATTTTGATAATTATTAGTATTATTATTATTTTGGTTTTGTTTAACAATGGATCATCTAAAATAAATACTTGCAGAATATAAATAAAGACATGTTTTATTCAATAAAAATGTTGAAACCTTACATTTACATAAGGCCAAAAATCCTCACTAACCTAGGATTCCTACTAAGAGACCTATCAGAATCACCAGGAGACCCCCAAACGCCATAAATAGACCAAGAAAATAGTGGAAGTCCTTCAGGTCTGTCACAATGAAAAATGGTATGGAAAGAAAAATGGAAATCATACTATGCATCAAGGGGATGTAGAGAACCATCTTAACCAAATTGGTTTTTGAATTTTGGAACACTCTAAACAAAAATTTATAAGGCCTTGAAATTAAATATGATCGTTGTTGTCCATTGAGATGATCTTTGGTTTTTGTAACTGTCATAAAGCTTTATAACCATTGGGTATTTTTAAGTTTTTTGATTATTTTAAGTATTTTAATTATTTTATATTCTAATTATTTAAGTATATTAAGAATTCTGAATGTTTTAAAAATTCTTTAAAGTTGTATCTTTGAACATGGTTACTGAACTTATCTTTAAATTTTGAAATTATAATGTTTCAAAGTTTAAAATGAAGTTTAAATCATGTTTTATGTTAACAAAATTAAGGATATTTTTTGTTTTAATGAAAATACATATTAATTATTTCATTTTTTTGCTTTATTTGGTTTTAGATGAAATTATATGGTATATTTTGATTTTGAAAGTTTTAAAATTTGAAAAAGGTATCTAAAACCATGTTTTCATTAATAATTTACTTATGTACATTGTTTAATTTTTTTTATCTAGGGTTATACAAAAAAAAGTGACCCTTAAGGCTATCCATCTAGACAGCCAAGGGAGGCAGCTCGCACCACTCCCTAAGGAGTGGCGCGGCCAATCCTTAACTCCCCATCCAACATAGGCCGACAGTGAGGGTCGGCATTCCCATAGGGATGAATGGGTGTTGAAAGGCGGTGCCACCGTGTGGGGCGACACGATGGTAGTGGGTGGGCGTAGAGCACTCCCGTTGTGAGAAACCGGTATGGGGCGGTACCAGGGAGGGGGGAGGGAGTTCATTTCCATAGCCTCAAAATGTCTAGGTTTATATGGTGGTCCCAAATCGCTCCTCATTTCAATGTGGGACACGTTTTTTAAAGGGGGATCTAATCTGATCTGTTCAATATCATCACGTGAGATCTCGGCCGTCCGATCCATCAGGCCTTCGAACCCCACCATTGCATCATTTTTGCCAAATTTTCTTTGAACCATCCAATCTGGGACACGGTTAATCATGACCGCTCATCTATTTTAAAAAACCACAGTATCACCACAACCGTCTGATCAATCCACGTATAATCACAACCATCCATTTGTTTTTAAAATGGTGGAACTTTCCACAGTCGTTCGATCAGCCTCGATCAATCCGAGTCATACACTTTTTTCCACACTTCTCCCTTTTCTTCTTCTTTTTCCCCGCACCACACTAGTAGCCACCGCCATCTATCCACCAGTTCTTCCTCCTACTGAGAGTCTTCCTATCCCTCTTCGCGCCCATTTTTCCAGGTTCTTCTTTCCACAAGTCTTCAAGGGTATGTTATTTTAATAAGAACCCAAACCTTCCTCATGAAATATTTCCACAAAATATATATTTATTATCAAAACTGAGACCCTTAAGATTTGGGTTAATCACAGTCTTTATTTTCTTTATCTAAATAGTTAGATTTGGATTTTATTAAGTTTCATTGTTCATAATTCCATATTGAATCGTGGTATATAAAATTATATAAATATATATACAGTTTATATAAACCGGTTATATAAACCCTCATTTGCACCTAAACCCTGCGGTTTTTTATCCTCCCAACTCCTCTCCAAACTCTACTCGGCTCTACCCTTCTTTTGAAGTCAAGTAAGGGTTCTTATTTAGTTTGGTTTTTGATTTGATTAACCCTTATATGTGTGTGTGTGTGTGCGCGTTAATATATATATATATATACCAAACCTCTTCTGTTTCATATTTCTCAAATGATGAAAATGGTTATGATGATCTTTTATAATTCATGTAAGGGTTATTTTTCTTTTATTATCCTTATGAAAAACCCTTATATACACTTTGTGTACATACAGTTATATATATATATATACTTTGATCCTAATCCATTTTGAGTTTTCCTAAGCATGATATAAATGTTTAACAAATGTTTTTTAGGTATGAAAGGCTTTCAAGGATCTAATTAAGCTTTGTATTAGATGTGAAATCCCTTATATACACTTTGTGTATATACGGTTCATACAACTTTCAAAATCCTAAATTATTTTGGGTTTTCTAAATATTGATTACTAGTATTTATTTGATTATTATAATGTGTATGATATTTTTAGATGTTTTCTAAGTAATGATTTTTGGGTTTTTCATATCCATATATTTATAGTGGTAAATATGTGTTTTTGTATACAAAGCATACTCAACCTATTTTAAGGGTGAACTATCATTTTAAAAAAGGGTGTTTTTCAACACACCTAATTTACTTAAGGATTATTTGGATTATGAAAAACCTATATGTGTGTGTGTGTGTGTGTCAATATTGACTTCATAAGTTTTTAAATTTTATTAGCTATGTTAGTAAGTTGTATAATTGTTTTCATGTTTATGCATACATATATTTATACTCTCTTTTTACATGTTTTACATTCATAAGTAAATCCTTGAATTTGATGTTATTAATTACATGGCCTAAATGTATTTGTGAATATGATTACAAATTGATAATTGAAAATAATAACAAAACCTTTTTTGTTATTGTATACCCAAAATTTTTAAGAGGGAGCATTAACCAGATATCATTACATGCACACACCCAATTTATAATTATAAGATAAAGGGTGAAATTATCTTTTGTTAATATATACATGTACATGCATTAATACATATAGTGAGGTGTGCCAAATTACTTTATTATGTTTCAAAACCACACAAGAAATGAAAGTTTTACAATCATAACTATTAAATATTAATTCATGATGAATCTACAACAATGGATACTATTAAATATCAAAGTTTGTGATTTAACTTATTTGAAACTTCCATTAACAGTGTATGGTTTAAATAAAAATAACAAGTATCACAAATTCAAAAATATGTAAATTGTTGTATGAAAAAGGTTCACATTCACGTGACAAGGGTTTGAATGCAAGAGGTATTATTTTATATGACAATCCATTAATTTATGTGCACTAGTTATTATCACATGTGAAAAAGCATGTCATTTTTTCCATGCATGTCACCATTAAATTTGATGCAACCATAACCTAAAACTGACAAACCTATCCATTTTTACATTTATTACATAATTCACTTCATTTATTACTATGTATATAATTAATGCAAGAATGAAATTTATCTCTCTTGATAACTCAGGGATTAAGAATTTAAATATTTAATGTGGTATGGGTCACTTTGAATATAAGTCCATACTAGAAATATGAGGAATGTATTGGACTTATATGATATGATGGGAGCGCCCAAATAGCGCTCCAATGCATTGGGTAAAGTTGAGTCTCATGAGACAAATTATGTTGGTTTTTTACCCATATGGTCTTGGAATGAGGCCTTAACAGTATTATTATGTACAGTCTTGGTGTAAGGCCTTGATAAAGAGATTATGAAGTCTAGCATCATACATTCCCTCATTATGTATTAGTATATGACCAACCAAGTGATTATTCGACTAGTAGAATATCCTTGGTTAAGAACCTTTTACTTATGATTATGGTATTAAATGCACATGTCATAATGGTGAGTCGTTTATAAAGAAATATCAGCATTTATTTTCAGAGCTTCAATGCCAATACTAGAAATCCAACTGTCATTTCATGATTTTCATTCTATGTGATATGTGATTTAACATATTTTTTGTGAGAAACTATGAGCATGAATTATTTCATGTGCTAAATTTGTACCTACACCTTTGGCATGTCACACTAAGTTAAGTTTAGTCAACTCTAAGTCCATATGTAGCATTTCATGCATTTTTTACAAGTATGCTTATTTTGTATAATGTTTTATTTATAGCCTTTTAATAAATGTATAAATACTTAAGTATGATATTACCCTAAAATTATTTCTAGAATATTTTGAAAAATGATGATGACGTTCTATAAGAAATGTTGTTTTCTTTCCAGAAAATTTCTAATGTATGTATAATTATTTTAAAGGGTGTATTTCCTAAAAAGGATTTATTAAATTATTTTCTTAATGGTTTTGTTTTAAACCCCCTTACTGGGAATTTTTTGTGATCACCCTACATTTTAAATTCAATTTATATAGGTTGAGTGGATTTATCGGTGACGTTATTTACTTTTTAGAGGCATATCTTTTAGTTTATTTTTGTTCAATTTTTTGAAGAAATGTATCAGCTGTATCTGGTTTTCTAGAACCTAAAACAAAAAGATTATCTATGATGTAATGAGATGTGTAATTTTTATATGCATGTTTTTATATAAAAAAATTGCACAGCATGTTTTAGGCACCAACTCCAGGCTTCTGTGGTTAGGGTCGTCACATAGTGAAATCTATAATAAGTGGTTATATTATATATAGATAATAATAAAAATGGGCTTGGTGTGTGGACTATACTCTTAGGGGGTCTATGTCCTACATTTCAATCCTCTGTGTGTGGTGTAAGTGTGTTTAATGTCATTGTACCCCCAAATCACCTACTATATATATATATAGACACGCACACACGAAGAAGAATCATACCTCATCATCAAGTCTTATATTTGTTTAATTGATATTGATGGAATACTAGGAATAAATTTATTAGCAATGTTAGCATCATTCAATATTTCCTTACACCTATATCAATTTTATCCTACACATCCCTTAAAATATCTATTGTGACATTGAATTTTAGGTTGTTGATGAGAATTTTTTTACACTGGAGTTCATTGTATTTTTACATTTTTTTCATGGGAAGTTAAATGGGGATAATAGAGATGGTTTAGTTTTATTACTTTCTCTATTTTGTTTTATTAATATGATTTTATATTTTTCTTTAAAAAAATACACACACACCAACACTGACAATTTTTCTACCATAAATTCCAATGCTTGTATATTCTTTGAGATCTTTTCCACTAAAATTAAATCATAAAAAGAGCCAGATAGGTTTTTTTGGGTAACCCAAACCTACCAATTTTATGTTCACAGATTTTATCATTTTCCTTTGTTATTTATGGTTCAAAACAAAGGGGGAAATTGCCTTAGTATTATAAAGATCATTTTTCTTGCTATCAAAACCCATTACTTTCATTAGATGTGACCCAAAATCTGACAATTTTATGTTCGCTGATTTTATCATTTGATTTTGTCATTTCTGGTGCAAAAGAAAGGGGGAAATAGTTTTAAGTTTATCATGATCATTTTTATTGCTAAAAAACTAACTGCTTGCGTTAGATATGCTCTAAATAAGTTTTTGAAAAATCTATTTTACAACCTATTATAAATATAATGATAAGGACTTGTTTGGTGGATTTAAAATAAAAAAAACATACACTCAAAAAAGTGAATCATTTATCATTGTTATTATTATTAAGATTTTAAATATATATATTTTCCTTATCCCCATTGAAGATTGATTACATCTCTCTTAAATTCCAACCTTAACACTATGTAGCAGCAACAACCTTAGTTGAAGCAATAACAACGATCTTCTATATCCTTTAGTGTTCATTATAATGACTCTGGTTTCATCGGTTTGGTCCTTTAAATATTTCTATATATATCTATAGATTATTCCTCGGAGTCACCACTGTTTTTGGGTGTCATAGGACCTTGAAATTAATATATTAATATATTAATATATTAAAAATCATGTGCACGCATATTTTTGCGATAAATGGTTTTCTTATTTTTTGGGATCTCAGATGGGAAATATGATATCGTGGTTGTTTCTAAGACATGGTGTTTACCCTAGGTGAGATAAAAGGTTGGTTGGCATCAGGAGTTTAGTGGAAGGAAACCATTGGCGGATGCGATAATTAATTAATTAATTGTGTGTAATTAATTAACTAAAAAAGAGTAAAATAATCCTCCCCTCTTCCATTTGGATTGCTACATATGAAATGAGGGAGAGGGTTTCTCCCACATGTGATTACTGAACTGAGAGGGAGAAAAGGTGTTGTTGGACTTCGTCCTTAACGTCGATTGAGACCGGATCGAGGAGCAGCTGCTTTTGGGTGTGGATCTGGATCTTAAGCTTCAGTGTTTTCACGGTGAGGTATTTAGATTTTTATTTTTATGTTTTGATCCCTATAGATATATTGTTTAAAGTTTTTAAGGCCCTTTTATTACTACTAAGGACTCTCTGGGGGTCGATATGTGCTTAATCAAGGGAAAATGGGGGTTTTATGAGGTTCACAAGGATTTCCCATTTGGAAATCCCAATCACGCGATGTGTAGTTCAGGAGCACATGTCGTGTTCTCTTCCCATTGAGGGAATAAAAACTTTTGGGGACTACACGCCATGTACTAGGAGTATATGTCATGTATTAGGACATGGACAGGTGGCTGAGTATGTTGGTCAAAATCCCTTTGGAATTTGTGTGTTGTGTTTGTTGACAAGAGAGGAAGGAAACAATTGGGATGTTTAGGAAGCTACATCATAGTCACATTGACTATGTTGTAGTCCGATTGGTTTCACCACAAAAAGAATTCTAGCCTTGGCCAGGTAACCAAGTTGTCTCAACCCTACATTTGTGGGGTCAGGCTCAACTATGCAGGGGAACCAGCCGGGTTAGCTATCCTCAGTGGCACAAGAGAGGAGGAAAGCATACACATGGGCCAACATGTGCAAAGATCAGTGATCTATGTTTTATTATAGTTAATGGTGCACAACGTAAGGTAAAACTATAGAGGAGGCAAGGAGCATACCCTATTACATGCAATTGATCAGCTGAAGGAATGAGTTTCCTTATATGCGGCAAGAATTCTAGAGGGAAGTCAGATGTGGGACTTTTGATTTTCAGGCTATGTCACAGGAAAGTTCACCAAGTCATAGAGTCATATAAGGTGGATTTGGGTTCCCTTAGAATTTTTGGGATGTCCACACCACAACATTTAGGCTACGCTGCAGCCCCTAATGGGTAAGAAGGAGTCCATGGCGCAGCTAGAGCTTACGACGTGAAGGGTTTGTTTTTGGCATAAGCAATATTTTGGGATTTTCCATCCTACGAGAAGCTATACTGAAACAATTTATACCACACCACATCCCATACCATGTGATAAGACTCCATGTCATAGGGTCAAGGTAGTTCAGTGGAGGAGTTAAAAAGATTTATTTCTCTGGGAGAAGTGGATTTGGTCAACCGTAGGGCCCCACACCATAGTGTTTTTTACCAAAACATATAATTTATGGAGGGACTCATGACTATGAAATAAAAATGGTGTTTATTCCCACAAAAGGTGAAAAATGTAATAGGATATATTGTAGTGCCTCTTTTCACACTACAACTAAGCCGTTTTTAGTATGCTGACTGTTTTGGTTGGGGGGAGTTGTGAGTTGAAACTACCCATGGTTAATTTGTATTTCATGGTGTATAATGACCCCAATTATGATATAGTACACTTTAAACAATCTTAACAATTTATAGAATCAATATTAACCATTTTATTGATATAAAATGTGAACTATATTGTTGTGAATAAGTGAGAGACATAGAAAAATACAGAAACACTCACAAGAAAAAAAAGTAATACCCTAAAGGGTTGGTTCTAGATCTCATATGGAAGGTTTAAAGTCAAAAGGGGTTCTCTATCAGGAGTCTCATGCCCACTAGAAATCAACATTTCTTTGCTGAAGATAAACTCCATTATTAGTGTATGTTCTTATCATCCTTATATGTGAATAAGGAAGATTCAAACAATAGATTAGTGAGTTCCTCATTTAAGGAGAGCATTGAGTTCTCCAATAGTTTATGGTAGTGAATCAAGAGGGTTAGTGAGATCTCTCTAAATTTTTAATTGTAAAACAGTTAGCTTTTAGTGAATTTGGTGCACAAGCACATTGTCGTGCATGCTCCATGGATGTAGCCCAGTGAGGGTAAACCAATAAATATATCATGCATTGTTTACTACTTTAATTACACAATGAGGGGAAAGGTTGAGAGAAATAAAAGTGTTCCTCGAGGTGATAGAACAAGATCCTCATCTAAGAAAGAATTTTTTATACCTTGATTCACCCCCTCCCCTCTTAGAGTGTTATCATTTATAGGATTATAAAAAGTGGTATAAAAGGGGAGTTTATTCTTCTTCTATCTTGGAAGTATGGGAATGATTGTCAATCATAAAGGTGATATCATCCTTGAGGGTAGTAATTTATAGTTATAGAAGTTCCAGATGCACCATTATTTCATATGCTTGGGCATGGATGTTTACATTGTTTCCCTCTATAGTACTCTAAATATTTAAAGCATAGATTTTATAGAAATAGATCATTTAGAATTGTATGTGGATGTCAATGCTATTAATGTCTTGGGAAGTGATCTTTCCAATAACATCTTCACAAAGGTAATGTCCTAAAAAATTTATTGTTTTATGAGGGAAAGATTTTGAATATTTATAAAGGGGATTAGAAGGTTTGGAAGGTCAAGATTCAAGTTTTTTGGAACAAGTATGAAGATTTGAGAATGAATTAAAATGAGATGGTTGATGCCTTTTTTAATCGTCTAAATTTTCTTATTGAAGATATGGAAGGTCTCAATGAGGACCTTAAAGATGAAAATATTGTGAAGAGAATCATGGGAAAACTCTCTCCTCATTTCAATGCAAAGGTTTTAGTTTTAGAATATAAATATATGAAGGTGATCTCTCTTGATATATTGATAACACTATAGTGGATTATAAAATGAGGAATTAATACAATGAGTCAATATTAATGGAAAGTACTCAGGAGGTGGATTTTAATTCCATAAAGAATCTCTCAATCATAGAAAATTCAGAGGTTAATGAAGTTGATAAGGTGATGTCATTCTTGTCCTTTAATCTTAAAATAGAGAGAGGGGTATTTAAGAGTAAAATTTCCCCCACTTTATTTAGTTATATAAAGGTGGGATATCTTAGAACCAAATGTCCCAAAAATTATCAAAAAGACAATGGTGAAGACAAACCTCTCAAGAAGATAACAAAATAGGGTTCAAGGATTTCTCAAACGAGGTCCTTCAAAATAAGAAATCTTATTTCTAAAGAAGAAGATAGTTCTGGAGAAATTGAGATAAAATAGGTTGAAAACTAAAAATATGAAGATGTGTTAATGGATTTTGAAAATAATATAGAGTGTTGATATCAATGATGAGAATTAAGGAGTTATTGGTAGGGTGTATTTGAAGGTAGGACTTGAGGCAACCCTTGAATAATTTTATGTATAGAGATAAAAGACTAGTAAGGCTAATGTAGTGGTGCATAATTCTAAACTCTACATGAAAAATCAAGATGAGTAAAAGTTGGAGATGAAGTTTAAAATCGAAAAACTCATATCTTTTTGTTCAGAAAATTTAGGTAAGGAAGTTGAACTAAAGCTTAAAATTGAATAAAAAAGTCGAAACATTGATAGTTTTGATAATATTTAGGGAAGGAAGTTAGACAATAGCTTAAAATAAACTTTTTTTGTGGAAAGGTGGGACATAATTACTACATGTGATCTATTAATAGGAGGTCCTTCTAGGATAAACATAAATTCAAATAGTTCTAATCATTATTTTGAATTTAATGGATATTGTTTTTTTGTGAAGGCTATGAGCATAAGGTAATTTATTATTCTTTAAAAATGAAACAAGTTTTATCTAGAATGAATCAAAAAATAAGAAATAAGGGGATGGTATTTTTATCCAAAAGTTTAAAGACTCATAATAGATCTTTATTTTTATAAGAAGAAGAAGATACCGAGGATCCAACTATTGTGGAGGTGCACTCATCACCAACCTGGGAGATGAAAGGAATCTTAGAGGAGGCTAATGTTGATGATTTTTTTCGGTCAATTGACAAGTCAAGTTCATGGATTTTGGACAGAAGATATAAATCACATATGACTAGAAATAAAAACCTCATTGTGAACTTCAAGCACAATAATAATGGAATCGTTCATTTTGGGAACGATGAGGGTCTTAAGATTACTGTTTCCAAAAAATACAAGATTGGGGGAAAAGATCTCAGGCAAACTAATATTCTCTTAGTTGATGGTCTGATTCATAATATTGTCAGTGTCAGCTAATTGTGTGACCATGGATATATGGTGGAGTTTAGTCAAAAGGCTTGTGCTATAAAAAAAATATGGTTCACTCATTCATCAGAGAAAAATAACTAAGGTAAATATATACCTTGTTCATGATAAAAATTTCTATATGTTTTCCAAAGAAGAGGAGAATAGGTTATGGCATAAATGGTTTGTCCATTTGATCCAAACATCTCTAAAGATATTGATAAAGATCAATGGATCTCATGATATTCCTCATATCACATATAATCACACTCACATGTGTGACTCATGTCAAAAGGGGTAGATTATATGGAAGTCTTATAAGATAAAGAAGATGGAAGAATCAAGGTTGATTGAGCTTGTGTACGTGGATGTTTATGCTCCAATTTCACCCAAAGAAATGGATAAAATAGGTATTATACACTATTTATAGATGATTATAGAAAAATGACATGGATTATGCCCATCACACACAAGACCAAGGTATGCTAATGTATCACTCTATATTGGAGGAGATCTAAAAAAATGCTTGGTATGAAGATCTAGAAGTTTCAAACTAACAATGGGAACAAATTCACAAATCATCAAATTGAAAAATATTTGGAAAAGAACATAATTAAACATCAAGTATTAGTTGTCAGAACACCTCAAAAATTGGGGTTATGGAAAGAAGAAATTGTATAGTCAACAACATGGCTCAAACTATGTTGATTGGAAAATATCTTACAAAAATATGTTGGAAATAAGTGGTTATAGTTGTAGTTTACATATCCATAGAGAATTACTATGTGAAAATGAATAGAGAACTCCATATGAAATGTGGTATAGAAAGAAACCTACTATAAAATACTTTTGAGAGTTTGGAATCAATTTATTTATTCTCAATAAGGTAAAATGAAAAAAAATTGAAGACTAGGGAGATGAAGGTATATTTATTGGATACTCATTAAAGAGTGAATCTTACAAACATTACAATAATATTCATGAGAAGATAATGGAAAGTAATGATGTTTTGGTGGTTGAAAATGAACAAGTGACGGCAGAACATGAGCATATTTTGCATGATAACCAACAAATTTCAATATATGAGAGTGGTGAAGAAGTGTAAGTGTGAGGTCTCGACCCGGGTACCATTAAATAGTGCCCCGATCCGGTTGGCCACATGCCCTCAAGCATGACTCCCCATATTCCATAGGGTGTCGACTAGCAGCGAGGGTCTGGTAAGTCAGTCTTAGGGAGACTATACCCTCTTTTATCAGAATAAAACACCAACAGAAGCAAAAAACAATAACCAAGTGAAGAAGCATATAAATAACCAGAACAATTCTATGTCATATGACATCCAAAAAAAGAAAATAAAATACTCAAGTGAAAGGTAAAACATGCTATGAAAATGAGAATGTCAAGTGTCTATAATGCAACTAAAAGTAAAGAAAAAACAAATCCCAAGCGGGTCCCGAACAACGTCTAGTTCTCTCTCCCATGCTCCAATCCCAAACAACAACCTATCCCAGGGCATTACCCTTATCCTGTCCTGCAACAACAAAGTATACTCAAGTGCCGATCAGGTGGCCCGAATAGGGTGTGAGTACAACTCATTAGGCCACCACCAACGGTGTCTAAAACAAGTCCAGTCAAAATATAGTGTATGCGGTTTTATGAAGTAATAAATAAAATGAATAATTAAATATTTATCACATTGTAATTTAATTTTTAATCATCACATTAGGCCTAGTTTCAATTCATGTTTATCATTTGAATCATCATTCATTATTCTCATTCATTTGGTGTTGAACTTCATGTCAAGCACCCCAAATCTCATTCAGTGTAGGTCATCATGCCTAACACTCCATATCTCATTTGGTGTAGGTCGTCATGCCTATCACCCCAAAATCTCGAGCTTGAATAACTATTGGGGAGGAACGCCATGTCCAAGTCCCAACTTCGAATTGGTCTATAACACCATGTCTAGCACCACAAAAATCTCATCCATTTAATCATTCTTTAATTCAAAAGAATTATCCACATTATTCCATTACTAATCCAATGATTAATTAAACATTTAAAAGGCCATTAGTTAACTCAACAATTAACTAAGCACATAATCCATTAATTAATTCATCAATTAATTAATCAATCAACACAATTCTAATTCCATAATTAATTCTTCACAATTAATTATCCATATTAAATATCAACTTTTCATAATTAATTCTCACAACTAATTGTCTTTGATCAACATTATGGCACATAATTAATTCTCACAATTAATTATCTTTCATAGCTAACATCATTTAAAAATTAATTTCCACTAATTAATTATATTAACACAATCAATTAAATATCTTAATTACAATATATCAACCCATAACCAATATCCAAAACAAATATCTATTTGGGAAACACCCCTTCATTTGTTCCGTGATTCAATTTTCAATTAATCACCATCGTAATCACAAGTCCATCCACATTCCTAATTACTCCAATTTAAGAATTAAATTATCAAGGTAATCTAGAAAATTCATAAACTCACATTCACATATCAAATCCATGACTATGGGAGTTCAATTTAGACCACCTACCTTGATTTATTGATGGATGTTAGCCCAACAGAACTCCCCAAAATCCAAGCAGCACAACATCGTCAATCAAGCTCTGGATCTAAATCCTTAAACCAAAAATTAAGATTAAAGGAATCAAGATCTTGAAAATATAGATCTAGATCCACAATCCTAGATCTAGATCTCAACTCATAGGTTTAGATCCATGGAAATGGTGGAGATATTCTATGAAAAGGTCAAGGAAAGATAGAGGAAAGAACGGGAGAAGCAATGGGACGAAATCCAATTACCGAGAAGAGAGCGGATATTCAATCCGGGATTTTGATCTCGAAGAATGATGTTTAGATGATCATAGAATCCCTTCCTAAGGCTCTGAGATCACCTAGAATTTTTCAAGACCAATCCAAGGTCGAAATATGGGAGTCTCGGGGGTTTAGGTGGTTTTAAAAAGGATTTTTAGATAATTTAATCTTGAACGCACAGTTTCCTGGTAAGGGGCGCATGGTTAGGGAAAAATGTGAACCAACTATGTGGACCTCTCTATCCAGGTTTGCATAGTTAGAACGATTTGTAAAACCATGTGCAAACTGTGCAGACCTCTCTATCCAGTTTTGCATGATTGGCATGGTTTAATCGCACGGTTTGTCAAACCGTGTGCAAATTATGCACTGCCCATTGTCCATTATTTTTTCTTAAAAATTCACCCAAATGAACCCCAATCCACTACTCTAAAACAATGGTACTTAAAACCTAAAAAATTACCTAAAATGTGCCTGAGATGACTCCAGAAAAGGCCAGGATCTTACAATCTCCCCACCTTATAACAGCTCATCCTCGAGGTACACCCCCAAACTTCTCTAAGATTCCGAGCCAAAAATATTGGGCCATTGAGCCCTCATGTCCACTTCTCATTCCCAAGTTTCCTCTTGAACACTCCCATATTGACATAACACATGAACTAACAACACAGTCTTTCCCCATAACACTTTCTCACTGTGACCCAGCACACATATTGGATGCTCCTCAAAGGATGCATCTGTCTCGAGGTCAACCTCTTCCACATCAATCACATGAGAAGGGTCGGGGTGATATCTTTGTAGTTGTGAAACATGTAAAATATCATGCATAGTGCTGAATTTCTATGGAATGGATAATCGGTACGCCACTGGCCCAATTCTCTCCAGCACCTCAAACGGTCCTACAAACCTGGGCACCAACTTTCCCTGCCTCTGTATCCTATAGTGACCCGATCTAGGCGACACTCGAAGGAATACATGACCACCCTCTTTAAACTCTAGGGGTCATCTCCATCTATCAATATACAAATTCTACCTAATCTGACTCGTATCCATACGTTTTTGAATCAATTATACCTACTCCAATGTCTCCTGAATGAGACTCGGTCCCAACAGCTCTGACTCACCTGCCTATAACCAACATAACAGTGTTCTACAAGGTCTGTCATAAAGTGCCTCATATGGTTCCATATATATAGTTGTCTGGTAACTTTTGTTATAGGTGAACTCCACTAAAGATGAGTGCTTCTCCCAAGAACCACCAAATTCAAACACACGTGCTCGCAACATATCCTCTAACACCTGTATGGTGCGCTCTGACTACCCATCTGTATGCGGGTGGAAGGTCGTACTTAAAAAAACCTGTGTACCAAGCACCTTATATAAGCCCTTCCAGAAGCATGAAGTAAAGCATGAATTGTGATCTGAAACTATAGTCCATGTCACCCCATGAAAACAAAATATCTCTTGTACATATAGTTCTCCCAACTCTTCTAATGTAAAGGTTCCACTAATAGGCAAGAAATGTGATACCTTTATTAGTCGATCCATAATGACCCAAATAGCATCATTTTTTCTAAGTGTCTTTGGAAGTCCTACCACGAAATTCATAGTCATGTCATCCAACTTTTATTTAGGAATAGGCAACGGCTGTAATAGGCCTCCAGGTCGTTGATGCTCTGCTTTCACCTACTGACAGGTGAAATATCTTATTATGAAACATGTTATCTCCCTTTTCATTCCTGGCTACCAAAACTGTCGTCATAGGTCACAATACATTTTTTTCACCCCAGGATGTACCTCCCATATTGAGGCATGAAATTCTTTCATGAGTTCTTCTCGCATACTCGTATATACAACAACCCGATTTTTCACATAAATGGTATCATCCTCATCTATTATTCAGTCTGAAGGTGTCTCCCCACATTCAAGGCTTTCACTTAAGGAGAAACACTTCGGATCCTCATACTGTATGTCCCTGATCTGTCTCAAGAGTGTAGACTCCACTGCTATAGAAACTAGATTCATCCTCTCCTTAACTACCACATGCATTTTCGCCAACAAAGTCATCATCTTCCACTCTACACTCGACTCATATTCCAACTGAGTCTGAGTTTTCTTACTCAATGCATCAGCCAAACTATTCCCCTTTCCAGGTGTATATGCCGGTTCAAAATCAAAGGACTGCATATAATCCACCCATCTTCACTACCGAAGATTCAAGCCACACTGTGAAAAGATATACTTCAAGATTTTGTGATATGTAAAAACTGTAAACTTTTCACCTAAAATATAGTGTCACCAACACTTAAGAGTATAAACCACTACTACCAACTCAAGGTCATGCATAGGGTAATTCCGTTCATGTGGCCTCAACTGCTGAGACCCATAAGCAATGACTTGATCCCCTTGAATCAATGCAGCTCTGAGTCTGATCCCAAAAGCATCACAATACACCATGTACTCCTCACCTGACTCAGGTAAGATCAAAATTAGTGTCAATGTCAAGGGCTTCTTCAACACCTGAAAAGAATTCTCGCATGCTTCTGTCTAATAAAACTTTATCCCTTTCTTTGTCAAACCTGAAAACGGTGCTGCCAATCAGGAAAAGTCTTGGATGAAACTCCTGTAATAACCATTTAATCCTAAAAATATTTGGATATCAAAAATATTATTGGGATGCTCCCAATAAATCATTGCATGCACTTTTTTGGGTCCACTAACACACCTTCTTTCGATACGATATGACCCAAAAAGTGTACCATGTCAATCCAAAACTGACATTTAGATAGATTTTCATATAGCCAATGCTCTTTCAATGTACCCAGGATGATGTCAAGATGTTGGGCATGATTGTCATGAGTCTTAGAGTACACGAAGATTTCATCCACAAACACCACCACAAACTGATCTAAGTATGGATGAAAGATTGTGTTCATCAAGGACATAAATATTTTTGGAGCATTTTTCAACCCAAATGGCATTACAACAAACTCATAAATTCCATACCTACTTCTGAAATTAGTTCTTGGTATATCAGAGGTCAAAACTCTCACCTGATGATACCCTAATCTCAGATCGATTTTTTAGAACACACAAACCCCCTTCAGCTAGTCAAACAGATCATCAATACGTGGAAGAGTATATCGGTTCTTCATGGTCATTTTACTTAACTTCTAGTAATCGATACACAAGCATAAACTCTCGTCAAACTTCTTTGAAAACAAGATAGGTGATCCCCAAGGTGTCATACTTAGATGGATAAACCCTTTATCATCGAACTCCTCTAACTGCATCTTGAGCTCTTGAAGTTCAGTTGGTGCCATTCTGTAAGGTGGAATAGATACTGGCTCAGCCCCTAGCATGAGCTCGATAGTGAATTCTACATCTCTCTTGGGTGGAAACCCTAAAAAGTATTCTGGAAAGACATCCCGAAATAGTTATACTACTGGTGGAAGGACGTCTTGCCTACCACTCCCATCATCTAGCAAAAGACTAATAACTTGGTCTGTGAGCTCTCCCAGTTACTGAGTAATTGGCCCAGCTCGGCCTGCATGGATATCTCATTCTCCATGATGAACATACTGGTCACCCTTAGGAGATACAAAGGTCACTCTCCTATGTTAATAATCTATGTGGGATTGGTATGTGATTAGCCAGTACATACACATAATTAGGTCGAATCCTGTTATATCAAGGACATAGATATCCTAAAGGAAACGATACTCACTGATCTCTAGAAAATGTTCCTTGAATAAACTGATATCCCTAGACCATGTTCCCAATAGTGTATCGATATTTATCACCCCTCTTACAGACCCGACCTCCAGGCTCAAGCCATTAACAAGATTTGAAGATATAAAGGAATGAGAGGCACCAGTATCAAACAAGGCAGTAGCTAAAGTAGAAGAAACTAGAATAGTACCTCTCACCATCTATGGACCGGCCTCACTTTCCACAAGTTTAGGCTACACTTCATGTAACTGTCCATCCCCTCTTCCTTATGGTGTCGTCTAACTCCCTTGAGTAGCACCACTCTGGTGATACGGGTGCTCATACCCTGAAGAACCATGTCCACTACCTCTACCACCTCTGCCCATAGAACTCTAACTGCCAAACCTACATGGTGAAGAAGATCCCCTTCCCACACTCTGACTCTGAGAAACTACTCCTTTAGCACCAACTTGTCGGTAATTCCTGTAGAACTTCTGTAGGTGCCCCATCTTGCCACAAAATCGGCACTCCACTGGTGGTCGAGGACAATGTGTATGATAGTCTCCCTGACTACTGCACTGATGGAAAAGCGTGTGAGTAAGATCCAATGCAACTGTTCCTCCTGGCTGTCCACCTTGCTTTCTATTGTCCTAACTAAGGTTCTCGTAACGGTGCTTCTTGCTCTTAGAAGGTACACACCCTGATCATCTAGTGATAGATACCTTTCTAGTACTAGAATCCTCATTCAGGTTCCCCTCTAAAATGAGAGTCTGATTAACCACTTCTGAGAATTTCTTTAGCCTAAAAATATTTACCTAGGACTTAATTTCACACCTAAGTTCATCCTAAAATCATTTTTGCTGAAGAAGCCTCATCTGCCACCAAAGCTGGAGTAAAACGCTATAAATCTATGAAACATTCAGCGTAATACATTATGGACATGCTTCTTTGGGTCGGATACATAAACTATGAAGAATTATCTTGTCTCGGCATCTCTAGATAGAAGTGCTCTAAGAACTTATCCATAAATTCCTTCCATAACATATCATTAGTATATCCAAATCATACCTGAATGTCTCACCAGCACTTCGTTGAAACCTATAGCATATAAGAAGCCAACTTGACCCTCCTACAAACCGAAGTCTCCAAATGGTCAAGTATCACCTCTATGGATTCAATCCAGAGTTAATCTCCCTCAGGTCCACCCTCTCTAGTAAAAGTAGGAGGGTGTTGCAGCTGAAACTCCCTTATTAACTCATATATGCTTTTCATAACCTGCTCTGGGTATCTATCCATGAACTGCATGAAACAAGAAATGTTCTCTCAGAATTATTCCCCTTCCTCGTCAGCTTGCACTAATGGTTCCTCAAGTTCCCTATCTAGAAGTTCGTTTCGGGCCATACCCCTCGGTCTCTCCCTCAACAAGCATCATGGAGGAATATCTCTACAAATCCAAACACGCATCTTAGGTCTTATAACACAACCTTATAAAATTTACTTAATATTAGAAACTAACACAATAAGTTTCAACATGTCATTTCCCCCTTTTCTCGCCACACGGTCAACACCGAGGCCTCATATATACTCTTAACCATCCTACTCCTAGGTCTTGGTTAACAAGGGTACATGTATTATCATTAATTAATTCAACCATTAATTAATAAAATTATCTCAAATTAATTAATTTAATGTTTAATTAATTAATCATACCCATTTAATCAATCAAGGTTCTCATTAGATGCCCATTTATTCTCATTTTTTATCATTATTCAATCTCACAATAAGGAAAAATAGTTTGAGTTCAGCAACTTACCCATAACTCATTTTCCCATGAGTGCCTAGAATGATGCATGTCACAACAACCCTGAGTTCCAACAATGATGCATACAGACTCAAGTATCGTGCCTCTTTAGGCCACAAATCAAAATTCAACAACTGTCAAAACAAATATCACATCACACCAAAAGTGCATCACCCAAGGTGAAATAATATCCAACTGTAAAAACAAACAATAATCACAACAATCTCCCCCCAGAGTACTCAGATTTTTCCTCGTACATGGGTTTGCAACTCCCATGAATGAGATCATTACAAAGCCTAGACTCTTCCTAGTATCATGTCTACCTTTCCCAAAATAGTAAGACAAAAGAAGAAGAAATAAAAGAAAACTCCTCTCATACCATTTTGTGATGTCTCGACCTGGGTTCCACTAAACGGTGCTATGATCCAGTTGGCCACATGCCCTCAAGTGCGCCTCCTCATATGCCAGAGGGTAATGACTAGCAGTAAGGGTATAATAATTCAGTCTTGGGGAGACTATACCCTCTTTTATCAGAATAAAACAGCAACAGAAGAAAACAACAATAATCAAGTGCATAAGCGTATAAATAACCAGAATGATATCATGTCTTATGATATCCAAAACAAGAAAATAAAATACTCAGCTGAAATGTAAAACATGTCATGACAATGTGAATATAAAGTGTCTATAATTCAACTAAAATTAAAGACACACTGACTCCCAAGCGGGCCCTGAATCACATATGGTTCCCTCTCCCATGCTCCAATACCAAATAGCAATATATCCTAGGGTATTGGCCTTATCATGTCCTTCAAATACTCGGGTTCCGATCAAGTGGCCTAGATAGGGTGTGAGTACAACTTAGTAGGTCACCACCAACGGTGTCTAAAACAAGTCTAGTCAAAAGATAGTGTATGTAGTTTTATGAATCAATAAATACAATGCATAATTAAACAGTTATCACATTGTCATTTAATCTTTAATAATCACATTAGGCTCAGTTTCAATTGATGTTTACCATTTGAATCATCATTCATTATTATCATTAATTTGGTGTTGAACATCATGTCAAGAACCCCAAATCTCATTCAGTGTAGTTCATCATTCCCAACACACCATATCTCATTTGGTGTAGGTTTTCATGCCTAACACCCCAAAATCTCAAGCTTGGATAACTATTGGGGAAGAACACTATATCCAAGTCCCAATTTCTAATTGGTCTAAAACGCCATTTCTAGCACCACAAAAATCTCATCCATTTAATCGTTCTTTTATTCACAAGAATTATCCACATTATTCCATTACTAATACAATGATTAGTTAAACATTTCAAAGGCCATTGGTTAACACAAAAATTAACTAATCACATAATCCATTAATTAATTTATTAATTAATTAATCAATAAACACAATTCTCATTCCATAATTAATTCTTCACAATTAATTATCCATTTCAAATCACAACTTGTCATAATTAATTCTCACAACAAATTATATTTGATCAACATTATGGAATATAATTAATTCTCACAATTAATTATCATTTATAGCTAACATAATTTCATAATTAATTCTCCCCAATTAATTATCTTAACCCAATCAATTCAACATCTCAATTACAATATCTCAACCTATAACCAATATCCAAAAAAATATCTATTTGGGAAACACCCCTTTGTTTGTTCCATGATTCAATTGTCAATTAATCACCAAGGCAATCACAAGTCTATCCACATTCCTAGTTACTCTAATTTAGGAATTCAATTATCAAGGGAAGCTAAAAATCCATAAACTCACATTCACATATCAAATCCATGACTATGAGAGTTCAATTTAGAACAAATACCTCTGTTTATTGATGGATGTTAGTCCAACAGAAACCCCCAAAATTTGAGCGGCACAACGTTGTCGATCAAGATCTGGATCTAAATCCCTAAACAAAAAATTAAGATCAAATGCATCAAGATCTTAAAAATCTAGATCTAGATCTCAACTTATATGTTTAAATCCATGGAAATAGTGTATATATTCCATGAAAAGATCAAAGAAATATATAGGAAAGAATGGGAGAAGCAACGGGATGAAATGAAATTACCGGGAAGAGAGAGGATATTCAATCTGGGCTTTCAATCTCAAAGAACAATATTCAGATGACCATGGAATCCCTCTGGAAGGATTTAAAATCACTTAGAATTTTTCAAGCCCGAGCCAAGGTCAAAATATGGGAGTCTTGGGGTTCTAGTGGTTTTAAAAAGGATTTTTAGATAATTTAATCATGTATGCATGTTTTCCTAGGTAGGGGCACATGGTTAGGGAAAACCATGTGCCAACCATGAAGACCTCTTGATCCAAGTTTGCACAGCTAACATGGTTTAGTCACAAAGTTTGTCAAACTATGCGCAGACTGTGCAGACCTCTCTATCCAGGTTTGCACGCTTGGCATGGTTTAGTCACATGGTTTTTCAAATTGTGCGCAAACTGTTCACAACCCACTATCTATTATTTTTTCTTAAAAATTCACCCAAACTCACCCCAAGCTACTACTCCAAAACAAAGGTACTTAAAACCCTCAAAAAGTACCTGAAAACACACCCAAGATGACTCCATAAAAGTTCAGGATCTTACAGTAGGGTTCAAGGGGAGTTATAAGGAAAGAATAGGACTCTAATGAAAACTTGGATTATAAATAATTCTTATAAATTATAGCCAGTTCATGGAGACAAACATGCAAGTAAAAAATCACTGAAGGAAATATTGTTAGATACCGATCAGCCCCAGTCCAAACCTAAAGAATGAAGGCTCGGTAGAAAGTTTTTTTGTTATCATTGGAAGAACTAAAATCTTTTAAAGTGGATTAAAATGACAAGAGTTGGATAAAGGCTATGAATGAATAGCTTGAAAAATAGAGAAAAATAACACATGGGAAGTTGTTTCAAGGAAAAGTGACAAGAATTTCATTGGAACCAAATAGGTGTTCCAAAAAAATTAAATAAAGATGGAATGATGATTTGGAACAAAGTATAGCTTGTGTGTAGAGGGAATTTCCAAATTGAAGTAATTGATGTTGATGAAATGTATACACCTTTTGCATGGCTTGAAATTATTTGGTTATTTATAACCAATAAAATTTATAAGGGGTTCAAAAGTGAGTGTTCCTAATCTGATTTATGGTGGTGAGTAAGGCTCATGGTGGTTGCATATCAAACTATCAAGAAAGATATAAGAGAACCATTAGAGTTGAGTACTGAGATTCCTGATATGTCAACCCCATATCTCTCTCCATGATTTCATAAATAGGCACTGGGAGGGACAGAATATTCTTCATCTATGAGATATCTAGTATATGAATTTAATTTAATGAAGAAACCTTTCTTCAAAATAGTTTGATAGTTGAATGATAAAGAATCCTCAAAGGGGGAGGCTAGTCCGGTATTCTATTCCTATAAAGCTAACATGTTAAATAGACCTGGTGACACTAGCAATCTTTCATTATGTGACCAGTATGGGTGGAGTATAGGAATAGAAAAGAGTTTGAAGCAGGCATGACATATCCAAATCATATAGATAGAAACAAAGTGACAGAAAACAAAGATGAGGTTTTTTTCAAGTCTCAATGTTGACTAAGATGGACTAGGATCATCAATGAGAGATCTTGTTGCCCTCTCTAACTACTTCATCAAGGTCCCCTATAGAAGAGTCTAGACCTTTCTATTGCCTGGTAGTGAGATGTTTTTATTTCCCTCACTATCCTCCCCAACCACCCTACCATCCTTCAATTGATCACTTTTTAGGGTTTATCAATTAGTGAACCCGAAATAAAGTTGAGTGATATATAACATTGTATAGATCAATTCATTTATTATATATGATGATCTAAAGGCATGGCATCTAGTCCACACCATTCTATGGGATATTGAGGTTTGAATCTTGTATCTACCATGTCACTTGATATACAGGGTCCACTCACTCCTTTGAGTCTTTTTTATAGAATAAATCAGTAATTGAGATTTGTACCATTTAGTACACCATCTTACTATATGGAGCCCACCTTTAGTGGCATAATCCTTGTGTGGAAATGACTTTCTATTTGTACAAGTGGTGTATGGTTCATATGGGAACCTACTAGAAAGTATGTTGAACTGTCATATGGATTTCTCATTGATGAAGGTGTTTTAACTAAAGAAGGATCGATATGGCCTCAAGAAATCACCAAGGGAATGGTATTATAGACTTGAGTAATGACTAAAGAAGCTTGGTTTTCATATAGGAGGTGATGATCATAACCTCCACATCAAGAAGGAACATTAATAGTGGTTGATGATGTTTGTCTATGTTAATGACATAATATTTAGAGGCTCGAATGAAAACCAATGCAAGTATTTTTCAGAACTCATGAGGTGATAATTTGAGATGTATCTAATTGGTGAAATATCATTTTCCTTGGATTTTATATATCTCAAATATTGGATGTGATATTGTTGGGAAAAATCTCTCAAGGTAACATTGAAGCATTCTTGAGGTGATTGTGTTTTTTGACAAAGAGGGTTTCCATGGTTAGTTGTCGAGTTATAAAGGTATTGTTGACAATGAACCATGATAAAGGAATGGATGATTTGAAGGTGGTTCAAAAAGAACATATGTAAGGTGGTGTTGTTTTCTAGTATTTTCCAAATTTTTTGGTCTGAAAATTAGAGAATGGGGAAAAGTTTTTTTTGAAAAGGGAGTTCAGCACTAGTGTTTAGGAGCCTTGAAAGTTGCACGCTATGCATGTTTCAAAATCAAAATATCAAAATATGGTGAAAGAAAGAAGGATGTGCAAGTTATGGAGTGGCACACAAGGTGACTAGCGCAATAGAGGCTAGAGTGAATGGACTTGCGTGGTTGGGGAAAAGTTGTGTGCCTCATGCACAAGATATCAAAAATTCCTATAAATAGATGTCTACCCCCCTCATTCTTAAGAATCTCAGCACTTAGAGAAAATCTGAGCTTTGGTCATGCAAGTGGTGAGGTCGCGCAAGTAGAGAGTTATTCATAAGTTGTGCACCATATGGTAGTTCCACGCCAATAGTGATTTGGGCATAAAAGAGTGTGTTTTGCGCAAGTTGTGATTATAAGAAGGGTGTTGCATGCAAGTTTGTAGTAGTGCACAAGTTGGTTTTTTGTGACAAAGGCAACAATTGTGCACCATGGTTAAAGAAGCACGCAATTCAACCTAAGGTTGTGTGAAAGATTTGAAATTGTACAATACATTTGTGGTAAAGCAGTATTCATCAATGGATGAAAATTAGACTTCAACAGAGAATCTACATACAGTGGATGATGCATTCATTAGTGATGATAAAGGGACCTACAAGTCCATAAACTATGTGTGGATCCCTTTCAATAATAGTGAGCGAAGGAAGAGGAAGACGATTATCCTTTCCACTGATAGTGAGCCATAGAAAGAGACATAGTGAGTGACCCTTGGGAATGTGGTGAGAAAACCCTAAAAATTGTAAAGGAAGTGAGCCTGGGTATAGAAGTGATCTATCCTAAACCTTGTAAACAGCAGTGTGCTTTTAGTGTATTTGGTACATCGGCACATTGTCATTGTATGTTCCTTAGACTTAGTCCAGTGAGAGTGAACCAAGTAAAATAGATGTGTCTCATGCATGATTTAGTTTCTATTCATATATTTCTATGGGATAAAGAGAGAAGTGTGTTTTATTTAATGATGAAACAAGATCAAATGGGGTGATAGTTTTAATCTGTCATACCCTAATTCACCCCCCCCCCCCTCAGGGTATTTAACCAAGTGGACCTAACCGATATTTATGTCACAAACCAAATATTCAAAGGAAGTTTTAAGAAGATTTTGGATGGAAGAATCAAGACCCATGGCAACTCCAATGGAGAAAATACATAAATTATCAAAGGATGAGTTGAGAAACAAGGTCGATCCAACCACGTGTCGACAAATTATTATAAGTCTACTCTATTTGACAGATACTTAGCTTGATATATTATTTTTCACTTATCAAGCTGCTCATTTTTAGAGTGATCCAAAGTATATCCACATGAAATCTATGAAAATAATTTTTCGATATATTCATTATATGAAAAACTATGGGTTGTTTTACTGTAATGATGCAGAACAAAATTTAGTGGGATTCACTAATGTATATTGGGTTGGTTTAGTAGATGACTTAAAATCAACTTTCATTGGTGCCTTTTATCTTGGTAGTTTATGTATTTCATATAAAATTAAGAAGCAATATTGTATATCGTAGAGCATCCTCAAGGATGAGTAAATTTCTACCACTCAAGCATGCACCTGATTGATAGGGATTAAACAATAACTTAATGATTTTGGTGTTGAAGTAAATCCTCCCATTCCAATTATGTGTGACAACTCGAGTGCAATAAATATTAGAAAAAATATTATCCAACACTCATAGACCAAGCACATTGAGATCAAGTATCATTTCATAAAGGATAAAGTGGAGAAAGGAGTTGTGGTTTTGGAGTATGTGTCAACACAAGATCAAGGTGCAGATATCTTGATAATGGAACTACCCAAAGTAGTGTTCGAGAAGCATTGGTTGGATCTTGGAGTTCAATATTTTATGTGCACTTAACTAACTCTAGGATGTAACCCCCACTCCCCATTATTTATTTCATAAGAAAGCTATGTCTTCTCACCTCAAATTATTAGTATTGTAACCCCATATTTATAACTTTTCAGAGTGGTGAACTCTTTGGGTCTGTTACCATAGGGGGAGAAATGTCCAAATTTCTTTCATAGGGGGAGAAAGAAAAGGTTTAGTCAAGGGTAGAGTATCAAAAAGATAATTCAGGGGGATATTTTTTCCTAATTAGAAATTATTCAAAGGTGATAATGAAAAACTTTTCATTCAATTATTGTTCCTCACACTGAGAATTGATCATATGGTATTATAATTGATGATTAGCAACTCCTTGATACACTATTTGAAAATAATTAGAGTGTTTATAAAATTTTTAACAAACCCAAAGGGGGGATTATTGGCCAAAATCCCTTTGGAGTTTATGTGTTGTGTTTGTTGACAAGAGAAGATGGAAACAATGGAGGTGTTTAGGAAACCACGTCGTAGTCACCATGAATATTCCACAACCCTATTGGTTGTGCCATAAAATAATGCAAGACTTGGATAGGCATCAATTCCATCTCAACTCCACATTTGTGGGAGTAGGCTTGACCACACGTGGGAACCAATCAGGCCAACTAGTCGCGGCAGCACCAGAGAGGAGGCAAGCACGCACATGGGATGGTGGGTGAAAGGATCAGTGGTCTACGTTGTAGTGGAGGTATTGGTCCATGGCGTAGGGAGGTTTCATGGAGGTGGTGGTAGTGGACCCCGTAACTTGTAATTGACTGGCTTAAGGAATGATTTTCCTTATATTCTATGATAATTCCAGTGGAAAGTTCAATGTGGGACTCATGATTTTAAGGTTATGTCGCAACCAAGGACCCCACGACATAAAGCTACAAAAGGTGGATTTGGGTACCACTTGAATTTTTGGCATTTCCACGCCACAACATTGAGGCTACACCATATCCCATGATGGATAAGGAGTCCACGTTATAGATAGAGATTGCGATGTAGAGGGTCTATTTTTGGTAGAAGTAATGTTTTGGGATTTTCTATCATACTGAAGGCTACACCAAAGTAATTTAAACCATGCCACATCCTATACTGTGTGAAAAGACTCCACACCATGGTGTCAAGAAAGTTAAGAGTGGGAGTTAAGAGTAGTTATTTCTTTGAGAGAAGTAGATATGGTCAATCGTAAGGCCCCACATCACAGTGTTTTTGACCATGGAATAGAATGTATGAAGGGACTCATGACTGTGCCATATAAATGGTGGGAACACTGAAGAAAATGAAAAATTCAAGGTTTTGTGTCATAGTGCCTCTTGTCATGTATCATCTAGGTTTTTTTTAGTCTGCTAATAGTTTTTTTTAGGTGGATTGTGAGTTGAAACTGTCCATGATTAATTTGGATTTCATGGTGCATAATAACCCTAATTATGATAGGGGAAATTGGAACAATACCGGCGATTTAGAGAATCAATCCTAACCATTGGATTGATATCAAAGGTGAAAGTATGTTTTTTCACAATTTAGAGACATATAAACATACAAAAACACTCTTAAGAAGAAGAAGAAAAGAGTAGTGACCCATAGGTTTGGTTCCATATCTCATCTAGAAGGTTTAAGGTTGAAGAAAGTGCTCTTCCAGGAGTCTCATCCCCATTAGAAATCTACATTTCTTTATTGAAGAGAAACTCCATTGTTGGTGTATGTTCATATCATACTTATATGTGAAAAAGGAGTATTTAAATGATAGAGTAGTGAGTTCATCATTGAAGGAGAGCAGTTATTTCTCCAACTATTAATGATAGTGAACCAGGAGGGTCAGTGGGACCGTAAAAAATTTGTATCTATAAAGTAGTGAGCTTTTAGTGAATTTGGTGCATAAGAACATTTTCGTGCATTCTCCTTGGATGTAGACCAATGTGGATGAACCAAGTGAAATCTCTTGCATTGTTTACCACTTTCATCATTCATTGAGGATAAAGGTTGAGAGAAATCAAATTGTTCCTCAAGGTGAGAGAACAAGATCCTCATCTAAGAAAGAATTTCCTATACCCTGATTTACCCCCCTCTTAGGATGTTGTCATCTATAGGATTCTAACAGAGTGTATGGGAAGACACCCATGTAAGGGGACATGGTTGTGTAGTAGTTCACATCCTAACCTCGAGTGTACATAGGCACGAACATGGCTAGATACATTGGTACGACTGGTATACACAATCACTGGTTGAGGTACATGGGCACAATTCAGAAGGTCACGGGCATAACTCGATTGGATAAGAAATGTTGTGTGCTACATATACACATCGTGTATATTTACATGGCTAGAAAAGTCATGTGCAGATGAGGACATGCCTAGGTGTCCAAGTGAGGTCACACGTCGTGTGACATTATGAGCATGTCATGTACTTCCCTTATACATGTCAAGTACCAAAAGTGGACATGGCTAGGGTTTGTCCTTGTAAGAAATATCGTGTAACCTAGGAGGACACATTGTGTACTCCCCTCAAAGTCTTCATCATCGTGTATCTCCTTTAAAACTCATATTGGGGTCCGTGAGTAGCTTATTCTCAGTGATTTTCTGTGTAAAACACAATGGTGGCCTTCATTTTTTCATTAGAGATATGATGTGAGGTGATGTTAAAAGGATTTTTCTTCCAGTGACACTTATTTGATGGCAACAATCAAGTATTATCATCAGAGTGTTACTGGGGTTGACAACTCTCATGTTTCGTCAAGGCATGGTTCCCCTATACTCTTTAGGCAGGGTTGGAAACCCCCCTTAATACATAGGATGTGGGTCCTTTATCTATGGAGTGGAACCCCCTATATTTATGCTTCAATGAGGAGTGGTATCTCCATTGAAGATTTCACCCCCTCAGCTATAGAGCATAGTGACAAGGTATAATCCCTCCATCAGATTCTTGTGAGGTTACGTGAGATTCATGGATAGGAGATAAACCCCCCTTGGTTGTAGTGGATAGTGACGAAGTGAGGGACCTCCACTCTGTATCATTTATGGTCACACAAGTTGTTTGACATTAATAATGGGACCTTTAGAGTCACGGGCCAACTCTCCATTCTTAGTTGGGCTGTGAAGATGGTGATCCCCTTTCTCTCTCATTTAATTTTCTTTTTGTACATATCTATTGGGTTTCTCTTTACCCTCTTACTTTTGGGGTTGAACTGGCAATTGTTTTTCTATTTCTACTTTTTTGTTTTTTGGGGTTCCTACTGGGTATGTATATACTCACCCCTACATAGAATTTTCTTGCACGTGTTTTGTCTTGTGCAGACAACAAGAATACCAGAGGTGGTGGACCTTGTAACGTTCCCTCGACCTGATGATCCCTCAAGTGACCGTGTTGAGTTGGCTACATGACCTAAAGTGTGCCTACCCGTACATCAGAGGCTACCGACTAACAATGAATATGTATATCATAGAGTAGGGAGACTATACCCTCTAGTATAGAGTTATAAAAATAGTATAAATAATAATTAGAGTAGAGGAAAAAAGAAAAAAACAATATAAATGATCAAAAGATACAATAACAAAATGAGGAGACAAATTAAATAATCTAAATAATAATAATAATTCATGTAATGATAGGATGAAATGTAACTAAATGAAATGATGAAATTCAACCAAATAAATGACTAGGAAAATCAAATAAAGATTCCAAGACCCCAGTCTCGAACCCTATGTTGGTCCCATCTCCAAGCTCCAACCCATCCAGAAAATCAATAATCAACAACAGGGTCCCTCGCCCTTGTCTAAACCTTCATCCCTGAAATTTTTTCGAGTACCATACAATGGCTCATCCAGGGTGTGAGTATAACTTAGTAGGTCGAAACCATTGTGTCTAAAAAAATATAGTCTAATATAAATAGTGCATGAAATAAAGTGATAAATTGGGTATTAATTTAATCAATCAATACTATACATGAAATAAATACACTGACCCTTGAGCTTCGGGTTGACACCCAAGGTTAGCACCAACCGGCTTTGACATCAAGGCCGATATCTCTGAGCATATAACGTAACCATGCCAAGCATTGCTACAACCCTCCCAGGGTATGGTCATAAGGCATCATTGGAGAACTGGGTAGAGACCTATAAGCATTACAATAAGATTGGGTAGAGCCCTATAATCATTACAACATAGTTGGTCCAAGACCTATAATCACTACAACATTTGGGCCAAGCCCTATAAGCATTGCAGCATCACACAAGTCATTACAATACATTTTGTTTAATTCATTAAATTACCATTTATCTATCCATTTACATTCTATAAGGTCAAAATCCAAATTTTCATCATAATTACATCAATTCTAATTGTAATTATTTTCCAAACCCCCATGGTCATTAAATTAACCAACTTTTAGTCCATGTGATCTCATATTAAGCATCCACACTAATTCGCATGTTATGCCAACCCACATTATTAAGCCAACTAACAATGAATTCCAACACATCATTGGGCATAAAGTTCAATCTAACCATAGTCTCAAGCAAGGTCAAAGGATAACACACCTATCGGGAGGTTGCATGTCATGGTCTCAACACCAAAAGGCCCAATGAGATCTAATAGGAATTCTATACATGTGTAAATCATCATACAAAGGTTAATTCGATTGTTTAGGTTGATTGCATGGTGTGTCAGTGTAATCACACATATTTTACATACTAAAATGTATTTAATCATACAAAAGGGATAAGTTATAGACCACCCACCTCAAAAAAATAAGACACAAGAAAACTCCCAACATTCAAGATAGCACTTGGATTTCCCTTTGAAGATGATAAGAAATCATATCAACAAGGGATCTTCAATGGAAATCAAATAACGAGAAGAGGAAGATACACTAGAAGGATTACCTTTAAACTCTAGGCCAGAAAACCAAAACTAGAAATCTTGGATCACCGTGAATTGATCCCTAGAAGGTGGGTTTTGAATCCAATGGAATAGAGGTCCAAAAGCCTCTAAAAATATTTCTAGGGCACCTAGGGGTCAAGAGGAAATAGTTGGATAAAAACAAGTATGGATGGATCAAGGGTATTTTTAGATAGGTTGTTAAAAATAGGACCATGATACAACCCATTGGACCACACTGTAGAACCGCCTGACACAGGGTGTGCTACAACGCAACCCAAGGGACCAGGTCACAGCCTCTCTTAGTCAAACTGCATTTGAGATCCATAACAACTATGATGTCTTAGATACTATAAACCTAGGTATATACTAATGCATAGCCTAAGACACCATGTTTTATCACCCCAAATCCCCAAGGGATGGCTACTCTATAGCCAACATCCACACCGTAACTATGCCTAAAATGGCAGTGGCTCAGATTTCATCCTCCCATGACCCTACAATGCAACCTATACCACCACACCATAGTGATCAACTTCCAATTAAGGGCCTACACCATGACAAAAATCCATGAATAAGTTCTTCCATATTTGGAAATAGCCATGAAAAACTTCTCCTATGGCCCTATACCACAACCTAGAGCTCTACACCGCAGTGACCCACACTACGATGCATCTTGGAGCTCCACACTATTGTCTGCCTTGTATCTGAGAAATAACTCAACTCCCCTCCTGATTTATTACTTCGATCAACTAACCCCAAACCAGAATCAACAACAAGATTCTAACAAAAAATAAGAGGCTTAAAGAGGTTTATAAAAACTTAAGAAGAATGGGATGCACCTGAAAAAAGATGGGATCTTACAACCTCCCCACCATATAATTGCTCATCCCCGAGCTGCTCCATGCATCATTTTAGGGTATCTATAAACAAGTCTAGATACTGTGTCTGCAAATATAACTCCATCTCCTAATTATTCTCTTGCACAAATCCATTCTTCCACTGCACTCACAATAGAGGTACAGTCTTTCCCTGGAGATTCTTCTCATTATAGTCCAAAATATGAATCATATTCTCCTCAAAGGACGCATTAACATCCATATTGATGTCATTAGTGTCCATCATGTGAGAATGGTCAGGATAATATCTATAAATCTGAGACATGTGAAATACATTGTGCATGGAACTATAACACTATGGAAGAGATAAATAGTATGCCACTAGACCAACCCTTTCTACAATCTCAAACTACCCAAAAAACCTAGGTGTTAACTTACCCTGTTTCCTTATATGATGTTTACCTAGCCTAGGTGACACCCAAAGGAAAACATGATGAGAAACCTCAAACTCCATAGGTTATATATGATGGTCAACGTACAACTTTTTTAGGCTCTACATGATCACTAACCACTTTTTGATCAAATGAACTTGTTCGGATGTCTCCTGCACAAGAATAGGTCAAATGAGCACCAAATATCCTGTCTCCAACTAGAAAAGAGGTGAATGAAAAGGTATTTTATAAAAATCCTCAAAACGATCCATTTAGATTAATTCCTAGAAGTTGTTATTATAAGAAATTCCACGAGTGCTATATGTTTCTCCCATAAAACACCAAAATCCATGACACAAGCTCGCAATATATCCTCAATAATATGAATAATCCTCTCATATTATCCATCAGTATAAGGATAATAGGATGTAATTATAAGAACCTGTGATCTCATAGCCTTCTAGAGACCCCTCCAAAACCAATATGTGAAACAATGATCTCAGCTAGAAACGATCTTCCTCAGTACACCGTGCAATCAAACTATCTTTCACACATAGAGACTACATAGATCATCAATGGTCAAAGTATCCTTGATAGGAAATAAGTGGGATAACTTTTTCAATAGATCCATGATCACCCATACAACATCATTTTTGCAGGGTTTCCTAGGTAATCCTATCACAAAGTCCATAATGGCGTCATCCCACTTCCATTTTAGAATGGTTAGGGGCCATAACAACTAAATAGGATTTTGATTATTAGACTTGGATTTTTGGTAGGTAAAAAATCTCACAATGAATCCCATTTTCTCCTCTTTCATACCTAGACACCAATATTTCCTATAAAGATCACAATACAACTTTATCAGACCTGGATGCACCGCCCATTTAGAAGCATGAAACTCCCTTATCAACTTCTTATGAAAACCCATAGAAACCCATATTAAACCTTGGAAAAGAAGAACTTTTCTACTACCAAGATACTATCATGATGGTGTCTCCCCACCATAAAAGTTTTCCCTTAGAGCTAAGCCCTCCGGATTAGATAACTACTTTGTCTTGATCTGATCATGAAGCACGGGTATAACCCATGTTAAAGTCAGATATACCCATCCCCGGGACTCCTGAACATCGAGATGAATGTCTATAAAGAGATCCATCAGCTTCCACTCACTGCAAGACTTTAGCACCACCTATTTTTTGTGTCTTTTGACTTGAAGCATTGACAACGATATTGCCTTTTCTTGGTGTGTAAAACAAATTAAGTTTAAATACTACAAATACTTGACCCACCTCCTATATCAAAGGTTATGGTCTCACTATAAAAGATGTATTTGAGGCTCTTGTGGTTCGTGTACACCACAAACCTCTCACTCAACAGATAGTGTCTCTAACGTCTTAGGGTGTGTACTACCGTAGCTAACTCCAGATTGTGAGTAGGGTAATTCCTCTCAAGCGGTCTCATATATCTAGATCCATAAGTAATGACTCGATCTTCTTGCATCAAAACTACTCTAAGTCCAACTCTAGATGTGTCAAAGTACACAGTATACTCCTTTACCAACATAGGCAAAGTGAGGATCAGTGTTGAGGTCGGTCTGCTCTTCATCTCCTTTAAAGATCTCTCATAAGCATCTGACCAAACAAAACTCACACCATTATTTGTCATTATGGACATTGGTACTAACAAATAGTAGAAGATCTAGATAAAATGTCGATAGTAACCTGCTAAACCTAGAAATATCTGAATCTTGAAGTAATTCATGGGTCGATCCCAAGATACAATGGTTATAACTTCATGCAGGTCCACTACCACTCTAGCCTCTGAGATGACATGACCCAAGAAGTGCACTCGATCAATCTAGAAGTTGCACTTTGATAGCTTGGTGTAAAGAAGATGTTATCACTATATACTCAAGATGATGTCAATATGTTGGGAATGATCATCTGTTGAGTGGGAGTACACTAAGATGTCATCAAAACAACTACCACAAGTTTATCCAACAATGGATGGAAGATTCAATTCATCAAGGCCATGAATTTTGCTGATGTTTTTTTTAGATAGAATGACATCACCATGAACTTATAAAATCTATACATGCTCCTAAAAGTAGTATGAAGTATGTCAGGTAGTCTCACTCTCAACTGATGATACTCTAACCTCAAGTGAATCTTGGAGAAAATCTTGGCACCTATCAGCTGATTGAATAGAAAATTGATGCATGAAAGAGTATACTGATTCTTAACTGTCGCCTAGTTCAATCTATGATAATACACACATAAGCACAAAGTCCCATCAACCTTATTGGAGAAAATCACAGGATAAATCCATGGATAAGTACTAGGACATATGAATCCTTTGACTTGCAGGTCTTCCAACTAAACTTTCAACTCACAAAGCTTTGTTGCTACCATTCTATAAGGCATAATGGAAACCGTTTCAACTCCCAACACCAACTCAATCGTGAACTCAACCTTCCACTCAGGTGGTAAGCTAAAGAATTATTTAGTAAAGACAACTTGGAAATAGTTCGTAACTAGAGGAAAATAATCTTGATGAAATACACCATCATCCAAAGCAATCCTTTCTATCTAAACCATGATACAATTTAACTTGCACTGAATTAGTCCTACATTACCAGCCTAAAAATCCCATTCAACCTGGGGAGAATAACTCCCCCCTCTAGAGATAGAAAGGTAACCCACCTCTGTTAACATTTTATATGATCCTGGTACAATAATAGTCAATCCATACCAAGAATCAAATCGAAGCCTATCATTTCCAGCACATACAACTCCCAAAGAAAACGAAAACCACTAATTTATAAAGAACATGCCTTTCAATGCTTGATATACTCTAACCACAATCTAAACAGTATATCGATGATCATAACATTGTTCTATCACTTAAAAACCAAACCCAAACCATTTTCAGGATGATAAGTTGAAAATTAATGTGATACTCTAGTATCAAACAAAATTCATGCAACTGTATATGATACAAGAATCATACCTTTGATAGTAGAAGGTATTGTATCCAAACTAATCAAATTAGATTGCATAGCATGCAGTAAACTCTCCCCTCTACTCTAGGATCCAGTATGACTTCCCTATGTTGTTTCCTTTGAAAGGTATCACCACTACTATATTGGGGTACCACATCCCCTAACTCGGAATGAATTTCTAGTAAAACTCTAGATACCAGTCTGTTAAGGGGTAGTTGGGTCCTTCATTGACTTAGGTGCCTATCATGGTCCTCTGTCATTGCTTTGTTGTAGTAGGCCTCTACAAAACCTTTGAAGATGACCCAAATTGATGCAATCCTGACACTCCACAACAGGATAAGGACACCGAGGGAACTTGTGGACAACCTTGACACATTGAAAGCACTGTAACAGATCATGTTTCTAAGATGATTGTCCAATGCCCTGGATGCTCTTCCCACTATTAACTTGACGGTAACTATCATAGTGGTGCTTCCTACTACTAGATGAAGAGCTCCCAAATTTCCCTACTAAAACTATTTGGCCCCTACTCAAGGCCTCTTTCAAAATCCCTTCCCTTATGAAATCCTGATTCATTACGTATTCAAAATTTCTCAGATAAAATACATTCACCTGTGACCTTACCTCATAACGATACCTATCCTAAAAACGCCTTGCTCTGGTGACCTCATCAATTACCAAGGATAGAGAAAAGAATTTTAGGTCTATAAAGCATCTAGAATAGTCCATTATTGATATACCCTCATGTTTCAGGTGCATAAACTCATGATCCTTTTCATCCTTTAAGTTATCTAGTTAAAATTAGCTTAGAAACATTACCTTAAAATCCTTCCACGATATCTCCTCCTACTGCCTAGCTTGCTTCAGGATGTCCCAATAATACTTGGTTGGTCCTCAAAGCATATAATTATCAAGATTCGTCCTCCTATCTATGGGTGTCATGAGGTTCTTGAAGATTTTTTGGACAAACTCAATCCAGAACTCAGCTACCTGGGGGCATCCCTCTCTAGTGAACATAGATGGATGTTGTAGCTAGAACTCTCTATTCATCTCAAACATCATTAGTGTGGTGCAAACAGTACCCCTCTTCATGGATTACATGACCATTCAAAAGATATCATGAAGATGATCTTACATCATATTCTTTGGAGTTGTGAGATGTTCTAGCTCCACTACATTAGGATTATTCTAATTACCACTCTCCCGACGATCAACTCAAAGATGACGCAAAATCATTTTCATAAAAAAAATACCAATGCACTCCTTAGAACACAATAACTCAACAAGATCAACCTCAACAGGTGATAACAATAAAGAACCACTAGCTTAAGGATCCTCTACACTAGGATTAACAAGTGAATTGGCATAACATAATAGTTCCTTTCGATTTGTTTAATATATATACTAATGGATTTCATTTCACAGTTCTTATGGGAAATTATGTCACACACGGTAAATATGTCTCTATCATGAATAATTCATGTCAACATATATCCCTATGTTCCTATCATGATGCATGCATAATCTTGTGTCATATCTATCCATGAGTAAAAATATTAATAACTAATAATATCACACATCAAGTGAATCACCCAAAGTGAAATAATATCAAAACTATAATAAGAAAACAACATAAACAAAAATTCCATCCCCAAGCACTTGGATTTACCCCATACATGGGTTAGCTACTCCCATGCACAAGATCATTACCAAGTCCCAACATGTCATAGTCTCCTTTCTACCTTTCCCAAATAGTAAAGCAACAGAAAAGAAAACTTGTTTCTCTGATAACACTTTGTAACATCCCCCGGCCTGATGCTTCCTAAAGTGACCATGTGAGGTTGGATACATGACCTCAGGCACACCTTCTCATATTCTAGAGGCTTTTGACTAGCAAAGAGATCATATATCATAGAGTGGGGAGATTATAACCTCTGGTATGGAGTTATAACAACTACAAAAATAATAATCATAGTAGTGAAAAAACAACAGAACAAGATAAATGATCAACATATATAATAGAAAAATGAAGAGATGAATCAAATAATCAATATAATGGTAGGATAAATGTAACTAAATGACACGCTGAAATCCAAAAAAATAAATTACTAAGCAACTCAAATAAAGACTCCAAGATCTTAGTCTCGAACCCCATGCCAGTCCCATCTCTATGCTCCAACCCATCAAGTAAATCAACAATCAACAATAGGGTCTCTTACCATTTTCCAAACCAGCATCCATGAAATTTTTCTAATTACCATATGGTGGCCCATCCAAGGTGTGAGTACAACTCATTAGATTGATACCACTGTGTCTAAATAAATCTAGTTCAAGAAAAATAATGCATACAATATGTCAATAAACATGGTATTTATTTAATCAATTAACACTGCACATGAAATAAATCCACTTACCCTTGAGCTCTGGGTTAACACCCAGGGTCAGCACCAACTTGCTTCATCACCAATCTAGATATCTCTAATCATGTTGTGGAACCATTCCATCCATTTCCACGACCCTCCCATGGTATAGATATAAATCATCACAGGAGAACCAGGCATAGCACTATAAGCATTACAGTGGAACTAGGAAGAGTCCTATAAGCATTATAGTTCATTGGTCTAAGCCCTATAAGCATTAAAACATTTGGGCCAATCCATTTAAGAATTACAATATATAGGTCAATCTCTATAAGCATTACAACATCTAAGAAAAGACCTATAAGAATTACAACATTCAAGCCAAGCCCTACAAGCATTACGACATCACACAAGTCATTACAATCCATTTTGTTCAATTCATTAAACTACCATGTATCTTTATATTTACAGTCTGTAAGGTTAGAATTCAAATTATCATCATAATTACATCAATTCCCATTCAAACTATCTTTCAAACCCCCATGGTAATTAACATGTAAATTGACCAACTTTCAATCTGTGTGATCTCATACCAAGCATCTACACCAATTTACAAGTCACACCAAACCACATTATTAATCCAAATAACAACCAATTTTGACACATCATTGGGTGTAAAGTTCAATTTAACCATAGTCTCAAGCAAGGTTAAAGGCCAACACACCTATCGGGTTGTCACATATCTCGATCTCAACAAAAAAACAAATGGGATTCGATGGGAAGTTTATACATGAATAACTCATAAAACAAAGGTTAATTCAATTGTTTAGGTTATGTGTATGGTGTGTTAGTTAAATCACACTTATTTCACATACCAGAATGTATTTAATAATACAAAAGGGATAAGTTCTAGACCATCCACCTCAAATGAAGAAGATTTACGCAAACTCTCGATGTCCAAGATAACACTTGGTTCTTTCTCCCTTCCCTTTTATAATGAAAATAAATCCAATCAACAACGGTTCCTCAAGGGAAGACCAAAGAACAAGAAAAAGAAGATGCACCAGAGGCTTACCTTCAAACTCTAGGTTGGAACACCAATATTGGAAAGCTTGAATAACTATGGATTGATCCCTAAAATTTAGGGTTTGAATCCAATGTAAAGGAGTTCCAAAAATCTTTGAAGAGATATCTAAGGTTCCTGGAGGTCAAGAGAAAAAAGTTGGATCAAAATGAGTTCAAAGGGCTTAGGGGTATTTATAGAAAGGCTATTAAAAAGAGGACCACAACACAACCCACTAGAACATGATGCAAAATATCCTGACATAGGGTCCTCTGTGATTCAACCCTAGGGACCATGTCACAACCTCCCTTGGTCAAACCACATCTGAGATCTCTGATAGTTTCTACGTTGTAGGTCCTATAAACCCGTTGATATACTATGGAATAGACTAATCACTATGCCGCAACACCCCAAATCCTTGAGGGATGGCTATGCCACATCCACCTACCATGTCATAGCTATGCCTAAAATGGAAGTAACTTGGATTTTCTCCTCCAAAGACCTTACGCCTCAACCTCTACCATCATGGTGCAACGCTCCATTACCAAGATAGGGCATGCTTCATAGTAAAACTCCACAACACAATTATGCCATATTGGGTAGTATCCTTAAAAAACTTCTCCTAGGGCCCTACACTATAGCCCAGATCTTTATGCTACAACTACTCACACTATGACACAACTTAGTGATCCACACCGCAGTCTTCCCTACAACTGAGAAAACAATTCAACTTTTATCTCGCTTCCTTCCTTATATCAACTACCCCCAACCAAGAATCAACAATAAGGTTCTAACAAAAAACAAGAGTCTCAAATAGGTTTACAAAAACTTAATAAGAAAGGTACACACCTAAAAAATGATAGTATCATACAACCTAGCTTCAATGGTGCTTAGCTACTCTTGGCTTTGATCATGTTTGGTGGTTAGCTTTGGAGATCGTGAGTGGTAATCTCTTTAGACTTTTCCCCTTCCAGTTATTGTCAGGTTGAGACCTCTTTCTAGGTTGAACATGTATTTTTCCCCTTTATACTTTTGTACTACATTGTTGTACTCAGATTCTTTCCTAAATTTTGTTGCATGCATAATTATACTCTAGATGTTTAACCTTTTTATTATATCTATGCATAGATGCATAAAGATGGTTGTGTGTGCGTGTGTATAGATACTTAGACTAAGGCCTCCCATATCCATTATTTCTTACTCAGAGCTTGTCTCTATCTCATGACCTATTGTATCTAGACTTTGGGTGTCTCTCTTGGATTACTGTTGGCCAAATGGGGGGCCCGGTGGGTCGAGTTGTGACATTGCTTTTTTCTTCTTCCCATTTTTAGAGGTATAGATTCTCCAACACAACATCTATCATCCATCATTTTATAAGGTGATTAGTTAAAATTTATTTTTCTTCTTGAATTGGGATTCAAAATCCCTCAGCTTTATGATCCTCACAGAATTTCCCATGATTTTTTTTCACCCAGACACACCATGGAACTTTGGCTCAGCCAAGGTTGTCAGAATCAAGATCCTATCACAGAATCATAACATAGGGGTGAGACCAAAACTCTTAGGATTAGATCAGGATCATAAGAGTATACTTAATATTTTTATTCTATTTTATACATTTATATGACATATAAAAATAATAAAACATATTAAAATATTATTCTATAATCAAATATTATCTTAAATTAATAATAATTCACACAATACTTACTCAACAAAAAGGTCCAAAAACAAATGATACAAAAACAGACCTGAAAAAAAAGACAAAAAAAGAGAAAACATTAAAAAAAAGAATAAACAGAACCAAAATAGAGAGGTCTTGTGGCCTCAGTAAGAAATATGGGGAATGGAATGACAAAAAAAACAAAACAAATAAAAATAGATAAAATAATACACTGGGGGAATCGATGAGGAAGAGATTCATGTGTGGAGAGGTCATCTTCTTCCTAGTGGGCACACCTGTTTTCAATGTCATATTTTCCCTCAATAGGAAAATTTCATCCATTCCTTAGTAGAGGCATAAAGTACTGGATCTTTTGTTTCAACCCAGATTACATAACCTACCACATAGTTAATTTCTATCCATGTATGCACTAGGTACTATAGGTTGTCAATGATACTCTGGTACTAAGTGGCATCGACCAACGAGTGGGTGCTAGACTTTCTCATCTTTAAGTGGACCTCAATCAACACTTGATAGGGGTTGCACTCCTCCATGCCTCTCTTCTCCAATAGCTTAGTTGCATAGGAAAATTAACACATGGAAATTCTACTTGACCCTTAGTTCACTTGATGTCGAGGTAGTAGGAGAGAAATACCAAGTCACTCATCTAAAAGAGATTCTTCATCTCATCCTTGAACATGATGATGCTGGTGATGTCAGTGCCAGTGATGATCAATTCATCTATGTACACCCCAATGATCAGATGAGATATTTCATTTCCATGAGTGTACACATCATGCTCAGAGCCAATCTTGTGAAACCCAAGTGTCAAAAGGCTAGAATCGAGCTTGGCGTTCCATGCTCTTGGTGCTTAGCGGAGGCCATAGAGTGCTTTCTGGAGTCATAGAACCTTGTGATCATGGTTTTTAGTGATGAATCTAGGAGGTTTCTCAACGTATGCCTCATGTTGGAGGTCTCCATTCAAGAATTCTGATTTGAAATCCATGTGATGGAACTCCCATCATTCTTGCGCCGCCACCGTGGCAAGGATCCGCACTGATTCTATGCATGCAATAGGTTCAAAGAACTCCTAGAAGTCAATCCCTTGTTTTTGGATGTATCACTTTATAACAAGACTCACATTATTCTTTGTTACTGCACCATGCTCGTCATGATTCACCTTGAATACCCACTTGATCCCAATTGGATGATGGCTAATGGGGAGATTGAAAAGCTCCCATGTGTTGTTGTACTCAATCAACTTCATCTCCTTGAGCATTTCCTTACTCTAACACTAGTGTTATTTTACTTCACCAAAAGATGTTTTCTCATCAATCGTAGTGAATTGTTTCTTACCAAGGTCAAGCTCGAGTAGTGCAAATCCAGGCGGTGTTGTGGCCCCGATGATGTTGTCAATGGTGCAGAACTGAAGCGGGGAGTTATCATTATTGATGTCTAGTGCTCTTGACATATTGGATGGAAGCAAGGTAAAATCTATTGTGTCTGATGGTACATGCATCACCTTGACCACGCCTGGTGTTGCAGCGTCTGTAGAACATGTGCTAGTGGGTGTGGGTGATGATATATGGTCTCTAACAATGTCGTCAGTCTCCATCGTCCCTGGTATACATGTCATTGTGTGTTTGACAGTGAATGAATACTCACTACTCAACCCACCTTGTTCATCATGAGCACGCCATTCCCACTATTACACCTCATCAAAGATGACGTCATGTGTTACGTGCACATGCTTTCTGATGGGATCATACACATAGTATGCCTTGGATCTAAACTCATACCCAATGATGATCATTAGCATACTCTGGTCATCTAGCTTCTTCGGGTGAGCCTTCACATTCTTGACATGTGTAATGCAGCCAAAGGTGAAAAGAAAGTGCACCACCAATCATTTTCCATTCTAGGCCTCATACGACATCATCTTTTCAGGGCTTTATATTGGTGCTCGGTTGAGGATGAAGACAATAATGGAGACGACCACACCCCAAAACATCTAAGGAAGGCCCTTTTCCTTTAACATGCTTCGAGCCATAGCAACCAATATCTGGTTTTATCATTCAATGACTCCATTCTACTATGGTGAATAGGGGTCATGAGTTGTCATTGTATGCCATTCTTAGCACAGTATTCACCTAATTCCACTGAAGTGAACTCGCCACCAAGATTCGTGAAAAGGACCTTCAACTTACGCCCTATCTCCACCTCCACCATATCCTGAAAGCATTTGATTACCACCAGATCCTAGTCCTTGATTGAAAGTGGATTGAGCCACATGTATCAAATCATATCATCTATGAGCAGTAGAAAGTAGCAGTTCCCTCTTGGAATTTTCGACATGATCGGACTGTAAAGGTCATTGTGAATAGGGTTGAGGACTTGCTTTGCACGATGCTTTGCTTGTTCATGGAAATACACTCATTCCTACTTTCCAAAAAGATAGTTTTCATAGACTTGATCCACCTGATCAATCCGTGTAATCCCTCACACCATATTGCATTGAGAAAGATTATGCAGTGCCTGGAAATTCATGTGGTCATACCTCACATGCCAGCGACATGCCTTCTCTGATCCCCTTGAAAACAAGCATACTGGTTGTGCAATGTCGAGTCTGAGCTTGTACATCCGTCTAGGGAATCACTTCACCTTGGCCAGTAGTCGCCGCTACTGGTCGTGGATCCTTAGGATTCCCTCTTCGATCAGTATTTGGAAACTTTTCTCGTCAAGTTGTCAAATAATAATTATGTTGGTGGTGATCATCGAGATGAAATACACCCTCATGAGCATGCGATGCTCACCAGTTTTGTAGGCCAACAAGATGGTCCCACACCCCTTGATGTTGACAACAAATCCATCTCCAAACTTCACGGTGTTGTGAATCCCATAGTCAAACTCAGAGAAGACTGTGCAGGACCCAGCCGTGTGGTTTGCGACATCAATTTTGAGGTACCAGAAGTCATCATCGCATGCCTCCTCCCGATCCAATTGTGCGAAGACATTCACCTCAACTAGTCATATAGGGTTTCATCGTGGTTATAGAATATTGGGGGTGGTGTATTGCGATGGTGGGGAATCGAGCACCATAGTGAACAACCTTTCCATAAGAAGCGCAGGTTCATCATCATCACCTTGGGTTAGAAGGGCCTTAGCCCTTTTCGGCCTGTTGTGGAAATATTTGGTCTAATGGCCCATTTTTCTAAAGTTGAAGCATTTTTCCCTTGAGACTTCACAGTCGTTGTCGTATCAAGCCATCCTTACCACTTTCGTTGTTTCCACCGTCAATATTTTTCCATTGTGGTTGGCGATGCTGGTTACCAGACTTGGAATCATTGAAGGATGCCTTTCTTGTTTCCCACTCCTTCATCCATATAGTCCACTCCTCCTCGATGAGGAGAAGCTTCCCTCCCGTATTGGCGGTGGGTTCCGTCTCAAAACAGTCCTCTGACACTTTGAGTCTCCATGTTACCTCCTCCACAGAGAGCGTCGATATACCAAGAAGCGTCTCAATTAAAAGAGAGATTTGGGAGAACCTGAAGGGGACGATTCACATTTACTTCATAGCGACCGTGGTATGCCAAGAAATCTGGTCGGCTCGACAATTAGTAGAATTTCTCTGCTAAGACCTTAGTTCGTCGGTGCTCAAAGTGGAAAACAAGTCCACCATTACCTTAATAAAGAACCCTATCTTCCATGACCAGAACATAAACATCAACACTCGATTCAATTTCATTCGAGAGTGAATTGATGGAGGAAAAATCATTCCCGAGCACACTCTCACTAAGGATCATCTTGCAAATATTCCCACAAAGTCACTTGGGCATGCCTATCGGTAGCAATTCATTTGAAGGACGATGTTCACCCCCTTTTTTTTCAAGGTAGGTGGAAATGGATAGTGTGTGGTGGGTGGCTAACAACACTAACTGATCTAGTGGAGAAGAGAAACATGGGTGAGGTTTGCCTATAAAAAGCAAAATCCTCCACCCATTTCAACATCTCATTGGATTCTATCTTTTGATCACCCCTTGTGTGATATTTTATGAGGTGATTTCCCCACTTATTCAAGAGAGATATCATGAGGGTTTTCTCATTATAATAGTGGGGGAGTGTGCACCCACTTTTACCCATAATGATCCTTCTATTTTCTCATGGGTTTTTACCCCTTTCATTTTGGGGATTTTTCAACATTACACCTGGTGTCCATTTATTTCCATATTTTGAACTTGGTTTTATCTTGTAATTATTGTTGCATCATGGGCCAATCATTTTCAGTCCCAATAAGTGGTATCAAATCAAGGTTATGTCCCAGAGTTGTTCACTTTTTTGGGTATTAATAAATTTCATTATTTTGAGTATGCTTTGTGATTGTGACTTTGGTTGATCGATCACATTGGGAAAAAATTTATTGAGATTATTAAATACACCACTATGAAATAGTGGAGGTTCTAGAATGAAGGTATGTCTAGATGGTGGATAAATTTGATATCAAAAAATTCAATGGAATAATTTTTCATTGTGGAAAATAAAGATGCATGCAATGTTGTGGAAGGATAATTCCAGACTTGCAATTGGCGAAAGACTGATGGATGTGAAAATAGAGCATGGTTCTAGTGGGAGCTAGAATTATGAACTGGTTGAAAATGTGGTTAGTACTTCTAGAAATGGATATATTCTAGTCAGTGAAGCGATGACAACTGCTGGAAGTAGGAAGCATCACAACGATGCATGGATAATAAACTTAGGAGCAACATGGCACATGATGTCTCGCTAGGAATGGTTTGATTAGTATGAAATCATCCCAGAAGGACTTGTGTACATGGGGAACGATCACACCCTAAAGATAGTTGGAGTCGGTAACATCAAATTGAAGATGCATGATGTTATTGTTCGGACCATGCAAGAAGTATGCCATATGAAGGGATTGAAGAAGAACATATTGTATTTGGAACAATTTGACGATATTAGATGAAAGAATAACACCGATAATGGAGTGATGAGAATTGTGAAGTTGTGGTAATGAAGACAGAGAAGATGTCAAAGAACTGGTATGTGCTTTTGGGTGAAACATACAAGGAGGTGGAGATAGTTGTCCCATAAACCACCTCGACTGAAGTGTCAACAAAATTATGGCATCGAAATCTTGGTTATATGTTAGAACAAGGCTGAAGATTCTCATAGATCAGAAGTTTCTACATGGAATTACAAAGGTATCCTTACCATTTTGCGAGCATTGTATTTTGAGCAAGTAACACAGGTTTAAGTTTGGGACGTCACCAGTAAGAAGTAAGATGATCTTAGAATTGATCTATTCTGACATTTGGAAAGCATCGGTTATATCCCTAGGAGAATCAAGGTACTTTGTATCCTTCATTGATGATTATTATAGGAGATTTTGGGTTTACCCAATCAAGAGGAAGGTAGATGTTTTTGAATCCTTTAAAACATTCAAAGTGCAGAAGGAGCTTGAATCTGGAAAGAAAATCAAGTGTTTGAGGACTGGAAATGGTGGAGAATATAAAAGTGATTTTGATACTTTTTATCAATAAGAATACATCAAGTGACAGTTCACAGTGGAGTACACTCCTCAATAGAATGTAGTGGTAGAGCAGATGAATAGAACCATGTTGGATAGAATGAGAACAATGTTAAAGACTATAGGAATTGCTAAAAAAAATTGGGCAGAAGCAGTGAATATCATCTATTATGTGATCAACTGGTCTCCTTTGCTGAAAATTGATCTGAAGATACCGACAAATATGTGGATTGGTAAACTTGCTGAATATTCTTGGTTATATACTTTTGGAAGTCTTGTATATGAATTGTTTAATGACTATGAAATATCAAAGTTGGATTTGAGATCTATGAAATGTATCTTATTGGGGTATGTTGATGGTGTGAAGGGGTATCATTTATGGGACCCCACTGCCCACAAACTTATCACCAGTAGAGATGTCATTTTTGCAGAAGACAAGGTGCAAATGATAATTAATGGATACATGGAGAAAGAGAATACAGAAACTACAATAGTCGAAGTGGAGGACAAATCCAAGGAAGAACCACTTTCTTATGAGGCATTACCAAAGCATTATGATCATGTTCTGATTGATTTTGGACCACGACTATCAACTCAGGAGAAAAGAGCACCGGTATAGCACTCTGATTATGTCACTGAGAGCAATATTGTGTACTGCTTATTGATTGAGGATGGAGATCCATATTATTTTGTGGAGGTGACCCAGAGTCTAAATATATCCTCATGGATGACAGCGATGTAGGAGGAAATTGAATCCCTTCATAAGAAAAAGAATTGGGATCTTGTTTCATTGCCTCATGGAAGTAAGGCTATCGACAAAAAATGGGTCTTTAAGATCAAGCGGGATAGAAAGGACCAGGTGGAAAAATATCATGCAAGATTGGTGGTCAAAGGATATAATCAGGAGGAAGGTATTGATTTTAATGAAATATTTTCTCCTATTGTTAGACTGACGACTATTCGGATAGTTTTGGCAATGTGTGCTATATACAATTTACAACTAGAGCAACTGGATGTGAAGACTTTTTTTCTCCATGGTAATCTTGATGAAGTGATTTATATACTTCGATCATAAGGTTTTATAGAAGAAGGAAACGATAACTTGGTTTGCAGGTTAAACAAATCTCTATATGGTCTCGAGCAGGCATCAGGGTGTTGGTATAAAAGATTTGATTCCTATATCATGATCCTTGGATACAACAGAATTTATTCAGATACTTGTGCATATTTCATGGGTTCAGATGGTAATGATTTCATCATTTTTCTATTGTATGTGGATGACATGTTGTTTCTAGGCCCCAAAAATGGTTAGATACATGAAATGAAGACACGTTTGGCTAGAGAGTTTGATATGAAGGACTTGGGACAAAAAAAATATTATTAAGATGCAGATTTACTGATACGAAAATAATGAGAAGATTTGGCTATCATAGAATAATTACTTATGTAAAGTCTTGAAATTATTCAACATGCAAGATGGTAATCCAATATCTACCCCACTTCCTATTAATTTCATGTTATCCTCAATGATGAGTCAAGGTAGTGAAGCATAGAGGATAGTGATGTCTCAAGTACTATATGCATTAACAGTGGGTAGTATGATGTTCGTTATGGTTTGCACTAGACCAGACATTGCACATGCAGTGGGAGTTGTTAGTCGGTATATGGAGAATTTAAGATGGGAGTTTGGAACACAGTGAAGAGGATCTTGAGATATATCAAGGAAACCTCATATGTTGCACTATGTTATGGAGGATCTAATTTCACTACTAGAGGCTATGTTGATTCAGATTTTTTAGGTGATTCTGATTAGAGGAAATCCACTAATGGTTATATGTTTACTCTTGTAGGAGGATTTGTGAGTTGGGTTTCAAAGTTACAGTCAGTTGTGGCTCTATACATGATGGAAGTGGAGCACATGGAAGCTACAGAGGCTTACAAAGAGGCAATTTAGATGAGAAAGTTATTGGATGAGCTCGAGCACAGACAGGAGTAGATTTCATTGTTTTGTGATAGTCATAGTGTCTTTCAAATTGCAAGGAATCCATATTTTCATTCTAGGACAAAGTAGATTAGGGTACAATATCACTTTATCATAAATGTGGTGGAGGAAGTGTGGACATGCAAAAAATTCACATTAAAGAAAATCTGGCAGATTTTCTGATGAAGGCGATTGTCTCTGATAAGTTCAAATGTTGTAGATCCTCGAGAGACCTCGTAGAGATGTGAGAAGCATGTTTAGTAGATAGAAAGGATATGTGGATATGTGATTGGTTCTTAATCAATCTCTAAGTGAGAGATGTGTCGACAACAATTCATTTGATAGGCGATGGTCGCCCCCTTTTTTATCAAGGGAGGTGGGTGTGGTTGGTGTGTGGTGGGTGGTCAACCCCACCAACTGATCCAATGGAGAGGATAGGTAGGGGAGAGGTTTGCCTATAAAATTCAAGACCCTCATCCCATTTTAGTATCTCATTGGAACTTAGCTTCCTATCATCCTTTGTGTGAAATTTTGTGAGGCGGTTTCCCCACTTATTCATGAGAGATATTACAAGGGTTTTATCTTTTTAATAGTGAGGGAGTGTGTACCTACTTTTACCTATAGTGATCCCTCTATTTTCTTGTGGGTTTTTACCCCTTTTATTTTGGGGTTTTTTCTATGTTACATCTAGTGTCCATTTATTTCCGCATTTTACACTTTATTTTATCTCGTAATTATTGTTTCACCATAGGCTAATAATTTTAGGTCTCAACAGCACCAAGTATCAAGAGTTTCATGCAGATATTAGCATCATTGAGATCTAGTTAACACGACAGAAATTAACGGGGTGGTTGTTGACTAATTTCAATAATGGGGATTAATTCCACCTTTATTTCCCCCCTCCTCGTTCTTCTCCCTCATTTATGGTTCAACATTATTTGACTTCATTAAGGCTCCCACATGGTTTTGATTATGCAGTAAATATGACTTGATTTTGTGTGTGTATGTAAAGTAATGAAAACCCCTTTAGAAAAGCATCCCAGTTGGTGGTACACAAAAATATCTCTTGTGTTCTACCATTTTCTTTCCTCCTTTCGAGACGTTATCTTGTGTTTCGTGGGTGTTGGTTGGTAAAACATTAACACTATATTTAGTGAGATTTTAGTAAAATAAAATAAATGATTTGATAGTCTATGAAAGAAAAGAAAAGAAAAGAAATGATTCTGATTTCTCTTCTTATGTTTGGATCAATAACTTAGTAAAAGAAAAGAAATGATTTGGATTTCTCTCCATCTTGTTTGGTGAATCTTTTTAAAAGAAAAGAAAAGAAATAATTTTTTTATACATGTGGAAAATAGGGATAAAATTGTAATTTTAAAATATTAATAATACTACATAATCATTTACTTCCAAATCATCCAAATTTGGGGATGATTTAAAAACAATAGCAGGAGAGAAAATTATTTCTCTCCATTTCTCCCCTATTAAAATTACCTCACCAAACATAATAAATCTATTTCTACCATCACTATCATTTCTTTTTTTAATGGAAAATAATCATTAAGAATATGATCGACATTCAGACAGTGTAATAGAGTTCAACCATAAAGGGAAATCACACAACCAAACAAAAGATCACTACCACAAAACTGGGCAAGGCATGCGCCTGCCTTTATCAGCGCTAAAGGAAAAGCGCTGATAAAGGTTGTATTTATCAGCGCTTTTCATTTTAGAGCTGATAAATACACCCTTTATCAGCACTTTTTACTAGCGCTGATAAAGGGTCCCGCGGATTTGTTAAAAACCAGCGGGTCCTCTTCCTCCTCCCCGCACACAATCAAGCTCTCGCGGAAGCCCTCGTCTGCGCCGCTGCCGCCGCCTCCTCCTCCTCTGTCGCGGCCGCCGCCTCCTCCTCTGCTTCTGCTCCTCCTCCTCCTCCTCCGTTGCCTCTGCCGCCTCCGCCCTGCCTCAGCCCTGCCTCCGCGCCGCTGCCGCTGGTGCCTCCTCCTCCACCGCGGCCTCCTCCTCCTCCGCTGGTGCCTCCTCCTCCTCCGTCGGTGCCTCCTCCTCCATCGCAGCCTCCTCCTCCACTGCGGCCTCCTCCTCCTCCATCGGTGCCTCCGCGGCCTCCTCCTCCTCTGCGGCCTCCTCCTCCTCCATTGTGCGGTATGCTATGCCCAATAATTGTAATTTGCTTTGTTTTTTTTTTGTTCTATATTTCAACTATCATGATTTTTGTGAATCAATTTTATTTGAAGTGGGGGGGTGCAGGTGCTGCGGGGGTGTAGTGGGTGGGGGGTGTGCAGGTGGGGGTGTTTAGGTGGGGGAGATGTGCAGTGGGTGAACATGTGTAGGTGGGGCGTATAATGGGGGGTCTATTGGGTGTGAGGTTGGGGGTGTACAGGTTGGGGGTGGGGGGGTGTAATCCATAATAGCCCGCTAATTGTAGATACTCAACTTCCGGTTTTCGATGAACAATGTTGTTGTTTGAAAAACTCATACATTGTCATCATTTTTTTATAAAATTATGTCATAAATCTATATATTGACTCAATACTAAAAAACTTACAATATAACTATTTTGGCTTTAAATCATTTTAAAACCCAATGTGGACTCACAAAAATAGATTTGATTTTTTATAAAACAAAACTAAATTTAAAAGTAATTACACATTAAAAAATATAATTTAAGAAAAATTCAAATATTCCTTGGATAATTGGATAATTTTTTTAAAAAAAATATGTATAGAATTTAAAATATATTTAAATATGAAATTTCATGACAATTAATTTTTTTTTACCTATTTCCAATCCGTCATGGCTGACCACTCTCCCCACGTACTCCCTTCCAACCCTAGCATCTCCCTCCTTCTGACCACTTCGATCCACTTCGATCCTTTTCGATCCACTTCGATCCTCTTCGATTGTCGCCACCATGATCTCCATTTCATCATCGCCGCCATCCAACGCACCATTTCATTGTACCGGCATCCCCCCTCCCTATTCTACATCCAAACTCTAGCCTCTTCCTTCAGCACGGTTCCAATTTCTTCGATCAACGCCACCTTCCTCCGCTCAATTTCACCGCTCCCAGCATCATCCCGACAAGTGATTCATCCTATCAAGGTCACCTTTTGGTTGTTGAAATACGTGAATCATCAGTTGACCCCTCTCCAAATACCGTATCTTCCTCATCCTAAAAGGTGCGATCTTTTTCAATACCATTTTATTTCACTGTCCATAAAACATAGCATTCGCCCGTTTTCTCTTTTCCCATCCAACACTACCATATCCAGTACCATTACCTATAAAATAACACATTATGCATGCGTTCTTAAAAATATAATAAGCGAGCAGTAAAACTCCGCCGCCTCCTCCTCTGCTCCTGCTCCTCCTCCTCCTCCTCTACCGGCCTCATCCTCCTCCTCCTCTGTTGCCTCCGCTGATGCCTCCTCCTCCTCCGTCGGTGTCGCCGGTGCCTCCGCGGCCTCCTCCTCCTCCGCTGGTGCCTCCGCAGCCTCCTCCTCCTCCGCCGTCACGCTGCGGTCACGCCGCGGTCACGCTGGTGCCTCCACAGCCGCCGCCTCCTCCTCCTCCGCCGCGGCCGCCGCCTCCTCCTCTGCTCCTGCTCCTCCTCCTCCTCCTCCACCAGCCTCATCCTCCTCCTCCTCTGCTGCCTCTGCTGCCTCCGCTACCTCTGCCCTGCCTCTGCGCTGCCGCCGGTGCCTCCTCCTCCACCGCGGCCTCCTCCTCCTCCACCGCGGCCTCCTCCGCTGCCTCCGCTGCCTCCTCCTCCTTCGCCGCGGCCGCCGCCTCCTCCTTTGCTCCTGCTCCTCCTCCCCTCCACCAGCCTCATCCTCCTCCTCCTCCGCTGCCTCCGCCCTGCCTCCGCCCTGCCTTTGAACTGTCGGCGACGCCTCCGGTGCCTCCTCCTCCACCGCAGCCTCCTCCTCCTCCGCCGATGCCTCCTCCTCCTCCGTCGGTGCCACCAGTGCCTCCACGTCTCCTCCTCCTCCGCGGTCACGCTGCGGTCACGCTGCGGTCACGCCGCGGTCACGCCGCGGTCACGCCGGTGCCTCCGTGGCTGCCGCCTCCTCCTACTCCGTCGCGGCCTCCTCCTCCTCCTCTGCTCCTGCTCCTCCTCCTCCTCCTCCACCGGCCTCATCCTCCTCCTCCTCCGCTGCCTCCGCTGCCTCCGCTCTGCCTCCGCTCTGCCTCTGCGCTGCCGCCGGTGCCTCCTCCTCCACCGCGGCCTCCTCCTCCTCCGTCGATGCCTCCTCCTCCTCCGTCGATGCCGCCGGTGCCTCCGCGGCCACCTCCTCCTCCGCGGTCACGCCGCGGTCACGTCGCGGTCACGTCGGTGCCTCTGCGGCCGCCGCCTCCTCCTCCGCCGCCGCGGCCGCCTCCTCCTCCTCTACTCCTGCTCCTCCTCCTCCTCCTCCACCGGCCTCATCCTCCTCCTCCACCGGCCTCCTCCTCCTCCACCACGGCCTCCTCCTCCTCCGTCGATGCCTCCTCCTCCTCCGCCGGTGCCGCCAATGCCTCCACGTCTCCTCCTCCGCGGTCACGCTGCGGTCACGCCGCGGTCACGCCGGTGCCTCCGCGGCCGCCGCCTCCTCCTACTCCGCCGCGGCCACCTCCTCCTCCTCTGCTCCTGCTCCTCCTCCTCCTCCTCCACCGGCCTCATCATCCTCCTCCTCTGGTGCCTTCGCTGCCTCCGCTGCCTCCGCCCTGCCTCCGCCCTGCCTCTGTGTTGCCGCCGGTGCCTCCTCCTCCACCGCGGCCTCCTCCTCCTCCGTCGATGCCTCCTCCTCCTCTGCTGGTGCTGCCGGTGCCTCCGCGGCCGCCTCCTCCTCTGCGGTCACGCCACGGTCACGCCGGTGCCTCCACGGTTGCCGCCTCCTCCTCCTCCACCGCGGCCGCCGCCTCCTCCTCTGCTCCTGCTCCTCCTCCTCCTCCACTGGCCTCATCCTCCTCCTCCTCCGCTGCCTCCGCTGCCTCCGCCCTGCCTCCGCCCGGCCTCTGCGCTGCCGCCGGTGCCTCCTCCTCCACCGCGGCCTCCTCCTCCTCCACCGCGGCCTCCTCCTCCTCTTCTGCTGCCTCCTCCTCCGCCGCCGCAGCCGCCGCCTCCTCCTCTGCTCCTGCTCCTCCTCCCCTCCACCGGCCTCATCCTCCTCTTCCTCCGCTGCCTTCGCTGCCTCCTCCTCCTCCTCCTCCTCCTCCACCGTAGCCTCGTCCTCATCCTCCTCCACCGGCGCTTCCTCCTCCTCCTCCTCCTAGTCCGCTGCCTCATCCTCCTCCTCCACCGGCACCTCCTCCTCCTCCTCCTCTGCCTACTCTGCTGCCTCCTACTCCACCGCGGTTTGAGAGGTGCCTCAAGTGATTTCACCATCTTCCTTACCATTTTATTCTTTATATTTAGTTTCTATTGATTTTTGATTTATCTAGATTAGGTTTTATGGGTGATTCAACTAGCGCACGATGGTATCATATTGATGTGAGGCTTGGGGATTGTAGTGGTTCCCAATATATTTTTTATTTTGGTATTTATTTACTCCTTTATTTCCTTGAAGTATCTTGTTTTTTATCTAAATTATACTCATATTCCTTCTCCTTTAACCTATATACTTATCCTATGGATTTTAAATAGGATGAATATAAATAAAGAATGGATGAATGCCAATCGGTTGACAAAAGAGTATGAAGAAGGCGTGAAAGAATTTATCAAGTTTGCAATAGATCATGCATGTGACTCTTCTCAAATCCTTTGTCCGTGTTTACGTTGTTGTTATTCAAAACAAATTAGTCCAGATGAGTTGGAAGAACACTTGATCTGTCACGGAATAGATCAAAGTTATACATGTTGGAATAAACACGGGGAAACAACGAATGTAGGTAGTGACTGGGGTGACACTGCGTTTTATGGATCATCTGATATGATTACAAACATGAACAATGAAGATGACCGTATGGAGGATGTGATTACAAATGTGAATGATGATGAAGATCGTATTGAGAAAATGACAAGGACTTTCGAAGATGAACTTTGTGATTGCCCAAAATTGTTTGAGAAGTTAAAAAGTTGTGCAAAGACGCCATTGTATGCTGGTTGCACTAAATATACAGCATTGTCAGCCATACTGAAGCTGTATAATTTGAAAGCAGATAACGGGTGGAGTGAAGACAGTTTTACAAAACTACTTGCCCTCTTGAATGACATGCTCCCAGAAGACAATGAGCTCCCGAGCCGAACATACGATGCCAAATGAATGCTACGCTCTATGGGTATGATCTATGAAAGAATACATGTCTGCCCGAATGACTGTATACTATTTCGCAAGGACCACAAATCACTTAAAGAATGCCCAAAGTGTGGTGCTTCTCGATATAAGAAAGATGAATCCAGTCCTACTAAAGTTGTATGGTACTTTCCAATCATTCCAAGGTTTAGACGCCTATATAGAAGTGAGGAGACTGCAGAACAATTAACATGGCATGCAGATACAAGAATTAAAGATGGGATACTACGTCACCCTGAAGACTCTCCTCAGTGGAAGAGAATCGATCATGAGTATCCTGAATTTGGAAACGAGTCGAGAAACCTTCGTCTTGCGTTATCTACAGATGGAGTGAATCCTTTTGGTTTTCAAAGAAGCAGTCACAGTACATGGCCGGTTATGTTGATAAATTATAACTTACCACCGTGGTTATGCATGAAACGAAAATACATCATGTTATCTATGATTATATCAGAACCAAAACAACCGGGTAATGATATTGATGTTTATTTAGCTCCATTGATCGAAGATTTGAAATTATTGTGGGATTCAGGTGTTACATTGTATAATGCTTACAGAAAGGAAGATTTCACTTTGAGAGTTATGTTGTATGGGACGATAAATGACTTCCCAGCTTATGGAAATTTGTCAGGATATAGCATTAAAGGAACTCAAGGCTGTCCCGTTTGCGAAGAAGGTACACAATCAATTAGGTTGAAACATTCATCGAAAATCGTGTTTCTAGGAAATCACAGATTTCTACCGCGACGACATAAGTACCGTTCTTGGAAGACATCATTCGATGGAAGTTCAGAAGAACATACAACACCGTCTCCACTAACAGGCGATCAATTGTTTGAGAAAGTTAAAAATTTGGACACTACTTTTGGTAAACCGGCTTCGAAAAACCTTACGAAAATCGGTTGGAAAAAGAGATCAATTTTTTTTGAATTAAAATACTGGAATTGTCTGTATGTAAGACATTTTATTGATGTTATGCATGTAGAAAAAAATGTATTTGAAAGTGTTATCGGCACGTTGCTAAATACATCTGGCAAAACAAAAGATGGAATTAAGGCTAGGTTGGACATGGTTGAGATGAGAATACGAGAAGAGTTGGCACCAGTAAAGGGTGAAAAACGAACATTTCTTCCTCCTGCTACTTACACTCTTTCCAGGCAGGAGAGATATCAGTTTTGCAACTTCTTGAATGACATAAAGGTTCCAGAGGGGTATTCGTCAAATATCAGTAACCTTGTGTCAATGAGCGACTTGAAGTTAAAAGGTCTGAAATCACATGACTGTCATGTTTTGATGCAAAATCTCATTCCAATTGCTTTACGTTGCATTTTTCCCAATAATGTCCGCCATACATTAACGAAACTGTGTTTCTTCTTCAAAGCTATATGCAGCAAAGTTATAGACCCGGCGAAATTGCCAGCTATGGAAAAAGAAATTGTCGTCATATTATGTGAATTAGAAATGTTCTTCCCGCCTTCATTTTTTTATATGATGGTTCATTTGATGGTCCACTTGGTGAGAGAGATTCAACTATGTGGTCCTGTACATTACAGATGGATGTACCCCATTGAACGGTATATGAAGATTTTGAAAGGGTATGTCAAAAATCGAAGTCGGCCAGAGGGTTGTATTGCAGAGCGATATATTGTTGAGGAAGCCGTTGAATTCTGTACCGAATACTTGTCTGGTGTGGAAATCATTGGCTTACCGAAATCTCGCCACACTGGGCGGTTAGAGGGTGAAGGAATTTCTGGAAGAAAGGTTGTCACAATCAATATTACAGATCGGGAGCAGGCCCACCTTTATGTTTTGTATAACAGTTTAGACGTTGACCCATATGTTGAAATCCACAAATAAATTCTTAGGCAATTGAATCCATCAAGGGCTGAAAAATGGATATCAAATACACATAATCGACAGTTTATAGGATGGTTTCGAGATCATATTTTTAAGAAGTCAGATGAAAATCCAAAGTCTATTTCAGAACGACTTCGATGGCTAGCCGGAGGACCAAGTGTGTATGCATTATCTTACAATGCTTATGTAGTTAATGGTTATACATTTTATACTAATGAACATGATGAAGACAATACCATGCAGAATAGTGGGGTTACACTTGTGGCTGAAGCGATGCATGTTTCTGGTGCTAAGGACAGAAATCCAATTTATGCGAATATGTCATACTTTGGCATCATCAAACAAATATGGGAGTTGGATTATACGGAATTTCAAGTTCGGATATTTCAATGCAAGTGGGTTGATAAAAGGAGTGCTGTTAAAATAGATGATTTGGGATTTGTGAAAGTTGATTTCAGTAAGGAAGGGGAGAAAGACGAACCATTTATAATGGCATCACAGGCAGTGCAAGTATTTTATGTTCCCGATCCCGCAAACCGAAACTGGTCAATTGTTCTGTTATCGACCAAAACAGCTGAAGGGTCAGATGAAAATTCAACAGAAGATGATCCTTTCATTGGGATTTCGCAATCATTTCGCAGTGGTCCCAATGTAGACGACGTTTTGTATGTCAGAGGAGACCACAATGAAGAGATATGGATAGTTGATAGAGGGGTCAAATCCCTTCAGCCTTTTAAAAAAAAGGGAGTTCAATAATCAGGTTATTGATTTTTATTGTAATATAGATTGTGTTACATTATGTTATTATCTGTTCGCTGCTGCTTTTATGTGATCTAACTTAAATTTTAAACCAGTTCTGCAGATAATGACTTCTTCACCTGCTAATGCACCCAATCCCGAGACACAACGCGTCTCTCAACCTGTTGCAACTGGTCCCATTGCTGAGAGACAACAGGTCTCTCAACCTGTTGCAGCTGGTCCCACTGCTGACGTACAACAGGTCTCTCAACCTATTGCAGCTGGTCCCACTGCTGAGAGACAACAGGTCTCTCAACCTGTTGCAGCTGGTCCCACTACTGACGTACATCAGATCTCTCAACCTGTTGCAGCTGGTGTCAGTGCCGAAGCTAGTGCTTCGGAGAAACATAATGATGATGCAGAAACTGAGGAAATGGTAGGCGATGAAACCCCAGCGACACAAAAAAAAACAGGTGTGTCGTAGTTTGACAGTTTTAGCAAAAATCCTTAAGGCAAAAGCAAAAGGCATCAAATATGAGGTGGGATGGAATAAGCTAGGCCAGCATGTAAACCCCAACAAAGCCATGTTTAGTAGCTACATTGGAATCGTCACTCGACAACGCGTGCCGATTGATGTAGAGTCGTGGCACGATGTTGTCAGCGGGTTGAAAACATTAATGTGGGAAGAGATTACGGTAACATTACGATATCATCTATTTAATTTATTAAAATAAAATAAAATATTGAAATATTGACTAACCCTTCATCATCTCTTGCAGAGTGCATTTATAGTAGATGTTTCGCACAAAGAATATATTTTCAGACTGGCAGGAAGGATTCATAGAGGCTTTCGCACCATTTTAACGAAAAATCATCTGAAAGATACCGAAGGGAAAATCAATCCGCACCCGCCTCCTCTTTATGCACACTTGATATCCCAAGGAACGTGGGATGCGTTTTACAACCGTCGTGCGGAAAAGAATTTTCAGGTACATTATGTTTGGTTACACGTTGTGTAACGTTGCTTGTATTCATCACATTGACTGATAGGTTTTTATTTATGAAACAACAACTGAGTGCTGAAAATAAAGAACGGGCAGCAAAACCAGTGTACCCCTACCGTAAAGCAAGGTTGGGGTACGCTTTAATTGAAAAACAATTGGTATGTATTTTAAAAGTACTGTAATAATTTTATGTGACATAAAACAACACTGTAACCATGTTTCTCTGTTTATAAGAAGATTGATGAAGCAAAATCTCAAGTCACTTCCATTCCACGCCATGTGCTATGGAAGGAGGCTCGTGTTAATAAAGAGGGGAAACTGATAGATGAAAACACACAAAAAGTGTGGGAAACATGTGTAAGTATGACATAATATAAAATTGTTTTTCTTTAAATCACTATTACATAACGATGCTTACTTATTTTTTCATATTTTATATTTGACATAGTCACAGGAAACATCAACACCCACACCGGATGTAGACATACTTTCAACGGCCTTGAAACAACCAGAACAATATGGCCGCGTCAGAGGTGTGGGTTTTGGGGTGTCACCCAAGACATATTTTAAGAAAAAAAAACAAGAGGATGAACAAACTAAAGAATTGCATGTAATGAGAGATAGGGTAGCTACCCTTGAAGAACTAATCCAAACTCAGGGAGAGATGCTAAAGAGTTTGATGGAGGAGAGGCGAAGAGAAAAAACAACTCAAGAACAACCCCCGCGAGAAGATCCACCCCTCACCAGCTTTGAGGCGAGCCATTCCCCTCAAAGACCTGACTTAACCAAGGTAATCAATGTTATAATATTCGTTTTTGTGAGATGTGAATCACATAGACACTGATACCTTTCATTTAATGATATTCTGCAGGGTGAAAATGACTGTGATTTATATCTGTCAACTCCCACCCATCGCCTTGTAGCGAGGGCTACGGTGTTCAATATGCAGAATGACACGCTACACTCCAGACCACTTCCAACCGGTCATGTCAAAGTGTCGATTAACGTAGATCATGAGCTGAGCGCCGAGCTACCCGTGCCAAATGACGATGACGACATTCATACGGTGGAAAAGGCTATTGGAACATTCGTTGCATGGCCGTCGAATCTTGTAAAAAAACACGTCGATCATGAGGTATTAATTTCCAGTTCATTTTTCAAGCAGAACCTTTAACATTAAATTAGAAAATGGCTGAACCGATGAATGTTATTACAGAAGGATAAAATGGAGAAGCTAAAACGAAAGAGCGGCTCCAAGATTGGATCAACCAACCGATCAAAACGATCTACTGAGAGCACGTTCACCTCACCCGTTCTATATCCACATTTAATATCATTGCAAGCTCATGTGGATACGAAAATGAAAGACGGAAAGAATCATATAATTTTTTGTGAAAAATATATGTACGGAGAGGAAACAATGGATTTCGTTAGTGCAGATGTTGTTTCTAAGATCATCACATACAACTGGCTAGGCGCCTCAGTTATAAATGTATACATGAGGTATGTTTTCATGATTTGATTTTACAGAAGCTGATATACTTTGAAAATTATGGATAAATACATCTCATATTTTTCACAGGCGTATATATGAAAAACAGTTGAAGGGATTTGCCCATGAATACAAATTTGGACTCGTTAGTCCTCACACCATTTCTACACAACGAACAGAAATAGATTCTAATTTTCAGGCTGAATTGATGTCAAATCTGCTCAGAACGTTTCAAAGAAGAATTATGACTGACAGGCTCTTTTTAATACCAATGATGCAAGGGTAAAACTCTACATTTTAATCATATCAATTATATTTTCATTTCTATCAGTACTTATTTCTTTTTGTGTTTTTAGGGAACATTGGATGCTCATTGCAGTCAATTTGGATACTCCAAAGATTTATTTTCTGGATTCACTGCATGGATATCCAACTAACCGACCACACATGATGGCGATTGTCAATTTGTAATACACTAGATCCAACATTTTAGAACTAAATATCTAGTTATATAATTTATATTATCTTTTAATGAGGATTTTTTTATGATAGGGCGGTGTATGAATATCGTCTAAAGGCTGGAATGAATCCAGGGCGTAAGGACGACAATGCCCACAAGATCTACAAATGGAGAAGTATCTGGGTATATATAATTATATTTCACTATCCAAATACATATCAAAACAAATTACTTATTTTTCTCGATGTTTCTGCAGTGTCCGAAACAAACAAATGACAAGGACTGCGGTTATTATGTTTGTAAATTTATGAAAGAGATCGTATTTCATGGACAAACTAGCATCCCTGAAGAGGTATTTTTGAAAATAATTACTACTTTATTTAAAATAATTATTAATCCTTTGTGTATTTATATTTTTTCAGTACTACTATGACTGTCGCAAAAACTCCTATTCAGAAGATGATATAAATGTCTTTAGAAACGAATGGGCAGCGTACCTGATCGAAGAATGTAAACAAATAGGACAGTGAAGGTGAATTCCTAATACTTATGTTATCTTTATATGGTCATTGATATCTCCCTTTACACTTATTGAGCATCTATGATCTCTCTTTCTTATGTTTCATATCCTTAGATTAGTGAATTCCTACTACTTAGTTTGAAAATGACATAAACTTTGGAAAACAACACCAATGACATACGCCAAACCGAGAAAACGCCTTCGGATTGTTTTGATACTTTAGTAAAACGATCCACGAGTCATTTGTGACGTGTACGAATCGATCGAACCTCAATCCGACGCACGGTGTGACCGGTATGGCTAAAATTGTCTGATATCAGTTTGAAAATGACATAAACTTTGGAAAACAACACCAATGACATACGCCAAACCAAGCAAACTCCTTAGGATTGTTTTGATACTTTAGGACAACGATCCACGAGTCATTTGTGACGTGTAAGAATCGACCGCACCTCAATCCGACGCACGGTGTGACCGGTATGGCTAAAAGTGTCTGATATCAGTTTCAAATTGAGATAAACTTTGGAAAACAACACAAATGACATACGCCAGGAGAAAACGCGTTCGTATTGTTTTGATACTTTAGGAAAACGATCCACACGTCATTTGTGATGTGTACGAATTGACCGCACCTCAATCTGACGCACGGTGTGACCGGTATGGCTAAAAGTGTCTGATATCAGTTTCAAATTGAGATAAAATTTGGAAAACAACACCAATGACATACACCAAACCAAGCAAACGCCTTCGGATTGTTTTGATACTTTAGGACAACGATCCATGAGTCATTTGTGACGTGTACGAATCGACCGCACCTCAATCCGACGCACGGTGTGACCGGTATGGCTAAAATTGTCTGATATCAGTTTGAAAATGACATAAACTTTGGAAAACAACACCAATGACATACGCCAAACCAAGAAAACGCGTTCGGATTGTTTTTATACTTTAGGACAATGATACATGAGTCATTTTTGACGTGTACGAATCGACCGCACCTCAATTCGACGCACGGTGTGACCGGTATGGCTAAAATTGTCTGATATCAGTTTGAAAATGACATAAACTTTGGAAAACAACACCAATGACATACGCCAAACCGAGCAAAAGCCTTCAGATTGTTTTTATACTTTAGTACAACGATCCACGAGTCATTTGTGACGCGTACGAATCGACCGCACCTCAATCCGATGCACGGTGTGACCGGTATGGCTAAACTTGTCTGATATCAGTTTGAAAATGACATAAACTTTGGAAAACAACACCAATAACATACGCCAAACCGAGAAAACACCTTCGGATTGTTTTAATACTTTAGGAAAACGATCCACGAGTCATTTTTGACGTGTACAAATCGACCGCACCTCAATCCGACGCACGGTGTGACCGGTATGGCTAAAAGTGTCTGATATCAGTTTCAAATTGAGATAAAATTTGGAAAACAACACCAATGACATACGCCAAACCAAGCAAACGCCTTTGGATTGTTTTGATATTTTAGGAAAACAATCTAAGAGTCATTTGTGACGTGTACAAATCGACCTCACCTCAATCCGATGCACGGTGTGACCGGTATGGCTAAAATTGTCTGATATCAATTTGAAAATGACATAAACTTTGGAAAACAACACCAATGACATACTCCAAACCGAGCAAACGCATTCAGATTGTTTTGATACTTTAGTACAACGATCCACGAGTCATTTGTGATGTGTACGAATTGACCACACCTCAATCCGACGCACGGTGTGACCGATATGGCTAAAATTGTCTGATATCAGTTTGAAAATTACATAAACTTTGGAAAACAACACCAATGACATACGCCAAACCGAGAAAACGCCTTCGGATTGTTTTGATACTTTAGGAAAACAATCCAAGAGTCATTTGTGACACGTACGAATTGACCGCACCTCAATCCGACGCACGGTGTGACCGGTATGGCTAAAAGTGTCTGATATCACTTTGAAAATGACATAAACTTTGGAAAACAACATCAATGACATACGCCAAACTGAGAAAACGCCTTCGGATTATTTTGATACTTTAGAACAACGATCCAAGAGTCATTTGTGACGTGTACAAATTTACCGCACCTCAATCAGACGCACGGTGTGACCGGTATGGCTAAAAATGTCTGATATCAGTTTGAAAATGACATAAACTTTGGAAAACAACACCAATGACATACGCCAAACCGAGAAAACGCGTTCGTATTGTTTTTATACTTTAAGAAAACGATCCACGAGTCATTTGTGACGCGTACGAATTGACCGCACCTCAATCCGACGTACGGTGTGACCGGTATGGCTAAAATTGTCTGATATCAGTTTGAAAATGACATGAACTTTGGAAAACAACACCAATGACATACGCCAAATCGAGCAAACGCCTTCGTATTGTTTTGATACTTTAGGAAAACGATCCATGAGTCATTTTTGACGTGTACGAATCGACCGCACCTCAATCCGACGCACGGTGTGACCGGTATGGCTAAAATTGTCTGATATCAGTTTGAAAATGACATAAACTTTGGAAAACAACACCAATGACATACGCCAAACCGAGCAAACGCCTTCGTATTGTTTTTATACTTTAGGAAAACGATCCACGAGTCATTTTTTACGCGTACGAATCGACCGCACCTCAATCCGACGCACGGTGTGACCGGTATGGCTAAAATTGTCTGATATCAGTTTGAAAATGACATGAACTTTGGAAAACAACACTAATGAAATACGCCAAACCGAGCAAATGCCTTCATATTATTTTGATACTTTAGGACAACGATCCACGAGTCATTTTTGACGTGTACGAATCGACCGCACGTCAATCCGACGCATGGTGTGACCGGTATGGCTAAAATTGTCTGATATCAGTTTGAAAATGACATAAACTTTGGAAAACAACACCAATGACATACGCCAAACCGAGCAAACGCCTTCGTATTGTTTTGATACTTTAGGAAAACGATCCACGAGTCATTTGTGATGTGTACGAATCGACCGCACCTCAATCCGACGCACGGTGTGACCGGTATGGCTAAAATTGTCTGATATCAGATTGAAAATGACATAAACTTTGGAAAACAACACCAATGACATACGCCAAACCGAGCAAACGCCTTCGGATTGTTTTGATACTTTAGGACAACGATCCACGAGTCATTTGTGACGTGTACGAATTGACCGAACCTCAATCCGACGCACGGTGTGACCGGTAAATCTTTTCATTAGATAAAGAATCAGTATTTATTAAATGAGATAAATCAATAAAAAACATATTGATTTTACATTATTCCCTTTCATTGTTATGAAAATGAAAACTTTTGAATTTAAAATTTAATATTTTAGTTTCACATTTCCATATTAATGTATTCTTTCATATTACTGTTTTAATTTCTTTCATTATTGCATTACTAACATAATATTTGTTTTCTTATATAGGTGAATTTTTTTCCTTGAGTTCGGATGCTTTGTTCGGCAACAAATACCATCGAGAGCGGATCACGGATATCAAAGGATGAAACATGAATGTTTATAACTGTTGTTGAATAATTGTAAATGTAACCATGTAAAAAAATGTTTGAAATGTATATAGCAATGCGTTTTTTTTGTATTCATGATGTTAAGTAAATGTATATACCGTTGTCAGTCAAAATATTGGGTGCAGGTGCTATGGTGTGCAGGTGTGCATGTGCTACTTTGTGCAGGTATTCTGGTGTGCAGGTGTGCAGGTACTGTTTTTTAGGTGCAGGCGCTGGGGCCTTTATCAGCGCTTTTTTAGCGCTGATAAAGGACACCTTTAACAGCGCTAGAGGAGCGCTGATAAAGGGGCCCTGTATCAGCGCTCCGAGAAGCGCTGATATAGTTGACCTTTATCAGCGCTCCACCACACGCTGATAAAGGACCCCTTTATCAGCGCTCCGAGAAGCGCTGATATAGGGGACCCCCCCTTTATCTACGCCGGAATTAACAGCGCTTTTCTAGCGCTGTTAATGCTGGTTTTTAGCGCTGATAAAGGCGCAGGTTGTAGTAGTGGATTCACCGGAAAGACCATGGATCACCAAACAACAAGCCACCTCGTTACCCTCTCTTTTAGTGAACAAGAAGGAGAAAAATGTGAAGAGGTGGCGCAAAGAGAATATCATTCCCACTAAAGGGCCAAATGGATGAAGGCCGATCTCCGGGTACGAAATGGCATTGAGAACCGTCAGATAGTCTGACTACAAGATAATGGAACTCCATCCTCTATCCAAAGAAAATTTCATACCAGCGATGATCTCTTGAGCTTCAATAATGGGTGGACTCCACCTAGTGAAGAAATACATGTGGAAAGCAGTGATGGTTGAACCAAAAGAGTCTCGAGCGATCACACCCACTCCTACAAAGGGTCAATTAGTGACTGATGCATCAATATTAATCTTCATCGTCTCGATCAAGGGTGGATACTGGGAAGATGATTCATTATTTGGTTTAAATTCAGCATCCTGAGAATCACGATGATTCCAAGTGGACAACCAAGAGGTGGAACAATCAGCCCAAAAGAAGTTTGTTCTTCTTAGATTATTAAAAATGAAGTTGTTTCTTCGGACCCAGATCATCCACTCTATAGTGTACAAGATATTGATAGAATCCATTGGCAGGGTTAAAGTCTACTTCAACAGAATCTCGAGGAAGCAAGATGTTGAATCAAAAAACGATATAGCCTGCTCATTCCTCTCCATCCAAACACCCATGGCTACTGGGCATTCAAAAATAGCGTGAAAGGCAGTCTCTGATGCCTCCATATAGATTGGGTAGAGTCGATCATCGATAACATGACGATCAGTGAGGAACGCTATAATAGGGAGGATGTTGATGCATGCTTTCCACCAAAAGGATCAAGCCTTGGGAGGAATTGCAAGATGCCTAAGAGTTTTCCAAATCACGACAAAATCTGACTTCATGGACTCAAGCGCTGTGGAATAACCAAACTTCACATGCACCTGAGGGAGTACTGCTCCAACAAAGCGAGTCAGCTCCCATATCCCTCACCATTAGAATACTTAAAATGATTTTCCAATAACGCTCATTAAACAAATCGTTCAAGATTTCAGAACTCCAGCTGTTACCACTCTCATTAAACAAAACTTGCACCTTTGCATTCTCCATACCTGAGAAAATCGACGATGTAGCTAAAGATCTGCCACCAGTCAAGGGTCATTCCAGATATCCATAGAAGCATCATCACCAATTATCTAGTACATGCCTTTAACAAGTAGATCATGGGACCCCCACAAGCTCCTCCACAAGAAGTTCAGGCGCGGGCTAAGATAAGATCCTCTAAAGTCTGAGTGCGGGAAATATTTGGCATGGAGGACTTGAGCACAAAGCGAGAAGGGATGCTCTGGAAATTGTTATCCCTGCTTGACGAGTAGGGCATCATTAAAAAGGTTCAAATCACGAAACCCCATGTTGTTGCAAGCCTTAGGGAAACAAAGCTTAGCCCATGATATCCAGTGGATCTTATTTCGTCCATTGTTCATACCCCACCAGAATTTTGCGAGTTTGGCATGTAGTTGGTCAATGAAATAACCAGGCAATTTGAAGAGGGACATTACATAGGTGGGGATAGTGATCCACTAACTTGATGAGAATCTCCTTACCTACCTTGGAGACTCTTTTACTAGTCCATCCTTGAATCTTATTTGAAATCTTATCCATAATACCGGAAAACATCTCTTTTTTTAGTGCCCAAAGATAGTAGGCAACCCGATATTTTTTTGGTGTTTATCAACCACCCGGATCCCAGAAGCAGTGTGGATTTCATCCTTCCTATTTGGAGGAACGTCAGAGCTAAATGAGATATTAGATTTAGCAATATTAATTGATTGCCCAGAAGCCATCTCATATTTATGAATAATTTGGCGAACAACACTACATTCTTCCGTAGTAGCTCTTGAAAAAAGTAAGCTATCATTCAAAAAGAAAATATGGGTAATAAGAGGGCCTTGCCGACATACCCTCACCTTATGCAGTAGATTATCCCTTACTGTCACTAAAAAAAACTTGGAAAAAAACATCAACAACCATAATAAAAAGGAAAGGGGAGAGAGGGTCACCCTGCCGAAGACCTCTAAAAGGAGAAAAGCTCTGAGAGAGGCCACCATTGATTTTAATCCTGAAAAAAATAGAAGAAACGCAATGCATGATGACATCAATCCATTTGGAACATAAATCCAACGTTTTCATGATCCTTTGGAGAAACGACCATTCAACTCTGTCATAACCCTCAGTCATGTCAAGCTTTCAGGCCATAATACCCCCTTTTGGAACTGATCTAGTCTTCATGGAATGAAACACCTCGTACGCAACAATATCACTATCAGAGATAAGTCTCTTATGTACAAAAACACTTTGATTTTATAACGCGGCTCGCCTCAATTACAGCAGCAGACAAACCCAGGACGCACCACTGTTGCAGGTCCCGAAAAACGCGATCGCGCCAAACGTCCCAGAAGTCGCAGAAACGTATCAGCGGAGGAGGATCCCCGTTGTCCGCCGTGACCGCGACGAAAGCGGCAGAGCCAAGCCGACCCTTGGGATCGGCTCTCCTTCCACTAGCGCGGCCGCAGCACGGAGGAGGAAGGTGGGATCACAGGATCCGACAATCCAACCCGCGAGTTTGACAACAGTGGGCTCAGCCACCCGCTCTTCGGATTTATGATCGGAGTTGGATCGATTGTGGCTGGAGAGCTTTAATTCTTCATTCATTGCATGGTTTTAATCCCGTTTTCTTGTTAGTATGGATGATTGTTTGGACCTCCACGATCCACCGATTCTGTGTTTTACAAGCAGACCTGCCAAGAGAGCTTCCTTGACAGTCAAAAGAAGCCTAGCCATGGAAACCAGCAGCAGCGAATATCTTAAAGTCATTCAATCCCGATGGAGAAAAGTGACTTACGGTGGGATGCAGTCGGGCTTCGATGATAACCACACGGATGAGTCCTTCCTCGAAGGGATTGTGATGAATGCCAGTGTCGTGAAACGGGACACGATGAAGGTGATGCTGGACTCCATCTCCGTTTCTCAGTACATCTGCATCGTTGCTCTCGTGGTCTTCACATGGATCTGCACCCTCAGATCCACCATCAGCGACAGCTCCCTGCTGTGCCTTGATGCAAACCTTCTTGGATTGGGCTTCCTGGCTCTCTTGTTCACGGAAGAAATGATATTCACGGCCCTTCTCCTCCGCTACCTCATGAATGTCGCATTTTTCACAACTGGCTTATATGTTCTGGCCCCAATTTACCAGACCCTAACCAGGTCCATCAGTTCAGATTCGATCTGGGCAGTGACGGGGTCCCTCCTCCTGATCCATCTCTTCTTGCATGACTACACTGGATCTGCCATTGGAGCCCCAGGGGTGCCACAGAACCCTAACCTTGCTGGCTTCATCTCCTTGAATTCCTCCATTGTGGCTTCGGTTTTTGTGGCATCACGCCTTCCATCGAGCCGACACGTCTTTGCTATGATGCTATTTTCATTGCAGATATTTCTGTTCGCCCCACTGGTGGCCTGCTGCATGAAGAGGTACTCTTTAAAGCTGCACCTCTGGGTTTCGGTGGGGGTCATGGCCGCCGCTCTGGTCTTCATGTATGAGTTGCACCAGTTGGTTTTCGTGCTGCTGCTGGGTCTGCTTGTGTTAGTCAATCTGGTTTGTCCCTACTGGCTGGTGAAGCATCAAGAGTATAAGTTTGAGATCAATGGGCCTTGGGATGAGGCTAAGCTTTGTTTTGATATAAATGATTGAGGGATTTTGCATACAATCACATGGATCTTTATCATCTGGATTGTAAAACATATCTGTGCCCGATTAATTCACCCATCTTCATTCTTTTTTCCTCGAAAATGCTTAGTTGTACAGTCATGATTGGGTCCTAACATTGTCTTTGATAATGCTGCCACATTCATGGCCTGAGCACATTGCTGAACTTACAGTTTCTCAAAGGGACGACAGAGGTAAAATTTTCTCAAAATATTCAGCAGTTTTATTCAAATGTGATATCTGATCATGTGATGCGACTTCTTTGATGTTCAGCATTCTGCATTAAGTTGTCTCAGAAGCTTTTCCTATTGCCGCCCCTTGCCCGCTACCAACTTTCCCCGTTTGGTTGAACAACTTTCAAAGCAGTTTTTTCCATATGTAAGATTTTGTGCGTTTATTTTTTTTATTTTTAATTTCAGATGTGAGGTTTTTGTGTGTTAATTCTTTTAGTGCAGTTTGTATTTCAAGGAAGCGTCGGTAGTTGCATTGGCTACTTCATTAGGTGAAGTTGAGTATTGCCCTTCTGCAATCAACAGGGATGGTACACTGATAGAGACCGCAAAGCTTGGAAAGGATATTCTAGAAGGGGGAGAAGGGGCCCCACTGTTGGGAGGGAACCTTGCTTCCAACTGCCCGAGCTTTCGATAAATCCACTGGAAGTTCAACTGTCAATCCATCGGAAATTCGCATGCAGATCAACACAACGGAAAACCCGAATCTTCGGAACTCCGTCTCCCTTTGACTTGGTGTACTGGAATTAGGAAATCACTGCACCCTATCTGCTGCACAAAGTTGACCTTTCACACACTCCAGCTACACTTGCAAACATTCAAGGCAACGAAAAACATACAAATGGAAGAACAAAAGAACACAAAGGATTAATGTGTTTCAGACGAGTTGTCTTACGTGTACGAGAGAAACACTGTGACTTCTTTGTATCCACCAGAAGTACAAAATTACATTCAACTGACAAAACAATTAGTAAGATTTCATTACAACGGATTAACTCTCTGTAAATATAGTATTTAAATAGGATGTATTGTTCATATCACTGAAGCACTATTCATATCGGTCCCCACTTCCCTTTATAGGAAACTCTAGTTGGTCGTCGGTTTCACTGCCTTCTAACCTCTGTGGAGGTAACTGGTGATCTCCAATAACCGGATTATGATTGCTTGCACCGATAAACTATTCTAGAAACATCATTTTAGACACTTCATTCTAGAAAGTTTGCCAAGAACTCCTTGATATCATTGGAATATACGAATTTTCGATGACCTTGTTGCCGCAAGTGATGAATTGTCGCTGGCTGCACATCAAGTTTAGCCACCTTCCACTAACTGAACTTCCAGTAAACGTATGCCCGGTGAATGAACTTTTGTTAGCCACCTTCCACCTTCCACTTGAAGATTTGTTTCAAGGAAACGCTTATGGCAACTCTTCGACCCTTTGGCAAACTTTCTTTCTCTTCTTCCACAGCATGCAATGTTCCTCCATCTTCTTTCATTCACCCAAGCCCCATCGAGGTATGATGCTGCCTTTAAATTTCTTGAACTAATGTTTTAGTGAACATATTCGTCAGATTTTGACTACCAAATATCTTTCCGAGATATAACATTTTCTTCTTTAGCAAATTTCTAATTAAGTGGCACTTCAGGTCAATGTGCATTGTCCTTGCATGGAAAACTGGATTTCAAGCCAGGTGAATCGCGATTTGATTATCACAAAATAGGATTCCCTCTTCCCGACTTCCTTCGAGCTTCTTTAGCAATTGCTTCAGCCAAACCGGTTCCTTCCAAACTTTTGTTGCCGCTACAGTCTTCTTCTGTTGTACCCAATGTAGCAATCTTTTGCAGTCGTGACATCCAGCTGATTGCTGTTTCTCCATAGGTAAACATGAATCTGGTTGTGCTCTTTTTAGGGTCTGAATCTTCAGTGAAGTCCGCATCAACAAAAATCTTTATCCCCAAAGCACAAAGCTGTAACTTTTGTTCGTTTCAACTACCAAAGGATCCATTTAAATTGACTCACAACCTTGTAACGGATCTTCCCAGTGTTCTCTTCTAGGGTTCGACATAAATCGACTCACAACCCCCACTGCAAATGTTATATCTGGCCGAGTACAAATGGCCGAGTACAAATCAGAGCATACATCAAACCTCCGATAGCTGATGCATAAGGAGCTTTTTCCATGTACTGATGTTCATCTTCCGTTGCAGGTGCCTGCGTCTTTGATAGTTTAAAGTGTTTGATAAGAGGAGTCGAAACTGGTTTGCATTCGGTCATCCCAAATATTTCGATGATCTTCCAAATGATAACACCAAAATTCTTGCCTTCCTATCCCTCTTGATCCTCATCTCCACTATCCTATTGCTTTCGGTAACTACAATGATCTGTGTTGCACCTCCCGAATCCCTCTTCCGACATAAAACCGCCGAACTTCCGATTCCATTGCCGCGGTGCTTGCTTCAAGCAATAAAGACTTTTTTTCAACTTACAAACTTGAGTTCTGATTTCAATCTCCCGTGAAACCTACTGGGTGCTTCATGTACATCTCTTCCTCTAACTCGCCATGAAAGAAAGCAGTCTTAACATCCATACGTTTGAGATAGAGATCCTCCGATACTAACATATACAGGACAATTTGGATAGTTGGGATCCTTTTGCCACCAGTTGCGCTTTGTAACTATTCTTGCCACCAGCTTCCTCTTTCAATCGGAAAACGTACTTATTTTTCAATGCCTTTTTTACTTTCCGGTAACTCTATTAGCTCCCAAGTTCTGTTGGTTTTCAATGAGTCCATCTCTTCACCCATTGTTGACTTCCACTGTTTAGCATCATTAAGTGCTTCCGCTTCTTCCAGTCATTTTTGTTTTCTTGCATCCGTTAAAGAGTATAAAGTTCATATTAGTCCCAACCTCTGAACCGGTCTTCTGATTCCAGTTGATCCTCAACTGAATTTGGTGCTCTGAACTACTTGGCCTCCGCGCTTTCTTCTGAAGCCCTATCTTCCGATACCCCCACTCGAGCTTCAACTGCCCTTTAACTTTCTGGCATTTCTTCCGATCGTCTTACCACTGGTCTTCCGATGCTTTTGGCATTTTTATTAGAGTTCTCCGGATGTTGCAAACTTCCGGTCCCCTTACTCCTGTCAAATTTCTATCCTTCCATAAAATCTTCTTATTAAAGAGAACATCTCTCCTTCTGGTAACTTATCGCCTGTCCTCATCCCATAGTCCATAACTAAAATTTTCATCTCCATATCCGTTGGAAAAACACATTTTGGATTTAGCCTTGAGTTTGTTTTGATCCTTAGCGTCAACATGCATATATGCCAAGCTTTTGAAGATTATAAGATGATGAACTTTTGGTCGTTGACCGGACCATTGCTCATCTGGAAGTTCCCGCCCAACTGTCGATGTTGGGCTTCTGTTGATGAGATATGCCGCTGTGTTGAGTGCTTATGCTCAAATCCTTTTAGGCATTTCCGAGTACAACCTCATACTCTTAGCTTTCTCTGAAGATCGATTCATCCTCTCAGCAACATTCTTTTGCTGGGGTTTGGGGTTTCGGGTACTGTCTTCTCATGCCTTATTCCCTTCTTCTTATAGAAGTTTATTAAAGCTGTATCTGGTTTGTTGTCTGTACGAATACACTTCAACTTCAGGCCGCATTCCCTTTTCGCGAACGCTTTCTATTGAATAAAAACCTGAAGTACATCAAACTTATGTTTTAGAAAATAAATCCATACTTTTCGTGCGACATCATCAATAAAGGTTACAAACTAGAGACAACCACCGTAAAACCGAACTAGGGTACGTCCTCAAACCTTTGAGTGAACTAGCTCTAACTTCCGAGCTTCGGGCTTCCGTCCATTTAAGTTGAAAAGACCCCATTACCTGCTTTCCCAACACTTTATTTCACATTTTCCAATTCATTGAGATGACCGAATTTGCAATCCTAAATCTACGGATCTTTATACGTTATACTTCCGGTAACAACAATTCGGACAAAATTTCCGATCAAGTAAAAAGTTCCATCTTTAACTTCTTGTGTAACCATCATGGATCCTTTATTAATTTTCCACACCCCATTAACAAAGGAAGTGCCAAAACCAACCTTATCAAGCTGTCCAACAGAAATAAGGTTTTTTTGTAGACCTGAGATGTGCCTATCTTTTGTTAGCTTCAAGAACCTCCTATTCTTCCTTCGGATGATGACATCTCCTTTTTCCAACAACTTTCAGGGCTTACTCATTCGCTAGATGAACTTTCTCGATTTTCCAGATACATAATTAACTACGCATCTTTGATTACCAATTGAATGAAAAGATGCTTCAGAGTCAATCACCCAAAGCTTCTACCAGAGTATCAACACTTAGCAAGAAATCATTGCTACCTTCCATTGAGCTAACAAAATTAGATCTACTGGATGTTGATGCCTTTCCGGCGTTATCCTTGTGATTTTTGCAATTCTTCTTGATATGTCCTTTTTTTCCACAACTCCAACATGTAGGACTTGGGGTTTGAGGTTATCAAACTCGTGAGTCTACCTTGCGAGTCTACTTGCTGGGCCCGACGAGTTTGCACCGAGTCTACGAGTTTACTCACGAGTTTACCATGAGTCTATTGAGTTTGCTACCGAACCGGAACAGTAAACTCGTGAGTTTGATTACCTTGCCGGGCCAGCCAACCTACTTCGATTTCTTTCATGAGACTTATCATCCGGCGATTTATTCCAATAGCCTTACTTTCGTTGAGGTGGCCTTCCTCGTCTGTTAGGAATGAGGGGCTGTTGGGGCTGCCGTGTATGGGGCATGTGTATTAGCTGCTGGGGGTGGGGCAGTGTTGTCCTTTTCTACTTTAGCTGTCGGGCTGTTAGAAGCAGGTTGGGGGGGGGTGTTAGTGATTGTTGAGGGCTAATAAATGAGGTAGTTGGTAGAGGGGCAGTACATGATTTCATTTTTAGCATTCAACTGGCAGTTGGTAGGTGTCTGTTTGGGAAGTCGTTGCCAAGGTCCTACCGGAGAGTGGTCTTCTGATGAGATTCTTCTTTTTTCTTCTACCTTCTCTCCCTTATGCAATTCCTTTAATGTAATTGTTGAATCTAGCTGTAATATACAGTGCTACGAATTGTTCCTCCTATTTCACTCTCTTGCGCACTCATGGTCCTAACATTTGGTGTCTCCGCCGGGGAGCTCCGTAGCAATTGCTAGCTAGCAGGATGTTGTGTGGGGTTCAACACTGTTGCAGTGACTGAGGATGAACGAGGTTCACCGATCGCAGGGAGGAAGCTGAGTGGAGGGGACGTTCGAAGTTGAACGATTGGAGGGTGATGACCGTTGTATGTCGATGCTGCTGCTGTTTGGTTGATGTACGAGATGGAGACATTGGAGCAGGCGGAACTGGAGCAGGCGACTGTGTTTTCAGAATAGGCCGACCAGACGCAGAGCTTGCTCTGGCGTGAGCTGGAAGTATAATCATCAGGGGGGGATGGAGTTGACGAGGCAGCTACGTGCGTTACAGGCGCTGTTGCAGGGGCAGCCAAGAGGTGCGGTGAAGAGAGTTGAGTAACTAGATTTTATGGAGAGGATCCTCTTGGTTGGATCATTAAAACAAAAGCTTACTTCTTGATCAATAGGATGTTGGAAGATATGAAAGTTGTATGGTGAACTCAGTTTTGTACCGGTTCCTGTCGTGGTTGAGAGCTGATCCTGGTTTGTCATGGAAGCAGCTGAACACCCGGCGTTGATAGAAAGGTGTTGATAGAAAGGTATGGAAAGACTACGGAGGGGGATCCACTGTGGTTTTTGAAGGGGCTTTGGCTGACTATTTTTTCGTGGAGGAGAAGATTGATTCTAAACCAGTACAACCTGTTAAGAAGAATTCTGATTTGAGTTCCTGTGTGGATAAACAGGAAAGGTATGCCGTGGAGGAGCAAACAACAGTGAAAATCGAAGGGCTAGAGGTGCAGGCTGACACGTTTCTGATTAAAAAAAGCAGAGTGTAAAGCAGCCACTGCGTATCTGAGCTGGAGTGGAAATGGGAAAGCCAAATTCGGCGGAGGACTGGAGGGAAGCCAGGTTCTGGAAGATGCGACTCTAGTTGAAGGTATAGAGAAGCAGCTTGTGCCAGGTTGGTGTTCGAAACCACTGACCGCGGAAGAAGCGAGTTCGGGCGTGCTGCATGCAGCACAGGTTCAGCACGGCGTCGAACCTAATTTTCTGGAAGAATCCATTGCTGATTCTGCTGAGGAAGATGCTGCAGATTCTGCTGAGGAAGATGCTGCAGATATCGGCAGTGATACTTCTGATTCCAAGTTTTCTAGACCAAGGAGTAGGGAATTTCAGTCAGCGCCACTTGAGAAATGCAGGAACAATGGTGAATTGGAGTTGGAAAAGATTTTTTTGGGTCCAAGAGTCAGATCAGGAGCCTCCTTGTTTGGTACAACCGATTGGAAAAACATAACAGCAACTGTGAGCTATAGTCTCGCTCAGGCTCGTGGTGAACTGCTGGATTCTGACCAGCTATTTCAGAAGCTGTAGAATCAAGGACATGGAATTCTGGTTTGGTTTTAGGTGGCACTTGGGTCATACTACAGGATTTAATGGAGTTAAAGCAATATTCTTATGTGCATGATGATTGTTCAATATTGCTAGCAAGCTCTTGATGATATATTCTTTGAGAAATGGTCGAAAAAGGTCTCCAATGAGCATACCGAATTGGTAAGCTGAATCATGAATTAATGTTCAATCTGGTATTGGAACAATCTGATAGAGACCTGTTATAGGGGAGTAGGGGTATAAGCGTCTTTTTAACAGGGGGAATATTAGTTGTTAGATGGAGAGAGATTATGGTTAGTATATTGTTAGGCTTGGACCACGTGGATGTTGGGGTTCCATTATAAAATAAGTGGCAGGGGGTGAGAGGAGAGGGGGGCGAAGTGAATATTATGGTATTCAGCCATTTGGCTTGGAAGCAACCTCGGTTTGGGCGGGAGAGCTTGCACAACCTCTCGAGTTCGTCCTTCTTTCTTCTTCTCCTTTTATCGTATGTAATTCTGCTGTAAGTTGCCATCATATTCTATACAGTGTGTTATTTTTTTCTTTTGGTGCGGGTTCCTATCAATTGGTCTGACCTGCCTTCTTCCTCCGGCCGACTCCAACTGCCGCGATTCTCCATCTCGTTTTCATCTGAACGGGTGCGCAACATAGGAGGAGGTGCCGATCCTAGTCGATGAGGTGCGCCCTGCCGTGTGTTCGCTCGACCGACTCTTCATCTCTTCCAGCTCGCGCGACGAAGCTATCGCAAGCTTCGGTTCCTCGATCGGCTCACGTCTCGCAACTGTTCTCATTCGTGCACGGTTATGACAACCCACCCGCGCACAGTTGTTTCTGGTGTATTTGCCTGGTTTTGTTCAACGGAGGCGCGCGCGACCCGTTCACTTCTGTCCAGCTCGCGTGTGCACTCCCTCTGCGTCGCACACCGTCACAACGTCTCCTTCGAAGGGACCGACCACTGTAGTCGGCGACTCTCGAGCTCTATGCTCCCACACGTGTAGCCGTTTCTCATGTTCTAATTTTGATCGGATGAAGCATGCCCAGACTTCCACACCTACGTTCCCCACTGTACCACCGCGCCCCGCCAGAGGTCGCCGGTGTCTGTCAACCACCCCTGCTTCAACACAACATAAAAACACACACAGATGGAGGCAAATTGTTCCCTCTGTTTTGGAACGAGCGGAGGCACACTTTTGGATGCGACAACACCCGAGGTCGCCGGTGTCTGTCAACCACCCCTGCACACTGCCCGATTGATTTTTCCGGGAAGAAATCACGTTGATATGATGAACATGAGCGTTGACGCCTGTCTTGATAGAGCAGAGCAGCGCTTGGACCGCATCAACACAACGTTGGCAAAATTGAAATCTTTTGTGGCTAAGATTGCCTCGTGGAGGCCCTCAAGGAGGGCCATCGATACTGAGAACTGCATGCACAGGAGCAGCAAGACTTTCGTAAGTTCTTGGACAAAGCTATGCTTCCTCCTGCAACACAACCGTACTCGACCGATGACCAACCATCTTTGCTCATGGAGGAATCAGAGGCGGATTCCGCTACTTTTGGAGTTGGCGACACTGAGGATGAAACAAAGTCGTCGGGCCGTGCTGACACTATCGTGCTTGGGCCAACGTTAGGACGACCTGTAGATTTGATGACACAACAAAACACTGGTGACATGCTTGGGGACGATGACGACACCACGAAGCCGCACATGGGGTACACAACTATTACCGACTACATTGCTGTCGTCCTAGGAGATTTGCCAAGTCATATGGCGGCCAAGGAAGCATGGTCATTCAGTTATTGCAGCTGGCGAGTCCTTCTGACATGAGGGCTCATCGGCACACTTCGGCACATTTAGAGGCAGGCGGTGAATTGAAGGTGTTGAGTTTGCACATGAGAGCTGGTGGATTTCATTGTTATTGAACAGGGCAAGCGGTCATCTGGATTTGACGAAAGGGATGCACGTTGGTTTTGACAGGAGCAACATGATGAGTCCTGCATAGTGGTTTGCGGCGAGGGTCCTCTGGGAAACGTTCACAACTATTTCAAGCGTGATGCGAGCACTCGAAGACTGACCTTCCAGCATTGTGGGCACCAACACACGATCGATACTCAGCGTGAGGACCATTTGGGAGAGTGGGTGGAGCCAAAGCCCTTTGCCCTCAGTTCCCTGGACCACGACTGGTATGGGAGATCGCCTGACATGCCTACACGATCCACCACCTTGAGGGCAAGGTGGTTTTTCGGGACGATGGCAGTGATAAAGACGTGTTATAGGGAAGTAGGGGCATAAACGTCTTTTTAACGGGGGAATATTAGTTGTTAGATGGAGAGAGATTATGGTTAGTATATTGTTAGGCTGGGACCACGTGGATGTTGGGGTTCCATTATAAATAAAGTGGCAGGGGGTGAGAGGATGGGGGCGAAGTGAATATTTTGGCATTCGGCCATTTGGCTTGGAAGCGACATCGGCTTGGGCGGGAGAGCTTGCACAACCTCTCGAGTTCTTCCTTCCTCTTTTCTTCTTCTCCTCTTATCGTCTGTAATTCTGCTGTAAGTTGCCATCATTTTCTATACAGTGTCTGTTATCGTTTTCTTTTGGTGCGGATTCCGATCACAATCTGTTGTAGACGTTATTATGTGGAGGACAAAGGGTGAAGATTCTTTTTTTCTGTTAAGCCGCTTGTCACTATCAATTTTGAAGACTTTGTAGTGGTAGCTCCATGTTTATTTCTTATGGAGTGTCGTGTCTTGTCAGACTGATACACAATCATTATTAGATTTAAAAACTCTTCTGCCACCACTCAGCATGCAATGCTCTATACCGGTGATTCTTTCCAATGGGCGAGGAACTGTATTTGTATTGGTTTTTGATTCTAGTTTTACACCTCTTCAATAAAGAGGGCTTGATCCTAAACCTTTTATAAAAAAAAATATGTTTAGCTTACATTTTCCTTTTGTTGCAAATATGGGTGGTGGTGCTGTAATTGCCGGGCTCGTGCTATGAATATTTGGGCACATTCGTATGTATTTCTGCAATATGATGGACATCTCAAAAGCCTTTAAAAAATTAGTGAAAGTTCTGGCATTGACACAAATCTTGGACCTAGGGAAGTGTTGATTGTTGAAAAGAATAAAAAATTGCTTGATGATTTTGGGCATGAAAGAGTAATTGGGACTACATCAACTTGAATACATGGAAAAACAGTTTGGGTTTAGGGCCTTGTCCCTGACATTGATTTTTGCAATCATGATCTAAAGGCTACAACTGCATGGGAAGTTTAGCATTTCAGCTGGTAGGTGGGAGGTGTCGGCTTTGGGAAGTCGTCGCCAAGGCTCTACTAGAGAGTGGTTCTTTTTGGCTGAGATTCTTCTTCTATTTCCTTCTTCTTTCTCTCCCTATTGCAATTCTTTTATTGTAATTGTTGAATCCAGCAGTAATATACAATGCTACAAATTGTTCCTTCCTATTTCTCTCACTCTCTCGCGCACTCACGACCATAACATCGTCCACCGGCATTAAGCGCATCACTGGATAGTACTTGGACTTCTCTCCGCCTGAGCTCCTCATTTAGGATCGGATTATGGATATCCTTAAACATCAAGTTTATTTTTTCGCTAGAATTACCGCTGTAGTAACCATCACTTCTCAGCTTTCCAGAAGTGAAGACAACAGAAGTAGTGCCCATACATCATCGGTGAATGTTACCTTCACAAATTTGAGCTGCCCACGAATCATGTTGAAGTCATTCACATGATATCTCGCTGGTCTTCCTTCTGCCAACTACAAGCCAAACAGTCGACGCAACATGAAAGTGCCGTTGACTTTTCATACATGTCTGCCAACGCCTTCATAACTTTCGTTGTAGTTTTCTTTTTGTGGATGTTGAAGGTAACGTTTCTTGCCTAAGACATCCTCACCTGCGCCGCCAACGCCTACCTATCCAACCGTTTCCATTCAGCTTTCTCCATTTTCTCTGGATTTTCACCTGTGATCGGTAGATCCAGGTTCTTCTAAATTGGATAATCTTCCAACTGCATTCTCCATAAGTCAAAATCCGTTCCATCAAATTTATATATTTAGATCTTACCTTCATCCGACGCCATACCTTCCGTCGACAATAAACTCCCATTGAAAAATGAAATCACGTCAAGATAAAAGAAAGAAACCCGTTTTACCTCTGTGTTGCACTGAACCACAAGCTTTGATAGCACTTGTTGGGAGGGAACCTTGTTTCCAATCGCCTGAGTTTCCGATAAATCTAACGGAAGTTCGAAGGTTGATTTCCCAGAAATTTGTATGCATATTGGCGAAGTGGAAAAACCAAATCTTCAGAACCTCGCCTCCCTTCGACTAGGTGTACCGGAAGTAGGAAGTCACTGCACCATACCCGTCGCACAAAGTCGACCTTTCACACACTCAAGAAACGCTTACAAACATTCAAGGCAACGAAAAATAAACAGAAGAACAAAAGAACACAAGGGATTAACTTGTTTCGGACGAGTTGTCCTACGTGCACGAAAGAAACACCGTGGCTTTCTTTATATTCACCGGAAGTACAAGATTACATTCAACTGACAAAATAGTTGATAAGATTTCATTACATAGGATTAACTCTCAGTAAGTATAGTATGCAAATAGGATGTGATGTTCATATCATTGGCACACTGTTTGTATCGGTCCTCACTTACCGTTAATGGAAACTTTAGCCGGTTGTTGGTTTCGCCTTCCAACCTTTTGTGGAAGCAACTGGCTATCTTCGGTAACTCATTCATATCATCGGAAGATACAAACTTCTGATGACCTTGCTGCCAGTTGAAGTGATGAACTACCGCTGACTGCACATATTCCTTCTCTCTTAAAGTCGAGTGAGTAGCAGAAATAAATAAAGGAAATGAACACAACGATGTATAGTGGTTCAGGGCACAAAGATCCCCTAGTCCACTGCACCAACGCTCAACTCCACGAGCTTGGTTCAGGGCACAAAGATCCCCTAGTCCACTGCACCAACGCTCAACTCCACGAGCTTGGTGATTTTCACTAGCAAGTCCTCTTATCCGGAGACCTCTAAACAACAATTGAGTGCAGGCAGTTGACACATTTAAAACAAGGCTTTATAGAGCCTTTTGGTTCTTTTACAAGGAATCGTAAATCCACAGCTTAGTACAAGAAGCTGACACTTTACCACGACTGAGTCCGAGCAGTCGAAACTCCACCAAATCAATAGAGATTGATTTTGTTGAGAACACAGGTTAAACTTCACAGTTGCAGTAAAAACTGGCAGATGCATTTAGATATTCAATAATGCACAACAACAAATAGATTTTCAACGTTGCGTAGACTTTATTTGAACAACGATAGAGAAAATACTAGACATATGTTTAAACATGTATGTCTCCAAAGTGTATCTTTGACAAATGCTTTGTCATTCTTGTAGAAAATGTAACAATAAAATGCAGTAGTAGTGACAACAACAGGAGTGAATCGATAGATCAAAGCATGCATGTCTCCAAACATTTGGGAAGTGACGACCATTTGGAAAGCCATCGTTGCTGGAAAAGCGTCATTGTATGAGACCCGTGGGGTGCTAGATAGGGCGATCGCAGCAGAGAGTGTCGTTGTTGGTGCGTCGTTGGAGCAAGGAGACATGAGCACGGGAGGACGGTCAGAGCTGGACGGACGCTTTTGGAGAAATTATGACTATTGTGAGGTGCGTTAGAGGATAAAAAGAAAACCATGGCCAGTGTCCGATGCTAGCACTGTAGAAGGACGAGAAAAAAAAAAGAGAATCCAGGTGTGTAGGATACTCTTTCTCCTCCTGTGAACAACTGTGATACGGGATCGCCACTGAGGAAGTCATATTTGGCTATACAATTAGCTGAGTTGGGTGCATAGAATGACAACAAGAGTCACACTGCTAGATTTTACGGGAGAAGGTCCGTATGGATGGATCATCAAAGCAGAAAGGTATTTTGAACTTTGTCGGACAACAGAGGACATGAAAATACAGAGGGTGCAGCTTTGCATGATCGATACCGATCTATACTGGTTTTTGTTCTGGCACAGTGCCACACCGAACTCATCATGGGAAATTTTTAAACTGGCACTACTGAAGAAATACAGGAACAATAAGCAGCAGCCTGAAACTAGACTGAAGCAACTTGAGGAGGTAATGTTTGCTCCTAGTTCAGGCATGGATTTGCAGGAAGGATATGCAAAAGAGGAACACATTGCATTGGAAGAAATGTCAGTAAGCTTGAAGAGTTTTCCGGTTGGATAGGAAAAGTTCAGCAATGAAGCGCTGGAAGAATGGTTGGAATCTAGTTCGGAATAGCCTGGCGAGGTATTTTTTGTTTCGAGTTCATTCAACGAAAATGGAGCGGAGAAAATCATTATGCCTTCTTTTCTCTCTGTGATAATGTAGCCAATGAGGTGGAGTGGGAAGAAGATGAAGGTGGCGAGTTGCGACAAACATGAGCTATGGAAGAATATAATGTGGAGTTCAAACTAGAAGCTCAAGATACTTTGCTTCCAGGTGTTCGAAAAGTGGCAAGTGCAGGGAATGATAAAGAGGAGTTGTTAGTCCTTGGTATGCATTCTAAGCCTCTTACTGCGGATATTGAGCGTCTAGGAGATTCGCCAGTTGCACAAAAAAGGAGCAGTCCCGATACTAGTTCTAGAAGTGGTGACAATAGCAAGGTGATGATAGGGGCTGTTGTTCGCGATTCTAGACAAGTAAGCTTGACAAACAGATTGAAACAACAATGCAAGGGTGCAGGTAATAAGGTGTTCCATGGTAGTTCTTGTGAAGGATACTCAAGAATTAGACATTCTACCACCAACTTACAACATACAGAACCCTCAGCTGGCAGTGGTATCCAAGGGGCGGGGAACAATTTTGTCTTACATTTATGATTTTGGTTACTCTCCTTCCTGCCTAACAACTACATTGGAGGTAATTGCAGCGTTTATAGTTAGCATACATTTTTCTTTGGTAGTGAGTACTAGAGTGTGAGTGACCAAGGACGTCCTGTTACTATTCCCCAACTGGGTTATAAGCAGTGTTGCTAAAGGAAGCTCCAGACCTTATGTTTGGCAAGCTGTTAGACCGACGGTTGTTGTAGTAAAAAACAACACGGCAAGACAGTTATTTCCCCAAGCTGTTGACTCACTCTGGCTCATAGAAAAGGGAAATTATGTTTTCTGGGATTGTGTTATGAATATTTCTTTTCCACATTCATATGTCTTCCCACAATATGAAGATGGACAACACTATTGTCTTCTGAAATTTAGTGAAAGTTTTGGTACCGACACAAATCTTGGAGCTAGCACAATATTAATTGTTGAAAAGGATAAAGAATGGTTTAAAGGTTTTGGGCATGTAAGAGTAGCTGGAACTACATCAACTTCAATTAATGAAAAGGCAATTTGGGTTGTGAGCCTTGTTCCTGGCATTGTTTTTTTCAATCCTGATCTAAAAGCTGCAACCACTTGGGAAGTTGAAGAAACGAGCTTAACTACTGAGGTTCCTTGCTCTATGTACCATCTTATTGTTTTTGCTATTGTGCATCTAATTTCTATTTTTGGAGCAAGTTACCTCCATAAGAAGAGACAACAAAGCTTTACTGAAATTAGGGCTGTCACAGAAGATTCTGCTCCTTCAAACAGTCTTGGAGCAAATAATTTCAGGCCTGTTTATATGTGCTTTCTGGGAGAGGTTTCATTTACAAATGATTTTAGTTGGATAAGGAGGGAAGATTCAGGTTTGGCCATAAGGTTTCTTCCGGAATTTTTGTGGGAGTACTCATAGGCGAAGCTGAATCAGGGGCTTTTGGTGTTAAGGGTTACAAAGTAGAATTGTATTGGAAACACTATCCATCTGTATTAACTGTAGAAGTGTGGAGCTCGACAATGATTGGCTTCAGCTGGGATGCTTGAGGTCATTTATTTGGCCTACATGCTGCATTTTCAGCCAAGGGTTCCTGTGGCCAGCAGTTTTTTCTTTACTTTTACGGCCCTAGTTTGCTCAATTGGCTTTTATCTTCAAGGGAGGGGGCTGCTGTTCTAGTGTTGAAGACGCCAAGTCCTGTGACTATGGTTTATAATTACAATCACAAGTACGAGCTCCAACCTCTGATATTGGCTATGGGGGGTCTACTGCTTTGGAGCTGCTGGTAACTCTTGTGGAGGGTTTTGTTAATCAAGCTAAGCTTGCAGGTTATCTTCAGAAGTTCCTCAAGGTTGGCCAAGATGCTTGGTTCCTCAAGGGTTGTCATTTCCGTGCTAAAGGGGCGAGCTATATCTTAGAGATCCACCTTGAGGACAAGGTGATTTTTCAGCTTGGGGGTAATTGTTAGGAACGTGTGGGCAATTAGTAGTCTAGGGGCAATATTGTATTTTACATTTACCTTTATTTGTTTGTTGTGCTGCCAGGTGTAGCAGATAGGAGTTATTGGTGGGTTGTTGTAGGTATTAAAAGGGGGGACCAGTTGTGAGGGAGGGGATACAAATCATTTGGAATTTACAACAGGCAGCTGTAGGGGCTGGACGTCGGGACGTTCTTGCTGGGAGCTTGGAGAAGTGGTCTTCCCTCGGGTTCCTCTCTATTCTTCTTCCTCTTCTCCTTCTCCTCTCTTCTCTACTGTTTTTCCTATTTTCTGTTGGTTTAATACAGTGATCAAATCCATATACTACTGCCTTTCTACTTCCTCTTTTCTCTCTAAATTTTTATCCAACAAAAATAAAATGAAGAACTTATGTGTGTAACTTTCACTGATGATCGCTGTTGTCATTGTCTTCCTTCACACCCATGGTATGCTAGTACCTTTCGAAAGGCTAAGGCATAAGTAGAAAGAGAGGAGCAAGGAGAATCGGGTAGGAGGGACTCACCAAAGCACACAACCCATTTTCATGCCTTACGTGGAAGAATCGAACACGAGCCCTTAACGATCAACTTCCACGTTAGTCGTAGGATGGTATATTAATCGTACACTACGATTTTCAGTATTATTATATAGCCAATTGTACACTATGATTTAGCTAAGACAGTGGCATAACACGCCTTACGATATGCCTGATAGGTGTGAGAGAGAGAGAGAGACGGAATTCTGTAATAACAGACTAATACAATGGTTCGGCAGTGGAGGAAAAAGTGAAAGGTAGAAGAAGAAGAAAATATAGAAGAAAAGAGAAGATCCTCCGAGACGCTGCCCCGAGGCCCAAGGCAGCAGCATGATTTCTGCACAGTAGAACCTACAGAGCCAAACCAAATCCTGTCCCCCCCCCAATAGCATACCCTCCCCATTTATTAGCCCCACCCATCACCAGACAAACCTTCCAATTAGCTCATATACACTTTACTAAACCGCCCCTAGCAGTTAAAGAAAATATTCCATGTACCCTATACAGCTGCATGCCACAACAACCCCTTAAACAACCCATGATCCCATCGTTGTCTTCCCTTTGAAATTCCACCTTGTCCTCATGGTGGAAATCTTCTAAGTTGCCTCTTCAATCGTACGGTCCATTCTTTTCGGGTCGCAATATTGGTTCATGTTCCTCCTCACTAGGTGGCTCGATATTCTTTCATACCACAATTTGTAACCCTTTGCCGAACATCGATGTCCCGGACTGAATCTTTGTCCACAGGCATAACACAATCCCTTCATTTTCCTTTCCTCAAATTTCTCTTTTGGACAGACTTTGGACTTCCCCTCTCTTGAGGTACATTGTCTTCTCCCCGTTGTTCCTTCTCTTCACCTTCTATTTGTGGAATCAGTTTCACTGTATTGGGGTTCCAATTTCTCTCTTGGCTGCTAAAAACAGCCCGCCTGTCTTAGTGTGCAAGTTGTGGAAGTATTCCCGTGGACAACAGCTCGCGTTCTACTCTCCTGATCAGAGTGAGGAGCCGCGCCTTGCTTGGTGACTCGTGAGTCATAACTGTGCGGCCAATCTCTGGTTTGAGCCCACCAATAAACAAATTCTTGTACCAATTCTCAAAAAGGTCGGGTATCCGGAATGCAATGCGTTCAATTCGTCAATATATTCATCCACTGTTCCACCTTGACGCAAGTTCTTCCAACAAATCATTGGATCTTCCTCTGTTATGATGCCATATCTACTGAGTAGCTCCTTTTTGAATTGCTTCCATGAAAGTTAAAAAAACTGATTTCCCCTTTTCAGCATTGTGATTCGGTTCTGCCTGATTCGAGTCGCAGCTGCCTGACCTCCCGTCAGCTGCTTTGTACGATACAGGTTCGCTTGCTTCAGGTGCGGTGTAGGCATTTGTTTCGTCTGGCGTCGTTTTTCCCAACTGTGTTCAATCGGGCTTTAAGCGAGCTGGTGCGCCAACAGTTGTGTCATGTTCCCCCCCTTTTTCCGCGTTTGGTGTGTGCGTGACTGTGAAATGTCCTTCACTGCTGCGTTTCGTTCAGGAATCTGCTGCTCCACTTAAATTGCTTCGTCACTGCATCCAGTAATCTCCAGCTGCTGCAAATCGACTCTACACAGTGGACATAGCTTCTGCGTCATTTTCCTTTTCAAGATCAAGAATCTCTTTCTTTTAATTTCTTTCTCTAGAAACCTCTCAATGAAAGCACCAATTGATAGGTGAGAGAGAGAAAAAGAAAGAATTTTGTAATAACAGACCGTAATACAGTGGTTCGGCAGTGGAGGAGAAGATGAAAGGTAGAAGAAGAAAATAGAGAAGAAAAGAGAAGATCCTCTGAGACGCTGCTCTGAGGCCCAAGGTAACAGCCTGATTTTCTGCACAACAGAACCTACAAACCCAAAACAAATCGCGTCCCCCCCTAATTGTTGGATTGGTGTAGCCTGATCCGGTTGGAGTCAACTTTACTGTAGCCTTTTGGACTTCCAGTCGGCAGCCACTGTAACACTTTTGACTTGGGTGACCGCCTTTCACTGTAGCGACGCAAACTTCCTGTGCAGTTGGTGGAACAGTGGATCGTTTTCTCCATTTGTAGCCCATTTCGGGCTAGGGTTTCTTACTGAAAAACTCTGTAATTGTGCTCCCGAATTATAGTGAATATTCTGCCTCTCCGTGGACGTAGAGATTATTCCCGAACCACGTAAATCCTTATGTTTTCGTTCTCGTTTTTCCCCTTTTATTCTTCTGTTTTTCGCCATTTCTGTCGTTGCAACTCCCGGCGCTTCCGCAACACTAATAGCATACCCTCCCCATTTATTAGCCCCACTCACTGCCTAACAAACCTGCCAGCTTACTAAACTGCCCCTGACAGTTAAACTCACATGTGTTTAAGGCTTTAGGGCATGTCATTCAATCTCCAACTTGCATTAAAACCACTTTATCCAAAAGTTTTGGATAAAGTCTAAAATACTTTTAGAGGTGCTCTATGAGTCAAACTCAATCCCCATTCAATCAACCACAAATATTGACCCCATGGGATTTTGTATAATTGAAATCAAATATGAATTTTTGAGTTCATAAATGTAAGAAAAGATTGGCCTCTAGCAAAACATTAGTGCCACTCAAGCTTCAAAGGGATCTTGTGTGATCCCCATTAAACACATGTATCTCTATATCTGTGTCCATCAACTGCATCATATGACAACATGCATTTTTATAGATAAACACATCATATATCTTATCTCGGCATACACTTCCTCAGTCTATCTCAATCGAGGGTCCAAATGTCATACTCATCATATTAGAGGACAAATCCCAGCTTGGTTATTCCAACCAACAACGTGATCAACAACATACCCAACTATCCCCTAATTAGCTATGCTTCCTTTAGAGTTGGCGTCATAGAACTAACTACTTTATACTTTTGATTATCAATATATTCAAATTCATGAATATTAATGAATATCCCATCTCATGATGATTGTGTTGCGGAATCACCGGGAGACAGAACGACAGAAAAATGAGAAAACGAAAGAAAGAAAAGCAACAATGAACACGGCGATTTACGTGGTTCGGGAAAAATCCCTATGTCCACGGGAGAGGCAGAATTTCACTATGATTCGGGAGCACAGAAATTACAGAGGATTTCCAACAAAAAAAAAACCCTAGCCCGAAATGGGCTACATATGAAGAAGACGGTCTACTGTTCTGAATAGTAGTCCGCGTTGCAACAGTGATCGGCGGCTCACTTTGTCAAAAGTGCTACAGTGTCTGTCGGCTGGAAGTCAAAAGCGCTACAGTACTGTTGACCCCGAAGTCCGCACCGCTACAGTACCTGTCGGTGTCGGTCGGTCAGCTCCGCTACAGTGGTCAGCTCGACCCGCGAAAGTTGCGGGCCACAAGCATTCGGCCCAACCGGATCGGGCAACACCAATCCAACAGATTGTTCTTCCGCGTGACATTTATTGTGATAATTTCCATAGAGTATCTGTCTCATCGAAAGGTCACAACAGTTCCCTGTTATGATGATGACTTTGAAGTGCTATGATGATATTCTTAAATACATGTTCTATGGTCAAATGACATCATCTGACCGGACACAGATGGTAGGGGGCTCATAAGACAGCGAAACTTTTTCTCATGAAGTTCAACTGTTGATAATCTCTAAGAGAGGAGGTTATGAGAACTGACTCGCCTTTAGGAATTCCACATGTTATATGTGTCATTAATATTCCTATCTGTGGGTGTGTGTATGGGTTCTTAGTCTAAATATTATTATTAATACATATCATGAGTTATGTACTTTGATGTATTGATGAAAATCCTGACGACATATGCTCATGGTGAGGTATGCTAAGTTAGGTGCGTCACAAGTGATATGACATTAATGAATAAGTCAAGAAAAAATTTGTCCCTTTCGAGTTGATAAAAGTAGATATCTTTGACCCTTTGATTGGAATGAAATTGTTTGATAAATCCATGACCATGGTAGTATATCGATGAGTTTATTTTAGGAAGTCAAGAAAAGGTAAATCAAGCATATACCTTGATGAAACAAGTATGCAACTTGCTTGACGAGACACCGAGATAATGAGTTTATATTATATTTATTGTCATGACTTATTTTTTCAAACATACATTACGTGTTCAAGGTTCGTTAAATAATTATGAGTGGAACGAGCTGAGTTAATGGCTCGTGGTTTATCACGCGACATTTAATAATTTCACTAGTGAGTGGTGAAATATTCATGACATGTACGAAACATTTACTTAGTTATTCGTGTCGTTTTGGGCTGGTTTAAGAGGTTTAACTTATCCAAGGGCTTAAGTGTAATTTTGGAAAGTTAAAACTAACTATTTAAACTCATTTTTGAGCCATGAATAGTAAGGGAAACTATTTGCAAGATTTTTTTTCCTCAAGCATTTTCTCAAGTTCTAGAGATAGAAACTGAAAGTCCAATGACCATAGAATTTACAATGACACATTGTTACACCATGATCATAGAATTTACAATGACAGTTTTATTTTAATCAAATGGTCGAGATATCAACTTCCATAACGATGGAAGAGACAAATCTTTGCTCGACTTACCATTTATAATACATCGTGACGCACCCAACATATCCAACTTCGCTATGAACTGTATCATCATGGTTTATGAAATACATCTAAGTGTGTGGGTCGTAATATGCATTAATAATAATCTTAAAGTTTAAGAATCATTACACACGCTCACAGATAGAAATATCCGATGATGCCAAAACATGCGTAATTCCTACGGACGAGTCTGTTCTCATAATCTTTCGTCTTGAAGATTATCAAGTGCAAACTTCATGAGAAGAAGTCTCATCCGCTTACAATGTACTCGCACCTGACAATCTGCTATGACCTTATCAATGTGACATATATCATAGGGCATTATCACATCGATGTTATGCAGAAGATTAATCAACATGTGATAAGTTATTTAAATTACTTTTTTGAATATATATGTAATCTAAAGTACAATGTAGTTTGTTCTAGAACACCAACTCCAATAGCGGACCTGGGCGTTTTCGGTTTGAAATGACGAGGGAGAGGAGGGAGCCTCAGTGTGGTGCCTCATCATTTTGGGCATCCTGGGAGCGCACCACGTCGTGGTTAGGGGTCACTAGGTGAGTTATTAGAAAATTATGTCTAATTGAATTAAATTGAACATTGAGTGTGAATTGTTATAATTTATTAAATTGGAAAATTAATTATAAATTGTTATAATTTATTTATTTAAGTGTTATGACTTGAGTTAGGACCCCGTGTGGCATGGCAAAGGTCTTTTGGACTTGGACAAGATTGGACGAGAGTCACCAAGCTGTTTTAAAAAGGAATAACTCTGTATGTGGTAGGCGACCTTGACTTTACTAAGTCTCTTGTTCTTTTGTTATTTTATGTTTGTGTGCCATACTGTCTGTATGATGCATGACTTGTGTGATTCCACATAGAGTGCGATGGACTCGTGTCGGCTTAATAGTAAACACGGATTAAACATGGATTTCATAGCTTGCTAAGTGGTTTGAAGGTGGTGCCTAGGCCGAATAAGTGTCGTTGGACCTCTTTATGGATTGCTTGGTGGAATGCGTTGGATTTCAAAGAGAAAAGGGATATCCTTTCTAAAACATGTTTCTAAAATGGAATTTTTTTTGAATGGAGTTTCAAAGGAAATTCGGCGATTTTAGAAATGAATTTTGAAATGGTAATTCAAAATAGGAAAGGGGTTTTTCAAAGAATGTTTTAACTGATTTTGGACAAGGTCCTAGTGCGAGTAATGCGGCATGTGATGCCATTTCTAAATGGTTTTGAAAATGAGATTTTGATATGGTTTCCAAAGGAAAGCCGAAAGGGCTTAGTTGAGTTGTTTTGGTTCGTTTGACCTTGTGAGGATGATGTCTTGTTTTCTAAAGCATGAGGGCTTTTATATGCGACTCTTGCTATGATTTTTTTGTGTGGTGCTTGTTCCATGAGGATTCATGCTATGCATTTTGGAAAATAATGGTTGCTTTTGGTATCAAAGTTGACTCTTGCTATGATTTTTTTGTGTGGTGCTTGTTCCATGAGGATTCATGCTATGCATTTTGGAAAATAATGGTTGCTTTTGGTATCAAAGTTGCAGGTTGATCTAAATGAGTTGAGTGTGATAGACCCCTTAAGGGTAGAGATGGGCCTGAAGGACCCTAACAGATGTTGAGGGATGTTATGACCAAAATGATGGGTTAGGGTCGATAGATGGAAATGTGATTGAGGAAATCGTGTAGGCTATTGCTGTTACGATGTGACCTAAGGGACCCGGGTGGGTGCCCCGGTATCATGTTACCCTAGAGAGGGTTAGTACGAGATACGGGTAATGATGATGATTACGAGTGTCGCAATAGAACTTGAATTGTTGTGTGAGCCTGCTATGGCTGTAGTGATGAGGTTAGGTCATGCACTTGAGAGACTAAACTTGTTTTGTAAGGCGGGTTTGGGCGAAGGGACAACCCTGAAGAGATGTGTTGTGTGAGACGACTCGGGTGGGACGCATTTCCCAAGAAGTATTATAATTACGAGGTGTACGAGAGGGACACACTACCCCTTGAGTATATCTATGCAGATTGCCCGGGGTGGTTACTCAAGAATCGACCTTCGGGTCTATGTGGAATGCTTAGGTGGTTACCTAGGATTTAACCTATGTGTCTATATGAATGCCTTGGGCCCCAATATCATACTTGTATGGAATGCCCATGATGCTTGGATTTGACTATATGGAATGTCTAGGTGGTTATCTAGGATTCAACCTTGGATCGCCTGGATGGTTACCCAAGAATCGACTGTATGCCCGACACTATATGCCCGACACTGGATTACTTTGGACTTGCTCCTTGAAATTGACTTTATGCCTATGGTTACAAGATGTTGTGGACTAGCTTCTTGGATCGGGATTTATGCCTATTATGCTTAGAGGCACTCCAACAATGGCCGAAACAAGTATGATATTGGGTACTGGTCTCGGGGTAGGGCTTGGCCCCCCTGTGTAGTTAGTGTGACATGTTTAGAGATACTTCGACACTAGCTGAGCCTAATGCCACATGCCACATTACTTGTCTCGGGGTTCTGGGTGGTTTGGTTGACACCCGATGACTCGACATGCGTGGTTATGATTTTGTGTTATATTTTCGGGTGGGTGTGTTGCATGAACACAACTGCAACTTATATATGTATTTCATGCACATCCACTTGATCACAATAACACTCAGTATTGTTGAGGTTTTGGAGATTCCTATTGGGTTGTTGGACTCACCCCCTACCCGCGTATGCAAAATGAGTTTCGATGTACATGGGCATACCTTCATGTTTTCTCTCAGGGAATATGTACCGTTTGGTGCTAGACATGTTGCTCAGTTAGTTAGGTTATGGGTGCCAGAGATTCTATAGGATGATTACGCGAGTTGGGTCAGAGGCCAATTTACATTTTGTTATTGTTCAGTATGTACAAGCCAGTGTGCCATTTGTTATGTATATGATGCCTGTTATTCCATGTTATTTGTTGCTACTCTTGTTTTGTTTCACTATATAGACTGTTTATTACTTTACATTCTGGACTGCGGGGGCCTTGTTCGCTCTTTGTTTTATGTTTATAGGTTTTTGGGATGTCTGTCGTACGGATGGGTCTTGACGAATTTTCAGTAAATTCGAGCATGATCCTCAGCTTTTGTTTTTGAGGGAATAGTCTCCCCATGATTGTTTCAGGCCCTCGCCCCGCTAGTTGGTAGCCTCTGGCATATGGGGAGGCATGCTCGAGGTCATGTGGCATCCTTACTCGAGCATCGTTTGAGAGATCTGCTCTAGGGTGTTGCACAACAGTATCAGAGCAGTGTTTTGGGTGGGATAAGTTGGAGGTGGAGTTACGTTGTTGGGACTCGAGAGGTAGACTGACTGCATGCTTAGCTGCACGACATCTGTTGAAACCCAAGTTTCCGTGGGATGTTTGGTGTTGGGACTAGCACTCTAGGATGAGTGAGGTGTTGGTTTGGACGGAGAATCCCAAGGAGGGATGGATGAGACTTGCAATTTTTCAAAATTTAATTTTAAGGTGGATTTTGAAAATGGGGTCGATTTTAGGAGTGGGTGGCCGGGGGATTTTGGTGATTTTGGTTTTGATGAAAACCCTTGGATGCTAGGAGGTGCTTTGAGAACTCAGGTGAGTTTTGGTGTGTGTAAATGATTAGATTTGGGTTTTTAAAATGATTGATCGATATCGTGTAAACCGATCTACTTGGATTTTTTCATTTTGACTAGGAGTGAACTTGATGCTTGAATTGTATGCTTGGATTGTATGTCGTGTTTTCTTGGAAACCACTCAGTGAGGTTGGTGGGTGTGTTTGGATTGATTAGTGTGATGTATGGAGAGCAGCTGGTGCTTGCATAGGGGTTTGCTGGATTTTCAGTGGTTGATTGGGAGGTGACCCCGGTGTTTGGGTTGTGTTCGTCGGGTGTACCATGATTGTTTTGAGAGTCACTTTTGTCGATCTCATGAGATGGATGTTGTTATTGGGATTGAGTAGCCGAATGTGGGGATTGATCGTGTCCATGGTTCAAACCATTTGATTTGGGTTTCAGTGGGTGATTCCTATGGTGAAGAGCGTCAGATTAGTCGTGGATGCATGACTCTCATGTTGTCTAGAGTTATGGATACGGTAGGATACGAGGGCGAGTCAGATCAGTGGCACGTCGGTACTCATGAGCGGAGTATGATGACGTTTTTTTTGGCCAGGGATCCAACCATGTAATTACATCGAGTGTTGAGTTAGGACTTAGGTTTGGGGGTGTTTGGATGATTTTGGTTGCCTTTGGAAATTAAGGCATCGTGTTCGGGTGATGAAATAACACATCAGTGGGAGCAACCAAGCATTTTGAGCAAGGTCGACAAGAGGAGGGCTGACATATGTTTCCATGTATAGTTTGGGTGCGGTGAGATCAAAACCACACCGAGCGGGTTGGTGGATCACTGGGAATGCATGTCACTAGGCAATAGTGATGGTGGGGGGCATCGTAACTAAAGATCAGACCTTATGAGTGGAGCCTTATGGTAGGGAGAACCATAGGCAAGGAGATGAGGTGGTTGATGACACCATGGTGTCTTGGGATAGATGATTGCGAGTGAGCGTTGTCTCAGTGTTCGTTCGAAGGTGATGATGGGAGCTCAGTTTTTGGATGAATAATGCACCTTGTATTGGAGTTGTGCAGTGGAAGCTCGATTGCCGTTCCAGAGTCAAACACGACGAGTTAGTTAAGAATTGAAAGCCATCATAGGCTGGAGTTAATGATTAAGGGTTGTTGAGGCTTCTTAGGGATGAGAAGTGCTATGGTGGGGAGATTGTAAAAACCATGTATCGTTTATAACTTATGAAATTTCAGAAGTTTTTTGAATTTTTGATTTTGGTGAGGGGTTCGTTTTTGTGAACCAAGACTTGGATTGAGAATCCGTGGGTGCAGCAGGAAGACAAGTCGACATCAGTGGTTACCAAGGAGCCAAACATGAATCCATTTGGAATTGAAGGAAAGAAGCATGAACAGTCAAAGGTGTTTTCAGAATTCTCAGTGCACCAGCCGAGATAATTCTCGGTGTGCCAGTCATTTCCTGGGCAAATGAGGCAAACAAAAGACAGAAGTTTGTTTGAGGTACAGAGTAGAAAGGGCAGTGATGGAGAAAAGCTGGAATCAGATCAGAAACGCCAAATCAAGAGCGGCGAAGGCGCTGGAGAGTGGTGGAATGAGCTATGAGTAGAGTTGTAAGAAGAGGTTCACGACTGGGTTCAAATACAAAGGCTGACAACCTGATTAGAGCCAATATACCAGGCCAAGCATGTTGTGCTAACTGAAATGAAATGAGTGGGTCCCTGAGTTCATGAAGGAGGAATTGTGGGGGGTGAATTGTGTACTTTATGAATTTTAAACAATTCAGAATGCCTTTTATGTTTGGCAGCGAACCTTTTCTTTTCTTTCAAAGATGAGCGAGCAACGAAAATAAACAAAGGAAAAGAACACGGCGATGTATAATGGTTCAGGACACAAAGATCCCTTAGTCTACTCCACCAACTCTCAACTCCATGAGTTTGACGATTTTCACCAGGTCCTCTTATCCTAAGACCTTTAATCCACAACTGAGTACGACCAGTTGAAACTCCAATAAATCAAGAGTTTGATTTGTTGAATGGTATAGGTTAAACTTCACAGATTGCAGCAACAATTGACAAATGAAATATGATCTTTAGAATAGCACAACAACAAATAGATCTTCAACGTTGCATAGACTTTCTTCAAATAGCAGCAAAGAAAACACAAAATAGATGTTTAAACATGTATGTCTTCAAAGTGTATCTTCACCAAATGCTTCGTCGTTCTTGTAGAAAAGATATAACAATTAAGTGGTAGCAACGACATCAACAACAGGTTGATTAGATGGATCAAAACATGTATATCTCTAAAGTGTAGCTCTGAAGACAACTAACACACAACTTTTTCCTTATGTATAACTCCTTTGTATATTTGTCAATATTTCTGTCTCTATGTATATACATTCATCGTATATCTTTTTGATGAGGAGCGTCTTGATATTTATAAAACAGGTTGAACAAATCCAGATCAAACCACTTCCAGAAATATCGCATAATAAATTGTGAATATTTGAATTCAAATTCTATCAAGAATGTTGTAATTTCTCGTAAGAATAGAAACGATTTACTCCATTGAATATGAGCTTTTAAAACAATCATAATGAGCCTTTGAATCGGCCGTAAAAAAGCTTTGAAATGATATCTTCTTTCGTCAAGACCGTTGCACAAATCACGGATAATATTGTAGATTTAAAATTCCGTCGTTGAATAGTTAAACGCGCAGTTCCTCCATCTAATGACAAAATATCAAACGTAGAGTTGCATGGACTACTCAATCTTTATCCTCCGCTTTGTTTATTGGTGGGAGTAAGGTGTGAGTAATCTTCTTTTTTCATACAATATATTACGCCAACTTCAGTTGTTTACATGTTTATGAATACCTATTACTACAATTCCTTGTGTCGATGGCTTGTATGGTGACATTAATATTAGAATTGGAAATAAAAATCTTAACACTTCTTAGACAGTGGGGAATAATTTAGATTTGAGTGTTGGAAATGATATCCGACCATCCTTTTTCATTCATCATATACACCGATAAAACATTGTTTCATACTCATATATCATTTTAGTGAATAATAACTTTGCATAGTCATTATCATCGTCAGTTGAGTCCAATGAATACTTTCTCAAAGGTGTTCGTTTCACCATACTATAAGTAACCTTCTATAGTTATTTTCTTACAACTTTTGTTCAAAGGTAAATGAATATCACCCATTTCAAGAAACACGAATGAGGATTGCATGGACCATTTCTCCAATTTTTTTCAAAAGAAAATGAATATCACCCATTTCAAGAATCATGAACGAGGACTGCATGGGCTATTTCTATATCACTGTAAATATCCTCAAATCACAAAAACATAACATGGAAACAAAATAATAAATACCAACGTTCATATCATAACAATATCTCACAACACTGGAAATCATATCAAAAATTAAATGTACAACATTTACATGCTTTTGAGTTCAATCCCCCTAAAAAAAAATCATTTATAGGTTGAAACCATTGCCAGAATATCATATCAATCATTCCAACCAGCGCTGCCTTCATATAAATCACAAAATATTCTGATGATGTGACTACACTAATAGCTTTCACACTTGATCTTCACCTCTTAACCTTCACAAGTCGAACTGCTCTCCCCCTTAGATGCCTCGATCCATTTTTGGATTGCGCCATCCATTTGATCAGAACCGCATTCTTTTTTTTATGAGAGTTATACCATAAGCCTTCCATAATAAGTCAAACGTTCATTTTTGGTAAAAATGTATCACCACTGTTATCATGATCAGCTTGGATGTCACCATGGCCATTCATTTTCAAGGTATAGTCATTTTGAAGTATTTGATGGATCATGTATTGATGAATGGCAAAATGGCTATGCTTCTATTAAAAATTATACCCAACTGTTAACAGTGTGTTGCGGAGATAATGAAATGTGGCGGCTATCCTAGATTTTTATATTGTTCGACTTTAGGATGTGCATTGATAAATGGTCATTCTTTATGCTACATTCCCAGTTTGGAGCTCCCAACCAAACCCAGTGTGTTGCAGGGACAAAGAAATTCTTTATGCACACAGCCTGTTTACCTTTTTCTTGCTTTATTTAAAATTTAAAACATGTCCAGTTAATCACATTCAAATTTTCTAAGCGACTCTTCCAAACTTTATGTTGAAATGAACCATCATTCATATTTTCGTCCATAACTTCTTCTACCATAATCTATATAAACCTTTTTACGACATTCTTTAGCAAGATTCTATTTTCTGAAACACTGTTTGAATACTTATAATTTTATACATACACATATGCACATACTGCATTATCCATAAAAAAATTCTAATATTTAATTGCATTATCATAAGCTTGAAAATAAATTTCAATGCAAGTTGGTGGAAACATTCCCCACATTGCGAAATATTAAATTTAGTAAATACTGATGATATTGAAACGAGAAACGCAGATAAAGATAGCATTCCAGGGGCTTGAGAAGGGGAAATCAACTCCAAATCCAGAGAAAATTATGAGCCAACTAAGGCGAACACCGCTGCCTCTTCCACTGAGGTGTGAAGATAGAGAGAACTCACTGAGGTATTTTGTGTGCCTTATCCTCATGTTGAGACAAGGCGAGGTGGTATTGTTTTTTCGTCCCAGCATGCCCCTCCTTTCTGCTACTTTTTATTTGTTCTTCAGAGTGAAAAACCCCAGAACATTTAAAAGTTGTTCTTTGTTATATGTTTTCCCAAACTGTTTTGTGTTTTTGTTTACAAAAATGAATCTTTTTTTGTTTCTTACTAACACAAAACTGTTTATAGAAGGCCTTTAAATGAGGGTTTCATAATATGTTCTTTCATTTTTTTTGGCATGTTTGGTGCAAGTTTAGCCTGGCCTTGGTCTCGTGTCAGTTTTAGAAAGCTAGAATTCAAAGGAATACGAACTTCTATCCAGAAAACAAGCATCTCATCGAAGTAGTTCTCTTTTAGCCAAAAAAATCTCCATGTTTTACAATAAATTCATCTTCAATGACAACCTTATTTATATGGTTGAAAAAAATATATTTAAACCCCCACGTTATAACAACTACCAATGGATTGAGTGAAGATATTATATGCAGTCTGAAAATCCCTTATTTTTCATTTGTACGAGATCCCACTCATATTGTATCCCATCTACTACGACTTCAATTTATGTCTTTTATTGAACTGACTTTTCCCATGTGTCTTTTTTTGGGAATAAGTACAGGTGCTTTGTCACTACTTTTCCATTATATAAAAAAAAGACTTGTCAAGGAAACCAAAGGAAAATGGTCTGCTTCTCACCTCGCATATTTAATTGTCTTTGTTGCCATTGAATCAAATCTTCGGAAGAGTTATAGCATGCCCAACGATGTTCCAAGACTCCAGTAAATTGTAGCATGTTTTCGCCTCATTGATAAAACACACTTGTATTATTTTTTCCAAATATATATATAATGCTAAAATCAAACAAGAGATGCTTCATGATCAATTATTGTAGAAAAGTTGTGATGATTTGTTGCTGTAATAAATGTTTAAAGTTGGATCAGTCGAAGTCTCGACCAAGAAGATAATGATTTCATTTTTGTAATGCATTAACAAAGGTTAGAATATCTATCATAAAGCAATTTGAAATGATTGAAAAAATATAACCCCTTTCTATATAGTAAATGATGGGATAGTTTTGTTGAAGGGTGACCCCATTTCCATCCATAGAGGTATCACACTCTACTTTGAAAAAAGCATTGAAATCCAAAACATTTACTAGTAAAAAAATTATTTTTTAGTTTTATTTAAGGTTTAACAATCATCCCATAATTTTTGTTGAAACGTCAATAATATCATAGGCAGTTAAGGAATCCATTAAGAACTTTTGTGCGTATCTTACACTGATGATCCCCACTGTCATTATCACCATTCACATGCTTGATGGTCAACATCGAGAGGCATCATAAAACCCCCCCTTTGGTGTATCCATGGGTTAATGTGAATAACCTGATATTATGGTAGGACTCTCCTTCACACTTATGGTATGCTAGTACCTTTCTAAGGCTAACGAAGGAGAAGCTCAAAGCGGTCCATGGTTGTCGATTCTACAATGGAATTCGAGTATGTAGTAGTTTCTGATGCAGTTGAGGAAATACTCTTGATATGCAACTTTGTCTCAGAACATGGTGTTGTACCTAGTAGTTCGTACCTTGTTACAGTTTATTGTGATAGTATTGTAACAACGATACTTGTCAAGGAACTTGGGTCACATCAGAGGACAAAGAATATATTTTAGATGTTTCTCATGTAAGAGCCATCAAGTTGAAATTTGCTAGCAATTAGCTCTAGTGTAAGTGGTAGTGTGGTAGTGTTGTGAGTGGGTGTTCTAAACCTAATTTCTATATCTACTTTGATTACCATTACACGTATACAATTTGATATGTTCATGTGTTTCTCTTACCATCGTAGTGATGTTTCTTTTGCATATACTATTTATATGGTAATGTCATTGGATTAAACGTTGTATCAAAAGGTTATACCAGTTCATAGCTATAATGAGAACCTTGAGATACTATGATAATATTTTTAAACACATACTATTAGGTGTTGGAGGCACATAAGTATTGAGACTTCTCATGAATTTTGCAATTTGTGATCTTGAGTAGAGATCACGATGACTGATTGCTATTGAGATAAGGGCCTATGTAACGACCTAAAGTTTCATTAATGGAAATCCCTCTTGATCTAATTAAATGTCTCTTTATGTAAAATGCTTATATAAAATGTCAACTTTTTTGGTTTTATGTTAAGAATTGTGACCGTTGCTTTTATAGCTGTTGAACAGTGATAACATGATTAGTATAAATATAGGGCTTTAACAAATCCAATTTACTCAGACAAAGGAACCGATACCCTCATCCAGTAGAATTGCTCCATACGAAGCCCATTTGTCGGAGCTCGGAAAAGAGGTTGCGTCTTTGGGCTTCGCTCTTGACCAAGCCCAAGCTGAGCTTCATCATGTCAAGCTCGAACGAGACCGTCTACGGGAAAAGTGGAAGTTGATAGAGATTACTATTCGAGCAATGTTATCTGAGTCACCCCAAGAGTCTGTCACCATCGCACACCTTACCCTTAGGTCTTATGCGGCTGTTTTAAGGGGTTATGTAACAAATCGCTAGTACTATGTTCATGTATATTATTTTTTTGTATATAATAATGAATATACCTTCTTGTCATTATTGACACTTTGTAAATAGTTTTTTTTAAAGTACAAATAGTATTTTTTTAGTTAATATTCAGATAAGAAATCCATTTTGATGAATTAATGGATTTTTGAATTAAATAATACTTTAATAAAATATTATTATTATTATTAAATTAATTTTTATTAAATATAAATGATCTTATAATTTTATGAATGCAATTGTAATTTTTATTAAGGTTTGAAAGCCATTTTTGTCAAAACCCGTGAATTTTTGATAAATATCGGTTTTTATTTTAAAAGTGAAAATTAACATATTTAGAAAATTATTTAGATAAAATAAATGTTATTTCTGGAATCAGGATGTCGAAATTATCCAACGGTGAATTTTTCATAATTTTCTGAGACAGTCAAATTTTTGGGTAAAAATTAAATACCGTTTAAATATATAATGTGTTTTATGACATCATAATGACTCAATAGTGATATAATAAAATACTATAAGCTTTATGTTCGGCCAATATATGTTTTACCATTAAAATAATGTGATTTTGGGTTTGTTTGACTTACTTTTCAAAGCATTAATGGACCCCTCAAGACTTATTAAACATCTTGTCTTTTTAAATTATTTTCCATGGGAGTGTGACTCACCTCCACATAAGCAACCCCATTATTTTAAGAAGTTTGGACTTTGGCCTTATAAAATATTGTTTTCCTCTTCCCTTTGCCAAAAACCATGGGCAAAAACCATGAGCTGATTTGTGGTTTGTATTAGTTTAATGTAAGGGGTCCCAAACCTAAATAATAAAGAATTACTCACCTTTCCTATATAAACTCACCCAAGCTCCCACTTCCTCCTCACTCAAAGCCTTTGGAGTTCGTCCAACTTCTGCCCTACTCTCTCTAGAATCCTCCCAAGGTGCCCCAAGCTCCAAAGAAGCCTCTCTCAACCTCTCTCAAGCCTTTGGAAACACACTTCCAAGTAATGATTTTTCTTCTTTTCACTTTTTTTGTCCAATTTATTTAATATTGTTATGCCCTTTTAATTTCAATTATAAATGCTGGGGTATGGTTTCACACCTCCCCTATACTGCCCTCTTATTGTTTGAATGATGGGAGACTCCTTTCTCTCTCATTAAATGCCTCCCATGTACATCCATTACTATGCCGAAATTTCGAAAGGAACTTCTCTCTCCTCATTTACATTCAAGCAATACTTTTGTATCATGAATCTAAATTCCATTACAATTGTTGGGACATGTATCTATATGACCCCCTTACTGTCCATTTCATGTAAATATGATGAGACACCCCTTTCTCTCTCATCAACCATTTTTATGAATTCTTATGTCACGCTGTTATGCTGTCGAAACTGCACCGATTTTCTAAGCCAATGCCTTTGTGTAGTGAATACCATGCCCATTTCTCCATCAAGGGTATTCACCTTTATGCATATTTGCTTATTGATTATAAAGTTTCATGTATGAATTCCACATTCCTTTATCGTGGAATAAATGATTATGTTTAATTAATCCATGTTTTATGATCCATGTGACACACTTATGCATGAAATGAAATGTTTAAGAAGGATGCTCCCTTATAGTGCTCCAATGCATTGAGTAAAGTATAGTATCATGATACGTCATGTGCAATGAGTGTTGACTCATGCTAATTCAAGTGCAACGAGGGTTTACTCGTGCTTCATGTGCAATGAGAATTTACTTATGCTCCATGTGCAATGAGCCTTGGCTCATGCTAATTCCATGTTAAGCATTGTTGCCACATTTCCATGTTATGATTATCACGCTTTATCATGCCTTTATGTTCATGTTTCTCTTATGATCTATTGATATGCCTATTGTCTAACATGTATTGTACTCCTCATGTATTTCATGTTTATTCCCTTACTGGGCTTTATAGCTCACCCTTTTTCTTATGCATGTCCTCAAGTTATCCCATGCAATGCTAAGTACGAGGGAATATAGTGGTCATGTAAAGGAAGTTTTCAATAAATATGTTATATTTCATGTTTTAAGTTATGTAATGATCCTAAGCCCCAAAGACACTAGACCTCTCGATCTTCCATGTTGTATCAAGTGAATAGTTTATGTAATAAATCATGTTTAAGTTTGTAATAAAAGTAGGGTTGTCATAGTTGGTATATGAGGATAGGTTTAGTTATTTTTGGGATTAAGATTAGAAAACCCTAGTAAAGCCTTAGAGACAAGACTAAGTATAATAAAAACATCCCTAAGTTTTAGTAAGTACTGAGTGAGTGGTTTATCATGCAAATACATCCCTGTCTGGATACAAGCAGGTAGAGGCGGCTCTGACACAAATGTATCTTAGAGGTAAAACCCGAAAACACCGCTTTGAGTTAGACTCGAACGGGAACTGGTGCACGACAACGGGTCTTGCTGCACTCTTGGTTACAACACTCCCGGGGGATATGTTTTGATAAATTCACAAGCTTAGTATGAACCCTTATTAAGGGAATTAAAAAAAATGCCCCTAAGAATATATGTTAGAAAGTAGATCATGAAAAGCCTAGATTGAAGCCTATAGACTCATGAGTTAAGGAAATAAAATTTTATTTATAAGTCATCAACTTTTGTCTTTGTATTACCCTTTATGTGTTACCCCCTAACTTTCTTTTTATTCCAGCCAATGGCCGGTAATAGGAGGACTCGGGCTAACAACCGATGTGAAGATCAGTGTGATGACTGTACTAATGAGATGCCCAATCCAATGGGAGTGAGAATCACGAACTTTGTCACGCTTCTCTCTCAGCTAACTCAAGCTTTTTGAATAGAAACACGGGTCAAGAGGAACGTCCAAACCCCCCTAAGAAGGAACAAGTCGCTATCGAGAGCTTCATGAGACAAATGTCTCCTACTTTTAGTGGATCATCCGATCCCACGATCGCTGAACAATGGATCAACTTCATTGAAAAGATCTCCATTCTTCAATGTTCTGATCAAGAGAAGGTTCTCATGGTGGCTTATCGTATGGAGGGTGAAGCTGATCAATGGTGGACGTTGATCAAAAATACGAAGCCTGAGGAGGAGATCGAGGCGTTGGAATGGAAGGATTTCCGGAAGATGTTTTTCGATAAATATTTTCTACACACCCTCCAGCTTAAGATGGAAATGGACTTCCTTTCCCTCAAGCAAAAAGGCGAAGAATCTGTTGGAGCGTACGAGATAAACTTCACAAGGCTTGCACGATACGCTTCCGGCTTTGTCGTTATCCCCGAATGCAAGGTTGATCGCTTCTTTGGTGGGCTGAAGCCTAGCCGACGGAAAGCATTAACGATCCGTGACTTCGACAGCTATGAGGAAATTGTCCGATGTGCCCTCAAGGTCGAAATGGATATCAGAGAATCACATGGGTATCATGGGAACAAGAAGCGTAAGGTGAACTTCAATACTGACGGTCCGATGGATAAATCCAACGGTGCTAAGAAGATCCAGCACCCCACTTGCCAAAAGTGCGGAAAGAAGCACCCTAGAAATTGCCTCAAGGGGACGAGGAAATGCTTTAGGTGTGGAAGAGAAGAACACCTAGCTGTTAACTGTCGGCAAGAAAGACCCGCGGCTGCGACAGAAGAGAGGAACACTCCGTTCGAACCTCAACACGTTGTTCATTGCTACAACTGCAAAGAATCAGGGCATTTTTCAAATCAGTGGCCTAATCCAAGGGTTTTCGGAGGCAACCAACAACCTCCAAGGCAGCAAGGAAGAGCTTTTGCCATCACTTCTGCCGAAGTGAACCCCAACAATGAAGTGGTGACAGGTACGCTAGTTATTCATTCAAGAATAGCGAACATACTTTTTGATTCAGATTCTACGCATTCTTTTATATCTCAAAAGTTTAATAGAACAATCCCAGCACCACCACAAATCATGGAAGTGAAGATGTCGGTGAGCACGACAAATGGGGCAATCATTGCATCCCATGAATATAAGTCCTCCCCTGTTATAATCTGTGGATTAAATTTCCCAGCGAACCTCGTCATACTCCCTCTGGTGGAATTTGATGCAATCTTGGCATGAATTGACTTTCCTTATATAGAGCCAACATAAATTGTCAGGAGAGGGAAATCACACTACATATAGAGAATCGACCCCCGATTCTTTACAAGTGTAAGGAGGAAGATGAATCTCCTTTAGCTCCATCATCTCAAGCATGAATATTACTACCCTATGAGCACGCGTATCTGGATCAGATGATTGAGTCCAAGGAAGAAACCATCCTTGAAGAAATGCCTATTGTGAGGGAATTCGCTGAAGTGTTTTCTGAGGAACTGCCTGGTCTTCCTCCTAGAAGAGATGTTGAATTCTCAATTAAACTTATACCAGAGGCGCTACCAATATCCAAGACTCCATATAGAATGGCTTTCGTGGAGCTTGAAGAGATAAAGAAACAACTACAGGAGAATCTGGATAAAGGGTTTATACGCCCAAGTGCTTCACCATGGGGTGCACCAGTCCTCTTCATCAAGAAGAAAGATGGGTCAATGCGGCTTTGCATCGATTATCGTGAACTTAACAAAATCATGATAAAGAACAAGTATCCTCTACCACGGATTGATGACTTGTTCGATCAGCTGCGTGGAGCACAATACTTCTCCAAGGTAGATTTGTGGGTCGGGATATTATCAAGTAAGGTGAAGAAGGAAGATGTCCCCAAGACTTCTTTTCGTACAAGATACGGGAACTATGAATTCATAGTAATTCCTTTCAGACTCACCAATGCTCCAACAATCTTCACGGACTTGATGAATAGAGTCTTTAGAGATTACCTAGAAAAATTTGTGGTAGTCTTTATAGATGATATTCTAATATACTCCAAAACCAAGGAGGATCACGAGGAGAATTTAAGAACTGTACTAGAGACTTTGCGCAAGGAGAAGCTCTATGCAAAGTACAACAAGTGTGAGTTCTGGTTGAATGAAGTCTCATTCTTGGGTCATATCATCACAAGTAATGAGATATCTGTGGATCCCTCCAAAACAGATGCAATTGAGGGATGACCGAGGCCAATATCGGTAACGGATATCCGTAGCTTCTTGGGGTTAGCTGGATATTATCGACGATTTGTGAGAAATTTCTCACGATTGTCCAACCCTCTTACCAAACTAACTCGAAAGGGAGTAAAGTTTTCTTGGAGTGATGAATGCGAAGAAAGCTTTAAGGAGTTGAAAAGGAATCTTATCACTGCGCCCGTGCTCACTTTACCCACAAGTGGGGAACCTTTTGTGGTATTCAGTGATGCTTCGAAGAAGGGCTTAGGCTGTGTGCTGATGCAGAATGATAAAGTGATATCTTATGCCTCAAGGCAGTTGAAAATCCATGAGCGAAACTATCCAACGCATGATCTGGAGTTGGCGATGGTGATCTTTGCCTTGAAAATCTGGCGGCATTATCTCTATGGGGAGAAATGTGAGATATATACTGAGCACAAGAGTCTTAAATATATATTCACACAGAAAGAGATTAATATGCGCCATAGAAGATGGATAGAGCTCATCAAGGAGTATGACTGTTCAATACATTACCACCCTGGGATAGCGAACAAGGTGACAGATGCCCTAAGTAGAAAGGACCCAGCGATTCTATCAATGATGAGAATTGAGAAGGATCCAATCTTCTTAGACTTGATGAAGATGGACATGAGAGTCATAAAGAAGGGAACATCATCAATCCTTTCACAAATGATTGCTCAACCGTCTCTTTTGGAAAGGTTAAAGGATGCTCAAAAGGATGATGTGAGAATTCAGGAAAAAGTGGAATCTATCGAAAAAGGAAAATCCTCAGAGTTTAATGTTAATGAAGAAGGAATTGTGCGATTTGGGAAAAGACTATGTGTTCCGTCAAGTCCGGAGCTGAAGAAGGAACTTTTGGATGATGCACATAGTTCAAATTTCTCTATTCAACCAGGGAGCACAAATATGTATCGAGATCTTTGAGAAAATTTTTGGTGGGATCATATGAAGAAGGAGTTCGCTGTATATACATCAAAGTGCCTGGTGTGACAGCAAGTGAAGGCAGAGAGGCAGAAGTCTAAGGGGATGATGCAACCATTGCCCATACCAGAATGGAAATGGGAGAACATCACCATGGACTTTGTCACTGGACCTTCAAAGACATCCAAAGGCAATAATGCAATCTGGGTTGTGGTGGATCGTCTTACAAAGACTGCACACTTCATTGCTATTCGGGAAGATTTCTCATTGGATCAACTGACACAGATATATCAGGGAAGTGGTAAGGCTGCATGGAGTACCACTATCTATTGTGTCTGACTGAGATCCAAGATTCACCTCTAAGTTTTGGAAGAGTCTTCAACATGCTTTGGATACTGAACTGAACTTCAGTACGACCTGTCATCCTCAAACTGATGGCCAATCCGAGCGGACTATCCAAACACTTGAGGAAATGTTGAGAGTGTGCTCAATGGACTTTAAAGGAGGATGAGATCAACATCTTCCTCTGGTTGAGTTCTCTTATAATAATAGTTTCCACTCGAGCATCCAAATGACACCATATGAAGCCCTTTATGGGAAAAGGTGCATAACACCGGCGTGTTGGGATGAGGTCGGTGAATGTAAGCTTCTTGGACCGGAAATGGTCGAGGAAATGGTGGAGAAGGTGAAAACCATTCAGCATCATATCAAGGCAGCCCAGAGTCGACAGAAGAGTTATGCAGATAATCGTCGACGAGACCTTGAGTTTAAAGTTAGAGACATGGTTTTTCTACGCATATCTTTGTGGAAGAAGGTCATGAGGTTTGAAAAGAAAGGGAAGTTAAGTCCAAGGTACATCGGCCCCTTCGAGATTCTTGATCGTGTCGGGGCTGTGACCTATTGACTAGCACTTCCACCCACCATGGCCAAATTACATGATATCTTTCATGTATCCCTCTTAAGGAAGTTCATACCAGACCCTTCACATGTACTCTCTTATGAGGTGATAAATTTGGAGGATGATCTTTCTTATGAGGAGAAACCAGTGAAGATCTTAGATCGTAGAGAAAAAGTTCTACGAAATAAGACAATGCCCCTCGTTAAGGTGTTGTGGCGAAACCACAAGTTTGAATAAGCGACTTGGGAATCAGAGGAAATGATGAATCTGATTTATCCACATCTGTTTTAGTGTGGGAAAAGGAAATTTCGAGGGTGAAATTTCTTAAGGGGGGAATATTGTAACGACCCAAAGTTTCATTAATGGAAATCCCTCTTGATCTAATTAAATGTCTCTTTATGTAAAATGTTTATATAAAATGTCAACTTCTTTGGTTTTATATTAAGAATTGTGACGGTTGCTTTTATAGCCGTTGAACAATGATCACATGATTAGTATAAATATAGGGCTTTAACAAATCCAATTTACCCAGACAAAGGGAGCGATGACCTCATCCAGTAGAATTGCTCCATACGAAGCCCATTTGTCAGAGCTCGGAAAAGAGGTGGCGTCTTTGGGCTTCTCTCTTGACCAAGCCCAAGCTAAGCTTCATCATGTCAAGCTCGAACAAGACCATCTATGAGAAAAGTGGAAGTTGATAGAGATTATCACTCGAGCAATGTTATCTGAGCCACCCCAAGAGTCTGTCACCATCACACACCTTACCCTTAGGTCTTATGCGGCTGTTTTAAGGGGTTATGTAACAAATCGCTAGTACTATGTTCATGTATATTATTTTTTTATATAATAATGAATATACCTTCTTGTCATTATTGACACTTTGTAAATAGTTTTTTTTAAAGCACGAATAGTATTTTTTTAGTTAATATTCAGATAAGAAATCTATTTTGATGAATTAATGGATTTTTGAATTAAATAATACTTTAATAAAATATTATTATTATTATTAAATTAATTTTTATTAAATATAAATGATCTTATAATTTTATGAATGCAATTGCAATTTTTATTAAGGTTTGAAAACCATTTTTGTCAAAATCTGTGAATTTTCGATAAATGTCGGTTTTTATTTTAAAAGTGAAAATTAACATATTTAGAAAATTATTTAGATAAAATAAATGTTATTTATGGAATCAGGACGTCGAAATTATCCAAGGTGAATTTTTCATAATTTTCTGAGACAGTCAAATTTTTGGGTAAAAATTAAATACCGTTTAAATATATAATATGTTTTATGACATCATAATGACCCAATAGTGATGTAATAAAATACTATAAGTTTTATGTTCGGCCAATATATGTTTTACCATTAAAATAATGTGATTTTGGGTTTGTTTGACTTACTTTTCAAAGCATTAATGGACCCCTCAAGACTTATTAAACATCTTGTCTTTTTAAATTATTTTCCATGGGAGTGTGACTCACCTTCACATAAGCAACCTGATTATTTTAAAAAGTTCGGACTTTGGCCTTATAAAATATTGTTTTCCTCTTCCCTTTGCCAAAAACCATGGGAAAAAACCATGAGCTGATTTGTGGTTTGGATTAGTTTAATGTAAGAGGTCCCAAACCTAAATAATAAAGAATTCACTCACATTTCCTATATAAAACCACCCAAGCTCCCACTTCCTCCTCACTCAAAGCCTTTGGAGTTCGTTCAACCTCTGCCCTACTCTCTCTAGAATCCTCCCAAGGTGCCCCAAGCTCCCAAGAAGCCCCTCTCAACCTCTCTCAAGCCTTTGGAAGCACACTTCCAAGTAAGAGTTTTTCTTCCTTTCACTTTTTTTTCCAATTTTCTTAATATTGTTATGCCCTTTTAATTTCAATTATAAATGCTGGGGTATGGTTTCTCACCTCCCCCATATTGCCCTATTATTGTTTGAATGATGGGAGACCCCTTTCTCTCTCATTAAATGCCTCCCATGTACACCTGTTACTATGCTGAAATTCTGAAAGAAAGTTCTCTCTCCTCATTTACATTCAAGCAATACTTTTGTATCATGAATCTAAATTCTATTACAATTGTTGGGACATGTATCTATATGACCCCCTTACTATCCATTTCATGTAAATATGATGAGACACCCCTTTCTCTCTCATCAACCATTTTTATGAATTCTTATGTCACACCGTTACGCTGCCGAAATTGCACTGATTTTCTAAGCTAATGCCTTTGTGTAGTGAATACCATGCCCATTTCTCCATCAAGGGTATTCACCTTTATGCACATTTACTTATTGATTATAAAGTTTCATGTATGAATTCCACATTCCTTTATCGTGGAATAAATGATTATGTTTAATGAAGCCATGTTTTATGATCCATGTGTCACACTTATGCATGAAATGAAATGTTTAAGAAGGATGCACCCTTATAGCGCTCCAATGCATTGGGTAAAGTATAGTATCATGATACGTCATGTGCAATGAGTGTTGACTCATGCTAATTCAAGTGCAATGAAGGTTTACTCGTGCTCCATGTGCAATGAGAATTTACTCATGCTCCATGTGCAATGAGCCTTGGCTCATGCTAATTCCATGTTAAGTATTGTTGCCACATTTCCATGTTATGATTATCATGCTTTATCATGCCTTTATTATCATGTTTCTCTTGTTCTCTATTGATATGCCTATTGTCTAACATGTATTGTACTCCTCATGTATTCCATGTTTATTCCCTTACTGGGCTTTATAGCTCACACCTTTTCTTATGCATGTCCTCAGGTTATCCCATGCAATTCTAAGTACGAGGGAATGTAGTGATCATGTAAAGAAAGTTTTCAATAAAGATGTTGTATTTCGTGTTTTAAGTTGTTATGTAATGATACTAAGACCCAAAGACACTATACCTCTCGGTCTTCCATGTTGTATCAAGTGAATAATTTATGTAATAAATCATGTTTAAGTTTGTAATAAAAGCAGGGTTGTCATAGCCTAGAGGGCTACACATTTAGTATATCCACAATTTCCACCTATTTGAATGAATATGAGTTTAGGATGAAGTGGGCCCCACGTGCGGGGCCTGTTGAACGTCTGAGTTTGAACCATCACTGGTTTTAATAATTCAATTATATTATTTAAGTTTAGAATAATGATTATTGAATTTATTTCTCAATTTATTCACAAGTTTAATTATAAAAGTGAATATGAGAATATAAATTTTCAAACAAACATTACATGTTGAAGACTCGTTAAATAATTAGGTGAGCTTACAAGCTGAGTAAATGCTTCAAATTTGGTCATGTGATGTTAATCATGCAATAAGATAATGATAAAATATTAAGTGTTTTTTTGGTATTTTTGAAGATTAAGTTTCCATAGGGGAAAAAGGCAATTCATGGAAGCTTAAACCTTAATATAAATAGATGTTTTAAGCTCAAAATGTGGTGTACAACCTCTTCCATGAATCTGAGTACTCTTCCCTCCCCCCCCTCACATGTTTTGGAGAGAAACTAAAGGAAGAACAAGTCTTGATTGATTCCTTCTTGTGAATCGATCACCAGTTCTTCACGTAATCAAAGGGACGTTGTAAAGTACTTCAATTTCCCGTTCTAGCACATGGTAATTGAAGAACAACAACCTAGGAACTATGGTGCACGTTTGGATGATCTAGAGGATGTCTTGTTTGGTGCCTTTGAGAAACGACACACTGACGATGAACAAATCATATTGGTGTTTTCAAACTAACAAGGTACCATTTACACTTTAGTTCGATTTTTTTCTTCATGCTTAAATTTAATTGCATAAGATCCATGGGAAAACCTAGCAAGGGGTATTGCAGATTTAGTGTTTTTAACACGAATTTGAACCTAAAATTTTAAAATACCTATTTTCACGCTTCTGTATAGCCTCAGGTTCCTACATTAAATCATTCAATAACATTTAAATCAACCAAACAACATATTTAAATTTATTAAAACATTAAACATTTAAATCATTCAAACATCATAATATATAAATATTAAAATCCATATATTTTTAAAGTTATCCAAAAAAATAATTAAATAAAGAAAACTAATATTATTTAAATCATTCAATATTATATTTTTACAATTATCTAAACAACTAATTAAAAAAAAAGAAAATTAATAGATACATTTAACAAAATTTAAAGAAATGATTTTTTCCTTTCCAAAGACTGTGAATAATAATTTAAGAAAGAAATCCAAAAAAATAGAACTTCACTGCAAAATCAGAGAAAGTGAGGGACGAGAAAGGAGGTTGTCCGTTTTATAGATGGTGGTAGTAGGAGATGTGGTTCACGCTTCTTGCTTCCATAATGAACTAATGTGAAAATTATGCAGTGTTATTTCATATTAAATTTTATTCATGTTTTTTAATTATCATTGTGGGGAATTGTGAAATTTAGATTCACATTGATTATTGATTAAATTGCTCTATTTTAATATGTTGATTTAATTGTTTTACATGATGAATTTATTGCATTTTTATATGTCAGGGTTATGTTGATTTGTGTTGGACATTTTTTCTTTGGGCTCTTATATAGGCATTGTCTTTTGGCCCAATTTCTATGGCCTTGCTGTTCTATCTCCATGTGTCGCGCGTTCCTTATGAGATGTTGGGAAGTCATGTTCGAGAGCTCCTCCATCCTACACATGTCCTTCTAGATGTGCACTTGCCTGTTTCACTTTGATTACATGTCAACTCCTTTATTCTTTTATATGCAGCTTTAGATGACAATCCATCAGTGAGAGTCCCCGGTTTTGGTGATTTATGGTTTATCGAGAGAGAGAGAGAGAGAGAGAGGGAGTGAGAGAGATTCAATGTTCCCATCCCTCATCACACATTCAATGTTCTATAGAGGCCCATAAAACTCCTCAATGGCACTCCTCGCATGAGCCACCACAAAGAGGATGGACTATGAAAACCCTCCATAAATGATCAATTTACCAGACGAGTAACCAACTGCCACCTCACCACCACACTATAATGCAGGAAGTGCAATCTATAATAAGTAGTTTTGTTATATAGGCACACACAGAGAATGATATTTTTTTACACTAATGTTCATTGTTTTTTTACATTTTTTCATGGAAGTTAAGTGGGGTTAATAGATATAGTTTATTTTTTTACCTTGTTTTTTAATAAAATTTCATCTTCTTCTTGAAAACATACACACAAACACACACTAACACTAGGGGTTTTCCTATCATAAAGTCCAACACTTTCATAGTCTTAGATATATTTTCCACTAGAATTAAATCCAAAGAGGAGCTTTATAGGTTTGTTTGGGTAACCCAAAACCTGACAATTTTATGTTCATTGATTTTATCATTTATCTTTGCCTTTTGGATTAATAGATTTATTATAGAAGCATGGTGATATTATTTAGATGTTTTTAAGGCATTGAATTAGATTTTAAGAGATTTTGATAAATAGTAAAAGATTAGATGAAAAACGAAACATGTCACTTTCATGGAGGCGACGATCCACATGTACGAACAAACGATACGTTTGTTTTCCATCGACCAGGAGGAAGATAGGGAATGTTTTATAATTAAATAATCTTACTAACGTTATAAATATCATATTAATCCTTTGAATAGACTTTTAAAACCAGTCATGTAAGGCGGTGATGAAAAATCAAGCATGTCGTTCATGGAGATGGTAGTCCACACGTATGCATGATGACATATTCATTTTTTGAATGGTTTTAGAGGAAGGTAGAAAATTGATATTTCATCATATTAATAATACTGATGTTATTATACTTTCACAGATAAAATAGGTTTGAGGGGGTAAAAGAAGAAAATAAATAAGAGATCTCTGTTGAGAACATTACCTCTCTCCTTGGATGTTCTCCCTTTAGTAACACTTTAAGGCACTCTAACTTGGTATTTTGAAAAATTCAAGGCTTTTAAGACATGGGGAGAGAGTGGAGGAGAGACCGGGGAATAATTTTGGTTGAGTTGATGCTTTAGAATTAGTGGAGAAATGGGGTGGGAGCGAGCTTCTTTTATAGGTAAAGGGAATGAAATTTTTGTAAATATAAAATTTTAATATAAATAGAGCACATGTTTCACATGACATGTGAAACCAAAGTGGACAATAATTGAGTGAAGGATGAGCTAAGGACCAACACCCCTTAACCATTCATTTGTATGCATGTTTTTAGACTTTTAGTCTTATGTTTTTTTCACTTTTATCATTTTTTATTTTCACCGTGGTAATAAAAAACTGCATGTAATGCGTAAAAATCCGTTTTTAGAGAAGTATTTTTATGCGTAAATGTTATGTTTAGGATAAAATTATCAATATTGTTGATTTTAATGGCATTAATGAGTTTATTATTAAAAAGAGAGTTAAGTGACTTTAAAATAAACCCAAAACCTAATTTCACCTTGCGAATTTTCGGGGTACTGTAGCAGTACCGCAGCAGAAACTATTCGGTACTGTAGCAGTCAGAACTATTCACCCGATTTGGGCCTTCGAGCCACCGGTTTGGGCCTACGGGTCTCCAGGGCCTTCGGGTCATCAAAGGCCTTCGGGCCTCAGGGCCTTTGGGTCACGTAGACCATGGAGTAGCCCAGTTCACACAGAACAGGCCCCAGAAGAGGATCAGAGCAGCAGGAGTAGCAGTCACCAGATGCAGAGTTGACCGGATTGGAAGAATGAGAGGGTATGATAGCCGCCATCGGGACCAGGCATCGTGCAACTTTGTACGGGGCAATGCTAGCTGATCAGCAATGCAAGGTGGGGAGCTAAGGCGATCAATGATGCAAGACGCTGGGGAGGGGCAGTTCTAGTGGGCTGGGCCTACGGGTCATGTATTGCGGATCATGTCGGGCCTTGTGTCTTGGGCCTAAGGGTCATGTCAGGTTCCCCTTCAACCCTTAAAAGGGGGATTATCTATAATAAAATAAAAAATAAGGCCTTCGGTTCATTCGGAGAATAAAAGCTCTATTTTTTACTATTCATCTAAAAATCAATTATTTCAGAAAAATATTTAAAAATCACCCTAAGATAGTTTTGACATGATGGATTAAAAAATGTAGTTCATTTAAAAAAAAAATTAAAGTTTATAAATTTTGCTTTTAAATGAAATTTCAAAATATAATAAAAAAATTCTCTTATTGAAAAATAGCCTTTTAAAACATTATGTGTTCTCGCTATTATTTCATATTAATTTATAATTTAAATAATTTTCAAATTTTATTTCATATATTGAAATTTATATATTATAATAATAATCATTTAAAATTGTTTGATTTTATTAATTAGTGCTTTAAACAGTTAATTGAGAATTAACAATCCTTTTAAATATTAAATCATAGTAATTATATTTCCCCTAAATGTAAACATTTTTTATTGGTTAATATATTTTTATTTTTTTAGTGGTTTTATTATTCTTATAATTTTTTAATAAGGTTCATTAAATATGTCATGACATGTTTTATCCAGTGTTGCATGTGAAACAAGCCATCGAACAAAGTATTAATTTAGAGAAAAATATTTTCCAAAATCTCAAGGTGTTATATTCCCACCTTAAATAAATCATGTCCTCATAGTTTTAATTATCTCCTACAAATAGGAGTAGTTAAGGGCATCTAAAAGATATATATGATTCAAGATATAATTCCAAATGAGATGCGTAACTTACTATCTCAGGAAAGTCTAGTAAACTCATCTTTTACCTCTTAATAAACATGTCTAATTTTTCATTTTTCACAACCATTTATGTCAAATATGTTTTTTTGTTGGCTTGTAAGACACAGGGGTTTCCAGAGACACACCTTTCATAGATTTATTTTCATTATCCTGATTCCAACCAAATACTAAAACCAAAATGATTATGATAATATGCAAAAAAAAAAATCAGATTAAATGACATATAAATACAAAAACTTAATCCTAAGATTCCTTCTCTAGTGGCACCTTTATTTCAACTATTGATACTTCCTTTTAAATTAGGACATAATTGGATCAATCTATATATCCTTCAGTTTAATCTAGGTTATCCATGGGCATATTTCTATTAGATTCTCTAACCTAACAGTTGTATATTACATCCTCTAATTCCATTTAAACTCTTTATAATGGTTTGTAAAGAGTACATGAATCACCAAGTCATATCCCTCAGGAGTGTACTCAGGTGTACATTCTTAGGCACACTCATCATACATCGAGTGAAGATCAATTTGATACTCAACCATCCCTTTTTAGGGTGATTAACCCAAGGTGTATATGTGCCACAGTCAAATTCACTTGTCACTATCCAGATAGGAATGTAATTGTTCGAAAACTACAGAATCGCTACTTTATCAAAACTCCATGATGTTTTCCTATACTTAGACTTATCGTTAAGGTTTTCACTAAATTTATCTCATCCTAATCCTAAAAAACAACTAAACCAATCTTCAAAAATAACTAAACCTTTCTTTGATACCAACTGGGACACCCTAGACCCGCACTCCTGGACCTAGTGCTAAAAACACATAATTTACAACTGTCTTCGACACCAAGTGAAATATAGCAAACTAAACTTACATATATTTCAATAATTTAAACATCATATCTCACAAATAATTATATAATACCAAGAAACTAAGGTTTAGTGTCTTTCAAGACTAGCTACATAAGTAACTTATTTTATAATAATTGTAATCATTTCTCTATAATTCACACTAGACTCTCTTCTAGACTTCTCATAAGTTATAATCATCTTCATAACTCGGGGAATGAAAACATAAGAAAGGGGTGAGCTCAAACGTTCAGTAAGATAAAAACTCATCAAAATGTTATCAAGGGTTAGATCATAAGTATATGATAAAACATGGGCAACATAGGATTATTTTATTAAAAAGATTATGGAAAAAAGAGTTGTCCATAAATCATGATTGAATAACACGTAATCTCAAATGAACAATCCTATACCATGGAAAAAAAGTTTGAGATAATAAACATGACCCATGAAGCTTAATCATATGAAAATAACATAGAAATGTGGCACAATAATAAGCATAAGAATCATAACATGATGGATTAGGTATCACTTTTTGTTTCCCTTAGTATATCAGGAATCAAAACATGTTTCCCAGAGTGGATCAAGCATTAGTTCTTGTTTCCTCTAGTGGATCAAACATTACTTCTTGTTTCCCATAGTGTATCTAGCATTACTTCTTGTTTCCCATAGAGGATTAGGCATTAATTCATGTTTCCCATAGTTGATTGAGATCATTACTCATTTTCCATTATTATCTCATGAGATGTAAATATTTATCCAATCCATTAGAGGTTTATATAGGACCCACCCATCAAAAAATAACCATCTATACATATATATGCCACATGAAATCAATCATTAATCATATCATAAAAACCCATGGAAAGAGAATGAGTTTCATATTATTTGCAAATGGAATTGCATAAACTAAAGTTAGGGATTAGATCGATTGATACCAACATTCAATCACCCGAAAATATTATTTCATAGAGGCATTTATAGGGTGATTCATAAAACATAACTCTATAGGAGTTTGATCTTTTAAAGAGGAAAATGGAAATAAAACCATGAAAAAGATCTTTTAAAAAGCACTTCTTAACATTGTCATGAAGTGACGAGATTAAAAATCACGTTCACATTTTTTTTCAATAAAAGAAAAAAAACAAGAGCCTTAAAACACTTCTTAACATTGTCATAAAGAGGAAAGATTACAAATCACTTTCAAAAAATCTTTTTTAAAAAAGTAACATGGAAACCTTTTTTAAACATCACTTTATTTTTTGACTCCCACAAAACACTGGTAGTCAATTAAAAGAAGATCAACAGAATAATGAATCAAAGTTTTGAAAAATATGTAAAAGGAAATTTCACTACAAAGAAAATTATTTATGGTCGCATAAAAAGTTCACAGACTGGAGTTCATTTATTATGGATGATAAAAGATCCTTCATGCTCACATAGTAAATTTACTATTTCATGGTTTCTTTATGAATGGAGGTCATTTGTAGAGAGTTGATGTGATCCATTTACATATGCATACTTCCTCCATAGACTAAATCCATTTAAATAAAACCGACACAATCATTTGTTTATCAATGGTTACTTCACCAACTAAAGTTTGTTTGTGGCTATGATACGAGATCCTTATGTGGCCGTGTACCCTTTGATGGCCATGTGGTTTCTATGCGACCGCCTATTCTAGGAATAAATTTTCTATCAATACCTAGCACGCCATTCAAGGAGCATGGCTTTTCTATTGACCATAAAGATACTTTGTAGAGACCTTTCATGGATCATTGACCATAAAGCTCCTTCATCGATCCCTTTCTCAAAGTACTAACCATGAAGCTCAATCATGGAGCCCTTTTGTGAAGCACATATGTGAAGCCCCTTCTTGGTGGGTAGCTTGTGAGGCTCCTTTAGGGAGAAACACCATGAAAACAGTTCATGAAGGTTCGTTCACAAAGCATCATTCGTGAATTGAAAGCCTTAATTTCTACTCTATGTCAATCCGCAGAGCATGTTCGATTCTACACATTTTAGCCTCCTCCCAATGGTCCATGAATAAGAATAATCTGATCCAAGGATGGGAACTTTGTGAAGAAATCTAGTAATGGGTAATCGAGCTTCCTTAGCATCCTTTAATCCATCCAAATCATCTATTTGGATTGGACTCATCCAAATGACCTTTATGGATTCCTCTCTCCAAATTCAATGCTCTAACAATCCCATTCCTATTAAGCCTCCTCCACAGACTCTTGATATACATGATTGAGCCATGCACATCAGCATGCACCCCTTTGATCATGTATTCCCTTGATAAAAATCCTCTCTTGGGTTTTACTTTTAGATTAATAGGACCCTCATGGTAATAACAATCATGTATTCCCTTGATAATGAGGGTCTTTATTGTGAGGATACTAGTGAAACTTCTCCTGAATCATGCTACTCATATTGGATTCCCTATATCCAGCATCAAACTATCCTTAGAAGCCAGCAGACTCCTTTGTTCCACTCAATCAGCTAATGACATATTATGGGCCTCCTATCACTACTACAAAACTGGCCTTTAACAACATTGTTATTTATTAACGCTACAAAAAAACACTGATAATTGACATATTTATCAGCGCTAAGAAAAGCGCTGATAAATTTAACCTTTTATCAGCACTTTATTTTTAGCACGAATAAAGGTCCGAAAAAATAAAATGAAACAATGAAATAAATAAAAAATAAAAGATGAGTTTATTAAAAAAAATATTACAAATTTTATTAATTAATTAATTATTGATAAAAATGAATAAATTGATTATACATTATTAAATATTAAACATTTTATTAATTAGATAATTATGAGAATTAATGTTATTAAATTGTATATATTAAATATATAAATATATATTAATGTATATAAATATGATTTATATATTAAAAAATATTTATGCACTTTACATTAAATAGTCATATATTTATTGAGTAATGGTTTATAATTAAAAATTAATATGAATTAAAAATATTGACTAATTGCATAGTACTCGACATATAATTGAATGTCGTTTGATTTTTCAATTTAACATAGATCAAATATGCGTTACATTGATTTCTCATATACGTAATTAATGAATTTTTATATATAGTGCACACATAAAACTTATCCATTTTTTCAATATTGTTAAAGTGTACTTATTCTTAATTTATTCAATTTCACTCATTTTTAACATATATGCATGCACTTAAAATTAGATATTCATTAATAATGTTAAAAATATATTTGTAAAAAAATATTTATAAATAAAAATATTTATAAATGTACATTTACTATATTTATACAGTCATATATTTATAATTATAAGTAAATAAATATTCTTTTAAAAGTATTTATATAATTATAAATAAATAAATAAATATATTTAAATAATTATTAAATTTATAATAGATTTACTTAAATAATGAATATATTTACTATATTTATATTTATATATATATTTATTAAATATATATATATATATATGTGTAATTATATAAATATATATATATATATATATGTATTATTATATAAATATATATAATGATATAAATATCATTTTTTAAAAATATTTCTACAATTATAAATAAATAATTATAAAATTATAATAAATATATTTAAAAAGGAATATATTTATTATATTTATATTTATATATATTTATTAAGTATATATAAATATTTAAAATTTTTTTATTTATAATTATAATTACAAATCCTCAATGTTTAAGTAATAAGCGTTGATAAAAGCATCTTTATCAACGGTTTTTTCACATTGATAAAAATGAGGCTTTATCATCACTAAACAAAGAGATGATAAAATGAAAATTTATCAGCGCTATAAGTTTAGAACTGATAAAGATTGGTTTTATCAGTTCCTTTTTAGCGCTGATAAATACCTATCTTTATTAGTGCTAAAAAAGCACTGATAAAGAGTGCTTTTATCAGTGCTTAGGCAATAAGCGTTAATTAAAGTGTCCCGATCTAATTAAAAAACCCTAACCATTTGTGAACCCATCGCGATATCAGAAGATTTCTGTGGATTCCACCCGCTCCTATCGCTCCTCCTCAGCGAATTGAAGCTCAAATCACACCACTCGACTACCTCCAGTTGATCAAACATCTCGTCTGACATTCGGTGTTCGATTGAAATTAGGGTTTCTGAAGAGGGTCTCAGATTTTATTCAACCTAGTGAGGCAATCCTTCTAATTTCTTTGTGTATTTTTGGTTTTGTTTTTGATTTCTTCTTCGATAATGTCATTATTTTTGGTCCAGTGATTATATACTAGTGGGGTAGGCCTTTAGATTTTCTCAGTTTCCCATTTTGATTCAACTCTTGATTGCTCATGGAGAGTTTATTGTTTCTCAACTCGATGGTGACACATGGAATCACATGGAGTTTATTTGATTGTTTTATTCTATTTACGTTTTCCAAATTGATTGCCCAAAGTTATCAGACATATTTTTCATTATTTATTTTATCAATGTATTTCATACATGTGAACTTTTAGAAATTGAAATTAGGTATTTTGTGTATGAGGGAGTTGAAGGTAGGTTAAGGGATTTATTTTATATTATTATGCTTCATATATTATTTTTTCTACTTATCTGGATTGGTGTGATAATCCAATGTATGGATACATCATGATAGTTTTTATTTAAATTTTCTTTCTACTAGTTTTATTTATTTTTTGGGAAAAATTATTCCCACTATGTTTTTTTTCATGCCCTGGTGCTTGTTGCTAGCCCGAGGGGGATCGAGAATGTCCCTTGGACACTATCATGATATAGATTGACATTCCACCCACACCATTTTAAATTTTTATTCAATTTTCAATGAGTGTCAACATGGGTTTTCAATCTTCCTTTTGAAATCTATAAAACACTCCCCTTACATACATGGATTGGGAAATAAATATCCCATGAATTCCATGAGTCGCCTATAAATGAAGGAAAATGTCAAATCACTAATCATCAACATTTAAACATTGGTCATTGTTAATTTAGAAAATTATTATCATCATTTATCTCTTGAACCTCTAAATATTATGTCATCCACATTGATAAATGCTTTCAATCTATCCATAAAATTATTTTTTATGTAATGATTATGATCAATTCCTCATTTTTTTCAATTAAAGTTTCTTTAATAATTCATCTAACCTTCAATACTACACTCCTAGTTCTTGTTTCAATTCATACACCAGCTTTGTCAATTTATAAACATTATTCTCATATTAAAGAATGAGAAAAATATCTGTTTGTTTGATATAATCCCTTTTCGTGTAATCCATTAGTAAATTCTAATTTTACATCTAGTTGGAGTAACTTGAATTTCCTTGGGATGTTTTGGTGTGGTGATATGAAATCCTAAGAGTCTTGAGATGTTTTAAAATATTTATATACAATTAATTTTAAATTTAATAATTCCTTAGGTTGCTACATCACTTATTCCAATATATTTTTATATCTTCTAGTTGATTGAATAAGAGTTTATTATTCTTGTTTATCATATTTGAGTTTTGTATTACCCATTAATTTCCTATATTATATTTTCATTTTTAGGGGATTTAATAAAGATTTAATGTGGGGAAATTCTTTTCTTAAATTCAATTACCCATTTTCTTCAGCATATTGAAATTCTTTGAAATAATCAAATGTTGAGTTTTCTTTATTAGAATTGTCTATAACTTTCACTTTTTATAATGAATATATTATGTGTATTTATTTATATGTTGTATAAAATTAATTTTTTATGAACCCAATATGATGGATATGAATTGAAAATGGATGCATGTTAATCGTTTGATAAACAAATATGAAGATGGAGTTAAAGAGTTCATCAAGTTTGCAAGAGAGAATGCAGACAACCCTTCTAAAATCCTCTATTTGTGTTTATGTAGTTGTTATTCAAGAAAAATTAGTCTGGAAGAGTTGGAAGAATATTGATGTCTATTTGGATCCATTGATCAATGGATCCAAAACAAGTATCGGCTGTGCATCACTCACAAAGCTAATAAAAAAACTAAGGATTCTCTGTGCACTTCACTACTGTTGGTTAACTACTGCTTAGCATAACATCTGACCCGAACTTCCTACCCAGCATCCCCCTGATGCTCTAACCCCACACATAGAGAGAAACAAACTAATTAGATTCTTGAACATAGAGAGAAAATTTTATAGAATAAGCTAATTCATTGGGTAAAGGTTTTGTGGAAAACACATATGATTGAAGAAGCAACATGAGAATCAGAAAATACTATGAAGGAAAAATATTCCCACTTATTTAAATAATGAATAAAATTGTCCGGAAGAAAAGGAAAAGTGAATACTGAATGGTGATATGATAGTGATGGTGGAAAGCATGTGGGATGAGAGAATCACAGGGACGCCGAACAGGAAGTTTAGGTCAGATGCTATGCTAAGTGGTAGTTAACCAACAGTAGTGAAGTACACAAAGAATCCTTAGTTTTGTTATTAACTTTGTGAGTGATGCACAACTGGTCCTTGTTTTGGCTCCATTGATTAGTGGATCCAAATAGATACCAATATCATTAATTTTCTCATAGTTTCCTGACATTCATATAGTCTTCTAAATTGTAATGAAGTGCACAAAGAATCCTTAGTTTTGTTATTAGCTTATATTTGGACCAAAGAAACCCTTTGGAAATATGTAAAGGTAATGTTATGATATATTTTCTCTATTTTACTGAAAAATTATATAATGAAACATTGATTTAATTTTCATCATTTTTTGTAGAGTTTGTTTATTTTAGAAAATTTTTGTCCATGTGTCATGCCTTTGCAGGAAGAGAAACAATGTCGACTCTGTTTAATCATAGAGGCAATCTTGATGTTTTCATAGTAAAATCATTATCCATAGAATTAATGTATTATTTCATATTTATGTTTAATTTATTTCTTTTTAGTATTACTCACATAATAATTATTTTCTTATACAGGTGGATTATTTATTTTGAGTTGGGGTGCTCTATCCAACTTTCATGTTTCTTCTCCCTTAAAACCTTTTCACCCCTACAATGGTGCATTTATCACTTTCTTTCAAATTACCTCAAATGCCTTTACAGGAAGAGCAACAACGCCACCTTTGCTCAATCATAGAGGTAATCTTGATGTTTTCACAGTAAATTCATTGTCCATAGAATTAATGTATTGTTTCATATTTATGTTTAATTTATTTCTTTTTAGTATTAATCATATAATAATTGTTTTCGTATATATGTGGTTTCTTTTGTTCGAGTTAGGGTGCTCTATCCAACTTTTATGCTTCTTCTCCCTTAAAATATTTTCACCCCTATAGTGGTTCATTTATCACTTTCTTTCAAATTACCTCCACTACCTTTATAGGAAGAAAAACTATGCCACTTATACTCAATCACAGAGGTAATCTTGATGTTTTCATAGTAAAATCATTGTCCATAGAATTAATGTATTTTTTCATATTTATGTTTAATTTATTTATTTTTAGTAATACTCATATAATAATTGTTTTCTTATATAGGTGGATTCTTTTGTTTGAGTTTGGGTGCTTTATCCAACTTTCATGCTTCTTCTCCCTTAAAACCTTTTCACCCCCACAATGGTTTATTTATCACTTTCTTTCAAATTACCCCACTACCTTTGCAGGAAGAGCAATGACGCCACCTCTACTCAATCAAAGAGGTAATCTTAATGCTTTCACAGTGAAATCATTGTCCATAGAATTAATGTATTGTTTTATATTTATGTTTAATTTATTTATTTTTATTATTACTCACATGATAATTGTTTTCACAAATTACCCCACTACATGGATTGGTTCTATCACATGACCTTAAACTGTGTAATTAAAACTCTATAGGATTTGATTCTTATTGACCAAGATAAATAGGACACCTCTCCAAGGTTAAAACCCAATATCCAAAACTATATCTCCATTGGTCCATATTCCCTATAAACCTACTCTCAATGAGCCATATTCCCTAGGCCAACTCTTGTACAATGGGCTATATTCTTGCGATAAGAACTAGAAAGATATGCTCATGCGTAAGTCCAACATAGACCATTAATAGGCTCTTTTCACCCAGAAGTCCATTTTAGATGACTTTAAACTGCATAAAAGAGGTCATGGATGCACACCCTAAAAGGAACCACATTGGTCCTTTTAAGATGAACTTAAAAGGTACGATGTTTTTTTTAAGGATAAGGGGACAAGCCCCATAAATTTATTTATAAAAAAAAGGGGTCCAAGGGGAGAATAACATGGAAACAGTGTAAGACATACATTATTGGAGACCTATCTTTTTCCTAATCTTGTCGCCAATTTTTCACTCTTGTGCTCTTATCTCGTTCCACATTTTGCCGCTGAGATGCCCTCTACCTCTACTGGAGTAGCGGTCTGAAATCTCCTGAGCTTGCTGCATTAGAGTTTCAAGGTCTTCATCAGAACTGGCAGTTTGATCATCTTCCTTTTTCTTCAATTCCTCCTTTCTTTGTTTCTTCTTTTGGCTTCTTGTTCGTGCTTGCTGCCACATGCAGTCCACTGCTTCGGATTTTTCATCCTTATTCCCTGATGAAACAGTAACCTTCATCTTGGTAGTGGGAGAATCACAAAAAACTCCCCCCGAAGGATGCACAGCACCTGTTGAAGGATCTGAGTCTCCTAGTACAGGAGAAACAATAGCAGTATTAGAAGAAACATTCAAAGAATTTAAAGAAGTATCAGTGGGATCAACATCCCTGTATTGAACAGCATGCAATTTATCCACCGAAGAGAGCATATTAGAGGTCTTCTTGGATCCTTTCCCAACTTGGAGCTCCGAGCATCCTACAGTTAGAGAGCTCACATCAGCAGAAACACCAACCATCTTTGCCTTCATTTTGTCATTATCATCATAGCTATCTTTAGGTGTCAAAGTCTGAAATGTAGCCACAACTACATTCTGTTTTTGTCCAGAATTAGATTCAGTTTGAAGACCCTGTTGCGAGTACTCTTGTGACCCCAAATCAGTGCTAATCACATCTGTGATAGTCTGCACAGTTCCCAGATTTCCAGAACCAACATTAAAATGAGCTGGAGATTCTAAAATCGAAGATGTTCTATCATCCTTCATAGCCCCATGCCTAGCATGCAGGGGTGAAGGGGGTTCTCCTTGTTCCACAATCTCAACCCAGGACTTCCTAATTGGATTACTTATCTTGTTAGAATTCAAAGGATTTTAAATGTCAGTTCTTGGGACATCCCTACTGTTAGAATTAGTAGGTAAAAGATCATTGTTCAGTTGATCCAAAATAACAGGGTTAGGCTTCAATCTATCAACTTTTCTACATGACTTAGAGTCATGCCCCTTAAGAGAGCATATGCTGCACATTATAGACTTCCTACATGAAGTATCATCATGACCTAGAACCTTACAGGCTTGACAGAATCTAGGAAACCTCTCAAATTCAATTCTCAGCTCTAATTCTTCATCATCCGTGGAAAGATAAACCCTATCAACAAGAGTTGAGCAGAGATCAATCTCAATAAGGTATCTAGCATAATGGCTGAATCTAGCCATTTTAGTTTCTCTATCCATTCTAATAGGAACTCCAATGGCAAGAGCAATATCATAAATAATTCTAGGATGCCATAAAATCCAATTGAGACCAAAAATTTTAATCCATACCTGAGATGAGGTGTTACCTAATTCAGAGGGGTTGAAACTCCTGTCCCATTCTCGGATGTGGAAAGCACCAGGTCTAAAAGAGATTGAACCGAAGCTCCAGGATCTGAGCTTGAGATCTGCAGAGGGGAATATTAAGTGATAATAACCCCTGCCAAGAGAAACACACTGGAAATCTTCAAAACCCCATATATCAACCAGTCTTCGTCGAAGATAATCAATTTTCCAGGGAATACTTCCCTTTGGAAGAATCAATCTTCCAATAATAGAGTGTTCCCCCAATAGCATACACTCAGCAACTGCAGTATAATCTGCCTTGACATGGGCCACAGATCCCCTTTTTCGAATGCTCGCAAAAGAACTCTTGAACTGAGAAAAGGACCTTCTAGCATTACTGACCTCGGGTAGAATCAAACCTGGTTTTCTAGAATCAGCTCCAACCAAGCCTGAAGCATGAGCGTAGGAGTTGAATCTCCCAGGGAGAAGGAAACCGTTTGCCATCGCGATGCTTCTTCCAAAACCCTAATCGTCAAGAGAGATCGAGCGCCGACTCGTCATTTCCCCCCCTTAAAAGGTACGATGTTTCCCATTAAATAACATCGATCTATGTGGTTTCTAATTCCCGTAACAGGGATATGTAGGAAGCCCCTCTCACAGGACCGATCCTAACTCCATAGAATTTTTTACCTCCCTGGATGTCAATAAATTATAAAGTTCCAAACTTTATAACATTAAAACATATCATAACCAACTAAGAATAAAAATATTGAGAACCTTTTATACATACATATATTCACATAAATGAATGGTTTTGATCAAATCACTTTAATGGTGGTAACCAACCCCATAATGGGGTTTAAGAAGGATTCATGAAAATATATTAAATATATAAGATATTCATGGCATAGGAAATAATTCCCCATAAAAGGGTGATATGAGCCTAACCTCCCATCCTCTCGACCAATGCTCAACCCAAAGCATGGCTGGTAAATTCCAAGAAACCAACTAGATTTAGAAAGCATGTTTGCATTGACTCAAAACAAACAGAAGAAAAATGAACTTTAGGAACAAAATGGTTGATGTGAAATTCTTTGACATAAATGTTTGAGTGACATCATGTGCCGTGAATTATGTTTCCCATGACACAACCAATGGGAATTAGGCATCAGAAATAAATATGATCTTTATAGTGATACTTTGAAAGAGAAATTTTTTCCATGTTGGATAGGTATTTAGTATAGAATTCATAGGATTAATCCATAATATACCACCCCATAATATAAAATTTTGGTTGGATTTTAATTTCGGAAAAAATTTCTTTTTTCATTGTTGGAAACTTCATCAGTTCAATAATTTTGATGGATATTGATTTGAAAGAGAAAAACAACTTAGTTATTATGTATCAAACATTTTTCAGTGATGATATGAATCGTATTAACACAATCACACAATATTGATTCAAAACATGGAAATCATGTTATTTTAAACCTTTTAACTTAAATATATACATAAATACTTCATTGTTGATATTTTATAAATACATCGATGTGACTATTACATTATTTAAAAATTTAACCAACTAAAAAAATCTTTTTCCTAAAAATAGTGAGATCCACTAGAGGAATAAAAGTTCATCTTGTAACAACTGAGCCCTATTGATAGCACAAATATCCTACCTTAACATGGATTTCAGGTCCTGGCCTTTTAGGTGCCACCAGTTGCCCCATAAACATGTGGTACCCTACCTGGGGCCCACCTAGGTGCCTGAATGGTTCATCTAAATAATGATTGTCCCCACAGGATAAAACATATTATTTCCATTGAACATAAAAAATATAATGGTTGATGTTAAATCCTTTGACATAAATGGTTGAGTGACATCATGTGTCATGCATTATGTTTTCCATGACATAACCAATGGATGTTGGTCATTGGAAACAAATATTCTCTTTATGGTGATATTTTGAAAGAGAAAATTTTTCCCATGTTGGATAGGTATTTATTATAGAATTCAAAGGATTCATCCATAATATACCACCCCACAATATAAATTTTTTGGTTGGATTTTAATTTTGGAAAAAATTTCTTTTTCATTGTTGGAAACTTCACTAGTTCAATAATTTTGATGGATATTGATTTGAAAAAAAAACTTCGCTATTATGTATCAAACATTTTTCAGTGATGATATGAATTGTATTGACAGAAGCACAAAATCTTGAATCAAAACATGAAAATCATGTGATTTTAAACCTTTTAACTTAAATCCATACATCAATACTACATTTTTGATATTTTATAAATACAAATCTATGACCATTACACTATTTAAAAATTTAATAAACTAAAAATTATTTTTCCTAGAAAGAGTGTTAGCCACTAGAGGAAGAAAATTTTATCTTGTAACAACTGGACCCCATTGATAGCACATACACCCCACCTTAACATGGTCGTTAGGTCCTGGACCACTAGGTACCACTAGTTACCCCACAAACATGTGATACCCTCCACAAAGCCCACCCAGGTGACCGAACAGGTCATCTAACTAATTATTGTCCCCATAGGCCAACACATATTATTTCCAGTGTGCTTTTTTCTCACTTGCACACACCCTAGGAAACTTCACCTATTTTTATCACTACTCTAGGACAAGCATGCTTAACTGTGGATTTCTAATTAGACAGGATCCTTAAAATAAAGGTGCACCTTGTTGAGATGAGTAATATAATTTATTCATTTAAGCATTTATAATTCTAGGGTGTTACATTCACCCTCCCTTTAGAGCACAACATCCTCATTGTGAAACGTATATCACAACCCAGGTAGTGCCACCGAACTTAAGGCTGGGTTCCTTCTCTGATACTAATGTAACAACTGGGCCCCACTGACAACACAAACACCCCCTATTAAAATGGACTCTAGGTCATAGACCACCAGGTACCACCAGTTTCCCTGAAGACATATGATCCCCTCCCTGGGGCCCATCCACATGCCCGAATAGGTCATCTAACTAATGATTGTCCCCACATGCCAACACATTTTATTTCTAGTGTGCTTTGTACTCACTCGTACACACCCTAGAAAAATTCCTAGAAGTTCACCTGTCCTGATCACTACTCCAGGACAAACACACTTAATTGTGGAGTTCTAATCAGGTAGGCTCTTAAAAAGAAAGGCACACCTTATTGACATGAGTCATATCATTTAGTCATTTAACCCTTTATCATTATGGGGTGTTACACATCTCCCCTCATCCATTGACACAAACTATTCCTTGATTCCTATTTCAATCATGTCTAACCTTTACTTGATCTTATATTTGTTCTTCACTGGCTTATTTAATAATGTGTCGATTATATAGACTCATACATTTTTCTTAATATGCATGGAATCTAGAAAGTGGCATACATACAAACTCTTTTAGTAAAGAAATTCAAAGAAAATTAATCACTTTTTACAACACAATTTTGGAGTGTTTAGAGAATTTTTTACCAAAAACATTAACAATATCCTTTAAATTATTAGTTATTTCCTCACCTATTAATTGAAAAGTTGAAACTTTCTTTCAAGTTCCCAGAAAAGTTTTTCACCCACGATCAACATCGATGTTGTTGAGGTAAAAACCTTTGATTTTCAAGGAACAAAATCTTCATAATAAATTTTAACTAAAGTGAGTGTGTAAATACTTCACACTCAAGACACCCTAACATTACTTTAATTATATACCTTTAAAAATTACCCTAAATAGGAAATGAGTTTATCATGCTAAAAAACATGGATTTCAACAATAATTCTTTTTTATGAGAATCATACTCTATAACACCGTATCACACAAAAATTTGAAATATTCAATGATTGGAACCAAATAAATGTTAATATCATTACCATAATGGTATTAAAATAAGAAATAACAACATAATGTACTTTTGATTCATGAATAACCATGGCGGTAAATTATAATTTAATAACATAATTGGTCATGTACTGTGACAAATACTCTATACACTACGGGGATAAATTTTATCAATAGATAATGCAAGATGATAGTTTAATGAATCATTCCAAAATTCAGGATACTCGTTAATTTTCTTCCACTAAGAAGCATCTATACGGGTGTCAAAGTTTACTGTCTTGAATTCTTATATATATGTTCCATGTCAATTGACTTGTAATATCAAAATTTCCATAAACTCATTAAATCTAGGAATGATTGGAATGTGCTAGAAAAATTTCAACAGACTTGATTTATTTTTCTTGTATTAAGATTCATTACAGTTATGGTATTTCTGTAGAGATTCATACTCTTTAAAATAACATGCAATTTTTAGGTAAAACAAGTATTTTTCCTAGGTTACACACATGAAACACAACATTCATTTAGCCTCATATGATCAACAATAAAGATCACTATTTTTTAAAAACATATCCTTCAAAAGAGAAAGAATCCCTATGAAACGGGAATCACTCCATGCATTTCCCACTTTCATGTTATATAGTTTTAGTAATTTTGATAGTGTTGTATAGTTCATAAAACCAATATACAGTGAAATATTTACACATTTAATCTCTCAAACATTTTAAAATAATCTCTAGGTTCATCTTTAATATCCAAAGTCACTTACTGAATACAATCTACATAATGATATAGATATGTACCGATATTAGACGATTCATAAAATGTATTGTCATTCTACTCACTACATACAATTACTTCTTTTTGTTCCATCCAATAATTATAACTCCAATAAATTATGCAATAGATTAAGTGTTCTTAGAATTCAAATAGACCAATTTTCTTTGAATAACAAAAACATAGACATGGAAACATAATTAGAGAAGATTCATTTGAATGGGCTATTTCAAATTTGGAGAAATCTTTGACACCATCCTCATACTGTGGTCATACAATTAACATGAATCCATTTTTATATATTTATACTATAAAAAGAATATATATATATGTGTGTGTGTAAATGGTATATAAATGTATCTATACATGTGCATATATATAAATATATGTATATATTCTTGTGTCTGTGTGTACATCTGTGCATGCATGTGTAACATATATAAAATTATTATATATATAAAAAAATGAATTTTATATGAATATATGTACATTTACATATTTATCTCACACTCTCTCTCCACACACATATATATAATATGTATGTATATACATATAACGTGCTTGTGTGTGTGTGTGTGTATAAACAAATAATGAAACTATATATATAAATACACATAAGAATAAATATAAATTAAGATTTATATAAAAAATAAATCATATAATATTGAATTTTGATCAACTTATTTTTTTTGAGGATTTATTGGTGTTAAAATGATTAATGGTAGAGGAGATGGTTTGAAATTAGTTCGGTGCATAATCGAGAGATGGAAGAAGGAAGAGTTAGTGTAAGGTTTATAATAAAACAATTTTTCATAACGCTGTAAGTAAAAGTGCTGAGAAATTTTAAAAAATATATTTGTTTTTATTTTTTTATATTTAAAATATATTATTATTAATGTAAAGTTTAAAATAAAAATTATTTTATTACATAACATATTTTATTTTTTATTTATATGACAACTCAAATAAAATATTCACTTTCATTATTCTCTATATTTTGGAATAAAATTATTATACATTCATTCATATTTTTGAATGAAAAAATTCAATTAAAAACTTTCTTTTGTGAATTTAGTAATAATAAAAATAATAATTTTATTTTAATAATATGATTAATAAATTCAAATTTTAAATAAAATATTTATTTTTAATAATAATATTATTAATTTTACTATAAGTAACATCCCCTATCCGATGACACCAATTTATTTCTCAGGCAGCAATGATACGTGACCTTAGATGTGTCTCCCAATACATCTGAGGTTGCTGACTAGCAACAAGAGACTTGGGTGTTATTGTGGGGAGACTATACACTCATACTAGAGTAAGAAATAATGTAAAAATAACCAAACATAATCCATAAAAAATAACCAAAGTATGTGTAAGGAATAAAAACAATCATGTTATATCAAATGCATTGTGAAAGCAAACAATCATACATTATGACTGTTCATCCACCGAGCCAAAAATATATACTAGATAAAAAAAATTCAAAATATGTAACAAACCAATTAATGATAGAATAAATCATTTTCATATTTAATAGTATTCATGAATTGTATAGTTATATTCATTATAAAAATATTAAGTAATTTTTAAATAAAAAAGGAAATAGTTTTATTAAAATCTTTTATTATAAGGTTTTATTTAAAAATTTTATTTTCAAATTATAGAATTTGAATTCTAAAAAATGAATTTCATTTTTGAATTTATCATGTCAAAATTATCCTAATATGAATTTTTGATTATTTTATAAAAAGTTTGATTTTGCAATGAATAATGAAAAATATGGTTCTTTATTGAAAACTATATATTATTTTAAGTATTTAAAAAGTAAAATTATATTTTAGATTAATTTTAAAATTTAATTAGTTAATTTTGATTTAAAATAATTCAATTATTGGTTTTAAATGAATATTATATTTTAATTTAGTTTTATACTTAAAATGCCATTTTTCTGAAAAACCATTTTTCATCAAGTTTTGATGGTTTAATTTTAATTTAATTTCTATCAATTTTTTGAATTAAATATTGTAAAATAGATTTCATATTTGGAATCGATGGGTCCAAATTTGGTAAATATGTCCCTTTTATTTTTGGTCATTATGAATAGAAACCTTAGTAATTTTTGTTACCATGGTCAAAGGTAAATTAGGTAATTAATGTTAAGAATAAAATGATAAGGAATAAAAATGACCCTAACACTTTCCTTAATTTTATTGGATGATTATATATCATCCATAATCATCCAAAAGTAGAATAAATGGTCTTTTTTTAGTGTCCTGTGTTTTTGATTGGATTGAAATTTTCCAAAGGAACTTGAATTTTCAGTTTGGTGGAGGGGTCGAGTTTTAAACTAAACTTTAGAATGAAATCCCAAGAGTTGGAACACATAAATTAATTGTTTTTAGACTTGGTTTAAGGTTTGAGTGGTGTCTTGGGAGGATCTGGAAGAGGTGAATGATTTGTTTGAAATCGTGCAACCCTCTAGGTGAAACTGTGCGGTTGATCTAGTGGAGTTGGAGGTCTCACATGGTTTTTCATAAGCGTGTGAGAGTAGATACACTACCGTATATATGCTATAGGTTTCTTTATAGCAGGGAAGTGCACGGTTTCCCAAACCATGCACATGAACCGTAAAAACCTCCATATTGGACAGTGGATCAAGCACGATTGGTGCACGTTTTAGCCAATCGTGCAGGAAACAGTGCACCTCATTTAATGGGGTGAAATTACCATTCTCCCCTACCTCCTTTTATTCTATTATACCATCTTTTTCTCCTCCTCTGCACGTTGTATTCCACTGAGGGTTCCCACTCCTCTCCTTCTAGGCATAGATGCATTTCCTCCATCTGGTGTCCGTTTCAAGTTTTGTCAGGTGTGTTGGATAGACCTCAGTGAGTATATGAATCATATTCCCTCTATTATCTGTTTCTTTCACCATATTTGGTGCTATATTCACACAATATAATTCTCCCTATTTTTAGGGTGTTTGTTTGATTCTTTGATTTCTCTTGAAATGGACCAAATCAAGCCATAATATTAGATTAATGGACCATCATTGATATATGGTAGGTGGTCTATGGATTTTCTCTCAAAGTTTCATTGATTTATAAAGTATGCTATTTTTTCGCATGTCGATATTTCCATGCGATGCCTTATAAGTGTGATATTTAATTTGTATAACCTAACACCATAATTCTAGTATCCCTTGTATATTAAATTGGCATCATTGATGGTCATGGACCTCAAGTTTTAACCACCCTTAAGGGTGGGTTCCATGAATTCCTTTAATGAATAAATTGTTTTCTAATAAACCCCCTCATTGAGGTGCGCTATCCTATAAAATGTTGATGGGTTGATTAATTAGAATGTGGTAGGATGTGGTACTCCACTATATCATCTCCTAGTGACCGAACCACCACCTTAGGTGTTGGTACCTTATCTTATTGAATTAACTTATTGATTCATGTGTGGCATGCATGTTAGCTTGGACTATTTTATACCTCTTGAATGTATGATGTTAACTATTTTAGATAGTTCACCTAGCCCTCATATTTCTAATAAGGGAATGAATCAAATAATGAAATTAATAGCCTATATTGAAATGGTAAATGGGAATGACCCTCTTTTAGTGATTTTTTCCTTATTGTTATGGTTTGTTCATGAGAAAGGATTCCTTTTATTTATAAATATATTATGTTAATGGTATGGATGAGCACATGGAATATTTATAAATGTTAAATGAATTATATTAAAAGGATCTAATGCGGCTTGAGCGATTCCGGTTTACTCTTCACAGAGCATCAAGATAAGGGCTCTTAGGACAATCAAATTACCCTATACTGCTTAATGATAAATGGGACCTCGAGTGGGGTTGTAGGACATGGTGTGTAACACCCCATTCATTGAGGATATTGGAATGAGATTCATATCAATTGGTTTTCTGTGTATGAAATTCCACACCCACTTGATTAGGAGGTTGGGTATGACCCTCCTCACTATTGATTATGATACTTGGCATGGCATCCTATATTGATCCTGATCCATGAGCATGACATACCTTATTTACTCTCATGAGTTCTTACAATAATTATTAATAGTATTATGCATGGATTTATGAGTTACAACTCAAATCCTCGATAATACTATGTATCCATATATATGTCTATAAATGTTACTATGTTTATAGTGCATATATATGTATACATATCTATATATACGTACATATATATTATATTCAGAGGTATTCCGGCTTAGGCCAAAGTGGGTATGGTCGGCCATGTGTCCTCGAGGAACCTGATCCCGAATTTTTACATCTATTTATTTATTTATCTTATTTTTACTTATTATCCCTACACACTAATGTATTTATATTTACAGATTTTATTATTCTTTAGACACTATTGGTGGTGACCTACTGAGTATATATCACACCCTGATCGAGCCACCATTGCAATGGGGTACCTTAGTAGATCTAATGTTCGTAGGTCCATGGATTATTTCTTGTGCTGTGCATTATACATGGGAGCTTAAAAGCACATGACTGATCTAGTACTCAAGATTCTCATAGAGACCTCCCTCGAGGTTTTTTATTCCTTTTCCTTGTTTATGTACTATATCTTATCTACCTGCTGTATGTTTCCTCATTGGATTTTCAGTATCACATAGACATGCATGAATTAGATATATTTGGAACTGGCCATGTTTATTAAGTTATTATATTTATCTTTTACTACATTGTCATTTACTATTAATGTTTCTGATATTGTCTAATGACTCATTATTTATACCACCGTGATACTCTAATAATGAGGGTATAATCTCCCCACCATACCACCATTGGACCCTCACTGTTATTCGACAGCCTCTGGTGTATAGGGAGGCACACTTGAGGCCATGTGGTGACCAGTTTGGCTACTGGTTTCATAGTTAGTTAGGATAGGACGTTACAAAGTGCTACTAGAGTTTTATTTTTTCCTTTTTCATACTATTTTGGGTTGGTAGATAGGAGACTATAAATGTGATGACACTTGGTAAATGACCATGTCTGGGAGTGATCAACCTATGCATGGGGAAAATTCCAAGAGGATAGGGATGAGATTGTTGTTCATGCTGTTTGTTGTTATAATTGAATATGATTTCACCTTGAGTGATTGGTGTTCTTTTAACTATTTATTTATTTATGAGATTTATTTTATTTTACCCTTGACCTGGTGTGGAAAGGAAATAACATTATATGCATCATTATAGGAACATAGAGATTCACATGCCATGCATATTCCATTACATGTAGGTTGCATACTTATACTACTTAATATCGTAATCTGTTCCTTGAGTGTTATGCCATTCTTCTATGATTTATCTTTCATGTTTTCTTGTACAACTTGTTCTGTGATCTTTGTACCATGCTGCATGATTTATTTAGCACGCTCATCTTTTTACCATGCTTAGGTAATTATTTTCCATGATTTTTTGATTAATATCCTATTTCTTGTATACCATGATTGGGTGTTTTTCATGCTTACATAATAGCATGCCATGTTTTTTTTTCATGCTTTTGTGCTTATTTAGCATGTTTCCCTATATTTATTGCTTGTGATTTCATGCTTAGTAATAATTTTGATAAATTATTGGTTCTTAAATTGTCAACATCAACCTAAATGGTGTTTCCTATATATATTGATGGTGACACATTAACCAACCAATCATGACATATTTTATCCAAGAACTAGTGGGTTTATGTAATGAAACATATTGTTTGCAATTAAATGTGAACGAATTTGAAATTTATGAAGTTTATTTGTGATTTATAAATTGGGAAATGGAAACCCATATAATCTAACCATTATATAAGAGCATGATATGCCTTGATACTATTGTAAATATAAAAGCTATTGAATTTTGATTTTAAATGATATGATGGATTATATAAAAGATTGTACCCATGACTTGGGCATAGAGACCATTAAGTCTAAATTAATTAATGAAAAACTCGGCCCAATTAGGTTAGTTGGGGCATGTTATTATGGGATAACACTTTGAGGGTGTATAAATATTTTATAAATCATTTTTATCAGGTTTCATTTTGGTGAACCCATAATGACTTGATTTGGACCATCATAGGCCTCCTTCACTTTTATCATTTATTCCTTAGTATTTTACTCCATGGGGGTGTGTTATGACATATAGGGATGGTTATTTAAAGTGTCCACAACTAGATATATGAGTTCACATGTAGAAATATAGTGGCACCTTACTTGACCAGTCCCTCTTTAATTATTAAAATACCTTTATCTACTTTTGAGCTATACTTATATGAGGCCTTAGTTAATTAAAATGTTAATTAAAACCTAAAGGTCGTTTTACTCTATATATTCTAATTTAAATTCTATTCAACTAATCCTAATTTTGACACCTTTATGGATAAATAAAATGTATAAAAGAAATTTATGTCATAAATCACCTAATTATGATAGAATGTCAGTTGAATAATAATGCTTGAAAAGGAATTTTGATAAAACTTGCCCGTGTGCCTTGTGGATTTAGCTAAATAAACATGCTAAGTACAATTTTCCTTCTAATTGGTTCTTGAAGTTTAAATTGAGCCTTAAAATTTTTAAGATAAAATATAAATAAATGAAGTGACTTGAATAAAACCTTGATGTGGTGTTCTTAGCTTCAACCCTCAAGTAAGGGTAGATTAAATCTTTTTTGAGTCTTTCCTTGGATAGGAATGAGAGAATTTCCCATAGGCTCATTCTAACATAATTGATATGTGAGATAGCCTAGTGACTTTTTTCACCATGCCCTAGCTATAGGGTTGAAATTTTCTAATTTTGTGAGGGGTTAGCCCAAGTTAGGTAGTTCCCTCAGAACTTTAAAACCTCTCTATATTCTTGTGAGTAGTTTTAGACGTGTGGTTCTATTTGGGTACCATTTTTCCCAAGTAGGACTCCTTAGTTTTAAAACAAAACCCTTGTTTTGATGGGTGTTTGTTTGATAAGTTGACCCTTGTTATGGGTTTAAGCATCGTGAAATGTTTGGTTTCAGTGGGTTAGACATGACTAAGCCATGATCAACCACTTAGTAGATTGTGTGACCTTTCTTATTTAGTGATGGATGACTTGGGAGGTCATTAGCCAAATTTGTAGTCATATAGGATAATAAAACTATGGGTTAGTTATTTTTATTGGCTATTAGATAACGTGATGTATATGGTCAATATGCCTATGGATAATATCAAAGCTGCGCCATTTCACTGGTGAAACCTTAGGTTAGTATGCATCGATACACACAATTCCCATCGAATTGCTAAAATGGTGCAATGAACTGTATGAGTTTGGTGGTAATCATAAAGGATTTGATCAATTATGCTAAGTTCATATGCTATCTCCAAAGTAGAGTATCTTGGGCATTAGAGGAGATCAAGATCATCCTAATGATCAGAATGGAGACATAAATAGGACAAGGTTTTTTTACATGGTGGTCAATTGGTTTTGGCTATTATGCCTAGTTCCATGACGTATGTGAGTGTGACTCAGAAGAGAGTCATGCGTAAGTCTAAATTGAATTTGGTCTAGCACACTTGTAATAAACTAGTCTATTTTTCCTTTCAGTTTTGTGATTGTTAAAGTATGTTTTCCACATCCAGTAATCATATTCAGTGGTCTATGGATTTTATTTCATGAAATGGGTTTTTTTAATAAATCTAGTGACTAGGACACTCCTAAGGTGGGGAGTGTCGTGTCAATCTTGGTAATGCATTTCATTCTAAGTAGAAGGAATAGAATCAAGAAGGACCAGTTGGAAAGGGTCATAGAAACTTTTGAATTCCTTTAAGGCTAGTAGGCTTACAAATTTGTCGGTTCTTGAGAAGAAGTATGATGATGAATGGTTGGATGTGCAAATGGCCCTTTAAAAACACCATTGGTCACAAATGGATTTCAATGGTTATGATTGAGCGATCACAGGATGTATCTGGTGGTAAGACATCATGGTCGGGTAGTGATGATGCATCAATAGGTGTAGTCAAGCTTCTTCAAAAAAGTCGACCAGTAGTGGTTCAACTGCTCTTGTTTTTAGTAGTTGGATATGGTTGGTTGAGAACCATACCAAGCATTTCGCCTAGGATACAGTGAAAGTGTCTCTGGTTTACTGGGTAAATATTTTTATCCTCTTGGTGTACCCTGTATTAGTGATGATCATGTACCCTATCTTAATATCATCTAGGATACACCAAGAGAGCATCAGTTATATGCGAATCTAAAAGTTTAAAGGACCTTATTTTCGATAGATAAACTCCATCGAAGTCATGCTGCAAAAGCATGGTTATTTTTAGAGGCATGATTATCCCTGAGTGATACTTGGGTTCTAAAGTAGGAATTCCTTAGATTAACTCATGAACACTAGCTGGTTCATTGAACTAACAACCATTGGGCTCAATCAATGTTTAGTTACATGGGAATTTCAACTATGTACTGACATCCCACTTGTAAATTATGGAATATGGATTTCCTGGGGTGAGCTCCTTGGATTCTAGTTGATGATTCCTAGGTTACCCCAGTTTTCAGTTGGGCTTGGATGAGATGTTTTAAGGGTAACAATATAAGTGTCACACCCATGTTTGTGCTGTAACACAACAATAAAAGAATGTTTGGGCAAGAGAGATCATTAGAAGTCAGGTACATGATTCGATTCATGTGTTCAAAGTAAACACGAGGTTTATTAGAGGAAGGTTTCATGTTTTAGTTTTTTTTACATAGATATTCTAAGATGAATTTTTTTTAGAATAGTCATTCGAAATAGATCAACATGTTTTCTCTTGTTTTGATGAATACGATTGACGAGGAACCATTCTAGGAACATTGTTAGGTTAAGATGGATGTGATGTAAATATTGACAGTTCATTTCAAGGAAATATTACGCAACTATATTCATCTTGGTCAATTGGAATTCGACCATTTCACTCAAATGAGAACCATATTATATCCTCAGATTTAATTGGGTTTTCAAGTTGAGAAAAAAATGCCAGGATAATCGTTAGAATGTTTAGGGATTTCCTTGATGGGAAATTCCTATGGTGGGGATACCGTGACTTAAAATTGGACGTTAAATGATAGGACCTATAGTGGAAATCACTATAGGATGGGTTGTTAAAAAACTGATGATGTGATCATGTCTTCAGTTTGACGTGCTTAGGTAAGCTTCATCTTGATTTTTCAGTTTGGTGTATGAGTGCTGGTTCGAGTTTTAACTCATGTACAGTATGCCAAAAGTGATGTTTAGAGGTGTGTTGGATGTTGGAAATGCAACACGACTTTTTGTATAAAATTTCATGATCCAAGTAGGTTGGATTTTTTTCGTTGTTTCAGAGGGATTCTCAGGGATGATAAGTTTTAAGGTGGGGATATTATAACATGCTGTGTTTTGGATTTGGTTGAATTTTTTTGAAGGAGCTTGAATTTTTAGTTTTGTGGAAGGGTTGAGTTTTAAATAGAGATTCGAAATAAAATCCTAAGATTTATAAAACTTAAATGTGGTTTTATAGACTTGGTTTAAGGCCAGAGATGTGTCTTAGGTGTTTTGTTAAGTTTTAGGAGCGCCGAGCTCCGAAACATCAAAATTGAGAGGAGTTGGAAGGGGCACACGGTTTGTCTAAAATCATGATACCCTCCAAGAGAAACCATGTAGTTGATCTAATGGATTTAAAGGTTTCACATGGTTTTTCCTAATCGTGAGAGAGGATCCACATAGATATGAAACTACTTCTGGTTTCTTGAAAGAGGGGAAGTGCACAGTTTGTACACAATTTCTCAAACCGTGCTCATGAAGCGTGCATGTCTCCTTCTAAGTTAGTGGCTCAAGTAGGTTGGCATACATTTTGGCCAACCATGTATCCAAAACATGCGTCTCATTTAATGGTATGAAATTACCATTTCCCCTACCTCATTTTATTCCATTCTCTCCTCTTTTTCTTCTCCTCCCTTATGTACAACAGTCCACTGAGGGTTCTCTATCATCTCCTCCTAGTCATGGATTCCTTTCCTCCACTCGATGTCCATTTCGAGCACCATCATGTGCATTTGATATCCCTTAGGAATTCCATGATTTCTCTTCCCTATATTCGCAATTTATTTTTCCATCATTGGTGCTATCTTCATGTGAGAAAATTCACCATATTTTCAGGGTATTTTTCTATTTCTTTGATTTATCTCAAATTGGACCAAATCAGGCCTCAATATTGGACAAATGGACCATCCTAGATATATGGTAGGTGGTATATATCTTTTACCTCAAAGTTTCATTGAATTATAAAGTACACTATTATGCTGCATGTTGGTATTTCCATGTGATGCCTCTTAAGTGTGATATTTAATTTTTAGAACCTAACACCCTAATTCCAGTAGCCCTTGTATATTAAATTTTCAATGTTGATAGTCATGGAACTCAAGTTTTAACCACCATTTAGGGTGGGTTCCATGAATTACTTTAATAAATAAATTATTTTCTAATAAAACCCCTCATTGGGGTGCACTGTCTTATAAAATGTAGATGGGTTGATTAATTAGAATTTGGTAGGATGTGGCACTCTACTATATCATCTCCTAATGATCGAACCACCACCTTAGGGGTTGGAAACTTCTCTTATTGAATGAACTTATTGATTTGTATTTGGTATGAATGTTAGCATGGTCTATTTTATGCCTCTTGCAAGTATGGTGTTAACTGTTATGAATAGTTCACCTAGCTCGTATATTTATGATGTTGGAATGAACCAAATAATGAAATGAATGGCCTATATTGAAATAGTAAATGGGAATGGCCCTATTTTAGTGATTTTTTTCTTATTGTTATGGATTTTTCATGAGAAAGTCCTTAATTTTATTTATAAACAGATTATATTAATGGCATGGATGATCACATGAACTATTTCTAAATGTTAAATGAATTATATTAAAAGGATCCAATGTGCCTTGAACGATTTTGGTTGCCTCTTTAAAGAATGTCAAGCTAAGGGATCTTAGGACAAACAAATTACCCTATAATGCTTAATGATAAAAGGGAACTTGAGTAGGGTTGTTGGCCATGGCGTGTCACACCCCCTTGGTTGAGGATGTTGGAATGAAATTCACATCACTTGGGTTGTTGGGAATGACGTTCCACGCCCCCTTGATTAGGAGGTTGGGTATGACCCTCCTCATCACTGATTATGATACTCGACATGACGACCTATATTGATCATGATCCACGATTATGATGTCCCTTATTTACTCTCATGAGTTCTCACCATCATTATTAGAAGTATTATGCATGGACGCTTAAGTTATGCCTTGGGTCTTGGATAATACTATGTATACATATATATGGATATAAATTTCACTACATTTATAATGAATATATATGTATACATCTCTCTACAAATATGTATATATATTATACTCAGAGGTATTAAGCTTAGGATGAAGCAGGTGTGGTCGATCAAGTGTCCTTGAGGAACCAGAGACAGAATTTTCATGTCAATTTATTTTTTATCTTATATTTATTTATTACCCTTTCACACTACTGTATTTATATTCATAGACTAGATTATGCTTATACACTGTTGGTGGTGGCCTATTGAGTATATCACACATCCTGCTCAGGCCGCTATTGCAATGGGGTACCTGAGCAGATCACATGTTCATAGGCCCGTTTATTATTTCTTATGTAGTGAATTGTACATGGGAGATTAGAATCATAGGATGGAGATAGTACTCAAGATGCCCATGGAGAGTGCCCTCAGGTATTTTTATTCTTTTTTCTTATTTATGTACTGTATCATATATACCTGCTGTATGTTTCCTCCTTAGATTTGTAGCATCACATGGAAATGAATGAATCATGTATATTTGGTGTTGGACATGTTTATTCATTTATTATATTTATCATTCACTACATTGTTATTTGTTATTACTGCTTTTTCAGTTTTCTGATGACTGCTTATTATTTATATCACTGTGATACTCTAACAATGAGGTTATAATCTCCCCACCGTACCACCATTAGACCATCATTGCTAGTTGACAACCTCTGGTGTACGTGGAGGTTTGATTGAGGTCATATGGTGACCTGTATGGCTACTGGTTTCATAGTCAGTTGGTCAAGGATGTTACAATTTTGTTTCCATTTGGACACGATTTTGGTCTTTATAATATTTAAGTGAATATAAATCCAATAATGTCACACTCTTTATTTTAATAGTAATAATATTTTTAATACAAAGATAAAAAGAGGATATGTTTAGTTCTAAATATTTATTTCAAATATAAATGATTTTTTTTATCATGGTAATTGATTTATAATTGTTAGTAAATAAATAATTACCTTAAAATATTATACAACACCAACACAATAATTATTTAATTAATAGAAAAATAAAATAAAATATTTTAAAAATATGAAAAGTAATATAAATTGAAAGAATGATCATTTTCCACAATTTTTTTTATAAGTATAACATGTTAGGTATATTTTAATTATTATATTCAAATTATTTTGTTGTCTTGATATTAAAGTCTAAGTAAATGATTAGTTCTAAAATTGACATTAATGATATTTTATAATAAATAATATTTTATTAAATGATTTAAAATCCATAAAAATCCTATATTCAGCAATTGATTGGGATAAGGTTGAAAACATCAACCATGTTTCATTTAAGGTCCAATTTTAATTTTACAGTATCCATATTTACCCCTTGTAGTAATCATCAAAAAGGGTTAACACATGTTAAAACAAAGAGATAAGGGTGAAAAAATTATATAAACTTGTACAAATTTTATTATATGGAATTATTTTGACTCATAATCATCTTATATTATAATAATCTCAATTTGGATCCATTTAAACATGGAAATTAATTTATATTAATTTAATATTTTAATAAATTGCAAGAGTGCCCCTCCCCTCTCTTATAAAAGGGCACCTCTTCTTCTCATTTCTTCACACTTTAAAAGACTCTTGGTTCAGATAATAACTACCCAATTCACTTAATTAAATCCCTCTAAGTTTACTAGATGTCTTATTTAGGTAATAATTCAAACCTTAGATGTATAGATCTGTAAAACAAAGGAGGTTGTCTGAGAAGAGGTATTGTTCTTAACTGAGTGTTTTTGTTTTATTTCTTCTTCCACCCCATTCAAATATTCCTTAACCATATATAATTAGATATTATCATGTTAATTCAATAACCTATATCCATCTCCACCCTCCATTAAATGGGAAAGGAACCCATCGTTTGTGTGTACAAAGAACTATCACCCCGTGGACCGATGCAATTCATTTTCCATTACCACCTCTCACAGATGGTTATAATGATGGATTTAATGTATATATATGATATTAATGACATATTTATAATTATATAAATATAATATTACACCTAATTTCTCAAATTTCATTCACTGAAAAATGATAATGTCGTTTGTGTGTACGTGTGGACTACTACCTCTATGAAGCGATATGATTCATTTTTCATAACCACATCACATGGATTATATATAGGTATATTTAAAGGAATAATATGATATTTATGATATTTTTATAATTATTGAAAGAAAAAATAATACATATCTTCTTTATATAATGATCATTAATAAATGGAAGTTTTATGCATGCGTACATACGATCTACCATCTTCATGATTGTAACGTAGTTCATTTTTCATATCCATCTTTCATGGTTAGTTTTAAAAGTATAATTGATATATAAAAATGATAATTATTTCATGATTATTATTTTGGAGATGATGGAATAATGACCTCTTTGATGATATTCAACATACTGAAGTTATTTTAGACATATGAGACAAATATCGATAAAACTTCCAACATGAACTTAAATAATTAAGTAATTTTATATAACATGGTCATAAGTGAAATAAAAGTAATAAGAAACTTAAATTTTTTTCTCAAGAAACTAAATAATTAACAAAATTTGATTCTTAGGAAGATAAGGAATGCATGTAATGAGCCAGGTTTAAGGTAAGAGACTTTATTTTAAAAATCATATTTTTAAGTTTTCCTTTCAACTATTTTTCTTCAATGTACATATTTTTAAAAATTATTTTATGGATGTTTTTATATGTACATAAAATAATTATAAAGGAAATTTTATGTCACTTTTTAATTTATTTTAAAGTTTTTCAAAATAAATATTTTTATGGAATGTTTTGAATTTATTTACAAAAGAAAAAAGGAATGTTCTATTTAAACATATACTATGACAATGAATTTTAAAAAAATCATAACCATTATTTTATTTTTACCTTACTTTAAAATATTTCACGTTTTTTTCAAATAAAAAACCTTATCATGACCTAAACCAAGCTGGGGCTCGAGCCCCAACTATCCCAAGCTCGCCTCTATTGGCCAAGGGGTGGTAACCAGTGCTGAAGGCATATATAAACTCGGGGAGGCCTTTTCCTAAGTACCTATATGCACAAACACAATCATCTCAATGAAAAAGTGTAGAGGGAAATAGAAAAATATGCAGCATAGCTATAAAGTAAACCAAGCATGCATAAACTCTAGGTTGTACAAGAGTACAATGATTTAAAATGAAAAGTAAAGGGGAAAAATACACCTCCAATCAGAAATATGTCCCAACCTAAAAAAATGGGTAAAGTAAACTGCTGAGAGAGACCAACTTGAGATCTCCAATCTACAACCACCTTATGTGGTATAAAGTACCAAGTATCCATAATATTCTCTGAAGTCACCACCGACCTATCAGTATTCTACATAAGACATGACCCATGTGGGAAAACCCCATGAAGGGGTGAGTATATACATACACAGTAGGATACCCAAAAGAAGAATGGGGAGCAGTAAGAGATACAAAAAGAATAGAAAGATAATAGATTCAAGATATAGTCAAATAGATAAACCCAAACCAAGAGTGAAAGCAACTTCTTCCAAACACAAGGGGCTCAAGACGGTGAGTAGATGAACTAACCATCGAGTCTTCACCATCTATAGCAGGAGAGTAGACTCATCCAACCATGAGAATCTAAAAATGGAAAGCACATGTCATACCCCACATGTATTCACGTCCCATGGAAAGAGAGTAACTAAATCCAAGGCATGGATATAGAAGAATATATATATATAAATATATACTCAATCAAAATAATCTCAAATGAGAGAGTAAGGGGATCTCCATCTCACATCTCATCCCAGGAAGAAGAGTAACCAATAGTTCCAAAAGTCCATCAATGATGCCCAAAATCTCACGTGTTTTCTCAGAAATAGCCATCAAAGTCAAGACATGCCTTGTCACTATAACACACAGTCGAGGGGTCACAAACTCAAAGTAGAGGACCCTCGCCCTAGTACATCAGGTGGATTCCACTCTATAAGTATCCATAGAGGACCCATAACCATACTGATGGGGGGTTCCACTCTAGTGTCATGAGGACCCACAACCTATGTTGATAGGGGGTTCCACTCAGTAAGGTGGAGGACCCATAGTGATGGTGATGGAGGGTTCCACTATAAAGTTCTAGAACCCACACCCTAGTACGTTAGGGGTGTTCCAGTCTAATCATCAAGGATCCATGCCCTACCTAATAGGGGGTTCCACTTAGAAGATAATTTTTGAGGAACTACACCCATACTGATTGGGGGTTCCACTCTAGTGGTCATGGACCCATGCCCTAGTGTGACAGGGGGGTTCCACTCTGATCATCAAGGAACTATGCCTTATCTGATAAGGGGTTCCACTCGAAAGAAGCCTCAGGTGATCCTACTTGATCACTACCATCATCAGGTGTCACCTCAAAAAGATTAGTGCCAATAACATTTCACATCATATCTAAAAATCCATAAATGAGGGAACCATCAAATCTTATATGAAAAAAAACTCAGGATAGATTACTCATGAGACAAAATATGAGTCCAAACAAAGGAGATACAAAGCCTTGAAGTTTCCTCAAGAGAGGTCAAGGGGTATACAACGTGTGATGGGATCCACACAGAGTGTGGTCCTGCTCCACTGCCTGGCCGTGTCCTTGTTCAGAACATGGATCCCAACCCATATAGTGGTAAAAACTGTGTAGGTGGAATACACAACATGTCCAAACTAACTGGGACTGAGTCGTGTCCTGCTGGATGTGTTAGTGTACCAGACCCTGTGTCCACATACTCTATACATGGTGTGTTGCCTCACACAGGGTGCCACCCTTTGATCTGGTCATGTACATGTACTCTAGTACACGATCATGTACTCTGGTACACAGTCATGTACTTCCACATGAGATCCCGCTAGTGTGATCTTCCACACAAGTTTCCCATATGGGTAAGGGGTACACGGTGTGTAAGAGGCCTACACACCATGTCATACTTAACTTTTCCAAAACCCTAGCTGCCATCGCTGAGGGGATACACACTGTGTGTTCATCCTTGTACATGGCGTGTAGTTCGTATTTTTATAGAAATATTAGATCCAATTTTCGTGCCTAAAAAGCAGCCTTTTCCTTTGATTTCTGCCTTATCTCTACTCAAAATTCACGGATCTATCCATGACCAGTGGATTTTGGCCCTCCGGTGGAAAAAAAATAAAATAAAATTGATTTTTGTCTGATCTTATACACCACCACATGTCCTAAAGCCCCTTCCTTCAATGATTTGGACTTTAATCACTAAAAAAATTCTCCATATCCTGCAAAAAATTTATATCTATGCTAGGTTCATCGATCCGCTCCTCTTTCGTGAAACCGTTGCGATTTTGGGGGTCTGATCGGGCTCAATACCACTCAACAATGTTGAACCAGGACTGAAGGGTCCAACTAGTGATGAAAACAGATAAATCATGATGGAAAATCACAAGAAAAAAGTTTTAAACATTTTTGGCCAAGATTTATTTTACAACGATCAAGAACATGAATCCAGGGTTATAAAACAATTGAAATAATCAAGTTAATTGGTACCCAGGCACATGAAAAGGCTATAATTGGTGAAGATCTAAGAAAAATTATTGATATACTCAATTTATTTAATCAAAAGGGATTAAAACACCAATTTATGTGTCCTACCTAGAGTTTAGATCATTCATCATCAAAGAATGTGCCCGCTAATGATTTAGAGGAGTCATTGCGTTCACTGTGTCCTGATCTACTATGATCTATCATTACATTATCGTCCGATGATATTTTCTAATGGAGGAGGAAGAAAGAGCTTTGGAAATCTCCTAGGGTTTATGTGGATAACCCTATATAATTTTCCACGACAGTATTCTTATAAAACATTTCATTTCACTAAAAGAAATTAATTAATTAATTACTTCACTGAACATACCACCAACAAGTGAGGAGTCCAAATTCCCCTCACTAACCCTTTTTATATCATTTATAGGGTAAACACTACATTCCAAATTCAACCTTGGTCTCAGATTTATGATTCGAGCTTCTATTTAAGAGTTATCCCATTTTCTTTAAGAATATGTATACATGTAATATAAAATATATTTAATATGTTTATAAAATTAATCCTGGGAACATCAGCCCTTAGAACCGCATGTCGTCTTAGTTCCTAGCTCTGAAAATATATATAGAAATATTTTAAAGTCTTATGAGGAAAAAACCGGGTCTCTAAATCATTCCATCCTTTAATATTTTCATCTTCAAAAAGCAAAAACTAATTAAACAACTCAGGATAATAAGCACACTCCTAGCTAGCTCTCACACTCCAATGAAATGTCTATGCCATAATCCATATTTTTATATTTTCAAGTGACACTTTAAAGGCTAAGTGTGAACCCACCACAAATACAACCAGATACAAAATCATAACCCGCCACTGCAATCACCCAAAGAACCGCGCCCAAAAATTTTCAGATTTCAAATTTCAACTTTCAAATGAAAACATCCCCAATCTCAGGCCACGTGCAGCCCACTTCATGTTCCCCAACACTGCCACCTCCATCCATCTTCATCGCCATCAAATAAAACCACCGCCTGAGACTCCACAATCATCGCACCACCGACCTTATCCTTACGCCACCGAACTTCCATCACATCGATCTATCACCGTCGACAACATCATCATCATCGGCCACTTAACCAGCGATCGCCACCAGTACCGAACATCATCTCCGACTCCGATCAGTAAGCACATCTTCATCGCTGTTCATACATCGCACCACAATACTGAACCCCATCGCCACTATCTCAATATCTAGGCACCAATGACCAACACCATAACACAAAATCACCATCGAAGAGCACGAACCGCCGGTGAGGAAAAAACCCAAAAGATAAATTGAAACCTGAGTAGAACCCAAGAGAAATTGAAACAAGAGGACAGGGAGTTGATTCTCAAAAGGAATCATAGATGGGGTTGAAACCCTAAAGGAACCCGGGGATGAAACCCTACAAGGAAAGATCCACGACCGCCGAACCGAAGACCCAAAACCACTGTGTATCCATCGCTCCAAAACCGACCTGGAGAGGAGCGGTGGAACACTTGGTCAGGGCAAGGTGGGGGCGGCCGAGGAAGAAAACCCGAGATAAAAACCTAGGGAAGAAACCGAAAAATGAAAAGAAAGAAACTGGGAATGAAACCCAAGAAAGAAGAACCGATTCCGAAGGCACCTGGAAATCTGACATCCACCAAACTGCTTTCCCAAAGCCTCAGAGTATCCCTCACTCCAAATCCGACCTGGATAGGAGTGGAGGAACTAAAGTTCAGAGTGCAGTAGAGGTGGCTATGGGGAAACCAAAACTCCTTCACAGAGTAGGGAGGTAGAGCAAGAAGGAGAAACCCTAAGAGGATAAGAGAGGGAGAAGAAGAAACCAGGAGAAAGCAGAGAAGGTGAGGGAGAGAAGAAGTAACTAGAAAGGACAAGGGCGGAGGAGTCTCCACCGCTAGTGGGGGTCGAAACCCTAAGAGGTGAAAGTTTGAAGGTGATCCAAGAGATCAAAATCTCTAGGAGAATGAGGCACTATCCCTCCAGTTTGAAATGACTGTAATATAGTGTTTTGTTCTTGTGTTTGTGTTGTAAATTTTATCTCATTTAAATCCTATATTGGTACTTGTTTTTGTTAATATCTGGTGTATTTCTAGTGCTGTGGTGTACTGTAACAGCACACGATAGTGTGGCCCTATATCAATGATTTTAAAAGCATTGATAGAGGCCACATTTATAAGTGCTTTTAAAATCACTGATAAAGGTCTACTTTATCAGTGCTCATAGAAGCCCTGATAAAGGTCCATTTTATCAGCGCTCAAAAAGCACTAATAAAAGACCAGTTCTTTTAACATTGCTCATGTAATCAGTGATTTTCTAGCACTGATAAAGGCCATTTTTAGTGCTGTTAAAGGCTGGATTTATAGTAGTGTATCAAGTGTATACCCCAAGATGTTCCTTCACTTAACTTATCAACTAGGTTAGGAACATCTAGGCAATATCCATGTAAGACCCATACACATCATTCCCACTCCCCTGGTAGGAATTAGGCCTCCCATTAGGTGTAACCCCTAATATTTCCTCATCAAACCATATCCTCCATGAAACCACTTATCATTCCTCATTTAATTGACAATACATAGGAAATTAACATCCATATAAGGACAATTCAATGCATAAAACCCACACAATCACTTTTCCTCACCCCTTTTGTGGTGGGAACATCCTCACCACATGAAATTAAACTACATGGATTGGTTCTATCACATGACCTTAAACTGTGCAATTAAAACTCTATAGGATTTGATTCTTATTGAACAAGATACATAGGACACCTCTCCAAGGTTAAAACCCAATATCCAAAACTATATCTCCATTGGTCCATATTCCCTATAAACCTACTCTCAATGGGCCATATTCCCTAGGCCAACTCTTGTACAATGGGATATATTCTTGCGATAAGAACTAGAAAGGTATGCTCATGCGTAAGTCCAACATAGACCATTGCTAGGCTCTTTTCAACTAGAAGTCCATTTTAGATGACTTTAAACTGCATGAAATAGGTCATGGATGCACACCCTAAAAGGAACCACATTGGTCCTTTTGAGATGAACTTAAAAGGTACGATGTGTCCCATTAAATAACATCGATCTATGTGGTTTCTGATTCCCTTAACAGGGATATGTAGGAAGCCCCTCTCACAGGACTGATCCTAACTCTATAGTATTTTTTACCTCCTTGGATGTCAATAAATTATAAAGTTCCAAACTTTATAACATTAAAACATATCATAACCAACTAAGAATAAAAATATTGAGAACCTTTTATACATACATATGTTCACATAAATGTATGGTTTTGATCAAATCACTTTAATGGTGGTAACTAACCCCATAATGGGGTTTAATAAGGATTCATGAAAATATATTAAATATATAAGATATTCCTGGCGTAGGAAATAATTCCCCATAAAAGGGTGATATGAGCCTAACCTCCCATCCTCTCGACCAATGCTCAACCCAGAACATGGCTGGTAAATTCCAAGAAACCAACTAGCTTTAGAAAGCATGTTTGCATTGACTCAAAACAAACATAAGAAAAATGAACGTTAGGAAAAAAATGGTTGATGTGAAATCCTTTGACATAAATGTTTGAGTGACATCATGTGCCGTGAATTATGTTTCCCATGACACAACCAATGGGCATTAGGCATCAGAAATAAATATGATCTTTATAGTGATACTTTGAAAGAGAAATTTTGTCAATGTTGGATAGGTACTTAGTATAGAATTCATAGGATTAATCTATAATATACCACCCCATAATATAAAATTTTGGTTGGATTTTAATTCTGGAGAATATTTATTTTTTCATTGTTGGAAACTTCATCTATTCAATAATTTTTATGGATATTGATTTGAAAGAGAAAAAAAACTTAGTTATTATGTATCAAACATTTTTCAGTGATGATATGAATCATATTAACACAAGCACACAATATTGATTCAAAACATGGAAATCATGTATTTTAAACCTTTTAACTTAAATATATACATCAATACTAAATTTTTGATATTTTATAAATACATCGCTGTGACTATTACATTATTTAAAAATTTAACCAACTAAAAAAATATTTTTTCTAAAAATAGTGAGATCCACCAGAGGAATAAATGTTCATCTTGTAACAACTGGGCCCTATTGATAGCACAAACACCCTAACTTAACATGGCTTTCAGGTCCTGGCCTGCTAGGTGCCACCAGTTTCCCCATAAACATGTGGTACCCTCCCTAGGACCCACCTAGGTGCCTGAATGGTTCATCTAAATAATGATTGTCCCCACAGGATAACACATATTATTTCCATTGAACATCAAAAATAGAATGGTTGATGTTAAATCCTTTGACATAAATGGTTGAGTGACATCATGTGTCATGCATTATGTTTCCCATGACACAACCAATGGATGTTGGTCATTGGAAACAAATATGCTCTTTATGGTGATATTTTGAAAGAGAAATTTTGCCCATGTTGGATAGGTATTTATTATATCATTCAAAGGATTCATCCATAATATACCACCCCAGAATATAACTTTTTTGGTTGGATTTTAATTTTGGAAAAAAATTCTTTTTTTATTGTTGGAAACTTCATCAGTTCAATAATTTTTATGGATATTGATTTGAAAAAAAACTTTGCTATTATGTATCAAACATTTTTTAGTGATGATATGAATTGTATTGACAGAAGCACAAAATCTTGAATCAAAACATGGAAATCATGTGATTTTAAACCTTTTAACTTAAATCCATACATCAATACTACATTTTTGATATTTTATAAATACAAATCTATGACCATTACACTATTTAAAAATTTAATAAACTAAAAATTATTTTTACAAGAAAGAGTGTTAGCCACTAGAGGTAGAAAATTTTATCTTGTAACAACTGGACCCCACTGACATCACATACACCCCACCTTAATATGGTCGTTAGGTCCTGGACCACCAGGTACCACTAGTTACCCCACAAACATGTGACACCCTCCCCAAAGTCCACCCAGGTGACCGAACAGGTCATCTAACTAATTATTGTCCCCATAGGCCAACACATATTATTTCCAGTGTGCTTTTTTATCAGTTGCACACACCCTAGAAAACTTCACCCATTTTTATCACTACTCTAGGAAAAGCATGCTTAACTGTGGATTTCTAATTAGATAGGATCCCTAAAATAAAGGTGCAACTTGTTGAGATGAGTAATATAATTTATTCATTTAACCATTTATAATTCTAGGGTGTTACATTCACCCTCCCTTTAGAGTACAACATCCTCATTGTGAAACGTATATCACAACCCAGGGAGTGCCAACGAACTTAAGGCTGGGTTCCTTCTCTGATACTAATGTAACAACTGGGCCCTGCTGACAACAAAAACACCACCTATTAACATGGACTCTAGGTCATAGACCACCAGGTACCACCAGTTGCCCCGAATACGTATGGTCCCCTCCCTGGGGCCCATCCACATTCCCGAATAGGTCATCTAACTAATGATTTTCCCCACATGCCAACACATTTTATTTATAGTGTGCTTTGTACTCACTCGCACACACCCTAGAAAAATTCCTAGAAGTTCACCTGTCCTGATCGCTACTACAGGACAAACACACTTAATTGTGGAGTTCTAATCAGGTAGGCTCTTAAAAATAAAGGCACACCTTATCGACATGAGTCATATCATTTATTCATTTAACCCTTTATCATTCTGGGGTGTTACACATCTCCCCTCATCCATTGACGCAAACTATTCCTTGATTCCTATGTCAATCATGTCTAACCTTTACTTGATCTTATATTTGTTCTTCACATGCTTATTTAGTAATGTGTCGATTACATAGACACATACATTTTTCTTAATATGCATGGAATCTAGAAAGTGGAATACATACAAACTATTTTAGTAAATAAATTCAAAGAAAATTAATCACTTTTTACAACACAATTTGGAGTGTTTAGAGAATTTTTTACCAAATAAATTAATAATATCCTTTAAATTATTAGTTATTTCCTCACCAGTTAATTGAAAAGTTGAAACTTTCTTTCAAGTTACCATAATATGTTTTCACCCACGATCAGTATCGATGTTGTTGAGGTAAAATCCTTTGATTTTCAAGGAACAAAATCTTCATAATAAATTTTAACTAAAGTGAGTGTGTAAATACTTCACACACAAGACACCCTAACATTACTTTAATTATATACCATTAAAAATTACCCTAAATAGGAAATGAGTTTATCATGCTAAAAAACATGGATTTCAACAATAATTATTTTTTATGAGAATCATACTCTATAACACCGTATCACACAAAAATTTGAAATATTCAATGATTGGAACCAAATAAATGTTAATATCTTTACCATAATGGTATGAAAATAAGAAATAACAACATGATGTACTTGTGCTTCATGAATAAGCATGGTGGTAAATTATAATTTAATAATATAATTGGTCATGTACTGTGAGAAATACTCTATACACTACGGGGATAAATTTTATCAATAGATAATGCAAGATGACAGTTTAATGAATCATTCCAAAATTCAGGATACTCGTTAATTTTCTTCCACTAAGAAGCATCTATACGGGTGTAAAAGTTTACTATATTGAATTATTATATATATGTGCCATGTAAATTGACTTGTAATATCAAAATTTCTATAAACTCATTAAATCTAGGAATGATTGGAGTGTGCTATAAAAATTTCAACAGACTTGATTTATTTTTCTTTTATTAAGATTCATTACAGTTATGGTATTTCTATAGAGATTCATACTCTTTAAAATAACATGCAATTGTTAGGTAAAACAAGTATTTTTCCTAGATTATACCCATGGAACACAACATTCATTTAGCCTCATATGATCAATAATAAAGATCATTATTATCTAAAAACATATCCTTCAAAAGAGAAAGAATCCCTATGAAACTGGAATCACTCCATGCATTTACCACTTTCATGTTATATAGTTTTAGTAATTTTGATAGTGTTGTATAGTTCATAAAACTAATATACAGTGACATATTTACAAATTTAATCTCTCAAACATTTTAAAATAATCTCTAGGTTCATCTTTAATATCCAAAGTCACTTACTGAATACAATCTACATAATGATATAGATATGTACCGATATTAGACGATTCATAAAATGTATTGTCATTCTACTCACTACATACAATTACTTCTTTTTGTTCCATCCAATAATTATAACTCCAATAAATTATGCAATAGATTAAGTGTTCTTAGAATTCAAATAGACCAATTTTCTTTGAATAACAAAAACATAGACATGGAAACATAATTAGAGAAGATTCATTTGAATGGGCTATTTCAAATTTGGAGAAATCTTTGACACCATCCTCATACTGTGGTCATACAATTAACATGAATCCATTTTTATATATTTATACTATAAAAAGAATATATATATATGTGTGTGTGTAAATGGTATATAAATGTATCTATACATGTGCATATATATAAATATATGTATATATTCTTGTGTCTGTGTGTACATCTGTGCATGCATGTGTAACATATATAAAATTATTATATATATAAAAAAATGAATTTTATATGAATATATGTACATTTACATATTTATCTCACACTCTCTCTCCACACACATATATATAATATGTATGTATATACATATAACGTGCTTGTGTGTGTGTGTGTGTATAAACAAATAATGAAACTATATATATAAATACACATAATAACAAATATAAATTAATATTTATATAAAAAATAAATCATATAATATTTAATTTTGATCAACTTATTGGTTTTTTTATGATTTTTTGGTGTTAAAATGATTAATGGTAGAGGAGATGGTTTGAAAGTAGTTCGATGCACAATCGAGAGATGGAAGAAGGAAGAGTTAGTATTAGGTTTATAATAAAACAATTTTTCATAACGTTGTAAGTAAAAGTGATGAGAAATTTTAAAAAATATATTTGTTTTTATTTTTTTTATATTTAAAATATATTATTATTAATGTAAAGTTAAAAATAAAAATTATTTTATTACATAACATTTTTTATTTATATGACAACTCAAATAAAATATTCACTTTCATTATTCTCTATATTTTGGAATAAAATTATTATACATTCATTCATATTTTTGGATGAAAAAATTCAATTAAAAACTTTTTTTGTGAATTTAGTAATAATAAAAATAATAATTTTATTCTAATAATATGATTAATAAATTAAAATTTTAAATAAAATATTTATTTCTAAAAATAATATTATTAATTTTACTATAAGTAACATCCCCTATCCGATGACACCAATTGATTTCTCAGGCAACAATGATACGTGACCTTAGATGTGTCTCCCAATACATCTGAGGTTGCTGACTAGCAACAAGAGACTTGGGTGTTATTGCGGGGAGACTATACACTCATACTAGAGTAAGAAATAATGTAAAAATAACCAAGCATAATCCATAAAAAATAACCAAAGTATGTGTAAGAAATAAAAACAATCATGTTATATCAAATGCATTGTGAAAGTAAACAATCATACATTATGAATATTCATCCACTGAGCCAAAAATATATACTAGATAAAAAAATTTCAAAATATGTAACAACCCAAGTAATGATAGAATAAATCATTTTCATATTTAATAGTATTAATGAATTCTATAGTTATATTCATTATAAAAATATTAAGTAATTTTTAAATAAAAAAGGAAATAGTTTTATTAAACTCTTTTATTATAAGGTTTTATTTAAAATTTTTATTTTCAAATTATAGAATTTGATTTATAAAAAATGAATTTCATTTTTGAATTTATCATGTCAAAATTATCCTAATATGAATTTTTTATTATTTTATAAAAAGTTTGATTTTGCAATGAATAATGAAAAATATGATTCTTTATTGAAAAATATATATTATTTTAAGTATTTACACAATAAAATTCTATTTTAGATTAATTTTAAAATTTAATTAGTTAATTTTGATTTAAAATAATTCAATTATTAGTTTTAAATGAATATTATATTTTAATTTAGTTTTATACTTAAAATTCCATTTTTATGAAAAACCATTTTTCATCAAAGTTTTGCTGGTTTAATTTTAAATTAATTTCTATCACTTTTTTGAATTAAATATTATAAAATAGATTTCATATTTGGAATCAGTGGGTCCAAATTTGGTAAATATGTCCCTTTTATTTTTGGACATTATGAATAGAAACCTTACTAATTTTTGTTACCATGGTCAAAGGTAAATTAGGTAATTATGGTTAAGAATAAAATGATAAGGAATAAAAATGATCCTAACACTTTCCTTAATTTTATTGGATGATTATATATCATCCATAATCATCCAAAAGTAGAATAAATGGTCTTTTTTTAGTGTCCTGTGTTTTTGATTGGATTCAAATTTCCAAAGGAACTTGAATTTTCAGTTTGGTGGAGGGGTTGAGTTTTAAACTAACTTTAGAATGAAATCCCAAGAGTTGGAATACATAAATTCATTGTTTTTAGACTTGGTTTAAGGCTTGAGTGGTGTCTTGGGAAGATCCGGAAGAGGTGAACGATTTGTATGAAATCGTACAACCCTCTAGGTGAAACTGTGTGGTTGATCTAGTGGAGTTGGAGGTCTCACATGGTTTTTCATAAGAGTGTGAGAGGAGATACACTACCGTATATATGATATAGGTTTCTTGATAGTGGGGAAGTGCACGGTTTCCCAAACCATGCACATGAACCATGAAAACCTCCATATTGGACAGTGGATCAAGCACGATTGGTGCACGTTTTGGCCAATCATGCAGGAAATAGTGGACCTCATTTAATGGGGTGAAATTACCATTCTCCCCTACCTCCTTTTATTCTATTCTACCATCTTTTTCTCCTCATCCTCCGCCCGTAGTATCCCACTGAGGGTTCCCACTCCTCTCCTTCTAGGCATAGATGCATTTCCTCCATCTGGTGTCCGTTTCAAGTTCTGTCAGGTGTGTTGGATAGCCCTCAGTGAGTCTATGAATCATATTCCCTCTATTATATGTTTCTTTCACCATATTTGGTGCTATATTCACACAATATAATTCTCCCTATTTTTAGGTTGTTTTTTTGATTCTTTGATTTCTCTTGAAATGGACCAAATTAAGCCACAATATTAGATGAATGGACCATCCTTGATATATGGTAGGTGGTCTATGGATTTTCCCTCAAATTTTCATTGATTTATAAAGTATGCTATTTTTTCGGACGTCGATATTTCTGTGCGATGCCTTATAAGTGTGATATTTAATTTTTATAACCTAACACCATAATTCTAGTATCCCTTGTATACTAAATTGGCATCATTGATGGTCATAGAACTCAAGTTTTAACCACCCTTAAGGGTGGGTTCCATGAAAGCCTTTAATGAATAAATTGTTTTCTAATAAACCCCCTCATTGAGGTGAGCTATCTTATAAAATGTAGATGGGTTGATTAATTAGAATGTGGTAGGATGTGGTACTCCACTATATCATCTCCTAGTGACCGAACCACCACTTTAGGTGTTGGTACCTTATCTTATTGAATTAACTTGTTGATTCATGTGTGGCATGCATGTTAGCTTGGCCTATTTTATACCTCTTTCATGTATGAAGTTAAATATTGTAGATAGTTCACCTAGCCCTCATATTTCTAATAATGGAATGAATCAAATAATTAAATGAATAGCCTATATTGAAATGGTAAATGGGAATGACCCTCTTTTAGTGATTTTTTTCTTATTGTTATGGATTGTTCATGAGAAAGGCTTCCTTTTATTTATAAATATATTATGCTAATGGTATGGATGAGCACATGGAATATTTATAAATGTTAAATGAATTATATTAAAAGGATCTAATGCGGCATGATCTAGGATCAAACAAATTACCCTATACTGCTTAATGATAAAAGGGACCTCGAGTAGGGTTGTTGGCCATGGTGTGTAACACCCCCTTCATTGAGGATATTGGAATGAAATTCATATCAATTGGTTTTCTGGGTATGAAATTCCACACCCCCTTGATTAGGAGGTTGGGTATGACCCTCCTCACTATTTATTATGATACTTGGCATGGCAGCCTATATTGATCCTGATCCATGGGCATGACATACCTTATTTACTCTCATGAGTTCTTACAATAATTATTAGTTGTATTATGCATGGATTTTTGAGTTACAACTCAAATCCTCGATAATACTACGTATCCATATATATGTATATAAATGTTACTATGTTTATAGTGCATATATATGTATATATATCTATATATACGTACATATATATTATATTCAGAGGTATTCCGGCTTAGGCCGAAGTGGGTATGGTCGGCCATGTGTCCTCGAGGAACCTGATCCCGAATTTTTACATCTATTTATTTATTTATCTTATATTTACTTATTATCCCTACACACTAATGTATTTATATTTACAGATTTTATTATGCTTTAGACACCGTTGGTGGTGACCTACTGAGTATATATCACACCCTGATCGAGCCACCATTGCACTGAGGTACCTAAGTAAATCTAATGTTCGTAGGTCCATGGATTATTTCTTGTGCTGTGCATTATACATGGGAGCTTAAAAGCACATGACTGATCTAGTACTCAAGATGCTTGTAGAGACCTCCCTCGAGGTTTTTTATTCCTTTTCCTTGTTTATGTACTATATCTTATCTACCTGCTGTATGTTTCCTCATTGGATTTTCAGTATCACATAGACATGCATGAATTAGATATATTTGGCACTAGCCATGTTTATTTAGTTATTATATTTATCTTTTGCAACATTTTCATTTACTATTACTGTTTCTGATATTGTCTAATGAATCGTTATTTATACCACCATTATACTCTAATAATGACGGTATAATCTCCCCACCATACCACCATTGGACCCTCACTGTTATTCGACAGCCTCTGGCGTATAGGGAGGCACACTTGAGGCCATGTGGTGACCAGTTTGGCTGCTGGTTTCATAGTTAGTTAGGATAGGACGTTACAAAGTGGTACTAGAGTTTTATTTTTTCCTTTGTCATACTATTTTGGGTTGGTAGATAGGAGACTATAAATGTGATGAAACTTGGTAAATGACCATGTCTAGGAGTGATCAACCTATTCATGGGAAAAATTACAAGCGGATAGGGATGATATTGTTGTTCATGCTGTTTGTTGTTATAATTGAATATGATTTCACCTTGAGTGATTGGTGTTCTTTTAACTATTTATTGATTTATGAGATTTATTTTATTTTACCCTTGACCTGGTGTGGAAAGGAAGTATCATTATAGGCATCATTATAGGCACATAGAGATTCACATGCCATGCATATTCCATTATATATAGGTTTCATACTTATACTACTTAATATGGTAATCTGTGCCTTGAGTGTTATGCCATTCTTCTATGATTTATTTTGCATGTTTTCTTGTACAACTTGTTCTGTGATCTTTGTGCCATGCTGCATGATTTATTTATCACACTCATCTTTTTACCATGCTTAGGTAATTACTTTCCATGCTTTTGTGATTAATATCCTATTTCTTGTATACCATGCTTGGGTGTTTTTCATGCTTACATAATAGCATGCCATGTTTTTTCTTCATGCTTTTGTGCTTATTTAGCATGTTTCTTTGTATTTATTGCTTGTGATTTCATGCTTAGTAATAATTTTGATAAATGATTGGTTCTTAAATTTTCAACATCAACCTAAATGGTGTTTCCCATATATATTGATGGTGACACATTAACCAACCAATCATGACATATTTTATCCAAGAACTAGTGGGTTCATGGGATGAAACATATTGTTTGTAATTAAATGGGAACCAATTTGAAATTTATGAATTTTATGGGTGATTTATAAATTGGGAAATGGAAACCCATATAATCTAACCATTATATAAGAGCATGATATGCCTTGATACTATTGTAAATATAAAAGGTGTTGAATTTTGATTTTAAATGATATGATGGATTATATAAAAGATTGTACCCATGACTTGGGCATAGAGACCATTAAGTCTAAATTAATTAATGAAAAACTGGGCCCGATAAGGTTAGTTGGGGCATGTTATTATGGGATAACACTTTGAGGGTGTATAAATCTTTTATAAATCATTTTTATCAGGTTTCATTTTAGTGAACCCATAATGACTTGATTTGGACCATCATAGGCCTCCTTCACTTTTATCATTTATTCCTTAGTATTTTACTCCATGGGGGTGTGTTATGACATATAGGGATGGTTATTTAAAGTGTCCACAACTAGCTATATGAGCTCACATGTAGACATATAGTGTCACCTTACTTAACCAGTCCCTCTTTAATTATTAAAATACCTTTATCTACTTTTGAGCTATACTTATATGAGGCCTTAGTTAATTAAAATGTTAATTAAAACCTAAAGGTTGTTTTCCTCTATAGATTCTAATTTAAATTCTATTCAACTAATCCCAATTGTGACACCTTTATGGATAAATAAAATGTATAAAAGAAATTTATGTCATAAATTATCTAATTATGATAGAATGTCAGTTGAATAATAATTCTTGAAAAGGAATTTTGATAAAACTTTCCCGTGTGCCTTGTGGATTTATCTAAATAAACATGCTAAGTACAATTTTTCTTCTAATTGGTTCTTGAAGTTTAAATTGAGCCTTAAAATTTTTAAGATAAAATATAAATAAATGAAGTGACTTGAATAAAAACTTGATGTTGTGTTCTTATCTTCAACCCTCAAGTAAGGGTAGATTAAATCTTTTTTGAGTCTTTCCTTGGATAGGAATGAGATAATTTCCTATAGGCTCATTCTAACATAATTTATATGTGATAGATCCTAGTGAATTTTTTCACCATGCCCTAGCTATAGGGTCAACATTTTCTAATTTTGTGAGGGGTTAGCCCAAGTTAGGTAGATCCCTCAGAACTTTAAAACCTTTCTATATTCTTGTGAGTAGTTTTAGACGTGTGGTTCTATTTGGGTACCATTTTTCCTGAGTAGGACTCCTTAGTTTTAAAACAAAACCCTTGTTTTTATGGGTGTTTGTTTGATAAGTTGACCCTTGTTATGGGTTTAAGCATCATGAAATGTTTGGTTTCAGTGGGTTAGACATGCCTAAGCCATGCTCAACCACTTAGTAGATTGTGTGACCTTTCTTATTTAGTGATGGATGACTTGGGAGGTCATTAGCCAAATTTGTATTCATATAGGATAATAAAACTATGGGTTAGTTATTTTTATTGGATATTAGGTAACGGGATGTATATGGTCAATATGCCTATGGATAATATCAAAGCCGTTCCATTTCACTATTAAAACCATAGGGTAATATGCATCGATACACACAGTGCCCATCGAATTGCTAAAATGGTGCAATGAACTGTATGAGTTTGGTGGTAATCGTAAAGGATTTGATCAATTATGCTAAGTTCATATGCCATCTCCAAAGTAGAGTATCTTGGGAATTAGAGGAAATCATGCTCATCCTAATGGTCAGAATGGACACATAAATAGGATAAGGTTTTTTGACATGCTGGTCAATTGGTTTTGTCTATTATGCCTAGTTCCATGACATATGTGAGTGTGACTCAGAAGAGAGTCATGCGTAAGTCTAAAGTGAATTTGGTCTATCACACTTTTAATAAACTAGTCTATTTTTCCTTTCAGTTTTGTGATTGTTAAAGCATGTTCGCCACATCCAGTAATCATATTCGTTGGTCTATGGATTGTATTTCATGAAATGGTTTTTTTAATAAATCTAGTGACTAGGACACACCTAAGGTGGGAAGTGTCGTGTCAATCTTAGTAATGCATTTCCTTCTAAGTAGAAGGAACAGAATCAAGAAGGACCAATTGGAAAGGGTCATAGCTACTTTTGAATTCCCTTAAGGCTAGTAGGTTTACAAATGTGTCGGTTCTTGAGAAGAAGCATGATGATGAATGGCTGGATGTGCAAATATCCCTTTAAAAACACCATTGGTTACAAATGGATTTCAATGGTTATAATTGGGCGATCACGGGATGTATCTGGTGGTAAGGCATCATGGTCGGGTAGTGATGATGCATCGATAGGTGTAGTCAAGCTTCTTCAAAAAATTCGACCAGTAGTGGTTCAACTGCTCTTCTTTTTAGTAGTTGGATATGGTTGGTTGAGAACCATACCTATCATTTCACCTAGGATACAGTGAAAGTGTCTCTGGTTTACTGGGTAAATATTTTTATCCTCTTGGTGTACCCTATAATAGTGATGATCATGTACCCTATCTTAATATCATCTAGGATACACCAAGAGAGCATCAGTTATATGCCAATCTAAAAGTTTAAAGGCCCTTATTTTCGATAGATAAACTCCATCGAATTCATGCTGCAAAATCATTGTTATTTTTAGAGGAATGATTATTCCTGAGTGATACTTGGGTTCTAAAGTAGGAATTCCTTATATTAACTCATGAACACTAGCTGGTTCTTTGAACTAACAACCATTGGGCTCAATCAATGTTTAGTTACATGGGAATTTCAACTATGTACTGACATCCCACTTGTAAATTATGGAGTATAGATTTCCTGGGGTGAGCTCCTTGGATTCTAGTTGATGATTCCTAGGTTACCCTAGTTTTCAGTTGGGCTTGGATGAGATGTTTTAAGGGTAACAATATAAGTGTCACACCCATGTTCATGCTGTAACACAACAATAAAAGAATGTTTGGGCAAGAGAGATCATTAGAAGTCAGGTACATGATTCGATTCACATGTTCAAAGTAAAGACGAGGTTTATTAGAGGAAGGTTTCATGTTTTAGGTTTTCTAACATTGATAGTCTAAGATGATTTCTTTTATAATAGTCATTCGAAATAGATCAATATTTTTCCTCTTGTTTTGATGAATACGATTGATGAGGAACCATTCTAGGAACATTGTTAGGTTAAGATGGATGTGAGGTAAATATCGAAAGTTCATTTCAAGGAAATATTAAGCAACTAGATTCAGCTTGGTCAATTGGAATTCGACCATTTTAATAAAATGAGAACCATATTATATCCTCAGATTTAATTGGGTTGTCAAGTTGAGAAAAAAAATTCCAGGATAATCATTAGAATGTTTAGGGATTTCGTTGATGGGAAATTCCTATGGTGGGGATACTGTGAATTAAAATTGACCGTTAAATGATAGAAACTTTAGTGGAAATAACTATAGGAGGGGTTGTTACAAAAATGGTGATGTGATCATGTCTTCAGTTTGACGTGCTTATGTAAGCTTTATCTTGATTTTTCAGTTTGGTGTATGAGTGCTGGTTCGAGTTTTAACTCATGTACAGTATGCCAAAAGTGATGTTTAAAGGTGTGTTGGATGTTGGAAATGCAACACGACTGTTTGTATGAAATTTCATGATCCAAGTAGGTTGTGTTTTTTTCATTGTTTCAGAGGGATTCTCAGGGATGATAAGTTTTAAGGTGGGGATATTATAACATGATGTGTTTTGGATTTGGTTGAAATTTTTTGAAGGAGCTTGAATTTTCAGTTTGGTGGAAGGGTTGAGTTTTAAACCGAGATTAGAAATAAAATCCTAAGATTTATAAAACTTAAATGTGTTTTTATAGACTTGGTTTAAGGCCATAGATGTGTCTTAGGTGTTTTGTTAAGTTTTAGGAGCACCGAACTCTGGAACATCAAAATTGAGAGGAGTTGGAAGGGGCACACAGTTTGTTTTAAATCATGAAACCCCCCAGGAGAAACTATGCAGTTGATCTAATGGATTTGAAGGTTTTACATGGTTTTTCATAATCGTGAGAGAGGAGCCACATAGATATGAAACTGCTTCAGGTTTCTTGAAAGAGGGGAAGTGCACAGTTTGCACACAATTTCTAAAACCGTGTTCATGAAGCGTGTGAGCCTCCTTCTAGGAAGTGGCTCAAGTAGGTTGGAATATAGTTTGGCCAACCATGTATCCAAAACATGCGTCTCATTTAATGGTATGAAATTACCATTTCCCCAACCTCATTTTATTCCATTATCCCCTCTTTTTCTTCTCCTTCCTTATGTGCAGCAGTCTATTGAGGGTTCTCTCTCATCTCCTCCTAGGAATGGATGCCTTTACTCCACTTGATGTCCATTTTGAGCACCATCATGTGTATTTGATATCCCTTAGGAATTACATGATTCCTCTTCCCTATATTCTCAATTTATTTTTCCATCATTGGTGCTATCTTCATGTGAGAAAATTCACCATATTTTCAGGGTATTTTTCTATTTCTTTGATTTATCTCAAATTGGACCAAATCATGCCTCAATATTGGACAAATGGACCATCCTAGGTATATGGTAGGTGGTATATATATTTTCCCTCAAAGTTTCATTGAATTATAAAGTACACTATTATGATGCATGTTGGTATTTCCATGTGACACCTCTTAAGTGTGATATTTAATTTTTAGAACCTAATACCCTAATTCTAGTAGCCCTTGTATATTAAATTTTCATTGTTGATAGTCATGGAACTCAAGTTTTAACCACCATTTAGGGTGGGTTCCATGAATTACTTTAATAAATAAATTATTTTCTAATAAAACCCCTCATTGGGGTGCGCTGTCTTATAAAATGTAGATGGGTTGATTAATTAGAATGTGGTAGGATGTGGCACTCTACTATATCATCTCCTAATGATCGAACCACCACCTTAGGGGTTGAAAACTTCTCTTATTGAATGAAATTATTGATTTTTATGTGGTATGAATGTTAGCATGGTCTATTTTATGCCTCTTTCATGTATGGTGTTAACTGTTATGAATAGTTCACCTAGCTCGTATAGTTATGATGTTGGAATAAACCAAATAATGAAATGAATGGCCTGTATTGAAATGGTAAATGGGAATGACCCTGTTTTAGTGATTTTTTTCTTATTGTTATAGATTTTTCATGAGAAAGTCCTTCCTTTTATTTATAAAAAGATTATATTAATGGCATGGATGATCACATGAACTATTTCTAAATGTTAAATGAATTATATTAAAAGGACCCAATGTGCCTTGAATGATGTTGGTTGCCTCTTTACGGAATTTCAAGCTAAGGGATCTTAGGAAAAAAAATTACCCTATAATGCTTAATGATAAAAGCGAACTTGAGTTGGGTTGTTGGCCATGGCATGTCACACCCCCTTGGTTGAGGATGTTGGAGTGACATTCACATCACTTGGGTTGCTGGGCATGATGTTCCACGCCCCCTTGATTAGGAGGTTGGGTATGACCCTCCTCATCATTGATTATGATACTCGACATGACGACCTATATTGATCATGATCCACGATTATGATGTCCCTTATTTACTCTCATGAGTTCTCACCATAATTATTAGTAGTATTATGCATGGACGCTTAAGTTATGCCTTGGGTCTTGGATAATACTATGTATACATATATATGGATATAAATTTCACTAAATTTATAATGAATATATACGTATACATCTCTCTACAAATATGTATATATATTATATTCAGGGGTATTAAGCTTAGGATGTAGCAGGCGTGGTCGACCAAGTGTCCTTGAGGAACCAGAGCCTGAATTGTCATGTCAATTTATTTTTTATCTTCTATTTATTTATTATCCTTGCACACTGCTGTATTTATATTGACTGACTAAATTATTCTTAGACACTGTTGGTGGTGGCCTATTGAGTATATCACACATCCTGCTCAGGCCACCATTGCAATGGGGTACCTGAGCAAATCTCATGTTCATAGGTCCATGTATTATTTATTATATAGTACATTGTACATGGGAGATTAGAATCATAGGATGGAGATAGTACTCAAGATTCCCATGGAGAGTGCCCTCGGGTATTTTTATTCTTTTTTCTTGTTTATGTACTGTATCATATCTACCTGCTGTATGTTTCCTCCTTAGATTTGTAGCATCACATGGACATGCATGAATCATGTATATTTGGTGTTGGACATGTTTATTCAGTTATTATATTTATCATTCACTACATTGTTATTTGTTATTACTGCTTTTTCAGTTGTCTGATGACTGTTTATTATTTATATCACTGTGATACTCTAACAATGAGGTTATAATCTCCCCACCGTACCACCATTAGACCATCATTGCTAGTCGAAAACCTCTGGTGTATGTGGAGGTGTGATTGAGGTCATATGGTGACCTGTATGGATACTGGTTTCATAGTCAGTTGGTCTAGGATGTTACAATTTTGTTTCCATTTGGACACGATTTTGGCCTTTATAATATTTAAGTGAATATAAATCCAATAATGTAACAGTCTTGATTTTAATAGTAATAATATTTTTAATACAGAGATAAAAAGAGGATATGTTTAGTTCTAAATATTTATTTCAAATATAAATGATTTTTTATCATGGTAATTGATTTATAATTGTTAGTAAATAAATAATTACCTTAAAATATTATACAACACCAACACAATAATTATTTAATTAATATAAAAATAAAATAAAATATTTTAAAAATACGAAAAGTAATATAAATTGAATGAATGATCATTTTACACAATTTTTTTATATAAGTATAACATGTTAGGTATATTTTAATTATTAGATTCAAATTATTTTGTTGTCTTGATATTAAATTCCAAGTAAATGAATAGTTCTAAAATTGACATTAATGATATTTTATAATAAATAATATTTTATTAAATGATTTAAAATCCATGAAAATCCTATATTCAGCAAGTTATTGGGATAAGGTTGAAAATATCAACCATGTTTCATTTAAGGTCCAATTTTAATTTTACAGTATCCATATTTACCTCTTGTAGTAATCATAAAAAAGGGTTAACACAGGTTAAAACAAAGAGATAAGGGTGAAAACCTTATCTAAACTTGTACAAATTTTATTATATGGAATCATTTTGACTCATAATAATTATATATTATAATAATGTCAATTTGGATCCATTTAAAATGGAAATTAATTTATATTAATTTAATATTTTAATAAATTGCAAGAGTGCCCCTCCCCTCTCTTATAAAAGGGAACCTCTTCTTCTCATTTCTTTACACTTCAAAAGACTTTTGGTTCAGATAATAACTACCCAATTCACTTAATTAATCCCTCTAAGTTTACTATATGTCTTATTTAGGGAATAATTCAAACCTTAGATGTATTGATGTGTAAAACAAAGGAGGTTGTCCAAGAAGAGGTATTGTTCTTAACTGAGTTTTTTTGTTTTATTTCTTCTTCCACCCCATTCAAATATTCCTTAACCATGATTATATAATAAAATATATATCTCAAATATAATTAGATATTATCATGTTAATTCAATAACCTATATCCATCTCCACCCTCCATTAAATGGGAAAGGAACCCTTTGTTCGTGTGTACAAATAACTATCACCTCGTGGACCGATGCAATTCATTTTCCATCACCACCTCTCACAGATGGTTATAATGACGGATTTAATGTATATATATATATATGATATTAATGAAAAATTTATAATTATATAAATATAATTTTACACCTAATTTCTCACATTTCATTCACTGAAAAATGATAATGTCGTTTGTGTGTACGTGTAGACTACTACCTCTACGAAGCGATATGATTCATTTTTCATAACAACATCACATTGATTATATATAGTTATATTTAAAGGAATAATATTATATTTATGATATTATGATAATTATTGAAAGAAAAAATAATAATTATCTTCTTTATATAATGATCATTAATAAATGGAATTTTTACGCATGCGTACATACGATCTACCATCACCATGATTGTAACGTAGTTCATTTTTCATATCCATCTTTCATGGTTAGTTTTAAAAGTATAATTTATATATAAAAATGATAATTATTTCATGATTATTATTTTGGAGATGATGGAATAATTATCTCTTTGATGATATTCAACATACTGAAGTCATTTTGGACATATGAGACAAATATCGATAAAACTTCCAACATGAACTTAAATAATTAAGTAATTGTATATAAAATGGTCATAAGTGAAATAAAAGGAATAATAAACTTAAATTTTTTTCTCAAGAAAGTAAATAATTAACAAAATTTGATTCTTTAGGAAGATAAGGAATGCATGTAATGAGTCAGGTTTAAGGTAAGAGACTTTATTTTAAAAATCATATTTTTAAGTTTTCCTTTCAACTCTTTTTCTTCAATGTCCATATTTTTAAAAATTATTTTATGGATGTTTTTATATGTACATAAAATAATTATAAAGGAAATTTTAGGTCACTTTTTCATTTATTTTAAAGTTTTTCAAAATAAATCTTTTTATGGAATGTTTTGACTTTCTTTACAAAAGAAAAAAAGAATGTTCTATTTAAACATATACTATGACAATGAATTTTAAAAAAATCATAACCATTATTTTATTTTTACCTTACTTTACAATATTTCACGTTTTTTTCAAAGAAAAAACCTTATCATGACCTAACCAAGCTGGGGCTCGAGCCCCAACTATCCCAAGCTCGCCTCTATTGGCCAAGGGGTGATAACCAGTGCTGAAGGCATATCTAAACTCAAGGAGGCCTTTTCCTAAGTACCTATATGCACAAACACAATCATCTCAATGAAAAAGTGTAGAGGGAAATAGAAAAATATGCAGCATAGCTATAAAGTAAACCAAGCATGCATAACCTCTAGGTTGTACAAGAGTACAACGATTTAAAATGAAAAGTAAAGGGGAAAAATACACCTCCAATCAGAAATATGTCCCAACCTAAAAAAATGGGTAAAGTAAAGTGCTGAGAGAGACCTACTTGAGATCTCCAATCTACAACCACCTTATGTGGTCCAAAGTACCAAGTATCCCTAATCTTCTCTGAAGTCACCACCGACCTATCAGTATTCTACATAAGACATGACCCATGTGGGAAAACCCCATGAAGGGTTGAGTATATACATACACAGTAGGACACCCAAAAGAAGAATGGAGAGCAGTAAGAGATACAAAAATAATAGAAAGATAATATATTCAAGATATAGTCAAATAGATAAACCCAAACCAAGAGTGAAAGCAACCTCATCCAAACACAAGGGGCTCAAGACGGTGAGTAGATGAACTAACCATCGAGTCTTCACCATCTATAGTAGGAGAGTAGACCAATCCAACCATGAGAATCTAAAAATGGAAAGAACATGTCATACCCCACATGTCTTCATGTACCATGGAAAGAGAGTAACTAAATACAAGGCATGGATATAGAATAATATATATATATATATATATATATACTCAATCAAAATAATCTCAAATGAGAGAGTAAGGGGATCTCCATCTCACAGCTCATCCCAGGAAGAAGAGTAACCAGTAGTTCTAAAAGTCCATCAATGATGCCCAAAATCTCACGTGTTTTCTCAGAAATAGCCATCCAAGTCAATCCATGCCTTGTCACTATAACACACAGTCGAGGGGTCAAAAACTCAAAGTAGAGGACCCTCACCCTAGTACATCAGGTGGATTCCACTCTATAAGTATCCATAGAGGACCCATAACCATACTAATGGGGGGGGGGTCCACTCTAGTTTCATGAGGACCCACAACCTATGTTGATAGGGGGTTCCACTCAGTAAGGTGGAGGACCCACAATGATGGTGATGGAGGGTTCCACTATAAAGTTCTAGAACCCACACCCTATTACGTTAGGGGTGTTCCAGTCTAATCATCAAGGATCCATGCCCTACCTGATAGGGGGTTCCACTCAGAAGATAATTTTTGAGGACCTAGACCCATACTGATTGGGGGTTCCACTCTAGTGGTCATGGACCCATGCCCTGGTGTGATAGGGGGGTTCCACTCTGATCATCAAGGACCTATGCCTTATCTGATAAGGGGTTCCACTCGAAAGAAGCCTCAGGCGATCCTGATTGATCACTACCATAATCAGGTGTCACCTCAACAAGATTACACTAGTGGAAATACGGGCTTTAACGTCGTCGTAATAACGTCGGTTTTTTAAAAACCGACGCGAATAGTATGTGCGGGGAATTTTTAACGTCGGTTTTACAAAAAATCGATGCCAAAAATAATTATGCGTTGATATTTCGCGTCGGTTTTAAAGAAAACCGACGCCAATAATATTAGTATACATATTTTCCGCGTCGTTTTTCCTCAAAACCGACGCGGAAAATAATTAAAAAATGTTTTCGGCATTGGTTTTTTTAAAACCGACGCCGAAACTAATAAAAAATATATATTCCGCGTCGGTTTTCCTGAGAACCGATGCGGAAAATAAATTTTTAAAAATGTTTCGGTGTCGGTTTTCATGAAAACCGACGCCGAAACAATATATTCCGCGTCGGTTATTTTAAAAACCGACGCCGAAAATTTTAAAATAACATTTCGGCGTCGGTTTTCCTTAAAACCGACGCGAAAATTCTTTTAAAAATATTCACGGTCAGAAACCCTCATTTTGTTCGATCGTCGAAATCGAGTTCCGCTGTGGCGCTTCGGACTCCCGAAGACCTTCGAACCTTATTTGCGATCTTGGACGGCCATTGTTGAAGGTTTTTTGTCATCTGCACAATTTTGGGTATGTGTTCTTCCTCTATATCTCTTGTTTCATATCCCATTGTTTATTTCTTCATCAATAACCCTATTTTGCGTGATTTTGATTATTGGTTAGATTTTAGTTGTAATTTATCATTATTTTTTGTTTGTATTATCATTGTTGGTGTAGATTTGATATTGTTTGTTTTTGGAAGTAATTATACCGGTCGCAGTTTGGATTTAACATCTCCATTCGGGTTGAACTTCAAATTTTTTGTTTGTATTATCATTATTCCTGTTTAAAATGATCTTTCATTACATTATGAAGTACTATATTTTTAATTCCATTTACATTTTAATAAATTCTTCTTCAAAAAAATAATTTTATTATGTTAAATGAATTCACTCACATTTTTGCATGTATTTTGTTGTTATTTCATTCCTTCTTGAGATTTACCAAGCCAAATTCCTCAATTCTCTTTGGTTCTCATCATTTAACTAAGACATGAATAATTACCACTATCTATTATGTTAAAAAAATTTGAATAATTATTTTCATGCCATTATATAATAAATAATTTTTCTTGCAATGTCCATAATACGACTAGAATCATACATTTAATGTATTGTAATTATTTCTTCGTAGATAATAATATAATCATTATCCCTCTATTAATCTTCAAAAATACCTTTCCAATTTCATATGTGGGGTTAGATTCATGCATTTTTAATAAATATCCTCTTAAACTTATCTCATTCCATTGATTATATTTATTCATCTTTCTCTCCCTCTAAATAATAGTCATGAAATGATTTATTTTCCCCCTCTAAGTCATAGGCTGCAAATAAAACATTCTCATGATCTAATATTTCATGGATGGATAATATATTTCTCTTCATGTTGATCCATTCCTTGACATGTTTTGCTTCAATAGACCCATGGAAGGGGGTGTAAGTTGTCACCTACAATATGCAATGGAATTTTTATCCCTCCATAATGAATTTATATGTTCATAATTCCCTATTATAAAACTCATGGATTGAGGGAGTTGAGTTATCATAGTCACCAAAAATTGTATCATGTCTCTTAATACACATTGTCTTAAATGAGGATAGTTATTGCACTATTTTTCACTTTAATTTTTCCATGATTCATTCATGTTACATCAAATGAATAAAAAAATAAATATAGTGTGATCAATAGTAGTCATAGTGAGAAATCATATTATCTTGTATGTCATTCATATGATATTTATATCATGAAACTTTATTTTCAAAAAATGAAACCTTTGATTTAACCATTTTGTCCATGTATTTCAATATAACACACATGTATATAATATGAAAATAAACTGTTTACTCTATTTGTAAACGTGTTTCATATCTGATGTCTTTTATCTGATTATCAATAGTTTTTATGGAATATATTTTTGTTTACAATTTATCTGATAGATATTTAAATGTTTCTATGTTTTAATATATTCATCAATTATATTGTGATATCAGGTATTAATGGATCATAATTGGATTTATCTACGAAGAACTACTAGTGAATATGAAAGAGGAGTTGACAATTTTTTGGAATTTGCTAAACGGCATAATCAAAATATTGATTTGATTTTCTGTCCATGTGTGAAGTGTGTAAATATGAGAAAGTTAAACTTCAGAGAAATCAAGGATCATCTCATTTGTTATGGTTTTAGCCTTAATTATACACGTTGGATCTTGCATGGTGAAAGAACTGAAAATTCAACATCCAATGTTGATGACGATATTCATAATGAGGTAGAGGATCGTATTGAAGAATTAATTCATGATTTAGGTGTTGAAACCATTGAAAAAACACCAACTGTTGAACGATTGTATGGAGATTCTAAGAAACCATTATTCCCAGGTTGCAGTAAATATACAGTGTTATCAGCAGTTTTGAGATTAGTTAACTTAAAAGCAAAAAATGGGTGGAGTGATAAAAGTTTCTCCAGTTTACTTGAGCTTTTAAAAGAGCTTCTTCCAGAAGGCAATGGGCTTCCAGATTCCAATTATGAGGTGAAGAAAATATTATGCCCAATGGGATTGGGGTATAAAAAGATACATGCTTGCCCCAATGATTGTGTACTGTATAGGAAAGAAAATGAACATTTATCAAGTTGTCCTACATGTGGAAAATCGCGCTATAAGATGGATGAGAAAGTCAAATCAGATTCATTTTCAGGTGATGTCATGTAACGTTATGAAAAATCAATTTTTTTACTTTCCAATGATATCATCCAATATTTTTTTCAAACAATTCTGATAATTCAATTCTGATTTATTTTTAGGTACCAAAATCAAAACTCCATCTAAAGAAATTTGGTACCTTCCAATTATTCCTCGTTTGAAGCGTCTATTTGCAAATTCAAATGATGCAAAAAGGTTAAGATGGCATTCAGATGAGCGCATTTCTGATGGTAACTTACGTCACCCTGCCGATTCACCACAGTGGAAGAGTTTTGATAAAAAATTTCATGATTTTGGAAGTGAAGTTAGAAATCTCAGAATGGGATTGTGTACTGATGGAATGAATCCATATCGGAGCCTCAGTAGCCAACATAGTTCATGGCCTGTTTTGCTGGTACTTTACAACTTGTCCCCACATCTATGTATGAAGAAAAAATATGTTATGATGAGCTTGATGATTTCTGGACCAAAACAACTGGGAAATGATATTGATGTGTATCTTACACCATTGATTTAGGATTTAAAACTGCTATGGGAGAAAGGTGTTACATTTTTCGATGTATACAAGAAAGAGTATTTTCTTTTGCGTGCTATGATAATGTTCACTATAAACGACTTTCCTGCATATGGAAACTTATCTGGATATAGTGTTAAGGGACATAAAGCATGTCCAATTTGTGAAGAACAAACTTCATATTATCAATTGCAGAATGGAAGAAAGACAGTGTACATGGGACATCGAAGATTTTTGCGAATTGATCATCCTTATCGTAGATTGAGAAAAGAATTTAACGGTTTACAAGAATACAACCTCCCCCCTCAACCATTGTCAGCTGAAGAATATTATGACAGAGTGAAAGATATTGATTCAACATTTGGAAAGAGAAAAAGTTCTGGTTTACAAAAACATATCTAGAATAAGCAGTCTATTTTTTTCGAACTACCTTATTGGAGATTTTTAGAGATAAAACATAACATTGATGTTATGCATGTTGAGAAAAACATATGTGATAGTTTGATTGGAACTTTTTTAAACATAAAAGGAAAGACAAAAGATGGATTACATTCTAGATTGGACTTGATATTAATGCGAATACGTTTGGAGTTAGCTCCCACTGTGAAAGGAAAAAGAACATATTTACCTCCGGCTTGTCACACATTAAGCAAGATTGAAAAGATGAATTTTTGTCAGTGTCTTCATGGTATTAAAGTACCCAGCGGTTTTTCTTCAAATTTGAATAATTTTGTGTCATTGAAGGATTGTAAATTAATAGGTATGAAATCACATGATTGTCATGTGTTAATGCAACAAATTCTACCAGTAGCAGTGCATGGTATATTACCAAAAGCTGTCAGGAAGACAATCATCAGGTTATGTAATTTCTTTAAATCCATTTGTAGCAAAGTCGTTGATCCAAATTTGTTAGATTTGTTGGAGAATGAAGCAACTCTTATTCTTTGTCAACTAGAAATGTATTTCCCACCCACATTTTTTGATATAATGGTTCATCTATTGGTTCATTTGGTGCGTGAGATAAGAATGTGTGGGCCTGTTTATTTAAGATGGATGTATCCTTTTGAAAGATATATGAAAATTTTGAAAGGATATGTTAAAAATCCTTATCAACCAGAGGCCTCTATTATTCAAAAATATGTATCAGAAGAGGTGATTGGGTTCTGTACTGATTATTTGAATGAGTTGGAGCATATTGGTCTCCCTCTATCTCGACATATGACAGTTGACAGAGAAGGTAGAGGGGTTCGAGGCTTAAAGGTAAAGTTCATTCCATGTGATGAAGTGATGCAAGCACATTTATACATTTTGAACAACACAGATGAGGTTCAACCATATATATCCTCACATATTGCTGAATTAAAGTTACGATATCAGAAAAGAAATGAAAAGTGGTTGATGATTGAGCATAAGAAGACATTTGTTTCATGGTTTAAAGAGAAAGTCACCCCAGATATATCTGTATCAGAAACATTGAAGTGGTTATCAGGGGGACCATCTTTTAATGTGATCACTTGGTCTGGTTTTGATATCAATGGCTACACATTTTACACAAAAAACCTGGATGACAAGAGTACCGTTCAGAATAGTGGTGTGATGGTATTCGCTGAAGCAGTGTATTTTTCGAGTGCCAAAGATAAAAACCCAATTTCTGCATCAACATCATATTTTGGAGTTATTGAAGACATATGGGAAATTGATTATATTAAATTTCGAGTCACTATTTTTAAGTGCAATTGGGTTGATAGTAATAGTGGCGTGAAACATGATGAATATGGGTTTAAACTGGTTGATTTGAAAAGATTTAATCACAATGAGGAACCATTTATCTTGGCGACACATGCAAAACAAGTATTTTATGTCATTGATCCGTCGAATGATCAGTGGTCAGTTGTTTTTCAAGGGAAAATATATCATTTGGGTGATGATGATGATTCTGATGATGCTAGTGATTTACATGATCCTTATTCATCTATTATGCAATTTTCAGATGATTACAATGAATATAAGACAGACATAGTGCATGCAGTACGTACCGATCATGATGAAGGGACGTGGGAAAAAACTAAATTAGTCTCCTAATTTTTCTGGTAAATATTTATATTTTGTGTCTATTTTTAAAACTTACAAATGCATGCCTCTATTTTTACATATTTATTTTTCATTTCCTTGTTTCTAATTATTCAGTTTTCTAATGATATGCAGGTACCCAAAATTTCATTACACTTTCTAGTAGCAATGTCAAATACAGATAGAGAGGAGTAGTTACCGAGGTATATCTATTTTGACATATTATTAAATATTCAGTAATATACATATTTAATGAAATAAAACTGTTAATTTATAAAAAAAATTGCAGGACTACTGATGCGTCCTCGGCGGAGGAGAATTCTCCAGTTACTACTCAAAAATCAAGTTCTCTATTGGTAAACGTGGTATTACACGTTTACCAAAACTATAACTCGCTCGTGATGATAACAAATCACGCATCCGTTTTGATGATAATAATAATTCAGTTGGCCCAAATGCAGTTCAGTTTGTCAGTTATATAGCGATGCAGAGCCGTTGCAGGATTAGTATTTTATATCCTGATTGGAAGTCAGTGGACAGGACGGCGAAGCAACAGCTTTGGGAGGCCGTGACGGTAAAATATCTTTATTTATTTATTTTATCTCATTTTTTTAATATTATATAGTTTAAATGACATATTTAATTTTTTCAATTACAGATGACATTCAATTTTGAGGAAACCAAAGAAATTAGGAAAAGACATCTCTCTTTAGCGGCGGTTCGATGGAGAGATTTTAAAAACAAACTGACGAAAGATTATGTTTTTGGAAAGAGAAGGTTTGAAAGCCCATGTCTTAAGTATCCATATATAGATGAAGAAACATGGAAGCGATTTTTTGACAGTCGTCAGGAAGAGAAATTTCAGGTATTGTAATTGTTTTATATTTTAAAATTTATGCTATATTTTCCTTATTACTTATGTTTTTATTTTTATGTAACAGGCCTCCAGAAGATCTCATCAGGAGATCCAGTTGAAAAACGTATACCCTCATACTTTATCACGTGGAGGATACTCGTATTTGGAGCAGAAAATTATTGAAGAAAAATTTGAAGCATTAAGAGCTCGATCAAGTAGTGGTTCAGAAGAGGTCCAGTATGGTCCTCCATCTCCTCCCACTCGCCATGAGAAATGGAAACGAGCAAGAAGAAGAAAAAATGAAAAATATCTTACAGACGAATCTCATCAAGTGGCTGATAGAATTGTAAGTAAATATTAATTCTTTGTTAACAATTTTCCTTTTTTATAATTTATAAACACTAATATAAATTTTTTATTTTTCATTTCAGGATGAACTTCAGGAGAAAGAGACACATGGCTCTTTTATCCCCGAGGGTAGGATGGATATCCTAGCCACTGCTTTGGGAAAGGCTGAACACCCTGGCCGTGTTAGAGGATATCAGGCGGGTGTTAGTATTCGGAAGGTTTTTGGTAAGAGTAAGCAACCAAGAGACCCGGAAATCGAATCCTTAAAAGAAGAGCTCCAGGATATGAAACGGTCTATGGGTGATCAAATTCAAGCAGCAGTACAGAAGGCTTTATTAGAACACTTGGCAAGACAGTCACAGTCTGCTCATCCTTCCGAGGTATATTATTTACTGTTAATAATTTTTCTTTTCTATAAATTATAAACACTGATATAACTTTTTCATTTTTCAACATTCTTAGCCTACTCACTCAGACTATCCTGCCTCATATGCTTACCCAACACCGTCTGGGCAGCCTTCCGAGGTATATTATTTAATGTCATCAATTTTTCTATTTTATAAATTATAAACACTGATATAACTTTTTCATTTTTCAACATTCTCAGCCAACTCACCCGGACTACCCTGCCCCATCTGCTTACCCTGCCCCATCTGCGCAACCATTTGAGGTATATTCTTTTATTTAATTTTTAATCAATTTTTCTATGTTATAAATTTTAAACACTAATATACCCTTTTCATTTTTCTGACTTCTCAGCCTGCTCACCCTGACTACCCTGCCCCACCTTCTAACTTTGAGCCTCCACCTCCTCCATCGGATCGAACCTTATATTGTGAGTTGTTTGCGGGAGATCCTCATGTACATATTGTTGCGTTAGGACAAGTGTATTTTTTGGGGGGCTCGGTACATCATCAGCCTATGCAGATGGGTCAGGTTAGAGTATCAGTACTTGTTATTATAGATCCTACTGCTCTACTACCATTTCCTACTGCGGAGATCACCAGTGTTGGGGAATGTATGGGCCATTTTTTACTTTGGCCAACTGCACTTCTTCGTTATATTTCACATGAGGTATGAGTTTTTTTAAATAGTAATTAGAAATGATTCCAAATTACTTATAATGTTTTCTGACATTTAACTTATATAGGAATATCTGAAAGCAAAAGAAACTGTAAAAATGCAGCAAAATGTTCAGAAACAGTCGGCTGTAGATACTTCTGATATTTCTTCTGGGTTGAAAAGATTATCTCAGTGCTCTTCTTCCTTGAATTTTATCTATGAGTTTCGGATGACGTCCGATATATGTGGAAGAAATTATAAATTGAGAATATTTAAAGAAGATATCATGAATTTAATTAATTTTGAAGAGATCGGGCTGAATGTGGTGTAATTGTTTTCCATGTAAGTAAATTGACGTTTGAATTGCTATTTCTTTAATAAAATATTGTTATGTCATTGACTAACTATATTTTATTTTTAAATTAGGTATCTATACAGGATTCTTTTACAAAATGAAACTACAAGAATTTATAGCTTTATAGATCCAGAGTACATTTCCTTGGAAGTCAAACATGTGAAAAATGATGAAAGAGTTCAATATATATCCGAGAGATTATCACAAACAGAGATTCAGTGCTGGTTTTTTCCATTTCTTGATAAGTAAGAATATCAACATAATTTTGAACTCATGATCATTATAATTTCATTAATTGTGAACTTTTTGTATTATAGGGGGCATTGGATGTTAGGTGTATTTTGCCCAAATGAATGCACCTTATATTGGTTTTGCTCTTTATTAGGAAAAGTGCGTAAACCGTTTTCCAACTTATTAAACAGGTAAGTTGTTTTTTTATTTTTAGAAGTTTTTTATGTTTAATTTTAATTGTTTACACAAGTTTTATTAGTTCTTATATAAAAAAATGCAGTTCATGGAAACATTTTACAAAGGAAAAGAAACCAACGAAAATCAAATATGTGGAAGTACAGGTAATTAGTTTTTATATTTTTGTTATATATTGGGTTTCATTATTAGTTAAATGTTTTATAACTGCAGTGTCATCGTCAAAATGGACATGTTGAATGTGGTTATTATATTCTACGATTTATGTACGAGATAATCACAACTGGGGAAACTACTGATTTTCATAAGGTTAGTTGTATTAATTTTTTTATATATTTTCATCCACTTTCTTCTATTTATTAATTTCATATCATTCAATATTATTGTAGGTATTCAATGATTCACAGTCATATTCTCAATCTGATATGATCCATATTCAATCTACTTTTGCGGACTATTTGTTAAGTCTGATTAAGATTTGAGGTATGTATATACTAATATTTATAAATAATAATATATATGGGTTTAAAAAACTAACTCTTATGATATATTAGGTGTTTGAACCTACTAATAATCTAATGAATTCTTCAACAATAACAATCAATGAGCATGTCATATATTTCAGGTACATGTATTTTAATTCTGCTTTACTGAGTTTTCTCAAGTGCCTCTGCAAAAACTGTTTTATTGAATCTACTAATAATCAAATGAATCCTTCAACAATAACCAACAATAAGCATGTCGTATATTTCAGGTACGTGTATTTTAATTCAGAATTAGTTATTATATTTCTTTTCATTGTTATTTCTTAAAATAATTTGTCTGTACAGTGACAGATCTGGAGGGTGGTACTTGGATCATGAACATAGAGATTCGTATAGCGAAATAACATTCACAAACACTAAAAATTGTCTCCCTTTCATGAACATCAATATCTTCTAGGCCTTTTTATTTTTTATGAAAATAAATATCAGAAAATGATTTCCGAGAAGCATATCACATAATACCTGAAACAACGCTTAGTGGGTTTGCACAAAGATAAAATAGAAGGTGTCAATTTTTAAGGTATGTTTCTTTATGTCTCTTCAATCTGCATTTGATTTCAATTTTCTAACCTATTTTTTGCACTCAAACTTATTTCTCTGTTATTCCATAACTTAAACAAATAACAATAGTGAATGGGTAATGCACGTCTATACAGAGCAAATATAAAAAACTAAGGTTGGGGGTGGTGGGGATCCTATGGTGAAAAGACACCCCCAACATCTTCAGTGGGGGAGGTGAAAAAGAGGTTGCATCGGCTGAGTGTTCCTGGAATTTTGATCAGGAGTTATAACATTTCATTTTGGTAATTTACTTTGTGAAAAAATGAATGATTCAAATAAATTACACATTTTCATTTAATGTTTATTCATTGAACTAATATCTTGGATTGATTTTTTCACGCACATCTCCTTAGTTTCATTACTGTTTTAACAGGATTGGTGCTATCTATGGGAGGAAACTTACAATTATTGATACTGAGTATTGTTAGATTAAGAAAATGCACCATGTAGGTATGTGTATTTTAATTCTGCTTTACTTTGAGTTTTCTCAAGTACTTCTGTTAAAGCTGTTTAATTGTTTTTGTATACTTCGTTTTTTTTTCAGGGTTCCGATTTTTTTGGAAGAGAAAATATATGTATTTTATTTAAAAAAAAAATTATTTACGGCGTCAGTTATTTTAAAAACCGACGCCGAATATTTTAAAAAAAAAATTTGTTTATGGCATCGGTTTTTTAAAAAACCGACGCCGAAAATCCTGTGTAAATTAGTTTCAGCGTCGGTTTTTAGAAAAACCGACGCGAAAAACCGATATTTCGGCATCGGTTTTATATAAAACTGACGCCGAAAACCTAGTAGACTCTATTTTCCGCGTCGGTTTTTTAATGAACTGACGCGGAAAATAATGTCTAAATGTAGCTTCGGCGTCGGTTTTATAAAAAACCGACGCCGAAGCTCATAAGAGAATTATTTTTCGCGTCGGTTTCTATGAACCGACGCGAAAACTGTATTTTTAACATCGCCTATAAAGACGTCGGTTTATAACCGACGTTAAAAATTAAAAAAAAAACGACGCTAAAAAGTGTTTTTGCACTAGTGTTAGTGATAATAACATTTCACATCATATCTAAAAATCCATAAATGAGGGAACCATCACATCCTACATGAAAAAACACTCAGGATAGACTACTCATGAGACAAAATATGAGTCCAAACAAAGGAGATAAAAATCTTTGAAGTTTCCTCAAGAGAGGTCAAGGGGTACACAACGTGTGATGGGATCCACACTGTGTGTGGTCCTTCTCCATTGCCTGGACGTGTCCCTATTGAGAACATGTATCCCAACCCATATATTGGTAAAAACTGTGTAGGTGGAATACACAACATGTCCAAACTAACTGGGACTGAGCCGTGTCCTGCTGAATGTGTTAGTGTACTAGACCCTGTGTCCATATACTCTATACATGGTGTGTTTCCTCACACGGGGTGCCACCCTTTGATCTGGTCATGTACATGTACTCTGGTACATGATCATGTACTCTGGTACACAGTCATGTACTTCCACCTGGGATCCTGCTAGTGTGATCTTCCACACAGGTTTCCCATATGGGTAAGGGGTACACAGTGTGTAAGAGGCCTACACACCGTGTCATACTTAACTTTTCCAAAACCCTAGATGCCATCGCTGAGGGGATACACACTATGTGTTCATCCTTGTACATGGCATGTAGTTTGTATTTTTATAGAAATATTAGATCTAATTTTCGTGCCTAAAAAGCAGTCTTTTCCTTTGATTTCTTCCTTATCTCTACTCAAAATTCACAGATCTATCTCCGACCAGTGGATTTTGGCCCTCCGGTGGACAAAAACTCAAATAAAATTGATTTTTGTGTGATCTTATACACCACCACATGTCCTAAAGCCCCTTCCTTCAATGATTTGGACTTTAATCACTAAAAAAATACTCTATATCCTACAAAAACTTTATATCTATGCTAGGTTCATCGATCCGCTCCTCTTTCGTGAAACCGTTGTGATTTCGGTGGTCCGATTGGGCTCAATACCACTCAAAAATGTTGAACCAGGACTGAAGGGTCCAACTAGTGATGAAAATAGAGAAATCTTGATGAAAATCACTAGAAAAAAGTTTTAAACATTTTTGGCCAAGATTTATTTTACAACGATCAAGAACATGAATCCAGGGTTATAAAACAATTGAAATAATCAAGTTAATTGGTACCCAAGTACAAGCAAAGGCTGTAATTGGTGAAGATCTAAGAAAAATGATTGATATACTCAATCTATTTAATCAAAAGGGAGTAAAACACCAGTTTATGTGTCCTACCTAGATTTAAGATCATTCATCATCAAAGAATGTGTCTGCTAATGATTTAGAGGAGCCATTGCGTTCACTGTGTCCTGATCTACTATGATCTATCATTTCATTATCGTCCGATGAGATTTTCTAATGGAGGAGGAATAAAGAGATATTTAAATCTTCTAGGGTTTATGTGGATAACCCTATATAATTTTCCACGACAGTATTCTTATAAAACATATTATTTCACTAAAAGAAATTAATTAATTAATTACTTCATTGAACGTACCACCAACGAGTGAGGAGTCCAAATGCCCCTCACTGACTCTTTTTATATCATTTCTATGGTAAACACTACATTCCAAATTCAACCTTGGTCTTAGATTTATGATCCGAGCTTCTATTTAAGAGTTATCCCATTTTCTTTAAGAATATGTATGCATGTAATATAAAATATATTTAATATGTTTATAAAATTAATCCTGGGAACATCAGGCCTTAGAATCACATGTCGTCTCAGTGCCTAGCTCTGAATATATATATATAAATATTTCAAAGTCTTATGAGGAAAAAACTGGGTCTCTAAATAATTCCATACTTTAATATTTTCATCTTCAAAAGAAAAAACTAAGCAAACAACTCAGGATACTAAGCCCACAACTAGCTAGCTCTCCCACTCCAATGAACTTTCCTATATGTTCTCATGCTGCCAGAATATATAAACCAAGGGAATGGTTCATTCAAAAAGATTCCTCTCCTACTGATCCTCAATCACCACTAGATGATCCACATAGGTGGATCTATCTAGGATGTCTATATCTCTCTAGTCGATAATGTGCATGGGGTCATACATGTATCTCCTCATCTGTGAAACGTAGAAGACGTCATCCACCCACTCTAGCTGTGGGGGTAGGGTGAGGCGATAAGTAACCTTGACAACCCTCCACATGATCTCAAATGGACCAATGAACCTGGGGATAAATTTATTCCCCATTCGAACCTATGAAATCCTCATCCTAGGGAGACTCTCAGAAAAACGTGGTTTCCCCGCTCGAACTCCAAGGGAATAAAATGATGATTTGCATAAGATTTCTGTCTACTCTAGGCTATCCTCATTCACTCATGAATGAACTAGAATTTCTTTGTCATCACCTGCACCATCTATGGGACTGAAGGAGATGTCTCACAAATCTCTATCCAATAGAAGGGTGACCTTTCAAGTCTCCTGTACAAGGCCTCAAAAGGTGTCATGCTGATGGTAGAGTGGTAACTATTGTTGTATGTAAAATCTAATATGGGAATGTGATCCTACCAACTATAGAAAAAGTCTAACATGCATTCCCTCAGGATATACTCCAACACATGGATAGTGTGCCCGATTTTCCCATCATTCTGGGGGAGAAAGGCTGTACTCTTCCTCATTTGGGTTACTAATACCTCATGTTGGCCTCTCCATGACTATAAAATAAGCCACACATAATGATCAGAGATAATAATTGAGGGAAACCCATGAAGGCGAATGATCTCTCGTATATACAAATTCCCCAAACTCTTCACCGAACCCTGATAGAAAGGAAGTGTGCCAACTTCATGAGTCGATCAACTATCACCCAAATGGAATCATTTCCATTTTCTATTCATGACATCCCTATGATAAATTCCATGGATATTCCATCCCATTTTCACTCTGGGATCTCAATGGGATGCAACAAACCTACCAGAAATTGTGCTCAACCTTCACCTACTGATAGGTGAGGCACCCAGATATGAAATTAGCTATTCTTAGTCTCATGTAGGACCACCAAAAATGATTCTAAAGGTCTCTATACATCTTCCCCGCATTGAGATGTATATATAGGGGAGAAGTGTTGAACTCTTACATCACCTCCACCTGCAACGTGATTGGGACCAACATCCGTCCCTAGAAAAGGATGACATGATTTACTCCTTCAGAATACCCATCTAGTGAGTTGAATATGGATATATGGTCATGTAAGACCTCACAATCAATATCTCTCAGTTGAGACTCTCTTATATGATCAATAAGTGGAGGGGTCAACACCATTGACTATAGAAAAGTTATACCCTCCTGCTCCATCGAGGTCAGCTGCAAGGAGGCCAACTCCTCCAAAGCCTCCTACACTAAGTGAGTCTAGGACTTCCTGCTAAGGGAATTTACTACAAATTTTACCTTACATGGAATATAGACTATCTTGAATTCATAGTACTGTGAAAACACCAACCAACATCACTATCTTAGGTTCAGATCTCTCTGCATGAGGACGTACCTGAGACTCTGGTGGTCTAAGTAAACCAAAAAGCGCTCCCCCAAAAGGTAGTGCCTCCACATCCTTAGGGTGAAGACTACCACTACCTGATATAGGTTGTGAGTCACATAGTTCTTCTCATGAGGTGTCAAATTCCTCAACCCGTATGTGATAACTACCTATCGATGCATTAGGATGTAGTCAAGACTAGCTCTTAAGGTATTGTAATACACTACAAAATCCACACCTTCCTATGGTAGTGTCAACACCAAATCACTCATCAGCCTTATCCTCAACTCCTCAAAGGACCTATAGCACTTTCTATACTAGGTAAATGATTGACCTTTCCATGTTAGTGTGTTCAAAGAGGATGAAACTCTAGAGAAGTCTTCCATAAACCTCCTGTAGTACCCCACCAATCCAATAAAGCTTCGTACCTTTGACACTCTCTTGGGTGGATCCAAATAAAGCACTGCATAGATCTTCACTGGGTCTATGGATAAACTATGCTAAAAAATGACATGCCTTAGAAAGTAAACCTCATGAATCTATAACTATAAATTCAAGAGCTTTCTATAAATATGGTTCTCTCAAAGAAAATCTAGGACCATCCTCAAGTTCTCTACATGATTTTGCTATGATGTATAGTAAATGAGTATGTTTTTGATGAAGACAATAAAAAATAGCCCAAGTACAACCGGAAGACCTAGTTCATCAAATATATAAACACGGAGGGGGAATTCGTCACACTAAAGGGCCTTACTAGGAACTCATAGTGTATGTAACAAAATTGAAAAGAAAAATTTGAAATATCAGCCTTAAAATATCTCAAATGGTGGTAGACAGACCTGAGATCAATCTTTGAGAACTATATCACACCATGAAAATGGTCAAATATGATGTCAATCCTTGGAAATGGGTACTTGTTCTTTATCATGGCTTGTTTTAGACGATGATAATCCATGAAAATCCATAAGTTCCCATCCACCTTTTTCATGAACAATACTAGAGCTACCTAGGGGGACACAATGGGTCTGATAAAAACCTTCTCTTGAAGGTTCTCTAACTATAGAAGCAATTTTTGGAGCTTGGTAGGGGATATACAATATGACTTAGAATACATCAGAGTGGTCCAAGGATGTAAGTAAATGCAAAAATTTATCTCCTGCCGTGGAGGTAGTCCCAGAACGTCCTTGGGGAATATGTCCATATAATCCTCCACAACTGAAGCAACCTAGATAATAGAAGATCCGAATTCACCAAGGGATATACTCACCAAATGATGGGTGATGGGATACAACCTCCTGCTTGCAGAACCCACTCATCCCAACATGAGATCTCTCTCTCTAGAAAAGAATAATCTCATCCCATAGGTGAAAATGCATCTGAATTATCTATAGTGATAGCTAATCTAGGATCAGACTGTAAACAAAAAATCCATACTTAAGAATATGTTATAGGGTTCCATCTTGATGAACAAAAGGTCCCATGTGAACCTCTCTCCACCAAGAGATAGCTCACACTGTTGGAAGATGAAAGATATTGAAGAAGCATTCCCTGTAGAAACCTTAAGGCTATGCTGCTGGATCATAAACCTCCAAAGCTTGTAGCTGTCCATGACCCTGGACATTAGCTCACTGATCCTGATATGAGCCACCTAGTAGTGTTGATGGAAGGATCTCATAGCATCTTCCAACAAATATATATACTTATGCTTCTCTACTAGCTTCACCTCCTTGGGGACCACCCTGTCCTCGCTTGGGAGATCCCTCATCACAGCGATGCCTCTATCATGGTGTTCCATTAGCTATATGCCTATCCTGCTCAACTTGTCTATACAGGTAGTCTCATGCCATGTGACCTATCCCATCACAATTAAAGCATCACCCTCCCCAGGATAATTTGTCCCTCTGCACTGCCCCTAATCATGTGCATGATCTTGATCACGGGGAGGTCTCCTGCGTCGAGATCCTGGTGCCTGACATATACTAGATGCTATAGAAATCCTAGCTTCGTGGTTCCCACTACCATATAAATCTATATTCCATCCCTATTATAGAAGTATATCCATCACCAGTGCTCACTCCAACACCTCAGATATTTGGGGATGCACAAGGTCAAAATGCTGGCTCAAATCTCTCTACAGTGTCCCTGCTCAAACTTCTATGCTTATAAGTATCAATCCCTGATCATGTCTAGGGAGTACCACATAAGTTATATGAACCTCGTTATGTACTCATTCACCTTCATGCCTCCATTATATAGTTCCAAAATCTCTTGGATATGAACTGAGTGCAAACAGGAGGGGTAATACTCCTCACAAAACAGATGCTGGAAGTCAGTCCACGAGAGTGCCGACTTATCATGCATCTATGTTACAAGGATCCACTAGTATCCAGATGCTCTATGGGAAAGGCTAGATACTATTGAAACCACTTGATCTTTTTGGGGTCTGAGTGAGCTTGAAGATACAAAGCACTGACTCTAGCCAATCCTTTTCTATTTGAGGATTTGGCTCACTTTAGAACCTCAGTGGCCTTTGGCACTAGAAATTATGGAGTGCACTAAGCCTACATGTATCCTCAGCATGCTCTTCTAGAATGATATGCTACTAAATAGGTGGAGGTTTTTCTATCTACCCACCTAGAGGGAAAATATCACATGATAGACCCATAAATGAGGCCTCATCGCTCATCAGATCACCATCATAGAAAAAAACTGGTATCCTAGATGGATATCATCGTAGAGGCATCATGAGATTTATCAAGATTCACCACATCCAAATCAGTATATATATATATATATAACAACAATGGGGAGCTAACTCAAAAATTACAGTAAAATAATCAATCCTATATAATGCATGTACCATTGATCCTTGTAATAAATGTCTCAGTATTCCAAGTTGAGAATAAGGTAGTCAGGATCTTGGTGAATATATACTTCAGCCTCCTGAACCATCACTACAATCCTTATCTTGAGAGATGCACTCAAGACACTCTAACACTATTTCCCTAAATACCATCCAAAACCTCTTAAGAGGACTAGTCCGAACAATGTCCTAAGGAATGAACTTCTCTGATACCAATCTTTCACAACCCGAACCATGATGAGGCTCATTCCATAACTACCCCAAGTTCATATCCATAGGCTAGGGGGTAGATACCATCACCAAATGCATATCTAAACTTGGGGAGGCCTTTTACTAAGTTCTTACACACACACACACAACTATCTCAATGAAAAAGTGTAGAGTGAAAGAGTAAAAGATGAAATACATCTATAAAGTAAACCAAGCATGCATAACCTCTAGGGTGTATAAGAGTACGATAGTGTAAAATGAAAAGTAAAGGGGAAAAATAAACACCCAACTAGAAATATGTCCCAACCCAAAAAAATGGGAAAAGTAAACTCCTGAGAGAGCTCTGCTTGAGATCTCCAATCTATGACCACTTTACATGGTCCAAAGTACCAGGTATCCCTAAGCTCTTCTAAAGACACCGCTGACCTTTCCGTCATCTACATAAGACACAACATGTGTGGGAAAATTCCATACTGGGGTGAGTATATACATACCCAGTAAAATACATCAGAAGATAAAGGGGGAGCAGTAAGAGATACAAAAGGAATAGAAAGACAGTAGATGCAAGATATAGTCAAACAGATCAACCCAAACCAAGTGTGAAAGTAATATTGTCAAAACACAAGGGGATAAACATGGTGAGTAGATGAAATACCTATCAAGTCTTACCCACCTATAGTAGGATATTATACTTATCTAACTATGAGAATCTAAACATGAAAATCAGGTGGAATACCCCATGTGTCTTCACCTTCCATGAAAAGAGAGAAACCAAATGTAAGGTGTGTATATAGAAGAATATATATATGATTAGTCAAAATAATACGAAATGAGGGAGTAAGGAGATCTCTATCTCATAGCTCATCCCAAGAAGAAGAGAATCCAACAGTTCCAAAAGTTCATCAATACTACCCAGCGTATCACACACCTGCTTAGAACTAACTATCCAAGTCAAGCCATACCAAGAGACCCCAAAATCAAAGTAAAGGACCCACACCCTAGCATGTCTAGGGGTTCAACTCTGTAATTATTCATAGAGTATTCATTCCCATGCTGATGGGGGGTTCCAATCTAGTGTCATGAGGACCCATGCCCTATACCGATAGGGGGTTCCACTCGAAAAGGTAGAGGACCTGCATCCATGCCGATGGTGGGTTCCACTATAAAGGATGAGGACTTATTACCTAGTACATCTGAGGTTTCCAATCTAATCATCGAGGACCCACAACCTACCTAGTATGGGGGTTCTACTCAAAAGATAGTTGTAGAGGACCTGTTCCCATACTGATGGTGGGTTCCAATATAGTGGTCAAGGACCCAAACCATGGTGTGATAGGTGGTTCTACTATAATCATCATAGACATACACCCTATCCGATAGGGGGTCCACTCTGAAAAAGCCTCAGGTGATCCATCCTGATCACTACCATCATCAGGCATCTCCTCAGCAAGCACCATTCCTAGAACATTACACATCATTTCTCGAAATCAAAAACTGAGGGAACCATAGTTTTATACATTAAAAAATAATTAGGATAGGCTAATCATGGGACAAAATTAAATTCCAAATGAAGGATATATGAAACCTTGAAGTTTCCTTAAAAGAGGTCAAGGGGTAAACAGTATGTGAGGGGACCCACACAGTGTGTGGTCCCACTCCACCACCTGGAAGACACACAGATCCCAACCCATGTAGTAGTATATAATATTTAGGTAGACTACATGGTGTGTCTAGAATAATTGAGATCAGGCCATGTTCTTCTGGTCGTGTCCGTGTACCGGAACCCATGTCCGTGTACTCTGTACATGGCATGTTGCCTCACACAGCGTGTCTCCAATGTGATTTGGTCGTGTCCGTGTACTCGGGGTACATGGATGTGAAACCATTTATGTACTTCCACACAAGATCCCACACATATGATCCTTCACATGGGTTTTCCATCTAGGGAAAGGGTACATGGTGTGTAGGAGGGCTATACGCCGTGTCATCCTTAACTTTTCCAAAACCCCAACTGCCACCATTGAGGGGATACACATAGTGTGTTCATCCTTGTACATGGTGCAGAGTCAAGATTTTTCTAGAAATCTCATATCCAATTTATATTCCTAAAAATAAGTCTTTGCCTTAAATTTTTCCCCATCTCCAATCAAAATTTATTGATCTATTTCCAACTAGAGGATTCCAGCCCTAGGGTGGTTGGAAACTAAGATCCGATTGAGTTTCATGTGATCTCATATGGAACTGCATGTCTTGAAGCCTCCAAATTTGATGATTTGGACATAGATCACTGAAATGTTCCTCCATATCCCACAAGCACTCCAAATCTATGCTAGGTTATTTGGTCTACTCCTTGTTCGCGAAACCATTGCAATTCTGGGGGTCCGATCTAGCTCAGTACCGCCAGAAAATGTCGAACTGGAACCGTAGGGTCTGATCGGTGATAAACATGAAGAAAATGATGGGAAAAAACAAAAGAACAGAGTTTTAAACATTTTTTCCAAGTGTTATTGGAAAAAAATCAATAATAGGCATCCATGGTTAGAAAACATTTGAAATAATCAAATTAATCAGTACCTGGGCACATGCAAAGGCTGAAATTGATATAGATACAAGAACAAGGATTGATCTACTCAATATATTTAACAAAAAGGTCTTGAAACAAAAATTAATGAGTTATAATTGGATTTTGGATCGTTCTTTATCAAATAATGTACTTTCCAACAGTTTAGAGGATTCATTGCGTTTGTTGCATCCCGATCTTCTCTGACCTGACATTTCATCAACATCCGATGAGATTCACCAATGATGAAGGAAGAGTTCTAGAATTATCCTAGGTTTTATGCAATTAACCCTAGAGAATTTTCCATAGTAGTATTCTTATAGAACATTTAGCTATGCCAAAACAAATTAATTAATTAATTAAATAATTAATTATTTCATTGAACATACCACCAAGGAGCGATGAGTCCAAACACCCCATGCTAACATATTTTATGCCGCATCTAGGGAAGAAACTATGTTATGGACACAACCGTGATATTATATTTATGATCCAAGGTTCCGTTTAAGAGTTATCCAATTTTCTTTAAGAAGCTTCACACATACAATATAAAATATATTTAATATTTTTATAAAATTAATTCTGGGTGCACCGGGCCTCGGAATCACACGTTGTCTCAGCCCCTAGCTCTAAAAATATATATAGAAATATTTAAAAGTATTATAAGGAAAAAATTGGGTCTCTACAAACCTATTTAACTTTTTTTTTATATATTTGGTATTGAAAATTATTTTTTAAATGAAAAGGTTATTTTGATATCTGAAAGTGTTTTTCATGCATGTTTAGAAATTTTTTTCAAAGGTATTATGATGAAAAGGTACAAGAATAAATTTTTTTATTCATGATATGGTATTTAAAAATTATACATTATAAATGATTAATCCCAATAAATCATATATGATGGGTCGATCCCCATTATATCTTATAAGAAATGGGTGAGACAAATAAAACTTATACGAAGGGTGATCCCCATTATAGCTCTCCAATTCATTAGATAATATTCCTTGTTTTTTGAGGAAATAAGAAGGGAGTTACTAGATGGTTTATTTTATGGACTTAATTCTAACATAGGTTTAAAATAGATTATGAATACGATTATCTAAATTTCTAAAAAGGGGTTTTATTTACCTGTTATGGTTTTTAAAGGTTTTATTTGAGAAAAAAGTGTGTGTGATTTTCAATTTAAAATGTATGATTTCATTAAATAAATGAATATTGAGATAAAGGTAAAAATTTCATGGGTTTTCATGTTTTTTACTAGACTAATTTTTTTATGTCCCTTAGTTAGACTTTTGCGTTCATCCCACATTTTTTAAAATGTTTTTATAGGGTTTAAGGCTGGGTAAGGTAAAAGAAAAAGTAAAGTTGAAATTCATGAATATTTTTCATGAAAAGAAACATGTTTTATTTTAAAAGTTTTATTTTTTGTGAAAATAGATAATGAGTAGAAGTGTCCACTTTATAATACATGTGTTTGTTATGTAAGAGTTATGACCCAATTATTCAAAACCCTAAACTTGAAAAGATCCTTTAAATGAAAGAAATAAAATTATAGTTTAAATTCAATAGATTATGTAATGTTTATGGTCAGGTCCTTATAGTTGGTATCAGAGGAAAGGTTTAGATAACTTTAGATTTTAGGATAACGTTAATAGCATACCCTTGAAAGATTTTACATTATTGTTAAGTTTAAATGGTATATCATTTGAAGATTACCATGTTACTTCATCTAATATATATATATATATTAAAAATGGTTTTCTATAGAGGAAATAGGGAGGTTGAAGTAGGAAAAAATCAAGAGGAAAATATTCTTCCAAATCAGTATCCTGGAATGACTAGAATTATAACTGATCAATTTTTTATAGTAATGGCTCATTTGAAGTAGACTAGAAATGGTGGTGGCATCTATGTTAGAGACCAACTAGACTTTCCATAGAGGAACCTATCAATAACTAATCACTTCATGAAACACCACCTTTTTATGTTTAGTGTAACTTCAAATCTAGTGGTGGCTGAAGGATGGATTAGTGCCCTAGAAAAGATATTTAAAGTCATGGGGTGTTCAGAACATCACAAGGTACACCTTTCCATTTATTATTTTAAAGGTGAAGCTGATCTATGGTGGTATTTAGTTAAGAATACCAGAGAAAAATATGATCTTGATTCCATGGAATGTGGAACATTTAAGATTTTTTTATTTATAAATATTTCACTAAGGTTTTATTAGATTAGGATGGAAAAATATTTTTTGGAATTGATGTAAAAGGATGAAGATTCAGTAGCCGCATATAAAGAAAATTTTATAAGATTGTCTAGGTATGTACCAAAATTTATTCAGTATGTTTCTAGTAAAATTAATAGATTTTACTAAAGATTAAAACTATGTTTTTAAGAGATTTTTACATATGATAATTTAAAACATATGAGAAAGTTGTTCATTATTCTGAGAAATTTGAGATGGAGTTTACCAACACTTATCTTCCTTGAGTTGAAAAGAGTAAGAAAAGGTCATGGTGGTAGAAAATAGAGAAGCATATAACTAAGAAGTTTAGAGTTAAGCCCCCAACATGTTCCAAGTGTGGTAAATGAAATTTTGAGTAATGTTTGATGGGATCTGTAAAGTGTGACTGGTGTGGTTAATTTGACCACAGAGCTCATGACTATAAAGAAGAGTCTTAAAAAATCAAAGAGTGGGGTAAAAAATGTCCATCCAATGGTGAGATATTTTATCCACAATGAGTTGGGTCCTTATGATAACATGTGTCTAATGTTAGTTACATAGGATGAAAATCATCAAGATCAAAAATAAAAAGGTGTGGAAAAATCATTTACTACTACTACAGTTGATGTTGGTCTATCAAATGAAGTGGAGGCAGGTATGATACTTGTTAATTTGAATTATTCCAATTCCCTATTTGACTTTGGATCTTCACATTCATTTATTTCTAATAAATTTTAATTTAAAATGGGAATATCATCTCATTAAATGAAGATATAAATTTTGATGAAAAATTATGGTAGAAATATTTAAGAAAATGAGATTTATAGAAATATTCCTATTGTTATTAGTGGGATGTCCTTTCCTAAAAATCTTATTGAACTAACCATAGTAGAGTTTAATATTATTTTGGGTATGTATTAGCTTTCATTTTTCATGTTAAGATAAATCATTGAGATAAGAAAATTATATTCAATGATTTTATACCTTTGATAACCTACTAAGAATCTAAGAAATTAATTAGAGATGGCAGTGAAAGTTACCTAGCTCATATTGTTGATAAGAAAGAAACTATTCAAATTAGTTATGTGCTAGTAATTATTGAATATATGGATGATTTTCATGATGAATTGCCTAATATTATTCTAGATCTGGAGGTTGAGTTTTCTGTTGTCTTAGTACCTGATGATAATCCTATTTCAAAACCCCCTTATCGAATGGCTCAAGTATAACTTTTTAAATTGAAAAATAAATTTTAGGAGTTTCTAGATAAAGGTTTCATTCATCCTAGAACTTAAACATGGTGTGATACTATTTTTTTTTGTTAAAAATAAAGATGGTTCCATGAGGATTTGAATTGATTATAGAGTTCTGAATAACATCACTGTTAAGAATAAGTATCCTTTTCCCCATATCAATTATTTGTTTGATCAGATATAAGTAGTGTAATACTTTTCAAGGATTGATCTAAAATTGGGGTACCATTAGTAAAAAGTAAAGTAGGAATATATTCCTAATATGGTGTTTCAGACTTGATACAGGAATTATGAGTTTATAGTTATACCCTTTGGGTTGTCTAATACACCAGCTATATTTATAGACCTTATGAGTAGAGTTTTCCATGAGTTCTTGGATAAGTTTGTGGTTATGTTTATTAATGATAATTTGGTATATTATAAAATTCATGAGTAACATGAGATAAAACTAAACATTATTTTACTTTTAGATTACTTTACAAGATTTAATTTTTTATTCAAGGAAAAACACTATTTTTCTTTTTCTGCATATTTTGATATTGAAAATGGATTTGTAAAAGAAAAAGGTATTTTGATATACGAAAGTGTTTTGCATACATGTTTAAAGTAGTTTTTAAAATGTTTTATGATGAAAAGGCATGAAAATAAAATGTTTTATTTAAGATATGATACTTTAGAATTATATATATGAGAAATGGGTAAGCCCGATACAGTATATACGATGGGTCAAGCCCCAATATTTTTTATGAGAAATTGGCGAGACCAATACAAATTATACGAGGGGTGGGCCCCATCATATAAATTCAATGCATTGGGTAATGTTCCTTGTCTTTTGAGGTAAGAAGAATGGAATTTTTGAAGGTTTTCTACTATGAATTTAACTAGTATCCAGTTATTTTTAACATGGTTTTATAACATGTTATGAATATGATGCTCTGAGTCACCAAAAAGGGGTTTATTTACTTGGTGTGGGTTTTAAAGGTTTTATTTGAGAAAAAAGTGTGTGTTATTTTTAAGTGAAAATGATTTATTTCATTTTATAAAATAATATTTTGGTAAAGGTAAAACTTTCTTGGGTTTTCATGATTTTAATTGGACTAATAGATTTCTTTTTTATGCCACTTATTGATATTTTTGTGCTTGTCCCACGTTTTTAAAATGTTTTCACAGGGTTTAAGGATGGGTAAGGGAAAATAATTCAATTTAAAAGTCATGAATATTTTTTATGAAAATAAAAAATGTTTTATTTTAAAAGTTTTATTTTATAGGAAAAAATGGATTCCGAGTATAAGTGTACACTTTGTAATATATGAGTTTTTTATGTAATAGTTATCACCTAATTATCTAAAACTCTGATCCTGGAAAGATTCTCAAAATTAAAGAAAGATAATTCTATTATAAAGTTGTTAGATTATGTAAATTTTAATTACAAGTTCTTATAAAATAAGAACTACTATCATCCCAAAGAGCCACCTCATCCATCTCCTAACTATTTATAAGCTATCTAACTGAATGGTCCAATCTTGGACCATTTCCCTACCTAAAACTATAAATAGTGAAGTTTTCTCAAGTGACCAAGTGTCATGGACACCTGGGTAGGGTGTGAGTAAAAATAATTAGGAAACCACCAATGAGGTCCCTAACACAATTAGTAAATACAATGAATGCACATGTGATATGATCAGAATAAAACATACAGTGAATTATAAATAAACATGTTTTTTCAATCCTTTAGTTCTAAGATGATACCTAAGATTGGATATACTTGCTTCGACTAGTGATATAGTGTCTCTAAGCATGATATCATCTTTTTTAACTATGGGGAATTTATTTACCTTACTAGGAAACAAGTAACCATCATCTAAAACATAGGGGTAGACTCTCCCTAATAGGAAATAAGGAACTTATCATCCAAAACTCATGGACATACTCTTCCTATTAAGAAATAAGTAACATAATATGGACCTAGAGGGAACATCCAAAACCTACCATAAAATAAGAAACTTATCATCTAGAAAGTGAGTTTCATGCCTGCAACTTACTAAAAAAAAGTATCATTGACTGGTAACTCAGGGGAAAACTGTAGCCTACCCAGAAATGTATATAGATTATTTTACAACTCAGGGGAAAACATAAACCTCTTGATAACTCATGTAGATCACATCATGCACTATGGGAATCTTATCTACCTAGGACCATCACATAACATATGCACACCTCAAATCATAGCTCGTCTATGAGCTCAGCTGCTTATCTCTAGAATACTAACCAATCTAGCCTAGCCCCTCATCCGAAGGCATGTATCTATGTCCTCTTATCCACTCAATCCTAACTTTCCAGATCATTCTGGTCATAAAATAACATTATACAAAACCTATCAACATTCCTCATTTAACCCTCATGGGTATCCACTCAAGTCCTCCAGACCCATCTCAATATCTGATCACTAGCACCAAGTTGTGACCTAATTATACTGTGAACCTTAAGGTTCTAACATAACACCTGAGGTCAAACACACTTATGACCCTTTAATAACTCTATCTTGGGTTAAATGGAATTGGGTAACCCTAGAGAGTTACCCTAGGTCACAAAATGGTTTGTACACCCTACATGGGATCCTACTTTCCATTCTCTACACTCGATCCATTCCTATCACTCAGAGGGAATATCATCCCTTAACCTCACCATGATCATATCATGGATTCACTAGACTCATAGAAAAATATGAACTGGAGTATCTCTAAAGAGATGAAAATATTTACATATTATCTCTAAAATAATACTAGTTTGGTGCTTAAACACCCAATTCATCTATAATTTACCTAGGTTATACCCACCCAACCACTCACACATCCATTGGGGAGGAACACTCTATAGGTTCTGGGTGCAATAGAAGCGCGTTGGTGGGTGTACCCAACTTTAATTTTAGCATTAATAATGATCAATCTGAGATCCTTCATGATAATAAAATGCCGAATCTTCGGAATAGAATGAAGAATTAAAAAGAAAAGAGGGGAGCCCCATAACCATAGATAAGATCATCATATGTTTGTTATAATTAATTTAATTAGTTGACAAGAATTACCTTGATGAAATTCTTTCTTCGTTGATATTTCCAATCATGATCTGATGTGATCCGTCATTGCATCATAGAATCCAAGTGTATGATCTCTCTAGTGATGATCCACACATTCTCCATGTATCTATAGAAGTCGCCGAAGGGATCTCTGGGTGCTAGCACAGAAGATTCTTCATTTGAGATGTCCGCCTTCGATCGCCTTGATTGGGTGGTGGTGGATCTCTCTCTCATAGCTTGAGAGCATTCTTAGTGGAAAAAGAATTCTCTCTTGTCTTGAGAACTTTTCCAAATCCATTGTGCACAACCCTAAAAAAATGGATAGGTTAATGAGAAATATATAATTGGGATTTTTAATTACATATTATAATAAAATGAATTAATTACCTGAAAGCATTTATTCATTTCATTTAATTATTAGTAATACCCAATGTCTAAATATAATAGTTGACTATTATTATTATCTGACATGTGCCCAATGAATTACTCCTAATGTTATTTAATTAAATAAATAATATTATTTCTCATAAATTCCCAAAAAAAATACACGATGTGTATATTTAATATACATGACGTGTACTTTTGTTTTTCCATTTTTCTTTATTTACTCCACCACATTTATTAGAACTTGAATAATGGATATTTATTTCTCAAAAAAATATCACTGCATCACTCACTAATAAATATATTATTTTTCCCAAAATATATTCTCTCGAATAAATAGTGTTGAAATAAATGTGATCAAGCATTCTTGAATAATTATTAAACCATAGTGGGGAATAATATTTATTCAACTTGTTAAATTAATATTTAACTGAGATACTTGGACACACTTAGTGTGTGACCCTCTAGGCCTCCTTCTCAGTGGAATTAGGCAAATCCTGACTAAATTACAAGGTTAGGGTCTAGAAACATGCCAAGGAACCCATAGATAAAGAAGTTAATGCTGTAATGACGCTTTACCTCCTACGAATGCTTACCGTGTAATGTAATCCCTTTGTCTCAATATCTTGAATCAAGTGGGTTTCATGATAGTACCATCAACCCATGTGCTTGATTATTCTTTCTTTGACTTTCTGGAATTGAACTTTCCCATTCCTCACCATGGACATGGATTTATTTAGGCTATATCAATTCTATAAAAGGGCCTGAGATATCTACTTCCATTATGGAATAGAAGAGACAAATCCTTTCTCGCATTATCTATTAATGCAGCATCACTCGTGATGAACCCAACGTATCCTACCTCACTAAGAATAGTGTGTCGTCATAGTTTTTATTAATACATATAAGTGTGTGAGTTGTAATACCCATTAATAATAATCTTAAAGTCTAAGGACCAATACACACATCCAGAGATAGGAACATCCAAAGACACTATGAAATGTGAATTTCCTACTGGAGGGTCTCATTCTCATAATATCCTCCTAGATATTACCAAGGGAACACACCATGAGAAGGTTCCTCAATGTTTTATTATTCCTCACCCCTAATGGCCTGTATTATTTGTGTCCCTAAAATAACATCATCTGGCCATAGAACATATATTCAAGAACAGTGTTATGGCACTTCCAGGTTCTCATCATAGTAGGGATTATCTATGACCCTTTAATGCAATAGCTATCCTTAGGACATTATCACATGCATTGTCATGGAGAAGAACGATCAAGATATGATAAGGTATTTATTATTGAATAAAGTAAAAAGTAGTTGGTTCTAGGACACAACTCCAATAGACCCCCACTTGGACTAGAGACAACTGCTAACAACTTTTAAACTTCTAGCTCTCACATGATATTCATGCTTCTGATGAGATAGACCTTTAGTCATGGGTCCTCCACGTTCTCTTCCGTGGACACTCTTCTCACTGCAAATTCACCCCTTTGACAGCAATACCTCAAGAGGTGATACTTCTGGAGTATGTTCTTTGTCTGTTGATGTGACCTTGGTTCTTTTGAAAGAGCCGCCACTGTAGTATTATCACAATATAATGTGATATGATCTTTACTTCTAGGAACCACATCAAGCTCCTAGAAAAAGTTCCAAATCCAGACGGCTTCCTTAGTTGTATCATAAGCCTCTATATATTCAGATTTAACTGTAGAATCGATGACAACTGGTTTCTTTGAACTCTTCCAGTTCACAGATCCTCCATTGAGATAAAGAACATATCCAGATTGTGACTTAAGATCGTTTTAATATGTCTGAAAACCAGCATCAACATACCCTCTAATGACAAGCTCCTCGTCTCCTCCATACACCAGGAACATATCCTTAGTTCTTCTTAGATACTTAAGGATAGTCTTTATAGTAGTCCAATGCTGTTCTCCTAGATCTTCTTAATATATGCCTACCATGCTCAGTGTATAGGCAACATAAATCCTTGTAAATAACATGGCATACATGATGGATCCTATAGCCGAAGCGTATGAGATATTACTCATTCTATATTTCTTTTTTTTGTGTTTGAGGACACATTTTCTTAGAAAGATGTAGGCCATGTGACACTAGAACCAATCCCCTCTTGGATTGTTTCATACTAAATCTATTTAGTATCTGGTCAATATATGTACCCTGACTTAGTCCAAGAAGCCTTTTGGATCTATCACGAATGATCTTGATCCCTAGAATGTAGGATGCTTCGCCCAAGTCCTTCATAGATAAACACTTGTTCAATCAGTCCTTAACTAACTGTAAGACTGTTACATCATTTCCAATAAGAAATATGTCATCAATATATACTACTAGGATAACGAACACATTCCCATTAAACCTCTTATAAAAACATGGCTCACATTTGTTCTTAATGAAACCAAATTCCTTTATGGATTCATCAAATCAAATGTTCCATGACCTGGATGCTTTCTTTAATCCATAAATGGATTTCTACAACTTTCAAACTAGTTTGAATTCACCTGGTGTCACAAACCCTTATGGTTGTATCATATAGACATCTTCATGAAGGTTCTCGTTAAGGAATGCTGTTTTAACATCCATTTTTTTAAATCTCATAGTCAGGGTAAAATACTATGATAAGTATGATCCTTATGGATTTAAACATAGAAAATGGCAAGAAGGTTTAATCATAGTCAATTTCTTGATGCTGTCTAAATCCTTTAGCCACTAGCCTTTCTTTAAAGGTGCTAACTTGACCTTCCATGTCCAGTTTTCTCTTGAATACCCATTTTCATCCAACAAGCTTTGCATCAACTGGATCATCGACCAGAACCCAGAATTGGTTCTGATACATGGAATCCATCTTAGAATTCATATCTTCTAGCCATATTGCATCTTCTGAGATTTCTACTACTTCCTTGTAAGAGATAGGTTCATCATTGTCCAACAATAATGATTCACCATCCTCAGTGACTAGGAAACCAAATCTCTCTGGTTCCCTTACCTCTCTTGAGCTCCAATGTAGTACTTATGTTTCTAGAACCTCTTCCACGGGGACCTGTGGAAATTTTTCCTGTACCAAATCCTATGTATCTTGAGCATCAACTTCATCGAAGTCAATATTGCTCCCACCATCCTTTTTGAGGATGTGCTCCCTCTCAAGAAAGATGGCTTGTCTGGCGACAATCACTTTCTTGTCTGAAGGGTTATATAGGTAATATCATTTCATTTCCTTGGGATATCCTATAAAGATACCCTTCATGCCCTGGGGTGCTAGTTTGTTACCTGATAAGGCCTTAAAAAATTCCTCACATCCCCATACACATGTGTGAGATAAAATGGGTTTCTTTCCATTCTATAACTCGGAGGGAATTCCATTTTCCGCCTTAGTTGGTACTCGGTTTAATGTGTATGCTGTAGTCTGTAATGCATATCCCCAAAAGGATAATGGAAGATATACATGACTCATCATCGACCTCACCATGTCCAACAAGGTGCAATTCCTCCTTTCACTAACACCATTCCACTATGGTGTATAAGGAGGAGTGAGTTGAGATAGAATCCCAGACTCCCATAGAAGATCGATGAACTCTTGGTTCAGATATTATCCACCTCGATCGGATTGAAGCTTCTTTATCTTCTTACCAAGATGATTTTATACTTCATTCTTGAATTACTTAAATTTCTTTAAGTATTATGACTTATAACTCATCAAGTAGACATAGAAATATCTAATCAAATCGTCAGTAAAAGTAATAAAGTAAGAATATCCACCTCTAGCTTCTACTGAAAATGGTCCACACAAATCTGTGTGCACCAATCCTAGAAGCTCTGTGTCCCTCTCACCCAATCCACCAAAAGGTGGCTTGGTCATTTTATCTTGTAAACAAGAGTGACATATATCAAGTGGTTTTAGCTCAGTAGAGTCTAAATAACCATCTTGGTAGAGGTTTTTCAAGCACTTCTCGTTTACATGACCGAGACGGTGATGCCACAACTGGGTGATGTATGATTCATGTGAGTTTGTTTCATTATCGATTGCGAACACTTGGTTTTCATAATTTAATACATACAAACCATTATTTAAATGTGCCATACCATAACATACATTGTTCTTATAAAAGAAGAAACCCTTATTTCCAAACTTAAAAACAAATCCATCCCTATCCAAACATGATACAAAAATTATGTTTTTAGTAACACTAGGCACATAATAATAGTTATGTAAAACTGAAATCATCCCATTTGGAAATGAGAGATGTTAATCACCAATGGTCAATGCAGCTAGCCTCACGCCATTGGCAGCTCAAACATCCACCTCTCCTCTGGAAATATTTCTAAATCTACTTGGTTTCTATATTTGAATACAGATGTGAGCCCCAAAATCTGTATCTAATACCCAATGTGTAGAAATGGAAATATTACACTCGATAACGAACTCACCTTTAGCATCCACATGCTTCTGAGTGTAATTCCTCTTCTAGTGGCCTTGTTTTACACTTTCCAAACATACCTACTCCTGTTACTTGCCCCATCTCTAAATCTTCCCCTTCTTAGAGGGACGATTCTTAGGGGCTTTAGATCATTTATAAGTCCTTGGTCCCTTTTTCTTGTCATTCCTTTTCTTATTCACCATTAGGACTGCAGGTTTTGTCACACCCCATGTCCTTATCTACCTGGAGAATTAAGGTCAGAAGTTCTGATAGACTCTTCTCATTGTTTCTCATGTTATAGTTGGAAATACATCTAGATAAGGTCTTGGGCAGTGATGATAGGATGAGATCTGTATGCAACTCATCCAGGAACTTAATAACTAAGATGTACAGGTGTTAAATGTAGCCAATAAACTTGACTATATGAGGCCCAACTGGAACATACTCTCCAAGCTTAGTTGTAAAAAAACCATTGGAGATCTCATATCTCTCATGTCTTTCCTTCTCTTGATAGAGATCCTTAAGGTGAGACATCATGCTATAGACTTCTATGTTTTCAAGTTGCTTCAAGAGATCATTAGACATGGCCGATAGAATAAAACATTGGACATATGTGGAATCATCCATATGTTTCATGTAGAGAGATATTTCCTCATCACTAGCCTCTTTTCTAGGTGCAACTGGAACATGCTTCCATCACATACAATTTACTCTCATGGAGAAGGATGACGCATACATGCCTCTGCCATTCTTGGAAATTGGTGCTGGTGAGAAGGTTTTCCTTCTTGAGTATGGTTTGCAATGATATTTTTGAAGTCATTTTTCTTACCGTTTATACAAATTAAGATGAGAAAAGGTTTAGTACTTTATCAAGATAAAAATGAGACAAATAAATAAATTAATACTTATTAGTCTCCCACTATTTTATCGAAATCTAATAGCCCTAACCACTGACTTAGAAATATTCTTTTGCCTTAGTATTCTAGTGGAAATGATCCACATTGCCCTTAAAATTACCCAAACTAGGGTTGGTCAAGAAACTCGAGGGTTTTAGGTAGGCATTCCGAATTCCAACTACATTAACTCACAGCTCCTTGATCTACTGAGTGGACTCCCCAATCCTGAAATCCTTTTATTTTGGATTTCCTCAACCTTTTCCTCTTGGTCACACCAAGTCCTGCTGTGGTAGTCAACCCTTGATGCGAACTGAGTCAAGTCAACCTAAAACCTTGAATTAGAATTCCCCGACAATTGAAAGCACCCCAACTAGGGTTGGTCAATCACTTTGAACTATAGTTTGATTCTGACCAAGATTATGGAAGGCTATACCGACTTAATATTTTATTTGAGGGATTTTATCCTTATACATAAATTTCCATTTTATTATCTTTGATTACATGCTTATTAATATTAAGTGGGATATAATTAAGTTATTAACCATGTCTATGATAATATTTTACACATAATCCCATCTTATTTTAGTTCTATCTTGCATGCTTGTTTAATTCATTAATTGTGTGATCGTGGCAACACACCAAAAATAAATAAACCATGCAACTGAAAGAAATAAAATAAATGGTATGATCATGAGCTTGTTCTATTATTTAGTTCATCTAGCGATTGATTAACTAACCCACGACCTAGGAGAGAAACACCTTGAACCTTTTGGGTTCGTGTTTATAACTTTCCACTTGTCCACCTTTGTATCTCCTTGGACTGGTTTCACCTTGGCTCCTAACTTGAGCAGCCTCTACTTGCTTGGGAGTTCCATCCATTACATATGATTTTATCTCACATGCAGGTGAGGGGTAAAATTGGGGTTTATATAAAATAAACCTTGTGTAACACCCCAAGATTTCATAGTACGTTATCTCATTAAAGTAATTCAATAGCTTGCGCTACACGCAACACCGAGTTCTAGCGCACCAAAACTTACCAAACCACCCGTTCAAAAAGCGATTATGAATAGTGTTCACTGAATTTTGAATCTTATATACTCTATATAATTTTAACATCCATATTATGTATTTTTTAGACATAATATAAGAACAAATTCATTTTTCAGATAAAAGAAGTATTTTTCAAAAAATGAAATTTTACCGCCTTTTAATGGAGATCCATTTTTAAAACCAATATTAGAAACTTTTATATATTAAATTTAATGAAATTAAATTATTCTTTAGAATTGGGACATAAAAATTTGGTTTGTATAAATTTTTGGTACTTTTTTGATAACTTTCATATTTTGACGAATAGTGAAAAATACTATGTTTTAATTGAATTTTTTTTAATCAAAATAATTTATAGTGTTAAATTATGAATTTGAAAGGTTTTAAAGTATAATTAGATTATATTTTTATCATTTAATACAATTTAGGGCATTATAAGTAATTTCACATTTAAATTTGACATAAACACATGCCAATCTTTTGATAGTTTTTACTTTTTAAAAACCACCTTTTGGTTTTGACAACGGGAATTAATTTTAATTTTGGTAAAATATACTTCATTTTTGAATTCGAAATATCAAAATTATCTTTGGGTAAATTTTTGGTATTTTTCTGAAAACTTTCATTTTTTGATGAATAGTGAAAAACACTGCGTTGTTATTTAAAACCGACTTTTTATTTAAATAATTATTTATTTAAATTTATTTTAAGTAAAAATAGATATATAATACCTATATAAGTTCCATTTAATTCATTGGAGTCATTTTATAATAAAATTGGATGTATAAAATTTTATTGAACTTTTTAACCTCTTTTACCCACCTTTTAGGAGCATTTGCAAATTTGCATAATACTTATTTTTACCAATGACGTGAGTTGAATTTAAAAAATCCTAGAGACACGGTTGGTATCAGTAAGTAAAACATGGTTCAATAAGTTGAAAATAAGTTTTGGTGAATAGTAACTTTTGACTTTTATTTACCACGATTAAAAGTAAATAGGGTAATTAAAGGTAAAAATGATATTATAATTATCCTAAAAAATGTCCTAATTCTATTGGATAAGTGTATTTCTACCAAAAACAACTTTAGGAATAAAATATGATCCTTTAGGTCCACTTGGATTAGATTAGGACATTTATTATTATTTTATTTAAAGAAGAGTTAAAAGTGTTAAATTCAAAGTTTAATAACTAAACCATTTTTAATATAGGGTTACACACAATATAAATTAAACTATAAATATTAATTAGAATGATAAAAATATTTCCTACATAATTTTATTTTATTTATAATTTTTATACATTAAATAATTTAATTTTTTTATAACACATCGATGATGCAGTAATCACCTTATTAATGAAAGAATCAAATAAATGGTATTATAAATATTAAAATAAATATAATTTCATCGTTTTTATGATATAAAGGAATCTTCTAGGTGAATATGACATGTTAGGGTTGATTCACTATATCTTGTTCGAAGTAATCAAGTTTGGATGACTTTCACAAAAAACCAAATACCAAATAATGTCAAAATAGACATAAATTAATTTTTAAAACAAATACTATATTATTGGTAGATATAATATTCATAAAAATCTAAGGTTGAGAAAAATGGATTAAATAATATTATATATGTCATTAATTAACCACTTAAGGTTTTCTTGGAAGTTTAGAGTAAGTTTATTAACCATATAGTGTAAGAATATAAGAAGACACTGTAAAAGTTAAAATATTTAACTAAAAGTTAAATCTAAAATATAAGGTTAATATGGTGACCTAAACCTGTCTAAAACCTATTGGTTGAGTGGTTTTCGACCCATCCCTACCTTATCCTAAAAATAAATTATTTTTTAGCCATTAGAAACCGAAAATGATTTTATTATAAAATAACATTTCAAGCTTTTCCTAAAGTGACCCTCACCTCTTTTATAAAAGGGTACTTACCATTCTCTCAAAATCACACCTCCAAAGTCATTTGTCTTGGACAAACCCTACCAAAATATCCTTCCAACTTCCCTAAAATAAACCTAGAGTCCTTACTATGATCATAAGGTCAAACTAAAGAGCCCATTTGATCAACTCAAAAGTAAACACCCGAAGAAGAGGTAATAATTTCACTACCCTCTTTCATGTTCTTTTCATCTTCCACTTCCTCTTTCTTTATTGTTTCCATAACAAAATAATAATTCCAGTACCTCCTACATATTTTTATGTTATTATAAATATGGTAAAACCATATTCGTTATTCTATCCATCCTATAAATGACAAATTCACCATACGTACGTACGTACGACTTACCGTCTCCATGTCGTGGTGTAGTTTGTTATTCAAAGACTTCATTATTTGGATGGGTATAATAATGAGTATAACTGATGTAAATAATAAATATAAAATTTTAATGATTCTTTATAAATTATATACCATCCAATTACATACTATTTCACCATCAATATAATGATATTTTCGCTCGTGCATACGTACAGATTACCGTCTCCACGATGCGATGAGATTCATTCCCACGTTCCCCATTCAACGATGATTATAAAAATATATATTATTAAAATGTATGTAATATATTAATTAATAATTCTACTGGATATATATATATATATATATATATATATATATATGTAGTTACTTACATATATCTTATTCACTTACTTCCGTTCAATATGATATGAAAACGGAAACAACGTTTATGCGTACGTACGACCTACCATCTCCATAAACGGTGCCTTCCATTTAATATATCTATCTATTATAAATATTTATATTCTAAATATATATGATATCATAAATGAATCATGTATGATATAATAAATATGAATATGGTTCTGGTATAATTTAATAACACACTATTTTCATTATACAGAAGGTTAAACGTACCCTCGACTAAAGGAAAGTGCAAGGTAAGAGTTAATTTCACAATCTCTTTATTATCCAAGGTTGTTTTTATATAAGTATCTATTGTGACATATTTATTATCCATTTAAATTTTTCATAAAATAGTTTTCAAAGAGATTCTTTTTAAGGTAATTTTTACTAAAACACAATTTTAAATTTTTTAAATATTTATTCTTCTAAACCTTTCTCATTAATATCTATGTTTTGAAAATGGTTTTAAGGATTTATTTATATGGACATGAATGTTTTTAAATGTTAATTCCTTTCAAAATTTTCATATTGGTATGGGAAACTTTGATTCAAAACTATATTTTAAATGAATTCATTTATATGACTTTTAAAATATTTCATGAAAAATGGATATTTCTCTTAAAGATTTTTACTGATCATTTTCAACTATGTCAACATCTTTATGAGATATTATTCTTGAATCAAGGTTGATTTATTATGATACAAATATTCCATATTGTATTGAAGGTTTTGTGATATGTTTGACTTTGGATGTGTTATTTTTTTTACCATTCATGGTTTATGGACAAAGTATTGACATTTCATATGCTAGTTTTAATACGAATATTTATGTTATGTTTAAACCTTTTCATATGAGGAATGAATTGGACTTAGTAAGTGACGGGTGGAGCCCACTATAGCTCCTCGATGCATCGGTAGGTCTCATGAGACAAACTAGTGTCTTGGAACAAGGCTTTGAAAAAATCTTATTTTTAGTCTTGGCACTAGGTCTTGACTATGTGATTATGAAGTCTGGAATTATGCATTCCATCATTATTAAATTACCTATTGATATTAAATGTGATTATTAAACTAGTATAATATTCATGTGAATAATTAAATGGTATTATTTGATTTATATTTTCTATATTATTCTGAAGTTTAAGTTTAAAATTTTTTTGTTTTAGTTTTATACATTGAATTAAATATTTATGCTTATTTATGTATGTTTTTTCTATATTGTTATCCTTGTTGAGCATCTGAGATCACCACTTTCTATGTTTTATTTTTCCCAGGATGCAAAGAAGTATATTATGACTGACCTAAAAGGATGCTATAAGGGATATGGATGTGGTCAATGGATACAATGTTGTTGTTGTTTTTCATTTTATAATGTAATGTAACGTTCATGTATATAATCTATTTTCCAAGACTGCTAAATTGATCAGTCTTTCAGGACTTTATTCCTTGTAATAATGCCAATGTATTAAAATAATGCACTAACTCTAGGCTTCTGGGGTTGGGGCGTTATACCTTGGGCATGCATGCCCTACATATTAATCAGGAGAAGGCTCACATGCCAACAAATTTAATTTAAATAATTAAATTAAAAGAAACCATTCACATACAAAGGTCTTGGTATAGATCATGATCATCCATGTATGCAACGATATTTACAAAAAAATAAAACTAGCATTCAATTATTTAATCATTATTTTTTAAGATAAATCATACCCGAATCAATTAATTATCTTTAATTAATCAATCCTTTTATCTTAAACCATTTTTATGAATTTATTTGATATTCTCATCCATCATATTTTTAAAAAAATAAATTCATTTAAAATTATATTTGTACGTAACTTATACCTTGAAGGAAACTTGGTGAATTCCCTTTCATAACTAACCAATGAGTAGAAATGAATATTAAGAAGATGTTAAATTAAACACATATATATAAAACACCTATCACGTGTTGTGCCTCAACTTTACGCCTGCACTATGGTACACGTCTTAAGGGTTTGTATAATATAATAATAAATTTTAATAAATATGCATAATTTGGATGAGTACACGGTGTTTAGTTCTAACTACATGACTTGTACTTTTGTTCACCGTCCATCCAAAGTACACGCCCAGGGACATGGTGTGTAGATTTAATTCAGAAATTTTTTGAAGTACACAACGTGTTCAGTGGGACACACGCCGTGTAGTATCTATATTACACGATTTCCATCGGGGCAAGCCATGTACGAGTTACACGGTCCAACCCTAACCCAAAGGGACTACACACCGTGTTTAGTGGACCACATGGCGTGTAATCCGAAAACTGTGTGCCACCTGTTCCTGGTCAACACACGGTGTCATTTAAGACTTAGAAATACTCCAACAGATGACCAGATTTGACAGACTAGTCTGATGCATTGAACCTAGACTACACAGAATATACTGTCTAATATATGCTGTGTATTCTTGTTTTGTACGACCAGGAACGTTTGGCACCTCTGGATGAGATCCTCTATTTTATTTCAATAAAAATTAAAAGAAAAAATCATTTCTATAAGGTGAACGAGAAACGAGAGAAGAGAAATAGATCTCAAGATTCAGATTTAAAGAACAATTAACTTGAATTGAAACAACTAAATTATTAAATACATAAATCAACAATGAAAAAATAAATAATTATAATCAAATATATGACCCCTCTGATACCACTTGTAGGTTCCGGTTGTAGTGGAAGCACGTTGGTGGGTGTACCCAACTTTAATTTTAGCGTTTATAATGATCAATCCGAGATCCTTCATGATAATAAAACGCTGGATCTTCAGAATAGAATGAAGAACAAAAAATAAAATAGGGGAGTCTCAGAACCATAGATAGGATCATCATATGTTGGTTATAATTAATTTAATTAATTGAAAATAATTACCTTGATGGGATTCTTTCTTCGTTGATGTTTTTGATCATGATCTGATGTGATCCGTCGTTGCATCGTAGAATCCTAGTATAGGATCTCTCTAGCAGTGATCCACACGTGCTTCACGTATCTTTGGATGCCATCGAAGGGATCTTCGGGTGCTAGTGCATAAGAGTCTTCATTTTCAATGTCCACCTTCGATCACCTTGATCTGGTGGAGGTGGATCTCTCTCTCGTAGCTTGAGAGCGTTCTTGGTGGAAAAATAATTTTGTCTTATCTTGAGAGATTTTTCAAATCCATTGCACACAACCCCAAAAAAATGGATAGGATAATGAGAAATATATAATTGGGATTTTTAATTACATAGAATAATTAAATGAATTAAATACCTAAAAGCATTTATTTATTTCATTTAATTCTTAGTAACAACCTATGTCTAATAATAACAGTTAACTATTATTATTATCTAACATGTACCCAATGAATTACACTTAATATCATTTAATTAAATAAATAATATTATTTCTCATAAATTCCCAGAAAAAATACATGATGTGTATATTTAATATACATGATGTGTACTTTTGTTTTTCCATTTTTCTTTATTTACTCCCCCACATTTATTAGACCTTGAATAATGGCTATTTATTTCTCAAATAAATATCACTTCATTACTCGCTAATAAATATATTATTTCACCCAAAATATATTCTCTCAAATAACTAGTGTTGAAATAAATGAGATCAGGAATTCTTGAATAATTATTAAACCATAGTTGGGAATAATATTTATTCAACTTGTTAAATTAATATTTAACTGAGATACTTGGATACACTTAGCGTGTGACCCTGTAGGCCTCATTCTTAGTGGAATTAGGCAGATCCTTTCTAAAGTCCAACGTTAGCATCTATAAACATGCCAAGGAACCCATAGAGAAAGAAGTTAACACCGCAATGACGCATAAACTCCTACGAACACTTACTGTGTAAGTTAATACCTTTGTCTCGATATCTTGAATCAAGCGGGTTTTATGCTAGTGCCATCAACCCATGTGCTTGATTATTCTTTCTTTGACTTTTTGGAATTGAAATTTCCCATTCCTCAGCATGACCATGGATTTATTTAGGCTATATAAATTCCATAAAAGGTCTTGAGATATCTACTTCTATTGCAGAAAAAAAGGGACAAATACTTTCTTGTATTATCTATTAATGCAGTATCACTCGTGACGCACCCAACGTATCCTACCTCGCTGCAAATAGTGTGTCATCACAGTTTTCGTCAATACATCTAAGTGCGTGAGTTATAATACCCATTAATAATAATCTTAAATTCTAAGGACCAATACACATGTTCACAGATTGGAACATCCAATGACACTATGAAATGTGGATTTCCTATTGGCGGGTCTCATTCTCATAATATCCTCCTTGATATTACCAAGGGAACACACCATGAGAAGGTTCCTCAAAGTTTTATGAGTCTTCACCCCTAATGGCCTGTATTATTTGTGTACCTCAAATAACATCATCTAGTCATAGAACATATATTCAAGAACAATGTTATGGCACTTACGGGTTCTCATCATAGGAGGGATCTGCTACGAACCTTTAATGCAAAAGCTATCCTTAGGACATTATCACATGCATTATCACGCAGAAAAACAATCAATATGTGATAAGGTATTTATTAATGAATTTTGTACAAAGTAGTTGGTTTTAAGCCACCAAATCCAACACACTCACCATACTCTATGGTCAACTACCCAAATGTATTATGAGTCATATCAAGGTTATATCATAGTCTACTCAGGAACATTACTCTTAACCATCACTCTCCCTTACCCAGAGGGAAAAAGAGAACATATCCCAAGGTCCTCTATGCCTCATTAAATTTATTTCATTTAATTAGAACCCCTTTAAGTTTTATATATCACATAACACACATTTATAAGGATGCTCTAAACCATGGGTGGTTAAGGAATTAGGACTATGTCTAAGGGTCCACAGTGGCCCCTAACACTTCCTTCATACTGTAAAATTCATTTCAAAATAATTATTTTCATAATTATGGTCAACTTCCCAATAGTGACGGGAACTCATATCATGTTCCACATAAAAAATTCATAAACCATAGGGAAATTAATAAGAACCAACTAACTCAAGTGAATTCATCCCCTATAAAAATCTTGGCCACCACCGAAGCTTGTATCAAAATCCGAGCTCCCATATCAAGCCATAACATCCGATTTAATTAATTTTAACAATCATAACTAATTTAAAATTTTGATTCAAAATAGGAATAATTTCCTAAAACTCACATAAAAACATATTCTCACTAAAATCTTAATAAATAGGGTGTGTTCCAATCTAAACATGAATCAAACCTAAGACACAAAAAATCCCCAATTATTTCTCCCAAGTTAATGAACAATTTTAATCAATTAAACAAAAAATAATAAAAAACCATTGGTTAATGTACATTCATTGAAATGGTATGTGGAGGTTTGTAATCATTATTAAAGGACATCCTTCACCCATAATATGAAAAATCCCCATCATATCAAGGAAATTCCCATATTCTCTAGTGGAATTTTCACCAAAAACCCTCACCCAATAAGAACAAATTAGCGGTGAGGAAAAAAGAGAATAAACCAAGGAATAATTAAAAAATATAATTATATTTAACTCTATTTCTCTCCTAGAATTAATGATACATGATTTTGGTAATAATAGAGGAATAAAATATCCTTGGAGTCAAATAAGATCAATCCACCCATCTATGTGTGTTCATTGTATATAAAGACACAAATCCCATTTTTAACATAATTTAATTATTTTTATTTAAATTTCATAAATCTGGATAGAATTATAGTAAAATAAATTTTATAATTCTGGTAAACATACTTACTTATTTTAAAAAAACCAATCGATTGATCCTCCTCCTTCTAGTAAACCCATCCTTGAATTTCTTATGAACATTTAGTTGGCTTAATTCTAGAGTCTAAATTCTTGACTACCTACCCCTTTGAGACTCTATTTTCTGTAAAGCTTAGGATAACTCCATCATTATAATAAAAAATCATACAATATATATTTAAAATTTTAAGTTTCATTTGAACCTCTTAAGGTTCATTTACTTAGACAAAAAATAAAAGTTTACCCCTTCCAAAAGACTCAACTTCTAATGAAATTACTTTCAGAAATCCTAACCTAACCTTTCAACGATATTTTGGAACACCCAAGGTTATACTTGATAAATAGAGAGGGTATCCTTATAGATATTTCAAAGTCCATATTCTGTTAAACTTGAAGATCAATGACTATCCTAAACTTTTGACAAAGTCCTTCATAGAGTTCACTGATCCCATGCATTGAGTTCATCCCACACTTAACCATTTTCTTCTAAAGTTAACCTTTAATATTGATCACGAATCATATTTTGGTCAAATTATTTTATAGAGAATAGTTTCCACCACCAAAAGTATGCCTTCCTCTTCATCCATATTCTAAATAACTCATGGGTTCCTCCTTCCAAAACATCCCCAGTGACCGTGAATCATATTTTGGTCACCTAATTTTACAGAGGATCATTTCCACCACTAAAAGTGTGACTACCTCCTCATCAATATTCCAAATAAATAATGGGTACCTCCTTCCATATAACTCACCACACATCCACTATAAGTTCCTCCTTTTGGTGAAATATTCTGGTAAACTCATAAAATGCTTCTATTTTTCCAAAACTTCCTAAAACTCACCCAAAATCTATTTTAAGGTATTTATACCTCTCAAACAATTTCTAAACCTAAAAAAGTATTTCATAATCAAAAAACATTACTAAACCCTTAAAAACCTCAAAAAATAAAATTCCAACCCTTCGATCATCCCCAACACCTAAACGAGACCCTTTGCACAAGGCTAACACATGTCTTAACCCAAAACACTACTCTCAAGAACCTAAGTCATCACCCAAGACCTTAAACATATCCAAAAACATTATTCAAAGATATCATAATGATCTAATTCTCAATTTTAATCCTGATTCTCAAAATAACCTCCTCACTAGGACAAAAAAAATCAAATTTACCTTGAAATTCATAACATGTAACATCCCAAGGTATTACATTAATTTTTATTTTAATGATTACTTTAATCACAATAAATGATAGTAAATAATATAATATTTAATTAATTTTAATTTTAAATAATATTTGTATTATAGTAATGGATATATTCCCTAAATCCTTATATATATATATGATATATATAAGCTATGTTTGGACTTATATTTATATTATGATTTTCATGCATAAATAGGGTATATATGTTCATAAAACCTATGGTTATAGATAAATGATAAATCATTACCATTTAGTGATTCTATCACATATTCTATCATTAAAAGGATTCATTTCATATGATGAGATGTATGAGATGAGTTTGTATTCATGTGATGAATACTTGAACTGACCATAACATTTATTCATGCATTATAATGCATGAATAAATGTGACGGCCCTACATGAGCATCCTTGAGTGTTATATAAAGCCATTTTAATGTGATTTCAATGTGTAGTTATTCTCATGTTGATTGTAAGATTATATCATAAACCCCAACTCTCTTCTTCTTCATCCTTATCACACTGAGGTGCTAGAACACCGAAGTTCTAGCATACTAAAGTACTAGCACACTATGGTTGAAAGTAGAATCTAGCTCGAATGTTGAGCGATTGAATGAAGCCAATGGATATAATATGGAGAGTAGATATCCTTTGGATTCCATTAGAAATCATTATAAAACAATATTATTATGGTGAATATGTTATAGATACTCTAAAGTGTACAATATACATGTATATATACAACAATTCTTTATTCTGTTTATACACAGTTTTCATATTTCTTGCATGAAAGATATTTGAATTCAGATTAAATCATTTATACTAATTATAATAAATGTTATTATAATTTTTTAATTCCCAACAATGGTATCAGAGTGATCACATAATTTTGATTTTTGAAATATTTCTTGAAATAAATAAAGAGTGAAGAACAAGGCATCATTTTCAGTTTTCTGTAAATTTTAGTTTACCTTTATGTGTGGTGGATCTATATAAAGACCATTTTTTGTAAAGGTGATATAAAATTCACCATTATGTGAGTGGTCATATAATGGTAAACTTAGATCTACCTTTATCTAAAGGGTTCACATAAAGGTAGTTTTATTCTCACCTTTACATAAATGATTTACGTAAAGGTAATCTTCAACTTACCTTTACCTAAACAATTTCACATAAAGGTAATTATGATATACCCTTATACAGAAGGTCATACACTACTACCCTTATATAGATAGTCTGTGTAAGTGTAGTAGGATTAATTAATTTTTTATTTATGAATCATTTAAATATTCCTTAAATATTAAATGTTAATATTTTAAATACCTTTTAATAAATTATATGGAATGTCTTATAGTCTAGAAATAAAAGTGTTTATTTAAAAATCATAAGATTAATTTATAAGGTGTTTATAAATTATATAAAAAAATCCAAAATATAAACTATTCATATTTATTTTATGAATTATTAAGAATTAATTATTTTGAAAATTTTAAAATAATGGGCCTTATTTGGGATATTACATTAGGCACATCAAAAAGGTTTTGATGATTGATTTTATCATTGTTTAAATAATATTAATTATATGATATTTAGATTATGTAAAATTTCTTCATGATAGGAATTGGATTATAATTTTTTTTATAATTTATAAAATATCATATATTTAAAATAAAATTCCATATATTGAATAATATTAAAGAGTTCATATTAGAGTGAATATAAAATGTTAATGTTCAAAATTATGGAATCTCCATAATATAATTATAAAATAATAATTTTTTATAGTTATATTTTATTTATGAATTACTCATAAATCGCAATATTATATTTAAATATTTGAATTATTTATTTATTTAAAGTTTATTACCTATTATTTTCATAGAAATAAACTATTCATATGATGAATGATGCATTATTTAGTTTAAATGCTAAATTGCTTCTTGGAAATAGATCTCTGCATGCTATGTATGAAAATGAATTTAGTTTTTCATCTACCTTGACTTCAATTTATAATTGAAGTTATGTAATTGAATTTATTTACTGAATACATTTTATACATATTAGGTTTTAGAGTTATGATTAATTGAATTCTCTCTTGAGAAAAGTCTCCCTAGATAGAGAGACTTAGGGTTGGACTACCCAAACTCTTGGAGTCTTATTCCTTATCTAGAAAGTTAAATAGGGTTATCCATCTATTAATTAAAACTTACTAATTTATATATTTTAAATATCATACAACTCTATGAATTTACATGAAAGGTTCATGCACCTTGTGTATACAATGCATTTGGATATGTATGAACATACTTGAATTCTAATTTTGGGAAAGTAACAAAAATTTGTGAGTTTTGTAAAGAGTTACACATCAATATAGTTTGAATATATTGGTTTGGTGGGAGGAATATAATTTCAGACAAAATAACTAGAATCATGAATACATAAAGTTAATAGCAATATATAAGATAGTGATATGAAATCCCCTTTCAAATAATAAGTGTTATATTCCTTCCAAAGTGGCACTTGTCAAGACCTCATTCATTCAATCAAGTATTGTGAAACTAATATGAGGTAAGGAAATATATAATTAACTCTATATTATCTTATTGGGTAGGTCTATATCAGCATTACTATCCATTTATTATCCTTTGTTAGCTTATTCTTAGTGTTTACTTTGGGTTATACTATCCAGAAAAACCTGATGGTTAGGATACTAGAAGAATAATGTTGATTTTTTCCATATGATGGACTATATAAAGAGTTATCCACTCAATTATACAAGATTCACAACTTTTTGAATGGCATGATTCCCTACCTAAATAATAATAGCTTATTTACATGAAAAAATCAGTGTAAAATGTGGTGAAATATCGATCTTGGACCACTAATGGATATGATGTTTCATAAAAAGTATTATCATTTTTGTGGGAGAAAATTTAATAAAAGTAAATATTAAATGGTTAATAAAAATGATAATAATATGAAAAAATGTTCTATTATATATTAATAAAATAATCATCATAAAACTAAACTTTAAGATTAATCCTTAGAAGGAGAAGCTTAATGTAAGTTACTTATAAGACTGGTAACATAATAAAATTTCTTTATCAAGATTGGTGATTGAAGAAAAGTTCTTAAATAAAATTATATATGTTATAATAATAACTCCTTGAGTAACCTAGTGTTGAAATTTTTTAACATAATGAATATATATTTTTATATGAAGCATAGAATAATTAACTTAAAGTTTTAATGGAATTAAATACCAAATGACTAAGGAATCTTAGTCTCCACTCATGTACAAAATATGGAAGAGTATGGTTAATAATTTAAGGAATTTTAGTCTCATATACTCAATATTATTGGGTATGATAAATGATATTAAATATGATTAAATAGTTTAATGACTTGGTGGGAATAAAGTTTTCTTTAAAGCTTTATTGTTTATAGAATTCAATTCTATTGTTATGAAAGATATGTGATATTCACTATATTATTTACACGTGTTAAATATAGGGTTGATTAGAAATAGATCAATTCAAGATTGTAACTTTAAGTAATAGAGAAAAGGAGTTTCTATATTGATAACTTGGATGATTTAATCTTGGATAAACTTGTCATAAGATATGTATTATCTCATTTTTCACTTGAGAAGAGCATATAAACAATTTTTGTTTAATAAAATGAGATGGGTGTTTTCTAATACACATAGTTTATTATTTTTTTAATTCTACAACATGATTTAAAAGGGGAATAAAATGTATTTTTAAGGTTATGGAATTCATCTTATCATCATTTATGGAAATGTTCCACCAGCGTGAATGAATTTAAGAATTATTTACCCAGTATCTCAAAGTGCTAAGAATAAATGAATTGGTCATATGATGTCTAGGTTCTAAGTGTTTTATGGATAGTGCAAGTGGGTAAAAGTTCAAATTATAATAAGAAAAGTTATTTAAATAATTTTAATAATTTTTCTTCAATAATATAGTCAAGGTCATTGAAACCTAGAATTGTTAGGAGGGACGAGTAATAATTTCTTATGATGGGATTATTTTGAATACCTGAAGGAGTTTGGGAAACTCCATGAAGTTTACATGTCAAGTATAGGGGTTATATAAATTAATTCTTCAGTTTTTAATTGTATATGGTACCAAATGTATATTTTACAAAGTGTTGTAAATATATAGGAGTTCAAAATCAAAATTAAGAATTGATAGAGCTTTTAGTTTTAATTCAAGTGATGAAACAAAAGTTGTTACATCAATAATTTTAATATAAAGAAATGTAAAAAGCTCATATGAATCATGTAAATTATGTGTATCTTTATCTCATTTCTATTATATGATAAGATATTTTTTAGTTAACAAATATTTTTTATGAACAATATGAGATTATTAATTGCATACACATGGTTTATGATTCACTGAGATTCTATAACATGTTTTGAGGATAATATATTGATAAAAATGTTTTATCCATGAGAAAGTGTTTATCCATATATTTATTAAAATATGATGGAATTTTATTCTCATCCATAAGTGGCATATTTTAAAGAATAGTATTATTTTCATGAAAAATTCTCCAAATGCATAAAGTACCATATATGACATGGAAATAATATTTTATTTATTAAATATTCATAAAAGAAGAAAATAAGTGTTATTTGTAAACAAAAAATTGGTTGTGTTGTTACTTATCCTAATATTCTAAGAATAATATAGTTACAAAGAGGTTAGTGGGGGTATGTTTGAGCATAAACAAGTTAAAAGTTAATAAATAAAGGACTACATAAATATAAAGATTAAAGTGTTTTTCACTTCATATCATAAAGAGCATAGGATATGTGATGAAAAATAAAAAAGTAAAGAGTTATATTCAGTTATCATGAATAAGTGAACATCAATATTTCCTAAAGGATTATACTAGTCCAAGGTTGAAATGTTCTTCACTTAATATCATAAAGTGTTCAAGATATGTAACAATAAAGAAAAATGTAAATAGTTATAATTACTTATAATGAATAAGTGGTTATCACTATTTCCCAAATAATTATACCAACCTAATATTAAATTTATATTTCAATTAATATCCTATAATTTTTAGGATATATGAAGATAAATAAAAATTTAAAGAGTTACATTTAGTTATCATGAAAAGTGAATACCACGATTTCATAAATAACTATTATAGTAAAATTATAAAGTGAATTAAACTTAAAATCCAAAACAAGTTTAGGGTATGATAGTAAATATTAATGTAAATATTTATATTAGTTACCATAAAAAAATTAATATCACTTTATCTTAAAAGAGTTTAGTATATGGAAGTAAAGAGAGATGTAAAGAGTTACATTAGTTACCATAACAAAGTAAATGCCACTTTATCCTAAAAGGATTATTATGTGCTGGTAAAGTAATAATATAAATAGTTTCATTATTTTAAAAAAATTCAAAGAAAATTTTTAATTGAAATATTTTTAAGGATTATGATGATGCACATGGAAAGAGTTCTAAGTAGACAATAGAAGTAGACATCATAAAATTTTATGTGATGAAATTAAGAAGTTTGAATATGTTCAAAGATTTGAATAGTTATGAATATGATTCCTAAATCTCACCATTATTCAAAATATATTACTCCATATATTTTTCTCACTAAAGAGTTTAGTTGGAGGTTTTATTAGATGGTTATATATAGATGTAGAATGAATTACATATAATGTAATGAGTTAACAAAACCCCTAAAAGTGCATCATACATAAGGATGATATAGAGGTTTTTCATATATGATATGGAAGACAAGAACTTATGTTGGGTTTGTTAATTATTCTTAAAATAGTTTAAGAATATTAAAATTTATCATATAAAATGAAATCTCCATTTTATTATTCTTTCACATTGGCTACATACATGTATATATAGATATACATTTCATGAAGTGTAATGGTGATTTAATTCTCAAAGTATGACTTTGAGTTATCCTCAACCAATTTTCTTCATAGATTATTATAGGTTATGATGAAATTTCAATGTTAGTGTAAGTGGTATTTTTGTATTGAGATACGTAATATTCTCACGAGGCACAAAATAAAGAATAATATTCTTTGTGTGTGCTAGATGACCCATGAAGTATACCATATGAAGTGTCATATAGATGTATTTGGTATACTAGGGGCACATGGATCATATTTGAGTCCCCACTACCTAAGTTTACTAAGATACCTAGCTTGAGAACCTTTATAGTTTGATACCCTACTAACACAAGTATGAAAATAACATAGCTAATAATGCGGTGGTTGGGTATTTTGATAATCATGTCATTAGTTGGAGATAAAAAAATATAGGATTTTTCCTCTTATACGATGAGTATGAAATCTATTACCTTGAATGAAATAGACTATGGGAGTGTGTGGTTGCACCTAGATATTATATATCTATCTTGATAAGGGATAAGTGATGTTCTTATCTATGAGGGTAACTAACATATTCTGTATTCATTAACCAGTTCAATATATACTATGAGAATCAAGAATGTATAAGTAGGTTGTATGGGATTGATATAAATCATGTCCCATGGTTACTTGATGTCTTGGAAATAGGGAAAACATGAGAATTCATATTTTCATATGATGAAAACTAGTGGACACAAGTATAGTGACACATTTATTTGATGTACTTTATGACATATCCCTTTTATAACTTGAGTAGCATTGATTATTTTATAGAGGCTATACTTTGATTACATTTATGTATCCAGAGATTAAATTTATTTTCAACTCTATAAAATCCCATGGGGCCACACTTTTTGGTTGACTAAAAGGAGATTCAGTTTGAATCAGAGAGATACTATAAAAGTGTTTTAGAGTTAATTCAATAGTGTTTTATATGTTTATTCACAAGGTATTACATATGATGTGATACAAGCTAAAGTTAATGATAGATTTCTAATTTTTTTTGTAAGATATCCAAAAGGAGTTCTGGATATGGTTTCAAAAGTTATTGTATATGATGCAATATAAGGTGAAATGACACTAAATCTATTAGGATTTAGTGTAAGTGAGATGTTGTTGGATATATTACCTAAAGGCTTATATATATATGATAGATTTATAAGATGAATTTAAAATTACATGTAATTTTTTATTTGTATCCATGGATAGGTTATATTGATCCATGAAACTTGTTGCTATGGCTAAATGATAAACAGTTATCATTTAGTGATTCTATAATTTATTCCATTATTAAAATGCATTGTTTTATATAATAAAATGTATGGGATGATTTTTCATTCATGAGATGGATTTTTGAACTTGATAAAGCATTTATTCATACATTATAATGCATGAATATATGTGACAGTACCCAAGGAGAATCCTAGGGTGTTATATAAAGATACTACCATGCGATGGAAATGTGTGTTTGTTCGCACGTTACTTGGATGCACATCCCATGAACCCATAAATCTCTTCTTATTCTTCCTTAGCACACCAAGGTTCTATCACTCCATGGTTAAAAATAGAATCCCGCTCGAATGTCAAGAAATTCATTGCATCTCATGGATACACTATGGAGAGGGGATGTCCTTTGGCTTCCCTTGGTGATCTTTATCGAACCATATAATGACGATGAGGATGTTTCAGATGCTTTATGATTCATAGTGTGTATGTATATATACAACAGTTCTTCATTTCCCTTTATACAAAATTTTATATTTATTGTACATGAGATCTTAGGCTTGGGATTAAATCATTTATACCACTTCTAATAAATGTTATTATATTCGTTTAATTCCCAACATATAGTTTAATATAAAATAATAATTATTTATATCTAAACTTCATTTTAATCCTAGAATATCTTCCTTATGTGTGTGTAAAATTAATAAATAACCAATTAATGTTCACTATTTCTACTAATAGTGACTACCAAATGATGGTCACTAGATGTTAAAATAATACATTAAACTTTATCACACTCCCCACTCTCCTATGACTGCACCTCCTTAACCATGAAGAAACTTAACCATGTATTAATATCCCTCTCAACTTTATCACTTTTAGTCTTCACTTGGGTCACTCTACATTATTTAATCCACACCATGATCTTCCATTATTGATGTTTCCCTTCACCACTCACACCCTACCTGATCACCACTCTCTCTACCTCAGTCAGTGCCTATCACATCATCCCCACCACACCCTTCCCCCCGCTGTTTTCACCCTATGAAACTCATTCCTTTCCAAGATTCCACTACCGCCTCCTCATTCTCTTCCCATCACATTACCATTTCACATAGGTATGTCTATATCTTATAGTTCCATTTCACATAAAAGTGCGACATTGATGTTTGTAAAATTAATTACTTCTGTATTATGTAAAAAATAAAAAATGATAATATTATAGGATTTGTTAAAATTATTTGTAGTTTATGCTTGAAAACAATACATAATAGAAATTAAACCAACAACCTAAAATTCATAGCCTTTTTTCATCATTTTATAGAAATACTTATTATGATTATATAAATTTCATTGTTCTATTTTTTATTACTGATAAAAGTGTGTTATTGGGTGTTACATGATTTGACTCAAAATTTCCCTTCATAATCTATACTTAAAGGAGGCCAAGTGATCAAATTCACTGAGTGAGATGGGGTGACACATTGAAAATAAAATTATTTTTTCCAATTTTATAAACCCATTTTTAGTTTTGAATCTTTCCACTATTTTTGATTAAAGTAAGAAAATATACTGACATTTTATCACACATTTCTAAATGAATAAACAAAATAGATAACTCATTAGTTTTTATATGGATTTCTATCAACATGAACATAGGTAAAAACATCTATTCTTACCTTCATCATTTATAATTTAATTTTTAGTTTATTTTTAATGATATATTATATGTTTTGATATGTATTTTTTTTAATTTTATATCAAAAATGAATTTTTTAATGTTCTTTACATTTTAATATAAAAAATTTAATCATTAAAAAATTTAAATTGTATCTTGTTTTTAAAATAATTAATTTAACATTTTTTATTTTGAAATTATATGTTTTGAAAAGACCGATTGAAGAGGGGTAAGTGTTTGAAATAGAAAAAAATGTGTGGGATCAATATCATCGATATATGTTTTTTAATGTTCCATCAGTTATTTCATTTATGAATTACTTCAAATAGTCAAACTATTATGCATTTTATTTTCATATTTAATTTTTTATTTGAATCCTATTTTTTTTATTTAGGACACATATCATTGAGTTGAAATGAAAAATACCATATGAAACTAAGTATCAGATCTAATATGTTTGTTTATTACAACCACCATATCCCAAACACACCCTGAAAAGGGGTTATATTAGGGTGTTAATTATTTTTATCTCAAATTCAAAATGGATATTCTCCTCACATTTCTAAGTACACTTTTAACCCATTAATCAAAAGAAAACTACTTCAATATCTAAATACAGAAAATAAATACATAGACATAAATATTTTACTTTGTTCACCACTAAGGCTCATGTATAGAATTATGCATTAATCATGTGTCAATATACAAAAATCATTATCCAATAACATGGTTAAAAGGTTTATAAATGGATCACTATCAATAATGGGTTCACTTTCATTACTTATCTCCCTACTTACTACTTTGAGACATGGTACATATGAATATGTTGACACAAAGATTTCTTACAAGATAATTAAAAAGATGAACAATTTCATAACAACAAGGGTGTTTGTGTTATTCTTTAACTTCATATTTCAAATTCATATAATAAATTCTATTCCTTTATACATCAGTTCTTCTATTCCTTTTATATTTATACAATTATTCTCTTTATTTTATATGTATCCTCTTTTCTTATTTCCTCTAATATCACTGCTAAAAAACTTCTAAATTTTCTCCTTCAGATTTAAGACTTGTCACCAAATGATTGGGTAAAAAAATCAACTATAATCATCTAATTAAATCCTCTAAATTAAAAATAAAATCTCTCAAAATTCTAAATAAATATGGATTTTTAAAACAAACTATAATCTAATAGATCATAACATGATGTTAATTTTTGTAGTATGATTGTATTTAACTTCAAAACATTTTTAGCATGATACACTTGATTATGGTGCGACATCAATTTCAATTAAATAGAATACGATGTGATGAACCTCATTGAATCATAATTTGATGTTCACTTTCATTACAAAAAATTGGGTTTATATATAATTTAAAACTCCTTGGAAACCAAAACTTAACCTTATAAATCCACATAAACCTTAGACCCATTAAAGCGTGACCCTACATGGTGTGGCATGGATACATTAATCAAATCTAAATAGAGAATCAAAATTTTTTTACAGGGTCAGAACATTATGGTGTATTATTATCCATCATGGAATAACACCTTTAATTATGAAACTATATGAGGTTACACATTTATAAATCAATGTCTTCTTATGTCATGGAACAAACATTATAGCACAATTTCTTTAATCCTAACTATCCTTAGTTGTACTAAATTCCCATGAGGTATCCATTATAGTGTGATGTTAGCCATCAAAATGTAACTTTGTCAATTACAACATAGTTGGCTAACCAACACAACAATTTATTCATATAAAGAACCATTCATAATGGGTCCTCTATAACTACATTATTATTTTTTCTACCATCACAAAATAACCTTTATAATTACTCAAAACTATTCCAATATTCTTTAAAGAATTACATCAATCCAAATGTGATTGAGAAAAAGAATAACACAAATTCAAAAAACTAATTTCAAACTTTAATCTATAATTCTAGATTTTTTCTATGATTCTAAAAATATTTTAGTTAAGTAACCTTGATTATAGAATTATGTGTTTCAAAGGATTGAATAACACTTATTTAATTTGTGAAATAAATCAATAAAACTAAATCCCAAGATCTCAATGATATAAAACTAAAATAATATATAATTTAAAATAAAGAACAAATATGTGCACCATACACTAAATTTTGTCAAATATCTTATCATAAAAAATGATTTTGATAAATATCATTGAGAATAAACCAATGGGATCCTTAATCCATGATGAAATAGTTTTTATCACCATTTAAATGGATTATAATTATTTATATAGGCCTTAAGAATGATCCTTTAGTCGCCATGAATTTACTCATATGTTTATAACATATGACTCAATGAATAATGGTTACAAAATTTGTAACCCCTTGGCCAACCATCCATTTAACACTTAAATGAATTCACGATTCTCCCTAAATTTTAATATATGAAACATTAATAGTCAATTATAGTCATAGGTGGAAGATTACCAAAAATTAACATTTAACATTTTCAAGACATAATCAATCATAGGGGGTTGTATAAATCATATAATATTATTATACACAAAATAATTCCTTACAACTCACCGAAGTCATACATTATGACTAGCCAAGGAAAAAGAATTACGACATTTATATATAGTAAGTAATGATATAGCCATAAGACATGAAAAAAGCCTTTGAATCATGGATTTTTTACTATGTAACACCCCTATCATCTCATATATTATAATCTAAAATATATCATATTGATACACAAGGATTTAAGGAATATCCGAATCAATATCCCTATTAAACTGAATCCTAATAGGGTTTGTGCTATTTCATCTTATATGGTATCATATAAAATATCTCATGAAATCAAATCCAAAAAATACTTTTAGATATTTCTAAAAACCTTTTCAAAAGATACAATCAACTTCACCATATAAGACATCAGATGGAATACCATGTGAATATCCCTCGAAAATAATTTTAGATAAACTCTAAAAATACTTTTGGAGAATCTCGCCAAGTTTTTAAAACTCAATCCCCATTCAGTCAACCACAATGTGTCACCCCACATTCATTTGTATCATTAAGAAAAATATGAATTCCCAAATTCATAAATATAAGAAAAAAAAACTCTAGAAAATAATTAATGATGATAAAGATATAAAGGCATACGACATGATATATATTTAAAACATGTATCTCTATACCTATTTCCACAAAAAATATCATATAAAATCATATATATTCATATAATTCCTTTGTCTAAGACATCGAGTGACCACCATGCATGGAGTATGTCAATCCCATATAGTTGCTCATACACTCTTGACTCTTTAAATATAGAATTTTCATAGGGATAAACACATTATATGTCATTCACCATATTGGATGATCACATTACATGTAATTTATCTTTGTATGACCATACAATCCCCCATTCTATCTTAGTTGAGGGTTTAAATTTTATACTCATTTTATGAGAGGACTAATCTCATATTGATTAAACTCAACTGGTGACATGATCAACATCATACCCAACTACCCCTTTATTAGATCAACTTAAAATAAAGTGTAAGAAATTTATTAAAGTATGATGATACTCATAATAAGTATCTTACCTAACCTCAAGTATTAGGGAAATTCAAATATGATACATGCACCCCTAGTATACCAAAGATATAGTGTATAATACTCCATGAGGTATACGTCAGGGGTAATCCATCATAGAAAAATCCTTTTATGTCAAATGAACATTCTTCATATCCTAATAAAACAATCATACCCATGATAACCTTAAAATTTATCATAACTTATAATACTATATGATAAAAACTGATTAGGGATAACTCAAAGTTATACTTTAAGTGGTTAATTATTACTTCACTTCATTTATCAGATGTAGCCAACATGAACAAAAAATAAAGTAGATATTTCTTATGTACAATATAATAATTTTATTATATTCTTAAACACCTTTGAGACATTCTAATTAAACCACACATAAATTCTAGTCTCATATCTTATATGTAATACTTCTATAATACCTTATGTTTGCTTCATTTTTTGGGTTTGTTAAACTCATTACACCCTGATATAATTTTTGACACATATCTATGTGACCATTAGATAAAATCTACCCAATTAACAACTTTAATGGGTAATATCTTCAAATAAATAAAATTTGAATAATGATGAGATTAGAAATTATATTCCTAGTTTTCAACTCATTTAACATAGTTTTCAAACTCATTAACTTCATAACATAAAATATTATGATTCCAATAAATTATTTTGTCTTTTGAAAACACTTTATAAGTTCATAATTATTATATTTGGAACCCTTCAATAAATTTTATTCTAGATTATTTTAGTAACTAAATATAACACTTTACATTATCTTTCTTTACCAATGCATCCAAATAAATTTTCAGATATAAATTGGAACTAACTTTGAATCTTGACCAGTAAAACCATTTTTTTTACATTTGAACTTCTCTATATCCAAATGTAATCCCACTTGTAATATCTTGTATTCTTAGGTGAGGTAATTTGAGATTATGATTGGTCTAATCCTGTGTGTTTAGGTGTGTTTGAGGTGTAAAAGGGGTTAAAGAAGGCCCAATGTTTAGAATTTGGGAGTTCACTTAGGTTTTTGACTCTATACTTTAAAGACAAAGGTCACTAAGTAATCAGTGGCTTGGTATTAGTACTAGTAGTTTCATAAAGTTAGAACATGGCTCTATGAGGTCCACTAGCCACCTAGTGGATCTAGAGTTGGTACCCTATGGGTGTTAAGAACCTAATGAAGGATGGTCTGGTATCTAGTATCCTTTAAGGTGAATTTTTTATTTTTTATTTTTTTATTTGTAAATAATTAATTAAATTATAACATCTTTTAGGCGGGAGGTCATTTTACCAATAGGCCTATCACACCCCTCCCTCTCTCATTCTCTTTTCTCCTAAGTAGATCGCCTTCGATGGTGCTATGTTCTTTGGGAAATTAATAATGGGGACATGTTTTGGGTAATGTTCAATGTACTTCACTATACATTTATGTTTTTTTATCATTGTAGTGAGTTTTATCTAATATAACCATTTTATGAATTTTTATCTTGTTCTTCAATTTTTTCTTCCAAAAGTTGAATTGGTCAATGATTTATAGCATGCTAGATCCTATGTATACCATATAGTTGGTACCTAAATTTTTACTGAGTTATATATGTTTCTATATATCATGTGATTTACAGGTGTGGGTAGGTTTGTGTGTGCGATCGAGTATAGAACCACTTAAGGTTTATACTATTCACGGTAGATGCTGAGTGGTAGTCTCATGAAGGTAATGACAGGTTTGGCTAGGTATAACATTTTTTGATAGGTGGTGTGGACCTGGGTCATGATGGGAATGATCTTCTTGATATGTAGTATTGTTTATTATAATTGTTTACAGATGTGGTTCCTTGGAAACAAAACTAGTGTGTCTTATGAGGCCTTGGGGAAATGTAGGTCACTAGTTTGGAATGAGTGGTGATAACCACTACTATTGGTGTCATGGAATGTACTGGTATAATATATGTGATATTATCACCATGGATAGGGATAAAATTATTTACCATGTGATGATTATTGGTTTTTGGTGATTATCACTCACCATAGGGATAATTTCATTAGGTTCATATGTGTACAGTACATAGCCCATGAGGTGGCGTTGATGACTGGTTGTCTAGTGGAACCCTTTATAGATGAGCATCTTAGGTTGGATAATGTTAACTATTATTTAGGAGGAGGGATAAATTGTAGCTATGACTGTAATACACGAGTGATGATTGTGATCATCATATGGGAGTGAGTGTGCACATTACTTGGGTTTCATCGAGCTGTTAAGCCGGTGGCTAGAACTGAAAATGGTAGACCATGGGAATTATGGCATGGATGTGAGTAGTATAACAACCCACAGAAGTGATCATACAAATTAACATGACATAAATCATATATTTCATTTTAATATATTCCTAATACAATTTAGGTTTAGAGTTTTATAGAATCATAAAAAAACATTAACTAACAAAACTCATGTCTTTTTCAACCAATTGACATTTTTTCCACTATATAAACAACTACTTAATCCATAATAAGTCTTCAGAATCACCCACCAATTCTTTAAATAATATACCCTTATAGAAACATCTTATATAACTAGGGGAAAAAGAAACATAAGAAATGGGTGAGCTTAGATGCTCAATAAGGGTAAACATGGGAAATAAAAATCAAATATCATAAGTGAGCATAATATGGACATATGGGTATAATAAGGATACATAATAAAGTTGTAACCAAAAAATCATAAATTATAAATCATGACATAAGATCATTAATCCCAAGAGTGTGAAAACATTATCCAATAAAAATCATCGATGAGAGAATAACATCAATATAACTTAGAAATATGGAAAAAACATAAGTATATAAATCATAAAAAAGTGGATCTGGTAATACAACCTATTTACCTTAGTGAAAAACATGTTTCCCATAGTGGATCGATTATCACTACTCATTTAACCATTATTTCATGAGATATAATTCTTTACTCAATGCATTAGAGGGATATATATGAACCACCTATCACTTAAAGATTAACCATAAACATGAGTTCCAAATAAAATTATATCATAAATAACCCATGGAAAGAAAATGGGTTTCATATAACACATCATAAAGAACCCATGAAAAGAAAATAGGTATCAAGTAACTTTCTAGGAAAATACCATTCAATCAAGATAATATAGTGTATGGTATTTAAACTATATAGATAAATGGTATACAATTAAGGTAATAATTTCTACAATCAATCAAAGTATAGAACCTAGGTGAGCACCCTTCAATCAAAGGAATAAAAAATAGGGTATTTACAGAGTAAAGGTATTGGAAGGGAAAAAATTACAGTTATACACCGAAGACAATTTGGTAAGACAGAAGTAGTGATGGATCATTCCTCATAAAAAGAAGGGAATTACATATTCCATCCATATAAAAAGGTGTATGATTGAAAAATAACATATCCATAGTATAAAAAGGAAACTCAGAATTATGCTAACATAGATGAAAAACATCCTTGTAAAAGAATTATTTGAATGATATCACCCAAAAAGGTATCAAGAATAGAATTCTTTGATTTTGTGAGTTCAATCCAAAAAATTATAAATATATAGATTTATTAGAGAATAAATCATGTAACATAAATCTCATGAGTTTATTTTTTTTTAAAAATGAAAATTAAAATGGTGGTAAAAACATAAGAGAGATTTTAGAAAATATTTTTAACATTGAATTAAAATATAAACTTACATGTCACTTTTAAAAGTAACTTTTGAAAATGTAAAGTAAAATATTTTTAAAAATTTTACTTTTAAAAAATAATCTCTAATATAGGATCCTTGAAAATGACATAAAGTCTTCTAGAGAAAATGTGGATCCAAAGATAAAAAATTTGATAATAATAGGGATGGGACCTTTTTAATACTTTGAAAATACCTTTTTTGAAAACCCATATTGTAAAAATATTAATAAAACATTCATTGTATCTAAAATTATTTTTCCCAACGAGTATTATAAAACACTATATAATAGAATATTATGGTGAGGTAACCCAATCACAGAAGAACAAAGTTCAATAGAAAACTTTATAACTCAAAGAAATGACATTTGAATTATCAATATCCCTGATGAGAAATATACTCCATGAAGCATGAAATATTTGAAAAAGAATTTTATGTGGTAAAAAGTAAACAATGAGAGAATACTACATAGTAATATAAAAGGGTATAATGTTCCCAACTTATATGAAATAAGTTTAATAGAATGATCATAACTCAATTAATGAAAATTGAGTTACCAAAAACTCTTATAACTAGGGTAGTGTAACGACCCAAGCTTTTATAAATGAAATTCCCTTTTTGAATGAATAAATACATTATTAAGTAATGTAGTTATAGAAAAAAAATGAACTACTTTGGTTATTTTGTACCATTATATAGTCTATCAGATTTAAAATACCATTAAGAATCATAATTTTTGATAATATAGTTTTTGTACAATAACCATTAAGATTAGTATATTAAGGATTATGATAAATTCAAATTTACATAGAAGGAAGAAGAAATGAATTAAATTAGTAAAATCGTACCCCATGAATACCATTTATCAGATATTCTAATGTATATGACATCATTGGGATTTCCCCTTGTCTAGGCCTAATATGAGATTTAATTACTAAACCACGAGAAAGTTTTTTTATGGGATAAGTTCAATCGAGATCACAACCCAAACCGTGTTCGCCGAACCACCCTAAGAAAGCCCCACCATTGAACACCTTACTTCTAGAGAATACACTGGTGTAATAAAGGGTTATTTATCTAAAATCTAACAGTATGGAAATGTATATTTTTTAGTAAAATAATGATTATATTTATTCCTTTTTATTACTACTTTTTTAAAATTAAGTAACGAGTTTGATAAAAATTAGATTTTAATATGATGAAACACAAATTGTATTTTGGGAAAATATATAGTTTCAATAAAGACACACTTTTTGATGAGTTCAATAATTTTTGAAATAAATGTTTTTTAATAAAACATTCTCATTAAATAATATTTATTTAAATATAAATGATAATATAATTTTATGAGGTCAAATGTAAATTTTATAAGTGTTAGAAAGTTATTTTGTAAACCCCCTAGTATTTTCAAATAATTGAATATTTTTATTTAAAAATATAAATTCAGATATTTAGAGAATTATTTGGATAAAATGAATATTATTTTTGAAATCATTATGTTAGAATTATCCAATGGTGAATTTTTCATAATTTTCAAACATAATTGACTTTTTCGGTCAAAAATAAATATGGTATAAATATATTTTATGTATTATGACATCATAAAAGGAAAATTGTAATGTAATAAATACTATAAAGAGTATTCATGACCAAAATTATGTTTCCCCTTTAAAATAATGTATTTTTGATGTTATTTGATTAATTTCATAAACCCTTAATGAATCCTCCAAAACCTATATTATATTTTATGATTTTAAAATCAATTCTTTATAAACATGAATCACTTCCACATCACCAAGGGTATTATTTTAATGAGTTTAGTTTTCATAATTATAAAATAATGAAATCCAACCCTATTTTTTAGAAAACATTGGAAAAAACCAGGGGATGGTTTTTGGTTTGAATTAATTTATTATATAGAGTGCAAAACATAAAATTACAAATTAATAAATAATACCCCTTTATTTTGCTATATAAAACCACCAAAAATCCCATTAGTCTTCACTAAAAATCCTTAGATCATGAATATACTATTCTATTACCTCTCCAATTCTTTCCTAAGCTTCCCCCAAGATCTTAAGATGCTCTTCCCAAGCTTTTAGAAGTTCCCTATCAAGGTAAGGGATCCCCTCTTCTTTTTATTCTTGTAACTTATTTATATTATACCTTTTTATTAACAATTGTTCATGTTGGTATATGTTTACACATATCACTATTACATCACTTATGATTTAAAAGTGATTACAGACCCCTTTCACTCTCATTTAATCCTTCCATGTATCTTTATGTACCCCCGTTATGATGCTGAAATTGTCCTGTGATTTTCCATACCAAAAATTTGTGTAGTGAATACCCATCCTCATTTCCACTCAATGGAATTAATATATATATATAACTATAATTTTTTTTAATTCAATGTATTTAACCCACACTCCTTAATCATTTTATTAAAAGTGATGAAGCACATCCTTATGTTGTATGATCTATGTGGAAAACTTATGGATATACATATTATGAGTGTGATGTGTGGACATGAAATTATATAGACCTTCAATGCATTGGGTAATGTTTTTTTATCATGATAAGTTTTATATGAGATTAGGGAGTGAACCCAATTCATGATGGGTCTCTATCCACCATGTGATGTTGTCTTGGAAGTCAGCCTTGACTTATGATCATGTCATGTTTTATGTTGTTTCCACTTCTTATATTTCCTTCATGATATCATCATATATCATTCTTCAATGTTCAATTTTATGATACTCACCCCTTTTATGTATTAATTATATTCCCATTGACTTACATGTATTACTTTCATTATGTTATGCTTTGATTACTCCATTATTGGGCTTTATAGCTCACCCCATTATTATGTACATCCCTAGATTATCCCATGTAGTTTTGGAAGATCAAGGGAATATAAGGCAATGGTTTTAAGTTCTTAAATAATTATGTTGTACCCATGTTTTAATTTATCATGTCATGTACCTATTCTCTCAAATACAATATGTCTCAAAATATTCTAGGGTTTTATTATGTGTACCTTTATGTAATAAATAATGAAATAAAGTGTCTTAAAGATATGGGTTATCATAGTTTATATCAAAGTAAAATCTAGTTATTTTTTGGGGATTAATATTAGAAAACCCCAGTGAAAGACTTAGGGATAATAATAAACATTGGAAAACATCCCTAAATTTTGTTAAAGTATAGAGTAAGTGGTTTATATGAAAATACATCCCTATCTGAATACTAATAGTGGATGTGGCTCTATCATAGTTGTACCTAAGGGTAATAAACCTAAAAAGGATGTATTGGGCTTGAATCGATCATCACATGGTGCATGGAAAAGAGTACTTGCTGTAAAATTGGTTTGATAGTCCTAGGGGATATACTTTGGTAAATTCACAATCACTTTACAAACCATTATGAAGGGAACAAAAATGCCCATAAAATTTAATGTTAGGAAATAGAATATGGATAAATTATATTGAAACCTATAAATTCATAGGTTAAGGAATAAACGTGATTTATAAGTTATCCCTTTTTTTCATAAGATACCATTTTTATATCTTTAATAGTTTGAAAATTCTCATCCCTATATCTAGTTTTGATAAATTAAATGATTAGAACCAGAATAAAATAGTAAAAGTTTATATTATCATCCATTCAGGAACTTTACATGTTATTTGTGACAAGTGCAAGGAGGAGGATGAATCTCCTCTGATATTATAATCTCAATTAGGGATATTATTTACCTATGAGCAAATATATATTTCTCAAGGTTTAGACAAAGTAAAAGACCACCCTTTAAGGCATGACCATTATGAGGGAATACACTGATGTGTTTCCCAAAGAATTACCTGGTCTTCCTCCTAGCCATGAGGTTGAGTTCTCAATCGAATTTATACCCAGATATTTTCCAATATCCAAGAATCTATATAGAATGAACACTCTTTAAATGAAGGAGTTGAAGAAAAAACTATAAGAGAATATGGATAAAGGGTTTATACACGTAAGTGCTTTACTGTAGGGTGAACTGGTCCTATTCCTCAAAAAGAAGGATGGGTCAATGCTCCTCTCCATTGATTATCGTGATCTCAACAAGATACCAATAAAGACAAGTATCCTATTCCATAGATTAATGAATTTTTAGACTAGCTACATAGATTATAGTACTTATTTAAGGTTGATATTCATTTGGGATAATATAAATTAAAGGATAAGAAGGAGGATATCCCCATGAATTCTTTTCATACAAGGACTAGGAACTATGAGTTCATAGTGATGCAATTTGGACTCACTAATGCTCCAAATATATTCATGTACTTAATAAATATAATCTTTAGGGAACAAATTTTTAAAAAATAGGTAGTATATATAGATGATATTTTCATATTATCCAAAATAAATGAGGAACATGAGGAGCATTTGAATGGTGTACTGAAGTATTTGTGAAATGAAAAGTTATTTTCAAATTATAATAAATGTGGGTTTTGGATGGATAAAGTAACATTCATGGGGAATGTTATCACCAACAAAGGGATATATATGGATCCTTAAAAAATAGAGGCAATTTAAGGATGGACTAGAAAAACATATGTGATGGAAATCCATGGTTTCTTTAGATTAAGTGGTTACTATTAATGATTTGTGAGATAATTCTCATGATTTTCAAGCCCACTAACTAAGCTAACTCAAAAGGGTGAAAAGTTTATGTGGAATGATGAATGTGATGAAATATTTAAAGAGTTTAAGAATAGGCTAACAACTTCACCTATGCTCACATTACCTACCACTAGATAGGGATTTATGATCTACAAAAATGAATCCAAATGGATTGGGTTGTTACTCATGTAATATAAAAAAGTGATAGTCTATGCCTCACACTAATTAAATATCCATGAGAAGAACTACTGAACTCATGATCTATAATTAGATGTAGTGTTTTTCATATTAAAAATTTAGTGACATTATATCTACAGATAAAAGTGTGACCTATATACAAATCATAGAAACCTCAAGTATATGTTCACACAAAGGGAGATTAATATGTGCTAATGAAACTAGTTAGATATGATCAATGATTATGATTGTTCAACCCATTACTATCCTGGGAAGGTGAACAAAGTGGTAGATTCTCTGATTAGAAAGGATCCCAAAACCCTATATATGACAAAAATTGAAAGGGATCTAATCTTATGGGACATGTAAAGGATGGATATGGGAATAATAAAAGTATATTCATCCTACCTTGATCAAATAAATTCTAAACCATCCATCCTTGAGAGGATAAAGGAGCCCCAAAACGAGTATAAGGTGCCACAAAAAATGTAGTGAATATTCTATAGTTAAAATTTTCTAAATATGGAGTTATAAGGTTTGGAAAACAGATATGTGTCCCTTAAAAACAAGATATGAAGAAGTAACTTCTAGATGATTTTCATAGCTCACCCTTCTCTATTCATCTAGGAAGCACTAAAATGTATATAGATTTAAATAAAAAAATTTGTTGGGACAACATGAAGTAGGAGATTTTATAGTTTTTATCTTGATGATTCTCATTCCATAAATTTAAGGAGGAATTATGGAATTCTAAGGGTATTATGAAACCATTTCCCATACCAGTGTGGAAATGAAAAAACATAAACATGGATTTTATCCTAATACTCCAAAAGTAACCTAAAGGAAATAACTGTAACACCCCAAGGTTTTATAAATAAATTTAATATTGAATTCATGAAACACTAAGTCTATATAAAACACCACTTTGTTATAACCTAGATAGTAAACATAAAATTTTCCACTTCTGTGATTTAAAATTTCGAAAAATTGACATACACGTTTGTGTTCTGTAAGATATTTATAGTCTGATAAGACAAAAATAATTTTTGGTGAATAATAATATGTATAGTAATATTACCCTTATAAATAGTAAATCATACTATTATTTTATTGTCTTAAAGTTATAAGATAATGAGATATTGATTAATTTTTCAAGTTGATATAAAATGAATTATAGTTTTAAAATTGTTATTTTTTGAATAAATTATAATTTTATTTAAAAATAAAATTAATAATATTTAGAAAATTATTTTAAAAAAATTAAGTTAATTTTTTAATTCTATACATTGAAAAATGGTTAGAGTGGATTTTTGGTATTTTTCTAAAATACTCTAATTTTTGATGAATAGGAAAATATGGCAATTTACCGTATATATACATTATCAGTTAAATTCAATATTCCTATAATCATGGGTGATGTAATAACAATTGGTTCAAACTCACATGAACATATTACTATTCTTGGTCACAATAATCAATACTATTGGTTGTATTTGAAAAAATAATAAAATAATGAGTAAAATAATGGGAAAACCCTCCTCTCCTCCACTATAACCCCCCTCACTCCCTCTTATCTTCACTCCTATAAAGCCTTGTTCCTTGTCTAAATTCTGATCAAATATACTTCCAAGCTCCTACCCCATATCCAAAATCCTTTGGTATCATAAAAAGGCCAAAACCTCTCCCCTAAAGAGGCTCTCAAGGAAGATTACTTCAAGAGATAAATTCCTCCTTTCATTTCTTTTATTTCAAGTTACTTTATTTTCTTTTTATTTTCTCACCTCCCTTCATCCCAATGTTTTTATGACTCCAATACCTTACATGTACTGGAATTATGTTATGATAAATGAATAATTCATCATCATCTCTCCTTTCCCCTTCTTTTATACTAGAAATGAAAACACCATCCAAGATGTGTTAATTTATCACATTCAAGGATGACGAGTTTTCAATTTCTATTACCATCTTAAATTATGGTCATGAAACCATTTTTATGATTTAATAAAACTATAATATATGTATTATAACTTATTTAATGTTCTATAATCCTTTTTACACATGATAATAATTTATAAATCAAAATGAGATCGTTGTGATCAAGAACTGCCAATTAACCTAAACAATTGTCATTAAAGTTTTTTATAATGAATCATATTCAATTATAATAACCAACTGAATTTTATAAAAATTTAATCTTTTGGTAGTTCATGAAGAACATACAACTCATATTCTGGAAAATCATTCTCATTCTACATGTTTATCCATACATGAGTATAAGTAAACTAATCATGAAAACCATGGAAGAAAACACTCTCAAACAATGAAATTGAATCTCATAACCCATAAAAAGACCATGAATAAACCTAAATAAGGTTATAATAAATAAATTAAATGTATATGAGGTAATGTAATCATTAATTTATGAGCCTAAATTTTTTTATTCAGGTTATTAAGATCAAGTGAGAAACACCTTCAGACTTAAGGTAAGGGTTTTCTACCCAAACCTCTATTTTCATTCAGGTTACTATTATTCTATACTTACCTCAATTAAATTATTATTTATTCATATTTACTCCTCATAAATTTTGTGAGAATTTTCTATATATGTGTACAAACTAGAATCCCATTTTTATTTATGGCGATTTATATGTTTTAAAAGGATGTTTCAAAAATCTTTCCTGAAATACAAACCCAATTCAAGGGAATTTCATAAATTCTTACCTATACTCAAGGGAAATATATAATATTTTTTTAGGAACCATTATATTTATGAAAATAATAATTTTATTATTAAAATAATATCCTACTTCTCGTATGGTTTTATGCAAATATTTTTTCCAAAATAACTCTTCTTTTCAAAGTAAAAAAGTATTTGTCTCAAGAATTACTCGATGGTTTTATAAGAGTATATTCAACTATTTAAACACTCTTATTGATCCTTATGTATTATTGGGATTAATATTTTATTATATCATATACCATATTTAATTTAATGGTTTATTATTAGTTTTACTATGGTTGTGATATCTTAAAACCATTCACCAATTTACTCCGAATGGTTAGTGTTTATGCTTAATGCTTGGGGAAAGTTATTTACATTTCATATATTAGTTTCAATATGAATGTATATGTTTTTTATGTTTATCCTTGTACATATTAGGAATTAATTTCACTTAGTAAGTGTCATGTGGGGCCCACTATATCCCCTCGGTGCATCAGTAGGTCTCACGAGACAAACTATGGTTTTGGCACAAGGCCTTGACAAAATGGATATTTATGGTCTTGGAACGAGGCCTTGATGGTATGGTTATGATGTACCACATTATGAATTCCCTCATTTTGAAAATATTATTGATAGTTCATGTGGTTATTCAACTATTAGAATACCCATGATTATTTTTTATTATGGCATTATTTATTCAGCTCTTATTCCTGCCATAATATGTTCAAGTTTATTTTTAAAGGCATGCATTTTTAGTTATTCCCCATGCCTAATGTTTATGTTTATGATATCTTCTTCTGTATTTATTACCCTTACCAAGTGTTTGAGATCACCCCTTTCTTATGTTTCATTTTCTTAGGACATGGATAAGTTTATTATTAATAACTGGAAGGGATAAACTAATAGTTGTGGATGTTCCCCATAAAACTTATATGTTGTATTTATTTTAAAGTTGTAATGTTGAACTTACATATGTATATTGTTTGAAAAGATACTAAACTACTCAGTCCTTAAGGATGCATATTCCTTGTTTATATTATAATGTAATAAAATAAGGCACCAGCTCCGAGAAACTGGGCTCGGTTCCTTACATTTGGTATCAAATGAAGTTTAGTAGAAAACTTGGAAACTAGATTTAGAAAACATAGATTAGGTAATAAAACCCTAAGATATTCTTTTAGGATAAACATACAAGAATATCTTGGAATCTTGTTAAGGAATGTATTATGTGGATCTTTCTACAAAATACATCCCTATCTAGATACTACAGGTGGAAGTGGTTCTGGAACAGATGTACCTAGGAGTGAAAAATCCTAAAAAGAGTTTCGGGCTTGACCCAGGGTATCATGGTAGACGAAAATGGGCCTTACTGCACACCTGGTTTGACACTTTCAGGGGATATTCTTAGGATAATTCACATTTTATTTACAAGCAATTATAAATTATTTAAATGTAAATTTTTCCTCAAAGAAACCATGCTTGTGATTATGGTATTAGCCATTCATATGATTTCAATTTATGATAAGTATTTTTATAATTTGAGATTATAAATTATGATTCATAACTTAATCTAGTGTATGCCATTATCTAGAAATGGCACATAGTGAAAGAAATGGAAACCTCATGAACATGCTTATCCCATGTAGGGATTTCCCTCTGAGGCAAGATAATGATGTTGGCTCTGGAGATACGACTGGTGCTAAACAACTTATAACTATACCGGGACAACTGACTCAAGTTATGAACAATAACCTTACCCGTATAGAGCATCCTGATCCATAACATTGAGGAGATATGTTGGATTGCTTTATATGAAAATATCCTCTATCATTAAATATAACTACAAACCCATTTGTAACTGAGCAGTAGACAAGTTCATTAGAGAAGATATTTATCACTTTGGGATGTAAAAAAAGAGAGAATATTGTCATGACAGTTTATCATCTATTGGGAGATGCAGATTAGTGTTGGTCATTAATCCAAAACATAAAGGATGAGGAAGAAATAGAAGATATATAATGGAGGGAATTTAAGGAAATCTTCCTAGAAAAATATTTTCCCCATGAACAATGAGCAGATATGGAAAGAAAATTCTTGAATCTGAGGAAGAAGGAGGATGAAAATGTTTCCAAGTATGAATCCAAATTTACAAGGCTATAAAGACATGCTATAAAATACATACATAATCCAAGGAGAAATATTGATAGATTCTTTGATGGTTTAAAACCATTCCTCTGAAGGTCTATAGTCTCCCAAAGTTTCTCATCATATGAATATATAGTCTCAAGAGCTATCAAGATGGAAAAAGATTTTTCTAAGTATTATTAATTTAAAGGAATAAAAGAGAATAAGAGGGATTCAAAAAACTCTAGAAAAGGAAATAAGGAAATGGGGAAGAAGGGAAGATTTGACCTTCCACCCTGTAGTAATTGTTGGAAGAAACACCCTGACACTTGCCTGTAGGGAATGAGAGTCTGTTACAAGTGTAGAGAAAAATTCCACCTATCTTGAGATTTTAAGGGGAAGAAAGAAGCTACCAATGTTCAATGCTACAATTGCATGGAGATGAGACATTATGCACATTAATGTCCTAAGCATTAGGGAAACATTCCCCAAAGAAGGCAAAGGGATAAAGTCCAAGCTTATGCAGTCAAAACTACGGAGGTTGAAGTTCCTAAAAATGTGGTGGAAGGTACTTTAATCGTTTCCTAAAACTTATCCAACGATTTATTTGATTTTGGATGATCACATTATTTTATATCTTCACAATTTTCCAAGAAAATTATACATGTTCAATTTTATTTATTAAAGGAGTTGTCAGTAAAAACTCATAGGGGATGTATCATTGCAATAAAGATGTGTCGACCCGTCCCCCTCATGACACATAAACACGATTTAGATGCTAACATTATAATCATAACCATGGTTTACTTTGATATAATCCTTGGTATGATTTGGATTTCATGTTATGATGTGAAGATCTATTTCAAGAATAGGGAAGTTATGATTTTTGAGAACAACGTTGAATCCCTTATCTTTAGAGCAGAAACCTTGCTAGCTGATTCCTATCTAGATCCACCCCTAGTAGCTCTACTAAATTCAATTATTGGGGAGTAAAGGAACACAATATCTATGGGTGATTAAAGTAATGTTCAAATAGAGGACGCAACTATTGTGCAAGAATATGTTGATGCGTTTCCAGAGGATTTACCTAGTCATCCTCCAGAGTAGGAAATTGAGTTCTCTATTGATTTAATTACTAGTTCAAGGCCTATATCAAAGACTCCTTATAGAATGAACACTGTGGAATTAGTATAACTAAATAAATAACTAGAGGAATTTAGTGATAAAGGATTTATTCTCCCAATTATTTCCCCACAGGGAGCCCCTATTCTTTTCGTCAAGAAGAAATATAGATCTATGAGGTTATGCATTAACTACAAGGAGATCAATGCTATAACAATAAAGAACAAGTATCCCCTACCTCGCATTGATGATTTATTTGATAAACTTCATAGAGCCCAATATTTTTCAAATATTGATCTTCAATTTGGATATCATCAGTTTCTAGTAAGGAAGGAAGAAATTCCAAAGATAGCGCTTTGAACCAGGTATGGGCATTAAGAGTTTACAGTAATGCCTTTGGACTAACTAATGCACCTATTTTTTCATGGATCTAATGAATAGAATTTTCAAGGAATATCTTAATGACTTTGTGGTGGTATTTATTTATGATATCTTGGTATACTCCAAAATCTATGAAGATTATGAAAATAACTTGCGCACTATTTTGAATAATCTTAGAAGAAATTAATTATATGGGAAGTTTAGAAAGTGTGAGTTTTGGATTTAATTAGTTTACTTTCTTGGCCAAATTGTCTCTAAGGATGGAGTATCTATTGATCCTACAAAGACAATGGCTATGCAAGAATGACTTACTCTAATGAACATAACCAAGGAACACAATTTTATTTGTTTAGAAGGTTATTATTAGTGCTTCATTCAGAACTTCACCTGTTTAGACATCCCAATGAACAAGATTACACATAAAGGGGTTAAGTTTGTATGGACAAAAGAATGTGAGGACTATTTCGAAGAATTGAAGAGGAGATTAGTGAATGCTCTAATCCTAACTCTACAATTAGAGAATGATTGGTTTGTGATCTATAGTGATGCATCAAAAAAGGGCTTGGTTAAGACATTATGCAAAATGATAGAGTTATTACCTATGCATAAAGAAAACTAAAATTTCATGAACAAAACTATCTTACTTATTATCTTGATTTAGCAACTGTAATATTTTATCTGAAGATATAGAAATATTATCTCTATAATGAAAGATGTGAGATATATACGGATCACAAGAGTTTGAAATATATCTTCTCACAGAAAGAACTCAACATGAGGCAAAGGAAATGGCTTAAACTAGTCAAAGATTATTATTGTTCCATACACTACCACCCAGGAAAGGAAAACAAGGTAGATAATGCATTGAGTAGGAAGGATCATAAAGTTATCAACAAAATGAGGATTGACAAGGATACTTTTTACATAGATCTATTGAGGATGCATACAGTAATTATTAAAGAAGGTGAAACATAACTACTTTTTCAAATGGTTTCCCAACCATTTTTATTGGAAATAATTAAAGTTTCACTGTCTGATGACTAGAATATTCAAAAGAAAATTAATGCTGTGAAAGATGGGAAGATGGATGGATTCATGTGTGAAGATGGAATTATGAAATTTGGGAAGAGGCTATGTGTTCCCTCTATACCTGATATGAAAAAGGAGTTATTGGATAATTCTCATAGCTCTAATTTCTCTATACATCATAGAACCACTAAAATTTATAAATATTTGAAGGAACATTTTTGGTGGGACAAAATGAAGAGGGAAATGACTGATTGTGTATCAAGATGTTTAGTATTTCAATAAGTAAAGGCCGAACGACAACATACTAGAGGATTCATGAAAACTCTACCTATTACTACATGGAAATGGGATGAAATCACCATATATGTTTTCACCATATTACCCAAAACTCCAAGAAAAAATGATGCAATATGGGTAATTGTGGATCAACTTAAAAAATATGCACATTTCCTCACTATAAGGGAGGATTTTCCACTAGAGAGGCTTTCATGAATCTATATCAATGAAGTTTTACGACTCTATGGAGAACTTATTTCAATAGTTTCTGATCTCGATCCTTGATTTACATCGAAATTCTGGAAAAGTCTTTAGAAATCTTTGGATGCTGAGCTTTGTTTGAGTACTGCTTATCATCCTCAAACTGATGGGAAATCAGAAGGGACGATATAAACCTTAAAGGAAATATTGAGATCATGTTCAATTGACTTTCAAGGTATATGGTATCAATATTTACCTTTAGTGAAATTTTAATACAATAATAGTTTCCATTAAAGTATTCAAATGACACCATATAAAGCATTGTACGGAAAGAGATGTCGTACACCAACTTATTGGATGAAGTTGGAGAAAGGAAGCTTGTGGGCCCAGAGATTGTGGATGAAACAAAAATGAAGGTAAATACTATTTAAGGCCATATCAAAGTATCTCAAAGAAGAAAAAAAATATTGATAATCAAAGGAAGGATTTGGAGTTTCAAGTGGGAGATCATGTTTTCTTAAAAGCATCTCCATGGAAGGGTATTATAAGATTTGTGAAGGAAGGGAAACTGAGCCCTAGGTACATTGGAAATTTTGAAATCCTAGAGATAATTGGAGCTATGGATTATCGTTTAGCTATTCCATCTAGCCCATCTAAAGCACACAATGTGTTCCATGTCTCATTGGTGAGAAAGTACATGCTAGACCCAATGCATGTCCTCACTTCAAAAGGTATAGAATTGGAACCTGACCTATCTTACTGTGAAGAGACTATCTAGATTCTAGACACTAAAGAACAAGTGTTGAGGAATCATAATACTCGACTAGTAAAGATATTTTGGAAAAATCATAAAATTGAAGAGGCAACATGGGAGCCTGAGGATCTTATGATGAAGAACTACCCAAATCTTTTTGTGAGGTAACATTATAGTAATTTTGAGGATGAAATTTTTGTAATAAGGGGATAATGTAACACACCAAGGTTTTATAAATAAATTTAATATTTAATTAATGAAACACTAAGTCTATAAAAAACACCACTTTGTTATAACCTAGTGTAGACGCCGGAAAAGTCCGTTGTTCCCAAACGAAGCTCCGGATGCGGAAAGAGAAGTGATATTTGGAGTCAGAGGCACGTTCCGGAGGGCCCAGAGGGCTTGCGCGAAATTTCAGAGTCCCGCGTGCAAAGCTGAGTCTCGGCGCGCAATCCTCCCGGGATGCGCGCAATGCGCTGGGCCGGCGCGCTATTTTGCGCGCCCGTGGCCTGCGCGGCTCCCTTGCGCGCCGGGTCCTGATTCCGCGCCCGCGAAGGGAATTCCGCGCCCGAGACCGGATTCCGCGCCCGGGGTTGCCTATAAATATAAGGCGACCCCGACGTTTTGAAGGTTTCCAGAATCCGAAGCGTCGCTCGTTCGCGCAATCCAACCCCTTCCGCGCGCAATGCCGATCTTCAGGTAACCTCCTTTCTTTCGCGCGATAGAGCCTTGGGGTTCGACTTCGCGCGCAATCCCCTTGGCTCCTTTCCTTTGAATAATCCTTAACCCGAAGGCCTTTGCGCGCAAAAGAAGCCTCTTGCGCGCAATTGCCCCCGGGTGCGCGCAATCCAGCCCGATTGCGTGCACCCCCCTCTTCAAAGTGGCCGTTCGTTAGAGAATGAGCCGTTGCCCCCGCGAGCTGTCTGATGCCCGGTGCGCGCAATCTCAATCATTTGCGCGCAAAGCGCTGGCCCAATTGCGCGCCAGCCCGCACAATTGCGCGCCGGCCCGCGGTATTGCGCGCAAAGCTCCTCTTTTGCGCGCAACCCGCCGGGGTCGCCCCCTTTGACCCCCTGAGGGTACCCGCCTGCGTGGCGCCCGATGATCTTCGTCCTGGGTGCCCGCACCGTGCGTTGTCTTTCCGTGCGGCCCTCCAGGCTTGCGCGAAGTGACACGGACCCATCGGCGGCAACCAACGTCCAGCATGACGTTAAACTGCACATTTGTCCAGCATGACGTTAAACTGCACATTCGTCCCGCATGACGCTAAACTGCATCCGTCCAACATGACGTTAAACTGTACTACGTCCAAGCTGCACGACGCTAAACTGCCTAACCCCTATCGTCCGTGCTGCAAGACGTTAAACTGCCAAGCACCTTCGTCCTCAGCACACGACGTTAAACTGTACTTCGTCCGGCAAGACGTTAAACCGTCCGCTTCATCCTCAGCACACGACGTTAAACTGTACTTCGTCCGGCAAGACGTTAAACCGTCCGCTTCGTCCTCAGCACACGACGTTAAACTGTACTTCGTCCGGCAAGACGTTAAACCGTCCGCTTCGTCCTCAGCACACGACGTTAAACTGTACTTCGTCCGGCAAGACGTTAAACCGTCCGCTTCATCCTCAACACACGACATTAAACTGTACTTCGTCCGGAAAGACGTTAAACCGTCCGCATCACCCGATCCCGTGCCTCGCACGCAGGCCCCCCCCCCGGTTTGGATGTGGCCCCCACCCGCTCGTCTCTGCAGGGATGTCGGGATTGCCCCTCTTTAGGGACGATTTAATGGGAGAGGCTTTTCCCCACGGGGGGTAGGGTATTACAAACCCCTAGTTTCTTGTGGGGGGATGCGCATGTGTATCTCCATTGCGCTCCCCCACTGCCGAAGCCAGTAGAGGGTGTGACTGGGATCGAGGTGTCTCCTACTTTCGGTCCAAGTCCCTTCCAACTGAGTTTTGCCGCATCCGGGCTGCCTCAAGTGCGTAAGTCCTGACAGAATGAACTACGTGGACTTTGATCCCTGTCTTCTGAACAGGGTACGTAGGAAACCTCCCTGAGGTTCAAGCCCACCACCTGGTCGTCCCGGTCGTATTCACGTCGGTTCGTCCATTAGTGGACCCCTCCAGGGTTCACACTTGCGTCGATTCACCTATGAATCCGCCCCTGTGGGAGACTGCACGTGTGTATCTCCACTGTGCCTCCCCACTGTCCCTTTTTACATCTCTCCTTTTATCGTCCAGCATGACGTGAAACTGTGATCCACCTGGCCGTTCCATCCCCCTCTGTGCGAGGTGGTTCAGTTCAATCCTCCGCCCGGCGGCCTCGACCCCTTCGTGAGTCGGCTTGCCGACGTCCAGCATGACGTTAAACTGTATACCCGAACTACGTTGACTTTGATCCGTGCTAACGCGCGGTACGTAGGAAGCCTCTACGGGGTCCAAGCTCTTCACTCCATCATCCATCCTGATCCTTACCCGGGCCGCCACATCCCGGTGGGGTCATGCCACTTCTCTCCACTCCACATCACTTGGGAAGCCGCCCATGCGCTGGCCCCAGCGTCGGAGGTTCCCCGCAAGGGGTTCTGTCATCTGATCCAGTTTTCGTGTTGATCGGTCCGATGCCGTCCTCGCTGGACGTTAAACTCGCGGCATACCCCGTGTTAAACATGGGAAGCCGAGGAAAACCTCAGGTGACACAGTTCCCCGCACCCAGTGCGGGATGCCTCAGGTCATCATGCCTTCGAGAAGCCCTATTAGGGACGGAAGACAGACGTGCAGAGCCGCAGTGTTACGACACGCCCCCAGCACCCAGAGCCACCCGGTCTCCTCACTGCAGGTTGCTGCCCCGACCAGACTCCTTGGAGCGTCCGGGCGGAAGCAGCGTAATTAACCGGTGTCCATGAAGATATGGCGCCGGGAACGAGATTCACGAACATTCTTAAATCTATGAGGGAGACCCGGATTAGGCGACGAGTTCCGAGGAGACGTCCAAGGAAGGAGGAGCCGACATCCCATCATCCCGGTTTCGATCAAGGAGCAGACGCCCCTGAATAAGGGATGGATGCCGCCCGCCTTTGGAAAGCGGGACTGCGGGACCACAAGCCGCGCGCCCATCCCCTCGGGTTGACGGGTGCACGCGCGAACGCGTCCTGGCGGAACAACGTAACCCGACACACATCCACACCGAAACAGAAAAATGGTGAACCCGACGTGAATCTCTTCTCCTCGATACGAGGACCGATGGCTTTCAGAGGTGTTGGAAGACCGTCATGTTGCCCGGCCAAGCATTCAGTCTTACCCGCCAGGGGCTGGGGAAGGGACATCGGGCACTCCGTCTCGCAACGTCGAGGGCCTGGGTTCCCCCCACGGAAGGCGTCGTGGCGCTAATGGTTGGTTGTCGATTCCTTTTTCCTGTCAGTGTTAATGGGTCCTTCTCCCTGCTTTCAGAAATCAGGTCGCCCGATCCAGTGCCCGATCGCCACCCGCCCACTGGCGCAGGGGTAGGGGAAACACCGACGCGTCTACTCCGCGCGGTCCCGCCCGTTCCACAGCCGTCCCAGCAGCCGTAATTGCGGGACAACCACGCCCTCTCTCCCCCTCGGAGGTCATCCAGAGAAGGGTGATCAACACCCTGGTGCAGAGATATGAGGAAGAGGGAGTCATCCCCACTAGGGACATGGCTCGCCTAGACCTTGAGGAGGCTGCACCTCGCCACCACCGCCACCCCCGAGGGCCGCGCAGGGAGGCACCGCTGCCTACCTCAACGTCCAACCGCTTCGGGAGCTTATCCCCGGGGCGCTCTGACAGTTCCCTTCCCTATGCGGATGAGGTGGAAGATGTCCGGGATCACCCTATCCGGGATTCGCTCCAGGGATCTACGGTAAGGGCTCCCGCCAGGCAACGGCGACACCGCCGCCAGGCCTCTCAAGTCGAAGAGCAGGCTCTCCACCTGCCCGCGCCGCTCATCCCGACTCGTTTGTCCCGACGCCAACGTCGGGCACGAGCGGAGAAGGATGCCCACCTTGGGGCCCTAGCAACAGCGGCCGCATTGGCCCAAGCCACTGTTGGCTTCAGTCGCCAGGCCCCTGCGCATCCTGAGCAGAGGAACTTCTATGCCTGACCTGGATCGAGGCCCCGACCGCCCCAAAGGCAGGTTGGGTCGACTCTCCCGGTTGCTGGTACAGGCAGTAGCCACCGCGGACCACCTCGCGGTAGCGCTATTCACCAGCAGGGTCTACTCCGTGTGGCCGATCTAGGAGGCATGGGTCATCCCACCTTCCGATCCCGGCCCAGAGGCCTGCCCATAATCATCTCTCCCCGCATCCCCTTTGATATCTGTCCCGGTGCCCCTCGCACCTTGGTTTCTAGTCCTCGTGGCCCCAGCACCAGTACGGCCGGAGGACGCCAGGACAGAGATCAGCCCTGCCCCGAAGAACCACCCAGGGGCAGGAAGGCAAGGCGTCGACGCCGAGGGAAGAATGTTACGGAATTCCAGACAGAGATCCGACCGGTTCGCTTCTCTGATTCAGAGGCGGAGTACGATTCGGCGACAGAGCCCTTTCCCCAATCCCGCCAGTCAAGGGCAGGGGTAGGAATGCGGCACGTCAGCCTCGTGCTCCCCGAGAGCGAGATCGATGTGATCCCCGCTTCTCTCCGAAGGTATATCCGGAGTAACGAGGGCCTGGTAGACCCCCAAGGATCAAGCTTGCGGTTGGTACCGGCCCCTCCGGAAGTGCCTTCCGTCTCGGTCGGAGAAGCCGGAGACTTTTTCTGGGGACCGACGATCGAACCACGATCTGGTGCACCCTCGGCGAGCACCGATGCTACGGCAGGATTTTCGCTCGCCGGCCTGTCCTATCGTGATGTGGTAGCCAGGGCACCGCCACCCTCAGAGGGCGGCCTGGGATATGGAGGCCAATCGGCCTGTTCGCCGTATTCACCGCCGGCCAGCCCGTCGGCCCGGCGGCCCGCCTTGGCACCACTGCCGGCTCCCCGTCCGTTCCCAGTCATTGAAGAGGACCAAGGAGACCTGGGTCCCGAGTTTGAGTCGTGGAGCTTCTGGACCGTCCTTGCAGAGGGCCACTTCCCTGAGAAGTTTTGGCCAGTCGCGGGACCGGGCTTTGATGCACCCGAATCGCTCACCCTGGATGAGTTCAAATGCTTCCGCCAAACTCTCCGGGAGACTCGCTCCTGTCTTCACCGCCTACAAATGCCATACCCTGGGAGTCAAGCGCACCTGGAGGATATTGGTGAGCAGTGCCGTCAAATTGACCTGGCCATGCTCCCCGCGGTTCGGCACCCCGGGTCATTTGAGCACCACGAGGCCCTCCAACAACGATGCGTTGAGTGTTTTCAAGTACTCCGCAAAGTTATCGAGGAAGCCACTCCCCACGTGTATATCCGTGGATGGGGGCAGTACGCTGCCCTACGCTTCAGTGTGATTCGCCGACAGCCCGATTCACTGGGTGGCCCTGAGGGTATATCCCCAGGGACGTAAACAGTCAATATGGCTGACCTGTCGGGAGAGGGGAACGACTTGGAACTTCTCGACGGGGGCTTCCCCCCGAAGACAAGCCGTCGTTAGATCCATCGGTGAGAGTTACTCGTCATCAGAGGAACCTCCTGGGGCTCCCCGCACCCACTGAAGCACTGACGTTGAGCCGAAACGTCAGCAAAGGTAAAGAGCACAGCGAGGCTATAAAGCCCGCCGACCCATCTGCCTCCGTGCAGAGGGCAGAGGAGGATACCGAGAAGGCTACGCTACGTCAGCAGCTCGCCGAATAGAAGAAGCTGGTTGACCAGCTCCTCGCCGAGCGCGCTGCAGAACGACGGCCTGACTACGGTGATCCTAGGCCAGGACAGCAGGGACCGGAACAACCGCTCCTCGACGAGACTCTCCCAGGCAACCGTGATTACGCCGTGTTCGCCGACAGGAGAGAGGCCATTGCCTATGGCAAGAGGGCGCAGTATGTTTCGCCACACCCTCCCGAGCGGCGTGACTACCTGAGAGACCCCGCTCGGATTCCTCCCGCTGCCCCAAGGGCCGCTCCGCCCGCCATCCCACGAGCTGCCGAGTTCGACGACCCGGTCGACGACCCGATTGAAGGGCCATGCAATGCGCTCGTGGTTAGAGATCCTCGCCAGGACTGGAACCCATGTCCGGACGATCCGATGGCGGCACTCATTGCCCGCTTGGAAGCCTTGGAGACTCGGCAGGTGGCGATCCCACCGGACGGCAAGCCATACCCAGCATGGGTGGATGACATGCCGGCGCCTCCGGGGTTCGTGAATCCCACCTTTGCCCCCTTCAACGGGACTGGAGATCCGCCACAGCATTTGGCCCATTTCAACTCAAGGTGCGGGCCTATGTTGGGGACTCCGGCGTAGCAAGAGGCCGCTAAGCTTCGCTGCTTTGTCCAGACACTGGAAGGGCCAGCATTTGTCTGGTACAGCCAGCTCCCCGTCGGGTCGGTAACCAGCTGGGAGGACCTCCGTAGACAGTTCCTTTACCAGTTCAGTTCCACGACCCGGAAGACAAGTATCACAGACCTCTTCAAGTGAAAGCAGAGGCCTGATGAGCGAGTCGCGGACTTCGTCGCCCGATGGAAGGGTCTCACGTATTCCCTTGACATGCCATTGACTCAGGAGCAGTTGCTGACAATGTGCGTCGGGAACGTCAAGACCGAGCTGGTCCCTTCCCTGATCACTCAAAATTACCCCGGAGGGTTCAGGGACTTCTCAGACAAAGCTCAACGTCTTGAGGAAGCCCTGCAACAGGCCAGCCAGGCACACCCGCTGCCTCCTATGATTCCTGCAAGGAGAGTCAGCAGGGCTGAGCCCGCTGCTGTCGCCCAGATAGAGGCCCCCAGGCCATTGGAGCTGCTGCCGGCGAGGCCAGCTCCACAGCCTCACAGGAATCCGCCTCCACGGGCTCAGTTCCCGGCCCAGCAGCGGCAGCCTCAGAACCGGCCGGCCCCTCCGCGTAATGTACCGCCACAACCCAGGCGAGATAATCAGGGTCCACCTCCTCGGCCGGCCCCTCCAGCCCCTCGTCAAGACCACGCTCCCAGGGGCCCGCGACACCTGACTTACTCATTCCACGAGGATCAGGTCCCCGGTTATTTCCGGAGCGCCCTGGAGCAGAGGATTGTGCGACTGCCTGAGTGTTGGAGGCCAGAGGAGGCACATCTCACGGATAACCCCCGCTACTTCCCTTACCATTGGGCCCTGGGGCACACCATCCAACGGTGCTATGTGTTCAAGGATTGGATCCAAGACCAGATTAACAACAATGTAATCAGGTTGGGCCCAGCTCCAGCACAAGTGGCGGGCGTGTTCGTGGGATCAGATGACGATAGTGGCAACGAGGACGAATGGCAGCTGGTCTCCGACCGCGGATCCCAGAAGTATAAAAACTGGATGGCCCGCAAGACGATCATTCGCGCCCATGGAATCATCCGTGCGCGCTTGACTCAGCCTGAGCCCCCAGAATCTGCGGGTGCTGCTTCGACATCGTCGTCCCAGCCTGCCTCTTCCAAGAGGAGAAAACGGCGGCAGCGCAAGAGGGAAGAGTGCGCCCCGCCGGTTCCGCCACTATCCCACACTCTCGGCGATTTCATGCCCCCGGAGATGGGGGTCCCTCCTCGGATCCGCCCGGTGATGGATGATTCGTCCGATGACGGTGTTGGGTACGCTTCGGTTAACACCGTCGAGCTGGTAAATCCCTTTTCGGTTCCCGACGTTGAAGAACACCAGGTGGACCTCCCTAGTGTCCCCGGTCGTCGCCACCGTCGGAAGAACCGCAGCAGCAGGAGTCGCCGGGGCACAGCCGTTGGTACCTCCAGCCAGGCCGTGCACGCCACTGAGACTAGGCAGCAGGCTCAAAACCGAGCACAACATGCGCCGCCCCCCCATTCGGGGATGACGGATTCGCCTCCGCCGCTGTTTGTGGTGTGGGACCAGGCAGAACCGCCTCAGCCGTGTCGCGACCAGCTCCGCCCTGCCACGAGTCCATCCCGGCCTCCTGACCCCAGTACGGTGACCATTTCCCGGACTACAGCTAGTGAACAGCGAGATGCGCCAAGTACCAGTCGGCCGCCGATCCAACCGGCAAGGCCCGTCATGCTTCCAACCGCAGAGCAACCTCCTGCAACCAGGGGCTCACGCTTGGCCAAAAAGTATGATGTCCTGAAGCACTTGGCTGACATCCCAGCAAGGCTCTCCATCCTTGAGGCTCTGCGCATGTCATCTGAGATGCGCGAGGCACTTGCTGAAGCCCTGAAAAGCCCCCTCCAGTTTGAGACAGAGGTTGCGGCTGCAGAGGCCTTTCACGCCGAAACGATCGAGGACGCCGAATGTCAGGCAGTTATCTCGTTCTCTGGTAAGGATGAAGACCCTCCTATACAGGGACACATTCGTCCACTGTATGTCACTGGCCAGTTCAATGGCCTTGAAGTCCGGCGCTGTCTTGTCGACACGGGGTCCGGGATTAACTTGATTCCAACTCGGACGCTCCGGAGATTGGGGTTGTCTGAGGATGACTTGATTCCCTCCGACCTCAGGATCTAGGGGTACGACCGCACCGAGCAAACCCCGGTCGGCAAGATACGTTTGAAGACCCAGTTCGGTGACTTGGTTGCCAACACCGAATTCATGGTAGTCTCTCAGGACACTGCGTATAACGCATTGATGGGCAGGCCATGGCTCCACCTTCACGCGGCGGTTCCCTCGTCATACCACCAATGCCTCAAATACTCCCTTAATGGTCGAGTAGGCGTGCTTCAAGGAGATGCCTCTCCTTTTGCCTCGTGTGAAGCCCGCTATCTGGACGCGGACTATTACAAGAGCAAGGATAAGCAGATCCTGGCAGGTGAGGTTGAGCCTGTCGCTGTTGCAAGTGATCCCTGGGCAAGTCTGGATGACGCTTACGTCCTCCCGATTCACCGATTGGACGTCGCCATGGTCTCGACGGCCCGCGAGTCTCCTGATGAGATGACCGCGACCGCCCGCGCCAGCACCAGTGGCCCAGCAGGATCTGGTAGCCCCAATGCAATTTCCAACGCAGTCTCTCCCGTGGACGATCCCTCCCCGAGTGGAGAGGACGTGGAAGATGCACCCCCATCCTTTGAGGAGGGCGTCCCCGCCACGGTCGATGAGTTAATACAGGTGAACCTTGGAACCGAGGCCGATCCAAGACCCACATTGGTCAGTGCCGCCATGCCCTCTGAGGAGCGGCAGCAGTACGTAGACTTTCTCAGGCAGCACCGTGATGTGTTCGCTTGGGGCTATGACGAGATGCCGGGGCTAGATCCTCAGGTAGCCGTCCACCGCCTTGGTCTCCCGGCGAACCATCGCGGGTTCAAGCAGCCTCCCAGGAAGATGCACCCATCCCACGGTGCCATGGTTGAGGCCGAGGTTGACAAGCTTATCAAAGCCAACTTCGTGAGGGAAGTTCAGTACCCCAAATGGCTGGCCAACATTGTGCCGGTCTGGAAGAAGAACGGGCAGATCAGAGTCTGCATCGACTTCCGCGATCTCAACCGCCACTGTCCGAAGGATGATTTTCCCCTTCCAGTGACAGAGCTGTTGATTGACGCCACAACAGGGTTCCAAGCCCTCTCCTTCATGGATGGATACTCCGGATATAACCAAATTCGGATGGCCCCTGAGGATGAGGAGTTCACTGCCTTCAGGGCCCCCCAAGGTACCTTTTGCTACCGGGTCATGCCTTTCGGCCTGAAGAATGCAGGTGCCACCTATCAACGGGCGATGCACTGCATATTCAAGCCAATCCTCGGCACACTGGTGGAATGCTACGTCGACGACTTGGTGGTCAAATCGCGCCAGCGTCAGGACCATCTCAAAGATCTTGAGAAAGTGTTCGGCTTCCTCCGGTCTCGCTGCCTGAAGATGAACCCGTTGAAGTGTGCCTTTGGGGTCACCTCCGGAAAGTTCCTTGGATTTGTGGTAAGATACCGGGGTATTGAGATCGACCCAGAGAAAATCAGGGTGATTAGCCAGATGCCTCCCCCAGGTAACATCCGGGAACTGCAAGGGTTCCAAGGCCACTTAGCCTATATACGCCGATTCATCGCGAATCTGGCCGGCAAGTGTAAGCCCTTTTCCCGGCTCATGAAGAAAGGTGCCACCTATGTATGGGATAAAGAGTGTCATACCGCTTTCGAGGAAATCAAGCAGTACCTGCTTCAACCTCCGGTTCTGATGCCGCCTGTATCCGGGAAACCGCTGGTCCTCTATGTGACCGCCCTGGAACGATCCCTGGGTGCCCTTCTCGCCCAGAAGAACAACGAGGGAACGGAGAATAGCCTCTATTACCTCAGTCGCATGCTCCTCGATGCGGAAGTTAGGTATTCCCCCATCGAGAAGAGCTGTCTGGCGCTCGTATTTTCCGTACAGAAACTACGGCACTACTTGCAGCACCATGAGGTACAGTTGGTTTCTCGGGTAGACCCGTTAAAATATATCCTGAGCCGACCTATGTTGACTGGCCGTCTAGCGCGGTGGGCTGTGATTATCCAACAGTTCGACATCAGGTATGTGTCTCAGAAGGCCATCAAAGGGCAAGCATTGGCAGACTTTCTGGCAGCTCACCCGACCTCCGCGGATCAGCCGCTGGATCTAGGCTTTCCTGATGAGACCATTCTCTCGGTCGATCATGCCGATCCATGCTGGCAGATGCACTTCGACGGTGCCTCCCGGAGCCCCACCGGTAGAAGACTCGATAATCCTAAGCTCAACAGAGTGGGCTTGGGCATCGTCTTCATTACCCCGGAGCGAGCCGTGCTGCCATACTCTTTCCTGTTGTCAGAGGGCTGTACCAACAATGAGGCGGAATACCACGCCCTCATCACTGGCCTCGAGTTAGCTCTTGAGATCGATGTGCCCCATCTGTGCGTGAAAGGGGACTCCGAGCTGGTCGTTAAGCAGATCAACGACGACTATGTTGTCAGGAAGCCGGAACTTGTGCCATTGTTGGAGTGCACCCTCCATCTGATGGCTCGATTCCCTTCTCGGCCAGAAATTGTCCATATTCCCCGGTCGCAGAACGATCGAGCAGATGCTTTGGCCAGCCTTGCTGCGTCACTTGCAGAGCCTGAACAGGACAACCTGATCGTCCGCGTGACGCGGCGCAGGATCATCGCTCCCGTTATCCCGGAAGAAGATCGCGGCCCGTTGGTAAGTAGTCTCACCACGGTTGCCCCTATGCTCGGAGCCCCGAGTACCCCGGATATGACAGTCGGATCAGCCCATGATTGGAGGACGCCTTTGGTTGAGTACCTCCAACATGGCATTCTTCCATCGGATCGGGCCGAGCGCGAGCGAGTTCGACGCCGCGCATCGCAGTTTGTCCTCCAGAGCAGTCCCGGCCTGGAGCAGATCCTCTACAAACGCGGGTTTGATGGTGTTGTCCTCCGTTGCCTTCAGGGAGTTGAGATCCCACGAGTCATGCAAGAGGTTCATGCTGGTTCATGTGGCGCCCACCAGACTGGACCGAAGCTGTCCCACCAGATTCGGAGGTTGGGATACTTCTGGCCCTCCATGATCCATGACTGCATCGAGTATGCCAGGAGGTGCCATGCGTGCCAGGTTCATGCAAACTTTGTGCATCGGCCGCCGGAGCCTCTCCATACCACCAGGTATTCTTGGCCCTTTGCAGTCTGAGGGATGGACGTTGTGGGACCCTACCCGCCGGCGACAGCTCGCCAGTGCCGGTTCATTCTGACCGCCACGGACTTTTTCTCCAAATGGGCAGAGGCGATTCCGCTCAGAGAGGTCAAATCCTGTTCGATCGCTGACTTCGTGACCTCCAACATCATTCATCGATTTGGAGTGCCTCACGCTATCCTCACGGATAACGGAACCAATTTCCGGGCAGCCGAGTTGAAGAAGTTGTACGCCAAGTATAACATTCGCTCGAACCATACATCTCGCTATCATGCGCAGGCGAATGGACAGATCGAGGCGTTTAACAAAACCCTCTCTAACATTCTGCGAAAGATGGTTGGTTAGAACAAGAAGAGTTGGCCGGACAAACTCCCCAACGCCCTCTGGGCTTATCGGACGACGACTCGCAATTCCACCCAGATGACCCCTTATTCCCTGGTGTATGGAGCTGAGGCCGTCCTGCCCATTGAGATCCAGTTGCCGTCCTTGCGCACTGCGGTCTACGACCAGCAAGCGCCAGACAGAGTTGCTGAAGCCCGTCTAGTCGAGTTGGAAGCACTGGATGAGAATAGACTTCGCGCTTTGCACAACTTGGAGAGGCATCAAAGCAGAATGGCTCGAGCTTTCAATAAGAAGGTTCGCCTCCGCTCCTTCCTGCAGGGTGATCTAGTGCTAGCCCTAAGAGCACCGATGATCCCCGGCAGGAAGCCTCCCAAGTTGGAGCCCAAGTGGGAGGGACCTTTTGTTGTCCACAAGGTCTATCCCAATGGCGCGTACTCCCTAGCGACTATGGATGGTGAGCGTGTCACTCCTCCCACCAACGCTAGGTTCCTCAAGCAGTACTTTGTCTGAGTGTGCCAACGTCCTGCACGACGTTAAACTGCATACGTCCAAGCTGCACGACGTTAAACTGCCTAGCATATCGTCCGCGCTGCAAGACGTTAAACTGCCAAGTGTTTCGTCCAACATGACGTTAAACTGTACTACGTCCGAGCTACAAGACGTTAAACTGTTCAGCATCCGTCCCGCATGACGTTAAACTGCCCCTCGAGAACTACGTGCGGCTTGATTCCCATCTTCATGGGATGCGTAGGACCGCCTGAACATTCATGTTTCAGGCCCAGCCCCATCCTTTGGGAATTTCCATCCCATCTCGAGCCCTTGGCCCAGTTGCCTCCGGGTGTGCGGCGTATGGTGTGAACGCGGGGCTATGCCCTCATTCACGACGGTTTGCTCGCCACGCTGTACGCCCCCCACGTTTGGGGATGCCTTCTGCTCCCCCCCTTTTTTTTTCGTCCTGCATGACGCTAAACTGCACTTCAAGAACTACGTGCGGCTTGATTCCCATCCTTATGGGATACGTAGGACCGCCTGGACATTCATGTTTCAGGCCCAGCCCCATTTCCCGGGAATCTCTATCCCGCGTTGGGCCTCTGGCCCAAGTTCCCCTCCTTTTTGTGCGAGGCGTATCGCGTGAGCGGGGGATCATGTCCTCATTCACGTCGGTCTACTGGCCGCGCCGTACGCCTCCCCCGTGTGTGGGACCACATCACACCTCTCATCGTCCTGCATGACGTTAAACTGCCTCTCAAGAACTACGTGCGGCTTGATTCCCATCCTTATGGGATACGTAGGACCGCCTGGATGCTTGTGTTTCAGGTCCAGCCCCGTCTCTTGGTTGATCACGGGGATCTGCCCTCTTTTGGTTGCTCTCAGGGTGAGTCCTCCGACCCTTCCCGGTGATCTGTTAACATGTTTTGGGTACTTCGGTCTATGACTCGTAGTGTCAGATTCAATCCCGACAAGTCCTGTGTTGCTTGTCAGGTCTCGCGCTTCCTCTTGTTCGAGCCTTCACTCAAAGGGATCCTCGTTAGCGGTTTGGGTACGATGCCTCAACACTCTCCTACCACTCCGGGTCGATTTACCGGCGAGTCCTGGGCCGCAAATCGATATAAATCCTGCGATTGAGCGGTTGATGCTCGTTTTCTTGCCCCGTCTTAGGCTGACGCGATCGGATGTTGTGTTGCGAATATGGTCAGTAACGTCCTTGATCGCCATGTCGGCTCTTTCAGGCTCTGAACATTGGTTGCGCAGTCCTCATCACACTCCGCCTTTGTGCGTTGTAGTGGAATCTCGACACTCTCTTCATACTGACCTCCAGTACACCTCTACACGTTAGGCAGACCAACCAGGGTAATGGTGTCGTTCAAGGCTCCCATGATCTGAGCACCAAGGATATATGCGGATGTCCTCCCTAAGGGCCATGCGTAGCTGGACCCTCGTCCCCATAAGGAGGAAGGAGTCGCCCGAACAATCGCGTTCTGGGCCCAGTATATCTGGAGGCTAGCATCTCTGCCCCTCGGGTGATGGACATACGCAGGCCCCAATCCCAAGACTCTTCTCTTGGAATCGTGCGTGACCGCAGGGCTGGGTATGTTCCCACCTCCGCCGTGTCCGCCGTACCGCAATAAGCGGGTTCCTCCATGGTCCGAACCACACGACCTTAAACTGTGTTGTCTGGTCCTACCACACGACCGTAAACTGTGATCGTCTTGGTCGCCCGACGAGAAACGGCACTGCATCGTGATGTCCTCCTCAGGGGACACTCATGTTGGGCGCTGGTTAATAACCACGCCATTCATAAATGCCTTCCGTGGCTTGATTATTGTGGCGACGCCAGAGATTTCTCAATCACAGGCATGTCGCCGCACAAAGAAAAACCATTCATCTTTAAGGACAAACAAGAAATATCAAATGCCGCTCCTTCTGTGTGCGAGGGTCATACCCGCACTCTTCCCCGCGCTGGTGCCCGATTGTGTTGCGCCGCGCTTCAAGAACTACGTGTGGCTTGATTCCCATCCTTATGGGATACGTAGGAACGCCCGGATGTTTGAAACTTCGGGTCCAGCCCCCCACCTCTTAGAGATTCCCCCTTCTCTGGGGAATCCGCCGCCTTCGGGTCACCCTCAAGGCGTGTTCCCCGACCCCTTTCAGTGGTCCACCGGTGTCAAGAGTACTCTGGTTTATTGCCAGGAGGGTCAGGATCCGCTTGGTCAGGTTTCCTCCACTTTTCAGGCTTCGTGCTCCCTTTCATTCGGACCCATCGTCTACGCCCTGGGTGGAGCCCCCGTGAACGGTTCGGACACAATGCCTCAGTGCTCTCCCACCGACTCGGGCCGGTACCCCCAATGGCCTCGGGCAGCAAATCGATATGAATTCTGCGATTGAGCGGTCGATGCTCGTTTGCTGCCTCATTCCACCAACGGTTAGTGCGATATTGATGCTGCTTTTCCGCCACGGTCGGCAGTACTCCCATATCGTTACTCCGGTGCCCCCAGTCCTTGAGTGAATGGCCGCATGATTCACATTTTCCACCTCCCATTCTGACCAGGCGAAACCTCGACACTCTTGACACTATCCCTCAGTGCATCTTCGCATATCCAGGGGATAGGACCACGATGTGGCGTACTTTGAGGTCCTTATGGTCCGAGCTCTAAAGACCTTAAACTAAGATCTCTCCTTATGGTCCGAGCTCTAAAGACCTTAAACTAAGATCTCTCCTTATGGTCCGAGCTCTAAGACCTTAAACTAAGATCTCTCCTTATGGTCCGAGCTCTAAGACCTTAAACTAAGATCTCTCCTTATGGTCCGAGCTCTAAAGACCTTAAACTAAGATCTCTCCTTATGGTCCGAGCTCTAAGACCTTAAACTAAGATCTCTCCTTATGGTCCGAGCTCTAAGACCTTAAACTAAGATCTCCCCTTATGGTCCGAGCTCTAAGACCTTAAACTAAGATCTCCCCAAACGGGATTCTATGTCCTGCATGACATTAAAACTGCACTCTCAGAACTACGTGTGGCTTGATCTCCAGCTTGATGGAGTACGTAGGAACGCCCGGGCATCTCGACTCGGGTCCAGCCTCAGGGATCGTTAAGTCCCGCCCCTCCTCGTCGCCGGCCGTCTGGCCTGACTTCGGGTAGAGTGGTGCAGTTGTGATATTCTCCCCGATTCAGTTCGGGATGCCCCATCGCAATGATGGGAAGCGACGGTTTCCTCATCAAAGAGGTTCTGTCTGAGAATTGGGGTGATTCACGGCCAGATTAGTGCATCCGCCTAATACGCTTTCCCCACGGTGGCGCAATTCTGAGAGCGTTGGATTCTGTCCGAACAATCGTCACTTCGCCCCACGCTTCGCATGCCCTGTTGATCTGGATTTCCACCCTTGTGTCTGAAGGAACCCCCAAAGCGGTATTCATGATGACATGTGGTCCGCCTCCTGCAATATGAATGATGACCTTCGGTCCATCTATTGCAGTTGTTGTGGTCGATCCACTGTCCGCCTACCGTCTTGGGCATTTCCTGGAAGGCCGACCGTTGTGGATGTCTGGATTCGGGACACGCGATTCACCCTTTCTCATTTCCCTATGTTCGGATAAAATCTCAACGCCCCTAGCGTTGTCCCGCTCGTGTGTTGGAACAAGTTGGGGGGATGATACATTGATTAGGTCTGAGGTCTCCTTTCCTAGGAATGACCTCCCTCTTTTCTCCAGCAATCCAGGCCCAACTATGGATGCCTGATGCTTGGTTAACGCTCCCGCAAGACAGTGAATTGTGGTTGAGCATGTTAAGCCAAAAGATGCAGATAAATATATTGATTCATACAAATGGATCAAAGTAGCGGAAGCAAATGTTTTGGGAACGACAAAACAAATCCCTTAGGGATTAGCGTGCTGAATGAGTCTTTCTAATGCCGCTACCCTTTGGCTGGTGGCCTCCAGAGCTGCTTCTCGCTCTCTGCGTGCCCTCTCTTCGTCGGCGGTCGCAGCACGCAGTTCGTCGATTCTGGCCTGTGCACGCTCCCGCTCGACCTGAATTGTGACCATCTGTTGGCCCGCCTCCGTCAGCTGTACCTGGGCGTCAACCAGCTGGGCTTCTAGTTGCTCCACAAGCTCGGTACACGTTGCGACGAAGGCCTCCTTCTCTGCCGCCTGCCCTTCGAGGCGCCGGACTTCCTGCTCCGCCGCGAGGAGCGCCCGCGTGCTCTCCGACATGTCCCGACTTTGTGTGACGTCGGCACGCCGGCAGCTCTCGCGCATCTTTTCGGCCATGAAATCACGGACCGTCAGATGGAGGCGTTGAGCATCAGCTCCCCCGGCACACAGGAAGCGCAACCAGGTTTGAAGTGATCCCATGCGCCCCAGCCACTCCGATGGGTCTCGCTTGAGGAAGCGCTGGATGCACTTCCACCCCCTGCGGCGCGTTATCCGGCTCTCCTCGACCGCCTCCGCGTCCGAGTCGTCCATCTCCTCGGGGTCGGCAGGCCGGTAGGCAGGGAAGGCAGCCAGCAGGTCTGCTGCAGGGTCCGCCCCTGGGAGGTCCTCATGAGGGATAGGTTCCCCAACATCTGGGCGACCTTCTTCTCTCTCCCCAGCGGCGCTGACACCCTCGTCAGCCCCCGACCTCTCTCCGATGTCAGCACCGCCGGCGTCCGCAGCCCCCTGATCAGCAGTTGGTGGGGCCGGCTCGGTTTGGGAAGTCTGTTCCGGAGCAGGCGGCATGTCCACCACTGGTCCACTCGTAGATGGCCCGGGTTCGGCAACCCGACGAGCCTCCAGTGTTGAGATCACTACGCGGGGCATGCCATGGTTAGTCACGGATCGTCAACGGCAGGCACCAGCAGTAAAGCAAGGAGACTTACGGGAGGTCAGAGCGTCATCTTCCGCTATCCCGGCCGCCGCAGGAACAGTTGCAGCAGGGGGCCCTTCCGCGCCTGTCAATTCGATAATGGGTGCCTGGCCCCCGCCTTGTCCTGCTGGCGCCCCTCCTACTCCCGCTGAGGACGCCTGACCAACATCCGTGCGCTCCTGAGAAAGATGGAGAAATGGGTTAGAAGCTGCATAAGGGAATGGATGAAGCAGGTTGAGTAGGGATAGAAGCGGACCTCGAGGAGCTCAGTGACATCAACATTGTCAGAGCCGGCCACCTCGCCGCTCTCCCGCGGACTCCCCTGATGGGATCTTCCCTCGGAGCCTTCATCCTCCCCCATCTCCTCCTCTTCCTCGGAGTCGTTGCTACTGTCGTCTTCTTCCGGCGACATCTGTTCTGGAGCGGGCTCTAGACCGAGCATCACCTTCACCAGAAGGGATGGCTCCGCACGCTGACCACGTTGGCGCGCGTAATCGTCCATGGCCGTCAGATACGCATACTGCCGGTTGAAGTCCACTCTGTCGGCAATATGGAGGTGGCCGACCTCTGGCAGATGGATTCCTTCTCTGAGAATCTTTCGCCAGATGGCGTCGGTCCCCAGTGACTGCCGCAGGGTCATCCAGGCCGACCACAGCGCCGGGAAGACTGCATCGTGGGAGGGTTCGAGCAGACGTCTCACCTGCTTCCCGGGCCGCTCTTCGACCACCGCGCGTGCCCCCTCTCTGAGCGCCGAGGTCGTAGCGGCAGCCTGCGATGTGCCCGCCGCCGAAGTCCCTGCTCGCGCCGGCTCCGCTGCTTGGCGCGCCTCCGTTCTCCCCCGTGTGGCAGCGCCTCGCCTCCTTCCTTGACGCCTGGTCTCCGCACGGGTAACCTCGAGCCGCCGAACTGGCTTCCGTAGAAGCCCCTCGGGGTACGCGATGGCCCAGTGTTCGGCGTACTCGGTTTCCAAGCCTGCGTCAACCCCGGTAGGAGGGAGAGTGATGACGTCGCCAGAGCCGAAAGCGGCAAACATCAGCCACATCTGGCGAAGGACGCAAGGGTTCGTCTCCTCCCGGACAGCAGTGAATACCCTCTTCGGCATCCGCTGAAGGCACCCGAACTGCCTGGCGAACCGGGTTGGCACGTAAGGCTCGCAGATCACCATCCTGTCGATCCGAGCCACGAGCACTCCGCCCCGCATGTTCAGGAAGTATTCATGCTGCTCCAGCGGACCCTGCCCATTGTCGATCATCTGGCCGACGGGAGTGGGGAACAGACTGAAGTTGAAATTGGCATGATTGCCAATCCGAATCCTCACGCCCTCCTCACTTAGGGTCATCGGAGCGACCCCCGCGATGTTCAGCAGGGAGGGTCGCAGGCCGTTGCCCGGAGGAATGATGGCGTTCGGAAATGTGTACCCACCGAGGTGAGCAGCCACCCAGCCGTGGAAGAACTGAAAGGGCCCACAGATCCTTCGTGGTGACCCCCCTCGTGAGATGCGTCCCAGGATAGCGTACAGCTTAGCCAACACTGGGACCCCGAGGTTGTATCTTTTGTTGGCAGCCATAGCGCCCGCCACCGCCAGTGTCGCCGGGCGAACGCCCATTCTCGCGTCCCGCATTGGCAGGAGCCACCCACTCAGAAAGGCGGCCAGGAATGCCGCGTACCGGACATTTGGGTCCCGGGCCTCGATGACGCGGTACCCCCATGAGCGGTAGTCGCCCGTCTCCAGGACCCGCCAGTACGACCCGTTCCGGCTCCTCTGAGCTGCGGTCGGGCACCGCTTCCCCCTGCCTGACATCTTGACCGCTGGGTCATGCTCCAAGAACTGGCCGAACCACTCCTTGTAGGCTATGTCCTTCTGGAAGTCCTTGATCCCAAGCCGCTGCGTAGCCAGGTCAAGTAGATGCCATGTCAGAATGGGAGTCCGTGACCTGTCACCCCAGATGTTCTTCAGGGGCAGGAACTCATCATACTGGTAGCCCTCCAGCGGGACACCTCCGATGTAGTGGATGTCCCAGAGACCGATGCCGACCTCCCCATGGTGAAGATGGAAGGTGTTGGTATCCGAGGACCAGCGGGTGAACAGCTCCGGCCCGAGCTCGGACTGCTGGTAGAAGTGGAACTGCGACGTCCACACCGCCTCAAACAGGCCGATGTACCGCAGCTCCTCTGCGAAGTGATCGCAAGTGTGGCGTACCCAGAACGCCCAGGCCCACTCGCTGGTGAAATTGCCCCCAGATCGCAAGTCCCAGTCCTTCAGCCAACCCTTGGTGTCGTCCGTGACACTCTGGCGGTATGTGCTCGAGTAGAGGGCCGGAGAATTCTCCGCAGTAGGCTCACCCCCGTCAATGGTCTGCGTCCTCGGGTTCAGGACGTAGACATCTAAGTTCCTGGTCTCCCTGGCAGGATGCCCATTGTTGGTGATGTTATAGCGGGGAAGCTCGTCCTCCCGAGTCACCCAGGTCCGTGGCGCATCAACCTCGAACCCTGGCACCGGAACCTCATCTAGGATGCCGAAGTTCCAGAGCGGCAGGTTGTCTGACAGCGGATATGTCTTCTGGGCCGGCGTCAGCAAGTCGAACAAGGATTGATTGTTGGAAACAATCTCCTTGGCTCCGTAGACCTCCTCGTTCGTCGCCATCTCAGCTCTGCGAGTGGCGGCATCCCCCTCATTTCCTCGGTGCGCGGCCATCTCAGAAGTTTCGGGAGTCGTGCGGGTTAAGGGATGAAGCGTGCGGGATCGGACGAGGCTGGTAGAGAAGTTTGAAGGTTGGCGCGCAATCCAAGTGGACGGCGCGCAATCGGGAAGAATGTCGCGCAAAGTTCCGGGTTTTCGCGTAAAGACAGGGCGAAATCCGGATGGTTTTGCGCGCCGATCGTGCGAATTTCGCGATCGGAAAAGGCAATTTCGCGCACGAGAGCGTTGAAGCTTATCGCGCGGAAGGCCTGTGTACGGAACGCGGAACCCTGGACCCCTATTTATAGACGAGGCCGGGATTCCGCGCCGCGCGGAACGATCGATTGCGCGACTGCAACGGCGAATTGCGCGCCCGGCGCCCCCTTTTTGCGCGCCTGAGTCCCGCGCCGCCCAGGACTTCGGCATTCCGGCGTCTCCCTCGGAACCCGATCGTTGCGACCTCTCGTCGATCAGATTCCGAGGGGGGGCTTTTGTAGACGCCGGAAAAGTCCGTTGTTCCCAAATGAAGCTCCGGATGCGGAAAGCGAAGTGATATTTGGAGTCAGAGGCACGTTCCGGAGGGCCCGGAGGGCTTGCGCGAAATTTCAGAGTCCCGCGCGCAAAGCTGAGTCTCGGCGCGCAATCCTCCCGGGATGCGCGCAATGCGCTGGGCCGGTGCGCTATTTTGCGCGCCCGTGGCCTGCGCGGCTCCCTTGCGCGCCGGGTCTTGATTCCGCACCCGCGAAGGGAATTCCGAGCCCGAGACCGGATTCCGCGCCCGGGGTTGCCTATAAATATAAGGCGACCCCCGACGTTTTGAAGGTTGCCAGAATCCGAAGCGTCGCTCGTTCGCGCAATCCAACCCCTTCCGCGCGCAATGCCGATTTTCAGGTAACCTCCTTTTTTTCGCGCGATAGAGCCTTGGGGTTCGCCTTCGCGCGCAATCCCCTTGGCTCCTTTCCTTTGAATAATCCTTAACCCGAAGGCCTTTGCGCGCAAAAGAAGCCTCTTGCGCGCAATTGCCCCCGGGTGCGCGCAATCCAGCCCGATTGCGCGCACCCCCCTCTTCAAAGTGGCCGTTCGTTAGAGAATGAGCCGTTGCCCCCGCGAGCTGTCTGATGCCCGGTGCGCGCAATCTCAATCATCTGCGCGCAAAGCGCTGGCCCAATTGCGCGCCAGCCCGCACAATTGCGCGCCGGACCGCGGTATTGCGCGCAAAGCTCCTCTTTTGCGCGCAACCCGCCGGGGTCGCCCCCTTTGACCCCCTGAGGGTACCCGCCTGCGTGGCGCCCGATGATCTTCGTCCTGGGTGCCCGCACCGTGCGTTGTCTTTCCGTGCGGCCCTCCAGGCTTGCGCGAAATGACACGGACCCATCGACGGCAACCAACGTCCAGCATGACGTTAAACTGCACATTTGTCCAGCATGACGTTAAACTGCACATTCGTCCCGCATGACGCTAAACTGCATCCGTCCAACATGACGTTAAACTGTACTACGTCCAAGCTGCACGACGCTAAACTGCCTAGCCCCTATCGTCCGTGCTGCAAGACGTTAAACTGCCAAGCACCTTCGTCCTCAGCACACGACATTAAACTGTACTTCGTCCGGCAAGACGTTAAACCGTCCTCTTCGTCCTCAGCACACGACGTTAAACTGTACTTCGTCCGGCAAGACGTTAAACCGTCCGCTTCGTCCTCAGCACACGACGTTAAACTGTACTTCGTCCGGCAAGACGTTAAACCGTCCGCTTCGTCCTCAGCACACGACGTTAAACTGTACTTCGTCCGGCAAGACGTTAAACCGTCCGCTTCATCCTCAACACACGACATTAAACTGTACTTCGTCCGGCAAGACGTTAAACCGTCCGCATCACCCGATCCCGTGCCTCGCACGCAGGGTCCCCCCCGGTTTGGATGTGGCCCCCACCCGCTCGTCTCTGCAGGGATGTCGGGATTGCCCCTCTTTAGGGACGATTTAATGGGAGCGGCTTTTCCCCACGGGGGGTAGGGTATTACAAACCCCTAGTTTCTTGTGGGGGGCTGCACATGTGTATCTCCATTGCGCTCCCCCACTGCCGAAGCCAGTAGAGGGTGTGACTGGGATCGAGGTGTCTCCTACTTTCGGTCCAAGTCCCTTCCAACTGAGTTTTTCCGCATCCGGGCTGCCTCAAGTGCGTAAGTCCTGACAGAATGAACTACGTGGACTTTGATCCCTGTCTTCTAAACAGGGTACGTAGGAAACCTCCCTGAGGTTCAAGCCCACCACCTGGTCGTCCCGGTCGTATTCACGTCGGTTCGTCCATCAGTGGACCCCTCCAGGGTTCACACTTGCGTCGATTCACCTATGAATCCGCCCCTGTGGGAGACTGCACGTGTGTATCTCCACTGTGCCTCCCCACTGTCCCTTTTTCCATCTCTCCTTTTATCGTCCAGCATGACGTGAAACTGTGATCCACCCGGCCGTTCCATCCCCCTCTGTGCGAGGTGGTTCGGTTCAATCCTCCGCCCGGCGGCCTCGACCCCTTCGTGAGTCGGCTTGCCGACGTCCAGCATGACGTTAAACTGTATACCCGAACTACGTTGACTTTGATCCGTGCTAACGCGCGGTACGTAGGAAGCCTCTACGGGGTCCAAGCTCTTCACTCCATCATCCATCCTGATCCTTACCCGGGCCGCCACATCCCGGTGGGGTCATGCCACTTCTCTCCACTCCACATCACTTGGGAAGCCGCCCATGCGCTGGCCCCAGCGTCGGAGGTTCCCCGCAAGGGGTTCTGTCATCTGATCCACTTTTCGTGTTGATCGGTCCGATGCCGTCCCCGCTGGATGTTAAACTCGCGGCATACCCCGTGTCAAACATGGGAAGCCGAGGAAAACCTCAGGTGACACAGTTCCCCGCACCCAGTGCGGGATGCCTCAGGTCATCATGCCTTCGAGAAGCCCTATTAGGGACGGAAGACAGACGTGCAGAGCCGCAGTGTTACGACACGCCCCCAGCACCCAGAGCCACCCGGTCTCCTCACTGCAGGTTGCTGCCCCGACCAGACTCCTTGGAGTGTCCGGGCGGAAGCAGCGTAATTAACCGGTGTCCATGAAGATATGGCGCCGGGAACGAGATTCACGAACATTCTTAAATCTATGAGGGAGACCCGGATTAGGCGACGAGTTCCGAGGAGACGTCCAAGGAAGGAGGAGCCGACATCCCATCATCCCGGTTTCGATCAAGGAGCAGACGCCCCTGAATAAGGGACGGATGCCGCCCGCCTTTGGAAAGCGGGACTGCGGGACCACAAGCCGCGCGCCCATCCCCTCGGGTTGACGGGTGCACGCGCGAACGCGTTCTGGCGGAACAGCGTAACCCGACGCACATCCGCACCGAAACACCTAGCTAGTAAAAATAAATTTTTCCACCTTTATGATTTGAATTTTGAAAAACTGATATACATGGCTGCGTTTGGTAAGATATTTAGAGTCTGATAAGAAAAAATTAATTTTTGGTGAATAGTAACATACCCTTATGAATAGTAATATGAACCTTATGAATAGTAAATCATATTATTATTTTATTGTATTAAGGTTATAAGATAATGATACATTGATTAATTTTTCAAGGTGACATAAAATGAATTATAGTTTTAAATTTTTTATTTTTCAAATAAATTATGATTTTATTTAAAAATTAAATTAATAAAATTTAGAAATTTATTTTAAAAAAATGGAGTTCATTTTTTAATTATACACATTGAAAAATGGTTAGGGTGAAGTTTTGGGATTTTTCTGAAATACTTGAATTTTTGATGAATAGTAAAATACGGTAATTTACCGTATATACACATTATCAATTAAATTCACTATTCCTGGCATCATGGATGATGTAAGAACACTTGGTTAGAACTCACATGCACATATTACTATTCTTGGTCACAATAATGAATACTATTGGTTGTCTTTGGCAAAATAATAAAATAATAAGTAAAATAATGGGAAAACCCTCCTCTCCTCCACTATAACCCCCCCTCACTCCATATTCTCTTCACTCATCTCAAGCATTGTGCCTTGTCTAAATTCTACTAAAAGATCCTCCCAATCCCATCCCCCACATCTAAAAGACTTTGGTCTCATAAAAAGACCAAAAACTCTCCCCTAAAGATGATATCGAGGAAGATTACTTCAAGAGGTAAATTCCTCTTTTCATTTTTTTTATTTCAAGTTCATTTATTTTCATTTTATTTCATCAAATACCTTAATTAAAATGTTGTGATGAATCCAGTACCTTAAATGTACTAGAATATTGTTGTGATAAAGGAATAATTCTTCATTATCTCTCCTTTCCCCTTCTTTTATACTAGAAATGAAAACACCATCTGAGATGTGTTAATTTATCACATTCAAGAACCGCCAATTAACCCAAAAAATTGTCATTAAAGTTTTGTATAATGAATCATATTTACTCTAAATAACCAAATGAATTTTATAACCATGTAATATTTTGGGTTTTTACTAATAACATACAACTTCTATTTTGGACAACCGTTCTCATTCTACATGTTTATCCGTACATGAATATAAGTAAACCAATCTTGAAAACCAAGGAAGAAAACACTCCCAAACAATGAAATTGAATATCTTAGCCCATCAAAAGGACATGAATGAACTAAAATAAGGTTATAATAAATCAATTAAAATTATATGAGTTTCTGGAATCATTAATTTATGAACCTAAATTTGATTATTTAGGTCATTAAGATCAATTGAGGAACACCTTCAGACTTAAGGTAAGGGGTTTCTACCCAAACCTCTATTTTCATCCGGGTTACTCTTATTCTCTACTTACCTCAATTAAATTCTTATTTATTCATATTTAATACTCATATATTTTGTGATAATGTTCTATATATTTGTAAAAACTTGAATCCTACTTCCATTTATGAGGAGTTATATGTTTTAAAAGGATCTTTCAAAAATCCTTCCTGAAATACAAGAACGATTCAAGGGAATTTCTCAAATTATTAATTATACTCAAGGGAACTCTATAATATATTTTTGGAAACCATTATCTTTATAAAATATCTTGTTTTATTATTAAAATACTATATTATTTTACTTATGGTTTTATAGAAATATTTTTCCAAAATAACTCTTCTTTTTAAAGTAAAAGAGTATTTAGCTCAAGAATTACTTGATGGTTTTATGAGTATCTTCATATATTTCAACACTCTTGTTGATCCTTATGTATTATTTGGATTAATATTTTATGATATCATCTAACATATTTAATTTATTTTTTTATTATTAGTTTGACCGTGGTTGTGATATCATAAAACCATTCACCAATTTACTCTGAATGGTTAGTGTTTATTCTTAATATTTGGGGAAAATTATTTACATTTCATATATTAGTTTCAATATGAATGTATATTCTGTTTATGTTTACCCCCATTCATATAAGGAATGAATTGGACTTAGTAAGTATCGGGTGTGACCCTCTATATCCCCTCAGTGCATTGGTAGGTATCATAAGATTAACTATGTTCTTGGTACGAGGCCTTGACAAAATGGATATTTATGGTCTTGGCATGAGGCCTTAACAGTATGATTCTGATGTCCCGCATTATTAATTCCCTCATTATGAAAATATTATTGACAATTCATGTGGTTATTAGACTAGTAGAATACCCATGATTATATTTTATTATGGCATTATTTATTCAGATCTTATTTCTTCCATAATGTGTTCAAGTTTATTTTTAAAGGCATGTGTTTTTAGTTATTCACCATTCCTAATGTTTATGTTTATGATATCTTCCGATGTATTTCTTATCCTTACCGAGTGTTTGAGATCACCCATTTATTATGTTTTATTTTATCAGGACATGAATTTGTTTATTATAAATGACATGGAGGGATAAACTTATAGTTGTGGATGTTCCCAATAAAACTTATATGTTGTATTTATTTTCAAGTTGTAATGTTGAACTTATGTATGTATCTTGTTTTCAAATCTACTAAACTACTCAGTATTTTGGGATACATATTCTTTTTTTATATGCCAATGTAATAAAATAAGGCACCATCTTTAGGAAATTGGGGTTGGGTCCTTACAATAATGCCTTTTGGGTGGTAGTCGATCACCTTGAAAATTCATAACATTTCATTACTATCGAGGAATATTACTCTCTCATAAAACTTGAAAAGATATACATAAGGGAAGTGGTAAGAATTAAGGGAGTGAAACTATACATTATAGGTTTACCTTAATATTCTAGAAAAAACTTTTGTAAGTATTTGATATAGAGTTGAGTTTCATTATTTCTTATCACTCTCAGATGGATGGATATTATTAAATTAATATTTAAACTCTAGAGGATATGTGGAGATCATGTTCAATGGATTTATAAGGATACTGGGATCAACACCTTTACCTAACAGAGTTTGCATATAATGATAGTTTCCATTATATCTTTAAAATGGTACCTTATGAGGCTCTTTATGGGAAGAGGTGTCAGAGTCTGACATTCTAGGATTAATTGGGAGAGAAAAAGATTATGGGACCTAATCTTGTCCAAGTGATTATAGATAATGTCAAAACCATTAAGAATCATATGGAATCCATGAAAATTCAATAGAAAATCCATGCATACAATCATCGAAGAGACCTATAGTTTGAGATCATAGATAAGGTGTTACTTCACATGTCACTGGGGAAGAATTTCATGTGATTTGGGAATAAGGGAAAGCTTAGTCCTAGATACATTGGCCTCTTTGATATCCTTGACCACATCGGAGCTATAACCTATTGACTAACACTCCCACCCAACCTATATCAATTACATGATGTGTTCCATGTATCTCTATTGAGGAAGTACATAACAGAACCTTCACACATACTAAATATAGAGGTGGTACCATTGGATAATGATATTTCATACATGGAGTAGTCGGTGAAGATCTTATATCCTAGAGACCAAGTTCTATGAAACAAGATAACTCACATAGTCAAAGTTTTGTGGAGGAACCACAAGTTTGAGGAAAAGAAATAGGAACTAGAAGTGGTAATAAAATATGAGATTATGAGGGAGATGAAATCATTGGGATTTTACCTTAACTAGGATCTAATTGAGATTCAATAAAAAACATGAGTGAAACTGTTTTTGGGAGAAGTTTAAGCTTATCGAGATCACAACCCAAACCATGTTTGCCGAACCTCCCTAAGAAAGCCCCACCATCACACACCTTATTCATAGGGAATAATGTAACAATCAAAGTTTTTGTTATTTTTTTCAAATAAATTAAATTTATTTTATATCTTTTGTTACACGCAACACCATGTTAAGCTTGCGCTATACAAAATATTGAGTTTTAACAAAACCATGCTATACTATTAATATTTTTATTCAAACATGACTGTTATAACTTAGACATTAAACTTAGAGAGTTAAACATTAATAAATAATTTTAAATATTATGTATAATGTTTTTATATAAATAAAACATATTGATAAAAAAGTACTTAATTTTTATTAAAATCTTTATATATTTCAAAAATACTATTTTCTCAAAAAGCATTTTTTTATTATTCCTTTTTGTGAAAAATAATAAAATTAAATTTTGAAACATATATAAAATTAATTTGATAACATAAATTTAATTTTTTAAATTAACAGGTTTAAATTATCTTTGGGTGAATTTTTTAATTTTTTTTGAAAAGTTCTATTTTTTGATGAACAGTTAAAAATATTGAATTTTAATTGAAAAATTCATTTTAGTTTAATTTATTTATAAAGTTAAATTATGTTTGAAGTTTGTTATAATGTAAAATTAGTTAAATTATACACCCATTAATCTAATCTAGGTTATTGGAATCAATTTCATATTAAAGTTTTTTATAAAAACTTTGTGAACTTTTGAATAATTTCTCTTTAAAAACCCGCTTTCTCATTGCACCCGTGTGATTAATTTTAAATTATTTTTTTATAATTATATGAATAAAATTTTAATAAATTGATTAAATTTTTGAAATAAAAATAATTTATATTTTTTAATAATATCAACTTAATATTTTACCAAAATTAGTAAAATATATTTACCGCGGTTAAGGTAAAAATGGGTTTACCAGGAGGGATTAGACTAAAATAATAAGTTTTAAAAATAACCTAAAACTTTTAAAATAATAATATTTTGGTAATATTTTGACCTTATCTATTCTATTCTCAATAATGGTCCATTATTTGAGCCTTGTGACATGAAAAAAACATGGGTGGAATTATTTCTTTTAAAAAATTACAAGTGTGCCACTCACCTCACTTATAAAAGGCCACCCATTTTTATCTTTACTTCACACATTCAAACCTTTTTTATTAATACAAAACCTGAACAAATAACTTATAAAATTTACTCCTATAATCCTAGAATACTTATTTTGTATATAAATACAACCACATAAGTATTTTGGTGCAAACCTATAGAGGATACCCGAAGAAGAGGTATGGTTCATCAACAAACATTTTTGTTTTATTTCCTCCTCCAAATAATTCAATTATTATTATACCATGATTATATAATAACCTCAGTATCTTAAATATTATTTATGTTTTTATGTTAAATACATTACCTATAACCATATCCACTTATATCAAATGGGTTAAGAAATCATTATTTGTGTGTACGGTAGACTACCGCCTCGCGAACAGATGTTATACGTTTTCCATTAGAACCTCTATAGGATGGAAATAACGATGGATTTATTTTTAATATATTATATTTATGATATTATTATACTTATGGAATTATTATATAACACATACCTTCATGCTCTCCATTTTGTGGGAATATTATTGCGTCGCTCGTGTATACGGCAGACTACCGCCTCACGAAGCGATGAGATTCATTCACATTTTACATGGAAGGAAATAAGGATGATTTTAATGAAAATATATAATATATATTTAATAATAATTATTCTGGAATTATAATATATTATTTACCTTTATTTATTTCAATAAAAAATAGAAACATCATTCAAGCGTATGTTTGACCTACCTTCTCCATGAACGATGTATTTCATTTTCTATCAATAAATTTTATGGATTAATATAAATACATATATTATGAATATATATGATATTTATATCATGGTTGAAATTATATATATTATAAAACCATTATCAAAGTAAGAGGACCAAAAATAACAAATCAAAACATATATGAAAAATGAAGCAGTTATTACCCATAATGTAACTTTAACATGGAAGTGTTAATAAATGAAAAAAATGTCATAAGAAAATAATATATCATATAATGTATATAAATATTTTTATTTAATATATTTATAATAAAATTATGTTTATTATACATGAGGTTTGAACATTTATGATGAAATTCAAGAATTAAGGTAAGAGATTTTTTTTTCAATTTTATTTCTTTGAGACATACATTATGTTATGCACCTATATTCTTTAATGAGGTGTATATACAACCCCTATTATATGTAATATCATGGATTTCTTTACCCTCATGATATTTCATTTTTTTTTATTCCTTATTTGGTCTTATAATTCAAAGTTACCAAAGTGGTGATGATTTTATGTTACAATCTCACTGTTTATCAAGATTATTTATGATTATATTTTTGATGATAAAATAATATAATAAATCTCTAAATAAACTCATGAATTATATTATAATTTGGTTATTAATTATATTTTCAAGTAATAGTACCACTTCCCCACTCTTTTGTACTTAAAATAATTTATATTTTTTAAAGAAAATTCAACTTTATTTTTCTCTTCGGTCGTAAATCCATTTTCTTCCAAAACCATGTTTTATAATTTTTTTTTTCAAAAATGTTTTATTATTATCCTATTATTTTTAAAAGAAATTTTTACCCATGTTTTACCTTTTTACAATTTTTTAAAGGAATATTCATGTCATTTTCCAAAACAATGTCCATTTAGATTTTACCAAAAAAATGAAATGATTCTTTATTTTAACATGTACGACATGAATGAAACTTCCCATACACATGACCATTATTTTATTTAAATATTCCTTTATAAGTTTTCAAGTTTATTTTGAAAGAAAAATATTTTCAAAAGGTTTTATGTTTTAAAAAGTATTTTTCAAATAAAAAAGGATATTTTCCTCAAGAAATGTTTTAAATGATCGATTAGAACCATTTTTTATTTAAGATGACTTCGATTGACATTACCTATGCCTTACCAGGGATATGATCCAAGGATACCATACTTATTATTTATCTAAATTATTATTTTTATTATGAAATTATGTTTATTAAACTCATTTATATTCAATGGGTTATACCATGTTAATATTATTATAAAATCAACTTTTTTTCCATGAGTTATGTTATGATGAAATGATGAAATGATCATGAAAATTGTCTCTTTTCTATAGGTTATTATATGATGAGATTTTTATAAAACCCATTTAATTTCATTGGTTATGATATGATGAATTCTTCATGATATTATTTGACACATAAATTTGGTCTTCATTATGAGATGGGTGAGACCTATATCTCCCTCCAATGCATTAGGTAATGATTTGTATCTCATGAGATATATATGACTAGAATATGGAGTGAAATTGGTTTAGTAAGGGAGTTTTTATGCTATGATGGTCTTGGGAGTGAACCTTAAATACTATGATGGTTTGGGGATTAAACCCATTCCACTATGATAGTCTTTTCAATTATCCTTGACTAATATGGAAATGATTTTCTATGTTTATGTGTATGCCACAAATCTATGTCTTATTCCAATGTTATGATATCATGGGTCAAGTTCCTTGATTACCTTATGATTCATGTCCTATAAACTTCCAATATTTATTACATGACACAATATTATTAACTTTGATGTGCATGGTGTGGTTTTTAGATGTTATGATCATGTTATCATACACTTATGTTTATGTTATGCTTATATATCCGCTTTGTTTTCCCTTAGTGACCTTATGAGCTCACCCTTTCTTATATTTAATTTCCCCAGGTTATGAATAAATGTATTACATATGATATTTCTAATAAGGGCACCAATTATGAAGATAATAGTGGTATATGATGTATTTTATCTATAGACTAGTTGTTTATGTTTCCAAGATTCCAAATACACTAAAATATTATGGTCCTTAGGTGTGTGTTTTTTAATGTAATGAATATTCATGAAAATGATGTAATATCTATATATGATAAGACTAGGTTGCTATAGTTGGTATCATAGGATAGGATTAGTTAACCTTTGGAAAATATAATGAGAAATCCTTAGTGATATCCCTAAGGAAATGTCTAAGGATTGGTTTAAGGATGAGTCAAAGTATAATAAAATGTCTTAGAATTTTGGTAAAGGATAGAGTGAGTGATTTCCAAGAAATTACATCCCTGTATAGATACTATAAGTAGATATGTCTCTATCACATAGGTACTTAGGGGTAATAACTACAAAAAAGGTGCATTGAGCTAGAATTGATCGTCACCAGATGCACAACAACAGGCCTTTCTATACACCTAGTTTCACATTCTTTAGGTATATGATTTGTAAAATCACAAGCTCTTTATGAAAAATAATGAAGGATTTAAATATATTATGACTATTAATAACCTAATATAAAGCTAAGGGGTCATATATTAAATAATATATCATGATTTATACACCCTATAAGTAATTTTTCATGATTATGTGGTTCCCCATAATGATTATTTATTCTTACACTATGATTGTTGGTTTTAGTTAATGGATAGAACCCAAAGGAACCATGTTAATGCTGAGTGAGATGAAAAATACAACAATTTCCCTCCTGAGCATCCAAATATTATGGTAGCTAGAATGAAAAATCTCATTGCTATGCTCACACAACTTTCTCAAAACTATGAATCATTATGGAATTATAAATGAAAAAAGGAGGGAACAACATTATATTAAGTCCTTTATGAGGAAACATCCACCTTCTTTCAATGAGTAGTTTCTAAAAAATGTATTAGCACTACCGATACACCAATGTTCAGAATATGAAAAATTCAATTTTGTTGTCTTCCATTTGGAAGGTGGAGTAGATCTATAGTGGAATCTTATCAAGAATATGTGGAAATAGTATGAAATTGAATCCATGTATTGGGAAAATTTCAAGTACTTATTTTTCAATAAGTACTTTCCTTATATTCTTCATATTAAGGTGAAGAAGGAGTTATTTGAGCTAAAGTAAAAGGATAATGAATCCATTGGTATCTTTGAGGAACATTTTACAAGACTTTTGAGGTGTGATTCTGGTATTATCATCCAACCTTAATGTAAGGTTTAACTATTATTTAGTGGCTTAAAACCAAGTCTCTAAATGGTTTTTTCTATAAGAGACTTTAATATCTATGAATAAATTGTTCCATTTTCTATAAAGGTGTAAATGGAGGTTCATGTTACATATCAATTCCATGGTTTTGATAAGAACAGAAAAATGGAATTCAAAGAAAAATATAATAACCATAAGGAGAAGAAGATGAGATTTAATTTATGATCAAAGTGTGGGAAGAAGCATGGAATAAATTGTCTTAAGGGGACTAGTAAATTTTTTAAGCATGTAAGGGAAGCTCATTAGGAAATTTATTACTAAAGTAAAGGGAATAAGTTAGCTAATGATGTGAATAGAGGGAAAGTTGTGCAGAATACACCACCCACCCTCTATTATTTCAAATGAAAGGAGCATGGGAACTATGCTAACCAGTTCTCAAATATAAAGGTTAATGATGATGATTGATTTTAGAAATATATTAAGCTCAGGGACAAAGGGAAATATCAAGTGATCACTATTTTTGATAAGGGGTGAAATAACAATGTGGTGAAAGGTACACTTACCATTCACTCTAGAACTTATAATGTCTTATTTGACTATGGGTCTAGCAATTATTTTGTATCTAAAGAATTTATAAATGGTATCAAGATGCCACCCAAATGACTATATTTATAATTATAAGTGAAATAACTAATGTTATAATGATCACATATCAAGAATATGATTCCTCTTTAGTTGGCGTTGTTGGGAATGTGCTTCCTGTAAATCTTTTCAAGTTTTATTTGGTTGAATTTTATGTTATCTTGGGCATGGATTGGATTTATCTACATAAATCCCACATCAATTGATAAGGAAGAGAATTCACATTTTATATTCCAAAACAACCTATGATATTCTATCAATGTAATGATAAGTACAATATTTTGATATAGATCACATCCATTGTATGGGTCTTAATTCTGATTCAAAATGGGTGTTTATCACAAATGGATGGGGAGAAACTTTACATCAATGATATTCCTATTCTGTAGGAATTTTTTGATATATTTTTAGAAGAGTTTCCTAACCTTCCACTAAAAAATGAAGTTGATTTCTCAATATAACTCATACATGGCGCCGCACAAATTTCAAATACTCCATATAGAATGGCCCCAATTGAGTTGTAAGAGTTGAAGAAGTAAATATAGAAACAACTTACCAAGGGATTCATTCAGATAAGTGTGTCACTTTGGGGTGCACCTATTATTATTTTTAAAAATAATGGTGGATAAATATGAATATGTATTGATTATGGGGATCTAAACACGATCAAAATCAAGAACAAGTATCCTCTTCCTTGTATTGATGACTTGTTTGATTAACTGTGTGGAGATCAATACTTTTACAAGATTTTACTTCATTTTAGATATCAAAAATTGAGGGTCACGAATGAGGATATAACCAAGATTACTTACATATTAGGTATGGACACTACGAATATATAGTGATTCCATCTAGTCTTACTAATTTCCATACCTTATATATGGATTTAATGAATAGAGTATTTAGAGATTACCATGATCAATTTGTGGTTGTATTTATAAACAATGTTCTTATCTACTCAAAGAGAAAGTAAGAGTATGAGACCACTTGGGAATTTTACTAAATACCCTAAGGAAGGAGAAACTAAATGAAAAATTTACAAAGGGTTAATTTTTCTATAAAAGGTTTCATTTTTGGGTCATATAATCTCAAGAGAGGGTATATCGGTAGATCTATCAAAGACGAAGGCTATTGAATGTTGGGCCAGACCAACCACAATTATTGATATCTATAGTCTTCTTGGTTTGATATTATCAATGGTTTATAGAGAATTTATCAATACTATATAATCAAATCACCAAGTTAACTCGAAAGGGATCCAAGTTCCTCTATAAAAATGAATGTGTAGAAAATTTCAAGGAACTGAAGATAATATTAGTCAATATACCTATACTTACATTACCATATAGCAGAGAAGGGTTTTCAATCTATAATGATGCATACAAGAAGGGATTGGGATGTGTTATTATGTATAATGACATGGTTATAGCTTATGCCTCACGAAAATTGAATATTGATGTGAAATATTACCCAAATCATGATTTGGAGTTAGATGTAGTAATTTTTTCATTAATGAAATGGAGGAATTATTATTATGGATAAAAGTGTGATATATATATATATATATATATCAATAATATAATTTTAAAATATATATTCACATATAAGGAGTTGAATATGTTTCAAAGAAAATGGTTAGAGTTGATTAAATACTATGACTGCTCAACACATTACCACCCTATGAAAGAAAATAAGGTGATTGATGATTTGAGTCAAAAGGATCATGTTAAATTATCCATGATGAGGATTACAAAAGATCCAATTTTTCTATATTTTCAAAGGATGGATCTGGAAATCCTGAAGGAAGGGGGGAATCTTATCTTTATCAATTTAATGCTCAACTGTCAATCCAAGTGAAAATTAAAGAGGCACATAAAGAAGGTGTAGAGCTAAAAAAAAGGTTAGAAATGTTACTAAGTTTAGCCTTGATAATAATGGAATGATAAGGTTCAAGAACTGTGTATGAATTATGTCCATACCATATTTGAAGAAATATTTTTAAGGGAATCTCATAGTTATTCATTCTCTATTCATCCTGGAAGTATAAAGATGTATAGAGATTTGAAATAGTATTTCTAGTGGGATGGAATAAAGAGAGATATCGTAGATCTTGTATCTCAATTCATGGGTTGTCATAAAATTAAGTTTGAAAGAAAAAATTCTAAGGGGATGTTATATCTATTACCCATACTAGAATGGAAATGGGAAAACATCACCATAGATTTTGTCATTGAACTCCCCACAACATCTAAAGGGAATAATGCTATATTGGTTGTTTTCAAGATCAATACAAAGTCAGCACACTTAATTGATATAAGAGAATACTTCTATCTATATCATATTTCCAGGATATACAATAAATAAATGTTAAGGTTTCATGGAATACCACATTACAGTATTTATGATCGATATCTGAGGTTTACCTCAATGTTTCAAATAATTCTTCAAAAATCTATTGATATGGAGTTGATTTTCAGTAATGTGTATCATCCTTTGATAGTTGGTCAGTTTGAAAGAAACATTCAAACCCTAGAGTATATTTTGAGATTTTTTCCTTTTTATTTTAAAGGTGGTTTGGACCAACAACTTCCTTTAGTTGAGTTTTCTCCCAATAATAGATTTCACTCAAGAATTTAGATGGATCCTTATAAATACCTCTATGAAATGAAATATATTTATATAATGTGATCAAATTAAGTTTGAGAAATAAAGTTTTTGGGATCCAAGATAGTTGAAGAAATTTTAGAGAAGTTTAAATACATTCAGTTACACATCAAGGTAGCTCATATTCTGTAGAAAAGTTATGATGATAATCGCTGGTGTGATCTAGAATTTGAAGTTGGTGGCAATGTGTTTCTAAGAATCATTACATGGAAGATGGTTATGATATTTAGGAAGAAAGGGAAAATAATCCCTAGGTATATCAGTCCTTTGAAATTCTTGATTGTATCAGGATGGTAGACTATTATATGGAACTTACACCAAACCTTTATCAAGTCCACGATGTGTTACATGTATCTCTCCTGAGGAAGTACACACCTGGTCCTTTACATGTACTGAACTCAGAGGTCATACCACTGTAGAAATATATTTATTATGATAAAAAATTATTGAGATTCTGGATCACACAGATAAAGTTATATGAAACAAGACCACCCACTTAGTCAAAGTTTTATATCAAAACCACTAGTATGAGGAAGCTACATGAGAAATTAAGGAAATAATGAGGTAGAAGTATCCTCATTTGTTTTTATTGGAGTGCAATTTTTTGAGGAATAAATTCATTTTAAGGGGGGTAGAATATAAAACCCAAATTTTTGGCGATATTTTTTCAATTAAATTAAATTTCCTTGATATCTTTCATTTTATGCAACACTAAGTTAAGATTGCATTACACGTAATACTTAGTTTTAACACAACCATGATATGCTATCAATAATATTATTCATATGATACCGTTATAACATGGCCGTTAAACTTAGTTAAATGAATAATAATAACTAATTTTAAAATATTATGTATAATATTTTTATATAAATAAATCATATTAGTAAAAAAGTACTTAATTTTCATTAAAATCTTTATATGTTTTCAAAATACTATTTTCTCAAAAAAATGTTTTTTATTATTCCTTATCGTGAACAATAATAAAATTAATTTTTGAAACTTTTAGAAAATAAAATTGATAAAATAAACTTATATTTTAAATAATTATGTGAAAATTATCTTAGGGTGAGTTTTGGTGATTTTTTTTGAAAAGTTTCATTTTTGGATGAATAATGAAAAATACTGAATTTTAATCGAAAACTTACTTTTCATTTAATTAATTTATAAAGTTAAATTATATTTTAAATTAGTTTTAAAGTAACATAATCTCAATTGTAAATCTATTAATCTAATTCAGGTCTCTATAATCAATTTAATATGGGATTTTGTTATAAAAACTTTGTGAACCTTCGAACATTTTCTCTTAAAAAAGTAGCTTTCTCATCACGCCTACAAGATTAATTTTAAATTAAAATTTTATAATTCTGTGAATCGAATTTGGTAAAATGTATTCCATATTTTGAATCAAGATAATTTATATTATCTAATATGGTCAACTTAATTTTTGACCAAAATTAATAGTAAAAATAGTAAAAATTATTTACCAGGGTTAAGGTAAAATGGGCTTACCGGGAGGGGCGAGGGTAAACTAAAAATATATGGATTAAAAATAAACCAAAACTAATCCAAAAAATATTTTATGGAATATTTTGACCTTATCTATTCTATTATCTAGGATGGTCCATTATTATATCCTCGTGACATGAAAAAAACATGGGTAGAATTATTTCTTTCAAAAAATTACAAGTGTGCCACTCACCTTACTTATAAAAGGCTACTCATCCTCCCATCTTCTTACCACCTTAAATTTTTTTTAGTTTGGACATTAACTTGAAAAATAACTTCCCAAATTCCATACTATAATCCTAGAATCATTATTTTTTATAGAAATCCAACCAAGGAATGTTTTTGTTGGAAACCTAAGGAGGATACTCAAAGAAGAGGTAATGTTCATCAACAAACATTTTTGTTTTATTTATACCTCCAGATAATCAAATTATTATTATACCATTATGATATAATAACATTATTATATTATATATAATGATATTTTTTTATGTTAATGTAATTACCTACAACCATATCCGCATCCATTAAATGGGTTACAAAATCATGGTTCGTGTGTATGATGGATTACCACTTCGTGAACCAATGTCATTTGTTTTTACACTACCACCTATCTAGACTGAACATAGTGATGTATTTATTATTTTTATATGATATTTATGATATTATTATAATTATTTAACTATTACATCATACATACCTTAATACTCTCCATTTTGCGGGAATACGATAACATCGCTTGTGTGTACAATGGACTACCGCCCCACGAAGCAATGTGATTCATTCACGCTTTACATGGAAGTTAATAAAGATAGTTTTAATGTAAATATGTGATATAAATGAAATAAAAATTATTTTTTAATTATAATATATCATTTACCTTTTTTCTTTCAATCCAACAAAAAAATGGAAACAACGTTCATGCATACGTGCGACCTACCATCTCCATGAATGGTGTATTTAATTTTATATCACTAAATTTTATGGATTAATATAAATACATATATACTGAATATATATGATATTTATATATTGGTTAAAATTACCATAATTATGAAATCATGATCAAATTAAGAGTAAAAAATAACGAATCAAAACATATAAAAAAAGCAGTTATTACCCAAAACGTAACTTTAACATGGAATTGTTAATAAATGGGTAATAAAATGTCATTAGAAAATAATATATGGTATTATATATATAAATATTTTTCTGTAATAACTATAAAATAAACTTATATTTATTATACAATAGGTTTGAACGTGCGTGAAGGAAGTTAAGACTTAAGGTAAGTGATTTTTTATCTCAATTTTCCTTCTTTGAGACATACGTTATGATATAAATCTATATTGTTTCATGAGGTATATATACATCCCATTTGACATGTAATATCATGAATTTATTTATCCTCATGATATTTTAATTTCTATTTTATGTTATTCCTTCTTGGCTATTATGATTCAAAGTTACCAAAGTGGTAATGATTTTATGTTATAATCTCACTAATTATCAGGATTGTTTATGATTATGTTTTTGATAATAAAATATTATGATCCTTATCTAAATAAACTCATTAATTTTATTATCCTATGGTTATTCATGATATTTTAATGTAATAGAACCATTTTACCACTCTTTGGTACTTAAAATAATTTAGAAAATGTTTATAAAAAAATATGACCATTTTTCCCTTTAGTTGGAAATCAATTTTCATAAAAAACTACGTTTTCTAAAAATATTTTAAAAAATGTTCTATTATTATACCATGGTTTTAAACAACATTTTTAACCATGTTTAAATTTTTTATAATTTTTTTAAAAGTAATCTTCAGGTTGTTTTCCAAAAAAATGCTCGTTTGGCTTTTACAAAAAATGTAAAAGGATTTTTTAACATGTAAAACATGAATTAAAATTACCATCATTGTGACCATTATTTTATTTGAATATTAATTTATAAATTTTCAAGGTTATTTTCAAATAAAAATATTTTAAAAAGTTTTTATGTTTTAAAAATAGTTTTCAAGGTGGGAAAGATATTTTACCCAATAAATGTTTTAAATGAATGATTAAAATAATTTTCCATCTAAGATGAAGTCTGTTGATGTTACCTATGCCTTTTTAGGGATACGATCCAAGGATTTAATTATTATTATTTATTTTATTGGTTTATGTTTATTATAGAATGATTTTTATGGAACCCATTTCTATTACATGTGTTATACCATGATAAAATTATTATAAAACCTATTTATTTTTCCACAGGTTATGATATGATTAAATGATTATGAAAATTGTCTATTTTATACCTATTATGATGTGATGAAATGTTTATGAAACCCATTTAATTTCATGTGTTATGATATGATGATTTTTTTATCTTGTGGCACACATAAATATGGTTTTCATTATGAAATGGGTGGGACCTATATCTCCCTCCAATGTATTGGGTAAAGATTTACATCTCATGAGATAGAGGACTAGAATGGGGAGTGAACCTGATTCAGTAAGGGACTTTGTCTGCTATGATGGAATTGGGAGTGAACCTTGATGACTATGATGGTTTGAGGAGTTAACCCATTCCACTATGATAGCCTTGGCAATGATCCTTGACTAATATGGAAATGATTTTTTATACTTATGTTTATCCTATGTCTTATGCCAATGTTATGCTCTCATGGATCATATTCTTTGATTCCCTTATTATTTATATCTTATGAAATGCCAATATTTATTCCATGACTCAATATTATGATCTTTGATATGTGGGGTATGGTTTTAAAATGTTATTCTTATTTTCATTTACCCTTATGTTCATGTTATGCTTATGTACCCCCTTTTTTACCCTTACTAGGCATATGAGATCACCCTTTCTTATGTTTCCTTTCCCCAGGTTATGAAGAAATGTATTGCGTATGATATATCTAAGAAGGTTTCTAGTTATGAAGATCATATTGGGATATGATGTAGTTTACTTATGGACCACTTATTGTGTTTCCAAGTTTCTAAATGCACAAAACTATTATGGTCCTTAGGCATGTGTTTGTGAAATGTAATGAATATTCATAAAAAATGATGTAATATCTATGTATGATAAGCTTGAATCATTATACACATGCTAGTGTAATAAGGGGTTATGTATCTAGACCTTAAGAATATAAAATTTTATATTTTATATTTTTATTAAAATAATGATTATATATATTCATTTTTATTATCACTTTTTAAATGATTAAATAATAATTTTGATAAAAATTAGATTTTGATATGATGAAACACAAATTTTATATTTGGAAAATATATAGTTTCAATCAGGACAATTTTTTGATGAATCCAAGAATTTTTGAAATAAATTTTATTTTAATAAAATATTCTTATTAAATAATATTTATTTAAATATAAATGATAATATAATTTTATAAAGTCAAATGTAAATTTTATAAGGGTTAGAAAATTGTTATTGTAAAAAAACCAATATTTTTCAATAAATGAGTATTTTTATTTAAAAGAATAAATTATAAAATTTAAAAAAATATATAGATAAAATAAATATTATTTTTAAAATAATCACATTGAAATCATCCAATGATGAATTTTTCATAATTTTTAGAGATAATAGATTTTTTGGGTCAATGTTAAATATAGTATAAATATATGATATGTATTATGACATCATAAAAAAAGTGATGTAATAAATATTATAAATATTATCCAATATAAAAATTATATTTCCCTTTCAAAATAATTTTTTTTTTATTTTATTTAAAAAATTTTATAAACCCTTGATGAATTCCCTAAAACCTATATTATATTTTTAGGTTTTTAAAATCAATTCTTTATAATAATTACTAACTTCCATATCACCAAGGGTATTATTTTAAGGAGTTCAGTTATTTTCCTTATAAAATAATTAAATCTACTCCTCTTTGGAAAAAACCATAGGAAAGAACCATGGGATGGTTTTAGGTCTGGATTATTTTATTATAGAGTCCAAAACCTATGATTATAAACTAATAAATAATTACCCTATCTTTTTCCATATAAACCCACCAAACTTCCCATTCCTCTTTACTCAAAACTCTTTGAGTAAAATTTTTCTCCTCCCTTCCATCTCTAGATCCCTCCCAAGGTGCCCCAAATCATTAAGAAGCACCTCCAAATCTTTCAAAATCACCCTCTAAATGTAAGTGTTGGAACCACTTTGTGTATAAGGTTGTATTTGTTGTCAATAGTTGTCAATGAAGATCAAAATGAAGGAGATCAAGAAGTACTCCAATGAAATGGAGAAATGAAAATCCAGATGATTGTTGTACTGATTATAAGTTCAAAGAACATGTGTTAAAGGTGACACATTGTTTACAACAATGAAGAATGGTGAGGTATAATCCATCTGAGGATGATTAGAGGAGAATGGGGATTAGATGAAGACCATGCAATTCTTCATGATTTCATGAGAACCATGCAAGAGACTTTTTGAAGAATAGAATCGTATGATTTGCATGAAGTAGAGAATGACGGTTGAGGAAGAAGGAAAAGTGCAAGGGATTAGAATTCTGAGATGGCCATGCACTTCATATTGTCTCCAAATATGATGATGCTAAATCTGATCAATCAAAAGATATATATTTCACAATAGTGGAGTTTGTGTTGAAAGAATAAGAGTTGCTAAAGGAGGCAAAATCAAAGAAAGGAAGTGTTGTTGAGCTGATCATGATTCTTGACAAAGCAAAAAAACAACATAGAAATTTGTTGAAAAAGGAGATTCCATGGTGGCATGTCGAGTTCAAGGATTGTGTTTAATGATCCATGTTTTATTCAAGAATGTCGACAAAGGAATGGATGATCTGGATGTGGTACAAAAAGAGAAGATACAAGGTGGTGTCATTTTCCAGTGTTTGCCAAATTTTTGGGCCTGAAAATCGACCAATGGAGAAAAGTGGTTTGGTAAAAGAGACTTGCGCGCCGCGTAATTGAAGAAAAGGGAACTTGCACGCCTAGTTTTTTTCAAGATCATAACATAGAAAAATGGCAAAGGAAAGAGGGTCATGTAAGTATTGGGTTGGTCGCACAAGTGACCTGCACGCCAAGAAGAGACTTGTGCACCGGTGCTTAGGAAGATTGGAAACTTGCATGCCTATTGTTTTTCAAGATCTGAACTTCAAAATATGGCAAAGGAAAGAATTTCGTGCAAGTGTTGGTGTGGTCGCGCTGGTGAGAAGTGCGGTAGAGGCAAGGGCAGAGACTTGCGTGCCGAAACTTGCGCGCCAAGGGGAGACTTTCGCGCCATCGCGTAGGGTGTCCAAATGCCTATAAATACAGTTTGAACCCTCATCATTTATCATGGAGTTCAACACTTAGAAAAATCAGAGCTCCCATCGCGTAGGTGTGGAATTCGCATAAGTATTGTGTGGTCGCGCAAGTGGACTTGTGCGCCAGTGTTTGAAGCTGCGCGTCAGTTGTTGGTTGCGCGCCCAAGGCAGTTTGGGTGAGAAAAGAAGTGATTCGTGTAGGTTAGAAGTTGAGAAAGGCAGTGTCGTGCAGGTGGTTTGGAGATAGCTTCGCGCCAATTTGGACCTGTGCGGCGAAGACTTGCGCGCTATATTGGGACTTGTGTTCCAGGCTTGGAGAAGAGTGCCAGGTGTTGTTGGAGGTCGCCCGTTGTTGTGGAGCTTCATGAAAGCCGGAAGATTGCCCGATACCTTCAGTTTAACAGATGATGTATTCATTTACAAAGACGGGAGAACAGTGAACAATTTGGTTCTTTGAAGAGAAGTGGTTGCGCACACACATGACTGGTGTTTAACACCCTCATTGTGCTTTGCGAAGAGAAGAAGAATGGTTCGTGCAACTAATCTTAGATCTGCATAGAAAGAGGGGATTATTTCAAAACACTCAGGTGTCGGTATTGGGAATCAATGGAAGAGAAGACGAAGATAGAGTGCATTCAGTTATTGCACTAATGAAGAAGATTGAATACAAAAAAGCATAAAATCAGTACTCTAATGGAAGAAATGTCTCATTCTGAATAGGAGACAATGAAATTGATGTCTATATGTTGAAGAGACCTTCATGTCTATAAACTGAGTGAGACTTCACCAATGGCAGTGAGCCAAGGGGGAGTCAGCGGGAGTGACCTGAGGGACGTAGTGAGCTATCCATGAAATTTTGTAATGGCAGTGAGCCTGGGACAGAGTGACTGTTCTCGAACCATTGTAATCCACAACTAGTGAAGATTAGTGGAATTTGGTATGACCGGCAACTTGTCGGCGTATGCTCCTTGGGTGTAGCCCTTAGTGGTGAACCAAGTAAAAATTGATGTATCATCTCTTTGCATGTGAATGTTTCATTGTTGATCATATCCATCATACAAGGTTAACTAGTTCCTACCAATGTAGGAATAAGATACACAAATTTAAAAAGAAAAAGTTGACACCCTAATTCACCCCTCCCCTCTCAGGGTGTCCCGGGGTCCTACAGTAAGGGATCCTCTCCATATCCTCTTTATTCAAGCACCTTCTTTATATTATGAATTTTTATTTCCAATTTTGGATATTGGTATATATTTTAATGAATCCCTATTAATATACTTATGATTTTCAAGTTATTATAGACCCCTTTCACTCTCATTTAAGCCTTCCATGAATCTTTATGCACCCCCATTATGCTGTCAAAATTATCTTATGATTTTCCATGCACAACATTTTTTTAGTGAAGACATGTCCCCATTTACACTCAAGGGTATTTTCCTATATGTAACTATACTTAATTGATTTTTTTACTTCCATATATTTAATCCACACTCCTTAATCATTGGATTAAAAGTGATGAAAGGCATCCTTATAGGTTTTGGGTGCAACATAAGCATTCGTTGAAGTTACGACCAACTCAGCTTTTAGTCATAAATCACATGTAATAATTTATTTACATGATAAAAATGTAATTTCCAATAAAAATAATATATTACTTGACTAGAATAAAACACCAAAACCAAAAGTGAAGGATCTTCACATGTAATTTATAATTAATTTATGAGCAGATGCAAAATTATCTCAACTTGTGATTCTTCTTTTATTAATGATGCTGTTGAATAAAACTTTTCACATCATCATTTCACTATAGGATACAAGTGTAGAATTCCTCTAGCGACGATACACACATGCACCAAAATCTCTAAACAATGATGTAGAATTGTTGGGTGCTATCACGATCGATCCTGATTGCTTTCATTGTTCATGGTTGATCATAGTATAATTCTTCTTAAAAGAGGAAGAAATATTGATGATCTCTCATTCTCTTGAGATAAGAGGGGAGGAGAGTACTATATATCTATTGATCTCTCTCTAGCTATTGAGAGAGTTTCACTATATCCATTATGCACACCAATTATGTTTTAGTAAATAGATATAATTTGATATGTATTATGGTAGGTTTAAGGTTGGAAAATTTCACACTAAACCCTCACCAACTTTAATATTCTTATTTAACCCCATGTCCATTAATAATAATATTATTAATCGCTTAACATGTGAAATGAATTTAAGAACAAATAGATATCATTTATATTATTTTCAATTAGACCATTAAGCTTGGTCCACCTTCCCTAGTTGAAATTTATCGATCCTCAAATAATGAATATTTAATTAAATAAATATCACTCCATTATTCTATAATAAATATAATAAATATTATATTTTCTTGAATTTTAAATAAACTTATATTATTATTATTTAACTCACTTATTATTTTTGAATAACCTATTATTAAATTATGGTGATAAACCAAACCCAAATAAATATTATTTATTTTAACTTGTTAAATTGAATACTATAATTTAACTCAGATTGCAGATATACTAAGTGTGTGACCCTCTATGATACTTTCTCAGTGGCATTAGGCATAACCACCTAAACTCCAAGGTTAGAATCTAGAAACAGTATAAGGATTTTATAGATAAATAAGTTAATTTCATAATGACGTCTAACCTCCTATGAACATTTATCATGTAATATATTATTTTATCACAATATATCAAATCAATAAAGTCACATGATGATTCCATCAACCAATAATCTCAATGTCTCTTTAATTGAATTTTTAGAAATTAAATATCCCATAAAATAACATGGAAATATATTTATTTAGATGATTCCATTCCCATCAAAGGGTATGATATATTAAATTTCATCAAGATACAAAAGGGATAAATCCTTTATCTCATTATCCATTAATGCAATATCACTCGTGACACACCCAACATATCTTACCTCACCATGAACATATGTCATCATGGTTTTTTAATACATAAAATTATTCAAGTCATGATATCCATTAATGATAATATTAAATTATATATATCAATACACACATTCACAAGTAGGAACATCCTATATCACATGGAAATGAATATTTCCTATTAACGGGTCTATTATCATAACCTCTTATCTTAGATATTACCAAGGGATAACACCACGAGAAGTTATATAAATGTATTATGAGACTCCTACCCTAATAACCTGTATTTTCTATTCCCTATTAGAAAATATCATCCAAATATAGAAAAAAAATTTAAGAATAATGTCATGGGACTTTTAGTTTCTCATCATAGCGAGAAACTTCTATAACCTTTTAGTGTGACATATATTCTAAGGACATTGTCACATAAAAATATCATGTAGAAGAATAATAAATATTTTATAAGAAAGATTACTTAATAAGAAAAACATGTAATCAAGTACTAAAAAAGTTGGTTGTAAGGCACCAACTCCAATAGACTCCCACTTGAACTAGAGACAAATGACAACAACTTTTATTCCAATATCTCTCACATGATACTCATGATTCTTCTAAGAGAAATCCTTCATTAAGGGGTCTGGCATATTTTCCTCCATGGATAATTTTCTCACTGTAACTTCAGCTCATTTGGAAGAATCCCTCAAGAGATGAAACTTATGAAGTATATAATTTTTTTTGTGTAATGTTGGTTCCTTGGGGAGAGGCATTGCTGCATTATTATCATAGTAAACCATGATAAGATCTTTACTACTAGGCACCACATCCAGATCTTGAACAAAGTTGTGAATCCAAAACGATTACTTGGAAGCATAGGAATCCATAATATACATAGAATCTACTGTAGAATTAACGAAAACTGGATTCCTTGAACTCTTCCAGCTCATAGCTCTTCTATTGAGACAAAAGATATATCCAAACAGAGAATTTAGAACACTTTGATCTTTATGAAAACTATCATCTATATAACCCCTAATGATTAGTTCTTTATCTCCTCCATACTCCAAGAACATATCCTTAAGTCACCTCAGATACTTAAGGATAGTCTTAATATCAGTCCAATTTTTTTTACCTTGATCTTCTTGATATATTCCTATTATACTAAAAGTATAGACAACATCAATCCTTTTACAAAACACAATATACGTGATAGATCTTATTGTAGAATCATATTGGATCTTACTCATTATCTCTCTTTCCTCTTGTGTTTGAGGAAAAATTTTCTTGTAAATATTTATAACATGTGAAATTGGAAACAATCCTCTATTGAATTGCTTTATAATTAAAATATTCAATATTTGGTTAATGTATGTACCTTGAATTACTCTAATCAGCCTCTTGGATCTATCACATATGATCTCAATCCCTAGAATAATGGTTGGTTCACCTAAGTCCTTCATTGAGAATCAATTTCACAACCATTCCTTAACCTCTCATATGGCTGGTATATTATTTCCCATTAGTAATATTTCATCAACATATACTACTATGAAAAAAACTACACTCCCGCTAAATTGCTTGTAACACACGACTCACATTCATTCTTAATGAAGCTAAATTACTTTATGGATTAATAAAATAAAATTTTCCATGACTTGGATGCTTTATTTAATCCATACATGGATCTCAGAAAATTGAATATATTTTTGGAATTTCTTAGAGTCACAAACCCTTATGATTGTGTCATATACACATCCTCTTAAAGGTTCTCATTAAGGAAAACAGTTTTTACATCCATTTTCCAAATCTCATTGTCATGGTAAAATGCTATGGAAAGTAAAATTCTGATGGATCTAAACATTGCTACTGGAGAAAAAATCTTCATTGTAGTTAATGACTTAACATGTTCTTAACCCTTTAGCCACTAACCATGATTTATAGGTATTTACTTTACCTTCCATGTCTATTTTTCTCTTGAATACCCGTTTACACCCAATATGCTTTACTTTAATTGGTGGATTGATCAAACCCCAAACTTAGTTCTGATACATGGAATCTATATTTGAATTCATGCCTCATTGTAAGAAATAGGATCATTATTTTCATCTAATAATTAGTCGCCATCATTGGTTACTATAAATCCATATCTTTTTGGTTCTCTTACCTCTCTATCACTCTTATGGAACAATTATGTTTTAGGAACAACTTTTTCCATGAGGACCCATAGAATTGGTTCTTATACCAACTCTTGTATATATTGAGAATTAACTTCATCAAATTCAATATTTCTCCCACTATCTTCCTTGAGGATTTTCCCCCTCTTAAGAAAAATGAACTGTCTTGCAAGAGTTTATTTATTTTATAATAGGTTGTAAAGATATTATCCCCTTTTTTACTTGGGATAACCTATCAATATATACTTCATGCATCAAGGTGATACTTTTTTCTTGAGTTAGACATAAAAAATTCATCATAACCCCATGTATGAACATGTGAGAAAATAGGTTTCTTTCTGCTCCTTAACTCCAAGGGAATACTATTTGATGCTTTAGTTGGTACTTAGTTTAGTAAGGAATGTGTGACTCATCATTGACCTTAACATGTCCAATAAAGTACAATTCATTCTTTCACTAACACCATTCCACTATGATGTATAAGGTGGATTCAGTTGAGATAAATTACCATAATCTCATATAAGGTTAATAAAGTCTTGGTTAATATAATCACCACCTTAATCTGATCAAAATTTCTTTATCTTCTTACCAAGTTGATTCTCAACCTCATTCTTGAACTCTTCGAACTTCTCAATTGTTTCATAATTGCACCTCATTAAGTTGATATATCTATACCTACTCAAGTTATCAGTAAAAGTAAGAATAAACCTATAGATTCTACTTGAAAAGGTCTACAAACATAGGTGTTTACTAATTATATAATATTTTTGGCCCTTTCACCTTGACCACCGAATGGTGGTTTATTCATCTTTCCCTACAAATAAGCATAAAATATTTCAAATGGATTTATCACAAAAGATCTTGATATATATTTGTTAAAAATTTATTGTTTATGTGACCAAGATGATGATTCCACAAACGAGTGTCATATAATTCATTCATATTAGTTTTTTTTATCAATTACCAAAATTTGGTTTTTCTAATTTAATACATAAATACCATTATTTAATTGTGTCATACCATAAAATATTTTATATTTATAAAAGTATAAACCTTTATTTCCAAAGATGAAAATAAATTTATCCATATCTAAACAAGAAATAGAAATAATGTTCTTGGTAATACTAAAACATAATAACAATTTTTTAAAACCAAAATCAATCCTATAAACAATGTGAGATGGTAGTCTCCAATGGCTAGAGCAGCCAAACTCACTCCATTAGTAGCCTATAAATCCACCTCATCTCAGGTAATCTTCTAAAATATACTTGGTTCCTATATTTGGATACAAATGTGAGAACCAAAAGAAGTATCTAATACCTAACTTATAGATATGGAAAGATTACACCTAATAATAAATGCACCTGAAGGTTCCCCTTACTTCTCTAGCTGGAGAAATTCCTCTTCCAGTGCCTCTTCTTACCACAGGAAAAATATAAAACATCCTATTCTTTTACTTACCTTCAGATCTTCTTATTCTTGGAAGGATGATGTTTGGGACCCTTAGACTTAGGATAAGTCTTTATCCCCTTTTCCTTATTCTTAATCTTCTTATTTACCATAAGGATAACGAGTTTGTCTCCCACTATTTTTCAAAACCCAATAGCCCTCACTATCTATCTCAAAATATCTTGTCTCTTATATATTCTAGTTAAAAGGATTCATGTTCCCTTTTTAATAATATAGACTTAGGCCTAGAAACCTATTTTAAAGGTTTTAGGTAGGCATAAATTTCTAACTACATTAACTTATAGTTCCTTAATTTCTTGAGTGGACTCCCCAATCCTGAAATCCAGTTTTAATATTTACTCAACATTTTACTCTTAGTTGCACCAAGTACTTTATGGTTAGTCAACCCTTTATGAAAACTAAGTTAAGTCAACCCAAAACATTAAGCTAAAATTTTTACCACTACATGAATTTAAGGTAATTACAATGGGGTATTTACGACGAACTCCCATCGTAAAATGTCATTTGTGACGGGAGTCCATCGCAAATACCCCGTCGCTGATGGTGGCGTCACAAATGTGTTTATTTGAGATGGATACTATAGCTGTCACAAAATAATCCCATAATGATTCATAAATAATTTTTTGTGATGGATGAATTCATCAGTCGCAAATAACAAATTTTCCAAAAAAAATCAAAAAATAAAATAAAAAATAATTAAATTTATTTAAAAAATATAAAATAATTTTTTTTCGAAAATATATATATTTTAAAAAATGTAAATATTAATTAAAATAAAATTAATTTACAAAATAAATATACTAAAAAATAATTAAAATAATTAAAATAATTGAAATTAATTAGTATATTAAATATATAAGAAAATAATATATATATATATATATATATATATTTAAGAATAATTAAAAAACCTAGCATTAATTAAAATATTTCAAAAACATTAAAAAAGTTAATAAATTTACAAATATTTAAAAAAAATTACTTAAAATTAAACAAATTAAAAAAGATATAAAAGTAATACATCATTTAAAAACTAACATGTCTTCCATACCAAATTAAAAAAAAAGTCATAAAAACCTCATAAATAATCAACTATCGTCTGGTGGAGGAGGATCACTCGAAGGGCCTGGGGAAGGAAACTCCATAACAACACCACATAGAAGTCTCCGCATATACTCTATCATCTCCTCATATCTCAGACACTACTGTTCATGCTCCTCCTCCCTCTGCTTCTGCATCTGCTATATCATCTCATCCTGAGCTCTCAACCTCTCCCAATACTATGTAGCAGGCAACGACGTCGATGACGAATCTCCATGAGCTCCCTTCATGCTCACTGATGCCATCGCATATTTACCATAATAACTCATAGGTGTCAGTTGAGAACCAATACCAACCACTCAACCTTTCTCAACACCAAGTGAAGTCGCCTGTATCCAAGCCCCCTCATCAAAACTCGAATCAGTAGTGAAATATTGTTCAATCTCAGCTTGAATCTCCCATGAATGAGAAGTCACAACCTCATATGTTTCCTTAAAATATAATGAAAATTTTGAATAATAATAAAATTAGCATTCATGAAATTTTTCAACAAAATCACTAACCACATTATAGTGGTGTCATTCACCTATAACTTCTCCTATACGAGGATCAATATACATCTTCTTATAAATTTCAAACTTCGTAATAGATGAGTGAGTAGAAGCTTGTATAATATATGAAAAATATTATATTTATAATACATATACATTAATAAATAATACCAATTATCATATTTCATCTATGTATGCCAAATGTATGACTCCCAGCCCCATGGGTGACCTCTTTCCTCCCCCGGATCTGACATCTAGCTGATGATCTCATCCTAAAAGTATCTCCTATACAGAAGAAGCACATCCCATCCCATACTCGAGCTGATATATAGTCGAGACGATGATAGAAACAAGACTAATCGAAAACGGTAGCACAAGATTTATCCATAGATTGATTTCTGATATTGTGTAGAAACTGACGAAAGTGCTCACGTATACAATTATCCCATGCCTTTTGGATAAGACCTCTCTGGCTATCAGAAATTAGATAAAATAAAATTTTCAAGACAATTAAAAAAATATTTATTTAATTAAATAAATTTTAATAAATTATATATTATTTAATAACATAAAATATAGTGGTTGAACATCTAGTCACACACAATGATGGGTACCAGGTCCCATGACACCCATGGATTGGAAAAATAATTTCTCAGAATCGCACCAGCCTACCCAATGGCTAAATGTGAAAAAATGTTCAAATTGAAACAAATATATGATCATAAAGTTATTATCAAAATCAATACACTTAGTTAATATAAAATAAATATCTTAAATAATTAAACAAACCTCTGTAAATTAGGATCAAAATCAAAAGATGATCGTCTCTTTGGAATAGGATCAGTAATTGGTAATTGAGAAAGACCACACCCTCTCCTAATAGGCACACCGGCCTTAAGAGGAGGAGCTAAATAAGTCTCATCATTAGGAATTACAACATAAGTGAGAGAACGTAATAGATTGTCAGGATCATCTCCAGCCACCTGAAACAAATATTATCACCTGTAAGATATTGTTAAAACATATATTAAATATAAAAAACTAATAATTGTCAGAATAAAATAATGTTACCTATAATAGATTGTTAATACAAATATGAAATTTAAAATCTAATAAATACCATAATATACTAATTACCTATAACTAAAGACCTAAATATAATAAATCTTCATCTTCATCACCATTTTCATCGACATAAATGTCTTAATTCTCATCTTCAACATTGTCAACTTCCATATGAATTTCAGTTTCATCATCCCTTATTACTTCATCAACATTATCTATATCATCAGCCCTTCACTGGGGGGTTTCATCATTGATATTTATATCTCGTTAGGTAAGAGATATATTTTGGGGTGTTTCTTAAAAAATTTCAATATGTTTCACTTCCACAACACTATTTTCATTTTCAATAAACCTATTGTCATGTGATTTCATTTTTATCACACTCCACTAGTCCTTCAAATCTCTCGAAACATCACAATAATTTGAATAGTAAACTTGAGATGCTTGATATGGAAACATAAATGGTTCATTTGATATAATAAGACTATTATATTTAATGTTAACGACTCCATGTTGTGGATGAACTTTCAACCCCCAATCAGTATCAAACTAATGACATTCAAACATTGTAACATAATTTAGTCCCAGATAACATAAATCAATTATTTCATCTAGTATACCATAAAATTAAAATTCACTTTCCTTATGATGGTATCCTTCCAAATTAACACCACTATTTATTGATTTATTTGAGTCACCATATATTCATGTATAAAATAAAAATCCATTAACCACATACCCATTATAATATTTTACCAATTTCGATGGAGGGTTTTTTAGCACATATAATCGACTATAAATTTTATTTTCATGTTGTGTTACCTATAAATAATAAAAATTATTAATAATAGATATCATCTGAAATTTGATTTAATATTCCATCGAAAGAAACTTATCTTACTAGTATTTGAAACCAATATGAAAAATTTTGTTGTCGATTTTCTTCAAGAAAAGCAGATATAATTTATATAATTTTTTTTTGATATGGTCATCATATAGTCTACAAAAAATTTAATGTAAATAAAGAGATATTTTATAAATATTTTAAAAAATAATAAAAAAGTAGTACTTATTTAACAAATCATGTCATTTATTTACAATTCTGCAGAACATAAGTATTAGCTCTATGTTGTTCTTCATCTATAAGCCATCGCTCATGATAACCACCGAAACCAAGCTTGGTCTAATTAAAAACTGACAACTGATGGTCTATGAAATCATCAACATTTGTCTCATTGTGACCCATACGATTATGTTTTGAAGGATATTACCACTGAAAATAATAAGGGCATAAATATGAAATTTCCTCCTTCAAGTACGCTTCTGCAATCAACCCTTCAACTGATGCTTTGTTTTGAACTTTCTTATTTAATTTTTGCATACATCTCTCACACGTATACATCTAACTGAATTTTACCAAACCTCCACATTTATCTTCATATGGCCAATGAAATATTAAATGTTCCATGGTTGTAATATTTTCTCCAATTTACATAAAATTAAAACAATATCCTTTTCTAGAAAATTCAATGCACCATAATATGATGTTTTCACACAAATATCTTGGAAAAAATATGATATTTTGGTCAAAATATCCTAGATTGAATAATTAAATAACCCTCTAAGACCAACAAAAAATAATATTTCAATTATGACATGAGAGTCATGAATTTTTAACCTGGAAATATGCCTATTTATGATGCAATGAGACAAATTAAAAGCATAACCATATGGTAACATCAAATATCTAATCCATTAACAGAATAATAAACGGGTTTCTTTACTAAGTGAGTAAACTGATTTTGGATTCATTAATTTTTTTGATATTTAATATTCAAATAATTGAAGTTTAGGATGTCTATAAATCTTCACAATATCTAATTGCGCCTTTACATTATCTTTGGTATTACCAGGTGTGTCCAACATAGTATAAAAAACGTTATCAAAAACATTATTTTCAATATGCATTACATATAACATATGATGAACCAACAAATCAGACTAATATGGAAGGTTCCAAAAAATACTCTGCTTTATCCAATTATGATCTCTCCCAAAACCATTTATCTTTTACTAGTTTATGGTTTGTCGAAAAGTAAAATGAGGTAATATATAGATAATAGATTTTACCTAATTATCTAGGATCACTATCAGAGGTGCATCTATTTCAATTCAACCTTTTGTAAAATTAATTCCATTTCTTCAAAAAGGGTGATCCTATGATAATAGTAAAAATAACTAACCTTTCTCCCATTAAAAATAATAAATGATTTATTCTTAGCCATAAAGTACGAACATGATTTTAGACAATGTGTGCTCTATCCAGATAATATACCATATGTTGGAAAGTCACTGATCATCCATATTAATGCAACATTCAATATAAAATTCTGATATGCAGTTATATCAAATGTAGTCACACCATTATTCCATAATAAAATTAACTCATCAATTAATGGTTTTAAATAAACATCAATATTCTTCTTTGGATTTCTTGGAATTAACAACATCAAACATATATATGGTTCCTTCATCAATATCCAAGGATTCAAGTTGTAAGGAGTAATGAAAACAATCCAACATGAATATTGACTATTGTAAGCACCAAATAGACAAAACCATCAGTAGAAAGGCCTAGCTATATGTTATGAGGTTTTGAAGTAAAAGAAGGATGCGTCTAATCAAAATGTTTCTATGAATCACTATCACATGGATGATTTAAGCTTTTTTGTGATGGAAATATTTAATTTATACCATGTCATCAATACAGCTGTGTTGTGAGACATAAATAAACGCTTTAAGTGATTTATAATTGGAAAATATCTCAACTATTTCATGGGAACTCTAGATTTTCCTTTTTGTGACTTTTTATACCTCGATTTTACACATTTTGGACAATTAACCAAAGATTCATAATCACCATAATATAAGATGAAGTCATTTGAACATGCATGGATCTTCTGATAACTTAGACCCAAATTATGAACCAACCTTTTACTTTTATAGAAACTTGTAGGTAATGTATTTCCATCAGGAAAAAATGAGTTAACCAAATATAAAATCTGATAGAAACAACTATTAGACATTAAAAAATCTGATTTAATATCTATAAATTTTGTAACAGCTTCAATTTTTCTCATCCGACTTCCCAGATATAAGGCCTCATCAGTGGATTTCAACAAATTGTAAAATTGAGAAGGTTAAGATTTAGGATTTGGAATATTATTCTGAGTTATTTTTTATGAATAGATGGCCCAACCGCCTCATGTATTAAATTATAAAATGATGTATCTAGAACAACAAAATTTGTATTTTCTACTGAACTCTTTTCACCATGTTAATACCAAAAAATATAATCTTTCTGAAAACCAGAACACAATAGATGAAGTCCAACATTGTAAAATGTATTGAATGTCCTAATATCATATTTATAAAATGGACTTTTAATTGTTCCTTCAGAAACAAAATCTTAATTTGATGATGAAAATGATATAAAGGCTTCAACAACTTCAATGTAGACAAGATTTAAACCAGATCTGTTTGGATTTTTCAATTATTTATCCAATCAGTATCACATAATAGATTCTGATGTCTACTTAACAAGTGCATAATGTAACTTACTGACCCAGGAGCCACTGAACAGTACTCCGAGCTGGTTGGTCACAAGCCCTCAAACACGCCTCCTCATACGCCAGAGGGTGCTGACTAGCAGTGAGGGTCTAGTAAGTCAGTCTTGGGGAGACTATACCTTCTATTATCAGAATAAAATACCAACAAAAGAAAATAAGAAATAGAGGAAGAATATATAATTATAACGGTACTATGTAGCAAGAATAACCAAGACAGGAAATACAATACTATACTAAAAGGTAAAACATGATATGACTATGCAAGTGCCAAGTGCCTACAATGAAAATGAAAGGAAAGACACAGTGTCTCCAAATGGGTCCCGAACCACGTCTGGTTCCCTCTTCCATGCTCCAAACCCAAATAGCACTCTAACCAGGGCTCTTGCCCTTGTCCTGTCCTGCAACAATAAAGTCTATTCGGGTACCATTGAGGCGGCCTGAGTAGGGTGTGAGTAAGACTCAGTAGATCACCACCAACAATGTCAAAAACAAATCTTGTCATAAGTAGTGTATGCAGTTTCATTAATAATAAATCAAGACAAAAAGGAATACAATTATATTTATCCAATTAACCTTTCTTTAAAATGTTAAACATCCAGGTTCCTGAGAACACCCAAAATATAATGCCTGCTTCGACCCGTGTAGGATCCTAAACCATTTCCCTTGTTCAATTCATAATTACTATGTCACAATATTAAGTTTATTAAATATCCAAATGAAACCACAGTACAAAATAAATGAAAGAGTGTAGAACGTCATGTCTAGCACACATGTGAGTATTTGGAGCATCAGTCCATGTCTCACAACCCCATGGGTATTTGGAGCATCAATCCTTGTCCCATAAAATATTAATTTCATGCATGTCATTGGTTCTATAACGCCATGTCTAGAACCTCTATGGGTTTTTGGAGCGTCAGTCCATGTCCCACAACCCTTTTTCAAATAAAATATCCAATTCACATATAAAACCATATTCAAATGTTTAATCATCTTTATCCCTCCATCATAACCCTCACCCATATTCAACTAGATCCACAATTCACAAAGAACCACATAACCAAACCACCAATTAATTATTTATGCCATGAAATTTATAAAACTGCACACACATAAAAATATGAGACTATGGGATTTCATTTAGACCACCTACCTCGATTTATTGATGGAAGTTAGCCTAATGAAAAACCCCAAAATACGAGCGGAACAACGTTGTCGATCAAGTTCTGGATCAAATCCTTAAAACCAAAATAAGATCAACGACATAAAGATCTTTCAAAACTAGATCTAGATATAAAACCCTAGATCTATACCTAAACTCATAGGTTTATATCCATGGAAACAATGGAAATATTCCATTAAAAGATCAAGGAAAGTTAAAGTAAAGAACATAAGAACAACAAGATGAAATCCACTTACTGAAGGAGAGTAGATCTTCAATCCAAGCCTTCAATCTTGAGAAAAGGTGTTTGAATCGCCTTTCAATCTCTTCAAGAGTATTTGGAAACACCTAGAAATTTCCAATCCTGAGACAAGGTTGTAAAAATAAGAAAATCACCTGGTTCGAGTGGTTTTAAATAAGGTTTTTTGGAAATAAAAACCACGCGCACATTTTCCTGGATAGGGGCACACGGTTTGTCAAATCGTGCAAAAACTGTGTGTACCTCACTGTCCATATTTTCATAGTCTTCATGGTTTTGTCGCACGGTTTATCAAACTGTGCGTAAACCATGCGTACCTCTCTGTCTGGTTCTGGTTGGTTGGCACGGTTTTGTCGCATGGTTTGTCAAACCGTGTGCAAACCGTGCACAACCCACTGCCCTTTTGTTTCACTTAAAAGTTCACCCAAACGCACCCCAAGTCACTACTCCAAAAAAGAGGTACTGATTCACGCTCAAATTTACCCAAAAGAATAAGGTATGACGGTCCTTGTAGTCTAGCTTGGGTTGTCAAATCCACAGGGACTGAAGAAGAAACCTAGAGACAATCTGATTTTTGTGAGATTTAGCTATGGAGTGGCCAACTATTTGGATTGATTTGATTTGAAACTAGTGATTTAATTTAAATAAAAAATAAAAAAAATATACAACTACTTAGTCTAAAATAATTAATGGATATGAGTTGATCCTAAGTTTTTACTAGGGTTATATTGGATGTATTTATTTTCTTATAACGTTTTAGTTCACTAATTCAAGACGTATCCACAAAATGATATAATTCCTTTACATCATTAACCAATTTAATACTTAACAAATTCCAAGGCTAATCACCAATGCACTTAGAGGATCAATTTAATTATCACTCCAAGGAATTGGATCGTACTAGCACTCTAAATGTGTCATTGTTAAAGTTGGCGAAGATGACGAAGAAAATAATCATCAAATGGAAATCTTAAATTAATTAAATGATTACAAAATTTTAGATCATAAAATAACATCCAATCTTCCCCATTCAACTCCCTAGGACCAATACATAATGTTTTATCCCTCCATTGATTCTATGATCTCAAAGGAAGTGGAAAGTAAACTCATAGGGGCAGAATTGAAGAAGAAAAATAAAACAATGAAACAATCACTCCACCATTTTATGAATAAATTCACAAGTTTTGGTGTGAATAAGATCACATATTGGGGCAACAATATCAATGTGAAAATAATAATAAAAGAAAAAGAGGAAATGAAGATCTTTTATAAAGAACTAATGTAATTTAAACAACTTACATGAAAGTGAAGAACGATTACAACATCAAATTGACAGCATAACATTACAATGGAAAAAAGCACCAAATATCCCTAAATCCTCCACCACTAATACTTTAAATAGTAAAAAAGGAAGCCTTGGGTTGAGACACCACTCCAAAAGTCTCTTTAATTAATTTCGGGAGGCCAAAGTGGGTGGAAATTTAATGTAGAGGAGACTTTTCAACTCTTGACTTGAAGTGGGATCCATCTTGCATCCACCAAACAGAAGCGCTGAAATAACCTTATATAAGGCTGAATTTTAGTTGTCTATAGAAGACTTAAATTAAGCCCTGGATGTACCCTAATATCCTATAAAATTTCAGTCCAAAATACTTTGTGGTTGGAGAGATATGATTTACATGGGTGGATGTTTTTCTGGGCCGCGAAATCTGGACCAGAATTTCATTTTCAACTTGGGACAGATAGAACTCCATTAAAAAATTAGAATTAGCTTGGAAAACTATTTAATTAAATGTTCCCCATGATATATTATATCTCTAGTTAAATTTTTCTACTCTTTGGGCTTGAATCATGGCTGATATAGTACTTTTATTGGGCTGCTGTCCAGCTCACTTCACCCAGAATGTGGTTGGTTCAAAGCCCACTTTGGTGGTCTTCCAAATTGAATCTCCAAGTGATCCAAATAAATGAATTGTTCCTTATATCATGGGAGACCTGAAAATAAAATATAAACATAAAATCAAGACCATTATGTGTTTTATGGTATGTTTAAAAAGGTACCATGTATCAGTGCATTTTAAGAAGGAATTACAATCATAATGTGAAATAATGTTCAAAGCGTAGAATGCACTAATAATGGTGTATATGATTAATAAATCACATGAATATTATATTATAAACCATGAATATTAGCCTCTTTTAGGGGATAATCACACCCCCAACTTGAGTTTTTCTAGTCCCGAGAATAATATTTCTCAAAAAAATGAAATTTGAATTCCCTTTTCCAAAAACATTGTAATACAAATTTCTCACCCAAAGACCTTATACCAAAAAAAAATGAAACCCATAAAAATAATTTAAAAAGAGATAGGTCCACAGTTATATCCTAAGACCAATCCCATTCCTTTGTTCAAATTTATCACCATATTTCATCCAAATTCAATTAAGCATGATAAATTGTTGTGCGTCATAATAGATAAGGGGGTTCATTTTCAGTCGAGGGAGAAAAGATGGAAGTGCTAGGAGAAATCAAATTTTAATATTAAGATGAGTACTCATTTTTTTTTGTTTTTTTTTTCAATTTTTCCATGGTAATTGAAATTGAATTCAATCGAGTCAACCCATGTAGCAAGACTTTTCCGATGACTCCCAAGCTCAAAGACCATAGGGCACCAAGTGAAGCTCACATACTAGGACATCATCTCAAGTTTACTCAATCAAAAACAAAATAAAATTACCACAAATAGAGATAAAATGCCCAACTCTGGGCCAGACAACTATGGAGTCACGATCCCCAAGTGCCGACAGCCACACATTAGGTCATTTCATTGCTCTACGCGCAAATTGATTTTTTTGAATACTCATGTTAAAATTAAAATGATCAACAACCCTATGCCATTTATTATGGACCCCAAGAATTCAAACTAATACTCCACAATCTAAAGGACGTGCATTGTGTTTTTTAAATAAATGGATGAAAATATAAATGGTGAAAAATCACATCGGACAACCACACTTTCAAAAATCTATGCACATGAACTTAAACTTGCATTAAAATCAGAATCAAGGCATTCAAAATTATTTGATATCCAATTTCAGGGATTATAATGTGTGTTATCATGTTCAAGGTTAATGAAATTTTTCCTTCCACACATTTTTTTGCACACATGATCAAATTTTTATTTCATCTCTCCCCAACATAGAATAACATTGTCCCCAGTGTTTAAAGAAAAGAAAATTTATAAGGGGGGTAGGAGAGGAGTTCAAAGAGGAAATTGAAAATGATAAACATGGAATAAATTCACCTGTTTTTTGAAGTTGAAGTTCATGATGCTCTAGATTACTCCTTTGATCTCTTGGGGTATGTAGGCACCTCCTTGATTGAACATGTATCACCCAAAATAGTCCCTGAACTATACAAAGAAGAAAAAACCAGACAAAACAAACAACACAACGATTTATTTAATTCAAAGTATCATCATTTTTATGGTTTTCCCTGTTTTTTTGTTTTTTAAATCAAAATAATGATACATTATCTTCTTTTAAATTTCTGGGTAAGGTATTACTTAGGGATCACACCGTGTGACACAGATGTATACGGTGCTCCCCTTTCATAACCATACATACTCATAAAAGAAGAACATGTCAACAGTCTAAATTTTTTTAACCTACAAAAACATAAATAAAATAAAATAAATTGATGATACATTGTCTTCTTTTAAATTTCTGGGTAAGGTATTAATCAGGGATCACACCGCGTGAAATGGATGAATACAGTTCTCCCCTTTCATACTCATCCATACTCATAAAAGAAGAACATGTAAACAGTATAATGTAGAATAAAATTATATCAAAATGATCCACTAATCCTATTTAAAATATAAACTTGATTAAAATAACAAAATGATTGGAAACTTGAAAACCACGGGTTGCCTCCCGTGTAATGCTTAATTTAACGTCTTTCACTTGACATAAACCCCCCAACATATCCAATTCCAAATTTAAAATTTTTAATGACCTAATCTTTCTCCACTTCAACATGATTGATAATGTGTATCCCTTGTGGTTGGTAAGAAGATTTTGAATTTGATTCATGAACAATCCTCTTTTCTAAAATGAATGGGAAAATCCAAGGAATATCAAAAATGGTTATATTATTTTTTCTTCTTTTATTATTTCCTAATAAATCAACGATCAACCACCCTTTTTGGGTTTCATGAGATGAATGAATGAAAACCCCAAGCTCTTTCTTAACACAAATGATGGGATACTCGAGTGGGGAAGGAAGGACAATGATTTTGAGTTTGTGTTTATTAAATTTTCTTAAAGCAGATTGGCAATTTTAATCAAAATCAGTTTCTTCTACAAATTTTTTAGAATGAATAGGTTCCTTATAAATATATGATTCATCCCCAAAAGTATCCATTTGAATTATAGGAGTGGGTATGAGCTCAATGTTTTGGATTTCTTCCAATGGTTTAGTGATCAGTGGTCCTAAAAATTCACTAATGGAGCCATGTTCAGGAAACTCAATCCATGATGTCAAGTTATTATCTTTTGAATTCAAAAAATCATTTTCCTCCTAATTTAAACACTCTTTATATTGAATTTCAACATTACCTAACCAATTCAATTCATTATCTGACTCTGAATTCCTAAATTCTAAAGTGCGTTCTTCACATGCTTTAAAGTTTTGTAGTTCTAACCTCAAAGATAAAACCCCAGAATTCATTATCTCCATTTTATTACACATTTTTCAAGAAATGTTTGAGGAACAGATAGGATGGAATGTTGAACATTATGGACTTCACTAAGATTGAAATCTTCAATCATCCTTGAGAGGGCAGAAAATTGATCATTTAAACATTCATTATCCCATTGATTGTATGTCTCATTGAGTGTGGGGTAATCATTCAAGGGTTGATCAAAGTAATTAACTAAGTTTTTTGATTCCCAAAATTTATTTTCAATTTGATTCTAGTTTGGTTCTATGTTGGGTTATTGCTGAAGATAATCCATTGGATTATAGAGAGATTTGGATTTCAGATTTTTAGGACATAGAAAAACAGAAAGGGGAAGAGAGAAGATAAATTGAGGTGAAAAAAGAGAATTTGGGGTAAGAAAATAATTTTATCATCTAAGGTGACTTACATAGGTCCCCAGAAACAGTGCCAAAATTTTATTCACTCTCAAATTTACCCAAAAAAAGAAGGTAGGATAGTCCTTGTAGTCTAGCTTGGGTTGTCGAATCCACAGGGACTGAAGAAGAAACCTAGAGACACTCTGATTTTGGAGAGATTTGGCTATGGAGTGGCCAACTATTTGTATTGATTTGATTTGAAACAAGTGATTTAATTTAAAAAAAACATACAATTACTTAGTCTAAAACAATTAATGGAGATGAGTTGTTCCTAAGTTGTTACTAGGGTTTGATTGGATGTATTTATTTTCTTATAATGTTTCAGTTCACTAATTCAAGATGTATCCACAAAATGATATAATTCCTTAACATCATTCACCAATTTAATCCTTAAAAAATTCCAAGGCTAATCACCAATGCACTTAGAGGATCAATTTAATGATCACTCCAAGGAATTGGATCGTATTAGCACTCAAAATATGTCATTGTTAAAATTGGCGAAGATGAAGAAGAAAATAATCATGAAATGGAAATATTAAATTAATGAAATGATTATAGAATTTTAGATCATAAAATAACATCCAATATTCCCCATGAAACTCCCTAGGACCAAGACATAAGGGTTTAGCCCTCCATTTATTCTATGATCTCAAAGGAAGTGGAAAGTAGACTCATAGGGACAGAATTGAAGAAGAAAAATAAAACAATGAAACGATCACTCCACCATTGTGTGAATAAATTCACAAGTGTTGGTGTGAATAAGATCACACCTTGGGGAAATGATATCAATGTGAAAATAAGAATAAAAGAAAAAGAGGAAATGAAGAACGTTTATAAACAACTAATGTAATTCAAACAACTTACATGAGAATGAAGAACGATTACAACATCAAATTGACAGCATAACATTACAATGAAAAAAAGCACAAAAGATCCCTAAATCCTCCACCACTACTAACATAAATAGGAAAAAAGGAAGCCTTGAGTTGAGACAACACTCCCCAAGTATCTTTAATTAATTGTGGGAGGCCAAAGTGGGTGGACATTTAATGTAGAGGAGACTTTTCAACTCTTGCCTTGAAGTGGGAGACAACTTGCATCCACCGAACAGAAGCACCAAAATAACCTTCTAGAAGGCCTAATTGGAGTGGTACATAGAATACTTAAATGAATCCTCGGATGTACCCTAATAGCCTGTACAATTTCAGCCCAAAATACTTTGTGGTTTGCGAGATATGATTTAAATAGTGGGATGTTTTTCTGGGCCATGGAATCTGGACCAGAATTGCTTCTTCAACTTGGGCCACCTGGAACTCCATTAAAACATTCGAATTATCTTTGGACACTGTTGAATTAAATGTTACCCATGATGTATTCTATCTCCAGTTAAATTTGGAGAATATTTGGGCTTGAATCATGGCCTATATAGTACCTTTATTGGGCTACTGTCCAGCTCACTTTGCCCAGAATGTGGTTGGTTCAAAGCCCACTTTGGTGGTCTTCCAAATTGAATCTCCAAGTGATCCAAAATAATTAATTTTTCCTTATATAATGGGAGACCTGAAAATAAAATATAAACATAAAATCAAGACCATTATTTGTTTTATGATATGTTCAATAAGGTAGCATGTAATAGGGCATTTTAAGAAGGAATTACAATCATAATGTGAAATAATGTTCAAAGTGTAAAATGCACTAATAATGGTGTATATGATTAATAAATAAAATGAATATTATATTATAAAAAATGAATATTATCCTCTTTTAGGGGATAATCAGGTACTTAAAAACATTAAAAGTACCTGAAAACGTTCCCAAGATTAACTCTAGAAAAGTCCAGGATCTTACATTATCCCCACCATATAACAACTCGTCCTCGAGATGTACTCCCAAACTTATCTGAGATTCTAAGCTAAAAAGATCGGGCCACTGAGTCAGTATATTTTCCTCCCTTTCCCATGTCTCTTCCTACACACGTCTATGCTTCCATAAAACACTAACTATCGGTACCTTCTTTCCCCTCAACACTTTCTCACTACGATCCAACACACGTATCAGATGCTCCTCAAAGGATGCATCTATCTCTAGATCAACATCATCCACATAGATCATATGAGAAGGGTCGGGGTGATACCATCGTAGTTGTGATATATGGAAAATATCATTCATAGCACTATATTTATGTGGAATATACAATTGGTATGCTACCAGCCCGACTCTCTTCACGATCTCAAAAGATCCAACAAACCTGGGTGCCAACTTTCCCTACCTCCATATCCCATGGTGACCCAACCTAGGTGACACCCAAAGGAAAACACGATCTCCCTCTATAAACTCTAAGGGTTGTCTCTGTCTATCAGCGTATGACTTCTGCCTACTATGAGCCGTAGCCATACATTTCTGAATAAAATGAACCTACTTTGTCGTCTCCTGTATGAGACTTGGTCACAATAACTCTGACTCACCTGCTTCCAACCAGCATAACGGTGATCTGCATGGCCAACCATAAAGATCCTCGTATGGTGCCATCTGTATAGTTTCCTGATAACTATTGTTATAGGCAAACTCCACTAAAGCTAGGTGTTTCTCCCATGAGCCACCGAAGTCAAGAACACATTCCCTCAACATATCCTTAAGCACTTGTATAGTATGCTCTGATTGTCCATCTATTTGCATATGGAAAGACGTACTCAATAAAACCTACGTACCAAGTGAATTTTGAAAACCATTCGAGAAGTGCGAAGTAAATCGTGAATCACAGTCTGAAACTATAGTTCTTGGAACCCTGTGTAATCAAAATATCTTCTGTAAATACATCTCTCCCAACTGCTCATCTGTAAAAGTTTCCCTTATAGGAAAGAAATGTGATACCTTTGTCAGTCGATCTACAATAACACAAACAACATCATTCTTCCTAAGTGTTTTTGGAAGACCTATCACAAAGTTCATGGTTACGTCATCCCACTTCCATTCTGGAATAGGAAAAGGTTGCAATAACCCTCAAGGTCATTGATGCTTCACCTTCACCTGCTGACAGGTGAAACATCGTGTCACAGACCCTGCTATTTCTATCTTCATGCAAGGCCACCAATCACGATACATTTTGGTCACACCAGGGTGCACTGCCCATCTTGAGGCATGAAATTCCCGCATGATCTCCTCTCGCATGCTCGTAGGAACGACTACCCGATTCTTTATATAAACGATATCATTCTCATCTATCTTCCAGTCCGACGACGTCTTCCCACCTTCAAAGTTTTCCCTCAATGCCAAGCACTATGTGTCCTTATATTGCTTATCCCTGATTCATCTCAAAAGTGTATACTCCACTACAATCGATACGAGTGCCATTTCTTCCTGTCTCTCCTGGACCACAACATGCATTTCAGCTAGAAACGACATCATCCTACACTCAACACTAGATTACTGAACAATCTGAGTCTGAGTCTTCCTACTCAAAGCATCAGCCACATCATTTCCTTTTCCAGGTGTATATACCATATCAAAATCAAAATACTGCATATACTCAACCCATCTCCACTGTCTAAGATTCAAATCGTGTTGAGAAAAGATGTACCTCAAGCTCTTGTGATCAGTATAAACTATAAACCTTTCACCCAGGAGGTAGTTTCTCCAACACTTCAAAGAATAAACTACCACTGCTAACTCAAGGTCGTGTGTTGGATAATTCCGCTCATATGGACTCAGCTATTGAGACCCGTATGCCAAAAATTTATCTCTTTGCATATACACAACTCCGAGTCCCATCCTAGAAGCATCACAATACACCATGTACTCTTTACCTGACTCAGGTAGAGCCAAAATTGGTGAGGACGTCAAAAACTTCTTTAACTCCTAAAAAGATGTTTCGCAAGCCTCTGACCATTCAAACATTACTACCTTTTTGGTCAAGCCCGAAAGTGGTGCTACCAAATGGGAAAAGTCTTGGATGAATCTCTTGTAATATCCAGCTAAACCCAGAAAGTTTCAGATATCGAAAATATTCTTGGGCTGCTCCCAAGAAACCACTACTTGCACCTTATCTGGATCCACTAAAACACCATTCTTCGAGATAATGTGTCCCAAGAAGTGTACCTAAACAATACAAAATTGAAACTTAGATAGCTTGGAATATAGCCGATGCTCTCTCAGTGTACTTAGGACGATGTAAATATGTTGGGCATGATTGTCATGAGTCTTGGAGTACACCAAGATGTCGTCCACAAATACCATCACAAATTGATCCAGGTACAGATGGAAGATCCTATTCATCATGGCCATAAACACTACTGGTGCATTTGTTAACCCAAAAGGAATTACAACAAACTCATAAAGCCCATACCTACTACTGAAATCATTCCTCGGTATATCAAAAGTCTGAATTCTCAATTGATTATACTCTGATCTGAAGTCAATCTTTGAGAAAGCATAGGCTACCTTCAAATGGTCAAATAGATCATCAATATGTGGTAGAGGATATCAGTTCTTTACAGTCATCTTGTTTAACCTCCGATAATCAACACACAAACGTAAACTCCCATCATCCTTATTTTCAAAAAGCACAGGTGATCCCCAAGGTGACAAACTTGGACAGATAAATCTTTTATCCTTCAATTATTCCAACCGATCTTTGAGGTCTTAAAGCTCTTTTGGTGAAATTCTATATGGTGGAATAGATACTAGCTCAGCTCCTGGCATGAGCTCAATAGTAAATTCAACATCTCTCTTAGGTGGCAGCCCTGAGAAGTCTTTTGGGAATACATCGTGAAACAAATCAACCACTGGTGGAAAAAAATCTTTCCTAACACCTTCTTCATCCAGTAAAAGACTAGAAACTTGGGCTGTGAGATCTCCCAATTGCTGGGTAATTGGCCCAGATCAGCCTTCCTGGATATCCCACTCCCCACAGTGAATGTAATGGTCACCCGCAGGTGACATTAATGTCACCCTCCAATGATAACAATAAATGTGGGCTCGGTATGTGACTAACTAGTCCATACCCAGGATTAGGTCGAAGCCTATCATATCAAGGATATAGATATCACACAGGAAACGGTACTCCCTGATCTCAAGAGAACATCCCTTGCACATACAGATGTCTCTAGACTGTACCCCCAAAGGTGTGACTATCGTTATAGCCTCGCTCACAAAATCCACCGCCAAACTCAAACCATTAAAATGATTTGTAGATATAAAGGAATGTGAGGCACCAGTATCAAATAAGGCACAAGCTAAGGTAGAAGCCACAAGAATAGTTCATCTCACTATCGATGGTCCAACCTCGTTATCCACAAGTGTAGGTTGTACTACATGTAACTGTGTTTTTCCTCTTACCTATGATGCCATCTGACTCCCCTGACTTGTAATACTTTGCGGATATGGGAGTTGTTTCCCAAAAGCACCATGTCCATCACCCTTACCACCTCGGCCAGTAGAACTCTAACTTTGGGACTGAAAGGGTGCAGAGGATCCCCTTCCCACATTCTGAATATGTTTAGCTAATCCATCACCACCTTCCTCCTTTGGGTTCCTACAGAACTTCTAGAGATGTCCCATCCTACCATATGATATGCATTCAATAGGGGGTCGGGGACATTGAATAGGATAATGTACCAGCCTTCCACACTGGTGAAAAAACACTTGGGTAAGGTCCTATGTAACCGACTCCTCTACCAGGTTACTCTGTCTCCCACCTCCCTAGGTAACATTCTCATAACGTCGCTTCCTTCTCTCAAAAGTTGCACCACCTGACCGTCCAGTAAATACCATTTTTCCTCCACTCGAAGCCTCCTTAAGGTTCCCCTCAGCGATGAGAGCCTTATTTACCACTTTTGAAAACTTCTTTATCCTGAAAATATTCAATTTATACTTAACTTCACATTTAAGTCTATCCTGAAATCGTCTTGCTGAAGTGGCCTCGTCTACTACCAATGCTGGAGAAAAACGTTTTAAGTCAGTAAAGTGTCCAACATAGTCTATTACAGACATATTACCTTGAGTTAGCCTCATGAACTCAGCATCTTTCTCCTGTTTGAGCATCTCTGGATAGAAGTTCTCAAAGAACTTCTCCTGAAATTCCTTCCACTCCATAGCTTCCAGCTGCCCATTCCGAGTCTGGATGTCCCACCAAAATTTTTCTTGACCGCGCAACATGTAAGATACCAAATTGAATCTATTCTCAACAGGTGTCTCCATGTGGTCAAGTATAGTCTGGGTAGATTCAATCCAGAACTCTTCTTTCTCTAGACCACCCTCTCCAGTAAAATTCGGCGGGTGCTGTAACTGAAACTCCCTCGTAAGATCAGACATACTTTTCACAACCCACCATAGGTCTCTTTCCATCATTTTCATAAAACGGGTGAGGTTCTCTCTAAACTTTTCCCCCGCTTCTTCAGTTGGTACTATTGGTGCCTCAGGTTCACCCATTGGAGGACCATTTCTAACTATACCCCCCGCTCGTCCTCTCAACAATCGTCATGGAGGCATAATTCTACAAATCTAAACATGCAGCTTAGAAAACAGTTCACAATGTTATCACAATTAAACACAAACAAATTATCCATATAAGTTCACAATTATTTCTTTCAATTACAAAATTAGACACCATTTTCATTTCAAATTTCACAAGAAAGGAAAAGAAATAGTTTAAGTTCAACAATCTACCCAAAATCTGCTTTCCCATGCGTGCCTAAAATGATGCATGTCACAATAATCCTGAGTTCCTAGAATAATGCATGCAGACGTACACTCATGAAATTTTGGGCCACGAATCAATAATCAATAAATTCTAGAAATAATAATCACATCACACAACAATTTCATCACCCAAGGTGAAATAATATTCAACTGTAACAACAAACAACAATAACATAAATCCCACCCTGAGTACTTGAGTTTTCCCCCGTACATGGGTTTTCAACTACCATGAATGAGCTCATTATCAAGCAATGAATTTCCATAGTCTTCTTTATACCTTCCCAAAATAGTAAGACAAAAAAAGAAGAAGAAATAAAACCCACCTCTGATACCACTTTGTAACATCCCGACCCGGGAGCCACTGAATGGTGCTCCGAGCCAGTTGGTCACAAGCCCTCAAGCACACCTCCCCGTATGCCAGAGGGTGCCGACTAGAAGTGAGGGTCTAGTAAGTCAGTCTTGGGGAGACTATACCCTCTATTATCAGAATAAAATACCATTGGAAGTAAACAAGAAATAGCATAAGCATATATAATTATAACAGTACAATGTAGCAAGAATAACCAAGATAGGAAACACAATACTCAACTCAAAGTTAAAACATTCTAGGACTATGAAAGTGCCAAGTGTCTACAATGAAAATGAAAGGAAAGACACAGTGTCTCCAAATAGGTCCCGAACCACGTCCGATTCCCTCTTCCATGCTACAACCCCAAATAACACTCTAACTAGGGATCTTTCCCTTGTCCTGTCCTACAACAAAAAAGTCTATTCAGGCACCATTCAGGCGGCCCGAGTAGGGTGTGAGTACGACTCAATAGATCACCACCAATAGTGTCAAAAACAAATCCATTCATAAGAAGTGTATGCAGTTTCATTAATAATAAATCAAGACAAAAAGGAAGACAATTATATTTATCCAATTAACCTTTCTTTAAAACATTAAACATCCAGGTTCCCGAGAACACCTAAAATATAATGCCTGCTTCGGCCCGTGTAGGAGCCTAAACCATTTCCCTTGTTCAATTCATAATTACTATGTCACAATATTAAGTTTATGAAATATCCAAATGAAACCATAGTAAAAAATAAATGACAGAGTTTAGAACGTCATGTCTATCACACATGTGAGTATTTGGAGCATCAGTCCCTATCTCACAACCCCATGAGTATTTGGAGCATCAGTCCTTGTCCCATAAAATATCAATTTATTGCATGACATTGGTTCTAGAACACCATGTCTAGAACCTCTGTGGGTATTTGGAGCGTCAGTCCGTGTCCCACAACCCTTTTTCAAATCAAATATCCAATTCACATATACAACCATATTCAAATGTTTAATCATCTTTATCCCTCCATCATAACTCTCACCCATATTCAACTAGATCCACAATTCACAAAGAACCACATAACCAAACCACCAATTAATAATTTATGCCATGAAATTTATAAAACTGCATACACCTAACAAGATGAGACTGTGGGATTGGATGTAGACCACCTACCTCGATTTATTGATGGAAGTTAGCCCAATGAAAAAACCCAAAATCCGAGCGGCACAACTTCATTGATCAAGTTATGGATCTAAATCCTTAAAACCAAAATAAGATCAAAGGCATCAAGATCTTGAAAAACTAGATCTAGATCCACAACCCTAGATCTATACCTTAACTCATAGGTTTAGATCCATGGAAACGATGGAAATCTCCCATGAAAAGATCAAGGAAAGTTGAAGGAAAGAATGGAAGAACAATAAGTTGAAATCCACTTACCGAAAGAGAGCAGATCTTCAATCCAAGCCTTCAATCTTGAGAAAACATGTTCGGATTGCCTTGCAATCTCTTCAAGAGGCTTTGAAAACACCTAGAAATTTCCAAGCCCGAGCCAAGTTCGGAAAAATAAGGAAATACCGGGGTTCAGGTGGTTTTAAATAAGGATTTTTAGAAATAAAAACCACACACATGGTTTCCTGGACAGGGGCGCACGGTTTGTCAAACCGTGAGAAAACCGTGCGGACCTCAATATTCAAATTTGAATGGTCTACACGGTTTGGTCGCATGGTTTATCAAACCGTATGTAAACCGTGCATACCTCTCTGTCTGGTTCTGTTTGGTTGGCACTGTTTGGTCGCATGGTTTGTCAAACCGTGTGAAAACCGTGCACAACCCACTACCCTTTTGTTTCACTTAAAAGTTCACCCAAACGCACCCCAAGTCACTACTCCAAAAAAGTGGTACTTAAAAACATTAAAAGTACCTGAAAACTTACCTAAGATTGACTCTAGAAAAGGCCAGGATCTTATACATAATTATCTAAAAAACAACAAGAATAATAATAATTATTATCGATAATTTTGACTAGTTACAAATTATTATTATATTTTAACATATTGAAATATTCTATGAAATATGAGCAGAGTGGGGCACTGGGTTAACACTAGTTTATAGGGCCCGTAGAGGATCAATGCATATAAAAATAAAAATATAATATAAGACACATGCTATTTTTTGAAAGTAATAGAATATATCTTGAATGATGTCTTATATGATAAATTGGAGATCACCGTTGGGTTCGAGATGTGGGGTTTACCCTAGATATGACATTAGATTTGTGAGTGTTGGGTAGTTATATTGCAGGTGAGAGTAATTCATTTAATATATGTATCATAAATTATTATAAAAATTCAATGTATCTTTCAGACTATGTATCATATGATAAATTAGAGATTATCATTAGGTCTGGGATGTGGGGTTTACCCTAATCATGATATAACATTTGTTAGCATCGAGTGTTTCATCATATTACATGCGAGGGTAATTCATTTAATATTTTTATTATAGTTTCTTATTAAAATTTAAAGCATCTCTCAAACTATTTATCGTATGAAAAATTTGAGACCACCATTAGGTATGGGATGTGGGGTTTACCCTGGGTGCGACATGACATTTGTTAGTATTGAGTGTTTCATTACATCGCACGTTGGGGTATCATTTTTAATATTTTATTAATATTATTTATATAATTATTTATTTATATATATAAATATATACTAAAATATTTATGAAAATTATTAATATGTATTATTTTAATTAATTAAACATTTATATAAAATTTTTATTAATTAATTAATAATTAATATATATATATATATCACAATTTATTATAAATTATGTAAGGAATATTATTAATTACATAATGATAATTATTATAAATTATGTAATGGTTATTATTAATTATTATAAATTATTATAAATTATGTAATTATTATTATGTAATGACTATTATTCATTATTTAAATTAATATAAATTATGTAATGATAATATATATATATATATATATATGTATATATATATATATCAGAATTTATTAAATTATTATTGTAATTTTATTATTACAATTTTATTATGTAATGATTATTGTTACTACAATTTTCCTAAATTATTTAAATTATTATAAATTATCTAATGATTATTATTAATTTATTTAAATTATTATCATAATTTTAATAATTACCATATATATATATATCACAATTATTTAATTAATATAAATACATCAAATATATTCTAATTCATTTTTAAAAAAATATACAAATATCAAATCTATATAAACACACACACACACACAGATATATATATATATTATAAATATTATAATTTCAATTATAAATAAATTTGATTTCCTTGAATTTATAATTTATATAAATAATTTATAAATAAAATTGATTTCATATTTGTGAATTAATAATTAATTTGAATTAATAATTAATTTGAATTAATAATTTTTGAATTAATAATTTTTACTCTAGATGCATTATAATAGTTGTACGAGTCAGGTGTTTTTACTATATTTATACGAAATATTAATACTAATTATTTTAATTAATACAACATTTTATATGAATCATTATGAATTTTTAAAAGTTGTCATATTTTATTATATTTTTTTAAAAATTATTATTATTTTATAATTATCACTAATATTTTAAATTTATTAATAATAAAGACTCATTAATTATTACATATTATAAATTATTTATTGATTTTTATAAATTATTTAAATTATTACTACATTTCTTAATAATCATCATTTTTTACTAATTTATAATATTTATTTATATTTGTTATATTTTTTTACAAACTATTACAAAATATTATCCTACTTATTATTAACTAAGTTTTTAGTAAATATTAAATATTTTAAATTATCTTTGTTTTTCGTTAAAACGATTTTTTAACTTTTTTTATAAAAAAATCTTATAAATAACATTTTATTTAAATGTTTCCTTTGAATTAATTTTCTCATCATTATTAAAAACCAATCAATTATATTTATTTCAAATGTTATATATATATATATACACATATATATAAATATTACATAATTTCTTAATCAAATCTATTAACATAAAATTTATTATTACACACATGCATGTGTGTAAAAAAAAATTAACATAACAAATATTTAGAAATATAAATATCTAGAAATACATACATATATGCACATGCAAAAAAAATATTATTGTAAAAAAAATTATTATAAACAAATATTATTATAAACAAATCTTATGTGCACGTGAAAATATTATTATAAAGAAATATTATTCATGCACAAAAATATTATAAAAATATAATTAATTATTATAAACTTATATTATTAATTCAAAAATATAATGTGTGAACAAATTATTATAAAAAAATTAATTAATGAAAAACAATGATTATGCACGCAAGAATTATTATAAACAAATTAATTAATTAAAAACAATGATTATGCGTGTGCAAATTATTATAAACAAATTAATTAATTATGCATGCGTGCGTGAAAATATTATGTTATGATATAACAAATATTTAGAGATACATACATGCATGCAAAAAAAGGAACCAGGACAAAATTGAAATAAATACCAAAACCAAAAAAACAATAAACAACAATAAATGAGTAAAATTATAATAAACTTCTAGAAACCCTAAAAACACCAAAACAATTAAAATAAATTTAAGTATTGTTGAAACTAGAATTTTCGCACAAATACTAAATTTCAAAATATTTCAATAATAATCATATTTCAAATAATAATATGAAATAATAACGTTTCAGTAACCCTAAACACTTGAAAAAAATCTATTTAGTTTAAAGATCAAGTGAAAAATACTGTAAATCAAATTAAAACAACTCATACGTAATCAAGACACTCAAATATGAGATAATAAATTTTTGTTAACGTTATATGTCAAATAAATCTTCAAAATAGGGTAAAATTTTAAACCTAGGTTTTTTCAATTTATCACATCACACCAAAATACACAAAAAACTAACGAAGGATAGAAGCCGAGTCCATACCTTGCATATAAGATGTGAAATCACCCAAAAATCGAAAGAAACAATGTTTTTTGGGGATTCATGGAGCGGGGAGGTGCTAAGGTTCCATCATGGTTTAGGAGAGGGAAGGAAGAAGATAGGAGTAAGAATAAAGGAGGCACCACATAGTGCTAAATGATGAGACTTTTTACGACAAAGTAATCACGACGAAATTAATTTCGTCACAAAAAGTTTTTCGGTCGAAATTATTGGCGACAGGTATTGAATTACATTACAAATAATATTTAGTCAAAGGGAATTTGTGACAGACTAAGTAATCTATCACAAATGCTCGTCTCGAATGATTTTCATGCTAGGAGGCAGGAACCCCCACCAAAACTAGTTGCGATGGATTTATAATTCCATTGAAAATTCTTACTATTTGTGATGGAATTCTACCTCTATAAAAAATAGGTCCCATGTGCAAACTGCTTTCAATGGGAAATTTTTCTGTCAGAAATGTCCCATCACAAATACTTTAAATTCTAGTAGCGTATGATAATTGAAAGCACCCCAACTTGGTTTGTTCAACTAATTTGAACTATGCAGTTGATTCTAACTTAAGTAGTGTAAGGATAAGCCGAATTTATATTTTAATTGAGGGTTTTTTACCCTTATGTGTAAATCCCATTTTATCCTTTTAGATGCCTTGTTAATATTAAGTAGATTTTAATTAATTGATTAACCATATATAATAAAAAATTTATACATAATCAGATTATATTTTATTCTATCTTGAATGATTTTTAACTCATTTATTTTGTGATCACACAACATCCAAAAACATAAATAATTAAACCATGAAACTGAAAAAACAAAATATAAGTGGAATGATCATGAGATTATCTAATGGTTAGTTTATATAGAAGAAGATAAATTAACCCTCAAACATAGGGGAAAATACACCTTGAACCTTATCTTGTTTCATGTTGTAGTATTATACCTTGGCTCCTATGTATCTCAATTATTTTCACCTCATATCCTTAACTTGGACCACCTCCACTTTATTTAGAGCTATATCCTTATATAATTTTTTACCCACAATTAGGTGAGGGTATCTAATAAATTTGATAAAGGGGGTTTACATAAAAGAAACTACGGGAAAATAGGCCCTAACATTATAAGGAGGTGATAACTTACATGCCATCAATAATAATTTAACTATAACAATTTAAAATAAACAAATCACACATAAGGGCTGGTCTAATCTCATGATCATCCACACACCTAACAAGCACACATTTACAATCTTGTTATCAACTACTTTTATTCATTATTTAATTAAGATAATAAACCATGAATTAATCCAATTAATTCAATTTTATTTTAATTCCATACAACCATCCTTAACTCACTATCATCTATAATTTTAAATAAAATTAATTTCATTTAAAATTAATATAGTACACAAGTTTACTTGGAGACAACATTGTGTGTTCATAATTTTTTTACTTTATAAATTAATTTAATATATAATTGTTAATCCTATGACATGGTGTGTAATTTTGAATTAATGATACATGGAACACATAATCAATAGGTTTAATTATACCTTTGATTCTTCTTTTTGTGAAAATTTTAGAACACTACCATAAGTATACTACACAACATGTACAAAAGTACACAACATGTAATTGTATTCTGCGTGTGTCCAAAACACATTTCTTGAGTTTGTTTTCATTTCTTTCCATGGACATGTTTTAGGTACACTATGTGTACTGGGGATACATGGCGTGTAACCTCTGATTTCACAACATGTCTATCCACGTGTCATGTATTTGATACACAAAATGCTGGGACACCTCATGTACTCAGCTACGAGAAGACATGGAATACACGATGTGTAAGCTACTTACATAGTGTTTAGTTCAACATTTTGTGTGCTAGTATGTCCAGATCTACATTCCAATCTGATCTATTTAGATGTTAAATCCTATTTTTCAGATCTAACTCGGTAGAGAAAGATACAGATATGAAAGAAAAACTACATGGTGTGTACTCTAGGAGTACACGATGTGTACTTTTTTATTCTCCAAGAAGAGCCTTTGGTACATCCAGATGGAAATCTCTAAATTATTATTCATTTTTATTCATTAATTGGTTACTAGTTATGTTTTTGATAATGAAGAAGAGAAGAGACGAAAATGTCAAATTATTAAAATGAATCATTTTAAGTAAAAGAAAACACAAACACATGTAATAAATCAATGAATAATAAATAATTATAAATTAAATATGTGACTAATCTAATACCACTTGTAGGTTATAGGAACAATGAAAGTGTCTTTTGAAGGTATGAACATCAAGAATTTTAGTCATAAATCATGTGTAATCATTTTTTACATGATAAAAATGTCATTTCTGTAATGACCTCGAATCCAGTATCCCATAGCTTGTGCCTTAATTTATTAAATTAGTACAAGGTAAATGAAATAACATCCCAAATAACCAAATAGTTTTGTAGTCTTGGTAAACTAGATATATATTTTGAAATTCAAATTACATGTTGGACATAAAATTCAATAAGTATTTTCTTTGAGAATGTCATTATTCCCATTAGAATAACCCTCCATATCAATCATAATATGCTTCTTGGAAACCTGGGGAAATTAAAACATATAAAATGGGTGAGATCAAATGACCAGTAAGGTTTAAGTATAGTTGAATCAATAATAAATCAATGTGCATAGTAAGCATGGAATGGTAAATAACCAAGCACACATGCCATTCAATAAATTAACTGAGAAATAAATGCATCCATAGATTTTGTCATAGTGAGAATCCTCTGGATAATAATAACTGAATTTTAATGAAACACATAATTGTTGGACATCATGTATATGACACATGAACCACTACCATCAAGACCTTTTACAAGATAGTTTAATCATTATGGGTAAAAACCCATTTAATTTGGCCACATTATTCATTTCATGAGACTACCAATGCTTCAAGTGGATTTTCTATATATAGTACCACCTATTATTTCATGTAAAAAGCATTCATTATATATAAAATAATTTATTGAATCAATATAAATTATCAAAAATATCCATATTTATTATAAAATATATATTTAACATTATTTCCCTAGTTAATCAAATAACTTTCAAAGAAAACACCGTATATAATTATGGTACATGTATTACGAAATAACCATATCCACGATAAAAGAAATATGGATATTTTTTAGAAATTAAATTTTAAATGAATAATGATTATAAATAAAACCATGGGGAAATATATGCACTATACAAAATAAATTAGGTGCATAATTTTAGAACATGTCTCAATGAAGTGAAATTGAGATGAAGTCCCATACAAAGATCAGATCGTTAATCAAATGAATCGATTATGTGTATTCATTGTAAATCCATATAAAAAAGTGGAAATACAAGATTATATAATCAAATTTCATTTCACACATAACCTTAGCATGACATTATCAATGAAATAGAAGTTTAACCTAATGAATGAAAATCGAGTTAAGAAATATCTTACAACTTGTAAACAATCGAATTGTATGCCCCATAAAAGTAATAATTATCAAATGAAACATTGAATACCATGAATATAATGAGATTATTGATATTATATAATAAAGGGTAGTATAAAAACACCACACAAACTATATAAGTGGTGAATAAGTCCTATATCTCATAGAAGTAAATGAGAGATGAGAAAATCCTTACCCCACACTTCCCTTTAGGATAACGTACTTTAAACTCCTATTTAATGGTTTAAATAATGTTATTAACTCATTTAATAATTATATTCATATTTATAATACCTTATATAATCATTTTATAACATATTATAACCCATTAATTAAAAAAAATCTCATTATATTTATGGTTTCAGGTGCGTTCATTTCATGGTTTCATGACCAGTTCCTTTGTGTAAAATTATGGATGTTCTTATAGAATAGGATTAAAAATAAAAAAAGGAATGAAATAGTATTAATTCAATTAAAGGATTATAAATGGTTCCATATATCATTTTCATTTATTTTATGAGGATGTTTCATTTGATAAAATGTTAATGATAAACATTTAGTTTATTTTGGTGGTTCCTCTGAATACCACATACTAGTTTTGTTTTATTTACTATTATTAGTATATATTAGTTTCAAAAAATGAAATAGATTATTATATAAATATTAATGTATTATTTAACCATAATAATACTTTTATGACCATCCATGAAGGAGGTAATGAAAAAAAAACAAAATCATTATTCATAGAGATGATTAACCAACATAATTTTGACAATAGTTTCACTTCTTTGAATAATCGGAGGTAATAAAAGAGATAGATATAAGATATTACATTAGAAACAAAAAATTATAGTATGTACATAATTCTGGAATTATTATTACTCGATGGATGAAAGAGAATAGGAGAAATTGGAAGAAGAAACAAAATAAGAGAGGTGTTTTGAGAAACTTACCTCTTGAATATCACCTTCTTGGATGACATCTTGTGGACATTAGATTTGGTATTTTGGTGAGAAAATAAGCACTTAGATGTGGGAATAGTTAGGAGGAGAGTTTTTTTTCAGATATTTTATGTGATACAAGGATTGTGTTTCAAAATGGGGATGGTGATGGGTGGTATTTATACTTGATTAGGGGCGGGGTTTAAGTGATTAAGTATTTATTATTTTATATTTAAATCCAACCACATTGAGGTGACATTAATTTACAAGAATTTTTATGGAAAGTAATATTTAATAGGATGGTTAGGGTCTATAAATACCTTAAACAACCATTAAATATTGCATTTTTAACGTATTTTATGCCTTTACCTCTTTAACTTTAACATGTTTCATTTTTTACTTATTATGCGGTAAATAATTTTTTTTACCATGATACCTTTTTTATTCCTAAAAATGAAATTGAATTTAAAAAATAAATTTTAACTTATTAGTTCAAATATATAATCCATTTACCAAATTTAATTCACAGAATTAGAAAGATTGTATTAACTCCGCAAACACAACAAAAAAGAGGGGTTTTAAAGTGAAAAGTTCAATAGTTTGAATTGTTTTTATATCCAATATAAATGTGAAATAAATTACAATAAAATAAATTAGTTTTATTTATGTATAATTTAACTTATTATACTTTAAATAAAATTTAAAATAAAATTTAAATATATAAATAAATTTGAATAAAAAGTAGTTTTCAATTAACATTCAGTATTTTCACTATTAATCAAAAAATGAAAATTCTCTAAAAAATACCAAAATTTTACCCTAAGATAATTTTGATATTAAAATTTCAAAAATAAAATTTATCTTGTAAAATCAAACTTATAAATATTTATAAATTCTTATTTAAAATAGGTTCTCCATCAAAAGGCCAAAAAATTGCCTTTAGAAATATATATCTTTATATGCTTAAAATTGAATTTATTATTATCTTAAGCCTATAAAACATATTGGATGAATTTAAAAACATTTTATTTGTTTATATAACATATTAATTTCATTAATATATTTCAATAATATTTATTAATTCAATTTATCAATATAAAATGTCACTGTGGGTATAAAAATAGTTTTTTATAAAAACACATCTTTTATGTTCAAATGCTTCTCATTTTTATTTATAATTAATTGGTAACCAATTAATTAATTTTATAAACATGTGTAAAATATATTTTCATAATTTATTTAATCTCATTAATTTCTACTATTCCAACAGTTAGGTGATAAGTATCATAATTAAATAATAATATTTTTTTTGTTTCAGATGAGTGTTTTGTGTAACGTAATCTATCAAAGAAATTGAATTTAATAAAGAAGATACATACCATAAAATATTGGGGTGTTACAATTTCCAATTAAAATAGTAAATTACATGACTCATATAAAATGTTAGAACCAAATGTAAATTATCTTCACATGTAATTTATAACTAATTTATGAGCATATATAAGATTACCTCAGCTTGTAATTCTGCTTTCGTTGATGATCTGGTAGAATAAAACTAGTCACACTATTGTCGAGTTATAGGATCCAAGTTTATACTCCATTTATAGGTAATACACATGTGCACCATAATCTTTGAATGACACTATAGAACTTCCAGATTCTATCATGGATGATCCTAATCACCTACATTATTCGTGGTTGATCACAATAGAATTATTATTTTGAGAGGAATAACTCTTGATGATCTCTCATTTTCTTGAGAGATGATGGGAGGAGAGCACTCTAGATCTCTTTATCTCTCTCTAGGACTTGATATAATCTCACTCTATCTATTACACACACTAATTATGTTTTAGGAAAGATATATAATTAGATATATATTATGGTAGGTTTAGGGTTGTAAAATTATCACTGAACCCTTACAAACTTTAATATTCTTATTTAATCCCATGTCAATTAATAATAATATTATTAATCACTTCGCATGTGAAGTGAATTTAAGAATAAATAAATATCCTTTATATTATTTCCAATCAGACCATTAAGCTCGGTCTGCCTCCCCTCATCGACATTTAGTGATCCTTGAATAATGATTATTTAATGAAATAAATGTAAATACATTATTATATGATAAATATAATAAATATTATATTTTATAGACTTGAAAAAATATTTATTATTATTATTTAACTCATTATTTTTAATAAACTATGATTAAATTATGGCGACCAACCAAACGTGAATAACTATTATTTATTCGAGATTTTTAAATTTAATACTTGAATTTAACCAAGATTGTGAATACACTAAATGTGTAACTCTCTATGACTATTTCTCAGTGTAATTAGGAATAAACACCTAAAGTACAAGGTTAGTGTCTATAAACACACCAAGTATTCCATAAATAAATAATTTAACATCACAATGACGTCTAAAATCCTTCAAACATTTACTATTTAATATAATCATTTATCATAATATCTCAAATCATGTAGGTTTAATGCTAGTTCCATCAACCTATATGATCGATTCATATTTATTTGAATTTATAGAAATTAACTCTCTCATTGAACACCATGGACATTAATTTATTCAGGTGATTCCATTCCCATCAATGGTATTGAGATATTAACTTTCGTTAAGAGACAAAAGGGATAAATTCTTTCTCACATTATCCATTAATGCAACATCACTAGTGATACACCCAACATATCCTAATTTTCCACAAACATATTTCATCACATTTTTCATAAATACATCAAAGTACACAAGTAATGATATCCATAAATGATAATATTAAATTCTAAGGATCAATACACACATCCATAGATAGAAAAAACAAATGAAACCTGGAAATTTGGATTTCCTATTAACGGGTCTATTATCATAACCTAATGTCTTGGAGATTAAAAAAATTGAAAACTATGAGAATGTTTCTCAATGTATTACGATACTCCTATCCCTAATATCCTACATTTCCCATGTCCTGTAAAAAAAATATCATCCAGCTATAAAATAATATTCAAGAATAATGTTGTGGAACCTCTAGGTTATCATCATAGTAGGGAAATTCTATGACCTTTTAGCATGTCATATATTCTAAGGACATTATCACTTGAAAATATCATGTAGAATAATAATAAATATGTGATAATAAAACTTCTTTAATAAGAAAAACATGTAATCAATTACTAAAAAAGTTGGTTCTCGGGCACCAACTCCAATAATCCTTATGTTGTATAATATATGTGGAACACTTATGCATGTACATATTTTTAATGTGATGGGAGGTCCAATAATTATATACCCCTACAATGCATTGGGATTTTTTTATCATGATATTTTATGTATGGGATTATGGAGTGAACCTAATCAATTACGAGACTCTGTCCACTATGTGTTATTGTATTGGAAGTTAGCCTTGACTAATGCTTATGTCATGTTTTATGATGTTTCCACATTCCTATGTTGCATTTATGTTATCATTGTATATCATTATTTGATTCTCATGTTCATGATACTCACACTTTCTATTTCTCTTTTATATTACTATTGAATCATATTTATTTATTTTATCATGTTATTATTTGATTATTACCTTACTAGGTGTTATAACTCACCCCTTTCTTATGTACGTCCTCGGTTTATCCCATACAGTTTTAGAAGATCAAGGGAATATAAGGGAACATTTTATAGTTGTTAAATAATTATGTTGTACCTATTTTTTAAGTTATTATTTCATGTACCTAATTTCCCATAGACACTAAGGCCTCATGATCTTTTGGGGTTGTATTATGTGTACCTTTATGTAATAAATTATGAAATAAAGTGTATTAAAGATATGGGTTGTCATAGGTAACACTTGAGTAAAAATAAATTTGAAGAAAAGATATTTATTTGGATTAGTATATCCCAAGAATTATATGTAAATAAATTATAGAATATTCATGGGATAGTAAATCAATAGAACACCATAAAAAGGAAACATGGTGTGTAACATGTAACATGTTTGAAATAATTATAATTGAGACCAAGAAAACCCTTACCCTATTTCCCTACTTAGTAGAATAAACTCTAATATCCTATATAACAAATATAAATATCTTAATGACCTATTTAATAACCCTATTCATATAAATAAACTTTTATAAACTTAATTTATAATTATTCTCTATATAAATATTTGTTAGTTATTATCTATTTTAAACATTGGGTGTGAGTAATCTTGATCCTTTTGAACTGGTTTCATAAAAGATGATGTTTTTTTCTCATTATTTTCCCAAATATCATAATTACTAGATCATAAATATAATGTAATTGATTCTATTTATTTATTTATTTATTATGTTATAATTTCATTCTATGGGTGTTTTGGTTACTATCCTTAAAGATGAATTCAACGATGAACATGTTTTGATCATTCTTAGTGAACAAAGGGTATTTTATTAAATAATGAATTAATTTTTTATGTTGACCTTAAAATACTAAAAAAACTCATTATTTTATTATTTATATCATATATTACCAAAAATTAAATTTAATCCATGATATAAATTTATATCATTGTTCAAGTAGGTGGTTAAACTATCCCAAACAAGAACATATGGAAATTAATGGATGATTATGAAATGATTTATTTATAATATAATTATACCAGAAGATTAATGATATCATTTAGTGTTTTTTATTGTTTTATATAATAATTATAAAAAATTAGAACAATAATATAACCTATACAAGGTTATTTCATAGTATTAAGAAATTAATATTTTCTCTTAGAATTTTGGATGGGTGAATTTACCACTATTGTTTCTTAAACATATTTTTAATAGGTTGTCTAGTTTTTCTTTATAGAACATTAATAATTTTATAAAAATCATATTATTCAATTAAAACCATTATCATGACCATCCATGTATGGTGGTGATTAAGAGGAAAATAGAAACCAATCATTCCATGAAGGTGGTAGTCCACACATATACATGGATGATGGTTTCATTTTCCATAGGATGGGAACAAATAGTAATATGGATTATAATTAAGGAATATAAAATATTTAATAAATATAATAATTTGATATTAAATTATCTATCAGGACCATAATTTAAAGTGGTGAAGGAAAATGAAAAATGTTGTGCCATGGAGGCAGTAGTCCACACAATGCATGAATGGTAATTTTGTTTTTCTTAAAGGAAAAAGAAAGGGTGGTTAATTATTATAAATAATTATAATAAAATAATAGTATACTAATTATACTAATGCTATATTTTTAAAAGGTGTAATGAAATTTTATGAAGAAGAAGTGAACATAATAAATATAAATGAGAAAGGACTGGTAAGAAATTTATACATCACTTGTTAGATTAGTTCCTTTTAAAATGTGGTTAAACCTTTTAGCTATGGTATTTTGAGTTGATTACAAATTTGGTAAGGCGGATAGGGGTGTTTAAGATAGGTTTTGATAGATTTTTTTCTAAACAAAGTGTGTTTCATTATGAGGGGAGGTGATGAGAGGATTTCCTGTTTTATAAGGGAAAAGGATTAATTTTTTGTAAATACCCAAAAAAATTCAATAATTGGAAGTCACTATCAAATAATATAGCGACCTGTACTTTTCATACTTATATTTACATCTTAATATATTATTATTAAATATATTTTACAAATACACAGCTAATGACCATAAATAATAGATACTATATCTTTTTATTTCCTGAAATATCTTCAAAATCTCCCATAAAGATCTACCCACATAGCAATTTTAGACATACCCTAGTTAAAAAACTCCATCATAACATGAGGAAAGGAAACATAAGAAAGGGAGATATAAGATTCTCAGTAAGGGTAAACATGAGAGATATCAATAATCCCTACAAATAACATGATCATATGGGTATGAGAACATGAGATTAGAATTTGAAAATATATACCCAGTATATCATAGAACATAATCTTTAATCATGACATAAATATTAGTAGTTCATATAACATAAATCATAAAGGAATGAAAGAACATGATCTATGATATCATAATAATGACACAATACATAAGTTTGTGGAATACACATATTCATAGAAAATAATTTCCTTATTCAAGGCTCACTGTAAATAATATCATTGAGGATTGGGATACCTCACCATTACATCATATCCTTAGTCAAATCTCACTCCCAAGACTATCATAGTGGAAAAATTCCCTAACAGAACTGGGTTCCCTCCCAATTTCCATCATTATAATCTCATGAGATATCCATATTTACCCAATACGTTAGAGTGATTTATAATTATGGTTCCACCCATCACATAATCATAATCCATTAATATTTTTTCCTTAATATCATACAACATTAATCATATATCATAACCTATGGGAAAGAAATGGGTTTCATAAACATTTTAACAATATATCAAAGCATAACCCATGGAAAATAAACAGGTTTCATAAACATCTCATTATAATAATCATAAACTATACAGAGAAAGAATAAGTATGATATCCTTATATCATATTCCCAGTAAAACATAATAAACATAAAATAATGTTATCATAAATGAAAATACCTTTAAATGATCAATTAGAATATTTTAGAGGAAAATACACTTTTCATTTTGGAATCTCTTATTTAAAATAAAAAAATTTCCAAAATATTATGGAGAAAAATTTATTTGAAATTAACCTTGGAAACTTATAAATTAATCTTAAAATCATTGAGTGGTCATGATGGTGGGAAATTATTTTCATATTTTGTACATTAAAACCAAGACTCATTTTACATTTTTCAGTAAATAGTCAAAAGTACCTCATTTGGAAAATGAAAATAATATTCCTTTTAAACCATTTTATAAAAAGTATAACATGGGTAAAAATTAATTTAAGAAATTATAGTATAATATTGAAATAATTATTGAAAATATTATTAATAAAAAATGGACATAAAAGAAGAATATTCCTGGCCAAAGAGAAAATAAAGTCTGTTTTTATTAAAAAACATTCCCAATAATTTTATATATCAAAGAGAGGAAAATGGTACTGTTACTTTAAGAAAACATGGGTAAACAAAGGATAATAAAATTTATGATATTATTAAGTTTCATATCATTAAATTTCATCATCTGAAACTTAATCCAAAACAATCCTGGAAAACAATGAGATTGTAACATAAAACCCTTACCAATTTGGTAAAATTAGAATCAAAACATCATGAAAGAATGTGCCTTATAGATATATGTAAATAACCATAATTTTCATTATAATAATCATAAAATAAATTCATGGGAAATATATACACCACATAAAAGAAACAAGTGGTTAATATGGTTTATGTCTTACTAAAACTAAAGTGAGATGAAAATCTCTTACCTCAAGTTTGACTTGATTCAAAAGCACTCTAACCTCCTGTATAATAAATTCAAATTTATTTAAATTATATTAAAGAATAATTTAAATACGTATAATATCATATATGATAATAATATAACATTTAAACTCCCATTTATTAATAATTCATTATTAAAATTGTCATTTATGGGTGTTAACCATTTCATTTTTCATGAGAATTTTAGTTCGGTAATTACAGTCCCGGTGCTTTGATCGTAATTACGTAATATATAGAATTTTAATCATGATATAAATACAATATATATTCATTATATATATCTATAGTTATCCATAAAAGTTAGATATAGAAAAATGAATTACACTATTAATAGAGACGATAGGTCATACGTACACACGAATGTTGTTTTTTTACTTTTTGATGAATGAAATGAAAGAAAGGTATATAATCATTCAACTATCTAGAATAATTATTATATCATATAAATCAAATATATTCATTAAATATATCTTTATTATAATCCATTTAAATTGATAATGAAAAAAATCACATCACTTCATGAAGGTGTTAGTCCACATGTACGCATGACCACCATTATCATTTTCCAACGGATTTTAAGGTAAGAAGGTAGATATGATATTATAATTTTAGAAGAATAATTATATAAAAAATATAATATATAAACATTAAACCCATAATAATAACCATACATAAAATATGGTGTTGTAAAATGAATCATATCACTACGCGGAGGTAGTAGTCCATATGTATGCACATGCTATACTTTCACTTCTCATTTAATGAAAAAGAGGGTGAATAATGGTTGTCACTTAATAATAATAACATTTAATTATATTTAGGATATTTAATTTATTATTTTATGATTAATATCACATAATTATAGGAGTTATATTATGAAATAAATTGAAAGAGGTCAGGTGGGATGATTACCTCTTCTTCAGCATGACTCTTTTAACTGTGGCTACTTATTTTTACCGTTTTTACTATTCATTAAGATAAAAAATTAAGTTGAACTTATTAAAAAATATTAATTATTATGATTCAAAATATTTAATAAATTTTATGAAATTCAATTCACAAAATTTATAGAATTTAATTTTAAATTAAACCCACAAAATTTTATGAAAAACGGTTTTCCAAAAAAGAAGCTTTTCTAAGTATAAAAAGTTTTTATATCAAAATTCATCATAAAATTGATTATAATGAACTTAATTGGATTATTAATAATATAATTGAAATAATTATAGTTTTAAAACTATTTTAATGCAAAATTTAACTTTTTTAATCCTTTAAATAAAAATATAGATTTCAATAAAAATTAGTATTTTTTACTATTCATCAAAAAATCTAACTTTTCATAAAATTCTAAAAAATACACTCTATGATAATTTTGACTTCTTGATTTCAAAAATTAATTTAATTTCCTAAAATAAATTTTCTAAAAATTTTCAAAAAATAAATATATATTAACACATAAAAAAATAAAAAATCATTTTTGAGGAAAAATGTATTTTTTGAAGCATATAAAGACTTTACTAAAAACTAAGTACTTATTTATCAATATATTTGATTTATATAAAACCATTATAAATAATTTTTTAAAAGTGTTTATTCCTATTCATGCTTCCAATTCTAATAGCTTGGTTATAAAATCTATTTTTAAATAATATTGTTTATATCACGATTCGTTTAAACTTGGGTTTGCGTGTATCACAAGCTATCAAAGAAATTAAATTTATTTTATGAGAAATATATCATAGAATATTACGGTGTTACATTCTACCCCCTTTAAATATAATTTATCCCTCTGAATTATATCACTCCGATACAAAAAATGTGGATATCTCTATTTCATCACATCCTTGGGTTCTCATATAGCTTCTTTGAATTTTTTTTCCTATAGAGAACTCTAACAAAGTTAGTAGTCTTACTCCATAGTAATTTACCTCTAAAATCCAAGATTTCTACTAGTTGCTCTTGATAGATAATATCATGATCTATTGGTAAAACATCTAAGTTTGGTTCATGTGATGAATTTGGTATGTACTTCATCAGAAGTGATACATGGAACACATCGTGAATGTGAGAGAGGTTCAGTAGAAGCACTACACAATAAGCCACCATCCCTACTCGATCAAGAATCTAAAAGGGGACAATATACCTAGGGCTTAACTTTCTACTCTTTTCAAATCTTATAACCTTATTCCATGTATAAACTCATAGGAATAACTTCTAACCAACCTCAAATTCCATATTTCATTGATGATTGTTATGATAGATTTTACATAGACTGTAAGATGCCTTAATTTGATACTGAATGGTTCTAAATTTCTCTATCATCACCCTAGCTATCTCAGATACCAATAGCTTTCATCCTAAAACTTTATCCCAACACATTGGAGTTCTTCAATTTATTTCATATAAGGATTTATAAGGAGTTATATAAATGCTCAAGTGAAAGATATTGTTGTAGTAATACTCGACTATAGGTAGGTGTTGATCCAAAACACCTTTGACATTAATAGAACAAGATCTCAACATACCCTACAGGGTTTAAATTGTTCTCTTAGACTGAGTATATTTTTGAGAATGACAAGTAGTACTGAAAGACAAATCTAAATCAATATTTTGCTAAGGAATTCACCATAACTTTGAGGTAAACCTAGGATCCAAATTAGATACAATATAATGTGGTAATCCATGCAACCTTACCACTTAATTAATGTATATTCTAGAAATTTGACCAAGAGAGTAATATTATCGAATAGTATTGAAGTGTGATAACTTCATAAGGTGATCTACTACAACCCAAATGAAATTATAGAATTCATACATCTTGGGGAGTTTGAAAAAAAATATGATGATGTTTTTATAGGTTTCGGGTATAGTAGAAGTGTGAAGTGGTGGATGATATATTAGAATTTATTTTATTATTTAGTTTCCTAAAACTTTGAATAAGGATCTTCCATGTTAGATTGATAATTAATTCATTTATATCTGAGGAAAATAAAAAACTTGTCTTAGGATCCTTTCTTTGATGATGTTTTTGATCATCTGAAAGACCCATTTTGGATTTACTTTATTGATGTGTGATGATCCAAGGGTACAATCCCTCTAGTTATGATCCACACGTGCTCCTTTTACTTCCAAGAAACATCAATTTATTTCCAAGTGCTAGATTGGTGAATCAATTTTCTTGTATTGTTCATGTTGACCACTCATCCTTCGATATTTAAGGAATCTGTCTTTCATTTCTCATTCTTAAGAGGGTGAGAGAAAAAATAATTTGAGAGAAAATTCATAGCACACAACAATTCTCAATATCTCGACCTCCCTACATAATAAACATAAACATCTATTTATAGATTAAGGTATTTTGATACAATATTATTTAATTATATAACAAACCTTAAATGATATAATAACCATCATAAAACCTCATTCCATAAAATAATAATAATAATAATATTATCTTATTTCGTGTGCTAACTTGCACAGTGATGAATATTATTTACCACCTTTTAAATAAATATTCATCGCCAAATGAGGTCTTGGTCTATTCGAACTCATTTCCATTTATTGAAAACCAAAATAAAATATTTTATTCTCTTAAATAAATATTTTAGTCATAAACCAGTAAATACATATTTATTAAATATTCAATAAAATAAATAAATATATTTCATTCAGAATTAGGAGAATAAATATTTATTTAATTTATGCGATCAATAAAATTTGAATGAAATTATTCCTCGTTATTGAGAATAATATTTATTCCATTAATTAAATTCAAATATAATTTAATCTATATCAATGGAAATACTTATTGTGTGACCCTCTTGGATTCTTTCTCATTGACATTAGGCAAGTAAACCTAAAGTCCAAGATTACTATCTAATAATGGGTCAAAGCAACCAAGAGAAAGAACTTAATGTTGTAATGATGAAAAACATATAAAAAAATTCACTGTGTAATATAATCCCTTTATCATAATATCTCATCAAGTATGTTTCACATCCGTTTCATCAACCTATGTTCTCAATACATCTTTCTTTGAATATATAAAATAAACATCATTGCACCATAACCATGGAATTTAATGTGAAAAATATATTTCAACCGAAGGGAAGAGATATCAACTTCCATAAAATTTGAAGAGAAAAATCCTTCCTTAACTTATTAATTAGCAACATGTCATTTGTGATGCACCCAACATATACAACTTCATCATGAACTATTATCATCAAGGTTTACAAAATACATCAAAGTGTGTGAGTCATAAAATGCATTAATAATAATTTTAAAGTATAAGGAACATTAGACATGCTCGAAGATAGGTATACCCAATGACACCAAAACATGAAGAATTCATATTGATGTGTTTGTTCTCATAATCTCCCATCTTAGAGATTACTAAATAAAAAATTCCTGATAAAAAGACTCATACTATTACAATTAATTTCACCTGATAGTTTATATACTATGTGCCCTATCATAGTATGTTATCTGACTATAGATCTATATTTAAGAGATATTTTCATAGCATCTAAATGTTCTCATCATAAAAGGGAACTCTTATGAAATTATCAATGTAAAAGATACTCTGGGATATTATCACATCAATGCTATTTAGAATAAAAATCAATATGTGATAAAATAATTAAATTAATATTCACTTCTTTAAATATATAAGTAATCTAAAGTATAAAGTAGTTGTTTCTAGGGAACAAACTCCAATAGTTTTTCCATTTCCCTCCTAGTATGAGTAATGGTTATAACATCCCCTTAGACTTCTATCTCTTATCCTTAACTTTATAACATACCAAACACTAAGATATGTACTATAAAATATTTCTCTTCATGTTTTCTCACAATAAATATTATTTTAGATCTCTATACATATTCATAGTTCTAGGATGAATAGAGAATGATGAACTATGAGCTTCATCCAATAGATCCTTCTTCAAGTATCGTATTTATGGGACACATACATGTTTTATAAATCTTATCATTCCCTTATAAGAAATTTTGAAATCAAGAACATTTCTTAACTTGTTTTGGAACTCTACATCTTCATTTTTCACCTCTTTAATCTTCACTTGGATAGATAACTAAACACTCATTTGAGAAACATATGATTTCTCCCCTTCCTTCAAGATTCCCAAATATATAATTTAAAAATATAAAAACATTGGATATTTTGTGATCTTCATAATAGATAATCTAGAATGATCTTTTTGACTTAAATCATTTACTACCATATTCAATTTACCAGGATGGTAATGTATTGAACAATCATAATATTTAATCAACTTAAACTATATTCTTTAGCACATATTCATATTTTTATGAGTGAATATATACTTTAATATTTTATGATAAATATATTATCACACCTTTATCCATAAAGATAATTCCTTCACACCTTTAATGAAAAAAATACCATAGGTAACTCCAAATCATGATTTGGGTAATTTTTCTCATAAACCATCAATTATCATGAGACATAAGATATCAAAATATCATTATACAATAGGATGAATCCTTGTTCATTATTCCATGCATCACTATATATCACATACCCTTATATACTATAGGATAGTGTAATCACAAACACTCTGACTAACCTTCTTTTTAGTTCCTTGAATTTTTCCTTACATTTATCTACCCAAAGAAACTTGAATCACTTTCAAGTTAACTTGGTGAGTGGATTAGAAATCCATGATAAATTCTCAACAAAGTATCAGTAATACCCATCCAAACCAATAAAACTATGGATATAAGTCATTGTTGTTAGTCTAGACCACTATTTAATAACTTCTTTCTTTTATGGATCCATCAATATACCCTTACTTGAGATTATATGACCAAAAAATGAAACTTTTTATAGCTAAAATTTATACCTTGTAGATTATTCATGTATATTATCCTTCCCTAGGGTCTTATATATAATTATTATGAAATATTTATGATATTCCTTAATTTTGAAATATATAATAATATCATCTATAAATAATACCACAAACTTATCAAGGTAATCTCCAAAGACTCTATTCATTAAATCCATGAAGATAATAGTGGCATTAGTAAGACCAAATGACATAACTATAAATTCATAGTGTCTATACCTCATAAAGATGGTTGGATTGGTTATGTATTCAATTTTTACCATCAACTCATATTATTCATATCAAATATCAATCTTGTAAAAATATTGAGATCCTAATAATTGATCAAACAAATCCTCAATATGGAAAATAAGATGCTAATTATTGATTATGATCTTGTTAAGTTCCCAATAATAAATACAGAGTTTCATTGATCTATCTATATTCTTAATAAAAATTATTGGTGCACCCCAAGGTGACACACTTGTCCAAATGAATCCCTTGTCAATATTTTTCTGGAGTGGCTTCTTCAATTTCTACACTCAATCAATTACATTCTATATAGAGTCTTTAAAATAGGTATAACACTAGGTATGAGTTCTATTGAAAACTAAAATTCATTATTTAAAGGAAAACTAAGAAACTCTTTAGGAAAAAAATTAATAAACTCTCATATAATAGGAATATATTTTATTTTGATTTTATCCCCAACCATATGAGATAAAAAACCCTTTTTAATAGTAACCTAGACCCATACAATGGATGGAATTTCCATTGGAAGTTTAAATTTCTCATCACACTGATAGATAATCATAGTTTAGTTTGGAATAAAAAATGTGACTTAACTTCCTCAAAAATTGATGCATGCTTTATGTAAATAAATCTAGATAACATTAAATTGAACTATAGGGAGTATAGTGAAATTTTTAAGAAGTGAATTCCTAGACATGATATGTGATCATTGTAACATTAATGGGTTTCACTACTAATTAAAAATTTAATAATTGAGTTGTGATTGTGATACCCTTATAAAATTATTCATATATAAAATAGTGGGTAGATCCAGAATGAAATAAGACATTATCAATTCTACAGTGTATGGTAAGTGTAACTTTCACCACTTCATTACCATAGTCCATATCTTCAATAGTTATCATGTGATATTTTTCATTTTCTCTAGGATTAATATGTTTTTGACATCTATCATCATTATAAAACTTTATATTTGAGCATTGGTTATCATAATGTCCATACTCCTTGCATTTGAAACATTAAAGTGTGGGTGGTGAATTTTGCAGTGCATTATCTCCATTATTAGCTAACTTATTATTCCCACCACTCTAGAATTCAATTTACCAATGACCTTCCTTTCCAAACTTAAAACATTTACCAATTACCTTAATATAATTTCTTTTATGTTTACTTCCACACTTTAATCATAAAGGAAAGTTAATCTTATTCTCTCCATGGTTTTTATTATTAGAATTCCATTTGAATTCCATCAATATTTTCTTTCCAAAACTATGAGATTTATAAGAAACTCCAATATCTATTTCCGAATTTATTTAACATAATTTTTTTCATGGATAATGAAATCTCTTATAGATAACACCCTTCAGAGAATTTGTTTTAAGACATTGAAGAATCAATCAAGCTTAATTTTAGGCTGGATGTTAATACCATAATCATACCCCGCATGTCTTGTAAAAATACTATCATAGTACTAATGGATTCATAATCCTTCTATTTTAGCTCAGGTAATTCCTTATCTATCTTTTTTATATATAAAATGTGAAAGTTATTATTTAAAAATAAGGTCTTTAAGTCATCCCAATCTATGGAGTTAATTTATTCCTATTGATTCATGTTCTTGATAAGATTCCACCATTTATTTGCTTCCCCTTCTCAATGATAAACAACTAAAATATATTTTTCATGTTATAAACACCATAGAATGTAAAATATATTTTCATTGGTACTAATCCATTTCTAAATAACTAGTGGATCAATGGACCCACTAAAATAAGGTGGATGTTGACTCATGAAGGACTCAACAAAATTTTTTCCCTCATTTTCTTATTTAAAATCTCATCATGATTTATAGCTTGAGAAATTTCATAAGTATATATAATTTTTTTTTTCTAACTCACATATCATTTGGTTTCTCAAGAGGATAATCATTAAATTTTCTATCACATTTAGCATTAAAATGGTTCCATCGGGTTCAATCCATTGACTAAAATAAAAAAACATAGCATGATCAACAATAATAATAGTGGGAAACCACATAATAATGAAAAATAATTTATAGTATGTCTAAATAATTAAACATTCTTTTTTAATATATGAAACATCAGTATGTATTTCTAGGAAAACCATATAATATTTACCTTACAAAAAAAATTAAAAATATTGATTAAACCTATCCTCTAACACTAACTATAGAGACCCATAATTTTTATACATTGATATTACATATTAATTTATGTATATTAATTATATTCTAAAAATACACACCTAAGGACCATAAAGGTTTAGTGTCTTTAGAGACTAGATACACAATCTTCTTATTTCATGAAACATCTTCAACATTTACCATAAATATCTTCCCACATAGAACTATTCTTATACATTCTCTATATAAAACATTTCTTTATAACTTGGGGAAAGGAAACATAAGAAATGGTGAGCACATATTCACAGTAAGGGTAAATATGGGAGATATCAATAATTACTTAAGCATAACATGAGAATAAGGGTATGAGAACATGAACATAACATTTAAAAATCCATACCAAACATATCATAGATCATAATCTTGAATCATGGAATAAAAAATTGATAGTTCATAAGACATAAATCATAAAGTAATCAAAGAACATGAGCCATGAGAGCATAACATTGGCACAAGTATAAGTTTTTGGAATACAAAAAATCATATAAAATCATGTCTTTAGTAAAATATCACTACCAAGACTATCATAGTGTATTGGTTTCACTCTACATTCTATCATATCACTATTCAATGTTCACACCCAATAATATCATAGTGGACAATGTTCCTTGCTGAATTGGGTTCACTTCCTCTTTGAGTACTTATTATCTCATGAGATATCCATATTTACCCAATTCATTAGAGGACTATATAATTCTGAGCCCACCCATCACATTATCATAATCCATTCATATATGTTCCATAATATCATAAAAAATTCATTATATATCATAACCCTTGGGAAAGAAATGAATTTCATAAACATTTCAAAAACCCATCATATCATAACTCATGAAAAATAAACGAGTTTCATAAAAATATCATCATCATCATCATAAAATATCTATATAAATAATAAGGATGGTATCCTTGTATCATATCCCCAAAAAATCATAAGTAACATAAAATGATGTTATTATAAATGAAAATACATTTAAAAGATCCCATGAAATATTTCTTTAGGAAAATACCCTTTTCATTTTGAAACCACTTCATTAAAATATAAAAATTTAAAAAATAAATTTAAAATAAACTTTTAAACTTTTAAATGAATCTTCAAATATTTGAGATTTCATGATTGGAGGAAATTTTTTTCATGACGTGTATATTAAAATAAATATTCCTATCCCATTTTCGATAAACATTCAAAAATACCTCACTCAGAAAAAGACAAAAATATTATTTTTAAAGAATTTTATAAAATTTAAAACATAGATAAAATTTATTTAAATAATATTATGAGAATATTAAAAACATTATTGAAAATATTTTAAATAAAATATAGACATAGAATAAAAATATTTCTGATCAAAGAGAAAATAAATTCTATTTTTCTTAAAAAAAATTTCTCAATCATTTTAAGTAAAAAAGAAAAGAAAATGGAACTATTAATTTAAAATTCCATGAATAACCATAGTAGAAGAAAATTTATGAGATTATTGAGAGGAATATAATGAAATTTCATCATTGGAAACATAATTACAAACAATCTCGGTAAACAATGAGATTATAAAATAAAACCCTTACCACTTTAGCAACTTCCAAAAAAAACATCATGAAATAGATAACCTTATAAAGATATGTAAATCACCATAATTTCATTATATTAATAATAAAATACATTCATGGGTAGTATATACACTACATAAAATAAAAAATTTGGGAATATGACATGTGTCTCATAGAAATAAAATTGTGACGAAAATCCCTTACTTCAAGTTAAGATTTATTCAAAAGATATCTAACCACTTGGATAACAAATTTAAATTTATTATTATTATATAAAATAATAATTAAAATAATTATAATATCATATATTATTCTATTATAACATTTTAATACCCATTTATTAATAATTCATTATTAAAATCATCATTTTTTGGTGTTAACTCTTTTGTTTTTCATGAGAATTTTAGTGAAATGATTCTCTTACTTATACTTGGATCATGATTCCATAATATACATAATTTTAGTCATGATATAAATTTATTATATATATATTCATTATATATATATATATATTTATAGTCATACATAAAATTTATAGATAGAAAAATGAATTAAACCATTCACGGAGATGGTAGGTTGTACGTACGCATGAATGATGTTTTCACTTTTATATTAAAGGAACAAAAGAAAGGTAAATAATAATTCACCATTAAATAATCATAATACTATCATATATATCATATATATTCATTAAATATATTCTCATTACCATCAATGTTAATAAAAAATGAAAAATGAATCACATCACTTCATAGAGGTGACAATCCACACATATGCACTAACGATGTTATCATTTCCCAATGGACTAGAAGGTAAAAAGGTAGATATGATATTATAGTTAAAGAAGAATAATTATATCATAAATATAATATATAAACATTATACCCATCATAATAAACATCCATTAAATATATTGATGGTAAATGAATTATAACGCTATGTGGAGGTGGTTGTCCACGCGTACACCCGATGCATACGTTCACTTCCCATTTGATGAAAACAAGGGTGAATAATGGTGTTTACTTAATAATAATAATATTTAAGTATATTTAGGATATTAAGTTATTATTTTATTATTAATACTAAATAATTATATGAGTTATAAGAAGAAATAAATTGAAAGAGGTCAGGTGGGATGATTAATACTTCTTTGGTAGGCCTCCTTTAATCCTTTCTTAAGGACCCATAGAATGATATTTCATGAAGAACAAAACTCTAATTAGTGTATAGGAAATTTTATAAGATAATTGGGAATTTGTTTTCTGTTATATATGTCTCAACTTTGTTCTAATAATAGAAAGGAGTGGTGTTATTTTATAAGTGGGGAGAGGACACACTTGTAATTTCTTAAAAGATTATAATATAATAAAACAATTCTCAAGAAAAATGATTCCAAATGGATATATATTTTATTTTGGGATATTATGAGGTAAATATATTTCCATAAAATATAATTTACACAAGTTAAATTGGAAAAATCACCCTTATCTCTTGGTTTAACCCCGCAGTAAACCCATTTTCACATTAACCGTGGTAAGATATTTTTAATATTTTTATCCTTCATTATGAAAAAAATTAAGTTAAACTTATTATAAAATATTATTTACGATGATTAAATATATAGAATCTATTTTATAAAACTCTATTTACATAACTGTTAGAATTTAACTTAAAATTAAACCCGCAAAATGCAATGAAAAAGAGTTTTCCTAAAAAAAGTTTTCTTAAATATAAATTGTTTTTATATAAAAAATAAAAATAAAAATTATTATAATGTCTTTAATAAGATTATTAATAGTATAATTGAAATAATTATAATTTAAAAACCATTTTTAAACAAAATGGAACTTTTAAATACTTTAAATGAAAAGGAAAATTTCAATAAAAGTCAATATTTTTCACTATTTATCAAAAAATCAATATCTTTAAAAAACTCTAAAAAATTCACTCAAAGAAAATTTTTAATTATTGATTTAAAAAAATATTTTAATTTTTTAAATAAATTTTCAAAAAGTTAAAAAAATTAATTATATTATTTTCTACCAAAAAACAATAAAAAATCATTTTGGAGGAAAAATATATTTTTAAAGCATATAAAGAATTTACTGAAAATTAAGTACTTATTCATCAATATATGTGATTTATCTAAACGCTTTATAAATAATTTTTGAAAATGTGGTTATTTATATTCATACCACAAATTATAATGACTAGTTTATAATGGTCATGCTTAAATAATATTATTTATATCATGGTTTTTTTATACCCAAGTTTGCATGTATCACAAGCTATCGAAGAAAATAAATTTATTCCAAGAAAAATATATCATAAAATCTCAAGGTGTTATAAGTAAAGTGGATAAAAAAGTGATAATAATTGAGATAGGAAGTGATAATGATGAAAATTCCTTAACCAAAATTTCCCAAACATATTTTAAACATGTTTGAGGGTTTTGACTCTTATATTCTTAAATTTTACCAATTTAGTTTTTACCAAAATAACTAGTTTTTACCAAAGGTAACTTATCCTCTATTCCAAAAACTAAAATGGACCTTATGAAATAAATTTTACATATTTATTAAAAAATTTAAATACATTTAATTTTATTCAATCTCTAAAGTTAATAAATCTAATTTTAAAATAATAGGTATATAATATAATAAAACAATTTCTTCAGAAAAATATTACTTAAGTACTAAAATTTCAAATATGAGTTTTTTAATTTTTTTAAAAAAAATATAAATTAACTTATAAATACATTTATTATATTAGAGAAACATTTCATAAATTTTTGATTCATACTTATATAATAATAATGTCATCAAAACAATGTTATTTGTAAAAATGATATTTTGCACTATTCAACTAAAAATAAATATTTTTAGAAAAATACCAAAAATTAATCCTAAGATAATATTAAAAATGTTTAATAAAAAAATTAAGTTATTTTTTCAAATTGATATTTTAAAATTTATAAATTAAATTTTAAATGAAAAAATAATATATGTAGGGAAACTTTTTTTTAAAATAACGCTTTTAAACTTCAAGCGCTTTTAATATTATTTCATATAGATTTATAAATAATTTAATATTGATATATTAGTTTATAAATACATATATTACATATTATAATAATTTTTTACTATGATGAATTTAATTTATTAAAGTAAAATACAAGACCAATTTTTTAAATGGTTTTTCAAAAAGAATCCCTTTTTAATATATTTATCAAAGAGAATAATAATATGTAATTATTTTAATTGATTATTATACCATTATCTAAACATTATTATATTATTCATATTATTTCTAATATATCTTGGTTCTTCTTAGTTGGGTATTGTATTAGTTTTTTGCTGTGTGTGACACAAGCTATTGAAGATAATATTAAGTTAAGGGTCCAAAATCTACGATCGTTACATTATAACCCTTAAATAAATTGTTTCTTCACAATTTTAATTATTTCTCACTAATGAAAGTTATTTAGGGTAATCTTAACATATCTATAACTCAGGATATAACTTCTAATATGACATTTACCTTACTCTCTTAGGCTATACCATGTTACTTATATTTTCTCAAACAACATTAACCATCCATACAATCATGTACCCCAATATGTATATAACATAATCATATATTCTCCATTTCATACCTTTCCCAAAACCTTTTTAATCTATAATAAATTAAAACATATTAAAAACATATATTTCACAAAAAATTAACTCCTTTAATTAACCCTAAAATGTATTAATTACTAATTCTTTAAGTCATATAGTTGTGTGTATATATCATAATCCAAAAAATGAGTTAAAATTCACCAAAAATATCATGGACCACTTTTTTATTAAATAAATAATCAATTACAAGGCTATCAATAGTATCTAATGCACTTTTCTCAAAATCAATCAACCCTTTATTACCTAAACATCAAGTATATATTAATTGTAAGAGTTATCCATAACTCAATCATGTTTTCTTCAATAGCTACCCCCAAAACTATAAATTTTTTATAAAATAACTTTTTAAGGTTATTGATACCTTTTAATATATGTTTTTATTCTTTTTAAATAAAAAATACTAGAGAAAAATACTTACTTGTTTCCCATAATACTCATAAATTTTAGAATGTACCAGAATATCATCGATAAATATCAATCACTAATAAAAATAGTTAAGAGTATCAATATTTTATTTATATTAATAAATCAACCTCACAAACTTAGGTAAGACAAGGAAACTCACCCTTTTCAATAATAATAATAACAATATATTAAAATTATCAACCATTTAAGTATGAACCCTTATTCAGTTATAAGACATAGTGGTTTTTGGATACTTACCTTTTTCAACTTCATTTTTGAGATCATGTTTCAACCAAATACTACAACTAAAATGATTGTGATAATATCCAATAGAATTAGAGTAAATGATCATATGAATATGAAATTTCAATCCAAATATTTATTTTCCAATGAAACCTTTATTTAAACCAAAGATACTATGTCATACTTGGTTTATCCTATAACTCTCTTAGTTCTACCTAGGCCACTTTAAGATTTGATATCTCATAATTATTAACCTAATACCTTAAACTAATTAGGAAATAATTCCTTAATAATGGTTCATAAAGAGAATTTTTTTACCAAAACATATCCCCAAAGAGTGTATGGACATGTGTCAAATCATAGGCCCACTCATCGTGCACTAGAGTGAAGATCAATTTAATGCTCAATCAACCCTTTTTAGGGCGAATTTCCTTTGGTGAATCTGTTCCATATTTATATCCACATACCATTATATAGTCAGGGATGCAATTTATAAGAGAACCACCCAATGTATAATTTATCAAAACTTTAGGATGTCATTATATACTTATAATTATCCCTTAGACTTATCCCTAGGGTTTTTACTAAAGTTATATCATCTTAATAACCAAAATATTCAATATTTCATCAACTAACCTAAAGGGTTATATGTACCTTTAAAATTAGAAAAAACATTACTTATAAAACTTTGATGAAAATTTTCACTCCAAAATTATCCTCAATATATAACATCATAATCTCCAATGTTATCTAAACTCTACTCTGATACCAACTATAGTAGCCCGTAGACCTGACTATTTAAATTACATGAAATAAATAAAATATTTATTTTCAATACAATCCCAATACCTTTTAGGTTTTGAGTTTTAGATAATTAGGATCAAACATTAACTATAAAATTCATATCCTTTTCAACTAATTTATATTTTTTTACTAAATAAAAAACTTCTTAATCCATAACAAGTCTTCAACATCTCCTAATTTGTTTTTCACATAAGATATCCCTCTAGACACATCTTACATTACCTAGGGAAAAAGAAACATAAGAAAGGGGTGAGCTCAGATGCTTAGTAAGGGTAAAAATTGGAGATAAAAATCAAATATCATAAGTGAGTATAATATGATTATATGGGTATAATCAAGAAACAAATGAAAGTTATACCCAATAAATCATAGATCATAAATAATGACATAAGGCTAAATTCATGAATTTAAAAAGTGTAAAAAATTAGCCAATAAACATGATAAATGAGAGAATAACATCAAAATACCTTAGAAATATGGCACAAACATAAGAATATAAATTATAACATAGTGGATTAGGTTACATAACATGTTTTTCTTAGTGGATCATGCTTAATAGACACTACTAGAAAAGTGCCATATACCCACGGTTTGAAACCATGGGTATAGCCCATTAAACCGTGGGTATAGGATATACCCACGATTTGATGAACCGTGGGATAATGAGGCGTTTAGATTACCATATACCCACAGTTTTACAAAAACTGTGGGTATAACCCACTGAAATTCCAACTTACCGACAGTTCTGGTGAACTGTGGGTATATATCTATGCCCACGATTCTGTAAACCATGGGTATACATTTTTTACAGTAGAAATTAGATACCCACGGTTAAGTAAACCGTACGTATATAGGTTTATGTGGAAGCATATTTACCCACGGTTCTTAAACCGTGGGTATAGAGGGTTCTGTAACAGTATATTTACCCACGGTTCTTAAATAGTGGGTATTTATTGTTTTCCTAGAAATAGAAGTTGCCTCACTGGACAGACCCCCTGTAGACCCTCCCTTCCCCCTTAGATAGACCCCCCAACACACCCCTCCCCCTTTGCACACCCCCAATCTCCCCTCTGGACAGAACCCCCTTACACACCCCCCCCTGACACCCCTGTACACCCCAACTGGACACCCCCTGGATCCCCCGGACCCCACCTGGACCCCCTTGTACACCCCCTGGACCCCCCACTGGAACCCCCTGGAAACCCCCTGGACCCTCCTGGACCCCCCTAGACACCCCCTGGACACCCCCTCCCCCTGCACCCACTGCCCCCTTCACCCCCACTACCCCCTTCCCCCTTCACCCCACCAATGCCCCCCCTACCTGCACCCCTACTGCCCCCTCCACCTACACCTAGAACCCCCTTCCCCCTGCACCTATCCCCACTACCCCCTGCACCTAGGCCCCCAGCCTCCCTACTACCCCCTACATCCAGCCCCCACTACCCCCTACACCCAGCCCCCCAGTTCCCCCACTACCCCCCTGCACCCAGGTCCCCCTCCCCCTGCACCCAGCCCCCTCCCCCCATCTTCCCCCACCTACCCCCACCATCCACCCCCACCTTCACCCCCACTGCCCCCCCCTCCAGGACCCCCCTGCAACCCCAGTACTACCTGCACCCAGAAACCCCTCCCCCCTGCACCCAGCCCCACTACCCCTGCACCCAGGATCCCCAGCCCCCCAGCCCCCTGCACCCAGGCCTCACTACCCCCTGTACCCAGCCCCCTAGCCCCCCCACTACCCCCTGCACCTAGGTACCCTCCCCATACACCCATCTCCCTCCCCCTGCACCCATGCCCCCCCCCCCGCACCCCCACTACCCCCTGCACCCAGCCCCCCTCCCCTGCACCCCCATGACCACCTACACCTAGCCCCCCATCCCCCCATCCCCCTACACCCATACCCCATCCCTGCACAAAGCCCCCAACCCCTGTGAAACCACTGTGAAATAATGAAAACCAGAATGCAAAAACAATAGAACCATAATGAATTGTTTTCACCTGATAAAACATAAGAAGAGCTGGACAAAGTGTTCAAAGAAGAAAAAAGTTCTTATCAGAAAAGTCCTAAATAAATTTTTTAATGACCAAGCATCACAATCATTTATCTCTTATTGAATCCAAATAAAGTCTGATAGAGGATGCAAAAAATATATCCTTCCTACATTAGATTTCTACTGGAACCCAAATTGGGTTGCTACAGTAACCGGAATTGGGATGCTACTGTAACCAGGATTTATGGCCGAAAGCCTTCGGCCCCCAGACCCCCGAAGCTAGGGCGCATTGCCTTATGCAACCCCCAACGAGCTCACCATAGAGCTCGACTCGTGAAATTTGAAGTCTGGTTCACAGTACAGAAGATGATGTAGAGTATACTAAGGCATCATTTTTAAACTTGTAATAAGAAAACACTACTGGAAAAGAGACCTATACCCACGGTTTTGGGAAAAACCGTGGGTATAGGGGTGCCCTATACCCACGGTTTTCTAAAACCGTAGGTATACGTATAGTGTGGGAACCTATACCCACGGTTCTAGAAAACCGTGGGTATTGGTCACCTATACCCACAGTTTTTCTAAAACCGTGGGGATAGAGTGTTTCTCGAAGCCCTATACCCACGGTTTTGTAAAACCGTGGGTATAGGTATTTATTTCTAGGGCTATCCCCACGGTTCTTCAAAAACCGTGGGGATAAAAAAAAAATTCGAAGGCCTATCCCCACGGTTTTGTAGAACCGTGGGGATAGCCTATGGCGGCAAAAAAAAAAATAGCGCGGGAAGACAAAAACAATTTGGCGGGGAAATTTTTACCAATGATTTGAATTCATATATTTAGGTTTATAAAAATTAGTATACAGAAAAAATCGGCAGCTTGGTTGGTCAATCCGCGCGGCTCGTATGCTGGACGTCGCGGTTTCAAAACCCCTTGGCCTCTTATTTTTAATATGCACCGTGTGAATAATATGAATATAAATATAAAAATGCATATTAATATAACAGAATCGAGTTACAGCGTGGTTGGTGCGGCGAAGTTGCTTCTGCGAGATTCGTTAGAAGAAGCGCGGGTTCGATTCCCGCTGGACGTTTTTTTACAATTCAATTCGGCGTATTAATATATATACGCAGATATATGCTTATATATTAAAATGAGTTACAGCTTAGTTGGTGCGGCGAAGTTGCTCCTGCGAGATTCGTTAGAAGAAGCGCGGCTTCGATTTCCGCTGGAGTTTTTTTAAAAATTCAATTCGGCGTATTAATATATATAGGCAGATATATGCTTATATATTAAAATATAACAATGGCCTGGTTGGTCTGATAATCCGTCCAATGCGGGGGAGACCTGGGTTCGATACCCAGCAGGTATTTTTTGAGAATTAAAATCCCCACGGTTTGAGAACCGTGGGGTCAATGTGTTGCCAGCGTGGCCACACACTTGCCACGCTGTGTGAAACCTATCCCCACGGTTTCTCCAAACCGTGGGTATAGGGTGACCCCCCTATCCCGACGCCATTCCAGCCCACGGTTCCCAAAACCGTGGGTATAGCCTATACCCACGGTTTTGGGGGCTATACCCACGGTTTTGAACCGTGGGTATAGGGCAATTTTCCAGTAGTGAAAATATATTTCCCTGAAGTGGCAGCCACTATCTATGAATTACCTTTATGGTTCTTCGAAGAAATCATTCATTACTCTTGCCAGTAATTGGAATCCACCTCAGCTTACGCATCACATTTCATTTCAAATTTACTATTCTTGGATGCTTCTCCAAGCTATTCATCAAATATAACACTTGATATAGAATCTTTAAAATAAATTACCTCATAGTCTAGATGAGAAACATATACTACATCAGCCCATAAGATAGTATTTTTTACCTTCTCTTGAATTAGAGGAATATAGCCACTAACCTCTTTACCAGAGGAAACTAATTCAAAAATAGGATCATCCAAAGGGGGGGATTATTGCAACCAAGGATTGATTGGTTGGATTTGTGGAAAATATATGAGGTATGAATGAGGTATGTTTGATTAAAGAGGTATGATCTTTGTCAAGAATAATGGCATTAAGATCTATTGCATGAATATGTGTTGAAATTTTATATATGAAGAGTGCATTAGATGTGTTAACATAAAGAAGAAGTCTTAGAAGAGAACTAAGGGTGAAGGTATGCATGAAATAATTTCATAATGAAATTACATTCATGATTTGGAGATATTGATACGTGTTTGGTGTCTTGAACAAGGGATTAATCACCCTACTTCTGGGAATGATATGTTTGAAAGTTGAGAGTCTTACAAGGAGTATTTAGTTTTTTCCTGTAGAGATTGAAAAATTAATTCAGAGAACCCAATTATCATGAGGCATTTACCGGTACTTTTCCAGATGAGTGGGATTATGTGGAAAAAAACTATGTGGGGTGGCTCTAAGAATGAACAAAATCTTCATAGAAGAACATATGGTAAGATTTACCATGTTCCTAGCATTGTATTAGATAACTATGGTAGCTTCAGAAAATATCAGGTATTTCTTTTGGGGATATTGTTTAATTTAGGGTTTTGTGTCACTCCACTTAGGGTATGTGATAAGGGAATAACTATCTTTCCCCCGGTTGCGATCTGTTAACAAATATTGAGCCCTACAATGAGGTCAATGAAGGTTTTACTAGGAATTTCAAACCAAACTATCTAGTATATGATAGAGTATTTTTGGCACCAAGGTATTTCTATAGTTTCATTGGGATTGAGTCTAATCATCAACTCCAACAATGTACATTAGCTCATGATTTGATATTACATTATCAAATTGGTTATAAATGTTAATTTCCATTTATTAATCCCAACTCATTATAATTTCACCACCTTTTATACCCATAGCATTTTCAGAATAAATATATATTGTATAGTATCCCATATCTACTCATTATAAATTCCAATATCCTCAATCCTTATTCATGGGAATTCACAATTCATATCTATACATTCTCAATCCCTTTCTAATTATCTTTGTTTTTTAGGCCTTCCCATGGTTCAAACATAGAATCTGATATAGGAAGACTAGGATAGACTAAGGCGGATGGGATATGCCCACGGGTGGGAACAAGTGTCTAGGAATCAAGGAATCACTAATCAAGAATGATTTCCCCCAAAAACAATTAATTAATATAGTAGCATAAAATAAATAAAATTTCAGCATGACCTATCCATATGTCAGACATCCATGCCGAAGGAAAAAAAATAAACAGAAGCAACACAGTAAAAGAAGACAAAAATGAAACACACTATCATTCCCTTAACTACCCTGATCTCCATCCCCTGCAAAGAAACTGCGTTGCCGCCTCTAGTGCCCTTCTGGCCCCCTTCGCAGAATATAAGTACCCTCCGCCCATAGAAATCGGTAAAAGTCCTAAGTGGCCGATGTGATAAAGAAAATAAAATAAAAACTCAAATACAACATACCTGTCTCCTATGATTAAACAAGTCACCACCCAACATATAAGAACCACAATGCCTCATGGGTCCAATAATGTTCCTACAAGCAAGGGGGAAATAGATCCAAGCTTCAAAATGACATTTTCAAATATTATAGTCCTATTAATTAAGAATCACTCTTCCAATTAATGGTATATAATCAGTTTGTATCGAGTTTCAATGCCTCATGGGTCCTTCCCCCTAGACAGACCCCCCAGCACACCCCTCCCCCCATGCACACCCCCTGACCTCTTCCCCAGCACCAGCCCCCCTGAATACTTGTAACCCCCCCCACCCAACACACCCCTTCCCCCAAGACAGACCCCCCAGCACATCCCCTACGCCTTTGCACACCCTACTCCCCCCTCTAGAAAAAACCCCCTTGCACACTCCCCTTGACACCCCCTCCTGGACAACCCCCTCCTAGACAACCCCCTCCCCATGCACCTTTCCCCCTCCCCACACACTTCTGGACTGCCCCCTCCCTACCCCCTTCACACTCCTGGACAACCCCCTCCCCCTACCTCCCACACCCCTACCCCCTCCCCCACCCCCTGCACACACCCCTTCCCTCTTCCCCAGCACCCCGCCCTCTTCCCCAACAGCAGTCCCCCCACCCAGCACAACCCTTTCCCCCTGGACAGACCCCCCAACACATCCCCTCCCCCTTTTCACACCCCCACTCTCCCCTATAGACAAAACCCCCTTGCACACCCCACCTTGACACCCCCTCCTAGACAACCCCCTCCCCCTGAACCCTGCCCCTCCCTGCACACTTCTGGACTGCCCCCCTCTATTCCCCCTGCACAATCCTGGACAACCCCCTTCCCCCTACACCCCCACACCCCTACCCCCTCCCCCTACACACACCCCTGCCCTCTTCCCCATCACCCCTTCCCTTTTCCCCAACACCAACCCCCCATGAATAATTGTAAACCCCCCTCACCCAGCACCCCCTCCCCCTTCCCACATCACACACCCCTACCCTCTTCCCCAACACCAGCCCCCCCCCCCCCACACACACACACCCTCCCCATTACACCCCCCTTTCCTCTTCCCCAGCACCAGTGAGTGGGTTGCTCGTGTCATTGTAGACAGAACTTCAGTAGGATTCTTCCCATGTTTCCCAGAATTTTCACCCTTGTATTTTCCAAACATATGCATTATGAAATGGTGTTTGTATAGGTAATGTTGATACGAACAGTTCTAGTGTAATCATTTCTAGTCTAAGAACTAATTGTGTAAGCACTGCTACTATAATGATGTTAGTATAAACATTTCTAGTGTGAATACTACTCGTGTAAGAAATTCTAGTGTAATATTGATACTAATGAATCCAAATGTGTAAATTTGTAAACTTTTCCAATGTAAACATTGTTGTTATTATGGGCTGCTAGTGTAGGAACTCATAATATAAAGGTTATAGTAGAAGTCGTGCTAATGTAAGCAATGATACTTAACAGCTGCTGGTCTTATTCTAGTGATAATAATGTAAATATGTATGCAAACCTGTTTTTGATGGTGTCAAATATTGGAATATTAGGATTGATCATCAATTTTCATACGGTTAATGCTGCTACTAAAAATAACAAAACCTGCATAATAGGATTGGGAACATTATTAGATGTTTTATGTTATAGATATTCAAATATTAAATAATATAGGAGTAATAACTACCTAATATTTTAGCTCTCACAAGTTGTAATACCAAAAAAATGGATGAATGTGTCAATAATGTACTCATTTGTCTTGCAAAATAATCCCAAAAAAATGGATGACTATGTCAAAAATGTACTCAGTCATCATTCTGTGGAAATTAAAACCATGGTCATCTTTTCCATTTTTAATAAAATCTTGAATGACATAGTCATATATGTCGATATTAGCACACCCTTGTTTTATTATTTCCCTTCACATATAAATAATATAATTACTATGATTTGAATACAAATTGAAAGGTGTTTAAATTGTATGCATAATTCATTTCCATAGTTTAAGCTGGTTGTAGAGTTCATTATGCATACACATTCATTTGAATACAAATTGAAAGGTGTTTCTTTTATTGTGCTATGAGCAGTTTGAATGTAATATTCATTGTATTTTAAACAATATACACACATAGCTTACTAAATACAATCATATATAGAAAACAACCATGAGAAGTATTTGAAAACACTTGTAAAAAACTAACCTTAAACATCCATGTCATACAAGCACAATAATTATGAGAATTATTTCTTTAAATGAAATATTTTTAGAGATAAAGATAAAATCATCCGTACTCATTGGCTTATAAGAATCATCATCAAAGCTATATATATCTACTTCATCACTGGAATCCTTTTTTTTTCAAGAAGACTTGATGGTTTACTTTTTATCACAATTCCAAGTGATTTCTTATGTAATTTTTCCTACACAAAAACTTCAAATGCACAATTAGTGACCATAATTTCAAAGATTATATAAAATATATCAAACTAGAAACCACTGGCACTATTTATATAATGCGCGATCATTAATGAGAACCCTCAAATCTTTATCATAATCACTTTAGATGAACCTGAGGAATCACTCTTAGAAACCTTGGAGGCAGAAAAAATGACTTTTTTAGAGAGTAGACCACCCATTCAAAGTAGGATAAGCTTTATCAGGAGTCTCCTAAAATAGAATATAGTTTAATAATCATTAAAAATGAATGAAACAAAAAAATAAAGATTGGTATTGGTTTGTTAGATGCATACCAAGCAATGAGAAACATAAAAAATGACTTTTTCATGCTCATCTCCCTTGGGATTTAGGTAATGTCTTCTGTATCAAATTTCATCGATTACTATTTTGGATTCTTATGGCATACCCTCATTTAATTTTGAATAATGAGTTAACTGGATTATACTTGATCTATTTGGTTAGAATACCTCCATCGTAAGCTATGGGTTATAATACTACCATTCTTCTAAATGTCAAGGATGGTTCCTTGAGTTTAGACTAGAAGAAAGGATTAGGAAGAATGGAAAGGCTCACCTATGAGTTTTATTGAGAGAGAATGCTATATTTAGCCTTCAAATTACTTTTTTCAAGTAACTCAAATAATTAACAAGTCATAATTCAAAATCATATATCCTTTGTCATCATTTTAATTTAATTAATATTTACCCATTTATTATAGTCAAATATTAACATGGTTAATAAAATAAAATAATTTAATAGATAATGAAAATATTAAATAAAATAATAATAGTTTATAAACTTCTTTGAAATCTAAAATTCTCATTTTTATAATAATTTCATAAAACAAAATATTATTAATAAAATAATTTCTCAGTTCTATAATATTTATTTTCTCATATTATTCCTCTTCATTCAACCATCAATTAAAAATTTTTATTTTTATTTTTAGGAAGACCACATTTATGGGTTTGGTGTTAACCCACATAAAAAGATAAATCCAAACATGAAATTAAATTATATAGGGAAACATTAGACCTATCTAAAAAAATTGAAATATTGGAGTCTTTCACCCTATATAATCTATATGTAATATAACTTACCCTATTTTTTTGGATCATCTTTAATGAGGTCCTCAAAGAAATAGACCATCTTGTCCCAGTTCTTGATAAAATATTCCATGTTAATATTCCCTTCATTAAATACTCAAGGAAAAAATTTGATATTGATTCTTGATCCACTATTTTTATTCCTCATATGTATCAAATTCTATCATTTTATTTTATATTCAATCAATATCCTATGGTGAAGGATTGATGGTCAATGTCTCTATATATTCCTTAGATTATATAATAAGATCCAAATTATATTTTGGATTAGTTCCATATTTTCATCTATGGTCCAACTAAAAACCCTTAAATGTGTTTACTATAGTAGAATGCTTTCCATTAGAGAATATTTTAGGTTTAAGTTCTTTGTATTTTATTGTCTTCGACAATTGGAGTTAGGTAAACTTATATATTATCCTACCTATGTATTCTCCCTTCATTCTTTGTTTGGATTTGATCTTCTAAGGCCAATGAATCTTCCTTATGAATGTCACTTAGAATAGGGTGTCTAGGCTCAAGGGATTATTTCTCCATGCCCTTAATGATAGTAAATGATCCAATTGATATTTTTACTATAGGTTTTGGAAAAGATAATAATCCTTACACCTCCATAACTTTTTCCTTTATTTATACATTTTTTTATCATTTTATGGGTTTTTATTCAAATTAAATTTCCTATTCATAATAAAACAACATCAGTAAAGTGTTTTTATCACCTAAGTGAGCCTCATGGGAAGGAAATCCTTTAATATATTTCTTCCCCACCCAAACATGATCAAGAACTGAGCCTTCTACCCATTAATTTTTCTTCTTTTTTCTATATTCTACCACTTTCCATTATTCCTTATCATTATCCAAATAGTCATCATACAATCATTAGAATTTTTTACTAATATTGAGGCCTCCTGACATGAAATGACCCATCAAGGCACTTCCCAATCCATTAGTAAGTCGGGAGTTTCACTGCATGCCTGATTCTAATAGGCCAGGGGATAATTATTATAATTAATTAGGAATATATCATAATATGGGACTCCATATCCTATAAAACCTGTAATAGAAACATATATTCAAAACACTATGATGATATACAAAAATGATCAACTAAAAAATAAATATAACATACATGAGACAAAAGTGAAAGCGAAACCCACAAGGTAAATAAAATGGAAACAATACATCTAAAAAGCCTCTGGAATGTAAGTATCTAAAAATATTCACCATTTTATATGAACTATTAGATCACACTCCAACTGTAGTTTTCACTACCACAATCACAAAAAATCATGCTCCATAAAACCTTGATAAGTATTACCAGTAATCATCCTCGAGCAATCCACACCTACTCTATACCACCCAAACCATATATGAACCTTTTCTCCATCTTCACAGACATAACACATGTGGGAATAAGGATCATATATGGGTGACTATACACATACTCAGTAGGATTCCCCCAAAATGGTAAAAGAAACCTAAAGTAATAATTCATCTCAACTCCTAGAATGAGAGGTTTCTAAGATTTAGATGAAGAGGAAACCCATAACACCAAGTAAGCTCATAGATTTAATTACCAATTTTTAGTTTAAAGGATGTCAATAAAGAATAATATAAATATGACTAAACACTATAAGTCTCAGGGATATAGTGTAGTCTTGGTGATAGCAACTACAATTCTTGAATGGAACTACACATGAGAAACTTGAGGTTATGAGGACACTTAAGGTTCAATGAAGTTTGAGTTCATTAGCTAGTTGTACACCACATATCAAAGGAAACACTTAGGGTATCAAGGAATCATGAGTCTCATAGAGGTTTATGCTTTCCAAATTCTAAATATCCATTTCACTTACAAAACCCAAGAAGAGAAGACCTCTCATTTTTAAATTATTCTCATCGAGAGAGGGAGAAACCAAGCCTATGTAACATCAATACTAAAACATCAATCATATATCTGAATAATAAACACATGTAACATCTATGTACCTATAGCATATGATCTCATTCCCCTAGTAGTTAAGTGGGAATACTGACTTTGGTGGGGGATCCCACTCCCCACCCAAGCTCTTTAGACAAGGGTAATAAAAAATACATATATTGAGGATATTTCACCCCATAATGGTGGGGGGAATACCAATCCTATCTAATCTATAGGTAGAGGATATTATGCCCCAAACCCATGGGGTAAATTTCTAACCCTTCTTAGGAATGGTGAGATGAAATTATTCCCTGATGTAAATTTATCATCAAGGAGGGATTCTATTTACAAATAATTATTAATAGATAATCCTATTTATTATAATGCTAATATGATCGATCATGCTATATTCAGCACATGCCACATACCTATCTTCAGAAGTAGCTCCACCATCATGTCCAATGTTTAAGGTCACTTTTAAGGTACTAGTTATATCTAAAAATATAATCCTGAATGAAGATTCTAGGTCTCTATATAGTCTTGGTATAGTTATATGATTTGTTCCCAAGGCAAACATCATATATCCCTTAAGAAATTGATAGCCCATGTACAAAACCCAAAAAGGGGAAACAGAAATATGAATATAATATGTGTGGAGAGGTGAAAATGGCATTTAGGATCCATAGGGATAGTTGGTAGGTTCTCCATCTTCACAGGTCATGTTCTATCAAGGAAAAATGGAATGTGGTATTAAACCTCATGGTTTGTGAGGCTACTCGGGCTTCCTGGGTGTGTATTCCCTATACAAAGAAAATATCTAGATAAGGGTAACATATTTTATTATTTAACCACACAAAATTTGGTAATTAACATATCCTATAATCCCTAGATACTGTACCTACCAAAGTACATGATGTGTGTTCTTTAGAACTATACGCCATTTAGTTGGGTCATAAGATCTAAACATTACTCTAGTCCTCAATTCGTTTCTACTTCCTCTTAGTTTTCTTCATATATCACTTGAATTGCCTTTGCCCATTCTAAACGTGATAATGCCACCTATGTAAAGTGGTTTCTATCCTTTGGTACCTGGATTGATGACTCGTATCACAATCTTATCGATGTGCATATTGTTATTCATGAAGAAACCCCAAATCCAGACTCCCATATCCCATTTTATCTTATCCTATAATCCATCCTCATGCTATAATCCTACATGGAGAACACACAATGTAAATATATGGAACCTATTTTTATTGTGCAATAAAATTAATCTGTGATATTATTTGAATCATCAGCTAAAATCTAAAGTTAGTGATGAACATATAAAGAACAATGGGAGAAATAGAAAAAAACACAAGAATGGAAATGATGATCCTGTATGATCATAAATCATCTACGTTCCAATAAAATAAATAAAATTAGAAGTAAATTCTAGTCCCAATATCAATTATCCCAATATCATAATTTCAACAAAATATTATAAGTTAAAAAGTCCATCTTCTTCTTGAATATTGATTCAATTTAAATAAAATTATTCCATGTTCAAATCAAGAAAAATGGGGATAAATACATATATATAAATTCCCTACCATGATGGTGAAATGATTTTTATTTGATTCTACTTCACAACCAAGGTATTTTTATCGACATCACTAAAAAACGGATATTTCTTCTCTAATTTTCCATTACCACCAAGCCCTCACTCCATATTCTTTTTCCTATCCCTATAAGGTTCATGTGGTCATAGAATAACTAACCCTAGGGAGATTTCATAATATACATTAAAGGAATAAATTCATGGGTTTATTAGTATAATAACCAATTAATTACATAATTAAATTATTTAATTAATCATCTCATGACCGAAAACAACCAAGAGTCCCAATTAAAATTAATCTTAATCCATGAATATAGTAAAATTAACATTTTAGATTCAATATCTATCTTGGTTTTCCAATATGAGACTCTATTTAAGATATATAAGAAAATTTAAAAAACATACAATGCATGGAATAAAAATAATATAGTATATTTTTATATTATTTATAAAGATCCTTGACACTCTATTTTATATTAGAGAGCATAATTGGGGTAAAAATCACAATATGGAACCAAAGAAACCTTCAATTTTTTTTTGTGAAGTTGGATACTAAAGTAAAATTACCTATTTACCCCTAATAACGTCTTAATAATTTTTTAAACATAAAATTCATCTAAGTATCATCCGATGAAAACTTAGGTCAATACACCTCCCTACTAGTTTCCACTACTTGCATAACTACCCCTATCTTAGAGTTTGTTAGAATGGATTCCTATAAAGATATGGGTCACTCTTTAATAGTAATTCTAGAAACCTGTGAAAAAATTCCTACCCTATTTTCTTAATTACATATAGACCCCCTCCCAATAAAAATAGTGGTATCATTAATACTATAAAAAACTCACTATAGAGGAGGTTAGTGAGATTCTCTCTCCCCTCACCCCACCCCATGAGGGAGAACTACTTCCAAAATATCCTTCCCCCTGAGTGAGGAAAAATTTAACCTAGGATTTCCTAAAGGATCCTCCATTACTCCATGCCATCATGGGATTCACAAAAAATATCAAATTGCCTTTCTATATTAAATCCTACAATATATATTAAAGAGGATTAATAGATCCCCCATCCCAAATGATAATCCTAGACTCACTACACCATAATTAGTTGGTGAATTCACTATAACACTAATAAACAGATTCGAGGGGGCTCCTTTCTACCCCTTTCTCTCCTGCCAAAGTCACCACCCAGCTCGCGAAGCTATGGAAGAGCCTCCATCCTTAGGTCCAGAACAACAAAAAATAATTCTAATCCAAGCATAGAATTAGTAATAGACCCTATAGGACCATCATCATTAATCGACAAACGGAAAGGAATTATATATCAAACCACTATATGAATTTTGAGAAATCAATCCATGTGATTCTCCAAAAGGTCAAAGTGATGAAAATATGTAGTATTAACTTCATAAAAAATCTTAGGGATAATACTAGTACCATAATCAAAACTAAACTAAATGAAATCTAGGAGAGTTTGATATAATACTGATTAAATAAATAATTTATCCGGAATGGGTTTCTTTCTTGTCATTTCCAACTAATCTGCCTATAAGAAAACCCTGAATGCATCACCAAAATGCTTAAGAACTCTGAAATTCTTGGAATAGAGAAGAATTATATAGATTGAAATAAAGAAAATTCAAAAGGAATATATTTCAATGCATGAATTACCAGATTCCAAAACATCAGAAAATAATATAGAGGCTAAAAATAATGAAAGATATGAGACCAAACAACCCCAAATTCCTCTTCATCCACTCATCTAATAGAAAGAGAGTGGGTCCTAATGCTCCCTAAAATAACCTTTTTTCTCCAAACCTCACTCTAGGTTCACTTGTTGATCAAACACATATGTTGAAGTCTGTCATAATCTTCATACTGAAAGCAAGATAAGTTTAAGAGATGATATCTTAAAAAACTAACTCAATGGATGAGATCTCAGCCACTGGAAAAACAAGAAGAATAAATTTCATACCTAGATTCTAGAGCTAGGGGAAGGGAGGCGGAGGCCTGGATGGGACGTTGCCAGAGATGGGGGAAGTTGAGGTGAAGGCCAAGGTCGGGAGGAGAGGGACCGAGAGGGGGGATGTCGCTAGAGCTAGGGGCAGGGAGGTAGAGGCCGGGATGTTGAGGCTGAGGCGAAGGCCGGGAGAGAGGTAGGGAGTGGAGGTGGAGGCTAGGGAGGGTAGGAGATGGCCAGGACGTGGTGGTCAGTTGGTCGGAAGGCAGAGGTTGGTGAGGGGAGGAGAGGGCCGAGTAGCGGAGGTCAGATGGTCAGGAGGTGGTGGTCGGGGAGGGGAGGAGAGGGTTGGGAGTCATGGAAGCGAGGAAGAGAGCGATGGAAGAGGGTGATGGAAGAAAGGGTAAGGAGGAGCGTGATAGAAGAGTGGAGGAGCACGATGGAAGAGGGAGGAGGAGGACGATGGTATTCAAGGAATTGAGCATTGGTTTCCCACGATTTTATTAAAACCATGGGAATAGATAATTAAAAAAAGAGATATCCCCATGGTTTAGAAAAACTTTGGGGATGGATGCATGGGGAAAGATCCCCTTTCCAGTAGTGAGACCTCTTTCCCTTTATGGATCAAAATTCACTCGCATGTTTCCCATAGTGTATCAGGTATCACAATATGTTTCACATAGTTGATCAATCATCCCTACTCATTTCTCCATTATCTCATGAGATCCAAAGATTTACCCAATGCATTAGAGGGATATATAGGACCCAACCACAACTTAAAGATTAACTATATACATGTGTTATATATAAAATAATATCATAAATAACCCATGGAAATTGGATTTCATATAACACATCATAAGGATCCCATGGAATAAAAATGGGTATCAAGTAACTTTTAAGGTAAATACCATTCACTCAAGATAATAGATCATATGGTATTTACACCATATAGATTAAGTTTATATGGTTAAGATAATAATTTCCCCAATTAATCAATGTATAAATCCTTGTTAATAACCCTTTAATAAACAAAACAAAAAACATGGTATTCATAGAGGAAAGTCATTAGAATAAAAAATATTTCAATTATGCATCAAAGTCGATTTGGAAAGACACAGTTAGTGATGGATCATTCCTCAAAAATATAATAGAATTACATAATCCATCAAGATAAAGAAGGTGGATGATTGTAAAAAATCATATCCCTAGTTAACAAAGGAAACTTTTAAGGATGTTGACATGGATAAAACCCATCCTTACAAAATAATGCTTCAAACGATATCACCCAAGAATGGATCAAGAATAAAATTATTTGATACTATGAGTTCAACCCCCCAAATTATAAAAATATATATTTATTATTGAATAAATAATTCAACATAAATCCCATGAGTGTAAATCCTTTTGAATATGAATATGAAAATATAGGTGAAAAATTAAAAGATCTTTTAGAAAAAAATTAACCTTGAAGTAAAATAGAAACTTACATGTTAGTTTAAAAAGTAAATTTTGATATGGTAAAGTGAAAGATTTTGAAAAATTTAAAATTTAAAAAATAATATTCAATAATGGATCCTTGAAAATGATATAAAATTTTCTATTTCAAATGAGGATCCAAAGATAAAACATTTTATAATGAAATAAAAGGAACATTTTTAATACTTCGAAAATACCATTGTTGAAACCCACATTGTAAAAAGAGTAATAAAAAATTCTTTGTATTAAAACTCCATTTACCAATGAGGATTATAAAATACCATATAATAGAATATTATCTGGGAGAACTCAATAATGTAATACCAAAGCTCAAGATAAAACTGTATAACTCAAAGAAAGAAGATTTGAGTTATCAATATCCTTTATAGATGCATACTCCATGAATCATGAAATATTTGAAAAGGGGTTTATGTTGTAAAAATTTAAACAATAAGATAATACCACACAATATAATAAAATATTATATTGTTCCCAATATATATGAAATAATTTAAATAGAAAATACATAACCCAATTAATGAAAATTGAGTTACCAAAAACTCTTACGACTAGAGCAAGACTTGAGTCAAAATTCATTTGAAGAAAATAAATTGATTTGGATTAGTATAACCCAATAATTAAAATTAATTAAAGTATATAAAATTCATGTGATAGTAAAACAAATAACACTATACAATATAAACATGTTTTATAACATGTAACTTTTATTAAAGAATAAAAACTAAGACCAAGAAAACTTATACCTTGTTTCCCTGATTAGCCAAATTCACTCTAAGATCTTGTATAGAAAAAATAAATATCATAATCAATTATTTTATAACCTTTCATATATACAAATTTTTATAAACTTAATATATAATTATTATCTTCATGTATATTTTTTATATACTATCTATTTTAAATATCGTGTGTGAGTAATCTTGATTATTTTGAACTAGTTTCATAAAATTTGTTTTGTTATTCATTCTTCTCCCAAATTTCAAAATTAACATATCATAAAGGTAATTTAAATTATTATTTTTAATTATTTTTAATTTTATAATTCCATTCTATGGGAGTTTTGGTTATTATCCTTAAAAAATAATATAGCGAACATGTTTTCATAATTCTTAGCAAACAAAGGGTGTTTTCTTAAATACCAAGTTGAATTTTCATATTACTATTCCAGAAAATAATAACTATTTAATTATTCATATCATATATTATAATTAATTAATTTTCCATAGTGATTCATCATATAAATTTATAAAAATTTTCAAGTAGGAGGTTAAACTAACCCAAACAAGAACACACCATTATCAATGGATGATTATGAAGTGATTTAATTGAAATATATTTTTACCAAAATCATAATAATCTTATTTAGTTTTTATTATTTTGTTATTTAATAATTGGAAATAATTTTTTTTAAGAATATAACTTATAAAAATTTATTTCATAGTATGAATAAATAATTTTTTCTCTTAAAATGCTATTTTGGACAAGTGAATTTACCATGGTTGTTTATTTATCATATTGTTAATAGGTAATTTAAATTGTATTTATAAAACCTTAATAATTTCATAAATAAAATATTTATCCATTAAACCCTTTATCCTAACCATCCATGTAATTTGGTGATGAAAATAAAAATGAAAATCAATCGTTTTCTAGAGGCGGCGGTTCATATGTATGCATGGGAAATGATTTCATTTTCCATAGAATAGGGAAAGTTAGTAATGTAAAACCCCGAGATTTTATGAGAAGTATTATTTTTAATTTAATTGATGTCTTGTGTTTTATGATACACCAAGATTATATTGCACTATATGCAACACCGTATTAGCTTGCAGTATACACAACACTAATCTTGGATCGTGTTACACACAATTTCAAGTTCGTTTGATAGAAGTTATTCTACACAAAATTGAGTGTATATATATATATATATTTAATGTATAAATGAAATATGGTTGGTTTCTATTATATTCAACAACAAAGGAAAATTTCACTACACACAACCCTGACTTGACTTTCATTACACGCAATCGCGACCTTCCACGATAGCGTGTGTTGTACGCAATACCGAGTTTCACTAAACAAAGATATGTTATTAAAATATTATATAAACTAGCTGTTATGAATATTAATACCCACCTTTTGAAATTTTATTTTTCAAAATGGAATTCATTTTTGGATTCGGAATATCGAAATTAGCCTAGGGTAAATTTTTGGTATTTTTCTGAAAACTTTAAATTTTTGATGAATAGTGAAAAACACTGAGTTATTGGTTAAACCGAATTTTTATTTAAATAATAATTTATTTTATTTTAATTTATTTTAGATAAAAATTGATACATAATAACCATATAAGTTAAATGTAATTCATTGGATTCATTTTAAAATATTTTTATGTATATAAAAATTTTATTGAATTTTTACCGTCTTTTACTCACCTCCTAGGAGCATTTGCAAATTTACAAAAATCTTAATTTTACAGCTTCTGTGAGTGAAATTTTGAAAATCCGGGAGACACAGTTAATATCAAGGAGTAAAATATGGTTTAATAAGATAAAAATAATTTTTGGTGAATATTAACTGTATACTTTTATTTACCACGGTTAAAAGTTAATAGGGTAATTAAGGGTAAAAGTGATATTATTATTACCCTAACACATGTCATAATTCTATTGGATAAGTATAATTCGACCAAAATCAACCTTAGGAATATAATACTATCATTTAGGTCCACTTGGATTAGATTAAGACATTTATTATTAATTTATTTAAAGAAAGGATAAAATAGTTAAAATCAAAGTTTAGTAACTAAATCATTTTTAATATAGGGTTATACATAAGATAAATTCAACTATAAATATTAATTAGAAATATGAAAAGATTTCATAAATAATGGTAGTTTATTTATAATTTTTATACATTAAATACTTTAATTTATTTATAACACAATGATGATACAATAATTACCTTACTAATAAGATATTAACAAAATTGATGTTATAAATACCCAAATAAATGTAATTTAAGACTTTTTATAAATTACACTAAATTTTTAAGTTAATATGACATGTTAGTATTGATTAAATTAACTTTTTTATAACTATTAATGCTTTTATGAGTTTCACAAAAATCAATTACCAAATAGTGTCAAAATTGACATAAAATAGTTTTTAAAACAAATATTATATTATTAATTGTTATTTTATTCCTAAAAATATAAGGTTCAGACAAATGACTTATATAAGGTTATATATATTAATAATGAACCACTTGGGGTTCGTTTGGCTTGTTATAGTAAGTTTATTAACAATATAGTGTAAGAAAATAAGAAGACAGAGTAAAGGTTAAATTATTTAACTTAGAGTTAAATATAAATGAAAAGGTTAAAATAGTAACCTAAACTTGTATAAAACCTATTGGTTGGAAGGATTTCGACCCATAACCACTTTATATTCTAAATAAGTCACTTTGGATCAATTATAAACCGAATATGACTTTATTATAAAATAATATTTTAAGTTCTTCCTAAAGTGCCCCTCTCCTCCCTTATAAAAGGGAACCTCCTCCCTCTTCTCTTAACACAATTTTGAGCCTTCATGCTCGGCCAAAACCTGCTCATTTACCTTATCAACTTCCCTAGAAACATACTAGAGGTCCTTGTCTTCTTCAAAGACCAATTTTAGTGCCCTAAGAGGAGGTTTCAAAGAGGCGTGTTGAAGAAGAGGTAATATCCGTTACCGATTCTTTCAAATTTATTTCTTCTTCTACTTACTCTTATTTAGTTGTTTCATTATGAAGTAATAACATAAGTTTCAATAATATACTGAAATGTTATTATAAATATGAAACAACCCTATTTAACCTTCTATCCATCCTACAGAAAACGAAATCACTGCGCGTGCGTACGTACGGAATACCATCTCCACGCCGTGGTGTAATCTGTTTTTCCACCACCACCTTACTTGGATGGGTATAATGGTGAAAGGAATAACTATATATTGTTATTATAACATCATACTGATTCTGAGATATTATATCATCCACTAAAATTCCATTCAATAATTATGGGAATGATATCATCGCTCGTGCGTACGTACGGATTACCGTCTCCACGACGCGATGAGATTCATTCTCCATGTTAACCATTCAAGAATGATTATAAAGTATATATAATTAATAATAATGAAATATATGACATAATAAAGATACTGTATTTATGTATATATATATGTCATCTACTTACTTCTATTCAAGTCAATAAGGAAAGGAAAACATCGTTCATGCGTACGTACGACCTACCGTCTCAATGAACGGTGTATTTCATTTCATTCATATATCTATTATATATATATACTGAATATATATGATATATAAATCATGATTTACATTCTGGAAGTAAGTACATCATGATATAAGTAATAATAATATCAAGAACAACAAGTCCAAGCATGTACGATAAATAAAACGATTTTACCCAAAACACTGCTTTAACATGGAATTTACAAAAGAACGGGTAATATAAAGTCATAAGTGAACCATATATGATATCATAACAATTAATATGATTCTGTAATGAGTCAATGATATTATTTAAATTATTATACAGGAGGTTCAGATACGTATGAAGCATATCTAACCAAAGGTAAGGGATAACTTTTCCAATCTCGTTTTTATCCGAGATTGTTTATTCGTAAGTATTTATTAGGGTTATATTTATCATCCATGTCACTGTTTTCTAAAAATTGTTTCATGTATTTTTAAAGTCCTTTTTACCCATTTTTTACTTTTACTCAATGGTATGTAAGTAATCCTTCTTTTGTTTATGTTACATGGTACTTTTTTGACTTTTCCCGCAAAAGTACGAGAAGAATGTTTTTTAACTTATACGGCATGAATGGATTTTTATGGTTTTATAAAGCCTTATTTCCACGAAGATTCCTATGAAAGATTTCATTATTATTTTCAAAAAAATAAAGTTCTTTTAAAAATGATTGGAATTTTGTGATAAGAAAATGATTTTAAAGAAGAAAGAATATTTTCCTCAAGAATTCATTTCAAGTGTTTTGTCAAAACTATTTTCCATCTAAGATGAAATTATTTAGTATGATTATGTTTCAAGTATAATCTCTATATTATTTAAATGGTTTGATTATTATTATGATGAAATGATATCCATTTGTTTTATATGAATTATGTTATGATGGGATGATGTTTATGAAACCCATTTTATTCTTTGGGTCATGATGAATGATTTATGTTTAATTTGTGGAACAAGTAAGAATGATTTCATTATGAGATGGGTGAGAAATATATCTACCTCCAATGTATTGGGTAAATATTTATATCTCATGATATAGACATGGCAGGAACGGTAAGTTAATCTGGTTCAATGATACATGACTGGAACGAGGAGTGAACTCGATTCAGAAAGGGACTTTGTCCACTAAGATGGTCTTGGCAGCAATGACTTAGATACTATGGAAATCATATCATGTGATTAATGGTTGACATAATAACATGTTTTTATTACCATGCTATTTTATCATGATTGATGTTCCTTTATGATCTATGCCTTATGTACTGCCAAGATTTATTTCACAACTCAAGACTTTGACGTTTAAACATTATGTTCATGTTTTGAAGTTCAAATGTATATGGTTTGTTTTATTTTCTCCATGATTACCCTTAATGAGCATTTAAGCTCACCCTTTATAAGTTTTATTTTCCCCAGGTTATAAAGAAAGGTTTTAGGTAAGAAAAAAAAGGGGAATATCTTTATGGGAGATGTTGAAGATATTTCACCAAGACTAGACGATTATGTTCCAAGTTTCCATAGACACTAAACTATTACGGTCCTTTGGTGCCTAATTTTTTTATGTATTAAGTATTCAAAAAAAGTAATGTAATGTCTATGTACGTCAATATTTGAGTCTCTACAGTTGGTATTAGAGGAAAGGTTTAGTCAAACTTTGGAAACTAGGATGTGAGAACTTTAGTGAGATCCCTAGAGATATTTCTAAGGTATGTCTAGGGATGTTCCTAAGTTTAAGTATAAGTATAGGTTATAGTCATATAATTATGGTAAATATATTAGAATTAAACCTAAGATGTTAGATATTTAAGGAACTCCCACTTTATTATGTTGTTTTCCTAGCATTATTTTGCCTCACACACTGTTCTTTTTGGGTTTTAGACGATGGATCGAACTCGAAGGAACTGTGTTGATAAATATAATGGAAAATACAAGGATTTTCCTCCCGAGCAACCAAATGTGATGGGAGATAGAGTGAAAAATATTATTTCTATACTTACACAAGCTATAAATCATTCTGGATTTCCAAATGATCAGAGAAGGGAACAATATTCTATTGAGTCCTTCATGAGGCAACGTCCAACGACTTTCAATGTATCTTCTGATCCACTTGTTGCTGAAAAATGGATCAGTACCATTGAAAATATATTTTCCATACTTCACTATTCAGAACATGAAAAAGTCATTTTAGCTGTTTACCATTTAGAAGGTGAAGCAGAATAGTGGTGGACTCTAATTAAGAATACAAGGCCCCAAGATGAAATTGAATCCATGGAATGGGACAAGTTCAAGAACTTATTTTTCAATAAGTACATCCCTCATATTCTTTAAAAAAAGATGGAAAAGGAGTTCCTTAACTTAAGAAAAATAATGATGAATCTATTGGTATATACAAAGTGAAGTTTACAAGGCTTGCAAGGTATGCATCTGGCTTTATCATCCAACCTGAATGTAAAGTTTATCGATTCTTTAGTGGATTAAAACCAAGTCCTCGAAGGGAATTAGCTATAAAAGACTTCAGTAGCTATGAAGAAATTGTACGTTGTGCTATCAAGGTAGAAATGGAAGTTGGTGTTACATATCCATCTCATGGTTTTTATAAGAAATTGAAGATGGAGTTCAAGGAAAAATCTTAGAATAATGGTGAAAAGAAGGTGAATGTTTCTTTATGTTCAAAGTGTGGAAAGAAGCATGGTAGAGATTATATAAAAGGTACTAGAAAATGTTTCAAGTGTGGAAAATAAGGTTATCAAGTAGCTGAGTGTCGAAGTAATGGGAAAAAGGTAGCTAATGATGAGAATAGATAAAATACTACAGATAATGCACCACCAACACTTCAATGCTTCAAGTGCAAGGAAATGTGGCATTATGCTAACCAATGCCCTAATCCAAGGTTTAATGATGATCGACCTCAACAAAATCTTAAGGTAAAGGACAAAGGGAAGTCACATGCGATCACTATTAGCAATGTTGAGTATGAGAATGATGTGGTGGAATGATTATGTGCTCATGTAAAGGGATTCCAAAATAATGTTGTGGAATCTCATTTATAGTATTGTGGAACATTGGAATATCTATGTAATGATTTATTGTTGTTTTTGATAATTATATGGTACAAGTAACCATGAAAAGTGATTGAAATATTTTTGAAAGTAGATGATATGTGAATAATGAAGGGATAAGGAGAAAATGAAATGTTTGATAGTATTCATCAGCTCATGACTGATATAAGAACAAAGTGATATCATGGTTTGAGTATATAGAAATTTTTGGATTTTGGTATGTGGAAGGAGTTAAATTTTGATAGCACTCATGTTTTCACTAAGGTTCTATGGTAATTCATGTTTCAAAAGAATACATGATTAAGGTATTCACATGTTTGGAATGTGACCAACAAGATATATCTTATGATATATGGGGGATAAATGATGGTATTCACGTGCTTGTTATGTGAAATTTCAGGTAATCATTTTCTTTATACTATGAGATTAGACATATGTATTTTGGATAATCCTAAAGATTGGAATGGATTATGTTGGACATCAAAAAGTGTTGTTTAAGGATAGAACTTTTTTTTCGATATTATTTCTGGAATATTAAAATAGTGTAGAAAAAGGGACAACCTACAGGATGAGCGACAACCCGTCACGTTGGACAAGGTTGTGAGAATCGAACCCCCAACTAAAGTATGACAGGACTTTATTAGCTACCACTAGCCTACATGAAGTCTCTGGTTAGTAGAAACTAATTTTATTTTATTAAGCGGTATGATAGATGAAGTATAAGTCTATTTTTGGAATCATATACGATTAATCTCACCATAGACGGACTTATGTATATTTAATAACTTATGCTAACCTTTTTTTGATAGAAACAGATGGGATGACTTATCATTCTTTCACATGATCTAATAACACTTCATGAATGAAAAATTCAACTTCATTTCTTTAAATAGAGATGAAGTGGAAATTTTTCATGGAATGACCAATGATGATATTACATTGAAATCAAGTAAGTATTTCTCCTTATGTAAAAATTCATCAACATTAGGGAAATGATCTTGAAAATGAAAAATGTTGTCCAAGTACTCTCATATATGATGAAACAAATGGTACCTTAGTTCATCACAAATTTATGGCTTTGTGATTGTTGGATTTTTCATAGCCATGTCCTCTACCACTCTTCATCAGAACTTGACAGTTAGATTTCTCTTCGATATCCATATTTTCACCTATGTTCTCATATGTGGAAACCCAGGGATAAGTTAATTTGGGTAACCGTTAAGTTTCATACATTAGTTTTAAAATTAAGTTTTAGTATTCCTTTTTATGATGTGGGTTTCTATAAAAGAAACTTTCAAGTAGTAAACGATTTACAACCCCGACGATTTTCGAGGGAAAAATTCATTTTAAGGGGGGTAGAATGTAACACCCTGAGATTTTATGAGAAGTATTATTTTTAATTTAATTGATGTCTTGTGTTGTATGATAAACCAAGATTATCTTGCACTATATACAACACCGTATTAGCATGCAGTATACGCAACACTAATCTTGGATCGTGTTACACACAATTTCAAGTTCGTTTGATAGAAGTTATTCTATGTAACATTGAGTGTGTATATATATATATATATATTCAATGTATAAATGAAATATGGGTGGATTCTATTATATGAAACAACAAAGGAATATTTCACTACACGCAACCCTGACTTGACTTTCATTACACACAATTGCGACCTTCCACGATATCGTGTGTTGTACGCAATACCGAGTTTCACTAAACAAAGATATGTTATTAAAATATTATATAAACTTGTCGTTATGAATAGTAATACCCACCTTTTGATTTTTTTTTTCAAAATGGAATTCATTTTTGGATTCGGAATATCGAAATTATCCTAGGGTGAATTTTTGGTATTTTTCTGAAAACTTTATATTTTTGATGAATAGTGAAAAACACTGAGTTATTGGTTAAAACCGACTTTTTATTTAAATAATAATTTATTTTATTTTAATTTATTTTTGATAAAAATTGATGTATAATAACCATATAAGTTAAATTCAATTCATTGGAGTCATTTTATAATATTTTTAGGTATATAAAAATTTTATTGAATTTTTACCGTCTTTTACTCACCTCCTAGGAGCATTTGCAAATTTACAAAAATCTTAATTTTACAGCTTCTTTGAGTGTAATTTCGAAAATCCGGGAGACACGGTTAATATCAAGGAGTAAAATATGGTTCAATAAGATAAAAATAATTTTTGGTGAATATTAACTGTTTACTTTTATTTACCATGGTTAAAAGTTAATAGGGTAATTAAGGGTAAAAATGATATTATTATTACCCTAACACATGTACTAATTCTATTGGATAAGTGTAATTCGACCAAAATAAACCTTAGGAATATAATATTATCATTTAGGTACACTTGGATTAGATTAAGATATTTATTATTAATTTATTTAAAGAATGGATAAAATAGTTAAAATCAAAGTTTAATAACTAAATCATTTTTAATATAGGGTTATACATAAGATAAATTCAACTATAAATATTAATTAGAAATATGAAAATATTTCATAAATAATGGTAGTTTATTTATAATTTTTATACATTAAATAATCTAATTTATTTATAACACAGTGATGATACAATAATTACCTTATTAATGAGATATTAACATAATTTATGTTATAAATACCCAAATAAATGTAATTTAAGACTTTTTATAAATTAAAATAAATTTTTAGGTTAATATGACATGTTAGTATTGATTAAATTAACTTTTTTGAACTAATAATTCTTTTATGAGTTTCACAAAAATCAATTACCAAATAGTGTCAAAATTGACATAAAATAGTTTTTAAAACAAATATTATATTATTAATTGTTATTTTATTCCTAAAAATATAAGGTTTGGACAAATGACTTAGATAAGGTTATATATATTAATAATGAACCACTAGGGGTTCTTTTGGCTTGTTATAGTAAGTTTATTAACAATATAGTGTAAGAAAAAAAGAAGACACAGTAAAGGTTAAATTATTTAACTTAGAGTTAAATATAAATGAAAAGGTTAAAATAGTAACCTAAACTTGTATAAAAAATATTGGTTGGAATTATTTCTACCAATAACCACTTTATATTCTAAATAAGTCACTTTGGATCCATTATAAACCGAATATGACTTTATTATAAAATAATAGTTTAAGTTCTTCCTAAAGTGCCTCTCTCCTCCCTTATAAAAGGGAACCTCTTCCCTCTTCTCTTAACATAATTTTGAGCCTTCATGCTCAACAAAAACCTTTCCATTTCACTTCTCAACTTCCCTAGAAACATACTAGAGGTCCTGGTCTTCTTCAAAGACCAATGTTAGTGCCCTAAGAGGAGGTTTTAAAGAGGCGTGTTGAAGAAGAGGTAATATCCGTTACTGCTTCTTTCAAATTTATTCCTTCTTATACTTACTCTTATTTAGTTGTTTCATTATGAAGTAATAACATAAGTTTCAATAATATACTGAAATTTTATTATAAATATGAAACAACCCTATTTAACCTTCTATCCATCCAACAGAAAATGAAATAACCGCGCGTGCGTACGTACGGAATACCGTCTCCACGCCGTGGTGTAATCTGTTTTTCCACCACCACCTTACTTGGATGGGTATAATGGTGTAAGGAATAACTATATATTGTTATTATAACATCATACTGATTCTGAGATATTATATCATCCACTCAAATTCCATTCAATAATTATGGGAATGATATCATCGCTCGTGCGTACGTACGGATTACCGTCTCCACGACACGATGAGATTCATTCTCCATGTTAACCATTCAAGAATGATTATAAAGTATATATAATGAATAATAATGAAATATATTAAATAATAAATATACTGTATTTATGTATATATATATTTCGTCTACTTACTTCTATTCAAGTCAATAAGGAAAGGAAAACATCTTTCATGCGTACGTACGACCTACCGTCTCCATGAACGGTGTATTTCATTTCATTCATATATCTATTATATATATATATATACTGAATATATATGATATATAAATCATGATTTACATTCTGGAAGTAAGTACATCATGATATAAGTAATAATAATATCAAGAACAACAAGTCCAAACACGTACGATAAATAAAACGATTTTACCCAAAACGCTGCTTTAACATGGAATTTACAAAAGAACGGGTAATATAAAGTCATAAGTGAACCATATATGATATCATAACAATTAATATGATTCTGTAATGAGTCAATGACATTATTTAAATTATTATACAGGAGGTTCATATATGTATGAAGCATATCTGACCTAAGGTAAGGGATAACTTTTCCAATCTCGTTTTTATCCGAGATTGTTTATTCGTAAGTATTTACTAGGGTTATATTTATCATCCATGTATCTATTTTCTAAAATTTGTTTCATGTATTTTTAAAGTCCTTTTTACCCATTTTTTACTTTAACTCAATGGTATGTAAGGAATCCTTCTTTTGTTTACGTTACAAGGTACTTTTTTGACTTTTCCCCCAAAAGTACGAGAAGAATGTTTTTTTAACTTATACGGCATGAATGGATTTTTATGGTTTTATAAATCCTTATTTACATGAAGATTCCTATGAAATATTTCATTATTATTTTCAAAAAAATCATTTTCTTTTAAAAATTACTGGCATTTTGTGATAAGAAAATGATTTTAAAGAAGAAAGAATATTTTCCTCAAGAATTCATTTCAAGTGTTTTGTCAAAACTATTTTCCATCTAAGATGACATTATTTAGTATGATTATGTTTCAAGTATAATCTCTCTATTATTTACATGGTTTGATTATTCTTATGATGAAATGATATCCTTTTGTTTTATATGTATTATGTTATGATGGGATGATGTTTATGAAACCCATTTTATTCTTTGGGTCATGATGAATGATTTATGTTTAATTTGTGGCACAAGTAAGAATGATTTCATTATGAGATGGGTGATAAATATATCTACCTCCAATGTATTGGGTAAATATTTATATCTCATGAGATATACATGGATGGAATGGTAAGTTAATCTGGTTCAGTGATACAGGACTTGAACGAGGAGTGAACTCGATTCAGAAAGGGACTTTGTCCACTAAGATGGTCTTGGCAGCAATGCCTTGGATACTATGGAAATCATATCATGTGCTTAATGGTTGAAATAATTACATGTTTTTATTACCATGCTATTTTATCATGATTTATGTTCCTTTATGATCTATGCCTTACGTACTGCCAATATTTATTTCACAACTCAAGACTTTGACGTTTAAACTTTATGTTCATGTTTTGAAGTTCAAATGTATATGGTTTGTTTTATTTTCTCCATGATTACCCTTACTGAGCATTTAAGCTCACCCTTTATATGTTTTCTTTTCCCTAGGATATAAGGAAAGGTTTTAGGTATGAAAAAAGGGGAATATCTTTATGGGAGATGTTGAAGATATTTCACCAAGACTAGACGATTATGTTCCAAGTTTCCATAGACAATAAACTATTACGGTCCTTTGGTGTCTGTTTTTTTTATGTATTAAGTATTCCAAAAAAGTAATGTAATGTCTATGTACGTCAATCTTTGAGTCTCTACAGTTGGCATCAGAGGAAAGGTTTAGTCAAACTTTGGAAACTAGGATGTGAGAACTTTAGTGAGATCCCTAGAGATATTTCTAAGGTATGTCTAGGGATGTTCCTAAGGTTAAGTATAAGTATAGGTTATAGTCCTAGAATTATGGTAAATATATTAGAATTAAACCTAAGATGTTATATATTTAAGGTACTCCCACTTTATTATGTTGTTTTCCTAGCATGATTTTGCCTCTCACACTGTTCTTTTTGGGTTTTAGACGATGGATGGAACTCGAAGGAACTGTTTTGATAAATATAATGGAAAATTCAATGATTTTACTCCTGAGCAACCAAATGTGATGGGAGATAGAGTGAAAAATCTTATTGCTATACTTACACAAGCTATAAATCATTCTGGATTTCCAAATGATCAGAGAAGGGAACAATATTATATTGAATCCTTCATGAGGCAACGTCCAACGTCTTTCAATGGGTCTTCTGATCCACTTGTTGATGAAAAATGGATAAGTACCATTGAAAATATATTTTCCATACTTCATTGTTCAGAACATGAAAAAGTCATTTTAGCTGTTTACCATTTAGAAGGTGAAGCAGAACAGTGGTGGACTCTAATTAAGAATACAAGGCCCCAAGATGAAATTGAATCCATGGAATGGTACAAGTTCAAGAACTTATTTTTCAATAAGTACTTCCCTCATATTATTTCAAAAAAGATGGAAAAGTAGTTCCTTGAGCTTAAGCAAAATAATGATGTATCTTTTGGTATATACAAAGTGAAGTTTACAAGGCTTGAAAGGTATGCATCTGGCTTTATTATCCCACCTGAATGTAAAGTTTATCAATTATTCAGTGGCTTCAAACCAAGTACTCGAAGGGAATTAGCTATAAAAGAATTCAGTAGCTATGAAGAAATTGTGCATTGTTCTTTCAAGGTAGAAATGAAAGTTGGTGTTACATATCCATCTCATGGTTTTGACAAGAAATGAAAGATGGAGTTCAAGGAAGAATCTCAGAACAAGGTTGAAAAGAAGGTGAATGTTTCTTTATGCTCAAAGTGTGGAAAGAAGCATGGTAGAGATTGTCTAAAAGGTACTAGAAAATGTTTCAAGTGTGGAAAAGAAGGTCATCAAGTAGCTGAGTGTCAAAGTAATGGGAAAAAGGTAGCTAGTGATGAGAATAGAGAAAATACTACGGAGAATGCACCACCAACACTTCAATGCTTCAAGTGCAAGGAAATGTGGCATTATGCTAACCAATGCCCTAATCCAAGGTTTAATGATGATCGACCTCAACAAAATCTTAAGGTAAAGGACAAAGGGAAGTCACATGCGATCACTATTAGAAATGTTGAGTATGACAACGATGTGGTGGAATGATTATGTTCTCATGTAAAGGGATTCCAAAATAATGTTGTGGAATCTCATTTATAGTATTGTGGAACATTGGAATATCTATGTAATGGTTTATTGTGGTTTTTGATAATTATATGGTACAAGTAACCATGAAAAGTGATTGAAATATTTTTCAAAGTAGATGATATGTGAATAATGAAGGGATAAGAAGAAAATGAAATGTTTGATAGTATTCATGAGCTCATGACTAATATAAGAACAAAGTGATATCATGGTTTGAGTATATAGAAATTTTGGGATTTTGGTATGTGGAAAGAGTTAACTTTTGATAGCACTCATGTTTTCACTAAGGTTCTATGGTAATTCATGTTTCAAAAGAATACATGATTAAGGTATTCACATGTTTGGAATGTGACCAAAAAGATATATCTTATGATATATGGGGGATAAATGATGGTATTCACGTGCTTGTTATGTGAAATTTCAAGTAATCATTTTCTTTATACTATGAGATTAGACATATGTATTTTGGATAAGCCTAAGGATTGGAATGGATTATGTTGGACATCAAAAAGTGTTGTTTAAGGATAGAAATTTTTTTTCGATATTATTTCTGGAATATTATAATAGTGTAGAAAAAGGGACAACCTACAGGACGGGCGACAACCCGTTGCGTCGAACAAGGTTCTGAGAATCGAACCCCCAACTGAAGTATGACATGACTTTATTACCTACCACTGGCCAACATGAAGTCTCTGGTTAGTAGAAACTAATTTTATTTTATTAAGCGGTATGATAGATGAAGTATAAGTCTATTTTTGGAATCATATATGATTAATCTCACCATAGACGGACTTATGTATATTTAATAACTTATGCTAACCTTTTTGTGATAAAAACAGATGGGATGACTTATCATTCTGTCACATGATCTGCTAACACTTCATGAATGACAAATTCAACTTCATTTCTTTAAATAGAGATGAAGTGGAAATTTTTCATGGAATGACCAACGATGATATTACATTGAAATCAAGTAAGTATTTCTCCTTATGTAAAAATTCATCAACATTAGGGAAATGATCTTGAAAATGAAAAATGTTGTCCTAGTACTCTCATATATGATGAAACAAATGGTACCTTAATTCATCACAAATTTATAGTTTGTGATTGTTGGATTTTTCATAGCCATGTTCTCTACCACTCTTCATCAGAACATGACGGTTAGATTTCTCTTCGATATCCATATTTTCACCTATGTTCTCCTATGTGGAAACCCGAGGATAAGTTAATTTGTGTAATCGTTACGTTTCATACATTCGTTTTAAAATTAAGTTTTAGTATTCCTTTTTACGATGTGGGTTTCTATAAAAGAAACTTTCAAGTAGTAAACAATTTATAACCCCGATGAATTTCAAGGGTGAAATTCATTTTAAGGGGGGTAGAATGTAACACCCCGAGATTTTATGAGAAGTATTCTTTTTAATTTATTTGATGTCTTGTGTTGTACACTACACCAATATTATATTACTCTATATGCAACACCGTATTAGCTGGCAGTATACGCAACACTAATCTTGGATCGTGTTACACACAATTTCAAGTTCGTTTGATAGAAGTTATTCTACACAACATTGAGGGTATATATATATATTCAATGTATAAATGAAATATGGTTGGATTCTATTATATAGAACAACAAACAAATATTTCACTACACGCAACCCTGACTTGGCTTGCATTAAATGCAATCGCGACCTTCCACGATAGCGTGTGTTGTACGCAATACCGAGTTTCACTAAACAATGCTATGTTATTAAAATATTATATAAAATAGCCATTATGAATAGTAATACCCACATTTTGAAATTTTATTTTTCAACATGGCCTTCATTTTTGGATTCGGAATATTGAAATTATCCTAGGGTGAATTTTTGGTATTTTTCTGAAAACTTTCAATTTTTGATGAATAGTGAAAAACACCGAGTTATTGGTTAAAACCGAATTTTTATTTAAATATTAATTTATTTTATTTAAATTTATTTTAGGTCAAAATTGATACATAATAACTATATAAGTTCAATTTAATTCATTGAAGTCATTTTATAATATTTTTAGATATATAAAAATTTTATTGACTTTTTACCGTCTTTTACTCACCTCATAGGAGCATTTGCAAATTTACATAAATATTAATTTTTCCACTTCTATGAGTGGAATTTCTAAAATCTGAGAGACACGGTTAATATAAAGGAGTAAAATGTGGTTCAATAAGATAAAAATAATTTTTGGTGAATAGAAACTTTTTACTATTATTTACCACGGTTAAAAGTAAATAGGGTAATTAAGGGTAAAAATGATATTATGATTACCATAATACATGTCCTAATTCTATTGGATAAGTATAATTTGAAAAACATAAACCTTAGGAATATAATATTATCATTTAGGTCCACTTGGATTAGATTAGGACATTTATTATTAATTTATTTAAAGAAGGGTTAAAATAGTTAAAATCAAAGTTTAATAACTAAATAATTTTTAATATAGGGTTATACTTAAGATAAATTCAACTATAAATATTCATTATAAATCTAAAAATATTTCTTACATAATGGTATTTTATTTATAATTTTTAGAGATTAAATAATTTAATTTATTTATGACACAATGATGATGCCGTAATTACCTTATTAATGAAATATTAACATAATTGATGTTATAAATACCCAAATAAATGTAATTTAAGACTTTTTATAAATTAAAATAAATTTTTAGGTTAATATTACATGTTAGTATTGATTCAATTAACTTTTTTTGAACTAATAATTCTGTTATTATTTTCACAAAAATCAATTACCAAATAGTGTCAAAATTGACATTAAATAGTTTTTAAAACAAATATTATATTATTAATTGTTATTCTATTCATAAAAATAAAAGTTTCGGCCAAATGACTTAGATAAGGTTATATATTTTAATAATTAACCACTTGGGGTTAGTTTGTCTTGTTATAGTAAGTTTATTAACCATATAGTGCAAGAAAACAAGAAGACACGGTAAAGGTTAAATTATTTAACTTAGAGTTAAATCTAAATGATAAGTTTAAAATAGAAACCTAAACCTGTATAAAACCTATTTGTTGGGAGGATTTAGAACCATATCCACTTTATATTCTAAATAAGTCACTTTGGAGCCATTATAAACTGAATATTACTTTATTATAAAATAATATTTTAAGTTTTTTATAAAGTGCCCCTCTCCTCCCTTATAAAAGGGCACCTCCTCCCTCTTCTCATTACACAATTTTGAGCCTTCAAGCTCGATAAAACCTTGAACATTTCCCTTATCAACTTTCCTAGAAATATACTAGAGGTCCTGGTATTCTTCAAAGACCAATTTTAGTGCCTTAAGAGGAGGTTTCAAAGAGGTGTGTCGAAGAAGAGGTAATATCTGTTACCGCTTATTTCAAATTTATTTCTTCTTCTACTTCCTATTATTTAGTTGTTTCATTATGAAGTAATAACATTAGTATCAATAATATACTGATATTTTATTATAAATATGAAACAACCCTATTTCACCTTTTATCCATCCCACGGAAAATGAAATCACCGCGCGTGCGTACGTACGGAATATCGTCTCCACACCGTGGTGTAATATGTTTTTCCACCACCACCTTACTTGGATGGGTATAATGGTGTAAAGAATAACTATATATTGTTATTATAACATCATAACGATTCTGAGATATTATATCATCCACTCCAATTCCATTCAATAATTATGGGAATGATATCATCGCTCGTGCATACAAACAGATTACCGTCTCCACGACGCGATGAGATTCATTCTCCATGTTAACCATTCAAGAATGATTATAAAGTATATATAATTAATAATAATGAAATATATGACATAATAAATCTACTATATTTATGTATATATATATATATTTCATCCAATTACATCTATTCAAGTCAATAAGGAAAGGAAAACATCGATCATGCATATGTACGACCTACCATCTCTATGAATGGTGTATTTCATTTCATTCATCTAACTATTATATATATATATATACTGAATATATATGATATATATACTGAATATATATGATATATATACTGAATATATATGATATATATACTGAATATATATGATATATAAATCATTATTTACATTCTATAAGTAAGTACATCATGATATAAGTAATAATAGTATCAATAACAATAAGTCCAAACACATACGATAAATAATACGATTTTACCCAAAACGGTGCTTTAACATGGAACTTACAAAATAAAGGGTAATATAAAGTCATAAGTGAACCATATATGATATCATAACAATGAATATGATTCTTCAATAAGTCAATGACATTATTTAAATTATTATACATGAGGTTCAGATACGTACGAAGCATATCAGACCTAAGGTAAGTGATAACTTTTCCAATCTCATTTTTATCCAAGATTGTTTATTCATAAGTATTTACTGGGGTTATATTTATCATCCATGTCCCTATTTTCTAAAAATGTATTCATGTATGTTTAAAGTCATTTTTACCCATTTTTTACTTTTACTACATGGTATGTAAGAAATCTTTCTTTTTTTTACGTTACGCGGTACTTTTTTGACTTTTCCGGAAAAAGTACAAGAAAAATGTTTTTTTAACTTATACGACATGAACAGATTTTTACGGTTTTATAAAGCCTTATTTCCATGAAGCTTAATATTAAATATTTCATGATTATTTTAAACAAAATCATTTTATTTTAAAATTGAATGGCATTTTGTGATAAGAAAATGATTTTAAAGAAGAAAGGATATTTTCCTCAAGAATTCATTTCAAGTGTTTTGTCAAAACTATTTTCCGTCTAAGATTACATTATTTAGTACGATTATGTTTCAAGTATAATTTATCTATTATTTATATGGTTTGATTATTCTTAGGATGAAATGATATACATTTGTTTTATATGGATTATGTTATGATGGGATGATGTTTATGAAACTCATTTTATTCTTTGGGTTATGATGAATGATTTATGTTTAATTTGTGGCACAAGTAAGAATGATTTCATTATGAGATGGGTGGGACCTATATCTCCCTCCAATGCATTGTGTAAAGATTTATATATCATGAGATAGACATGGATGGAATGGTAATTTAATTAGGTTCAGTGATACAGGACTGGAACGAGGAGTGAAATCGATTCAGAAAGGGACTTTTTCTACTAAGATGGTCTTGGTAGAAATACCTTGGCTACTATGGAAATCATATCATGTGATTAATGGTTGACACAATTACATGTTTTATTCCCATTATATTTTATCATGATTGATGTTACTTAATGATCTATGCCTTATGTACTGACAATATTTATTTCAAAACTCAAGATTTTGACGTTTGAACTTTATGTTCATGTTTTGAAGTTCAAATGTATATGGTTTGTTTTATTTTCTCCATGCCTACCCTTACTAAGAATTTGAGCTCACCCTTTATATGATTTATTTTACCCAGGATATAAAGAAAGGTTTTTGGTAAGAAAAAATGGGAAGATATTTATGGGAGATATTGAAGATCTTTCACCAAGATTATAAGATTATGTTCCAAGTTTCCAAAGACACTAAACTATCACGGTCCTCTGGTGTCTGTTTTTTGTTATGTATTAAGTATTCTGCAAAATTAATGTAATGTATATGTACTTAATGATTTGGGTCTCTACAAGTAAAATGGTTTATCATTATAGAATATAAAAAATTTCAGAAATATAATACTTATATATTAAATTATCTATTAAAACCATCCTTGTAAGTTTGTGAAGGAAACCGATACACATTGTGTCGTGGAGGCAGTAGTCAGTATAATGCACGAATGATGAATTCATTTTTCTTGGAAAGGGTGATTAATGATTATAAAATAATTATAATAACATAAAATTATAATAATTATACTTATGTTATCATTTTCTATTTTTAGTGTAATTTTAGTAAGAATAATTGTGCATAAAGAAATAGAATAAATGAGAAAGGAGTAGTTAGAAATTTATACCCCACTTGCTAGATTTTCTCCTTTGAAAAGGGGGTTGAACCTTTAATGGATTATATTTTAAGAATAATAGAACATAATTAATGTGGATAGGGGTTATTAGAAGATAGTTTTTTATTTTTTTCAAAATAAGTGGGTTTTAGTATGATGGGAAGTGAGGAGAAGAGTTCCCCTTTTATAAGTGAAAGGGGATGTCATTTTGGTAAATACCAAAACCTTTTCAATGATGGGAAGTCACTCTCAAGGATAGTGTCTCAAAAGTTAATATTTAATGGATATGATAAGTTATAAGGTGGATCAATATTTCAAAAAACATTCTCATACACTTTTTAAGCACGATTAAGGTATTTTACTCTTCGATTCTTTAGTTTTACCATTTTAGCTTTTATAGTAATAAATAGATTTTACCTAATGTTACTAATCCTTTAATACCAAAAATAAAATGGAAATTATTACATAATTTTAATCTAAGGACTATAAATTTTAAATTAATTTTTTTTCAATTTATAAAAGTGATAAAAATTAATTTCAAAATAATATGTATATAATGTAATGAAACAATTTCTTGAGAAAAATAATAATTAAGTTCTAAAATGTAAAATATGGGTTTTTAAATTTAAGAAAACATTTTTAATATTTTAAATTCACTTATAAAATACATATTTTGTCTTATAAAAACATTTAATGAATTTATAATTTATACTTATATATTAATAATGTCATAAAAATCATGTTATTTGTAAAAACGGTATCTTGAACTATTCAAATAAAAATAAATATTTTAAAAAATTAATAAAATTCATCATAAGATAATATTGAAATTTTTGATCAAAAAATGATGTTATTTTTATCAAATTAAAATTCTGAAATTTATAAATTATATTTTAATTAAAATACAATATATAAATAAAAATTTCTTTTACTAAAAAATAATGTTTTAAAAATTAAAGTGCGTTCAATATTATTTCATATAGATTAATAAATAATTTAATATTAATATATTAGTTTATATATATATATATTACCTATTATAATAAACTTTTAACTAGGTTTAATTTTATTTATTAAGGTAAAATAAAATACCTCATTTTTTTAAATGGTTCTTCAAAAGACATCCTTTTTAAAATATTAATTATAGAGAATAATAATATATAATCGTTTCAATTGATTTTTATACTTTTATATAATACTTAATATATTAATTTTAATATGTCATGGTTCATTTTATTTGGGCATTGCATTAGTTTTTTGTTGCGTGTGACACACGCTATTGAAGATATTATTAGTTTATAGGGTTTAAAATCTGAGGTCATTGTTAATGAGACTATGGGAAATTATGGATAATGGTTTGAGATAGATATACAAGATACATGTTAAATATTATCACTATGTGTATGGAATCGATTGTAAGGCCAAGGGAACTTGAAGTGTTACAGACATTGGGTGTATCATACCACTTTAGCACTTATTGAAGCAGGTAAAAGATCTCACCTGCGGTATGATAAGCACAATGAGTGGTGGGTTTTTATTATTTTATTTGTTACCTTTTTTATTTCAATTATAATACACATATATATGTATGGATATTATTCGAGCACCCTATTGGTGATGGACTACTAAGTTCATATTCATTGTCTTCACAGTCCCTCCGAGATGCATGTCGATTTATAGTTTGTGATTTAGGAAGGATAAAGGGACCAATGATCGGTTCTTAGTAACTGGCGGTGCTATAAATGAACAAGTGAGATGGTGATGGTTTTTGAAGCTAGTATAGGTTATTCCTCAGAGATTATTTGGGGTTGTTTTTGGTCTTTCAGTGTATGTTTTTATGTGATCAGCCTATGGGTGGTCTGGTTTATTTTTATGTGACTCATGTAACTTTTTCATATACTTTTATTAAATCATGTGGTATATTATAATCATTACTATTTTTTTTATGATTCATGATATTTCCCATCACTTTCATTGTTGTTCTATCTTTATGGATTTATTATCAAAGGGTATAGTCTTTTTATATCATCCCTTTGACCCTCTCTATTAATCGATAACCTCTAACATGTGGGGAGGTGTATATAGAGTTATTGGGTCTCTAAAACAGGTGTTGTTTAGGTGATTTGAGTATAGGATTCTACACCACTGGTATCTTAGAGATTATATTCTCTCTAGAATATCTTAGTAAGATACACAAACTCTTTTGTATGTAAGAAATAACTCTTATTTCCTTTATTATGGATATTTTAAAAAATAATCTATTAAAAACCATATCTCATATTATATTCCATGTATTTGGTGAAATATTATTAAAAGAAAACTTTTATTAGTTAAAATATTCTGCTAATGGGAGGTAGAATTTTGATTCCTCGTATTTTAACAAATATATTGCATAAATTTTTTTATCCTATATAAAATTACTTTTATCATCATCTAATTTTGAAACTTGTTATATAGTTTTATGAATCATAAACCATACATATCATCTCATTTTATTCATATCAAATATTTTTTATGAATAAATTTTCTTATCATATATGAGAAATGAGATATACACCTCCTTTATTTAGATCCATCTAATCTTGAATTATTTTTTTACATTCCAAATAACCATATTAACAACCTTTGATTCTTAATTGGAATGAGAACTATAAGTTTTGACAATTATTTCTTTGATTTTAAACTCATATATATTTAAAACATTTATAAAATATACATTTGTTATAATATATCCTTGAAAAATTTAAGGATTTATTTTATAACACTAATACCCGATGTGAAATCTCCATAGAGTTTCCTAAAATCCCTTCAAGTATCCCAAAAAATTAAATCCCATGGAAAAATTTCCTATCCATATAATTTATCTATAGGATGAAACCATGACCATGTATAATATAAAATAAAGTACATATATTTGTACTTTACACCAAATTTGGATGAATCTATGGTTTTAAAACAAAAGTTTGATGAAGATAATTGAGAAGCAACTAAGGGGATCCTTCCTCCAGGATGTATATATAGGTTGTCTAGAATCATCTAATAATTTGGTGGGATCCTCCTTGTTTCTATGGTATTATATCACCTATTTCAATAAAAGATTTGGGAGAAGAGAGATTTCAAGAAGGTAAAATTAACAAAAAACATGGAAGAGTTTTTATCACCATATCAATGTATTAGATTTCTCTATGTAGGCATCAAGGACACTCCCTAATCCTCCATGAATTTACTAATATATTTTTAATGTATGAGTAAATTTCTTGTGGTTACAATATCTGTGATCCCTCAATCAACCATGCATTTAACACTTTAATACATTCATGATTCTCTCTATATTTTATTATAAGAAACATTTAAAATCAATGATATCCATCAGTGGAAGATTACCAAAAATTAACACTTAATATTTAAATTCCATAATCAATCATAGAGTGTTATATGAATAATATAATGTGATTATATATATAAAATTACCTTATAAATTTCCCAATTCATTTAATAGGATTGTAAAAGGTATAATAACTACAATATCTATATATAATAAGCAATTATATACCCATAAGAGATGAATAATGTCTTTTCATAATGGGTTCCATACTATAAAAATCCCTATATCATCTCATTTTATATAATCCAAAATATATCAAATATATATAATTCCTTAAGGCACATATCTATCAATCTTCAATCACACTAAAGCCTAATAGATGTTGTCATATTTTACCTTATATTGTATCATATAAAATATTTCACAAAATTATATCCAAAAACCTATTTGGATATTTCTAAAACACTTTTGTAAAGCTACCATCAACTTCACCTTATATCACATCATATGAAATAACTTGTGAATATCCATCAAAAATCATTTTTTATAAACTAAAAAAGAGTTATTGAGGGGATCTATGAGTTTTATAAAACTAAATACACATTCAATCAACCAAAAAAATAGAATCCCACGGGCCTTTGTAGTGTTCGGAATAAATATGAATTATTAAAATCATAAATATAAGAAAAGTGAATACTTTAAAAAAGAATTAGGGTTACTCAAGTTATAAATGGATTTAGTACGATATCCATTAAAAACATGTATATATATGACTTTGTACACTATATTATATACACGAATACATTTTTCAATACATCACATGACCATCTAACATGGAGTATGCCAATCTCATATAGACACTCATAAATTCTAAATTTTTTATGTATAGAATGATCATATAGATGAACACATTACATGTTTTTCACCCTAATGGATGAGGACATAACATGATCCTTATCCAATATATAATAATATCATATGTTAAATATCTAGGTATTACCTTACAATCCTCTAGTATATCTCAATATAGAGTTTTGATGTCATACTCATCATATGAGAGGAAAAATCCCATATTGATTAAACTCTACTGACAATATGATAAAAAACAAACCCAAACACACCTTTACTAGACCAATCCCAAGGATGGATTAATAAAGGTATAAAAATATCATGTTTCTCATTCTTGGCATCTTTTTTGTTCCTAGTTACTTGGAAAATACAAATAAGAAACATGCACCGCTAGTATGTTAATGACATAGTGTATGCCAATCCATTTGGTATACTTTATGGGTCATCCAACACACAAAACTCCTTTTATGCATCATGAGAATATTACATATCCCAATACATAATACTAATCATGTTAACCTTAACATTTCATTAAAACCTATAACACTCCATGATGAAAATCAATTAAAGATAACTCAAAGTCATACTTTGAGTGGTTATTTTTTTTGAAAAGACAAATTCATTAATGTCGAAGATCAACGGACGTACAAATGCAAAGCCATGAAGGTAAATGGTCCAGATAGAGATAGTTAACATCATATGGGCCTAAGGCCACTATCTGATGGGAAACATTGTTTCCTTCCCTTTTCATAAAGGAGAATGTGCAGATGTAGAAGCCTTGACGAAGAGAAATGATTCGCCTGATGAGGGATACAAATGACTGGAGGCCACCGTCATTTAAATTGATAACATTGATAATGGTGAGACAGTCTGATTCGAGGTTGATTTTATACCATTCGCGATCCTTGGAGAGCATAATACCTGCAAGGATGGCAGTATCCTTGTCCACCACATGTTCCCAAAAAGCGTAATGTAATTCATTTTTGGATGCAATGAATTGCCCCTGATGATTCCGGCCCAGGATGTCGAGGGCGACAGACCCATCCTTGGGGAGAGATGCATCCACATTAATCTTAAGAATCCCTTCTCTTGGATGACACCAATGGGGGGAAACAAAGGGGTTCCTAAAGGCTTTTGTTGTCCATTGTGGTGCTTCCAACCCTCAATCCATGAAGAGGCCCATTCAATCCATAATTTGGGGGGTCTGTGAACATAGTTAAAAACTGCATCGTTGCGACAGACCCAAATGATCTAGGCCAGGGTGCAAAGTGAACCCACTTTAGCCTATAAGAAGGAGGAGCACCATCACATCAGGAAAGATTGGAGGTCAGAGGCCAGGGCCAGTGAAGCGTTAGAAGAAGATTCCCATTTATTACAAATTTCCTTAGCCCCTGGGCACTGGATGATGGTGTGCAAGGGAGATTCTGGGATGTTCGGGCAGAAAGGGGAAGATTCTTCACTGAAAATATGTCGGAAGATGAGAAGGTGCATGGTAGAAAGGGTTCATGTGCACACCTGCCACCAAAAGTGGTGGTTTTTTGGGGGGACGTTGAGTTTCGAAATTGACTTCCAGGGTCCCCCATCCTAATCGACTGATTGATTTCCAATGGAGAGCCGGTATCCGGATTTCACCGTGTAGGCTCCCAAAAGGTTGTTGATCCAGAAGGGATGGTCGGGGCCTACGTATGGGACCTAAGGGGTACTCAGGATAATTATTTTGTCTCTTTCATTGAACCATGCATGAATCTTCTCCAAACACCATCCTAGACCCTAATCAGAAAAGTGTCACCTGACAGTGGCTTCTTCAAAACTTGGTTAGGTAGGGGATGAGGCCCGCACACCTTCCTCATCAATCATCCAGGGATCAGTTCAAATGTTAACAGTTTGTCCATTCCCAATCCTCCAGCCCAAACCTTTTTCTAGGAGACTTCGGCCCCCTCCAAATGCTTCTCTAGAGGAAGCTTGGACGAGGGACAAGAGAGGAGACGAGGAAGTCCTTGTGGGGAAAGTATTTTTCTTGGAGTATGTACGCAAAAAGAGATGATGAAAGGTTAATCAGGTGCCAACCATGCTTAGCCAGCAGTGCGTCATTGAATTAAAAGAGATTCCGGAATCCCATACCTCCCTCAGACTTGGGTTTGAACAGTTTCTCCAAGGAAATACAGTGGGTTCTATTCCTTCCATCATTATTCCCCCACCAGAAGTTGGATATACATGTGTGGATCTGATTGACAACGGCTGCCAGAATCTTAAATAGGGACATAAAATAGCTGGGGATAGACTGAATAACAGATTTAACGAGGATCTCCTTACCAGCTTTGGATGTTTTTTTGGGGTCCAGCCTTGAATTTTCTTCTCAATACTATCCATCAAGGATGCAAAGATTTCTTTTTGGAGAGGCCAATTACCGTGGGGTGCTCGAGATACTTCTGGTGTTTCTTGAACAAATGGATGCCTGCAGATTCACAGAGTTCTTCTTTCTTGGAAGAAGGTACCCCTACGCTGAAGGATATTTCCGATTCTCCATGATTGATTGACTGACCAGACACCCTCTCATACTGTTGGATTGCATGGATGATTTTTTGACATTCATTAGTGGTTGATCTGGAGAAAAGGAGGTAGTTTTCAGTGAAGAAGAGATGTGAAAACCTTTTCCCCATGTATAGAGTTAGAGGATGCAGCACTGGAAATAAGGTTAGAAAAAACATCATCCATCAATATAAAGAGAAAGGGGGAGAGAGGATCTCCCTGGAGAAGGTCCCAGGATGGGACGAATCCTCTAGTGAGCTCCCCATTGACATTGATTCAGAAAGAGACGACCGAGACACATTGCATGACCATATCTACCCATTTAGAGAAGAATCCCATTTTTAGCATTACAACTCTAAGGAAGTGCCATTCCACTTTATCATAGGATTTATTTATATCCTGTTTCTAGGACATGGTTCCTCTTTTCACGATGGAGCGTGTTTTAATAGAGTGGAACACTTCATGGGCCACAATTTCATTATCAGTGATAAATCTCTTGGCCACGAAGGCACTCTGGTTTTTCGAGATGATGTTAGGTAACCAAGGACACAACCGATTAACTAAGATCTTTGAGAAATTTTTTTAATAGACATTGCATAGGCTGATAGGTCTGAAGTCAAGGACCACCAGAGGTTTCTTTATTTTGGGAATGAGGACGAGGATAGTTTCATTGATGGTGGAAATACTTGTTTTCCCGACCCAAATATTCCTCATCATATTGTAGATGTCGGGACTGATAATGTGCCAATATTGTTTGAAGAAGAGGGTGTGGAAACTGTCCGGGCCCGGGGCCTTAGTGGGGTGAATATGTTTCAGGGCCAGATGTATCTCCTCACCCATCACATCTTTGGTAAGTTGCTGATTGATCTCATCGGTGATCACACGTCTAATGCAGTCCTCCACTTTAGCAGAAATGAGAGGAGTTCCTACAGAGAAGAGGTTCTAGAAATAACAGGTCAAATCTTCGTGGATTCCATCAGTGTCAGAGACTTTGCTACCATCTGGTTGAGAGATGCAAGTAATATAATTCTTCCGGCACCTAGCTGATGCTTTCTGGTGAAAGTATTATGAATTAGCATCCCCTTTGGTTATGTGGGTGTCCCATGCCAGCATAGCCCAGAAGCTATCCTTGACGCACAGGTCCGCATCCAGATATTTTTGAGTGGCACTGATAAAAGATAGATTGCAGTTAGATGGGGGTTTATTGAGTAGGTTATGAAGTTTCCTTTCAAGGAAATCACAGTGCCTATCGGGATGGCGGAATTTCTTGTCACTCCAAGACCTGAGATCAGATGCGACCTGTTAGAGATTGAGTCCAATGTCTACGTGATTACTCTTCCAGCTTGACTGGATAACATCTTTTCTTTCCTGTTCTTTTGACCAGAAGCTTTCAAATATGAAGGGTCTGCTGGATTGCCTGTTCCATTCTACTTGACTGCAGTCAATGACAATTGGGAAGTGGTCTGAACAGTTGAGCGTCAGGTGGCAGATGTGGAACATACTGAAGAGATTTGTCCAATCTGTTGATCCCAGAAATCTGTTAAGTCGCTCAGTGATGCGGGTTCCATCTGTATTACTTCAGAACCATGTGAAAGGATTACCCGCGTAACCCAGATCGACCAGGTCCTCCCTAGAGACCTCATCCTTAAAATTTGACATCGACGAAGATGTTTGGACGGTTTTTCCACTTTTTTTCTTATAAAACATAATCTCATTGAAGTCCCCTCTGAAGATAATAGGGTTTGGAAGATCATGACGTAGCTTGCAGAGAAGATCCCATGATTTCCACTTCTTGTTATGGGATGACCAACCATAGAATACCACGAAATTCCATGGTGGGGTGTGGTCTGCATGAATAGTCGCAACCACATGGTGCTAGGAGAATGACAAGATCTTGACGTCGAAAAAATCCTTCCAAAGGAGAGAAATTCCCCCGGAGTGGCCTTTTCGGGAGACCAGAAGGCATCCTTGGAAGCCGCATTTCAGAGCGATGCTTGTGGTGTCCTTGTTTTCCAGTATGGTTTCGGACAGGAAAACCATATCAGGGCGACTTTGGGTGCAATTGTGTTGGAGCATGCAAACCGTTCATGGGTTTCCAAGCCCACGACTGTTCCAGCATAAGACGATCATTAATCTAGGCGGGGATGGGTCTTACCCGCCTCTGCCTTTGAGTCCTCCCAACTTGTTTTTCCACCTGTTATTTTCTATCTTTTAGGGGAGTCCCCCGATGACAAGCTTGTTTCAATTCATCTTTTCAGTCCCCCGGGTTTAGGGTCTTCCAGTTTACTGTCTCTTTCTTCTCGTTGCACCCTTTTCCAAGTTCGACAGGTGATTGGGCCTAGTGGTGAAGTTCCTATCTTTACATCTTTATCCTACGTTAGGATGTCTTCCATAGTCATTTCTGGATCAGGGTCAGGGTCTGGTGGTTCATTGTGCATCTGCTTTGGTCTCGAGCTTTGTTCTGAAAGATCATTTGGTGTATTCACCAGCTCTGTAAATGTTGAGACGGTGTCCTTCAGGGGGGGAGGATAAAGGCTATTTTCCCCCTGAGTGTTTGAGCTCTCTTTAGGGAATTATGGTAGTCCAAGCATGATGATTTTCCATGTTCAGTTTCTAACCGTCTTGTGTGGGCCAACTCGAGATGTTCGCGGTCCTTTTGTTTTTCCGACTCAGGGATGAAGGAATATATGGTCATTTTGGCTCAGAGCCATGGGCCATATTGTAGAATGATATTACCGGATCCATTCTCTTTCTTTGAGACACACACACTTTCCAGATGGCCGAGACATCCACAAAAGAAGCAGAAGATTGGGAGCTTTTCAAATTCTAATGAAATCCAGTTGTTTGCGTCATCGAGTTTCAAAAACATGCCCCTCATCGGCAGATCCGACAGTTCAATTCCAGCTCTAATCCAAACCTCGGGTCCCCATTGAATAGGGTCCGAATAGTCCCATTCAAGGAATTAGCCAATGCAGTCCCCAATTTCTCTCATAAAACGTTCCGTTCGCGCATGGAGATGGATTCCTTTGATATGTATCCAGAAGGGGGATCAGGTGAGCTTAATGTGCTATATATCATCCCCCCTTTGAATTATTACATGAGGAGGAGTTGATTATTGAAGGACCAAGACCTACATCTAAGGATTTTATCTCTATCTCTTTCATTGAAGAACTCTAAGACAATGCGATTGTTCCCCGCTTCTCGAATGTCCACTCCAGCTTCCAATTTCCAAGATTCTGGAGGGTGTTTTTGAGGCCCCCTGGTTGAATGAGATATTTTCCACAAACTTTCCAACAACCAGTAGAGACATGCGTTTTTCCCAGAGTGTATCTTGGTTTCTCTGATCCTCAATAGCCACTTTCTCTTTGTCTTTCAGGGACATCCTCTTCCATAGGTTCACTAAATATGCCTCCATGGATCAGTGCTCATGGGATGGGAAAGAGCTCTAAGAAAAATCCCGATGTTCTGAACTCCTTGGGTCAGTAATATGTTTTCAGTTCCCTCAACTGACTGGGATTTACGGCAGTGCCCCCCTCTCTTCTGGGGGTCCAAAAAAGATTCACAGCTCGTGCCTGGGCCGAAAAAAAACCTAGGCCCGACCCAGCCCAAAAAACTCCTTGTCAAGGCCCGTTCCAACAAAAGGCCCCCAGACTGGACACCCCACTCCGCAGACTCCTTTTGTGAAGTGGCTTCACGGGCAATGCCTTCGCATAAAAATCCTCCGCAAAGAGGCTTCATGGTCAGGGCTTCCACGAAAAACCCTCGCACACAACATGAGCTCTCCATGAAGCACTTCAGCCTGCGTGGAATGGCTCACCGCGGCGGTAACTTCACGAGCTCTCTTCGCGAGTCAATCACAACGCTCGCCGAGGGATTCTCCTTCGTTCCCAGGGCCTCTGTGAACCAGGTTTCCTTCGCACCACTCTCAGTGAAGCACTTCGGCCATTGCAGAATGGCTCAACCGGCGGCTTCTTCACGGCTGGGTCTTCGCGAGTCAATCAAAACGCTCGCTGAGAGATTCACCTTCATTCCTAGGATCTCCATGAACCAGGTTTCCTTCACACCGCCCCCTATTCAGAAATTCAACCTCCATTCTTCGTGAAGCAGGAATGTTTTTTTTGCGGTCAGTGCCTTCGAGATCCGGGAGTCCTAACGATCACAAAGATCCAAAACTGATTGTAGGTTTGAGAACAGGTACCACCCCCAAATACCAGATCTAGAATCATTGAAGGAAGAATTCAACGAGAAGGAATTTGTGATGACATTCAAGAATAGATGTTGTTTGATTTCGAATGCTAGAAAATGAAACCCTTGAAAACCCCCTTTCAAATGCCTCCACTAACTGTGTACTCAGTGGCCTCTGGGGTGGGTTTTTATTTTTTTAATTAATTAATTAATTACGTTATAAAATTTTGGATGGAGGGAGGAAATTTGACCAGTAGGCCAGTCACACCCCTCCATCTCTCATTATCCCTTCTATAAAGGGGATATCTTTTGGTGGTGGTTCATTATTTATTCTATTCATCACGGGGAGTCATTGTGGGTAAGGCTTTACATCCTTCAGAGTCAATATTTTGTTTTGTATTCATTGTGACATGTTTTATCTAATATCACCATTTTAGGGATTTTCTCTAGTTATTCATTTTCTTCTTTATGGATTAAAATTGTCAAAGAATTATTGAAATGTTATATCTTTTCTATACTAGGTAGGTAGTGTCTATATTTTTACAAATAATTCATGTTTTTATGCATTATGTGAATTATTTGTATGGTTAGGGTCATTTGTGTTACTGAATATGGAACCACTTATGGGGTTCATTTTTTTTGGATATGTTGAGAGGCAGTCTCAAGTGGGTAATGATGGGTTTAGATAGGTGTGTATTGTTTGTACTTGGTTGTGTGGGCTTAAGGCTTGATGGGTGTGATGTTTCATATTTTTAAGTGTCGTTTCTTGTGATTTTTGGATTGATTTTGTTCCTTGAAAACAAAATTGGTGTGGCATGTGACATCATAGGGAAATATAGGTTCTCTATTGGGGAACAAGTGGTGATGACCACTATTGTGGGTGGTGTGGAATGCACTTGTATAATGTGGGTGATGTTGATCACCAAGGATGAGGTTATGATAGTTTAATTAGTTGTGGCTATAAGTTTTTAGTGATTTCCACTCATTGTGAGATTGAGGCCATTGGGGTCATGTACTTACATGATATGTCCCATTAGGTGGTGTTGACCACCAATTCTATGGCAGTATCCTTCGTAGATGGGAGGATTAAGTTTTACGGTGTTTAATATATTTTCATAGGAGGGATACATCATAGGGATGGACACATGATGTGGGTGATGATTGTGATCACTGAATGAGAAAAGGTTCTTGTCATACTTAGGTTTTGTCGAGCTATCGAGCCAATATTTGGAATGATAAATGTTTGACAATGGTACTTATGGAATGGATATATATGGGCCTATGCAGTACCACGGTTAATTATTTAGGATCACTATGTAGGATATGTTTTTTCATGAATCGATGTGTGTACAGAATTGGTTGGGAGGCCAAGGGTGTCTCTAACACCAACTAAAGAAGGTAAAATTGATCACTTATAGCTTTATGATCACAATGTGTGGTGGGTTATTATTTTTATATTGGTTAGAATTTATTTCACTCTACATATAATCATATATATGGGTATTATCATGGGACACCGTTAGTGGTGGGATATTGAGTTCATACTTACACCCTGTACTAGCCCTCTGAGACAGGTGTAGAATTTATAGTTCGTGATGTATATTAGGAAAATATCCTAATTTTAGAGACCCAAGATTTAAGTACATGTATATTACATTACTTTTGTGGAATACTTAATACATAACAAAAATAGACACCCAAGGACTCCAATATTTTAGTGTCTTTGGAAACTCAGAACATAATCTTCTAATCATGGTAAAAGATCTTCAACATCTCCCATAAAGATCTTCCCATTTTTTTTCTTACCTAAAACCTTTATTTATGTCTTGGGGAAAGAAAACATAGAAAGGGTGAGATCAAATGCTCAGTTAGGGTAAACATAGAGAACATAAAACAATCTATAAACATTTGAACGTAAAAACATGAACAAAAAATTTAAACATCAAAATCTTGAGAAATGAAAAAAAAACATGGTAGTACGTAAGGCATGGATCATAAAGGAACATTAAACATAAAATTATAGCATTGAAATAAAACAAGTAATTGTGGAAAACTAATAATCACATATTATGATTTCCATATTAGCCAAGGCATTTCTTCCACGACCATCATAGTGGATGAAGTCCATTACTGAACTAGGTTTACGTGACGTTCTAGCCCTGTATTACTGAACAATATTTACTTACCATTCTAGCCATGTTTATCTCATGAGATATAAATATTTACCCAATGAATTGGAGGGAGATATAGGTCCCACCCATCTCATAATGAAATCATTATTTTGTGTGCCACAAAATAAATCATTCTTCATAATCCAATGAATAAAATGGGTTTCATATACATCATCCCATCATAACATAATCCATATAAAAAAATGGATATAATTTCTTCATAAACAAAATAAAACAATGTAAATAATAGGGACATTATACATGAAACATATCCATATTAAATAATTTCATCTTAGATGGAAAATAGTTTTGATAAAACACTTGAAATGAATTCTTGAGGAAAATACCCTTTCTTCTTTAAAATTAATTTCTTTTCTCAACATGTCATGAAATTTTAAATTAAAAATAATAATGAAATATTGTATAGGAATCTTCATGGAAATAAGGAATTATAAAATCATAAAAATCCATTCACACCGTATAAGTTAAAAAAACATTCTCATTATACTTTAGCCGGAAAAGTCAAAAAGTACCTCATATGGTAAAAAAAGGAATGATTCCTTACATATCACATAGTAAAAGACAAAAAGGGGTAAACATGAATTGAAACATACATGTAATTATATTAAAAACTTTATGAAAACACTTTTTTATAAAACATGGATAGAGATGATAAATATAATCCCAGTAAATACTTACGAATAAACAATCTCGGATAAGAACGAGATTGGAATAATTATCCCTTACCTTAGGTCCAATTGCTTTTTTATGTATCTGAACCTCCTGTATAATGATTTAAATAATATTTTTTACTTATTCCAGAATCATATTTATTTTCATGATATCATATATGGTCATATTCTTATCGGTTTATTAATAACATTTCATTGTTACTCGTTATTTGGGTGTTAACTATTTTATGTTATTATGCATGTTTTGTCGAATAAATTATTATTAATATTTTTAGGTTATAGTTATATAATTTAAATAATTATATTATTATAATATATATCATATTAATTCATTAAATTCATTTATATAATCATTTTTCAATTAAGATCATGTAGAACTAATCACATCATATCGTGGAGACGGTAGGTCGTACGTACGCACGACCGATGATATCATTCCCATGATTGTAGAATTGTATTGAAGTGTATGGTTTATAATATTTCAGAATCAATATCACTTTAAAATAATCATATATATTAATTTATTCCATCATTATACCCATCCAAGTATGTTGGTGATGAAAAAAAGATTACACCACGGCGTGGAGACGATATTCCGTACGTACGCACGCGCGGTGATTTCATTTTTCATAGGATGGGTAGAAGGTGAAATAGGGTTGCTTCATATTTATAATATCATTTAATTATATGAGTTATACTGATTTTATTACTTTATAATGAAACAACTAAAGAAGATGAATTATAAGAAGAAATAAATTTGAAAGAATCGGTAGAAGATATTACCTCTTCCTCGAAGTGCCTCCTTTAAACTTCTACTTATGGTACTAGAGTTGGTCTTTTGAGAAGACCAGAACCTCTAAAATGTAACTAGAGAAGTTTAGAAGATTAATTGGTAGGTATTGGACAAGATTTAAGGCTCAAAATGGAGTGAATAGAAGAGGGAGAAGGTTCCCTTTTATAAGAGAGAAGAGGGGCACTTTTGGAAACCTCCAAAATATTAATTTATAATAAACTCTAATCCCACTTAAAAACTTCAAAAGTGACTCAAATTATAATATGAGATAAGGTAGGGTTGAAATATAATCAAAAAAATAAAATTTAGAAATGTTTTTATTTTATTTTAAACCTTATCATTTTGATTTATCCTTATTTAATATGTTTAATTTTATTTGTGGTAATAATATTCTTAATTTTAAATGGTTATAAATACCTAATTATGTGTTGTGAATTGTCAATAATTGGATACTTAATGACATTTTAGATCATATAAATTTAAATTTTTAATTTTTAATTTTTTTTCTTATTTTTAAATGATTTAATAATATGTTATTTTTATAAAGTATTAATAGTGTCAATTTTGACACAATTCATTTATTTGAATATAAATAAAATAAAAACAGATGATAGAGTCGAAACAAATATTTAATAGATTACTAATATGGTATATGCATCTAGAAAATTCGTGTAGAACATTTATTAGTTCATATAATATTTATTTTAATATTTTTAAATCCATTTATTTGATATTTCTCTTAATAAAATAATTACTACAACATTGTTGTATAATTATTTAATATACTTATTTGTTGCATAAAAATAAAAAATAAAATACTATGATGAATATAAATCTAATATATTTTATAATAATACTTTTAGTAAAATTTATATTCTAAAAACCCCAACTTTTAAAATGTTATGTTTATAAAATTATGAAGGTGACAACTTTGACATCATTTAAAATAAAATAATATAAATGTCATAATATATTTTATAAGGATTCAAATGGTCCACAAGTAGACACTTGGATTATTATGGTGTATATATACTCTTCCAATAAGTTTTGGTCAAGTTTTTGGGCCTTTTGATGGGTATTATTATTTTAATAAAAACTATATTATTGTTTTTCACTAAATAAATAATTTCTACATCATTAATGTATAAGCTATTAAGGTAATTATATATTTATTAAAAATTATATATAAATAACCATGATAAAGAAAAAAAATAGCTTTGAAATGAGTATTTATAATCGAATTTATATTCAGTATAACCTTATATTAAAAATAATTTAATTATTAAAGTTTAAGTGGGACATATTTAACTTTTCTTTAAATAAAATAAAATAAATGTCTTAATCACATACAAGTGTTTTACAATAGATAACATTTAGACCCAAGTATATTTTATAATGAAATATAATCATACAATTATATTAAGACAAGTGTTACGGTAATTTTATAATATTATTTTTACCCTTAATCACCTAATTTACCTTTAACTATGGTAAATAAAATTTACCATAGTTACTATTCATAATTCCCAAAAATAAAAGTATCCTATTAACATAATTTGGACCTAATAATTAAAAATATGGAATCTATTTTTCCAAATTCAAAGCATAGAAGTTGCAGTAATTAATTTAAAATTAATCCCGTTGTCGAAAGAAACGGGTTTTTGTTTAAAACATTGCAAAAGATTGAAATATTTTTACCTATGAATTCAATGTAAAATTAATTATAATGACATAAATTATATTAAATGGTAAAAATATATTCTATTTATACTTTAACATCATTAAATATTATAATTTAACCATATAAATTATCTCGATGAAAAAAGTATCTTTTAAGTAAAATTTAGCGTATTTTTACTGTTCATAAAAATATGAAAGTTATCATAAAAATATGAAAAATTTATCTAAAGTAAATTTTTAAATCCTGATTCAATAATAATGATTTTATTTTGTCAAATTTAACTTATAAACTTGTCGAAAATTTGATTTAAAATAGGTGCGCCATCAAAAGGCATCAAAACTACATTTTTTTGGAAAATACTCCCGTTATACAAAAAATTGATTTTGTTCTCATAACATGTTATAGAAAATGTGTAAGATGAATTATAATATTATAAAATTCAAAAATCAGTGAATACAATTCATAACGGCTAGTTCATAATAATATTATAATATATCATTGTTTAGTGAAACTCAGTATTGCTTACCACACAAGCTATCATGGAAGGTCGCTCTTACGTATAACAAAATACAAGTATATTGGTGTGTACACTGCAAGATAATCTTGGTGTAGCGTACAAAAAAAGATATCAAAGAAATTAAAAAGAATATATCTCATAAAATCTCGGGGTGTTACACTAATGACCTATGTTTAGTAACCAACATTGTTGTGGATTCCCGAAAAAGTTGTTGATGGATTTTGAAGCTGGTCCAGGTTATTACTTAGATATAAGATGAGGGTATTTTTTGTCTTTCAATGTATGTTTGTTTATGATTGGATTATGAGTGGTCTGTTTTATTTTTATATGAATCACATGACTTGTGAACATACTTTTGTTTCGGAATGTGGTATTTTATACCTGTTACTAGTTGTGGTATGATATTTCATGTTATTTATATGAATAATAATGTGGGGTTGTTGTTATAAATTTATCATCAATGGGTATAGACTTCCCACTACCACCCTATAGACTCTCGCTATTAGCCAGAAACCTTTAGCATGTAGTGAGGTGTGCCTGAGGTTTGTAGATCTTTGGCAAGGGTATCAGTCAAGAGATCCAGGTCAGGAGAGCTACACCCCTAGTATATTAGAAATTGTATTCTCTCTAAAATATCAATCTATGATGCACACACTCCTTTGTGTGTATAAAATTACACTTATTTTATTTAGTGAGAATATTTAACAAATAAACAAGTAACAACTATATCAAATATGGTATTCCATATGTTTAGATAAATATTCTAAAAAGAAAAATTTTATTCTTTAAAATATTTCTCTATGGGTGGTGGAATATAAATTTATCATATATTAACAAATATCATGGATTAGATCCTTTATCCCAAATAAAATTAATTTTATTGGTATCTTATTTTCAAACATGTTATTGGGCCAGATGGTTCATAAACCATACATATAAACTCATTTTATTCATAAAAACTTTTTGTTAATAAATAAATTCACTTATCATATAAGGTATTTAGATATGAATAAACATCCTTTATTAAAATCTATATAATCTTGAAATATTCATTTACATTCTAAATAACAACACTAGAAACATTTACTACTAAATTTTAATGAAAACTGAATGTTCCATCAATTTTGACCTTGATTTTAAACTACTATATATTTAAAAAATTTATAAATTATATATTTGGTATCATATACCCTTAAAAGTTTAGAATCAATTCAATAACAATGATACCTGATGTGGACTCATGATATACATTCTCAGAACCCTTTTTGGTATCCTGAACAATTCCATTTGATGGAAACATTTCCCCTATATCCTGACACTTCCCTTTGGTTTCTACTACTTTAGGTGACTATTGGAAGATTGAGTATTGGACTTTATAACAGAATTTCCTTCTTCTAGTTTGAAAATTTACCCATATATATTATTATTGCATTACAAAAACTTAGATAGAATATACCCAGTTTATTTATCCTCAACAATTTGATAAAATTGGGTGAATTTTTTTGTAACTCATTCAAATTGTTATAACATTTCCTATAATGATTAAAAAATAAATTCCATAACTAGATAAATCTTGAAAGGAAAACCTTTAGTCTCTCCAAGTAGTTAATATTCCCAATCATATTGAGCATATGAGTAGAAAATAAAGTTTCTCTAATCATATTGCATTAAATGACTTTGCAATATCAAGTTAATTCATCTATGTTTCTCTTAATCATCTAGATTCACTTTTTGAACAACTTAAATACTTAGATACCAAGGAAGGCATTAGTCGGATACATTTGATTTTCTATCTTACTTCAGAACAATTATCAATTTTCAACACCTGTTTAAAAATATTATGTCATTAATATTTTCTTTCCTATGGATTGATCTTAAAGGAATGTTTGATGATGATTATGTCATGTTATCTATATTAGAAGTTTTTATAAAATGTGAATCATGTTTTAAATTCATTTAATAAATAAATTTATTAAATATACTCTAACTAAAATGATAACCCATTTTAAATTACATTAAATCTATTGGCAAGAAAAGATCCACATTTCACTATGAAATGATTCTATTGAGTGTTTCTCTCACCACATAACTATATAGGTTGAACATTATTCCAATTATATAATATTTTACTCTTGGATAGTTGTGTAGATAACTCTTTATCCTAATCCATCATATAGATTCACCCAAACTTATCCCTAAGGTATCCCATCTCATAGGTTTTCCTAGATAAGTGTAACCCAATACTCATAATGAGATTTAGTTACCTAACTCTTAGGGATATACATCTTGTACAAGATCATCCATGGGTACCCTAATTTGGAATAACCAATCAGGTTGAATAATAGAGGTCATAACTTGTGATTACTTTAGAGGGAATCAAACACTTAGTATTTTTAAGGGGTTTAATATCTCAAAAAACTTATCTCATGTATTTTTTTACATGTATGTATTCTTGTAATGATTTAGTTTTTAATCCTTAATCATTCCTCCAAATCAATATGTCTAAACCATGTTTATGTGAAACTCTTTACACAACTCATAACCAATATTATTAACCCAAATTTAAATCTTACTTTATTTATACATATCCAAATGTTTTGAATGTATATGGAACATGAAAATATTTCATTTAAAGTCTTAAAATCATATAAAATCATTAATCCATACAAGTGTAGTCATGTAGAAATATGTAGCAAACCCCCACTTTTCTATATAGAGCTTAAGATCCCATATCAATGAGTATCCCACACCAAAGTCCCCCTATCCATAGTTCTTTAATTAGGAGAGACATCAATTCCATCATAATTATAACACCTAATATATATAAACAATAATTAACTTCTTAATTGAAGCTCATAACCGAGTGCAATCCAAAGTTAAGATAGAGTAAAACAAAATCAATTATCACACCTAGAATTTAACTTATTAAGTACATGTATGCTAATTTATATAATCAATTTATACTTTGAAATTAAATATACATCCATTCATAAGTTAAATAATTTTTATTTATAATCAAAGTATGGTATGGATCAAAATAAATGAACAATTCATAAATTTATAAATGATATATATATTTGTGAAAAATTTTTAAATAATGAAATTATAAACACTCTTTAATTTAGCTATGTATTACAGACACTTCTTAATCAAATAAATAGAAACACCTAATATTTATTTTTCAATATCAAATCCCTGATATTATATTTTATGTTATATTTACTTAAATATATGATATTTGAAATATAAACATTTTTATTGAATTTCTATTATAAAGAAGTTTTATATAATCAAAATATCATCTATTTAATATTATTTAAACCTTGATTATATTAATTATCAAAAATAATTTTAATATGGTTTAAGTAATTTTCTCGAATAAGGGATTTTAAATTGAATATTTCAAATCCACAATTATGAAAAAATCATAATTTAGTATCAAATCCTTTATCTTTTTCCTTATTTTATAATTTATAATATCTTTATAAATTACCTTATAATTTCTATAAAAATACTTTATATCCAAAATATAATTCAACCTTTATAACTATAATGTATTTGAAAACTAAAATTTTATATTATGGATATTTATTTATTAAATATTGAACAAATATTTAATAATTAATTATAAACACCTTATAATTAATCAATTTATAAGAAATTTAAAAATTAAATAAATATCCCAAAATAAAATTTTCCATAATTTGAAAACATTTTAAAGATTATATAATTCAATTCTTAGTTGAAAAAATAGATAAAATAAAATTTTCTAACATATTTTATTTGATGATTTCTCTTATATTGTAATCAACAATATAGTTTGAAAACCTTATCATAACTTCTAATTAGTGTGTTATATCTTATGATAGATAATGAAATAATTATTAGTTATATTTCAGGATATACATTATATCATATTAGTGATACGATGCTCTTTTTTCTGCCACATGAACAGTTCATTTCATTGTTATTTCCTTATATGACTCCCAATATTGTATGATATGACATGTCAAAAGCTGATGTATTTACACTATGTCATTAGCTAAGACATCCTATATCATATTTTGTAATCATATTATTACTTGTGATATCATATATCATAAAATGAGGTACAATACAATATATATATATATATAATATTTAATGATATGAAATATGATATATAAAACGATATACATTTTTTTTATATAATACCATTTATGTGTTTCTCATTATCGAATAACACTTATTCAAGTAGAAAAAATCATTAATAAACCTAAAACCCAAGAACCCCATGTTATGAATATGAAACTATATATAATATAAAATGTAGAACATATTTGTGTACTTTACAACGAAGTTGGATGAATATTCTATCTCTAAACATGAGTTTGATTAAAATCATTGAGAAGTAACCGACAATATCATTCATCAATGATATTTTTACAGTATGTGCTAAATTATCTAAATCTTTGGTGGGATCATCCTTGTTTCCATAGTAAACTAGTACCTCTAAAAGAAAAGGAAGAAGATGAAGAGATTTTTCAGGCTAGAAAAATTAGTTAGAACCAAATAATATTTTTTTATCACCATATTAATGGATAAAATTTTTTTATATATGCCTATAAGACACTCTCCAGGCCTTGGGGGATTTTCTTATATGTTCATAATGTATGTATAAGTGTAAAGTGATCACAACATTTTTAACCCCCAACTGACTATGCGTTTAACAATTAAATGCATTTATGATTCTCCTTATGCTTCATCATATAAAAATTTACAATAAATGATAGTCATATAAGGTCAAGGGTGTGGATGTGACCAGATTGATTGAGGGGATCGTTACAATGAGATTCTCTACATTATGGATGAGATTAAAAAAGAACCTGGTCTATGATTTTTTTGTTTCATGTATACATTTAATGAGGGAATCTTTATCTTGTCTAACCTCATCCTCTCCGCCTTTGTTTTTTTGTTTCTTAATTAAGGGGATTCAAACATGGATTGTTAAAAAATGATATTCATATATGGAAGATTAAAAAAAATTAACACTTAATGTTTGAATTACATAATCCATAATAGAGTGTTATATAAATCATGTAATAATATTCTATAAAAAAAATTCATTTCTTCTTTTCCAAGTTGTACATTATGACTGGACATGGAAGAAACATTATAATATCTATATATCATATATAATGATATGCTTATAAGATATAAAAAAAACCCTTAAATCATGGATTTCATACCATATGACTTCCCCATATCTTCTCAAATTATATAATCCAAAATATATCATATTATATATATATATATATATTTCTGTGTGTGAGTGTGGAAGGATTTAAGGCATATCACCTTTATATAATTTTCCCTATTTGGGTTTATTGGAAATACAAAGTATCTTTAGTGAAATTAGAATTAAAAAAACCAATAAATAATAGAATAAATCATCCATCACTCTAAGTTTATTTGACCAATACTCAGTGAAAAAAATAAGATATTAAGAGAGAAATCTATACTTTCCATGCATACCTCTCATATTCAAATAAAAAACAACTTATTATTAAATGTTGAAACTCCATCGATATCCCCCTATTTTCATCCATATTGATCTCTTAATATCTCATATCTATGGATAATATCTAATACTTTCTCAAATATCATAAAATAAACCTCAATTTCAGACCCCCCTTGGGATACGAATTTTACTCTGACTCTACTCAATGAACTCCTTAATCTCAACCCATGAAAAATACATAATTCTATGGAGTTATTTAATTTAACCTTTTTTTAATAATTTCACTAATTTCAGTAATTTCTCCCCCTTAAACAATAAAACCAAAAGGTATAAGGGATATGATATTTTAAAAACCTCCTCAAGACGAGGGAGTTGGTCGAACACTCAGGTTCAACCTATTATTCTCAAATACTGGTATAACCAATAGTTTTGTAAAAATGACCACCATATACTAAATTGTTCCAACATGCTCCATATTTATCACATCTTTATAAACCTTTAGTTTTATGCATTGTTACCAAATTTTGATGTTATTTATATGAAAGTGTTAGACTAGATTCTTTATTAATTTAATGGAACTATTTTTGTCACAATTGATCCCCATATACACCCTCACAAGCTCAACAAGATCCTCTAGTTTTTTATTCATCCATAGAAATAGAGTACAAGACTTTATATTTAAAATATATTATACTTTATCTATGATGAGATATTTAATATATTTATTCTTGTGTATCTATTCAATTCACTTTTTCCAACAAATAAATCTCCCCAATCATTAATTTTCTTTCCATAATGTTTCCAACCCACTATGTATCTGAATATAAAATCATTTCACATTGTTCCCATATATCAAAACCAAACCATAATTGAAAGTACTTTTAACATACATAATACTTCATTTTATAGTAATGAAATGACCCTCTTTCATATTACATTGAAAACTTACAACCAAACATGTTACGTACACCATATCTAATTTCATTACTATCAAATAAAACAATATTTAAATCATTATCTTCTATAATTTTGGAACTAAATCAATTCCATTTTAATAATTTAAAATTTAATTTGTAATGAAATTGGTGTTGAAACTAATTTGAAATCATTTATCTTGAACTTCATCAACAAAACCCTTGCATAATTATTTTGATATATGAAATTATATCCCTCGTTTTGATACACTTGTAATTCGAGAAAGTATATAGTATCACTAATCATTGACATATTGAACTCCAAGATCATTTATCTCAAAAATTCCTCTAATTATTTTATTTTTTATACCAAATATGATATCATCGATATAGAAGATAACCATGAACTACTGTTTCTCAGTTGATTTCATATAGAGGTTGTGATAAACTCCACCTCTCTTGAATTTTAGCTTCTTTAAGTGTCTAGTTGAGCATATCAAGATCAAGGTTCCTGTTTTTTTCATACAAAGATTTGTAAAAATAACTCACCTTTATTGAATCATCATCAATTTGAAAACCCATCAGTTTAGTGTACACTTCCTCCTTGATCTCTCTATTTAAGAACTCTATCTTCACATTGATTTGAAATTTCTTTAAACCTATTTGAATTATTATAACCTAGAAAAATTTTATTAAGTAAAGTATAACCACAAATGAAAATTATTCTTCCAAATACATGCCTTAAATTTGTGAATATAACTTGAAAAATAGTCATGATATATTTCAAATAATTTTTCCATGCTCACAAAATTTCTTATTAAAAGCTCAATTTTTTCTAATAATGTTATGATTCTCTGATCTTCTCACAAGCTCCCAAGTTAGATTTTTCACTATTTTTTTCTAACCCATCATTCATGGTCTTGAAACACTAATCATCATTTATAAATTTCTTAAATTATGATGTAATAACTTGAGATATTAAATTATTGTGCCAAACACTCCTCATTATCTAGGTTTATATTAGAGTAGTTTTGTCAGTAATGATGTTTAGCTCATCAACCTTAGCTATTTTATTCCTTATTTAAGCCAATTATTAAATCTATTCATAAGCCTCTTCTACTTCTAACTCAAAATTAGAATCATCATCATGTGATGAATGATTTAAACTAATATAATTTATATCAATATCATTTTATTCATCATAAATTTCAATCAATTATGGATCTCTAGTTTTATTTCAGGCCTTCCCATTAATCACTTTAACATCATTTCTCTTTACAGTTTGTTTCAATACCTTGTTAGAGTATTTATAGGATTTACTCTTGGTAGAGTACCACTATAGGAAATAGACCATTTTGTGGGGAGTTTCTAGTAATGGTTTTCAAAATCACCACTAAATGCTTCATTTTATTTTTTTTAACGACGGTATTAGAAAAGCATCACTAATTCACTGTGGGGTTTTCAATAAAAGTTAAAACCATATCTAAATATTAAATTTTATTTATTTTATTTAGTATTTAATTTTAGAGATGGTTTTTTTAAAAAGTGTAATGAAATTAACAAATATTAATAATTATTCATAATTATGAATAAAAATTTTAATTACTTGTTTATCATTGATCATTAATCAGTAATAAATAATCAGTAATCATTATTACATATTGAATGATTATTATTTATTATTTATGAGATGAGGACAATATCCTCATGGTAAGGGAGTTCAGGGTTCCCTTCATAACTTGGGTGCTCAATCTTAAGTCGTGTTGTTCTAATTAATTTTTTATATTTTTAGCATTTCTTGAACGAGGGTAGGATCTATGTCTGAACTCATCCCCTTTTCCACATGTTTATGTTTTTTAATAAATGCGGTCTCTCCACCTCAAGTTGTTCTAATTATTTATTATTTAACAATTAAAATTTTAATTATTTATCACTTGTTAGTTATTAATTATTAATTATTTATAAGTATTAGCTACTAATTGATTAAAAATAAGATTAAGTACTAATTATTCATTATTCATTATTTATTATTATTAATTATTTACTAATTATTATTTATCAATTATTAATTATTAATAAGTAATTATTAATTAGTAATTATTAATTATCAATTATCAATTATTAATTATTAATTACTTTTTATTAATTATCAAAAATTATAATTATATGTTATTTAAAGTTTTAAATACTCATTAACTATTCACTATTAATTAATTATTTAAAATTATTTATTGTTAATAATTTTTAATTAATAATTAAAATTTTTAATGAATTTAATATTAATTAATAAATACTATTTTTCAATGTTTAATCATTGTTATTATTATAAATATAAAAATTTAATTACATGTTAATTATTAATTATTAATTAATTTTTACTTAGCATTTTATATTTAATATTTGTAATTATATATTATTTACTATTGTTTATTTTAAATTTAAATTAATTATTAATAATTATTTATTAATTATTAGTTGTTAATTATTAATTATTGATTGTGAATTGTGAATTATTAATTATTATTAATTATTAATTACTAATTACTAGTTATTAGTTATTAATTGCCATTTTTTATAATTATAAATTATATGTTATTGAAAATTTTGGTCGGAGTGGACACTCAAGAGGGGGGGTGAATTGAGTTCCAATTAAAATTTTCTGTTAAAAACAGTTTCTAATAAAATCCCCCAATTTCAAAAACAAATTAAACTGTAGTGAATTTATATAGATTATAAAGGTTCAATTAGCTTCTCAAAGATTGATTAGTTCTCAGTTAACTTAATCTTATGATTAAATTAACTTTTGAAACTAATTTACTGATTTATAATAAATATAAACACTTGCGAATTTAATTATCAAAGTAGCTTTGAAGATAGATTATATTTCAAAGTAATAGCAGCGGAATATGAAATAAATATGTATAGTATGGATATAGAGTAACTGTAAACACAGAGAAGTAACCAAGAGGTTCAGTCTCAAGCCGAGACTTAGTCCTCTCAAAAGTTTATATAAAAGTGATCCACACCCTGGATCGGGGTTAACAACAGTGAACACACTGTCCAGGTCACAAGACCTCTACCACAGTTCTACGTGGGAAAAACAAACAACAACAGCTAGCTGTCCAGGTCACAAGACCTCTACCACTATCCACAGTGGGAAGTGAAGTGTAAAAGGTTTGCTGAGGATTTACAGATCCTCCAGTGAAAGTACAGGAGTCAGTGTGTGTGTTTAATACAGCAGATAACACACACTGCTCAAAATGTAGAATAAATAAATCACAGAGCAGAGATGTAGAGTTTAGAAATGGCTCTAGTGATTTCAGTGTAGCACTGGACTCGTTTTGGAATTAATCAGAAGTGATTTTGAGTCCTCTTCTCGATTTTGTTTGAGAAGCAGAGTGTCGTATGCTTCAGGTTCACAGGCTGTGGAATGTAGTCGATGAAGCTCTTCAATATTCTATTGTATGCACACCACTCTTCTTGAGTAGGCTTGATTGTATATATGATTCTGTCTTGCTTGGTTCTTCTTGTATGCACAGAGCTCTTCTTGAGTATGTCGTATGCTTCCTTGTCTCTGTGTGTGTTGTCTCTCTCTTCTTCGTTTTTCTCTTCTTCATTATTCTCTACTACGCTTCACTCACTCTTCAGCAGAGTCTTCTTGTATTTACATCACGTGCTCCGTAGGGCAAAAAGGTTTCCTTTCCGCAGGTACGAGGTACGGTTTCCTGACATCCGACAACCTTTATTAATTAATTGTCAGGGTATTAAAATATAACTAATATGACCGTTGGTTAGAATAAATAAAGATAAAGAAAAAGAAATTCAAACAGTTGTTTATGACTGTTCAAGAGATCGGTAGGTCATCAGCATTAGAGTAATGATCGGTGACTCAGATAGATCAGCATCGGTCTGTCATCTGATCGGTGAGTCGTTTTGATCAGCATCGGTCTGTCATCTGATAGGTGAGTCATTTTGATCAGCATCGGTCTGTCATCTGATCGGTGAGTCATTTGCATCGGTGAGTCCTTTTGATCAGCATCAGTCTGTCATCTGATCGGTGAGTCATTTTGATCAGCATCGGTCTGTCATCTGATCGGTGAGTCATTTGCATCGGTGAGTCCTTGGATCGGTGACTCATTTGCATCGGTGACTCATTTGCATCGGTGACTCATTTGCATCGGTGACTCATTTGCATCGGTGTGTCCTTGGATCGGTGACTCTGATGGATCGGTGAGTCTGATGGATCAGTGAGTCTGATGGATCGGTGAGTCTGATGGATCGGTGAGTCTGATGGATCGGTGAGTCTGATGGATCGGTGAGTCTGATGGATCGGTGAGTCTGATGGATCGGTGAGTCTGATGGATCGGTGACTCTGATGGATCGGTGAGTCTGATGGATCGGTGAGTCTGATGGATCGGTGAGTCTGATGGATCGGTGACTCTGATGGATCGGTGAGTCTGATGGATCGGTGAGTCTGATATCTGTTGAATCCAGAAGACTTCCAACATACTTTGTAAGTCAATAAGCATAGTTAAAAGCATGATAACTGATTCATTCATAGATTGGAATTATGTTTATGAGACATCAAACCAGATTAAGCATCAATGAGTTGTGATGATTTGTGATTATTAAAACATCAGTTATAAACATGAAATCAGCAATCTTCCAGAGGGCTCAACAATCTCCCCCTTTTTGATAATCACAAATCTTCATATATATATATAAAATAAATAAAAAAAAATAAAAATAAAAAAGTAATAAAAATAAAATCTCCCTCTTAAAATAACATTCCCATATATATAGTATTCAGATTTCTCCCCCTGAGATATTGATCTCCCTCTTCATATATATAGAGTACTCCCCCTTAGATATATATTTCACCCATTATATATATCTTCTTTCTCCCATTATATATATCTTTCTCCCATTATATATATCTTTCTCCCATTATATATATCTTTCTCCCCCTTTGGGATAATCAAAAAGGAGAGAAAACAGATAAGGGAAAAGAGAAGAAGGGTGCAGAGAGGATAGAACATAACACAAAGGAAAAACAAATTTGATAAAGTCACAGAAAAAGATAAGCAATACATAGATCACCCCATCAAAAACAATACATGGCTATTTGTTGGGATACAAAGGGGCTTTCCCTTTATCCTTTGGATCAATGGTAGGTAAGGTAGAAGGCTTGGAGGTAGGCTGTGGTTCACGGAGCTGAAGTGGCGGCAGGACAACTCTGGCAGGTGCAGTTGGAGGTGTCACAGAGGGTTGTTGAGAAGGAGCAGGAGCTGGATGAGAAGCTTTCTGAGAGACTGGCCGCAACTGAGATAGAGCTTGGGCAACAGACAGCTGATTCGGAGCGACATCAGAGGCACTGAGAGGTTCAGAAGTAGGGAGTACAATTGCAGTGGCCTGTGCATCCAAGTAAGGCTTCAACAGGTGAATGAAGTCCTGAATGACTTCTGCTCCATACTTCATAGATTTTTCAAAATCATCATTGTTTTCCATGAACTGTGCCAAGGAAGGGACAAAATCTTGCAATTGGCGAACTTGAGTGTTGAAGGCCTGAGTGACTGGAGGTAATTTCAGATTCTCTGCCAAGACTTGGAAGTTTGCAGCCATCTCATGTTTTGTATAAATCTTTGAGAAGTAAGTATCAACTTTTTCCTTGATCTCTTGCAGGTCATTCTTAGCATCTGCTGAATATACTAAGGTCATCTTATGACTATTATCACAGAGATCTTTCATCTTCCTCAAAGATTCTAAGTCAAGAATTTGTCTTACAGCAGCTAGCTCTGCATGCACAACTTCTCTGAGAGCTTCTATCTCACGGGTAGTGATTTTGGTTACCTTGCCTGTACTGGCTTGGCCGACTATATGAGTTAGTTCAGCTTTCAACTTCCTCAGGTCATACTTGTTGAGATGTTCAATCAGATTTCTCAAAACTTCCATCATACCAGAGATGGTTGATCTGAACTCATTTGATAGAGAAAGTAAGCTAACTTGGAGATCCTTCAAATTTTGAGTCAAAGAGGCTATGTGCCTACCAAAAAATTCACCAGTAGCAGTCAAGTCTCTCTTGAGAACATCTGAGACTGCAGTTGAAAAAGCTTTCAAGGAATTTTCAGAAACTTGCAGAGATACTTGATGAAGGGCATTGGAAAGTTCTTCTCTGACTATATCTCTCACAGTGGTTAGCAATTCAGTCTTAAACTTATCAAGATCAGCTCGAGAGATTTCAGAACCAGGTAAATTCACATGTACAGGATCAACAGTAGGAATAGACCTTGCTTCTCTTGGAAGGTTCCTTTTCACAGCTGCAGCAGATTCTGGCAATTCGTCTTCTTCTTCAGAATATTCTAAGCCCAAAACAGCATATCCAGGGTAGTCATCCCAAACAGCAGCACACAGGGTGTAGTTGGGTTTTTCATAGCTTGCTGTTCCACTAATTTTTGATGAGTCAGCTTTGTCACTGATATGGATTTCTGGTACTGACTGAGGTTGTTCTACTTTATCTTCAGCAAGACCATCCACTGGTCTGTTAACACCATCAACAGCAGCTTCAACATCATCAGCATCATCATCATCACCACCATGATTGTCATCAGCATCACCTTGCTCATTATTACTCTGCTCAGAGGCTTCACTGTGATATTCCTCAGTATCAGAATCTTCTTCATCATCAAGAATAGGTTCAGACTCTGGTAGGTTTAAGGGTGGACTAGAAGGTCCAAATTCTATTCTTTTCTTGGGGCTAGCAGTGTCTGGATCACTCCTATCATCAGGAGAAGACACACTTCCTTCTTCAGTTGCAGCTTTTTCTTGTTCATCATCATCAGAATAAATTGGTTCCTCATCTGGTTTTAATCCAGGATCTCTCAAATCCTTTGGCCTCTTGCCATGATTTATGGGATTGTAGGCTTCATACAACTTATCTTCATCTGCAACCCAGCACTTCTTCCATGGATTCCAATTGATTTTCATCCTCTTGCAGATCTCTTTGTTGAGACAGAAGGTACGCTCTGTTTCAACAACTTCATCATCTTCATCAACACATTCCAGATTCTGGAGCATAGTAGATATCATTTTTGAATAAAACAACGTTGTGGCTTTCTTGGAAGGTTTCAGCATACTAGCTATGTGGACCATCACATATCTACACAGGTTTATCTTTTCATGGGTTTTGAGCAGAAACAATAGAAAAACATCTTGATACTTAACAGCAGCAAAATCTCCTCTTCGAGGGCAAAGTTGGTGCTGAATAAACTTGAAAAGGAGTCTGCTTTCACCATCTAATTCTGAAGCTGTGATTCTCCTCGATTCTCTGTTTCCAGTTAGAAGCTCTAGCGCTAGCTCATAAGAAAAATAGTCAGTGACTGGGGGTATATTGCCAGCATAGTCCTCATATCGACCTTCATGAGGTACGTTTAAATATTCAGCCCACTGCTTAGATGAGAAAGATATTTTCTTTCCTTTTACAACAGACGACATCCTAGCAGCTTCCACACCATCAAGCGTGATTTTCAGGTTCATGTAAAACTCATGTACTAGCTTTGGATAATCTATTCGGGCGTTGTCTGAAAACCAGTCTATCCATCCTTGCGATTTAAGAACTTGTAGCAACAGGGACTTACTTGACAGAAGCCACGCCGAGTTTACTTCTTTTTCTACAGCTACAATCCGAGCTTCCAGGTTCGGATTTACTGAGCGTTGAGAGGTACTGCTCGACTCGCCTCGAGCACGCTTTGAAGGTACAGGGCTATCTGGTCCTTTGCTCGGTCTCTTTTGCTTAGCCATTCGAGGATTTTGGAGAGGCAGGAGTTCGAAGGTTCGAAGAAGAGGGGAAGAGAGGTTGAGAGGTTCGGCGGGAAATGAAAGGTCAAAGGTTTAGGGAAGATAAATAGCCGCGTATCATTTATTTTATCATTTAGGGTTCCCATAAAAAGTAATTTACTAATTAATAAAGCGTATTTTAAAAAAAAATCGGTTTGACAGAACAGTGTGACAGATCGGTTCCACAGATCGGTTTCACGGATCAGTTTCACAGATCAGTTTCACAGATCAGTTTCACAGATCAGTTTCACAGATCAGTTTCACAGATCAGTTTCACAGATCAGTTTCACAGATCAGTTTCACAGATCAGTTTCACAGATCAGTTTCACAGATCAGTCATACACAATTCATGTTTAATAAATTTCATTCTTTAAGAGCATAAGGGCTTTGTGAAGATGTCAGCTAATTGATTTTCAGAACTAACAAATTCTAGAGAAATATCACCCTTCTGGTAATGATCTCTTAGAAAGTGATGTCTGACATCAATGTGCTTAGTTCTAGAGTGAGACACAGGGTTCTTGGATAAGTTGATTGCACTAGTGTTGTCACAGTTAATTGAAACATGTTTAAGATCAAATCCATAATCCAATAGAGTGTGTTTCATCCAAAAAATTTGTGCACAGCAACTTCCAGCAGCTATGTATTCTGCCTCGACAGTAGACAATGCAACTGAATTCTGTTTCTTACTACACCATGATACTAGGGATTTTCCAAGCAAATGACATGTTCCTGATGTTCTTTTTCTATCTAACTTACAACCAGCAAAGTCAGCATCTGAATAACTCATTAACTCAAAGGATTTTCCTTTTGGGTAAAACAAACCTAAATTTATAGTATACTTAAGATACTTAAAAATCCGTTTAACAGCTAATAAGTGTGATTCTTTAGGATTAGCTTGAAATCTAGCACACATACACACACTAAACATAATATCTGGTCGACTAGCAGTAAGATAAAGTAAGCTTCCAATCATACCTCTGTAACTGGTTTGATCAACTGGTTTCCCAGTTTCATCAACATCCAATTTACAGGTGGTACTCATAGGTGTATTACTTTCCTTAATACTATCCAATCCAAAACGTTTTAAAAGATCCTTTGTATATTTACTTTGATTTAAAATAATACCATTTTTAGTTTGAAAGATTTGAAATCCAAGAAAATACTTAAGCTCTCCCATTAAGCTCATTTCAAATTCATTTTGCATAACCTTTGAAAAATCAATACATAAGGAGTTTTTAGAAGATCCAAAAATAATATCATCAACATATATTTTTACAACTAAAACATCTTTAGAAATTCTTTTAATGAAAAGAGTTGGATCAGCAATCCCTTTAGTAAAACCTTTTGAAATAAAGAAATTGCTAAGTCTATCATACCAAGCTCTTGGAGCTTGTTTCAAACCATATAAAGCTTTAGAAAGTTTAAAAACTTGATTTGGAAAATGGGGATTAGTAAATCCAGGTGGTTGTTCTACAAAAACATCTTCAATTATAAAACCATTTAGAAATGCACTTTTAACATCCATTTGATATAATTTGAAATCCAGATGTGCAGCATATGCAAGTAAGATCCTAATGGCTTCTAGTCTAGCTACAGGTGCAAACGTTTCCTCATAGTCTATACCTTCTTCTTGACTGTATCCTTGTGCAACTAGTCTAGCTTTGTTTCTGACTATATTTCCAGATTCATCTACTTTATTTCTAAACACCCATTTTGTGCCTATTGTCAAAGTGTCCTTAGGTCTGTCGACTAATTCCCAGACTTTGTTTCTTTCAAACTGATTTAATTCTTCTTGCATAGCCATTACCCAAAATTCATCATTGATAGCATCATTGATATTTTTAGGTTCTGACTGTGAAAGAAAATCTTGATGTTCAACCTGGTTTCTTAGAGAAGCTCTAGTTTGTGTTCCTCTATCTAGATTTCCTACAACAGCATCTAAGGGATGATTCTTTAGAGTCCTAGATGGTCTTGAAAAGATAGGGCTAGAAATTTCAGGTTCATCTAGAGATTGAGGTTCAACAGAAGCAGATTCTGGAGAATGTCCAGAACTGGATGCTTTTATAACAGGTTCTTTAGATTTATCATTAAGGTCCAGAATAGACAAATCTTCTTCAAGATTCCCAAGAGAGGTTTTAGGCTCATGTGGATCAGTTTCATCAAATTTGATGTGAACAGATTCTTCCACACATTTGGTTCTCTTATTGAAAACTCTATAGGCTTTACTAGAGATAGAGTAACCTAGGAAAATTCCTTCATCACTCTTGGATGCAAATTTATCCAGATTATCTTTAGTATTCAGAATAAAGACTTTGCAGCCAAAAACTTTGAAATAGTTTACCTTAGGTTTCCTATGGTTCCACAACTCATAAGGGGTTTTCTTTAGAACAGGTCTGATCAAGACTCTATTAATGACATAACAAGCTGTATTAACAGCTTCAGCCCAAAAGTAAATTGGCAGGTCATATTCATTGAGCATGGTTCTAGCAATTTCTTGCAGGGTTCTGTTTCTTCTTTCTACTACACCATTCTGTTGGGGTGTCCTAGGGGCAGAAAAGTTATGAGAATAGCCATTGAGTGAGCAGTAAGATTCAAAATCTTGATTTTCAAACTCACGACCATGATCACTTCTTAGGGTCTTAATCTTGAGTCCACTAAGATTTTCTATAGACTTGGAGTATTTAACAAAGTAAGAACAAGCTTCACTTTTGTGAGCTAGAAAATATACCCAAGTATATCTAGAAAAGTCATCTACAAGAACATAGACATAGTGCTTCCCATTTAAACTAGAAAATCTTGATGGTCCAAACAAATCCATGTGAACCAGTTCAAGTGGTTGAGAAGTTGAAACTTCTTTCTTTGATTTAAAAGAAACTTTGTGTTGTTTTCCCTTTTGACAGGGATTACAAACTTTGTCTGCTGGAAATTCAAGTTTGGGTAAGTCTCTAACCAAGTTCTTCCTAGAAAGTTTTCTAAGTGAGTGTACATTGCAGTGTCCTAATCTTCTGTGCCAAAGCCAAGACTCTTTATGAAAAGCATTTAAACAAGGAATGTTCTGTTTAGCTAAAGAATCTAAATCAACAGCATAAACATTTTCACTTCTTAAAACAGAAAATACTAAAACATTTTTAGAGTTAAAAACATTGCAAGAATCATTTTCAAATCTAACATGAAAACCATCATCACATAACTGAGAAATGCTTAACAGGTTATATTTAAGTCCATCAACAAATAAAACTTTAGAAATCAAAATTGAATCCGTGTTACCAATCTGGCCTAGGCCGATGATTTTTCCTTTAGAGTTATCACCAAAAGTGACAAATCCTCCATCAACTTTTATTAAGCTCTTGAAGCAAGAATAATCTCCAGTCATGTGTCTTGAGCACCCACTGTCTAAATACCATATCTTCTTGTAACAGCTCTTCAAGCAGGTCTCCTACAAAACAGATTTAGATGGAAGATGATTTTGGTACCCAGATCTTCTTGGGTCCAGACAGGTTAGCCAATAACACTTTAGGTACCCATATTTGTCTAATGGGTCTCATATAATTTGTAGAAATAACATCCTTTGAAAGATAAACCTTATTAGATTCATAACTATGAATATAACTGGTTGAGGCATAAGAAGTTCCAGAATTAACTATCTTCTGTCCAGATTTAGGAATGAATCTAGTTTTGGCAACTTTCCTTTGTCCAGGTTGGTATCCTATACCAGTAGTGTATCTAGGTGCAACTTGCTTTCCTAGCATTTGTGTTCGAGTATTTTTACCATTGGTGAACTTCTCTAAGTCTTTCTTGAGTTGCTCATTAGACAATTTTAGTTCAGTATTCTCTTTAAGCAGCAGAGCATTCTTTTCTACTTCTATATCCAGATCAGATTTATGCTTAACACTTAAAGCATATTGTTTCTTTAGACCTTTATATTTATCTTTAAGCTCATTACATGTCTCTTCTAGCATGTCACAGTATTCAAACAATTCAGATTTTGACATGTTTTCTGAGTCAGAATCTTCTCCAGAATAGTATGACTTAAAAGCAGGAGTCTCTGATGTTACCTCAGAAGTGTTTGTCATGAAACACATGTTGGCCCGATTCTTTTCAGAGTCTGAAGATTCAGCTTCACTTGTGCTATCTTCTGAAGTACTCCAAGTAGCCTTCATGGCCTTCTTGTACTTGTTATTCTTGTATTCATATTTCTTTTTATACTTCAGCTTTGGACAGTCGGCTTTAATGTGTCCTTTCCTCTTACACTCATAGCAGACAACATCATCTGATTTGTCGTTCTTCTTCCAATCCTTTTTCCATTTGCCTTGTTGGTCATACTTTCCCTTGTAATTTGGTTTCCTAAAGAATTTCTTTTTCCTATAGAACTTTTTGAATCTCCTGGCTATTTGAGCCATCTCATCATCACTGTCAGAATCATTCTCACTTTCCTCACTGCTTGAACTTTCATTGATAGCTTGAAGCTTTTCCTTATCCTTATTCTTTGAGGTTGTAGTCTTGAAGGCAATAGACTTCCTTTTAGGTTCATCATCTTCTTCTTTATTTACTTTAAGCTCTTCTTCATACATCATCATCTTACCAATTAATTCCTTGACAGGTAGAGCAGCAATGTCACAGGATTCTCTAATGGAGACAGAGGTTCCTCTCCATCTTTCAGGTAGACATCTCAAAATTCTCATAATTTGTTCCTTTGCGGGAACATCCTTTCCCAGAGAGGTCATTGTGTTGACAATTTCATTGAACCTGAGATACATATCAGAAATGGGTTCATCAGGCTTCATCTTAAAATTATCATACTTAATAGTATAGGTATTCAATCTCATCTCCTTAACATTAGTTGTTCCTTCATGAGAAACAGCTAAGGTATCCCAAATTTCATATGCAGTTTTACATGCAGAAATTCTATTAAACTCTTCATCTCCTAGAGCACAGTACAGAGCATTCATAGCTTTACAATTATTATTGTAAGTAGTCTTTGTAGGTTCATCCCAAGTAGATCTAGCAGTAGTGGGAATTTTGTATTCAGATTCAATAGCAGTCCAAATATCAAAACCTATGCTTTCTAGATGAATTTTCATTTTCAGTTTCCACTGAGCATAATTAGTTCCATTGAAAAAAGGTGGCCGGTTAGTAGCAGTACCCTCAAGTCTATTATCCATGATATTACCAAAAATAATTTTAAAGAGATAAAAATTTAGAAATAACAGAAATTTTAAGAACTTTAAAATACAACTAAAATCACAGGTCAAAAGCAGAGCACTTTTAGAAAGTATTTACAACCTTTGATACCAAGTGTTGGTCGGAGTGGACACTCAAGAGGGGGGGTGAATTGAGTTCCAATTAAAATTTTCTGTTAAAAACAGTTTCTAATAAAATCCCCCAATTTCAAAAACAAATTAAACTGTAGTGAATTTATATAGATTATAAAGGTTCAATTAGCTTCTCAAAGATTGATTAGTTCTCAGTTAACTTAATCTTATGATTAAATTAACTTTTGAAACTAATTTATTGATTTATAATAAATATAAACACTTGAGAATTTAATTATCAAAGTAGCTTTGAAGATAGATTATATTTCAAAGTAATAGCAGCGGAATATGAAATAAATATGTATAGTATGGATATAGAGTAACTGTAAACACAGAGAAGTAACCAAGAGGTTCAGTCTCAAGCCGAGACTTAGTCCTCTCAAAAGTTTATATAAAAGTGATCCACACCCTGGATCGGGGTTAACAACAGTGAACACACTGTCCAGGTCACAAGACCTCTACCACAGTTCTACGTGGGAAAAACAAACAACAGCAGCTAGCTGTCCAGGTCACAAGACCTCTACCACTATCCACAGTGGGAAGTGAAGTGTAAAAGGTTTGCTGAGGATTTACAGATCCTCCAGTGAAAGTACAGGAGTCAGTGTGTGTGTGTTTAATACAGCAGATAACACACACTGCTCAAAATGTAGAATAAATAAATCACAGAGCAGAGATGTAGAGTTTAGAAATGGCTCTAGTGATTTCAGTGTAGCACTGGACTCGTTTTGGAATTAATCAGAAGTGATTCTGAGTCCTCTTCTCGATTTTTTTTGAGAAGCAGAGTGTCGTATGCTTCAGGTTCACAGGCAGTGGAATGTAGTCGATGAAGCTCTTCAATATTCTATTGTATGCACACCACTCTTCTTGAGTAGGCTTGATTGTATATATGATTCTGTCTTGCTTGGTTCTTCTTGTATGCACAGAGCTCTTCTTGAGTATGTCGTATGCTTCCTTGTCTCTGTGTGTGTTGTCTCTCTCTTCTTCGTTTTTCTCTTCTTCACTATTCTCTACTACGCTTCACTCACTCTTCAGCAGAGTCTTCTTGTATTTACATCACGTGCTCCGTAGGACAAAAAGGTTTCCTTTCCGCAGGTACGAGGTACGGTTTCCTAACATCCGACAACCTTTATTAATTAATTGTCAGGGTATTAAAATATAACTAATATGACCGTTGGTTAGAATAAATAAAGATAAAGATAAAGAAATTCAAACAGTTGTTTATGACTGTTCAAGAGATCGGTAGGTCATCAGCATTAGAGTAATGATCGGTGACTCAGATAGATCAGCATCGGTCTGTCATCTGATCGGTGAGTCGTTTTGATCAGCATCGGTCTGTCATCTGATCGGTGAGTCATTTTGATCAGCATCGGTCTGTCATCTGATCGGTGAGTCATTTGCATCGGTGAGTCCTTTTGATCAGCATCGGTCTGTCATCTGATCGGTGAGTCATTTTGATCAGCATTGGTCTGTCATCTGATCGGTGAGTCATTTGCATCGGTGAGTCCTTGGATCGGTGACTCATTTGCATCGGTGACTCATTTGCATCGGTGACTCATTTGCATCGGTGACTCATTTGCATCGGTGACTCATTTGCATCGGTGTGTCCTTGGATCGGTGACTCTGATGGATCAGTGAGTCTGATGGATCGGTGAGTCTGATGGATCGGTGAGTCTGATGGATCGGTGATTCTGATGGATCGGTGAGTCTGATGGATCGGTGAGTCTGATGGATCGGTGAGTCTGATGGATCGGTGAGTCTGATGGATCGGTGACTCTGATGGATCGGTGAGTCTGATGGATCGGTGAGTCTGATGGATCGGTGAGTCTGATGGATCGGTGACTCTGATGGATCGGTGAGTCTGATGGATCGGTGAGTCTGATATCTGTTGAATCCAGAAGACTTCCAACATACTTTGTAAGTCAATAAGCATAGTTAAAAGCATGATAACTGATTCATTCATAGATTGGAATTATGTTTATGAGACATCAAACCAGATTAAGCATCAATGAGTTGTGATGATTTGTGATTATTAAAACATCAGTTATAAACATGAAATCAGCAATCTTCCAGAGGGCTCAACAGAAAATATTAACTACTTGTAAATTAGTATTTAGTAGTTATTATTTATTATTTATTTTTGTTAAATTTTTAATCAATAATTACTATTTATGAATAAATTTATTATTAATTAATCAATTAATTTTTAATTAGTAAAAATTAAAAATTAAAAATTATTAATTCCTTGAGAATATGTAATTTTATTCTTTAGTTATCTATATAATTTATTTTATTTTTCAAATTGGTTAAATAATATTTATTGCGATATTATTATATGTAATTTCCTTTGGTGGAGTGATTAATACATAGAGAGTTAAATAAAAATGGATCCGAGTAATGCAAGTATGGGTGAACACTTAGGAAGTTATTGTGTAATGTAAAGAAAATCATTGAAACAAGTTGGTTAAATTATATTTATTGGCTTATTAATACAAGTAAATGCATTTTGTGGAGTGGTTAGTAATTAGAGAGTTAAGTGAAAATGAGTGAAAATAGTGTAAAGATGGATAACATTTTGGAAAGTTGTTGTGTTATGTATAATTTTTTTCAAAGTATAAAATAATTAATAAATGGTAATTAAATAAATTATATATATTTTAAATAATTAATAATTATGAAAATTTTAAAAATTTTTTTTTAATAAAAACAAAAAAAAACATTTAAAAAAATTAATATTTAAATGAAAAACCACTGCTAATCATTTTTCAGTGGTTTTAATTGATGTGAAAAAAGCACTACTAAATGATTTATGACATAGAAATCTGCATTGTTTTTTAGAAGCCGTCACGAATGATTTAGTAGTGATTTAAACCACCACATCTCATAGCACATAGTAATAAACACTATAATGTTTTTGAGTATTTTCCCCCATGCTTCATATATATATTTTCTTTAAATTATTTCCTTATTCTAGAAATAACATGTACTAACAAACAATCTCAAGTGTTTGAGTGTTGGCTCCCTTCCATGCAACATCTCATACAATGTTCTCTTCTCTTTAGGGTTAAAAAATCATAGTTTAGTGTATACACAACCACTTATACCAATTCCTTATAATAGTGCCTTGATATACCACTCCCAATGATTATCATCTTTTTCATATTATTCACTATGTGATTCTTCCCTTCCATGACACCATTTTACTATGGTGTTCTCACCTAAAAAACATTATGATTTTACATGTTTTTATAAATAATTTTTTACCACAGTTAAAGTGATATTTATAACATTATCTAAATGAATAATTTAAATAGATATTTTGGATTTATTTTTAGATTTCCTCTAGAAACATTTGATATAGTTCATAATCTCATTCTTTGTATACTTGAACATGATGCAACCCATCCAACCATATTCATCAACATGTAAGATAAAGAACCACTCATATTGTGTTCTATGATATGTTATTGAACTACACACATTAATATAATTTAGATCCAGTAGTTTTTGTGTCCTTCTATTATTTTTCTGATAGGGATTTCTAACTATGTTCCCTCTTATATAAGCATCACATGTCTTCTCCCAACCATGCATAAAATTTAGAATATATTTCATAGCCTTCAACTTAGATAAACTATGCATGATTTTTTGATGCCTATGACCAAGCCTTATATGCCATAAATTGTTATCCTCTTCTAACATAATAAGACATGTGTTCTCATTTCTATCATCTTGGTACAAGTTAACAATTTTTATCTATCCTCTCTTCAATGATTTCCTACATTTTTTTTGATTTTTTATCCCTTTATGTTAAATGTGGTTTTAATCCCTGAGTCACATAATTGTCTCACACTCAAAATACAATGCTAAAGACCATCCACATAAAGTACCTCCATGTTTTTTAACTCATCTCTAGCTATAATTGTCTTTCCACTTCCTTTGATTTTCAATAATCTATAATTTTCAAACCAAACTATACAATCAACATGGAATTTAACATTCTTCAAAGGATTTGTGTTACCAGTTATGTTGGATGAGAACCCACTATTAAGAATCTGCATACTTTTATTCATTATTTTTTCAATGTTATTTCATATAAGATAACTTCATCCTCCTTTTTTCCTGTCCTTCGAAAAAAATTACCGTTTGAGTTAATATATGTGATGGTCTATCCTCATTTTCTTTAACATAGTAAATATAGTTATGTTCATCTTATTTCAAAGGGTAAAATATATTTTCTAATGGAATTAATTTCATTGATTTTATCTCCATCCTATATATAAATCTATATAAAACATTTCCACACCATCATTTCCTACAATCCATAGCTTTATGGTCAAAGTTAGATCACTAAAAATAATATCATAAAAAGAATTTCTTCTTTGGGATAAATGGCATGTTCTCATTCTTCTTTGTTTACTTTTTAGTGCTTATCCTTTCTTGTAAATTTATACCTCTTCACAATAGGTCATCATGTGGCCTATGTAACTATAGAATTAACACTTTATTGAGGGAAATATTTTTCACTGCCTTCTCTATATATGTTTCTAGCCTTTGAATAGATCCTTGATTTTTTATAAGCCTTCCATGTATAAGAACTATCTCTGTACTTCCACTTCATTTCATTTTTCACACTCTTTTTTCTATATTTTACTGTTTCATCTTCGATTCTAATTCCACTTTTACCCATATAAATGGTTCTTTGATCATTCAATGCTTTCTCGATTCTCCTTATGACTCTTACATCCCTTTACATTAGTTATTCACTTGATAACCTTAAAAAAATAGTTTCTATTTGAACCACTTGATTTAGATTCAAGATTCTTTCTCATAATAAGAAAATATTCTTAAAGAGATTCAATTTGTTTTGTAGTTACATGACATAAGAAATAATGGAATTAATCACCTTAACCTATTCTTGATTTTTAATCTTGAAGTATATAACTTCTCTCAAATGTTCTTGAGTAATATCTTATTAATACATAATTTTTCATAATTGAGTGATGTTTCCTTTAATTTAGTCACATATTATGATTTTTTCAATAAACTACCAATATCCCTGTTTGTCTTTTGTTTTATGAGATGCTCCTCAAGAACACCTTCGAGTTATACTTTGAGATCAACAACACCTTTCTATTGATTTTATTCCTTAGTTTAATTTTGTTCTTTACTGATAGTTTTCAACAATTCATCTTATGAAATTGATTTTAATTTTGTTTCAACATCGTTGAATCATACTCCACCATAGTCATATTCCTTACTCCCCAAACTTTTTATTAAAACCCATTTTTAACATGTTTCTATATTTGAAGTTTCATCTAGGTGAAAATTCCTCTATTTTTTAATGTGTATTAAACTTTAAATTATCAATAAACCATCCTTATAAATATCATAGTAATATGTCTAAATTTTAAATAGTTAATAAAATCAAATAGTTTCTTTTCTTCAAACCTTTCTTTACCTTACTTGATTTTTCTTTCCATAAGAGATAAGAACTTACCATTTACAAATTCTTTAACTCTTTTTAGCTTCATCGATGTTTGATTTTTTTATTAAATAAAAGATTATATTCTTCATTTAATGGATAGACATAAATTTGATAATCACTCACATTTAATAGGATACCAAATTACTATGAAAACCATCGAGTGATAACTCAACAAAATCTTCTTCTTCAAGAGACAATATATTTTTATTTCACAAAAATAGTAATCTTCTTAGGGAAAAATCCTTTCATTTACACCTTAATCCATCTAAGATTAGTGTTATGGAAAAAATAATACCTATAGGACATGATGAGGGATGTTATTAATGGATATTTTCATAGATTACCTGAACCAAATGGCTCTTGAAGTGTGGATAGTAGTGGTAAGCACCCCGTAATACTACATGAAAAATGGGGGTTCAAAACCCATTGGGTGCAGGGTTCTATAAAAGTACTATAGCAGTACTATAGCGGCATTGTATTAGCGGCATTGCTGTTGATCGACAGACACTGTAGCGGCGACGGTACTGTGCGGGTACTGTAGCAGCAGGGTTACTATTCAAAAAATTGGAATTGGGCCAAAAATTTGGGCCTACGGGTTATGTAATGAGCTACAAACCCACTGGTCCTTCAGGCTATGTAATGAGTCTCCCTCTACCCAGTTAAAAGATGTTTTTTCTTTGCTTTATTAATAAAAATGAGGCTTCGGCCCCAACCTTTTAAAAAAACACTTGGAATTTTTTAAAAGATTAAAATATGTTAATGTATTACTAAATAAAAATGGATCCAAAATTGACTATTTACACATATGAGATGATATAAAGTCAAAATATGGTCATAAAATAGGATTTATTTAAGTTTCGGGTCATTTTAAGCCTTTTCACTTAAGTTTAACCCCCAATAAACTAGTTTTAACCCTAACCATGGTAACATATATTTAATATTTTTACTATATTTTATGATAAAAAATTAAGTTGAACTTAATAATATATATCAATTATTACAATTAAGAAAATGTAATCCATTTTATCAAATTCAATTAAAAAATTTTAAGAATTTAATTTAAAATTAAATTCGTAAAATGTGATGAAAGTTGGTTTCCATAAAAAATTTCTTCTTAAGTATAACAATTTGTTATAGAAAAGAAAAGTATAAAATTAATTAAAAATACCCTAATTTTATTATTCATAATATAAATTATCTAATTTTACTTTTATTTTTTTAAATGGATCTTTGTAATTTATTAAAATGAAAAGAAAATTTAAAAAAATTAGTATTTTCACTATTCATTTGAAAAATAATTTTTTTTAGAAAATTATAAACAGTTCAAAATAAGATAATTTTGACATGATTAGTTAAAAAATGATATCCATTTTATAAAATAAAATTTCTAAAATTGGCTTAAATTAATTATAATATTCATGCATTAAATGCAATAAAATCCATTTTTGAAGAAAATGTACTTTTGAAGCATACAATGACGCACAAGAGCCTCAACCCAGTTGGTGAGGACTCGCTAGGTGCATCCAAGATACCCTAGATCAAATCTGAGCTACTGTAGTAGTACTGTAGCAGACACTGTTCGGCACTGTAGCAGCCGAGACTATTCATCCATCTGGGCCTTCAGGCCACCGGTTTGGTCCTCGGGTCCTGCAAGGCTTTCGGGCCACCCAAGGCTTTCGAGCCAGTTGATTCTCAAAACCTTAGGGCCAACTTAAGGCTGGTCCACCCCAAGGCCTTAGGGCCACATGAATGCAGGCCCCAGACTCACTACAAAAAAAGGAGAAGCCCCAGATGAGGATTCAGAGCAGGTGCACTCACCAGAGAAGAGCCAAATGGATTTTTAGAATGAGAGGGTATGGCTATGCCATCGGTACCAGCCTGTGCTTACATGGGAAGCCTAGCCAGACGGTCATGAAAAGGTGGAGAGCTACTATCAAGATGAAGATGCTGGGGAGGGGTAGTTCCTTGTAGATAGTCTGGTTGAATTCTCTAAGACCTTCGGGTCATGTAATCTTCTAAGCCTACATGCCATGTAATATCTGAGCCTATGGGCCTTGTAAGGGTTCCCCCTCATCCATTGAAAGGGGGTTTATCAAAAATCAATAAAAAATGAAGGCCTTCAGACCATTCAAGCAGGGAAAGCATACAATGACCTTATTCTCATTCCATTCATAATAACCATAATTAAATGAATGTTAATTAATTAAATTTAATATATAATCTACTTATTTCATTAGAATCATTTATCAGCAGTGATAAATTTAATCTATTAAGATAAAAGTACATTACACACATAAAAATAGTTTTATTAAAAATTTATCTTTTACCTTCAAATGATTTTATATTCATTTCCAAAAAATTGAATTTAAATATATCAAAAGACTATATAAATTATATATATATATATTAAATTTATATGTTTTCAATGTCCATATATGTAAGATTCATATTATATTCCTGTATATAAAGTTATATGTTTCACTAAAATCTATTCATTTAATTCTATCATTGAGTCTATTATATTCATAATTGTTTCCTTGTTTCCATGGATGAAATTAGGGCCAATGTCTTCATGGAAAACCATGAGGATAAATATTTTATGCTTTAGGTATTATTATATATATATATATATTCATGTACTCCAATTCTACTTTTATTTATGTGGGTTCATATTGCATCCTCATAATGTATTAGTGTTTATCTTTGATTATAATATATTATTTTAATAAAATTATCATGGTTCATTTTAGTTTGATGTTGCATGTATCGAAATATATCAAAAAAAATATTAATTTAATAGAGAAATACATATTTAAATATCATGGTGTTATATTCTAACCCTTAAAGAAATTACATCCTCATAATTTAATCTTGTGCCTAATATAAAGGATTTAAAACATTTTCATAATCAATTCCAAGGAGTGGAATATAAATCATATAATCATGAAATGAAAACCCTTTTAATTCTTAAAAATAAATTTATAGAAAAGAGACATCATAAAAAGGGATAATAAAATATCCATTTGAAAAGAGGAGTAGGAAAACATGAAGGTCACTTTAAATAAGACATTATCATATTTACAAATAGGAGGAAATAGTGTAAAGTGAAAATATGGAAATGGAAGAAAAAGTAATGTCCAAATAATGATGGAGAGTGATAGAGATAATTGATCACAAGAAAGTGAATGATCATGACAAAGCCAATGACTACAAACCATAAACCAATGAGGTGTGTAAAATACCATCAACTCATGAAAAATGTAGGTGATGAGATAAACTTTTTATTTCAAGTTTCTTTTCCTAGATTTGAGTAATTCCTTTACCATATAGACTACTAATATAAGTAAATATAATTAATTTATTTTATTCAGTTCCATATACAAAATTTCGTCCTTAAGTTCCATTTTTAAATAATTTTTCACTTTGATCTCATCTCTTAATCCAAGAAATGAATATTCAAAAATGAATTTTTTTATTCTTGGAACACTCAAATAAATTCCCAATGGATCAAAAGATCCATAAAAGGATAAAAAATTATTCCTCGTATCATTATACATTAACCAAAACCAAAATAGTTAGAACAAGTTAAGAAAATATTCAATATGAAGAAACCTTTGTATGAAGAAATAAAACATTAATCTCCAAAATTTCAACAATAACACCCAAAGTTCAACTTAAATAATTCTAAAAATAACTATCCTTAAAATTATTCAAATATTTATGACTAATATTGAAACCCAAGGATTATAATTATTTGATAAAACATTCTTATAAGAAAAACATAAAATTTATCTCCAAATAGCACCAATCAATTATAAATTCTCATACTAAAAATGTATATTCCATGGTCATATATTCTTCAAAATACACGAATCAATTACTAAAATAAAATCACATTAAAAGATTATATGCTCCCAAACAATAACTCAACCTTTATTCAAAAAATAAAAAACCCGTCTTACTCAAAAGTATTTCTATTTACCTTAATCATATAATGTCCCCAAAATAGTGAAATTATTCAAAAATAACATTATTAACACATTCACCAAATACTTTTGAATCCCATGGTTATCTATATGATAAATCATATATTCCCAACATGTAATAACCATTTTATTCAAATTAATCATAATTACCATAATATCAAATAACATTTTAACCCTAATGGTTATCTATAGGATTTAAATTATGTCCATAAAATATAAAACCATTATTCCATGAATAAACTTTTCACTACAACACAAGTTAAACTTAAGCTCTACATATAAATCAATCATTTAACAAATATCAATAAATTTCTACCAATGTATCATAAACACCTTAAAATGAAATCACTTAAAACCTCAAAATAGGGTATCTATGAATTTAAATTTATGATCATCCATAAACTTATAAAACCCATGATGTTACTTATAACTATTAATTCATCCTCACATGAAAACATCATAATCTCCAAATTTATCTAAACCTTCCTCTAATACCAACTATATAGCACCAAATCAGCACTCCCTGATCTAATTCTAAAAACATAATCTTTATATTTTTTGATTTGATACCGATAAATGTGACCAAATCTTATCAATACAAAAAACAAAAAATAAAATGGAAATATTAGATAAATTATATAACTAATTAAATTTTATGTTTAGAGTTTTAGAGAATTAGGAAAAACTCTTGCATAATAATACCCATGTCATTAAGTGAGCATTTCCCCTACTATTCCCATATTTTATTTTTTCCATATTAAATAATCATTATTATTACTAGTCCTTAAAACCTATGATTATTTTTGAAAACATTGGATGTGAATAAAAATTTCAATATGTGATATATATAAAAAATGAAGAAACTCATTAGTCCGTGAATACCCATTATAATTTTTTCCCTTTTCATAATAAAATTTAATCTAAAAATAAAAAATTTATTACCCAAGAAATCAAGTTCAATGACCAAATATTTTTACAAAAAAATTTCATTATAAATCTTAAAGGTAAAATAAAAATTGTAAATATTTATTTACAATCATGAAAATCCCATGAAAACTTTTTAAATTTATACATTTCACCCTTAAAAAGAAGGATAAATTCTCTTTTAAACTCAATATCATTCGATTACCTTATGAAATCATAATATTTATACAAAAACCCATATCATGCATAGATAAGTCATGTACAAAACTTAGGAAATAATTTTTATATCAATATTAAAAATGTAATAACCTACCAGGTAAATTTCATTAATCTCTTCAAATAAACCTATAACTGGTTAACTCTATCCCTTTACCTAATGAATTGGAGATATATTCATGATCACCCATCATCATGAGATATATCAGGACCAATATTCATTATAAAAAATTCCCAATAACCATAAAATGTATATATTTCATTAAAGTTTTAATTTTTATCATCACACTCATAAAAATATTCTTCACACCTATAAAATAATTATAGACATTGAAATATCCATTATATTTAAAATACCTTTTTGAAAATACCCAAAAAAAATTGAAGAAGGTTTTTTCTTTAAAGAAAACATGTAATATTTTAAGGGAATCCAAACATAAAATAATAGTTTTGGAGGAAGGAAAATTTATCAGTATCATATACATTAACATTGAACATTAATTTTTTCCTTTGAAGAATAATGTCAAAATATTCCATGTAAAATATGTAAGAAGATTAATTTTGATTTTTTTTTAAAGAAATTAAAAAGATACATAAAATTTCCTTTATTATTAATTTATTTCCATATAAATACATCCATTAAATAATTTTAAGAATATTAACATGGAAGAAAAATATTTAGAAAATAAATCTTTAAGACGTTTATAACGAGGTTTATAATGCTCCGACCCTAGAAAATTGGAGCCGATGCATTATATTATTACATTGGAATGATTAAAAGGAATAAAACCCTGAAGTAATGGTCTGTTTAGCATTTTTAGAATACCATATTACATACATGATAATCATAGTACATTGGGTAAATAAAAATAAAACATGATAAATAATAAAAAGAAATAAACCGCATCCTTGAAAGCTTATTCAAAGGATTCCTCTTCACAACCTAGGGAAAGGAAACATAATAAGGGTGAGATAAAATGATCAATAAGGGTTATATGAAACAATAATAAGTTAAGTAAATTCAATAATTCATTGAAATTATGGCACAATAAATAATCTGAAAAATACATTCCATCAATAATCTAGGATTGAAAATGTAACAATAGATTTTTTCATAGTGAAAATCTCATAGAAAGTAATAATTTAGTACTGAATGAATAAAATGATTATTTAGTGGATTCCATGTATTTGGAACATGAACCAATATACCATCAATATGGTTTAAGTCTGTGGGTAGAAACCCAACTGATTCTATTTGGGAACAAACATGAAGGGTTTATCACCAACTGATTTGCCTCATGATACATATTGATGTATTGAGGGGATATAGCGGACACCTCCTCTAACTAAAAGTAAAAATAATTATTCATACATAGATTTAATTCAAGATAAATACGTCTCATAAATTTCTATATTGACTAGAGGATACATATTCATCAATATTTCCCTAGTTAATACAACATTCAAAATAAAAACCATACCTAAAATGGTATACGACATAAGAAAATAATCATATACATGACACAAGAATATGGATATTTAATATAAATTTAATGTAAAATGATCTCAAATAGGGCATTAGATACACCACATAAAAATTATTAGGTTCAAAATACTAGGTAAGTCTCAAGGAAATAGAAATTGAGATTAAATTTATTACTTTAATCCCCGCTTAATTTTGTCGCATTTGTGCCTCCTAGACAAAAAACATATATTTATTAAAAGAATGAACTAGAAGTGAAATATATTAATTTATATAACTATTTATAAATTATAATAATTTAATTATATTTCTTAATTTATGTTGATGAAAATTGAAGCGTTTGATATCATGTTTTACTGAAAAATGTTTAGTTTTGCAACACTTTTTCTATTTTATCTAAATGTAAATTATACATTAATATAACCAATTATAGATGTATATAATTAATATAATTATATTTTTATATATTATATATATTTTATAACATCCACAATTGAGGTTGGTTTTATGTGTTGACATGGAAGTTTCACCATAGGTGGTTTATCGACCTTTGATGGGACATTAATGGGAGAGTGGGAAGAAGATGTTTTAAAATTTTTATATATAGTAGTTCAACACTAAAAGTAGGTTAAAATAATTAATATATAGTTAAATTAATGAATAATTAATTAATTTAATGATTTTTTGTGAAATGGTTTGTGGAAAAAGAAAGATAAAGCACAACCTGAAGGAAAAATGGGGGTTTAGGAGCGTTTATTTCCCGGGTTTTAATGATCATTTTACTTATTTATAAGTAATTAAGTTCAAGTAAAATGGGTATAATTCTATATAATTATAATTATATGTTATTAATGAACATAAATAAGGGTAATTAGTATTTTTTTCTATATATGAGTATAAATCACTAGATAACATGATCATGAAAATTGTTTAGCTTAATTTTAGCAGTTTTTTGATCACAATGAACAAGTTTTGTTCTATTATTTAATATCATGTATATATAATGGTTAAAAAAATAAATAAGATAGAATACAAATTTTATAATCTTTTTTAACCATAAAAATGGTTTCATGACTAAACTTTAAGGATAAATTGAATAACGAAAGTTCATCATCAATGAAGTTTGTAAATCAGCACCTACTGAACGATGATTTCATTCTTAAAATAAAATAGAGGTAGAGTAAGGAGATTGATAATGAATATTCCATTAACATGTTATCATTAAAGTATATAGATGATAATTTAGTTATCATGATAATTTGGATATAGGAGGTGAGTATTGGATAAGAAAAGAAAATAAATTAAAATGAAATTAAAAGAAAAAGGAAGAGGATTTACCTCTTGAATTATCATCCTTGAGAACCTCCTTAGGGAAAGTGGTTTTGGTATTTTGGAAAGAACATGAGCTCCTAGATTTTTTGAGAGACTAGGAAATATTATTTTGTTATATTTTTGATAATCTTCAAGGCTTAAAGGTGTGAGGAGAATAGGGGGTGAGGGTTGGTATTTATAGTGGGGGGGGGATCCTTAAACTTTTTATTAATTAGTTTACTATTGGGTTCAAGACTATGAATAGTTTGATAATTATCATCAACTATATTAAAATAATTAATGATATTTCAATATTATGATCTTATATCATCCATACATCATCTATGACTTTACAAATCATGTATTTATCATTTATCGTAAATTATCGTATTTTACTATTCACAAAAATTAAAGTATTATAGAAAAACCCAAAAAATTAATCCAATTTTTTTTTCAAAATGTAGAATTAAAAAATGAAATCCATTTTATAAAAATAATTTTCTAAATTTGAGAAATTTAATTTTTAATTAAATTCATCATTTACTCAAAAAAATACAGTTTTTAAAATTATAACTGGTTTTATAACACTCTGAAAAATTAAATAAAGTCTCATTAAATTATAATAAAATCATAAGAAAATAAATTATTTATTTTTGAATACATTTTTTGAAAATATTTTTTTTAAATCATTTTATTAATTATAAAATTGTAATTAAATACTTATGACTTACAAAAATACTGACACTTAATAATTTTTTTAAATATTCATTTACTTATAGTATGATATAATTATATCATACATTCATTTATATGGTTCCTAAATTTTATTTATACTTTTATGGGTGTGGTTACTAGTCATTTGGACAGTTTACTATTCTAAAGGGTCATATCACTGTTCATAAGGTTAAGTTACTATTTCATTGGTATAGGTTCCTTAACTTCTAGAAATACCTCTTACATTATAAATTATTCATTTATAAAGTTTGTTTTGTGTTTTATATGTGATTCTATATGATTTATACCAAATGAAATAATTTTGTGTAAAATTTAAGCTGTCGAATGAATTAAAATTATTTAAGAGGATACATACCATAAAATCTTGGGGTGTTATATTCTTCCCTCCTATAAAAATTTCATCCTAAAATTTTTTATGAACATTACCTTGTAAAAATATGATGGTGGTTATTCTTCATAACATACTATGGTTCCCAAATTACTTTATCCATTCTATGGTTTCTACAAAGAGCCTTTACTAGTAGAGTCATTCGATTTCTCAATACTTGCTCTCTCATGTCAAGAATCTTGATAGGCTCTTCACAATAAGACAAATTAGGTTATAATTCTATTTCCTCATATGTGAGTACATGCGTTGGGCTTGGAATTCAATTATTTAACAATAAAATATGGAACACATCATGGAATTTGGATCAACTTGGTGGAATTGAAAAACATTAAGCCACAACTCCAATTCTTTCCAGAATTTCAAATGGTCCCATGTTCCCGGGGCTCAGTTTCCTTTTATTACCAAAACTTAAGACACCCTTCAATGGAGATACATTTTGAAAGACATGATCTCCCACTTTAAACTCTAAATACTTTATTTATTTATAGACACTAATATTTTGTCTACTTTGTGCCACTTTGATATGTGTCTGAATTGTCTTTACCTTTGCTGTCGTTTCCTTCACAAGTTCTGGGCTTATAAGTTTCCTCTCACTAACTTCATCCCAACAAGTTAGAGTTCAACATTTCTTTCCATATAATGATTCATATGGAGCCATTTGAATACTATAATGGAAACTATTATTGTAGGAATATTCCATCAAAGGTATGTACTGATCCCACATACCTTGAAATTCAAGTAAGAATGATCTCAACATATCTTTAAATGTTTGAATAGTCCTTTCAGACTATCCATCAGTTTGAGAGTAATAAGAAATACTCATATAAAGCCCAGTATCCAAATCCTTCTGAATACTTTTCAAAAAAATTTATGTAAATAAGGGATCTCAATTGGAAAAAATCTATATAAGTGAAACATGAATTCTTACAACTTCATTAATATAGATTCTTTCTCGACGCTCTGGTGGAAAATATTCCCTTATTGTGAGGAGATGAGTAGATTTGGTAATTTGATCAATAATAACCCATATTGTATCATTCCTTCTTGGAGTACATGGTAGTCCTGTGAAAAATTCCCTCATAATACCATCAAATTTCCACACAGGTATAGGAATAGGTTGTATAATTCCTTTAGGGTGTTTTGTTTCATCCTTCACCTATTGAAAAACTAGGAATCTTGACACATAGTCAGAAATTTATCGCTTTATATTATTCCACAAAAAATGTTCCTTCATATCTCTATACATCTTGTTACTACTAGGGTTTATAGATAAATTTAGCTAGGATAATCATATAATAATTACATTTTTAGCTCAAGTACTCATGTGACACATAACATCTTTCTAAATTTCAGAACTCCTACCTCATACACGAAATTTTTCAATCTTCCATCCTTAATGGATTTAATTTTCTTTTTTAGATTCTCATAATCATATTGAGAACCTTTTATCTTCTCTAGTAGAGATGGTTTAATAATCATTTGAAAAAGGAATGATGTTTCCCCTTCCTTAAAAATTATCATATTTATCTTTACTAGATCCATGAAGATATGATCATTGTCAATCCTAATTTTGTTCATAACCCCATGATCCTTACTACTCATTGTATCTACTACCATATTAACCTTCCCTGGGTGGTAGTGTATTGAACAATCATTGTCCTTGAGCAGCTTGATCCATCGCCTTTGCCTCATGTTTAGTTCTTTCTGTGAGAAGATATATCTCAAACTCTTGTGATCCATATATATCTCACATCTTTGACCATAGAGATAGTGTCTCCATATCTTCAGAGCAAATATTATAGATTCTAACTCAATATCATAAGTTTTCTAGTTTTGTTCATGAGTTTTAACTACCTTGATGCATAGGAAATAACTCTATTATTTTTTATAAGGACACAACCAAATCCTTTATTTGGTGAATCACTATAAATCACAAATCCACCATTCCCTGATGGTAGAGTCAAGATCAGAGCATTCCCTAATCTCCTTTTCAATTCTTCAAAACATTCTTCACATTCTTTTTTCCATACAAACTTAACCCCTTTATATGTAATCTTAGTTAAATGGTTAGCTAACCAAGAAAAATTCTGAACAAAATGCTGATAGTAACCTGCTAAACCAATACAATTACATACCTCAGTTATTATAATTGGTGCAGCCCATTCCTGAACTTCCTTTGTCTTTGTAGGATCAACTAAAATTCCATCCTTAGATATAATATGGACAAGAAAAGAAACTATTTGAATCCAAAATATACACTTGCTAAACTTTCCATATAACTCATTTATTCTATGTGTCTTCAGAACAATGCGCAAGTTATTCTCACAATCTTTGTAGATTTTAGAGTATACCAAGATATCATCAATAAATACCACAAAAAATTCATCAATATATTCATTAAAATTTATATTAATTAGATTCATGAAAAAACAGGGTGCATTAGTTAGTCCAAAAGGCATTACTATAAACTCGTAATGCCCATACCTAGTTTGAAATGCTGTCTTTAGAATATCTTTCATCCTTACACGTAACTAATGATATACAGATCGAAGGTCAACATTTGAAAAATATTGGGATCCATGAAGTTGATCAAATAAATAATCAATATGAGGAAGGGGTTACTTTTTTATTTATCTTAATAGCATTTATCTCCCTGTATTCAATACATAGCCTCATAGATCCATCTTTCTTATTAATGAAAATAACATGAGTTCCCCATGGAGAAACACTAGGGTTAGTAAACCCCTTACTACTCAACTCCTCTAGTTGTTTATTCATCACCACTAATTCCACTGTATACATTCTATAAGGAGACTTTATATAGGTCTTGCACCAGAAATTAAATAAATAGGAAACTCAATTTCTTGCTCCAGAGGATGTCCAGGTAAATCATCTGAAAATACATCAATGTATTCTTGCATAATAGGTACATACACAATTTGAATATTTCTTTCCCCACCCATAGATATTGGGTTCTCTTCCTCCCCAATAATTTCATTCAGTAGAGCTATTGGGGATGGATCTAGATAAGAAGAAGATGATGAGATTTTTACTCTAAAGATAAGGGACTCTACATCATTCAAAAAATTGTAACTTACTTCTTCTTGCAAAATTTTTTAACATCGTAATTTGAAAGCCAATCCATACCGATTATTATATAAAAATCAATCATAGGTATGATGATAAGTTCAAAAACTAAAGCACATTTATGTGTCATAAAGGGGACTAATTGACACATATTTTTTGCAATGATACTTTCCTTAGGTTTTTTGACTAAAAAAATCCTTTAGAAAATAAAATTGTAAGTGTCTAATTTTCTAGGTAAACTTATAATATTTAAAAGAATGTGATGATCCAGAATAAAATAAATCATTGGATAAGTTTGAGGAAACAATTAAAGTACCTTACACCACATCATTAGAAACTTCAACCTCTATAGTGGTGATCACATAAACTTGTCCTTTCTCCTGTGTCCTTTTTTGAGGAAATTTTCCTTAATGCTTAGGAAAATAATTTTCATAGTGTCCCATATATCTACAATTATAAAATTGAATTTCATTTACTTGTTTATTCCCATAGAATTCATTATCTTGATGACCCTTTCTCCACACTTATAACAAACTCCCATGCCTTTCAAGCATTTTCCTGGATGATTCTTTCCAATGTTCTCACATAATGGGAATCACTTCATTACCTTATTCTTATTTGGAACTTCAAATTTTCTATAGTTATCAAAGTAATTCTTCTTATCTTGATTTCCCTTAAACATATTTGATCTAGAAAATTAATTCTCCATTTTGATGACACTTAATACTATTTCATCATAGGATGCGAATGTTTGAGAAGCCAATGCCTTTAGAAGACTTGTCTGAAGAACTTCAAAGAAATTATCAATATTGTCTTTTAAATCATGTACATAATATATAGAATACGTGGATATTCTTGTGAAGGTATCCTCATACTCTAAAACACCACATTCTTCCCTTTGATTTAAGATAACGAATTATCTATTCATTTCAATTCATTTCTCACTAGTGAAGTATTTATCAAATAATATTTCTTTAAAAGTTCTCCAATACATGTCTTATATTTCATCATCCTCCTTAGTATTTTTGGATCAATGATCACCATTGATCATCATCTATCTTGAGACCATATACTTAAAGTACTACCTTTTTGTTTTCATTACATCCTAATGCTAGAAATACCTTTTCAAGGGACTTGATCCACTGCTCATCTAACACTGGATTAGTAGTCCCTCTAAAATATAGGGGATTTTTCCACATGAAACGATCCAAAATTGGTGTTTTATGGTTATTCATCATAACCTGAGTAAGTTTTCCTAATATGGTCATGCTATGCTTAGATCCAACACTAACTATGTTGAATTTTTCAGTGGGTCAATACGTACATTGTCTGCGGGTATTGATTCCCTTTATTCCATTAGGTTACATCACTAAACAATGGAATCCAATAAATTAGGTTATGAATCATAATACATAATTTTGAACTAGAAAAATACTTATCATAAATTGAAAATTTATTCATAACTAATCTCATAATTATAAACATGGTTTCTTTGAGGGCATATTTACTTTTAAACGCTTCATAATGGTTTGTAAAGAAAATGTAAATTATCCTAAGTATATCCCCTGGGAGTATCAAACCAATGCATAGTAAGGCTCATTGTCGTGTACTATATTACCTTGAGTTAGGCCAAGAACACCTTTCTGGAGTTGTTACTCCTAGGTACATCTATTCTAGAACCACATCCACTTACAATATCCAGACAAGGATATATTTCTAGAAACACCCAAATAATATCTACTTTACTAAAATTCTAGGATGTTATTATATAATTATCCTCAAATTATATCTTAGGGTTATATTCTCTAATATATTTTTAAAAAATATAATTTCCAAGGCTACTGCTAAATTTCCTCTGATACCAACTGTGACGCCCCGACCCAAGAAACTAGAGCTGATGCATTATTTTATTACATTGACATGATTATAAGGAATCAAATCCTGAAGGACTGATCTATTTAGAGTTTTTGGAAGACTATATTACATAAACGATACTCATAGTACATTGGGTAATGAAAATAAAACATGATACATCATGAAAATAAAAAAACTATATCCTTGAAACCATATTCAAAGGTTTTCTCTTCATAACCCAAGGAAATAAAACATAATAAGGGTGAGATCAAATGCTCAGTAAGGGTTATATAAGAAAATAATAAGTTTAAGTAAATTCAATAAGTTATATAAATCATGTCAAGGTAAGTAATCTAAAAAACACATGTCTTCAATAAACTAAGAATGAAAATGTATCCATAGATTTTGTCATAGTGAAAATCTCATGGAAGGTAATAACTGAGTACTGAATGAAGAAAATTATTATTTAGTGGATTTAATGTAGCTAGAACATGAAACATTATAACACCAAGATGCTTTATGTCTGTGGGTAGAAACCCATCTAATTCTGTTTGGAAACAAACACGAAGGTTTTGTTGCCAATTGTTTTGCCTCATGAGACCTGTCGATGCATTGAGGGGCTATAGCGGGCCCCTCCCATCACTGTAAGCCCAAAACGTTATTCATAAATATATTTAATTAAATAAAAATATGTCTCATAAATATTCATATTGAGTAGAGGATACATATTCATAAATATTTCCCCAGTTCAAACAATATTCAAAATAAACACCGTATGTAAAATGGTATACGACTTAAGATAATAATCATATCCATGACACAAGAATATGGATATTTAATAACAATTTAATTAAAAATTAAAAATAATATCAAAGGGGGTAGTAGATAAGCCACATAAAAATGATTATGTGCACAATAACAAGTCTCAATGAAATAGAAATTGAGGCAAAATCCCTTACCTTAATTCCCACTTAATTTAGTCGCATTTTCACATCTTAAAAAATAAAATTATTTTTATTAAAAGAATGATAAAGAAGATAATTAAAGTCATTTATATAACTACTTATCAATTATAATCATTTTATTATATTTCTTCATTTATGTTGATGAAAATTAAAGAGTTTGATATCATGTTTTACTTTAACATTTTTAGTTTTATGACACTTTTGTTATCTTATCTAAATGTAAATTATACATTAATATAATTAATTAAATAAGTATATAATTAATATAATTATATTTTTATATATTATATATATTTTATAACATCCACCCTTGATGATGGTTTTATTTTTTGACATGGAAATGTCACCATAGGTGGTTGACCAACCTTTGATGAGACATTGAAGGGAGAGTGGGAAGAAGATGTTTTAAAATTATATATATAATAGTATGAAACTTACAATATGTTAAAATCATTAATATATATTTAAATTACTTATTAGTTAATTAATTTAATTATTGGTTGTGAAATGGTTGGTGGAAAAAGAAAGAGGAAGCGTAACCCGAAGGAAAAATGGTGGTTTAAGAGCATTCGTTTCCTTGGTTTTAATGATAGTTTCCCTTATTTATAAGTAATGAAGTTCAAGTAAAATGGGTATAATTATCCATGATTAGAATTATATTTTATTAATTAAAATATAGAAGTTTAATTGGTATTATTTATTATTTTTTTTCTATATATGAGGATGAATCATTAGATAACATGATAATGATAATCATTTAGCTTAATTTTACCAGTTTTTTATCACAATAAACTAGTTTAGTTATATTATTTAATATCATTTTTATATAATGGTTATAGAATATTAAATAAGATATAATAAATATTTTATAATTTGGTTCAACCATAAAAATGGTTTCATGACCAACGATAAAGGAGAAATTAGAGAACTAAAGTTTTTCGTCCATGAAGGTTGTAAATTGGCACCCCCCAAACGATGATTTTGTTCTTAAAATAAAACAAAGAGAGATTAAGGAGATTGATAATGGATATTTCATTAACATGATGTAATTATAATATATATATATATATATATACATATATATATATATATATATATATGATACTAGAGTTATCATGATAATTTGGACAGAGGAGGTGAGGATAGGATAAGAAATGAAAATAAATTGAAATGAAAATAAATTGAAAATAAATTAAATGAAAAAGGAAGTAGATTTACCTCTTGAATTATCCTCCTTAAGAAACTCATTAGGGAAAGGGGTTTTGGTCTTTTGGTAAGAAAAAGATCTCCCGAATGGGGTGATATACTAGGAAAGAGGATTTGGGAAAAAGTTTGACAGGATTCAAGACTTAGAGGTGTGAGGAGAAGAGGGAGATGAGAGGTGGTATTTATAGTGGAGGAGAGGGGGGTTTCATGGAAATTTTTATTAATTAGATTTCTATTTGGCTCAAGAATATGAATAGTTTGATAATTGTCATAAAATATATTAAAATAATGAATATTTTTTGATATTATCGGCTTACATTATCCATACATCATATATGGATTAATAAATCATGTATTTAGCATTTATTGCAAATTATCGTATTTTACTATTCACAAAATATCAAAAAATTTAGAAAAATCTCAAAAATTATACTTACCATTTTTCAACATATAAAATTTAAAAATGAACTCCATTTTATGAAATTAATTTTCTAAATATGAGAAATTTAATTTTTAATTAAATTCATCATTTACTTGAAAAATACAATTTTTAAAATTATAACTGATTTTATAACACTAGGGAAATTAAATATGGTCTTATTAAATTATACTAAAATCATAAGATAAAAAATTATTTATTTGTGAATAAATTTTATGAAAATAAAATTTCTTTTAAATAATTTTATTAATTATAAAATTATTATTAAATACTTATGACTTATAAAAATACGAAACCTTAATAGTTTTTAAAATATTAATTTACTTATACTATGATATAATTATATCATATATTAATTTATAAGGTGGATAAATTTAATTTATACTTCTTATGGGTGTGGTTACTATTCATTTGGCCGATTTATTATTCTTAAGGGTCATATCACTATTCTTAAGGTGAAGTTACTATTTCACCGGTATAGGTTCCTTAACTTATAAAAATACCTGTTACATAATTCTTTATTAATTTATATAGTTTTTTATATGTTATTTTATATGATTTGTACCAAATGAAATAATTTTTCGTGAAATTTAATCTATTGATTGAATTGAAATTATTTAAGAGGATACATACCATAAAATCTTAGGGCGTTATAAGGTTTTTAAGATAAAGTGTCCCTTAGATAGAGTATGCCTTGTATCATACGCTCTTTATCTTCATGGATAATAAAACTATTTTAAATATTTAATTTATTAATAACAATTTTAAATTTAATTATTCCCTTTACTTCACTTATTTCCATGTTATACTTAATTACTTAATTGATCAAGTTTACTTCGAATGTTTTGAGGATGCTTGGTGAATAAGTCCAAAATGACTTTGGTAGGTCGAATTTGGTCAAATTGATCATGAATATATAATTTATATAATATTAATAATGTTATAATTATTATTTTTATACATTAATTATACTTTTCTAATTAACTATGTAATATGGTTATGAAAAATTAATTATGTTACAATCATGGAGGTGGTAAGTCTTACGTACGCATGAGTAACATTTATATTTTTCAATGAACATGAGGTAAATATGGAAATTATCATTTTATTTTTAAATAAATATGATTATATAATAAATATCATATTTTATATTTAAATAGATTTATATATACCATCCATGTGTAGCGGTGAATATAAAAAATCACTTCGCTTCGTGGAGGTGGTAATCTAGGCATATGCACAAATGGAATCATAATTTTTAAATTTATGGAATGGTAATAAAATAGATGATATATTATAATTTTAGAATTATAATTATTTTAAGAATATCATATATATACTTTAAACTCATCATTATAACTTTCCGCAAGAGGCGGTGATGAAAAGTAAATTACATTGGTTTGTGAGGCGACAGTTCACCGTATGCACAAAAGATAGTTTTGCTTCCCATTATATAAATAAAGAGACATATTAAATTTAATTAATCAAAATAAAAACATATTTTGATATGTTATATATTGATTTTATTACATAAAATGGATAGAAGATCTTTTAAGGAGGTAGAAAAATAAATAAAACTAAAACATTTGATTAAAATCTATACCTCTTCTTCTGAAAACCACTATTAATTTAAAATTTAATCCCGATAAGGTTAGTATTCTACATAAAATATGGAATATAGTATGTTTTTAGTGATTTTAATAAGGAATTTGGGCATATATTGTCTAAAAATGTCTCTTGAACTATGAAGAGGAGAGGAGAGTGGGTGTTCTTTTATAACTGGGGGAGGGGACACACTTGGAATTTTTCAAATGACTAAAATATATTTATTTATTACTCAAGAAAAAATATATAAAAATGGACCATTTATGAATATAATATTATATATGGTTGAAATATGGCCATAAAATAAGATTTATACAAGTTTTTTGGTCATTTTAACCCTTATCACTTTAGTTTAATCCCTTGGTAAACCAATTTTAATCTTAACTATGGAAATAGAGTTTTAGTATTTCTAATATTAATCATTACCAAAAATTAAGTTGAACTTAATACCTAATATTAAGAATACTGATTCCAAATATTAAATCCAATTTATCAAATTGAATTCAAAGAAGTAGAAGAATTTAATTTAAAATTAAACCCACAAAACAAGAAGTAAAGTAGTTTTCTAGAAAACTGTTTTCTTAAGTGTAAAACGTTTTTTATACCAAAATCAAGTATAAAGTTGATTAAAAAGACCTTAATTGGATCATTAACAATATAAATGAATTAATTTTACTTTTAAACCATTTTAAAACTATTGATCCCAGGTGTTTCATTTGTTGTCAATGATGTTTCAATATGTCTTTGGGGAGTTGAGATGAATTGGTGATGCTTGTAGAATTGTTATTGATTATTTTAATATCATTGGATTTCATTATTTAGAAATTATCCTTGAAAATGTGATGTTTTTTGAATTTTTATTTTATGATTAATACATGTGTAAATGGACTTTGAAGAAGTGCACGATGTTTGCAACAAGTGAATCAATTCCTTAATTAGGTAAAAAATTGTTTTCAATAAGGCCATAAAATATTTCTATCATTACTTTTAGAATTAAAAAATTCCATACATAATTATTAATTTATAATATTATTTAATGGAATATGGAAGGACCTGGGACTGATTCTAATGTGTTTGAGAAGGCCCTATATGTTTTTGAGTTGTATTGGATACCTATGTAAAAGTAATTTTGATAATTTCACTACCTAATTAAAGGTAAATACTATCTTATACAAGTTTTTTAAAGGTATAATTACCTTTGTAAGGGTAAAATAAGGTTAACCATACATTTTTCAAAGGTCATGTTGAAGTTTATAAGGCTATGTAAAGGTGAAATTGGAACTGTATAAGGGTATCCGAGAATCTACATAAGGGAAACCAATGAATTTACCATCTTGTATAAGGCTAACTAGGTGATGTATAAAGGTACATGAAATCCATGTAAATGTACTAGGGTGACCTACATAAGGGTATCTAGATGTACATAAAGGTATTCCAAGATTTCTATCACCCACATAAGGGTAACCATTAGGCTATATAAGGGTATAGAGAATCTTGTGTAAGGGTACCACAATTCTATGTAAAGGTACATGAAGATCTCCACTCCCATTTAAAGGTGATAAATTCCCATGTAAAGGTAAAACCATTTTATTTCATCTCATGTAAGGTTATCCATAAGGGTAACTACGAATATCCATGGATTTTGTAAGGGTAAGAAGAAAACTCTATGCCATAGAGATACTAATTTTTGACCATAAAGAAGATACTACTATTGGGTAAAAGGTGTTACTACCTGTATTAGGATAATAAGACAACATTGGGGTGATAACTCCAGTTTACAAGTGCTACCACTAGTTATTAGGTTCTACCATTAGTTATCATATGCTACAACCAAGATTAAGGTGATACAACCATGATTAAGGTGATACAACTAGGATTAAAGTGATACCGCTAGTTGTAATCACATGAGTTATGAGATACCACATGAAGTAAAAGGTGAATGTATGTTCATCTCAAGCTTCTACACCAAGAATAAACTATACACAAAGATAAAGCAGTGTGTGATGAAATATAGATTATTCATACTTGCATGAAAGATGTAATGAGTGAGTTCGAATAATCGAGGCATGAATGCATGAGAATTGAGTTAAGATATGTAGATATGTATTTTATTAGATAATGTTACCAAGATGAGTTTTGTTCTCATTGAATAAGGGGAGCTCATTGTTTCCATTTACACTATAGGTACATGCATAACACTTGGAGAAATAATTTTCACACAAATATTATGGGTATTTAAAAATCCATGAGTTGGAGGGATAATGAGAGTACACCACATCTATAATTTTAGTGAATGTGTGCAATTATTCTTAGATGGAGGGTAAACCACACTTGATAAAGTAATTATGATCATGGTCTATGAAGAGTTAAAAACTGAAGACCATGATCATTGTGAGTGTTATACTCAGTTTTCTATTTTTTTGGAAATTCATGCTGTGGAGATTAATACATTCTTAGGAAGTTATTATTTAGTGGTATGAAAATATCCTATGTGGATATTTTACTAGATAAAAAAGTCAAAGACTTGAGAAGAAGACATGGATTGGAGAAAAGTGAGAAATTTAGACATTTTTTCTTGTATAAAATCTCAAATAAGTGAGATTGTGCCATTAAAATTATCTCAAAATCTCTAAATAAATATCTCTATCAATTGTTGTATGAGAAACCATCATTATAAAGTGACATTTTTGGTGTCATTTGTAATAAATTTGTACCAGGAAGTGTAAAATTGATGATCAAGTGGGACTCTAGAAAGCAAAGTGTAAATCTATGCTATTTAATAATTTTATGGCGTAACCACTTGTCAATATAGTGTAGAATATATTATTATGGGGTCTAACCAATCACAACAAGGAGTAGGCTCACAATGAGACTAGACCATGTAAAAATTTTGAGTTCCTGTGTTATTTACTTTCACTTCATTTGGTAAAGACCAAGTGACCATAAAGTATCTCAGATCCTAATAGGTCAATATGGGTTTATTTCAAAAGAAATAAATAATTCTAAAAAGCACCACTAATTCACCCCCATATCATTGGTGTAACTCCTCACTAAGAACTTCAACTGGTATCAAAGGGAAGACTCTACTATTAAGATCTACCAAGTGTTGAAGATGGATAATCTTAATTCAGTCAATAATATGGGCATCCCTATATTCGATGAGAAGAACTACCATAGATATAATAATATGATATTATCCTATCTTTTTTTCTTGGCCTTGAAGTTAAAGATGTATTAATAGTAGGATTACCACCTACTGCTGAAAATGATCTTATAAAATTTTCTAATAAGGAAAATATAGAGGTTGATAGAAAATATCAAAATTTCATTTCTAGGTTACTCTCATAAAAAGTTTACATAAAGGTTATGGGACTCAAAAATGCAAAGGATATTTGGGATAAATTATAAAGAATCTATGAAGGAAATATGAAGGTCAAGGAGGTAAAATTAAAAATTCAAAGAAGAAAATTTGAAGATATTAGTATGGATGAAGAAGAAAACATTGATGACTAATTCACAAGAGTCAATGAAATTTTTAATAATATTCGAGGTTTTTGAGAAAATTTAGATGATTATACAATTATCAAAAATTTGATGAGAAATTATCTTCATAGGTTTGATCATATAGTTTCATCTTTCAAATATAAAGAATATTTTACTCTCGATGAAATACATAAAATTATTATTTCTTATAAAATTAGAAAGATCTTGGCTTTCAAGAATAAGTTCGAAGATAAGATGGATTTTGAGGCTATGAGAAAGAACATCATTAGAGATGATGAAATTCCAAAATCAAGTGAATCTGATGATGAAAATGAGTATGAGGATTATAATAGAATCATTTCTCTTATATCAAAGAGATCCAATAAATGGAAGTTTAATGGTAAAGAAAAATTACAACCAAGATGTTACAATTGTGATTACATCAGAAACATCGCCATAAATTTTTCAAATAAATAGTTTGTAAAACCTGAAAAAAATTATGATAAAACTATTAATAATAAATTGGGTAAAAGATAAAAATACTCAACTAAATTTAGTGGAATAAATAAAATGTTTTTTAAAAATAAAAGAAGAAGCTTTGTGACCAAATAAGAAGAAACTCATCCCACATCATATAGTTAATTAGAAGATAAAACTAATTTCATAGCTCATATGGAAAAAGGTTTTGATACCTCAAGCCTATAATATGATGAAATTGAAAGACCAGACCCCAATTAAATTTTGAAAAAATGAATTAAAATCTTGTCTTGATGAAAATGAAAATCCTAAAAGAAGAGACTATTTTTAAAAGGAGAGGAATAATATTCCAATAAATATGTTTTTTTTAAAATATGATATCATGATACACTGACTAAAAGTAGATGAAATGGAGAAGATGTTAAAAGAAATTGAAGAAAAACTTACTCTCAATATAGAAGAACAATCTAAGACACACTGAGAATGTCTTAGAGGAAAAAATGATTTGAAGAAGACCATAGAAGATTTCAAAAAAGTTTTTGAGATCAAGGATAAATGATAACAATTTGGTGAAAATATGGATCCAAAGAAGAAGGTTAATTTAGTCCATATGGATTTCAAAATAAACATGTTTTCTCCAATAGTGTAGGTCATAAAATAAATTCTAGAACTATATAGACCATGAATATTAGTGATAATTACTATTTTAAATAAAAGGCAGAAAGATATTCTTCAAAAATATCATCTCTCGCATAGTAGATATAGTCATAATATATGGAAAACAATATGAACAATCTTCAGGAAATAACAATTATTATTATGGAAGACCAAAGTTAATATGATTCTTCTGGTGTTTGGAGCTCTTGGGTACAAAACCTAATCATGTTTGTATAACAAGTATCTACCAAAGAATGAGACCTGAACCAAGGAGAAGTTATTCTAAGAAAACGATAATAGGATTTTAAAATAAATAAGAAGTTACCATAAAATTATTCCATCTACCAATACAAAAAAATATGATTACTTATAAGAATTATATGGTAGATGTGATCTGTGGGAGAATATTTCTAAAAAGTTCATGACTTTTCTACTGAAAAAAATTATCAATGTTGAAAAAGGAAAATGAATTCAGAAGATGAAGGAAGAAAAACATGTTTTTATAAATTTTATTTGAAGTCTAGTAAGAAAACTAAGTCATGGATACTTGATAGTGGTTTTTCCTCACACATTAATGGTGAATGAAAATATGAGAAAAAATTAGAGGAATGAAGGAGGAGTAGTGACTTTTGGAAATGATTTCTCTCTACAAAGAAAAGGAGTTGGCTTATATGATATTAAAGACCAAAATCTTAAGTATAATGATGTTTTATATGTTTAAGGGCTGAATAAAAATTCACATAGAATTAGTTAACATTGTGATGATATACATGAGTTGGTATTAAAAAAGGATTCACGTATCATAAAAATAAAAAGGGATGGAATGATCATTACTCAAGGGAGAAGAACCAATGGCAATCTGTACCAAATTGGTGATCTTACCGATTCATGTTACCTGAGTGACAAAGATGAACACAACTTATGGAATAGAAGGCTTGGTTATATTGAAAAAAAAATTAAAATTAAAATTTTAAAGAATGATATAGTGAGAGATATGCCTAAACTAAAGAGTGGTATGAATAAAATCTGTGAAACCTATCAAAATGGGAAAATGTCATAAGGGTCACATAAAGGAGTGAACATATTATCTTCCAGACCACTTGAGATTATCCATACTGTCTTATATGATCCAATGAGACAAAACTATACCAGAGGTGGTCTATATTTTATTATATCTAAGGATGATTATACTCAGTTGACTATTTTCATTTTTATCACTCATAAGTCAGAGGCAATCAAAATGTTCAAAACCTTTAGAAGGAGTGCTGAGAAAGAGATGTGTCTCTACATCAAGTAATTGAGATCAGATAATGGTAAAGAGTTTACATGTGATTTTTTTGAACAATATATTTATAAACATGGAATCAAACATCAATTTAGATTACCATATAATCCACAAAAAAATGAAATAAATTAAAAGAATAATATAAGCATAGTTGACATGGTTGGGACTATATTGGTTGAACACAATAACTCAAAGTATTTCTGGACAGAAATTGTATGTACTTTGATACACATACAGAACATGTGTCTATTGAGAATAGAAAAAAAGCACATTAAATGAAATTTGGTACAAGATAAATCCAACTGTTAAATACTTTAGTGTTTTTGGAAGTCCCTGTATAATAAAAATTAAAAAACATGTAGAAAATTTTAAAGAGAAAACTTAAGAAGAAGATTTCATGGACTACCTATCAAATGTAAGTAGAAAAAAAATTCTATAAAAAATTGATGAAAAAGATAATGGTTTTTAGTGATGTAAATATTATTATAAAATAAGAACAAATTAGATAAAATAGTTGATTCTGATATAGAATATTTAGGCACGTGAGCCTCAACTTAGTTGGTGAGGTATCCTTAATTGCATCCACAAGACCTAGGTTCAAAACTAGGTAGAGGCATATTTCCAGGCACTGTAGCAGTACTGTAGCAGGTACTGTAGCAGTACTATAGAAGTATTGTACACTGTGTGGGTATTGTAGCAAAACTGTACACTGTACAGGTACTGTAGCAGAACTGTACATTGTGCAGGCACTGTATCAGGTACTTTTCGGTACTGTAGAAAATGGAACTATTCACCTTGGGCCACAGGTTTGGTCTTGGAGTCCTTAAGGATTTCAGGCCACCCAGGCCTTCAGGTCAGTAGGGATTTCAGGGCACCTATATGGCCTTAGGGCCACCTCAAGGCATTCAGGCCACATGCAGTTGCCCCAGACACACTACAAAAGAAGGAGAAACCCTAGAAGAGGATTCAGAGAAGGTGCAATCACCTAAGCAGAGACAAATGGATTTGTCAGAATGAGAGGGTATGACTATGCCATTGGGACCAGCCTATGATTGAAAAGGAAGCCTAGCTAGACGACCATGCGATGGTAGAGAGCTACTATCATGATGCAGATGCTGGGGAGGGGTAGTTCCTTGTAGATAGTCTGGTTGAATTCCCTAAGACCTTCGAGTCATGTAATCTACTAAGCCTACGGGCCATGTAATATCTGATCCTACAGGCCTTGTAAGGGTTCCCCCTCATCCCTTGAATGGGGGGTTATCAAAAATCAACAAAAATGAAGGCCTTGAGGCCATTCAGGCCTGATATAGAATATTTAGTATAAAACAACATGAAACTATTATAATAGAAGAATGATAAAGTTACTAATAAGGATTCAATAACTGATAATATTGATTCTATAAAAACTAGTAATGAATATGAAGATACTAAAATTGAGAAAAAATAGTATATAAAATTAAATAAACATGTTGAAATTAAAAATATCATTTGTAATTAATAGGATTTATTTCAAACTAGAAGATTATTGATAATTGAGGATCAAACTACAATTATTTCTCAAATTGAACCTTATACAGTGGTAGAAGTGGTTGAGCATAAAGAGTGGATACAAGTTATGAATGAGTAACATGATTATATTGAGAATAAATCCACTAGAGATCTTGTACCAAGACCCAAAAATAAAAATGTAATTGGAACCAAGTGTGTTTTCAAAAGTAAACTAAATGATAAAGGTGGGGTATCAAGGAACAAATCTAGGATGGTGTGAAAAGGATATAATAAATAGAAGGAATTGAATTTGAATAAACTTTTTCACTAGTAAAAATAATGAAGAAAATTAAAAACTATTAGTAGTGGAAGTACAAAAACATTACAAAGTTTATCAAATAGATGTGAAATATTCCTTTCTAAATGCTGATCTTGAGGAAGAAGTCTAAATTAAACAACCTGATGGTTTTATATTTTAAAATGACAGTATTATTTTATGTAGATTAAATAAATATTTCTATGATCTGAAGTAGGACCTTAGAGCTTGTTATTCTAAATTGGATGGCTATTTAAGGAATATGAAGCTTATAAAAGGTAAAGTTATCAGTAACCTCTATGAAAAATAGATGTCCAAATGTACTCTCATTATAATTATCTATATGTATAAAATCATGTTATCCATAGACAAGGAGTGTCTATGTGAAGAGTTTTATAAGGAGATGAAAATGAATTTTGATATGTAAATTCTTGGTGAGACAACATACTTTTTGAGATTTAATATCAAGTATAAACTGAATTACATATTTCTCTCTCAATAAATGTATTCTAGGGAATTGCTAAAAGATTTTGGAATGGAAATTGAAAAATAAGTTTCAACTCCTATTTTGGTTGGAAATAAACTATGGAAAGATAAAGTTAGAGGCAATGTTAACTAGAAATAATTTAGAAGAATCATTGGAATCCTTCTTTAACTAACAACATCAAGTCCAGATATAACTTATACCATGAATCTATGTGAAAGATTTTAGAGTGATCCTAAAGTTTCCCACTTATTGGATAATAATAGAATACTAATATATGTGAAAAGAAGTATAAAATATGGGCTTCTATATAGATACATTACATATTTGAACTTATTTAGATTTACTTATATAGATTGGGCAGGTGATTGTTCAGATGGAAGATAAAATTTTGGTGGAAATTTCTTCTAGGGGGAAATATGTGTTAATTGATACAAGGAGAAAAATTTAGTGACACTGATCATAGATTAAGGTTGAAACTTCATGTTCATACTTCACATCTCATTTGAATACTTACAGATACTCCCCTACTTGTATTCAGATTCTCTTTTCATTTTTTAATCTTAATTTTCAGTTATTGTAAAAGGGAGGAGTAATGCGAATGATATAGACGGGGATATATTTTATTTCTTGCACTTGACTTTTTTATGTGTTTGTTCAAGAGTTTGTAGGATCATGTATTTCTTGTCTTAACAACACTGATCTTAATAATTGATAATTTCTAGGCATAATTTCACATGCATATTGGTTTATAGATAGCATATAAAACATTGGTTATATCTTTGTTATTTCTTACATCAGGTTTTCCCATGTAGACTTAGAGTTGATTAATTAAAGGGTCTTTACTAAGTGAACCATGTGATATCACCCCTATCTTTGAATTTAATTTCCAATAAGGGGGGGATTTTTTCTCATGCATATTGAATTTAAAAATGTGAATAGATATTTAAAAAAATACAAGGGGGGATTATTGAGCCTAGGTGTTTCTTTTTTTTCAATGTTGTATCAATATGTTTTTGGTGAGTTGAGATGAAGTAGTGATGCTTGGAGAATTATTATGGATTCTTTTAATGGAATTGGATTTCATGCTTGATCAATTATCCTTATGATTGTGATGATTGTTGAAATATTATTTAATTCTTAATACATGTGAAAAAAGAATTTTAGGAAGTGAATTTAAATAAGTGTATAATGTTTTCAATAAGTGAATTCATTAGTTAATTTGGTGAATAATTGTTTTCAATAAGGAAATGAAATATTTCTATCATTTCACGTGGAAATACAGAAGTCCATTTATGATGATTAATTGATAATATCATTTTATCGAATATGTAATTACTTGAGACCAAGCCTAAGGTTTTTGAGAAGGCCTTATATGTTTTTGAGTTACATTAGATCACAATGTTATGGTAATTTAGAGAATTTCATTACCTGTATAATAATACCTTATATAAGCTGTGTAAGGGTAGAATTACCTATGTAAGGGTAAAAAAAGGTGATACATGCACTATTTAAAGGTCACGATGAAGTTCATAAGGCTATATAAAGGTGAAATTGGTATTGTGTAAAGTTATCTAAGAATCTATGTAAGGGTATCCTAGGAATGTTCCATCCTGCATAAGGGTAACCAGGTGTTGTGTAAAGGTACATGAAAGCCATGTAAGGGTACCAAGGAGACCTATGTAAGGGTATCTATCCATCAATAAAGGTATGAAAGGATTTATATCACCCATGTAAGGGATAAAATGATGCTATATAAGGGTAAAAAGAATCCTGTATAAGATTACCAGAATACTACGTAACGGTACATGAAGATTTCTTCTCCCACATAAAGGTAATCAATACCTGCGTAATGGTAAAACTAGTTTTTATCATCTTGCATAAGGGTATGTGTAAGGTTATCTTTAGGTATCCATAACCCTTATAAGGTTAAGAATAAAACTCTAGGGGTAATGACCCAAAATTCAATCAATAGAATTTCCTATCAAATCATATAAAATTTTTATATTTAGTAAAGAACCTACACCACATGATAAAACCCACAAAATTTTATTATATTAATTTAAAAATTAAATTTATATGAATAAATATGGATATAATAATTGAAAGTATTATAATGAAAAAAAAAGATAATAATTGGAAAATGTGGATATGCTCGATCCCCCAAAATAACCGCACTCATAAACAACACTGTTGAAATGAAATAGAGTATTAGTAATGAAATATTCATTTTGAAAATTTTAATATATATAACCTTGAGATAAAATATAATTAAAATAATAATGAATGGAATTTTAGGCATTTATAGAATATAGGATCCTATATGACCATTACAAACCTGACCATTAAATAGTAACTTGATTGTTGGACTAGTATTCTGACTATTAGGAATAGTAACCTTACCAATAAGAATAGCAAAATCACATATGAAAATGGAAAATAATATTTAGGTATCATATTAAATGAAAATATTATATATTCATACCATTTTACAAGTAAATATATGTTTTAAAAATGATAAATTAAGTTTTTGTATTTTTATAAAACATAAATGTTTTAATATCAATTTTATAAAAAATATAATGATTTAAAAGAAAGTTTATTTTCATAATATTTATTTATAAATAAATATTAAGATGTATTATAATTATAATATAGTTTATGAGACCATAAGTAATTTTTCAAAGGATTAAAAAAATTGATCATCATTTTAAAATCGATATTTTTCAAATAAATAGGATTTAATTTAAAAATTAAATTTATCATATTTAGAAATTTTTTTTATAAAATGAAATTAATTTTCGGAATTTAAACATTCATAAATGGTTAGGTTTAATTTTTTGTATTTTTCTAAAATAGTTAAATTTTTGGTGAATAATGAAATACAATATTTAACATTATAAGATAAATACATGAATTTTTTATTCATGGATGATGTAAGTAGACATTATATCAAAATCACTTGAATAATTTACTTTATATAGTCATAATAATCCATTATATTGGTAGTTTTGATAAAAATAATAAACTAAGGAATATAATATTGAAAACACCCCTCTCCCCAACTTATAAATATCGCTCCTCACTACCCCTTCTCCTCACAATTTCTACGTCTTTTATCATTCCAAATTTCATCCCATTTACCTTACCAATTCCCCCCATGTTCTAGTTCTTATATTCTCATCCAAATACCATTTCAAAGTGACTTAAGGAGTATTTCAAGGAGACAACATTTAAGAGGTATTATTCTCAACTTACCTCTTTTAAATTAATTTCTTCTTTTACCTTATCCTAACTCCCTCATAAAAAATGACATGATGAATATAATATCATAAGTACACTAGGATGTTATTTTTTTAATGGTATATACATATTATAATCTCCCTTATTTATATTCTAAAATTAAAATGTTGTTTACGATATGATTTGTTCACTGCCTCCATGAACAACGCACTTCATTTTTATCCACCGCCTTCAAGGATGGTCATAAATATATTATTATGATTATATAAGGTTATAATAAGTATAATATAACTTATTTAAAGATATTTAATGTTTTTATTATCATCTAATTGAATAAAACAAATTTGTTTTGTGATGGTCTGTAAATCTAACTAAATGAACTAACAGAATAACATTAATATTTTTACTAAAATGATTGTCCCTATACCGGAACACAAAAGGATATTTTAAAAAATTTAAGTTTATGGAAGTATATAAATACCATTTAATTTCAATTCTGTAGTTTTATTACCATTTTAAAAGAATTTAAATAATTATCTACAATTGATCTGACCTTGAGACCATGAAACGAACACCCCCAGAGCAATAAAATTATACTTTATATCTCATTGAGATAATTATAAATAAACATAATAAAATTATAACAAAAAAAATATAGATATTAAAGGATCTAAATTAAGTAATTAATAAATATAATTTGATTATCTAGGAAATTAAGGGAAAGTGGATAACGATTCTGGAACATAAGGTAAGGGATCTCTCCAAACCACCCTTTTTCTTTGGGTTATGAACTTTCTCTCTATAATTCAATTTATATATATTTTTTAAATTATTAAATTATTATAAATTATGTATATATATATATATCTAACATATATAACTAGCTTATTATACCTTCATTTTAGGGGGTAATACACTCCTTAAGTTCGTTTCTCAAATTAATTCTTGAAAATAAAACCCGATTAAGAGGAACTTTTCAATCTCTTAATACTTTTATATAATGAAAATTTGAGGTATGTATTCCATGTGATTATTTAGTGATATATCAATGTAAGAAATATTTAATTCCTTCTTTGATTTATAATATTTCTGAAATCACATTTTATTATGATATGATGTAAGATTAGGAAACTCACTCCTTTCTATGGGTAATTCTTATATTTATTTATTATGATTGATTTCCTTTTGTGGAACATATAATCATGTATATTTCATGATGGGTGAACCCAGATATAGCTCCGATGAATTGGGAAATGTTTTTTCTCATGAGAGGGTATTTATGGGATTAGGTAGAGAACTTAATCCATAATGAGACTCTATTCACCATGTGATTTTGTCTCAATGGTTTTCCTTACCTTATGATTATGTCAGGTTTTATGTTGCTACTACATCTCTATAATGCCATGATATTATAATTACATGATCTTTATTTCATGCTTCCATATAATTATTTATTATCCTTTCTTCTTTATGACATCATGATATGCCTTTTGATTGATATGTTATGCTTCTCTATAATGTGTATTCCCTTACTGAGCTTTATAGTTCACACCTTTCTTTTATGTATTCCCCAATTTATCCTATGAAATTTTATGAGGTAAAAGGGATTTAGGATATCATTATGTATATTAAGATAAAAACTACTTTAGTTTTATATTTTTGTTTTATGTACCTATTCTTCAAAATACACTAATACTTTTGATTCTATGGTTGTATTTAATGGATATTTATGTTAAAAATAATGTAATAATATGTGTAAAAGGAATGGGTCACTATATTTGGTATCAAATAAAGGCCTAGTTATTTTTGGGAATTAGTAAAATAAAACTTTATTGATAACCCTAGAAAAAATCTTGTTCAATAGCGTACAAGACACAAAACAAAAATATCAAAATTGAATGTAACACCTTAATAAATTATGATATTTTTATTTTTAAATAAATTAAATCTTGTTGATATCTTGGGATGCAGAAAATGTCAGGTTTAAATGAAACACAATACTCAATTAAAATAGTATTATTTAAACATGACCATTATAACCTAGATGTTAAGTTTTTGGGTATTAATAGGACTAACCAAATTATGAAAATAATTTTTTTTACACATGTATAAAATAAATACAATGGTTATAAATTTATTATAAATAAAATAAAAATCATTTGGGAAAAAATAAATGTTTTTTGACAAAATATATTTTTTTAAAATGTGCTTTAGTCACGATTTTTTGTAGATAATTTAAAATTATTTTTTTTACCACTTTTAGAAAATTTATTTTAAAAAATTAAATTCATTTTTAAATAATTATTTCAAATTTATCTCGAAGTAAATTTTTGAGAAATTTATGAAAAGATTAATTTTTTGATGAATGATGAAAAATACATATTTTTATTGAAAACTATATATTTTTTAAAATTATTTAAAAATATAAATTATATTATAAATTGGTTTTAAAGAATAATTAGTTAAATTATATTAAAATTTAACTAATTTAGGTCATTGTAATCAATTTCATATTGAATCATCATATAAAAACTTTGTAACATTTTGAAAGTTTTTCTTTGGAAAAACCATTTTTTCGACGCATCTTTAGGTTTAATTTTAAATCAAATTAAGAAACTTATATGAATAAAATTTTTAAAAATGTATTAAATAATTAGAATAATATTAATAATAATTTATATTATATAATAATTTCAACTTAATTTTTTACCATAATTAATAGTGAAAGTAGTAAAAATAAATTACCGTATTGAAGGCGGAAACATGTTTCCTATGGGATAGAATAAAAAGATAAGAGTTAAAAAATAATCTAAAAATTATCCAAATACCATTTTATGGAAATATATATACCTTATGACCTATAAGGTTCAATAATTAATCATTTTTATCATTTTTTCATGTGAAAAATATGGGTACACTTTATTATTTTTAAGACTTCCATGTGTGTGCTCTTCCCAATTTATAAAAGGTGACTCCCTATCCTATCCTCTTTAAACTTACAATTTGTTTCTACCAATAACTAACCATATCCTTTCCCTAATCCAAAAAAAACCTATATTCCTCGGTTTTATTATAAATAAAACCTCAAAAGGCTTTTGATACAAACCTAAAGAGGTCGTCCAAATAAGAGGTAATGTTCTTAAACGAGTGTTTTTTATTTTATTTCTTCTTCCAAATCCTTAAAATATTTTTTAATTATGAAAATATAGTTAAAATAGTATCTCATATTTACTAATATTTTATTATTTTAATGTAATAACCTATATCCATCAAATATAAAATGAAACTGTCAATCGTCTGTATGACGAACTATCACCTTGCGAACCGATGTAATTCGTTTTCATCACCACATTTTAAGGCTGGATATAATGATGGATTTAAAATATTTATAGGATATTTATGAAATTATTAATTTTTTTAATAATTATATCATATATACAATCTTAATTTCTATTCTGTGAGGGATGAAATAACGTTACTCATGTGTACAACATACTACCACCTCGTGAAGCGATACGATTCATTTTTCACATACACTTTACGTGGAAGGTATTAAGGTTAAAATTAATGAATATATGTGATATTTACTACATAATAATAATTCTATAATTATAATCTCACATGTGTATTCTTACCTTATAATCCATTAGAAAACAATAACGTCACTCGTGCATACATGTGGACTACCGCCTACACGTTGCGATGCAAAATGTTTTTATTTTATTTTTACATGGATGTTAATAAGAATGTATTTGATTAATATAAATTATATATATGAAATAATAATTATTCTTTAAATTTTAATTAATATTTATTTTTTTCATTTCATTTGTCAAGAAAAAATGGAAACGACGTTCATGCATACGTATGACATACCGTCTCCAGGAACAATGCAATCCAATTTCTATCACTAAATTTTATGTATTCATATAAATAAATAAATAATTAATATATATTATATTTATATAATTCTTAACATTCTTAATATTATGGAACCATTATTAAATAAAAGGTCTGAAATTACCAAACCAAAACATACATGAAAAATGAAGAAAATTTCACCCAAAATAATGATTTTAACAAAGAATTGGTAATAAATGAGTGATAAAAAATTTAAGTAAATAATATATGTTATGAGATATATGATTAGGATTAATTAATACATTTATAATAAACCTATATTTATTATATTGGAGGTTTTAACATGTATGAAGTAAATCAAACCTGAGGTAAGGGTTTTTCGTCACAATTTTACTTCCGTAAGACATATGTCATATTCACCAATATTTCTTTTGTGTGGTGTATATGCTACCACTTTGACATGTTATATAATGAATCTATTTTTCATCATGGTATTTGAAGTTTTATTTTATTTTATTTATTTTAAGGGGATTATGATTCAGAAGTTACCAAAGTGGTAAAGGTTTATTTCACAATCTCATCATTATTCAGGATTGTTTATGTTTAAGTATCCTTTAGGGGAATTTTTTGGTATTACTATATTAAAACCAATATATATTTTTTATACTATTTTTATTAATTAACTTTTAAAGTAATATTACAATTTTACCTATCTTTGATACATATATTTATTGATATTTTTTAAATAAATGACAACATTATTTCTCTTTTCGGTTGAAAATTCTTTTTCTTCAAAATCCATGATTTCTAAAATTGAATTAAAAAATGATTTTAACATTACCCAAATTATTTATTAAAAAAATGTTACACATGTTTGCCTATTTATAAATTTTTTTAATGGAATTATCATTCCATCTTCCAAATAAGGCCCATTTTGATTTTACCAATACTGTGAAAGGAATCCTTGTTTTAATGTGTACGATAAGAATGAAGTTTCCCACCATCATGACCAATCAATAGTTTAATTCCTACTTTGTAATTTTAAAATTTTATTTTCAAATAAAATTATTTTTACAATACTTTGTGACTTTTTAATTTTAAAAATTGATTTTCAATGTGGAAAGGTTATTTTCCTCAACAACGTTTTTAATGATCAATTTATTGAATTTATATTAATCAATGACAAAACCATTATTATAATTATTCCCCATTGGGTATATGTTGTAAAAATACCATCCTTATTATTTATATGTATTATTAATGATTTTTTTTGACTGAAGGTGTACCAGTTTGATACCATTTATATTACTTTGGATGGTTTATTACCATGTTTATTGATTGGGGTAATTATTAACATTTTATATGCTAGTTTTTAAAGATGAATATTTTTATTGATTATGTTTCACCCCATTTATAGTAGGAATTCATTGGAATTAAAAAGCGATGGATGAGGCCTGCTATGGTCCCTCGACGCATCGGTAGGTCTCATGAGACAAACCAGCTTGGGTTTTTAGCTAAGGACTTACCCATTTATGTAAGATGTATTAGAATAAGGCCTTGATAGTATATATTTCTTAGAAAAAGGCCTTTAATGAAAGTTTCATATATCCTATATTATTAATTAAATCATTATGGAATCTGTTATTAATTTCCATGTGATTATTCGATTAGTTATATTTTCCATGGAAAATCTTCAAATTATTTGATCATTATTTATTCCTACCATATTGTTCTTCATGTTCAAGTTATTTATTAAATGTGATGTATTTTAGTTGTTTACCTTCCCATATTTTTTATTCCTTATTTATTCATGATATCTTCCATTGTACTCATACCCTTACTGAGTATCTAAGTTCACTCGTTTCTTATGTTTTATTTTCCCTAGGATACCACAAAATGTTTTCTGATTGATATGAAGGGATACACTAAGAGGAATAATGGAATTATCAAAGAAAATATTTTTTTGTTTTTTATGTTTTAAAATGTAATGTGAATTTAAATTATGTATCTAGTTTTCAAAGACTACTAAACTATTTAATCAATTGGGATGAGATCACTTGTCTTAAGTACCAGTATAATAAAGTAACCACTGACTCTGGGCGACTAGGGTTAGGGTCTTTATATTTTTATGTTAGAAAACCTAATAGGAAACATTACCATAGATAACATATATTAAATCTTAGAGACTCATAAGTTAGGATTTGTGTTTAAATTATAAGTAATTTCTTCTTTTTTAATAGTTGTGATTTTTACATAATTTTCAGTTTGAGTATTCTCATCCCTTTTTTTATTTTAGTTAATAGAAGTACATAAGAGGAACCATGTCAATAACCAATGCGATATGCAATGTTATAATTGCCCTAATGATACGCCAGAACTTATGGGAGTGAGATATTGGAACTTCATGGAAGTATTGGCTCAGATGACTCATGCTATGTATAATAACTTGAATAATGTGAAACGCCCTCATACTAAGAAAGATCAATTTGCAGTCAAGTCCTTTATACAACATAGTCCTCCTACCTTTATTATATTTTTCGAATCCCCTTATCAAGGTACAATGTATTAACACTATTTAGAAGGTATTATCTATCCTCGAATGCTAAAAAAAAGATAGTTGTGTTAGATGTCTATCATATTGAAGGGGAATCCAATCAGTGGTGGAAACTAATCAAGAAAATGAAGTAAAAATAGAAAATTGATTCTATGGAATGGGAAGTATTCAAGAAAATATTTTTTAATAAATATTTTCCCCAAACTCTCTAAATAGATGGGGATTTATTCAGAATGAAGCTAAAGGAATATGATTCTATCATGGTGTATAAGAAAAATTTCCCAAGGCTTGCACAATATGCCTTTGAATTTTTCACTAACTCTGAAATTAAATATGAACATTTATTTAGTTGGATAAAACTGATTCTATGAAAGTAATTAGTGATTAAAGACTTTTACAGATACGAAGAGATTGTTCATTGTTCCCTCAAGGTTGTGATGGAGATTAAAGACTCTCAATGGTCTCATGATCCTAGAGATAAATATCATAAAATTAAGTTTAATTAAAGAGGATCTATGGATAAATATCATAAAGGAAAGAAAAACCAACATCCCATGTGTTAAAAATGTGGGAGGAAGCATCTCAAAAACAATCTCAAGGGAACTGTTAGATAATTCAAATGTGGGAAATAGGGGTATCAGGATAATCAATAATGAGAAGAGATTAAGAAACTGAATAATGAAATGGAATAAAAGAAATCTCAGATAAATAATCATCCCATAGTATAAAATTTAAACTTTAAGGAACATGATTTGTGAAGTAATGTTTTGATCCATGTTTTGTCAGAGACAATCATTGATAACAACCACTAAGTCTTAGAGAGTAGGGAAGGACATATGTTATCACTACTATTAATGTGGATCATAATACTGATATAGTGATAGATATGATGGTTGTTATTTCAAGAATAGTGAATTTACTATTTGATTATGGTTATACACATTATTTAATATCCTAAAAGTTTAGTAGAACTATTCAAACCCCACTTAAAAACACAAGGGTTGAGCTTTCCCTGAGAATAGGGAATGAAAAAATTATTTCATCCCAAGTCTATAACAGCTCCCCGATCAATGTTTGTTGACTAAAACTCCTAGAAAATTATTTTTTACTTCCTTTATTTGAGTTTGATTCTATATTGGGAATGGATTTATTATCCTTATACAAATATAACATCAACTATCAGGAGAGAGATATCACTCTATACATCTCAATTCATTCTCTAATTTTGTATAAGTGTAAAGAGGGGGATGAATCTTTCATGGAATTTTTATTAAGTTTGGACATTATTTACTTATGAGAAATCATATATATCTTAAATAATTGATACTAAGGAAATAATCATACTTTAAGAAATTCCCATTATAAGGGATTATACACATGTATTACCTAAAGAGTTTCACGGTCTTCCTCTTGATAGGGATCTTGAGTTCTCAATCAAACTTATACCTGTATCTATGCCCATATATAAGAATCCCCATATAATAAACACTATTGAGTTAGAATAAATGAAGAAGCAGTTACAAGATAATATGGATAGGGGTTTTACATACCTGAGTGCTTCATCATAGGGTGAACCAGTCCTCTTCATTAGGAGTAAGGATGAGTTAATGTACATCTGCATTGATTATCATGAACTGAAGAAAATCATGATAAATAAAAAGTATCCCCTACTTCTAAAATATATGGAATTGAGGAGTGTCCTAAAACAACATATATAATAGATATCTATAGTTTCCTTAGACTAGATGGATATTACTGATGATTTTTGAGAAACTTATCATGATTGTAAAACCCATTAAACAAGCTGACTTATAAGGGAGTAGAATTCTTCTGGAATAATGAGTATAAATAGAGATTCAAGGAATTGGAAATTAGGATTATCATTGCACAATTACTTATTCTACAATTAAGCGGGGAAATTTTTTTGGTATTAAACATTGATTCAAATAAGGTATTGAGTTTTATAAAAATTTAGAATGATAAAATTACATCCTATTCCTCAAGGTAGTTGAAAGTTCATGAGAAAAATTATCCCACACCTGATCTAGAGTTGACCATAGTAATCTTTTCATGGAAAATCTGGTGGAATTATCTATTTTGTGAGAAGTGTGAGATATATATGGATCATAAGAGTCTCAAATATATATTCACATTTAATGTGCTTAATATGTGCTAGCGAAGATGGTTAGAGTTGATCAAGGAACATGACTGCTCAATACACTACTATATTGAGAAATAAAATAAAATATAAAATGATCTAAGTATAAAGGATTTAATAACATTATCAATGTTGAGAATTGATAAGAATCTAATATTCCTATATTTTCAAAGGATGGACATGGGGATCATAAAGGAAGGAACATCATCATTCATTTCTCAAATGATTGATCAACTATGCCTTTCGGGTAAGATAGAGTATTCTCAAAGAGATTTGACACATTCCTATCATGGGTTATAAATTTTTTTTTTATTATGTTAATTTTTTTAGTGTTTAACCTATATTTTATAGAGAGAGTAATGCAAAAAAATCACATTTTCACTTTAAATTAGATAAAGGGGAATTTGGATTTTTTTTATTCTAAAAAAAAATAAATAAATTAACAAGATTTTGAAACCATAATGATGAAGCAAGTGATGAGTTCAAGGTTGGATTGAATTTTTAAATACCATAAAGTTCATATAAATCATAATACCTCTCTTCTAATTGAATGATAAATGAAAGACTCCTAAATAAAGTTTCCAATCACCCTTGGTTGAAGGAAGTAATAGAAACCACTTTTGTGTGTATGAAATTCAACAAAATATTACTAAAATACTAAGTAAAGTCTCAATAAATAATTTTTTATCCTTATAAATATAGAAACAACTCACTTCTTCCATAAATGGTCCAATGATCTCTAGACACTCACCAACCAAGATAATCTGCTCAATCGAGATAGGCTGCACTAGGCTGATGGAGTTTAAGGAGCTTCAACCAAAGTTGTAAACAATGAATGACACAAAAACCCTAAAAAATAACATTAAGTGAATTAGGAACCACTAAAAATATAAATCATTAAATATAAAAATAATATTTTAAATTATATTATAAGGCTCTAACATTAAAAAAGGAAAACTCCCCCTTTATTGATCACTCAAAATATTTACCCCTCCATACAAAGGGTAATAGATATTAATAAGGAAGAAGATATCATCATGGAACTAATAAAAGAGAAAATAGAAAATCAGTATCACTTCAAGATTTCAATTATCCATCACAACCCTTCATTATCCTTCCTTTTGACACCTTTGAATAGAGGTGGATACACATATTTATTGGGATGAGGGGTGGAAAATTTTCCCTCTAGTTTCTATCCATAGAAATTTTGATCTTAGTTAAAATAGTAAATGAGAGATTATTGAAATGGTTTCTTATTAAAATTCATTCCCATATATCTTTCACAATATCCCTAAGCATCTTTGTACTTTTTTTGAAAATTTTTAAAAAAAATTAACGAAACATACTTTTTCTATCCAAATAAACACTTCACGTTCCTCCAATTTGACTCATAAAAATGAAAAATTAATGAATTAATTTCTCCATGAAATTTAATTTTTTATAAAATTGTTATATATATTTTTATTTCCAATCAAAATCACCTCATTTTGTGCCCTATTGAATGATATATGAAACATTTAATGAATAAAGGTCAATTTTATCATCCAAAATTATTTTTCACATTGATTGAATTATTTGGGATACATGGATTTCTAATTAGAAACTAGAAAAATTTAATAATTTTAATAGTATGAAAAAATAAATCCTAAAAAAGAATTACTCAATTTGGAACAATACTATAAAATTAATGCTCAAAATTTTGAAGTGATAGAAAACTATTAAAATCCCGAAATTTATAAATTTTCACAATTTTAGTCCAAAACATCCCCAAATTCCTAAAATGGTGCTATTAAACTCAAATTGATAAATTGGAAGGTATTAAATCATTACAACACACATGAAAAATAATGGAAATATTATCTATATCAATTCCCCCATACTTATCACTTGGACTCCTTGATAAGTAAGCAACGAAATAAAATCAATGAAAGTTTAAAAAACATGCCCATTAGATCATCCAATTTAATATTAATAAATAAAAGATATAAAATATTCAGAAAAATATTTATTTAATGTTCTCTATTCATCTCATCAAATACATTTCCACTTCATTTTTCCTCCCATGCACACAAAATACTTACCACACTTGAAATTTTCCACATCACACAAATATGGATTCTCAATAAGTAATTTCTCATCTAAACTCCTGAAAGAGTTACCATAGGCTTGATAAATTTATACATTTCCATCTAATGTGACTAAAGAACAAGTTTTTATCATGATAAATTTATTGGTTGTTATGTGGCTTTTTGATGGTAGGATTTAGATGCCAAAAATTCTAAGGCTGAGTAAGGAGGGTTTGGATATTTTTGAAGTGGAATTGCTTGATTCTAATTTTCAATCTAGTATAGTATCCTCCTCACTTCCCCTAAAAGAAAATTAGCTCTAATAATCATGAAATATTTTAGGAAGGTGCAAAACATTTATAAATTTAGGAAAAAAAATGATAAGCTTCACAAAATTGATTTTTTCATTGATTTCTCCATCAGCTTCATCTCATCAATCATATTTTTTTCAGAATTACACTCTTGAAAAGTTTTAGAAAGTCACAAATTTTAGTAGAATGAAAAGATCCAAAAAATATTGGATTTTATAAGAATAAAATTTTCAAGAACAAACATATCTATTAATTATTTTATTTTCAACCAAAAATAGAACCAAATGATATATCACACCACAAGACATCTTCCATCACACTTAAGTTCAACCAGATCATGGAATTTCACTTTCAGAGTAGGTTGGATAGGATAAATAGGCTTCTAATGTGGATAACCTGATAGGTTTTTCATGGATTTTATGGGATAAAAGGATTAATTATATAGGATAAGAAAAAATAAAAAGTATTATGTTGAAAAGGGGGCTTCAAAACCAAATAAATTCTTTAATCAGTAAGAACTCAAGTACCCAAAACCCTCAATTTTTAACAAAAATAAATCAAAATTTGGTTAAATAAAGTATGGTTTGGTTCTCTAAATAAATGAGTTTAATGAAAAAAATATGTCAAAATGAGTTTATAAGCCTCATGGGAAAATTATTTAAAATAAACATGTAGTGATATATGGCATGAAAATAAAAAAGAATAGGTCTTTTTATAAAATTATCAAATTTTTGAACTTGAAAAAAAGTCATTTTAGTATTCATTTATGTTTATTTTCAAGGGATAAATTGGTTCACTCATTGACATGGGATTGAAAAATAAGCTAACAATTTTCAAAAACACACAAAAATTGAAAAAGAAAAACACAAAAATTTTAAAAAAGACGCAAAATTCTGAAAAACAGAAATTTAAAAATCCAAAACTACAAAGGTTCACTCCAACACACTTAAATGATATAGAATCCTCAATGAATTCAAGAAGATTTAACATGTGAGCTGATTTGAAATTGAATCATAGTAATAAAGTACGTGTTAAGGAGAGGTGAAACTATATGTCTTTTATTGATAAATTGTCTATAGATGTGTTATATCCTCTATTAGATCTAATGGAAAGTTCCCATGGTATTTCTTTATCCTATGTACATAAATAGGTAATACTTCCTGGTCTCCCTCATTCATAATTTAAAAAACCCCAAGAAGATATACATGAGTAACTATAAATATACCTTACCATTTGGAACAAAGTGTATCTAGAATCAGCTTTAATCTTGAGTTGAATAAAAATATTGTGTCTCTGGGATGGAATTATTTCAGTTGGATTATCTTGTCATGATCCAATATTTTTACCTCTTTTTAAATCCCAAAATTTTAAAAATCTTCCCTTCTAATTAACTCCAACTACTGCAACTATAATATTATCTTTTTCCAACACAGTCATTATTCAAATTCATAACTCTCACATCCTAGTATACCTTATGCTCTAATTATATAGGCAAGTGATTTGTTTACCATAAATAAACCTATATGGACTCATTAATATCAGGGTTTTTGAAGTTATCCTGTAATACCAAATGGAATATTCTAACCTAAGACTTCCAATTGGGTTTAACATTCTTTTCTAGGATTGCTTGGATTTTAATATTAGACACCTCATCATAACCATTGGTCTTTGGATGATAGTGAGTTGATGTTTTATAATAAAATCCATGATTTCTCTGTATATACTCTATTATTTTATATAAAAGTGAGTCCCTTGATTAACGATGTTGGCTTTCGGCACTCTAAACCTACAAAATATATTAGTCTTGAAAAACTTACAAACAACTTTAGCATCATCATTACTAGTGGATTTTTTACACATATTTTAAAAAATAATCAACTGTAAGAAATATATAATAATTTACAAATGAAATTGGTAAAGGACCCATAAAATCAATCCCACAATGTTCAAAAATCTCATAAGAATTTAGTCTCTTTTGGGGAATTTATTATTTATTTGAAACAATTCTAGAAAAATCACATTTTTCACACCTTTTTCAAAATTCATGAGCACATTTAAAGAGGTAGGGCCAATAAATTATAGATTCTAAATCCTTCCTTTTCATCCTTTGAGTTATAAAGTGGTATTCAGAAGATAAATTGTGACAAAACTTAAAAATAGATTCAATTTCACTTTTAGGAAAATATCTTATTATCACGTGATCATTAAAAATCTTCCTAAGAAATGGATCTTAACAAATATAATATCTATATTCATATTTTATATTTTAAATTTTGTGGGAATATAAATGATATGGTACCTAATATATAAATAGATAATTTAACATGTTATCACGCTAAGGAACTTTTCCTTCAATCAGGTAATACTACTCTTTTGTAATGCGATCATTCAATGGTTCTTAGTAGGGAATTTCAACTTTGTTAGTTTTGGGAAGTACATTAAAGTGATCATAAAAATTGTTATTTTCTACCTTCTTTTCATTTATATCTAATTTTAACTCCTATAGTAGTATCATCAAACTCACTAGCCTCAGTTTAGCTTGATCATTCTTCATCATGTACCTGTGATCTATATAATCAAAAAACACAATGACTTTACTTCCAAGAAGATATTATATAAATATTTATAAAGAAAATAAAACAACTTAAAACTCTTTTTATGAAGTTGTGTAATCTAATTGAGTTAAATATAAGGTTCTTGAGGCATAGGAAATGACTTGTATCTAGCCCTAAAGTTGCTAAGAAAGGACTACTCCAACTTCTTGGTTATAAGCATTAAAAATTACCTTGAATGGTTCTTCCCAATTTTGTGGCTATATCACATGTGGAGTAATCAATTTTCTCTTAAACTCATCAAATGAATCCTTACACTCTCCATTGAAATAAATATAAACACATTTCAAAAGTAATCTAGAGTGAGGGAGATAAATATTCCTCAAATATTTGATAAACCTCCTATATAGTCCTGAATGTTTTAAAAATAATCTAACATATTTCACACAGGTTGGAAATGGAAAAAAATTTATCACCTTATTTTTTTATTTATCCACTTTAATGAAATTTTGAGAAATGACATTCCTAAGGACAATTCCTCTCTCAACCATGAAATGAAACTTTTTGAAATTTAAATAAAGATACTTTTCTATGCATGTTTTGAAGACGTTTTTAAGTTTTTTCAAATAGTGGTAAAAATAATTTCTAAAAAAATATAAAATTATCCAAGAATAACTCCAATAAATATTCAATTTTATCAATAAATATAATTATCATGCATATATAAAATGTACCTAGAGAATTACATTATCCAAATGGTATCCTTTTATAAGAAAAAGTTCCTAAGGTACAAGTAACAATAGTCTTATCTTGATCCTAAAGAGAAATAGTCACCAAAAATAAAATAAAAATGAATCCAAAAAGAAACAATGAGTTTTACCTACCAATATATATAACATATGGTCAATAAAGGGGATGTGGAAATGATATTTTTAAGTGGAATAATTCAACTTCCTAAAACCTATGCACACTCTTCATCTATCCTGAACCCTCACTAGGATTAATTCATTCTTTTTATTCCTCATAGTGGTTAGGATAGTTTTTTGGGAACTAAATGGATGGGGATAACCCATTATGAATATGAAATGGGATAGATGATCTATGCTTCCAATATCTTCTTGATCTACTTCTTCAAAACCTCCCTCAATGCAAGATTCATCCTCCTTTGGTTTTTTCCTGTTAAGTTTGGAATCCCCCTCAAGCAAAATTATATGTGAGCATATTTTTGGGTTTATTCTTCGGATATCACCTAAGATCCACCCTATTTCATAGAAATTATCTCTCAAAATATGAAACAATTTTTTCTTGGAGAATGTTACAGGAATAAAATTAAATTGAGGTTCCCCAATTCTAAATATTGTACTACATATATAAAATAAATCACATCATCTTATTAATCATTTAATAAATCATCAAATAAATCATATTTTACCTCTTCTTCCCACATGTGATCATAATCTTTATATTTTTTGGTACTCACATGTTCGGCGATATTTTCAATGGTAAAATTATATCCTAAGTCTAAGAATTCATGTAACATACATTATTATTCAATTGGTTTAGTACCAAATTCATGGGAGAGTTAAACGTGTGAGTAATCATCTAATGAGTTCCTCATGGAGTAAAAAATATTGAAGTGGATAGTGCTATCTCTAAACTCCATGTTGAGTGTTCCTTCATGGACATTAATGATGGTTTTAGTTGTATTTAAGAAAATTATTCCAAAAATTATGTGCGAGTGTTATGGGATCCTATATTTTTCTATGTTCAACACATAAAATTCATATGGGAATATCAAATTTTTGACATTCACAAGGACATCTTCCAAAACTCCTACTGGGAAAACTGTGGATCTGTTTTCAAGGTGGAAAAAAAATCTTGTGGGATTAAAGTCTCTTTTATAAAAAGAATTTTATACTGAGTGAGTATATACATTATCTGAATCACCTATATCATATAAATAATTAGAGAAAGTTAAATATCCAATGGTGCATGAAATGAAAAATGTCCCTAGATTTTACATTTCATCGGAAACTATGGTGTGATGAGTATTTAAGAACCTGGTTTTTGTTACAAAAGACTTTGGAATATTCTTGATGATATTCCAGAGCAGCACCTTCAGACGGCGTGCGATTCTGAGCCCTGGAGTGGCCGGAATTAAATTTTCAGTGCGTTTACACTGGAATCGCCAAATAAATGGGATAACTCCTAAACGGAGTTCCGGATCAGAGATTCGAGTGTACGGATGGGTCTGAAATAGAGTGTTTATCCTAGGAATGACATAAAACTTGTCGGCGCGGGATTTTTGGACCCCTCGCCCGCTTCTGGAACGTTAAACGGATTAAATAAATTAATTAATTCGTTTAATGGAGAAACGCTAGTATCTCTTAAATGGTGGCTAGAATCAGAAAACCGAGAGCACCGTTGAGTTCGGAGCGTTTCGTTTACCCTAGGAGGGGTATAAGTTTCGTGGGCGCAGACCGTTTGTGAAAAATGGGCCCAGGGGCGTTTTCGTAATTTAGTGGCTTCAGACGTTAAATTTTATAACTTTTGAATGGGGTCTCAGATTAAAATTCCGAGACCGCAGTTGTGCTCGGGAGGTGGTGTTTACCCTAAGGGAGGCTTAACCGTGACCCCGTCGGGAGTTCGGGTTCGGGCCGACGGGCAGGTGGTTAAGCGTTTTCTATTTAAACGCTTAACACACCCACCTCCCTATTCTCCTTCCCCTTCCCCCTGGAAGCCCTCCTCTCCCTCTCCTCCTCCCTCTCTGGTGAGACAGTCCGGCGAGGTGACTCCGGCGAGGTGTGGTGGCGCCGGCGGATCGTCGCGAAGCTTCGGGCGAAGCCCCACGAGGTACGATGTTGCGTTTGCATTTTCTATTCCTGTTCCTACTTTGAGATCATTTTGCACTATAGATTCCTTTTAAAAACTTATATCAAATTCCATGAATGCTTAGTAGAGTTAATTCCCTTTACAAGGCATCTCTCGGATTCGAATTCTGAGCCCCGTGGCGTCCGCAATCATCCGCCGAAGTTGGCGGGTTTTCGGTTTTTGGCGGGTTCGAGCGGCGGCGCGGCTAGGGCGGACGGCGCGGCAGCAGGGTGTCCGCGGGCGTCGGCATGGGTGTCCGGTGGAGGCACTGGGTGCGGTAGCAGGGTGTCTGCGGGCGTCGGCGCGGGTGTCCGGTGGAGGCGCTGGGCGCGGTAGCGGGGCGCTCGGGCGTCGGCGGGGGTGTCTGGCGGAGCGCCCGGCGAGGCGGCGGTCGCCAGGGAGCGGTGACCGCGGGGTCACGGCGTGTGACCCCCATGAAGAAACAAAGACCCGTGCTGCGCGGGTCTTCACGCGGCGACCGCGACCGGCCCTCGTGGCCGGTCTGCGCGCGGACCGCGAATCCGCGGCCGGGCGGACCGGCCGGTCCAGCCCCAGGGACCTTGCCCCCTCGGTGTTCGGACACCCGTATTTTCCGCTACGGGTGTCCGTTTTGAGTACCGTCTACAGCGGTGGAACCGTATCGACGAGGAAGACTTTTTGAGATGTTTTTGGGAATTTTTAATTCCCGAAACGAGGGGCCGCGGTGGCGCGACACGTACGTCGAGAGGTTAGTCGTTTCTTCAGCGGATCTTGTTTTGGACGGCGCGGACGCGTCCGACGTCCGTTTTGAGCGCCGTCAGTGGCGTTGGGACCCTGGCATCGAGGAGGAGCTTTATAGGGTAGTTTCAGGCATTGAGGCCAAAGTTGAGGCATGGTCCCCACGACCCGTCTTTTGAGCTGCGTGCACCTTGTAGCAACTTTTTCCTCGGACGTCCGTTTGAGGCGTGTGAGCAGTCGATGTTGGGTGTTTTTCCGAGGGCATCGCGTTGGCGCAGTCTGCCCACTGTAATTCCGCATGATGGTGCGGGCCCCGCGAGGGCCGTTTCGGGAGTTGACGGTGATTTCCAGCTTTATCACCAGGTGACCGTTTTGGACAAGTGAATAGTCCATTTCGTGTACTTTTTCGAGAGGATCGCAACAGTGTGATCCGTTCGTTGAGTTTCAGGACTGGGATGAAGGTCCCACGTGGCACCGCTCATGTGCGGTGCGCCGGGATGCACCTTTTTCTCCGGATATCCGTGGCACTCAAGTGAGTAGTTCTTTTGACGTGTTTTCCCGAGGGGATCGCAATGGTGCGATGCGCCCGACTATTTTCGTGGCTGAGGCTCGGGATCACGGGACGTCGTTCGGGCGTGAGGTAGTGTTGGTGACTTTCCCATCAGATATCCATTTGAGGCAAGTAAGTAGTCGATCTCATGTGTTTTTCCACGAGGATTACAACGGTGCAATCCGTTTGGTTGTGCGGAGCCTCTTGCGTGATCTTATTAACAGCGGAAGCATGGATGGTGCTCTAGTGGTGGTTCGCCCTACCTTTTTTGTAGCGGACCCTTGGCGTGTGATCGCGCAATCTTGGGAGAGTGATGTAAATGGTTCAAAAGTTGTGGTTGGCCGTGCCTGGGCCTTTGAGGTGGAGTTTTTACATCACGCCTTTGCGTTGACACTGGGTGCTGTGTGCACGATCGCCTTTGGGCTGGAATGAGGTATACTTCGGGAGTATACAAGAGCGCTTGGAGGTACGTGTGGTTGTTTGTACCTGAGGATGTTTGTGCACTCAGTTGGGGTTGACTTGGGGCCACACGTCGTGTGATCCCTATGTGCGTGTCGTGATCTGTTTTGTGTACTTTACCTCTCGCGATGTAGAGGGTCGCTCTGCGCTCGTTTGTTTGACCAGCAGGGTGGAGTTTCCCCTGGCCTGGTGCTCTTTTATCTGACCATTAGGGTTGAGCGGTCTCCCCCTGGTCTTTTTTTCGATGGTTTGGCCGACAGAGATGGTTTGGTTCCTCTGCTTCTTCGGCTGTGAGGGGTTTTAGTACTGTGCCCTTTCACCGGACTGTGACACCGTCTGCGACTACGGGTGTTCGTGCAGCATGGGCGTTTTCCCCACTTTTTGGGATGAGGTGTCTCGGTCCGCTTCAACAGTGACTCATCAGATTGGAGCGGGATCACCTTGTGAGGCCTAGGGAGTTTCTCCCATTGCTCCATGTTCCCTGGTAGATCTTGTGGTTTCAGTGTGACCAACACTTTACGCGGGCACCGATCCTCTACCCAGGAGGTTGTTTCTAGCAGGGCTGAGGTTGTTCCAGCTGATCTGAGGTTGTTCCAGCAGGGATGAGGTTGTTTCCAGCAGGGCTGATGTTGTTTCCAGCAGGGCTGAGTTTGTTCCAACAGAGCTGAGGTTGTTCCAGCAGGGCTGAGGTTGTTTCCAGCAGGGTTGAGGTTGTTTCGAGCAGGGCTCGCCAATGGGTTACCATCCAGTAGGGATGTCCAGTACAGTGGTGTTCACTGAGCAGTACCATCCAGCAGGGATGGCCAGAGCAGTGCCAGGCTTACCTCCAGCTGGGCTGGGCAGTGGTCCCCGATGCCAGGCTTACCTCCAGCGGGGCTGGGTAGTGGTCCCCGATGCTGGGCTTACCTCCAGCTGGGCTGGGTAGTGGTCCCCGATGCCAGGCTTACCTCCAGCGGGGCTGGGCAGTGGTCCCCGATGCCGGGCTTACCTCCAGCTGGGCTGGGAAGTGGTCCCCGATGCCGGGCTTACCTCCAGCTGGGCTGGGCAGTAGTCCCTGATGCCGGGTTACCTCCAGCTGGGCTGGGCAGTGGTCCCGTCGCCGACTTTAGCCAGGTCGACCTCCAGTGGATTACCCTGTTACGAGACTGGGCAGTGTGGCACCCGTCGACTTTCCAGGTCTCCCTGTAGTGGGAACCTGTTGACTTCTAGGGATCCTTCAACGGGGCTGGGTAGGGGGTCGCCTGTCGACTTTGAGCAGATTTCTCGACTGCGGGGCAGTGATGAGTTGTGGTTGACGTTCCCCCAGAACACTCAAGTGCGAGGAGTTTTTCCCCCACCGAGACGCGTCCTTGTGACACGACCTAAAACCGTGCAAGTGAGTCAGTGCCGCCCAAAGAGGATAGTGTCGAGGTATGATGTTTGAGCCCTTGGCTTGAGGTTCGGGGCAGACGTGCGGGATGCTGGGCATCGATGGTATTACTTCTGGGACTGTTGGCTACTCTTTCTTGGGCTGAGCTATGGGACGAAGATCCCACTACGACGTTGTTCGGGCTTCTTGAAAGAGCATATGGATATGTATATACCTTGTTCTAGTACCCACTTCTTGGGTTTGGTTACTCTCCTTCCAGGTGAGGTGAAGACGTGCGGGGTATGCCACGTGCTTTCCGTGTGTAGCTTCTCATGGTTGGACGAGTATACTCTCCTACTATAGGTAGCGAAGACTCGATGGGAAGTTTATCTTCTCACCGTTTCCAGCTCCTTGTGTTTGGACGAGTCTACCTTCTTTCCTCTTGTTGGGTTGAGCTGGACTCTTTACAGTACTCCTTACTACCCACTCTGTTGTGCTCCTTTACTTTTTCCTATTCACTCTACTTCTCACCCTTCAGTACCTCCTTTCTTGCTCCCTCGAGCCTTCGCGATATCTTACTAAGTATTTTTATACTCACCCCTACTTGGATTTTGTTCGCACTTGGTGTTCCCTTGCAGACGATAGATAGGTAGGTCGTGACTTCAGTGGAGCATAGGATTTCGAGAGCTTGGACCATGTGTGGTGGTCTTAGCCAGGTTCCAGGTGGGAGACCCGTCAGATGTTTGTTTTTGTTTACCTGTTGCCGGGTTGTGGAACCTTTTCTGGTTGGGCGCGTGTTTTGACCCTTTTCCTTTTCAGCACTGTACTTTGTACTGTTAGAGGTCGATGCACACTATGGTTTATATATAGCAGTTTCCCTTTTCTTTGCTTGTCTTTACTTTTACTCTGCATTGTTGCATTGAGTTTGTTGTGTGTGTGTGTACAGGTACTTAGGCAAAGGCCTCCCCAAGTTATTGTGCCTTCGGCTCTGGTCGCCAGCCCCTGGCCTATGGAGGCGGGCTTGGGGTAGTTGCGGCTCGAGCCCGGGTAGGGTCGGGTCGTGACAGGATAAGACATGTTTTACTAAGTTGATACTCTAATTACCTTAAAGTATACTCTTCATGGTGAAAATTTCCTTTAAAATTTTATCATAACTTGGGATTTTTTTGAGTGTTTCAATCAGGGGTATATTAATTTCCACTTTTTGTAAGGTGTCCAAATTTTCTTTTTTAAGTTATTTCTAATGTATTTTCTTTAATTCTATCATACTTGATGGAAATTATTTGGGTAAGTATTTCTTATCATTTTTTTTATTTTCAATGTTTTTTCTTGTATCTTCACTCTTGGAATATCCTTTTCTCATTTCTCTTTCTTTTTTTCTTCTCAAGGAATTTTCATACAAATTTTTGAATTCCCAAATTCATTATCCCATAGAAACACTGGACTTATGACATATTAAAGGGTGGATGGTGGTGTAAGTTTTTTAAAAATTATTATTGTTCTCATAATAACAATCTTGTTTGTATTTGGGATCATCTGGGTGAGGAGTTTCGCTGATATTTTGATTAGAAAGTACATGATACTTATAAACTTATTGGATAAACATTTTACAATTTATTTCAACCCCTAAAACTCAGATTGTAGAAATTAATGTTTCAAAGGATTTTTTGAAATAATTTATATTTTTTATAGGTTATATAGAAATTGGGTAGTTTTTGGTAAGATGTAAGGTTTTATTATTTCTTTTACTGAAAAGGTGGTGGTTTTTGGAATCGATATTGGAATGAGGGTTGGTTTTGGAACTGATTTTGGTAAGGGGTTCTAGTCTAAATATGATTATTTCCAAATACAAATTGTACTTTTTTAATCTCTCCTAATCATTGTAACTTACTTGGTTTAAATGTTTCTTGAAAAATTTCCATTCCCTACACTTCAACACACTAGTCAGTGGAATGATTAGGTGATGAGCATAAATCAATTACCTTATCTAGTGCTTATTGTTCATTCACTTGTTTCAAGGCCATCTATCTCATCAAACTAGTTTTCTCTTCAATATTAGTTTCTAATAAGGGTAATGGGTGAGAATTTATTACCTCATGAATAGATATTATTCCAATATCTCTTTTATCAAACTATTGCGAGTTATGAGAAATATTCTAAATTAAGCCCTTGGATTCTTCTGGAGACATGTCATTAAATGCTCTTATAGATGATGTATCCAGAAGGTTTATGTTATTTTCTAGTGAACATTGGTAAAATAAAACAAATAAGTGATTCTCTTTAATTGTATAATGTGGGAAATTGGCACATAAATTCTTAAACCTATCCCAGTACTTGTAGAGAGTCTCTCTAGATGACTATCTAATGGCATAGATTTTCTTTTAGATGGTTGTGATTTTGGATGTGGGGAATAATATTTACATGAATAATCTCATTAAATCATCCTATTTATGAACATATCTTGTTTATAGGTTGTAAAACCATTCTATGGAAGATATTTCCAATGAAAATGGGAATTTATTCTACTTAACATACTCCTCAGCTACTCCTTGAGGTCTAGAAGTGGATTTTACATATGTGAACCCTTTAATATTTTTTGTGGGTCTTCTACTACCAAGAAATTAAATTTAAGAGTCAACGGGATCATGTTAGGTTTCATCTCAAGATCATTTTGTAACTCTGGCATGATTAGTTGTAATGCCCCGACCCCAGTTACCCAGAGTCGGTGCATTATTACATAACATTGGAATGATCACAAAAGATCAAGTCTCGAAAGACCGATTAGTTTAGTAGCCTTGGAATCACTAGATATATTCATAAAGTTTTACATTACATCATTAAGTAAAAAAAAACTACAACATCATCTTGTCTTCATATCCCCTCATACTATTCCTGTAGGTCATTCATAAATTACTTCTTCACATCCTGGGAAAAATAAAACATTGAAAGGGGTGAGCTCAGATGCTCAGTAAGGATAACAATATAGCGGAAACTTTCATAAATAAGAAAAAACAATTAAGGCAATGTATGACTAAAACAAAATCTTTTTAAACTTGAACTTCAGCATAATATGGAAAAAATAAAATGAAATAATTCCATTTACTTATTCACATGAATATTCTACTAGTCAAATAATCACATGCAATATCAAAAAACCACTTTCATAATGATGGAATGCATAATGCCAGACTATCATAACCACATATCCAAGGCCTCATGCCAAGAATAAAAATAAGATTTTGTCAAGGCCTTGTTCCAAGACACTAGTTTGTCTCATGAGACCTACCGATGCATCGAGGAGCTATAGCGGGCTCCAATCGTCACTTATTAAGTCCAATGCATTCCTCATATGAACAAGTTTAAACATAACATAAACATTAATATTAAAACTAGCATACGAAATGTCAATACATTCTTCATAAACCATGAATGATATAAAAATAACACATCCACAGTCAAACATATCAAAAAACCATCAATACAATATGGAAGTTTTGTATCATAATAAATAAACTTCAAATAATCTTAAAATTCATCAAAGGATGTTGACATAGATGAAATCAAAACTATTTGAGAGAAATATCTCTTTTTTTTAAATCATTTAAAAGTCTCATAATTACTAAATAAAACATTTACTTTGAAAATATTCTTATAAGCTTGTAAGTGAAGCTTCAACGACTTTATAACGGCGAAAAATAGCCGCATTTTCCATATAAGATAAAAAACATTCTTACCTTAATTCTGTCAAAAAGGTTAAAAAGGACCTTGTTTGGAAAAGGACAAAAATATTCCTTTATAAACTTCTTATAAAAGTCAACAAGGGTAAAATTACTTTATCCCATAGTCTTTAAAATAGTAATAATGATTTGAAATACATTTTTAAGAAACATGGATGTGGATGATTAAGAGGTCCCAGTAGATAATTACATATAAACAACCTCAGATAATGAAGAGATTGTGAAATAAATCCTTACCTTGTACTTTTCCTTGGTTGATGGTAGGTTAAACTCCTCTATAATGGTGAAATAACTGTTATTTAATTACACAATAATCACATATATTAATATGATATCATATATGATCTTTTAACATCGCTTTGTTAATAAAATCTTTGTATTATCGTCATTTTGGGTGTTAACTTACTCATTTTCTTTTAAATAAGTCGTGTTTCTTATGGATAGTTTGTATCATAATCATATCCATAATGATATTAAGTCCTTAAATATTATTTTTAATCATCCAAAAAAATTTATTCTTGAATGGATATGATGGGGAATGAATCTCATCGTGTTCGTGGAGACGGTAATCCGTACGTACGCACGAGCGACAATATCATTCTTTTGATATTAAAATAATATATAATTGGATGGTATATCATATAGAAAGAATCATTATCATGTTATATTTATTATTTACATGAATTATACATCATTATTATACCCATCTAAATAATAGTATATTGAATAACAATTACACCACAACGTGGAGACGGTAGGCCGTACGTACGCACATATGGTGATATGTCATTAAAGGGATGGATAGAATAATGAATTTTTTTGTTCCATAATTATAATAACATCGCAGTATATAGAAGGTACTGGATTTATTATTTTATAATGGAAATAACAAGGAAATAAGAAGTTGAATAAGAAAGGTACTTTAAAGAGGGTGGTGAAGACGTTGCCTCTTCTTTGGGTTCTTCCTTTTGATTTGATCAAAAGGGCTCCTTAGGTTGGATTTATGATAAAACTAAGGCATCTAGGATAAATTTAGGGAAGTTTGGAGGATATTTGGGCAGGGGTTGGCCGATCCAAATGGCTTTGAAGGTGTATATTAATGAGAAGGGGGAGTGACCTTTTATAAGAGGTGTGAGGGGATCTTTAGGAAAAACTTAAAGTATTATTTTATAATAAAATCATATTCGGTTTCTAATGGATAAAAAGTGTATTATTCAAAGTCTAAGGTGGGTATGGGTCGAAATCCTTTCAACCAATAGATTTTAGATAGGTTTGGGTCATTATATTAACCTTATCTTTTAGTTTTAACTCTTGGTTAATTAGTTTAACACCTACCATGTCACATTTTATTTTTATGATATATAGTTAATAAACTTACTATATACATCCAAGAGACCCCCAAGTGGTCCATTAATGATACACCAATAATGATATAATTCCTTTGGCCGAACCTTAGATTTTTAGGGATAGAATATAAATTAATAATACAATATTTGTTTTAAAAACTCATTTATGTCAATTTTGATACTACTCAATAATTGAATTTTGTTAAAGTCTTAACAAATTTATTAATTTGAACCAAATTAATTTAATAAATAATAACATTTCATATTAACCAATAAAATTAGTGTATGTCATCAAAACATTAAAATTATATTTATTTTAACATTTATAATACCAATTATTTGATTCTTTCATTAATAAGGAAAATAATGCATCATTATTGTGTAATATATATATATATATTTAATTTTTCAATGTCTAAAAATTATAAATAAAATATAATTATTTAGGAAATATTTTTAGATTTATAATGAATATTTATAATTGAAAATATAACATATATAACCCTATGTAAAAATTGTTTTTCTAAAAGATATAAGCTTATGTCATTTTTGTATTTACTTTATCTTAATTAAAATAAAGTGTCCCTATCACCTACAAGTGGCTCCATGGGGTCCCAAGAAAAGACCCAAATATGACCATGGTCGGACATATATCCACCAATAAAGTTAGGACACATTTTAGGGTAATTTATTATTATTATAATATTATTTTTTAACCCTTATTTACAAGATTTACCCTTTAACCATGGTAAATAAAATATTTACCGAAGTAATTATTCAAAATGTATAAAAATAAAAGTTACCTATTTACACAATTTGGACATCCTGATTCCAAATATGGAATCCATTTTTCCAAATTCAAAACACAAAAGTGGCAGAAATTAATTTAAAATTATTTCCCACTGTCAAAACAAAAAGCGTGTTTTTAAGATATAATAACTATCAAAAGATTGAAACTTGTTTATGTCCGGTTTAATTGTGAAATTATGTCCAATGACCAAAATTGTATTAAATGGTAAAAATATATTCTAAATATACTTTAAAACCACTCAAATTAATAATTTATCACTATTAAGTATTTTGATTAAAAAAGTTGTTTTTAATTAAAATTTAGTAATTTTCACTATTCATCAAAATATAAAAGTTATCCAAAAAGTACCAAAATTTCACCCTAGGATAATTTATATATTCTGAATCCAAAAACGAAGTCCATTTTGAATGATAAAATGTATTAAATTTCAAAAAGTGGGTATTACTGTTCATAACGGCTACTTTGATTGATCGCAGTGTGTTAGAATCTCGAAGTTGCATACAATGAAAGATATTGCATTACTCAAAGGGAAACATACCAGGGAATATTGGGGTATTACATTATCCCCTCATTAAAATAATTTAGTCCTCGAAATTTCTAGAAAATTACTGTATGAAAAGACTCAGGTGGTTCTTCATCATAAGTTCCTCGGGTTCCCACGTTGCCTCTTCCATCTTGTGGTTTCTCTATAAAACTTTTACCAGACGAGTCGTCCGGTTTCTCAGCACTTGTTCTCTCATATCAAGAATCCTGACGGTCTCTTCGCAATAAGATAGATCGGGTTCCAGTTCTAATTCCTCATAGGTGAGTACATGCGTTGGGTCAGGCATGTATTTTCTCAATAGTGATACGTGGAACACATCGTGTACTTTGGAGAGACTTGGTGGCATTGTCAATCGGTAAGCTACAACCCCAATTCGTTCTAAAATTTCGAATGGTCCGATGTACCTGGGACTCAATTTACCTTTCTTACTAAAACGTATAACTCTCTTCCATGGAGATACCTTCAAGAAAACATGATCTCCTACATGAAATTACAAATCCTTCCTTCAATTATCAGCATAGCTCTTCTACCTACTTTGAGATGCTTTGATGTGGTTTTGGATTACCTTTACCTTTTCCATCATTTCCTCCACTAGTTCCGGGCCAACAAGTTTTCTTTCACCAACATCATCCCAACAGGTTGGTGTGCGACATCTCTTTCCATACAATGCTTCATATGGTGCCATCTGAATACTTGAATGGAAGCTATTATTATAGGAAAATTCCACCATAGGTAAATATTGATCCCACATGCCCTGAAAGACAAGTGAGAATGATCTCAACATGTCTTCTAAGGTTTGAATAGTCCATTCTGATTGTCCATCTGTTTGAGGGTGGTAAGAAGTGCTCAAATGAAGTTCAATATACAAGGCCTTCTGAAGACTTTTCTAGAATCTTGATGTAAAACGGGGATCACGATCTAAGAAAATCGATAGGGGAAATCCATGAAGTCTCACAACTTCATTAATATATAGTCTTGCTAGACGTTCTAGTGGTATATCTTTTCTTATAGCAAGAAAATGTGATGAATTGGTAAGATGATCAACAATGACCCATATTGCATCGTTCCTTCTAGGAGTCTTTGGTAGCCCCATGACAAATTCCATCGTAATATTATCCCATTTCCACTCCGGTATGGGAAGAGGTTACATGACTACTCCAGGCTGTTGCCATCCAGCTTTCACTTGTTGAAAAACCATACATCTTGACACAAAATCAGAAATATCCCTCTTCATGTTGTCCCACCAAAAATGTTCCTTCAAATCTCTATACATTTTGGTGCTCCCAGGGTGTATAGAGAAATTGGAGCTATGAGCATCATCTAACAATTCCCTTTTCAGATCAGGTATATCGGGAACACAAAGTATCTTCCCAAATTTCAAAATTCCATCTTCATACACAAAGTCTTTCAATCTCCCATCATTCACAGCTTTAATCTTATTTTGAAACTCTTCATCACCAATCTGAGAACTCTTTATCCTTTCTAGTAAAGATGGTTTGACAACCATTTGTAAAAGTATCGATGTTTCACCTTCCATGGTAATTCCCATATCCATATTCACTAGATCCATAAAAATAGGATCCCTTTCTATTCTCATCATGTTCAAAACTCCATGATCTTTTCTGCTCAAAGCATCTGCCACCTTATTTTCCTTCCCCGGGTGGCAGTGTATCGTGCAATCATAATCCTTGAGTAGTTCAAGACATCTCCTTTGCCTCATGTTGAGTTCTTTCTCTGAGAAAATATACTTCCAACTATTGTGATCAGTATAAATCTCAAATTTCTCACCATAGAGATAATATATCCATATCATCAAAGAAAATACTACAGCATCTAACTCAAGATCATGAGTAGGGTAGTTTTGCTCATGAAGTTTTAGCTATCGTGATGCATAGGCAATAAAACTATCATTCTGCATAAGGACACAACCAAGGACTTTCATTGATGCATCACTATAAATAATGAACCAATCATTCCCCGTTGGTAGATTCAATATAAGAGCATTGAATAATCTTCTCTTCAGTTCTTCAAAACATTCTTCACACTCTTTTGTCCAAACAAATAAAACCCCTTTACGTGTGATCTTCGTTAATGGGTTATCCAACCAGTCAAAGTTCTGGACGAAACGTCGATAATAACCTGCTAAACCAATAAAACTGCATACCTCAGTTATACTCATTGGTGCAGGCCATTCTTGGATTGCCTTGGTCTTAGAAGGATCAACAGAGATTCCGTCATTAGAGACAATATGGCCAAGAAAAGAAATCTCCTGAATCCAGAATTCACATTTACTAAACTTCCCATATAATTATTGTATTCTCAGAGTCTTCAGGATAATGCGCAAGTGATTTTCATGATCTTCGTATCTTTTGGAGTATACCAAGATATGTTAAACAAATACCACCACAAAATCATCGAGATATTCTTTGAAAACTCTATTCATTAGATCCATGAATACTGAGGGTGCATCAGTCAATCCAAAAGGTATTACTGTAAACTCGTAATGCCCGTACCTGGTTCGAAATGCGGTCTTCAGAATGTCTTCATTCTTCACACACAACTGATGGTATCCAGATCAAAGTTAAATCTTTGAAAAGTATTGAGCTCCATGCAGTTGGTCAAATAAATCATCAATTTGAGGTAGGGGATACTTTTTCTTTATTGTTATATCATTGATTTCCCTATAGTCGATACATAACCTCATAGATCCGTCTTTCTTTTTAACAAAAAGAACAGGGGCTCTCCATGGAGAAAAACTAGGGAGAATAAATCCCTTATTACTCAATTCCTCTATTTGTTTCTTTAGTTCAACTAATTCCACAATGGACATTCTATAAGGGGTCTTCGATATAGGCCTTGATCCAGGAATTAAATCAATGGAAAACTCAACTTCTCGTTCTGAAGGATGTCCAGGTAAATCTTTCGGAAAAACATCTACATATTCTTTCACAATAGGTACATCCTCTATGTGAACATTCCTTTCCTCACCCATAGTCATTTCATTCTCTTCCTCCCTAATAATTGAATTTAGTTGAGCTACTGGGGGTGGATCTAGATAAGAATTATGTGGTGGATATTCTGCTCTAAAGATAAGGTGTTCCTTATCATCATCATAAAAAATCATAACCTCCTTCTTATTACAATAAATCTTCGCATCATGGTCTGAAATCCAATCCATACTGAGGATTGTATCAAACTCAATCATAGGTATGATGATGAGATCAGTGGATAAAGAATATTTATCTGCTCTAATGGGGATTGATTCAAAAAACTTTGTTTCAATGATACTTCCCTTAGGAGTTTTAACTGACAACTCCCTTGTTAAATCAAACTAGAAATATCTAATTTTCTTAGAAAACTGGGAAGATATGAAACAATGCGATGATCAAGAATCAAATAATGTATTTTTTAAACTTGAGGAAACCATTAAATTACCTACCACCATGTCTTTCAGAGTTTCTACCTCAGCAGTAGTGATAGCATAAGCTTGGCCTTGATCCCTTGGCCTTTTCTGAGATAAGTTCCCCTGAATCTTAGGAAATTCATTTTCATAATGTCCCATCTCTATGAAGTTGTAGCATTGAATATCAGTAGCTTCTTTCTTCCCCTTTCAATCATGATCTTGGTGTCCTTTTTCACCACACTTGTAACAGACTCTCATTCTCTTCGAGAAATTACCAGGGTGTTTCTTCCCACATTTACTACAGGATGGATATTCAAATTTTCCCTTCTTCCCCTTATTTCCATTCCTATAGTGTTCAGCGGATCTCTTCTTCTCTTGCTTTGATTTAAAGTCATAAGACTTAGATAATTCCTTTTCTGTCTTGATAGCACACGAGAAAATTTCTTCGTATGATGGGAAGGTTAGCGAGACTAATGCTCGAAGGAGAAATGGTTTTAAACCATAAAAGAAACGATCAATATTACTCCTTGGGTTACATATATAATCACCAGCATGCATCTCTAACCTTGTAAAGTTAGTCTTATACTTTGCGACATTCTCATCCTCTTTCTGCCTCAGGCTCAGAAATTGCATTTCCATATCTTCTCGATGGTCTCGAGGAAAGTATTTTTCTAAGAATAGCTCTTTGAACTCCCTCCATTCCATATCTGATACTTCATCATCTTCCTTAGTTTTTTGTATCAATGAACACCATTGAGACGCATCTCTAGTGAGGTGATAAACTGCCATGACAACTTTTTCCCTTTCACCACTCCCCAAGGCATGGAATGTTTTCTCTAAGGAATTTATCCATTTCTCAGCTACTATTGGATTTGTACTCCCATTTAATGTTGGTGGTTTTTGCCTCATGAAGTGATCTAACATTGATCCTCCATGCTGTGGATCTGGGTGCTCCATACGGGTAAGGTTATTATTCATAACCTGAGTGAGTTGTCCCAGTATGGTGATAAGCTGATCAGAACCAGTTGCATCACTAGCTCTACTATAATTATCTTGAGCAGGAGGGAAATCCCTACATGGAGTGCATGCGTTGATACAATTTACATTCCTTCCATTTCTAAACAATGGCATAAACTAGATTAGTTTATGAATTGAAATATATAATTCCAAACTTCTAAAACACTTAACATAAATTAAACAGTTTATGAATATAATCCATAATCATAAAAAAGTTTTCTTTGAGAAGTATATACTCATAACCCTTCATAATGGTTGGTAAAGAAAATGAGAATTATCCTAAGCATATCCCCCGGGAGTGTCGTAGCCAAGAGTGCATCAAGGCCCGTTGTCGTGCACCAGTTCCCGTTCGAGTCAAGCTCAAAGAGGTGTTTTCAGGTTTTACCCCTAGGTACATCTGTACCAGAGACGCCTCTACCTGATCGTATGCAGACAGGGATTTATTGCTCAGAAAACTCACAAAATCTCTACAATACCAAAATTCAAGGAAGTTCTTCTATACTAATCCTCAAAGTCTATCTTAGGGATATGTTCTCTAATCAGAGTTTATCTAAATCTAGTTTCCAAGGTTTGTACTAAACTTCCTCTGATACAAACTGTAACGCCCCAAAACTAGTTACCCAGAGTCGGTGCATTATTACATAACATTGGAATGATTACAAGGAAATCATGTCTCTAAAGACCGATCGATTTAGTATTATTGGAAACAAGATTCATACATATGATACGCTTTACAGTTTGAAGAGAAATACAACAATAATATATTTCATTAGAAGCATCCAAGCCTCCTAGATTATGCCTGCAGTTCACTCATAACTAAATTCTTCATATCCTGGGAAAATAAAATATAATAAAGGTTTGAGCTCAAATGCTCAGTAAGGGTAAGTAATACAGTGAAAACTTTCATAAATAATCATAAACAATGAAGGCAATGTATAACTAAAACAAAAGCCTTTTAAACATAAAATTCAGTATAATATGGCAAAAATAAAATGAAATAATGCCATTTACTTGTTCACATGGATATTCTACTAGTCTAATAATCACATGAAATATCAAAAAAACCACTTTCATAATGATGAAATGCATAATTCCAGACTATCATAACCACATAGCTAAGGCCTCGTGCCAAGAATACAAATAAGATTTTGTCAAGGCCTTGTTCCAAGACACTAGTTTGTCTCATGAGACCTACCGATGCATCGAGGAGCTATAGCAGGCTCCACCCGTCACTTATTAAGTCCAACGCATTCCTCATATGAACAGGTTTAAACATAACATAAACATTCATATTAAAACTAGCATACGAAATGTCAATACTTTCTTCATAAACCATAAATGGTATAAAAATAACACATCCACAATAAAAAATATCACAAAACCATCAATACAATATGGAAGTTTTGTATCATAATAAATAAACTTCAAATAAGCTTAAAATTCATCAAAGGATGTTGACATAGATGAAATCAAAACTATTTGAGAGAAATATCTCTTTTTTTAATCATTTAAAAGTCCCATAATTATTAAATAAAACATTTACTTTTAAAATATTCTTATAAGCTTGTAAGGGAAGCTTTGACGACTTTATAATGGCGAAAAATAGCCGCATATTCCGTATAAGTTAAAAAGACATTCTTACCTTAATTCTGTCAAAAAGGTTAAAAAGGACCTTGTTTGGAAAACGACAGAAAGATTCCTTTATAAACTTCTTATAAAAGTCAACAAGGGTATAAATGACTTTATACCATAGTCTTTAAAATATTAATAATTATTTGAAATATATTTTTAAGAAACATGGATGTGGATGATAAAGAGGTTCCAGTAAATAATTACGTATAAACAACCTCGGATAATGAAGAGATTGTGAAATAAATCCTTACCTTATACTTTTCATTGGTTTATGGTAGGTTAACCTCTTGTATAATGGTGAAATAATTTTTTATTGAATTATAAAATAATCATATATATTAATATGATATCATATATGATCTTTTAACATCGCTTTGTTAATAAAATCTTAGTATTATCGTAGTTTTCGATGTTAACTTACTCATTTTATTTTATATAATCCGTGTTTTTTATGGATAGGTTGTATCATATTCATGTAAAGAATGATATTAAGTCCTTAAATATTATTTTTAATCATCCAAAAAAATTTAGTCTTGAATGGATACGATGGGGAATGAATCTTATCGCGTTCGTGAAGACGGTAATCCATACGTACGCACGAGCGACAATATAATTATTTTTATATTAAAATAATATATAATTGGATGTTATATAATATATAAAGAATATTTATCATGTTATATTTATTATTTACATTAATTATACATCATTATTATACCCATCTAAATAATAGTATATTGAATAACAATTACACCACAATGTGGAGACGGGAGGCCGTACGTATGCACGTATGGTGATATGTCATTCAAGGGATGGATAGAATAATGAATTTGTTTATTCTATAATTATAATAAAATCACATTATATAGAGGTTACAATAGTTATTATTTTATTTTATAATGTAAATAACAAGGAAAGAAGAAGTTGAAGAAGAAAGGAACTTTAAAGAGGGTGGTGAAGACGTTACCTGTTCTTCGAGTTCTTCCTTTTGATTTGATCAAAATGGCTCCTTAGGTTGGATTTCTGATCAAAATATGTCCTCTAGGATGAATTTAGGGAAGTTGGGAGTATATTTGGGCAGGGGTTGACCGATCCAAATGTATTTGAAAGTGTAAATTAATGAGAAGGGGGAGTTCCCTTTTATAAGAGGGGTGAGGGGATCTTTAGGAAAAACTTAAAGTATTATTTTATAATAAAATCATATTCGGTTTCTAATGGATCCAAAGTGGATTATTCAAATTATAAGTTGGGTATGGTTAGAAATCCTTTCAACCAATAGATTTTAGATAGGTTTGGGTCATTATATTAACCTTATATTTTAGTTTTAACTCTTGGTTAATTAGTTTAACACTTACCATGTCACATTGTATTTTTATAATATATAGTTAATAAAACATACTATATACATTCAAGAGACCCCAAGTGGTCCATTAATGATACACCAATAATGATATAAGTCTTTTGTCCGAACCTTATATTTTTAGGAATAGAATATAAATTAATAATATAATATAATATTTATTTAAAAACTCATTTATTTCAATTTTGACACTACTCAATAATTTATTTTTGTTAAAGTCTAAAAAACTTTATTAATTCGAACCAAATTCATTTAAGCAATACTAAATTGTCATATTAACCAATATGTTTAGTTTATGTAATCAAAACTTTCAAATTATATTTATTTTAAAATTTATAATACCAATTATTTGATTCTTTCATTAATAAGGAAAATAATGCATCATTATTGTGTCATATATATTTTTACTTTTTCAATGTCTAAAATTATAAATAAAATATAATTATGTAGGAAATTTTTTTATCTTTCTAATGAATATTTATAATTTAAAATATAACATATAAAACCCTATGTAAAAATTGTTTTTCTAAAAGATATAATCTTATGTCATTTTTGTATTTACTTTATCTTAATTAAAATAAAGTGTCCCTATCACCTACAAGTGGATCCATGTGTAAGAATCTGGATCTTCTTTTCAGGTATGTTTTTCCTTTTTATGGAGTTTTTGAGAAAAATAAATTTTCTGGAAATTTCAGAAGTACACGCCGTGTACTTTCTGAGTACATGTCGTGTACTCTTCCCCGGCCCGAAGTCGTGTCCTGGCTGTGTCCGGGCCACACACATGGTGTGTAAGGCTGAGGTGGAGGCCTTTTAATTCAGATTATGAAAAAATTGAAGTAAACGCCGTGTACTCAAGAAGTACACGCCGTGTACTTTTTTTTTTCATTAAACGGACCGGGGTTGCGCCTAACCCCTAAAACCATCTTCTTCTCCAGTTTTCATCCACCCGAGAGCGACCGTACGGCCAGATCTTTGATGAACTCCCGCCTCTCCATCCGTTATCCGATTCAAGCACGGTCAGTTGCATTGGAATCGCAGCGGTGAGTTCTTCCTTCTGCTTTAGCCTCTTTTCTTGATTCCTCCTCATTTCCAAGTTATTGTGGGATGAACGTTTTGTGCGTTTTCTCAGATCTACATTGTTCTAAGAAGAATCTGTCATCGAGGTTCATGTATATCAATCTCCTAGGATCGAGGTAGGTGGTTTGTTCCATTTCTGTAGAAAGTTGATGAATATTTGGTGCAAATTCCACCAATACCCTTGAACGGGGTATTGCGTGTTTCCTGTTTTTCCCTTGTTACTTGCCTGCTTTGCTTGATTTCTTTAGTAGAGGTTATTGCTTATGATTAGAGTAATTTGTTTGTGCTCAGATTACTTTTCCATGCTTGTTCTGCCTGTTTGGAATTTTTCCAGTTGCCATTCCTAGTTGTAGGATAGTGGATCTGTTGTTTTACTATTTTTGTTGAGCCTTAGTTGTTAACCAAGTAGATTTTGAGGTTTACTTGGACGATACACGCGCGCTGAGCATGTTTAGTTATACTCAGGACTATGAGAACCTAGAGTAGTAGACCAAAGGGAAAATTGACAGAAGGGCTTCTCCAGAGTGTCTTTCAATCACGATGCGAGACCAAAGGGAGAATTGACGGAAGGGGTTCTCCAGAGTGTCTTTTAATTAAGACGTGGGCCACAGGGGGAATTGATGTTGAGTGCTTCCCCAAAGAGCCTTTAGAACGATACGAGACTATAGGGGGAATTGATGGTGAGTGCTTCCCCAGAGAGTCTGCTTAATTACGTAGTTGAACCAGAGGGATGAGACTGTGTGTGCTTCTTAGAGGGTTGATAGTACTTAAAGGTTGAACCATAGGGGTTAGACTGTGAGAGCTACCCAGAGGGTTACCTGTTTTCTTCTTGTTACTGACTGTTTACTTGTGTACTTTGTTTGTCAGAACTGTGGATTGTAGCTGCTTGTGCTTTTATATTTACTGCTTCTTGTTTTATTACTGCCATGTATTCATTGACTGTTAAGTACAAATCTTTGGGTTATTTCCTACTGGGATTGTATCTCACACCCTGTTTGGGCCATTATTTTGGGCCTAAGAAAACTATCTTGCTGCAGGTATAGATAAGGGCAAGTGCCATTCTACTTCAGGATCTTGATTGCACCAGGAGCTGGGGAGCATGGGACCGATCCATGGCTCACGATGCTGAGGAGCTTACTTTTTTTTCTTTTTCACTTGGTTTCAGTTGTATTTCATCACGTTGTTGTGTTTTCTGTTTTCCTTAGATACTTGTACCTACTGCATCATTATCATTATAGTTATATATCTACATTGCTTCTACTGTTTGGTTTCTATTGTTATGCATGCTTTTTACTGCTTCCTCTGTTTATTGTTGTTTTCTTATCTTGTATACCTTACCTAATGAGGGCATAGTTTCCCCACCGACTCACCAAGGCCCTCGCTGCTAGTCGGTAGCCTCTGGCATTTGGTAAAACGTGATTGAGGTCATGTGGCGAACCGGGTACGGGGCACCAGTGGAGGGGCTCCGGACTCGGGTCGTTACAAAGTGGTATCAGAGGGGTTCTTTTCTCTTGCTTTACTATTTGGATACTTTATCCAGGGATAGGATGGATTTGGTACTTGGTGTTATGCTGTGCCCGGGAGTAGCTAACCCGTGTACAGGGAAAAGCCATACTACCTTGTTAATTGCAGTTTTCTGGTTTTGAGATTTTATGGTTGGTATATTTTCACCTAGAGTGATTCGTATGACTTGTGCGATTATTGTTTTGATATTTCGGTTCTATTTATGTCTCAACCCAATGAGATGAGGGTATGCCATCTCATGCATCATATAGGAACTTGTAGAAATCACATGTCATGCATTCTTACCATACCATCTAGGGTGCATTAGTGATTGCATGCTGTTGTGATAGACTTTGTGTAGATTATGCATGCTGTTGTGATAGTTGCTTGATAGATTATCTACTGTTCTGTTAGAAAATTGTTTCTTTGTTCCTTGCTTAAAATGAATGCCAAATTTTGGTTCTTGAGATGTTATGGGCCCTCCCGGATCGGAATTTGGCATCTTTTCCCTTGTTTTTAGTGTTTTTGGAATTCTGCGCAGTTTCTGAGCTACTGCCCAGAAAAACCCAGAATACACGGCGTGTACTTTTCGGGCACACGCCGTGTAGTTTTCAGGTCGTGTCACTGACCGTGTGAGCAGAACACGGTGCCGTGGGAGTAACTTCGGGAACACGCCGTGTACTATTGGTACACGCTGTGTGAGTTCAGAGCCGTGTACCCGACCATGTCACTAACAACATGAGCCGAGGAAGATCGGGTAGAACACGCTGTGTCTGTAGGGAACATGTCGTGTACTCCTGTCCAGGTACTCGGCCGTGTCATGAACAACAAGGGCCGACATGAACTTCTTTTCCGCACGTCGTGTTTGTTCGGGACACGCCGTGTAGTCCTGTCTAGGTACCCGGCCGTGCCACGAACATCACGAGCCAACGTGACCTTCTTTTCCGCAAGCCTTGTTTGTTCGGAACACGCCGTGTAGTCATGTCCAGGTACCCGACCATGTCACGAACAACATGGTCCGGTGTTACCTTCCTTTCCACACACCGTGTTTGTTCGGAACACACCATGTAGTCTTGCCCAGGTACCCGGCCGTGTCACGAACAACACGGGACGGTGTCGCCTTCACCTATGCACACCGTGCTTGTTCAGAGCACGCCGTGTAAGGTCCAGCCGTGTTGATGGCTATGTACTCAACAACACAGACCACCGAAGCCTTGTCTAGTGCATGCCGTGTTTGTTTTGAATACGCCGTGTAGTCTCGGGTTGGGTCGGACCGTGTGGGTTAGCCGTGTAAGGAGACTCGGGCATGGGAATAGTTTTCAAGTACACGCCGTGTGTGGGGGTCAACACGCCGTGTAGTTGAAGTGTACATGACTTGTCGGGTGAGAGTACACGCCCATGTCAGTGGTTTAAGAAGACACGCCCTGTAGTTTTATACACGTCGTGTAGTCATGTTTTGCAATCTTTTGTGTTTTTCTTCCCCTGTTCCCATTTTGTACTCTTGTGTTCTCTGTCCTTGTTTTCCTTATCTAAGGTGTGCTTTTTATCTTTCATATCTATGCCTCTAAGACATCCTCCGGTCGTACGTCTATCATCAGGTAGTGATCAGACGCTAGACAGGGCTGATCAAGGGCTTCCTGTCGATCCCCCAGCCGAGCCAGCCTTGGCACCGGTTGTTGTACCAATCGCGGGTGTTGATGCGCAGTTCGGGGAAGGTTTCATGAGGATGATGCAGTCCTTCCAGGGAGCACCGCCTCCTGCCTCGTCTATGGAAGACTTGACACGGGTCTTTCAGCAGCAGCATCCTCCCACGTTCTCAGGGGAGGGAGGACCTCAGGCCGCGGAGTCATGGCTGGAAGCCATGCTGACTATATTTGAGCATCTGGAGACGCCTCCAGAGAAGCGGGTCAAGCACTCCACCTACATGCTCCGAGAATCCACCAAGAGGTGGTGGGCCGTGATCTCACAGGCAGGTCAGTAGCAGGCTATGGCTTGGGAGGATTTCCAGTGCATGTTCTATGACTACTTCTACCCGGAGACCCTGAGGGCCGATCGAGCCCATGAGTTCATAAGCTTAGAGAAGGGTACTCTATCCATCATGAAGTATTTTTCTTGTTTCACTGAGCTGCAATGTTTTACACCCCTTCGGGATGGGAGTGGGGTGTTCTTGGTGAGGAAGTTTGAGGATGGACTCAGGCAGGAGATCCGCTCGCAGGTGAACATCTTCCAGCTGACTTCCATTACATCCATCATCAATTAGGAACTGATTGCAGAGAGCAATTTGAGAGACTCTGGAGCTGCGAGCCAGGGAGGTTCTGCTTCCAGAGCTAGATTTCCTTCGGATGACAGCAATAAGTGCCATAGGGAGCCTACGCGCGGTGATTCGAGGAAGCAAAACGCATCTTCAGGCAGCCAAGTGACATTCTACTAGTGTGACCGGACATGGCACACAAGGCCGTAGTGCCAGAGAGACCATGTGGAGTGCCAATCTTGCAGCAAGATGAGTCACCTTCAGTGGTTCTGCCAGGTTTTCTCACCAGCAGCTGGTGACCAGGGTTCTTCCATGACTCCTCGTTCAGGAGCATCCCCACCAGTTTCTTACCAGTCGGGGAACTAGAGCTCTTCCGGCCATTCGGGCCGAGGTGGAGGTCGAGGCCGTGGCGGTCAGCCACCAGTTCCTCAGCACCAATAGGGAGGTTCAGCTCATAGTGGCAGCCAGGGGCGCAGGGCCGCGGCACGGGCCAGTCTTTCACCGTGGAGAAAACTTATCATGAGCAGGATCCCGAACCTTCTACTGTTCGAGGTACGATTTTAGTAGCCTCAGTTTTATCTTCATCCCTTTTCGATACTGGTGCTACGCATAGCTTTATCTCTATTGCTGTCGTGGAGAGCCTTGGGCTCTGCATCTTTTCTTTTTCCGACTCGTTGACACTAGACACACCTTTGGGAATGAGGACATCAAGTGTACGCCAGTGTAGAGAGTGCCCTCTCGAGGTTGCAGGGTATCGCTTCTTATGGGATCTCTATGTTCTAGAAATGATAGGATATGATGTCATCCTTGGAATGGATTGGTTGATTCCATTTCAGGCAGTCGTCGACTGTTATCACCACAGAGTGAGTTTCATTTCACCAGAGGGTGAATCTTTCCTTCATAAAGGCGAATGGGACGTTCGGGCGAGTCGGGCAGGACTCGAGCATCTTGGGCTTGGAGGGGTGACAGCCCAGATTGTTAGCCTTTACCTGGATGATCTGGGGACTCCACAGTTGTAATTTCCTCCAGTGGTGGATCGCTTCAGGGATGTCTTTCCAGAGGACTTTTCGGGTTTTCCTCTGGAGCGTGAGGTAGACTTCTCTTTTGAGCTCATTCCAGGAGCGTCACCGGTGTCCATTCCTCCATAAAGGATGGACACACCTGAGTTGCAGGAGCTCAAGAAGCAGTTGGAGGAGCTATAGGCTAATGGATTCATTCGACCCAGTACTTCTCCTTGGGGTTCTCCTATTCTATTTGCGAAGAAGGAAGATGGTACCCTTCGACTTTATGTGGATTATAAGAAGATGAACCAGTTGACGGTCAAGAACTGATATCCCTTGCCCTGGATTGATGACCTTTTGGATCAGCTTCGAGGAGCTCGGGTGTTCTCTAAGATCGACTTGAGGTACAATTATCATCAATTGCGCGTTAGACCATCAGATATACCTCTGACAGCCTTCAGGAGAAGATATGGTCTATACGAGTATACAATCATGTCATTCAGTCTCATGAACGTGCCTGCAGTTTTCATGGCATTGATGAACCGAGTGTTCAACCCTTACTTGGACTCCTTTTTCATGGTCTTCATGGACGATATCTTGGTGTACTCTCACACTCGACATGACCATTCCACACATCTTGAGATCATTCTGAGTACACTGAGAGAGCATCGGCTTTATGCTAAACTCTTGAAGTGCCACTTCTGGATGGATCATATTCACTTCTTAGGTCACATCATCTCAGAGGCAGGAGTATCTGTAGACCCAGATAAAGTGAGAGCTGTAGTTTCCTAGGAGCATACGAAGAACGTTTTTGAGGTACGGAGCTTCCTAGGGCTGGCTGGATACTATAGACGCTTCATTCAGGACTTTTCTCATCTAGCAGCACCTTTGACAGGTTTTACCAAGAAGGGGGCAAAGTTATTATGGTCAGATTCTTGTGAGTTAGCCTTTCAGGATCTGAAAGGGAGGTTGACATCAGCACCGATACTAGTATTTCCAGATTCAGACAAGAGCTACACTGTTTACTGTGATGCTTCGGGTATCGGGCTGGGAGCTGTGATTATGCAGGGAGATGGAGTCATTGGGTACGGGTCTTGGCAGTTGAAACCACATGAGAGGAACTACCCTACACAAGATCTAGAGTTGGAAGCTGTTGTTCATGCCTTGCACTGTTGGAGACACTATCTTCTGGGAGAGCACTTTGTGGTTTTCACTGACCACAAGAGTCTCAAGTATATCTTCACTCAGCATGATCTGAATCTGAGGCAGCGCAGGTGGGTCGAGTACATTCAGTCTTTTGACTTCGATCTCGCCTATACACAGGGAAAGGGAAATGCCGTGGCAGACATGTTGAGTAGGAGAACTCGGATTCAGGAAGTTCAGGAGGCCAGTAGTGAGTGGCAGTTGATGGCTCTATTCTCTGAGATGCATCTGGAGGTGCATGACAGATGGGGACAGACCTTTCTATCTTCTGTAGCTGTTACCTCCACGATACTTGATCGGGTACAGATGAGGCAGCTATCAGACTCGGAAGGTGTAGTCCTGCGGGAGAGTGTTTCAGGAGGGGACCCTCTTCCTGGATGGACAGTGGGCGAGGATGAGATATTGCGTTTCCAAGGATGCGTATGGGTGCTGGCAGACATACGCGAGGAGCTGATGCTGGATTTCTATTCCTCTATTTGGGAAGTTCATCCTGGCATCACCAAGATGTATCAGGACCTTCATCTCCAATACTGGTGGCCAAGTATGAAGAAGGATGTAGCTGGTTTTGTCATGATATTTTCTACTTGTGAGCAGGTGAAAGTAGAGCATTAGTGACCAGTGGGGCTCTAACAGCAGTTACCCATTCCAGAGTGGAAGTGGAACGATGTTTCTGTAAAGACACAGAAATTTCAAGGAAATGTTTTTCTTAATTTTCTTTGGAATTTTACAAGAACGCAGTTTCTGACGGCGCCTGATTCCGAGGACCGATGTGCCCGGAATCATTTTCCAAAGTTTGGCTTGGGTATGTTTAGTGAACGAACGAGCGGGTTTTTCTAACTTTTGAACCAGTGCTCGGAATTGAAATCCGAGGGCACCGATGAACTCACAATGCCGGTAATTGCTTAAGGGGACCTTTACCGCAGTTGCGTTTGCTCGGGAGGAGAAGTTTAAATTTGTGGTTTATATATGAAGTGAATAAAATTGTGGAACAATTTTATTTTTGTATCTAAGTGGCTATATCCTACATGGGGGAGTTGGGATGGGGAACCTAACTACCCATGTGAGGATAATAGTGAGGTGGGGCCCACACGAGCCCCAACCTTACAACTTCCCATAACTCTCATAACCTTTTCCCCCATCTTTAATTTGTAACTCTCAAAGAAACCCCTCTTCAACTCCCCCAACATTTAAGAGGACCTTCTCTCTCCCTCTCTTAACTCTTGCCAACATACACAAATTAATTAATTGAACCTACTCAATTAATTAATTAAGTGTTTTGAGTTTTGAAATTTGAAATGGCTTGTGTTAATAAAATAACGAGGGTAGCTTATTATTTTATTTTGGGAGAGAATTCTTGTGAAGAAGAAGAGGACTTCATTCTCGATGAAGAACAACATCTTCTTCGACGAAGAATGCCGATTCCGCAAAGAACGATCGACGTGCCATCTTTTCTCTTTTCCGCGACAAGTGAGGAGACACCGCATCAGATACACTCCGACGTCGCCTACAAATTCTTTCCTCGCGATGCCGTTTTCCGCGACGCCCGACGTGTGGCATCAATTATCAAGGTAGGGGAATTTATTTTTCTGTTCTCTTATCTTTTGAGAAAAGAACGACGAGCGCGGACCAACCAATTCCAGGTTGATCCGCGGATCGTTCGTTCATGCGGATTGATGTTGAGGATTATTATTTAATTTTTCGGGATTATTACCTTGACGTTCTTCGTGAAATATGACTATTTTCTATCAATTAACGAGAGGGGTCCGGACCGCACGAACACGGCAGACCCTCCTTCTTATCCATGTGGGTTTCTTTTGTGGATTGAAACGGGAATGGCGCGGTGTCGTCGCACCGCATGGAAACGTGCGGAAAGGAATGCGCGGCGCCGTCGTGCCGCGCCGTGAAAACGAACAAGGACACGACGCCATCGCGCCGCATCGGAGAAACTCGAAGACATCCGCGGACGGAGTCGGGCCACGGCGAATGGGCGCGACGCCATCGCGTCGCACCGAAGAACCATGAAGACGACACGTTTTGTTAATTGACATGTGGATTGACGGGCGATGACAAACGAAGCCGTGTGGGCATTGTGAGATCTTTTCAGCGAAGTTCGGATCCCGGGGTGACCACTGGAGAATCGGACCACCGGAGCGCGTCCGGTGGTCCGCGGAAGCCCCTGCCGGTGCGCCACGCCGGTGCGGCGGCGCCAGGGGTCGGGGGCGGCGGCGTCCGGAGCGCCGCCGGAAGAATCTGCCGCAACTGAAGCCGCGGCGGTGGAGCGCGGTCCCGCGACTGCGCAGGACCGGAGGGGAGCAGCTAGACGCGGCCAGCTGCCGCGTCCGCTGGCACGGGCGGCCCCAACCGCGGGGCCGCGGCTCTTTACGCGGGGGCAACGCCCCCCGCACGGTTTAGACGAATCCCCGGCCAAGCCGGGCCGGCTTGAGCAGACCAGGATGGGCCGGACCGCGCCGGCCGGGCCGACCTAGGGGGTCTCAGGCCGGGTCGGTCCGGGCCCGAAACCCCTGTTTTTGGACCCCTCACGGTCTTTCGCCCATATCTTGAGATGTAGACCTCCGATCGACGCACCGTTAGTGGAGATGAGATCCTTGGATCGAGACGGTCGTTTCGGTATATCACACTCCAAGTTTCGGAACACTTTGCGTTCGGACGGGTTGGTTCGGATACGAAACCAACCGGGCCCTCGGAGCGGAAATGCTTATATCTTGAGCTCCGGACGTCCGATTGACGTTCCGTTGACTTTGATGGATTCCTCTAAGTGAGAAGGATCTTTTGGCTTACTCCGATCGAGGTTTGGATGTCGTCGGAGTGCGGTCGGGTTGGTTCGCTCACGAAACCAACCGGGCCCCTGGAACGAAAAAGCCAACAACTCAGAGACCGGGCGTCCGATTGATGCGCCGTCTGTCTCGTTGAATTCCTCTTGATGAGACGGAACTTTTGGCATACTTCGCCCGAGTTTTGGTTGCTGTTGGATAGTGGCCGGGTTGGATTGTACCCGAAATCCAACCGGACCCTTGGAACGGAAAAGCTGTTATCTTTCAGACCAGACATCCGTTTGACGAACCGTCAGTGGTGTTGGTGATCTCGTTGAGAAATGGTCCCTATGAGTATACCCTATAAGGGTTCGGGGTACAGTTGAGATACGGCCGGGTTGGTTCGATCACAAAACCAACCGGGCCCCTCGGACGAAAAGGCTAATAACTCACAGACCAGGCGTCCGATTGACGCGCCGTCTGTTGCATTGAGACCACTATGACGAGGCGGTCCTTTGAGATATTTCTTCGTGGGACTTTGAGATACTTGGAGTATCGACCTGTAGCTCGTGGAGTGGACCCTCCCCGAGATGAGCGTGCGGAGTATGGAGACCGTGTAGCCGACTGAGACCTGACGACTGCTTGACCGACTCGACTTGGAGTGAGTCGACTAGCCCAGTGGAAGGAGCACTACTTTGTTTGGGTGCAGAGCCATGGCGGACGGAGCACTACCTTTGTGATAGTGCAGACCCGCGGTACTCGTCCGGAGAGTAACTCAGCAGGCTACTAGGGTGTGTGCACTACTGTGTTTGGGTGACATACCCCGGTGGGAAGCACTACTGTGTTTGGGTGGCTGACCTTTGGTACTCGACATGAGGAGTACCTCAGCAGTCTTAGGTTAGTGAGTAGTACCTCAGAGTCGTGACAGGACCACTATACACTCCAGAGATGGGGCTCTTCAGTAGTTACGGTTTCGATAATGAAAATCCTGGCTTGAGCTGAGACTTTTGACCTTTGTGTTTACCTCATGATTGATATGGGTCACTTGATAACTTAGGTATATGTATGGGCATATACCTGGGTAGTGGTTATCCATTGATTTCATGATCTTGGTGTTTTCCTCAAGATTGAGATGGGTTATTTGATAACTTAGGTATATGCATGGGCATATACCTAAGTAGAGGTTATCTGTTGAGATCTTCTTTGTGGTTATCCTTGTTGGTTTTTAGTGAGACCTTGTGGGTCTCAGGGTCCCTACTGAGTATCTTTATACTCACCCCTACACGGGATATGCCCGCACCTCGTTGTGTTGGTTGCAGACGACGGGCAGTGCTAACGGAGGCCGAGTGTTCGTGGATTGGATGGTACCCGGAGGTGGACTACACGATGAGTCAGTACCCAGAGGTGGACTACACGACGAGTCAGTATCCAGAGGTGGGCTTCGCGACGAGACGACACACGGAGGAGGTTGACGGGCGAGAGCGTTATGGAGGAAATCTGTACCTACCCTTCCGGTAGGATCCGTGGTGGACGATCCAGGAGCTGCGCCATCTGTACATACCCTTCAGGTAGGATCCGAGGAGGACGACCCAAGAGCCACTTCCGTTCTTCCAATTGTTGTCTTTTTCTGTTGTACTTTGTTCAGTTGTAGTTGTAATTTCATTTGGGTTTGTATTCTGGCCCATTTACCTTTCAACACTTCTCTTTGTACTTAGTGTTTTACTTCCACTTGTACTCTGTGGTGTTTTGTTTACTTTTATAAAGGAAATGTCTTCCTAGTTATCGGGATTTATGCCTTTGGTGCTAGTCGCCAGCCCCTGACCTATGGAAGGCGGGCTTGGGTTAGTCACGACACGAGCCCCGAGGATGGGTCGTGACATATTAGTATTAGAGGAGTCGGTTCTACTACAGAACTTATAACTCTGATATTTTCTTTCTGTGAAGAAATAGTGTTAAGGGTACCGAGTGTGGTCTTCAGTTCAGGGAGTCTAGTGTTGGTGCGAGCATCCAACGTATCCATACACTAGGACCCTGACAACTGAATTCCGACTTTGTGCACGAAAATACTGATTGCATGTGTGTTTCAGAAGTTTTATTTAAATATCAGCTCAAACCAGGTCATCTCACTAGGTATAATCGTTCAACCATGTCATGTTGTTTCTTTCAGGATGCCTTTTCTCGGACGACCAGCTAGAGCCCAGAGGGATGTGCATACTGACAGCCTGTCGAGCGAAGAGGATTCGGTACAGGGCCCTCTTGCAGTTTAGGCACCAGCGGAGGCACCAGCAGTACTACCATATGTTGGGCCACCGATGCCACTAGCCCCAGTAGTAGGCGATGTACGCCACTTGAGTGCGCTGCACAAGTTCCAGCGCCAGAGGCCACCCAGGTTCTGGGGAGAGATGGGCCCGCAGGCGGCTGAGGTTTGGCTGGAGTCTGTGGTGAGAGTATTCAGGCTAGTGGGGATGCCTGCATACTTCATGGTGATCTTTGCTGCCAGCCTTCTTCAGGCAGCAGCAGGCAGGTGGTGGAGCCACTTGTTCCAGTTTTGCGACGGGATAACCTTCACATGGGAAGACTTCGAGACCTTCTTCAGGGTGGAGTTGTGCCAGTAGCTCTACACCCCGAGCGTGTTCAGGAGCTGCTGCCTTTGCCGCGGGTTTTTCAATCAGCAGCCGAGTCATCTGTGGGTAGTAGACAGATGATGCAGAGGTCCAGGAGGACCAGACCAGCAGTTGGGCGATCTCGGGTTTTAGGATCGGTGGTGCGGGGCATCCGGGGTGGGGACAAAGATAGGTGTGCCAGAAACAGACAGTGTTACTCATGCGGCGGAAAGGGTCACCTGGCACGTGACTGTCCGACTCCTCATACAGTTGATTCGTAGGATTTGGAGGAACCACCGAGGTAGAAGCAGCGGCGGGTGCTTAAGAAACAGTTGAGCAGTGGACAAGGCAGTAGAGCTCCGGGAGCAGGTAGACAAGAGAGGAACTAGTGGATACGTCTCTTGTATTTCTAGTTCCATTTTGCTATTGTATTCGTGTCTTTGTACTATGAGCTGCAATAATAAAAAAGAAACTTATCTTTGTTTTCTTTCCTGTCCTTTTGTTTGGTTGATATTGAGTGGTCCCGGTTAAAACTGTTGACTTGACCCTCACTTTTAAGATTTCTAATAGAGGAGACCCAGTGACCTCACACTGATGCTGACAGTGTGACTCGACCCTTGGAGCCGAGAGTGACAGTTGGATCTCTTAGTAGTTACGTCGAGGCCTTACGACATCATCCATGGCGTGAATGCATCATTCATGTCAGGATTGACTATATTAGGCAATGGGCATGGTTCATCCAGAGGATGAGACCGAGTTTCTCTTTTCGGAAAAGGAGAAATTTTAGTATCTCTTTCAGATCATATGCAAAGAAGGTACAGATCATCCAGGAGCGGATGAAGACGACACGGTGCAGTAAGAAACAGGAAACCGGCTCTAGTCTTAGAGACTCGAGCGTGTTAGATTTTTAAAGAAGAGGAAGCTTTAAGGAGAGATGAGTCTGCGGAACAGTAGACGTGGAGGCAGATCTAGGAGAACAACATGAGCTGGTGTACATCTTAACATGCTACAACCACCAGCCTTAGTTATCCCCGCCAGGATCAGGGAGCTGGAGGGTGGAGGAAGAGTGCGGCTGCATGCGGTCAAGGAGTGTGACCCAATGGCTCTAAAAATGATTCAAGGGACAATCTATGTCCACTACTAGCTGTTGTAGTAACAGACGTCGATATGAACCATTCCTTACTTTCACAAATCTTGTTCCATACCTAGAGTTTCCGTAAGCCATGGACTTGACCCTCATGTCTGGAGATACCTTGGGAGGAGACTCGATAATCACACTTACGCCGACAGTGTTGTCAGACCCTCGAGGCGAGAGTTTCGGTTGGAATCTCTTGGTGGCAGCGTCGAGGCCTTACGACGTTGGTCTGAGTATGGATTGGATCCACAGTTCATACACGGATTTACTGTATTAGGAAAAAAGGTTGTGGTTTAACTACAACGTCGGGATGGGTTTTCCTTGGTCGGCGAAAAGGAAACCCCAGGAAGAACATGATAAACTCTTTCACAGGAGGGTACGACCAATCACTCTTGAGTTGTTCAACCATACCCTCGTGGTAGCAGTTGTTTGAGTTTCAGTTCTAATAGGAATTGGAGACCTCTAGAGTTCGAGGATAACGATCATGTCCTTATACGGGTCTCACCTCGACGAGGTTTACGGGGATGTGGCCAAGGTGGCAAGTTATCTCCGAAGTTCAACGGACCTTTCTAGGTCCTCAGCTGGGTAGGCTAGGTGGTTTACCGCTTGACCCATCCACCTCAGTTGCACCAGATGCATGATGTTTTTCTGGCATCTCAACTGAGGAGATACGTGCTCGACCCTTCGCATATCATCGACCATGAGGAGAAGGACGATGACGATGGGGTTACTTCCACGAAGGTTCCAGTAGGGATCGAAGATCGACATGATCGGATCCTATGAGGATGGTCGAATACTCGGGTGTGCTTTCTTTGGCAGTACGGAATCTCCAGGTAAGCACATGAGAGCGGAAGGCTCAGATGCGTGCTCAATACCGATTTTGTGACCCTAGTTTGTGTTGAAGCTTTACGGGGACGTAAAGCCCTGAGGTGGGTGTAATGTAAAGACTCGGAAATTTCAAGGAAAATTTTTTCTTAATATTCTTTGGAATTTTACAAGAACGCAGTTTCTGACGGCGCCTGATTCTGAGGCCCGGTGTGCTCGGAATCATTTTCCGAAGTTTGGCTCGGGTACATTCAGTGAACAGACGAGTGGGTTTTTCTAACTTTTGAACCGGTTCTCGGAATTTAAATTCGAGGGCACCGATGAACTCGCAATGCTGGTAATTGCTTAAGGGGACCTTTACCGCAGTTGCATTTACTCGGGAGGAGAAGTTTAAATTTGTGGGTTATATATGAAGTGAATAAAATTGTGGAACAATTTTATTTCTGTATCTAAGTGGCTATATCCTACATGGGGGAGTTGGGGTGGGGAACCTAACTACCCATGTGAGGATAATAGTGAGGTGGGGCACACACGAGCCCCAACCTTACAACTTCCCACAACTCTCATAACCTTTTCCCCCTTCTTTAATTTGTAACTCTCAAAGAAACCCCTCTTTAACTCTCCCAACATTTAAGAGGACCTTCTCTCTCCCTCTCTTAACTCTTGACAACATACACAAATTAATTAATTGAACCTACTCAATTAATTAATTAAGTGTTTTGAGTTTTGAAATTTGAAATGGCTTGTGTTAATAAAATAACGAGGGTAACTTATTATTTTATTTTGGGAGAGAATTCTTGTGAAGAAGAAGAGGACTTCCTTCTCGACGAAGAATGACATCTTCTTCAACGAAGAACGCCGATTCCGCGAAGAACGATCGACGTGCCATCTTTTCTCTTTTCCGCGACAATTGAGGAGACGCCGCATCAGACGCACTCCGACATCGCCTACAAATTCTTTCCTCGCGACACCGTTTTCCGTGATGCCTGACGTGCGACATCAATTATCAAGGTAGGGGAATTTATTTTGCTGTTATCTTATCTTTTGAGAAAAGAACGACGAGCGCGGACCAACCAATTACAGGTTGATCCGCGGATCGTTCGTTCATGCGGATTGATGATGAGGATTATTGTTTAATTTGTTCATGATTATTACCTTGACGTTCTTCGTGAAATATGACCATTTGCTATAAATTAACGAGAGGGGGCCGGACCGCACGAACACGGCCGACCCTCCTCCTTATCCATTTGGGTTTCTTTTATGGATTGAAACGGGAAGGGCGCGGTGTCGTCGCACCGCGTGGAAACGTGCAGGAAGAAATGCGCGGCGCCGTCGCACCGCGCCGTGAAAACGAACAAGGACGCGATGCCGTCGCGCCGCGTCAGAGAAACTCGAAGAAATCAACGGATGGAGTCGGGGCCATGGCGAAGGGGCGCGATGCCATCGCGTCGCACCGAAGAACCACGAAGACGGCGTGTTTTGTTAATTGAAGTGCAGATTGATGGGCGATAACAAATGAAGCCGCGTGGGGGTTGTGAGATCTTTGCAGCGAAGGTCGGATCCCGGGGTGACCATTGGCAAAGACTGTAGGCAAATCGGACCACCGGAGCGCGTCCGGTGGTCCGCGGAAGCCCCTGCCGGTGCGGCGGCGCCAGCGGTCGGGGGCGGCGGCGCCCAGAGCGCCGCCGGAAGAATCCGCCGCAACTGAAGCCGCGGTGGTGGAGCACGGTCCCGCGACCGCATGGGACCGGAGGGGAGCGGCGGGACGCGGCCGGCTACCGCGTCCGCTGGCACGGGCGGCCCCAACCGCGGGGCCGCAGCTCTTCACGCGGGGGCAGCGCCCCCCGCACGGTTCGTCCGAACCCCCGGCCGAGCCAGGCCGGCATGGGAAGACCGGGCTGGGCCGGACCCGCACTCGGGTCGGGTCGACCCGGCTCGGGCCGACCCAGGGGGTCTCGGGCCGGGTCGGTCCGGGCCCGAAACCCCCGTTTTCGGACCCCTCACGATCCTTCACCCATATCTTGAGCTATAGACCTCTGATCGACACACCATCAGCGGCGATGAGATCCTTGGATCGAGACGGTCGTTTCGGTATATCACACTCCAAGTTTCGGAACACTTTGCGTTCGGACGGGTTGGTTCGGATACGAAACCAACCGGGCCCTCGGAGCGGAAACGCTTATATCTTGAGCTCCGGACGTCCGATTGACGTTCCGTTGACTTTGATGGATTCCTCTAAGTGAGATGGATCTTTTGGCTTACTCCGATCGAGGTTTGGATGCCGTCGGAGTGCGGTCGGGTAGGTTCGCTCACGAAACAAACCGGGCTCCTGGAATGAAAAAGACAATAACTCACAGACCGGGCGTCCGATTGACGCGCCGTCTGTCTCGTTGAATTCCTTTTGATGAGACGGAACTTTTGGCATACTTCGCCCGAGTTTTGGTTGATGTTGGATAGTGGCCGGGTTGGATTGTACCCGAAATCCAACCGGACCCTTGGAAGGGAAAAGCTGTTATCTTTCAGACCAGACGTCCGTTTGACAAACTGTCAGCGATGTTGGTGATCTCATTGAGAAACGGTCCCTATGAGTATACCCTATGAGAGTTCGGGGTACAGTTGAGATACGGCCAGGTTGGTTCGCTCACGAAACCAACCGGGCCCCTGGGGCGAAAAGGCTAATAACTCACAGACTGGGCGTCCGATTGACACGCCGTCTGTTGCATTGAGACCCCTATGACGAGGCGGTCCTTTTAGATATTTCTTCGTGGGACTTTGAGATACTTGGAGTATCGACCTGTAGCTTGTGGAGCGGACCCTCCCAGAGACGAGCATGCGGAGTACGGAGACTGTGTAGCCGACTGCTTGACCGACTCGACTTGGAGTGAGTCGACTAGCCCACTGGACGGGGCACTACTTTGTTTGGGTGCAAACCCATGGCGGACGGAGCACTACCTTTGTGATAGTGCAGACTCGTGATACTCGTCCAGAGAGTACCTCAACAGGCTACTAGGGGGTGTGCACTACTGTGTTTGGGTGACATACCCCGGCGGGAAGCACTACTGTGTTTGGGTGGCTGACCCGCGGTACTCGACAGGAGGAGTACCTCAGCAGTCTTAGGTTAGTGAGTAGTACCTCAGAGTCGTGACAGGACCACTGTACACTCTAGAGACGGGGCTCTTCAGTAGTTACGGTTTCGATAATGAAAATATTTGTTTGAGCTGAGACTTTTGACCTTTGTGTTTACCTCATGATTGAGATGGGTCACTTGATAACTTAGGTATATGTATGGGCATATACCTGGGTAGTGGTTATCCGTTGATTTCATGATCTTGGTGTTTTCCTCATGATTGATATGGGTTACTTGATAACTTAGGTATATGCATGGGCATATATCTAAGTAGAGGTTATCTGTTGAGATCTTCTTTGTGGTTATCCTTGTTGGTTTTTAGTGCGACCTTGAGGGTCCTGGGGTCCCTACTAAGTATCATTATACTCACCCATGCACGGGCTATGCCCGCACCCCGTTGTGTTGGTTGCAGACGACGGGCAGTGCTGACAGAGGCCGAGTGTTCGAGGAGTGGACGGTACCCGGAGGTGGACTACACGATGAGTCAATACCGAGAGGTGGACTACATGACGAGTCAGTATCTAGAGGTGGACTTCGCGACGAGATGACACACGGAGGAGGTTGGAGGGCGAGAGCATTGTGGAGGCTATCTGTACCTACCCTTCAGGTAGGATCCGTGGTGGACGATCCAGGAGCTGCGCCATCTATACCTACCCTTTAGGTAGGATACGAGGAGGACGACCCAGGAGCCGCTTCCATTCTTCCAGCTGTTGTCTTTTTCTGTTGTACTTTGTTCAGTTGTATTTTTACTTTCATTTGGGTTTGTATTCTGGCCCATTTACCTTTCAGCACTTCTCTTTGTACTTAGTGTTTTACTTCCGCTTGTACTTTGTGGTGTTTTGTTTACTTTTATAAAGGCAATGACTTCCCAGTTATCGGGATTTACGCCTTTGGTGCTAGTCGCCAGCCCCTGGCCTATGGAAGGCAGGCTTGGGGTAGTCACGGCACGGGCCCCGAGGATGGGTCGTGACAGTTGCGGTGGAATTCGTAACCGGGTTTCCAAGATCTCCTCGAGGGTTCTTACTTCTTATGGATCAAGGAAACCTTCAGTGTCGATGATCTGGGACGACTTTACATCAGGGAGATCATTCGTCTGCATGGAGTTCCGCGCTCTATTGTTTCAGATAGAGATGTGTGCTTTACCTCTCGGTTCTGGCAGGGACTTCAGATGGCCTTGGGTACACAGGTACTTTTGAGTACAACATACCATCCCCAGACTGATGGCCAGTCTGAGCGCACGATCCAGCTACTTGAGGATATGCTACGGGCATGCATCCTTGACTTTGGCGGTTCTTGGGAGAAGCATATCCCTCTGGTGGATTTCGCCTACAAAAACAGTTTCTAGGCGACCATTCAGATGGAGCCATATGAGTCTTTGTATGGTAGGCCATACCGATCACCCTTATGCTGGTTGGAGGTAGGAAAGGCAGCTTTGATGGGACCTCGTCTTGTTCAGAAGACTTCAGAGTAGATAGAGCTGATTCAGAAGAGGATGGCTACAACACAGTCTCGACAGAAGTATTATGCTTATCAGTGGAGACGACCTCTAGAGTTTGAGGTCGGTGATCAGGTTTTCCTGCGTGTCGCACCAAGGTTGGGACACAAAAGGATTCGGAGATAGGGTAAGCTTTCACCTCGGTACGTCGGACCGTTTGAGGTCTTGGAGAGAGTTGGTCTGGTCGCCTATCGGTTGCAGCTACCTTAGAGGTATCAGGCCATGCACGACGTCTTCCACGTCTCTCAACTCCGACGTTAATTTTCAGATCCTTCTTACGCCTTTCAACCTGAGGAAGTCGAGCTTGAAGTGGATACGTTGTTCAAGGAGCATCCTATCTGGATTGTCGATCGTAGTACGAAGGTTCTCCGCGGGTGGTCTGTTCCTCTGGTACGAGTTCTATGGCAACACGGGCAAGTACAGGACGAGACCTGGGAGAGGGAGGCTGATGTACGATCGCAATGGCCGGAGCTGTTTGGGGTTTCTTCTTCTCCGACACGTTAGGGAAATTCGGGGACAAATTTCTTTAAGGGGGGAAGTTTGTAAGAATCCAGAACTTCTTTTTAGGTACGTTTTCCCTTTTTCTAGAGTTTTTGAGAAAAATAAATTTTCTGGAAATTTCAGAAGTACATGCTGTGTACTTTCTGAGTACACACCGTGTACTCTTCCCCGACCCCAAGCCTTGTGATGGCTGTGTCTGGGCCACACACACGGTGTGTAAGGCTGAGGTGGAGGCTGGTTAATTCGGAGTATGGAAAAATTGAAGTACACGCCGTATACTCAATAAGTACACACCGTGTAATTGTTTTTCATTAAATGGAGTGGGGTCGCGCCTAACCCCCCAAACCATCTTCTTCTCCAGTTTTCGTCCATCCGAGAGAGAACGTACGACCGTATCTTTGACGAACTCCCGCCTCGCCGTCCGTTCTCCGATTCAAGCATGGTCAGTTGTGTTGGAATCGCAGCGGTGAGTTCTTCCTTCTTCTTTAGCCTCGTTTCTTGATTCCTCCTCGTTTCCAAGTTATCGTGGGATAAAAGTTTTGTGCATTTTCTCAGATCTACGTTGTTGTAAGAGGAATCTGTTAGCGAGGTTCACGTATATCGATGTCCTAGGATCGAGGTAGGTGGTTTGTGCCTTTCTGTAGAAAGTTGATGAATATTTGGTGAAAATTCCACCAATACCCTTGAACAGGGTATTGCGTGTTTCCTGTTTTTCCCTTGTTACTTGCCTTCTTTGCTTGATTTCTTTAGTAGAGGTTATTGATTGTGATTAGAGTAATTTTTTTGTTCTTAGATTTCTTTTCCATGCTTGTTCTACCTGATTGGCGTTTTTCCAGTTGCCATGCCTAGTTGTAGGATAGTGGATTTGTTGTTTTACTATTGCTGTTGAGCCTTAGTTGTTAGAAAAGTAGTTTTTGAGGTTTACTTGGATGATACATGTGCTCTGAGCATGTTTAGTTATACTCAGGACTGTGAGAACCTAGAGTAGTAGACCAACGGGAGAATTGATGGGAGGGCTTCTTCAGAGTGTCTTTTAATCACGATGCGAGACCAAAGGGAGAATTGACGGAATAGATTATCTAGAGTGTCTTTTAATTATTATGCGGGCCACAGGGGGAATTGATGTTGAGTGCTTCCCCAGAGATCCTTTAGCACGATACGAGACTATAGGGGGAATTAACAGTGAGTGCTTCCCCAGAGAGTCTGCTTAATTACGTAGCTGAACCAGAGGGGTGAGACTTTGTGTGCTTCCCAGAGGGTTTCTAGTACTTAGAGGTTAAACCATAGGGTTTAGACTATGAGAGATACCCATAGGGTTACCTGTTTTCTTATTGTTGCTGACTGTTTACTTGTGTACTTTGTTTGCCAGAACTGTGGATTGTAGCTGCTTGTGCTTTTCTGTTTACTGCTTCTTGTTTTATTATTTCCATGTATTCATTGACTGTTAGGCACAAATATTTAGATGATTGCCTACTGGGATTGTATCTCACACCCTGTTTGGGCCATGATTTTGGGCCCAAGAAGACTATGTTGCTGAAGGTATAGATAAGGGAAAGAGCCCTTCTACTTCAGGATCTTGATTGGACTAGGAGCTGGGGAGCAAGAGACCAAGCTGTGGCTCACGATGTTGAGGAGATTACTTTGTTTTCTTTTGCACCTGGTTTCAGTTGTATTTCAGCATGTTGTTGTGTTTGCTGTTTTTCTTAGATACTTGTACCTGCTGCATCATTTTCATTATAGTTATATATCTACATTGCTACTGCTGTTTGGTTTCCGTTGTTATGCATGTTGTTTACTGCTTCCGCTGTTTATTGTTGTTTTCTTATCTTGTATACCTTACCAAATGAGGGAATAGTTTCCCCACCGACTCACCAAGGCCCTCGCTGTTAGTCGACAGCCTCTAGCGTTTGGGGAAACGTGCTTGAGGTCATGTGGCGAACCGGGTACGGGGCACCAGTGGAGGGGCTTCGGACTCAGGTCGTTACACCATGGGGTCCCAAAAATCGACCCAAATATGCCCATGGTCAGAAATGTATACACCAATAAGGTTAGGACACGTTTTAGAGTAATTTATTATTATTATAATGTTATTTTTTAACTCTTATTTACCGGAATTACCCTTTAACCATCGTAAATAAAATATTTACCGAAGTAATTATTCAAAATGTATAAAAATAAAAGTTACCTATTTACACAATTTGGACATCCTGATTCCAAATATGGAATCCATTTTTCCAAATTCAAAACACATAAGTGGCAGAAATTAATTTAAAATTATTTCCCGTTGTCAAAACAAAAAGCGTGTTTTTAAGATATAATAACTATCAAAAGATTGACACTTGTTTATGTCCTGTTTAATTGTGAAATTATGTCCAATGAAAAACATTTTATTAAATGGTAAAAATATATTCTATATATACTTTAAAACACTCAAATTAATAATTTATCACTATTAAGTATTTTTATTAAAAAAGTTGTTTTTAATTAAAATTTAGTAATTTTCACTATTCATCAAAATATAAAAGTTATCCAAAAAGTACCAAAATTTCATCCTAGGATAATTTCGATATTCTGAATCAAAAAATGAAGTATATTTTGAAAGATAAAATCTATAAAATTTCAAAAAGTGGGTATTACTATTCATAACGGCTACTTTGATTGATCGCGGTGTGTTAGAATCTCGAAGTTGCGTACAATGCAAGCTATTGCATTACTCAAAGGGAAACGTACCATGGAAGATTGGGGTGTTACATTAGTTGATTGTTTTTATTAAGGAGTTATAGCACACAAATGTATCTAAGGGCTTGGTTAAGATTACCATCCATGATGATAGGTTCAGAGTGAAAACTTAATGTATCACTCAAGTCTTAAAGAGAAATTTACTCAAATTTATATTGAAAATTAATGTTTCTAAGTCTATTTAATAGGGGTATTTCAATTTATGGATATAGGGGAAATAATTAGTGTTTGTGGTTTGAGTCATGAAATTTTAAAAATAGATTGTTAGAACCACCTCCTCAGAAATGTTTCCAAGTTTTGACATGTGACTATCATGGGGTATGTCCAAAACAATTATTTACTAAGTTAAAAATTTAGTGTAGTGGTTAATAAAATTCAATGTTGTAGGTTCTATCAAATGATGTTTTGTTTGGGGTTATTGAGGTGCAGTAGGGTGGTTGACCTAGGTCGTCTCTCAAAGAGGTAGTAATTAAAACATCTTAATAAAGGTAATTTGAATATAATGTAAAATTATATAAATACACTACTTAAAAAGGATGGATTTTTACCATTTATAAATCTAGATGAAGTATGTTGGAAGAAAATTGTATTTTTTTCTTTTTTTTTTGTTTTTGAAATAAAATTTGATTAACAAAGCACAAAGAGAATGTATTTTTTTAGAATTTTTTTTAGAAATTGTAATAGATCTAACTCTACATCTTCAATAATTTATTAATAATTACCATTTAAATTAAAATACACTTAATTATGATCTATTAATTTTTTTAACCCCGAACCCTATGAGAATTAGCTTTACCACAAAGATAATGTGAATTTAACTGTAGGCTAATTTCAGAACATGCAATCGTAGCATCCAAATTTGATTCATGTTCTAAGATTAAATTATGATCAGTGGTAAATTAAGTCACATTTACTCTCTAGAAATTAGGATTAATTGAGTTTAGGGGTTATATTTCAACACTACAAATTGATCCTGTGTGGTTTTGTATTACCGATTAAGTTTGCGCTCTCAAAATTCACACAATTCCCAACCATTCATGTTTGGTGTTAATTGTTTAATTGATTTATTAGTTTCATTTAAAGTAAAAAAATCAATTAATAGATCATATTATGTGAATTACAGTATCTTATTGATTCAAAATAAATGAATGATGAAGGATAGAGGTTGACAGATTACTAAAAAGAACTACTCTTCCATGGACAATGTAGTCATTGTAGAAACATTTTGCATGTGTAAAGTTTTAGAAAGTGTATAACCCAATATCATTTCTACTCTTGATTCCAACCCAAATAGGATGAGTAAAAAAGAATATAATTGAAAAAAATAGAAGAAAATAGAATAAATAAAAGAGGAACTAAGAAGTTTATTACGCAAATGAAAACATTACAACATAAAGAAGAAGGATAAGGTTTTGATGATGGGATCCTTGCCTGAAGAGCTACCACTCTTACAATGGTTGGAGAATCTGAGTGAAACCAATTCTACTATTCCTTTAATATCTTCTTGCACATCCATAAAACCATCCAAATGATAAAAATAAATAAGTATAGATTGTAGGGGAGGATAGGTTATAATTGGTTTTAAGTGTGAATGGGGAGATTCTTCCAAATATTTTAATCCCAATTGCACCACATTCTTAACCGAAAAAACACATGAATTAGCTTTCCTTCACCAAAATACGTGTAGGGGGATTTGTGATAAATTTATTTTTCGAGATCCTCTAAACATTTGGGCCCAATCCAAGCACGGATGAAGAATATATGGCTCAAACACTATAGTGATGGCCAATCTCAAGGATCCAGCCTATCTTTGACTTCATTGTCCATTAATCCAATCAAACACACAATTTAGCTCCAATTTCCTGAAAAAAAAGTTGTATCATATTAATTTAGGAACAAAGTTACAAAATTTAAAGTTTAAATAATTAATATAAAAATATTTATCTCTATAATACTACAGTGCACTATAAAGGGTAAAACTGGAATTTTCATCAAATTTCCAAATGAATGATCTAATCCCAAATATTTTTTAAATAAAAATATTTAACATAATGTGATGAAATTTTACCTTTTATTATAAATAAAACATTCGATAAAAATTAATTTTATCAACTCTCCCACACTTACCCATTTTCACTATTGGGAAAAGTATTATATCCTAATCAAGACTCATTCCAAAATTAAAGGGGAGAAAACTTCCAAGATTCTTCTGAAATGAAATTCATCATGTCCTGTTTATGAAATAAATTTTCCTATCATTTTTCTTCTCTATCATTTGAATTTTTTCAACTTGATTTGTTCACGCATGAAACATGTTTCAACCTATATCACTTAGAAATTTTCCCTCTTCAATTAAGGAACATGTGAAAGTGGAGTTATGCTCTTTTCCCAGAGTTCATGTGATCTTACAATATGCTTTCCATGATTCTAAGTTCTCTACTGGTAGAAACTAGTGTTGTACTAAAGAGGACTTACAACACGTTGTTCTGGGGTTCAAGGGTTGATAGGATTTAACGTATAAAAAACTGAGGCATAAGAGGAGTGTTTAATCTCTTAAGTACAAAACATATCAAAATTCAGCAAGTTTTCACAATGAATGTACACACTCAACCCCTCAAAAAAAGTGCATCACTAAAAAGTCACTATCCCCATTTTCCATTTGTGTGGTTCACAACTGATAAGTGAATAATAATGAATAAAATTCCTCTTTTCTCTATTTTTTTATATTTTTTTATATTTTTTTCTTTTGTTCTGTTTTTTAATGTACATAACTATTTTTTTTTGATAATTTTAATTGGAGATAAAGAGGGAAATATGTGTAAAACAATGATACAACATGGATTTTGAATCCACTAACCAAGGAAAATGTAGTCACCCTTTCTATCAACCCATAATAATGATTCATTCCCAATAATTCCCATGGAAACACCCTCTCTCCCACACTTATTGAAATTAAAACAAGAATGTACACAAGATATGGGTAGGTATGTATAAATTATCTTGTAATGTGGCTACCTAATAGGCATTTCATGGTCTCTAAGGCTTAAGAAGGGTAAAATATCAAGGTGGAAAAAAATAGAGGTTAATTGTACAGAATTATTTTCAATGAACGATGGCCTCTATCATGAATATAGAACACTTGAATTTTATGGCTTCAAACAGAATCAAGGATAGTTCTAGTTTCTCTACATGACCCGAGACTCTGAAGAAACTGATTAAAAGGAAGAATATGTAGTAAAGGGCCTATAATGTATCTTAGATAAGGGACTAAAATATTGTTCTGTGCTAATGAGGTATGGGTTTCAAAAATCCATTAAACACTTTAGAATGATTTGAAAATACAAATTCTAGAAAAATATTCCATATAAACATTCATGAAAAACATTTTTCCAAAAACAATAGAATTTTTCCCATAATCTACTCAAACATGAAGAATGATTTGGATATTATTTTAAGAACAATATTTATCAAAAAATCCAAAATAAAGAAAAATAAATCAAAAATTAAAATATATTTTTTGTGGTTTTTTTAATTTTTTTAAATTTAATAGAAAACCAAAATGAAAACACATTCAAAACACACAAATGAAAATCTGAAAAATCTACCCCAAAATATTATCCCCTTCCCCACACTTTAAATATTTCATTTTCCTCAATGTGAACCCATGAGATGAATGTGCACATGAAATGCATAATTTTAAATAGTAAAAAGAATATAAAAGTGAAAGGGTTAGGAATAGCATAATATTATCAAGTGATGATGGGGTTTTGCAGTGTGATGAAATCCACTACATCAGTAAAAAGTCCCTCAATGTATTACTTCAAAATTTTTCCATTAACTATAAAGATCCTTCTAGTTTCCTCTTTTTTAATCTCCAATACACCATAAGGAAAAACATTAGACACAATATAAGGACCTAACCATCTAGAATGTAACTTACCGGGCATTATCTTCAATCATGAACTATAGATCACAAATTTCTCTCCAACATGAAATTATTTTTATTGAATCATTTAATCCTGAGATTATTTTTATATTTAGTTACAGAGCCTTGAGTTCTCATATGATGAAAATCTAATATCCTCAAGCTCTTTAATTTGAAACTTCCTTTGAATTCTATCTTGGCCCAAATCCATGTTGCATTTTTTTATAGCCCAATAAGATCGATGATTAATCTCTATAGGTAGATGACTGGATTTACCAAAAGTAATACTAAATGGGGACATATCAATGGGAGTATTTATGTAGTCCTATAAGCCCAAATTGCATCATCCAAGCACTTTCTCCAATCTTTCCTATTCGGCTACACAGTTTTATCCAAAATTTGTTTCAACTCTCGATTTGAAACCTCAGCCCGACCATTTGTTTGCGGATGGTATGGTGTTGATTTTTTTTGTTTCACCCCATACTTATTAAGAATGGAATCCAAATTACTACTGTAGAAGTGTGTCCCCTGATCATTGATGATATCCTTTGGAAGTCCAAACCTATAGAAAATTTGAGTATTGACAAAGTCCACTACAATATGGGAATCATCAGTCCTAGTGGCCTTGTCCTCCACCCATTTTCTCACATAATCAATGGAAATTTTTTTTTACAAGAAACCATATAAACATAGAAAAGGACCCATAAAATCAATTCCGAAAACAAAATAAATATCAAAAAATAATATAAGATGTTGGGGAATCTCGTGTCTCCTATAAATGTTTCCAGTGTGTTAACAATGAGTGCATGAATTACAAAAAATATGGGAATCATGGAATAAGATAGACCAATATAATACAGAGTCTAGGACTTTCTTAACTATCTATTGGGGTCAAAAGTATCCTACACATGAAAGTGTATGGCATAAAATCAGAATAGACTCAAACTCAGGATTAGGAACACACCTCCTAATAACTTGATCGCTACACATGAACTAGAGGTAGGGGTCATCCCACAAATAAAACCCAGACTCACTCTTTAATTTTTGGACTTGATTTTTCTTTAAATTTTTAGGAATTTCAGTGGCCACAAGGTAGTTTACTAAATTAACATACCATGGATGTGTACCTGAGATTTCATAAATATTCTCATGTGGAAAAGTAACCTGAAGTGTTACCTGATCCAAGGTGTCATCCTCAAGTGTGTGATTTATCATACTCATGTGGTCTGCCACCAATTTTTCTGACACCTTCTTTTCCTTTCTCTCAATATTGAACTCTTGAATAAGTAGCATCCATCAGATGAGTCTGGGCTTTGCGTGCAGCTTCTTTAAGAGGTACCTCAAAGTATCATGGTAAAAAAACAACTACTTTAGAGCCTAATAAATATGAACAGAATTTATCTAAAGAAAATATGACATCAAGAAACTCCTTTTCCATGGTTGTATAGTTTTATTAGGCTGAATACAATGTCCTCAAATCATAGGTTATCACATGTGAATGTCCCACCATCCTTTGTGATAATACTACTCTAACTAGGTAGTTAGAATCATCACACATAAGATCAAATGGAATATCCCACCGTAGGGGATGTATGATTGGTGGAGTGGTCAGATGCTTCTTTAAATCATCAAAGGAATCCCTACAAGAATCATCAAACACAAAATAAGAATCCTTATGAAGTAATCACAACATAGTAATAGGAATCTTACTAAAATCTTTGATGAAACGTCGATAAAATTAAGAATTCACTAGGAAACATCTAACATCATGCACACCTGAAGGATAGGGAAAGGATAAAATAATATCTAACTTATATTTATCAATATCTATCCCATTTTTTGACACTACAGACCCTAATACAATTCCATGCTCTACCATAAAATGACACTTTTCATAGTTTAAGACTAGATTCTTCTCAATAAAATGATTCAACACCTTTCCCAAACTAGATATACAATCATAATATGAAGACCCATACACTATAAAATCATCCATAAATACCTTCATGAAGGTCTCAAAAAAATTATAAATAATACTCACCATACATCTCTGGAAGGTACCTGGGGCATTGAAAATTCCAAATGTAATTCTTCGGTAGGAAAATGTACCGAATAGACAAGTGAATTTCATCTTCTCTTGATCCTCTAGAGCTATAGGAACTTGAAAATATCTATAAAATCCACCCAAGAAACAATAATTTGTCTTCCCAACTAGTCTCTCAATCATTTGATCAATAAATGGGAGGGGGAAATGGTCCTTTCAAGTTGATTGATTTAGTTTTCTATAATCAATTCACACTTGCCAACTTTTTTTCACCCTCATTGGAACTAACTCCTCATTATTATTTTTAACAACAATAACACCAATTTTCTTAGGAACAACCTGAATAAGACTTACCCACTAAGAATTTGAAATGGGATAGATTACACCTGCCTCAAGAAAAATTTCAACCTCTTTTTTAACAACCACTAAAAGTGTTGGATTCAGTCTCTTTTGCGGATGCCTAATCAGTTTGGCCCCATCCTCCAAAAGAATCCTATGTATGAAAATGGAGGGACTAATACCAGATAATTCAGCCAAGGTCCACCCAATTTCCTTAATGTTCTCCATCAAAATATTCAAAAGTTTTTCTTCATGTTCCAAAGGAATATTATTAGAAATTATTACAGGTAATCTCTCGCCACTTAACAAGAATGAGTATTTGAGATTTGGTGGTAATGTATTGAGATCCAATTAAGGGGTGATTTATAAATGGATACATTGAAGGAACTGAAATATGTTCTAAATAAAATCATTATCAGAATAAACATCATCAAAATTAGAGAATAATTCATCAAATCCATCAGCATATTCAACAGGAAAGTCATAATCAGAGTGAACATGATCAAAATTAGAATATGAATCCATTTAAAAATCAAATATAAGAGAGTTTTGTGGATTATAAATAGTTGTGGAAGTGGTCTTAGAAATCAAAAATAGAACTAAAACTCATAATCTCCCTAAGCATTGAATAATCAAATTCCATGGGGTTTTTATTTAGTGGTTCAAACTGGGAGATAACAAAAGTAGAATGGTTCTATGAGGGGTACTTCGTGGGTCCCATAACATTAAATATCACAAATTCATCTCCCAAATCCATGGAAAGAGTACCCTCATTAACATTTATGATTTTTTTTGCAGTTTTGTGGAAGGTCCTACCTAAGATAATGAGAGTACGTGAACTTACCTGATCATCCTCCATGTTAAGCACATTGAAATATGTTGGAAAGATCATGTCTCTTACCTGAACAAGTACATCCTCAAGGACTCCCACTGTATATGATATATCTCTATTCACCAAATACACCACTACTATCATCAACATCAACTCACCAACCTATAAAGAAGATAATATAGAGTGAGGAATAAAATTTATGGAAGCACCTAAATCACATAAAGCATCAGAGAAATGTAACTCTCGTATGGTGCATGGGATGGTGAATGTCCTAGGATCCTTAGACTTTGTTGGCATTGCTTGAGTTAGAGTAATGAGTGTTTACACATTTCTTCCAAGATTGATCCTATCATTTCCATTGAGTCCTCTTCTATTAGTACACTATTCTTTTAAGAATTTGGTTTACCTTGTAATTTGCTTAATGTCCTTAATAAGGGGAATGTTTATCTCTACATGCATTAATGTGTCCAAAACCTACTTTTTCATCACCTATTGAGCCATATTATGGGTTTTTACAACTCTATTTGGAAAATGGAAGGGTTTTAGAAGGAACATCATCAATATTTTACTTACCATTGTCTTTCTCCTTGTGTTTCTCATCAGTGGTTCTTGAATGAGGCCTCTACGGAGTTGAGGTGAATCCCGATGGAATGGTAGGTGAAGAAGTATTAATTTTTTAATTCCTAATTCTAAAAATTATGGCACTAACATTCCCCTTGGGATTTTTAATAGGTTGGGAAGGAATATTTATAGAGTTCTTACTTACCAGTTCATGGAGGGCGGTAGAAATCTAGCTCATTCGATTCTTCAACTCCCTCATCTATGAACCTTGACTCTTTATCTCATTCTATTGATTAAGAAAAATTTGTTTCAAAAGATCATCAGTATTAGAATCTAAATTGGGTGGGGGATTCCATTGTTGTTGTATTGTTTATTCTTGGGCTTCAAATCTCTTTTGGGGTTGTTGGAAACCCCACTAGTAAGGCAGATGCTACTAGAAGTTTTGTTTAAAAGGGAGCATTTTTTGTTGTCCAGATCCATACCTCATGTTTGATTGATTATTCCACCCTTGGGTATATGTTGGTGAAAATGAATCGTACTTATTTTAGGGATGTGGTTTTGGTTACCGTTGATATGGTCTCCCAGGGAATACTACTCTACAATCCCCTGACACTTATAATTAAGGGAAACAGTTAGTTGGGTAAATTGTTTCAGTGAAAATGCCACATGGACTTATATAAGTATATTGGGATATATTTTGAGCTAAAGAAATATTCCTCACCATAGTGGTGAATTTTTACAACTTAGTATCAATAAAATTATTTTCAAGAGAGGAAGGTCTTACCCGATGTACTCCTCTAACATGTGGTGTACCTAGATCGCCAAAATTATTGGGAGTTTTGTGACATCTTGTCAACCAATGCATGTAAAGATACTGGTGTTTTGACCATCAATGCTCCTCTAGCTGCGACATCCACCATGATCCTCTCCATATGTGTGAGTCCTTTATATAAGTACTAGATGAGGAGTTTCTCACTTATTTGGTGATGTGGACAGCTTACGCACAACTTGTTGAATCTCCCCCGATACTCATACATTGACTCCCCTTGTTCTTACTTGATCCTAGAGATCTCCTTATGAATATAAGTGTCCCTTGATTTTGGAAAAAAACTCTTCAAGAAAAGGCATTTCAAATCATTCCAACATGTTACATCTTCAGGTTGTAAATAATACATCCAATCCTTTGTAGCTTCATCAAGTGAAAACGGGAATGATCTTAATTTTGTTTGATCTTTAGAGACTTTTATGGGTTTAATGTTTGATTAAAATACATTAAATTATTTAATTTTCTTATTGATATACTCATCAGAAAGTCTATGAAAATTTGGAAGTAGGTGAATTAACCCATATTTTAGGTCAAAGTATGACTCGAGATTTGGGTATGCAATACAATTTGGTTGATAATTAATTTCTAGTAAATCCAATTATAAAATGGTTCTATTAAGTTCATTGTTATTGTTTTTAAAAATTTCCTCTTTTTTAAAGATTTATTTTTAAGTGTTTCAAATTTCCATGTTCCCATAATAAATAAATTCTCCAAGTGGTTGAATATTGAACCTTCCTGTATACATAGAATGTCTGATTCGATCCCTAAAGTCGCATTCAATCTTAGGGTCAAGATATAAGAGATATTTGGGATTATTTTGTGTCATAAATCAAATAAAAATGAAAATAATACAAGTGGAACATAATAAAATAAAAATGAGAAGTTTGAATTGATGGTCTAAAAAGAAGAAGAAGAAAACAAAAGAAGAAGAAAAATTCAGATTTGATAAAGAAGGAAGAAAGAATAGAAGAAGAGAATAAAATGAAAAATAAAATGAATTCCTCTAATTGGTTGAAATGATTAATTTCCTACCATGAAATAGAACCAATTTTAGTGGAGCTATCATGGGAACTCCCAAATGATGTTTAGTTTGGGGTTATTTAGGTGCAGTAGGGTGGCTAGCCTAGGTCGTCTATCAAAGAGGCAGTAATTGAAAAAAATTAATAAAGGTACTTTGAAAATAAATTAAAATAATATAAACACACTAATTAAAAAGGATGGATTTTTACCATTTATAACACTATATTTATCATTCTAGAAGAAAATTTTCTTTGTTTTTTTTGTTTTTGAAGTGAAATTTGATTAAAAAATCACATCGAGAATGTTTTTTTAGAAATTTTTTTAGAAAGAGTAATAAATATAACTATAACTATTCAATTATTTATTAATAATTATAATTTAAATTAATATCCACTTAATTATGATCCCTTAATTTTTTAAACTTTGAACCCTATGAGAATTAACTTCACCACAAAGATTATGTAAATTTAACTCTAGGCTAACTTCAGAACATGAAATCACAACACCCAATTTTGATTGATGTTCTGAGGTTATCTTATGGTCAGTGTTAAATTAAGGCACATTTCCTCTCAATAAATTAGTATTAATTAAGTTTAGATATTATATTTTAACACTATAAATTGATCCCTTGTGGTTTTGTATCACCAATTAAAGTTCCGCTCTCACAATTCACACAATCCCCGACCTTGTGTGTTTTGTGTTAATTATTTAATTGTTTTCTTGGTTTGATTTAATTTAAAAACTAAATTAATAGATCTTATTATGTTTATTAAATCATCTCATTAATTCAAAATAAATTAATGAATAAGGATTGAGGTTGATTGATTACTAAAAAGAACTACTCTTCCATGGGCGGTATTGTCATCGTAGAGACATTTTACATGTGCAAAGGTTTACAAAGGGTATAACCCAATATCATTTAAAATATTGATTCCATCCCAAATAGGATGAGTAAATAAGAATTTAATTGAACAAAAAAAGAAAATAGAATAAATAAAAGAGAAACTAAGAATTTTATTACACAAATGAAAACATTACAACATGAAGAAGAAGAAGGCTTTGATGGGGGGTCCTTGCTTCAAGAGCTACCCCTCTTACAATTTTTAGATAATTTTATTGAAAACAAATTCTAATATACCTTCAATATACTAATTAATTTCCCCCAACCCCTTAAAATGATAAAAATACATATTTATAGAGGGGAGGGGAGGCTAGATTATAACTGGTTTCAAGAGTGAATAAGGAGATTCTTCCAAATATTTTAATCCCAATTTCACCGCTTTCTTGACCACTAAAATGTGTGAATTACATATCTTTATAGAAGGATGATTTGTACTACATTGGGATTTAGATCTCCTCTAAAAAGTTTCGCCCAATATAAAGAATATATGGCCCAAACACTACAGTGATTTCCAATCTGGCGGGTCCAGCCCATCGTCGACTTCATGGTCCATTTCGAATCGCTCCTGGTACTCATACATTGACTCTCCTTATGCTAACATGATCCCCGAGATATCCTTACGAATAGAAGTGATCCTTGATTCTGGAAAAAATATATTCAAGAAATGTCATTTCAAATCATTCCAACATGTTACATCTTCAGGTTGTAAATAATACATCCAATCCTTTGTATCTCCATTAAGTGAAAATGGGAATTCTCTTAGTTTTATTTGATCTTTAGAGACATTTATGGGTTTATGTTTTGATAAAAACACATTAAATTATTTAATTTGTTTATTGGTATCCTCAAAAGATAGTCCATGAAATTTTGGAAGTAGGTGAATTAACCTAGATTTTAGTTCAAAGTCTGATTTGAGATTTGGGTATGCAATACAATTTAGTTGATAATTAATTTGTAGTGTATCCAATTATAAAATGGTTCTATTAAGTTCATTGTTATTATTTTTAGACATTTGTTCTTTTTTAAAGATTTATTTCGAAGTGTTTCCAATTTCCTTGTTCCCATAATATATTTATTCTCTAAGTGGTTGAATGTTGAAACTTCCTGTATACGGAGAATGTCTGATTCGATCCCTAAGGCCACTTTCAATCCTAGGGTCAAGATATAAGAGATATTTGGTATTAGTTTGTGTCATAAATCAAATAAAAATTAAAATAATACAATTTTACCATAATAAAATAAAAATTAGAAGTTTGAGTTGATGGTCCAAAAATAATAAGAAGAAGAAAACAAAAGAAGAAGAAAAATTCAGATTGGATAAAGAAGGAAGAAATAAGATAAGAAGAGAATAAAATGAAAAATAAAAGGAATACCTCAAATTGGTTGAAATGATTACTTTCCTACCTAGAAGTAGAACCAATTTGAATGGCGCTATCATGGGCACTCCCAAATGATGTTCAGTTTGGGGTTATTTAGGTGCAGTAGGGTTGCTAACCTAGGTCTTCTATCAAAGAGGCAGCAATTAAAACAAATTAATAAAGGAACTTTGAAAGTAAAGTAAAATAATATAAACACATTAATTAAAAAGGATGTATTTTTTTACCATTTATAAAGCTATATTAAGTATTCTAGAATAAAATTGTATTTGTTTTCTTTTTTTTGAAATGAAATTTTATTAACAAAGCACAACAAGAATGTATTTTTTTAGAAAACGATTTTTAGAAAGAATAATAAATCTAACTATAACTATTAAATTATTTATTAATAATTTTTATTTAAATTAATATCCACTTAATTAGGATCCCTTAATTTGTTAAACTTTTAACTCGAAAGATTAAGTGAATTTAACTCTAGGCTAACTTCAGAACATGAAATCACAACACCCAACTTTGATTGATGTTCTAAGGTTATCTTATGGTCAGTGGTAAATTAAGGAACATTTCAAATCTAAAAATTATTATTAATTAAGTTTAGATATTATATTTGAACACTATAAATTTTATCCCATGTGGTTTTGTATTACCGATTAAGGTTGCGCTCTCACAATTCACACAATCCCCGACCTCGCATGTTTTGTGTTAATTGTTTAATTGTTTGCTTGGTTTGATTTGAATTAAAAACTCAATTAATAGATCTTATTATGTGTATTGAAATATCTCATTAATTCAAAATAAATTAATTAAGAAGGGTAGATGTTGATTGATTACTAAAAAGAACTACTCTTTCATGGGTGGTGTAGTCATCATAGAAACGTTTTACATGGGCAAAGGTTTAAAAAGGGTATAACCCAATATCATTTAAACTATTGATTCCAGCATGAATAGGATGAGTAAATAAGAATATTATTGAACAAAAAAAAAAATATAATAAATAAAAGATTAACTAAGAAGTTTATTACGAAAATGAAAACATTACAACATGAAGAAGAAGAAGGCTTCAATGAGGGGATCCTTGCTTCAAGAGCTACCCCTCTTACAAGTTTTGGAGAATTTGAGTGAAAAAAATAATAATATACCTTAAATATACTAATTAATGTCCCCCAACCCCTTAAAATGAAAAAAATACATATTTATATAGTAGAGTGGAGGCTAGATTATAAGTGGTTTCAAGTGTGAATGGAGAGATTCTTACAAATATTTTAATCCCACTTTCACCACTTTCTTGACAAAAAAAATGCGTGAATTACCTATCTTTACAGAAGGATGATTTGTGATAAATTGGGATTTAGATCTCCTCTAAAGATTTTCTCCCAATCTAATAATATATGAAAAATATATGGCCCAAACACTAAAGTAATTTCCAATCTGGTGGGTCCAGCCCATCGTTGACTTCATGGTCCATTTAGTCTAATCAAATGCACACTTTAGCTCCAATGTACAAAAAAAAGTTATATAATATTAAGTCAGGAACACAGTTAAAAAATTTCAAGTTCAAATAATAAATATTAAAATATTTACCTCAACAATACTACAGTTCACTATAAGGGGTGAAACTGGAATTTTCATCAAATTTTTCAAATTAATGATCTAATCCCAAATATTTTATAAATAAACATATTCAACAAAATTTAGGGAAATTTTATCATTTATTATCAATAAAATTTACAATAAAAATGAATTTTATCAGTTAGCCTAGGTTTTCTTTAGAGAGTAGCACACAACAATCACATTTGTCACTTTAAATTAGAGAAAGGGGTATTTTGAAATTGTTTTATTTGAAAAATAAAAGAAAGAAATGAAAAAGATATAGAAAATATAAGGATTAATAAAGTGATGGGTTCAGGGTTTTATTACCATTTTCAATGTCATCATGGTTATAAAAATCATAATACCTCTCTTCTAATTGAATTATAAATTAAATATTCCTTGATCGATTTGTCAATCACCCTTGATTGAAGAAATCAATGGAAACCACTCTTATGTGTATAAAAGTTAGTAAAAATTTCATAAAATACTAAGGAAATTTCCAATAGGGAATTGGTTCTCATTGTTAATCCAGAAAAAACACTTATTCCACACACAAGTTGGTGATCACTAAATATTCACCAACCAACACCTTCTTCTCAATTGAGATAGGCTTCACTAGGTAGAGGGAGTTTAAACAAATTCAACCAAAGTTTTAAATAATGAATGAAACAAAAAACCTATATTCAATCACATTAAGAGAATTGGGAACCCATAAAAATAGAAATCATTCAATATAAAAAGTGAATTTTAAATTATAGCATAAGACTCAAACATTACAAAATAAAAAATCCCACTACCCCAATCACTCAAAAGTTTTACCCCTCTATATGAAGGGTAATAGAGATGAATAAGGAAGAACAGAGAATTATGGAACTAATAAAATAGTAAATAGAGAATTATCATCACTTCAAGGTTTTAATTCTCCAGCATATCCCTTATTTATCTATCTATTTTACACCTTTAAATGTAGGTGGATACACATATTTATAGGGTTTAAGGGTGGAAAATCTTCCTTATAGTTTATATCCATTGAAATTTTGAGATTAGTTCACATATTAAATGGTCAGTTATTAGAATGGTGTCTTATTAAAATCTTTTCCTCTATCTATTGTGCATGATAATATGTTTTTAAAAAGTTGTAGGCAAATTAATGAAGTGTATTTTTTTAGATGAACATACTCTTCATATTCCTCCACTTTGATGCATGAAAAATAATTATTAAGGAGATAATTTCTCCATAAAATTTAATGAGGACATGAAAATATGAGCCCTCTTTCATTTATAATTTCAATCACCCCATTTTATTTTCTTCACCCTGTTATATGTATCATATAAAAAGGGGAGGTAAATTCTATCAGCCAAAATTATATTCTACATTAATTAAATATTTTGGACCACATGTAATTTGAATTAGCACCTATATCAGTTTAGTAATTTGAATTACATGTATATTGGAATACTAAAAAAATAATTCCTCAATTTGAATTGATATTGAAAAATTTATGCTCAAAATAATGAAGTGATTGAAAACTGTTAAAATCCCAAAATTAAGAAATTTTTAAAATTTATCTGAAAACATACTTAAAATCCAAAAATGAAGAAATTCATATCAAATTTATAAATTTTAGGGGATTAAATCATTTAAAAATAGATGAAAAATAATGTAAATATTATCTCTATCAAGATGAAGTGAAAATATAAAAGAAGGTGGAAGCTATAACAAAAGGGGAAATCCTAAGAGTTTAAATTTGATGAAGAAAGATTTATAAGATTTGGGTTATGAATATGTGTACTATAAAATAATGAGATAATAAATTATTTGTTTAATTATTCACATATCTCTACCTTCTCCATCCACCCAGGGATAATAAAGATGTATTGAGATCTTCAAGAGCAATATTGGTGGGAAAATCTTAACGAGATCAAAAAATATACATCAAAACTCCTGGTATGTATGCAGGTAAATGTGGGCAGGAAAACTTCTAAGGGGATGATGTAACCATTACCCACACCAACATATAAATGAGAAAAAATTACCATGAACTTTTCACTGGTCTTCTGAATAACCATAGTGGAAATAATGCTATATCATTTGTAGTAGACCATATTAAAAAGATTTATCCTTTTATTCTAATTCAAGAGGACTTCTCACTCAATAAAATCGAAAGGATATATGTCATAGAAGTGGTAAGGCTATATAGAACATCACAATTTATTATATCTAACTGGGATATGAGATTTAGCAATACGTTTTGGAAGAGTCATCAACATGATTTAAACACTTATTTGAAATTCGGTATGAATTATCACCCCCAGACTAATTGTCAATATGAGTAGAATATCAAGACACTTTAGGACATGTTCAGATCATGCTCGATGGACTTTAAAATATGATGGGAGTATAAAATTCCTCTGGTTGATTTCTCGTACAATTATAGCTTTCACTCAAGAATCAATATAGATCCATATGAAGCACTTTATGGGAAGACATGTAGGATACCTACGTGTTGGGATGAAGTTTGGGAACGTAAGTTTTCGGGTCATGAGATGGTTGAGGAAATGATATAAAATGTGAAAACCATTCAACAACAAATTAAGGCCACTCAAATATAATAAAAGAGCTATGTTGACAATTGTTGATGAGACATTTAGTTCTAGGATAAAGATAAATTATTACTCGCAATATCTCTATATAAGAGAGTCATGAGATTTAGGAAGAAGGGAAAGTTAAGTCATAGGTACATTTGACCCTTTGAGATTCTTGATTACATCAGAGTTGTGACCTATCGACTATCACTCCCACCATACCTTTCTCAAGAACATGACGTACTCTATGTATCCCTCTTGAAAAAGTACATACTAGATCCCTCACATGTACCGAATTCATAGGTGGTACAACTATATAATTATCTCTCTTATGAGGAGAATTTCGTGAAGATCTTGGACTATAAAGATAAAGTTCTGCACAATAAGACAACTCACCTAGTCAAAGTACTATAGAGATATTATAAGTATGAGGAGGTGGCATGGGAACTGAAGGAAGAAATGAATTAGAAGTACCCACAAATATTTTCACCTTAGTAGGTAAAATGAAAACATGAGGGTGAAATTTCTTAAGTGGGGAAAAATTTAATTACCCATTATTCTATTAATGGAATTTCCCTACAAATTATATAAATTTTTCATATTTAATAAATCACAGAAACCACATGATAAAATCAAAAACAAATTAATTTATTAATTTAAAATTTTAATTTAGAGAATAAATATGGACATAATAATTAAAAGTATTACAATGGAAAAAATATAAAATAATATAATAATAATTGGAAAATTTATATATGATCAAGCCCTCATAATAATTACACTCATGAACAAGACTAAAGTGATGAAATATAATACTAGTTATAAAATATGCATTTTGGAAATGAAAATATATGTAAACTTCAGAGAAAAAATAAGTGAGTGAATAATTAATGAAATATGAGTTATTTATAGAAGGTTGTATCTCATATAAATATTATAAATCTAACTATTGGATTAGTAATATGACCGTTGAAATAGAAACATGACCATTGGAATTGTAATCTGACGATTAGAAATAGTAATATGATGATTAGGAATAGTAACCTCATCTATGGAAATGTAAAATAATATTTAGGTATCTTATAAAATGAAAATATGACATGTTTATTCCATGGTACAAGTAAAATAATGTTTTAAAAATGATAAATTGAGTATTTGTATTTTTATAAAACATAAATTTTTTAATTGTACTTTTATAATAAATATAGTTATTGAATAGAAATTTTATTTTCATAAAATGGATTTATAAATCAATATTAAGAATTATTATATGATAAGATAATTTTATGAGACCATAAGTAAATTTTCAAAGGATTAACAAATCGATCATAATATTAAACTTGATATTTTTCAAATAAATACAGATTTTATTTTAAAATTAAATTTCTTATATTTAGAAAATTATTTTCATAAAATGGATTATATTTTTTTAATCTACCCATAGAAAAATAGGGTAAATTTTTGGTATTTTTCTAAAATAGTTGAATTTTTGTGAATAGTAAAATATGGTATTTAACATTATAAGCTAAATACATGATTTTTTGAGTCATTGATGATTTAATAACACTTTATTTAAAAATCACATACACTATTTACTTTAAATAGTCACAATAATAAATACTATTAGTATTCTTGATCCAAAATAATAAACTAATGAATATAATATTCAAAACACCCCTCTCTCTATAAATAAAATCCCTCACCACCTATTATACTCACAAATTATAAGCCTTGGATATTTGCAAAATTCTTCATATTTACCTTCCCAATACTATCACCTATTTACTAGTGCATTTGATCTCATCCAAATACCCTTTCAAGGTTCCTTAAGGAGTATTCAAGAAGGCAACATTTACAAGGTAACATTCTCAACTTACCTCTTTTAAATTCATTTATTATTATACCTTATCCTCCCCTCCCACATCCAACATGACATTATGACTCTAGTATCATAAATATACTAGGATTTTATTATATTTTTGGTATATCATATTCTAACCTCCCCTATTTAGATTCAAAAATGAAAAGGTTGTTTACAATATTGTTGGTTCACTACCCCCATGAACAACGCACTTAGTTTTTCTCCACCACCTTCATGGCTGGTCATAAAAATATTATTATGGTTAAATAAGATTATAATAATTATAATATAACTTATTTATATTTATAATTTTTTAATGATCATTAAATTAAATTAAATGAATTTAGTTCATGATGATTGGTAAATTCACCTAAATGAATTAACCGAGTAACGTTTACATGTTTACTAAAAGAATCACCTCTATATTATAAAAAAGGATATTTGGGACCATTTAAATTTATATAACTATATTAATACCATTTAATTTCACTTATAGAGTTTTATTCACATTTTAGAAGAACATTAACAATTATCTATAAGTGATCTGACCTAGAAACCATGAAATAAATTCCCTCAAACAAATGAAATTAAACATAACATCTCATTGAAATTATTAGAAATGAAAATAATAAAATTTTAATAAATAATATATATATATATAATTATCTAAATTAAGTAATTAATTAATCTAATTTGATTATCCAAGACATTAAGTGAAAGTGCATAATGGTTCTGGAATATAAGGTAAGGGATCTCTCCTAACCACCCTTTTTCTTTGGGTAATGATATTTCTATCTAGAATTCACTTTATTTATATCTCTAAAATTATGTAATGCTTTTAAATTTTGTATATATGTCTCTTATATATATATATACATATTATATTACCTTTCCTTTGATGGGGTAATATACACCTTACGTTAATGCCTTATTTAAAATAAAACCTGATTAAGGGGAAATTTTCTATCCCTTAATCCTTTTATGTAACGCTCATTTAAAGTCTTTCTTCCCTATGATTATATACTAAGATATGAATGCACATAATATTTAATTATTTTTTATTTTTGAAATCTTTATGAAATCTCCTTTGATTATGATATGAGGCAATATTAGGCAACACATTCCTTTTTATGGGTAAATCTTATGTTTAGGCCTTATAATTAATTTACTTTTAATACACACATAAGAATGTACGTGTTATTATGGGTGCACCCAAATAGTTCTCTAATGCATTGGTTAATATTTTTTCTTATGATATGGTATGCGTGGTATTAGGGAGTGAAACTAATCCATGATGGGACTCTATCCACCATGTGATGTTGTCTTAGCGGTTAGTCTTGACTTATGCTTATGTATTGTTTTATATTTCTGAAACATTCCTATAATGCCATGATGTTATGATTCTGTGATCTTTATGTTATGATTTTATATGATTATTCATGAGTCTTGTTTCTTTATGACATCATTTTAAACATTTTGATTGATATGTTGTGCTTCTCCATCATATTTATTCCTTTATTGGGATTTATAGACAACTCATTTATTTTATGTATTATCTAGGATATCCTATGCAGTTTTAGGATCTAAAAGGGATTTATAAGATCATTATGGTGATTAAAATAAATAATTTTTATTTTAGTTTCATATTGGTGTTTTTTGTACCTAGTCTTCCAAAGGCACTAGGCCTTTCAATACTTTGGTTGTATTTAATGGATATTTATGTTAAAAATCATGTAATAGTATGTGTAAAAGGCTTGGGTCACTATACTATTCCATATAGAAAAATATTTTTGGTTATGAATAAAATTAAACCATTAGGTATAAGGTGATACCGCTAGTATTGGGGTTCCACTACCATTATTTGGGTGTTACCGCTAGTAAATATGTGCTAACACCAGTTATCAGGTGATACCATCAGTTATCAAATGTTACTTCTAGGATTAAGGTGCTAAAACCAGGCTTAAGGTTCTACCACCAGGTTTAAGGTAATATTTCCTATTGTGATTGAATAAGTTATGATCTACCATGTGAAAAACAAAGTGAATGTATATTCATCTCACGCTTCCAATCCCTGAATTGAATGTGAACAAAGATGACTCTATGTCTGGTGAAATATAGAGTATTTTTTCATGCAAGAAAGATGAGATGGGTGATTATGGATAATCTTGACTTGTATGAAAATGATCTGGTTTGCATAAGAATTTAGCTATGATATGAAGACATGACTTTCATAAGATAAAGTCACCAAGATGAGTTGTGTGCTTATTGAATAAGGTAACATCATTGTTTTCATATATATATTTGGTATGTACATAGCATATAGAGAAAGTGGTTTCATCTGAAGATTGTGGGTATTTAAGAATCCCTGAGTTAAGGGGATAATGAGAGTGAAATACATCCACAAATTCAATGAAGATGTGCAGTTATTATTATATAGAGGGTGAAAAAAACTTGATGAAGGAATTATGATCATGGTCCATAAAGAGATAAAAACCAAAGGAAATGATTTTTGTGGGTGTAACACTCAGTTTTCCATTTATTTGAAAATACATGCATTTCAGATTAAGATATTCTTGGGAAGCTATTCTTTATAGGTGTGAAAACATTCTTTGTGGTTATTTTACCATATAGAAAAATTCCAAGACTTAAGAAGAAGACATGAACTGGGGAAAAGTGAGAAATACTAACATTATCCCTTATATGGAAACTTAAATAAGTGAGATTGTGTTATTCATCTTAGTGTAACTGTAAGAGCCCGAGATTTTATGAAAAATTTTCTTTTTAATTTTATTAATGTGTTCTGTTGTACGCTACACCAAAAGGAGCTTGCACAACACACACCCTTGACTTGCCTTTTATTACACGCAATCACAACCTTCCTCGATAGCGTGTGTAGTACGCAATACCGAGTTTCACTAAACAACGATATGCTATTAAAATATTATTATAACTAGCCGGTATGAATAGTAATAACCACCTTTTAAAATTTTAGAAATTTTAGCTCTCAAAATGGACTTCATTTTTGGATTTGGAGTATCGAATTTAGACTAAGGTAAAATTTTGGTGATTTTCGGATAACTTTCATATTCTGATGAATAGTGAAAATTACTAAATTTTAATTAAAAACAACTTTTTTAATAGAAATAATTAATAGTGATAAATTATTAATTTGAGTGGTTTTAAAGTATATCTAGAATATATTTTTACAATTCAATACAATGTTGGTCATTGGATGTAATTTCACATTTACACCAGACATAAACAAGTGTTAATCTTTTGATAGTTATTATCTCTTAAAAACACGCTATTTGTTGTGACAGCGGAAATTAATTATAAAATTAATTAATTCAACTTATATGTTGGGAATTTTTTAAAATATAAATCATTTTTGAACTTGGAATATCAATTATAGCTTAGGGTGAAATTTTGGCATTTTTCTGAAAAACTTCAATTTTTGATGAATAGTGAAACTACTAAGTGATAGTTAAAAAAATTAATTTTTTCATAAATCTTAATTTTACCGCTTCGGTGAATGGAATTTCAAAAATCCGAGAGACACGGTTGATGTCAGTAAGTAAAATGTGGTTCAATGAGATGAAAATAATTTTTGGTGAATAGTAACTTTTTACTTTTATTTACCACGGTTAAAAGTAAATAGGGTAATTAAGGGTAAAAATGATATTAATATTACCCTAACCCATGTCCTAATCCTATTTGACAAGTGTATCTCGACCAAAAACAACCTTAAGTGTAAAATATTATCATTTAGGCCCACTTGGATTAGATTAGGACATTTATTATTATTTAACTCAAAGAAGAGTTAAAAGAGTTAAAATCAAAGTTTATTTACTAAAACATTTTTAATATAGGGTTATACATAACATAATTTCGACTATAAATATTCATTAGAAAGATACAAATATTTCCTACATAATGGTATTTTATTTGTAATTTTTATACTTTAAATAATTTAATTTATTTATGACACAACAATGATGCAGTAATTACCTTTTTAAGAAAATATTAACATAATTGATGTTATAAATGCCCAAATAAATGTAATTTGAGACTTCTTATGACTTACACTAATTTTCTAGGTTAATATGACATGTTATTGTTGATTTAAGTAACTTGGTTCGAACTTATCATTATGTTAGAAATTTCATAAAAATCATGTACCAAATAGTGTCAAAATTGACATGAATTAGTTTTTAAAACAAATATTATATTATTAATTGTTATTTAATTCCTAAAAATCTAAGGCTCGGACAAATGACTTAGATAAGGATAGATATATTAATAATAAACAACTTGGGGTTCGTTTGGCTTCATATAGTAAGTTTAGTAACCATATAGTGTAAGAAAACAAAAAGACACGGTAAAAGTTAAATTATTTAACTTAATGTTAAATCTAAATGATAAGGTTAAAATAGGAACCTAAACTTGTCTAAATCCTATTGGATAAGAGTATTTCGACCCATACCCACTTTATCTTTGAAATAAGACCATTTGGAACCATTATAAACCGAATTTGACCTTAATATAAAATAATATTTTGAGATTTTCCTAAGATGCCCCTCTCCTCCCTTATAAAAGGGAACCTCCTCCCTCTCTTCCTCACACAACTTTGAGCCTTAAAGCTCGGCCAACCCCTGACATATTCTCTTCTCCACTTCCCTAGAAACATCCTAGAGGTTCTCGTCTTCCTCAAAGACCAATTTTAGTGCCCTAAGAGGAGGTCTCAAAGAGGTGCTTCAAAGAAGAGGTAATTTCCATTACCGATTCTTTCAACTTTATTTCTTCTTCCTCTTCTTCTTCTTAGGTTGTTTCATTATGAAGTAATAACATAAGTATCAATAATATACTGATATTTTATTATAAGTATGAAACAATCATATTTCACCATCTATCCATCCTACGGAAAACAAAATCACCGCACGTGCGTACGTACGGAATACCGTCTCCACGCCAAGGTGTAATCTGTTTTTCCACCAACACCTTACATGGATGGGTATTATGGTGTAAAGAATAACTATACATAGTTATTATAACATCATAATTATTCTGATATATTGTATCATCCACTCCAATTCAATTCAATAATTATGTAAATGATATCATCGCTCGTGCGTACGTACGGACTACCGTCTCCACGACGCGATGAGATTCATTCTCCATGTTAACCATTTAAGAATTATTATAAAGTATATATAAGAAATAATAATTAAATATATGACATTATAAAGCTACTGTATTTATGTGTATATATATGTATTTCATCTACTTAATTCCACTCAATTCAATAAGGAAACGAAAACAGCATTCATGCGTACGTACGACCTACCGTCTCCATGAACGATGTATTTCTTTCCATTTATCGATCCATTATATATATGTATATTCTGAATATATATTATATATAAATCATGTTTTATATTCTATAATTAAGTAATAATGATCTAAGTAATCATATTAATAATTACAAGTTAAAACACGAACGACAAATGAGACGATTTTACCCAAAACGCTACTTTAACATGAATTTACAAAAGAACGGGTAATATAAAGTCATAATTAAACCATATATGATATAATAACAATGAATATGATTCTGTAATAAGTCAATGACATTATTTAAATCATTATACAGGAGTTTCGGACACTTACGAAGCAAATCGGACCTAAGGTAAGGGAAATATCACAATCTCACTTTTATCCGAGATTGTTTTTACTTTGGTAATTACTGGGGTGTATTTTATCATCCACATCCATGTTCCCTCAATATGTAATATTATTTCCATCCTTCTACAATATTTTAAATCCTATTTTACCCTTCGGTGAGTTTTTAGTAAAAGATATGAAAGGAATCTTTTGTCGTTTTTCGTACGAGGTACTTTTTGACTTTTCCGACAAAAGTATAAAGAATGTTTTTTTAACTTATACGGCATGAATGGATTTTTAAAACATTATTTTCAAGAAGATTACTTTACAAGTTTTCAAGTTTATTTTTAATCAACTTCTTTTAGTTTATAATTGTACGATATGTTAATAAAGGAAAAGTGTTTTTGAAGAAGAAAGGATATTTTCCTCAAGAATGGAGTTCAAGTGTTTTATCAAAATTATTTTCCATCTAAGATAATATAGGGTTATGTTTATATCGCTATTATTAAATTGATTTGATTATGTTGTGATGGAATTATTTTTATGAATTCCTTTATCTTATATGAATTGTTTTATTATGTCACAATGTTTAAGATTCCCATTTTTATTACATGTGTTATGCAATGATGTATGATTTTTGATTTTGTGGCACACATAAGAAAGGTATCATTATGAGATGGGTGGGACCTATATCTCCCTCCAATGCATTGGGTAAAGATTTTATATCTCATGAGATAGACATGGCTGGAATGGTAGGTTATACCGGTTCAGTGAAACAGGACTGAAACGAGGGTGACTCAGTTCAGAAAGGGACTTTGTCCACTAAGATAGTCTTGGAAATGAGTCTTGACTAACAAGAAATGATGATTATGTGTGTATGTCACAAAGTTTCATGTTTTAAGTTGTGATTATTGGGATTATATTTCACTTCTATGATTTATCCCATGTTATGATATTATGAGCTCTTTTGCAGGTTAAGATTTCCAAAAGCTATATTCTTATGTATATGATGTGATTGATATTTCTTTTGTTTACCCTTACTGAGAATTTGAGCTCACCCTTTTATGTTTTCTTTTCCCCAGGATATAAAGAAATGTTTTAGGAAAAAAAGAAGATCTTTATGGGAGATATTGAAGATCTTTCACCACGATTAGAAGATTTTATTCCAAGTTTCCAAAGACACTAAACTATTACGGTCCTTGTGTGTGTGTTTTGTTATGTACTAAGTATTCCGCAAAAGTAATGTAATATCTATGTACGTTAAGTTTCGGGTCTCTACAGTTGGTATCAAAGGAAAGGTTTAGTCAACCTTTGGAAACTAGGATGTGAAAATGTTAGTGAGATCCTTAGAGATATTTCTAAGGTATGTCTAGGGATGTCTCTAAGGTTAAGTATACGTATAGGTTATAGTCCTAGAATTGCGCTAAAGATATTAGAATTTAACCTAAGATGTTATATATTAAGGTTACTCCCTCTTTTATTATGTTGTTTTCCGTAGCATGATTTTTTCATCTCACACTATTCTTTTTGGGTTTTAGACGATGGCTGGAACCCGAAGGAACCGTGTTGATCAATGCAATGGACAATGCAATGATTGTCCTCCTGAACAAACAAATGTTATGGGAGATGGAGTGAAAAATCTTATTGCTATACTTACACAAGCTATGAATCATTCTGGACTTCCAAATGAGCAGAGAAGGGAACAATATTCTATTGAGTCCTTCATGAGGCAACGTCCACCTTCTTTCAGTGGGACTTCCGATCCACTTGTTGCTGAACAATGGATCAGCACCACTGAAAAGATATTTTTAGTTCTTCAATGTTCTGAACATGATAAAGTCATCTTAGCAGTGTATCGTTTGGAAGGTGATGCTGATCAATGGTGGAATCTTATCAAGAATACAAGGCCAAGAGATGAAATTGAGTCCATGGAATGGGACGAGTTCAAGAACTTGTTTTTCAGTAAGTACTTCCCTCGTATTCTTCGAACAAAGATGGAAAAGGAGTTTCTTGAGCTGAAGCAGAAGGATGATGAATCCGTTGGTTTATACGAAGCAAATTTTACAAGACTTTCAAGGTATGCATCTGGCATTATCATCCAACCTGAAAGTAAAGTTGATCGATTTTTCAGTGTCTTAAAACCAAGTCTTCGAAGGTCATTAGATATAAGAGACTTCAGTAGCTATGAAGAAATTTTGCGTTGTGCTACCAAGGTAGAAATGTAATTTGGTGTTACATATCCATCTCATGGTTTTGACAAGAAATGAAAGATGGAGTTCAAGGAGAAATCTCAGAATAATGGTGAAAAGAAGATGAATGTTTCCTTATGCTCAAAGTGTGGAAAGAAGCATGGTGGAGATTGTCTTAAAGGGACTAGAAAATGTTTTAAGTGTGGAAAAGAAGGTCATCGAGCAGCTGAGTGTCGAGGTAATGGAAAAAGGGTTTCTAATGATGTGAATAAAGTAAACACTGCAGAGAACGCACCACCAACACTTCAATGTTTCAAGTGCAAGGAGATGGGACATTATGCCAATAAATGCCCTAATCCAAGGGTTAGTGATGATCGACATGAGCAACCGCTTAAGTCGAAGTACAAAGGAAAGTCACATGCGATCACTATTGGCGATGTTGAATATGACAACGATGTGGTGAAATGATTAAGTTTTTGTGTAATGGGATTCCAAAATAATGTTGTATCATGGAGTATTGGAATATTTATGTATTGGTATAATGTGGTATTCAAAGTGATTGAGATATTATGCGCATAATGAAGGGAAAACGAGAAAATGAAATGTTTAACAGTATTCATGAGCTCATGATTGATATAAGGACTAAGTCATATCATGGTTTGAGTATATAGAATTTTGAGGATTTTGGTATGTGGAAAGTGTTAAATTTTAACTGCATTCATGTTTTCACTAAGGTATTCAAGAGAATACATGATTAAGGACTTTGAATGTTTGGAATGTGACCAAAAAAACATATCTTATGATATATGGGGATCAACGATGGTACTAAATCTCTAGTAATCGTTTTCACTATATTATGAGAATGGACTGCAGTATTATGGATAAGCCTAAAGATTGGAATGGATTATGTTGGACATAAGTTAGTATTGTTTAAGGATAGAAGTTTTTTCGATATTATTGATGGGATGTTATAGTAATATAGTTTTAGGACAACCTGCGGGACGGGCGACAGCCCATCGCGTCGGACAAGGCTGTGGGAATCGAACCCACAACCGAAGTGCGACTGGCCTTTATCTCCTACCACTGGCCTACAGGAAGTCCCTGTTTAGTAGAAACTAGTTTTATTATATTAAGCTGTATGATATATGATGAATAAGTCCATTTTAGGAACCATATATGATTAATCTCACTATAGATCGACTTATGTATATAATTTTTGCTAACCTTTTGTTTGAGACAGATGGAATGACCCATCATTATTTCACATGATCTGCTAACACTTCACGAATAACAAATTCAACTTCATTTATTTAAGAGATGAAGTGGAAATTGTTCCAGGCACAAACAACAGTGAGATTGTACCAAAATAAAGTAAGTATTTATTCTAATTCAAATTCCTCAACTTTAGGGAAACGATCTTGAAAACCAAAAATGTTGTCCTAGTGCTCTTATATCTGATTAATCATATGGTACCTTAGATCTTCACAAATTAATGGATTTGTGATTGTTGGATTTTCCATAGCCATGTTCTCTACCACTCTCCATCAGAACATGATGGTTAGATTTTTCTTCCATATCCATATTTTCACCTATGCGGAAACCGAGTGATTAGTTTATTTGGGTAACCGTTACGTTTCATACTTTTGTTTTTAAAGATTGGTTTTGGTATTACTTTTTACGATGTGGGTTTCTATTAAAGAAACTTTCAAGTAGTAAACCATTTATAACCCCGACGAATTTCGAGGGCGAAATTCATTTTAAGGGGGGTAGAATGTAACAGCCCGAGATTTTATGAAAAATATTCTTTTTAATTTTATTAATCTATTGTGTTGTACGCTACACCAAAAGGAGCTTGCACAACACACATCCTTGACTTGCCTTGCATTACACGCAATCTCAACCTTCCTCGATAGCGTGTGTAGTACGCAATACCGAGTTTCACTAAACAACGATATGCTATTAAAATATTATTATAACTAGCCGTTATGAATAGTAATAACCACCTTTTAAAATTTTAGAAAATTTAGCTCTCAAAATGGACTTCATTTTTGGATTTGGAGTATCGAATTTAGACTAAGGTGAAATTTTGGTGATTTTCGGATAACTTTCATATTCTGATGAATAGTAAAAATTACTAAATTTTAATTAAAAACAACTTTTTTAATAAAAATAATTAATAGTGATAAATTATTAATTTTAGTGGTTTTAAATTATTTCTAGAATATATTTTTACAATTCAATACAATTTCGGTCATTGGATGTAATTTCACATTGACACCAGACATAAACAAGTGTTAATCTTTTGGTAGTTATTATCTCTTAAAAACACGCTATTTGTTGTGACATCGGAAATTAATTATAAAATTAATTAATTAAACTTATATGTTGGGAATTTTGTAAAATAGAAATCATTTTTGAACTTGGAATATCAATTATATCTTAGGGTGAAATTTTGGAATTTTTCTGAAAAACTTCAATTTTTGATGAATAGTGAAACTACTAAGTGGTAGTTAAAAAAATTAATTTTTTCATAAATCTTAATTTTACCGCTTCTGTGAATGGAATTTCAAAAATCCGAGAGAAACGGTTGATGTCAGTAAGTAAAATGTGGTTCAATGAGATGAAAATAATTTTTGGTGAATAGTAACTTTTTACTTTTATTTACCACGGTTAAAAGTAAATAGGGTAATTAAGGGTAAAAATGATATTAATATTACCCTAACACATGTCCTAATCCTATTGGACAAGTTTATCTCGACCAAAAACAACCTTAAGTGTAAAATATTATCATTTATGCCCACTTGGATTAGATTAGGACATTTATTATTATTTAATTCAAAGAAGAGTTAAAAGAGTTAAAATCAAAGTTTATTTACTAAAACATTTTTAATATAGGGTTATACATAATATAATTTCGACTATAAATATTAATTAGAAAGCTAAAACGATTTAATACATAATGGTATTTTATTTGTAATTTTTATACTTTAAATAACTTAATTTATTTATGACACAACAATGATGCAGTAATTACCTTTTTAAGAAAATATTAACATAATTGATGTTATAAATGCCCAAATAAATGTAATTTGAGACTTTTTATGACTTAAACTAATTTTCTAGGTTAATATGACATGTTATTGTTGATTTAAGTAACTTTTTTAGAACTTATCATTCTGTTATAAATTTCATAAAAATCATGTACCAAATAGTGTCAAAATTGACATGAATTAGTTATTAAAACAAATATTATATTATTAATTGTTATTTAATTCCTAAAAAACTAAGTTTCGGAAAAATGACTTAGATAAGGATATATATATTAATAATAAACAACTTGGGGTTCGTTTGGCTTCATATAGAAGTCTTATTAACCATATAGTGTAAGAAAACAAAAAGACACGGTAAAAGTTAAATTATTTAACTTAATGTTAAATCAAAATGATAAGGTTAAAATAGGAACCTAAACTTGTATAAATCCTATTGGATAAGAGGCTTTCGACCCATACCCACTTTATATTCGAAATAAGACCATTTGGAACCATTATAAACCGAATTTGACCTTAATATAAAATAATATTTTGAGATTTTCCTAAGATGCCCCTCTCCTCCCTTATAAAAGGGCACCTACTCCCTCTCTTCCTCACACAACTTTGAGCCTTAAAGATCGGTCAAACCCTGCCAAATTCTCTTCTCCACTTCCCTAGAAACATACTAGAGGTTCTGGTCTTCCTCAAAGACCAATTTTAGTACCCTAAGAGGAGGTCTCAAAGAGGTGCTTCAAAGAAGAGGTAATTTCCATTACCGATTCTTTCAACTTTATTTCTTCTTCCACTTCTTCTTCTTAGGTTGTTTCATTATGAATTAATAACATCAGTATCACTCATATAATGATATGTTATTATAAGTATGAAACAACCCTATTTCACCATCTATCCATCCTACGGAAAACAAAATCACCGCGTGTGCGTACGTACGGAATACTGTCTCCACGCCGTGGTGTAATCTGTTTTTCCACCAACACATTACATGGATGGGTATTATGGTGTAAAGAATAACTATACATAGTTTTTATAACATCATAATGATTCTGATATATTGTATCATCCACTACAATTCAATTCAATAATTATGTAAATGATATCATCGCTCGTGCGTACGTACGGACTACCGTCTCCACGACGCTATGAGATTCATTCTCCATGTTAACAATTTAAGAATGATTATAAAGTATATATAAGCAATAATAATTAAATATATGACACTATAAAGCTACTGAATTTATGTGTATATATATGTATGTCATCTACTTAATTCCACTCAATTCAATAAGGAAACGAAAACAGCGTTCATGCGTACGTACGGCCTACCGTCTCCATGAACGGTGTATTTCTTTCCATTTATAGATCCATTATATATATGTATATTATGAATATATATTATATATAAATCATTTTTTATATTCTATAATTATGTAATAATGATCTAAGTAATCATATGATTAATTACAAGTTAAAACACGAACGACAAATGAGACGATTTTACCCAAAACGCTACTTTAACATGAATTTACAAAAGAACGGGTAATATAAAGTCATAAGTGAACCATATATGATATAATAACAATGAATATGATTCTGTAATAAGTCAATGACATTATTTAAATAATTATATAGGAGGTTCAGACACTTACGAAGCAAATCGGACCTAAGGTAAGGGAAATATCACAATCTCACTTTTATCCGAGATTGTTTTTACTTTGGTAATTACTGGGGTGTATTTTATCATCCACATCCATGTTACCTCAATATGTAATATTATTTCCATCCTTCTACAATAGTTTAAATCCTATTTTACCCTTCGGTGAGTTTTTATTAAAATATATGAAAGGAATCTTTTGTCGTTTTTCGTACGAGGTACTTTTTGACTTTTCCGACAAAAGTACAAAGAATGTTTTTTTAACTTATACGGCATGAATGGATTTTTAAAACATTATTTTCAAGAAGATTCCTTTACAAGTTTGCAAGTTTATTTTTAATCAACTTCTTTTAGTTTATAATTGTACGACATGTTAAGAAAGGAAAAGTGTTTTTGAAGAAGAAAGGATATTTTCCTCAAGAATGGAGTTCAAGTGTTTTATCAAAATTATTTTTCAATCTAAGATAATATAGGGTTCTGTTTATATCCCTGTTATTAAATTGATTTGATTATGTTGTGATGGAATTATTTTTATGAATTCCTTTATCTTATATGAATTGTTTGATGATGTCACAATGTTTAAGATTCCCATTTTTATTACATGTGTTATGCAATGATGTATGATTTATGATTTTGTGGCACACATAAGAAATGTATCATTATGAGATGGGTGGGACCTATATCTCCCTCCAATTCATTGGGTAAAGATTTTATATCTAATGAGATAGACATAGCTGGAATGGTAGGTTATACCGGTTCAGTGAAACAGGACTGAAATGAGGGTGACTCGGTTCAGAAAGGGACTTTGTCCACTAAGATAGTCTTGGAAATGAGTCTTGACTAACAAGAAATGATGATTAGGTGTGTATGCCACAAAGTTTCATGTTTTAAGTTGTGATTATTCGGATTACTGTAGCGACTCGGGTTTTTGGCCCTGTCAGACTCTGGAATATTTCTACGAATAATTCCAGAGCTAGGCGCGAAGACGGCGTGCGATTCCGAGGCCCGGTGTGCCCGGAATTAATTTTATAAAAATATTAAGTATTTTTATACTATGCACGTGGCGGGGGTGTGATATCTCCTAAACGGTAGCTCAGAACGGGAATCTGAGGGCACGGTTGCGTCCGGAACGTGCCGTTTACCCTAGGCGGGGTGTAATCTTTGCGGGCGCGGGCCTGCGGTGAGAAACGCCACCAGGGGCGTTTCCGTAAATAAGTGGCAAGTTGGTGTGCGAGCGTCGGCTCGAATATCTTATGAACGGAGTCTCGGATGAAAAATCTGAGACCGCCGTTGCGTTCAGAACGGCGCGTTTACCCTAGGGGTGACCTTACTTTTGTTCGCATCGGGCGTCGGGTCCGAGGCTGGTTTGGCGCCGGCGGGCGGCTGATATAAATATCAGCGCCCCCCCCCCCCCCCTTAATCGTTCTTCGCCGTTCTTCGTCGTTCTTCGCCGCCACTCTGCCGAATCGAGCAAACAGAGCGCCCACGAGCTCAGAATTCGACGGCGGACGTTCCAGGAGCGCGCAGCGGAAGCTTTGGAGCGCGGATCTGAGGCAGAACGTCGGCGTTTCGCCCGCGAGGTAGGTGGTTTGAGTTTTAATCCCCGATCCCGTTTTTGCTGCATTTTTCTGCAAATTGAAGCCGTAGCAGTGTAGATCGGGTCCCGAGAGACGCGTAGGCGCCTCCGGATCGCAAAACGGACCACCGGGGTGCCCCCGGCGGTCCGCGGAAGATCCGCCGGCGCGGCACCGGCGCGGCGGCGGAGCGCCGCCGGCCAGGGCGGGCCGGCGGCGGCGGCCGGTCCAGGCCGGTCGGGGCCGGTCCGGCTTTTTTTTCGCATACGGGGGTCTTTAAACCCCCGTATCTTGCACCTCGGGAGTCGGATTCGCGTGCCGTTTGCGGCGACGTGACCTTGACGACGAGGCGAACCCTCCGGTATGGGTTCGAGGGTTTAAAGGTTCGGGATTGTGGCCCGGGAGCTAGAAACGTCGTATAAAATAATATTATTTTATTATTTTACGACTTCGGGCCGTTGTAACTTCTACCCGGAGCGTCCGATTGACGTGCCGTCAGTGGCGTTGAGACCTTGATGGTACGACGGACTTTTTGAGATGGTTTCCGGGTGTCGGGTTTGCGAACGGGGTGCGGGCCCCACGAGGCCGGGTTTTGGCGTTTGCGGGGAAACGCAGCTTTTACACCAGGAGTCCGATTTTGGCGGATGAATAGTCAATCCTGTGTGTTTTTCCGAGAGGATCGCAATGGCGCGATCCGTTCGACGAGTTCCGGAATCCAGGCGTGGGCCCCACCCGAGCCGGCCTTCGGTGAATAGTACCTTTTTCACCGGGTGTCCGTTTTGGGCGAGCGAGTAGTCGATTCCGCTTGTTTTTCCGAGGGGATCGCCGTGGTGCGATCCGCTCGATGGGTTTCGGGATCGTTGTGTGGGCCCCGCACGAGCTAGCTACGGTGAATAGTGCCTTTTTCACCGGTGCTCCGTTTCGGGCGAGTAAACAGCCTATCCTGCGTGTTTTTCTGCGTGGAACGCAATGATGGCCTCAGTTCTGGCTTCGGAGGTGCGCAGTGTGGCTTTGAGGCGAGTCGCTCGGGTTAGCGACGTTTGGACCGGTAGTGGTTGAGGGTTCTCCCTTGGTTCATTCCTACGAGGGTTCGTGTGGTATCACAACTTTCGTATGGGTTTGTGATCCTCTCGATGGGATGTTTAAACTGTTAGAGTTGTGGTATCCCTCCGGTGGGCCCGGAGTGGATCCTCTAGCATCTTTACCCTAGATCGGGTTCTTGGTATTGCTGTGACCGCTTATTCACGGGCGGCGATCCCCTATCTAGCAGGTTAACCCCGTAGGGTTTGTGGCATCATCGGAATATGATCCCCTACGCGGTGGGTCGTGCATAGTAGGGTTGTGGCATCGTCGGGTTTACGATCCCCTACTCAGCATGATGTTTATAGTAGGGTTGCGGTATCGTTGGTTATACGATCCCCTACTCAGCGCTTGATGTCGGTAGGGTTGCGGTATCGTTGGTTATGCGATCCCCTACTCAGCGCGTGGTTCCGGTAGGGTTGTGGCATCGTCGGTTCAATCCCCTACATCGCGAGTTATACCAGATAGGGTTCCGGTATCGTCGTGACCATCTTTATATGGACGATGATCCTCTATCTGAGTGTGAAGCTTCTGTCGAGTGCAGATCGGGTTGTGGTATCCCCCAGCGGATCCTGGGTGTGATCCCCCATCTGTGAGAACTACGTATGCCAGATTGGGTCGTGGTATCCCCCAGCGGACCCTGGGAGTGATCCCCTATCTGTGAGCTATGTATACCGGAGTGGGTCTTGGTATCCCCTAGCGGACCCTAGCGGCGATCCCCTATCCGAGGAGTTTGGTGGTTATGGTGTTCCGGTGATGTTTCCTCGGTGATGCTATCCGACGAGCGTGGTCTCACGGGTGAACGTCTGAGATGTTTGCGAGTATCCCGATGGAGTGTATCTCTCGGATGAGTGTCATCTGGTATGACAGTGTTCGTGGTGTACTCTCCTGGTTGTGGACAGTTGCTGGTGATGAGGTCGGTACCTCTTGTGGCTTTGTGGCGTGAGCTGTGTATATCTGGATTGTTCAAGGTGTATGTATGGGCATACACCTGAGCTGAGCTGAGCTGACTAGTTGTGTTTAGCCGAGGATGGTCACGAGATGGAGTTTCTCTCTCGTCTGGGTTCCCTCTGGCTGGGTTGAGCGGACTGTTGCCTTCAGTTGCTCCCTGGGGTTTTGGGTTTTTGGGGTGCCTACTGAGTATGTTTATACTCACCCCTGCACGGGCTTTGCCCGCACATGTTTGTGTCTTGTGCAGACCACAGGCCTTTTGACGGAGTCCCAGGAGGACCCGGAGCAGGCGGAGCTTTGTGAGCGAGTTGACCGGGGTGTTTACCGGAGCTGTGCCGAGCGAGCTTTCCGGCGGGTGTTTGTGGCAGCGTTCCCCTTCTTCAGAGCAGGTTGGACGCGCTTTGTAGTTTTCTTTTGGTGGGCCCTGTTTTGCCCTTGTACTTTTGCTGTTGCACTCTGGTTTGGGATAGATTGTATGCATGCATTTACTTTTCAGTTTCTATATCTCTGCACTGTTGCATGGAGGTGTTTGTGGGTGCGTGTGTACAGGTACCTTAGGCTAATGCCTCCCATGTGTGTGATAGCCTACTCGGCGCTGGTCGCCAGCCCCTGGCCTATTGGAGGCGGGCTTGGGGAGTCGCGGCTCGAGCCCCGTTGGGTCGGGTCGTGACAGAGTGGTATCAGAGGAGGTTCCACCTTGGGATCTCAGAGGGTAGCTGGTCTAGCTGTGAGTTTGGTTTGGGTTGCATAGCGGCAGTGTTAAGGTGTTTCGAGTTCGGCTTTCAGGCCAGGGACTCCAGTGTTGGTGCGGCGGCCGACGTATCCATACACCAGGACTCTGATAACCTGCCTTTCGACTCGGGACATTCGTACACTGGTCGCGGGGACATCATGGTACATGCATCATATAGGACTGGGTTTTTGGTTTTTCCTTGTCCTTCTTGAGTCAGCTCTCCAGATATACTCTTTGACTGTGGTGTGTCTTGAATGTATTTCAGGATGCCTCCACGACGACAGCCAGCGAGGGTTCCGCAGCAGGATTGTGCTGATGACCCGCCCCGTGTAGTGGCTGTGGAGCAGGGCGCAGGTTCTGAGGTTGCACCTCCAGGTGGTCTGCCAGTGGAGCCACCACCTGTTGAGCAGCTGGTTGTGCCGGCGGTGCAGGACGAGGTTGCACGCAGGCTGAGTGCGTTGCACGAGTTCCAGAGGCAGCGACCTCTGAGGTTTCGGGGTGATCCAGACCCCCAGGCAGCTGAAGACTGGCTCGAGGCAGTTACTCGAGTTTTTCGCCTAGTGAGGACACCGCCTGATCAGATGGTGGTCCTAGCGGCGAGCCTTCTGCATGGTTCGGCCGGGCGATGGTGGAGTTTGGTGACGCAGTCCCATGACGAGGAGACGCTCACGTGGGCAGAGTTTGAGCGGCTCTTCAGGGAGGAGTTCTATCCGGTGACGCTGAGGTCAGTGCGGATCCAGGAGCTTCTGCAGCTTCGTCAGGAGAGCATGACTGTGTCGGAGTACTCAGAGAGGTTTACAGACCTGTCGCGCTACTCCCTGGATATGGTTCGAGACCCGTTCTTTAGGGCTCGGACCTTCGAGCAGGGCTTACGCAGGGACATCCGAGCAGGTGTGGTTTCCTTGTGCCTGCCCACCTATGCTGGAGTGCTGGAGCGAGCGTTGGTGGTGGAGAGTTTTCTGGCTGAGCAGTTTCCCCCTGTTCGTGCTGGGCACCCGGGAGCTGAGACTTCGTCGGTCGGATCGGCATCTGGTAGCCGACGTCAGACTCAGGGGTCTGGACGTGGCCGACGTTTCAGGAGGCGACCCCAGGATGGAGGATCTGAGCCTCGGAGCTCACAGGGCTCGCAGGCCAGTTTTGGTCAGCCGCAGGAGAGGCGGTGTTACGCTTGCGATGGTCGGGGACATCTTGCTAGAGATTGTACGACCCGACGTGCTGCTGAGAGGGAGCCGGTCGATGGACCGCCTTGGCAGAGGCAGCGTCTCGAGCAAGGAGGTCCGCAGGGCGTCGGACGTGGCGTTGGAGCTGGTGCAGCAGGAGGCGGTGGTAGACAGTACCAGTTGCCACCACCTCCACCCCCAGGTGGTTCACGCCAAGCTCAGGGAGCTGGTGGCCGAGGGCGAGGGCAGTTGCATGCCCTGGAGGCAGTCGACCCAGAGGCACCACAGATGGATAGAGGTACGCCTTGTGTCTTTTCTACTTACTGCAGTAGTTTGTCAGACACTGTTTAGCGGTACTCTTTCCTTTTGTTGCTTGCTCGAGTTTTGTTCAGGGCGTTGGTAAGACCCTGAGTGGTTGTTGTTGGTGAGCTCGCTGGTGTGTGAGACCCCGTTGAGAGTTCAGTCGCTTCCCTTGTGCTTGGGGCTTTTCGGGGACGAAAAGTTCTAAGGGGGGGAGGATGTAGCGACTCGGGTTTTTGGCCCTGTCAGACTCTGGAATATTTCTACGAATAATTCCAGAGCTAGGCGCGAAGACGGCGTGCGATTCCGAGGCCCGGTGTGCCCGGAATTAATTTTATAAAAATATTAAGTATTTTTATACTATGCACGTGGCGGGGGTGTGATATCTCCTAAACGGTAGCTCAGAACGGGAATCTGAGGGCACGGTTGCGTCCGGAACGTGCCGTTTACCCTAGGCGGGGTGTAATCTTTGCGGGCGCGGGCCTGCGGTGAGAAACGCCACCAGGGGCGTTTCCGTAAATAAGTGGCAAGTTGGTGTGCGAGCGTCGGCTCGAATATCTTATGAACGGAGTCTCGGATGAAAAATCTGAGACCGCCGTTGCGTTCAGAACGGCGCGTTTACCCTAGGGGTGACCTTACTTTTGTTCGCATCGGGCGTCGGGTCTGAGGCTGGTTTGGCGCCGGCAGGCGGCTGATATAAATATCAGCCCCCCCCTTAATCGTTCTTCGCCGTTCTTCGTCGTTCTTCGCTGCCACTCTGCCGAATCGAGCAAACGGAGCGCCCACGAGCTCAGAATTCGACGGCGGACGTTCCAGGAGCGCGCAGCGGAATCTTTGGAGCGCGGATCTGAGGCAGAACGTCGGCGTTTCGCCCGCGAGGTAGGTGGTTTGAGTTTTAATCCCCGATCCCGTTTTTGCTGCGTTTTTCTGCAAATTGAAGCCGTAGCAGTGTAGATTGGGTCCCGAGGGACGCGTAGGTGCCTCCGGATCGCAAAACGGACCACCGGGGTGCCCCCGGCGGTCCGCGGAAGATCCGCCGGCGCGGCGGCGCCGGCGCCGGCGGTTTCTGGCGGCCCGCGGCGGCCCGCGGCGGAACCGCGGCTGCCGGCGGCCCAGCGCGGCGGCGCGCGGCGGAGCGCCGCCGGCCAGGGCGGGCCGGCGGCGGCGGCCGGTCGGGGCCGGTCCGGCTTTTTTTTCGCATACGGGGGTCTTTAAACCCCCGTATCTTGCACCTCGGGAGTCGGATTCGCGTGCCGTTTGCGGCGACGTGACCCTGACGACGAGGCGAACCCTCCGGTATGGGTTCGAGGGTTTAAAGGTTCGGGATTGTGGCCCGGGAGCTAGAAACGTCGTATAAAATAATATTATTTTATTATTTTACGACTTCGGGCCGTTGTAACTTCTACCCGGAGCGTCCGATTGACGTGCCGTCAGTGGCGTTGAGACCTTGATGGTACGACGGACTTTTTGAGATGGTTTCCGGGTGTTGGGTTTGCGAACGGGGTGCGGGCCCCACGAGGCCGGGTTTTGGCGTTTGCGGGGAAACGCAGCTTTTACACCAGGAGTCCGATTTTGGCGGATGAATAGTCAATCCTGTGTGTTTTTCCGAGAGGATCGCAATGGCGCGATCCGTTCGACGAGTTCCGGAATCTAGGCGTGGGCCCCACCCGAGCCGGCCTTCGGTGAATAGTACCTTTTTCACCGGGTGTCCGTTTTGGGCGAGCGAGTAGTCGATTCCGCTTGTTTTTCCGAGGGGATCGCCGTGGTGTGATCCGCTCGATGGGTTTCGGGGTCGTTGTGTGGGCCCCGCACGAGCTAGCTACGGTGAATAGTGCCTTTTTCACCGGTTCTCCGTTTCGGGCGAGTAAACAGCCTATCCTGCGTGTTTTTCCGCGTGGAACGCGATGATGGCCTCAGTTCTGGCTTCGGAGGTGCGCAGTGTGGCTTTGAGGCGAGTCGCTCGGGTTAGCGACGTTTGGACCGGTAGTGGTTGAGGGTTCTCCCTTGGTTCATTCCTACGAGGGTTCGTGTGGTATCACAACTTTCGTATGGGTTTGTGATCCTCTCGATGGGATGTTTAAACTGTTAGAGTTGTGGTATCCCTCCGGTGGGCCCGGAGTGGATCCTCTAGCATCTTTACCCTAGATCGGGTTCTTGGTATTGCTGTGACCGCTTATTCACGGGCGGCGATCCCCTATCTAGCATGTTAACCCCGTAGGGTTTGTGGCATCATCGGAATATGATCCCCTACGCGGTGGGTCGTGCATAGTAGGGTTGTGGCATCGTCGGGTTTACGATCCCCTACTCAGCATGATGTTTATAGTAGGGTTGCGGTATCGTTGGTTATACGATCCCCTACTCAGCGCTTGATGTCGGTAGGGTTGCGGTATCGTTGGTTATGCGATCCCCTACTCAGCGCGTGGTTCCGGTAGGGTTGTGGCATCGTCGGTTCGATCCCCTACATCGCGAGTTATACCAGATAGGGTTCCGGTATCGTCGTGACCATCTTTATATGGACGATGATCCTCTATCTAAGTGTGAAGCTTCTGTCGAGTGCAGATCGGGTTGTGGTATCCCCCAGTGGATCCTGGGTGTGATCCCCCACCTGTGAGAACTACGTATGCCAGATCGGGTCGTGGTATCCCCCAGCGGACCCTCGGAGTGATCCCCTATCTGTGAGCTACGTATACCGGAGTGGGTCTTGGTATCCCCTAGCGGACCCTAGCGGCGATCCCCTATCCGAGGAGTTTGGTGGTTATGGTGTTCCGGTGATGTTTCCTCGGTGATGCTATCCGACGAGCGTGGTCTCACGGGTGAACGTCTGAGATGTTAGCGAGTATCCCGATGGAGTGTATCTCTCGGATGAGTGTCATCTGGTATGACAGTGTTCGTGGTGTACTCTCCTGGTTGTGGACAGTTGCTGGTGATGAGGTCGGTACCTCTTGTGGCTTTGTGGCGTGAGCTGTGTATATCTGGATTGTTCAAGGTGTATGTATGGGCATACACCTGAGCTGAGCTGAGCTGACTAGTTGTGTTTAGCCGAGGATGGTCACGAGATGGAGTTTCTCTCTCGTCTGGGTTCCCTCTGGCTGGGTTGAGCGGACTGTTGCCTTCAGTTGCTCCCTGGGGTTTTGGGTTTTTGGGGTGCCTACTGAGTATGTTTATACTCACCCCTTCACGGGCTTTGCCCGCACATGTTTGTGTCTTGTGCAGACCACAGGCCTTTTGACGGAGTCCCAGGAGGACCCGGAGCAGGCGGAGCTTTGTGAGCGAGTTGACCGGGGTGTTTACCGGAGCTGTGCCGAGCGAGCTTTCCGGCGGGTGTTTGTGGCAGCGTTCCCCTTCTTCAGAGCAGGTTGGACGCGCTTTGTAGTTTTCTTTTGGTGGGCCCTATTTTTCCCTTGTACTTTTGCTGTTGCACTCTGGTTTGGGATAGATTGTATGCATGCATTTACTTTTCAGTTTCTATATCTCTGCACTGTTGCGTGGAGGTGTTTGTGGGTGCGTGTGTACAGGTACCTTAGGCTAATGCCTCCCATGTGTGTGATAGCCTACTCGGCGCTGGTCGCCAGCCCCTGGCCTATTGGAGGCGGGCTTGGGGAGTCGCGGCTCGAGCCCCGTTGGGTCGGGTCGTGACAATTACATTTTACTTCTATGATTTATCCCATGTTATAATATTATGAGCTCTTTTGCAGGTTAAGATTTCCAAAAGCTATATTCTTATGTATATGATGTGATTGATATTTCTTTTGTTTACCCTTACTGATCATTTGAGCTCACCCTTTTATGTTTTCTTTTCCCCAGGATATAAAGAAAGGTTTTAGGGAAAAAAGAAGATCTTTATGGGAGATATTGAAGATCTTTCACCATGATTAGAAGATTTTATTCCGAGTTTCCAAAGACACTAAACTATTACGGTCCTTGTGTGTGTGTTTTGTTATGTACTAATTATTCCGCAAAAGTAATGTAATATCTATGTACGTTAAGCTTCGGGTCTCTACAGTAACACTATGTTATTAAAGAATGGTATTGTGTAACAACTTTTGATTATAGTAGAGAATGTGTGATTGGGAGTTATAACCAATAAAAGTAAGGAGTAACCTCACATTGAGACCAAATATTATAAAAAAATTCATTCCTATGCTATTTACCTTCACTATATTCAGTAAAGACCAAGTAATCATTGAGTAGATCATATCCTACCAGGAAAACATGGGTTTATTTCAAAAGAAATATTAAAATTGTATAAATCATTATAGATTCAATACCCCATTCTCAGTGGTGTGACTCCTTACTGGGTAATTTAAAAACAAAATGGAACTATGTAATTTCTTGAAATGGTAATGTTGTTTTCAATAAAAATCAGTATTTTTCACTATTCACTCGAAAAATAAAAAATTTCATAAAATTCCCAAAAATTATCCTAAAATAATTTTGAAATGATAAATTCAAAAATAATATCATTTTTATAAAATGAAATTTCATAAATTGGCAGAAATTAATTTTAATATTCACACAAAAAATTCAATAAAAATTATTTTTTAAGAAAATGTATTTTTAAAGAATAAAATGGCCTTATTCTCATTAATTTTATAATAAAAATAATTGAATTAATGTTAATTTATTAAATTGAATATATAATATACTTATTTAATTAGAATCATTTATCAATTGTGATGAATTTAATTTATTAAGATATAAATACAATGCCTGTTTTATTGAAAATATCACTTTTACCTTCAAACGATTTTATCTTCATTTCTAAAAAATTGAATTTAAATATATCTAATATGTATATATATATATATATTAAGTCAATATATATGAAATAGATATGTATCCAACATATATATATATATATATATATATAACATTCATATTTCACTCCTATATATATATATCATTCCACGCATCACTAAAATTTATTCATTTACTTCTCTCATCATGTTTATTATATTCCTAATTATTTTAATTATTTATATAGTTATAGTCGAAAACACGGTATTTATGGAAAACCATAAGGATAAAGGTTTTATGTTTATGTTATTTTTATATATATGTGAATTTAATCCATTTATACTTTTCTTTGTGTTATTTCATATTATTGCCTCATAATGTATTAGTGTTTATCATTCATTATAATATTTTATTTTAATAAAAGTATCATAGTTATTTTTAGTATGATTTTTTTGTATCAAAAGATGTCAAACATAATATTAATTTAAAGGATAAATCCATATTTAAATATTGAGGGGTTAAATTAGACCTCTTAATGAAATTATAACCTCTCAATTTTATCTCGTGCTCGATAGAAATAGTTTAAAACATTTTTAGAATCAATGCCATGACATGGAAGATAAATCATATAATCATGAATGTAAATCTATATTAATATTTAAAAATACATTTTTTGAAAACCAAAATCATCAAAAGGGATAATAAAACATCCTTTTGGAAATAGGAGAAGGAAAATATGAAGGTCTCCTAAAATAACACCTTACCGAGTTCTCAAAAAATATATAATTAGTGGGAAGTGAAAATATTAACATTTAGGAAATATTAATGACCAAATAATGATGTATAGTGATAGATAACATTGATCAAAATAAAGTTAATGATCATGAAAAATTCAATTACTACAAAACCTTAATCCAATGAGGTGTGAAATAACCACTAACTCCTTATAAATTAAGGTAATATGATGACAACTTTATTTAAAGAACCTTTTCCTAGAGTTAAGGAATTCGTTTACCTTATAGACTAATAACATAAGGAAACATACTTACTTGACTTTATTCATTTCTATAAAAATAGTATCAACCTTTTGTTTCATGTTTTAATTAGTTTACACTTTGATGTCATCTCTTAATCCAAGAAATGAATATTCAAAAATGAATTTTTCACGTTTAAAGAACTAAAATAAACTTAAAATGGATCTAAAGATCCAAAAAAGGATAAAAAGTTATTCCTATTATCTATACACATTAACCAAAACCAATATGGTTAGGACAATGTAAGATAATATCCTATATGAATAAACCTTCATATGAAGAAACAAACCATTAATCTTTAATGCCTCAACAATAACACCCAAAGTTTAACTTAAATCATTATATAAATAAATATTTTTAAAATTATTCAAAATATTTCATATTAATATTGAAACCCAAATATTATAATGATTTGATTGCATATTCTTAAAGATAAACTTAACATTTATCTCAAAATAATATTAATCAATCTTAAATTATTATACCAAAAATGTATATGCTTTAGTCATATATTATCCAAAATATAATAATCATTTCTCAAAATAAATTAAAAAGAAAATCATATATGATTCTAAAAGATAATTCAAACTTTATTCCTCAAATAAAAACCCATCTTAAAAAAAGTAATTCTATTTACCATAATCATATAATGTCCCTAAAATAGCTAAATTCTTCAAAAATAACTTTAGTCGCATAATCGCCAAATCAGTTTTTTCATCCCACGAGTATCTATACGATAAACCATATGTTCCCAACAGGTAATAACCCTTTTATCCAAAGAAACCATAATTTCATCAACATCAAAGAACATTTTAACCCTAAAGGATATCAATACCTTTAAAATTAAGTTGATAAAATATAAAATCTTTGTTCCTGAAATAAAATGTTCACTAAAACACAAGTTAAATCTAAGGGATAAATATACCACAAAAACTTATTAAATCTCAATAAATTTCTCTTAATGTATCATTAATCACCTTAATACATGACCACTAAAAACTTAAAAATGGGGTATCTATACCTTCAAAATTATGATCATACTTAACTGAAAAAAACCATTATGGTTTCCATAACTATTGAGTTATCCTAACATGAAAACATCATAATCTGTAAACTTATTTAACCCTCATTTTATACCAACATTAATATACCCAAACCCGTACACCCTGATCTAGTTCTAAAAATATAATATATACATTTCTGGATTTGATACCAATAAACATGACCTAATTTTAGCCATCCAAAAAAATAAAACATAAAATGGAAATATTGGATCACTTACATTACCAAGTACCTTTTAGTTTTATAGTTTTAGATAATTAGGATAAACACTTAAATAATAATACCCATGTCATTAAGTGGGAATTTTTTTACATTATTCCCAGCTTTTCTTTTTTACATATTAAGTCTTTATCACTATTCTTAATCATCCTTAAATCCTATGAAAAACATTTGAAAAAATAGGATGAGAAAAAAAATTCTATTAAGGGGAATATAAAAATAAATAAAAAAACTTATGAGTTTATGAATATAAAATAGAAAAAATTACATTTTTCATAATAAAAATTGAGATAGAAAACCTATTCTTATCCAAGAAATCAACTCCACTAAAAAAATATTTGCATAAAACACTTCATATTAAATCTTAAAGGAAAAAATAAAACTCGTTATTGTTTCTTTACAATCATGAAAAAATTAGGAAGAATTTTTAAAGTTATAAATTTCACCCTTAAAAATTTATATAAAATTTCCTTAAACTTAATCTTGTTATCTTACCTTGTGAAATCATAATATTTCTATAAAAAATCATAGAAATAATAGATAAATAATATAGGTAACTTATTAAATAATTTTTATATCAATGTTATAATTATTATTACAAATTAAATAACCTATCTGATAAATTTCAATAATATCTTTAGAGAAACCCATAACCGGTAAACTTTGTCCCTTTACCCAATGTATTAGATACCTATATTAGGATTTTTGGAGTTTATTCCCTAGAACCAACTTCTTTTTTACTTTATGATAACTTATATTCATGGTTTTTAATATTTATAAATTTCTTATCACATCATGATTGTTCTTATGTATGCCATTGTATGTGATAATGTCCCAAGGGTAGTTATTGCACTAAAATATCATATCAGTTCCCTGCTATGATTAGAAATTAGAAGTGATATGACACTATTCTTGAATATATTTTCTATTTCTAGATGATATCATTTTAAGGTAAAAATGATATAGGATATTGGGGGTGAAGACTCATAGGACTTTGAGGAACCTTCTCTTGGTGTACGCCCTTGGTAATGTTTAGGAGAATATTATGAGAACGAGACCCACCAGTAGAAAATACACATTTCTTTGTGTCATTGGATGTTTATATCCATGGACATGTTTATTGGTCCTTAGACTTTAATATTATTATTAATGTGTATTATGAGACACACACTTAGATATATTGATGAAAAATGTGATGACAAATGTTTGTGGCTAGGTAGGATATGTTGGGTGCGTCACGAGTAATATTTCATGAATGAATAATATGAGAAAGGATTTATCCATTCAATTCTTTAACTAAAGATAATATCTCAGTTCCTTTGATGGAAACGATATAGCCTAAATAACTCCATGACCATGGTGATCAATATGTAAGTTTCATTTCTAGATTGTTGAAGAAAGAGATATTGAGCATATAGGTTGATGGCACTGGAATGTAACCTGCCCAATTAGAGATATTGTGATAAAGGTATTATATTACATGGTAAGAATTTTTATGAGTTAAAATTCTATTACGACATTAACTTCTTTATCTATGGGTTCCTTGGTGTGTTACTAGATGCTAACATTGCACTTTAGGCTGCTCCACCTAATGCCACTGAGAAAGAGACCAAGAGGGTCACACACTAAGTGTATCCAACAGCTTAGTTAAATAATTTATTATTTAACAAGTTGAATAAATATTATTCCCAATTGTGATTTAATAATTATTCATATATTCCTAATCATATTTATTCTGTCACTAGTTATTCGAGAGAATATACCGAACGCATAAAAATTAATAGATATTTATTTTCTATATAAGTGAATATAATATTTATTTATTTATCAGGGAATAATATAGTGATATTTATTTAATAAATAAATAGTCATTATTCAAGACATGATAAATATTGAGGATTGGCAGACCGATTTTAAGGGTTTAGTGAGAAATAATAATATTGAATATTATTTGATTAAATAATATTTAACTATAACATGAATGTTAAGTGTATATTAGGAAATAATAATATTGATTTTATTATTTGACATGGGGGTTTTTCTAGAATTAATGAAATAATTAAAGGAACATATGAAAATTATTTTATTATTACCCTAGTAAAATAAATTCTTGGTTATATTATTCTATCATTGGCCAATGGAAAGCCAATCGAAACCTATTCAGTTGTGTACAATGAATTGGAGAAAAACTCCCAATCTTAGAGATTTAATCCCTCTAAAAGAACTCTCTCAAGAAAAAGAGTGTTCCTCCTTAACCAGATCAAAGGGAATTCTTTAGAAGTAGTTTTCAAGGAGATCAATGGTAGACGACACCAACACAAGGATCTTTCTTAATAGAACTTAGATAATCCTTCAGTAACATTTGGAGATTCATGCAACACATGTGGGTCACCACTAGAGGAATCCTACACTTAGATTCTACAATGAAACAATGACACACTATAAATCAATGGATGGATGCATCAATAAAAAAAGTATAACCTTGGAGGCAATTCTTATTTAATTAAATTAATTGTAAACAACATGTGCTGATCTACTCTCTCTTGATTCCGGGTTTTCTATCCCTTACTTGTTCTTTGATTCAATTCTGTTGGTCACAATGTTCTTTATTGGAATAGACCATGGATTGATTATAAATAATATAAAAAAGAAAATTTGAACACCGTCCCTCCCCCGATTCCATTATTAATAGATCCTACAAGTGGTATTAGAGTGGTTACATTTTGTTTATAATCATTTAGTTTCGTTGATGATTTATGCATTCATAATTTAGTTTTTTAATTTAAGTTAATAATTCTTTAAATCTGAAATGTGAGATTTATTTATTCCTCCATAATTTCTTACATATCTAATAGAAACAATTAATTTTGTGATTAAAATAAAATCAAGGAACTCATTTAGTGGTGCTAAGGATTCTGACCGGATAACATAAGAGTACATGTTGTGTAATTGGAATTAAACACCATGTACTCATGTTCAATTCACCTATAGTTAATTCAGCAATTACTCAACCCATGTGCATTAATATAACATAGTGTAGTTAATTATTACACTGTGTGTTGACTAGGATAGAATTGTGCATGGTTAGATAGACTACACACTGTGTGGACCACTGGACATGGCGTGTAGTCTCTTCAGGTCAGGATCGGGCCATGTTTTCCAAATAAAACCTACCCGATCGGTGACCGTGTAACATCAAGTCAACATAGTGTGTAGACCACTGGACATGTTATGTACTTCAATATTTTCGAAGTATGCCTTACATGTCGAGTCCCTAAGAGTGTACTTTAGATATACAGTGAAGAATGTACGCACCATGTTGATCAGATCTACATGTCGTGTATTTTACTAGTTACGCATATTTAAAATTTATTATATTATGTAAACCTTGAGATATGTACTTGCGTGTGGGGATAAAGTTGGTACATTCCATGTGATAGGATTTGATATATATATATATATGTGTGTGTGTGTGTGTGTGTGTGTTTTATTAATATATGCATAATATTCAAGATATACACATCATGTATGAGTTGTATTATAGTTATTATTCTATTTTCATGCTATATGTCACAAAGAATAAAGTTTATATAAGTATAATCCATGTTGGGTACTTTTGTATGGGTATTCACTGGGTTACATACAAGGTACATGTTATGTAAACAGTTAATTTTAAATTAATTTATTAATTTGTTTAAAATTATAATGGATGATATTCTCAAGGAAATTTAGAAAAGGTTTTAGATAAAAGGGTTGATTAATTAAAGATAATATTTAATCAATTCGAGTACGATTTATCTTAAATAATAATGATTAAAGAATTGAATTCTAGTTTTATTAAATGTGTAATTAATTGAAGGTATGTAGATGATCATGAGATAGACCAGACATTTTTATGTGATTGGATTCCTTTTAATTTGTTATTAAATTAAATTGTTGTTCTGTGTGACTTCTCTCCTCATTAATATATAGGGCCTGTGTGCCTATGGTTTCTTTTATGTAAAACTCCTTTACCCATAATTTTTGTTTGAATAAAAGAATATGTAATGGATGTAGCTCCCAACCTAGTGGAGTCAGTTCAAGTTAAGAGCCGAGGCAAAACCAATCCAAGGAGATACAAAGGTAGAAAAGTGGAAATATCTAAACACCAACCTTAAATAGTTTAAGGTGTTTCTCCCCTAAGTCAATGATTAGTTTATCAATCACTAGATAAACTAACCATTAGAACAAGATCATGATCACACCCTTTATATTAATTATTTTATTTTTAGGTTTATTTCATTCTGGATGTTTTATTGCGATCACATAATTAATAAATTAATAAGCATGCAAAGATAGAACTAAAATAAAATGGATTGTGCATAAATATTATCTAAAAGAATGGTTAATAACTTAAGTAACACCACTTAATATTAACAAGAATGTGAAAAGGTAATAATTTTCAATTTGTGTAAAAAGGATAAAATCCATTAATAAAATATTATTTCGGTATAGCCTTCCATTACTTTGGTTAGAATCAAAACATTGTTCAAAGTGCTTGAACAACCAAATTTCTTGTGCTTTCAATTATCAAGGAATTCTAACATGAGGTTTTGGCTTGACTTGACTTGGTTCACATCAAGGGTTGACTGTCAAAGAAAGACTCAGTGTAATTGAGAGACAAAGGTAGAAGAAATCTAAATTAATGATTTCATAATTGGGGACTCCAGTCAATGGATCAAGGAACTGTGAGTTAATGCAGTTAACATTTGGAATGCCTACCTAAAATATTTTAAGTTTCTTAACCAGCCAAAGTTGGGGTAATGAGAAGGGGAATGTGGATCATTACCACTTGATTGTCCAAGCAATAAGATATTCCAAAGCTAATGGTGAGGGCTATTAGGTTTTCGAAAAAATAATGGGAGACTAATAAATATAATATTTATTTATTTATTTAAATTTTATCAGATAAAGTACTAAAATTTTACTCATCTTATTTTTAGAAAAAACATCAAAAATGAAATCAAACATATTAGTGTGATCCATACTCAAGAAGGAAAACCTTCTCACCAAAACTAATTTCTAGGGGTGGAAAAGGTGCCTATGGGTAATTCTTCACCATGAAAGGAAACTATATGTGATGAAAGAAACTTTACCAGTTATTATTAGAAATGAGACAAGTGATGAAGAGATCTCTCTATATAAGAAACATCTAAATGATGCTATAGATGTTTAGTTCCTGATTTTATCATCAATTTCTAATGAGATCTCAAAGCAACATAAGGTAATGGATGCTTATATCATGATGTCTCAACTTTAGGATCTCTATCAAGAGAAGGTGAGATACTAGAGGTATGAGATATCCAATGCTTTGTTTACGACTAAGCTTAGAGATTTTGCGCCAGCTGGGCCTCACGTAGTCAATATTATCGACTATATTGAGCATCTGAATATCTTAGGCATTAAACTCCTAGATTAGTTGTGTATAGATCTCCTACTTTAATCAATTCCCAAGACCATATCTAGTTTTATTATGAATTATAATATGATAAATAATGATAAGATTATATTAGAACTTTTGACCTTGATTTTTCAAGTGAATAAGGACATGGGGTGTGACAAACCAACAGTCCTTATGGTGAATAAGAATAAGAAAAAGGGTCTTAATACTTATAAACAGTCTGAAGTCCATGAGCACTGTTCGACAAAAATGAATAAGATCAAAAGGAAGGGAAAGGAAAAGGAAGAAGTATGTTTTTCATGTGGCATGTCAAGCCACTAGAAGAATAACTCCACCCAAAGGTAAGGGGAATCCCAAGGTGAACTCATTATCAAGTGAAATATTTCAATTTATGCATATTGGGTAATATATAAAACTTGTGGTGCTCACATATGTATTCAAATTTAGGAACCAAGTAAATTTGGAAAAATTTCTAGAGGAGAGGTGGATCTGCAAGCTTTTAATAGTGAGAGGTTGTCTGCTCTTTCCCTTGGTGACTAACACCTTTCATTAACGATGAGAATGATTTTGGTTTTACATGTTTTTTATTATGTACATATTGTTACCAGAAACATAATTTTTGTGTCAAGTTTAGATATAGATGGGTTTATTTTCAATTTCATAAATAAAATTTGTTTCTTTTATAAGGACAATATATGTTATGGTATGGAAAATTTAAATAACACCCAATATGTACTAAATTATGAAAACCAAGTGTTAGAAATCAATAACGAATCAGGTTCACATGACTCATATAACACCCAGTTATGAAATCACCACCTTGGTCATGTAAATGAGAAGTGTTTAAGAAATCTCTATCAAAATGGATATTTAGACTCTTATAAGCTAAAAACACTGGATATATGTCATGCTTGTTTACAAGGTAAAAAGATTAAACTACCATTTAGTGGACTTTGTTAAAGGGCCATAGAGTTTCTAGGATTGGTACACACTAATATGTGTGGACTATTTCCAATAGAGTCTAGAGGTGGATATTATTACTTCATAACTTTTTCTAATGACTTGAGTAGATATGGATATATTTACTTGATGAGGTATAAGTTTGAATCCTTTAATAAATTCAAGGAATTCAAGAATGAAGTAGAGAATCATCTTGGTAAGAAGTTAAAGAAACTTCGATCAGATCGAGGTGGAAAATATCTTAACCAAGAGTTCATCAAATTTTTATGGGAGTTTGTGAGTCTATATCAACTCACTTCATCTTATACACCATAGTGGAATGGTGTTAGTGAATTTAGGAACCGAACCTTGTTGGACATGTCTTGATCGATGATGATTCATACATATCTCATTTCCCTTTTAGGGATATCCATTTCCAACTGTAGCATACACATTAAACTAAGTACCAACTAAAGTGTAAAGTGGAATTCCCTTCGATCTATGGAGTGGAAAGAAACCCATTTTATCACATACATATGTATGGGGATGCGAGGAGTTTCTTAAGGATTTATCAGAAAAAAACATTCACCCTAGGGAATGAAGTGTATGTTTATAGGGTATCCTAAGGAAACAAATATATACTACCTATAAAACCCCTCAGATAAGAAAGTGATTATTGCTAGATAATATATCTTTCTTGAGAGGGAGAACATCCTCAAAAGGGATAGTGGGAGCAAGATTGACTTTGATGAAGTTGATGCTTAAGATACACATGATTTGATATAGGAATAAGTTCATAGGTCCCTGTGGAATAAGTACTTCCTGAAACACATGTACTACATTGGAGCTCAAGAGAGGTAAGGGAACCAGAGAGATATGGGTTTCTAGTCACCGAGGATGGTGACTTGTTATTATTGGACAATGATGAACCTCTCTCCTATAAAGATGAAGTAGAGATCTCAAAAGTTGCAACATGGCTAGAAGCTATGAATCCTAAGTTGGATTTCATGTATCAGAACCGAGTTTGGTTTCTGGTAGAGTCTCTAGTTTATGTAAATAATGTTGGGTGTAAATGGGTATTCAAGAGGAAACTAGACATGGAAGGTAAAGTATGTACCTATAAAGCAAGGCTAGTGGGTAAAGGGTTAAAAAATTTCAACGAATTAACTATAATGAAACATTTTTGATAGTTTCCATGTTTAAATCCATCAAAATCATATTTTTAATAGTAGCTTACCATGACTATGATATTTCGAAGATGGATATCAAACTGAATTCTTTAATGGGAACCTTCAAGAAGATTTCTATATGACACAACCAGAAGGGTTTGTGACATAAGGTGATGCCAAAATAATTTTCAAGTTTCATAGATCCATTTATGGATTGAAGCAAGCATCTAGGTCATGGAACATTTGATTTGATGAATCCATAAAAGAATTAGTTTTCATTAAAAAAGAATGTGATCCATGTGTTTACAAAAGGTTTAGTGTGAATACAGTCATTATCCTAGTAGTATATGTCGATGACATATTAATTATTAGAAACAACATACCAGTCTTAAAAGATATTAAGGACTGGTTGATCAAGTGCTTATCTATGAAGGACTTAGGTTAACCATCTTACATTATGGGGATCAATATAATTTTTGAAAGATCCAAGAGGCTTCTTGGCCTATTATAAAGTACATATATTAACCAGATACTAATGAGATTTAGTATAGAACAATCCAAGAGGGGATTGGTTCCAATGTCACATGGTTTACATATTTCAAAGAAAATGTTTCCCCAAACAGAATAAGAGAATGACATAATGAGTAAGATCCCATACACTTCAGTGATATGATCAATAATTTATGCAATGCTATGTACTAGAATTGATTTTTCCTATGCATTGAGCATGGTAGGAAGATATCAAACAAATCTAGGAGAATATCATTGGACTTATGTTAAGACTATCCTTAATTATCTGAGAAGAACTAATGATATGTTACTAATGTATGGAGGGGATGAGGAGATTGTTATCAGAGGGTATGATAATGCTAGTTTTCAGAAAGATCATAATGAACTAAAGTCACAATAAAGATATGTTTTCTATCTCAATAGAAGAATTGTGAGCTGGAGGAGTTCAAAGCATCTGGTTGTAGCTAATTCTATAGTGGTGTATGAGTATATAGAAACTTCTGATACAGATAACGAATCTATTTGAATTCATAACTTTGTATAGGATCTTTATGTGGTACCTAAGATTAAATACCCTATCGTATTTTATTGTGATATTACTACAATAGTGGATCTTGAAAAATATCCAAGGTCACATAAACAGACAAAGCACATACTCTGGAAGTATCACCTCTTGAAATATTTTTATCAGAGGGGTAAAGTTGCAGTGACCAGAGTATCCATGGAAGAGAATGTGGTAGACCCCTTAACTAAATTCCTTTTTCAGTAGAATCATGAGCATCCTGTGAGAGCCAGAGAACTGAAGGTCGTTAGTAGTTGTATCTAGTTTAAGTTGAAGAATATTGGAGTTGGTTCCCTAGAACCAAATTCTTTTGTACTTTATGATAACTTATATTATGGGTTTTGAATATTAATAATTTCCTTATCACATCATGATTATTCTTCTACATAACATTGTATGTGATAATGTCCCAAGAGTAGCTATCACACTAAAAGGTCATAGTAGTTCCCCGCTATGATGAGAACCCGAGAGGGTTATGATGTTATTATTGAATATATTTTTTATGGCTGGATGATATCATTTAAATGGACACAAATAATAAAGGCTATCAAGGGTGGATACTCATAGGACTTTGAGGCACCTTCTCAGGGTGTACACCCTTGGTAATATCTAGGAGGATATTATAAGAACCAAACCCTCCAGTAGGAAATCCAAATTTTTATGTGTCATTGGATGTTCCTATATGCGGACATGTGTATTGGTCCTTAGACTTTAATATTATTATTAATTAGTATTATAAGTCATGCACTTAGATATATTGATAAAAACCATCATGAAAGATGCCCACATTGAGGTAGGATATGTTAGGTATTTTACGAGTAATATTGTATTAATGAATAATATGGGAAATGATTTATCCTTTCTATTATTTAATAGAAGATAATTTCACAGGCCCTTTTATGGATTTGATATAGCCTAAATAAATCCATGTACATGGTGATTAGTAGGCAAGTTCCATTTCTGGAAAGTCAAAGAAAGATATATCGAGGATATAGGTTGATGGCACTGGCATTCAACCTACCCGATCAGATATATTGCGATAAAGGAATTATATTACATGGTAAGAGTTCGTATGAGGTGACATGTCATTGAGGTATTAACTTCTTTCTCTAAGGGTGCCTTGTCATGTTTCTAGATGCTAACCTTGGAATTTAGGTAAATAAGCCTAATGAAACTAATAAAGAGTCTTACAGGGTCACACACTAAGTATATCCAATATCTTAGTTAAATAATTTATTATTTAAAAATTTGAAAAAAAATATTATTCCTAGTCATGGTTTAATAATTATTCATGTATGTATGATCACATTAATTTTGTCACTAGTTATTCGAGAGAATATATCAAAGGCATAATAATTAATAAATATTTATTTTTTATATTGGTGAACATAATATTTATTTATTTATCAGAGAATAATGAAATTATATTTATTTAATAAATAAACAGTCATTATTCAATATGTTATTAATATTGAAGAGGATTGGCAGACCGAGTTTAAGGGTCCAGTGAGAAATAATAATATTGAATATTATTTGATTAAATAATATTTAATTATACCTTGAAAGTTAAATAACATGTTAAGAAATAATAATATGGATGTTATTATTTGATATGAGGGTTTCGCTTGGATTAATGAAATAATTAAAGGAACTTGGGAAAATTATTTTATTATTACCCTAGTGAAATAAATTCTTAGTTATATTATTCTCTCATCAGCTAAGGGAAAGCCAAGAAACACCTATTCAATTATGCACAAAGAATTGAAGAAAAGATCCCAAGACTTGAGAGTTCATCCCTCTTCAAGAACACTCTCAAGAACGAGAGTGATCCTCCTCCATCGGATCAAGGAGAACTCTTTGGAAGAATTTCTCAAGGCGATCAAAGGTGGGGGGATACTAGCACAATGATCATCCATGATATCACCCAAATACCCCTTCAGCGATGCTCTTAGATTCATGGAACATGTGTGGATCACCTCTAGAGGAATCCTACACATGGATTCTGCAACTCAATGGGGGCACATTGAAGATATGTGGTCAGAAACATCAATGAAGGAGGAATAACCTTGGAGGTAATTCTTATTTAATTAAATTAATTGTAAACAACAAGTGTTGATCTACTCTCTCATGGTTATGAGTTTTCTATCACATTATTGTTCTTTTATTCAATTATGTTGGTCACAAAATTATTTTTCAGAATATACCTCAGATTTATTATCAATAACAGCAAAAATAAAAGTTGGGCACCGTCCCCCCCATGCTTTCGCTGCGCCCAAAACCTACAAGGATCACCCATAATCCTGAGACATATCAGGTTAACCCATCATCATAAACAATTAACAAGAACCATAACATGTATATAATATATTAATGTTATTATTTTCATCATTACACTCATAAAAATATTCTTTTCACCCATAAGAGAAACATTTTCGCAAATCAAAATATCTATTCCATGTAAAACCCCTTTTTGAAAATACCCAGAACAAAGGAAAGAAGGGTTTTTATTTGAAGAAAAAACTGAATCATATAAATTAATAAAAAAATAAAATAATGTTTATGAAGGTGGGAAAATTTAAAAAAAATCATATATGTCAAACTAGAACATTCCTTTTTCATTTTGTGATGAAATTTAATACCTTTCATATAAAATACATAAAAATATTCCTTTTGAAAATCTTAAAAAAAAACTTCAAAATATATAAAAAAAATTATTTTATAATTCATTTATATCTATATAAATACATCTATAAAATAACTTTAGGAATATATACATGGAATAAAAATATTTAGAAAATAAATCTTTAAAACATTTTAAATGAGGTTTTTAAGGTAAAGTGTATATTACCTCGAGCCCAAATTGGAATGTAAGTTATTTATATTGTTAAATAATAAACTTATGTTAGTTATTTACTTGTTAAATAACCATTTTCAAGTTCATTATTCATTTTTTTAGTTATATTTATGTTATACTTAATTACATAATGGATTAAGATTACTTCAAAGGTTTTGAGGATATTTAGTTCATAAGTCTAAAAGGACTTTGGTCGGTTGAATTTGGTAAAATAGGTCATGATTATTCCATTTATAGAATATTAATTATTTTATAATTATCATTTTTATGAATTAATTATAATTTTATAACAAACTATTTAATATGGTTACAAAAATATTAATTGCGTACAATCAAGGAGATGATAGCTCGTATGTACGCATGCGTAACATTTCTATTTTTCAATAAAAATGCGTTAAAGAAATTAAGAATAATTTTATATTTAAAGAATTATTATTATATAATAAGTATCATATTAAATCTTTAAATAATCTTATATATATTATCCATGTGATATGATGATGAAAAATTAATCACATCACTTCATAGAGGTGGTAATCCACACGTATGTATAAACGACATTATCATTTTTCAATGGATGGAATAATAATAAAATATATTATATATTATATTTATAGACTTATAATTATTTTATTAATATCATATATATAATTTAAAGGAATCATTATGACCATCCATGAGGGGTGGTGATAGAAAATTAATTACATCAGTTCATGTGGTGGTAGTTTGTTGTACACACAAACGATGGTTTTATTTACCGTTAGATGAATAATGAAATGGATTAAAGTTAAGTCATAAACATAATAACATATTATTATATGATATATATTTATTTTATTATATCACAATGGTTATAAGTTTTTTAATTAGGTATAACAATAAATAAAATGAAAAAATTCAGTTAAAAGCTATACCTCTTCTTAAAATAACCTCATTTTTATTAAATCTTAAGTCTAATAAGGTTGGTATTATATAAAAAATAATACCTCTATTAAGTGTTTCAGGATGTTAATAATTTATTTAGGAAGATAGTTTCCAAAAAATGGCTCTTAAAGTATGGAGATGAGAGGATATGTGATTTCCTTTTACAAGAGGAGGAGAGTACACACTTGGATGTTTTCAAAAGATTAAAATATATTAATGTATTACTCATTCCAAATGGATAAAAATGGACCATTTAAAAATATTAGATGATATATGTTCTAAATATCACTTGAAAATAGGATTTCGAAAAGTTTTTAGGTCATTTTAAAACTTATGAATTTAGTTTAACCCCCTGGTAAACTTGTTTTAACCTTAACTGTGGTAATTGATTTTTACTATTTTTACTAATAATTATAACCAAAAATTAAGTTAAACTTACTAAATAATATTAATTATTATTATTAAAAATATTTAATCCATTTATAAATTTATACTCAAATAATTTGTATAATTTAATTTAAAATTAAACCTGAAAAACATGACAAAAAAATAGTTTTCCAGAAAATTATCTTCTTAAGTATTAAAAGTTTTTATACCAAAAGAAAGCATAAAATTGATTAAAAATACATTAATTAGATTATTAATAATATAAATGAACTAATTTTACTTTTAAATTATTTTTAAAAAATGTAACTTTGTAATTTATTGAAAACAATAATAGTTTTTAATAAAAATCTATATCTTCACTATTCATTCAAAAAATAAATATTTTCATAAAATTCTCAAAAATTTATCATAAGATAATTTTGGAGTGATTAATTAAAATATAATATTTTTTTATAAAATAAAATTTATAAATGTGGTATAAAATAATTATAATATCCACACATAAAATTTAATAAAAACAATTTTTGAAGAAAATATATTTTTGAAGCATAAAATGACCTTATTCTCAATCCTTTACTAATAAAAATAATTAAATGAATGTTAATTATTTAAATTGAATATAAAATATTATTATTTCATTAGAATAGTGATAAATTTAATTTGTTAAGATAAAAATACATTGCACACATAAAAACAATATTATTGAAAATATCTCTTTTATCTACAATTGATTTTATCTTCATTTTCAAAAAATTGAATTTAAAAATACATAATGATTATATATAAGTAATTTCTATGTGTAAAATATCCATATATATTGGCTATATTATATTTCTATATATATATCATTACATGTTTTACTAAAATTTATTCATTTACTTCTCTCATCATATCCATTTTATTTCAAATAATTTCCTTTATCTCTATAGTTGTTGTTGGGGCCATAGTATTCATAGAAAACCATCAGGAAAAAGTTTTTATGTTTTTGATATTTTTATATATATTCTTATTTACTCTAGTTGTACTTCTCTTCATCTTGTTTCATATTGAAACCTCATAATGTGTTTCTGTTTATCTTTCTTCGTAATATTTTATTTCAATAAAAGTATCACTATTCATTTTAGTTTGATATTGCATGTATCAAAAGATATCATGAATAATATTAATTTAAAGGAGAAATACACATTGAAATATTTTAAAGTTGCACCAATACTCTAATTTATTCATAAGTAACATCCTTCATGGAGTGACCACCATAATTGCACTGTAATTTTGTCTTCTATCACAAGATCTCCTTAAAAATTCATCAAACCACTTCCAAACTTCTCCAAAGCTTTTTACCAAGGAAAATATTATGAAAAACAAACAAAAAACTTATTTCAACCTATAATATATAACTATATAATTTTTCAATGATTAAAACAATCTCAAATTTAGGTAACCATTATTTTAACACATTTAAATCCATTTCATGAGGGGTTAAAGAATTACATGTTTATATTTAATTTCTTCATTTTATAATTGTATATATGGTTAATTTCTACACACATTATTCTATTGACATACATAAAATTTAGAGGTTAAAAAAATGATTGAATCTGATACTCATGCAGTGATTGAAAAATTCAATCAACTAGACAATGATTCATTTGTTATGGATCATTTTTACAACTCTTTATATACTCACATATTTCTATTTTTCATCTATTATTTTTATGTGAATTGTGAAATGAAAATAAGTTTTATTGGTTATCCATATATGGATACAAGTTATTACAATAAACTTTTGAGGGATATTATTGAAGTTATTTACAGTTGTGGGTTAAAATATATTTTATTGAAGCGTGATTATGTAGATCTATTCAAAAGAATAAAAGTTGACCATTTCAAATTTATGCTGGTATTATTTAATAATATACTGTATAAAGATGATTGAGTAAGACACAATACCTTTATATTGGAACTATAAAAAGATAAAGTTTACTATATTAGCACTAATTTAAACTAGAATGTAGGGATAAAATGTCCAGAAATATATTTTTTTAATTAAATAATAGTAGCCTAATATTACTACCCTTAGAAAGAAAACTCATGATAGAACTAATTTATCTATATGATAAAAAATATTGAAGGGATTAAGAATAATGTTTAATAATATATGCTCAATTTTCTGGATTAGTGGAAGGTTTCCTATAATATTTTAGTAATATATAAAAATGTTTTACATTTTTAAAAGTGTTTATAAACTATTTTTAAAAAAAATCACTTGATTTGACTTTATTTTATCTTTAAAAAATAGATATTTCATATAAATAATATGCTTCTTTTTTCATTGTTGGTGGTATGTATGATGTCAATTTTATAATAATTTAATTTAATTATCTTCATGTATTTTCTCCTATTAATATTTATTTTTATGAAAAAAAAATTGTTATTATTTATTTTATTATGAGTTTTTATTTAATAGGATATGGTATTCATTGATTAAATTTATCATTGTTTTTTTTTGTTTTTTTATTCTAGTTATTTTTCTCCATTTTTTGTTGTTCTATGGTAGTTTATATAATTATTGTTGTTTTTCTAATAATATCTCATTATTGAACATCCTTGGATTGATTTTCATTCATTCAAGATAAAATTTGAATCTTGATTTGTTTAGGGATTGTTTAATTATTTTTGAATGTGTTTGGATGTAAGGGAGGAGGTTGTGGAAAAAGAAACAAAAGATGAGGAAAGTTGCTCAAAATTCAAAATTTATAGTTAAGACCATGTTGGGGGATAAGAAACCAAATGTAATGTGAAAAATATATTGATAGGGCACCAAGGTGACAATGTTTCATCACAGACAATCCTAAGAGTATGTAAATGCGTACCTCATGTCAATGGTTTCAAGTAGATGATGCTCCAATTAAATTTTACATTCATCACCATGGGGTTACATCTACCCATAAATTGATTTTACGTTAACTTATCATTACCACGCTAGTTACAACATAGTATAGGGGAACACCTGATTTTTATTTTCTACTAACACTACCTCACAGTGGCCAACACGAGATACGTTCAGGATCCAATATAGCATGAGGGGCCAATGAAAACTATGAATTTAAAGAAATTACCTATGTGTTATGATAATATTATTTCACTAATTAAATAATATGGGTGATTGATACTATATTGTAATGTCAACACATGCCAAGGTTATATTCAAGATAATATGACCCACATTACACCCCAATAATATGTTTGTGTTTTATTGAAATTTCATACAACAACACATATTATTCTAGAACATTAACATAGCCCAAATCCATCCAAATCAAGATTTCATTATCGATTTAATGTAATGTTAAGATTTTAACATAGGATATGTTTTCTCTATTGTAATATTAGGTCTATAATTTAATAAAATGTTGCAATTAAATCACTAAAGTATCAGAAGAGTTTTAAAAGTACTTGTACAACCCTAAATCACTTGAAAAATAATTTAAATTATTATATTAGAAGAAAATAAAGTAAATAGAGAATTTATATAAAACCATAAGTTTTTTTAAAAAATATTATGCTTGATAGTTTTCTTAATATGTAACACTAAGATTTAAGCGAATCTTGATATACTATAAAAATATTATTATTTAAGCATGACCGCTATAGCCTAGCTCTTGAAATACATGGTATGAATTGTATTAAGCAAATTATGATATATATATATATATATATAAATTTCATACTCAATAAAAATTTATTGATTAATATGCACTCAAGTTTTAGTAAAGTCATTTTATTATTCAAAAATATGTTTTCTTAAAAAAATATTTTTATTTCTTTTTATAATCAAATATTATAATTAATTTATGAATTTTATTATAAATTTAATTTTATAATAAATATATTATTTTTTAATTCATAATTTAAAAATCATATTTGGTTTTTTTTGAGAATTTTATGAAAAGTTTTATTTTTTCATGAATAATGAAAAATACCGATTTTTATTGAAAGCTGTATTTTCTTTTCTAGTATTTACGTAGAAAATTTTATTTTTTGGATTAGTTTTAAAATTTAATTGGTTTTTTTAGATTAAATAATATCCAATTATAGTATTTGGAATTAATTTTATACTTGAATTTAGTATAAAAAAATTTTATACTTAAAAAGACATTTTTTCTCAAAACCCAATTTTGCCGCATTTTGTGGGTTTAATTTTAAATTAAATTATTTAACTTCTATAAATTGACTCTTTAAATATGTATTCCATATATGGAATCAGGGGGTCCATATTTGTAAAATTTTTCCCTTTTATTTTTGGTCATTATGAATAATAACCATGGTAGATAATTGTCATCACGGTATGGGAAAATCAGGCAATTAAGGTTAAAAATAATATGATAAGGACTAAAAATGACTTTAAAAATTTAATTTATCCTATTTTATTTGTGAATTAAACCATTTTCATCCATTTTTGAAAAATATGTCAACTTGGTGAAACATTTCTTTGATCATTACCATTTTAATATTAACTAGTAGAAAAATGTTTTTTAACATCGTTTTTTTTTAATTTTAACATCATATTTTAACCAATGTCTGATAAAATGATATAAAAAATAAGAATTTTTACATCATTTTTTATAAACCTAAATTGAAAATTAATTTTTTTACTTTTTGACATCAGTTTTTTGGAAAAACCTACGTCAAATGTCTGATTATATAATGTTTTTAAGGTCAGTTTTTTATATGAACCGAAATTAAAAGTAAATTTTTGCATCGGTTTTTCAAATTAAAAATGTTAAAAATGTTTATCAAGTTTTATATAATTTATTAATCTTCAATTATATTGGACATGAAGCTAAAAAAATTTTACGAATCAAACTTTATGGCTGTCATAAGTTGGACTTCTCTAAGTTTCGATAGATACAACTCGTTACGAAGAAAACATGAGAAACATGAATGAAAATTACAAACTCCAAATTAAAAAAAATAAACTTAAGATTTCAAACATATTTAAATGATTTTATGAGTTTTTTTCAAATCGATATGTTGTTTATCATCATTTCTCTTCATTGTAGGGTAGAACTCATGTGACAATGAAACAGATGATTGATAATGGATTTTCCCCCTTGGATTGTAAATATCATCCGAATGTTTTATATTAACAACTAGATCATAAGAATAATTAATAATTATAAAGAAAATAATCATGTTTTTTAGTAATGAAGGAAAATGATAATTTTGAAATTAAATGATTATAATAGATATTGTGTTCAAATCATCGATTGAAGACACAATAAAAATTAGATTGAATTTAATAGGTTGAAAAAATTAAAGAAAAAGGATAAAGATTTATATATAGTAAAAAAAATATTTTCAATGGTTTTTTATTAAAATTTAGGGGGGATTTAAAAAAATGAAATGCACGTTGTGAAAAAAATTGAAAAAACGATCCTGCCTATTTGAAATTTTACTTTTAACATTGGTTAAATACATAAACAAAGTTAAAAAGCCTTCCATGAGGACTTTCAAATAAATAACATAAATTTTTTTAACCAAGTTGTATCTAATTTAGAAAGATTTTATTTTAATGGTATTGGAGCTAAAACATGCATACATATCAAAAGTTATAGATGTCATAAGTTTAAGATTAGAATACTTTTAAGGTCGGTTTTTCTAGAAACCAATGTTAAAAGTAAATTTTGGCATTGGTTATTCATAAAACTGATGTAAAAAATGTTAACTAAGTTGTATCTATTTTCCAAATATTTTATTTTACTAGTCTTTGAGTTTAAATGGACTTATAGATAAAATGTTATGACCTTCAAATGTTGGACTTCTCTAAGACTTATCTTAAACAAGTTCAGCTTATGACATCCATAAATTTTGATCTATAAGTCTATTTTCGTTCTAAGGCTAGTCAAATTGAAGCATGGGAAATGAGATAAAATTTGGTTAAAATTTTTTATATAAATTATTTGAAAAAAAATTCCAAAAGTTACTTTTAATATCAATTTCCGAAAAAAAAACCTGATGTTAAAAGTTTTTTAGTGTTCAACTTTTGACATCCATAAATTTTGATCCGTAAGTTTGTTTTAGTTCAAAGACAAGTAAAATAGATTCCTGGTAAATGATATAAAACTTGGTTAACATTTTTTGATTAGTTAATTGAAAAAATTATTCAAAAATTTAATTTTAATGTTGGTTCTTGAAAAAAATTAACATTAAAAGTCCTCCATTTGGGCCTTAATGTCGGTCTGTAAGAACCGACGTTAAAGACCATTTTTCTGATAGTGATTTTACGTAAGGAAAAGTAAGAAATGTCATTCTATATGTTTTATTTTATCTAAATTTTTAACATAGGGATAAACATAGGTTATGTTCAGTTATAAAAGATTTATTTGAAATATAAATTATTTTTTATCATGGCAATTTATTTCTAATTTTTAGTGATGAAATAATTACCTTAAATGTTTATTCAACACTGACAGAGTATTTATTAAATTAATAGAAAAATAAAATAAGTGATTTTAAAAATACTAAAAGTAATATAATTTGAATTGATTATTTTTATCCACAATTTTTTAGATAAATATAACATTTTAGTTATTTTTGGAAGGGTTAAATTTTAATTACTTTGCTTTCATATTGTTTTCAAAGTCAAATTAAATTAATAGTGTAAAAATGAAATTAATGATATTTTATGTTAAATTATATTTTATTAAATTATTTAAAAGTCATAAATATATTGAAAAATCAGAATTACGAAGATAAGTGGTTTTAAATTTGATCCCTATAATGAAAAATTCATTAATGAGGTTAAGGTTAAAATTAGTTAACCATGGGGTTAATCAAAAAGATATGGTTTAAAATTATATCAAAACCTATAAATATTTTATTGTATGATTATATCAACACCATATATTCCTTATATTTGAATCCATGTCATTTTTGGAACCATTTTACATGAGTTTTACATATATTATATTTTAATACTTAATGTATTTCCTAAAATGACATAAATGATATTTTATAATAAAAATATTTTATTAAATGATTTAAAATTACTAAAAATCCTATATTTAGAAAATTTATTGGTTTATGGTTTAAAATACGAACCATGTTCTATTTATGGTCTAATTTTCATTTTATAGTAAATATCTTAACCCCTAAAGAGTAAACAATTTTGTTATCATGGTAATCATCAAAGTAGTTAACATAAGGTTAAAACAAAAATATAAGGGTTAAAATATCAATTAAAATTGTATAACTTTTATTTTATAGGAATATTTCAACTAATAATTATACTATATTCTAAATATATCATTTTTATCCATTTTTACTTTAAAAATTATACTAATTTAATACTTTAAGAAATTTCAAGAATGCACCTCCCCACACTTATAAAAGGGAATCCCCGGTCCTATTCTACACACACTTCAAGATCCATTTTGTTCAACTAAAACCTACAAAAATTTCTTTCTAGAACCTCTAACCTCATTATATAAGTATTTATTTAGTTTTAATACTAACCTTAGAGGGATTAAGGTATAAAGCATGGGATATTGTCTGAATAAGAGGTATCGATTTTAACAGAATGTTTTAGTTTTATTTATTCTTCCACCTCATTAAAATATTATTCAACCATGATGATATAATAAAATTTGTATACATCATATAATTATATTTTATTATGTTAATTTAATAACCTATATATATCTCCTTCTTCCATTAAATAATAAATAAAACTATTGTTCGTGTGCACGGTGGACTTCAACCTCATGAACCGATGTAATTGTTTTGCCACTAATGCCTCCTAATAATGGTTATAATGGTGTATTCAAAGTATATATATGATATTAATTAAATAATTAACATTATGGAAAGATAATATATCATATACTTTCTTACCCTTCCATTTATTGAAAAATTATAATGTCGTTCGTACATACGTGTGCGCTACCACCTCCATGAAGTGATATGATTCATTTTTCATCTCCACATCATATAAATGATATATATAAGTTTATTTAAAGATATAATATAACATTTATGATATAATTATCATTATGTAAATATAAAACAATATTATCTTTCTTTCTGTCATGATCATTAAAAAACAGAAACATTTCTCATGTGTATGTACGACTTACCATCTCCATGATTGTTATATAGTTCATTTTCTATAAAAATATTTCAATGTTGGTTTTAAAAGTATAATTGATATATAAAAATAATAAAATTTTCAAGATTATTAATCTTGAGATTATGTAATAATGACATATTTTACCATATTCAAACTACCAAATTCATTTTGGACCTACAATCCAAATATCATCAAATGATCAATGTGAACTTAATTAATTAAGTAATTAAATATAACTTGATAATAAATAAAACAAAAGGAATAATAAATATGAAATTTTTTATTAAGATAATAAATAATTGACATAATTTTATTATTCAAGAATATAAAAAACGTACATGACGATTCAGACGCGAGGTAAGGGACACTTTACTCTAAAAACCTCATTTTAAATATTTTGATGATTTATTTTATAAATATTTTTCTTCCATGTTTACTTAAAATAAAAACCCTCATTTCCTCTTATGGGGTACTACTGGACATACGTTCATTTCTAAAATTACTTCTTTAAAATCAAACCTGATTAAGGGGAAATTTTCTATCCCTTAATCCTTTTAAGTAACTCTCATTTAATGTTTTTATTCCCAAATGAACACATTATTTTGAGACATATGATTGTGTCTCAGATATGAAAATCAATAATATATAATTCCTTCTTTTATTTGGAATCTTCATGAAATTTTCTTTGATTATGAAATGAGGCATGACTATGAAACTCATTTCTTTCCATGGGTAATTCCTATGATTATGCCTTATTATTGATTTCATTTTATGTTACACATAATCATGAACTTTTTAGGATGAGTGTTCCAAAATAGTACTCCATTTTATTGGGTAAAGTTTGTGTCTCATGAGACATTATGTGATTAGAGAGTAAACCAAATCCATGATGGGAATCTATCCACCTTGTGATGTTGTATTATAATTTAGCCTTAAGTTATTCTTATATCATGTCTTGGGTTGCTACCACATTTCCTATGTTAAGATTGTAACACCCCAAGATTTTATAACATTTTCCTTTTAGAATAAATTCAATTTTTTTCTAGCATGATTTATACGCAATAAAAAGATAATATTAATCTATAAAAACACTATTATTATCTTGTATAACACAAACACTATGTTTTATTGTGTCACACACAATACCGAGTTTCTTTAATTACTTGTGTTACATGCAAGACCATGTTTTACCAAACTAAAATATACTATTAATATTATTATTTAATATGATAGTTCATCTAGCCATTGTAATGACATGTATGAAAATTATTAACTAAATTTGGGAATCATTGTTTACACATGTTTATATAATTTTTTGGTGACCAATTAATTAGAAATGAATCGAGAAACCAATTAAATATAAAGGAAATATTTTCATAAAAAACTATTTTTATGCGTAAAATCCATTTTACCTTAATAAATTAAATTAATTAATATTAGTAAATGATTTTAATTAAGTTTATATATTATATATTCAATCCAATGTTTTTTACATGCATACAATAGGTTTGATATATATAAGATAATAACAAATCCAATTTTATGTATAAAAACTATATTTTTCTAAAGGTAGTTTTCCCACCTTTTAATAAAGTACCTATTTTAAAACTAAATTTTGGAAAATTAATAAATTTTATTTGATAAAATAAACAAAATTTTTTAAATCAAAATTTCAAAATGATATTAGTATTATTTTTTGGTATTTTTTTGAGATGTTTCATTTGTTGATGAATAGTGAAAGATGTGAAAATTTAATTGAAAAATGACTTTTCGTTTAAATAATTTGTAAGGTTAAATTATATTTTTTGATGGTTTTAAATAATTATTATATAAACTATACATCTATTTATACAATTTAGGTTATTTTAATCATTTTATATTGAATTTATATATAAAAACTTAGTGAACTTTTGAATATTACCCGCTTTCTTGTCCCATCCGTGGGGTTAGTTTTAAATTATTTTTTGTCACTCCTGTGATTGGAATTTAGAAAAATGGATTCCATATTTTGAATAAAAATAATTTATAATTTATAATAATGTAAAATATTTTTTTGACAAAAAAATATTAGTGAAAGTAATTAAAATTAATTAGAGTGATTAAGGTGAAAATGAGTTTACGTAGTGGTTAAACATTAATATTAAGGGAAAAAATGACCTATAAGATTTTCTAAAAGAAAATTTCTTACATATTTCGACCGTATCCCCTCTTATTTAGATTTTTTTCATTATTAGAGGCACATGATGTAAGGAAGACCTCTTAATAATGTTTTCCTTTTTATATTTACACAAAATGTCACTCCTCCTTCACTATAAAAGGAACTCACCCCCTCACTTCTTCACACATATCATGCCTTTTAACTCATAAAAAACCTAACTAAATAATATCTCAACATATATCAACTTATCCTAGAAGCCTCACTCTAGAAATAAAGTCAACCAAAAAAGTATTTTGGTATAAACCAAAAGGAGTTACCCGAAAAAGTGGTAACATTCTTCAACGATCACTCTAGTTTTATTTATTTCCACAAAAATTAAATTATTCTTATATATTGTTTATATAATAACCAAAACATCCTAAATATAATGATATGATCTTATATTAGTGGGATTACATACACCTATACACACTTCCATCAAATGGTATATGCATTCATCGTTCGTGTGTGCGGTAGACTACCACCTCAAGAACTGATGTCATTTGTTCTTCTATTACCAACTTTAAAGGTTTGAAATTATGATGGATTTATAATTTATATATTGTATTTATTATATTTATAATTTCTTTATTCTTATTTAATTATTATATAATTCACACCTTCATGCTTTCAATTTTTTTGGAATATGATGACATCATTTGTGGACATGTCGACTGCCACCTCTTCAAAGAAATGTGAGTTATTCATGTTTTACCTGGAATGTATTGATTATAGATTTAATAAAAATATGTGATATATATTATATAAAATGATACTGTAATTATAATATAAATATACATATCATTTAATTTTCTTTCTTTCAATACGACAAGAAAATGGAAACATCATTCATACGTACGTACGAACCACTGTCTCCATGAATGTTATATTACATTTCCTGTCACTAAATATCAAGGATTAATCAAAATACTTATATAATGAAATTATATGATATACATGAAATAATTATAAGATCCTTGATATAATTACCTTTATTCAAATATAATATATCATTTTCTTTATAAACCCTTTGTTATCTATCATATATTAAGAACATGATTTTGGACCATGTGTACTCTAATCAGATAACATGCTATATACTAGGAAGTCATTAATTGTCCACAATAATGTTGCTTTCAATAAGGAATTCTGTTTCACAACAACATCATACGTACTAACACCATTACTCCACAATAAATTTAACTCATCAATCGATGAATTTAAATAAAAATCGAGATTCAGTTTCGGATGTCCTAGAATTAATAAGATTAAAAAGATACATGGATCATTCATCAACATCCAAGGAGGTAAATTGTATAGATTTATAAAGACGGGCTAATAAAAATATTGACTACCGTAAGAACCAAATGGACAGAAATTGTCAGTAGAAAGACCCAATCACATATTTTAAGATTTTAAAGAAAAAGGTGGATATACTTAGTCAAAATGTTTCTATAAATCACCATCGATTAGATAGTTTAATCCTTTACAGGTTGAAATATTGGTTTTGTGACATGACATCAATGATACAGTGTTCTGAGATATAAAGAAACGTTGCAATCTGTGTGTAATTGGGAAATAACTCAATTTTCATTATAGTAATAAATCCAAACTTATCTAATTGAGACTATTTGTACATCATTTGTCAATATATAGGAAAACTAATGAATGACTCATTTTAAGCATAATATATGATGCAATCATTTGAATATGCATGAATCTTATGATAACCAAGACCCAAATTATGAACAAGACTCTTTCTCTCAGAGAAATTTATACACAACAAATTTTCTTTAGGTAATTGTACTTTAACCAAAGAGAATATACAATCAACATAGCTATTTGACATTCCGTTATCTGATTTAACAGCCATAAATTTTGTAACTCCTTCAAATTTTCTTATCTTGCAGCCAGGATATAAAGCTTCCTCAGCAGACTTCCATGACTTATAAAATTGGGATGGTTCCAACTCTAAAGTTGATTCAATATCATTATGAATTTCAATTTATTGAAATGACAGACCAACCATATCATGTACTAAATTTTGAAACCGTGATGGATCTAGAACCAAATTATTAGTATCTTCTCTAGAACTGCATTTACCATGTTGATACCAAAAAATATAATCATTTCAAAAACCAAATCATAATAGATGAACCCCAATATTGTCAAATGTGTCAAACCTCCTCAGATCACATTTCTTACATGGATACTTAATTCCCCCTTCGGCAAAAACTTATAGTTTTGATGATGCAAATGATAAATCAACTTTAACACCCTCAACATATACAAGTCTTACATTATAACTGTTTGGATTCCTGTGATGATTTATCTAATCACAATCATGTAATAAAGACTATTGTTGAATTCCTTACTTTATATTACTCTAAAAAATATAAAATAAATAAATTGTTTATAATTAATTTGATATATGAAAAAGATTATCCAAAATTTTTTAAAAATTAAAACAATCAGAATTTACTTTTAAATATTGTTAATTTTATATATTTTCCATTGATTTTTACTAATTACTGTAACTTTTTACTAATTATAGTGATTTAATATTCACATCTACTAATCATTACTAATTACTGCAATTTTTTACTAATTTTTTTTTACTAATTATCACTAATATTAACATATTTTTTTTATAAATTAATGAAAAATATTATAAATTACTATAAATTAAAAAATATATTATAAATTACTAAAAAATTGTAAATTATAGAATTTCCAATCTTTAGGCCAAGAAAAATGACTAATTTGTGTCAACTATGTATGTATAAATTTATTATTAATCATGGCCTGAAAATCGACGACCTATTTCATTTTCAATTTTCTAGTAATTTATATTAATTTTTATTATTTCATAGCATTTTATTGTAAATTGTTTAAACTTTAGGCTAATCTATACTAATTTATAATAATTTATACTAATTACCACAAATTATTACTAATTATAACTAATTATTATTCAATACCACTAATAATAACTAATTACTACTAATTAAAACTTATTATTAAAATTTTTTATTAGTTTTTAATAATATTTTACTAATTACTGATAATTTTTAATAATTATATTTCATTACTGCTAATTATTACTATATACCACTAACTTTTACTAATTATTACTAATTATTACCAATTATTACTAATTATTACTAATTACTGCTAATTATTACTATTTACCACTAATTATTACTATTTACCACTAATTATTACTATTTACCACTAATTATTACTATTTACCACTAATTATTATAAATTATTACTAATTACTGGTATTTATTACTAATTACTGCTATTTATTACTATTTATTACTATTTATTTCAAATTATTACAAATTATTATAAATTATTACTATTATTACTATTTATTACTATTTATTACTAATTATTTCTAATTATTACTAATTATTATTAATTATTACTATTTATTCATAATTATCGCTAATTAATAATAATTACTACTAACTATTAATAATTATCATCAGTTACTAATAATTACTGCTAATTATTACTAATTACGGCTAATTATTACAAATTTCGGCTAATTATTACTAATTATTACTAATTATTATTAATTATTAATAATTACCATTAATTATAACTATTTATTACTAATTACCGCTAATTATTACTAATTATTATTAATTATTACTAATTATTTCCAATTTTTACTAATTATTACTAATTATCACTAATTATCACTAATTATTAATAATTATTAATATTTATTACTATTTATTACTATTTATTAATATTTATTAATATTTATTTTATTTATTAATATTTATTAATATTTATTACTAATTATTACTAATTATTTCTATTTATTTCTATTTATTACTAATTATTACAATTTATTACTAATTATTACTAATTATTACTAATTATTACTAATTAATACTATTTGTTACTATTTATTACTAATTACCGCTAATTATTACAAATTACCGCTAATTATTCCTTATTACAACTAATTATTAATAATTACAGCTAATTATTACTAATTACCAGTAATTGTTACTAATTATTACAAATTACCTCTTATTAGTGCTAATTATTACTATTTACCACTAATTGCAGTTAATTATAACTAATTACCGCTAATTATTACTAATTACTGTTAATTATTACTAATTTCCGCTAATTATTACAAATTACTGCTAATTATTACTAATTATTACGAATTATTACGAATTATTACTATTTATTACTAATTATTGCTAATTATTACTAATTATTAATAATTATTAATATTAATTGCTATTAATTGCTATTTATTACTATTTATTAATATTTATGACTATTTATTACTATTTATTACTAATTACCGCTAATTATTACTAATTACCACTAATTATCACTAATTATTACAAATTATTACAAATTATTATTATTTACCAATAATTATTACTATTTAACGCTAGTTATTACTATTTACTACTAATTATTATTATTTACCCCTAATTATTACTATTTATTGCTAATTATTACTAATTATTATTAATTTTTACTAATTACTTCTAATTATCACTATTTATTACTATTTATTACTATTTATTACCAATTATTACAAATTATTAATATTTATTACTATTTGTTACAATTTATTTCTAATTATTACTAATTAGCGCTAATTATTACTAATTACTGTTAATTATTACTAATTACCGCTAATTATTACAAATTATCTCTAATTTTTACAAATTACTGCTAATTATTACTAATTATTACTATTTACTGCCAATCACCACTAATTTTTACTAATTATTACTAATTATTACTAAATATTACTATTTATTACTATTTATTACTAATTATTAGCAATTCTTTCTAATTATTACTAATTATAACTAATTATTTTTAATTATTAGTAATTATTATTCTATTATTATGTATTACTATTTATAAATTTTTATTACTATTTATTACTAATGTTGGTCAGAGTGGATACTCAAGAGAGGTGTGAATTGAGTTCCAATTAAAATTTCTGTTAAAAACTTATAGGATTAAAATCACCCAAATTAAAACAGCCCTGTCAATTAAGGCAGTAGAGATATAAGTGACTTATTGATCAACATGTTTCTCAAAGGTTGATTACTCCTCAGTTGAATCAGTATGAGAAATAATTCCACTTTTGAAACAAGTTTACTAAACAAATCACATATACACACTAACCAGAACTAACTATTAGAGTAAATGTAAAAACAGATTTCTGTCTTTGCTAATATAAGCACAACGGATAGGTATAAAACAGAGTAAGTAAAGGATGAACACCACAAATTAAACAATAGATTCAGTATTAAGTCAAGACCTAGTCCTCTCCACTTGGTGATCACCTTCCACCAAGCAATTATATTAAAAAGGGATACACAGCCTGTATCGAGGCTTTACAACAGTTTTCACAAACTGTCAAGGTTTTGCAACCTCTACCACAGTTATACGTGGGAAAAATAAACTACCAAGCCACACTAGGCTTCTTCCATAGTTATGTGTGGGAAACAAGTGTAAATAGAGTTTGGTATGGGGATTTTCAGTATCCCTCAGTTCAAGCACAAAAGTCAGTGTGTGTAACACAGACACACTGCTCACAAATGTAAAATACTTAAACAAAGTAGAGCTAGAGATATTTGAAAGAAGCTTAGAAAGTTCTATATGTTGGAAGATCAGCTCTGGACTCGTTGAAATGAAGGAAATGAAATTTTGGTCCTTCTCTGCAAGTTGCCTCCAAAACAAAGTGTCGCAACTTCCAGGTTATGACTTCCAGATGTAGATATGATCAGCTTCTTGGGTTTAAAGTACTTTGTAGCACACCACTACAGCTTGAAAAAGGTTCTTTCAATAGATCTTCGTGAAGCTCTCTGTTCTTCAGAATACATGCTCCAGTGTTCTTGTTTTTTTTTCTTGTCTTTTTGGTGTTGTATGTGTCTCTCTTATGTATATTCAATATATTCTATGTCGTCTTTTTTGATGACTATCTCTACTTATATATATACACTTTTCCAGCTTTTTCTCATTTGGTTCAGCAGGGGCCGATAAGAGAAATGTTTCAACCACGTGTAGTCTTCCCCGTACATCGTACTGTTTCCTAATATGCCTGAAAATATCATAAAATAATGTTAGGTGCATTAATTTGTCCAGACATGACCGTTATGATAGTATTAATAAAATTGGTAAAGAAAAGAATAGAATATCGTTAGACTGGTAGCAGATGCATGTCACACGGTAGACTTCAACAGTAGTCTCTTCAACTATGAACTTCAACGGTAGGCTATCCAACTATGAGCTTCATTGGTAGGCTCTCTATCTGTAGGCTTGTAACAGCGGACTTTGTGTCAGTGTATGTCTTGTAACGGTAGCTGTTACTCTATGTAACAATAGCTTCTCATCAGTGGACTTCATCAGTAGTTCTGTAACATCAGTCTGTTGAAACAACGACCTTTTCACTGATAGACTTACAGGTAATTTCATTAACAGTGGAATATGTCCATCAGTAGACTTTGAACAACAGTCGACTATCTCGACAGTAGTATTTGTCTAGAGGTAGCCTTCTACTATCAGTAGACATGTCCAACTGTAGACTTGAACTGTGATGCTCTCAACAGAAGACTTGAGAAAGAGTCTGACAGTGAACTTCTAACGGAAGCCTTTTCACAGCAGTGACCTTGTGACGGTGACACTTTGTCTGTGAGCTTTGATAAGCAGATTATCAGTAGGCTTGTGATAGTGACCTTGTACCCGTAGCATATACCAGTGATAGTAGATCTTCAACAGTGACCTTTTATCAACAGTGATTCAGAATGATAGTGAGTTGTAATGGTGACCTTGAACAGTAGGCTCTTACTAGTGGCCTTTAACAATGAACTTATATTTAGATAAATGTAAACTGTAAGCTGATGCAACTAAATTATGAGACTAAGAATATAAATTGTTCAGGATAAAAAATATAAATATAGATTAAAAAGGGTTAGCAAATGGCTTAATATACCATGGTCAATATTTAAACATGATTTGGGATTATCAAAATAGATGAGTCCAACAATCTCCCCCTTTTTGATAATCAAAAATTATGTCAGTATGTATTAAAGATAGATATCACATATAATACAGTTACTAAACATGGATAAAAAATGTCTCAAGTATCAGAGATTAATAAGAGTTTAAAACTAGAAAATATTGGTACATTGTATCTGAGAGAAGGGCAGAAAAGATTCAACATAGGATCTTATTAGCACAGTATTTCTCCCCCTTTGTGATTAGCAAAAAGAAACACAAATAGAGAGAACCGAGAAAGCTTGTATTAATGAAAGTACATTACATGAACCAAAAAGAATAAATAGTCCCTATCAAAAGACATAAATAGACTCAATCCACATCATTCGTAGGTATGTCATATTTCCCTTTGGAAGAAGAGGATGGAGGATGAGCTGGGGGATCAACAGGTTTAGGAACTGCTGAAGGAATGACTGGAGGGGCAGCAATAGAAGCTCCTGTGGGTCTGTAGTGGGTAGATCACTGAGGGATCAGTGGAGTAAGGCTTCTGATGGCTTTAGTAGGAGACATCATGGAAGAACTACATGGTAGAGATGCAGGTAAGGAAGGAGGGATGATGACAGGTGTGCAGTCCACATGGAGAAAGGCTAGAAGAAGGTTTTTGAAGTCTATAATAATACTTCATCCTCTTTCCATAGCAAATAAAAAATCATCTTTATTCTCCAAAAATTTATCCAAAGAAGGGGTCAATTCTCTCAGTTTGTTGACCTGCTCCTTGAATTCATGAGTCACTGGAGGCAGCTTCATATTCTCTATCAAAATCTTGAAGTGGTTGGTCATTTGGTGCTTCGTAATGATCTTCTGAAAGTAAGAGTCGACCTTATTCTTAATGGCTTCTAGAGTTGCAGTAGCTGCTTGCAAGTGTTCACGAACAAAACTACTGACTTCCCTAGTGATAGCAATTACCTAAGAATCAGAGGTGCCACTGGTACTAGCCTTTGAATGCTCTTCCTGGATCACAGTTCTGATCTGGTCAATGTTCATAGAGGTGCTAGATGATGGAAGGGGTTTGACCGAGAAATCTACTGTCTCTTTGAAAGACTGAGTAAAATTACCAATCACCTTTTGAACAAGTTCATCCGGACAGTTCATGTGTTCTTTGACTGATGTCTTAAAAGCCTCAAAAACTTCCACAAACTGCTTGACTACCGCTTTGATATATCGAATCTCAGCTTTCACTTGGTTTTGAGAACTGCTCATGGCGGTCAATGAAGCAACCAATTGTCTCAGAGCAACCACAACTCCTGTCCATCTTTCAATTTGAGTATGGAACACTTTAATCTCATTCAGCATTTCTTTCATTTCACTAGACACAACACATCCCAGAGATAGCTCCAGGGATTTATCCATATTCCTCAACTCCTCAACAAGGCTAGTCTTCAAATCTGCCACTGATTCTCTCATGGCCTCTTTCATTTCAACCTTTAAGGACTCAAATTCCTCCTTGGTTTCAAATTGGTAGCCACAACTACTGGAATACTTTCAGGTAGGATAACCGAATCCCTTTGAGGCTGGTCTTCCTCATCAGAATATCCATTATTGAGTCCAAGTACCATATACCATGTATCTAATGACCAACCCTCTATGTCATACAACACTGAAACTGAACCAAGATGCTGCTCCCCCTCACTTAGGGCTCTCTATTGAGAAATATCCTCTATCTGTTTTTCTCCAGGTAACTCCACAGCCTCCTCTGCAACTCCAGCAGATTCAAGAACAGTTTTCTTTATTGGTTCACCAGTGGGGTGAGTCACAGCCTCCACTGAGTCATTAATGACTTCCATATCAATGGTAGTAGATTCCACTCCTGCTTCTTGATCAGACACTGTCTTGTCTGTATTATCTATCAGAGGGATCAAACTGATCTCCTCTTCTTCATTGTCCTCATCATTAACTTCATAAACAGTCTCATTTCCTTCATCCTTATCACAAGCCTCCTATGCCTCATGAGCAGAATGATCTGACTCGTTAGCCTCATCCTCTTCATAGGTGTCCTTGACAATATTCTGAGATGCTTCTTCTGCTTCAGTAGTCTCAGTATCACTGTCCTTCAGAATAGTCTCTCTTCTTGGCAGTTCATTTGGAGGGCTAGCTACTCCGAAAGATATTATCCTTAAAGGACTGTTAAGAAAATTAGGATCACTCCCATCATTAATGGGGGTGTTCTCTCTTTCAGGGTCCACAGCTCCTTCAGCTTCCTCCTCCTCATCTGAATAATCTGGTTCTGGCTCATCAATATTTAGTCCTGGATCTCTCTTGTCTTTTGTCCTAGATGGGTGAGTAGTAGGGTCAAACTTTTCATATACCTTTCCTTCATCATTCACCCATGCCTTCTTCCAGGGATTCCAGCTAATTTTTATGAATTTTCAGATAACCTTGGAGATACAAACACTGTTCTGGGCCACTATCATCTCTTCTTGATTTCCATCTACACCCTTTACCTTTAGCATTACTAAAATTAGCTTGGCATGGAATAGGGCATTGGATTTTGAGCTTTCCTTAGTCATATCCTCCAATTTTACCATCAGTAACCTACATAGGTTAATCTTCTTTCCATGCCTTAGTAAGTACATCAGGAATATGTCCTAGTACTTCAGAAATGCAAAATCTCCTCTCCTGGGACTAATTACATGCTGAATGAATTTGAACAAACGCCTGTCTTCTCTAATAATCTCAGCTACAATGATCTTCCTTGATTTTCCATTTCCTGTCAGTTCTTCTAGAGCTTTTTCATACTAAAAAACATTACTGTCTGGAGGAGCTACTCCAGAGTAGTAATCATATACTCCTTCATGAGTAACTCTCAAACAGGCTTACCACTCAGTAGATGAGAAGCTTACTTCATTACCATTGACTCTGGATATTAACCTATGCACATCATCTTCTTATTTGAACTTCAAATATTCATAGAATTATTTCACAAGCTTTGGGTAGTACGGTCCATTTTTGTTGGCAAAACATTCGGTCCATCCTTGAAAATCTAGTGCTTCCAGCACTAATGAATTTCTCGACAACATCCATTCTTCACTTAACTCCTTCTCATCAAATATTTCTCTTTTGGTTAGATGTGGGTTGACAGGTCCCATCGGGGTATTACTGGTGCCACTGGATTCGGCTCAAGTTCACTTTGACCTTATCACATCTTCATTGACAGTCGGGGGTCACTTGGTTCTGGCCATGAAGATTGAGAGATGTTTGAGGGCTCAAATGAAGAGTTAGGGTTTAGGAAGTTTGAGAGCAAGGATCGAGATTTAGAGAGTAAGGTGGATTGAGATATGTTCTTCGCCTTTGGTTTTATCATTTGGGGATTAAAACAACATAAAATAGAAATAATAAATAGGAATAAATACGGTTCGAATTACCGCAAAAATAAAGACAAACAACGAGGTATCCAACAGTGAGATGCACCAGTGAGGTACACCAGTGAGGTGCAACAGTGAGGTGTAACAGTTAGGTTTATCAGTGAGGTCCAATTGTGTGGTCTGACAGTGAGGTATAACAGTGAGGTCCGATAGCGAGGTCTGACTGTGAGGTCTGACTGTGAGGTTCTAATAGAGAGGTCTAATAGTGAGATCTCCTATGCTAAAGTTAATCATTCCTAACTCATGTTTGATGTAATTTAACCTCTCAGAATTCAAAGGCTTTGTGAATATATCATCTAATTGATGTTCAATGCCAATGAATTCAAGAGTGATATCACCCTTTTGATAATGATCCCTCAAAAAGTGATGTCTCACATCAATATGATTTGTCCTAGCATGAGATACTGGATTTTTGGAAATTTTAATAGCACTTGTATTGTCACACTTTATAGAGACATGTTTGACCTGATATCCATAGTCTAGTAAAGTGTGTTTCATCCACAGAATTTGAGCACATCAACTACCAGCAGCTATGTACTCAGATTTGGCAGTGGATAATGCAACCGAGTTTTTCTTCTTACTAAACCAAGATACTAGTGACCTGCCTAAAATGTGAAATGTTCCAGAGGTGCTTTTTCTATCTAACTTACAACCGGAAAAATCAGTATCAGAATAACTCAACAGATCAAATGATTGTCCTTTTGGATAAAATAATCCTAAGTTGGGAGTATGTTTGAGATATTTAAAAATTCTATTAATAGCAGTTAAATGAGATTCTTTTGGATTGGATTGAAAGAGAGCACACATACATACACTAAATATAATGTCAGGTCTTCTAGTTGTAAGATAGAGTAGACTCCGTATCATACCTCTGTAGTTGTTTTGATCCATTAGTTCTCTAGCTTCATCAGTATCTAACTTACAGGTGGTACTCATAGGTGTGTCACTACCTTTACTACCATCCAAAGCAAACTGTTTTAGAAGATCCTTAATATATTTACTTTGATTCAAAACAATGCCATTTTTATTTTGAAAGATCTAAAATCCAAGGAAAAATTCGAGTTCTCCCATTAAACTCATTTCAAACTCATTTTGCATCATTTTTGAAAAATCAACACATAATGAATTTTTAGAGGATACAAAAATAATATCATCCTCATAAATTTGTACTATCAAAACATCTTTAGAAATCCATTTAATGAAAAGAGTAGGATTAGATATGCCTTTGGTAAAACCTTTAGAAATAAGAAAAGAGCTGATCCTATCATACCATGCTCTTGGATCTTGTTTTAAGCCATATAAAGCTTTAGATAGTTTAAAAACATGATTGGAAAAATGGGGATTTTTAAAACCAGGAGGTTGTTCAACAAATACATCCTCAACTATATACCCATTTAGAAAATATCTTTTAACATCCATTTGATAAAGTTTGAAATTCAGATGAGATGTATATGCAAGTAGTATCCTAATAGCTTCTAGTCTAGCTACAGGTGAAAAGGTCTCCTCATAGTCTATTCCTTCCTCTTGACTATATCCTTGGGAAACTAGTCTAGATTTGTTTCTAACTATATTCCCAGACTCATCAACTTTGTTCCTAAACACCCATTTAGTGCCTATGGTCAAAGTGTCCTTAGGTATTTCCACTAATTCCCAAACATTGTTTCTTTCGAACTGATTTAGTTCTTCTTGCATATCCATTACCCAAAATTCATCATTGATAGCATCATTAATATTTTTGGGTTCAAGTTGTGAAAGAAACGCTTGATGTTCAACATGGTTTCTTAGAGAATCTCTAGTTTGTGTTCCTCTATTTAAATCGCCTACAACAACATCTATAGGATGATTATTGAGAGTCCTAATACCTCTAGGAAGGTTTGAACTAGATTCCTCATTATTATCTATTGGTTCAGAATCAGCAGGTGCAGATTCTGGAAAATTTCCAGAACTGGATACTTTTACCGGGGATTCAATATCCTTATCATTAAAGTTTAGATTTGACAAATCTTCCTCAAGATTTTCAAGAGAGGTTTTAGGCTCATGTGGATCAGTATCATCTAATTTGACATGAACTGATTTTTCTACACATTTGGTTTTCTTATTGAACACTCTATAGGCTTTACTTGAGATAGAATAACCCTGGAAAATTCCTTCATCACTTTTGGGAGCAAATTTGTCAAGATTATATTTGGTATTAAGAATAAAGACTTTTCAACCAAAAAATCTAAAGTAATTAACCTTAGGATTCCTATTATTCCAAAGTTCATAAGGGGTCCTTTTTAGAACAGGTCTAATTAAAACTCTATTGATAACATAACAAGTTGTATTTACAGCTTCAGCCCAAAAATAAACAGGTAAGTCATACTCATTAAGCATAGTCCTTGAAATTTTTTGAAGGGTCCTATTTATTCTTTCTACAACTCCATTTTGTTGAGGTGTCCTAAGGGCAGAAAAGTTGTGACTATAGCCATTGTCTGAGTAGTAAGATTCAAACTCATGATTCTCAAACTCACGGCCATGATCACTTCTCAAGGTCTTAATTCTAAGTCTACTAATGTTTTCTACAGACTTGGAATATTGGAAAAAATATGAACAAGCTTCACTTTTGTGAGCTAGAAAGTATACCAAAGTATACCTAGAAAAGTCATCTACAAGAACATAAACATGGTGCTTCCCATTTAAACTTGAAACTCTTGATGGTCCAAACAAATCCATGTGAACCAAATCAAGTGGTGGAGAAGTTGAAACTTCTTTATTTGGTTTGAAAGAAACTTTATGTTATTTTCCCTTTTGACAGGGATTACACACTTTATCAAGTGGGAATTCTAATTTAGGTAAGTCTCTAACTAAAAATATCTTAGATATATTCCTAAGTGAGTGCACATTACAGTGTCCTAACCTTCTGTTCCACAACCAAGACTTTTTATGAAAAACATTTAAGCATGAAACATTTTGTTTGGCTAAGGAATTTAAATCAACAGCATATACATTCTCATTTCTACATGTAGTAAAAACTAAATCATTTTTTGAATTAAAAACATTGCATGAATAATTTTCAAATTTAAAATTAAATCCATCATCACATAACTGAGATATGCTATGTAAATTGTACTTTAATCCATCAACAAATAGTACTTTAGAAATTAATATTGTATCCAGGTTACCAATCTGGCCTAAGCCGACGATTTTTCCTTTTTCATTGTCACCAAAGGTGACATGCCCACCATCAACTTTAATTATACTCTTGAAGAAAGAATAGTCTCATGTCATATGTATTGAACATCCAATGTCCAAGTACCATAGGGTCTTACAGGAACTCTTGAAGCAACTTCCCTGCAAGACAGATTAAATATGGGTTAATTTTGGTACCCAGATCTTCTTGGGTCCAGAGAGGTTAGCTAGTAAAACTTTGGGAACCCATATTTTCTTTATAGGTTTTCTAAAATCAACAAACATATTTTTAGACATAAATACTTTGTTAGGTCCTTTAGAAACTTTTTTATATAAAGATGGTTTAGAACTAGCAGTGAACTGTTCAGATTTTGGAACAAATTTGGTTTTGCTAATTTGTCTCTGTCCAGGCTGATATCCTAGACCAGTTGTATATTTAGGAGAAATATTGTTTTTCTAGAAACTGTGTCAAGGTATCCCTACCAGCAGTGAACTTATAAATATCCTTTCTTAATTGTTCATTAGATAATTTGAGTTGAGTGTTCTCTTTCAAAAGTTGAACATTCTTTTCTTTTTCTAAACTTAGATCTGTTTTAACATTACTAGTCAAGGCATGATATTTCTTCAAAGATTTATATTTATCTTTTAGTTCATTTCAGGTATCTTCCAGCATATTGCAATATTCAAACAGTTTAGTCTTAGACATATTTTCATCATTATCTGAATCAATGTTATTTCTAGAATAATAATCATTTAGAATAGGAGAAATAGGTACCTCGTATTTGTTAGTCATGAAGCAGATGTTGGCATGATTATTTTCATAATCAGTAGCTTCTGATTCACTTGTGCTGTCTTTCGAAACACTCCAGGTTGATTACATGGATTTCTTGTACTTCTTGTCCTAATAATCATATTTCTTTTTGAATTTTAACTTCAGACAGTCAGCCTTGATGTGTCCTTTCCTATTGCATTCATAGCAGACTATATCATCTTCTTTATTAGATTTCTTCCAATCTTTATTCCACTTACCTTATTGATCATACTTACCCTTGTAGTTTGGTTTTCTGAAAAACTTCTTCTTTCTATAGAACTTCTTAAATCTCCTGGCTATTTGAGCTATTTCTTCATCACTTTCTGAATTTGAATCTTCTCTGGTTGAACTTTCAGTAGGTACATGTATTTTCTCATTGTCTTTGCTCTTTGAATCAGTAGACTTGAATGCCACAGATTTTCTCTTGGGTTCACCATCTTCTTCTTTGTTCACCTTCAGTTCTTCTTCATACATCATTAGTTTACCAATCAACTCCTTAATAGGTAGCTTGTTGATGTCACATGACTCTCAGATAGACACATAAGTGCCTCTCCATCTATCTAGAAAACATCTCAATATTCTCATGATCTTCTCCTTCTCCGGAATAGCTTTTCCAAGTGAACTCATGGTGTTGAAAATCTCATTAAACCTAAGGTACATGTCAAAAATGGGTTCATCAGGTCTCATCTTAAAATTATCATATTTAATAGTATATGTATTTAATCTCATTTCCTTCACGTTGGTTGTTCTTTCATGAGAAACAACCAAGGTTTCCCAGATTTCATGAGCTGTTTTACATGCAGAAATTCGGTTAAATTCATCATCTCCTAAAGAGTAGTAAAGGGCATTCATAGCTTTACAGTTATTTTTATAGTCATACTTTGTAGCATCATCCCAGGTAGATCTAGAAGTTTTGGGGATCTCATATTCTGATTTCATAGCAGACCAAATATCAAAACCAATACTTTCCAAATGAATTTTCATTTTAATTTTCCATTGATCATAATTGACACCATTAAAGAAAGGTGTCATGATAGTAGTAGCACCTTATAGTCTATTATCCATAACTAGATTTTAGAAAATATATTAAAGAGATAAAATTTAGAACTAATAGAAATTTAAGATCTTTAAGATAAAACTAAAATCACAGTTTGAAAAATAGAGGGTTTAAAAACTTTTTATAAACAAAATAATGTTAACCTTTAATACCAAATGTTGGTCGGAGTGGATACTCAATAGGGGGGTCAATTGAGTTCCAATTAAAATTTTTGTTAAAAACTTATAGGATTAAAATCACCCAAATTAAAACGGCCTAGTAAATTAAGGCAGTAGAGATATAAGTGACTATTTTTCAACATGTTTCTCAAAGGTTTATTACTCCTCAGTTGAATTAGTATGAGAACTAATTCCACTTTTGAAACAATTTTACTAAACAAATCACATATACACACTAACCAGAACTAACTATCAGAGTAAATGTAAAAACAAATTTTTATCTTTTCTATTTATTACTATTTATTACTAATTATTAGTAATTATTTCTAATTATTGCTAATTATTACTAATTATTTTTAATTATTACTAATTATTACTCTATTATTATTTATTACGATTTATAAATTTTTATTACTATTTATTACTAATTACCGCTAATTTTTACTAATTACCACTATTTTTTACTTATTACCTCTAATTATTACTAATTATTACTAGTTACTGCTAATTATCTCTAATTAGTGTCAATTATTACTAATTACCGCTGATTATTACACTTTATTACAATTTATTAATATTTATTACTAATTATTTCTAATTAATACTAATTAATACTAATTACTACTAATTAATTATAATTAATACAAATTACTACTAATTAATACCAATTACACGTAATTATTATTAATGAATGATAGTTGAATGAAATTATTACAAATTAAAACTATTTACTCTTAAATAAAAAAATAGATCTAAATGAAACAACATATTTGTAAAAATAAATAATGCAAAATAAAACTATCTAATTCCCATTTAAGTTAATTGTCGCTAATTAACAATAATTATAACTAATATTAAATAAAATAAAAATAATTAAAAAATAAAAGCAATAGATAAATACCTTGAAACTGAATCTTTCGTAGGTTACAAGACTTGAAAATTGCTCCGATGTAAAATTTTAAACTTTGGAAAAAATTAAGAGAAAAACATGAGAATAGAGAAGGAGAGAGGACTTCAGAGAGTTGTGAAATGAGAAAAAATCAGATGGGGGTATATATAGGTTAGATAATTTACGACGGGATGCCCGTCACAAATAATACTATTTGTGACGGGTCCTGTCACAAATGCTAACCCCTGTTAATTAAGAGAAGTGGTTAAAAAGATATTTATTGTAGAGACCCGAAGCTTGACGTACATGGACATTACATTACTTTTTCAGAATACTTAATACATAACAAAAACAGACACACAAGGACCGTAACAGTTTATTGTCTTTGGAAACATTGAACGTAATCTTCTAATCGTGGTGAAAGATATTCAACATCTCCCATAATGATCTTCTACTTTTTGTTTCCTTACCTAAAACCTTTATTTTAATCTTGGGATAAAATAAAACATAAAAATGGTGAGCTCAAATTCTCAGTAAGGGTAAAACATACCATATACATTTGAACTTAAAAACATGAACATAATGTTTAAACATCAAAATCTTGAGCAACGACTTAAAACATGGAAGTACATAAGGCATAGATCATAATGGAACACAAATCATGATAACATAGCATGGGAATAAAACATGTAATTTTGGAATCCATTAAGAACATGTAATGATTTCCATAGTAGCCAAGACATTGCTGCCAAGACCGTCTTAGTGGAAAAAGTCCCTTTCTGAATCGAGTTCACTCCTCGTTCCAGTCCTGTAATACTGAACCAAATTAACTTACCGTTCCAGCCATGTCTATCTCATTAGATATAAATCTTTACCCAATGTATTGTAGGGAGATATAGGTCCCACCCATCTCATAATGAAATCATTCTTACTTGTGCCACAAAATAAACATACATCGTTCATAATAACCCAACGAATGAAATGTGTTTCAAAAACATCATCCCATCACCACGTAATCCATATAAAATAAATGGATATCATTTCATAATAAGAAAAGTGAAGCCATGTAAATCATATAGACATGATACTTGAAACATACACATATGAAATAATGTCATCTTAGATGAAAAATGGTTTTGATAAAATACTTGAAATGAATTCTTGAGGAAAATATCCTTTCTTCTTAAAAATCATTTTCTTCTCACAAAACGTCATACAATTTTAAAAGAAAGAGATTGTGTTGAAAATAGTCGTGAAATATTTTGGAGGAAGCTTCATGAAAATAAGGCTTTATAAAACCATAAACATCCTTTCATGCCGTATAAGTTAAAAAAAACATTCTTCTCATACTTTTGCCAGAAAAGTCAAAAAATTACCTCGTAACGTAAACAAAAGAAAGATTCCTTACATACCATAAACAAACATGAAAACACTTTTATAAAACATGGACATGGATGATATAAATAACTCCATTAAATACTTACGAATAAGCAATCTCAGATAAAAATGAGATTTGAAAAATTATCCCTTACCTTAGGTCCGATATGCTTCGTACGTATCCAAACCTCCTGTATAATGATTTAAATAATGTAATTTACTTATTACAGAATCATATTCATTGTTATGATATCATATATGGTTCACTTATGACTTTATATTACCCGTTCTTTTGAAAATTCCATGTTAAAGAGCGTTTTGGGTGAAATCGTTTAATTTGTCGTCTGTTTTTTGACTTGTAATTATTCATATGATTACTTAGATAATGATTACTTAATTCTAGAATATAAAACATGATTTATATATAATATATATTCAGAATATACATATATATAATAGATCGATAAATGGAAAGAAATACACCGTTCATGGAGACGGTAGGCCGTACGTACGCATGAACGTTGTTTTCGTTTCCTCATTGAATTGAATGATATTAATTGGATGACTTACATATATATATACATAAATCCAGTACCATTATTATGTCATATATTTTATTATTACTTATTATATATACTTTATAATCATTCATGAATGGTTAATCATTGAGAATGAATCTCATCGCGTCATGGAGACGGTATTCCATACGTACGCACGAGCGATGATATCATTCCCATGATCATTTAATTTTATTGGAGTGTATGTATACTATTACAGAATAAATATCACTTTAAAATAATCATATATAGTTATTATTTACACCATTATACCCATCCAAGTAAGGTGGTGGTGGAAAATAGATTACACCACGGCGTGGAGATGATATTCCGTACTTACGCACACGCGGTGATTTCGTTTTCCATAGGATGGATAGATGGTGAAATAGGATTGTTTCATACTTATAATAACATATCAGTATATGAGTTATACTGGTGTTATTACTTCATAATGAAACAACCTAATAAGAAGAAGTGGAAGAAGAAATAAAGTTGAAAGAATCGGTAACAGACATGACCTCTTCTTTAAAGCGCCTCTTTGAGACCTCCTCTTAGGGAACTAAAATTGGTCTTTGAAGAATACCAGGACCTCTAGGATGTTTCTAAGGAAGTTGAGAAGGGAAATGGGTAGGGTTTTTCCGAGTTTAAAGGCTAAAATTGCTGTGAGGAAGAGAGAGAGGAGGTGCCCTTTTATAAGGGAGGAGAGGGGCACCATTGGAAATCTTAAAAATATTAATTTATAATAAATATAACCCCACTTAAAAACCTCAAAAATGACTCATATTAGAATATTAGATGAGATAGGGTTTTAATATCATCAACCAATAAAATTTAGACATGTTAGAAATTTATTTTAAACATTATCAACTTGATTTATCCTTAATTAATCAATTTAATTTTATTTGTGTTCTAAATTTTAAATTATAACAAATAATAACTTATTTGTTGTGAATTTTGCATAATTGGATACTTTATAACATTTTATATCATATAAATTTAAATTTATAATTTTTAAATATTTTTGTGATTTTTAAACAATTTTATAATATGTTATTTTTATAAAATAACAAGTGTCAATTTTGACACTATTCATTTATTTTAATTTAAATAAAATATATACAGAAGATATGTTCAAAATAAAAGCTTTAATATATTCATAAAAGGTCATATTTATCTAGAACATTAGTGGAGCACAATAAATAGTTCATATAATATTTATTTTATTATTTTTAATACCTTTTATTTGGTTTATCTCTTAATAAAATAATTACTACATCATTTTTGTATAATTATTTAATATACTTATTTGTTTCATAAAAATTAAAAATAAAATCCTATGATGAAGATAAATATTTTACCGTTCACAATAATACTTTTACTCTAATTTATCATCTTAAAATCAAAATATTTAAATTTTAATATTTATTAAATTATGAAGGTGACAACTTTGACATCATTTAAAATAAAATAATATAAGTGTCATAATTGCTTTTATAAGGATCCAAATGGTCAAATATTAGAAAATTGGATGATTATGGTTTATATTTACATGAAAAATAAGTTTTGGTCAGGGGTTTGTGCCTTTTATGGTCACTATTAGTTTAATAAAAACTATATTCTTTATTTTTCACTAGATAAACAATTTCTGCATCACTATTGTGTCACAATTAATGATAATTATTTAATCCCTAAAAATTATAAATAAATTCATATAATGTATATAATTGCATTATATTTTTGGAGACAACTCATGTTCAAAGTTTCATGTTTTTTATCACTAAATTAAAATTAATATACTTATAAGATTTAAGAGAGTGACATGTTGTCACTTTCTTTGGTTTTAATAATAATTAAGTTATTTTCATGGAACAAAGTCCATTAAATGATTCTAATCCGACCCTTAGGTGATATGGGTCTACTTTTAGTCATCCAATAGGATTTTGGCAGGTGTTAGGGTAATTTTATAATCTTATATTTACCCCTAATTACCCGATTTACCTTTAACTATGGTAAATAAAATTTACCGTAGTTACTATTCTTAATGCCCAAAAATAAAAAGTAGTATATTAATATAATTTGGACCCACTGATTCCAAATATGGAATCCATTTTTCCAAATTCAATACACAGAAGCTTCAGAAATTAAATTAAAATTAATCTCGTTGTCGAAAGAAAACGGGTTTTTGTTTAAAACATTACAAAAGATTGAATTGATTTAACCTACGAATTCAAAGTAAAATCAATGCTAAGGACATACATTATATTAAATGGTAAAAATATATTCTATTTATAATTTAAGACCATTCAATAATATAACTTAACCACATAAATTATTATTATGAAAAAAGTTGTTTTTAATTAAAATATAGCGTGTTTTTACTATTCATTAAAATAAGAAAGTTATCAGAATAACATGAAAATTTTATCCAAGGTAAAATTTTATATCCTTATTCCAAATAATAATTTTATTTTGTAAAATTGAACTTATAAACATGTCAAAAACTACATTTAAAGTGGATGTTCCATCAAAAGGCGACAAAACTGCATTTTTTGAAATATACTTATTTTACCCAAAAACTTTATTTTGTTCACATAAAATATTTTAGAAAATTTATAAGATGAATAATAATGTTATAAAATTCAAAATTTGCTTAATTTTATTCATAACGGATAGTTCGTGATAATATTATAACCATATATCATTGTTTAGTGAAACCCAGTATTGCGTACAACACACGCTATCGAGGAAGGTCGCGATTGCGTGTAATGAAAGCCAAGTCAGGGTTGCGTGTAGTGCAAGACTCCTTTGTTGTTGCGTATAACAAAATACAACCATATTTCATTTATACATTGAATATATATATATATATATACACACTCAATGTTGCATAGAATAACTTCTATCAAATGAACTTGAAATTGTGTGTAACACGATCCAAGAATTGTGTTGCGTATACTGCAAGCTAATACGGTGTTGCGTATAGCACAAGATAATCTTGGTGTAGTATAAAACATATGACATCAAATAAATTAGAAATAATACTTATCATAAAATCTAGGGGTGTTACATTCTACCCCCCTTAAAATGAATTTCACCCTCGAAATTTGTTGGGGTTATAAATGGGTTACTACTCAAAAGTTTCTTTAATAGAAACCCACTTCGTAAAAAGGAATACCAAAACTTGGCTTTCAAAAACTAAAGTATAAAACGTAACAGTTACCCAAATTAACTCATCACTAGGTTTTCACGTAGGAGAACATAGGTGAAAATAGGGATATGGAAGAAAAATCTAACCATCGTGTTTTGATGGAGAGTGGTAGAGAACATGGATATGAAAAATCCAACAATCACAAATCCATAAATTTGTGATGATCTAAGGTACCATCTGATTCATCTGATATAAGAGCACTAGGACAACATCTTTGGTTTTCAAGATCATTTCCCTAACATTTATGAAGTTGGAATTAGAATAAATACTTTCGTGATTTTGGTACAGTCTCACCGTTGGTTGTTCTTTAGACTATTTCCACTTCATCTCTTAAAGAAATGAAGTTGAATTTGTCATTCGTGAAGTGTTGGAAAATCATGTGATAGAATGATGGGTCATTACATCTGTCTCAAACAAAAGGTTAGAAAAGTTATCAAAAAATACATAAGTCCATCTATAGTGAGATTAATCATATATGGTTCCTAAAATGGACTTATACTTCATATATCATACTACTTATAATAAAACTAGTTTCTACTAAACAGGGACTTACTGTAGGCTATTGGTAGGCGATAAAGGCCAGTCGCACATCGGTTGTGGGTTCGATTCCCACAGCCTTGTCCGACGCGATGGGCTGTCGCCCATCCTGTAGGTTGTCCTTTTTCTAAAACTACATTACTATAACATCCCATCAATAATATCGAAAAAAGTTCTATCCTTAAACAATACTAACTTATGTCCAACATAATATATTCTAATCTTTATCTAAAATACTTCGGTCCAAGCTCATAGTTTAAAGAAAACGATTACTTGAAATGTCATCAACCAACCATCATTTATCCCCCATATATCTAGTTGTTCACATTCCAATCATTTGAATACCTTAATCATTTATTCTCTTGAAAAATGAATACCCATTAACCTTAGTGAAAACATGAATGCTTTTAAAAGTTAACTCTTTCCACATACCAAAATCCAAAAATTCTATATACTCAAACCATGATATAACCTTATCCTTATATCAGTCATGAGCTCATGAATACTATCAAACATTTAATTTTCTCCTTATCCCTTCATTATGCGCATATCATCTACTTTCCAAAAATATCTGAATAACCTTTCATGGTTACTGGTACCATTCATCATACACTTTCAAAACTTAAGGAAAGACAACAGTGTAATAATCCATAAATGTCTCTTTATTCCATAGTACCATGAGATTACTTATACAACATTACACTTGATAAACATGTAATCATTCCACTACCTTTTTAAACCATTGATCGAGCTTCTACAATTATTTCATCTCACATATCATTTGTAGTATCTTCATCATCATCAACTTAAATACTACCCATACGACCATACTGATTCTCTTCATGAGACTTTCCCTTAGGGAATTGGTTTGCATAATTCCCGTACATTCCACATTTAAAACATTTAACCATTGTTGATGTCGTAGCAATACCATTATCCTCATCCATGGTGTTAACTGAACCTTTTCCTTTGCACTTACTAGCTTTGTGTCCTTCTTTTCCACACCCAAAGCATCTTCCAGTTCCTTTGAAACATTCTCCTTGATGCCTCTCCCCACATGATTTACATAGGGGAATTTGAAATTTCTTTCCTCTATGATCATCATGAAACTCCATCTTTCTCTTATTAGACGAGTCAGGAAACTTACCAAATTTGAGTTTATTGATCATATTATGAGATTGATGATTCGGCATAATAATGATATTTGGACTTCCAAATACCATTTCATTTGGTTTCTCATAAAAAATATCATTCCATTGTCCATCATATCCTCCATTATTGTGAATCTTCCTGTTCCCAGCCATTTTCTAAAACCCATAAAGAATAGTGTGAGAGGAAAAAATCATGCTAGGGAAAAAAACATAGTAAAGGGGGAGTACCCTCAATATCTAACATCATAGGTTAAATTATATGATCGTTACTGTAGTTCTAGGACTATATCCTATACATATACTTATCCTTAGGGGCATCCCTAGACATACCTTAGAAATATCTCTAGGGATCACACTAAAGTTTTCACATCCTAGTTTCCAAAGGTTGACTAAACCTTTCCTCTGATACCAACTGTAGAGACCCGAAGCTTGACGTACATGGACATTAAATTACTTTTGAGGAATACTTAATACATAACAAAAACAAACACACAAGGACCGTAATAGTTTAGTGTCTTTGGAAACTTGGAACGTAATCTTCTAATTGTGGTGAAAGATCTTCAACATCTCCAATAAAGATATTCCACTTTTTGTTTCCTTACCTAAAAACTTTCTTTTAATCCTGGGGGAAAATAAAACATAAAAAGGGTGAGCTCAAATGCTCAGTAAGGGTAAAACATACCATATACATTTGAACTTAAAAACATGAACATAATGTTAAAACATCAAAATCTTGAGCAACGACTTAAAACATGGAAGTACATAAGGCATAGATCATAATGGAACACAAATCATGATAACATAGCATGGGAATAAAACATGTAATTGTGGCATCCATTAAGCACATGTAATGATTTCCATAGTATCCAAGGCATTGCTACCAAGACCATCTTAGTAGACAAAGTCCCTTTCTGAATCGAGTTCACTCCTCGTTCTAGTCCTGTAAAACTGAACCGGATTAACTTACCGTTCCAGCCACGTCTATATCATGAGATATAAATCTTTACCCAATTCATTGGAGGTAGATTCAGGTCCCACCAATCTCATAATGAAATCATTCTTACTTGTACCACAAAATAAACATACATCATTCATAATAACCAAACGAATGAAATGGGTTTCAAAAACATCATCCCATCATCACATAATCCATATAAAAAATGGATATCATTTCATAATAAGAAAAGTGAATCCATGTAAATCATAGATACATGATACTTGAAAGATACACATATGAAATAATGTCATCTTAGATGAAAAATTGTTTTCATAAAACACATGAATTGAATTCTTGAGGAAAATATCCTTTCTTATTAAAAATCATTTTATTTTCACAAAACATCATGCAATTTTAAAAGAAATAGATTTTGTTGAAAAAATTCATTAAATATTTTGGAGTAAGCTTCATGAAAATAAGGCTTTATAAAACCGTAAAAATCCTTTCATGCTGTATAAGTTAAAAAAAACATTCTTCTCGTACTTTTGCCGAAAAAGTCAAACAAGTACCTCATAACGTAAACAAAAGAGAGATTCTTTACATACCATCTAGTAAAAGTAAAAAAATGGGTAAAAAGGAATTTAAACATACATTAAAACACTTTTATAAAACATGGACATAGATGATAGAAATAACTCCAGTAAATACTTACGAATAAGCAATCTCAGATAAAAATGAGATTTGCAAAATTATCCCTTACATTAGGTCTGATATGCTTCGTACGTATCCAAACCTCCTGTATAATGATTTAAATAATTTCATTGACTTATTACAGAATCCTATTCATTGTTATGATATCATATATGGTTCACTTATGACTTTATATTACCCGTTCTTTTGTAAATTCCATGTTAAAGAGCGTTTTGGGTAAAATCGTTTCATTTGTCATCCGTGTTTTGACTTGTAATTATTTATATGATTACTTAGATAATGATTACTTAATTCCAGAATATAAAACATGATTTATATATAATATATATTTATAATATACATATATATAATAGATTGATAAATGGAAATAAATACACCGTTCATGGAGACGATAGGCCGTACATACGCATGAACGTTGTTTTCGTTTTATCATTGAATTGAATGGAATTAATTGGATGAAATACATATATATATACATAAATACAGTATAATTATTATTTCATATATTTTATGATTACTTATTATATATACTTTATAATCATTCATGCATGGTTAATAATTGAGAATGAATCTCATCGTGTCGTGGAGACTGTATTCCGTACATACGCACGAGCGATGATATCATTCCCATGATCGTGGAATTTTATTGGAGTGTATGTATACTATTACAGAATCAACATAACTTTAAAATAATCATATATAGTTATTATTTACACCATTATACCCATCCAAGTAAGGTGGTGGTGGAAAATAGATTACACCAAGGCGTGGAGACGGTATTCCGTACGTACGCACGCGCGGTGATTTCGTTTTCCGTAGGATGGATAGATGGTGAAATAGGGTTGTTTCATACTTATAATAACATATCAATATATCAGTGATACTGATGTTATTACTTCATAATGAAACAACCTAATAAGAATAAGTGGAAGAAGAAATAAAGTTGAAAGAATCGGTAACGGACATTACATCTTCTTTGAAGCGCCTCTTTGAGACCTCCTTTTATGGCACTAAAATTGGTCTTTTAAGAAGACCAGGAACTCTACGATGTTTCTAGGGAAGTTGATAAGGTAAATGGGCAGGTTTTGGCCGAGCGTAAAGGATAAAATTGGTGTGAGTAAGAGAGGGAGGAGGTTCCCTTTTATAAGGGAGGAGAGGGGAACCTTTGGAAATCTTAAAAATATTAATTTATAATAAATCTAACACCACTTAAAAACCTCCAAAAATGACTCATATTCAAATATTAGATGATATAGTGTTGTAATATCATCAACCAATAAAATTTAGACATGTTAGGAATTTATTTTAAACATTATCAACTTGATTTATCCTTATTTAATCAATTTAATTTTATTTGTGGTAATAACATTCTAAATTTTAAATTATAACAAATAATTACTTATTTGTTGTGAATTGTCTATAATTGGATACTTTATAACATTTTATACCATATAAATATAAATTTATAATTTTTAAAAAAATTTGTGATTTTTAAACAATTTTATAATATGTTATTTTTATAAAATAACAATAGTATCAATTTTGACACTATTCATTTATTTGAATTTAAATAAAATATATACAGAAGATATGTTCGAACTAAAAGATTTAATAGATTCATAAAAGGTAATATGTATCTATAAAATTAGTGGATCATAATAAATAGTTCATATAATATTTATTTTATTATTTTTAAAACCATTTATTTGGTTTATCTCTTAATAAAATAATTACTACATCATTTTTGTATAATTATTTAATATACTTATTTGTTGCATAAAAATAAAAAATAAAATCCTATGATGAAGATAAATATTTTAACTTTCACAATAATACTTTTACTAGAATTTATCATCTTAAAATCAAAATATTTAAATTGTTATATTTATTAAATTATGAAGGTGACAACTTTGGCATCATTTAAAATAAAATAAAATAAGTGTCATAATTGTTTTTATAAGGCTCCAAATGGTCAAATATTAGACCATTGGATGATTAGGGTATATATTTACATGAAAAAAAAGTTTTGGTCAGGGTTTTGTGACTTTTAGGGTCAATATTAGTTTAATAGAAACTATATTCTTTATGTTTCACTAGATAAAACATTTCTTCATCACTATTGTGTCACAATTAATTATAATTATTTAATCCCTAAAAATTACAAATAAATTCATATAATGTAGATAATTTCCTTATATTTCTGTATACTATTCATGTTCTAAGTTTCATGAAGTTTATCACTAAATTAAAATTAATATACTTATAAGATTTAAGAGAGTGACATGTTGTCACAGTCTTTGGTTTTAATAATAATTAAGTTATTTTCATTGAACAAAGCCCATTAAATGATTATAATACGACCCTTAGGTGATATGGGTCGACTTTTAGTCATTCAATAGGATTTTGGTAGGTGTTAGGGTAATTTTATAATCTTATATTTACCCTTAATTACCCTATTTACCTTTAACTATGGTAAATAAAATTTACCGTAGTTACTATTCATAATCCCAAAAATAAAAAGTAGTCTATTAATATAATTTGGAACCACTGATTCCAAATATAGAATCCATTTTTCCAAATTCAATACACAGAAGTTGCAGAAATTAAATTAAAATTAATCCCACTGTCGAAGGAAAACGGGTTTTGTTTGAAACATTACGAAAGATTGAATTGATTTAACCTACGAATTCAGAGTAAAATCAATGATAAGGACATACATTATATTAAATGGTAAAAATATATTCTATTTATAATTTAAGACCATTCAATATTATAACTTAACCACATAAATTATTATGATGAAAAAAGTTGTTTTTAATTAAAATATAGCGTGTTTTTACTATTCATTAAAATATGAAAGTTATAATAATAACATGAAAATTTTATCCAAGGCAAAATTTTATATCCTTATTCCAAAGAATAATTTTATTTCGTAAAATTGAACTTATTAACATGTCAAAAACTAGATTTAAAGTGGGTGCACCATCAAAAGGCGGCAAAACTGCATTTTTTGAAAAATACTTATTTTACCCGAAAAATTTATTTTGTTCACATAAAATGTTTTAGAAAATTTATAAGATGAATAATAATGTTATAAAATTAAAAATGTGGTTAATTCTATTCATAACGGCTAGTTCGTGATAATATTATAACCATATATCGTTGTTTAGTGAAACCCGGTATTGCGTACAACACACGCTATCGAGGAAGGTCGTGATTGCGTGTAATGAAAGTCATGTCAGGGTTGCATATAGTGAAAGACTCCTTTGTTGTTGTGTATAAGAAAACCCAACCATATTTAATTTATACATTGAATATATATATATATATACACACTAAATGTTGCGTAGAATAACTTCTATCGAATGAACTTGAAATTGTGTGTAACACGATCTAAGAATTGTGTTGCGTATACTGCAAGCTAATACAGTGTTGCGTATAGCACAAGATAATCTTGGTGTAGAATAAAAAACATGACATCAAATAAATTAAAAATAATACTTATCATAAAATCTCTGGGTGTTACATTTATGATGGGACCCGTTGCAAATATCTACCTGCCGATATAGTATTTGCGACAAGTGATAAATCATGTTTCAAATACTAAAAACCATCGAAGAGTATTTACGATGGGATACCTATTGTAATTGAAAATATTTAGTTATTTTTGACAAGATCAGGATCTCATCGTAAATAGTACCTCCCGATGGACTATTAGCGATAAGAGCCTTCCCTGTCGCAAATAGTCTATCGTAAATAACACTTTTTCCCATAGTGTGTGATTATTTTTTCATGCCAAGAATTATATATAAAAGTATATAAGATTAAATAATATGGTATTTAATATATAATGATATTTCTGAAAAGGTAAATATTACTTGAGTTGTTTCCATAATGATCATTGAAAAATGGAAACATTACTCATACGTACATACGACCTGCTCTCTCCCTGATTGTAACGTTAGATCATTTTTTATAACCATAATCCATGATTGGTTTTAAAAGTATATTTTTTGTATAAATATGATAATTTTTTCATGATTATTATTCTGTATATGTCTAAATAATTATTAGTTTGACCATATTCTAGCTACTAAAGTCGTTTTTGACATAAAAACTGAATATGGTCAAAATATCCGACTTAAACTTAATTAGCTAAGTAGTTTTATATAATCTTTTCATAGGTGAAATAAAAGTAATAATAAACTTGAAATTTTTTCTAAAACAAGTAAATAAATAAAATAAGTTTATTATTCAGAAAGATAGATACACATGTGATAATTCAGACTCAAGGTAAGAGATTTCATCTCAATTTACATTCCATTGAGACATATTTTTTATTATGCACAAATTTACTTTGATGTGGTGTATATTGTAAGGACCCAAACTTTTTAAATAATATTTGTTTTTTGAAAATGTGTGTTATATTATTACAAAGTAGAACTATATCTCTTTAATAATGAAGTGAGTATATTTTAATGTGACCATCGGGTTTCGACCTTTATATGATTGTCGATCAATTATGATTGTTGGTCAATATGATCATTAGAAACTATACTCTCAACATTATGATTATTGTTTAGAAATTGAAATGATAATGGTCAGTTAATGCGGAAAGAAGAGTTGGTGACCTCATCCAGTAGAATTGAGACATATGAATCCCATTTATCAGAGCTTGGGAAGGAGGTAGCTTCACGGGGCTTCACTCTTGACCAAGCCCAACACGAGCTTCAACATGTTAAACTTGAATGAAATCGCCTGCGGGAGAAGTTCAAGTTGGTGGAAATTACCACTTGGGCAATGTTATCCAAGCCACCCCAAGAGTCTATCACCATCGGACACCTTACCCTTAGGTCGTATGCAGGTGTTTTAAGGGGTTATGTGTCAAGGCCTTAGTTGCTTAAATTTTAATCTCTTTCTTTTAATAAAATTGTTATTCCATCATTTCCATTTTAAGAAAATTGTTTCTTAAAAAGTGATATGAAATTTGATAAATTGATTTTTTGGGTAAACATTTTATTTTTCAGAAAGATATAATTTATTATATTAAACTAAGGTTTTATTAATAATGATTATTATAATCATATAGTTTTATAAAAACACTCATTTCTAATTAAAAATGATAAAATAATTTTTTTTTCAGGTGTCAAAAAATTTGTAAGGCATTTTCTGTCCGCTATTGTTTTTAATAATTATGTATTTTTATAGTTAAAAGTTAAATTTCTCATAATTAGAGAATTATTATGATAAAATAATTTTCATTTTTGAATTCATAACGTTGATATTAGGTTACAATTAATATATGAGAATTTTATAAAATACTTTAATTTTTCGTGAATAGTAAAAATAAAGTTTGAGTTTTCCGGTAAGTTTAATGACATCATAGCTATTTCATAATGATGTAACATGTAATTTAAAACTATGGTCGATTATTGTGCATTAAAATATGGTATGTTATGTCCCAAGTGGATAATAACATGGGAAAATACCATGGGTAAGCCCATGGTTTTACAAATACCACTAAGAAGGTGTCCTTGGAAATTAATAAAAAACTCTCTTTTAATATGAATACCCACCCATTTATTCATCTCCTTTCATTAAAAAATCACCTCCGTTGAATATTTTATAGTATTACATCTCAAGGAGTCCTAAATCCCCCAAGGCCTCTATCTTAGAGTTTTAGAAGTTACTCTTCAATGTAAGAGAATTATCAACTTCTCCTTTCCTTTCAAGTTCTCTTTTATGTGGCATGTATTTCAAATTTCCATACCATGTTCTTATTTACATTTTATTTTGTCCATCTATTGTATTATGAGTCTTTTATGACTGGGTGACCCTTTTCCCCTCTCTTTCTAATGTTTTATAAAACCATGTTTCATACCTGTTATGCTGCATAATTTTTATCTGAAAATATCTCTCTTTTTCCAAAGAAATTATTTTATTTTTTATATGAATACTAAATCCTCTTTTATTTCTAGGGGTATTCATCAATACATAAAAATTATTTATTTTATTATGTAATTGACATACAAAAAACCCTCATTCCCTTTTTGGGGTTTATAAATGACATAATGATAATGTTTTTAAGCACTTTTTAAAACTCCATGATTTTGATATGAAACCCATTTCTTTTATTCTATATGGGTTATTTATGAAATTATTGATTATGATCTCTGTGGATAAAATTAAAATAAATACATATTAAGGGTGTACCCTGATAGAGCTCCAATTAATTGGGTAGAGAAATTAATCTCTAGATATGACAAGTTTTACGATACCTTGGTAAATAACCTTGGTAATTTTAATGACACCTTGGGGATAAACATTGGTGATATTCTTATGAATGTATAAATTAAATTTTATAGCCAAATTTTCAAGTTATTATTCATGTTATTATTTTTATGATATGCCTCTTTCTCATTCCTTTATGAAATTACTCATGTTATTATTGATATCTCTCAAATTCACATGTAAATTGTTTCCCTTGTTTTCCCTTACTGGGCCTTATACTCACCCTTTCCTTTGATGTATATCCCCAGGTTATGAGTTGGAATAATTGTACATATTATGAAAAAATGATGAAGCCTTTCAAGTGAATTAGAATAATGTTTTCATGTTTTCATGTATTATGTACCTTACTTACAAGACAGTAAACTTTAAAGATCCTCTATTTGTAAAATGCAATGAAACATTATTTAATAAAAAGGTGGGATGCCATATATATATTTCCCCCTTTTATTTAATATAATTATTCAGTCATAATTTATTGTATTATATATTTCTCTTTTAATTATCCCAACAAAGGGGTTTTTACTTGAATATTTAAAATTGGTAAAAGTTATCTTTGAAATCACACTTTTTTGAGATTGTTAAATTTGTATTGAAATAACAACTTCATTATGATCATTTTTATTTTATAAATTACATTTATCTTAAATATATATATTACTGTGTGAGGAATATTATTATTCTATAAACTGTATACCAATTTTTTCATATAGTTTTTTTCTTTGAATGTTATTTGATTAATTGGGGAAATGTTGATTAATCTATATCTTTTACTCAATATCGATATTTAATAAGGAAAATTGTTTATTATTTAAATTTATTATTTGATTTATTAGGAATTCTTTGGAAATTTATGAAATAGGTTAGAGTCTAATTTATAAAATCCCTTCGATGTATCGGTGGTCTCATGAGACGAACCAGTTGTCCAAATCTGAGTAGTTTTTAAACTGTCTTGAGAATAGATCTTGATGGTAAAGGTTTCATATACCTAGGAAACATAAAATCCAATATTTAATAATTTCCTTCATTAAGTATTCAATTATTATTATAAAAATTATTTTCAATATGAAAAAATATATGGATTCATTTCATTTTTATTATATTGATTAAATGACATGTGTTTTAAGTTATATACCTTACCATATTGTTAATGCATTATTCAGTTATTTAAATGGAATGTGGGTTTAGTTTTTTTACCTTGAAATATTGATTATTAAATATTGTTTCATGATATTTTCCACTTTACTTAACCCTTAATGAGAATTTGAGCTCACCCTTATTTTGTTTCCTTTACGAAGGATATGAAGAAGAATTTTTGGAATGATTTTTAAGGATGTCAAGCTTTTACTTTTGTTTTGATTTATTTTCTTCTCCAAATGTAAAATGGGTATCATGTATGTAATCTATTTTTCAAAAACTTCTAAACTGATTGTTCCTTTGGGATTTAAATCTTGTATCTATGCAAATGTGATAAAGTAAGTCACTGGCTTGGGGTACTAGGTTCAGGGTCATTATAGTTGGTATCAGAGCAAGTTTAGTAGAAAAAATAGAAACTATATTTCGGGAAAAATAGATTAGGTAACATAACCCTATGATTGAGTTTGATGATAAGTGTATAATAAAATCACAAATAAACCATGTTTATGATTATGTGACTACATACGCATAAATTTTCCAATTTATGTTAGGTATTTAAATAGTTTTGGGATTATACATTATATTTTATAATAATATTATCTAATATAGTGTATTTTATCATTTAGAAATAGTGTCTAAAATAAAGAATGTGAGCCTCAACAAAGCTCATGATCAAAAGATTAATAATGATCATTTATATTATGGGATTAATCTAATATTCTAAAGGGAACTATTATACAAAACATTTTCATCATATGAGGACATAATATCATGTGCTAATGAGAGAAATAAATAGTTATCAAATTATCATGGATATGGAGGGAAGCATGAGAAGAAGAGGACAGATGGAAAAAAGATGGATTAAGGAAAGAAGGGAAATAAGTATTTTCCCGCATGTGTTAACTATGGAAATAACCACACTGGGAAATGATTGAAAGGGTTGGGAGTTTTCTATAAGTGTAAAGATAAAGGGAACCAAGATCATGATTGCAAGGTAAAGAAAGAAATTTCCAATGTTCAATGCTTCAACTGTAAGGAGACTGGGCACTATACAAATGAATTCCCCAAGAATAAAGGAAATATACCTCAAAAGGAGCTATGGGCTCAAGGTCAAGCATAAGTTATTGACACAACCTAATTAGAATTATCAATTTTATTCTGTATTTGGATATAATAAATATTTTGTAAAATTATTTTATTGATGATGACCTCATTATATGAATTATGAAATATTTAAGGATTGTACTGCGGTACTGTTTCATTATGGATTTGAGATCACATGTTGAATTGTGCCAAGAAATGTGAATTAGTATCAAATTATTTTTTTAGAAAACACATGGTTAAGGGAAATATAACCCTTAATATGTTCCCAATGTTGAGATAATGATGGTTGGATAATGAGATGATTTATATAGATAAAGTAAATTGGAAAATATTGACTACCTTAGAACTGATTAATGAATTGTTGAATTTTTTTTAAGGATTCTACACAATTTTTGGATTTAAGGAATATATCTAATAACCAATTTCTTACTTAAATAAGGAAGAATTCATATTTTCAATAAGGTTTTATGGTATTTCAAGTTATTACCATTTTTAAATAGAATACATGATAAAGGTATTCACATGTTTGATATGTGGTGATTAAGATCTACTGAATGTCATTTGACAGGTTAATAGTAAGTTCATTTTTTGAAATTCAGTGACCTTCTTTATAATGTTTTAGATATTGATCTTTGGAAAAGTTCATAAGGTTAACCATTTATGAAATTGTTTAAGTTGATCTTTGGACAGGGTTTCAAAGATTAATGTATTACTTCAACATATTATGTAACTTCTGCTAAAGAGAGAAGTAGAAATAGTTCAAGGCACAACCAAATGATAATATTGTGTTTATGAATTAGAAACGTATCAAGTAAGTATATTTCCTTATATTCTTAGAGAGTGAAATAATTACTCAACTCTCGAAAAAGGGTGTTGAAAAAAAAATGTTGTCCTATTATGATCATTTTTATGATATCAATGACCTTTATTTTACACCTATGTGGTCTATGGAATTGTGGTCATTAACCTTATCTAGATCACTAACTTTCTTTCATCCAATGTTCTCTATCACTCTCCATTATAACTTGATAGTTTTATTTCTCTTCTATATCTATGTTTTCACTAATGTTACCCTATTAGAATTCCTATTTTTATGGTGATCATCGCATTTAATTTTCCATATTATTAATAAGATATGTTATGAACCCTATTTATGATGTGTGTTTTTCAACAATTTTATTTTCAAATATAAATCCCTCGATCACTATGATCAATTTTAAATTGCAAGGACACAATTTATTTAAGGTTGGGAGAATGTAACACCCCAAAAATTTATAATATTTTCCTTTTAGAATTATTTTTTGTTAACATAGTTTATAAGAAAAACTAAGTTATGATTACACTATACAAAACACTGATATTAACTTGCGGAAGACACCTCACTTAGTTGTCTTGTGTTACAAACAATACTAATTTACTTCAATATATTACGTTACATGCCAGACTGAGTTTTACCAAAATACAATATACTATTAATTTTATCATTAAATATGATAGTTATCATCTAAAAATTGTAATAAAATGTATGAAAAGGATTATATAATTTTGTAAAACATTTGTTTTACGTTTGTTTATATAATTATAATATAACTAATTAATTGGAAATCAATATAGAAACCAGGTGAATATAAAGTAAATGTTTTTATAAAAAAGTATTTTTTATGCCTAAAAGGTATTTTATCATAATAAATTAAATTATTTACTATTAGTGGAATATTTTAATGAAATTTAGATATTATATATTAAATAAAATGTTTTTTACATTCATGCAATAGGTTTTATAGACATAAGATAGAAACAAATCCAATTTTATGCATAAAAATCTATATTTTTTAAAGGTAGTTTTTCCACCTTTTAATGGAAAATCTATTCTAAAACTGAATTATGATAATTTTATATGTTTTATTTTAAAAATAAATTTAATTTTTTAAATTATAATGTCAAAATAATATTCGTTTTGATTTTTGATATTTTTGATGAGAAATTTCATTTTTTATTGAATAGTGAAAATACTGAATTTTAATTAAAAATAAATTTTCATTTAAATAATTTATAAGGTTAAATTATTTTTTTAATTATTTTTCAAGTATCATTAGATAAATTTTACATATATTAATATAATTTATCTCTTTGGATTCATTTTTATAATAAATGTAGATATAAAAACTTAGTGAACTTTTGAACGCTTTTACTTTAAAAACATGCTTTCCCATCCCGTATATGGGATTGATTTTAAATTAATTTCTACCAATACTATGATTTGAATTTATGAAAAATGGATTCCATATTTTAAATAATAATAATTTATAATCTCTAGAATATAAAATTAGTTTTCGAAAAAAAATATTAGTGAAATCAATTAAAATTAATTATAGTAATTAAGGTGAAAATGAGTTTACTTAGTGGTAAAAATTTAATCTTAAGGGGGAAAATGACCAAGAAACTTGTTAAGAATCCATTTTATTCCCATATTTATAACTTTTACCATTATTTATAGTTTTTTTTATTACTGTAGGTAAATTATGTAAGGAAAACCTCCCAGTAGTGTTTTTCTTTTTTATATTTACAAGAATGCCACTCCCCCTCCACTATAAAAAGGCACTCATCCCCCTTACTTCTTCACACCTCTAAATCCTCTTGGATCTTCCAAAAACTACCAAAAATAATCTCCAAAAATCCCTACCCTCATCCTAAAATACTCATTTTTGTTTAAAATCGAACCAAGGAATTCTTTTGGTATAATGAAAAAGGAGTTACTTGAAAAAGAGGTAGCATTCTTCAATAAGAACTTTAGTTTTATTTTTTTATCCATACATTAAATTATTATTATATATTATTTATATAAAAAACTATGAATACTATATATAATGAGATGGTTTTTCTTAATGTTACACACACCTCCATCAAATGGGATACACAATCATTATTCGTGTGTATGGTGATCTACCACCTCATGAACCAATGTCATTTATTCTTCCATTACCACTTTTTAAGGTTGGAAATAATGATGGATTTATAGTTTATATATTTTATATATTATACTTATAATATATTTATTCTTCTTTAATTATTATATAACTCATAATTTTTTTGGGAATATAATGACATTGTTTGTGGATGTGTGGACTACCATCTCCTCAAAGTGATGTGATTCGAACACGCTTTACATGGAATGCATTAAGGATGCGTTTAAAAAAAATATGTGATATATATTTAATAAAATGATAGTATAATTATAATATATATATATATTATTTAATTTTTTATATTTCAATACGACAAGAAAATGGAAACAATGTTTATGCATACGTACGACCTATAGTATCCATGAACGGTGTATTCCATTTCCTATCACTAAATATTATGGATTAATATAGATATATATACACTAAAATTATATGATATAAATGAAATAATTATAATATTCATGACATAATTAACTTTATGGTGATATAATATATCATATTTTTTATTACCCATTCACACACTGAATAAGTGAAAATGTCCTTTGTGGATGTGTGGAGCACCTCCTACTAGAAGCAATGTGATTAATTTTTTATCATAATAATTATTTATAAAATTATATATGATTCAATAATATTTTATTTAAGATATAATTATAATTTTTTAAGTTAAATGTTACTTTCATTCTTTCCATAATGATCATTAAAAAATGGAAATGTTACTAATGCGTATATACGGTCTACCGTCTCTGTGATTTTAACATTATCTCATTTTTCATAACCATAATCCATGACTAGTTTTAAAAGTATAATATATGTATAAATATTATAATTATTTCATGATTATTATTCTTTATATGTTTAAATAAGTCCCCCTTGACCATATTCTAGCTACCAAATTCATTTTTGACATATAAAATGAATATGGTCAAAACATCCGACATAAAATTAATTGTCTATGTTTCTATATAAAATATGTTAATAGGTGAAATAAAATTAATAATAAACCTGAAAAGGGTTCTCAAACAAGTAAATAATTAACATAAATTTATTATTCAAGAATATAGAGACACATGTGACAAGTTGGACTTAAGGTAAGAGATTTCATATCAATTTACATTCATTTGAGACTTATTTGTTATTATGAACCATTTTAATTTGATGTGGTGTATATAATGCCCCTTTTTCATTTAATATCAATATTCAATTATATTTTATGGTATTATATGTTTCACTTTGAATTATCCTATCCAAGGGGTTTTGACTTGAAAATTACTAGGTCGTAAAGTTTATATTTTCAATCTCACTTTCTTTTGTGACTGTTAAAATTATATTGAAACAATCACTTAATTATGGTCATTTTTTATTTTACATTATAGTAATCATAAATATCCTCATTTTTTTAATTTATATGATTATTTCCTAAACTATATATCATTTTTACATATGGTTTTCACTTTGAATATTGTTTGTTTAATTGGGAAAATGTTTATAAATCCATAAATTTTAATAAATATAGATATTTGATAGTGCACATTGCTTTTGAATTAAATAAATCATTCCATATATGATGAATGATTTTTAAATGCATGAAATGGGTTGGGGTGGTTAAGGCAAGCCCCTTGATGCATCGATAGTCTCATGAGATATATCAGTTGTCTAAGTTAGAGTAGTTTTAAAATATCTTGAGAATAGATCTTGATGGTAAAGGTTTCATATACCTAGGAAACATTTCATCCATTATTTAAGCATTCCATTCATTTAGTATTTTGTTTTTATTATGAAAATTATTTTCACTCTGACAAAGTCGATGGATTTATTTAATTTTTAGTCTATTGATTAAATGGAATGTGTTTTCTATTATCAACATTTCCATATTGTTTATAACTTATTTAGTTAATTAAATGGAATGTGTGTTTATTTTTTTACCTTGGAATATTGATTATTCACTATAAATTTATGATAACTTCCACTATACTTAACCCTTACTGATAATTTGATCACACCCTTACTTTGTTTCATATTACACATGACATGAAGATCAATTCTTGGAATTAGTTTCAAGGATGCTGATCTTTTAAATTTTTTATGCTTTATTTTATTTTACTAATGTAAAATGGGTATCATGTATGCAATATTATTTTCCAAAACTACTCAAATATTCATTCCTTTAGGATATGAATCTTGTATCTCTATTAATGTAATAAACTAAGGCATTGGATCTGGGCTACTAGGGTTGGGGTCGTTACAACCATGATCTTATGATACCATTTTCTTTATGTCATTCTATTATGTTATTATTCATGAAACTTATCTTTTATGATATCATGTTACACCTTTGAATTAAATGTTATGCTTCCTTATCATGTTTATTCCCTTATAGATCCTTTTGTATTCATCCCACATTTTAAAAAAAAATCATAGGGGTTTAAGGATGAGTAGGGACAAGGATGATGTCAAGATTAAAATCATGATTATATTTATTGAAATAAAATTTGTTATATCATAAAAGTTTTTTCTGTGAAGAAAATTTATACTAATTGGAAGTGTTCACTTTCTGATGTAATATTTATTTATGTAAGGGTGATGACCTAATTCTCTAAAAATATAAACTATAAAGATCCTCAAATTTACGAGAGTAAATTATTGACATAAAACTAAATATTATGTAATGTTTAAGGTTAGGTCCTTACAATTGAGGGTCATTGATCAAATACGTTGCTACATGGAGCACATACACATCTTTTGGGGACTAATGAAATCATTGTATATAACTGTCTCACCAAATTGAGGAATGTAATAATGAGAAAGATAGAAAAATATAATTTCAAGGGAGAGAGAATAAATCCCCATGGTCAATTTTTTGGATCTTAACTAAAGGTAATGTAATATTTTATCCACAAGGATTAATCTCATTACTTTCCAAGACACATTGAATGATTTTTAAATGTAATAGGGAATATAAAAGGAATATCACATTAATATATAAAAGTTTTCATAATTTGGACATGTAGGAGGCGATTTTGGATCTTGGAGATGAGGTTATTAGAGGAAAATTCCTCATAATAACCATTATAGAAGGTTCTTCTTGCTATTTTTTTTGATTTTATAGAATAAATATGAGTTTCTAATCACCTAGTGGGATTAGGAAGAGGTGTAGTCATAGATTTTTACTATTATATTGAATTAATTATTTTCTATCTATCTTCTTCCTTTTTACTTAATAATTTTTTTATCTTGACCAACATGTCAATAACTTTTGGGGATTGTGTGAAGAAATCAAAGTAGAAATCTAATACAATTAACTTTAAGTAAGTTATTAGTTCTAAAAAACATGTAAGTTTCCTAAATGGATAATGTAAATTCTAATCACATAATATGATAACTTAATTATTCTAATGTAGTTATCACATGAAACCATAAAAAGACCTATGATTACACTAGGAATTCAAAAAATGTGACTTGCAAGGTCACTTGGAAAGATAGAGTGAGTGTGATAGAGAAGATCCGATGAATTTATACATAAGCAATATAAAGAAATAAAACCAACCCCAATGAAACCATTAATTATCATCTAATTCTATAACTATATATTCACTGCTCTTATTCTCATTTAACCTAATTTACCATAGTTTAACTTTACGGTACTTGGTCACATTCTTTAAAAAATACACCTCAACACTTCTCACACACATATTGTATGATCCCAACCTTTTATGGAGATCTCTCGAGCTTGTTTACAGGTACTCATTTTCCTTATTTTGGGTATATATTCTTTGAATATTACCTTGGGGAGTTTTTTTGGTGAAATTGGATAATTTTGGAAGGTATAGGGGCTATGCATGGTTGGCATATAGTTTTCCCAAACCATGCCCCTAGCCCAGCAAAAAGTGTGAACCCAAATAGAGGGGATTCACATGGATGAAAAAGGCTATGTCAAACTGTGCACCCTCTTAGGAGTAACTGTGCAACACCACAACGTGAGGCACATGGTTTGGGTGCATGATTAGGGGAAACCATGCACCCCATAAAAGAAAACCCTGCATATGAGATTTTAAACCCACTAAAATTATTTAAAAAAATAACAAACCCCTATTTTATATCTGAAAACCACTCAAATCAACCATAATCAATTTATCTTGTTTTTAGAGGTTCTCAAATGATGTCTTAGGGCTCTAGACCTCTGTTTTTGATGATTAAAATCCCATATTGAAGATCTTAAACACTCCTAGTAATATATTCTCATCTTATTTGGTTTATCATCTTCTCCCATCTTTTTTCCTTAGAAGGAACATTTTCCTCTATTTTTGTGGATCTATATATAGGTATTGATAGATCTGATTCATTTGATATTGGATCTAGGATTTAGATTTAGATCTTGTTCTTAAACGTGTTTTGGATCATTCCACTTGACTTTGGGGATTTCCATTGGTGATCATTTTTCGTCAATATTGAGGAAGGTGGTATAAATTGAATGTGCCATAGTATTGATTTAAATTACTTCTATGTAATTGAAAAATTGAAATTTTCATGACTGAGAAATTAAGTTTATGATTAAATTTATATAATATAATTACTATATGATAATGGTTTTGGATAATTAGGGAAATTTCTATTATGGAATTGAAATAATTAATTGGTAAATTAATTAATGAATTGTTATGATTAAGGGATTGGATGAATTGATTTATGAATTAATTAATGGATGTAATGTTATGATTATTGAATTGGATTGATTAATTGTTGAATTATTTAATGGATGGAATTTTATGATTGTTGAATTGGATTAATTAATTGATGAATTAATTAATGAATGAAAAGTTATGTTTTTGGAATTGGATTAATTAATTTTGGAATTAATTAGTGGATGTAATGTTAGGATTGTCGAATTGGATAAATTAATTCGAAAATTAATTAATTGAATGTTGTGATTATGAAAAAGATAAATTGCATTAATTAATTAGAGAATTAATTAATGTAATGTTCTGATACATGTGATATTGTGATACATTTTATATTATGATACATGCGAATTTTTGATTCATGTGATTATGTGATATACGTGTGTGGGACATAGTCTGCTACATCAAAATCCCATAGTGATTATTGAGTGTGGTACATAGTATGTTGTATCAAAATCACATAGTGATAAATGAGTGTGGGACATGGTATGCTACATCAAATAATCATAGTGATAAATGAGTGTGGTACATGGTCTACTGCATCAAAATCTCATAGTGATAAATGAGCATAGGATACAAACAGATGCTTCAAAATACCACTTATGTTATTGATTTGATAAATATGTTGTGGGTTATAGAATGCTACTTCAAATACATATGGGGTCCTAGGCATGGTTATCTAGGCCCATAATGTTGGCATTGGACTATGGTTCCAATTGTCCATTATATGAGTTGAAATGAAATGATAATTTATAACTATGAAATTATGACTATGATATGGTTTAGACTTCGGCATGGACCAAATCAGGTTTTATAGTTTTGGTGTCCTTAGGAACCCGATGGTTTATGTGGTTAAATAAATAATAAATGAATATATGTAAGTTTTTTAAGTTAATGATTGTATTTCATTATTTATACAAGTTTATACAATTTTATTGACTAGATATTTATTTAGATTCTATTGGTGGTGGCCTATTGAGTTGAGCTCACACCCTAATTGGCCTTCCTGATTGGTGCCCAAATATAATTCATGTTTGAAGGAAAGGATATGGGAAATCACCATATGTTATATGGATTATATGAGATGTATAATGGATGGGGGAACCATGCATGATTTAGGACCTTCATGGGAAGTTTTTAGTGTATTTATTTATTTGGGGGTTTTCCATATTGACACTTGAAACGTATTTGGCATGACATATATACTATTTAGTTTTGGATATTGTATTACCTATTTTTATCATCATGTGATACTTATTTTGTTTAGTTATTAGTTATATCATTTGGATATTTTTATTTATTTTTGTTATGGTATTACTATAATAAAGAGGGTATAGTATCTTCATGATCGATATTAGACCCTCTCTATTAGTCAATAACCTTTAGTGTATGGGAATGCATGCTTGAGATCATGTGACCAATAAGGTCATGGCACCAGTGTGTAGCACCCAGATCAAGATGTTACAAAGTGGTATCAGAGATCAGTTTTATTTTATTTTATTTTTCCTACTATTTGGGAAAGGTAGATAAAAGAATAGGAAGATTCGATCATTGTACATGAGGTCGTGCATGGGAGTAGCTAACCCATGAACATGGGAAAACCCAAGTACCCCGGGTGGGAATGTTGTTATTGATGTGTGTTGTTAAATTTGAATGTTATTTCATCTCAAGTGATGTACTTGTGTAATGTTATTGATTCTAATTTTCTCTGACACTTGACTCATGGAAAATAATTTCATGATATTTCAGTATGAATGCATCATTCTAGGCACTCGTTATTATTTTGTGACATGCATCATTTTAGTCACACATGGGAAAAAAGTTTTTCGGTATGTCGTTGAAATTGAAATATTTTTCCATGCTTGTGTAATCAAAATTAAAAGGTTCATAATATGAGTCAAAAGTTGAAAAAATGATGAAAAAATGTAAAAATGGGTGTCTAATAAGGAACTTGAATAATGATAATGTGTTTAAACTTTTTTAACCACGACCTAGATGTATGATGGTCAAGGGTAGTGATAGCACCTCGGTTTTAACCGTGTGAAGGGTTTTGTGGGAATGACTTGTTGTGCCTATTGTGAATCCATGTATCTATGTTAATGTTATTAATGTTCCCTAATATGTGTGTTTGGAATTGTAGAGATATTCCTCCATTATGATTCATTTTGAAAGGAAAACAGGAGGTTATGGCTATAAATGAATCTCTAGCAGTGGAACTTGGGGCACCGATAATGCGAGGTGAGGAAGTCTGATATAAGTTCTAGGAGTTATTTTATCAGTTTATGCAGTTTATGTAAAGAGACTATGGGGGGGGGGGTTATGAAAAACATGTCTGACCTGAAATGGGAGTTACAGCTACATCACCCTATGATTCTTACGAGAGAGAGTGGAAAAGGGGCATCAGAGATCTGGATTAAGTCTATACCAAATATACTTAACCAATTGGAGACTCATGTTGAGAAGAGGTACAAATTGAAAAATTAAATGTTATGTGGTCAAGAAATGGGTTAGTGGGACATAAAAACTTTGGATGGATAGCTGGAGGATTTGCTATGGAGGGACTTTTAGGATAATTTCTTGGAGAAAATTTACCTTGAGACACTGAGATATGAGATATTAGTTGAGTTCATGTTGTTGAATCAAAGGAGTCAGTACATTATGGACTATGATGACCACTTTACAGATTTGAAGTTATTTGTTCAATTGTTGGAAGGAGATTAGGTGACCATAACAAAAAGTTTTTAGGATGGGATTAAATGTGAAATTAAGTCCTATGTGAATATCTTCAAGCTAAAAAACGTTTCATAATTGGTGAATTAGGATCTCATTTTTTAGGGGAACCTGAAGGAGGATTCTAGTGGAGGACATGTGGTTTCTTCTAGATGATCAGTAGATACGTCTTCTAAGAGTATAAATCATAACTATGGGAATTCCATCCAAGGCGATAGAAAAAATAGTGGCTATGGGGAAGGTTCAATTACACAGGACCTTACCTAGGCAACCTATCACCAGTGCGATTGGTCAGGTAACTTTTGTAGGCATTTTCCCCAACCACCAGTGGAGTGCTGGGATTATAGAAATATGAGACATCTAAAGAAGTTCTTCACAAACCAATGATAGATGGGTAGTGGTGGAGCCATAAGGTAGAATCACAGTGTGGGAAGGGGATATCTACATCGTATTAGTCTGGTAGTTGGAGTTCTCTGGACATGGTGATAGAGGAAATGGACATGGTGCTTCTAGAAAAGATAACCTGTATCAATAGAGTGGTGCAGTTCAAGGGAATCAAAATGAATCATAGGTAATAGGGGTGGGATAGTTGCATTCCATTTATCCTACACTGGTGGACAGTGAGGCTGGGCCATTGATATTTAAAGGTATTATTCTTATAGATTATACACCCTCTTGTTCATTATTTGATTCTAGTGATCATGATTCTTTTAAATCTTAATAAATTGTGAATGGTTTGAGCCTTGTTTTGGTGTTTGTGAGTGGGATTATAAAGATATATACACCTTTTGGATTATGATCAAGATACATCTTTTTTTGAAAGGAGTGTTCACTTGAGGATGGGTAATATCGTTTTTGTTGGGATATTTACATCCATGACGTGTCATGAATTGAAAAAATTATGGGTATGGAATTTACCTAAGGAGAGTAAAATTTACATCTCCTGAGGGTGAAAATATATTCACCATAGAGAGTGGGATATCCAAGTTGGTTGTGAAGGGCCATTTCATTAACAACTGGGGGATATCACCATCCAGGTTGCTACACTTTTTCTGGATGAAGAAAGTGTAAAATAGGATGTCATTCTACCTATATTGGACCAGTTTTAGGATGTGTTTCCTAAAGAATTATTAGGGCTTCCACCTGATAGAGATGTGAAATTTATGATTGATCTCATTTTGGGTGCTGATCTAGTTTCTATTCCACCATACATAATGGCACCAAAATATATTTAGGAGATAAATACTCAATTGGAAGAGTTGATAGTTAATGGGTTCATTTGTCTGAGTACGTCACCTTGGGGTTATCGAGTATTTTAAAAAGAAGGATGATAGAACTTTGCACTTGTGTGTTGAATACCAAAAGTCAAACCAGATGAATGTGAAAAAATGGTATCTTATTTCATGTATCGATGATCCTTTTGAATAGTTAAGGAGAGATTATGTTTTCCCCAAGATCAAATTAAGATTAGGGTATCATATTTTGATATTTTAATCCTATGATTTACCATGGACTACTTTCAGAAGTGGGTATGGACTTGATGATTTTTCTCATGATGTCGTTCGGGCTGATGAATGCACCGAAAATGTTTATGGCCTTGATGAACCAAATATTTCACTCGTACCTGGATTAGTTTGTGGTATATTTTTTGGATGAAATCTTAGTGTACTCCAAGAATCATGACGATCATGCCTCATATATTAACATCGTCTTGAGTAAACAGAGATAACATCATATGTATGATAATTTATCTAATTTTTAGTTTTTTATTGATCAGGTACACTTCTTGGGTCACATCATCTCAAATTAGGGTGTGCTAGTGGACCTAGAGAAAGTTTAAGCAGTGATTTATTGGGAATAGACTAAGAATGTTTTAGATGTTCACATATTTCTGGGATTAGTTTGATATTATCGAAGTTTCATCCATGAATTTTCCAGATTTTAATCACCTCTTTTAGGATTGACCAAGAAGTGGATAAAGATTGAACAATCAGAATCATGTCATAATTTCTTCAAGAGGTTGAATAAGAACTTTAAAAAGATACCAATCTTGATCCTTCCTGAGCTAGGTGAAGAGTATACAATGTTTTATGATGCTTCTAGGATATTTCTTAGAGCAGTTTTAATGCAAGGAGATCAGGTTTTGGAATATGGGTCTTGTTAGCTGAGGGAACATGAATGGAATTTCCCTACTCACAAACTTGAATTAGCTATAATGTTTATGCTTTAAAGTATTTGTGGAATTATCTATTAGGAGTACATTTTATTTTTTATACTGATCATAAGAGGTTATAGTATATCTTTTTCCTAATGATATTATAATATTCTACAGTGGAGGTGAGTAGAGTATATACATTCTTTTAACTTTGATCTAGCATATATGACTGAGAAGGGAAATAATTTTGGTGACACGTTTAATAGGAAATCTCAAACTCAGGAAGTTTAGGAGTATAATACTAAGTGGAAGACGATGACCTTACTGGCTGATATGAATGTTGTGTCTTAAGAGAGTCAAGAGAGGATGACTCTCATATCGGTTTCAGTAGAGTCTAAACTTTTGAACCAGATTAAGGATATGCTGTATGAGGATTCAGAATTTTTTTCCTTGAGGAAAATACTTGAAGGTGGGGAGTTGCCTTCATAATGGACAATAGATGAGGATGAGAAAATATATATCAGGAATCGGGTTGTTGTGACTATGATCATGCAGGAGGATATGATGTGGGAATTTCATGCCTCAAAGTGGGTGGAGCATCTAGGTGTGACCAAAATGTACCTTGACCTATGATGATAGTTTTGGTAGCCATGCATGAAAAATGATATAGAAGGGTTCGTGAAATGATGAAACCCATGTCAATAGGTGAAGGCCAAGCATTAATGACCTAATTGTTCTATATAACTATTTAACTTTCCATAATAGAAGTGGGATGATGTTAATAAAGAATTTGGGGTGGGTATCTCAAAGAAACCTTTGATAATGATGCTATTTGGGTGATCATGGATAAATTGAAAAAATAGCTCATTTAATTCCTATATGGGATACTTTATTAGTGGATCAGTTAGGAGATATGTGTGTTAAAGAGATATTTTATTTTCATGGGTTTCCATGGATAATTGTTTCAAACTAAAACTCATGATTTACTTCACACTTATGAAAGGGATTTTAGAAGTTTCTTGGGACATAGTTTTTACTGAGCATGAAATTCCACCCATTGATAGATGGATAACCAAAACATACTATAATGGTGCTTGAGGATATTCTATTAGCTTGTATCCAAGAATTTGTAGGGTATTGAAAGAAGAAACTATATTTGGTGGGGTTTTCCTATAGAAATATTCATCAGAAAACAATACAGATGGAACCATATGATGATCTTTATGGTAGGCCATATAGGTTAACTCTAGGTTGGGGGAGGATGGTGAGTCAGAGTTGTTGGGACCGAGTCTCATGTAAGAGACGTCAGAGTAGGTATAACTGATTAGAGAATGTATGGATATGGATCAGAGTAGACAAAAGTCATATACCGATAGACATCAATGACCCCTAGAGTTTATAGAGGGTTATCATATGTTCCTTTGGGTATTTCTATGATTGGGTTACTTCTAGATACATGGATAGGGTAAGCTGGTGCCCAAGTTTGTTAGACCATTTGAGGTTGTAGAGAGGATCAGGTTGGTGACATACTGACTGGCTATTCCAAGGATGTACAATAATATGCATGATGACTTTTATATGTCACAACTTTGGTGGTATCAACCTAACCATTTTCATGTGATTGATGTTGATGACGTTGAGCTTGAGACCGATGTGTCCTTTGAGGAGTATCCAATACATGTGTTGGATCACGGTGAGAAAGTGTTGTGGGGAAAGACTGTGCTGATAGATCATATATTGTGGAAACATGGGTCTGTTTAGGAGGAAACCTTATAGAGATAAGAGGATATACAAGCTCAGTGGCCCGATCTTCTAGAAAAAGAATCTAAAAGATGCTTGGGAGTACAGCCCAAAGACAAGCTGTTATAAGGTGGGGAGACTATATGATACTGAAATTTTATAGAGATGTATCAAGATTTTTTATAGGTAGTATTTGTCTTTTTTATGAGTACATAGTATTTGGGTTTTACCTTGTGTAGTTTTTGGTTGAAAATAGAGAATTTTGGAAGGAAGAGGGGATGTGCACGGTTAACACACAATTTTCCAAAACTGTACACCCAACCCAGTAAACCATTTGAACCCAAATAGAGGGGATTTTCTTGGATGATGCATAGTTTTTTAAACTATTCACCCTATTAAGATAAACCATATGACACCCTTAGGTGAGGCACACGTTTAGGGTGTAGGGTTAGGGGTAACCATGCACCCCGTATAAGAAACCATCTGTACAGTATTTTAAACCCTTGAAAATTATTAAAAAAAATTCAAACACATGTTTTATATCCCAAAACACCCCAACTCAACCATAATAAGTTTTTCTTATTTTTGGAGGCTTACTGATGAACTCCTAGGGCTTCTCATCTTTGTTCTTAAGCCCAAATTGAAGATATGTACTTCTCCCAATAAGATATTCTCATCTCATTTGGTTTCCCATCTTCTCCTATATTCCTCTTGTCCTTCAAAGGTACATTTTACTCTGTTGATGTGGATCTAGATCTAGGTTTTAATAGATATAACCCTTTTTATCTTGGATCTAGGATTCAGATCTAGATCTTATTCTTCAATGCATTTTGGATCGTTCCTCTTCCATTTGGTTTTTTTTGGAAAGCGTTTGTCATCAATCTTGAGGTGGGTGGTATAAATTGAAAATCCCCTAGTCTATATTTAAATTACACATATGTAATTGAGAAATTTCAATTTTCATGACTAAGAAATTTCATTTAGGATTAAACTAATTTAATTTAATTTCCATATGGTAATGATTTAGGGTAATTGAGGCAATTGAAATGTTGGAATTGAATTAATTAATTGGTGAATTAATTAATGCATTATTATGATTATGGGATTAGATTAATTAGTTGATGAATTAATTAATGGATGGAATGGTATGATTGTTGAATTGAATTAATTAGTTGATGAATTAATTAATTGATGTGATGTTATGATTGTTGAATTGGATTAATTATTGAATGAATTAATTTATAGATTGAAAGTCATGATTATTGAATTGGATTAATTAATTGATGAATTAATTAATGGATGGAATGTTATTATTGTTGAATTGGATTAATTAATTGTCCAATTAATTACCAAATGAAATGTTATGATTGGTTAATTGGATTAATTAGTTGGTGAATTAATTAATGAAATACTATGATAATTCAATTGTTAAATTGGATTAAATAATTCGATAATTAATTAATGGAATGTTGTGATACATGTGATATTTTGGTACATGTGATATTGTGATACATGTGATTATGTGATATACGTGTGTATGACATGGTATGTTAAATCAAAACCCCATAGTGATAAATGAGTGCAGGACATGGTATACTGCATCAAAATCCTATAATGATAAATGAGTGTGGGTCACAAACTGCTGCTTCAAAATCCCACTTGTGTGACTGATTTGATAAATTAGTTATGGGTTAGAGACTACTACTTCAAATACCCATAAGGTCCTAGGCATGACCGTATATGACCAAAATGATAGAATTGAACTATGGTTCCAATTGTCCGTAATATTAATTGAAATGAAATGATAATTGATAACTATGAAATAATGATTTTTGATATAATTTAGACTCCATCGTGGGATGAATTAGTATTATGGTTCAAGTTTACTTGAGAACCCAGGGTTTTATTTGGTTAAATAAAGAATAATTTAATAGATATAAATTTTTTACTTTATTTCTTGTATTTTATTCTGTATACATATAGCATCCCACCTTTTTATAACATAAAATTTCATTACATTACACAAAACTGAGGATCTTTAAGGTTTAGTGTCTTGGAAACAAGGAACATGATACATGAAAACAACATAAAACATTATTCTTAAACACTTGAAAGGCTTCTCCTTAAGTTCATACTAGGTTCATTACTACATCTCATAACCTGGGGACATACATCAAAAGAAAGGGTGAGCAGAAGGACCAGTAAGGGAAACAAGAGAAACATTTTACATATGAACTTGAGATACATCAATAAAGTCATGAAAAGAACATTAAGGCATGAGAATGAAATCATGAGGAATATCATAATAAAAATAACATTTTTCATAACTTGAATATGTGGCTACAACATTTAATATTGACAATCATTTTGTTTCACCAAGGTCCATCCCCAAGGTGTCATTAAAAATCACCAAGGTTATTCACCAAGGTATCAGTCTAAAAGGTCATCTCTAGAGATTAATTCTTTACCCAATGCATTGGAGAGCTATTTGGGTGCACCCTTGAAATGTATTTATTATCATGCTAGCCACATATATCATCATCAATCATTTCATAAACAACCCATATATCATAAAATAAATGGGTTTTATTTCATAATCATAACGTTTTAAAAACTTCTTTAAAGATATGATCTTTATGTCACTTTAAACCCACAGAAAAGGGAAAGCGGGTTTCATGTATGTAAATCCCAGAATTTATAATAGAAAATTTTGATATATATGTAAATACCCCTATAGAAATAAGAGCTTTGTGTATTCACTTAATAACATAAAATAATTTTGAGATAAAGAGGGAGGTATTTTGAGACGAAAACTATGCAGCATAATGTCCAAGATACATGGTTTTAGAAAACATTGAAAAGAGAGGGGACATGGGTAAGCCACTTAAAAATGATACATAAAATATTAGGGGAACAGAATATAAATTATTTAAGAACATGGTAATGAAATTTTAATGATATACCATATGAAACGAAGAACTTAAAAGGAAGACAAAAATAAGATTTCTCTTATGAGAATTTGGCAGCCTAACGGTGTCACTTAAAACTTCCAAAAATGAATTGATGAGATCAAATAAGGTCTCTCATCATATGAAAATAAATGATCATTATGATAGATATAGAGATAATACCCCAACATAATAAAAAGGAACTTTAAATACTTGACATGAAAATAGATCTTGAAAACGAGAAGGGTGAAAGAACCCCTTAGAAATTCGGCAGCCTAACGATGTCACTTAAACCTTCCAAAAATGAATTGATGAGATCAAATAGGGTCTCTCATCATATGAAAATAAAATATCAGTATGATATATTTAGAGATCATACCCCAACATAATAAAAAGGAACTTGAAATACTTGACATGAAAATAGATCTTGAAAACGAGAAGGGTGAAATAACCCCTTAGAAATTCGGCAGCCTAACGACGTCACTTAAAACTTCCAAAAATGAATTGATGAGATCAAATAGGGTATCTAATAATATGATCATAAAAGATCAGTATGATAGATATAGATATCATACCCCAACATAATAAAAAGAAACTTGAAATACTTGACATGAAAGTAGAGCTTTGAAAAATGAGAAGGGTGAAAGAATCCTTTAAAAATTCAGCAGCCTAACAGCATCACTTAAACTTCAAAAAAAATGAATTGATGAGATCAAATAGGTTATCTAATCAAATGAACATAAAAGTTAATTATGATATATATAGATATCATACCCAAACATAATAAAAAGGAACTTGAAATACTTGACATGAAAGTAGAACTTTGAAAAATGAGAAGGGTGAAAGAACCCCTTAGAAATTCGGCAGCCTAACGGTACCACTTAAAACTTCAAAATACTGAATTGAAGAGTTCAAATAGGGTCTATAATCATATAAACATAAAAAGGGAAGTAAGAGGAGTATAAAAGAACATCCTTTAACATAAGAACATGGAGCATAAAAGAAATGACATAAAAGAGATTACTTGAAAAGAAAGAGAGAGGTCGGATCCCTTACCTTAAAATGTAACTCTTAAAACTCAAAGGTTTAGAACTTGAGGGCTTGGGGGCACCTTGGGAGGACTCATTGGGAGGCAAGGAGACCAGAACTTCGTTTAGGATGGTTGTGGAGTCTAATGGATGAGAGGAGGTCTTGGTATTTATAAGGAAAGTGAGGGGACAAGGCATTAATGGCCAAGGGACACCTCAAAAGTGGTTTTCTCAAAACCATGTGCTCTCCCATGATATTTCCCATGAAGTTAGTTCACATGGGGCCCCCAATACAATACTTCATCACCTTTGGTCTGCCAACCCTTAAAATATCTCATGACATCATCATGACACAGTTATGATGTCATTAAACATATCGAAACCCTAAAACTGAATTTTTACTATTCACTGAAAATTCAACTTTCTCAGAAAAATCCCAAAATTTCACATTAACCAAATATCAATGCTCTGATTTCAAAAATAAACTCCATTTTATAAAAATAATTTTCTAAATATTTTTAATTTTATTTTTAAATAAATACACTATTCACCGAAAATTCATTTTTCTCAGAAAAAACCCCAAAAATTACCTTAACATAATATCGATGCTCTGAGTTCAAAAATGAAATCCATTTTATAAAAATAATATTCTAAATATTTTTAATTTAATTTTTAATTTAATTTTTAATTAAAAAACACTATTCACCCGAAAAAACTAATACTTGAATAATAATTTATGAAACCGTTATTTAACCATTTTATTGAATCACATTACTTAATCAAGGTGCCTAGATTATTTTAATACTTTTTTTAAGTGAGGTTACTAATCTATTTGGTCACATTACTAATCCTAAGAATAAAATCACTATTCATAATTTACTATTCATCAAAAATCAAGTTGTTCTTATTGGACTCTAAATTTCGCACTGAACATAATTGTAGAAGACCATTTTTTTAAAATCATTACACATTTTTAATTATTTAAGGTTTACATAAACATTTTTTAAAATATCCTTTCTCTAAAATTCACCAAAAATATGCATAATATATTTATCAGGACATTTGAAAAGTCATAAACATTATCATAAGAAGAAATCCCAATTTTTATTTAAAACAAAGGATTACACAAGTCAGTTACGGTCTCCTTAAATAGCCCCTTATCACGCCAGCATAGGACCTAAGTGTAATGTGTGCTAAGGTGAGAGAATCTGAGGGAGGCTTGACCAACATCGCACGAGTAGTAATTTCTATCAGGTTGAACTTCTCGTGAAGGCGATTCCGTTCAAGCTTCACACGATGAAGTTCGGCTTGGGTTTGGTCCAGAGGAAAGCCTAGTTGTGCTACCTCCTTCCCAAGTTTTGTTAGATGAGCTTCGATCGGTCCAAGACTACTGGGCGAGGCCATCGAATCTTCTTTCTATAATAATTAACCAAGATTACTTGTATTTAGAGACAAAAATCAAAACTTTTAGTTTCCAATGGTCATATTGACCAATGGTCATATAATAGTCAAAACCCAACGGTCTCATTTTAATTATAATCATGTTATCAAATGAAACATTTTTGTTGAGTATAGAAAAAAAATAAAATAACACATAAAATTAGGAAAAAAGATTTATTCAAAATTTTGGGTCATTACAATACAACCGTATATACTATCATTGAGTGTATATTGTTTTAGATTCCATTAGTGGTGGCATACTAATTTATTCTCACAACCTACTTGGGATGCCTGATTGGTATCCAAATAACTTCATTTTGTAGGACAATATAAGAACAAGAGTCCAATTTTAGATGGCTGGTATTTGAAGGGGAATGGATGAGGGAACCCGATGTGATTTGGGACCCATTTGGGGAGTTGTTAGTGTCTTTATTTATTTTGGGTTTTTTCATATTGACACATGACACATATTTGGCATGACATATCTACTATTTATTTTTGGATATTGTATATCCTGTTTTGATCATAATTTGATACCAGTTTGGTTTGGTTATCAGTTATATAATTTGGCTATTTTTTATTTATTTCTATCATGTTATTTCTCCAATAAATATGGTATAGTATCCCCATGATTTATATTATACTCTCACTACTAATCAGTAGCCTATAGCATACGGGGAGGCACACCTGAGGTCATGTGACCAACTGACTCAGGGCAGCGGTGTGTGGAACCTAGGTCAGGACATTACACGTATTAATATAATTTCACACCCTAACCTTAAATTTCCTTTTTATTTTATTTATTAATTTATTTAAACCCTCATACATGATTCTTTATCTGAATTACTTTAAATTTTCAAGATTTTAGAGTTCCAAAGTAGGGAAAATTTTTAGAATATGATTAGTTATAAATGTGTAACTAACCATGTGATGGACATCATTTTTTAGTATTCTATATTTCATGATTAGTGCATGATTTTTCTAACCATGTGTCCAAACCATTTGGATAAATAGGTGGGTCCCATATGAGGCACACAATTAGTGAACAATTTGGTAAACTTTGTGAAAAATCCATGTAGCATGCCCATAATTTTTAAAGATAAAAATCAACTATCTACCTTTATATAATTTTAACCCCCAGGACACCCCCTCTCCTCACATTCAAACCCTATGGAATTTGTCTCCCCTATTTGTCGTACCCCCATTCTATGGAGGTTTATTAGTATTTCGTTGAGTTTCAAGGATGATTTCTCAAGGTAATCCCCTCTAAACCTCTTCTATTTATCTTTTCCTCGTTTTGTCTCTATGTTATTACCTTAAAAATGTCATGGATACCTAAGGTAGCCATTAGTTTAATTTTTATTTGGGGTTTTCATGGTTTTAGTGTTCAATTTAGTTTATCAGATGTTTTTATTACTTCCTAGGAGTTCTTTAACGACTCACTTAGTGGAAGTGATGATTTAAGGTAGGTTTTCCCCATGCATTGACCTTAAATTAAAGAACTATTGACTTCTTATTTTCTTAAATTCTTGTTTTTGGAATTTTATTATATTATTAAGTCAAAATATAGATTTTAAAAAAATAAAATTAGGTTTTTACTTGATTTCTATGGAATGTGAAGGTTTATAAAGTTAGAAAGTGGTTTCACTTAACCACACAAACCAAACATTTGATAAAATTTCATAATAGAGATTATGAATAACTTATAAAATTTCAAGAGTTGTTTTGGTTTACGGAATAATTTGTAAAAGTTAAATTGCATTTTAAAGGGTGTTCTAGGTTCTTCTAAAAGGGTGTTTGAAATTACTAAAACATTATATATATTATTTACTATTATTTTAGAAATTGGTTTTATAACTCTTAAGTTAGAAATAATGATTATAAGGAAGGTTTGGAACTTTTAAGGAAGGTATTATTGGAGAAAATACACCCTTCTAGCATTCCCCTTTCCTTTTATATTTTAAAATAAATAAAAGTTACCTTAGTATATGACACCTTTATTATTATAATTATTCTTGTAGGGGGATGTTTCTATGGAGTATTCTTGGGGGTGAAACTTGTTTATGATTTTTACTCCGGTATTTAGATTTTTATTTACATTTATAGTTATTTTTTTTATAAATTATTATCTCACCTTAATTTTTATACATAATAGGAAACTGAGAATGGATAGATAAAATTTATAAGAGCACATGATTCACTATATTAGGATCATTATTTTGATTGTGTCCCTTAGTATGGATTTCCCCTACTTTGGTATTTTCCCCTTAGCTATTCTAGGAAGGGTAATACTAAGTGTTAGAGTGGTTACATTGCATCAGGCATGATGAATTTAAAGGATCGCATTTTATTATGTTATTTATTTTTCCTTGAGCTCCTATATTCCCAAGATTTTCAGTTTTTGTATTACAATAAAATAACAATTGTATGTCACATTTTATATTGATGCAGCTTTCATTTATATAATGTGACCTAATATCACTTGAATTTGGATTTTCATAACAAATTTAATGGTTTTATTTTACTATAATGGATGGATTTTAAAATATTTTCTGATTTTTTTTCTTTACTCCACTTGGGTGTTGAGAAAATAATTTTTTAAGGACCATTTTCCCTTAAGAATTCTTTACCTTTTTCTTTATTCTCTAATGTTTTAAAGGATTTTTTTTTAAAATGTGAAAACTATATGTTGTTAGTGTTGAATAAAATTGGAAAACTATACTATGATTGTATTTCAAACTAAAATTACATGGATTTATTTTTAAATTTGGTGTATAGGGTGTGATTTATTTTGGTATATCTATTAGACACTTATAATCATGCCTATTATCTATCTCAGGTCCAAGTTTAGTTCTGTTTACTCATAGAGAACACAAGCCATTGGGATTGGAGGGTTACCTATGAGGTCACTTGAAAATATCGTTAGATTTTTAGTTTTATTTTTTTTATGTTAGGTTTACACCATCTAAGCCAACCGTCATTGTAAGATATATTATTTCATCTTTTTTTATATTTATTGGATCAGTTGTCTATTTATCTTTTTTATCTTCTGTATTTTTTTGTTACCTGTATAAGTTGTTATGAATGGGAATATGATGTAAAGAGTGCTCATGAAAAATTTCTAATGTGAAGTTCTTTGATTATTTATGAATATTGTGTGAAATTGTTCCCACTGAGTAATTTTTTATGCCCTTGGAAGTGTTTGTCAGCCCATGAGGATCATGAACACCCCTCGAACCATGTTTTAGGCCATATTGGGTGCCCATATCAAGGGTGTCTAAGACTAGTTCATGAAAAGATAGTATCATAGTTCCCTCCATTACTTGATCATGTCTGGTAGATTATAGATAAGGTCATCATAACTCTAGACGTAGGTGCAAGAAGAGTCTATCTATCTCTTACACATTTTGAGCCTTGAGTTTCCATTTTTTATTTAGTTTTGGGTCTTTAATTCTGATTTATAATTATGTATTTATGGTTTGTTTTGATTTATATTAATGGTATTGAGATTATATTGAAGTTTTATGGGTGATTGGGAGGTTATTTATGTTTTGAGAGTGAAAAGGGAAGAAGAAACAGAGGTGATCTATAACATTGTATTATCTTATAAACCATTTAAAAACTATGGAAATGGTTATATTACCTTCCATTAGAAGTTTCACAGTTGGGGAATTTTTGGAAAAACCATATAAAACCATTATCCCCTCTAATTTTTTGTTTTGGATTCATTTTGATTATGAATTTATTTGGGTTATGTGTAGGTGTTATTTGGGATGAGTTAGAGGAAAATTGCACGATGAATTAATGTTATTTGACATGATTTGGATATAATTCTGAAAATAAAACATGATTCTAAAAAAGGTAAAAGGTATATTTTTTTTTGAAATTTTCAATCCATTTTGATAAGCGATGTTCCTAGATAAATGGTGGCTTAGTTTTAATTAGTATGAGCTAATTTCAAAACTAATGGTTAGTTTCTTATGATTTTTTGATGTTCCTTTATAGGAATTCCTTGTAATTTTGAGAAATAAACATGGTTTTTGGGTAAATGATAGGTTTTAATTTTATAAATAGGAAATATAAATTGTTTTAAAAAAATGTGATGCTTTATAATTTTCAAATGGATTTCAATGGGGGATTTATAAAAAATGCACATTTCTTATAGGGCATGTTTTGAAAGTAGTAAAGAGGAATTATGATAAAGAATCAAAACAAATTTTATGTTTTGAAAACATTAATTTTTTTGGTAAAGAACTTAAGAGATTTAAAATGATATCAAAATATAAATTAATGCTAAAAACTATGATGTATGGTTTTGAAATGATTTAAAAATGACTTTGATCTTATTTAGTGCTAGTGATTAATTCATTAAAATTGTTGGCTTGAGTTGGTTTTATATTCAATTTCACATTATTTGAGTTTCAAATATTTTTATAGAACCTTATACTTATTTTTTTTATTTAAATTACAACTCCCAGAATAATCTTTAAGTGTTGTAGAGATTTAGAACCTTAGGGATTATTTCATAATCATACCTCATAGGATTCGAGTGTATCCTTTATATTCATTCATTCTACCCATGCACTAAGTGGTGTGATAGATTAAAAATTTCTCAATTATTTTAGATTTATTTAGTTAAATTTGTTTTCCCTGGGGTGAAACCTTATCTCCTTCTAGGAATACTATGCCTTATTATTTAGAATTTTGGAAGAAGTTACCATAGTGTTTAACTAAACACTTATCAAGAGTTTATTGGATTAAGGTTGAGTAACCTAGATGTAGGATGTAACTTGAGGAATTTTGGCCAAGATTTCCCTCTCTCATTCTCTCCTCATTTAATTTTCATTAATATTTGGCCTAATATTTTAATATATTATATAAAATGTGATTATTTTGAGAGTAGTATTTTGGTTCCATGAAATAATGGATATTCCATAGATTAGAAATTATATATGAGTTTCTTTCATTTAGAATTCATTTTATGTTTCATATAGGATATTTCAGAGTTTTTTTCTTCTGATCATTGTTTATTTATCATATCCTTTGTTTTATGTGATCATATTTAGTTTTTTTGTGATTTGGGACTCATGGATTGCATGGAATTTTATGTGTGACCTGATCATGTTAATTTTTTTTATGTTCTAATCATGTGTTTATCTTTGGTTTCACCTTAAATATACTTTATTAAGGTTTTTTCACTTTGGCAGTGTGAGTCCATGATTGGAGAGGTTCTTCTCAAATTCCCTTTCCTTGTTAATTATTTCATTCTTCATGGGAGTTTTGGAAGATATTGGTCAATTTTGGAGAGTTCATATTTTATAGGGATTAAAAATATAGTGGGGAAACTACCATAGTTAACCATCCCTTATTGGGAATTACTAATTACCTTGTTAAGTTTGGTGTTCTATTTCCCCCACAAAACCACTCCCTAAGAAGTTTTTTTTTGGAATATTGACCCTTGGTCCATTTATTAATCATATTTGGGGTCTCTTTTGATCTTCATTTAAGTGATGGGGTTGGGAACACATGTTAAGCTCAAAATTTAAGATGGTAGTGAAATGGTTGACCTATGGTTGACAAACTTTTTAGGTCATGTGAATACTATTTTAGTTGAGGTTTTAGTGCTATTTGGTATTCTTTAGAATTTATTTGTCCTTAAGTGAGTGGAACCACATTCATTCTTTACTCGACTAGTCTTCTTAGGAATTTATAAGGGAAAAAAGTGTTATAGTGGGGATAATTGTCACACCCTGGCCTTAAATATTATTATTATTATATTTATTTATCAATTTTAATCCGTGTACATGAGTCTCAATCTAAATTACTTTTAATTTGTAATATGTTAGAGTTTCAGGGTAGGGTAAAAGGTTGGCATATGGCTAGTACTATTCATGTAGTTAACCATGAGAAGGCATGTAGTTTTTAGTAGTTACATTTTTAATAGTTGGTGTATAGTTTGTCTAACTATGAATTAAAACAATGTGGGTGGCCATGTGAGTCCAGTAGAAGGTGGATGGTTTGGTAAACTAGGTGAAAAAATGGTGTAGACTATAAAAAATGTTTAAATAGAAAAATTACCTATCTAGCATCCTTTGATTTTAACACCTAAGAAACCCCCTCTCCCCCATTCAAACCATGTTCCCCATGGATCCCCTCACACTCATTTCTCATAACTTTCATGGATATTTCATAACATTTTAATGAGTTTCATGGATGATTTATCAAGTTTATCCCCTATAATTTTTTTTCTCTTTTCCTTCTTATTTTTTATTGTTATTACCTTAGAGAGGTCATATAAACCTAGGCCAGCCCTTGTATTGACTCTTATTTATGTTTTTTGTGGTTTTAGGGTTTAGTTTTGTTGTTAAGAGGTTATTTTATCTTCTTAAGAGTGTATTAGCACCTCTCTTGGTGGAAGTGACAATTCAAGGTAGGTTTTTCCTATGCATTGACCTCTAATTCTAGAACAATTGATTTCTTGATTTCCTAAATTTATATTTCTGGTATATAATAATAGTATTAAGTGTAATTATGGATTTTCTAATAGTAATATTAGGTTTTAACTTGATTTACCTGGAATGAGAATGTTTATAATGTTATAAATCAGTTTCACTTAACCAAATACACCAAACATATTATAGAATTATTGAATGGATCAAATAAATAAAATATAAAATTTTAAAATGTTTTTTGGTTTTCAAAATAATTCCTAAATGTTCACTTTGATTTTAAAGGGTTGGATTAGATCTTTAAAAATACTATTAAATATTTTTTATATATTTTATATATTATTTAATGTTATGTGAATAATTTTAAAAGTTATTTTTATAACTCGTAAGTTTTAAATAATGATTATGATTCCTAGTTGGAACTTTTAAGGAAGGTTTTATTCATGAAAACAAACCCTTGAAGCATTACACTTACCCAAATTGTTTTAAAATGGATGAAAGTATCTTTATTATAAGAAAACTTTATTATGAAAGTTTATCTTTTAAGTAGGGGTTATTTATATAGAGGGTGATAAAAGATACAAGATGATTTTTGTTTTTTTACTTTGTGTATTTAGAAATGACTTTTACATTCATATTTTTTTATTATTACTCATTGGAGAACCTCTATTTATTTTCATTATGGGAAACTGAGAGTAGCTAGTGGAATGTTTGAGAGAAAATGTTGTAATAGCTTTGGATCATTCTTTAACCAGTGGCCCTTACTATAGATTTCACCCTGCATTGTAATTTCACCTTGATTAGGATATAAAGAGTAATACTTATTTTTAGAGAGTCTAGATTACATCAGGTGTTCCAATTTGGATAGATCTTATTTTAGTATGTCCTAGATTTTTCCTTTAGTGTCTAGGTTCCCATGATTACTAGTTTTAATATTGTGAATAAATATCCATCTTATGTCACCTTTATATTGATATGAAATTCATTTATAAAATTTTATCCTCCTTCTCTTGCACGTTCATTTTCATAATATAACTAAGGGTTTTATTTTATTATAATGGAAGTTTTTTAAAATCATTTTCCTTATTTCATTATTTTCACTCTACTTGGGCATTTTAAAAGGAACGTTTTTAGGAACTATATTACATTAAAAAATATTTGTGTTGTTCTTTATTCTTGGAATATTAAAGGAAAAAATTGTTTATAAATTTGTAACCTCCATGTTATTAGTATTGAATAAAAGTGAAAATTTTCATTATAATATTATTTCAAACTAGATCAACATGGATATATTATTAAAGGTGGTGCATGGGGTGTGATTTATTTTGGTATACCTCTAAGGAATTTGTGTTTATAAATATTATCTATTTGTGGTTTAGGTTCAGATCTAGTTATACATGGAGCATCTGAGGTATTTTGATTGGAGGGTGACCTGTGAGGTCACTTTGAGATATAGTCATATGTTTGGATTTATTTTTATTCAACATAGGGGTAGTATTGTCTAAGTATAACATCATTATAAGATATGTTATTTTAAATTTATGTTTCTTTCCAGACTTATTTATTTATTTACCTTTTTTACCTCATTTATCTTTATTTCTTTTCCCCTGTCTATGTTTTTTTACATTGGACATCGATGTATGGAGTGGTCATGTAAAATTTATGAGGGAAAGTTCCATGCTTATTTATGATTATTAGGAAAAATTATTCCGACTAAGTATTTCCCGATTCCATTTTCACATGTCACCAACCTATGGGGATTAGAAACACCCCCAGGCCTTGAAACAGGGAGGCCCAGGTGATCAGATTTGGGGTAGCCTGGTCTTGTTAATGAAATACAATTAGACATGATTTGTGAAATCCAGTTGTTGTTTTTGCTGATATAACTTGGGATAAATCCCAGTTAATCTGATATAATACCTGACTTACATTTTGGGAAGTTGAGTAGCTATCACTACATAGTTCATCATTAAGCATGTTTGATTCTATTACTAGGATCGGTAGTTTCAATCCCATTTTTTCTTTACTATAAATATAAAAAAATAAAAGTAATTCTTTCACATGATATATAATTCTTACATATTCAAATTAAAATTTTATTTTATAGTACTTATTATTCATGGATTCAATCATATGATTCTATCAGTTCATGTGCATTAGTATTTTTATTGAAAAAATACTACCACTCATTCCTAAAATAGAAAGAAACTTCCATCAGAGTATATCTAGAATAAAAAAGGACATGGATAAAGACAATATGGATAAATGGAATTATAATATAGAGAAACCATAATATCATGATTAAATCTTTCATCACTCTAACATATAATTAAATGAACTATGAGTTGAAGAACTATCACTTCAAAACCTAACAAAAAGAAAAATCATTCAATAGAGTGAATGAATAAAATCTTAATATGAGATGTTTACCCTACCATATTATGGGGTAAGATATAACATGGTTGTTACAATAAAAGTAGAACTCATTCAACACTTGATAAGATATTTAAAATTCATTTATAAGAATATTATACCCTACTCATAGTGTTATAGATATAAGGAAAAATATTTGAATATTTATATTAAAAGATCAAGCGGCCTTCAATGAGACGTGATAGTGATTCAGGGACTACTACAAATGGTTCCCCCATTATCAATTTCCAAACTCTCTAATTATGCATGTTTTTCCATAAAGGGTTTAATTAAATGGGATAAACCTTAGTGTAAACTACAATAGGAGGCCACTATAGTGACAATATAGTATAGAAACTCAAGAATATGTATAAAATTATTGTTTCCAATTCACAAAAAAAGTTTATTAGAGGAAGAAGATTCATTATCAATGATGTAGTAGTGGAAAATAATGTAAATATATAGATTTTTAATCTGAAAAGCTAATGAAAAATATTGTATCTAAGAAAAAAATATAATAGGAACAATGAAGTTATTATGGTATGTTTATCCTTTGTTCTATCCACTATATAAACATTGATATGTTAACCCAAGTTACACCACTGACTAAAGTAGAGAAAGATAACTACATTGGAAACTATAGGAGACAACCCCTGATAAATGATCCATTATACAATTCCTACAACCTTGGATAGAAGAATCATTAAATATATAATATAAGAAATAATGAAATTTAAATCAAGGAAGGAAGAATTAATTTCAAGGAAATCAATAATCTGACTACCAATCTAGAAATATCTTATCAGTTTATGGGAACAAAGATTCAACATAAAAACCATAGAATTTATATATAGAGTATATTTTGAAAGAACTTAAGGAGATCAAGGGAATTTAATTGAAGATAAATAAATCTGTGTTTAGATCCAATTATAATTTCTAAAGAATTGATCAACTAATACAAGTGAACTGAGTGGGTATTCATAACCTAGAAATTCAAGTTGGGAAAATTTCCAAGAAAAATACAATGATAGGTAGAGGAAAATTACATATAACCATTGATAAAAATCCCAGATAGGTATTTATGAAAATTATAACTAGGGAAGTAAATACTATTTTTGGAAGAGATGAGGAGTAACATGTACAACCTAAAGTGTAAGTTAAACTAGGTAAGTAATCTTACTACTAAGAGGAGAAACATGGAAGTGAAAACATAAAGAGGAATTAGAAGTTGTATTAGCTATGAAAAATTATAAAATAATATAAAATAAAAATATTAGAGTCATTATTATGCTTTCTGATAGTGATATCAATGTTTATGAACCATTAAATTCATTATTTAAAAGATACTTAATATTGGATATTCATAGATACAAGTACTTAAATTTTTTTATTAAAATGTTTCATAAGATTAGGTTTGATATTTCATTTGTAAATTCACTTTTCAAAATGACATATTACACTAAATTCTTGAATAATTACATCTAAAAAAATAATTCTTGAAGATTCTGACACAGTGTCACTCATTGAATAGTTTAGTGTTATCACACAAGGTAATATACCTTAAAATATCAAAGATCTATGTATATTTAAATTTAATTTTGAATTTAAAGGAAATAGAGATTTCACCAACTTAGTGGATTTATGAGAAATTTTTAAATTAATTCCACTAATAGTTTAAAAAGAACTTGTAATTGGAGAGCTTAAACTGATAACTATGTAATTGTAATTTGAAGATATACCATTGATGTATCCAATAATTATGATTGAATATTTACTAGTCAGATTTGGGAAGTTTATCCTATCATCTAATTTCATGGTATTAGAAATGGAAATGGATAATGAAGTTCCATTTATCTTAGGAAGATTTGTTTTCCATTAGAGGTTCCTTGATTGATGTATCTAAAGGAAAACAAACTTTTCATGTGGGAGAGTATAATTGAGATATTGAATGTATTTCAAGATGTGAAGATTCTATATGGATTAGTTGGATTTTTTTAGTGGATATCATTGACCATTAGGTGAAATAAGGGTTATATGATCAATTTGACTATGAATATATTGAGTTGGATGAATTCAATGAAAAAAGGTAGACATGACCATGGATTTCAAGGAATCTGGTATAAATAGTAAATTGAACTCTCATATTTATGTAGTTAAAAAGTTACAAAAGGAGATGGAGAATGACAAACTTATTGTTCAACCATCTGTACAAAATACCCCATGTCTAAAATCAATGGTTTTAACATCAAAGAAAAAATATGCCTATTTGGGTGAAAGAGAGAAATTTTATATCATTGTATTAGCTAAATTGGAGGATCAATGATCAGAAAAATTGGTTAAAGTATTGAAAAGTTATATGACTATTATTTCTTAGAATATCTCAAAATTCAAGGGGATTATTCCAACCATCTATATAAATATAATTCTCATGGAGGATGAGGTTAATCCAACTATTTAATTTCAAATAAGCCTCAACATAAATATTCTGGAAGTGTTAAAGGATGAAATAATAAAATTTCATTATGTAGGGATAATATATCCTATTTTTATTGTGCTTAGGTGAGTCATATGCATGTAGTTCATTATAAGGGTGGTATTAAAGTGATCACAAAATAAAGAAATTCGAAAATATCAATAAGAAATATGATTATATGAATATTGTTCATAGATTATAATAAGTTTAATATGTCTACACGGATAGATAATTTCCCACTACCCTTTATAGACCAGATACTTGAGAATCTTGTAGGATGTTCTCATTTTTAATTTAGATGGATATTTAGGATACAACCCAGGAACAATTGATCCCATAGATCAAGATATTAATCTTTCACATATCCTTATAGTATATTTTCATATAGAAATATTCCATTCCTAATATGTGGATAAACTATCACATTTCAAAGATATATGATGGTCATTTATTGAGACATAGTAGAAGGTATTATTAAAGTTTTCATGAAAGTTTTTTCTATCATAGGAATTGCGTTTGAATATTTTCTGGAAAATATTTCAAAATTACGAACAAGATATAAAGAGACCATATTAGTAATAAATTGGGTGAAATACTGATTCAAGGTTAAAGAAGATGTGGTAATAGGACAAAAAATATTCATGAATGAAAACAGATAAAATACAGTTAATTTTATCCCTACCACTTTCAATATCAGTTATGAAAATTATAAGTTCCCCAAGACATGTTGGATTTTATATAAATTTAAAAATTTCATTCTAGAAATTTCCAGACAACTATGATTATTTCTAAAAATATATGCTAAATTTAATTATGATAATAATTATATTAAATATTTTAACAAATTGATGAAGGAGTTAGTTTTATCTCCAATCATCGCAAAATGTAATTAGATTCTACTTTTAAAATCATGTGGAATTTTAGTGACTTTGTTGTGAGAGATGTTCTTTGGTGGAAAAGATAAAGGAATAAATATGTGATATACTATAAAAGTAAGTTACTAAATGTATAATAACTCAACTATTCTATTTATGAGAAATACATAATTACAGCTATCTATGGAATAGAAAAATATAGGTCATAACTCATTAAAAATAATGTGATTATATATACAGGCCACTCAACTTTGAAAATTATATTGTTAACGACATAAGTAAAAATAATTTTAATTAGATGGGTTCTGTTTTTGTAATATTTTTATCTTGATATTATTAATAGGAGTATAGTTGAGAGTTAAGCTGCTGATCACCAATCCAGATTGGAGTATTTGAAGGAATATACTAAAAATATTATGAATGTAGAATTATTGAATAAATAAATATTTTCTATCACAACCAAATTTTTTCCAAGGTATTATGAAAATTTAAATTACTTCTCTACTAGGAAGATTCCACAGGGAATGACATTGAATTAAAATAAGCGGTTCAAGGTTGATACAAAGCATTATCTCTGGGTTGATCATTTAATATATAAGTAGGGGAAATATTGGATTCTTAAAAGGTGTGTTATATAATAGAAGGTATTATCAATTTTCAATCATTTCCACACACTACCATGTGGTGGGAATTGTAGGAATCTCAAAAAAACCACTAAGGTTCTATAATGTAGTTTCTACTAGTATAAATCTTCTAAGATGTGGGATATTTTTTTCAAAAACTAAGAAAATATAAAAAGGATATAAAATATTGGAATAATGAAATAGACTCCTCATATAAAAATTTAGTAAGTATAATTTTTTTATGTATAGGGTCCATACATCATGGGACCATTCCCAAAATCTCATGGGAATGAGTTTATATTTTTGGTAGTTGGTTATGTATCTAAATTGGTTGAATCCATCACCTTGTCATAAACATTTGGGTTCTTATTTGATGATATTTATGAGGAATAAAATACTCATCATGTTTGGAGTTACAAGGACCATTATATGTGAAAAATATGTGAACTTTTAGAATAATAAATTTAGAATACTGATGGTCGGAATGGCCTGAAGGCCTTCATTTTTTTATTATTTTTGATAACCCACCTTTCAAGGGGTGAGGTGGAACCCTTAAAAGACCTGAAGGATTAGAGACAATAACATGACCCATAGGTCTTAGAGGAAATCACCCAAACAAGACAACTTGGAACTGCTCCTCCCCAGCATATGTCATGATATGCTAGGACAACCTACCATCCATAAACCAATTTACAATCTAAAATGTTAAATAAATATTTTTAGGGAATTATATAAAATATAGTGAGTTGATCAAGGAAGTATTTGAACTAAAAAATAAAGGATTTTATTTGGGTATGAAAAAAAATTATAAGAAACTAATTATTATATCTCCTTATAGAATTATTTTTAGGAAGACATTTCATTGACGAGTGGAGTTTAAACTTAAAGAATTCTTAGCTGTGAAGGTTGTGAACATGGATAAAATGAGTGATAGCGAGAAAATGATTTTTGATTAGAATTAATTGGAGTAAAATATAATATAATCATATAATAATTAAATAATAGTAAAATATTAATTCTAAATAGATACATGATAGGATAATTCAAATGAGATACTACAAGGAAGAAAGATTTTTAATTTTATTCAATTCAAGGATAAAGAAATTTCCAGAGAAGCACAAGTCTAGGTGGTCTATACCATTAATGACACTTAAACTATACCCAAATAGAGCTATGTGGATTTTTAGAAATAATAGAGAACTATTAACTATTAATGGATAGAGACTAATGCTTTAAAATAATAAAAGGTGGATAAATCTACTACTTTAAAAATTAAATACATATAGATCAAGATTCAGAATGATGACTATAAACCAATAACTCTTGGTTAGTATCATAATAATTTAAATTTATCTTATTTATTTATTTTTAATTAAGCATAATTTTATCCATTGAGTGTGTTACTTGTATCTTGTAGAATATATAAAAAGAAACGGATTAAAGAAGCAATTAAAAACATACACTATGCATTAAGAGTTTTCAAAGAAGTTGATTCTTAAAAATACCGAATATCATTCATTTTTTACTAATATATAAAAATTTAAATAACCTACATCTATAAATAATAATTTTTGAGCGAAAACCGGGTTTGGGGATTTATGGTGTGTGCACTATCTTAGAAAAACACTTGAGAATTATATCCATCAATTCCCAAGGAAATAAATAAAATTGAAAATATTTAGCCTTTATTCTATAAAATTATCCAATGAAGTTTAAAAAAAATATTTTGAATTAATTATAATATAACTTGTTTAAAATTGGGTTTAAACATTAATTTGAGTAAATTATCATTTTTAAGTGAATAACACCTCAGGGATCCAATTTAAAATATTATCATATAAGTTTTTTTGAATTGGAGTAAAATGGGTAATTTAGATCCCACATAAATTTGTTGAGATTATGATGCATAGCTTGTGTGAGTGAAAAATTAAGGCCATGAATAAGATTGGAATATAATTTTAAGAGTTAGTTGGCCTTATCCTATTTCTATGTCATGTTAATTAAAATTAATCTCAGGGGATGCCTGGAATAAGGGATAGTTTCATACTAAAATAATCACACTCAAGAAATAAGTACTTACCATATTACATGACATAAAAATAAATAAATATATATATATACATAGTTTTAATAAGGGATGGATAGTGAGGGGAAAATTAAACCCAAATTAAGAAAGAACAATTGAGATATAATATTAGAATTTAAATTGTATCATGGAAGTTAGAAACCAAAAAATTGTTAAGGAACATGAATAAAAGATATTTTTTAAATGATGAATTTAAAAAAATGATTCAACTATATTTTTTCATATAACCTTCAATAAAATGGGAATATGACTTTAGATGGTTTGGAATATTTATGAAACATGTTGAGAGAAATTACTTTAGGATGAGTAATTACTCAAGTTTAGGGGAATATGCATTTAAAAAATTTATAATTATTTTCTTTCTATTGTGTTTTGATTGTTTTTCTGTATTTTTAGTTATTTTGTGGTAGTTTTTATAATTATTAATTTTTTGAAATAAGATATTATTATTAAACATCCATAGAATAATTTATAGTTATTCAAGATACAATTTTAATCTTTATGTGTTTGGGGATGAATCAAAAACTTTTTGTATGTGTTTGGATACAAGGGGGATGGTTATGAAAGAAGAAACAAAAGGTAAGAAAATCTTTATGAAATATAGATTTTAATGTTAATCCTATATTGGGTGAAAACATTAATTGGTTTTAGATATTATTTATATATATTTTAGTAGTGTAAAAAAACCCATAGAATGAATTATCTCTCTTCAACCAGGGAAATGTGTTGTAAATAAAGAACATATCATACCTAGAAATCAACAATATACTCCTTTTTTTACTCTTGAAAATATTTTTGATATGTATCATTGAAGAAGAAGGAGAATTCGTTTTGTTTCTAAAGTAATTACACCATCTATAAAATCCTTGATTGTATTGAGAGGATTATTGATCATCCAAGGGGTTCCAGTGCCTTTTCTTTGGATACAAATGATGATTAAGGATGAATAGATTTTAAAATTTTTATTACATGATCATTCACAACACCAACTGAGGGATCATATCCATCTTAAAATAACTCTTAATTCTCTATATTAAATTAAGAGATGGAGAATCATATATCATCCTTATCATGTTTTATATTAGGGAACCCATACATTAATTCCTATTGGTATCTCATTCAGTAAACATTTAAATGAATGCACTAAGCCATAAATGAATCATATTATGATTAATAATTAATGGAAATAATATATAAGTGGATAATGAACATGAATCCCATATAAACTAGATTGAGTGACCAATTATATGACACAATATATGACAACAAAGAATCCCCATTCCCTTTATTATATAAGAATATCATAAGCTATGATATTCATCTCATGTATATTATATGTTATAACTTAAGGGATATCATAGGATACAATATCCATAATTTTAGTTCATATATGACATTATACCACTTTCATTAAAATCATATAAGGAATTTATTTAAAACATGACAACTCTTTGTGAATCCATCTAAAATTATTTTAGATGCAGTTTATCAAAAACTTTTTTTAGAATAATCACTTTTCCAGAACTTACACCATATACAAAGTTATAACTATGTGAAACTATATAATGTAGTATAATTGAAAAGAAATATAAAATCCTAAGTTCATAAATTTATGAAAATAGTGGCCATTAACAAAGCATCAGTGCTTCTCATGCTACTAAAGTGTATAGCATGATATCGATCAAACATACTGATATTTTTATAAAAACACTTCCACCAGAAGATATATTATATAAATCATATACATACCTATATAATCTAATTTTATATAAAATCAATTGACCATTAAACATAGAACTTTACAACCTAGTACAATCCATCTCATTCATTAATGAGTCCCTAAAATAGACTGGCCAGGTCAACAAATACATCTCATTCATTCATCTTATAGATGAACACATTACATGTCCCACATCCATGTAGCTAAGAACAAAACATACAACTCAACTAAGCATGGATAATCATTTTATCAGTCTAATTGAATCAAGGGAATGAGTATCTTTTCTTATCATATGAGTGTAAAAATACCATCATAGTTAAGATCGAACTAAAAAAATGATCAGCGACATATCCAACCATCCCCTGATTAGATAATCCTTAAGTATTTCAAAATAAAAGTATAAAGTATGAATGTTCTCATGCTAGAAATATCACTAACATCAGGTAATAGGAATTGATAATATGCATACACCCATAAGTATAATGTTGAATGTATGACATTCTATGAGATATGATTTATAAATTAGTACATTTAATAAATCTAAATTTATTGCCTCATGAGTATATTATTCATACCCTAAAGACGAAATTTATATTGAGTATAGGAATCCACTCAGTCTAACATTAATATCCCATCACAAACTAAACTACTCTATGATGGTAATCAATTATCGAAAACTAAAAGTCATACTTTGAGTGGATATTATCATTAAACTATTCATTTAAAATAATTTTTTGCACACAGTAATGAATAATAAAAGTAAAATTTGATTATATATAAAATCTTGATACATTTAAAACCATTATAATCAATATCTTATGCTTCACATACTAAGAGATTTAATATGACCCTCATGTTATTATCGCAGTAATAAATATTTCAATGGATTTATTATAATCCTCTTTGTATCCACCTAATGAATGCTAACATTACCCATATCAATGATATATTATATGATATGGTATTTTAAGGATGTGTTTGGTCATTTGGTGAGACCGGTGTTTATTTTCCTGAGTAATGGATCTATTATGGCCACAATAAATATTGATTAATCCCTAGATGTTATTAACTACTCCAATTTTATAAATGAACTTCCAAATCTAAGAAACTCCCTTTTAAATAATTGATATAATGATGTACTCTTACACTATTGTTGAGTTTTTCATAGTAGGTTGTTTATAACTCTTACAAGTGATAACTCCACCATTTGGAAAAAACATGAAACCAGATTAAGATTTCATGTCTCCTATATCAAATTGGAAACTAGAATTAGTGTAACCCTATACAAAAATATCATCATATCATAACTAATTCCATGTATAGATCCAAAAAACTCAATGAATTGATTAAATAACCCTTAAATTATTTCATTGGGAATCATCTTTTAATCATTACAATTGTTTTAAAGAGCATGTAACTTTTCCTTATTCACTTTGTGATCACATTCATAGATATTAGCCAATGTATCCCATATAAATTTATCCGATGTAGCGCTCATCACTTTCTTTTATATTTAATTCATCAATGCTCCTGAAAATGATTTTTTTGACGATGTATCAGTGTTGAGAGATGTTCTATCCACTTCAACCAAGGATTGATATATAGAGAACTCATGTGTATACCATGAATATATGTATGGAAAGAATTATTCTTGATAGATTATAAATTTGATTGCATTATATTCATCTATATTTGATAAGTACGCCCATTAAACAAAGGTACTCCCTTTGAATTCAAAGAATTATTCATGTTAATAATATTTCTCTGATAGATTCACATGAAACAACTAGCATATTTGATACCACTTTTTTGTAACTACAGTATCCCAAATATTCACTAAGATCAAGGTAAATTAGGGTGTAATTTCTTTTAATTTCAACTTCAAATGGATATTTTATATATATTAGTTAGAACACTTAAAAATTTTCAATCTCAAGTACACAACTAAAACATCCAAATGAAAAAAATTAAATGTAGAGACACAATTATTTTAATTTATTTTATTCTAAGGGCTATATCCAAAGAGCATAAATTGATGGTTCTTAGTGCCTTTTATGAGAAAGGTAACCCCCCTAGCCATGACATGCACTAGGCTCAGTAGTCTTAAGATATGAAAATATCATAGTATAAAATTGAAAATAGTGAAAATAGACTTAACTATTATCTTTTACTCCATTCTCAAGCATAGTCTCACCCCCATGGTGTATTTTTTATCACATTAGGAGCTAAAGAGTACTCATGAACAATTGTATAACTATTTTTTACACATATAGGGAAGGTAAAAAATCCAAAAACATCCTTGATGTACAATATAACCCTAATGAATCTTTTCTCATTTACTCTACCATTGGTTACCTTCCAACCAACATTAAGGCTATTGTCAGTGGCAATACTCTTGGGATTCACCTCGTCAGGACACCTTGAGCTCATGTTCTTTTTAAATTTTCCTCTTTCTAGTAAAAATTGTGAATTTAGTAGTAATGATGATACAATGATGATGTGTCAGTGTATTAAAATAACTATCTACTATCATGGTTACATGGTTTAGGTTGGGCTCATTATCAATTATAGTGTCACGTTATATACTTATCTCTCTACTCATCACTTCAAAACAAGGTATATATGAAGATTTAAATAAAAAAAACAATTATAAGGTAATCATAAATATAAACAACAATAAACAATAAAGGTAATTTATATCATGATTCAATTTATTCTAGAAAATCTAGATATTAAATTATATTCCATTCTATATCAGTTATTCTTTTTTTATAGATAATGGAATTCTGATCTATGTTTTCTATGTATAATCATTTTTAAATTTTTCTCTTATATCATGACTCAAAATTCCAATAATTTATTCCTTTTAAATTTTCACTTGTCACAAAATTATTATTCCTTAAAATCTTTAATATTCATCCAATTGAATCATCAAAATTGAATGAAAATATCCTCTAATTAAAATAATATTTTAATTTCGAAAATAATATGGAATCCAACACACCACAATGTGATAGCCATGGTTTCTGAATAACATTATTCAACTTGAACACAATTATAGTGTGATGCAACTAGTTGTAGCATGACATACCTTTTACTTTAAATTATTGTGTCATGGTGGACCTGATTATATTGTTATTTGAACTCCACATATTATCCAAAATATCCTATGTAAATAAAATTTAAAACTCCTTGGAAACTGTATCCCGATATTCTAAATCCACATAAACATCAGACTCATTATGGTGAGAAACTCAATTTTGTGGTATAATATCTTTAAAGAAATCCAAATAGAGTTACACCAAATTTTCATGGGGATATAACATTACAACATAACATCATCTATCATAGAACAATGTATTTTATTATGGAATGATATAAACTTTAATATTTCTAGACCAATCATCAATTGTGGTGTAGAATCAATATTGTGGTATGATTATTTTAATCTTTACTATCAGGAGTTGAATCAGATTCTCATGGGGTGTCTATTATGGTGTTATGCATAAAATAAAATAAAAAAATTTCAATTACTGCATGATTGGGTAAGGAACACTACCATGTATACATATAAAACACCATTCTAAGTGTGACCTACATAGTTTTACCATGATTTTGTTTTTTGACACAAAATCACCTTCAAAATTTTTCAAACCTCTTCTAAACTTCTCTAAAGATTCACAATGAGACAAATGTAATTCAAAACAAGAAAAACACCACTTCATAACACCTCTTCCAACCCATAATCTATAACTTTAACATTTGTCAATGATTCCAAAAGAAAATCTAAGTTAGGTGTCCTTTTTTCTAATACATTTTAACTCATTTCATTAGTGGTTCAAAACTCATGTATGTATATATAATTACTTCAATTTTTATTAAAATTTATCTGACATTCAATTTTAATACCTTTCTTTTATTAACATATGTGAAATTTACTGGTTCAAAAAATAAATCGATTTTGTACTGATATAGTGACTAATGACTTCAATCAACTAGATGATGGTTTATTTTTATAGATTATTATAAAAATTCTTTAGATACAGATGTTTACATTAAAGATATTGATGCGAATAAAGTTATAAAAATCAATGATATTGGTTATTTATACATAAATGTAGGTTACTACTTTCTACTATTGAAGGACATCATTAAAGTTATTTATAGTAGTGGCTTAAAATATATATTATTAAAGTATGATTGGAGTCCATCCTTATAATTTATTTTTAGGTACAAAAACTGGGCATCTATATCTAGCTACGTTGTCTATACTACAACATAGAACTTAGTTAGGCATTTTTGCGACCTTGATTCATGTTTCTTATTATTTATTAAAGAAATAAATAACATCATAAGTTTTCAAGATTCCAAAAATGGTTCATTATACTAGAGTTGGAAACTTTAGGCAGTAGTAGTGTAATTTGAGAATAAAACAATATGATCATTACTATGATGAATGTTGTTCCTTTTTAACCAAAAATATAGATTAAAAATAGTATCACCATCATGAGTGGATATTTAAACAGTGGTATTATGATAATTTACCTATGTTTATGGTAGAAATCTTAAATATATTTAGCATAGCATACCCATTAAGCCTATGTGTTATGGGAATCACGAAGAGGCTATCCATACGAATGGCTAGGAAACACTAATTTATATAGATGGTTACAATTCATATAGACAAATAAATTTATTATTACCAAGAGTGAGATAAAATAAATAATTTAAATGGGATTAACTTTATTATAGAAACTAAATTTAGAAAATAAAGAATTTTCTTTAACATTCTTTAGTTCACATTAAACCTGTATGATTGACAAGAACACTACCCCCTATGATAATTATTATTAAAAGAATCTATCCTAATATAAGAAGGATTATAATTAGTAAATTACTAGATAAAAAATTTAGGAATCTAGTTCTACTAAACTACATGTTAATGACTTTCGACTTCATGTGGTGTTAGCATCATCCTTATAGGAAGGGATCACACAATGAACCTAAAAGCATAAATGATAAAAAAATAGAAACAAAAAGAATTAGAATCCACTTAAAAACTAAGGCCCTAATTACTAGGACCTAGTTATGACTTCCAGAGATGAATTTTTGGCCTATTATAAAGATTTTTTTGAATAAGGTCTATCTCTATGAAGTGAGCGCTTTAACCAATCTCGACTAGGGTGGTACACCAGGAATAAGGAACCAGTACACTAAACTTGAAAGGATAAAAAGTAGGGGATCAAATCATATATCCTCCTCCAAAAAATATATTGATATATCTCAAAAATGAAACATGATTTCCCCCTCTCTCCCTCATAAAAAATAATAATGAATTCCCCTTTCAAATCCAAAGGGGAAGAGCCATCATGATGGGCATATGAAGTGATGGGTAGGCAATTTAAAAAATATGGGATGAGTTGTGTGTGGATGGTATAATTCAAAAAGTACATTCCAATAAACTAACATTAAATATCTTATGGGATTCATGGCACTAATTCATACACTGTGAAGAAAATTCATGAATAACATAATTCTATAAGGGGATAAAACATACCACAAAAGAAAAAAAACAACACATGTTGCGCCATTGCATCAATTTAATAAATCAAAAAGAGGGCCCGGTTAAATAAAAATTTTAAAGAATCAAAATAAAAAAAATATAATTTCAAGGAGTTAAATAAATTCTATAAATTCTACATTTAAAAATTACATTCACAATAAGTCACATAAACTTAAGGTAAAGCAACAGTGGTAATAAGGCAGTTGGAAACATGTTTAAAGGAATTAAAATACCACCATATAATTTTAATTCCAACATAAATAGGTATTATATATAACATTTTTATTTATATTTGTATTATTGTTCTCTCCACTAGTAATTTCTCATTCACTTATCACATGTACTATTACAATAACCTATTAATATCAATCATTTCCATTATTATTGAATCCACTAATCCTAAAATAAAAAATATATTTGGGGTATAACTCATGTTTTTTATGCTAACCCCCTTTTATTGATACATACCATTATTTTTTACAATATTAAACCTAAAATAACAAAACACTTTGTGGTCGTGTCATCACTTGATTCCATTATCTATTATTTTAACTTCATGTTACTATTTCTTGATTGCATATTCAAGATTTAATTTAATCTCCAACCATATATTTGAATATTTATAAAACATAATCATGATTGTAACATATGAACATCATTCATATTAATGTATAGTGTATTAGAATTATTTATAATACTAGGAAAAAAATCACAGGTGATGGAATTGTGAGAAACCTGATAAAATAATGGAAACAAAAAACATCAAGAAAACACGCAAATTTCTTAAAATGAAAAAACCATCAAACAATGATGATAAATAAACCATGGGGAAACTCTAAAAATTGTACTAATAATCAAAGAGTAAAAAATTCATGTAAATTCATGAACTTGAATTACAATAATAGGGTAGAAAAATATTTTTGAAAACTAATCCATGATACGCCTCTATTAAGTCTCTAAAAATAATACTAATGATAATAACCACCCTTATATGATAAAACATAACCCTTATATGAAACAATTTCACCCTTATTTGAAAAAAATAATCCTTTTAAAGATTAGTTCTGAACACACATTATTGTTTAAACTACTTCATTGACTTTTTGGATCTCTGATGCTCCTTAACAACATATTTCATGGGCTTCTACAAATGGGGTAGATCCCTTCCTCATATTTGTGGACTATATATTGATGAACTCCCACAGTTTCTTGACAACTTATATCCCTCATTTAATAAAAATAAAAGACTCTAAGGATATGTTGTGTACAACATAGAATCACTACATAAAAAATATATATCACATCATCCTCTTATATAGACATTAAGTCCATATCTCCAATTAATGCAATAAATATTCATCTTTTAATTATATTAATGAAAAGAAAATATCTCCATTAATTTTATGAAACATTCATTATTAATGTTGAGATAATATATCCATTAATTAATTTTTTTTCCATCTCTAATAAACATGTTAAACACTCTCAATATCCCTCTTCTTCCCGTCATTTATGGATATAAAATCCAAAAAACTCATTTGGGTATACAACTAGTTCGTATCCCACAAAAATTCATTATATTTATAAAAATATGATGATTTAATATTGTAAATATATAAGAAAAGTTAAAAATAACCTTGAAAAATAAATATAAATGTAGAATCCTTCATCGTATTTTCATTTGCACAATCTTTCCGAATAAGACAACAATAGTGATCTCCATAAAATATTGAGCACTATAAAAAATTAATTTATCCATCCTAGTGATTAACTAAATCTTTAATTTTTGATTAATTAGTCACTAGTGTTACTCTAAGAATAAAATTAATTATGTATAAGACATTAAAAACCACTCTCAACTTATTTTAGCCTTAAAACAATACTTATCCTAGTAGATAGTCTTTGACCCATGTGAGGAAACCTACTGTTCCAAAACTATGATGAATCCATCTTCATAGCTACATCCACCACACACCTTAACCTTATACTTGTAAGGAATTTCATTCATCCTACCTCAGACATTCATTATCATTACTATTGAAAGATTTCATAATTCCCATGATTAATCGCAAGATTGAACCATCAACCCTGATACCACTATTAGAAAGATCCATAATCTCAAGAAGAAAATATATTTTGAAGGAGTTTTGAGAAACTTGATGAAATAATGGAATTGAAAAAAATAAAAAACACACACACATTTTTTTAACATGAAAAAACCCTCAAATGTAGAGGATTAAAAAACACTGGGAAACATCCATATATTAACTAATAATCTAATTTTAAAAAATTCAATTAAATTACCAAACATAAAATTACATTGAGATCATAGAAGATCCTATGTGAAACACACACCCCAATACACCTATTTCATATCTTTGAAAATCATCCTAATGATAGACACCACCCTTTTATGACAAAACATCACCATTACAGAGATCAAATCGAAAAGTACATTATTATTGATTCAACTTCAATGACTATTTGGCTCACCACTTATCCTTCAAGATGAGATTTACATGCCACAAAAAACACAAAAACTCCCTCCCTCTTCTAAGTGGAATACATATTGATAAACTCCCAACGTTTCTCACCATGATATGATTCTCCTTTTATAAAACCTAAAGGACTCCAAGGTTATTTTATGCACACCATAATGTCATCACCCAAAACATATGCCACTACATCCTTTTATATATACATGAAGTGTATGTCTTAAAATAATTTGATCAACTTTCCGTTTTTATTTATATTAATTTTGTGAAATTTTCTCTATTCATGTTATGATAAAATACTCTATTAATGTTTAAAAAATATATTCATTAAATAAATTTCTCTCTCTTCAAGAAATAGTTTGAACCCTCACACAATGATGGTTTTTATTTCCTGTAGTTATCTATAAAACATTTGGTTATATGTATAAAATTTTACAAACCTGTATCTCAAACTTGTTGATGTTGTTTTTTTCTCTATTCAAAATTACCAATACCATCTTTATTTCACATTATATCATGCTATGTATATATACAAATTAAATGAGTGAAATTTCATTTTCCTTTCCATTTTTTATTATATCCAGAATTTTGGCATCTATTGATTGGTCATCCCTCTTTTCTTTATTGAACATATTATATGATATCCAATAAAAATAATTATTTAAAGTTTAATTCTTTAAGGCTAATGATACCACAACCGTTTAAGATATTTTCCATCCATGGATACTATAAAGAGAAACCGCAGAAGAAGAGTCATGTGATTAAATAAAATTTTAAATTCAATAATTTTTCCTTATAACTTTAAAAAAAATACACTTTTTGGAATTCACTATACCAACATTTTACCGACTTACTCAAGCATAATTGTTTTTATAATTTATTTTATTTTATTTTTTATTATAAAATTTTTATTTCACGCCATAAATATACATTTCATTGAAGTAATATTTATTTATTTTATATGTATTCACTCTCATTAAAATTCATGAACACATTAAGGGAATAGAAAAATTACCCTGAGAACTTATATGGTCTGGTTGGAAGACCTACAACCATATGGATTCAATAAATATCTTATTTTCAAATAGGATAATTTAAATTAAATATAAAAAACCATTCACTTCCATATTTATATAATGAAAGTAAGTAGAGAATTATATGGCCACTGCATGTTTTTTCAAGAATTCACCAACTTTTTATGATCTATTTGGATGTAAAAAAAACATTTCTATATGTATTCTTTGGAAGTCACCCACCATTGGATATGAATTTCTTTTAAATTACAACAATCTACACTTTGGTGAAAAACATCACCAAGTTATGAATTAAATATTATTCTCACTACCTTTCTGATTCCTATAGTCACCTCATTTTCAAGGGATATTGATCAAGTCAATGTAATGTTGAACTTGATCCCTATAACTTCCTTTAATAACTTGTATGTTGGGTTCTATATTTTCAAGATATTATAAAGTGAGTTACATGTATCATTGATAATATCTCGAATGAAATGAAACTAGACATCAATATGCTTTGTTCAACTTTGATGAACCCAATTATTTGAAAAAAAAATAGAACTATATCTATCACAAAAAAATATAGAAATTCATCTGGATGATCCCTACGTCTCTAATAATTCCATGTAACTAGATAACTTCCTTAAAAGATTATATCACTTGTTTATACTTTGAATCTGTAGTAGACAAACCCACTTCTGACTATAGAGTAGATCTAAAGATCATTAGTCATCTTGCTATATTAAAAACATAACCAATATTGAATCATTTCTTGTCTATGTATCCTATATAATAAGAATAAATATATTCTTCAATAAATCCCCCAAAATATGTATCTATCATAAAATTCAAACGTACATCTACAATACCTTTGATATACTATAGAATCAATATAACTTCTATCCAATGACCATTACAAGGGTCATGCATATAACAACATAACATGCTCACTATGTGTGAATATTAGGTCTTGTATATAAAATAGAATACATAAAATATACTACTACACTTTCATAAGGAATATAATCCTATATATTTACTCTATTCCTTTGTCTTTGGGATATAATGATGTGCTAAGTTTAAAATGAGATTTTAATGGGGTGATGAATGGTTTTACCTTTTCATAAATGATAATACTATAAAGAAATTATTTTTGATATTCCATCTAGATGAGGGTAATAACACCATTATATTTTTATCACCCAATACCTATCTCAAGAATCACTTGGTCTCCCCAAGATCCTTCATATCAAACTATAAGTGGAGTTTATTTTTAAACCTAACAATCTTCACCTTAGTTTCACATGAAATAAAAATATAATCAATATATAAAATCTAGTAGATAAATGTACTATCATGAAGTTTATTGAAGTAAATACAATGATCACACTAACTACGGAAATATTCTTAATTCAACATAAAATTGTAAATTTTTTTACACCCCTATCTCAGAGACTTATTTAGAATATACAATGATTTTTTTAGTTTTCAAAACAAATTTTAATGTCTTGATTTATAAGAAAAGTTATGTTGTTTCATACATATCAATTTAGTGAACCATGAAGAAATTTTTTCTTGATGTCATGTTGTGCTAACTGTAGATCAAACATTGTAACCAATGATGAAAAAATAAAATAGATGCATGCTTAAAAAAGGAGAAAATACCTAATTGTAGTCCATCCCTTATTTTTTTAAATATTACCTAGAAATATATCTAATATTATACTTGATACTATTCTTGTTATTAACACATTAATTTTTCTTAAAAAATACCCATTTTCACCAAACTACCTTCTTATTCTTCCAAATAGGGAAAAGATCCCATGTATGATTTTGATGAAGTGAACTCACTTATTCTTTCATAGCTAACTTCCATTGGTACATACCTTTTCCATCCAAAAAATATTGATAGATATCCAGAATATTATCTTTTATTATTAAAAAAGTGTATAAAACCATATCATCATACATGGAAGGTATCTGTATGGTTTGTTGTGATATACCAATGGTGATACTTTCATGATGTTGATTATAATTTTATAATGACACTCATTCTTCATTTAGTATATTAGTATTATCATTAAACTCAATATCCTATGGATTTTGATTAGTTAGTGTTGGAGTTTTCTACAATATAATCACCACATTTTTAAGTCATTCATCTATTTTTTAAAAATAATTATACTTTATTATTACTGAATCATCATATGTGACATCACAGATCAAAATGATGTCCTTTTCTTTTGAATACCATAGTCAAAAAAGCTTTGCACCAACACTAAAAAAGTATTTTTATTTACTCTAGGATCCAACTTTGATTCTATGACATAAAAAATAATAAGTACAACCAAACATATTTTGTAAGATCTTATCTTTTCTAGGTATGCCTCTCTCTTAGTTTTTATTTAACCTATTGGAGTAAGGTTGTTCATTATTTATCCTTGGTTGGAAAGTTTGAAAATAAGAAGGTTGGATCTAGGTAAGTTCTAAAGAGTTGTAGAAATAGAATGATACATTACTAATTTATGGTGTCAATTAGAGAGTTACGGTGAAAAATGATTGGGATAGACAACCCTGTAAAACCCCTTTACACTATAAGTTTTTTGGGATAATCCATAAAACCAAAATCACATCATAAAACTATTTTACACCATAAAATTGGTTTTTAATCCCTGAGATGTATTTTTTGAGGGACCTATAAGTCATGGTATTTATAATATAAATTCTTTATTTACAACATAAATAATTCATTCCCATTATTTTAAATCTGGTTCTCCATGCTCTGATAGCGCATTTTTTTCCTCTCATTTCATATCCCTTCCATAGAAAATCCGTGCAGATTTATTTTTTATCTAGATTTTCATCCTTGGATCAACTCACCCTAGATCATGATATTGTAGATTCTTGGATTTTTCAAAATGAAGAAGGAAATCGACCTTATCACAGAGATTGATGATTTTATGCACCTTCTACATTTTTAGGTGGGTGTTCTAAAATATATCCCTATTTTTTAATTTTATTGTCCTACTATATTCAATATTTTAGATCATATCAGTATTCCATGTGCACAACCAATGTAATTGGATAATTCACTGCTTGATGAGTTGTAAATTTTAGACCTCTCATTAGATATCATTAGGTCCATTGGCATTGATATCAAAACTTGTAGCTACCCAATAGGTGTTCCAAACTTTTATATTGTTTAAGACTTTGTTATATTTAAAATTGATCTCTAATATGTTTTGGAATTGTTTGATTATTGTATTAATATTATTAATTTTTATAACTTGTGAAATTGGTGTGGTTAATTACTATGAGATCACAAAACTAAAATTGGTAAATTGACATTCTAATGACCTTAGAGTTTAAATGATAAGTGAAACAAGATTTTATATAATTACAAGAATAATTGGGATCATAAACCTATTAAATTAAAATGGATAGATAAATGGTAATTAGATGAATTGACCATTATAGATTTTGTTTTATATGTTGTTGTGCTTAGTGTGCATCCATAAAAACTTCTTACTAGATTTCTATTTGAAATAATTTTTTTTATTGATGCCTAAAGGATATATACTATACAACCTTTGAGTTTTGGTATTGGGAAATACATGTACTTGTTTTGGGTGCGGGAAGGCACCATATGTGAAACCTAAGGGTAAGATTCATGGATACGGTCCTCTTAAGGATAAATTGCACAGTCATTGAAAGTGTGATGGGGAGATTTCCTGGGTACCTGAGGGAAATATTACTTAGATCCCTCTGGGTGAGACTCTTGTTTTCTAGAGAGATAGGGATTCTTTCTCATGTTGTTATATGTGCCATTCATCCTTTTTTGTAGAATCTTCCACCCACTTGGGTGCTCTTCTATTGCAGGAGGATCCACCCTTTGATAGAAATATCCATCAGGGCACCAAAGTAGGGTTTGGGTATCCTTGTTTGTCAACCCAGAGATTGAGGATTAGTGGTTTTATTATATATGAAGTATTAATTTACTAAACTGATACCCCCAGTTTATCCCTTTATTGCATGCACTATATTCCTCAAACTAGTTTTGTTCAAACATGATGGTGTCGACATACTATGTTTTAATCACACACTAGATGGGTCACCATTTTGTATCTAAACAGATTTCATGGATGTGGGTTTGGAAAAGGGAAAGAGACCCTATTGTTGATTTGTTGTATGTCATATGGGTTGTATCTCGGAGATATGACCAAAACAGGGTTCATAATTAGGTTCATTGGTGTCTTTTATAGAGTATTCTAGTATTTTATTTGTTTGAATTCAAGCACATCATTTAGTTACATTCACCATGTTATTACATGATTCTTTTGTTATTGTTGTATTGTATTTTCCTTATTTATTCTATCATGGTTGCTTATTGATATTCATGTTATTTACGTTATTCTTTGCTACTTTGTTTTTTGTTATTATATTGTTACTATAATTCTATACCAGAGGGTATAGTCTCCCCATTATATTATTAGGTCCTTGGTACTAGTTAGAAGCCTATGTAATATGGAGATGCATGATTGAGGTCATATAACCCACCCGATTCGGTCACATGATGGAGAACTAGGTTGAGAATGTTACAAAGTTATATGAGAGCATCAAGTTTATTTTCTATTTCTTTTCAATTTGGTAAAGTTATAAAGGATAATAGGATATGTTAGGGCTTGGTAATGAGCTCTTCCATGGGAGTAGCTAACCCATGCATGTGGGATAATATGAGTTCCCATATATGGGATTTCTATTCATTCTATTTTCATGTTATAGTTGATGATATTTCACCTTGGGTGATTCAATTGTTGTGTGATGTTATGGTTATTTATATTTTTACTCACGACCCGATATAGCATGAGATGTGTATGCATGAATCATGATAGGAACATAGGAATATATATTGATATGATTTTTTCATTATAGGGACATGTTTATTTCATGTGACATATTTTACTATATAAACTGTGAAATGGAAATATTGTTATAACAGAGAAAGGAAATGAAATAAATATTTATGTTATGATAATTCACTTATTTACCCAAGTATATAGAAACTATTAGTTTTTGGTTCTCTATGTTATCATATTTTGAGGTTGGTGTTGCTGTAATTTTATGATATAAGGTTTGAGTTAACCTTTTTTAAGAAAATGCATCCTCGTTGTGTTCAAATTGAGCATCAGGAGAGTGACAATCAACACACTCATAATGAAATCAAGCAAAAACCATCTGTGTATCCATAGAATCAGATGGATGATTAGCTTCATGACAGCTTCTTGAGGGTCATGATTTCTATATAGAGGTAGAATATTTATACCATGCCTTTGAAGTCTAAGCTTATGATAGAATTAAAAATGTATCATCCACCTATATTCCCTAAGGAGGGAGGTCCCCAAGCATCTATTTTTTTATTTGATTCAGTCCATACAATCTTCAATAATCAAGAGAAACCCATAGATAGAAGGGTAGATATTTAAACTTACATTCTTCAAGGACCATCCCAACATTGGTAGGAAATTTTATAGTAATCTAGGTAGCAAGAGGAGTTATCCTAGAAATATTTGTAGGGGAAGTTTCTGATGAACTTCTATCTAGATACATTTATGTATGAGAAGGTTCATGTATTTATGAAATTAACATAGGATGTTATTTTATTGATGGACCATGCGGTACATTTCAATGACCTGGAACATTTTTCTACATACTTGTAACTGATGAGGTCACACAAGTGAGACATTTCTAGGATGTAATTCTCTATAAGATAAGGTCCTAGGTGAACATATTTATCTTGAGAATCTTTGAAGATGTGATAAATTGGGATCTCATCATGGAAGGGAACATGAGATAATCCCTAAGTGTAATATTTTTAGTTTTAATAGAGTTACTTGGAATCACTTCTTCTGGTGTCAAGAAGAACTGCTATAATAGCTACCTTCAGGGAAATAGAAGGAAGAGATGTTAGGGGAGTAGACTTAAACATCATGATTGTGTCTTGGTGAATTATTTTTACTGTGGTAGGTTGGTTCACAAGCACCTATAGTGTCCTCATCCCACTTTGGTGTGATACGTTTATGGAAGTTCAGATTATATATATAAGTTCTATAGGAAATTTTAGTAGCAGAGTAATGGTAGGGGATTTGGAGAAGAATTATAGTTTGGAAGGTACTAAGCTACCCCTTAGCAGAAAAGTAGAGGGATTTCCAATCGAAATTCATGAAAAGTTAAGGGAAGTTATACCCTAGTGCAGGATTGTCAGTACTAGATAGGGAGAATAAAATAGGGGAGTTATACTAGAGGCCAGGGAAGAGGGGTGAGTCAGCTGCTTGAAAGGCAGACAACTTCAGACAGTTTGGATACATGAACTTCTACCGTAAGAGGTATGATTCTTTTATCATCCACCTTTGCTGGATTTTTTTTGATATGGGATCATAAAATTCCTTTTTATATAATTAATTTTAAAATGGTTTTGGCTTGGTTTTGGAGATATTGAATTTTTTTCTAGCCATTGATGCATTTTTGGGAGTGAGGTCGAAGGATATCAAATGTTTCAAAAAGTTTTCTCTTGAAATTAGAGACTACCATTTCCTTTGGGATCTATTTAGGTTGTAAATGATAGAATTTTATTTGATTCTTGGTATGGATTGTCTAGTTATATACTTGGATCATATTGACTATTATCAGAGGAGAGTTACTTTTCTAACTCTAGATGTGTGAAACAATTTTCACTAGGGTGAGTGGTATAATCAATCTAGTCATGTAGGACTAATTCAGTATGAATTGTATTGTATCATTACTCAGATAAAAATGCTTGTTTTTTATGATGGTGGGATGTAGCAGTATTCTTTTTCTACTATGATGGACTATTTTTAGGATATCATTCCCAATTAATTATTCAGCTTACCTCCTGATCAAGAGATAGAGTTCATTACCGAGTTAGTGGAGGGAGCAGATCCAATTTCTATTCCTTTGTATAGAATGGAACTAGGATGGATATTTCAGTTGAAATTTCAGTTGGAATATCTAGAAGAAAAGGGTTTCATAATTCCTAGTACATCTTTGTGGGGTTCTCATATGCTTTTCATTGAGAAGGCTGGTGGAACTTTGCGCTTATATATGGATCAGGAGACTGAACTAGATGATGGAAGCCAACCGATATCCCCTTCCATGAATCGATTAATTCTTAGATTAGTTGAGAGGTTCTAGGATCTTCTCTAAGATAAACTTAAGTTCATGATACCACCAGCTAAGGGTGATACCGTCAAACATACACCAGATTATTTTTAGGTGAAGGTATGGATTTTACAAGTTCATGGTGATGTCATGTGGTCTGATGAATACACTAGTGGTATTCATGTCCTTTATGAACAAGATATTTTATCCTTTCATGGATCAGTTTTTGGTTGTTTTTTCAATGAAATATTTGCGTACTCCTAGTCTGTAGATGATCATCCCCAAAATAATGAAATTCTCTTGAGTACACTAAGAGAGTATCATATTTATGCCAAGATCTCTAAATTTAGTTTCTGGATTGATAGGATATACTTCTTATGTCATGTTATCCCATAGGATGTAGTGGTGGTGGACCCAGAGAAGATTGAACACATAGTATCTTGGGAGTGACCAAAGAATGTCATCAAGATTTTTAGATTTATTGGCTTGGTAGGTTATTATCGGTTTTTTATCCAAGACTTCTCCCATTTGGAATTACTAATGGATGGGATGACCAAGAAATGGGTAGAGTTTGTTTGGTTTGATACTTATGATAAATATTTCAAGGATCTAAATTGTAGGATGACCTTAGAAAAAATCTTCACCTTCCCTGTTCTAGGTGAGGCATATACCATGTATTTTGATGTATTGAAATATGTACTTAGAGTGGTTCTGATATAGGAGGACTGAGTGGTTGTGTATGGATATAAACAGATGATAATGAATGATAGTAAGAAAACTACACAAGATATGGAGTTTGCTATAGTGGTACACGCCATGAGATATTGGTGAAACTATCTGTTGGGTGAGATATTTGTGGTGTACACATACCACAAGAGCCTCAAGTACATCTTATCTTAGCAAGACACGAACCTTTTCCATATGAGGTGGGATGAGTATCTATAGTATTTATACAATGAGTTTTCTTACACACTAGGTAAATGAAATTTTATTACAAATTCATTATGCTAGAAGTTGCATACAGAGGTAGTACATGAGTCTTGAAATGAGTGGCGGCTAATGGTACTCTTTATAGCCATGAATCTAGATGTTATGAAGTCCCGAGGATGATTAGATTTGATTTTTTTTATATTTTATACACAATATTAAAGATAAGACCAAGATAGATCAATTATCTTGTTAGGAACAATAAGGGCCAATATACCCTAAGAGGGGGGGGGGGGTGAATCAGGGTATGGATATTCTTTTCTAAAATTATTCCTGCCCCACTAGTTCTTGACATCTTTATTAGAAGGGTCGATTTGTTTGCACTTGAGTGTTTATTATGACCACTTCTTTTCTTATTTATATGATGATGATGCTTTGAATGAAATGCAGGGAAGAAATCAGGAAGACACATAGATTTTTACTTGGTTCACCCTCACTGGTTTACGTCCAAGGAGCATACAATGGTGATGTACCACTGTACCAAATCCACTAAGGTTCACTGCCAATAATGTTCGCTCTAGATCACTTATATGCCCAGGCTCACTGCCTTTACAAGGTTTAGGGTCAGCTCACTGCTTTCCCAAGGGTCACTCCCTGTTTCTCTTTCACTGGATTACTACCGATAGAAAGGATTACCTTCTTTCTCTTCCTTGTCTAACTGCACTTGGAAGGGATCCACTCACAGTTTATAGACCTGTAGGTCTCTTCACTTGCATGAATAAATTCACCCTCAACTATGGATAGATTCTCTGTTGAAGTCTAACTTTCATCCACTAATGAATACCCCTTTTCCTCTTAAACACTGGACAATTCCTCTGGAAATACCTTTGCAAAGCACCCAACTTCACGAGGCTCCCAATTTTGCGAAGCTCAAACAAGCCTTCAAAAAGCTCCTGCATTTTCACGAAGCACTCTCGTGAAGCACTGTCGTGAAGCACTCTCACGAAGCTCAAGTCTTCACAGAGAAACTTCCCTTACGAAGCTCACTGAGCCAATGTGGAGTTCGCAACTTTCCCAGAGCTACAGTCACCAATCCCAAAGCTCTTCTTTCGCGAATCACACTACCTTCACGAACCACCTTCACAAAATGAGAGTGAAATATATTCTTCAAAAATTCTTTACTTCTCTTGAGGGGGTTGACATCTATTTATAGGAAATTCCACCGACCCTTGACCCTTCCACGTGAAGCCAGCGCCACGTCATCTCCAATCACGAAGCTTCGAAATCTCTACCATAATTCTCTCAAAATTGCGAAGCACCTTGGAAATTCTCAGATGGCAGATCTCATCGTAATCATGGAGCGTTCCGTCAATTACCTCACGACGCTGCCATGAAGCTTCCTCACAAAGCCCTTCATCGTCGCGATGTGCTTAAACTCTTCTATTCGCGAAGCTTGACATAATCACGATGAATCATCGCCATCATTTTTCTTGTTTTCATGAATTCCAAACCATGAATCCTCTGTTCATGAAATTCATGCCTTTTCCATATTAAAATATGATCTTCAAGGATATCCACTTTTCACAATGCACACCGAACTCCAGATTTTGGACCCCAAGAATTTTGCAAACACTGGGAAACGACGCCACCTTTTATTTCTCTTTTTATACTGCCTCCAAATCATCCATTCCTTTGTCATGGTTCTTTTTCAACATTGATTTTCTATAACTTCTCTGGAACATGACAATTCTCTATGGAAACCTTCTTTGTCAACAAACACAATCAACCCAAAAATGCTGCAATGTTACCTTGAGGCATTTTTTCCCAACATATCTAATCCAAAGGTCTGATATGTGTGTGAAAGAATATATGGTGGGGAGCATCCATCAGGATTGTCTCTAAGCAGTAGTGACATTCTTATTTTTCGCGATCATATATGGGTTCTTGTTGCTTTGAAAGAGGAGCCAATTAGAGAGTTTCATTCTTATAAATTGTTGGTATATCTAGTTATGAAATATGTATCAATATCTCTATAGACAATACTGGTTGAAAAAGATTTAAAATGAGATTATAGGATTCATGGTAATATGTTTGACCTATCAATAGGTGAAGGTTGAGAACCAGAGACCTGTTGGGTTATTGCAGCCTCTAACCCATCTAAAATAGAAATGGGATGATGTTATTATATATTTTATGATAGTATAACCAAGGATACCCAACAAGAGTGATGAATTATGGGTGATCTTATATCGGATAACGAAGGCATCCAACTTCTTTCATATTAGGGAGACCTTCACCGATGGTGATTTGGGTAGTCTATGATGGATTTTGTTCCCTAGAACCAACATATGGGTACTTTATGATAACTTTTATTCATTTTTTTTAATATTAATAAACTCATAATCCCATAATTATTATTCTTATACATAACATAGTGTGTGATAATGTCCTAAGAGTAGTTTTTTCACTAAAAGTTCATAGTAGTTCCCCATTTTGATGAGAACCCAAAAGTTCCGTGATAGCATTCTTAAATATATATTCTATATCTAGATGAAATAATTTGGGGGACACAAATTATATAGTATATTAGGAATGGAGAATCATAGGAATTTGAGACACCTTTTCATGGTGTACGCCCTTGCTAATATTCAATGTAGGATATTATGAGAATGAGACCCACCTATAGGAAATCCACATTTATATGTGTCATTGGATGTTCCTATATGTGGATGTGTGCATTGATCCTTATAATTTTATAATATTATTAATGAGTATTATAATTTGTGTACTTTTATGTATTGATGAAAACCATGATGACATATGTTCACGATGTGGGGGCATACATTGGGTCCATCATGAGTAATATTTCATCAATGAATAATGCAAGAAAGGATTTTTCCCTTGTATTCTTTAAAAAAGGATTATATCTTAGGCCCTTTGATGGAAATGAGATAGCCTAAATAAATTCATGGCCATAGTGTTTTATAGAAAATTTTTATTTCAAAAAAGTCAAAGAAAGAGACATTGAGCACATAGGTTGATGGAACCGATATGAAACCTTCTTGATTAGAGATATCATGATAAAGGGGTTATATTATGATGTAAGAATCCGTATAAAATATTATGTCATTTTGGATTATTCTACAAGTGGGGGAAATGTAGGATCTCTCTCCTTTGGTGATTCTTTGGTGATTTGTTTGACGCTTGAAGTAGATTTGATCCATGGATAATCTACTAGATCGTTATTTTTATCCCAAGGATGTATTCATTCCTCTGTTGAAGGTGGATCAAGGTGTTGGTGTTTCGTCATATCACATTGATGTGGCAAAAAACAATGAACGAAACACTAAGATGAAGCATGATAGTCTATAATCTTTTCCTTCACAATGAAAATTTTTCTATAATCTTCATCAAAATTTTGATCCCTTTCATAAGAAGATCATTGAGAATGGATCTATTACATTTGTGGAATAAAATCCTCAAATTATTGAACATTTTCTCGTGGAATTACATTTCTCTCATCTTTCTTCAATATCAGGCTCTCAGAGGGATTCCCCTTTGATTATTTATTAATTGAATGGATGAATTCTTCATATATGAGGATTTAGTGATTGGAGTTTAATTTATATTGTGAAAGGCACATATAATATTGTTTTTGCTTAAAAATAGATTCAGAATTTTTCCTAGGGTTCAGAGTGATTCCTTTGAAACCTAGGAATATTGTGGTTCAATAATGGGATCCTCTTTTGGATCCCTTTGCAATCAAGAGCCCATCTATACAACATAGACTAGAATCAGGGGCCTCAGTTGGTTATTTTGGCATCCAAAAATTCTATGGGAAGTTTATTCTACTGTAGGGGCTATGATTAAGGTGGATAAAGAAATAGATAAATCTAGGTATGGAAATTTTTCACATGTTCTAGTAGAGGTTAATATAAATTATGATCTGATTGATATTGTTTTTCTTATGATGGGTGACTTTAAACTAGAACTATCTATTTAATATGAATGGTTATCCAGTTATTATGAATCCTATTTTTTCATTGGTCTCTATCTTAAACAATGCTGACAGAATCTTCAATGATCTATGTGTAAATATTTAGGACACTCCTCTAAATATTATAAGAGGATTCAACCTAGTAATGGCCCTGATGGGGGAAAAATAGTCTTTAGGAAGAAGGATGATAATGCTTTTGGAACCTTCTTTTTTGAGGTTCTTAAAAAAGGCTTGATAAAGGCCCCTACTAATGGAGCTCCTTTGTAGGATTTGTCTTGGTACACAACTGTTGTTTCTGTCACTAATGGTCGCAGCTCTATGGATCCCAAGGATGCTGCTGCAGGATTATCTGGTGGGTTAGATAGTTTGAAAAAAACATGGTTTGACATGGCTGATAATGACTATGACTATGAGGTAGCCATTGAATACGAATTTAACCTAGATATGGGTCATGTTGCAATAGTTTCTTCTTGAAGTAAGGGTAAGATGAAGTTGATAGATGATTATGGGTTTTAGATAGTGATGACTAAAAAAATCACAAGCTTTTTCTAGTGTGCCTATTGATCAGAATGAATAGGTTCTAGTGGATAGGGTGGATATCTGTGTTGAGCACCATCTGGTGAACATTGATGGGTCTGCTGACCCTTTTGTCCAGCATGTTGAGCAGCCTACCTATAAGGTGGGGAACCCAGATAGGGTTGATGTTGTTTCTCAAAAAGATAACCTTGGTACAGATGATCCCATTAGTATTAACATTTTTCAGGATCCCATACTTATTGAGGATATGGGTAAATGCCCTAGGGATGATATTATTGCAAGGAAGAACTATACCAATGTGAAATAGTTAGGGCATGGAAAAGATAACACAAATTTATTCTCTATGTTAGTCTCTATTAATACTTCTGAATTTTACTTGATTAATCTTGAAGGCCTTGAGAATAAAGGTTGTAATAAACAGCGGAATTATCCCCTACAGCTTATCTCTAAAGTTAGGGAAGGTTCTTCAAAGGGATGGCCCTGGAGAAGGTTGTGGATGATTCTTCACATGATCCCATCAAGGATGGTATTGATATTTCATATCTAGTTCCAAATGAGGCTTTAGTTGGGTCTTAAAAGGTGTTTTCCATAAAGATGGTTGCAAATGTTGCTATAAATGAGGCTATCATTGATGGTCCTACTATATAGGATTCAGTTTAGGAGGAGGTTACGATTGATGATTTTCCTCGTAATGAGGCCATGGAATATGAACTAATTATACAAGATCTACAAGTCCAGGAGGAGGATATATTACATACATTGTATAATATCTCAGTATATGAGGCATCAAACATTCAAAAGACAATGCAATGGAGGTGAGGAAAATCACTCGACCACTCGGGGGGGATCTCAAGGTCGGTGTCACGACCCGACCCTACCTGGGCTCGAGCCGCAACTACCCCGAGCCCACCTCCATAGGCCAGGGGCTGGCGACCAGCGCCGAAGGCACAAAAATTCAGTGAGGCCTTTTCCTAAGTACCTGTACACACACACGACACACACTCAATGCAAAAGTGCAGAGTAAAAGAAAAGACAATCAGAGTAAAGTGAAACTGCTATAAATAAACCACCAAAAGTGCATCGACCTCTAATCAGTACAAAGTAAGCTGAAGGTAAATGGAAAAGGAAAAAGGGAAAAACACGCACCCAACCAGAAAAGTTCCACAACCCAGCAACAGGTGAATAAAAAGTAAACAGCTAGAAGGGTCCCCCACCTGGAACCCGACTCCGACTACCGCACGCGGTCTACGCTCCTGAACTCCTAAGCTCCAGTAAAGTCACGACCAACCTGTCCATTGTCTGCAAGGTAACACCAAGTGCGGGCAAAGCCCAATCAGGGGTGAGTATAAAAATACTTAGTAGGATACCCCGAAGGATCGAGGGAGAAACAAAGGAGGTACCGAAGGGTGAGCAGTAGATCGAACAGGGGAAAGTAAAGGAGTACAACAGATAGAGTGCAGAAGAGTAATAGTAAAGAGTCCAGCTCAACCCAACAAGAGAATGGAGGTAGACTCATCCAGACACCAGGAGATAGAAATGGTGAGAAGATGAACTTCTCATCGAGTCTTAGCTACCTATAGCAGGAGAGTAGGCTCATCCAACCACGAGAAGCTAGCCACAGAAAGCATGTGGCATACATTACGTGTCATTGCCTCTCTTGGAGGGAGAGTAACCAAGCCCATGAAGTGGGTACTAGAGCAATGTATATACATATTCGTATGCTAAAAAAAGAAGCCTGAACAAGATCGTAAGGGGATATCCATCCCGTAGCTCAGCCCAAGAAAGTGAGTAGCCAAAAGTCCCATAAGAAAACACCATCGATGCCCAGCATCCCGCACGTCTGCCCCGAACTGCAAGTCAAGGGGCTCAAATCACGACACCTTGACACTATCCGCTTTGGGCGGCACTGACTCACCCACACAGATTTAGGTCGCGTCACAAGGACGCGTCTCGGTGGGGAATGTGCCCCTCGTACTTGAGAGTTCTGGGGGTATGTCAAACTACACCTCGTCACTGCCCCACAGTCAAGAGGTCTCCTCAAAGTCGACAGGCGACCCCCTGCCCAGCCCCGATGGAGGGTCCCTGGAAGTCGACGGGTTCCCACTAGTGGGAGACCCAGCAAGAGTCGATGGGTGCCACACTGCCCAGTCCCATAATAGGGTAATCCACTGGAGGGCGACCCGACTAAAGTCATCGATGATACCACTGCCCAGCCTAGCTGGAGGTAACCCAGCATCGGGGACCACTACCCAGCCCTGTTGGAGGTAAGCCCAGCACCAGGGACCACTGCCCAGCCCAACTAGAGGTAAGCCCCGCAACGGGGACCACTGCCCAGCCCAGCTGGAGGTAAGTCGAGAACTGCTCTGGCCATCCCTGGTGGATGGTACTGCTTGGTGAACATTGCTGTAGTGTCCATCCCTGCTGGATGGCACAACTGGGGAGCCCTGCTCGAAACAACCTCAACCCTGCTGGTAAGAACCTCAAACCTGTTGGAAATAACCTCCGGGGTAGAGGATCATTGCCCACGTAAAGTGTTGGTCACACTGAATCCACAAGAACTCTACCAGGGAACATGAAACAATGGGAGAAACTCCCCGGGCCTCTCAAGGAGATCACGCTCCAACCCGCTGAGTCACTATCGAAGCGGACCAAGAAAACTCATCCCAGAAAGTGGGAAAAAACCCACGCTGTATGAGAACCCATCGTTGTAAACGATGCCACAGTCTGGTGAAAGGGCATGATACGGAAACCCCTCACAGCTGAAGAAACAGAGGAACCAAACCATCTTTGTCGGACAAAAGAGAATGGAACCAGGGGAAAACTCAACCCTGTCGGTCAACAAACGAGAACAGGACCAGGGGAAAACTCAACCCTGCTAGTCAAAAAACAAGAATAGAGGAACCCTCTACATCACAAGAGGTCAAAGGTACGAAAATCAGAGCACGACACGCACATGGGGCCCACGCGACGTGTGGCCCCAAGTCATCCCCAACCGAACACACAAATGTTCTCAGGTACAAACAACCACATGTACCTCCAAGCGTTCCTGTATACTCCTAGAGTATACCACGTTCCAGCCTAAAGGCTATCATGCACACGTCAACCAACATCAATGCGATAGCGTAACATAACAACTCCAACCTTCCACCTCAACGGCTGAGACACATCCAACCACATATCTTTAAGCATTACTTGACTCAAACGAGAGTGTATGCGATCACACACCAAGGGTCCGCTACAAACATAGTAGGACGAACCACCACTGGTACACCTTTCATATTTCAACATTTAATAAGATCGTCTAAGAGGCTCTGCTCGCCTGAATAGATTACACCGTGGTAATCCTCGCGAAAAAAGATGTGAGATCGACTACTTACATGCCTCCAATGGATATTTGATGAAAAAGTCGCCAACAATTCTTTACGCCCGAACGACATCCCGTGGTCCTGAGCCTCGACCCCGAAAATAGTCGGGCACATCGCACCATTGCGATCCCCGTGGGAAAACATGTCAAAAAATACTGATCACTTGAGTGGAATAGATATCCAGAGAAAAAGATGCATTCTGGCGCACCGCACACAAGTGGTACTTCATGGGACCCTCATTTTGGTCCCGAAACACAATGAACGGATTGCATCGTTGCGATCCTCTCGAAAAAGCACACCAGTTGTACTATTCACTTTTCCAAAATAGACACCCGATGATAATGATGGAAATCACCGTCAACCCCTGAAACGGTCCTCACGGGGCCCACACCAGCGTGCGGAATTAGAGCAGGCAGACTGCACCAATGCGATGCCCTCAGAAAAACAGCCAACATCGACTGCTTGCACGCCCTGAACGGACGTCTGATGAAAAAGTTACAGAACGCTGCTCGCAGCTCAACATACGGGTCGGGGGGCCCACACCTCAACTCCAGCTTCAACGCCCAAAACCACCCTGGAAAGCTTCGCCCCGATGCCAGGGTCCCAACGCAACTAACGACGCTCAAAATGTACATCAGACGTGTACGTGCTGTCTAAAACAAGATCCCCCGGAAAAACGTCAATTCACTTAAAGACGTGTCGCGCCTTCGACGCCCCTCATTTCGGGAATTAAAAATTCCCCAAACCATCTCAAAAAGATCATCTTAATTTAAGGGACACATCACCGCAGACGATTCCCAAATCGGACGCCCTACAGATGATTTATCTATTATAAATCATTTCCATAATAATAATAATATTATTATTATTATTATAAACCCCGTTTTTGACATATATATATATATATATATATATATATATATTTAAACTGGACTGGCCAACTGGCCGGTCTCAGCGCGTCGCCCAGCAGGACCTTCCGAACGCGGGTCCTCATCTCCCAGCAGACCGGCCAAGCGACCAGTCCTCCTCCGCACTCCCGAGGTCGACGCCTCGGGCTCCCCCACTGACCATGCCAGCCCGTCGCCCGCCTGCTCCCTCGCCCGGCCGACGCCGCTTGCATCCCCAGCGGACCGCCACCGCAGAAGGGAGCTGCTCCATTTGAGGAGACCCCCACCGCCGTCCCGGAGCCATGGAAGCCCTTCCGCTGCGTCACCCGCATGAAGCCGCTCGCGCGCCGCCTCCTTGGCCCACGCCGCCCCCGCCTGTGAAGCCCATACCACCCGCTGGATAACCTCAAACGACCCCCAATTCCCGCAAACTTCGGAAAATTATTGCGAACTCCTCCAAACTCCGATTTAAACTCCGAAAAGTGCGATGGAAAGCTCATAAAATCTACTATACGATTATGGTATTTTTATGAAGATCAAAAAACAATTTGACACTATAATTGGGATTCAAAAAGGGGTTCGGGATTTAAAACTCAAGGGAACACCACCTACCTCGTTGGGCTTCACCCGACGCTTCCCGCACGATCTGCCACCGCCGCAATGCACCACATTGATCAGAGGAAGAGGAGGAGGAGAGGATGAGAAGAGGTTGAGGGTGAGGGGTTTCTCTAGGGGAAAGGAGTGAGGATGGGGGAGAGGGGAGTTTAAATAAATAAACTCTTTAATTAAAAGACTCGACCCCCGAAAACACCCGTGTCCAAAACCTCCAGCACGGTCAAGATTAAGCTCTCCATAGGGTAAACACCACCTCCTGAGCACAACAACGATCTCAGAATTTTAATCCGAGACCCCGTTCAAAAGTTATAAAATTGAACGCCCGAGGCCGCCAAATTACGAAAACGCCCCCGGGGCCATTTTTCACAGAAGGCCCGCGCCCACGAAACTTATAACCCTCCTAGGGTAAACGACACATTATGAACTCAATGATGCCCTTGGTTTTCAATCCTAGCCACCGTTTAAGAGATACTTGTGTTTCAACATTAAACGAATAAATTAATTAATTTAATTATCCGTTTAACGTTCCGATAGCGAGCGAGGGGTCCCAAAGTCCCACACCGACATACTTTATGTCGTTCCTAGGGTAAACAACCCATTTAGGACCCATCCGTACACTCAGATATCTGATATGAAGCACTGTTTAAGAGTTATCCCATTTATTTAGCGTGCCCAGTGTGAACACACTGAAAATTTAATTCCGGCCACACCGGGGCTCGGGATCGCACGCCGTCTGAAGGTGATGCTCTGGAATATCACCAGGATTATTTCAAAGTCTTTCATAGCCAAAAACCAGGTTCTTACATCATTCCCTCCTTTAATATTTTCATCCTCGAAAACCAAAACCAGGGAATAACTCAGGGTACTAAGCCCGCATCTAGCTCTTCCGTAACCAGAAGAACTCCTGCACAGTTCTGTGTCACCGCACATAGACCAAAGGATTTGATATGTTTATGTGAGGTATACCCTCCCCGAAGACGTGAATATAAGCACGCACACTTCTTCTTAGTTGAGTCATGTGGGAGACGTCGTGCACCCACTCTAGACTTTGGGGTTAGGGCAAGGCGGTAGAGAACCTCGCCATCACTTCACACAGTCTCAAACAGCTCGATGGATCTTGGGGGTAGCTCACCTCCCCGACCAAACCCTTATGTCGCACGCCGCGACTGGAATCACCGCCCGAACCTAGAACAAGGCTCGGTGATTCCCTCCTTCAGAATATCCATATGGTGAAACACCCAAGGATATCTGGTCATGCAAGATTCCCCAGTTGATGTCCCATGACCAAGACTCTCTTACACGCTCGGAGAGCAAAGGAGTCATCACCATCGACTAATGAAAAAGATCCCACACCTTTTTACCTTACCAACACAGGGTTACACTGATGCCCCGCGCCACCCTGGTAACAACTCAAACAAAGAACAGTGAGAAAAGAATTTCACAGGAAGAGTCTAACAATTCTACAACAAAAAGTAGAAGATCTGTAGAGCTTACCTCTTATCACCTCATGCTCTTCAGGATTGTAGACATCCAAAGCTCGCGACTATCTGTGGTACCAACTGTCAGCTCCTGGAGCATGATGTGGACCGCCTAGTGGTGATGGGAAGACTTTGTAAATCCGTCCCCCAGTACCAGCTCCTTCCGCTCCTCTACTCGCACCACCTCTCAGGGTGTTACTCCGATCATGGTGCTACCTCCATCACAGTGGTGCACCTGCTGCCTACCCGAAGCTCTCTACATTAATGGTTGGGCAGTCTCGTGCCAGGTGGCCTCGCCCATCATAAGCATATCACCGAATCTCTTCGGGCTACACTGGTGCCCTCCGGCACCACTTTGGTGTTTGGCCACGCCCCTGAGTCCGGTTGTCAGAAAGCCACCTGCGTCGAGGTTCTGCTTGCCGACGCCCGCTAGATACGGCAGACGTCTCAGCTCTAATGTGCCTGCTGCCACCACCAACTCTAGAACGTGACAGGAAGCTCTCTGTCACCAATGCATGCTCTAGCACCCCGACATAAGTGGAAATGAACAAGGGCACTATGATAGCACTGATCTATTGGCGGAGACCCTGCTCAAAATTCCGCGCTCGGAAGTTATCATTATGGACCAAGTCCGGGTAAAAGCATGCACAGTATGCGAAATTAGCCGTATACTCGGCCACCGTCATCCCTCCCTGCTGAAACTGAAGGATCTCCTGAATCCAAACGGAGCGTAACCAAGAGGGGAAAAACTTCTCATGAAACAACAACTAAAATTCACCCCACGAAAGCGACGAATAGTCAAGAAACTAAGTCACCAGACTCCACCAACGCCAAGATGCTCCACAAAAAAGGGTGGTGGCCAAATCCACCATAAGATCTACCAGCGTCTGCAAAATCCTGAAGAGGCAAACCACTATCTCTAGCCAAACCTCTACTGCCCGATGGTCTGGCTCACCACTGAACCTCAGCAGTCTCTGCCGCTGGAACTCACGGAGCATGCTCAACCTGGGCTCCGGCTTAGCCTACTCTGCATAAGCTGTATACTGCTCAACAGGTGGGGGTGATGCTACCGGCCCACCCAAAGAAAAGGGCTCGCATGATGGGTCCTGGACTAAGGCCTTGTAGATCACAGGGTCGTCGTCACGAACCAAAGCTGGTATCCTGGCTGGCTGTCTTTGCGGAGATATCCTGAATATTATCAAGGAGTGCCATGGTCAGATGAGTATATATGTATATAACAGTAACAATAACGATGGGTAGCTGACTCTAGAAGGACAGTCAAAGACTCAATCCTATGTGATTCACAAACCAATTTTTCCCTACAACAAGTGTCTCAGCATGCCGAGTTGACAAGAGGGTTATCAAGGTCCTCGTGAATGGATACGTCGGCCACCGCACCATCACTGGACTCCCTAGCCTGAGAGCCGCTCTCGAGACATGTTAACACTTTTTCCCTAAATCCCAACCAATTCCTTTTTATTTTAGGTACATCCGAACAGCGTCCCAAGGAATGAACCACCTCTGATACCACTTTTTCATGACCCGAACCTACCCAGGATCGAGCTGCAACTACCCCAAGCCCACCTCCATAGGGCAGGGGCTGGAAACCAGTGCCGAAGGCACAACAAATCGTGGAGGCCTTTGCCTAAGTACCTGTACACACACACGGAGCACACTCAATGAAAAAGTGCAGAGTAAAATAAAAGACAAGAAGAGTAAAGTGCAACTGCTATAAATAAACCACTAAAAGCGCATCGACCTCTAATCAGTACAAAGAAAGCTGAAGGTAAACAGAAAAGGAAAAAGGACAAAACACACGCCCAACCAGAAAAGATCCAAAACCCGACAACAGGTGAACAAAAAGTAAATAGCTGGAAGGTTCCCCCACCTGGAACCTGACTCCGACCACCACACGCGGTCCATGCTCCTAAACTCATAAGCTCTACTAAAGTCATGACAAAACTGTCCGTCGTCTGCAAGGGCACACCAAGTGCGGGAAAAGCCCAAGTAGGGGTGAGTATAAAAATACTCAGTAGGATACCCTGAAGTCTTGATGGAGAAACAAAGAAGATATCGAAGGGTGATTAGTAGATCGAACAGGGTAAAGTAAAGGAGTACAATAGAGAGAGTTCATAAGAGTAACAGTAAAGAGTCCAGCTCAACCCAACAAGAGAAAGGAGGTAGACTCATCCAGACACAAGGAGCTAGAAATGGTGAGAAGATGAACTTCTCATCGAGTCTTTGCTACCTATAGTAGGAGAGTAGGTTCGTCCAACCATGAGAAGATAGACACGGAAAGCACGTGGCATACCCCGAGCATCTTCGCCTCTCCTGGAGGGAGAGTAACCAGGACCAAGAAGTGGGTACTGGAGCAAGCTATATACATATTCATATGCTCAAACAAGAAGCCCGAACAAGATTGTAAGGGGATCTCTATCCCGTAGCTCACCCTAAGAAAGTGAGTAACCAAAAGTCCCATAAGAAAACACCATCGATGCCCAGCATCCCACACGTATGCCCCGAAATTCAAGTCAAGGGGCTCAAATCACTACACCTTGACACTATCTTCTTTGGGCGGCATGGACTCACCTGCACAATTTTAGGTCGCGCCACAAGGAAACGTATCGATTGGTAAAGTGACCCTTGTACTTGAGAGTTCTTGGGGTATGTAAAACCACACCTCTTCACTGCCCCGCAGTCGAGTGGTCTCCTCAAAGTCGACAGTCGACCCCCTGCCTAGCCCCGCTGGAGGGTCCCTGGATTTCGACAGGTTCCCACTAGAGGGAGACCTGACAAGAGTCGACAGGTGCCACACTGCCCAGTCCCGTAACAGGGTAATCCACTAGAGGGCGACCCGGCTAAAGTCGTCGACGGGACCACTGCCCAGCCTAGCTGGAGGTAAGACCGGCATCAGGGACCACTGCCCAGCCCAGCTGGAGCTAAGCCCAGAACTGCTCTGGCCATCCTTGCTGGATGGTACTGGTCAGTGAACACCGCTGTACTAGCCATCCCTGCTGGATGGTACCTCACTGGCCATCCCTGTTGGATGGTACAACTGGCGAGCCTTGCTCGAAACAACCTCATCCCTGCTGGTAACAATCTCAGCCCTACTGGAAACAACATCCTGGGTAGAGGATCGGTGCCCGCATAAAGTGTTGGTCACACCAAATCCACAAGAACTCTACCAGGGAACACGAAACAACGGGAAAACTCCTTGAGCCTCTCAAGGCGATCACGCTCCAATCCACTGAGTCACTGTCAATGCAGATAGAGACAACTCATCCCAGAAAGTGGGAAAACACCCACACTGTACAAGTACCCATCGTCGTAAATGGTGTCACAGTCCTGTGAAAGGGCATGATACTGAAACCCCTCACAGCTGAAGAAATAGAGGAACCAAACCATCTCTGTTGGCCAAACGAGAACATAACCAGGGGAAAACTCAACCCTGCCTGTCAACAAACGAGAACAGGACCAGGGGAAAACTCAACCCTACTGGTCAACAAACAAGAATAGAGGAACCCTCTACATCACGAGAGGTCAAAGGTATGCAAATCGGAGCAAAACACGCACATGGGGACCACACGACGTGTGGCCCCAAGTCAACCCCAACCGAATGAACAAACGTTCTCTGGTACAAACAACCACATGTACCTCCAAGCGTTCCCGTATACTCCCAGAGTATACCACATTCCAGACCAAAGGCTATCGTGTACACGACACCCAATGTCAACGTGATAGCATAATGTAACAACTCCAACCTGCCACCTCAACGGCTGATGCATAACCAACCACATCTCTTTAAGCTTTACTTCACTCACACGAGATTGCATGCGATCACACACCAAGGGTCCGCTACAAACATAGTAGGACGAACCACCACCGGTACACCTTTCATATTTCAACATTTAATAAGATCGCATAAGAGTCTCTGCTCACCTGAATAGATTACACCATGGTAATCCTCGTGGAAAAACATGAGAGATCGACTACTTACACGCCTCCAACGGATATCCGATGAAAAAGTTTCCAACACCACTTTACGCCCAAACGACGTCTCGTGGTCCTGATCCTCAGCCCTGAAAACAGTCGGGCGAATCGCACCATTGCTATCCCCTCGGGAAAACACGTCAAAAAGGATTGCTCACTTGAGTGGAACAGATATCCGGAGAAAAAATGCATTCCGGCGCACCGCACACGAGTGGTACTTCGTGAGACCCGCATCCCAGTCCCAAAACAAAACGAATGGATCACACCGTTTCAATTCTCTTGAAAAAGAACACAAGTTAGACTACTCACTTGTCCAAAACGGACACCCGATGATAATGCTGGAAATCACCGTCAACTCCCGAAACAGCCCTCGCGGGGCCTGCACCAGCATGTGGAATTAGAGTGGCCAGACTACGCCAATGCTATTCCCTCAAAAAAACACCCAACATGGACTGCTCGCATGCCCCGAACGGAGGTCCTATGAAAATGTTACAGAACGCTGCTCGCAGCTCAGCAGACGGGCCATGGGGCCCACGCCTCAACTCCGGATTCAACGCCCGAAACCACCCTGGAAAGATTTTCCCCGGCGCCAGGGTCCCAAATCCGCTGACGACGCTCAAAATGGACGTCAGATGCGTCCGCGCCGTCCAAATCAAGATCTCCAAGAAAAACGTCAATTCACTTAAAGATGTGTCGCGCCTCCGAGACCCCTCGTTTCGGGAATTAAAAATTCTCAAAACTATCTAAAAAAGATCTTCTTAATTTAAGGGACGCGTCGCCGCAGGCGGTTCCCAAATCGGACGCCCTACGGATGATTTACCTATTATAAATCATTTCCATAACAATAATAATAATAATAATAATAATAATAATAATAATATTATTATTATTATTATAAACCCCCTTTTTTACACAGATATATATTTAAACTGGACCGTCCAACTGGCCGGTCTCAGCGCGTCGCCCAGCAGGACCCACCGAATGTGGGTCCTCGTCTCCCAGCAGACCGTCCAAGCGGCCGATCCTCCTCCACACTCTTGAGGTCGACGCCTCGGGCTCCCCCACTGACCACGCCAGGCCGACGCCCACCTGCTCCCTCGCCTGGCCGATGCCGCCTGCAGCCCCAGCGGACTGCCGCCGCAGAAGGGAGCCGCTCCGTCTGAGGAGACCCCCGACGCCGTCCCGGAGCTGCGGAAGCCCCGTCACCGCGTCACCCACCTGAAGTCGCCCGCGCGCAGCTACCTTGTCCCGCGCCGCTGCCGCCTGTGAAGCCCGGACCACCCGCCGCAAAACATCAAATGACCCCCAATTCCTGCAAACTTCGGCGAATGATTTCAAACTCCTCCGAACACCGATTTAAATTCAGAATGGTGTGATGGAAAGCTCATAAAATGTACTACACGATTATGGGATTTGTTTGAAGATCAAACAAAAATTTGATGCTATAATTGGGATTGAAAAAGGGGTTCAGGATTTAAAACTCAAACGAACACCACCAACCTCGATGTGCTTCGCCCGACGCTTCCCGCGTGATCCGCCACCGCCGCAATGCACCACCTTGATCGGAGAAAGAATAGGAGTAGAGGATGAGAGGAGGTTGAGGGTGAGGGGTTTCTCTAGGGGAAAGGAGTGAGGATGGGGTAGAGGGGGAGTTTAAATAAATAAACTCTTTAATTAAAAGACTCGACCCCCAAAAACATCTGCGTCCAAAACCTCCGCGTGGTCAATATTAAGCTCCCCCTAGGGTAAAAACCACCTCCCGAGCACAACGGCAGTCTCATAATTTTAATCCAAGACCCCGTTCAAAAGTTATAAAACTGAATGCCTGAGGCCGCCAAATTACAAAAACACCCTCGGGGCCATTTTTCACAGAAGGCCCACGCCTGTGAAACTTATACCCCTCCTAGGGTAAACGGCACATTCCGAACTCAACGGTACCCTTCGTTTTCCAATCCGAGCCACCTTTTAAGAGATACTTGTGTTTCAAAATTAAACGAATAAATTAATTAATTTAATTATCCGTTTAATGTTCCGATAGCGAGCAAGGGGTCCCAAAGTCCTGCGCCGACATACTTTATGCCGTTACTAGGGTAAAAACCCCATTTCAGACCCATTCATACACTCAGATATCTGATCCGAAGCACCGTTTATGATTTATCCCATTTATTTGGCGTTCCCAGTGTGAACACACTGAAAATTTAATTCCGGCCACACCGGGGATCAGGATCGCACGCCGTCTGAAGGCGCTGCTCTGGAATATCATCAGGATTATTCCAAAGTCTTTCACAGCCAAAAACCGAGTTCTTACAGTCAGGGTGGTACAAAAAGAGATAATATCTATTTTATGTGTTGAATTCTTTATCTTTTTCTTTGGTGTGGTTTGTCACACATTGAACATTTCCTCCACTTTCTCTTATAATTTTACTTTTATTTAATAAATTTTGGAGCCATGGATTTACCAATCCATGGATGAGCTTTCATGGTATTATGTCATTTTGGAATTAAATTCTTTCTTTGTGGGTGCCTTGTTAGGTTTCTTGACACCATCCTTTGTCTTTGGGATGCATCACCTAATTCCACTAAGAAAAACAGCCTAGAGAGTCACACACTAAGTGTATCCAGGATTTGAGTAAAATAATAATATTATTTATTATTTAAAAAGTTGAATAATTATTATTCTCTCATGTGGTTTAATAATTATTCAAATTTTCTTGATCACATATATTCTGTCACTAGTTATTTGTGAGATAATTATGCGAGCAGAACATTTAACTTTTATTTTTTATTTATTGAATATAAAATTTACTTATTTATTAGAGAATAATTTTGTGTTATTTATTTATTAAATAAATAGTCATTATTAAAGGCCTGATAAATATTTTTTAAGAATGGAACAACGAGTTTAATGGTTCGGTAAGAAAAATATATATTTAATTTTATTTGAATAAATAATATTTAATTTAATTTGTGATTCTAGTGCATGTTAATAAATAATAATAATAATAATAATAATAATAATAAATATTCTTATAAACATGGGTATCCATAGGGATTATATAAATAATAAGGGTGTATGTGAAATTATTATTTTCTAACCCTATCATTATATAAACACAATTGGATTATTTTCTTAAGTGACTCAATTCATTTTTTTCCCACAACAAGATCCTTAAAAAATACCCTAAAATCTCTAGAGGGATCCCAATCTAAAAATTATCTCAATAATGGAGGGAGATCCTCCTCTGTGACCACTCTCAAGTCTAGAGAGATCAATGAGAACCCTTCCTTGAAGAAATTCTTAGGGTGATCAAAGGTGAATGATACAAGCATTGGGATATGTCATGTTAGCACCTTGGGATTCGTACAGTGATGTTTGGAGGTTCATGGAACACATTTGGATAACAACTAGATGGAATCTATTCTTAATTCCTACAATGCAATGATGGCACGATGTTGAGCTATTTTTAGATCCATCAATAATTCCATTCCAAGTAATTATTTAATTACCTAAATTAATTATAAATAATATGTGATGATATTTATCTTTGGTTTCAATGTTTTTATATTTTCTATATTCTTTGATTCAATTTTGTTGATAACGAAATTTATCATAATCAAAATATTATATTAATCATCAATCATGAAAAAAACTAATATGGGCATGCCCTATCCACCACTTATATTGTGCCTGAAACCTTCAAGTGGTATTAGTGCGGTCAAATAATTATTTAAAATTATTTAAATATAATTAAATTATTTTTACATTAATCATTAGTTTTCAATGCTAGTTTAATCATTATTTAATCTGAATCACAAGGTATAATGTATTCCTATTTCTTTCTCAAAAATATAATCAAATCAATTAGTTTTATAAATGAAATAAATTTGAAGATCTCATTAAGAGGTGCTGAGGAGTCTGGACTGATAGTATAAGAGTACACACTATGTAACACAGAGGTACACACCATGTACCTGTGTCTAATTCACCCTAAATAAATTTGGAATTAATTCAAGGCATATTCATTTATTACATGTGATGAATTTAATTACACAGCGTATATTGATAGGGACATACTAGTGCATGGTCAATCAGAGTACACACCGTATAACATCCATACATGACATGTTGTCTGTTAGTCTCAGACGAACCGTGTATCTTATTACATGTCCTACATGATTGGTTACCATGTAACTCAGAGACCACATGTTGTGTATCCCATGTATATACTGTTTACTCTAATATTTTCCATGGTATAGTTATAGACCGAGTCTCAAGGTGTGTTCTGTAGACAGATAATGAGAACAATACACAATGTGTAGCTACATTGTATATTCCATGTACTTTAACAAAATTACCAAAAAATAAAAATTAATTTATTATATTATTCAAAACTTATCAACATGTGTTATGTGTGGTCAATAATTCAATAATACATGTCATGTGATGGGTTTATATATATAAATTTCTCATTAATTTTTGTTTAATGTTAAGATCTATATACCATGTATAATTTGTATTACAGTTATTAATCTACATGCATTGAATAATAACATGCTGCATAAACACCATGTGTTTCATGTGGTCATTATGTTGATAGTACACACAATGAAATTATGTGATAATTATTGTATACCACATGTCACAAGAGTAAATAATGTATGAGTATAATACACATGGGGTAATTTGAATTGGTACTTAGTGTGCTTCCTCCAATGTACTTTTTTTTGTACATGGTTAATTTTAAATAAATTTCTTTAATTTGTTTAAAATTATGATGGATGAGAATATCAAGAAAATTCAGATGATAATTAGGATAAAATAATTGATTAATTAAAGAATAAAATTAACTGATTATGGAATAATTTATCTTAAATAATAACAATAAGAATTGAATGCTAATTTTATTAAATTTTTAATTCATTGCATGCTTATGGATGATCATGATTCTAGACCAGAACTTTTTATGTGATTGGTTTATTTTAATTTATTGTTAAATTAAATTGTTTTCATGTGTGTCATACCTCCTCTCATTGTCTAAGGATCTGCATGCCCATGGTTTCTTTTATGTAAAACCCTTAACCAATCCTTTTGTTCCTCTCACCTGCATGTGAGTAAAGGCACATGTAATGGATAGAGCTCCTAAACTAGTGTAGGTGGTTCAATTTGGGAGATAAGTTGAAACCAATCTAAGAGTGATATATAAGTCAACATGTGGACAAAAACAACATGAACCATAAATGGTTCAAGGTGTTTTTTCCCTAGGACTATGGTTAGTTTATCATCCACTGGATAAAATAACCCTTAGTAAAATCCCATGATCATACCAATTTTTATTTTATTTATTTCAAGCTTCATAGTTATTTCATTATTGATTTCTTTTCATGATTACATGAATTAAATAATTAATAATCATGAAATATATATCTAAAATAAACTTTATTATGCATAAACCATATCAAATTCATGGTTAATCACTTAAGTAAATCCACTTAATATTAACAATTATGTAATAATGATAATATTTTTAAATTTATGTATAAATATAAAATATCTCAATATATATATATATTAAGTTTATATAGCCTTCCACTACATAAGTTAAAATCAAACCATATTTTAAAGTTCTTGACTAGCCAAAGTTAGGGTGATTTTAATTATTAGGGAATTATAACTTGAATTTTTAGGCTGACTTAACTTAGTTCACATCAAGGGTTGACTACCAAATTTGGACTTAGTGTAATTGAGAGGAAAAGTTTGAGGAAATGTAATTTAAGGATTTAAAGATTGGTGAGTCTTCTCAACAAATCATGTAACTGTGATTTAATGAAGTTGGAATTTGGAATGAATACCCAAAACCCTTAAAATTTCTTAACCGACCAAATTCTAGGTGATGAGAAGGGGAATATGGATCCTTTCCACTAGAATCTACAAGAAACAAGATATTCTAAATTTAATGATGAGGTATATTGGGTTTTGATAAAATAGTGAGAGATTAATAAATCTAATATTTACTTATTTTCCTAAATTTTAGTAGATAAAGTACTAAAAATATGCTCATTTTATTAGTAAAATTGAAAATAAAAATGAATTTAATCATATTGTTTCAATCAATACTTGATAAGGATAACCTTATCACCAGAAAGTGGAAAGGTTTCTTAAATAATATCATACTCCATGAAATGAAATTTTATGTGTTGGAATAACCTATTTATGAAGCACCTGGTAAAGTGGTTAGTGAGGAAGAGTTATCTCTCTATAAGAAATACTTGAATGAGTCTACATGTGTTCAGTGTTTCATGATATCATCCATGAACAATGAGCTTATGAATTAACATGATGACATTGATGTGTATAACATTATTTCTCACCATTAGGGTCTCTGTCAAGAGAAGGTTGGACAAGAGGGATACAAGATCTCCAGTGCTCTATTTACAAATAATATTGGAGAGTAGAAACTAGATGGGCCTCATGTAGTCAATATTATTGGATAAATTGAACTCTTAGAAATATTAGGCATTAAATTCCCCAATTATTTGTGCACAGATCTCAAACTTTCCTCACCACCCAAGTCATTCTCTAGTTTTATTATTAACTATAACATTGTAAATAATGATAAGAGTCTTTTATAACTTCTTACTCTAATTATCTATGTGGAAAAGAACATGGGTCATGATAAACCCATAGTCCTTATAATGAATAAGAAAAGGAAGAACAATGTGAATTGGTATAAGACTCAAACCAAGTCTAAAACTCATGAGAATCATCCTTACAAGAATAGAAAGATCTAAAGGTATGGTGGGGGAAAGGAAACAATATGTTTTTCATGTGGAAAGCAGGTCCACTGGAAGAGGAACTTCACCTAGAAGTAAGAAGATACTAAAGGTGAATGCATTATCAAGTTTAATCTTTCAATATCTACACACTTGGTATTACATATAACTTTTGGGACTCAAATTTGTATCCAAATACAGAAACCAAGAAAATTCTGAAATATTTCTTTAGGATAGGTGGATTTAAGAGCTTAAAATGTTGTAAGGTTAGATTCTCAGAACATTTGGGAATACCATCTTTTATTTATAATAATAATGATATTATTTTTAAGTGATTTTTATTATGTACCAACTATTACCAAGAACATAACTTATGTATCTTTCCTAGATACAAAAGGTTTTATTTTCAAATTTGGAAATAAATGTTGTTTATTTTATAAAAAAACTTATGTTATGGCATGGATCATTTAAATAATGGTATTTATGTATTAAATTTTGAAAACCAAGTATTGATAATAGATAATGAATCATGTTCACATGAATCATTTAAAACCTAGATATGAAATCATCATATTTGTCATGTAAATGAGAAGTGTTTGAAAAAGATCTATAAAGATGGTTATTTATATTATTTTAAGCTAAAAACATTGTAAATATGTTATGATTATTTATAAGGAAATTGACCAAAACACCATTCAATGGATATGGTGAAATGGCCATAGAGCTGTTAGGATTGGTGCACAATGATGCATTTAGACCATTTCCAGTAGAAGCTAGAGGTGGGTATTCTTATTTAATAACTTTTAATAATGACTTTAGTTGATATGGATATGTATACTTGATGAGTTATAAGTCCAATTCCTTAAATAAATTGAAATAATTAAAGAACGAAGTAAATAATGAACTTGGAAAGAAGATAAATAAAATTTCATCATGTCGAGGTGGTGAATATCTTAACCAAGATATTATCAAGTTTTTATGGGAGTTTGGGATTCCTTCTCGACTCACTCCACCATAAACACCATAGTGGAATGGTGTTAGTCAAATAAGGAACCATAAAATTTTAGAAATGGTAAGTTCAATGGTGAGTTATGCAGATCTTCCATTATACTTTTTGGGATATACGTTACAAACAAGGGAATACACACTAAAACGAGTACCAACTAAAGTAGAAAATGGAATTCCTTTCAATTTATGGATTGTAAAGAAACTATTTCTATCAATTACATGTGTATGGGGCTGTGAGTCCTTTTTAAGGGCTTATAAGGAAAAAAACTAGCACACCAAGGCACCAATTGTATCTTAATAGGGCATCCTAAGGAAACAAAGGGATACTATTTTTACAACCCATCATAAAAGAAAGTTACTATTTTCAGGAAAGCTTTCTTTCCTAAGTGGGAGCACATCCTCAAAAAATATAGTGGGAGTAATATTGAATTAAATATAGTTGTTGCTCAAGAAGCATAAGAGTTGGTACAGGAACAGATTTCACAGATCCCCATGGAAGAATTATTTTCGAAAACACAAGTTTTATAAAAGAGAACTATAAAGGAAAGATAAATAGTGAGATATTGTTTTCTAGTCAACAAATATGGTGACTCATTATTGGTTGACAATGATAAAATTCTATCCTATAAAGAGGTGGTAGAGATATCCTAATCTATAAGAAAGAAGCTATGATTTTTGGAATGGATTCCATGTATCAAAACCAAGTTTTGGTTCTGTTTGATGTGCCCATTGATTGAAATCTTTTAGATAAAAAATGGATATTCAAGAGAAAACTGGAGATGAAAGGTAAAGTAAATACCTATAAAGAAATTATAGTATATAAAGGGTTTAAACAACATCGAAGAATTAACTATTATGAGTCCTTTTCACCAGTTTCCATGTTTAAATCCATCAAAATTATACTTTTTATAATAGCTAACCATGAATATAAAATATAGAAGACAAATTTAAAACCTTATTTCTTTAATGGGAACCTTTGGGAAGATGTCTATATGACATAACTAGAAGGGTTTGTGACTCCAGGTGATGCCAAAAACATTTTCAAGTTTCATAGATCCATTTATGGATTGAAACAAGCATCCAAGTCATGGAATATTCAATTTGACGAATCTATAAAATAATTTGGTTTCATTAAGAATGAATACGATCAATGTGTTTACAAGAGGTTTATTGGGAATTAGATTGTTATCCTAGTAGTATATGTTGATGACATATTGCTTATTGGAAAAAAAAACAAGCTTAATAGTCAGTTAAGGACTGGTTAAACAAGTGTTTCTTCATAAAGGAATTGAGTAAAGTAGAATATATTCTAGGGATCAAGATATTTCATGATAGATCCAAGTGGCTACTTAGACTAAGTCAAATTACATACATTCACCAGATATTAAAGGTATTTAGTATAGAAAAATCCACGAGGGTATTGGTTCCAGTGCCACATGGTATAAATTTTTCTAAGAAAATGTGTCCTTAGACACAATAAGAGAAAAAGATAATGTGTAATATCTCATATTATTTCATGATAGGATCAATAATGTATTTCATGTCATGTTCCATACTTGATGTTTCCTATGCAATGTGAATGGTAAGAAAATATCTAGCTGATCCAAGAGAAAAAGTTGTTATGTTGTTAAGGATGTCCTTATGTATCTAAGAAGAATTAAGGACATGTTCATAGTTTATGGAGGATAGGAGGAGCTAGTCATCAGGGGTTATACTAATGTTAGTTTGCATACAAATTAAAATCATCTATAGTAAAAGTCAAAATATGTTTTTAGTCTCAACGGAGGAGCTATGAGTTGGATGAGTTCAAAGAAATCATTTTTAATTGATTCTATTATGGAGCCCGAGTATATAGAATCTTTTGATGTATCTATTGAATTCATTTGGATAAAAAAAATTTATATGAGTTTAATGTGGTACCTATAAGTAAAGACTCTATCACATGACATTATGATAATACTATAATGGAGGCTCTTAAAAAAGATCCAAAGTCAGAAAAATAGACAAAGAACATACTCTCGAAATATCACCTCATGAGGGATTTTTTATAGGGGTGAAGTTTTAGTAAATAAGGTTCCATAGAATAAAATTTAGTTAGCCCATGACTAAAGGTCTATCTCAACAGAAGCAAGAGTATCTTATTAGAGCAAGAATACTGAAGGTTGTTAGTAACTGGCTATAGTGCATGTGGAATTCTGTTGAATATGGTTCCCTAGAACCAACTTCTGTGTACTTTAGGATAATCTATATTCATATTTTTTGAATATTAATAAACCCCTTATCAAAATATGATTGTTCTTATACATAACATGGTATTTTAAAATGTCTTATGATTATTTGTTGCACTAAAAGGTCATAGAAATTCCCTTCCATGATGAGAAAAAAAGTGTGATGATAGTATTTTTAAATATATATTCTATAGCCATATGAAACCATTTTAGGGAAACACATGATATAGTCTATTAGGGGTGGATACACATAAGAATTTAAGGAAGTTTCTCATAGTGTACTCCCATATTAATATCCAGTTCTAGATATTATGATAATGAGAACAACCAATATTAAATCAACATTTATATGTGTCGTTGGATGTTTCTATCTATGTATGTGTGTATTAATACTTATAATTTAATATTATAATTAATGAGTATTATAATTCATGTAATTTTATGTGTTGATGAAAAATGTGGTGACATATGTTCATATTGAGGTAGGATACATTAGGTGCATCAAAAGTAATATTTAGTTAATGAATAATGTAAGAAAGGATTTGTCACTTCTATTATTTAACGACAACAACATAATGAAAAAATTGAAGAATGTACCACACAAACCTTGTGTCACTTAAACATCCTCATTAGACTTATTGGGGTGCTTCACATTGGATAAAAACCCACTGGTTCTTCTAATAGATTATGGTCCTCCCTCAGGTCCTTCGAAAGTGAAATATTTCAAGGAGGAACTCACTAGTCTATTGGCCCCCCTGTTATGTCATGATTTCCCAACATCCCAACCATCCATGTTTCACCCAAGTGTTCTGATAGGGTTGATGGATACCCCATGGTGGATTTTTCAAATGAGTAACTCAAAGAGGAATTTTCTTAACATAATCTATCACTGGTGGCATGATTTGGTCTTGAGAAACCCTCTCTCAATTTTTAGGACATTTGTGAACTCATGGGGCATCCGGAAGCCAATAATGGTTTTGAATCTCTTGAGATTTCCTTTATATATTCCTTTATACATTCATTTGTGAAGTCCTAGTCCATTTATAAGTGGAATTATAGAGATTGGAACTTCATTCTTTCCTAATGGTCATGGGTTTCTCGTTTTAGAAATGATTTTAGTATAGAGGCAATGCATATTATATTACATGGTATTCCATTACCCCTTCATAACCAATCTATTTTTCAATCATTTGGAAATGCACTATGAAGTTTTATCTTCTTGGATAATGGTACTTGATGTCTCTATTTTGTGTTGATCCCCCACATATGGTTTGAAATGTATTTTCCATTAAATATCCCATATCACATTCTGATTGGGCTAGAGATGAATTTACATGGTGGACTTTTTTTACTAGGCTCTTTCTAGATTTTGTGAGGAGTTCTGATTCAATGTTAATTTAGTGGAAACATGTAGGAAAAGAAGAATGGGTTTCAAGATGTATAACCTTGTGGTTGTTTTGTTCCTCAGTGATACTCCCTAAGATGTTACTTCATTGAAATATGTTGGGACTGAAGTTATGAAGTTTCCAAAGGTGGTTCCAACGGCCACTGAATCCTCTCCAAGTGGCATTGGTGAGATTGTGAGAGGATTTTTAATTTTAGAGGTTGTACATAAAATACCTATCACATGAAAATTACATTCTACCACTGAGATTATAATGACTAATTTCACCTCTTTTATACCTACCTATCCCGCCACAGTGAATCCCTAAGACTATGACCACAATATTACTGCACCATTTTCACTCTATGCTCTTCTACTCTTGTTGGTATTCTAACTCGGTTTAATGCCCTAGAATCATGAAACTTGTATTCTATGAAGTATGTTATTTCTAATAAGGTAGTATCAGTGTCTATTTTGGAGGAGATATATGTATCTCATAACTCACTAGAGAGGATTTTGGTTGTCTCCTTGTTCTTGGAGGGGGTTATATTGATGAATTAGTCTCCCTTGTATCGATCTCTCAACAGGTTTTCAGTTCTAGGGGAATCAAAATATGCAGTTAAAAAGAATGACTCTATATATGTTAATGATGGTATAAGTGTGAAAGTAGTTTTTTATGTGGTTGATAGCAGACCCATTACTCAATAAAGGGAAAGGGAGGTGTCTATCACAAGACCAACTTATAAATTAGGCACACTAGGCCTTATGTTCTTTAACATCAGTTGTCAACTCTAGAATTTTGATTTCAATAATATATCCTAAAGAAATCCATGGCCATGGTGTTCTATAGGCAAGTTCGATTCCAAGAAAGTCAAAGAAAGAGACATAAATCACATATATTGATGGCACTAGCTTGAAACTTTCTTGATTAGAGATATCATGATAAAAGGATTATGTTATATAGTAAGTGTCTGTATGAGGTATTATGTTGTTGTGGTGTTATTTTTTTTTCTATGGGCACCTTGGAATGTTGTTAGACACTAACCCTAGACATTGGGCTACTTTACCTAATTCCATTGAGAAAGAATCTTAAAGGGTCACATACTAAGTGGATCTAGAATCTCAGTTAAATAATATTATTTCCACATGTGGTTTAATAATTATTCTTCTTTTCATGATTATATATATTTCATTACAAGTTATTTGAGAGAATATTACGTGAGAAGTACATTTAGGAAATATTTATTTTCTATTTAGTGAATATAGTATTTAATTACTTATTGGTGAATAATGTAGTGATTTTTATTTATTAAATAAATAGTCATTATTTAAGGGATGATAAATATTATGGAGGAATGGTGGACAAAGTTTAATGTTCTAGTGAGAAATAGTATATATTGAATATCATTTGAATAAATAATATTTAATTTAATTCATGAGTTTAGAAAATTTCAAGAATTATTTTTATTATTATTATTATTATAGTCATGGGGTTTTTTTGGGATTATGAAAATAATAAGGTTGCATGTGAAATTATTATTTCTTAACCCCTACAGTATCGAAACCCAATTATATTATTTTCTTAAGTGATCCAATTAATTTGTTTCACACAACTAGATCTGAAGATAATCCTCTCAAATCTCTAGAGATACCCCTCTCAAAGAACCCTCTCAAGAATGAAGTATGACCCTCCTCCACCACGACTCTCAAGTATAGAGAGATATAAGAGAAAACTTCCTTGAAGATATTCTCTAGGAGATCAAAGGAGAATGACAAAAGCATTAGGATTTTTCATGCAAGCACCCAGAGATTCCTACAATAACATTCGACCATTTGTGGAATATGTGTGGATAACCACTAGAGGTAATCTATTCTTGATTTCTACAACACAATGACAGTGTGGTGTAGAGATGTTTTCAAACACATCGACAAAGAAATAATTCCTTTCAAGGTAATTCTTTAATTTCTTAAATTAATTATAAATAATATGAGATGATCGTACACTTTGGTTCCGGATTTTTTTTAATTTCTATATCCATTGATTCAATTTTGTTGATACTGAAGTTTATATTCATGTAAATATTGGATTAATCATCGATCATGATAAAAATACGAGTTGGGAATGCCCCATCCACCACTTTCACTATACCTGGAACCTTCAGTCCCTACGTGGGAGAGATAATTCAATTACATGGTATTCGAAGGAGCATCATTTCTGATCATGATCCTTGTTTCATTTATCAGTTTTTGAAGATTATTCAAAAGGCTTTGGGATTGTAGGTTCTTCTAAGTAAAACCTATCAACCTCATATTAATGGTCAATTTAAGTGGATGATCTGAATTCTGGAGGATATATTGCGAGCCTATGTTTTAGATTTTGGTGGTTCTTGGGAGAAAAAATTGGTTCTCATGGATTTTTATTATAATAATATATTATATTCATTGATCCAAATGGATCTTTTCAATCCTTTGTATGAAACATTATTTCATTCACCCCTTTGTTGGTAAAAGGTCGGTGAGTTAGTGATTTTTGGACCTAGTCTTGTGAAGGAGATGTCTGAGTGGGTTTGGTTGACCAGGAAGTGATTGGTGACCATGAATATCTAGAAAAAATTGTATGTCAACCATCAGAGACAACATTGGGAGTATGAGGTTGGTCTTCATGTTTTCATTCAGGTGCCACCAAGGCCGGGGAAGTGCCATTTCTGGAAATAGGGGAAGCTATCACCCAAGTTTGAAAGTCCATTTGAGATAGTGGAAAGGGCCAGCCGAGTGGCGTACCATTTAACCTATCCATTATGATATATTGTCATGCACAATGTGTTTCACATGTTACAAATTTGGACATATAACCATGACCATTCTCATTTGATATAAATTAATGATGTCAAGTAAAATGTTGATGCGTCCTTTGAGGATCATCTAATTCATATTATGAGCCGTAGTGAGAAGAATCTCTTGGGAAGGACCATACCTTTAGTGTGAGTGTAGTGAAAAAATGGGAATTTGAAAGAGGATACATGGGAGAGGGAATATTATATATAGACACAGTGTCCACAATTGTTCACTGATACCCACCAAGGAGCTTTGGATCACATCTCATGGACAAGATGTTATATGGTTGAGAGGTTATAAGATCTTTTCTTTTACAGATACACCCCTCTCTTAGTTTTTGGTTAACCACTTGGTGTTAGGTTGTTCTTCATTGATCCTTGGTTAGAAATTTGAAACTAAGAAGTTTGGATCTTAGTAAGTGCGGTAGAGGTAAAAAAAATTCAGCCTGTAGAACTAATTTAATATGTAAATTAAAGATTTATGGGCTCAAAATTCCCGGTCTAGTCAACCTCAAAAAACCCATTTATATCGTAAGTTAATCAGGGTAGGTCGTAAAATCAAAAATCACATCATAGAACTATTTTACACCATAATTTTTTTTTAATAATTTTTAGTTTTAGAAAAAAATTTATTTGACCTATAAATCATGGGATTTTGGGCTTAAATTTACTATTTATGTCGTAAATAATCAATGCTCATTGTTTTAAGTATAGTAATACACATTCTAATAGTGCATTTTTCTCTATTGTTTCTTAGTCCTTCCATCATTAATCCTTGTATATTTCTCTTTGATCCAGAATCATATCCTTGGATCTCCTCATCCCAGATCATGATATTAGAGATTCTTGGCTTCATCAAAATGAAGAAGGAACTCCACCTTACCACGAGCATTGAGGATTGTCTTTACCTTCTGGATTTTGAGGTGGGTGGTCTAAAACATATTTCTATTTTTTTATTCAATTATCCTAGTATATGAAATATTTTCGATCACACCGTCATTCCATACGTGTGACCGATGTAATAATATATTTCACTACTTGATGAGTTACACATGTTTAAACATTCAATTGGATCTCATCGAGTCTGTTGTCATTGATTCTAAGACATGTATCCACCCAATATGTGTGCCAACCTTTGACCTTGTTTGTGGCTTGGTCAGATTAAGCATTGATTAGTAAGATGTTTTATAATTGGTTGATTTTTGGATTAATATTATGAATTTTCATAACTTGTGAAATTAGTGTGGTTTCTTGATATATGATCACATGTACTAAAATTGTAAAATTGGAATGCTGAAGACCTTAGGGATTAAATGATAAGTGAAATGGGATTTGATATAATTATGAGGATAATTGGGTTCCAAAATGTATGAAATGAAAATGGATTGATAAATGGTAATTGGATGAATTGACCATTATGGATTATGTTTTGAAATATTTTTGTGAATGGTGTATGTCCATGTGAACTTATTTTTATCTTTATGTTTGAGATGATTTTTGTTATGATTGATTTCTGAGTGTTGGATACTACACGACCTTTGAGTTATGGTTTTGGACCAGACTTATTCTTGTGTTGGGTGTGGGAAGGAACCATATGTGATGCATGAGGGTATGTTTCACGAATATAGTCTGTCTGAGGGTAAATTGAATAGTCACTGGAAGCCTGAGGGTGATATTTCCTGGGTACCTAAGGGTGCGATTACCTAGATTCTTGAGGGTGATATTCTTATTTTCTAGAGAGTTAGGACTTTTTTATCATGTTTCCTTATGTGATATTCATCCTTAGAAGTATATTTTTCCTCTGACTTATGTAATCCTTCTGGATACAGGAGGATACACCATTTGATAGAGATATCTGGCAAGGAACTGAAGTAGGTTTGGTTGGACCCAGGGTTCAACCTAAAGCTTGAGGGTTAGCGGGTTTATCACATGTGAACCATTAATTTATTAAATTGACACCCCGTGTTTATTTATTTATTTCATACACTATATTTATTAGACTAGTTTTTTCTAGACAAGGTGGTGTTGACTATCATGTCCTAGCTTGAGAGACACTAAAACAGTTCCCTTAGCCAATTGGCAACAAGACCTCAAGCACACCTCCCCATATTCTAGAGTTTTCCAACTAGTATTAAGGGTACAATAGAGGTAATATTGGGGTACCATACCCTCTGGATTAGTATTAAACATCATAGGAAATAAAAGAATAAAGTAAAAAATGGAAGATAAATAAATCCCTCAGAGTAATAATAAATAGATTTCAAGGATAATTCCAAATATCCCAACCTTAAATGAACATGCTAAGACATAAATACAAGAAGTCAACATGCATTAGGTAATAGATACAATCGGGATAGACTATTAAAATAGAAAATAAATAAAAGGCTCTAACTCTGGAAGGTATCTTGAGTACATGATCATCCGCTACTCCCATGCCATGTCCTAGCCAGAAGATATAACAACAAAGAATCATGATATAAGTCCTAATGTAAAATCAAGACATCTATGTTGGTACTAAATGGTATCCTGAATAGGGTTTGATTAAAACTCAGTAATACACCACCAACAATGTCTAATTTAGTTCTAATAAATATGTGATATAAACATAAACCATGTCGAGCATAGGGTCCCCATGGTAAACCTAGATGACTATACCTTCTTTAACTTAATATAGAATGCCTTTGGGCATTTTACCTTTTGCATAAATAAACTTAGGCCCTGTGGTATATGACCAAGGCATCCATGTACATTGATAATCATAAGGGGGTTCATATTTAAATAAGGAGATTCAAACCAAGAATCTAAAAATGGGGGTGTGGATCAATGTGTCCAATACCTGAAAATAAAATATGAGGATCATTATGTCCCAAAATTTCAAATAAATGAGGTGGAACATCATGTCCGGTAATTTCAAGTAAATAAGTTGGAACATCATGCATGATGATTTAAAGTAATTATGGTGGAATGTTATGTCTAAACATATCAAATAAATAATACAGAATATAATGTCTAACATTTCAAATTAATATAGTAGAATTTCATGTTTCAAAATTTAAAATAAATAATGAAGATCTCCATGTCCAACATAATTTAATAATTTATAAACCATTCAATTCTATAAGCCTTGTGATTCTATTCCAGACAATCCATATCAGAAATATAATCATTTCTAAGGCATACTATAATAACTAAAAATGTTTCATTTAATGTTCATACATAGGCCATGAGAAACATCCATTCCAATGTACAATTCAAACAACCCTTTTATCACATTAATAAAAAACACTTACATGTGATCAAAAGATCCATGTGAGTATACATTCCATAATAAAAATCAATTGACCAACTTAAATTGGTCCATCAAAATTTTCAAACATAAAGTAAATAATCATGGACCAAAGGTGTTTTATCCAAACCATCTAAAAATTCAATTAATTCTATTTATTATACTATATATGAGTGAAAAATAGTCAACCATTACATTTAATAATTTATATATGGGCCAATTTTAATTAATTTCCTTTTAACAATTCATTTAGATCAAATTAATCACTTCTCCTTATAAAATTTAGGGAAAACACACCAAGTGGTGTGTTGGTTAATTTAATGAATTTATCATCAAGGTAATATAACACAAAACACCAAAAGGTGTGGTTTGTGTTGATTTATCAACATTAAACAATGCCATCAAGTCCTGTAAAGAGTCTATGTTTCGGGGTAGATGATTGAATTTAGGATGTACACATTTTAGGAGCATCACATGGAAAATATGGAACATGAAACAATGAAACATTTTATAAATGAAAAGGATTTAAGTGAAAAACATATATAATGCCTACCTCATACTTAGGCAGTTTCACTCTTCCAATGTCAGCCTTTGATTAGGCTGGAATGGGAGAAAATGAAAAACTAGACAAACTCCCTAAAAATAGGGCATATGAGGTCACTTGAGAATAAAAACCAACATAGAAAATAAAAAGGAGAAGAGAAGAAAAAGGATTGAGAGAATATACTTAGGTGATATAATGAAACTAATGGAGATTGATTGAGAGATTGGATGAGGGAGATCTATCAAAGACAATGAGGAGTGGGACAAGGTATCTCCCATGGTCTACTACTGTGAAGAATGGGGAAAGGAGAATGATGTTTGAATTTTAAATCATTGAAGGGTAAAATAATAATTTCTAGGGACTATAATGAATCGAATGGTTTGGATATATGGTTTGAAAAACTGTTCAATAACCATGCGAGCCTCATTTTCCTACACACCACATCTCGCACAGTTGAAACACATGATTAGAAAAACTATGTGCCAACTATGTGGTTCCCTCTGTACCACTTCACCACCTCACATGATTAGTGGGATCCCATCACATGGTTAGTAAAAACTTTGATCCTTAATAAATAGGCCACATGATTTGGGTTGAATGGTTATCATTAACTATGTTCCAACCATGCACCAGAGACGTCTCTTCTGAAATTGATCTTTCGAATCAAAACACTCTCAAAACTCATCCTCCAATACAATAAACCTCTTTTTCCTTAAACCCCATATAAAAAAATCACTTTTAAGCATTCTAAGTCTCATAATTACATTAAGAATCTCATTTTTTAATTTATATTGTCCACCAAACTAAAAATTCAGATCCTTTAGAAAATTTCAACATGTCCAAAACTTGTGATCTTACAACCTCCCAAACTTAGAACTTCTCATTCCTGATGATAATCCCCAGTAGACCATGAATAAAACACCCTACATACTTGGGTAATTAATTTTCCATTAAATTTACCACATTACATATCCAAACACCCAACAAACCTCCAAGCATCACTTTTAACATACGACACTTAAACTGCTAAAACTCGAGACAACACTCATAACAACCGATGTATCACTATGATAAAACTTACTTGAGCCCATATAAACCAAGAAATGATCAAGTCACTATATCTTACATCAACCAGACTATGGATTTTCCACTAAAATTTCTAGCTTTAAAGAGTCAATTATAAGTCACAGTACTTCAACTATTGAAATTGATTACAGAAACATTCCCTTAGAATCCTTATAAAACTCTCAGCATGATTCTTAATTTTATTGAATGTTCGAATTGCAATCGACCCATCATAGTCTAGTCATGCTGGTTTTTCCTTGAAAAACTTCTTATGACCTTTATAGTGTTTCTATTGCATCCCAATGTCATAAATGATGTAGTTCTTCACCAACCACATCCATCAATTTAAAGAAACTCAATTGGAACCACTTTAATATGACTACTTTAAAAAAATAGCTTTAGTAGTTGAAGCCTCATGAAACCATATTCTGAAATCCTTTGTCACAAGGTGCATCAAGATCATTCTGTGTATATTAACCAAAGTCCATACCTGACTTTTGGTGTCATCTATTGGACAAACCATCCCCTATTCGTAATCATTGTGATGCGATAACACAAGCACCAACACATACCAAACCCAGAACTATTGGATTGTCAAAATTATCCCAGGACCAACACCTGCACTCAAACTCTACCCAAGTCCTTAATGAAAGTTGTACCTAAAATTTACTGATAAATACAACTATAAACTATCCCATATATCATATGGAATTTGAGATCCAGAATGAAAATCACACTATTGCTCTCAAGGTCCCATGATCCTTCTCACATGAGGGTCGCTCATCAGCAACCAATTTCTCATTCCCCACACTAGGAACATCCTTATCATCACACCAATGATATGTTTTCCTAATTACCACAAACCAGGCCCCAAACATAAAGACCAACATAGTTAATAACCTTCTCATCTGGAGAACTTACACAAACATCAACCATCACCCATCCCTACTTCCCAAAAATGGTTCTGACGGTGTTCATTGGGTTTCAACTCACAGTGAGGGTCACCAACCATAAATGGTTGGGATGATGCATGGAAGGGATTATTTTGGCATCTCAATGTTGGTGTTGCGACAAGCCAAAACAACAATCGTGATGGAACCTATTTTTAAAGAGTGACTTTGCAATTAGAATTTGGTCTAGCATGAATATCGACATTGGAGTTTCTGAAGGTGGAGAATGAATTGTGGAATTTTTGTCCAACTGGTTTCAGGGATCAGAATCTTGTATCATGGAGATCAAGGCCCTGAAGCATGTTGTGTTCATCAAGGTGTTGGGTAATTTGGGAGGCTTGTAATAAAGCAAGGGAAGGTAATGCCTATTTGAGTGACTTTATCCATGTGAGAGTTAGATCTCGGGTGGCTGAGTTAGGGGGTCTCCTCCCATGCAGTTATGTCTCCCCCTCTCTCAAGAAAATTATTCCTCAAGTGGTTTCTTTAATGGAAAGTATCTCAAGAATCAGTAAGGGGATTTGGATCTGATGGAACCCACCTAAATCTGGGTTGAAAATAAATGTGGATGGGTCCTGTGTAGCAGGTCACATGCAAGGAGGGGGGATAGTCAGGTATAGAAAAGGCTCTGTTGTGCTGGGGTTCAGTGCTTATTATGGGCCAGATAATTCTCTCAGAGCATAGGTTCGGGCGATGCTCAGCGGTCTTCAATTGTGCAAGCTGTACAACATCGTTCTGAAGTAAGTGGAAACAAATTCTAAATTTCTAGCTAGAATGATGCATGGAAGGGAGAAGAATCCTTGGGGTTTTACTTACATGATCATGAAAGGGAGGAATCTTCTCAATTAGGGTATTAGGTTTGGACACATATGGAGAGAAGGAAATTTTGTGACAAATGCTTTATCCAACAAAGTTGTCCCTGATGATTACCTCTAATTTTTTTCAGTATTGGCTCTTTGCCTAAGGAATGAAATTCCATTGTTAGGTGAGATGCCCTGGGCCTTAACCATTTTAGGCCGCCTTGACATGTATAACCCCTCCTTGATGAAATAATAAAAAATCCCAACTTTTAGCCAATGGTTTACTCTCCACTATCTATATTATCTTAAATCACACCTTGAGCACGACTCCCCCAGAGTGCATTTATCAAATTAGAAAATATAGTTAGGTAGATCAACTTATATTCAATTGTCTCTCAATGTAATCATGATTATGTCAAGATATTGGGAATAATATTATATAAATTAGGGGCACATTAAGATTCCATCATCAGGCATGTATCACTCTCCTTGATCCACACTCACTTACAAATAGGATATAATTACCTTGACCAATCCTTGATATCATGTATATTGACAATTCATGTCAAGGTCCACCCATGGGTTAACCATTTAATGGTACTTAGTTTATTTCCAAGTTATCACTCATCACCAGTCACTTCATTTAATTTACCCAAAGGTTCCAAGTAACAATTCCCACAAACATAAAATTTGAAACCATCAATCCTCGGCTTGTACCCAACCTCTCATCTATGTTCCACATAAAAAGTTATCCTGTACAATTATCATGAACTAAAATTTCCATACATAGTGGGTATACATATCATACCACCTAGTTCAATACCTAAATCATGCTCTCATTAGTTATCCATAAAAAGGAACAAGATAACCATTGATAAGCTAAATCATATATATTTTTTTTCTGCAATTTTATTAAGGATTTTCAATGATTTACTTGATAATACACCTAGTATGATTTTTTCATTGTAGGAATTAGGTTTTCAAGGTTCAAAGGAAAAAATGTAGAAAAGGAGGAAAATTGGATATTACACATCATGAAACCTCATTAGAATATGTGTAATATCATTTCACCACATGCTGTGAGTTGTGAATCCATGTTGTGAAGAATTTCAAATCCATGAAAACTTTCATGATGTGAATCATCATTACAAGACATGAAACTTCCTTACATGATGTGAATCACCGGTCCAAAATGTTTGTCATTCAAATCATATTTCACTCTCAAAATGATCTAGTCGAAGGAAGTTTTATGACATGACATCCATTTACATGTCGTGAAAGGAGTAGAAGTTTCTAATCTCACTTGAGATTCACGCAAGATATGCTTAGATTCAAAAATCACGGAGAAAACAATAGTTCACATTGCACGGTGTTAATGTAAATAACATGTCATGTAATTTCCCATAAATATATATATACCTTATCCACACATTGGATTGGGAGGATGGATATAACTTGTTTATTTCATTCTTATCTCATTCCCTTATATTCCCTCTCCCCATTATCAAAATTCTGTAGTTTCTTTTCATTTTTTTACTTAAATATAAGAATTTTGGATGTATTTCAAGGTCTTTCTTCATTTTTTTGAATTACCCATGTCATTTTCCTCATTATTATTTTTGATTAGCAATCCATAAAAAAACTATTGATGCATTTGTTATCATCCTTATTTCAAGTATTTAAATTAGTTATAATTACAATCAAAACCATATTTTTATTTCCAATTCATGATTTCATGTTCATAAGACTAATAAATCCAAATCCATGCATGTTATTTAACTGTTTAAATCCAATTTCCATTTATAAATTCAATATATTTTAAATATTTTTCCCTTTATTGATTAATTCTACAATGAGTGGCTAAACCACCTAGGGTAGGGATTGAAAGTAGGTGTATCCGAACTCAATAAATTTTTAATTCTCAACATGGTAACCTTAAGGATTAGTAATCAGGATAAATAAAAATTGTCTATCCAATTCATTTAAAGATCCCTAAACATGGGAAATTTGAATAAAGGAGCCTATCCTGGTTGAAGTAGAATAGGCTTGGACATATAACCTATGAAAATTTCTTCACTAGAATATAAGCTTAATGAGCTTAGGTTGTGGTTATTTCTAGACTAAGGAATAACTTATTATTAGGTAAAATAGTTGGTTTGACCATAGTCAACTAGTGACCTCTTCTTGCTTCAAAACATAAACCTTAGTATCCTACCAAGTTATAATTAAGATCCTCCTTTCTACTAAACCCTGAAATTGATCTTGATCCTTTATATGTATCTGATTCCAAACCTTAAGTGTTTGGAGACTGTTTTATCAAACTGAACCAAACTCATGAGGAATCCTATATATAGGGTTCTAGGCCATAAGTTCATATTAACCAATTTTCATTCCTTGTGGGATCGACCTAGACTATCACTATAATAGGCCTTAGTAGAAAGTGAAGTTTGAGAAAAAAATAATATATTATGACCGCATCCCTTGCGAATTAAACGACACATGAGGGTGTGTCAAATTTTGGTGCCATTACTGGGGAAATTTTTTTGCTTCGCAAAGAAAACTTTTGGAAAAAGAACTTGGGATTATCCCTCCCTTTCCCCCTTTCATATTTCTTTCCTTTTCCTGTTTTCTGGATTCCATTGTATCCTTCTTGCGGCTTAGTGCATGAGTCAGTTCCCTTTGAGTCATTCGAGGAGCCTTGATGAAGAAGAATGGATTAACTTTGAGCCTAATGTCGATAGGTATATATCTACATGCCTCCACTAACAAATAGATGACTGAAACAATCTTATAGGTCCAAACCATCCTAACCCACTGAACATGCAACCCATCGTACATGGAGAGAATCCGAAAAAACAAGAGTACACCATCATGGATTATGGATTTCTATCAATCTGTGGTGTTATGATGAGAATCATACATCCTCCTATATAGGTACACACTTTTGAAATAAAATATGGACTCATTCATATGATCTAGAACATGAGATAGTTCAGTAGGAATCAAAGTGAAGACTTTCATGACCATATTTCAAACTTCCTATAAGTCTATGATACCTTTTGAAAATAGAGAGAATCTTATGATTCTATTATAATATATGTCATTCCCTTATCTCTTCAATATTGATCCAAAGATTGGCTCAAGAGTTAATCTCCTGAGTCAATCATGACTTGGGATGATATAGCCAAGAAGTATATAGACAAATACTTCCCACCAATCCAGACATGGAATCTCCAGAATGATATACATAACTTCGCTCAAATTGAGGGAGATTACACATGGGAATATTGGGAAATATTCAAGGAACTGATGAGTAAGTGCCCACACTATGGACTAGACATAAGGATACAACTCCAAATATTCTACCAAGGCCGCCAGTCAGCCACACACATAGTTGTCAATATTGTCACTGAGAGGGATAATGTTAAATATTCTAGAGGTCGGTCAAGAACTTAAGGATGAAGTATCTTAAAATTCAAACTCTTGGTAGATTTATTGTGGACCATCACAGAATGGAATTCACCAAGTGGTAGAAAATAAAATACTATCAGCGCTAGTCTAAGCTTTCACAAAGAAGTTAGAGTCATTCCAGCTACCTGCTACACCACCCCCTCTAGCTCATGTAATAGAGATGATTAATGTGAAATGTGCAGTGTCCCATACTTATACAAAGACTAAAAAGTAGTATTTGGATAAAAAAACTAAATATTTTAATTACATCAATTAAAATCAGTAAAAAATACCATTCCAACATCAGCGAAAGTACTATCAGTAGAGATCGGATCAATAGCCACCTCAAAACAACTAGGGATATTGTAAATAGAGAAGTGGTAAAGTGCCACTTTGTACATAAGGAACACTAGGGTACGCACCCATGAACCTTTTTCTTAGACCACAACAATAAGAAAAACAACAATATTTCCCTCATAAAGAACAATATCAGTTTCAACCAGCTCAACCAAGACCTCAGCAGCAAATTGCTCCTCTCTAGAGTAACATAGAGAACATCTTAGATACTTTTTAAAAAAAAGGAATACTAATTAATGACTACTCAAGAGACAAATATGTAGAACTAATGAGATGACCTATGTAATCTAAAAGTTTAGATGGTTCATATCTCAAATACAACATCAGAAAGATTACTAGGTACTCTACCTGGTAATATAGAGACATACCCAAGGCAAGAAGCAAAGGATGTGTGATGAGAGGTGATTTTTTTGTATTCTCAGTAACCTTGTGGAAGATATGAAAGACAAGTTGAGGAACCTAAGATGCATTCACCAATAAAATAAGAATAAGTTTATAGGACCGACAAGTAATACCCCAAGAGGTATCATAAACCAAAAATAACTCATTCTGTATGTGTAATGCACCAGTAATATTTAAAGGATACATGATGCATATATTCCATGATATGGAGAAGGAATTATTATAAATATTCATGGATCACTTTTAGTTTACAGTAGATCATTTTAGGTCTCCCTGAGCAATCTTGAGTTAGTCATATAACGTCGTGAAGAGAAATATCTAGTTTTGAATTGGGAAAATGTAATTTTACAGTTCAAGGAGACATAGTCCTTGGACATAAAATTTAAAAATATTTCATAAAACTAGATCCATCTAAGATAAAGGTCATCAAATATTTACATGAACCTTCAACAGTTAATAGTATAAGGAGCTTTCTAGGTCATACTAGATTTTATAGGTGATTTGTAAAATACATTGACAAAGATTTACTTCCATTTGATGTAACTATTTTCAAATGAATTTCCATTTGAATTTGATAAAGAATATTGGAAGGAATTCAACACTTTAATGAAAATTTTTATATAAGCCCTTGAAATCATTTCACTTGTCTGGGATAAGGAATTTGAATTCATGTGTGACACCAACGACTTTGTTATTGGTACTATTTTAGGCCAACGAGTTGGTTATATATTATGTCCTATATACTATTCTATCCAAAAACTTAATGAATCTAAATTAAACTACACATATAAAAATAAATAACTCTTAGCTGTTGTGTATGATTTCAAGAAAATTTGTTCCTATTTAGTTTTGTCCATGGGGATTATGCACACCGATCATGCTGACCTCAAGTTATTTAATGAAGAAAGGATGCCAATCCAAGGATGATAAGGTGGATGATCATGCTCCATGAATTTGATATTTTCATCAAAGATACCAAAAGAATGGAAAATTTCATGACCGACCATTTATCCCAACTTCCTCTGCCGCTCACCAAGGATAACGACAACAATGAAATCGAAGTCAATTTTCATAATCAAACCCCTTTCAACATAAAGGTACAAACATAATTTTATGATATTTCAAATTATCATTAAATGGTGTTTTTTAACCAATATATATCCTACCATCAAAAGAGAATATTTTTAGCTGAAGAGACACATTACTATTGGGATGAACCACTCTTGTTCAAGCGTTGCATTGATGTCCTGATGCGATGTTTCATTCCTGAGAATGAAATACAAAATATGATAGACATGTGTCATACATCACAAACGGGAGGTAATCATGGACCCAAGCACACCATAGAAAATATCCTAAAAGTGAACCTTTTTGGCCCACTATACACCAAGATGTAAGGGAATATTTTCAAAGCTATGATAGTTTCTAGTAAACTAGAACCATTGGAAAAATAAATGAAATTCCTCAAAATAAAATAATGGAAGTTGAAATATTAGATGTATGAGGGATATAATTCATAGGACCATTTCCCAATTCACATGGAAAATACTATATCCTTGTTGGTTTTGACTACATCTCAAAATGGGTAGAAGCTAAAGCAACATCACATGAAACAAAAAAAGTGGTCATGAATTTCCTAAAAAGGAACAATTTTTCAAGATTTAGATTTCATATAATGATCATTATTGATTGGTAAAAACATTTAACTAATAAATATATTAAAGGAATGCTGAAAAATATGGAATCTGGTATAACACAAGAACTCCCTACCACCTGCAAACAAGCAAGAAATTTGAATTTCAAAATAGGGAAATGAAAAAATCCTAGAAAATATTGTTAACAAAATCCAAAGTTACTGGATTTTGATATTGGATTATTCACTATGGGGGTACTACACTGCATACAAAACAACCATTGGCACCACACCTTTTAGATTGGTTTCTAGAAAACTTTGTCATCTGCTAGTTAAATTGGAGCATCACTCATACTAGGAAAATAAGAAGCTCAATTTGGATACTCAAAAAGCTGGAAAAGCTCACAAAATTTAATTGGATGAATTAGAATAAATAAAGGAATATTCTAATGAAAATTACAATATCTACCAAGAAAAAACAACGAAATGGAATGATCGATGCATTGAAAGATGAATATTTGTCCCAGGAAATAAGGTCTTGTTATTTAATTTGATATTATTATTGTTCCATGGGAAAATGAAATCTAGATGGTCATGAACCTCCAAAGTAATTCATGTTTTCCCCTATTGGACCATTGAAATACATAATGAAGGTGGACCACCATTCAACGTAAATGGTCAAAGATCGAAAATCTATCAAGAACTCTTCCATAAAAGTTGTGTCATCAGCATGAAATTCATCTGAGCTTAAAAGCATAAAGAAATAAATGTTAAAAGAATCACAAATAAGTAGGCAAAACAAGATAGGTGATATTAGGCTATATTATGTTAGAATAATCCTTAGGAAATATTAGAACATTCCGGGATAAAAGGACCAAGCATTGCACCAAAATTAACTAAAAATGTCAATTACATGTCGTGTAACCATATTTCATGGCGTGTAAGTTTTCTACAAAAATTTCTTAAAACCCAACATTACAGGATGTGAAACTTCATTACACATCATGTAATCCCTAAAAACTATTTTTAAAAATAGGATATTAATATAGGGTTCATGACCTGACCCTCCTCCTTCCTCCCACGACCCCAGTCTTCCCTCTCGACCGCGCAACCTAAACCCCTCCTCCCCTATTCTCCATTTAAACCTCCTTTATCCAACTTCTCACATAACACCCTTTCCTTAACCCTTCATAACCTGACCCCATCCCTTCATGGACATAAAACTAAAACCTTTCCCCCCTTCCCATCCTATCGCACACACACCCCATCCCTTCTTCTGTATCGTCATAAACTAATTCCCACCCACCATCCTCATAATCATCTCCATCCCTCCAAACTAATCCTAGGATAGAATGGAAAAAACCCTATGCACTACACCTACAAATTCCATGTCCGGTCATGATGATCCACCTTCAGAGAAGTTTCCATGAGGAATTGTACATCCCGAATCCTACCCAACTCAGGTAGTATCTCCCCCACATACCACTACAACTCGTGTTGAGCTGGATGCTCAGGCTGACTCCCAATCCATCTCCGATGAATTATTTGGGGATAAAAACCCCAATTTTCTCCCCATCCCACACTTCTCGGGTCCAAATAATCATGTCACTCCCAACCAGCTACAAGTTAAGATGATGCAGAGCAACAAGATGATCGAAATGGACATCCTTGACCGACTTCAAATAGCTGATGTGGTCCTCTAGCTCCCCCACCATCTCCATATTTCCATGATCATTGATATATGGGATGAGACTTATCGAGATCTCTTTCTCAATTTCCTGCCTACTTTCAAAGTATCTATAAATAGCCTTTGATTCTTTCTAATAGGCCGATTGCCTAAGATCGCATTTCTCGAATTCAACATCGGCTTTGGGATCCATATATTGGAGTTTTATGTTAGGGTTGGTGTCCTGAGAAGAAACTATTTTTTACTTTGATTACACGAATGTACACTTATTATATATTGTTCATTGTTATTCATGACTATAATATAATAATTTCCTATAATATTTGTTGAATTGATAAGGTCATTGCAGATCCTCGCTACGATGAGAACCTTGAAATGATATAATAATATTCTTAAATAAAGTTCTATGGTTGGATGACACACTATGATAGGACACATAGTATACAGACCGTTATGTGCGAGTACTCGTAAGAAGACAAGACTCTCTCTCATGGAGTTCGCACATGGTAATATCCAAGATAGAAGATTATGAGAACATACCATCCAGTAGTAATTCCACATGTCTTGGTGTCATCAGACATTACTATCTACGAGTGTGTGTAATGGTCCTTAGACTGGAAGATTATCATTAACTCATGTCATGATTCGCGCACTTAGATTTGCTGACGAAAACCATCATGAAGATAGTTGGCGGGAAGTAGGGTATGTTGGGTGGCTCACAAATGAAATGTTGTTAATTTATAATTCGAGGAAGGATTTGTCCCTTCCATTTATGGAAGTTGATATCTTGGCCCTTTGATTAAAATAGAACTGTCGAACAAATTCCATGGCCATGGTGACATGACGAGTTTATTTTTAGAAGTCAAAGAATGACAGATCAAGCATATAGGTTTATGACACTGCCATGAAATTTGTTTGATGAGATATTGAGAAAAAGGGATTAAATTACACAGTAAGAATTCGTATGAGGTGACACGTCAATACAATGTCAAATTCTTTCTCTTGGGTTCCTTGACCCGTTGCTAGACAGTAATCTTGGAATTTAGGCAAGCCCGCCTATTGCCAATGAGAAAGAGGCCTAGAGGGTAACACACTACGTGTATTCAAGTATCTCAAGTAGAATAAAGATTATTATCGTACGTGGTTTAATAATTATTCAAGTAAGGCTAAATCATTTTAATGATGGAGGAAGAATAAAATGAAAACAAGTACACGCCATGTATTAATGATTACACGTCGTGTAGTTTTTATTTTGAAAACAACACGCCATGTAGTTTTCATTTTGGAAAGGAAATGAATAAATGAAAACAAGATATACACGCTATGTACATTTAATGTACACGCTATGTAGTTTTCAATGAAAAACAAGTACACACCGTGTATTTATAATTACACGCCGTGTAGTTTTTCCAGTCAGGATTTTGAGGAAATAATATCATTTTATTAAATGATATTTATTATAATCAGTGTGGGCGCATGTCAAGGAATTAATGAATCGACATGGGGTTTTCAAAAGAGTTAATCAAATAAATAAAATGCGTAATGCATTCATTTATTGTCATAACTTTACAACCTAAAACCCGATTATAAATATCCTCACAACCCCAACTCCTTTCCTAAGAGAATCATTGTGCACAAAAATTATGGAGAATTATTTCAAGACCGAAAGAACTCCGTCATCCAAGAACACTCTCAAGACTAAGAGAGATCCACCTCCATCTGATCTAGATTATCTATGGTGGAAAACACAAGCAAATGTTTCTCCACACTAGCACCTGGAGAATCCTTTGGCGAAGTCCAGAGATACGTGGTACACTTGTGGATCACCACTAGAGGAAGTCTATCCTTAGCTTCTATGATGCAACGATGAATCACATCAGAACATGATCAGAAATATCAACGAGGAAAGAACACTATAAATGTACTTCTTGTCAATTAGTTAAATTAATTATAATCAACCTATAACGATCCTTGTTTGTGCTTCCGAGACTTTCCTTCTCCTTTGTCTATTTCTGTGATTCGATCCATGGAGACTGGAGTTTATCGTCATATTGATCCTGGATTGATCATTTCTAATAACAAAAATCCAAGTGGTAACATCCACCAATGAGATTCCGCTATGCCCGGAACCTACAATTGGTATCAGAGGGGGGTTACAACGTTGATTATAGTTATTTATTTTTCGTTGATTATTTACGAATTTATATTTGATTCAATTCATGATAAATCATTCTATAAAACATAATGAATGAGATCTGTTCTTCCTCCTTCATTTCTCGATTCACATCATAGAAATGAACTTTTAATTTTGATTTTCATTAAATTAAAAACAAGGAACTCTTCTGGAGGATCTGCTCTTTCTGTCCGTACAACACAAGAATAAAGGGCATGTAGTGAAAACTACACGCCGTGTACCTAGGTTCAATGAACCGGTACTGGTCCGGCAAACCACGACATGTAAATTGAGTATGCCTAAGTATTTTTTACACCGTGTTGACCAGAAATGAACGGTGCATGGAACCAGAATACACAGTGTGTATGTTAAATCAATACGCCATGTAGTACAATCCGACCCAGGGTAAACCGTGTACAAAGAGAAGCCGTGTTCTGTGTACACAGGATTTCCAGGCTGGTAAACTGAGTAACAAGGAAGTACATGCTGTGTTAGATTAATCTACACACCATTTACTACAAAATTTCCAAAGTACAGAAAACACGTGAAAGCACCAACGTGTACTTTGGACAAAGGGTGAAAAAATTACACGAAGTTTATGCTATATTACATGCTGTGTACTTTCCAGAAATTGAATTTCACCAGGTTTCCTCCAAAAGTACAAAGGCATGTACAAGGGATATGGATGAGATAAATCTCAAGGAAATTCAGAAAGGAATTTAAGATAAATAATTGATTAATTATAAGATCATAATTAATTGAATTCAAGCACAAATTATCTTGAATAAATAGAATTATTAGAATAATTTGAATGCTAAATATGTATAAATGTCGTTGCATGCTATGTATGATCATGAGCTTGACCAAATACCCTTTGTATGTGTGTACAGTTTCATTTAAATTTGTTTAATTTAAATTCGTTGTCCTGCGAGCCTTCTAACAATAAATTGTAGGGTCTGCGTGCCCATGGATTCTTTCATGTAAATCCCATGTAATGGAGGATCTCCCAAGACATAGGAGATGGTTAAAAACCCAAAGATGAGGAGAAACCAACCCAAGAAGATACAAAGGTGGACAGGTGGGAGCTGCAAAACATGAACCATCGGTTCAAGGTGTTTTTCCCTAGGTCTGGGTTATCTTATCAAACCACTAGATAAGCTAACCAATATAAGCTCATGATCATGCCATATTATTTTATTTCTATCTAATTTCAAGGTTTATTTATTATGTATGTGTTGTCGTGATCATATAATTAATGAAATAAAAAATCATGCAAAGATGGAATAAAATAAAAACCAGACTATGTGTAAACATTATCAGAACATGGTTAATCACTTAAGCAAGCATAACTTAATATTAACAAGCATGTGATAATGAGAAACTACGCATAAGGGATTAAAATCCCTCAATACCATATTAAGTCAGACCAAGCCTTCCGTTACTTGATTAAGGTCAAGACTCAATAAAACTATGTGTTTGACCAACCCTTGTTGGGAAGCAAACTTTTATAAAGGAATCCATTATGAAAGGTTTCAGGTTGACTTAACCATATTACATCAAGAGGAGTATCCCTTTTTGGACTTGGTTTAATATTGGAGGCAAGTGTTAAGGAAATATAAGTTAGGATTTCAGGATTGGGGAGTCCACTCAATAGATCAAGGAACTGTAAGCTCACAGTTGGCAAAGACCTGCCTACCTAAATACCTTCAAATAGCTTGACCAACCCTTATTGGGGTTATGCAAAGGGGAATATGGATCCTTGCCACTAGAATTTCAAAGAAACTGGACATTCCGAGTTCAATGGTGAGGGCCATTGGGACTTGATAAAATATTATGAGACTTAATAAAAATTTATTATTTATCATAAAATGTAATCGAGAAAGTACTGATAGATATTCTCTTTTAATTTGTAGAATCAAAATGACAAACTCGTCAACCACATTTTCTCTACGATCAATTCTGGATAAATGCAATATCCTCACTGGCAGTAACTTTTAAGAATGGTTTATGTGCCTTCGGGTTATCCTACGCCATGAATTAAAGTTTTACGTGATGGAGTCCTCACTTTATGATTCGCCCACCCAAGGGGAAAGTGATGAATATTTTCTGGTCTATGATCAACATTTGAATGATGCACTTGATATTCAATGTTTGATGCTATCATCAATGTATATTGAGCTCATGAAGACATGGATACCTATATCATGATCGAGCACCTCCGTGGTCTATACCAGGAGAGAGAAATATAGGAAAGGTTTGAGATCTCCAAGGCTCTATTCCAGATCAAGATTGGAGAGGGTGCCCCAGATGGGCCTCATATAGTCAAGATCATTGGCTACATTGAGCGCTTGGAGGTTCTAGGGTTTAAACTCCCCAAAAAACCGGGTACCGATCTCATTCTTGAATCACTCCCTTATATCTTCTCTAACTTTGTTGTAAATTTCAACATGAACAACATTGAGAAGTCTCTATCGGATCTTCTTATCCTTAGTCACCATGTGGACAATGATATGAAGCGTCAAAAGCCTTCTGTCCTTATGGTGAACAAAAGTAATGGGAAGGCGAAGAGATTTAAGCCCAAATCTTCTTCAAGGTCTTCTAAGAAAAGGAAGATCAAAGGGGAGTTAAGAGAACAAGTGGCTGTTTGTTTCACATGTGGTAAGAAGGTCCACTGGAAGAAAAACTACACCCAACCAAGGAAGCAAGGGGAATCTTCAGGTGCGTGTGTTATCGAATGCAATCTATCTGTTTTTATTAATTGGGTATTAGATACTTCTTGTGGTGCTCACATCTGTATCCAAATACAGGAACCAAGTAGATTCAGAAAGATTTACCGAGGTGAGGTGGATCTGCGAGTGGCCAATGGAGCCAGACTCGCTGTTGTAGCTGTCAGAGACTACTACCTCACATTTCCTACAGGGATGGTCTTGGTATTAAAAGGATGTTATTATATACCCTCTATAACAAAAAACATTATTTCAGTATCCAGATTAGATATTGATGGATTCATCTTCAAGTTTGGAAATTAATGTTGCTACTTTTATAAAGATAGAATTTGTTTTGGTAGGGCACATTTATATAATGGCCTTTATGTGTTAGACTACACAAACCAAGTAATGGAAATCGATAACAAGGTTAATTCACATGACTCATACCACACCCAACTTTGGCATCATCAACTTAGTCATGTCAATGAGAAATGTTTGACAAAATTACATCAAGATTGGTATTTAGATTCTTTTGAACTAAAACCACTTGGTGTATGTCATGCGTGTCTATAAGAAAAAATGACCAAAGCCCCATTTAGTGGGAAATGTGAAAGGGCCAAAGAGATTATAGAATTAGTTCACACAGATGTTTGTGGAACATTTCCAATTGAAGTAAGTGGTGGGTTCTTGTACTTCATAACTTTTACTGAGGATTTTAGTAGATATGGATATATTTACTTAATGAGGTATAAGTAAGATTCTTTTGATCGGTTCAAAGAATTCAAGAATGAAGTTGAGAACCAGCCTGGTAAGAAGATTAAGAAACTCCACTCATACAGAGGAGGAGAATATATTAATCAAGGCTTCATTGATTTATTACGGGAGTTTGGGATTCTATCTCAACTCACTCCTCCTTACATGCCTCAGTGGAATGGCGTGAGTGAAAGGAGGAACCACACCCTATTGGACATGGTGAGATCAATGATGAGTCATGAAAGTCTTTCATTATCCTTTTGGGGATATTAATTACAAACAACAGCACACATACTAAACCAAGTACCAACTAAATTGATAAATGGTATTCCATATGAATTATGGAGTGGACACAAAGCCACGTTATCAAATTTACATGTGTAGGGTAGCGAAGAATTTGTTAAGGCCTCTTTAGGTAACAATCTTACACCCCAAGGTACAAAGTGTATCTTTATAGGATATCCTAAAGAAACAAGTGGATATTACCTATACAAACCCTAATATAAAAAGGTAATAGTGTCAAGACACACCATATTCCTTGAGAGGGAGAACATCTCCAAAATAGATAGTGGGAGCGAGATAGACTTCGATGAAGTTGAGGCACAAGATACACAAGATTTAGTACAAGAGCAGATTCCACAAATCCCCATGGAAGAAAAATCTATTCTAGAGACACAAGAACTGCATAGGAGCATGAGAGAGGTGACAGAACCAGAACGATATGGTTTTATTTTCACTGAGGATGGTGACTCATTATTGGATGATAATGATGATCCTATTACCTATAAGGAAGCATTTGAAGGCACAGGTGCTGCCAAGTGGCAAGAATCCATGGATTCTGAAATGGATTCCATGTACCAAAACCAGGTCTGGATTTTGGTCGATCCTCCAGTTGATGTAAAGCCTGTTGGTAATAAATGGGTATTCAAGAAGAAACTAGACATTGAGGGGAAATTCAGCACCTATAAGGCACGACTGGTTGCAAAAGGTTTTAGATAGCATAAAGTAATTGATTATGATGAAACCTTTTCACCGGTTGTGATGCTGAAATCTATAAGAATCCTATTCGCCATTGCCCCTTACCATGACTATAAAATTTGGAAAGTGGATGTCAAAATAGAATTCCTTAATGGGAACCTCTAGGAAGATGTCTACATGACACAAACTGAAGGCTTTGTGACTCCAAAGGATGCCAACAAGGTTTTCAAGTTGTAGAAATCCATTTATGGATCAAAGAAAGCATCAAGGTCATGGAACATTCTTTTTGTTGAAGCCGTAACGAAATTTGACTTTGTTAAGAATGAATTTGAGCCTTATGTCTAAAAAAGGTTTAGTGGAAGTGCAGTTGTTTTCCTAATAGTATATGTTGATGACATATTACTAATTGGAAACGAAGTACCTTTCTTACAATCAATTAAGGAATGGTTGGATAAATGCTTCTCTATGAAAGACTTGGGTAGGGAATCATATATTCTTGGGATCAGGATCCATCGTGATAGATCCAAGAGAATGTTGGGCCTAAGTCAAAGTACCTACATTGACAAGATACTAAAGAGATTCAGTATGGAACAGTCCAAGAGGGGATTGTTGCCAGTGTCACATGGCAATTATCTTTCCAAGAAAAGGTGTCCTCAGACACATGAGGAAAGAAAAAAAATGGAAGGATCCCTTATGAATCTGTGATTGGGTCAGTCATATATGTCATGCTATGTACAAGGGTAGATGTTTCTTACGCACTAAGTGCGGTAGGCAGATATCAAGCTGATCCAGGAGACTGCCATTTGATGGTAGTCAAGACTATCCTTAAGTATCTGAGACGTACTAAGTATATGTTACTGGTTTATGGAGGAGATGAGGAACCAGTCATCAGAGGACATATAGATGTTAGTTTCCAGACTGATCAAGATGACATGAACTCACAGACTGGATACATCTTCAGTTTGAATGGCGGTGTAGTGAGCTAGAAGATCTCAAAGAAATGTGTGGTCATAGATTCTACAACAGATTTCGAGTATATCGCAGCTCCTGAGGTAGCTAAAGAATCATAAAGGATGCGAATCTTCGTCCAAGAGTTGGATGTAGTAACTAGAAGTAAAGATCTTATCACACTCTATTGTGATAATACTACAGTAGTGGAAATTGCAAAAGAGCGAAGGTCACATCAGTAGACAAAGAACATACTTCGAGAGTATCATCTCTTGAGGGTTTTTTCTCAGAGAGGTGAAGTTGTAGTGAGAAATATTTCCATAGAAGAAAATGTGGCTGACCCCTTGACTACAACCTTGAATCAGCAGAAACATGATCATCATGTGAGGTCTAGTGGACTAAAAGTCGTAGGTTGTTGGCTCTAGTCCAAGTGGGAGTTTGTTAGGGTTGGTGTCCTGAGAATCAACTGTTTCGTACTTTGATTACATGAATGTACACTTATTATATATTGTTCATTGTTATACAAGACTATAATATAATAATGTTCTGGAATATTTGTTTCACTGATAAGGTCATGGTAGATCACCGCTGTGATGAGAACCTTGAAATGATATAACAATATTTTTAAATAAAGTTCTACGGTTGGATGAAATACTATAATAGGACACATATTATATAGACCAGCATGTGCGAGTACTTGTAAGAAGACTAGACTCTCTCTCATGGAGTTCGCACTTGGTAATCTCCAATATAGGAGATTATGAGAACAGAACTGCTAGTATTAATTCCGCATGTCTTGGTGTCATCAGAAATTACTATATATGAGCGTGTGTAATGGTCCTTAGACTGGAAGATTATCATTAACTCATGTCATGACTCGCACACTTAGATTTGCTAACAAAAACTGTCATGGAGACAGTTGGTGAGAAGTAGGGTACGTTGGGTGCATCATGAACAACATGTTGTTAATGGATAAGTCGAGGAAGGATTTGTCCCTTCCATTTATGGAAGTTGATATCTCGGCCCTTTGATTGAAATAGAACTGTCGAACAAATTTCATGGCCATGGTGAAATGACCATTTTATTTCTGGAATTCAAAGAATGAATGATCAAGCATATAGGTTTATGACACTTCCATGAAACCTGTTTGATGAGTTATTGAGACAAAGGGATTAAATTACACGGTAAGCATTTGTATGAGGTTACACGTCAATGCGACATCAACTTCTTACTCTTGGGTGACTTGACCCATTTCTAGACAGTAATCTTGGACTTGAGGCAAGCCCGCCTAATGCCAACGAGAAAGAGGCCTAGAGGGTCACACAGTAAGTGTATTCAAGTATCTCAAGTAGAATAATGATTATTCTCGTACATGGTTTAATAATTATTCAAGGAATCCTAAATTGTTTTAATGATGGAGGAAGAATAAAATGAAAACAAGTACACGCCATGTATTAATGATTACACTCCGTGTAGTTTTTATATTGAAAACAATACACACTATGTATTATTGAATGTACACACCGTGTAGTTTTCATTTTGGAAAATAAATGAATAAATGAAAACAAGATATACACTCCGTGTACCATGAATGTACACACTGTGTAGTTTTCAATGAAAAAGAAGTACATGATGTGTATTTATAATTACACGCCGTGTAGTTTTTCCAGTCGAGATTTTGAGGAAATAATATCATTTTATTAAAATATATTTATTATAATCAGTGTGGGCGCATGTCAAGGAATTAATGACTCGACATAGGGTTTTCAAAAGATTTAATGAAATAAAAAAAATTCATAACGTTTTCATTTATTGTCATAACTTTACAACCTCAAACCCGATTATAAACATCCTCACAACCCCAAATCCTTTCCTAATAGAATCATTGTGCACAATAGTTCTGGAGAATTCTCTCAATATTGAAAGAACTCTGTCCTTCAAGAACACTCTGAAGACCGATAGAGATCCAACTCCATCAGATCTAGAAAATCTAAGGCATAAAACGCAATCAAAGGTTTCTCCATGCTATCACCTGGAGAATACTTTGGAAAATTCTAGAGATACGTGGTACACGTGTGGATCACAACTAGAGGAATTCTATCATTGTATTCTGTGACGCAATGAAAAATCATATCAGAACGTGATCAAAAATATCAATGAAAAAAGAACACCAAAAAGAAACTTCTTGTCAATTAATTAAATTAATTATAATCAACCTATAACGATCCTTGTTTGTGGTTCTAGGACTTTCCTTCTTCTTTTTCAATTTATGTGATTCGATCCGTGAAGACTAGAATTTATGGTCGTATTGATCCCAGATTGATCATTGCTAATAACAAAAGGCCAAGTGGGCACATCCACCCATGAACTTCTACTGTTCCTGGAACCTACATTTTATATGTATGAGATATTTATGATCCTCCAGCTTGAGCCTCCAAGGATTGATTATAGGAGAATATGGATAGTGATTGTGAAGAATTCTCACACTAGGCATGAACCCCAAATCACCAAGTTGACCCATCTTTGCAGGCCTGCACTCAGGATCCTTCATCATGCCTTGACACATGCATGGTATTCCAGGGCCGAGTCTCATGGTAGTGTGAGCCAGCTCAACATCATCATCTTGGTAGTAGCCATGGGAGGTCCCACTGTCAACATGGATACCTATTTCTCCTTTTACTACTGATTCCAAACCCATGATAAGCAAGTCACACTCATGAGCGGATCTTTCATCACTCACATGATCCCACTATATTGAAGTATTTGATTTCGTACTTCCTCTCACCTCTCTGGGACTGATGGATTCCATCCATTTACTAATTCTGCACAAGATGTATCCCCTAGTTAGGGATGATGAGACCTACCAATGGGCACCATGAGTCCATGAGGAAGCTAATTAGGCACCAAATGATCATGCAGTAGACCCTGCACCTCTCCACCCACAACCACACCTCCATCCCCTAACACCCATATCCCTACCTCTACCTCCACTCCACCCACTCATTCATTCCCAATATATTTCTGGGCCATGTAGCTTTTCATCCTTGAAAATATGAGATAGATTTCTAAGAATCTGTGAATCCCTTTTGTAGAGCTTTCCCAGGTCACCAACCCTCCACCACCCTCATCTCTTGCATTAACTCATCCACTACCAGCCCTTTCTATCCCCTACTCTTTTACAACTCCCTCCCCACCCACAGACCAGACTGACCTACCATTAGAGATTTTAGACCCTACGGAATGTCATGAATACCTTGCAGAGCAGGAACAATGTGGAAAGGGGCATGCCGCCACCCCATCCACCAAGGTTCAATTGGTAGGTCTAGTTTCCAGAAACATGGCCCTATTGAGGATCGACACCTCCCCACCACCTACCATGGAGCATCTTGCCCGCTTCATTACACCACCTTACATAGCTCACCCACCAGCCCGTTCTTCCATCACTTCCACTGAACAGGTAGGACAGATATAGCCACTCTCTAATTGATAATGGACACTCGATGATCATTTTGAGTCTTTTGTCTTATCTTATTTCTACACCATAACCATATCTATTTTGGTTATATGTTTCAGGGCTTAATGAATTTTTTAGTCTATGTTTCCCTTCATTTTTTACTATTCTTTTTATCTATATATATAGGAAACTATTTTTTCTACACTTTACATGGATGGTTTTCTAAAATTTTTATAATTTTATAGTATCAATGTCTAGGTCCTTTATTTTATCGATGGTTGTTGATTCACCTATGCCACTCTTTGTATTTGTTTTATGATTAACTCAGCATGTAGAAGAGATCAAGTGTCAACTATAGGATCTCTCACTTAAGAATCATGCTCATCACCCACCACCATGAGAACATATAACCTTCTTTTCACATTAGATCCATGCTATCTATACTCCTTAGTGATAAATCCTTCCAAACAACCCTGATATCTCAAGTAAATTTCTATGATTTACTGCAGACGACAGAGGAGACACTGAAAAGATGGTCGATAATGCTTGATAATTTTCTCCATCCATCTCAATAATGACTTCATTTGTTAGTGCTTTATGTGAGGAAACCCATATTTCATTTATTTTCTCATCTGAGTATTTATGTTGACTATACTTCAAGAGTATTTTCAATTTTCTATCATGAGTCACCTTGAGATTTACTCTAAAAAATACCTGTATTTAAATAAAATCTATTTCATTTATCTTTATATTGTGAAAATACCTATTATTATACTTTCAAAATGTTTAAAACCTATTGACTAATGCTTTATCTAGTTTTGGATTTTTATTTATTACACATTTTGTAGGTAACACAAATTCAAATCAAACTAGGCCAAATTCCCCAATGGCGTGCCACTTCTTACAGGGAGTTCTCAATTCCCTCACCCTTTAAGTGTTCAATTTTCATTTCATTTATCTGAGAATAATCTTCCATAACCTGTTCACATTACTTCCATAGAAAGTGTGGAAACTATCACATTCTAAGTGTGGGGAAGTTTTTCTTGAGTTTTACTGTCAATAAACTTGAATTTTTGCCTGATCTCATTTATATAGGAGAAAAGTTTCATTTGGAAGCACGTTTTACACATGAAACTCATTATACCAATTTGAATAGAAGAAAAATTTATGTTGGAAATTGTTGGAACCCATGTTATATGTCTTTTTATACTTTTAGAATGATTGATGATCTTAGTAATTTAATTCCAATTCAACATTTTTGAAATTACTATTAATTTAATTTTTACTTGGTTTCATACCCTTAGTGATTTTCAGTTCTTTATTTATTCCCATTCCTAATAGGATTATAAGCCTACAATTTCATATTATTTTCTAAGAATATTTCTTGAGTGATACATGTGTCAGGTAAACCTATCATAACTTGAATTGAGATATTATTGAAGCTGTAGTTGAACAAATAAAATATTAAAATAATTGAGACAATATTTGTTGAACTACTTTTTCTTGAGACCCAAATTACATATTTCCATCATTAAGACCATAGTTTCCATGAATAATGTTATATGATGCATCTATTCCAAGCTGATTATCCCTTTCTACTCTTCTCTTTGTATAATGCATGACATTACTTTGAACAAGTGTGTGGGTAGATTTCAGCCAGTATGGGATGATTCTACTATGGAGATGTATTGTGTTTCTCATAAGAATGTTTCATTGTGATCTATTTATACTTTTTAGTATTTCTCATATATTCCATTCCTTTCAAAAATACCAAATAAAAAGAAAAATAATTTGGGTGGTGTATTAGGAAGGTCAAAAATCACCACTTATAGACCAATGAATCCCTTGAGGGATTATATGTGGTTAAGGGGAGGATGGGAGATATGTCCTAGACATGGATTTCAAAAAATACAAATGCAAAAGAAATAGAAAGGAATAAGATACCATTTTCCCTCACTTTATGTGTATACATAGATCCAACTTGATATGCTAGGAGCATGGACTTTATTAACTATGGAGGAGTCATTTCATTACACCTTTCACAACATTCATGCATTATACTCAAAATCCTACCCTCCCGTTTGAGCTTGTTTTTCAATATTTACCCACCTGTCCATAACCTCAAAGTCATTAGAACCTAATTTATGAATCCTCCATGATTTATTTGGTATTTTTCTTTAAAAAGTGTAGATTATAGAACTAATTCAATCCTTTGGTTAGAATCATGTACTCGGGGTATGAGCATAACTCCAATTTAATTTCACCCTGATTGATAAGAGAAAATTCATTATGAGATAAATAGAAAATGGGTATAGAATTCAAGAAATAGTTAATAAACTATGGTTAAAGGATTAATAATTTTATTAAAGAACTGATCTATGAGGCATGACTAATTTTCCATGTGGGGGTGATTTTAGAGATTGACTTTTTCTACTTACACTTAGTTTTATTTTCTTAGATATAATAAAATTATCTCATTTTAAAAATAAGTTACCTTTTCAAATCCTTATGGAGATCTTTTTTCTTGAGGACAAGAAATTGTTCAAGTATGGGGTAATTTGATAAGATGAAATCATATATACATTTTTTGATCATTTTATTAATGATTTTCAATGATTTACGTGACAATGCACCTAGTATGTGTTTTTATTGTAGCAATTAGGATTTCAAGGTTCCAAATAAAAAATGTAGAAATAGATAAAACTTTTCTATTACACATTGTGAAACCTCATTACATGATGTGTAATATCATTTCACCACATGTTGCAAGCTGTGAATCAAAGTCGTGAATAATTTCAAAGCCATGGAAAGTTTCATGACACAAATCATCATTACATGATGTGAACCATCCTTACATGATGTGAATCACTAGTCTATAACATGTGGAATTCAAATAATATTTCCCTATCAAAATGATCTATCTGAAGGAAGTTTCACGATGTGACATCCAGTTACAGGTCATGAGAGGAGTAAAAGTTCCTAATCTTGGATGAGATTCTTTCAAGATACACACACATTCAAAAAACATGGAGAAAAACTTAAATCAATATTACATTACATGAATTCTAATTACACATCATGTAATTTCCCATCTATATATACAATATCCATGTATAGGATTAGGAGGCTGGACAGAACATGTTTCTTTCATTATTATCTAATTTCCTTCTACCCCCTCTCCCTAAAATCGAAATTCCTTTGTTTATTTTCATTGTTTTACTTCAATAAAACAATTTTGTATCAATTTCAATGAAGTTATTCATTCAGTTTTGTATTTCCAACATCATTTATCTCACTCTTTATTTTGATTAGAAATCCACGAGGAACCATCGATTCATTTGTTCTCATCCTCTTTTTCAGTAAGTAAATTAGTTATAATTGTAATATAAACCCTATTTTTATTTCCAATTCATTATTTAATGTTATTAAAACTGATAAATCCCAATATTTTCATGTTCTTTAATTATTTAAACTTGATTTCCATTTTTAAATTTAATATGTTTTCAATCTCTTTCCCTTGATTAATTCTATAATGAGTGGATAAACCACTAAGGTTAGGGATTGAAATTAGTGGTATCAGAAATCAATAAATCATTAATTATAAACTTGGTAACCTTAAGTATTATTAATCAAGATAAATAACAATTATATATACAATTCATTCAAACATCCATGACCACGAGACATTTAAATGAAAAACCCTATCATGGTTTATGTAGAATAGGCCATGACCAATAACCTATAACACTTTATTCCCTATAATATATGATTAATGTTATTAGTTTGTGGTTATTTCTAGACTGAGGAATAGCTACCTCCTAGGTACAACTAGTTGGTTTGACCATAGTCAATGTGTGAATTCCACTTGCTTCACAGCCTAAACCTTAGGATCCTACCATGTTAGAATTAAGATCATCCTTTCTAATAAACCACACAATTAATATCAATATCTGATTTGTCTCTGATTCCAAACCTTAATTATTTAGAAATAATTTTCACAAACTAAAATAAAATTTTGATGACTCCTACATATAGGGTTCTAAGACATAACTTCATGTTTTCCAGCTCTCGTTCCTCATGGTATTTACCCCACACTATTAGTATACTATATATTAGTTTCAATTGTAGTTTGGGAAACAAATAATCTAATATGACCGTAGCCCATAATAATTAAGTGACTCTTGTGGGCATTTCCACCATGCTACACAACACGATAGCTTTCGATATGTCATGATCTCCCTTGGAACTCCTCATCAAAATAGGGCACCTACCTTTTCTATTATTTATCCCATGAACTCCCATCACATGACATCGTTTCATAAATTAAATTTTTAACTACCCAACCACATGTCTATAGGGTCAGACACCCAAATCGTCCTTCCCATCAAATAATTTCTTGATAACCAAACATCCTAGGTGGTTCCTCAAAAACTACTGGAATCACCATGCCTATATCAAAAAACCTGAGAACCTATTGTGCATCATTATAAAAAAGAGATTAAAAATAAGATCATTTACTTTAAGGTATTCATAAATATGGTCCAAATACTCTCACATATTTACCTTGATCAAAACCAACATCTCTAACCCACTAGGGTCTGAGCCAAAACTAAGGGCTTCTGTGTCACCCACCAAGCTATACCAATCAAGTCTTAAAATATGGACACTAGGTCTGTCCACCTAGACCTAAGGTCTCCCACATGAGAACTATATCCCAATTAAGGGATTTTATTACATAGCATCCAATTTTCCTATAAACTCTCTCTAAAGAGGTGAAATAAAGGCTAGTAATAATATCATTTACTTTCAAGGGTCAAAATCTCTCACCACAAGCACAACAAAAACACTTGATAAACATTGGCTTACCAAACCTTTATTCTCTCTAGGCATCCTTATGGGAGATTTCCCACTAGAGTGTCACAAAATTAATGTAAAAGGACTAAAAGATGACACTCACTAGTTATCTATATATGGTAATTCCCCATTAAGGTTCAACTTAACAAAAAAACGACCCACCTACCTAGGGTGTCGTTTTATTAACTAAGAGTCCCACCCAATTAAAATGGTCAAACAAAAATCACTTATCATGTATAGAAACTTGGTTCAAAAGTATACCATTTCCTATATCTAAGGGAACTTTCACAATAGAAAACCCCTTCACTTTAACATAAGGCATCGAATTTGAAACTAGAGTCATGCATAAAAGGTTTATAAGCTCTACCACCTATCCTCTAAGTCGAAGAAATAGTAGAAAAGAATCCAATTGAGACCCATGGTGAATTTCCATGTCCACTTTCAAGGTAACTTCTCAAGGAAGAATTATAACTAACCCTTACTCTAGGGTTGAAGCTAAGAACACCATTGGAAGGTTTTATTCAAACCATTGCATCAATTCACATTTATTATTCCATTAAATAGGCTCAAATATATGAATCTTCGATTACCATTTATAAATGAAATCATTTTAAAACTGTACTTAGAACTTTATTTAGATGATGACATGTAACATTATAGACAAATTACCTTATAATTTCCTTTAAAACTATTATTTAGCCATAAGTTATCATAGATGGGCTTGGTTGAATAAAATATCAATTCCAAGCTATATAATAAACAACTTTTTAGGTTGTAACTAGAATTTTAATTAACTGGTGTCTTATATCAGTAAAGATCAAAAGTAAAAGAAGGTATTTTAGAAAAACAATGGGATTGGTCAAGTAAAATCCCATCATACATTTATACAAAACACTGTATGAGTAAATGGTTACACTTTAAATAATCATATCATTTTAACACAAAAATTCCACTAAGGAGTTAAGTACCAAGGCATAAGAATAATATAATAGATCTATAAAGGCCAATACATATAAACCTAGGTCCATTTATATGATCATTCATTCCTAATTCATTGAGTAACCACTCTATAAATTATAATTAGAATCCCATTTAAGTAAAACCCATTCAAACTCATATTACTAAACATTTAGCACACCCATAGTAGGATTATATCATAAACATACAAATCCAAATATGGACTATAAGAGTCGAATCATGCATATAAGGAATCAATTTTGTGGGTCACCATTACCATGTTATGATGGTACAAGAATTTTTAAGATGCAATTGAAACACCATTTAACTGATATCTATAGGAAATGACCTGATTTTCTCAAAAAATCCAATTCATTGACATTTATAAATTCCATTCAGGATAGTTTATTAACTACTCGAAAACCATTTTGTTTCTTTAATTAATTTTAGGTTTATAAAATAGAATGTATCAATCAAACTATATAGGAAAAACCATTTAGGTTGATGTAGACACTTTATTTTACTCACCCTAAACCATAACAATAACCATGAAATCTATCACATCCACAGGATTAAATACATGTAAGAAAGAAAACACACAATAATGATATATAAAAAATCATTCTAAATAATCACACAAGAATACATGTAAAGACTACGTTCCAAAGAAGATGCATGGACACACCTCTTCTCTTGATATACCAGGCCAAGAGGTAAATCCCATAAATTAGAAACCATTAGAAATACATTAAAAGTCACTTGAGGTGAAATAATAACCAACTCTAAAAAAATAGAATGAACAATAGTATCATCCCTAGAAACTTTCTCTTTCCCCCATGTGTGGGGTGGCCATTCCCAAACACGAGTTATTTACTAAGTGATGAAACATTCCTAGTCTTCTGTATTCCATCCTAAATTGTAATATAAGATAAATAAATCTTTGATACCACTTTTTCATGTCTTGTCCTGGGATCCACTAAAATAGTGCCCTCAGCCAGTTGAAAACAAGACCTCAAGCACACCTCCCTGTTTTTCAGAGGATTCCGACTAGAATTGAAGGTATAATAGACGTATAGTAAGGATACTATACCCTATGAATCAATAATAAACAATGGATTAAATAAAATAATGAAATAAACAATGGAAGATAAGTAAATCCCTGGTATTAACAATAAATAAACTGCCAAAAATATTCCAAATAATCCAAACTTTCATGAACATGATAATCCATAAATACAAGAAGTCAACATGCATCAGGTAGAAAATATAATAATAATAGAATAAAAAATATTAAATGAATAAAATACTCAAACTCCATAATGAATACCAATTATATTCTTAGCCTCTGATCCCAAGAAATTCTAAGCCAGAATATACAATAGTAAAGAATCATGAGCCAAGTCCTAACATGTGGTCATGATATTTTTTCGGGTACCAAACGGTGGCCCAGATAGGGTGTGAGTAAAACATAGTAGGACACCACAAATAGTTTCTAATTCAGTTCTAGTCTGTAAATATAAAATGAATTAGTGTGCATGCATAATAAATAAAAGCATTAAATTTGTTATGTAACCATAAACCATGTCAAGATCAAGTTCCTAATGAAATACTAAGACAACTATAGTTTCTCCATCATAATCCAAAATGTATTTGACCATTTTACCTTTTTCATAAATAAAACCAGGTCTTGTATCTACAATGGTGATCATAAGGGGGTATCATATTTAAATAAGGAGCTTCCAATAATGCATCTAAATAATAGATCATTGAGCAACGAGTACAATAATTTCAAATAAAATTTGAGGAGCATCATTTCCAATGATTTAAAATAAATGAGGTGGAATTTCATGTCTGATAATTTCAAGTAAATAAGGTGTAATGTCATGTCTAAAAATTCCATGTAAATATGGTGGAATTTTAGGCTTGGAATTTTTAAATATGTATGGTCGTGTCTAAAATTTAAAATAAATAAAATAGAATTTAATGATTAAAAATTTCAAATAAATAATAAGGATCGCCATGTCTAACATTGCTTAATTATTTGTAAAACATTAAATGATATAATCCCTATGAGTCCTTCCCAAGAAATCTACATTGGAAATCTAAGCATCAATAAAGGAATACTATAATAAACATGCATGTTTCATTTAATGATAAAACATTGAACATGTGAAACATCAATTCCAATTTTTCATTCAAACATGCATTTTATCACTTCCTTAAACAAAACACTCACATGTGATAAAAAGGGGCACGTAAGCATACATGCCATAATAAAATTCAATTGACCCACTTAAGTAGGTCCGTCATAATTATCAAACATAAAGTAAATGATCAAGGACCAATGGGATTTTATCCAACCCACCTAACAATTTAATTCGTATTATTTATTATTACATTTATGGGTGAAAATAGTTAATAATTACTTATAATAGTTTAGATATTGTCCAAGTGTAATTAATTTCCTTTTATCAATTCATTTAGTTCAAATTAATCACTTCCCCTTATAAAAGTTAGGAAAAATACACCAAGTGTTGTGTTTCATAATTATTTTAATTTTAAATCAAGGTTTTATAACATGAAATGCCCAAAAGGGTGGTTCATGTTGAGGTCTTAACATCAAACAATGTCAATGGGTTCCATAAATTGACTAAGTCATGCTGTCAATGATTGAATTTAAGTTTTACACATTTTAGGAGTGACATTCAAAAATTTGGTATGCAACATAATGAAACTTTTTATAAATTACATGGGTTTAAGGGAAAACATATATACCACCAACCACGTACTTAGGAAGATTTACTCATCCAAAATCGACCTTTGATTCAGGATGGAATGAGAGTAAATGAGAAACCTGAAAAACACCATGAAAATAAGAAATATGATCTTGAAGGGAAATAACACCCAATATAGCAAGGAAACAGAGAAAACATGAACGTGGAATGAGAGACTAAACAAGGGTGATCAGACACAATTGATGATAATCAATTCAAAGATTGAATGATGAAGATCTCTCATAGCTTATGAGGAGAGGGAGAATAGAGCTCCCATGGTCCACTGATTTGAAGATTGGATAAATAATAAAGGGATTTGAAGGTTACAGTCTAGGAGGTAAAAGGTAATTTATAGGTCCTTTAATGAGTTACATAGTTTGATAAAGGATGTGCCAAATGCACAGGCCTTAATATTCCACACACCACACCTCAGATAGTTACAATGCACAATTAGAAAAATGGTTTTCCAACCAAGTGATTCCTTATATACCTATATACCACCTTGAATGGTTAGATGGATCCAATTGCATAGTTAAAAAAGCAAAATCCTTAATAAATAGGTCGCACAGTTAGCACTAACAATGCACCGACTGTTCACCCAGATATGTCTCTCCTAAAATTTATCTTTCAAAGTTCAAAACTCTCAAAACTCATTTGGGAATCTGAGGTACCTCTTGGACCTTAAACAAAATCTAAAAACATTACCTTTAAGTGTTACAACTCCTAGAATTACATTCTGAATCTTGATTTTAAATTTTTTCCACCCACCAAACTAAAAATTCAAATCCTTTAGAAAATTTTGATTCATCCAAAACATGAGATCCTTTATAAACCTGCTGAGTTTTACTCACACCCTGGACGGGCCGCAATTTAGTTCCCAAAAAAATTTCTTCTATAAGGGTTTAGATAAGGGCATGGGACCCTGATGTTGATTTTTTTTCATGCTAGATGGGTTGGATCTTCAAGATGGGATCGACACGAGGTTCGATACGGACACTACAACAAAACAGACCTTTAATAATGCTAAAATTTTCCATTGTTATCACATAAAAGTGCTCACTACCACAGTGTGATTAAAAGACCTAGGATTTTATCAGTTCTATAAAAGCGCTAATAAATGAAAACTTTATGAGTTCTATAAAAAACATTGATAAAGGGACCATTTATCAGTGCTTTTCTTAGTGCTGATAAAGTAACCCCTTGATCAACACTTTTATTTAGTGTTGATAAAGGGGGTCCTTTACCAGTGCTTTCACTAGCAATAATAAAGGATATCATTACAAAATCCTTTTATAGAACTGATAAAGGAACCCTTTATCAACACTTCTAAAAGAGCTGATAAAGGGGAATACTATAGTGTGCTATTAAATTTATAACACACTATAGTAGTAGAATCAACAATAAAAATTAGGATACAAATATAGAATTAAAATGAAATAAAATATAAAACACAAATACAAGAAAAAACATTATATTATAGACATTTAAAACATTGGTTTGTACAATTACATGAGTAAGTATAAATTATCATAGAAATTCAAAAACATCAATATTAGTTTTTCTTTAGCCCCTGACCCCCACTCATATTATTACCGAACAAACCACCCTGATCGAGAAACAAAATGATCCTGTATAAGAAAATTATTCTTATGTTAGTAATACTATAAATAAATAAATTAAACAAAAAAATTTAATTTTGAACTAAACATTCAGTTATCCCATGAACACCATGTATCAGGTTGAGTTTCAGTTTATTCTTTCACATCACACCATTCTTGTTCATCTTTAAGAATTATATATGTGCAAATTAACTAAATAATTATAAGAAAAAAATGATAATGGAATTAATTAATTAATATCAGACAAAATTATGAGAGAAAAATCTAATCTTGTTTTCCCAGTTTTGGTGATATGGTGGCATTTTAAACTAAAATGGTACTTACATATTGAAAAGAAATGCTTTGAGTCATAATGACCAAATAGTGTGTCAGATTTACGTGCGGTCAATTTCTATATATCACAAATGACTTATATGTTTTTTTTCTAAATTTTCAAAACAATTCAAATTTGTTTTCTCTGTTTTGAGTATGTCACTTATTTTTTAATAAAATGTCATTTTAAATTGGAAACATTCACTTTGTGTCATACTAGACACATTGTGTTTCGATTTGATGTGCAGATGATTCATATACATCACAAATGACTTGTGAATCATTTTCCTAAATTATCAAGACAACACAGGAACATTTTCTTAGTATTCCATTACTGGCATACTTTTTGAACTAAAATGTTAGTTTTAAATAGATAATGGACAATTTTATTCATATTTGGAACATCATGTATCATATTGAGGTGAGGATGATTCATACTTATCAAGAATTACTTTTGGATCATTTTACTAAAGTATCAAAACAATTTAAATGCATTTTCTCAATTTTGAGTATGTCACTCGTCTTTTTTACTAAAATTAATTTCAATTATAAATAAAAAGAAACACTTTGATTAATCTTGGTCACACCACAAATTTGATTGAGATTAGGATGATTCCTACATGTGAAAAATGACTTATGGATCATTTTTCTAACTTATAAAGAAAATACGAATAAACTTTCTCAGTTTTGAGTATGTCACTTGTGTCTTTATCTAAAATGTCATTTTAAACTATAAACACACACTTCGAGTCATATCAGTCATATAATATCTTGGTTTGATGTGAGACTAATTCTTACACATAAAAATGTCTTATTAATCATTTTTATAAATAATCGAGAAAATATGAGAATTTTTTCTTAGTTTTTAGTGAGTGACACACCTTTTGAAATAAAATAACCATTTTAAATTGATAATCAATACTTTTAGTTATACTGGGAACAACGCGAAATAGATTTAGGTGTGGATAATTTATACACGTCAAAAATGACTTATGGATTGTTTTCCTAAAGTATCAAAACAATATAAATGTGTTGTCTCAGTTTTGAGTATGTTACTTATCTTTTTTACTAAAATTAATGTAAAATTTCAATGAAAAGAAACACTTGGAGTCAAACCAGTTACACCATGCATTATATTGAGGTGAGACTAATTATTACACTTCTCAAATGAATTATGAATCATTTTCCTAATGTATCAAAATAATACAAATATGTTTTCTTGGTATTGAGTATGCCACTTGTTTTTTTACTAAAATTAATTTCAATTTTAAATAAAAAGAAACTCTTGGAATCATACCGGTAACACTGTGAGTTTTATTAAGGTTTCAATGGTTATTAAACATCAAAAATGACTTATGTATCATTTTAATAAAGTATAAAAACAATCTCTATGCTTTTTATCTATTTTGGGTATGTCCCTTTTCTTTTTTACTGAAATTAAGGCCAATTTAAAATAAAAAGACACACTTAGAGTTACACCAGTCATACCATGTATTTAATTTGGGTTTGGTTTCTTCTAAAACATTAAAAACAACTTAAGAATAATTTCTATAAAGTATAAAAACAATTCGAATTCATTTTCTTGTTTTTTAGTATGTGACTTTCCTTTTTTACTAAAATGTATTTTTAAACTAGGAACATGCACTTTGAGTCATATCAGTCACATCATGTCTCGTTTAGACATGAGACTAATTACAACACATTAAAAATGACTTATGAATCATTTTCGTAAATTATCAAGGCAATATGAGCAATTTTTTTATTAGTTTTATTTGAGTGGTATAATTTTTGAACTAAAATGTCAATTTTAAATTGATAACAGAAACTATAAGTTATTTTGGGAACACCATGCATTAAATTGAGGCGATGATTATTATTACATGTTATGGAGGACTTATGAATCATTTTCCTCAAGTATAACAATAATATGAATGTGTTTTCTTGGTTTTGTGTATATCACCTGTATTTTTACTAAAACTAATTTAAATTTTAAATAAAAAAGACACACTTAGAGTCTTTATAGGAACAACGTATATCAGATTGAGGCATTAATAATTCACACACATAAAAAATGAATTCTTAATTATTTTCTTAAAGTATCAAAACAATACAAATGAATTTTATTTGTTTTGAGTATGTCACTTGTATTTTTTACTAAAATTAATGTCAATTTTAAATAAAAATACACACTTGGAGCCATATCAGTAACATTGTGCATTAGATTTATGTGTGCCTAATTAATATAAATCAGAAATTACTTATGGACCATTTTCCAAAAGTATAAAAATAATCAGAATGTGTTTGATTATTTTTTATTATGTCACCTTTTTTACTAAAATGTCATTTTAAACTGGAAACAAACACTTTGAGTTATATTGGTCAAATAATGTGTTTATTTGACATGAGACTAATTCCTATACATAAAAAATCACTTATGAATCATTTTAATAAATTATCAACACAACTCGAGCGTGTTTTCTCTTTTTTCAGGGACTAGAACTCTATTTGAACTAAAATGTCAATTTTAAACCAATAGCGAACACTTTGAGTTATACTATACACACCGTGTATCAAATTAAGTTGAGGCTAATTCATACACATCCAAAATGAATTATGGATTATTTTCATAAATTATAAAAATAATATGAATGAATTGTCTTGGTTTTGAGTTTGTCACTTTTGTTTAAATCAATGTCAATTTTAAATAAAAAGACACACGTAGAGACATATCGGGCACACCGTGTATCAGATTGATGTGGGGATGATTCATAGACATCAAAAATTAAATATGGATAATTTTACTAAATTATAAAAATAATATGAATGTATTTTATTGATTTTGAGTATGTCACTTGTGTTTTTTAGTAAAAATGATGTCAATTTTAAATAAAAATACACAATTGGTGTCATACCAGTCACACCGTGTGTTTGCTTGAGGTTTTATTGATTCCTACATGTTGTAAATGACCTATGGATCATTTTCTAAAATTATCAAAACAATAAGATTGTTTTCTCTATTTTGAGTATGTGATGTGTGTTTTGAACTAAAACATAAATTTTAAACTAAAAACACAAAGTTCAAGTCAAACTGAGTACAATGTGTATCAGATTGAGGTACAACCGATTGATTATGTGATGTTATTTTTTCTTTAAACTGTCTACAACAAGATAGAAAATAAAGAACATGTTCTCTATTTTCTAGATTGATGTAGATAGTTAAAAAAATTGAATTCCCAAAATATCTATGAAAAAACAAAATAATTATTTGATAAAAATGATAGGGATATTAACCTAAAAAATAGTAGAAAATGGTGAAAAAATAATTAAATAAATATTAGGAATTTACCTTTTGATTATGTTTTTATACATTCTTGACCCATTTACTTATTTCTATTATCTCAATTACAGCCTCAAAGTTCAATCTCTCATGAGAACGAGCAACTTCGAACAAACCAACCCAACTTGAGAAAAAGAATCCACCTGTATAAGAAAAAAATTATTATGTTAGTAATACAATAAAGAATAAATTAAACAAAAATATGAAATAATATATTAGTAAAATGTCAGTTTTAAACTGCAACCACACAATTTGAGTCATACTAAGTACACTGTGTATCAGATTGATGTATGGTTGATTATTACATGTCATAATTGACGGAGGGATCATTTTACTAAAGTATCAAAATAATATGAATGATTTTTCTTATTTTTGAGTATGCCACTCATGTTTTTTACTAAAATGTAAATTTTAAACTCAAAACTCACAATTTAAGTAATAATGATCACATCACACAATGGATAAATGTGTAGTAAATTACTACACATGAAAATGAATTATGGATCATTTTACAAATGTTTCTAAATAAATCAATCTACTTTTCTCAATTTTGGCTATTTTGAAACGCATTTTAAACTAAAATGGAACATTTCTATTCAAATCAGATACTTTGGGTAATATCAACCACATCGTGTATTGGATTGATGTGTGGTCAATTCCTATACATGAAAAATGAATTTTGGATCGTTCTTCTAATGTTTAAAAACAATATGAGCTCATTTTCTTAGTTTTAACAATTTAATGTATGTTTTAAACTAAAATTACACTTTTTTTGAAATAAAATGACAATTTTGTATTGAAGACATGTATTTTGAGTAATACTGGCCACATACGGTGTTGGATTGACGTGCGGTCAATTCTTAGACCTTACAAATAAACTATGGATCATTTTCCTAAAGGTTGAAAACAATCCAAGATTATTTTATCAGTTTTTTCTATTTAATGTATGTTTAAACTAAAATGACACTTTTGTATTTAAAAAACATACTTTGAGTTATAATTACATCATCATGTGTCATATTGAAATGCGGTAAATTCTTACACATCATAAATTATTTATGCATCATTTCCCTGAAGTTTGAAAATAACCCAAGCTCATTTTCTTGATTTTGAACAAGTGATGTGTGTTTTGAACTAATGTGTAAATTTTAAAAAATAAGTATCATATAAAATGAAAAGTAAATTAACTAAAAAATCAGATAAAATGATTAAAAAATAGGTAAATGAGTATTAGGAAGTCACCACTTTATGATGCCTGTATATATTCTGGCACTATGTATTCTGCCCATTCATTTCTAAATAAATTGATTTCTTCCTTTATAATTTTCCTTGAGAAATAGATAAAAAATAATATAGAAGCATTATAATATTAATTATTGAAAACCCAAATATATTTCTAATTTTATATACTATACTAGATCACAAACATAACACGTAGTCAACTAAATTAGTTTTCAGAAAAAATTACACCACCATGTACACTTCCCACTCATCTATGAAAACATTTAATTGTTCTTTTGAGTATAAAGGTTTTCAGAAATCTTGGTAGTACTAAGAAAAAAATAAAAGAAAATGATTAAGTAATATTTTTAATGAAATTTTAATTACCTTCAAAAATTTCCTATTCAGTGATGCTAGTATTTTGAAGGTTTATGATCTCTTTTATAAATTTGAAAACACAATATCCACAATCGTTGTTATTATCTTAATTTGGAAACTGTAGAAACATTGAAAAAAATAATTAAATGGTTTTGAAATATGTTTTTATAGCTAAATATTTCTATATATACCTTATTTTTTTCATTTGAATCAATCCATAGGCTTCTTATATTCAGTCAACAACTTCATACAATTATTTGGCCTATATTTAATGATCTCCCTATCATGACAAAAATTATTGTTAAAACACATACTAAAAGAATATAATTCTATTTTTTTTATAAAATGTTGATTTCTATGCATCAAAAATTCAAAATACACATTATGTATGGTTGGGTTTTTGGATATCTATGCATTGGATCAAAAAAATAAATATTTGGGGTATCTATATTGATTACGATTATCATCTAGTTCTTAATAAAAAAGTTAATAAAAAAATTAAAAACATTTGTGATTAGATTATAGAGTTTTACCCCTACATTATAGGCATCAAAAAGAGTGTGTACTCTATTATTTTTGTGTCAAATGCATCATTTAGCGCATATTTTTTCTTATCAACTTCTGCCTTCTCTAAAAAAGTTTCTTGCGTAGAAATGATACAGGGATTAATGAATCCAAATAATTCTTAACATAGTTTTCCCTTTCGCTAGTAGTAATATAAATTAATATTGAAATATTAATAGTTATTAACTTGAATTAACATATGGTTTCAGCATGAATTTGTAATGATAATAAATATTGTAGTGGAACTGGAGGATTTAAGGAACTCTCGGATGGTCCATTTGATTTCTTGTTCAATTCACTAGAATATATTGATCCAACCTTTCATTTTCTCTTCGATTCATTCATCTATAATACCATTCCACACTTATGTACTTTTTCATCAACTTTTACAGGTTTCTCATATGAATTTATTTTAAATACATAATTCATGTATCTTTATAATATTAGATATCCATTCTACAAAAGTTCTAATAGCGTCATTGACCATTGAAATATCTGGATCGTCAAGTGGAATAGGAAACTCAGTGGTCAGATCTTGAACTACCTCTATCCCAACTATCATGTGATATTTTGGGAGATCTTTATTATGTATCTTGTCTCCCAAGATATCATACACTGTACCCCTCTCAACTAGGTGGTGTGTGGGTGTTGAAATATTGAAATCACATAAAATATACCCTATATAATTTTAGTGATATGAAGTTATCATAAGTTTTTTTATTCTAATTTTAGATAAAGAGTAATGAAAAAATTGATTACCTCGAGTAAGGTGTGTGGTTAAGGGGAATGACTGGCTTCAAATCCAGTGGGGGCATTTGGTTTTTCATGTCTAGATCTTTTTTCCACCACAAATTCGCTTTGATCATTTCTCATACATTGGTCGTCCAAACCAGAACAGATAATAATATCTCACAAAGCAACTATTTGTGCCCGCAATCCTTTCATCATCTTATATCAATATTATTTTGGTTCTATCTTCTCAAAATATGTTCAAGGAGACACTCCAAAATCTACCCCTCTAATGCGACCATATTGTTCCAGCCGCTTCAAAGCTACTGAAAGTAGTTTTTCTTCCAGTACGATCATTAATGACTAATTTGTTTAAATCATATAAAAAACATATGAACATAATTAGATATTTATATATAATACTCTTAAAAATCATAATTAATTACTATTATGTCATACTTACACATGTTTCTCAAACTTCTTTTGTGTTTTCATCAACTAGTTTACCCTATTTATTTGTGAGTGTCGCCTTCCATAGTACATGACGTGGGATAGAAGTGGCTTCAGATTTTAATTCATAAATTTTTATATAAAGAAAATAACATATGTTGTTTTATGTCACATAAAACTTTTATTATTGATTTAAAATATATACTAATATCTTCTCTAGTGAAACATACCCCATCCTTGTGTCCTGATAGGAGTAGATTTGTTTTGATGCACATTATTTATTTTTATCACTCCTTTTTTGTTTCATAAATTAAATTTTTTGAATCAAATTGGATAAAATAAATAATTTCAAACAATATATTATTGACTATAATACAACTAAAGTGATTTTTCATCCTGATTACTGATGAAATCATTACACGTTTCATGTTTTATAATGTGTGTATAAGTAATAAGTGGGTGAGGATTTAATTTCCTCTAAACATACCTTAGATGAAATTTAGTAAGAAGAGTCTGTAATCCTCTATGGGATTTTACTTCATCCATTAAGACATATTTATTACAGATATTGTCTAAAATAAACAAACTTCCTAAGAAATAATGAATATTAAATAAACATTTCATTATATAATTTTTCAATAAAATAAATAAATGTTATCATAACATTACCTTTATATCTTCCCAAAGGGTTTCCTTCATTAGAGGTTGGACATGGATCCATGATTCTATATCAATTGGAACATTTATCCTCATTGTGACCCAAACATTACTAATGAACATCGACTTTTTGGGGTCAAGAGGTTTTCCACATTGATTCCAACCAACCAAAAATTTTATACCCTTACTTATTAACTTGATAACTTTAGTCAATATTGTAATGATTCTTCATTATTGATTTTTTCATCAACATTCTATTGATCCCCTAATAATTATACAGTTTTATCATAAACAGTTTGTTCTTCCCCATGATTTTAAACGTCATCATGTGTATAAGACATTGCCTACATGAGTATTCAATCATTTAATTTAGATTATGCAAGGAAAATAATTGTATATTAAAAAAACATTAACCTTCTCATTGAACTCTCTTTATTTTTTTAAAATGTTAAAGGTATTTGAATCCTCTATCGAGAATCTAAATCCCCTCTTTAATGTACCCTATAATGTATAATAAATTGACTACATTGGGACAGTCATGAAATAATTTTGATCTATAAATGAAAGGGTCTTCCTTGATTGAATTTTTATTTGACCTTATAGTTGTTTTATCCACCAGCATGATAATCAACAACTTCTTGTTTGTTGTATTTGAGACATATAATTCTTTCACTGCTTTTTATGTCCTTACGAACAACTGATCCTTTTCCCTTCCATTCTAAAATTTACCTTCACGAAGCCCATTTCGTCAACTTTAATTGAACTCTGGTTATCAACCCATTTTCAATAGAAAATTGGAACTTGAAATTTTGTATAATCTAACACATATATCTATTAAAAAATGTTGAAATATGACATATTTTCATAAATTGGGTTTCTATCCTTGGAACCAGATATATTCATCACTTCAACCATAATCATAACCCCACTATTTTTCATCATAATACAATCATGATGTTATTTTATATAGAATATATAATCATTTATTAAAAAACTAGTGTAAGATATTACATTTAAATTTTCTCCCTTAGTCATCCATTGATGTTTTTCACAAATTAAATTTATATTTTCAGATAACTTCTTATAAATATAGTCATGGAACCATCCTATAAACTATTGATTAGATTTATTTGATATCCATATTTCATCCCTTGATGGATTCAAATATCTCAAAATCACTTTGTGGGATTCAATGTATGGATCAACGTACTCACTATTATGTAAAATGTAAAGGTCTAATTTATCCCACTCTGTGATAGTAATTGTAAGAACATATATTTTAGAAATAACTTTTCCCATATGGAATCCACTATGACAAGACTTTGGGAGACCAATGTTATCAACATTTGATAGGTAATTGGTATAAAATTCAATATATTCTTCAACAATATATCATTTTTCAATACAACATTATGGATGAATTTTATTCTTAACACACCCTTTCAAAATATTTATATACTATTCAATGGGGTACATCCATATTTAATGGAAAGGACCACAAAGTTGACATATCTAACCAAGTGAACCATTATGTGGACTATTATAACAGATAATTATAGTGGGAATAACATCTATGATTCCCATGATATGACTACAACCTACTTATTCATGATTGGAAACATAACCAGGTCTATAACATTATTGCATATGGATTTGAAAAAGAAACAAAATTTGGTTAATTTATTCTATACATTTTTAAGAAGAATGCAACATAAGCAACGCAGATCAAACATTTCATAAAAACAAGGTAGTCGTGTGATTTTAGTCCCTATAACTTTAAATTAGTCATTAACATGAAAATCCTGATATTTTATGAATACCCATATAAAGATTTTACACCATTAAAGAAAATGAAAAATTGCAATTTTTCTTATTTGGATAAAGTATAAGGTACTAGAAAAAGAAATGTATGCCCTTTATGCTTCACATGTGCCAACTATTTCTTCATACCAATGTCAATCATGTTCAACCTAGCCTTGATTTCATATTTTATTTTTCCAAGAACATTTAGTTATATGGTAATAACACAATAAAATACATATTTTTCGTCATGCATGACATCAATAAAATATCTAACATATAAACAATTCCAATACGGTAATTCAAAGAAAATTGATCTCTTTTTCCAAACTGATTTCATAAGTTTTTTCAAAAATGGTTCACCAAAAATAATGTCAATATCTTTAACTTTATTGAATAGCTGATCACCCATTAGTGTAGATGGTGATGTACCTTGTTCGATATTCTCATTGATTTTTTTTATCCAAGTGCGGTATTTATGTCGTTGAGGTAAAAATTTATGATTTCATAAAGCATATAATTTGAGGAATGTTTCATCCTATCTAAGTGTGGGCATTCTTCACAAATGAGACACTGAATCATTTATTAAATGATATAGCCTAAAAATTTTCCATAAGAAAGAGAGTCATTTATCATCCCCTACAACATTTCCCTTGATGTTAATTATTCACTTCAATAAGAATAATACACTATAACACTTTTATCCTAAATCAATTTCGAATATTTGATCAATGGATCTAAATAGACATCAATATCATTACCAAGCTATTTTGGTCGAGATATAAGTAGATACAACATATTGTATTTTCATTTCATGCATAACCATGGAGGAAAAGTTATAATTTACCAAAACGATAGCTCATGTACTATGAGTACTACTCTATATACCAAAAGGATTTATTCCATATGTAGATAAATAAATATGGAATTTTCTCGGCACATTTACAAATTTAGGACACTCGTTATCAATTTTCTTCCACTAGGAGAGTCTTCTACATGATGTAGGTTCCCATATTTAATTCTTGTATCTGCATGACATGCTAATTGTTTCACTATTTAATGAAATCCATATATTCTTCTAAACTATGGGATGATAGGAATGTACCATAAAAATTTCAAAGGACTTGATTCATCTTTCTGGGATTAATTCATACCTCACTTCGGGAATTTTATGAGTAATTCATGTTCCTTACTAAACAATATGAAATCATTTAGACAACCATGTATTTTTTTAGAGATCACGCCCATTGAATGTAGCATTCATTTAACGACATATATTTACTGAGGAATTTAGTTTTATTCTAGTATTATATCATTCATGAGACTAAGTAGTTCTATAAAGCTGATGCCTCTCCACCCACATCCATATTTCAAATTATATAACTTCAATACAGCTAAAAATGTTGTGTATTCAGTACAACTGGTATACAATAGCCTCTTAGAATAGTTATTTAACTTATCAGACAACTATGAAAAATCATGAAGGTCATATTTAATTGTCATTTTCATTTCTTTCATGTGATCTCTATCATCATTTACACTGGTATTCATATCAAATGATTCATAAACTATAGCATCATCTCAATTAGTGCGCATGTTCAATTTTTCCCATGTTTAGTCCAACATTTATAACTATGATCTATTCTGTGATAAAAAAATGTTCTTCCAACTCTTCCAAACTAAGTTTTCTTGAATAAAAATTATTTAAACATGAATAAAGGATTTTATAAGGGTCGTATGCATACTATATTTCAAACTTGATGAACTATTTAACTCAATATTTATACTCTATTGTCATACGATTAGCGTGCATACATTTTTGATTCATATCCATCCTATTAGGTTCATAATATATTCATTTACAAAATAAACTAATACACATTATATATTCATAATCAAAGGCGAAATTTATAGATAATTCTAATAAGGGTATCTCCAAATGATCACTGGTACCAGATATGGGATGACTACTACTCATAGTAGTTCAAGAAATATAAGTGCATGTTCAGAAGAAATGGGGGATGAGTCTCAAGAAACAAAATACTATAATAAATACTATAGAGATAAAGATGATGAGGACGATAGTTGTGTCCTTAAGTATAAATTTTCTCAGACTGGGAGTTGGTGAAACACCAAAAAATATTTCTTAGTTTGTTTCTTAAAGCTGAAAAGTTTCTCATGCACATAATGGTTTGACAGATGAGATGATTATACAATATATGTTCACATTGCCCTTAATCTTTTATACCATTTTCCCCATTACCAATGTGTTGATATATATGATAACCTTGGATCGAGTATACATGAACCACTATCCATTGAATAGAAGGATTACTGCACCGACTACAATATGCTCTCTTGGTGTAAACATATGCATGATTTCCTTGCCCTTCTTATTTCAGGCTATATGGTGAGGCTCCTAGTTGGTATAAAAGGAATAAAATATCATGTTCTTAGGAGTGATTCATGATTTATGTCTCTATATTATGTAGTACATGTATCCTTAAAACACCTTAAGATTTAAGTATGTACATTCCTTTAAATAAACACATTGTTGGGTAAATCTCATCACACACAACACTAAAGTAAAACAAACTACAGCATACCATATTATAGTGAAAGGTAAACATTAGTACATTATTAGCATAAAATTTTAAACATAATTATGAAAATTATTATAATAATAAAAATTCAAGAAATTAAAAATATTTTAATATTATTTTTCATAAAAACATGTATTATGATTAGATATATATATATATATATTCATTTCAAAGAATGGTTTAATTTTTTCTAATACTAGGTAATTGATGAAATTTAATAAGGATGAGTAATAAATATGATATTATTAAAATCATCAATGTTAAAAATAAATATTTCTCAAAGAATGTTTTATAAATTGGTTTTCATATTATCATAAAAAAGTAAATGAGTATTATTTAAAATATGATTTCCATAACTAGAAGAGACTGGATTTACAATAGGGGTACATTGGTTTTGGTGTTTCTCTTTTATAAAACCGATTTTCACAATGGACATATAATCAAAATACACCACCAATAAAAGGCACACCACAATAAAATAAAAAAAATGATGAAATATCACAAATATCAACCAAAATATGGTCCATACATATCAACATATTACAAAAAATCACCTTCTTTTAAATGCATTTTTTAGGTTTCTTTATGAAATTAGTCACTCATTTTTAACACCAAATATTTTTTTGAAAATGGTTTCCATATTCCATACTATAATCAACTACTTTACCTAAAACTTTATAGTAGACTAAAACTTTTTAAATTACTACATCTTAATTTAAAATTCAAAATCTCATCTGAAAACAAATTTTAAAATTCAAAAGGAAACTTTTTGATTCTTTAAAACCATGCCTGGAATCCATTTTTTTTAAATTCCACATGAAAATTGACCAATTCTTTTTAAACACTAAATGGGATATGAACCCCCTTTTCTATAAAAACTGTTAGTATCAAGTAAAAAATTTTAAAATCATATTTAAAAACAATCAATAATAAATTAAAAGTTTAAAACCATTTCCATGGAAAGATTTACACTTTGAAATTTTCAAAACTTTACAAATTCACTTTTAAATCACTACATGAGTTTCAAAAAACAAAATCCATTTTAGTTCATTTTAAGGGAAAACCTCATTTTTTTCATTTCAAAACCCACTTTAAAATTTAAGACCTATTTTCCTTTTTCAAAAGTAAAATTTCAAAAAGGAATGAGAATAAAAATACTAAGTAAGCTACCCCCCGTCTAAAGTAAAGTATGATTATTAAACATTTCATAAGCATTTTATAAATTTGGTATGAATAAAACATATTTTAGAATATAGGAGTAAATAAAAAATTTAAACCCTAGCACCATGATAAATGATTCTTAAGTAAATTTGGTCAAATGTCAAGGATACTCACACTCTCAGTGATCATGGCTACCTAGTATGCACATTACCCAAGGGCTACAGACCTAGGGGTAGGATTCTACTACTATAAGTGTATCCCTACCTCACCAAAGTTTAGTTAGTGTTGTCATTACAAATTTCATTGTTAGGCAGAGCTAATCATGACTAACATGATTGTCCTAGACTAACCGCCTAAATACCAAGGTTCCCATGGGATTCTTTCAAAATTCAATCAAGGGAATATTAATCTATAAAAAAAATTTCATCAAATATCATAAAAGAATTCCCAATTCTATACAAGTTATTCAAGAATCGACATTTAGAAGGTTTTATAAATATTAATGACAGTGAAAAGTATTTTCCTAAAGATCATGAGTTGTGCTTTTTAAAACAATTCAAAACATCTTCTGAGAATAGAAAATTATACAAGATTATCTTAGCAATATATTTTAAGAATCACCTAGAATACCTCATTCAAAAACATCTTATTTTATGAATAATATTTAAAATTTCCAAATAGTCCTCATGCTTACATATCATAAAAACTATAAAGGATTTATACTTCATTCCTTAATTTATCCCATGAACCGAATGGGGTATAAACCTTTACTAAACATAAATTTTATTTAAAATCTATCCTGAATTTTTTTTCACAATGCTTGGTATTTCAAGTATGAGTTGAAATGCTAAGAAAAATCTTTATGAAATTACTTTTGAAGGCCAATACATCATTTTAAATTAAAAAATACCATTTTAAAGGGAAAATAAGGAAATTTGAAAATTTATTAACTTAGAACGTTATTCAAAATACTGTTTAATGATAGGTTTCATGAACCAAGATGGGATTCCATCTAACCCAACACATAACTCGGTGTGATATAAGGTATAATACGCATTCCAAATCCTCCCAACTGGTGAATAGAACCAGACATCAAAGTTAATCCAAAGGGGAATAATTTATTCCCAAAAAAACAAGATAAAATAACCAAACAAAGCATGCAGAAAACCCAAGAACTGAAAATAAATAAATATAAAAACTAATCTAGATAAAACTGTAACTAAACAAAGATAAAAATTACAAAATGAAACTAAAGATAACTGAAGAAAAGTCCATCTCTGTATTACCTCTTGGTCACCACCAACCACAAGACTAACCTACACTGTGGAAGACACTCAAACTAGAAACCTAAACCTGAAAAAAATCTCGTGTGTGCTGACACTGAGTGGAACAAGTAGGGGTGAGCATAATAATCTCAGTAGACAATCACGATAGAGTCCATACATTTCCTTTACCAAAACAGTCCATAAGAACTTGTATGAAAAAAATTTAGATAATATGATTTTAATCATTTTAATGAACTTAACATAGCTTTCCAAAATTCACTTTTCAAAACAACACACACAACTATTCTTTTTAAAATGGTTTTACATTTCCAAACACCATTTCAAAACCAAAATCTAATTAAAAATCCATACCAAAAGATCAACAGGTTATGAAAATACTAAATGAAACAAATCCACCATGCATAAACCAACAAGGCTAATATCCAACATTCAAAAAAAGTAAACAAAATATATATATAGTCAATAATGGTAATTTCTTAAAAATCTCTAGAACAAATATCTGGATGTACTCAGCTCAAACTCACCTAGCAGCATATGGTGCAGATCCAAAATCAATAACCAATTCGCTACTCTAAATTATCCAATATAATGGAACACCTCGGCCAACCATATAAAATATAGGGGTTACTAACCTTTCTAATCCAGATTGATAAGAAACCATCACTCAACCCTCTAGAAGACTCTAATAAATTCCATGATAATAGTACACAGTAAATATGGAGGTCCTCACATGTGTGGCTCAATTGAAACCCACTACCACCATGCTTGCCTAGAACAACCTTTGACACCACCTATGTGATGAACCACTCCTTATAGGGTCCACCATAGAGGTTCCAATCTCATATCAATCCATTCACAAGTTCTAAATGGACCATCAAATCACATAACATTAAAATCATTTTCCAAACAATTATAAAATACCAACTAGGACTTGAACATTTCAAATCCAAATCCACTTACAAAACCATTCCCAAACCAATAAAAATTCCAAATGGTATTTTCCACCATTTAGTTACCAAATCACACCTCAATGTTCCAAATGGGACAATTCGTAGAAAACTCATTTGAAACCACATTAAAATTCACTTGAAGCAACAAGTTGCCAATTAGAATTCAAGGAACTATTTTAAAAAATTAGTAGCTTTAAAGAACCATTTTGGATGAGAAATATGGAAAGGGAAAATGAAATAGAAAAATGGGGCTAATCCTTTGAAAAAATTGGGTTTAAGGGAAGCATCATTCTCAAGGTAAATTATCATTTGTTTTCCATCCCCATGTGCACCCTGTGCACATATGGACATGAAAACATCTGAGGAAACTCATTAAGTATCCATGAAAGAACCCAATTTTTTTAAAGAAACACCACTTACATTACTAACAAAAAAATAATAATCCACACATAATATTCAAGCCATAAAAGTCTCCAATTCACACATTCTATACCCAATTCACAACCAAATCAAATGACCAAAGTTTAAAAAAGACGAAAAACCATATGAAACACCAATATCCATCTTTAAAGACCAAATCAAATTTTATCAAACACCTTGTATGCATGTATATATTGGAATAATTAAAGAAATCCTTTGAAAACCATGTACACCAAGTTTTTCCAACATGAAAGCACACAAATAAATCAAAAAACACATCACAAGAAGGAGAAACACATTTATAAATTATTTAGAAAAACAAAAACATCAAATGGAATGTGATGGAAAGGAAATGGACTGAATCACCTACCTAAATGATGTGCAAACATGAAAAAAAATTAAGATAATTAAGAACTAATCATGAGGAACAATATTCACACCCTAACATCAAATAAATTAAACCACACATCGGCCTTATCATCTAGTATTTTTCCAAGAGAGATCCCACAAAGTAAATACCAATAAACCAAGAGAAGAGGAGAAGAATATGAGAAGAAGAGGATAAAATTGTCCAAAAAATAGAAATGTTGGAACCAAGGATGTTCTTTGTTATAAATGGAGTATTATTTGTGTTTGTTTTCAATCCCCACATTGAAGATTTGGGAGTTTGCAAGGAAAGGGATCTTATATTTCAATTTGACAACAATATTGAAGGTGGCATCATTTCTCATTGTTTTCCAAATTTTGGGTCCAAAATTTGGAAGTTATGTAGCATAATAAAAAACGTAACTTCTTTAAGGCCTTTTGAAAATATAGAAAAATCATGAGTTTTTCAAAGATGGGATTCAGGAATGGTGTTTCGAAAAGGTTCTAGGAAAGATGACAGTGGTCTACATAATAATGATGAGCATCGAGAATGAAAAAAATTGAGCATTGTGAATGGTGACAATGATATTTTCGATTAAGATAATTAAAGCATCTTGACGTGTGACGGTCTGATAGAAAGCTCTACAAAATGTCAAATCCCAATGGGGCATCGCGAATGGAGGAGCTATGTGAATGTGGTTCTTAAAGATTAAGATAATCCACTAAGAGGCAGTGGATCATCATGAATGGTCAAGATTATAAATATGAGGATACCCCTCTTCACTTCACACAAAATTATTCAATGAAAATACATAATCAATTTGATTTTGTGAAGCTAGGGGAGCTCTGTGAATCTGGATTTCTATGCGAGCTTGAGCATCACCAAAACAATTTTTGAGTCTTGACTGATTATAATGATTTTGGTTAATGAGTGACTTATGATGTTAAGGTATTCTAAATTGACTCAGTGAGCTTTGCTAAGATAGGTTGTTCCGTGAAGGCAGGGTTCTTCGTGAAGGGTTGAGCTTTGCGAAAGGTAGTATTGAACATCAGGTTTATGTGAACAGTGATTTCAAATTGAATCAACTCAAGTATATAGTGAAAGAATATTATCGTTCTAGATAGGTCCAGATACTTTAATTCCATTCCATTAAAGTGACCTTCATGTTGATAAACTAAGTTAGACTTCTCTTAAGGAAGTGATCTAGGGGGAGTCAATGAAAGTGTTCTGAGGGATGTAGTGAGTTATCCCTAAAATCTTATAAAGGTAGTGTTCCTGGAATAGAATGACTATGTCTAAACTCTTGTATTTAATAACTAGTTAATATTAGTGGATTTATATATGACTGACACACTACCAGCGTATGCTCCTTGGACTATTCCTTAGTGGTGAACCAAGTAAAACTGTTGTGTTGTATCTTTTAATGTGAATGTGTTATTACCGCACTATTCCAACAAACTGATATCACGAATTCCTACCAATTTGGGAACACAATCCATCATATTAGAAGAAAAATTTTACACCCTAATTCACCCCTCCCCACTCAGTGTGCTCTGGGGTCCTGCAAATGGTATCAAAGGGAAGGTTCGCCTATGTTGGATTGTATACAGTAACGTTATTATCTTTTAAAGATTTGAGTTTCTTTACTGAGTTAACAATGAAGTGAAGTTTTGATGAAGACTCAGTAATCTATGAGTAAATGTCTATATCTACCAAGACCGTGATGAAGAGGAAAAATAAATAGAAGATACAGTTGAAGAAGTCCCTCTTATCTAAATAAGAGACAATATATGGTTCCATATGAATTTATAACAATAAAGATATATCAATCTTGGAATTTAAAGTGCAAGTGGCTCAAGTTTATTCCAAAGGAAAAGAAAACACCTCTACCCCATGTAAATCAAAAATTCTAAGTGATCAGGAGGTATGTTCTTGAACTTTTGATGGTTTTCCTCAAAACAAAGATCATAGGACAATTGGCGATATTGACCAATCTAAAAACTAACATGAATTTGTAATTAAGAGATTAAAAAATTATCTACATTATATTCTTGAAGAAAGATCTTATATTTTTTGTATAATCTTTCAATGAATACTAGTAGACATCACCCAGTTGGAAATATAAGTTGATGCTTTGGAAAAGGGCTCGCAAGGAAAAATTATTGAATGTTTAAAGATCTCTAGATAAGTTGGAACCTCTTAAGAAGAAAATAGGGAACTAGAAATATGTTATTCAAAATACCTCAAAGAAGTTGAAGAGAAATAGGTAGTAAAAAAGACCCTTCAAGGAACATGAATCCTTGATTATAAGATCATGACATCATTTGATGATCTATCTAAACTAATGGAGACGAAATCGGTTCCATCCATAACAACTTGTATTAATTATTTAAAACCCGTTATCTTGAAGAGTTCATGTTGTAAGACAAATTATGGAAAAGTAAAGATGAATAAAGGAGATGAGAAAACTACCACCATGACTAGGGTGTATAGGAAAAAGTGTATGAAATCAGGTTACCTAGAGAGAGCACAAAAAGTCATTAAGAATATTCAAAAACCTTATATGGAATATATAAGGAGATAAAGGTTCATTGCTCAATGTTGGTATTACAATAGATTTGGGAATTATGCATTAAATTGTTGGTAAAATCCTCAAAATATAAAATTACAAAGGAATACAATCTCAAGGGGGAGTAAGATAAAGAATATGTGTCAACATATAGAGGCCTAGAAGAATATGTATACTACAAACAGATTTTTAAATCTTGATAACATCTATGATGTTTGTAATAGAATTGGTCACAAGGTTGGTATGTACTTATCTCAACATGCATTCAATGATAAGAATATAAGACCAAAAAAGCTTTCTAGGTTTGAAGAAGCTATCTTGGGAAGAAATCAAAAGAATATCATGAACAAAAATTCTCCAAAGAAGATATCATGTAAGGAAGTAGAGAAGACCCTGAATTTCAAATCCATGATGTTAAAGGGCAGTGCATAAAAAATATCTACTAATAGGGATGAAACTCAGAAGAACCCATGTGGAAGATCCAAACATTCTGCAAGGGTTCTAAATGATATGTTAGTTAGTAATCCAGAATATTTATAAAGAATAAGGAAACTTGAAGATGAATAGTCTAAGGATGCTGAAAAAGGAAAAGAAAATATTCCATGTGATGAAGACAAAGTGCACAAGAGATTGAAAACAAAAAGAAACTCATGTGTTAAAGAAGTTCTATATGAGATATTCATGAAATTTGGTCACATTGAAAAAGGATGTTTAAGATTAATACCAGAGCAAGAAACATTCCTTAAGAGGAGTACAAATGTATCATTCATAAAGGCTATTAATATGAAAAGTTCTCCACACAATGTAGAAGTGTATATGAATCGTTCCATATTACCTCAACATAAATCAAAATATATCTTCACTTTTGAAAGAAATAATAATATAGTAAATGGAGTAACTTGGTTGAGAAAAACAACTCAACCTTGATGTTCATATTGATGAAGCAATGAGGTGTTGCCTTATTTCCTTAATCTTTGGTGATTATATTTGTAATTATAATGCAACAAATTAAAAGGTGAAGCATTTTCTTAGGGAGATAACCTAAGAAGTTGTGAGGGATATCATTTTTCCTTTGATAACCAAGCTAAATAAGTCACCATCTTTGAATTATTATCTAATTTGGTATTTAAATACAAACATGAAAAAGTATCGTTTTTAGATGAAGTTGAATTTGTTCTATTCAAGATTACTAGGATAAAAAAGTTTCCATCTTGTCTTGGTCTTATTTATGGTATCCTAGAAAATAATTTTTCAAGAATATTATCCATTGTGAAGTTGTGAAAGTTATCCAATGTGTACAATCACAATATTAAGAACCATTCAGGTGTATTGTCCATACTGAAATTTCTTGAAATCCATTATTGATGATATCCACCATTATGAAGATGCTGGGAATTATTTCCCTCAAGGGGGAGACAAATGAAGAATGATGAAGAAGATTCCAAAATCATTATTTCAATTGTTTTCTATCCTAATTATTCTAGTAATTTCTTGAAGATAATGTTATTGGAACATTATTTTTAGGTAACATGATTAGTTGTCAAGGCACAAATTCTGATGCTAAAATAATGGAAGGATTTTAAATATTCTGGACTGACATAAAGAATATGATTTAAATGAAGAATAGAAATAAGAAATTATGTCTAAAGAAACTTCATATGAACCTCAAAGGAGAAATAAAAGACAATAAATTGATCAATCCGACATCATTGGGGATTGGAATGCTCCCACACAGACAATGAGAACGAGGATTGAATAATATTGTGTCTTTCTATCAATTGTAGAACCAACTTCATTTAAAGAAACAGTGAAGGGTGAATCATGGGTTAATGACACGAATGAAGAATTGTAACAGATTGAAAAGAACTAAACATGATATATTATTAAGAGATATGAAACTCACAATATGATCAGAACAAAAAGGATTTTCAAAAACAAATTTTGAAAGCGTGGAAATGTGATGATAAATAAGGTGTGCTTGATGTGTAAAAGCTATGAAAAGATTTAAGGAGTTGATGTTGATGAAAGTTTTACTCCAATAGATAGACTAGAGTCGATAAATATTTTATTTTCTATGGAAATACAAAAAGGACAAAAATATTATCAGATGGATGTAAAAGCCACTTAATTAAATGGAGTTATTCAATAATAAGTATACATTGAACAACCTGTTGGATTTATGATTCGAAATGATGAAGAAAATTTTTTAAGATTAAATAATTCCCTCTATGGTCTAAAGTAGGCACCACATTAATGGTATTCTTGACTGGATTGTTATCTGAAGAAAATCCAATTCAAAAGAAGAGTTTTTGATCAAAATATCTATATGAAGAATTAAAAGAAATATCAATTTATGGTGATGATGTGCATGGATTATATTACATTTTGTGGAATCAATAAGAGATTAGTGGAATAATTTTCCAATCACATGAAATCATAATTTGAAATGTCTATTATTGGTGAACTCGCATACTTATTGAGGCTACAGGTGATACAAAAGAAGGATCAAACTTTCATTTCTCAGGAAAAGTATATAAGATATTTTATAAACAAATTCAATATACATGACTCCAAACAAATATAGACTCCGATTGCGGTTGGAACTAAACTTGGAAAGTATGAGGATGGGACATTTATAGATCCCACAATGTACATGATAATCATTGAAATCTTATTGTACCTAATAGCAACATGACCAAATATTTTCTTGGCCACATGATTAGTGTCCCACTTTTAAAGTAATTCAATGAAAGAACATATGATGGCAGTGAAAAAAAACATGAGGTACATTCAAGGTACTTATAATTATGGATTATAATTTGTTGTAGGAAAAGATAGTAAACTATCAGTGTTTTATGATACTGACTAGGCTGGAGATGTTATTGATAGAAATTCCACAAGTGGTGGAGCTTTTTTTATTAGTAAGAAATGTTTGGGTTGGTTCAGTAAGAAATAGTAATGTACTTCTCTTAGTACTGCCGAAACTGAGTATATCTCAACTACAAAGGATTGCACTTAACTATTATTGATGAAGAAACAACTAAATGATATTGGTGATGAGATGAAACAACTAATAGTGGTTAACTATGATAACAAGAGTGTGATATATCTTACAAAGAATCATATTCATCATTCTCATACGAAACATATTGAAATCATATATCACTTCATCAAGGAAAATTTTGAACAAGGCATTATTAAAATGGATCATGTTGGAACTGATGACCAAGTGAGAGGACCGATTGAGGATATGTCGAAGACTGAGAGGGGGGTGAATTGGTGTTGGGAACTTGTTAATTCAATTCTAAATTTTTTATCCATGTACCTCTTGACCTATTGAGATATTGATTCTCTTATTGTATTTTTCCAATTTAATGTAATAATATTAAAGTAGTAAAAATATGCACACGATGTTTTTACAAGGTTCACTACTCAATAAGAGTATCTAGTCCTTACCGTGTATGGGTATGATCAATACACATATTCTCCACTATAATTTAGTAATAAGTTACAATATGTTGTATTAGAAAGAAATCCTTATGCTAGTGTTGGTCCCTACACTTTGGATGGGGAAATGAAAATATTATACATCCCTAAAATAGTGATGACCTAGTCTAACTTGTAGCTCCATGCTGGTTCTTTATACTACCTCCCTAGATAGTATTCTCCCTATTGAAAAAGTATTTAAACATCAATAGATTCTTCCATTTATTGATACATGTTAAGTGGCACAATGATTCTTGATCTTCCACTCTTCACTTGTTACTTTCTTAACAACATGCAAGTAACCCTTATCTCTTATTAACAGTATCAACTTTGATAACTGCACAATCTTATTCTCCTTCTTCTTGAGAGAAAAACCAAATGCACTAAAACTTCTTCTTATTCTTACTATAATCACAAAATAATTTTGTGATTGTCAAAACAATAAGGATAATCTCATATTGGCATCATTACAGTTAATTATTTTTATTTGATAGACAATATCAATAGTGACTGTAGTATCAATACTCTTATCTTATTCTTTAATTATTAACCTAATTAAATCATATGAACTTCATGAATTCAATGAAGTTTAATTCATGTGTGTTTTTGGTACCATTAAATTCATGGACAATTATGTTTGCATAAGTCTTCACATATGCATGCAAGTATGCATGCACTGTTTTCTTCTTCTTTGTCTCTTTACACAATTAGAGTTCAGGGGTCAAGTGGTTTTATATATATGAATGGAAGCATTCACTTTCTTCTTGGTGTAACCCAATGTCTACTTCCCTCTTCATGTTCTTATCCTTAATTATTTCTCTCTCCACACACACATTTTACACTTTATTTATTTATGTTTATTTGCGTGTGATATTATTCAAACCTGAATGGGTGTAGTATACTGTTCAACTTGTTCTTGCACACTAAAGTGTCTCAAATCATTCACATGAGTGCATGTGCATCATGCATGTAGATAATACCCCATGCCTTCAATTTTTCTTATTCTTATTAAATTGACACTCCTACAAATAGTGTAATTTCATTACGCCCAAACAAGAGCATGCAACCCATGATCCTTGAGGGTCTTTGTTACAAATAACACAGAGGGTTTGGTTTGGAATTTGTGTTCCTATTATATGCACATGGTGTGTGCTTCTCCTTTTCATAGGATGTGTAGATTTTCTCCATATAACCGGAGTGGTTCGCAGCTATTCCTTATGCAAGGGATGTGTGGTTATTTGATGCAATGAGAGTGTGGATCTACTTTACATGAACCAAAATGGTTCACGATTCTTCTTCAAAAAGCCTTGACAGTTCATGGTTCTTCTTCACACACCGAGAATGGTTTTCATTTATTACTTTCCCTTCGTAAAAAAGAAGCTCACAGAGGCTCTATTTTTCAAACAAGAGCTCTAGGGAGAAGATGGAAGCAACCTTCAACAAGATTGGTGCCTTTTTTTTATAGAAAAGGATAACCACCTTCACCTCATTCAAATACTCTCAAGATATGATCTTCAAATCTTATATTTGAATAGCTAATATCTCACCTTTTCAAATATTCAAACCCAAATAAAATATATGATGAGAAATTTGGGATTTTTCTTTTCATGAGGGATTCTTATTTGTGGTGAAAACATCATGTGAATGTGGTGTGGATCACATGAAAACATCCTCCATGAATTCCTGAGCTTCCTCCATGCATGATGTGGCCTTGTATCTTTGTTTTCTTCGACTGAAACTTCTTCATCGAGTCATATTCATGCATGCAAGATGTATATTTCATGAATGATCTCGGTTCAATCCCGAGATGCTCCTTTGATGGAAAAATATTTTCCATGGTGATTTGATATTGAACTCTGGTGAGTAGAAGTGGTGGCATTGTGCGAAAGGGAGAGGAATATGTTGAATCAGCTAATTCAGAAGTTATGGGAGCATCGGATGACCCCAGTTCAAAAGGGTGAGGCATGGGATGTGATGAATGACCATGATTTTTCACAAGATCTGATGGTAGGATGAGATCACTCCTTGTGTTAAAAAATTCATCCCACGTCAAAACTAAGAAATGTCTCACATCCTCTTTATAAGAAAATTCACTCCAACAATGCCTCATATTACTATCTCCCCCTCCATGGTATTGCCCCATACCGGTTCTTCAAGCGTGCTCTGTGACCATCCCCTCTACGGGCCTTTGGCCCAACCTATGAACAAGCTCACCCTTGTGTGCTCTTGTGGGCCTACAAAAAACTCCACATGAAAGCTCTCTATTCCTAACCCATTCCACATTTAGGCTATCCAGGGATGGTTCCCTCATCAGGGTTGACCCTTGGGTCCCACATGTGATGAGGTTGAGCTGGCCTTGGCTTGCTTAAGGGTTGGCCTATTTTTTAAGTAAGACCCATAAAAATAATTAGTATATAATAAATGGCCACTTAGTATTTCAAACCCATACATGGCCACCTTCGAATGCTTAGGCCATCCACCCTTTTCCTTCTTATCTTATTATTCAACGATCATTCTTATTATTTTATTCTTTTTGGAAAAAAACTTATTTATTTTCAAATGGATGGTACTTCACCCATCTTTATTGTTGTAAACAATATGTTACATTTGACATAAGTTCTTTGAACTAAGGAACGATGCAACAATTTTATGATTTTAACAACATAGAGAATTTCAAAATATTGGATTCCAATTCTATGAATCCATACCAATTCTCCAGGAATAACTTCAACCAACTTCTATTTACTTTGGAGTTTCTTCTTTATTTTTATCAGCATTGACAACCTTTGACAACAAATACAACTCATAAAAAAAGTATTCCCAGCAATCTCCCCCTTTGTATTTGTTGTAAATAATCAAAGTTCTTTCTCAAATGAATGTGTCAATCCCAAAATGTGAAATCTTCTCTCTCACCTTTACTATTACACTTTCATTTCACTTTCTATCCCCATTATTGACAATAAATACAATGATAATGGGAAAATGGTATCAATCCATACTTAATAAATATGTCATCCATCATTTTAATCCAAGTCTACATGAGCTATTCTTAGTGTAGAAAGAAAAAGGATTTGATTTAGACAATAAAGTTGTCCCTTACCATTGATCATGATACATCATGAGATAATAACTCATGCACTTGTCATCAAGTATTGTTCACTTTCATTCTAGGGTGAAATTACTAAAAGTAACATGAGTCTTTCTGAGAAAACTAAACCTGAAACTTCTGTACTCACTTCAACAAACGAATCAATGACATTCAAGTGCCGTGGGATTGATAAGTGACCTTGGGTCACTTAAATTCTTCTTATGTCACTGAAAAATTCAATTACCCCCCCCCCATTTGTAAAAAGTTTTTTATTTTTAATAACCAAGGATGAGAGATTAAGAAATGACATACCTTTCCCAATGACATGATCTTCAAGAAATTTCAAGAATAATTTGACACTTATTGAAATAATAATTCTGGAATCTTCTTAATTTGTCTCCCCTCAAGGGAAAATACTTCTCAACACTGTTTCTCTAGTTCTCCCCTTGAGAACTTGCTTCAACTTAAATTCCCTATATTATAAACAGAAATACAATACACAAATATTTTAAGGGAATAAGGATGATCATCCTTGATTCATCAATGTGAACAGTAAGGTTGAGATGTTTTTATTAACCAAGTTTCTCCATTTTTTCTAGTCTTAATGCTTGCACATCAGAAATTTTGTTCTGATTTATGTTGAGGTATAAGTAATCTCTTCACATCCTCTTTATCTTTCTGTGTAGAACTAATCTTCTTAACAAATTTAGTTTGTGCTCTTCAAGTTTTATCATTCTTTCCAAGTCTTCAGAACAAACAACTAATATGTCATTAGGGACTGTGGTAGCATGCTTGGATCTTCAACATGGGATCTTCAAAGTTTCATCCTTTTTAGAAATTCTTTTGGATGCACCACCCTTCAAATTCTTCGATTTGGAATCCAAGGTATTCTATACTTTCTTTCTTGTAATCTTCGTGGGATATTTTTTTAAAACATTATTATAGTTTATTCCCAAGGTATATTATTCATTATTAGCCATATTCTATGGTATTTTCTTCTTATCAGTTTTGGATGCATGTTGAGATGAGCATGCACCAACCTTGTGACCTCTCCCATTGCATACATCATAGATATTGTCAAGTAGTCCAAATATTTTTATAGTATACTAATGCTAATGGATATATGTATGTTGCTTATTACTCCCTATATTTCTTCTCTTTGATATGGGATTACTTTATGAATTTATATTTTTATGATTGTACCAAAAATTTAATGCACAATGCCTAAATCTGTTGCAGCACCAACATTGACCCACAAACCTTGATTTCCTGAAATATTCTATATTAGATTGTTGAGTATTTTTCAAGATGTGTTGTGATTTTTGTGGGGACCATATTCCACATTCTTCTTCCTATCCACCCTAGTCATGGTGGAAGGTATCTCATCACCTTTCCTCATCCACACTTGTTTTGAATCAGCCTTCCCACCTATACATCTTGTGGAAACATATTTAAAAACTAGAGTACAAGATTGAGTGGATGGTACATAAACCTTCTCAGCTACTTGAGATAGGTCAATGAGTGAAATTATGATCATTTTATCACATGTTGGAGGTCTTTAAACCTTAAAATCATCCAATAAACATTGAGTGCTAATAGTAACTAGTTTCTTATTTTGTGAAGCCTCAATATGTGTCTTCTCAATATTGGTCAACTGAGCATCCAAATCTAGAAATTTCATATTGGAGATAATTTTATGATCATAAATCATAATCATCTTCTCTTCATAATCATTCTTTATTTTTTCAACTTCATCTTCTTTAATATTTATTTTTTTTTGTAATAAGGAGTCAAGTTCCTTGATCTTCTTGGAAGTTTCTTCCAAATATAAACCCTTGACTTCAGTGCTCTTCTTTAACTCATTTTAAATTGCATGAATCTTTTCTTAACGAGTCTTGTTGAATCCATCTTTATATTAAATTTCTTTGAGCCATTTTGAGGAACTCATTTCAAATTCCCTCTTGGTTGATTCAAAGGCCCCAACTTGTCTGTGGAAATTTAAACATTCAATAATTTTTTCTTACAATACTTTCTCCAGAACATCTATTTCTTCTTCTAGTTGGGTGATATATTATTTCATGCATTGAAATACTACACAAAAAAAGGATGAACTTTCTTCATAAATACCATGAATAATAGTTATTTTTCTATCAACTAATAATTCTTGAGAATTTGTATATTGAGTATCACCACTTGTGATAACATTTTCATCATGAGAATAATTTTAAGTATACAAACACATACCTTCTAATAATATGATTTAAGATGTTTTTCTATCTTCTGGGTGTAAACTTGATCAACCTTATCATTAATTTATAATCCTGATGTGTTCTCATTTTCATCAAGGTATAGAGAACCAGATACTTCCTCTTCATTGGATAAGAGGGAATTCTTCTTTAACTTTCTCTACTCTTTATTCTTCCTATTCATTATGGTCTTGGTAGATATGACCCTATGATTAGAGATAACTGAATATTCACCAAAATTTCACTTCATTGTTGACTCAGAAAAGAATCTCAAGTATTAAAAAGTGAATATCTTAACTGTAGAGAATCTATCAGAGGTGAACCTTGGCTTTGATACCAATTGAGAGGACCAGTTTGAGATATGTACACTAAGAGGGGGGGGGGGTTAATAAGTGTTGGGAACATTTTAATCCAATTAAATCTTTTTATCCATGTACCCCTTGACCTATTAAGATATTGATTATTTTCTTTTCTTTTCCCTATTTCATGAAATAATATGAAAGTAGTAAAAATATACACGTGATATTTTTACAATGTTCATTACGCAATAAGAGTAGCTAATACTTACCTTTATGGGTATGACTAGTACACAAATTATCCACTATAATATAGTAACAAGTTACAGTGGGTTGGATTAGAAAACAATAATTAAGCTAGTGTGGGTCTCTACACTTTTGATGGGGGAATGAAATAATTCTACGTCCCTAAACTGGTGATGAACTAGTCTAACTTTCAGCCCCTTTCTGGTTCTTTATACTTCCTCGCTGGATAGTATTTTCCCAGTTGAAAAGGGTTTTCAACACCAATAGAGTCTTCCAGCTATTGAGACTTGTTGAGTGTCATAGTACTGCTTGATCTTCCACTCCTCACTTGTTACTTTCTTAGCAGCATGCATGTAATTAACCGCCAATTCTCATTGGCTTGAGAGTAAAACGAGTCATTAATAGGCCTTAAGAGACATCCCCAAGACGCCCAAGGTTGGAAATAAATGCCAAAGGGTTTCAAATACAAGTGGGGGACGATTTAACCTTTAAGAAATAGGCCAATAAACCTACCAACCATAACAAAAAATTCACGATATGATGCATGAACAAACTAAAGACAACTCAACAACTTCATGTATCTCACAACCACATCAAAGTAAGCAACATCAGAAGAATTACCACGAATCAAAGTACGCAGAAGATAAACCAAAATGACTCTCCAAATACCTCAAGACTCTATGCTCCACAAGCTCCAAGCTCCACAAGCTCCAAGCTCTACAAGCTCCAAGCTCCAAAATCTCTGAATATCCCATACATCACGAGGTAGTTATAAACACGTGTGAAATATTACCTTTTCCCTTGTCCCAGAAAATAGCATCTGCAAAAGCTCCAATGTTCCAAAGCAGGGGTGAGTATAAAACTTAGTATGTTTTCCCTAATGACTTCCTTACTCACAACACTAGTATATAAGAGTTAGAAACAATTATATAAAACATTTTATATAAAAAACTTCTCAAAAACAGTTTATAACTAAATATAAACAAGTTTCTAAAACCATTCATTACCAAAAGCATACAAGTGCAATTGAAACCAATTTTCCCATTAAGTTATTTTTCCAGAAAAATGACTAAACAATATTTACAACCATTTCACAATATCCATTTATCAATATACCCAAAAAATTCCTCAAACCCATGAATCCAACCATGCATGATACATTATGACAGTTCCATACTCATGAGTGGTTTCTCGTCGATCTACCAATTCATCACAAGGTAATTGTTTCCCATGTGCCATTAACCCTTTGGCACCGAGCACAAGGTCATATTTCAACCAAGCCCCGTGTATGAAATTCCCATGTGCCATTAAATCTTTGGCATTGAGTACAAGGTCATATTTCAACCAAGCCCAATATATGCAACATGAAACATACCACATTTTCACAAAGATCATTCCAAAACAACACTTTCAATAAAAATACCTTTTTATTTTAAACCATTTCCCTCAAAACCATTTCAATGTCAAACCATTTCAATAAAACTCCATTTTTATTGAAAACCATTTCCATTGAAAATATGTTTTTCATCAACCATTTATCAATTACAAAAAATCCATAATTTAAAATCATCATTTTAAATTCATGAAACTAAACCCCCTTTAGCACAACTATTCACCAAGATCACACAATTTCACAAAAACAATAAATTATCACAAATGAATATTTTTCCATGAATTTCACAATAAATAAACCAATTTGAATCTAATACAATAAATTATAGCATGATGAGATGAGATTGAATCCACCTACCTCGAAGGTTTTGACGAAACATTGACAACAGATGAAGAACACACAAGAAAGTGGGTCGATTCTCCAAGAACAACCTTAGTTCCCTTATCCTAGAAAGGTTGCAACTCAAAATTGAATTATTTGGCATCCAAAAACGTAGATATACACACTATATCTTTATATCTAAGAAAGAATGGAGTTTGGAGAAGTATATCTAAGAAGATCTAAGAAAACATGACAAATCCAGAAATAATGGTGAAATACCTCAAGAATCGGACTCGGAATCAGCAAGGGAAGGCTCTGGGATGGATCCAAATCGTGTGGGGAGGGTTCTCCAGCCTTCTAGGGAGAGTAATCTCGAAATAGGGACATTTTGAAGCCAAACATAAATATATAGATAAAAATGAGTATTCTCCTAGAAAATAGGATCTAGATTTGACCTCTGTGTAAGGTTTGACCACACGGTTTGGGCCAACCATGTATGGATCGTCTAACCTTACTTCTTGTACCAACACTCCTTATAAAAACCACACACTCTCCCATTATTCTCCTTTACCCTTTTTAGGGAAACACTTTTTATGGAAACATCCCACTTTATGGAAACACCCCACTTTATGGAAACAACCCACTTTATTGAAATATCCCACTTTATGGAGACAACCCACATTATGCAAACACCCCAATTTATGGAAACAACCAACATTATGGAAACAACCAACTTAATGGAAACAATATATATTATGGAAACTATATATTTGATGGAAACTCTCTATTTTATGGAAACTCTCTACTTTATACACACCAAATTAAAAAAAATGTGAGGAAAGGGGTTATGTACCCGAAACCTGGGGTACTACAATGCAAGTATCCCTTATATCTTTTTCAAAGTAGTAACCTTGATAGCTGCCCAATCTTCTTCTCCTTCTTCCTTAGTGAAAAACCAAGTACACTGAAACCTCCTATTCTTATTTTTATAACCACAAAATCCCTTTGTTATTGTCAAAAAAATAAGGATCGGATTATCTTAACATCATCATAGTCAATTCTTCTTCTTTGATATATAGTATCAACAATGAGTGTAGTATCAATACTCTTCTATTATTATTGAATTATCTACCTAATTAAATCATATGCACTTCATGCATTCAATGTAGTGAAATTCAATTATGTTTTGGGTATCTTTAAATAGATGACCAATTATGAGTGCATAAGTCTTCACGTATTCAAGTAAGCATTCACGAACTATTTTCTTCTTCTTTGTATCTTTGCATAATTCAAGTTTAGGTGTCAAGTGGTTTTATATGTGTGCATGGAATCATGCAATTCCTTCTTGGTACAACCCACTATCCACTTCCCTCTTCACGTTCTTCTCCTTAATTCATTCTCTCTCAACACACACAATTTCCACTCTATTTCATTATATTTATCTGCATGTGATCTTCTTCAAACCCAAAGGGGTGTATTCTACTGTTCACCTTGTTCTTGCATGGTCGAGTGTCTCAAATAATTCACATGAGTGCAAGTTCATCATGCATGTGCATAATACCCCCTGCCATCAACTGTTTTTCTTCTTCTTAAAATGAGACTTTTTTAAATAGTGTAATTACTTTACATGCAAATAAGTGCATGAAAGTCGTGGGCCTTGCGGGTCATCTTCGTAAAAAAAACAGAGGGTTTTTTTTTGTGTTCATGTTCTTATTCTACACACAGAGTGTGTGATTCCCCTTTTCACATGATGTGTAGATCTTATCCACAGAACCAGATTGGTTCATGGATATTCCACACACAAGGGATGTGTGGTTATTCTATGGAAAGAGAGTGTGGATCTTCTTTGCAGAACCAGAATTGTTTGGGTTCTTCTTCAAAAATCCTTAAAGGTTTGTGGTTATTCTTCAATCACCTAGAATGTTTCATGATTCTTTCTTTCTCGTCACAAAATAGAATCTCGTAGAGGATTTGTTTTTCGAATGAGATCTCTAGGGAGAGGATGAAAGCAGCCTTCAATAGGCTTAGTGCCTCTCTTTTTATAGATAAATACCGCTACCTTAACTTTGTTCAAATCCATGCAATATATTCTCTTCAAATATTTACTTTGAACACCCGAGATCTTCAAATTTTAAAATCATAAAACCCAAATAAAAGATACACTGATAAATCTAGGATTTTTCTTTTCAATAAATTTTATCATTTGTGGTGAAAACATCACATGCATGCGATGAGGATCGCATGAAAATAACCTTCACAAACACCCAAGTTTAATCCATGCATGACGTGGCCTTGAAAATTTGTTTTCTTTTGTCGAGACTTCTTCTTCGAGTTATCCGCATGAATACAAGATATAGATTTCAAGCATGATCTTGATTTGATTCAGAGATGTTACTTCGATATAAAATAGATTATACATGGTTATTCGACCTTCAACAGTGAGTATAAGTGGTGACATTGTGCAATGGTGGGAGGAAGATGATGGATTGGATAATTCAAAATCTGAGGGAGTATCAGACAACCCCAATTCAAAAGGGCAAGGTAAAAGATGTGATGATCGGCTATGATTTTGAATGATATCTAATGGATGTATGAGATTACTCTAAGAGTTAAAAAATGCATCCCACATCAAAACTAACACAATGATTCCCTCCTTTTTATAAGAAAATCCACTACAAAAATGGATCATATTACTCTTTCCCCTTCCTAGGAACCGCCACGTACCGGTTCTATGGGTGTGCTTTATACCCACCCTTTCTGAAGGACTTTGGCCCAACCTATGTACAAGATCAACCTTGTATGCTCCTACAGACCAACACACAACCCTAAATGTGGGCGATCTATGCCCAACCCATTCCACCTTCAGGATAGCCAGGGACGGTTCCCATAGCATGGTTAACCTTCAGGTCCCACATGTGTTGGGGTTGAGCTGGACATGGATTACTTTAGGGTTGGACTATTTTTTAAGTAATCCCTATAAAAATACTTAGTATATAATTCATGGACACTTAGTACTTCAAACCCATGCAGGACCACCTTTGAATGCCAAGGCCATGCACCATTTTCCTTCTTCTCTTCATCTTCAACCATCATTATTATTCTTTTATTCTTTTTGGAATATGAATTCAAAATAACTTCATCATCCTCCAATAGATTATACTTCACCCATCTTCATTGTTGTAAACAATGTGTCACCTTTGACACAAATTATTTGAATTAATGAACAATGCAAAAATCATCTAATTTAAACAACATGGAGAATTTCCCAAGTGTGAAATTCAATGCTATGAATCCATAACAATTATACAGGCATCACATCAACCAACTTCCATTAATTTTAGAGTTTCTTCTAAAATTTGATCAGCATTGACAACCTTTGACAAAAAATACAACTCATACATAAAAGTTGTCTCAACACCAAGTGGATGAAATTCTTTCCAAGACTTTGGAATCACATGTGTGCGAGAGACATCAATTGAACCTCAGTGTTCAGCCACCTCCCAATGCATGAGTAGGTTGTGTATGGTCCCCTATAAAAATACTTAGTATAGAATTCATGGACACTTAGTACATCAAACCCATGCTGGACCACCTTTGAATGCCAAGGCCATGCACCCTTTTCCTTATTCTCTTCATCTTAAACCATCATTATTCTTATTTTATTCTTGTTAGAATATGAATTACAAATAAATTCATCATCCTCAAATGGATTATACTTCACCCATCTTCATTGTTGTAAAAAATGTGTCACCTTTCACACAAGTTCTTTGAATTAATGAATAATGCAACAATTGTCTAATTTTAACAACATGGAGAATTTACCAAGTGTTACATTCAATGATATGAATCCATAACAATTCTAAATGCATCACTTAAACCAAATTCCATTAATTATGGAGTTTATTCTTCAATTTTATCAACATTAACAACCTCTGACAAAAAAATACAACTCATACAGAAATGTGGCCCCAACACCAAGTGGATGACATTTTGACTAAGACATTGGAATCACATGTGTGCGAGAAATATTGATTGATCCTAATTGTTTGGACACCTCCCAATGCATGAGGAGGTTATGTATAGTCACATATCCCTATTTTTGTTAATTTTTTTAATTTTTTTATGAAAATGATTCATGTTTTTAGGGGAGATACGATACATAGGGAGTTTGTTTTTGAGCTCTATGAGTAAAATCAGGTTCTTTCGGTTTATTTCCAAAGGGGGAGAATGAATAAATTCAATAAGTTACACAGGGTCAATGATTTATAAATGGGGATAGAAATTCAATGAGTTATAAAGGGGGAGAAAGAGAATGGTGAAATAATTCAGTGTTATGAGGAAATAGTCAGAGCTAAGCTTGTACATCTTTAAGCATTCAAAAACGTGAAAACCCAATTCATTTTTCCTTATTGTTTTCAACACCGATCTTTGATCACATAAAATTATAGTGTTGGATTATTTGTTTCTCTCGTATCAGGTTTTGATTGTGGATGGTGCTTCATTGAATTTATCTGTAGATTGACAACAAACCAAAAGGGAGGGATTGTTGGAACCAAGGATGTTCTCTATTGGAAATGGAGTATTTGTTGTGTTTGTTGTCATTCCTCACAAGGAATATCATGGAGTTTTCTTGGAATGGTATCTTATAGTTCAAGCAGAAAATATTATTTAAGGTTCTGTTGTTTCCTAATGTTTTCCAAATTTTTTGGTCCAAAATTTAAATGTCATATAGCATCGAAAAAAGTGTATTTCCTTGAAGGCCTTATGCGAATTTGGGAAAGGCACAATTTTCATAAATATGGGCTTCAGGAATGGTATTCCTCAAATGTTTAAGGAAAGATGATGGTGATCTACATGACAATGATGAGTATCGTAAACGATAAAGAATTGGTGCATTGAAAATGGTGATGGTGATCTCTGTGATTACAAGTATTGGATCATCGTGGTGTGTGATGGTTTGACGGAAAGCTTCATGAAAACATCAAATCATAATGAAGCATTGTTAATGGAAGATCTACACAAAGGTACTCTTGAAAGATATTGAGAATCTACCAAGAGGTGGTGGAGCATCGCGAATGGTCGAGCCTAGAAATATGAGGCTACCCCAATTCACTTTACATGAAACTATTAAAGGAAGATCAAGATTCTATTTCATTTCGAGAAGCTAGGGGATCTCCTTGAATCTAGATTTATATGTGATCTTGAGAATCACAACAATACTTGTTCACTCTTGACTGATACCAATTATTTTGATTAATGAGTACTTTGCAATGATGGGGTATTCCGCGTTGACTCAGTGAGATTTGTAAAGGTAGGTTGTTCTAGGAAGGTAGGGTGATTTGAGATGGGTTGAGCTTCGTGAAGGATCTTTATGAAAGACAATATTAAACCTCAGGTTTATGTGAATAGTTATTTTAATGTGCATCAACTTAGTTCTATAGTGCAAGGAGAGTCTCATTATAGATAGGGACAAAGACTTTAATTCCATTCCATTGATGTGACCTTTAAGTCAATAAACTGAGTTAGACTTCTATTAAGGAAATGATCTAGGGGGATTTAATAGAAGAGTTATAAGGGATGCAGTGATATATCCTTAAAATATTGTAAAGGTAGTGTGTCTAGCATAGAGTGATTATGTCTAAATTCTTGTATTCCAAAACTAGTAATGATTAGTGGATTTAGGTATGACTAACACACTATCTGTGTATGTTCCTTGGAATATCCCTTAGTGGTGAATCAAGTAAAACTACTATTTTTCCTTTTTCATGTGAATATTTTATTACTACAATATTCCAATATATAGGTTGAAAAAGTTACTACCAGCATGGGAACAAGATCCATCATATTAGAAGAAAAAGTTGACACTATGATTCACCCCTCCCCTCTCAGGGTGCTCTGGGGTCCTACAAGAAACTCACCTTAGAATATTGAAGATTCGTACATGAGAGGAGGAGGTCCAAAGGAGGGATGATTGGGATCTACCCTGGTGCACCTAGGATAAACAAGGGAGGAAAATCTTTAATAGGGATTAAAAAACGAGAGGGAAAAATTGGAAATTCAACTTTTTAAAGACCCTCTAATCTCACATGGTTTGGTTGCACAGTTTGAAAAATCATGCTCAAACCATGCACACCATATTGGAGAATAGGGGAACCCCTCATGGCTTGGACATATGATTTGGGAAACCATGCACTGAACGTTATTTATGGATCTATCCAAAATTGAATAACACCTTGCACGCATGTTGTATAGTTTCCTCCAATCATGCACAAGTCATGTGCCATACCCCAAACTACATGGTTTCTTCTAGGCCTCACACATTTTTTCCCAAACTATGCTCATGACATGCATGTCTAAAAATTAAATAAGAAAAAAAACTAAAAAAACATATGCCTTAATAGGCCCCATGGTTTACCCTCAAACTGTGCACACGCCAAAAACTTTGTCGAAACCTCAAAAATTCAAAACATCAAACTGGGAACTCAATCCAAACCTCAACCAAAAGAACCAAATCCAATAAAATAATAAAATAAATGAAAAATCAAGGTAGAGTTGTGACAATTCTCCCCACCCCAAACACTTTCTTCCCCCAAAAAGTCACCCAAATCAGCGAGAGACAAAAATCGAGCTTAAAATTGAATGATTCCAAATAAAAACACAAAACTCAGGGTGACATTTTAACTCCACAACTCACACCCGACCACCTCTTAGAGAAAATTCATCAAAAGGAACCATAGAAAATTGAGGAGGGTTCTCCCAGCCATAAGAACCTAACTATCTCAACTAAAATCGATAAGCCAAACACAACCTGAACTGGAACTCCCAACAAAACCACCATAGACCAACCAACATGGGAAATACCAACACGAATCAAAAAACCTTATTATATGGGGAAATCTACAGAATAAAATCAAACCAAGATTCAACAATTCCACTAATGTCAAACATTTCTGGAATGAGCACAACCAGAAACTGAAACTAATTTCATGAAAGGTTAAGCATTAAAATACACACTTCCATGAAACACAACTGCAAAGATACTAAGAAAACAAAAGGACAATATTTTTTTAAAATAAGGATAAATAAAAAAATAATGAACACCAAAATAAAGAAACTGAAGTTGTCCCCACGATAATATTAGACATGGAAACTGGAGCACAAACACTCCCATATCACAAAAATCCTTACTACGTGAAGAGATTCACTTCAAGGCCTATAGACGGAGCCCTGATGTCTTGATTCATCTACTTACCTAAAGTCAGGAGCTGAAATTCTCAGATCAAGGCTCTTTTCTAGAAAAACATTTATCAGAAAACTTCTCCAGATGACCCAAATAACCATAATGATGACAAGAATTTAGAGGATTATGACCCTATGGCTTAAAATACCCAAAATGAACACAATAAAAGAACAAAAGAGAATGGTCCGATGAGTGAGAATCCAAAACATATGGAAGGGGATTCTCAGAAAAATTATCCTCGAATAGACACCTCTCCAATCAAGGAACTTTTAGGGGTGATAACCACCACAAACTGCACCCTGTTAATCAACTCAGCTAAGAATTCCTCATCCACCAAGATCTCCAAATGAACTTCACCATATGAGATGGATCGATCCTTGATCTCTGGATTAAGACCCCAAATGAAGAGGGGAACTTTGAACTGATTCTCTAACACTATCACTAGAGAGAAAGAAACCAACTCCTTAAACTGGTCGACATAGGCCTTCACCGTCCACCGACCTTATGGAACACCCATGAGCTCCACCACTTTATTTTCTTTCACCTTCTCTAGTATGAACTATCAGACAAAGTGGTCTTAAACACCTCCCATGTGATCCCAATTTGTAAGGATGATAGAACAATCACCATCCAATAATACAAAATTGGACCTTCGAATGATCATAGAACAATATACACTCTCACAGTTTCAGGAGTTTCTAATGATCTGAATACACTTTCAACTTCCTCAAGCCATTTTTTATCCTCTAAAGTACCCTGATCACCATAAAAGATGGGAAACAACTATAATGGGATCGATATAACCACTCTATTAGGAGTATGGGTAGAACCAAAAACTACATGGGACTCACTAGAAACTTTAGGGATCTTTCTCGGTGTCACAGTATAAACAACATAAAAAACCACAACCCAAAATAAACATCCAATCAAACCTCATCCAAAAAAACACCCCAAGCAAAAACAACTGGATCATAAGAAAAAAATCACAAACAAAACCAAAATCCTCTTTTTCAAAAACCACCATTCCATTCCAATTTCCAAAACCACATTCTTCCAAGGCCACTATTCAAATACTAAAATCTTATTTCAAATCTAGTTTTTAAACAGCAATGCATGATTTCAAAAAAAACCCTTGGAACCATTTTCCTTTTGAAAACACTTTTTTCTGAAAACCATTTTTCATTTCAAAATCAATCCTCACTAATCAAATCCAAATCAACACACAACTAACATAGAAACACTCAGAATAGAGAAATAATGACCATGAAAGACTCAACCACATGGTTCAGTTGACCATGTCCCAATAAATAACCTATCACTAGGAGTATCTTGAACTATGCACTCAAGATCCACATGGGTCACTACTTTATGAAATCCCACTATGCAACATCATTCAACCACCATTTTCATTCCCTATCCACTCACCCAAAACCAAAAGAAAAATCAACACCCAAACTATCCTAGAAACTCAAGGATCTAAATAAGAAAGGGTTCATGAAGTCCTTCACATACCTACCTCTCAAGCCCCAACTATCCTAATATTCAACCTACATGACACCCCAAATAACAAGGGTCTACTCTGATGCCATTTTTTAACAAACCAATATGGGATTCCATAAAAACCAACACCTAAACCAGTCTATGACAAGGCTCGAGAGGCATTCCCGGTCCTCTCGAACTGAAAACTAGTGCCAAGAATCAATGTTAATCCAAAGGGGGTATATTTCTTCCCAAACATCCAAGATCAAATAACCAAATAGAGAATATAGAAAAACTCAACAATTAAATATAAATAAATATAAAAACTGGTCTAGATACTAATATAACTAAATAAAGATAAAAACTTAAAAATGAAACTAAAACCAATCGAAGACAACTCCATATCCATGTGACCTATTAGTCACCACCAACCATAAGACCTATATGGACTGATGAACACACTCGAACCAAAAACTTAAACCTACAAAACAACATGGGTCTACCAAGGCCGAGTGGCACAACTAGGGTGTGAGAATAAATATCTCAGTAGGAAGTCACTATAGAGTCCATACATTTCCTTTCCCAAAACAGTCTATAAAAATTGATTTGAAATACATTTAGAAAATAGTATTTTAATTAATTTAAATAACCAAACACAATTTCCCAAAATTCCATTTTTAAAATGGCACACACACCTCTCCTTTTTCAAATGATTTTACATTTCCAAAACCCAGTTAAAAAAACCCTATTTACATAACCATACTAGAAGATCAACAAGGTATGCAAAAAGTAATGAAAACAAATCAAGAAAGAATAAACCAACAAGGATTATATTCAACATATAGAAAAATTAAATATAACATACAAATAATAAATCATGGGAATTTCCTAAACATCTTTAAAAGAAATACCTAGATGTACTCTACTTGGACTTACTTGCTGGTATATGGTGTAGTTCCACAACCAATAACCAATTGGCCGCTCTAAACCATAAAATCTAGTGGCACATCCCACCTGGCCTCAACATATCTATGGTGTACCATCTAATCGATGTTGATAAGAAACCATCACTCGAACCTCTAGATGACACCCAAGAATCCCATGATAATAGTACACAGTGAAAGGGCATGTCATCACATGCATGGTTCAACTGAAACCCACTACTATTGTGCTTGCCTAAAGTAATCACCAACACCACCTATGTGATGAACCACTCCTCAGAGGGTCTACTGTAGAGGTTCCCATCTCATATCAATTCATTCACAAGTGACAAACAGTAAATCACATATCATAAAATTTCTAATCATTTTCTAAACCATTATAAAATACTAACCTATCCATTAACGTTTCAAATCTAAATCCAATTACGAAACTATTCCCAAACCAAGGTGAAAATAGACAACAATATGAAAAACATTAAATGGGAATTCACACCATTTAGTTGTCAAAACATACCTCAAAGTCCCAAATGGACCAAGTCTTAGAAAGCACATTGTAAACCATGTTAAAATTCAATTGAAGAATGGAGTCTCCATTTAAAAGTAAAGGAACTATTTTGAAAACAATACTGTCTTGAAAGAACCATTTGAGATGATAAAGAGGGAAAATAAAAATAATGAGGAAAAATGGAGATAATACTTTGAAAAAATGGGTTTTAAGGGAAGCATTATTCTCAGGGGCCATTCTCATTTGTTTTCTCATTCCCATGTGCACCTCATGCACATATGGACATAACAACATCCAATGAAACTCTTCAAGTATCCATGAAATCACCCAAAAATATTTTTAAAGAAACTTCACTTGCTTTACGATCAAACAGAACAAGAAATACATAAGCATCAAACCATAAAAGTTACCAATTCCCACACACAATGCTCAATTCACAACCAAATCAAATTACCATAGATTTAGAAAGTATAAACCCCATCCAAAACACCCATATCCATATTTAAATACCATATTAAATTTTATAAAATACCTTTTATGTATTTATATATAATAATAACTGAAGAAACCCTTTGAAAACCATTTCCTCCAAGTTTTTCCAACATGAAAGCACCATAATAAATCAAACAAACACATTAAAAGAAAGAAAAAAACATTTATAATTTTTTTAGAAACACACAAGTACCAAATGGATTGTTCAAGAAAGGAAATAGATAGAAACACCTACCTCAATAACATAATAACGCGATGAAACTTTGGGATAAAAAAGAACTAATCCTAATGAATGATCTGCACACCCTAACATCAAATAAATTGAACAACACATCAACCATAACATCTAGGGTTCGTCCAAGATAGATCTCACTAAGGGAATACTAGGAAACCACAAGAAGAGGAGAATAAGATGTTAAAATTTTCCAAAACTAAGAAAAACTCAACTTAGAACATTGAAGATGCATCCATGGGAGGAGGGCCAAAGGAGGAAAGATTGGGAGCCCCCCTTGTGTTATTAGGTCGAACAAGGGATGAAAATACAAAATTGTAGTTAAAACATGATAGGGGAAAATTGGAATATTTGAATTTTTAATGACCTAGGAAACTCGTATGGTTTGGCCGCATAGTTTTTCAAATTGTGCACCAATTGTGCACACCCTACCGGGGAATAGAGGCATCCCGTACAATTTGGCTACATGGATTGGGAAACCATGCACCAACCATGTACCAGCTAAAATTTTAGAATACCTAGAACACTTTTTATATAGTTTCCTCTAACCATACACAAGTTGTGCCGCAAACCCCAAACCCCAACCCCCTAAACCACACAATTTCGCCTTGGCCTCACATAGTTTTCCCTAAACTGTTGTGAAGCCATGAAAGTATAACTTGAAATAAGAAAAAAAAATGAAAACACCATCTACCTTAATGTGCCACACATTTTACCTTCAAACCATCCACACAAATCATTCACATGGCAACAACTCACTCGAATCCTCCAAAATTAAAAAATTCAAGTAGGTATTTTGATCCAAACCTTAACTAAAAGATCCAAACCCAGGAAAAGAATAAAATAAAAGAAAACTCAAGGTAGAAGTGTGAAAAGAAAACCCATTACTATCTATGCAGGTCAAAATATAGCTTCTTCCTTAGAATCTCAATGAATATAATTAATAATATTATTAAATAATTAAAACACCAATATAAGCATCAAGTAATCAGTGGTTTTGATATTAAAGAGTCCAACATGGGGAAACACAACCTGGACTAATAGAAAATGAAAAAACCCCAGATAATAAAGATAGGAGGATCCAAAGGGAAGATCACATGCCCTAGAAATTGAATTTGCAAAAAAATCAGAAGCCAGAACCCCCTAGGGTTCATCCTATTATGTGCGTAATGGGGAATAGGGTGAAAACAAGATGGAAAAATGAAATAAAATAAAGAGGGGAACAAGAAGGAAACAGAACTATCCAAATCTAATCCAGAATCACAAGAGAAGTTTGAAGATCATAGGTGGATGAAGATATGATTTCAGGCCTAAAATTCCTAAGGAAGGAACCCAAACTAATTGTAGGGGGCTCATTGAACTCAAAGGGTGAGGTCTTGATCATCTAGGATTGTGAAATTAGGAACTCGAACAAGCAATCAACAAGAGAAGCGGAGAAAAAAATACCATACCTTAGATTTGAGGCTTGATTTGTCTCAGTGAAAGTTGGGGAGGAGCATTAGTAGCAGTGGAATTTCACGAAATCTTGAGAATCATGAGTGAAATCGGTGTGGTTAGGGTTCTTTTTAAAAATATTAGGGAGGTATTTATAAGTGTTAAAATAATAATCAATGATAAAAGTTATCTTTATCAGTGCTTCTTTAGCGCTAATAAAGATATATATTTTTTAGTGTTAGACTTTTAGTGCTGATAAAGATGTATTTTATCAATGCCAAAGAAGCACTGATAAAATGCCTCTTTATCAGTGCTACAACTTTAGCACTGATAAAAGATTTATAATTATAATTATATATATATATATATATCATCCAATATATTAATTTATATTTGTATCTTATTATAAATGTATTTATATATATATATTAAACAAGTTGAGGCTCAAGGCCCCTTTCTTTATTTAAATATATTTATTATAATTTTATAATTATAAATATATTTATATCATTATATATATTTATATAATTATATATATATTTTTTATAAATATATATAAATTAAAAAATATATATATTAAATATATTCATTATTTAAATATATTATTATAATTTTATATTTATTTGAATATATAATTATTTATTTATAACTATATATATACTTTTTTAAAAATAATATTTATATATTTATATAATTATATATATTTAATAAATATATATAAATATACATATATTAAATATATTCATTATTTAATTAAATTTATTATAATTTTATAATTATTTAAATATATTATTATTTATTTCTAATTATATAAATACTTTAAAAAAATATTGTTTATTTATTTATAATTATAAATATATAATTTTTTAAATATAGTAAATGTACATTTATGAATATATTTATTTACAAATATATTTTTAACATTATTAATGAAAATATAATCTTGAATGTATTCATGTTAAAAATGAGTGAAATTGAATAATAAAAAATGGTCACACCTTAAATATTTTGAAAAATTAAATAAGTTTTATTAATTAAATATAAATTATTGAAAAAATATTAATATAAATTAAAATAAAGATGAATACATATTGAAAATATTAAAACACATTAAATACATATATATAAATAAATATGATAGAATCATTAAATTCCAAAAAATAAAATAAAAAAGAATAAATATTAAAAATGAACAAATAATACTCAACTATAATAATATAAATAAATAAATAAATAATATTTAATGATTAAAAACACAATATATTAAATGTATCATGTTACTAAATTAAATTCTAAAATGAATATTAAAATTTGAATATATTAGGTGTATGTGTTTGTATATAAGATTTAATTAATTAATTAAATATTTGTGTGTGTGAATTGTATATAAAAATGCATTAATTACGTATATGTATGTGTGAAATCAATGTAACACTCATTTGAAAAATGTTAAATTGAAAAATCAAAAAACATTCAATTATTTTTCATTACTCGATACAGTCAATCAATATTTTTAATTAATAATATTTTTTAATTATAAACCATTCTTCACAAAATATATTACTTATTTAATGTAAGAATAAATATTTTGTATTAAATAAATCAAATTTTAGGATATATTGATATATATATATATGAATATACTTATATATTAAATGTATTAATGAATAATTCTGTATAAAAACCATTAAAAATGAATAAGAGGGATAGGAGAATTATTCTGAGTATCCCCTGTGTGCCAGACGCAGGGCCAGATCATCTCTACTGGACAAACGACAGCTCAGGAGAGTATTCGGTGAAAGCTGGTTACCGGCGAGCTCTTGCTGCTCAAATTACAGAAGGAAATGCGAGGCCCTGGACATCAATTTGGAAGCTTAATGTTCCCCCTAAAGTTCGCTTTTTCTGGTGGCAGGTGTGTACCGGTATACTTCCCACTAAGAGCCTCATTGCCTACAGACACTTTTCATACGACAACTTATGCCCTTTCTGCCCTTCTATGATTGAATCCCCTCTCCATGCTCTGTTTCAATGTCCCGGGGCCCAGGAGGTTTGGAATGGCTGGGGATCAACTACCGAGCTGTCCTTGGACGCCACCTCAGATCCTACCTCTCTTCTGCTGTGATGGTGCTCCTCCTTTTCGCCGGCTAAAGCAGGCGCCCTGTGCATTTTGACTTGGATTATCTGGGATCGGTGGAACGAGGCCATTTTCAATCATTTCTGGAGGCCCCCCAGATTTTGGATTGACCGGGCTTTGTCATGGATTGCGGTTTGGCAGAACCACCCTGAGCAACAAAGACTTTTCACCCCCTCTCCTCTTCCCCAACACTGGTTCCCTCCACCGGAAGGGTTTTTTAAGATCAATGTGGATGCCTCTCTCCCTAAGGATGGCCCAGTTGGACTAGGTTTACTGGCCCGAGACAACCTGGGAAATCTCATCGCAGCCAAATACGAAGCACGTTACACACTTTGGGAGCCCTCAGTCGCGGAGGCCGCCGCCATCCTTGCTGGGTTAAACTTCGCAAAAGATCGCGGTTGGGATTCTATTCACATCGAGTCCGACTGTCTCACGGTAATCAATGCCATCAATCTCACTAACGGCGGGCTTCAACCTTTCGGCCCCATTATTCGGTGTATTCAATCACGGAGACAAGGCTTCAATTCCTGCATTTTCTCTTTTTTCAAAAGGGAAGCGAATGAAGCCGCTCACAAGATGGCTGGCATTGGCCCTCCTTACGAGGATTTGCTTTGGTTCAATCATTTTCCATCATGGTTATGCTGCTGTATTTCTGCTGATCTCCATCATTAATGGATCCGTCTTCTTTTTTCAAAAAAAAAATTATTACATTTTATTCATTTTTTATATTTATATTTAATATATATTATTTATTTTTATTTAGAATATATATATATTAAACCTATTCAATTTTATTAATAAGTGTTTCATTAATAATTTTTTTAATTTTTTTTATTTATACATTTTTAATTTTTTTGTTTAATTTTTAAAATTTATTCATTTTATATATCTATATTTAATATATACTATTTATTAATATTTAGAATCTAAATATATGTATATTTAATTTATTTATTTTTATAAATAATTATTTAATTGATAATAATAATTTTTTAATTTACTCATTTTTAATTTTTATTTGTTTAATTATTTTATTTTATTCATTTTATATATCAACATTTAATATATACTATTTATTAATATTTATAATTTATATATATGTATATTAACTTTATTAATTTTAATTAATAATTATTTAATTAATAAAATTTTTAATATATATTTTCTAAATTTACACATTTTTATTTTTTATTTTTCTAATTATTTCATTTTATTCATTTTATATATCTATATTTAATATATTCTATTTATTAATATTTATAATATATATATATATATATATATATATTACATTTATAAATAACTATTTAATTAAAAAATAATATTTTATAAATTTGTTCATTTTGAATTTTTATTTGTTTAATTATTTTTTTATTATTATTATTTTCAATACTTCCATTTTTTATTGTTTTTTATAAAAAAAAATGGGAATGTAACGGGTGGGGCAAGGTCATGTATGACCTGGATATAAAGGTGGGCGAAGGCCTAAGTTAACCATAGGGTGGGCCAAGGCTCGCACGGGCCTATGGGAGACCCATATAAGTGAGTGCAGTGTATGCGAGAGCCCATCCTCATAATAGGCTTTTGAACATTGGATATGGCAGAATGATATATATATATAAGCGGCCTCTCATGTGTTGTTTTGATGTCAGACTCTCCAGGCAATCAAGACTTTTATCAACACTAAAAAAACACTGATAAAGGGTACCCTTTATCTGTGCTAAAAACAAAGCACTGATAATGGGTACCGATTATCAGTGCTAAAAAAATACTGATAAAGGTAACCCTTTATATGTGCTAAAAAACACTGATAAAGGGTATATTTTAGCAGCGTTTTTTAGCACTGATAAAAATTTCCCTTCATCAGCTCTTTTTTCATTACTGATAAAGGTTAGCGCTGTATATATAGCATTTTATTGTAGTGTAGGGTCATTGGTGTGTTTTATAAATTCTTATAGTCTTTTATTTTTTTGACTTTGAACACATTATTTCGTGGCATTCACCCTTCCATTACATAATTCTTTTGTTATTAGATTGTTGTATTATCCTTATTTAGTCTACCATGGTTGCTTTTTGATATTCATATTGTTTCCACACTTTGTCACTACTATGTTTTTCTTTATTTCTTTGTTCCTGTAACTATGTACCAGAAGGTATAGTACCCCCATTGTATTCTTAGAACCTCAGTGCAAGTTGGCAATCTTTGACGTACGGGGAGGCGTGCTTGAGGTCACGTAACCCACAAGATTTGTTCTTGTGAGGGAGCACCGGGTCGAGGGAATTATATATGCAGTCTTTCATAATAAATAATAGTATCACCATGCCAACCCACTATTAAAATATTACCCTCAATTGTGGAAGTAGGTGATCAATTTACAATGTGTGTTTCATGTATCAATGCTTCTTCCCAAAAGAATTTATTCGAACTTGACATAGATAACAAACACCATAACTTTTTATGAGCATATGATCCAATCATTCTACTACTCTATTCCATTATGGTGTTCCAAGAACAATAAAGTGTCTGCAATACCTTTGTCTTAACAAACCATCTTGAATGGATCTGATGTGTGTTATCCACCATTATCTAATCCCAATATCTTGATCTTTCTTCCCATATGAATTTCAATCATCATATTCTATTTAAGGAAGATATACAACACTTCATCCATGTGCTTTATGGAATTTACCCAAACATATTGTGAGAGATAATCAATAAATGTTAAAAAATAATGATTACCTCCCAATGAAGCATTCTTTGATGGACCAAACATTGGTGTGGATTTAGTCATGTTTTTCCTTCACGTGATGATTGGAAAAGATAAAATTGAATCTATTTTGCTTACCCATCATGTAAAGATCTCATAATTTTATTTTTCCTATATTGGAAACCATAAAAACATCTTTCTTCCCTTAACTTTTCAAATCATTTTTTCTTATATGCTCGAGTCTCATATTCCATGATTTGGAAGTGTCTAGATCGGTCCCCACTGATATCATTTCTCTACTAGTAACGGTCTCAATATTTTAATAATATAAAACACCTCCAATGTACATTTCATCATAAGGAATGCTCTGTGGATTACTCTCAAGACTCTATCTTCAATGGTTATCATACAACCAATTATATCCAAAACTCCTCAATATATTAGGTTCTTCTCAATGTATCTATTTCACATCTAAAAGGCGTCGAATTATACGATCATACATCCTCAACCATATTATTACACTATTTATTGTGGGAATTGTTATTTTCTAACAGCAGTCCCACTCCATGAAACACCTTAAGGCTTGAAAAAAAATTAATTCTTGCACATGTGAAATAAACATCCTGAATCAAGAACCCATCATTCTAAGTGGTTGAAAATTGAGGAAATAAGGAAAACTAAATTTGTAACATCCTCTATTTTTTAGAACAATTTCATTTGTTCTCCTAATATTAGTACAATCCTTCTTCTAGTACCCTTTCTGATGATAATTGGATCACTAATATTTTGCTAATCATTTGTAGCTGGACTCGCCTCTAGATTCCAATCGTGATTTTCCCTTTCTCAATCCCCTAGTATTTTGATAGGATGATGGTCAAACTTTGTCTTCTACCTATACTCATTGTTAATTATAACATTTTATAAATCGATAAATTTTATCTTATCCATACCATAAAACAATGTAGTATTTAGATGATCATAACTCTCTAATAGAGAATTCATCAACAAGAGGGCCATAACTTCATCTATGATCATTACTGCTAACCTATTAAAATCTTCCATAAATTTATTAGAATGCTATAGGTACTCGATCATTAGAATACCTTTATTTTATTAGTATTCATCCAAGTATGTTTATGTGGAATAGACTCATTGGGTGAGAAAATGGGCCCCACATTACTTTTATTTTGGGGATTCTCCATCAAATCAATAAAATAGATTTTTTTTAAAAATAGAGTTCAAATGAGTTTTGAATAGATGAAAATGCTAAAATCGACCATTTTATTGGTTTAAATAGACCTCAAATGAAAAGTGGAATTTTTTACTATAACCGAAATCCGGTATTTTTATCCTTTAAATAAATGTGCCTCCCTTTAAAAAAACAACTTTTTTCCTTTCTCTTATGAATAGGGTTGATCCCATATTTTGAAAAAAATAAGCATACCAATTTTTATTCTTCATTAGCCTAACTTATCTTCCCCTTAAAAAACAATGGCCATCCATTTTTAAATTATCCTTTTTTCATATTTGGGTGTGACCAATCTTATCCACCCCACTCCAATTTTTTCCATGATGGCCCCTTTTAATTATTTCACACAATGAAACAAGATAATTCCCCATTTTATATTTGATGGGAAACAAAGAAACATCCATTTTTTATAGATCAAAAAATGAAAAAATTTCTGATATGATTGGAAAAAAGAAAGAAATTCAAAATATGTATAAATAGAGAAAAAAATTCCCAAATTAAGGTTGTTGTGGAGACAGTTTGTGATCACGGGTGAGTGCTTTATGAAAAAGGGCCCACTGTAGATGATGGATAAAGAAGGTTCTTTAATATAATGTTCCTTCTTAAAAAAATATAAAGGGAAGGCACTTTTGCAAAAAAAACACCTTCTTTATAAATTTTTTCAATAAGTTATTGTCAAAGACAACGCCTTTCTTTTTATTTTTTAATATTATTAATTTGTGTTTTGTTTTATATATATATATATATAATGAATAATATAATTAATTTTATATTTTAAAATAATTAGTAATAATAATTAATTAAAATTTCTTGAATTATTATTAAGGAATAATTTTTTGTGTCATGTATATTGTTATTTTTATTACATTTACGAATAATAAAAATAATTATTATGAATATAATAGTATTAAATATTTTTAAAATAAAATAGAATAATTTTAATATACAAATTAAAATAATAATATTATAATTAAATAGATAAAATATTTTTTGTTTATTTATTAAAAGAATAAATATTTTATCAAAAAAATGTTCTCATAAAATATAGTACATATGAAATCTATATGAAATTTTAAATATTAACATTACAAATAATATTTAATTAAAAATAAAAGGTATATCAAAAAAATAATAAACAAAAAAGAATTCATTTACACAAAAAAATGTTTGTTGTAAAAATATTTTTTAAGTACAAATGTTATATTTTGAAAAAAATATATTTTGTGTCATTAAAATTATTTATCATCAATATTTAGAAATAAATTATTTTTATTCTAAATTATTTTATACATTTAGTCAATGTTTCAACTTTCATTTATATTGTATTTATACTTTATAATTTATAGGACTTCAAAATCACCCACTTGAAACATTATTACGTTTCAAGTAGGTGCCTTTGAAAGCCTATAAAATATAAATTATAAGTACAATATAATTGAAATTTCAAACAAGAATTAAACATATAAAAACTATTTACAAATAAAAATAATTTCATTAATATAACAAACCAAAAACAATTTACATGACACAAAATTTATCAATTAAAAGCATATCATTTACACTTCAAAAATAATGATGTGCACAAAATATAGTAGAAATTAAATCTATATGAAATTGAAAATATTGAACGTACAAATAAAAATTAATTTAAAATACAATGAATGTAAAAAAATAATAAACAAAAAATCTTAATTTACACCGAAAAATGTTTGCTAAAAAAATAATTTATATGTACAAATATTAATATAGAAAATATAATTATTAATATTCATTTATAATAATCATAATTGTAATATAATCAATATAATAATAATAAATAAATAAATAAATATTTTTTTTATAAGTGTTATATATACTATATTTTTTGTTTTTAATAATACGTAATAATAATATAATTAATAATATAATTAATTATAATCAATTATTAAGATGAAATTAATTTATGTGCATAATTATTATATAATAATATAAAATTTAATAATAATATTAATGTAATTTTATGACAATAAAAAGTAAATATCAATTATTTTTATAAATAAACACTAAATATTTTTTATATTTAAGAATATTATTATTATTATATTTTAAGTATTTTATTTATATACATCATGATTATTATTATCATTATTATTCATAAATATAATTGACATAAATTAATATTTCGTGAAAGAAAATTTTATTTCATAATAATCATAATAGTAATATAATTAATATTTTAATAATAAACATATTAATGCCCCCATAGGCAGTGGGGTGGTAGGTGGTTGGGGTGTGGGGTGTCGGTCATGAAGTCGACTCCCCAGACTATTTTTCCTGTAGAATTCATGCAATAAAAGACCGACCTTTAATAATAAATAGATTAATAAAATAATTATTTCAAATTTTATATACAATCTAATTATTTATGTATTTAATATTACTAAATAATAATATAATTAATAATGATATTAATTATAAATAATCATTAAGTAGAAATAAAAATATGTGCATATTTATTTTTAAATAATAATAATATTTAATGATAACATGATTGTAATTTATTAGAATATAAAAAATAATTTTAATTAATTTAATAGAAAATATTTTTTTATATTTAATAATAATTTATTTATTTTATTTTATTTTTATATTTTTTTTATTTAACAATAATAATAATAATATTTTATTTATATTATTTTAATTATTTACATTACTTTTATTATTTATTGAAAATGCGTTATATATATATATAACGTAGGGAAAAAATTAAAATTAAATGTGTTAAAAAAACTGATGGGCATTGTTTGAAATAATGCTTCTTTAGAATATTTCTAAAGAAAATATGTTCCAGGACAATGCCTTCTTCACAAATGTTCTATATAAGGTGTTGTTTCAGACATCGCATTTCTTTTAATATTTTTAAAGTGGGTTCTTTTTCAAAAAAATGCCCACCATCCTACCCACACCCCCCAGATTCAACCGTAGATTGGGAAGGAAATTGTTTTCTTTATTTCTATTTCAGGGAGAAATTTTCCATCTAAAAATACTAGGGGAAAAATAGTAAACTGCAACAGAGTGGGGGTAAAGAATAGTTTCTAAAGGGTTGGTGAAGGAATGGAGAGTAGCGATGTGGGGCATAGACAGTAACCTGATTGAATGGCTTGGTTTTCATACACATGGAGATGATATTGAGCAGAATTGGAAGGAGTTTCTGTGATTTCTTCTCCTAGGTTTGATACTAGCTTATTGTTTGGATTCAAACTTGATTTGACTCATGCACACAAGAATTTAATTTGTTATGTGGATTACCTTACTACAACTCATATCTGATGGTCACCCACTTTGGGAGGTGAATTTTCATCAACATTCAATAACTTTTAATCTACATATCATGTTACACAGAAATATTTTCATATATCAGTAAATGATTTTATTTACTGAATTGATTCATGAAAAAAGAATACACTAATGTGGATGATACAAACAGAAATGTAAAGACGAAGAAATTTACTCAAGGACAGTGGGATTGAAAGTAATCGGGTCAAAGTAATGATAAATAATGTTAGAATATTCTAAATAGTAAAATAAGAAAACATAGTAATTGAGTAGGAACAACCAAATATAAAAAATTGCATGACACACTGAAGGTCTTACATATAAAAGATATGCACAAAACACTTTATTCCACTGATGTATGAAAACACTCCCTTGAGTACCACTAAATATCACACACTTAAAAAAATACACACAATCCAAGGTGTGAAGGAGTCTACGTATACTGGAAAATAGTAGAACACCAAGCTAAAACATGATCTATTGATTTATTTTCCGATAAATTTAGAAAATGAAAACTTGTATGAATACAGTGAAATAAATTGAAATAGAGAACAAGAACAAAAATATTTACATGATTCGGTCCCTTAGGGACCTACGTGCATGGAATAAACACTACCCACCCACATATTATTAAATTCTCAAAGAAAAAAAACAGATTACAATATACAATAAGAAATTGATGATAGAGATTTCACAAATAGTGGGAAGTAATGAAAACCTTTAGAACTGAAAGAAAACAATCAAATAACCAAGATAAAATTGAACTAACAATGCCGAACAAAGTTTATCCATCCAGATCACTTAAAGATCTTAGAACATCGACCAAACTATTCTGTTTTCACTCGTCATAGGAGGATCTAATCGGATCTGTAGTTATGGTCAATGGATTTGAATGATGAGTGAACTTCTTCACTGATGAAGTATGTAGAGGAACTCTAGGAACCACGCACCAGCGGTGTGTAGGGAGGTTGTTAGGATAGTGAATCTAGTCATCCGTTGAGGTTGAAAGAGTCTTTTTAATATGTTTTATGATTTTTTTTAAAATTTTATGTTAAATTCTTTTTAAAAAACATGCCTTAAAGGCAGCATTAGTGATTCCGCCTTCTATCCCCCACACTGCCTTTGTCCTAGATCAATGACATGGCAATGGTGGCAGGGGGACTTCTGCCTTTTGCCTTCGGGTGAGTCTAAAGATGGCATCGTTGATGCCACCTTTCCCTCAGCTCCCTATAAAAGGGTAGTCTCCCCCTCTTTATTCTCACTTCAATTTTCCCCATTTCCCCTAAATCTACTACTTCTCTCTCTAAAAAAATCCATTTTCATGCGGTGGAGTTGGTGGTCCAAAAGAAGGCAGTTTTTTTTTTCAAAGCATCCTTTAGAGCTTTTTTTTTATTTAATTTCAAGTTTTTTATTTATTTAATTGAATTATTTTTGTTCTAAATACTTCATTTTTAAGTAGTTTAGTTAGTTCAAAATATATTGTTTATTAGGTTGTTTAATCAATTATATATAGTTTGGAATAATAATAATTATTATTAATGATTAAGTATAAATTAAGTATAGAGTAACTTAGGATTTGGTATTGAGAAATTTTGATAGAATAAAGATTGTGTGGTTATCTAAGCAATAAAATCCCTATATGGATACAAACAAGTGGATGCGGGTCTAGAACAGATGTACCTAGGGGTAAAAACTGAAAACACCACTTTGAGCTAGACTCGAACAGGAACTGGTGTATGAAAAGTGGCCATGATGCACTCCTGGTTTGACACTCCTAGGGGATATGCTTGAGATGATCCATATTTTCCTTATAAAATACCAAAATACCTAAGAAAATAAAATTCAAATAAGTATATTTATCAATGATAAAATGATAATTATGATGATATAGAATGAAATGTACAAGGTAAAAGGCATTAAAGAATGAAAGTTATTATGATTAATTGAATTCTTTTTTGTCAGTTTTAAAGATATTATTTATTAAGTACTTTAATTAGTTATATATAGTTTATAAATAATACTTATTATTAGAAATGATTATTTATATATTGATAATTTAGGATTAAAAATGAATACATATGATTAGTTAATTATAATTAACTAATGAATATCATATGATTTATGATTAAATAATAACTTAATAATGATTAACTAGTGATTAAAGAATGATTGATTAGTTAAAAATTGTACAGAGAAACATTAATATCAGTGTTTCAGATATAACAATATGTTCTAAAATTTTAGTATCACACTGATTATATAGTTTATAAATAATAGTTTGTATTAGTAATGATTAATTAAAGAGTAATTATTGAATAACTTAGGATTTAAAGATGAATACATGTAATGATTAGCTAATAATACTTATCATTGATAAAATGAAAATTATGGTTATATAAAATAAAATGGAGAAGAACAAACACATTAAATTACACATGAATTTTTTACAACATACAAGAAATACCTTGACATTTTTCAATTAAACATAGTTCATATGAGATGAGCATGACTTCATAAGTGAGGTAAAATCCAGTTTATTTTAATTTGGTAGCTTGATGACATCATATAAATATATGTACTTAATAAGTTAAGTACATACTTGTACAAGATGTTATTAAGATATCAAATAAAATCATTTGGGTTTTACCTCACTTCTAAAGTTATACTCATATCATCCAAACCATGTTTTGTTGAAAAACATTAGTGTTTCTTGTATTTTTTAAAATATTAATGTTTTATTTTATGTGTTAATTCCTCTCTATTATAGGTTGATTGAAGAATGATTAACTAATTATTAACTTAGTAATGATTAAATAGTGATTAAAGAATGATTAACTTATAAAAAACTATACTAAGAAACATGAGTATCATAGTTTAGGATAAAAGAAAATGTTTTAAAATTTTAATATCATAATGATTATATATTTTAGAAATAATAGTTATTAGAAATGATTAATTATAGATTAATTAATGAATAAAATAGGATTAAAAAATGGACACATATAATGATTATCTAACGATACTTTTGATCATATAAAGTGAAATGAAGAAGAAAAAACACATTAAATAACAAACGAATGCTTTATAACATACAATAAATTCATTGAAATTTTTCAATAGAATGTGGTTTTTGGAGTTGAGTCTCACATAATACATGAGGTAAAATCCAGTTTATATTTAATTAGAATCTTAATAACATATTTTAAGGATACACACTTCACTTTTGAACTTTAAAAAGTTTTTGGTCTTCTAATGACATCTAAGATGGCATCTAAGATATGTCATTATAAGGTTAAAGGATTTTTAAAGTTAAAAAGTGAAGTACATATCTTTTGACGATGTTATTAGGATGTCAATAAAAAAGAAATTCGATTTTATCTCATCATAAGTGAGACTCATCTCATCCAAACCACATTTTATTGAAAAGTTTCAATGAATTTATTGTATGTTATAAATAATTCATGTGTCATTTAATGTGTTTGTTATTATTAATTTCAATTTATATGATCAGAAATTTCATTTTACCAATTATAAATAAGATATTTTATGTTTCCTCTTCTTTTTACCTCAGTTTCCAAAACATTATGTGACTTATATTATAATAAATATTTATGTAATGAAACATTACTAGAATATTTTAGGGTATAAAAGTCATCCTAAAATTTAATTATAATAAATATTATATGGTCAAAAATCATTGTTAATATTTGTTACACAATCATAATTTTGTTCAAAGAAACATTTTTGACATAGAGAGTCATGTTTTCAAATTTACAATTCTAGGGGGAGTTTATTTAAACTAAACAAGGAGCTTCTTATAATACAAACCCATTAACAGTGGTTAGTATAGCTAATTTTGTAATCCTAAGTGACCTTCAAGATAGAATTTTTGGTTCCTTAAATTTGTGACCAAATCAAGAGATCAAGTCTATGAGCTATAGAACTTTTTAATTCCTGGAAACACTGAGGCATCTAGCTTGTCCATTGGTCACTAATGTGTAGTAGGTCCAAGCAATAAATTTATTTTCTCAATGGTCAGATGGTACCATGATGTTGTTATATGTTGATTTTTCTACTATACAACAACAGACAATTGTATGAAGATATAGACTTACAAGAGTGGTTGAAGATAGTCTGCACCATGAAATTGAGCCAATTCAAAATGATGAAAGAGTGGAAAACCTTGATAATATCCCAGATATACACGTCAATCTGACATCTAATAAGGATTTTCATAATGATGGAACATATGGTGACAACAGTGTTGATGAGGAGGGACCAATGGAAGTTAGGAAGAAGGTTTAGGGAAATGCATTAGTTGTATAGTACCCTCAACCTATAATAAATCATTCACCACTCTTTACATCCTGGTCAGAAGTAATGACACATGTGCCTGAATTTGACCATAATGTTCTCACACTGAAAACTGAGTTTACTGGAGTTGTACTAGATAGGTTTAGTGGGATGGATAAAACCTTTTATGTTGGAAGAAATTTTTCAAGTAAAGATGCACTAAAAAGCATACTAAAGATATTTCACATTGAGAGGCACTGTAGCTATATAGTTCAAGAATAAGTCTATTGTAAATATATCATATGGTGTGAGAAGTATGAGGATGATTGTAGATTTTTTTGAGGTCTATTCCAAACATTGAATTTGGAGGTTGTAAAATCTTGAGGATTGAGGCTGATCATACTTGCATTTATCCAAGTCTAACACAAGATCATACCTCATTGGATATAGAATTTTTGTCATCCATTGTTTTTTGAGATGATTAAGACATTCCAAGATGTTCCAATATCTCTTGGGAAAGAGAGGATACAACAAATATTAAGTTATAATATTTACTATAATAAGGCATGGATGGTGAAATAGAAGGAAATTGTGAAGGCCTATGGTGATTGGGATGACTCATATTGGGTGTTGATGTAATTCCTAGACATACTGAGGAATCATAACCAAGTTTTCTTAATCTTGATGCAAACTAAAATGTGTCTCCCGATAACCAACTTGATCCATCTCGTGTTTAATTTCATCAATTTTTCTTGGCATTCATCCCATATATCTACGCATTTCGTTTCAGTAAAAAGTTCATTCATATTGATGGAACGTTTTTGTATGGAAAATACAAGGGTGTATTATTGATTGCAGAAACCCAAGATGGAAATCGTTCACCTATTCCTCTTTCCTCTGCCATTGTATAGAATGAAAACTATTAATCATTGAGCTGGTTTTTGGCATGTGTCAGCAAGTATTTAACCAATATTTAGGGTGTTTTTTTGATATATGATCCGAATCAGAAAATTAATGAGGCAATCAATACAGATCTTGATACATAGAGATACCCAAATTCACATCATTAGTTCTACATTAGACACCTTTCTAGAAACATGAATAAAAAATTCCACAACAAATCGATGAAGAAGGCAATCATAAGGCTTGGTATGCAATGTATTTGTTATTTTTTACAATTTCAACATTAAGATAAAATTAAATTATGTAAAATATAATCTATTCTGTGTATCATGTGAGTCATATGAATGGAGGTTTGATGAATGTTTCAAAAAAATCCACCAGGATAATCAATAAGTTTGTGATTTTATGATGTTGATTCCAAAAGAAAAATGGACATTGGAATATAACAGGGGGAATAAGTACAGACACAGGACCACACAAATTGTGGTGTGCATCAATGGTGTCTTCAAAGGGCTTTTCAAGTTACCTATAACTACCCTAATTTAGAAGACATTATATTATTGCATGAAGTAATTCGTTTATAGAAAAAAATAGCATCAGAAGGAATACAATAGGGGCTAAGGTACAGTAGAAACTTTCAATGAGATATTGAAAAGAATATTGAATAAGTTCTGGTTATCCTATCTGAATTTTTTGATGAGAAGAGTATCTATATTATGTTCAATAGAATTTAAAACCCATCACAAATAGCATTAGTGAAAATGGTCGTATTATTGGAAATGAAGAAATGTCAATGTAGAAACTTTCAGGACCTATAGTTTTCATGCACACATGCCATCACAACATGTGCCTCTATGAAAATATCATGGGAAGCATATGTTGATCCACTATACCGGATGGACACCATTTCTAACTTGTATGTTGCACCATGGACACCTTTTTGGAGTTTCATTATTTCTCAATCCCTAAAGGCCAACCGATAGTGATACCTGGAATCAATCGGTTGTGTCCCCATAGGAGACCAAAGGCCAGCATGATGTGGAAAGAGATGGACTGGCCTCAAAAACAAGGTCAGTGTTTGAGATGCACCATATGTAATAAATAAGGTCATAACCAGAAATGATTCCCTATCATTGTTGGGTCGAGTTCACACTCTCATCCATAATGATATATTGCCTTCATTGTGAGATTCTCATATTGTAAATTATATGTTGTAATATCTTCTTTTTACCTAGGTTTTCTAAACCCCAAAACCCAAAAGCAGAACACTAAACCCAAAAACATCTTCTCTAAATTGTAATATCAAAATTCTAAACCCTAAACCTTAAAACCTAAACCCTAACCCTGAAATCATAAACCTAAACCCTAAAACCTTATAAAAAAACTAAAAACCTAGACCCCAAACTCAATATCTGAAACCTTAATATCTAAATCCTAAAACCTAAAAGATGAACCATAAACCCAAAAAACATCTTCCCTTTACCTTAGTTTTCAAAAAATTATGTGAATGATATTATAATAAACTTTTATATAATGAAATAATAGTATCATATATTACATTATAAGAAGATGTCATAATATTTCTGTATAATAAAGATTATATGATCAACCATCTTTTTCAACATTAGTTACACTATTAGAATCATGATCAGAAAACATTTTTGACATATAAACTTAGGTTTTACCAGTGTGTACTTCTATGGGGAGGTTTTACAAAATTATAATGGATCGTGTTGTAGTAAAAAACCAACAATAGAGGTTAGTACCACTAACTCTATAACATTAACTGAACTTTGAGAAAGAATTTTTGGGAAATGAACGATGACGCATGAGGAATAGTGACAACGACGATGGTGATGGAATGAGTTTACATCATCATCGTCGTCGTTGTCGTCGTTCCTCTGACATCATGGTTCATTTCCCACAAATTATTTCTTGAAGTTCAGTTAGTGTTATAGAATCACCTTTACATGTGACAAAATAATCATGAAACATTCCATCATGTAGACAGTCATACATAAATTACAAAGCACACCATTTTCTAATAAAAATCTACATAACAAAGACAAATTATTTATATATAAATATATAAAATCATATAAAAACACCCTTTTCTAGGTAAAATCATATCTTAACAACACGTTAGTAATATGCTTTGAAAAACATGAAGACATTCCCATTTTTTGGTAAAAATAACTTTATAAAACATTGTGAATAGAAATGGCATGTCTTGCATTCTATAAGTCATAGCATTCTGCTAACCATAATATTATATTTTAATTTTACACTTATGAATCATTTCATTTGTTTATATATAGATGGATGATACCACACTACTCACTCTAAAAGATACCCATATTTCCCAGGTCGTGCTAGTGGGTGGTGAGGATCGATCGGTCAGGGTGTGTCGAGCACACCATTTTCATTACAGGGAGACTCCACATGCCATTAGACCATACTTTCACCATGTTGGATTCTATGGAATTGCGGTATCATATTTCATATTTGTCAACCATCACCTTCTTACTACCCTCATGGGGAGGTGGAGACCAAAGACACACACATTCCACCTGCCCGAGGGAGAGATGAAAATCACCCTCTAGGATGTGGAAATGATTCTCGATCTTCCTATCTATTTGAGAGCTGCTATCGGACCCAATCGTGCATCTTGGAATGACCTTGATCGATGATTTTTAGGTGTAGAAATTTTGTCTGACCGTAGGGCTATAGATGGAGCATCGATATTTATGCCTTGGTTGGAGGTGTGGATTCCACATTTACCCCATGATGTTGATGAGTAGACTATCATGTGTTATGCCCATGAATATATATTATATCTCATTAGGGGGACAATTTGTACTAATCACTCATGGATTCATGTTAACATGATGTATCTACCCATATTATAGGACATTTATTGTGTCGTGACGTACAACTGGGGATCGGCCTACTTGGCATACATGTATAAAACATTATGCAGTCTATCCCACATAGACTAAACATGTCTTGAGGGATACATCATCCTTACTTAGATATGGGAATGGTAGCCCATCCCTGCACTCCACCTTGAGCGTGTTGCTCCGTTGATCGATATTAAGGTGTTGCATGATGCTCTGCGTAGATGCTGGTATGATCACTCATTTATATTGGTTTATGATGCTACTAGGAGTTAGTGACTTTAATTTTTCATTATTTTTCACTATCGATGTTGTATTTTACAGATGGTTTCAAAGACACAATTTCCATGCTATTTAGAGACACCATTTGGGTGTATATCATCTCTATTTGAACTATCTATTACCTAAACACGTATGAATATACAATCTATCACTATCTAGTAAATTTAATAATAGCAACAATTTTGGTTTTTAGTTAGGAGATTTTTTGACAAAGGTCACATGTCATTTTAGATTCCAAGGCTTCCATACTGAACTATCATGGACCAGTTGCCACTATACTGCACTTTTGGGATTGAGGATGCTATGACTGTAGTGCCCCTCATTCACTTATATATTATTGAGTAGCAGTAGTTTGACAGATTCATGAGCCTATTTTTTTGTGCCCAGCCAATTCCATTACTGTCGAGACAGATAGAGCAGCTTCATGGGGTGAAGTTGAAAGGGAAAAAAGATGAGGACTGGTGCCGAGTACATGCATTCTTTCTCGACTTCTGAAATATACGAGCATAGTTTCGTATCCAAGGTGTCCCTATGAATCAATTATTTATTTCAGATCAGGTTGAGTATGATCCTTGGTATAGACTAAAGTCTATACTATATTTTACCCGATAGGGAAGAGGGATTCATTGGATTGTATGTTAATAAATTTCCATTAGTTTGTTTATTGAACTATTTTCTAATTCATTTTGTATCTCTTTACTGGGTAGTCACTCAGAGCATCTTGTTCGCATGAGTGATTAAGAGGAGGAGGGGGTCTTTAGCCGGGTAGCAGTCCATGTTGAAGCGCTGGAGCTGAGGTCATCTTATTATGCACTTTATGATAGAATCATGGAGTTTCCAACTCAGATAGAGGAGGTTCCTACCCTGGAGTAGCATTATGAGGTAGCTACTGATTCTAAGGAGCCACAACGATGGAAATGTAGAAAACATCTTGCTACATGTGAGACCTCACCTGTTCCAGAGGAAGAGGTTGGCCCTCTAGTAGTCTAACCTCATCCAATTTAGGATGTGCCTCATGTGGCATGGGATCCGTCTTTATAGACAGGATATCTGTAGTTCTCTCCATCATGGGGTCCAGATCCATCACAGAATTGGGGTCCAGATACATTATAGCCTTTGGGTATAGCTCTATCGTAGGCTTGGTTCTCCACTGTGATGATGACAGGTCCTTCTACCACCCTAGTGGGAGAAGGACCAGAGGGAAGTATGTGATACAGTTGAAAGTTTCTTCTACTGACACATAGGTTGAGGATGTGATAGTCGACATTCCAATGCCCAAGGATCATCCCTTTTTAGGTCATCAGACTCCATAACAAACGCGACACAAACATCCTATTTGCAGACCACCATGTGGGATGGAATCTCCTCTCCACAGACATATACATAGATTATACATGTTCATTTATATGTTTTCTGTATATTAAAATGAAGATACTATTATTTATATTATCACTTATTATATTTTTATTTAGTGTTTCAGTTTTCATTAATATTTTAGGCACAATTTATATTTGATAGTGTTCAAAGTCTACTAGTTGAAACATAGAAATAATTATGAAATTTTAAGTAGATAAATTTAAAATAATATAAATATAATGTATAAAAACAATGTAAATAAAATTTAAAAGATAGCCTAAATATATAAAAAAAATTGAAAATAAAGTGTTTCGTAAATTAAATAAATAAATGGAAATGAAAGGAATGTAAGAAAAGTTACTCAGAAGTGATAGAAAAAAGAAGGAATGTCGAGAAGGATCCAAAGCCACCTACTTGAATTTGAAAGCTTATAAAATATAAACTATAAGACCCATATCAATAAATATTAAAACTTAGACTAATTATTATATGTTTAATCAATTTTTAAATTTTCATTTATATTGGTCTTGTAGTTTATATTTTATAGGCTAAAAAAGTAATTCACTTGAAACATTTTTAAGTTTCAAGTAGGTGTATTAGAAAGCTTATAAATAATTTTTCATCAATATTTTTTATGAAATTATTTTTATTTTAGACTAAATATTTTATTTTAATTCAATGTTTAAATTTTCATTTATATTGGTCTTATAGTTTAAATTTCATAGGCTAGAAAAGTCACGTACTTGAAAATTTTTTAGTTTCAAGTAGGTGGATTAAAAAGCTTATAAATTATTTTTCATCCACATTTTTTAAGAAATTATTTTTATTTTCGACTACTTATTATATGATTAATCAATTTTTAAATTTTAATTTATATTGGTATTATATTTTATATTTTATAGGATAGAAAGGTCACATACTTAAAATATTTTCATGTTTCAAGTAGGTTTATTAGAAAGATTATAAATTATTTTTCATCAACATTTTTAGGATTTTTTTTTATTTTTGAATAATTATTATATGTTTAATCAATGTTTAAATTTTCAATTATATTGGTCTTATAGTTTACATTTTATAGGTTATCAAATTCATGTACTTGAAATATTTTTAAGTTTCAAGTAAGTGGATTAGAAAGCTTATAAATTATTTTTCATCAACATTTTTTAAAAAATTATTTTAATTTTTGACTACTTATTATATATTTAATCAATGTTTGAAATTTCATTTATATTGGTCTTATAGTTTATATTTTATAGGATAACAAAGTAACGTACTTGAAACATTTTTAAGTTTCAAGTTGGTGGATTAGAAAGCTTATAAATTATTTTTCATCAACATTTTTAATGAATTATTTTTTTTTATTTTTGACTACCTCTTATATGTTTAATCCATGTTTTAATTTTTATTTACATTTTTCTTATAATTTATATTTTATAGGATAGAAATTTCACGTACTTGAATAAGAGATAAATTATGCTAAAACAATTTATTATATATATATATATAAACATAACAAAATTATAATAAAACATTAAAATTTTAAATATATAAAAATGAATAATTAAAATATATAAAAATATTTTTATTTTAGATAAAAGGTGGCATCAATGATGCCTCCTTTAAGGCATATATTCTATTTTTTAAAAACCTATTCTTTTTAATTTTATTTTCAGAAAACATATTAAAAAACTCAAGGGTGAAACGAAAAAAACTTTAGGAATCTTGGATGAGAACTCGAAGAAATAACTAGTGAGGTAGCATCAAACATCTTGAACTCTGTATTGAATAAAAAGAGTGAAGTGTCAGGGTGATGAATCCCCTAATAATCCATAAAATGTGTAACTGCAGAACCATAGAGAGACCACCACGAAGCCAAAGCTGAAACAGACTATCTAGAGGAGCATGAAATCACTTAATCAAGGGATGATAGTGATCAAATGGGTGGTGACTAGTATGGGTGGCCAGGAGTAAAGGCCAAGGGAAATCCAAATATTTTCATAGTGGTAACCAAATTGAACCAGGCTGAGCCAATCGGGCCAATGAACAACAAGATAATAAAACACAACCCATATAGAATGAGTATGCTCGGTAAAGAAAACATATATAGAGTATAATAAAATGACCAAAATAATGATGATAATAAATTACATGCATGTATGAAAAATAAATTGAAATGATATGAATAATATCAAATCAAATTTCAATATGAAAATAGAAATTTAACAACCCAAATTTTACAAATCTACACCATTTTCAGTTGAAATTGGTGATTTTATTGCACCTTTGGTTATTGAATAGGAACTAAGTTTATTCTATCTAAAAAATTGAACTTAGATAATACTACAGTGTTAGTCAAACTATCATTTATATTTTCATTAGTGTATATCTTATTAAACACACAACTCCAGATCTTATAATATCTATAATAAAGTGTAGTATAATATCTTTTTTCTTTGAATTACCATGGAAAACTAAATTCTTAGATAAATTAAGTTTCGATTGACTATCATAATATACATTTATAATTCAATTAGAAAGCTTCAGTTTAGAAGACAAGCCTCTAAGACAGAAGGATTCATTTACTACCTCGGTAAGGGCAATGTACTAAAACTCTATGGTTGATAGGGAAACCATAGGTTATATATTTCACTTCCAAGAGATAGGGCCACTGTATACAGAGAACACATATATAGTCAAATATGTTCTAGTTTCAACATTACCTACATAGTCAGTATCTATATACCCAACCATAATTTCAGAAGCATCAATATTTTTAACATAACACAATGATAAATTAGAAATACATGAGAGATACTGAATGATCCCCTTAAGGTCATGCCAATGTGGCTTCCCATGTGTGAACATAAATCTTCTTAAGGTGAATATTGAAAAATAAATATTAGGTCTGGTGAAAATCATAGAGTGTATTATACCACCAATAATATTTCCATAAGGAATCATAGACATATATTGTACGTATTCTTCAGAAGTGGGTTATTGTTTCAAATACAATTTAAAGTGTTGTCTAAGAGGTACATTGATAGGTTTGAAAGATTCAAACAAGTATCTCTTTAGAATATTTAAAAGGTAAGTGTGTCGAGATAATTAAATCAATTTATTTAGTCTATATCTAATGATTTCAACACCTAATATCTACTTACCTTCACCTAAGTCTTTCATTTAAAAATTTACTTTTAATTGAGATTTTAAAGAAATGATTAAACTCATATTTTTACATATGATTAACATGACATCAATATAAAGAAGCAGGTAAATCATTCAATTTTGAGTTGATTTAAAGTAGATGCATGCATCATATTCACTTTTGGTAGATTGCTTATATATCATAAAGGTATAAAATTTATTATACTATTACCTAGAAGCTTTCTTTAAACCATACAAAAATTTATTTGATAGGCATAATTGGTTTGGTTTGAGTTTTTTAGAATAACCATCCGAAGGTTTCATATAGAGTTTTTCATTTAAATCTCTATGTAAGAAGGCAGTTTTGGCATCTAATTGTTCGATGTGCATAATACAATAGGAAGTAAAGGAAATAAATATCCTAATATTAGAGTGCTTGAAAATGGGGGGAAAATTTCAACATAGTCAATACCTTTTCATTGAAGGAATCCATTGGTGACTAACCTTTATTTATATTTAATTTTGTTTCCCTCAGTGTTGTCTTCTTTTCTCTTATAATTCCACTTGGATATAATCACCCGAACATTAGGTGGTTTGTTGAAAATGGTCCAAGTGTGGTTTTTTCTTAGAGATTCTATCTCTTAATTCATGGTAGAGATCCAATATTTTGAGTCTTTATCATTTAAATCTTTCCTATATGTTTAATGAGATCCTAGGCCACATGAAAGGCATATGAATCCATATCATATTATATAGACCAAGAAAGTGGACTTGGGACTCTCTTCTCTATATATGAAGTTAACTGATAATCCCTATTACTGGGAGATGGTCCAGAATTAGAATTTGAACCAATTATAGACTCAGAATTAGCCACATCAGTGGGTTGAGGAGTAGGTGGAGTAGGAAAAACATCAACCTCAAAGCAGGTCGGAGGGTCATCTTCATCTGTTTTTTCAAGGTTTGGATCACTACTACCAGATGTGGAATCCTTACCTCTAAGAGAAGAGGATTCTTAGAAGACTATATCCCTACTTATTATACACTTATGTTAATTTGGTTTGTTAACCTAGAGTTTATATCCCTCAACTCCCTTGGTATAACCATCAAATATACATTTGAGTTCTCTTGGTTATATCTTATCAATTTTTTATGCGTGCATAATTTGTTCAAACAAAGACTCTAAAGTATGTGTAAAATAATGGATTACCATTTTATAATTCCTCAAGTGTTTTTGATTTTTTTTAGATGATGTAAACCTATTAATAAGTTATATAAAAGTTCTAATTGTCTCTACCCAAAAGGATTTAGGGAGACATGAGCTTTTAAGCATTATTCAGACTCTCTCTAAAATAGTTTTGTTCATATTCTCTACAAGTCCATTCTATTGGAGGGGCTTCCCTAATAGTCTTATGTCTCCTAATTTTTTTAGACTCACAAAACTGAATGAACTCTATGGAGAGATATTCTAGCCCATTATTAGTTATCATGGTTTTGATTTTCTTTCCATTTTGATTTTCAACTAAAGATTTCTAGGTTCTAAAGGTTTTATAAACATCAGATTTACTTTTTTATACATAAATCCAAACTTTCCTAGATAATTCATTTATAAAGGTGATAAAATAAGATCCTCCACCATGAGATGTTGTCCTAGATATCCCCCAAAAATCCAAATGTTTTTACTCTAAGGGATTGGAAGCTTTGAATGAGGACATGCGAAAATTGACCCTCTTTGATTTAACCATCACACAATCTTCACATACTGGAAGATTAATAGGTGTGATATTACTCAACAGCCCTTTCTTGTTGATTTCTATTAATCCCTTGGATCTAACATTCTGCAATATTCTATGCTAAAGAATATCATTATCGGTGTTTGTGTTATAGACACTACCTAAATTCCTTGAATAGTTATTTCCATTCAAGACATATAGCCCATTGGTAAATGATCCCCTAATGATAGTTCTTAATCCTTTAGAGATCTTGAGAGAGACCACATTAAAACTAAAGGTCAATCACATTTGATCTAGGATCCCTAAGGAGATTAAATTTATTTTAAGGTTGGGAAACCATATTACATCATTTAATGTGATAATAGAGTAATAATCTAGTTCTATAAATACAAAACCTCCCCCCCCCCTCAACTTTTCACCTCTTATTGTTTCGTAATAGGACATCTCCTTCTACCTTTTCAACCAGCTCTTGAAATGACTCTCTATATGAACACCTGTTCAAGGAACAACCAGATTCAAGGATCCATTCTTGATTGAGTGTATGGATGGACACATTTAACACTTCAACAATTTCATAGCCTGAGTCAACTAGAAGAGAATGGTCAGTGGGATACTTGGATTCTATCTCATGTTAGAGTTTCCCACACTCAGGCTTTGTATTCCCTAGATTTTTATAATAGAAGAAAGTGGATTTTATTTCTCTTGAGTCATTTTTAGGTTTAGGGTGTTTATTTTTCTTATCTTTTTCTTTATGAAACTATTTCCTTTAACCTTTTCTTTGAGGTTTACCGCTAGAGAATAGGCTCTCTACCTCAAATTTAACTCTCAATTTGGAGTGTAGTTATTTAGATAATAGGGATAAATTAACCTCTTTGAGGGTGAGATAGTCACTCCCATACATCATGTTTTTGACTAAAGAACTATAATTGTTGTCAAGGGAAATTAAAAGGGTCATTGGGTGATCCTCTTCATCGAATATTATGTTAATGATAGAAAAATATAACATTATTTTATTTAACTTATTAAGACAGTATTTAATATAAATTCCATTTTTCATATTAAGAGTCAAAATACAATGTTTTTTATAGAGTCTACAAACTAATGAAGAAGTCATATGTAATTTCCTTACGTTATCCAAATGTCGGTAATTATGGACTCAAAGGAAACCTCTCTTAAAACCTTATCACCTAAAGATAGTAATAGAGATCTATGTGAATTAATTAGCACATTAGGATCCATCTATGTATTTAGTACTAGTCTACCCAGTCTTTCTAACAGTGATAATTAGTTTCCTGGGCCCACAAAGGGAATCTATTAGGCGATAGTGTATAAGCGAGGCTCTTATCTTAATGTGCAAAAAGTTAAATTCATTATCATTCTCAAATTTCTAGATTTCATAACTCATTGTAGACATTTTTACACATAAGGTATATTATGAGTTCTTGGGGCAAATAATAAGAATATGCTCCCCCCCCCAAAAAAAAACTAATCCCATTGGTAAACAATGTTTTGTTGAAGAGATATGAAATATAGAGAAACAATAATAGGATAATGAATTTAATGAAATAAAATTAATAAACTATGGAAAGTTAAGATTGAGTTAATTATGCATAAATAAACCAACTATACAGAATTGTAAAATAGGACCAACAAAATTGTAAAAGAGAAGCATCAGAACTGTAAAATAGGAGTTGGAAAATTGTAAAACAAGAGCAGTAAAATTATAAAATAGGAACAATAGAACTATAAAATAGGATAAGTAAACACAAATTTAGGGAAAAAGAAAATAAAATTGGATCTGATACCACATGTGAAGGATGATTTGGAATAATAGATAGTAGAAAAATAGTAGTAAAACTCTAAGATGAACCAAGATCTATTGATTTATTTCTAGATAAATTTAGTGAATGAAAAATAGTATGAATATAATGAAAAAAATTTAAATAGAGATCTAGAACCCAAGGATTTATATGATTCGGTCCCTTAGGGACATATGTTCACGATAAGAACACCACCCGCACACACATATTATTAAATTATCAAAGAAAAAATATCCAAATTACAAGATATTATAAGTCATTGAAAAAATAGAATAAAAAATACAGAGATTTCACAAATAGAGAAAAAATGAAGTCCTTTGGAATTGAAAGAAAACAATCAATGATCCGGGATACAATTGAACTTACAACGCCAGACAATTTCTTTCCATTCAGATCACTTGAATCTATCAGAACCCTAACAAAATTGTTTCATTTTCCACTCACCATAGGAGGATCTCACCGAATCTACAGCAATGGTCTATGAATTAAAATGACTGCTACACTTATTCACTATCGAAGGATGTGAAAAAACTCCACCATGAACCATGCACCATTAGTGTGAAGGGAGGTCAGAAGGTCACTGAATCTAGTACTCCATTGTGGACGAAACCACCAAAAATCTTAGGATCTATGATTAGAAATCAAAGAAATATCAGAAAAGGGAGCATAAAATGTTTGGATCTCTATATCGAATAAAAAGAACAAAGCGTAGAGGTGATGAATCCCATGAAAATCCTTAACCCATGTAATTGAAGAACTAAAAAGAGACCACCATGAAGCCAAATCTAAAATAGACTATCCAGTGAAGCTTGAAACTACCAAATCAAGCAGATGGTAGGGATAAAATACGCGGTGTCCAAGATGAACAACTAGGGGTGAAGGCCAAGGAAAATCCATGGATTTCTATAATGGAAACTGAATTGAACTGGGCCAAGATGATCAGGCCAATGAAAAAAACAGGCTAATAAAACACAACCCATATCGAATGAGAAGACCCAGTAAAGAATACACATATCTAGTATAACAAAATGATATAAATATTGATAATAATAAATTTCATCCATTTATAAAAAAGAAATTGGAATTTTAGGAATAATATGAGATCGAATTTCAATATGAAACCAAAAATTTAGATACCCAAATCTCACAAAAGGGATACACGGGAGGTGATGGTTGGATTCAATTTCATAAAGAATACACGTTTTCCTCTATAAAACTAAGGTTCATGAATATATCCTATCATAAGGTTCATTCCACCTTGTACGAGGCCATTATTATTATGTCAGATACCCTTCAATCCCAATTCCATATCAGATAAATTTATGTCCAACCATCACACTTTTCTATCCTTTCCTAGAAAATTAAAGGTCATCCCAACAGAGCTTGAACATTTATGATTCCACCTCTAGCATACCCTACCATTATTTTCTTTCTATATCTATATTATTTTATTTTCTTTTACATTTTGATTTTTTATTTAAAAAAACTAGACAGTTTTATCATACATAATAGGGGATTTGGATTTTCTAAAAGAGTAATTGATACTGGATACTTTGAAGGATATGTGGGTTTGTATCTTTTGGTTCTTCATACAAAACTAATGAAGATGCTTTTAATATCACTTGAAAATGACTTTATCATCAATACAAAGAATTTTTTATCAAAGCGCTGTTAAAAGGGGCCCATTTTATCAATGTTGGATTAGATTTGATAAAGATACCCCTTTATCAACATTATTTTTATCACTAATAAAAATTACCATTATCAACATTATATGTAGCACTGATAAAGTCCATAAGGCTACAGTGTGCTATTAAAATTAAAACATGCTATAATAGAAAAAACAACAAATATAAGAGTAAATACAAGATAAAATACAAACTTTAATTGAAATAAAAATTACTGTACAAATTAAATAAAATTTTATATTATAAACATTTCAAATTTAATGACCCCCACCCTCCAAAGATACCGAAATGAGGGGAGAGAGATAATGACCCCCCGAGTCTTTCTTCTAGTAGGCCCCACGTTGGCGACTATCATCGAGGGTATAAAAATATTGTGACTTGGGAGGCATTACTCTCTATAATAATACGGTATCAGGAGATAATATGGATCATCCAAAAACAACTACAAGACATAATATAAAATAAATCCAAAACAATACCACATGCATGTATAAATAGAGCTGATATAGATATAAGTCTCCAAAGTAAATACCCAAAAGTAAAGATAAAGTAGAAACACAACAACTATCAAGGATCTGATCTAGTAATGTCTAGAATAGTCCATGTAGTTCTCTTAAAATCCTAAAAAATATTTTATATACGTATGGTGAGAAAATAAGTATAATCAGTAGGAAAACCAATGTCTCTCTTTCACACATGAAAGAAACATATTAATGCACCTATGAGAAAATTGTAGAACCAAACATTACCTATAAAGGTATAGAAACCATACCAACCTCACCAAGGTACGCTTATAAAATAATGCAGACCAAGTAATATAATATAATAGGAATCAAATTGATAAGGGTACCCCACACCGCTTTCCCACTAGTATGCTGCTCTCCCACCCAACATCATACATCCTGTTGCTCCCATCTATTTCTTATATGAAACCAACCACAAGAACATGCACAACATACCACACACAAAGACACCTGATCTCACCTCCATACAAGCATGACCATGTCACACATCACCCAAAGATACATGGGCTACGACCCCACATGTTTGGTCATGTCTTTCTTGAAAAAAACCCGAGCCATCACACCTCTCCCAAAAACACCTGGGCTATCACAACAACCATATAATTCACTAACAAACCTATAACCATCATAGCCTTTGCAATACCTACCTCACCTGGAAGAGAGAGCAGGAAAGTGCGAGTACCCAGAAACTTGTATTCTTCACCGGATGTCAAGAAAAACACCCCCACATGACTATGTAGGTGTCGTCCCATAGTGCTCAACGTGGGTGGGGTGCATATAAAAATTGTATGAATATAAAAGTACATATATATATTAAACACTCAATCAAAACCCATGGTTTCACAAACAAAAAAACCAACTCACAACACCGTCACTTTTTCTACCACCTCGAAATGCATAACACAACACAAAAATCCAAAAACCCCATTTCACATTTCCAATCAATTTCAATGAATCATTAAATTATTTCCATTATTTACAATCAACCTCATTTAATCACACAACCATCATTTAATTATTCATTAACTATTTTCATCCCATTATCCAAACCAACCCTTGCCATTTCAAACATTTTCAAACAGTTATTTATTTATTCCACCACTAACTGAGCATCTAACACAAAGAAACCACCACCTCACCACCCAAAAATCATGACCAAACAAACCACATCACTACCCCAAAAGAACAGCCCAGAAACCACCTCACTACCCCAAAAGCACGACCCACAAACCACCTCACCACCCTAAAAGCACAGTCTACAAACCATCTCGTTGCCCCAAAAGTATAAAACAAAATCCAATAGAACTTCATGCCCCAACCACACATTTCTATTCCAAAAGTAAAACAAAAAATCAAAAAAAAATATCATTGTATAGATTTACAAAGGGGATTTTATCACATTACACTATATTTTAGGGGTGTTATCACACAAGACATAATCCTAGAGAACCCATTTCATTAGCCTTATATAAGTGGTTAATCAATTTCCATTTTAGAGTGATATCACAACAATCACTACAGGTCCAAAAATAAAAACACATATCATCTAGCATAAAAAAATCCCCCAACGATCACAATTTTCAGTAGGGCCAAAAGCTCGTATAATTGAAAATATCACAAATAATATCAAAGCTATAAAAGCATGCGAATCAAACCCCTATTTACCCTTCAATTTAAATTTATACAATTATTTACCTTTAATTAATCCATCATAAACCTAACACATAGGTAAGAAAAATAAACCCCTCCTACATGATACACAGTAAAGAGAAACATTGGATTCTTTACCTCAAAGAAGCTCTGCCAACTCGTTGTGCGCCGCAAGGTGAAGAAGAATGCCCCCCAAAACACAACTGTACCATGAGAAAACATGGATCAACATACACTACAATCAAAGACCATCAAAACTCAACCCAAAACACACCTAAAACTATACAAACATCATTGTAGTGAATCCTTCGGAGAAGAATGGAAGAAAACCTACCAAGAATAAGGAAGGGCTTACCATGTATTGAAAAAGAACAACCACCAGGACCAACAGATCAAAGAGGGAGGATGATGGCTTGAAGAACTCTTCGAGGTGACTAGAGTTCTCTAAAAAATATAGGAAGAATAATACACAGAAGAATAAATGAAAATTCGTCTAGAAATAACATTTAAAACTACACAACATTAGGGATTTACATGACGTGTAATCCCCTATCACATCGTGTAATCCTCAGGGTATGGTTTCACCAAAAAAACACCTCCTTTTGTATTATTTTACACTAAAAATATACATGTTATGAACCATACTTGTATAAGCCATGAACCACAATTACACTCTATGTAATACACTTACACAACATGTATTTCCTATAGTAGTTTTACTGTACCTCCAGCTTCCACCGAAAACTCCCGGAACCTCACCTGAACACCTCTAACAACCAAAAATGGAAAATTAATGGACCAAGAGGTCACAAAAAAATACATTAGATACCTCTAAAATGATTATCACCCTTGATAATTTAAAACCAAGACCAAAGGAAAAGGGTTTCAAACAACCACCCTACAAGATACCTCTCAAGGGTCTCATCATACCTAAAATGCTACCACCACCATTCACACCAACCCAAATAACCAAAAAATACACTGCACAACCACATAACCACAACCACATAACCACAACCACAAGATTCCTCCTATCACACAACCATAATGCAACACAACCACTACAACCAATGAACTCCACTGTCCCAAACCCACAAATTAGGGAATTCCACTATCCCAAACCCACAAATCAGGAAATTCCATATTCCATGTTAAGATATTATCATATATGGGTGGAACTGACTCACCAGAATGGGTTTAATTACATCACAGTTAATGCAACTTAATTAGGAATTAGGTCCCCCCCCTTTTCATATGTCAGGACTTTATCACACATCGCACCACACACATCACAAACTAGGTAAAACATCTCTTCTTAGAAATAAAATATCCAAACATTACATCAAAAAGATAAATAGAGAAAATCATATCTCAAAACAACTACATGTACTAGGAATGCATCTGCGTCTCTCACTCCCAATTACTATCCTCCAAGCCACCATGCCTTTATAACATATGAACCAAAGAAATGATCCTTCCACACATTGCCTTCTCTTGGAGATCCTGGATATCTACTGGACGTTCTACAAACATCGCATCATCCTAGATATCCAAATCTCCCTAGTCAATGACATGAGAGTCATTGTGTAGATACTGATGAAGCTAAGATATGTGGAAGATGTTGTGGTTCCTTTCCAACCACTGTGGCAATGTCAATCAATATACCACTGCGCTAACTTTCTCCAACACCTCAAAGGGCCCAAAATTCTTGGTGGAAATCCTAATCCCTTATCCAAAACTTAGCTTCCGACATTGAGGGGAAACCTTCATGAACATGTGGTCCCAAACCTCAAATTCCAAGGTCCCCCTTATTCAATCATCATAAGACTTCTACCGGTCCTTCGTTGTATTTATCCTCTCATGAACAACCTGAACTTTCTCTATCATGATCTACACTACATCCAGACTAAGAATGACTATCTCCCCAACCTCTATAAAATAAAACAGAGAACGACATGGTCTCCCATAAAAGGACTCAAATAGAGTCATGCCAATAGAAGAGTGATAAATATTATTATAAGTAAACTATACAAAAGGAAATTGTTGTACACAAGATCAACCAAAGTCCAAGATGCACACCCACAATATATCCTCCAATGTCTGGATATTCTATTCCATCTTCCCATCACTACTGGAAAATGGTCCTATACCCACGGTTTGGCCTAAATTGTGGGTATAGACTACCCTATACCCACAGTTGTGCCTTAACTGTGGGTATATGTTGTTGATGAAGGCCAATACCCATGGTTCTACCTAAACCATGGTTATAGGGTCGATTTTTGAGAACTATACCCACAATATACATAGAACCATGGGTATAGGGTTGGTTTTTGGGTACCTATACTATGACAACCGGCTCCCGGTGACAGCACAAACACCCTGCCTTAACATGGCCATCGGGTCCTGGCCCACTAGGTACCCCCAGTTGCCCCCGCAGACACCTGGGTCCCACCCAGGGTCCACCCACATGCCTGAACGGGTCATCTGACTAATGATAGACCCCACAGGCCAACACATGTCCTTTCCAGTGTGCTTTGTCCTCACTCACACACACCCTGGGAAAATTCCCAGAATCTCACCCATCTTGATCACTACTCCAGGCCAAGCACGCTTAACTGTGGAGTTCTAATCATATAGGCTCCCGAAAAGGAAGGTGCACCTTGTTGACATGAGTCATATAATTTAGTAATTTAACCCTTTATCATTTGGGGATGTTACATTCACCCCCCCTTTAGAGCACAACGCCCTCGTTTTGGGCCCTACATCTCAACCCAGGCAGTGCACCGCGCACTTAAGGCTGGGTTCCTCCTCTGATACCAAATGTGACAACCGGCTCCCGGTGATAGCACAGACACCCCGCCTTAACATGGCCGTCGGGTCCTGGCCCACTAGGTACCCCCAGTTGCCCCCGCAGACACATGGGTCCCACCCAGGGTCCACCCACATGCCTGAACGGGTCATCTGACTAATGATAGTCCCCACAGGCCAACACATGTCCTTTCCAGTGTGCTTTTTCCTCACTCACACACACCCTGGGAAAATTCCCAGAATGTCACCCATTCTGATCACTACTCCAGGACAAGCACGCTTAACTGTGGAGTTCTAATCAGATAGTCTCCCAAAAAGGAAGGTGCACCTTGTTGAAATGAGTCATATCATTTAGTCATTTAACCCTTTATCATTTGGGGATGTTATATATACCCACAGTTTTGGAAAATTGTGGGTATATATTTCTTGAATTTTTCTGGGAATTTTTTTTCCACCGGACACAAATATTTTTCACAGGAATACCTACACCCATGATTTATAAAAACCGTGGGTATATGTTTCACCTATACCAAAGGTTGTGGTGATCTATGCGTATAGGGTTCTTTATGTCTTTCATGTAAAAACACACACACACACACACATATATATATATAACATAATATCAATATTTATAATAAAAACTCACATAGATTGGTTGTAAAGGCACTATTACTTGTTAGATGAGGTCATGGGATCCACACTCGTAGATTCTATTTTTAGTAGGTTAGAATAATTTATGTAAGTATATGTAGATATAAATGAATTAATTTCATATATTAAGGTGATTACATGGTGGCCGAAATCTATACCAACAATTTCGAAAACCATGGGTATAGGTCGTGGAGCTATCCCAGCGCCTCAGTTTTCCACAGTTCCCAAAACCATGGGTATAGAATATACCCCTGGTTTTGGTGGCTATACCCACAGTTTTGAACTGTGGGTATAGGTCATTTTTTCAATAGTGCATCTGTCTGAGGGTGGAAAGCGGTGTTGAGGTGTAACTGAGTGCCAAAGGCATGCTGTAAACCCATATAGAATCGTGAGGTAAAAAATGAATCCCAATCTAAGAAAATAGACATCAAAACACCATAAAACCACACCACCTACTGCATGTACCTCTTATCCAAATCATCCACTACACCTGACTCCTTGATCGCTAAGAAGTGTTTTAATTTCTTCAATAGTTCCACGGCCAACCAGAAAACATCACAACCCCCCCAAGATCTTGTAATCCTATAAAGAAATAAATCGATATTTCATCCCATATCCACTTAAGAACATCCATGGGATTCAAAAAACCACTAGGAACATGCTGCCAAACCATTACTTGTTGGAAAACCAAGCACTTTTCCACAAACTCTTCCACTACATGTTTCATCTAGGGCCACCAAAAATGCATCTTCAAGCCATGATACAAGACACTATCCTATCGTGGGGTTTGGAAAAAACTTATATTACTTAAGTTAAAATGAAGTAGAGTGCTTATCCTAGGTTGTCTCTATAGAGTAGTGCACAACAATTAAGCTGTCACCTTAAAATAAGATAAATAAGTGAGGTTGTTTCTAGAAATTGATTGATTTTGAAAAGACAAGAGTGAAACTTAACAAAGGAAAGAGGTTTAAGAAAAGGATTGAGAAAAAATTGATAAAATAAGTAATTGAAACTTTTATATGAGAAGTGTGATTATGTCAGAGTTGGTTCTCTATTTTTAATTCTATCATAGTTCCAATTTATCCAATTCTCTTCTACTAAATCAATAAAAGTGAGATTCCTCAATCGATTCATCTCACTCCCTTGGTCAAACAGTAATGGTAAGAATAAACCATAACAAAATCTTATCTTGGTCTAATCTCCTTACAATATTTGATAGATTTGTAGTTAATACCCTCAATTAGCTTAGGCAATTCTCAATTGGGCCTTGTTTATCCCAAACAATCAAGAATATGAAATACACCTCTCACACGTACTGGCGATCACCAAGTACTTCACCACTAAGCCCTAATATATTCCATCGTATATAGACCAGAACCTAATGGAGGGAGAAATTGATAATTTACCAAAGAAATATAAATAAAAGAATCTAAAATCAAAATACAATTGTACATGATAATAAAAACCGTTACAAGAACTTGAAATCGATTTCACAGAAGAGGGAAAGGATTTTAAAACATATAGTGAATGAACTCAAGGGTTACAAAATAGAAAACCTCCCCTTCCAAAATCACTCAGAATATTTAAAACATCATGGTAAAGGTAAATTAGGTTAATGGGAAATAATAATTCATTATAAAACTAAGAATAACAAAAGAGAGAAAACAAAGAACAGAAAATTTGATGCTCCAGAATCTGTCCTCCAGATGTTTGCCTCTGTTCTGCCCACCCCCGACCGAAACTCACTGAGGTATCTTCTTATATAATGTTGGAAATGAAGTTGTCTATCGACCCTAAAAATTTTAGTGTCATGGGACAGGTGTAAAGAAAGATATGGCCGAATCAATAACCATTACTTTTCTGGCCTCCAAACACTGTTTCACTAACTCCACTTGGACGCTATAAAAGGATGCCTTAATGAGCTCCATAATTTATGAAATTTAATTTTAACCATAATTTGTAAGTCCTATGTCGACAACAGCTAGAATCAGCTCATTTAACAGTCGGTTGAATGAGATATTCCATATTTAATGTAGTGGGGTCCATTCTTCCAGCCAAACTGATTTCTCTATGTGATTGATTTTTCAGTACCATTGTGTTTCGAATTGGGTATTAGTCAAGAAGACATATTTGAATCCCATGAGCATATGAAGTCTAAAAAAAGGATTCAATTCAATTTTACCAATATTTTAAAAGTTATTCCCAAAAAACAAAAGCTATATAAAACTGTCAATTTTACAGAATTACCCCATTTTTACATTTAAGCCCAAAATACACCAAAAACACATAAATGGTGAAAATACACTCAAATTGAATAATGGAAAGGGATTAAATCATTGAAAAAATATTAATAATATTGAAAATATTAACTCTATCAATTTCCCCACACTTATCACTTGGAATCCTGGACAATTCAAAATCAAAATAAAATATAAGTAAATTTAAAACACATATCCACGAGATCCACCAATTTGAAAACAAGAAACAAAATATATCATGCCTCCTCAAACTCTATTATTTCATGTTCTCAATTTAATATCATTAAATATATTTAATCTTTATTTCTCATCCCATACACACAAAACACTTACCAAACTTTTATTATCTCTCATCACACAAATTTCAATTTTTTTAGCAATGTCTTTCTCATCCAAACTCATACAAGGGTCACCATAGGCTTGATAAATTCCTACATCTCCACCTGATGTGAGTCAAAGAGATATGTTTATCATGATGACTTGTCAAGGTTTTTCTGTGGATTTATGTTGGTAGGATTTAGATGTGAAAATTCTGAGGCTGAATGAAGATGGCTTGGCTCTTTTTGAAGAAAAATTACATTACTCTAATTTTCACACAAGTATGGTCTCCTCTTCACTCCCCTTAGTTGAAAATAAGCTCATTATTCATGGAATATCAAGGAATTTTCACACAGTTCATCATTTCATCATCAAACATTTCAATATTCTCAAATATAATATTTCTTGGAAGCTCCATAAAAGTCACAACTTTCTTTCTTCATTAGAAACTCCAGAAAGGCACAGCTTCTCTCATCGTGAAAGCTCCAGAAAAGGAACAACCTTCAGAAGCATGATTTTTTTCATTGAAATAAAATCTCTTTATCATTTTATTTTCCACCCATAGTTTTAGAAAATGAGCTAGCATAACAAAATACATCATCCCCCACACTTAAGTTCAACTAGATCATGCAATTTATCTTCAAGAGCAGGTTGGATAGGGAAAATTGGCTTGTAATGTGGCTAACCTAACTAGATGTTCATGGCTTCTATGGGTTATAAGGATTAAATTTACACGGTAGGATAGAATAAAAGGGCTTTATCTTTAAAAGGAGGTTTTCAAACCAAAGAAATTCCTCAATCATTTAAAACACATGTACCCCAAACCCTCATGTTTTGAAAGGAATAAATCAAATTCTGGTTAAAACAAGCATGGTTTGGTTCTCTCAAGAAGTGAGGTGAATTAAAGAATATGAAAATAATAGGTTCAGAAGACTCATGGGAATGTGATTTCAAATATAAAGACAGTGATATGTGGCATGAGATTCAAAAAATAGAGTATTTTTCATGAAATTCCCAAATAATTGAACTTGAAACAATGTCATTTTCAGCGTTCATTTAAGCTCAGTTTCATGGAATAAATTATTTCTCCCATTAACATGGGTTTAAAAAATGTCAAAGATAATCATTTCAACACAAATGTTTCAAAAAAACACAAAAATTTAAAAATAAACTCACAAAATTTGAAACACACACATGTTTTTTTAAAACAAATAGGAAAACAAACAACCCATAAAAAATCCTAAACTAAAAAGGTTACCTTCCCCAAACTTAAATGATGCAGTGTCTGAAATGAATTCATATATATTTAAAACATAAGAATATTTGAAATTGAATCACAAACATCAAGAAAATATAAAGGAGATGTACGACCTGATTGAGTTTATTGATAAACAGGTTGTAGGAGTGTGATCTCATTCATTGGCTTAGATGGCATGGTCCCTAGGAATTTCTTCAACTTGTTCCCATTAACAGTGAATGGATCCTTTGCTCTGTCCTTCACAATCTGCACAGCACCAAAAGGATATACATGAGTAACTATAAATGGACCTTCCCACCTGGAACGAAGATTACCTGGCATCATCTTGAGTCTTGAATTGAATAACAACACTTTGTCTCCAGGATGAAAGTCCTTTAGTTGGATCAGTTTGTCATGAGCTAGTCTTGTTCTCTCTTTGTAAATCCTATAATTTTCAAATGATTCCCTTTTAATTTCTTCCAGCTCTTGTAACTACAATCTTCTCTCTTTCCCAGCACTTTCAAGATCCAGATTCATCTTCCTCACAGCTCAGTATGCCTTGTGTTCCAATTCCATAGGTAGGTGAAAATTTTTCCCATAAATCAACCTATAAGGACTCATTCCAATTGGGGTTTTGTAGGCTATCCTATAAGCCTATAATGTGTCTTCCAACCTTTGGCTCTAGTCCTTCCTATTTGTACTAACAATATTTTCCAAAATTCTTTTAATTTCTCTATTGGACACTTCATTTTGCCCATTAGTCTGTGGATGATAGGGAGTTTATGTTTTATGATGCACCCCATACTTTTTCAAAAAAGCCTCCATTCTCCTATTGCAAGAGTGATTCCCTTGATCACTGATGATGGCTCTAGGAACTCCAAACCTACAAAATATTTTATCCCTGACAAAATTTCAAACAACTTTAGCATCGTCAGTCCTAGTGGCATTTTCTTCCACCCATTTTGAAATATAATCAACAACAAGAAGAATATAAGAATTTCCAAATGACATTGGGAAAGGGCCCATAAAATCTATCCCCCAAACTTCAAAATTTTCATAAAAATTAAGTGGATTTTGGGGCATTTTTTGTCTCTTTGAAATATTTCCTGTAAAATGACATTTTTCACACCGTTTGCAAAATTCAAGTGAATCCTTGAAAAGTGTTGTCCAATAATGTATAGATTCTAAAACCTTTCGTACTATCCTTTAAGGTCCAAAGTGGCCTCCACAAGCTAATGTGTGACAAAACTTAAAGACAAAATCAATTTCATTTTTAGGAAAACATCTTCTTATCATTTGGTCATTGCAAATATTCTATAGAAATGGATAATCCCAGATGTAATATCTAGATTCAGCTTTCAATTTGTGAATTTGGTGAGAATTTAAATCAGATGGGACCTGAGATGTTACCATATAATTGACTATGTCATTATACCAAGGTACGTATCCTTCAATCAAGTACAACTTCTCTCCTGGAAGTCGATCATTTAGTGATTCTGTGTCTGGAATTTCTACTTCAGCAGTGTTAGGCAGTCTACTTAAGTGATCATCCAATTGGTTCTCAAATCCTTTCTTATCTTTGATTTCTATTTTGAACTCCTGTAGTAATAGAATCCATCTCACAAGACTCATTTTTTCTTCAGACTTCTTCATAAATTACCTAAGAGCTTCATGATCAGGAAACAAAATGACTTTAGTTCCAAGAAGATATGATCTAAATCTTTCTAAAGCAAAAAAAAACTGCTAAAAACACTTTTTCTGTTGTTGCATAGTTGAATTGGGCTGCATCTAAGGTTTTTGAGGAATATCAAATGACTTGTGTCCTGCCCTCAATTCTCTGAGAAAGTACTACTCCAACTGCTTGGTTTGAAGCAACACAAACTAGCTCGAATGGTTCTTCCCAATTGGGTGGCTGTATTACTGGTGGTGTAATCAATCTCATTTTCAACTCATCAAAGGCTTATCTACATTAACCATTGAAAACAAAATCAGCATCTTTCAAAAGTAATCTAGAGAGAGGGAGAGAAATATTTCTGAAATCTTTGATAAACCTCAAATAGAATCTTGCATGTCCTAAAAATGATCTAACATGCTTCACACAAGTTGGTTAAGGTAGAGAATTTATCACTTCAATTTTTGATTTATCAACTTCAATGACTTTCTGAGAAATGACATGCCTAAGGACAATTCCTCTCTCAACCATAAAATTAAACTTTTCAAAATTCAAAACAAGGTTTTTTTTTCAATGCATGTTTTCAAAACTTTTTCCAGATTTTTCAAACAATGGTGAAAAGAATTTCCAAAAACTGTGAAATCATCAATGAAAAACACCAAATAATCTTCAATGTGATTAGAAAATATACTTACCATAAACCTCTGAAATCTACCTAGGCATTACACAATCCAAATGAAATCCTTTTGTATGCAAAAGTGCCAAAAGGACAAGTAAATGTAGTCTTCTCTTGATCCTCAGGAGCAATGGGTACCTGAAAATAACCTGAAAATCCATCCAAAAAACAATAATGAGTTCTCCCTGTCAATCTCTCTATAATCTGGTCAATGAAAGGGATAGGGAAATGATCTTTTCGAGTGACCTGATTCAACTTCCTAAAATCTATGCACACTCTCCAGCTATTTTTAATTCTCACTAGGATTAATTCATTCTTTTAATTCCTCACAATGGTTAGGCCAGTTATCTTAGGGACTACATGGATAGGGCTAACCCATTGTGAATTTGATATGGGATAGATGATCCGAGCTTCTCAATTTCTTTTTTCACAACCTCTATCAGGGTGGGGTTCAACCTCCTTTGGGGTTGTCTGACAGGTTTGGATTCTCTTTCAAGAAAAATTCTATGTCGGCAAATTTTTGGGTTTATTCTAGGTATATCACCTAAGATCCACCCTATTTCTTGAAAATTCTCTCTCAAAATCTCAATAAATGATTTTTCTTTAGTTTCAGATATATTATTAGGAATTATTACTGTTAATGTCTCTCCCTCTATAAGGTAAACATATTTTAAATCAGTGGGGAGTGGTTTTAATTCTAGATCAGAAGGATGCTCAAGGGATGGAACTAAATTGAGGTTATCTACTTCCAATAGTTTTCCATCTTTCACATAAGGAATCATATCATATTTATCGCCATTTAACAAATTATCAAAGAAATCATATTTTACCTCTTCTTCCAACAAGAAATAAAAATCTCCAAGATTTTGGGCATCTATATGTTCAGTGATATTTTTACTGGAAAAATTCTCTCCTAATGATAAAAATTCATGAAACATAGCTGATTCTTAAATAGGTTCTATATCATCTTCATGGGAGAGTGATAAGAGTGAATGATCATCTGATGGGTGCCTCATGGATTCAAAAATATTGAAGTGGATAGTGCTGTCTCTATACTCCATGGTAAGTGTCTCTTCATGGACATTGATGATGGTTTTGTCCATCTTCAAGAAAGGTCTCCCCAAAATTATGGGTGAGTGTGATGGGATCATATCATCTTCCATATTCAACACATTAAAGTCAGAAGGGAATAAAAGATCTTTGACTTTTTCCAAGACATCCTCCAGAACTCCTGTTGGGAAAACTGTGTATCTATTTGAAAGCTGGACCACCACTCTTGTGGGCTTCAAGTCTCCCATATGCAAAGAAGCATAGACTCAGTGAGGTAATACATTAATTGATACACCTAAATTTCAAAAATCATTAGAGAAATTTAATGAACCAGTGGTGCATGGAATAGAAAACATCCCTGGATCTTGACATTTGGTTGGAAGTTGTGGTGTGATTAGGGATGAGAAACTTCTTCCCAAACTAATCCTCTCATTACCTTGAAGTCTCCTCTTCTTGGTGCAAATATCTTTCAAAAATTTAGCATACTTTGGAATTTATTTTAGTGCTTCAAGCAGAGGTATGTTGATTTCCACTTTTCTGGAAGGTGTCCAGAATTTCTTTTTGTAGTGTTTATTCTTGCAACCTCTTTGATTCAATCATCCTTTATGGAAATAGTGGCTGTATATCTTTATTTCCCCTTTGTTTCCTTTGAAATGGAGTTTCTTGTTTCTTCTTCCTTGGCCTATTCTTATCCTCCTCATCTTTCTTATCTTCTTCCTGATGAATTTTCATAGAATTTTCATCATTTCCAAATTCATTCTCTCCCAGTTCAGATATTATTTTTTTCAGGTTCAATGGAGAATGGTGGTGGGAGTTCTTTTCCACTTCTTGTTGTTATAATACTAACATTATCTTTTAGGTTTTGTATTGTTTGGTAAGGGATTTTACCTGTATTTTTGGTCAGAAAGTCCATGAGACTTTCAAACTTGTTGGAAAAATCTTTAACAGTGTCTTTCAGTCCTTCAAACTCATATTTTTGTTGGCTTTGAATTGGAGGTTGTGAACTGGTGGATGGTTACTCATAGGGACTTTGGAGATTGGTTGGTTTTTGGTAAGAAGGCTAGTTATAATATTGTTTCTGTTGAAATGGTGGTGGATTCTAGAATTGATTCTAGAATGGTGGTGGGTTTTGAAACTGGTTTTGGTATGGGGGTCTACCTTGATTCTGCTAATTTCCAAGACCATATTGGACTTGGTTAGGATCTCTCCATCTTTATTTTTTTGTAACTTTCTTGGTTGAAAGGTTGTTGCACATGTTTCCATTACCTATATTTTAGAACATTGGTCAGTAAAATGATTAGGTGATGAGCATAAACCACATACCTTAGCTAGAACGTGTTGGTCACTAACTTGCTTCAAGGCCATCTGCCTCACCATACTAGTTAGCTCTTCAATATTAGTTTCTAATAAGGGTGATAGATGAGAAGTGTGTACCTTGTGAATACCTCTTGTTCCAAAAACTCTTGTTCCAAATTGCTGTGAGCTTTGGTAAATCTTCTCAATCAAGACCTTGGATTCTTATGGTGACTTCTCAATCAGTGCACCTCCAGATGATGATTCAAGAAGGTTTCTGTCATTGTCCAGTAGTCCTTGGTAGAAGAACAGAAGAAATTGATGTTCCTAAATGGTTTGATATGGACAGCTGGCACATAGCTTCTTAAATATCTCCCAGTACTCATAAAGGGTTTCTCCAGATGATTGTCGTATGGCATAGATTTCCTTCCAAATGGTTGTGCTTCTAGAGGTGGGGAAGAATATTTGCATAAAAAATCTTAACAGGTCATTATATTCATGTACATATCCAGGTTGTAGGCCTTACAACCATTCTTTAGTAGCTCCATCCAATGAAAACGAAAATTCCTTCCACTTAACCTCCTACTCAGTAACTCCATGGGGTCTGAAAGTTGAGAACACATGTGTGAACTCTTTAATATGTTTGTTTGGATCTTCCCCTACCAAACCATGAAACTTTGGAAGCAAAGTAATCATATTAGGTTTCATTTAAAAATCATTTTGTAACACTTCCACGATAAGTTTATTTTTTTGATTAAGGAATTGTGGTGCATAGAGGTCTCTAAGAGTTAGGTTTTGATTTTCAGCCATGATGATAGGCTCAGAGTGAACACTAGAAGTTTCACTTGAATCTGCAAGGGAAATTTCTTCAAATTCATATTGCAAATTAATGTTTTTAATTCTATTCAACAAATGCCTTTAAATTTCAGGATCGATGGGTAAAGGTTCATTTTTTGAGGTTCTAGTCATTCAATTTTGAAGAGAAAAGATGAGAAGAGAGAAAAGAAAAGAAAAGAAATGTTTTTGCTACCTCCCCGGAAGCAACACCACTTTCTGAAACTTTGGTGTGGAAAAATTTTATATTACCTAAGTTAAAATGAAGTAGAGTGGTTATCCTAGGTTTTCTCCAGAGTGTAGTTCACAACAATGAAGTTGTCACCCTAAAATAAGAGAAAGAAGTGAGGTTGTTTCTAGAAATTGATTGATTTTGAAAAGACAAGAGTGAAACTTAACAAAGGAAAGATTTTTAAGAAAAGGATTGAAAACAAATTGATAAAATAAGTAATTGAAAATATCATATGAGAAGGGTGATTAGGTTAGAGTTGGTTCTCCATTTGTAATTCTATCATAGTTCCAATTTATCCAATTCTCTTTTGCTAAATCAATAAAAGTGATATTCCTCAATCGATTCATCTCACTCCATTGGTCAAATAGTAATGGTAAGAATAAACCTTAAAAAATATTATCTTGGTCTAATATCCTTCCAATATGTGATATATTTGTATCTAATACCCTCAATTAGCTTAGGCAATGCCCAATCGGGCCTTGTTTATCCCAAACAATCAAGAATATGAAATACACCTCTCACATGTACCGGAGATCGCCAAGTACTTCACCACAAATCCCTGATATATTCCATCGTATATAGACCAAAACCTAATGGAGGGATAAATTTATCATTTACCCAAGAAATATAAATAACAGAATCTAAAATCAAAATACAATCATACATGATAATAAAAATCGTTATAAGAAATTGAAATCGATTTCGCAGAAGAGAGAAAGGATTTTAAAACATATAGTGCATGAACTCAAGGGTTACAAAATGGAAAACCTCCCCTTCCCCAGTCACTCATAAGATTTACCCCATTATGGTAAGGGTAACTGAGGTTAATGGGAAAGAATAATTCATTACAAAACTAAGAAAAACAAAAGAGAGAAAACAAAGAACATAAAATTTGATGCTCCAGAATCTGTCCTCCAAAATTTTTCCTCTGTTATGCCCACCACCGACAGAAAATCCCTGAGCTCCCTTCTTATAGAATGTATTAAATGAATTTGTATATCGACCCTCAAAATTTTAGAGTCATTTGACAGGTTTAAAGAAATATATGGTTGAATCAATAACCATTACTTTTTTGGACGCCAAACACTGTTTCACCCACCCCACTTGGACACTCCAAAAAGATTTCTTAATGAGCTCCATAATTTATGAAATTTAATTTGAAATGTCCTTTTGAAGTCCTATATCGACATCAGCTGGAATTAGATCATTTAAAGGTCGTTTGAATGAGATATTCCATATTTAATGTAGTGGGCTCCATTCTTCCAGCCAAACTAATTTCTCTATGTGATTGATTTTTCTGTACCATTTTGTTTCGAATTGGGTCTTAGTCCAGAAGACATATTTGAATCCCACGAGCATATGAAGCCTAAAAAAGGATTCAATGTAGAGACCTGTATCATGAAGTACATTGACATTACATTACTTTTTTGGAATACTTAGTACATAACAAAAACACACACACAAGGATCGTAATAGTTTAGTGTCTTTGGAAACTCGGAATAAATTCTTCTAATCGTGGTGAAAGATCTTCAACATCTCCCATAAAGATCTTCCTTTTTTTACCTAAAACATTTCTTTATATCCTGGGGAAAAGAAAACATAAAAGGGTGAGCTCAAATTCTCAATAAGGGTAAACAAAAGAAATATCAATCACATCGTATTCATAAGAACATAACATTTTGGAAATCATAACCTGAAAAGAGAGCATAATTTTCATAACATGGGGTAAATCATGGTAGTGAAATGTAATCACAATAATCATAACTTAAAACATGAAACTTTGTGTCATTCACACATAATCATAGAGAATCATTTCTTGTTAGTCAATACTCATTGCCAAGACTATCTTAGTGGACAAAGTCCCTTTCTGAATCGAGTAACCCTCGTTTCAGTCCAGTTTCACTGAACCGGTATAACCTACCATTCCAGCCATGTCTATCTCATGAGATATAAAATCTTTACCCAATGCATTGGAGGGAGATATAGGTCCCACCCATCTTATAATGAATCCTTTCTTATGTGTGCCACATAATCATAAACCATACATCAAAGTGTAACCCATGTAATAAAAATGAGATTCTTAAACAACATGACATCATAAAATAATTAATATAAGATAAAGGAATTCATAAAAATGTTTCCATCACAACATAATCAAATCCATGTAATAATAGGGATAAAAACAGAACCTTTTTATTATCTTATATGGAAAATAATTTTGATAAAATACTTGAACTCCATTCTTGAGGAAAATATCCTTTCTACTTCAAAAACATTTTTCCTTTCATAACATGTCATAAGAATTTAAAATAAAATAAGTTGATTAAAAATAAACTTGAAAACTTGTAAAGGAAGCTTCTTGGAAATAATGTTTTAAAAATCCATTCATGCCGTATAAGTTAAAAAAAACATTCTTCGTACTTTTGTCGGAAAAGTCAAAAAGTACCTCGTACGAAAAAACGACAAAAGATTCCTTTCATATTCTTTACTAAAAACTCACCGAAGGGTAAAATTGGATTTAAAATAGTTTAGGTGGATGGAAACAATATTACATATTGATGGAACTTGGATGTGGATGATAAAATACACCCCAATAAATACTTACGAATAAACAATCTCAGATAAAAATGAGATTGTGATATTTCCCTTACCTTAGGTCCGACTTGCTTTGTAAGTGTCTGAACCTCCTGTATAATGATTTAAATCATGTTATTGAATTATTCCAGTATCTTATTCATTGTTATTATATCATATATGATCCACTTATGACTTTATATTACCCGTTCTTTTATAAATTCATGTTAAAGTAGCGTTTTGGGTAAAATCGTCTCATTTGTCGTTCGTGTTTTTAACTTGTAATTATTCATATGATTACTTAGATCATGATTACTTAATTACAGAATATAAAACATGATTTATATATATATATTCAGAATATACATATATAATAAATCAGTAAATGGAAATAAATACACCGTTCATGGAGACGGTAGTCCGTACGTACGCATGAACGCTGTTTTCGTTTCCTTATTGAATTGAATGGAATTAAGTAGATGACATACATATAAATAATTCCAGTATCATTATTATGTCATATATTTCATTATTACTTATTATATATACTTTATAATCATTCATGAATGGTTAATCATTGAGAATGAATCTCATCGCGTCGTGGAGACGGTAGTCCGTACGTACGCACGAGCGATGATATCGTTCCCATGGTCGTGGAATTGTGTTAAAGTGTATGAATATTATTTCAGTGTCAATATCACTTTATAATAATCATATATAGTTACTCATTACACCATTATTCCCATCCTATTAAGGTGGTGGCGGAAAATAGATTACACCACGGCGTGGAGACGGTATTCCGTACGTACGCACGCGCGGTGATTTCATTTTTCCGTAGGATGGATAGAAGGTGAATTAGAGTTTTTTCATATTTATAATAACATATCAGCATATAATAAATACTAATTTTATTACTTTATCATGAAACAACTAAAGAAGAAGAAGTTTTAAGAAGAAAGAAATTGAAAAGATCGGTAATGGATATTACCTCTTCTTTGAAACACCTCTTTGAATCCTCCACTTAGGGAACTAAGATTGGTCTTTGAAGAAGACAAGGACCTCTAGGATTATTCTAGGGAAGTGGAGAAGTGATTTTTGCAGGGGTTGGCCGAGCTTGAAGGCTCAAAGTTGTGTGAGGAAGAGAGGAAGGAGGTGTCCTTTTATAAGGGAGGAGAGGGGCACCTTAGGAATATCTCAAAATATTATTTTATATTAAAGTCAAAATCGGTTTATAATGGTTCCAAAGGGTCTTATTTCGAAGCTAAAGTGGGTATGGGTAGAAATACTATCATCCAATAGGATTTAGACAAGTTTAGGGTATTATTTTAACCTTATAAATTAGATTTAACTCTAAGTTAAATAATTTAACTTTTACCGTGTCTTTTTGTTTTCTTTCACTATATGGTTAATACACTTACTATAACATGCCAAACGAACCCCAAATTGTTTATTATTAATATATATATCCTTATCTAAGTCCTTTGGCCGAACCGTAGATTTTTAGGAATAAAATAACAATTAATAATATAATATTTGATTTAAAAACTATTTTGTGTTAATTTTGACACTATTTGATATATGATTTTTGTGAAAGTCATAACAGAATTATATGTTCGAACCAAGTTGATTAAATCAACACTAATATATCATATTAACCTAGAAAATTATTTTAATTCATAAAAAGTCTCAAATTACATTTATTTTGGTGTTTATAACATCAATTATGTCAATATTTCATAAATAAGATAATTACTGCATCATCTTTGTGTCATAAATATATTAACTTATTTGATGTCTAAAAATTACAAATAAAATACCATTATGTAGGAAATATTTTTAGATTTCTAAGGAATACTTACAATCTAATTTATCGTATGTACAACCCTATATTAAAAATGTTTTAGTAAATAAACTTTGATTTTAACTCTTTTAACTCTTCTTTGAATTAAATAATAATAAATGTCCTAATCTAATCCAAGTGGGCCTAAATGATAATATTTTACACTTAAGGTTTTTTTTGGTCGAGATACACTTGTCCAATAGAATTAGGACATGTGTTAGGGTAATATTAATATCATTCTTACCCTTAATTACCCTATTTACTTTTAACCGTGGTAAATAAAAGTAAAAAGTTACTATTCACCAAAAATTATTTTCATCTTATTGAACCACATTTTACTTACTGACATCAACCGTGTCTCTCGGATTTTTCCAAATTCCATTCACAGAATCGGTAAAATTAAGTTTTATGAAAAAATCCGTTTTTTAACTACCACTTAATAGTTTCACTATTCATCAAAAATTGATGTTTTTCATAACAATGCCAAAATTTCATCCTAAGCTATATTTCATATTCCGAATTTAAAAATGAAGTCTATTTTACCAAATTCATAACATAGAAGTTGCATTAATTAATTTTATAATTAAATCCCACTGTTAGAACAAATAGAGTGTTTTTAAGAAACAATATCTATCAAAAGATTGACACTTGATTATGTTTGGTTTAAATGTGAAATTACAACCAATGACCAACATTGTATTAAATTGTAAAAATATATTCTAAATATACTTTAAAACCACTCAAATTAACAATTTATCACTATTAATTATTTCGATTAAAAAGTTGTTTTTAATTATAATTTAGTAATTTTCACTATTCATCAGAATATGAAAGTTATCCGAAAAGTACCAAAATTTCACCTTAGGCTAAATTCCATACTCCAAATCAAAAAATGAAGTCCATTTTGAGAGATAAATTTTCTAAAATTTAAAAAGTGGCTATTACTATTCATAACGGCTAGTTTTAATAATATTTTAATATCATATCGTTGTTTCGTGAAACTCAGTATTGCGTACTACACACGCTATCGAGGAAGGTTGCGATTGCGTGTAATGCAAGGCAAGTCAAGGATGCGTGTTGTGAAAGCTCCTTTCGGTGTAGCGTACAACACAAGAAGTTAGTGAAATTAAAAAGAATATTTTTCATAAAATATTGGGTTGTTACATTCTACCCCCTTAAAATGAATTTCGCCCTCAGAATTCGTCGCGGTTATAAATGGTTTAGTATTCGAAAGTTTCTTTAATATAAACCCACATCGTAAAAAGGAATACCAAAACCAATATTTAAAAACAAAAGTATGAAACTTAACGGTTACCCAAATAAACTAATCACTCGGTTTCCACATAGGTGAAAATATGGATATGGAATAAAAATCTAACCATCATGTTCTGATGAAGAGTGGTAGAGAACATGGCTATGGAAAAGCCAACAATCACAAATCCATAAATTTGTGACGATCTAAGGTACCATCCTATTAATCAGATATAAGATCACTAGGACAACATTTTTTTTGGTTTTCAAGATCGTTTCCCTAAAGTTGAAGAATTTGAATTAGAATAAATACTTAATTTATTTTGGTACAGTCGCACTATTGTTCGTGCCTTGAACAATTTCCACTTCATCTCTTAAATAAATGAAGTTGAATTTGTTATTCGTGAAGTGTTAGCAGATCATGTGATATAATGACGGGTCATTCCATCTGTCTCAAACAAAAGGTTAGCAAAAATTATATACATAAGTCGATCTATAGTGAGATTAATCATATATGGTTCCTAAAATGGACTTATACTTCATATATCATACTGATTAATATAATAAAACTAGTTTCTACTAAACAGGGACTTCCTGTAGGCCAGTGGTAGGCGATAAAGGCCAGTCGCACTTCGGTTGTGGGTTCGATTCCCACAGCCTTGTCCGAAGCGATGGGTTGTCGCCCGTCCTGCAGGTTGTCCTTTTTCTAAAACTACATTACTATAACATCCTATCAATAATATCGAAAATATTCTATCCTTAAACAATACTAACTTATTCCAACATAATCCAATCCAATCTTTAGGCTTACCCATAATACTACAGTCCACTCTCATAATATAGTGAAAACAATTACCAGAGATTTAATACCATCGTTGATCCCCATAAGATATGTCTTGTTGGTCACATTCTAAACATTCAAAGTCCTTAATCATGTATTCTCTTGAATACCTTAGTGAAAACATGAATGCAGTTTAAAGTTAACACTTTCCACATACCAAAATCCTCAAAATTCTATATACTCAAACCATGATATCACTTAGTCCTTATATCAATCATGAGCTCATGAATACTATTAAACATTTCATTTTCTCGTTTTCCCTTCATTATGTGCATATCATCTTATTTCCAAAAATATCTTAATCACTTTGAATACCACATTAGACCAATACATAAATACTCCAATACTCCATGATACAACATTATTTTGGAATCCCATTACATAAACACTTTATCATTCCACCACATCGTTGTCATATTCAACATCGCCAATAGTGATCGCATGTGACTTCCCTTTGTCCTTTGCCTTAAGCGGTTGCTCATGTCGATCATCACTAACCCTTGGATTAGGGCATTTATTAGCATAATGCCCCATTTCCTTGCACTTGAAGCATTGAAATGTTGGTGGTGCGTTCTCTGTAGTGTTTGCTTTATTCACATCATTAGAAACCCTTTTTCCATTACTTCGACACTCAGCTGATCGATGACCTTCTTTTCCACACTTAAAACATTTTCTAGTCCCTTTAAGACAATCTCCACCATGCTTCTTTCCACACTTTGTGCATAAGGAAACATTCATCTTCTTTTCACCATTTTTCTGAGATTTCTCCTTGAACTCCATCTTTCGTTTCTTGTCAAAAACATGAGATGGAAATGTAACACCAACTTCTATTTCTACCTTGATAGCACAACGCACAATTTCTTCATAGCTACTGAAGTCTCTTATAGCTAATGCCCTTCGAAGACTTGGTTTTAAGCCACTGAAAAATCGATCAACTTTACTTTCAGGTTGGATGATAATGCCAAATGCATACGTTGCAAGTCCTGTAAAATTCGCTTCGTATATACCAACAGATTCATCATCCTTTTGCTTTAGTTCAAGAAACTCCTTCATCTTTGTTTGAAGAATATGAGGGAAGTACTTATTGAAAAATAAGTTCTTGAACTCGTCCCATTCCATGGACTCAATTTCATCTCTTTTCCTTGTATTCTTGATAAGATTCCACCATTGATCAGCTTCACCTTCCAAACGATATACTGCTAAGATGACTTTATCATGTTCAGAACATTGAAGAACTGAAAATATCTTTTCAGTGGTACTGATCCATTGTTCAGCAACAAGTGGATCAGAAGACCCACTAAAAGAAGGTGGATGTTGCCTCATGAAGGACTCAATAGAATATTGTTCCCTTCTCTGCTCATTTGGAAGTCCAGAATGATTCATAGCTTGTGTAAGTATAGCAATAATATTTTGCACTCCATCTCCCATAACATTTGTTTGTTCAGGAGGACAATCATTGCATTGTCCATTGCATTGATCAACACAGTTCCTTCAGGTTCCAGCCATCGTCTAAAACCCAAAAAGAATAGTGTGAGAGGCAAAAATCATGCTAGGGAAAACAACACAATAAAGGGGGAGTACCTTTAATATCTAACATCTTAGGTTTAATTCTATGATCGTTAGCGTAGTTCTAGTTCTATAACCTATACGTATACTTAACCTTAGGGACATCCCTAGACATACCGTAGAAATATCTCTAGGGATCTCACTAACGTTTTCGCATCCTAGTTTCCAAAGGTGGACTAAACCTTTCCTCTGATACCAACTGTAGAGACCCGTATCTTGACGTACATTGACATTACATTACTTTTGCGGAATACTTAGTACATAACAAAAACACACACACAAGGATCGTAATAGTTTAGTGTCTTTGGAAACTCGGAATAAATTCTTCTAATCGTGGTGAAAGATCTTCAACATCTCCCATAAAGGTATTCCTTTTTTTTACCTAAAACCTTTCTTTATATCCTGGGGAAAAGAAAACATAAAAGGGTGAGCTCAAATGCTCAGTAAGGGTAAACAAAAGAAATATCAATCACATCGTATTCATAAGAACATAACATTTTGGAAATCATAACCTGAAAAGAGAGCATAATTTTCATAACATTGGGTAAATCATGGTAGTGAAATGTAATCACAATAATCATAACTTAAAACATGAAACTTTGTGGCATTCACACATAATCATATAGAATCATTTCTTGTTAGTCAAGACTCATTTCCAAGACTATCTTAGTGGACAAAGTCCCTTTCTGAATCAAGTAACCCTCGTTTCAGTCCAGTTTCACTGAACTGGTATAACCTACCATTCCAGCCATGTCTATCTCATGAGATATAAAATCTTTACCCAATGCATTGGAGGGAGATATAGGTCCCACCCATCTTATAATGAATCCTTTCTTATGTGTGCCACATAATCATAAACCATACATCAAAGTGTAACCCATGTAATAAAAATGGGATTCTTAAACAACATGACATCATAAAACAATTCATATAAGATAAAGGAATTCATAAAAATGTTTCCATCACAACATAATCAAATCCATGTAATAATAGGGATAAAAATAGAACCCTTTTATTATCTTATATGGAAAATAATTTTGATAAAATACTTGAACTCCATTCTTGAGGAAAATATCCTTTCTACTTCAAAAATATTTTTCCTTTCATAACATGTCATACGACTGTAAAATAAAAGAAGTTGATTAAAAATAAACTTGAAAACTTGTAAAGGAAGCTTCATGGAAATAATGTTTTAAAAATCCATTCATGCCGTATAGGTTTAAAAAAACATTCTTCGTACTTTTGTCAGAAAAGTCAAAAAGTATCTCGTACGAAAAAACGACAAAAGATTCCTTTCATGTTCTTTACTAAAAACTCACCAAAGGGTAAAATTGGATTTAAACTAGTGTAAGTGGATGGAAACAATATTACATATTGATGGAACATGGATGTGGACGATAAAATACACCCCAATAAATACTTACGAATAAACAATCTCGGATAAAAATGAGATTGTGATATTTCCCTTACCTTAGGTCCGACTTGCTTTGTAAGTGTCCGAACCTCCTGGATAATGATTTAAATCATGTTATTGAATTATTCAAGAATCTTATTCATTGTTATTATATCATATATGATCCACTTATGACTTTATATTACCCATTCTTTTATAAATTCATGTTAAAGTAGCGTTTTGGGTAAAATCGTCTCATTTGTCGTTCGTGTTTTTAACTTGTAATTATTCATATGATTACTTAGATAATGATTACTTAATTCCAGAATATAAAACATGATTTATATATATATATTCAGAATATACATATATAATAAATCAGTAAATGGAAATAAATACACCGTTCATGGAGACGGTAGTCCGTACGTACGCATGAACGCTGTTTTCGTTTCCTTATTGAATTGAATGGAATTAAGTAGATGACATACATATAAATAATTCCAGTATCATTATTATGTCATATATTTCATTAGTACGTATTATATATACTTTATAATCATTCATGAATGGTTAATCATTGAGAATGAATCTCATCGCGTCGTGGAGACGGTAGTCCGTACGTACGCACGAGCGATGATATCGTTCCCATGGTTGTGGAATTGTGTTAAAGTGTATGAATATTATTTCAGTATCAATATCACTTTATAATAATCATATATAGTTACTCATTACACCATTATACCCATCCTATTAAGGTGGTGGAAGAAAATAGATTACACCACGGCGTGGAGACGGTATTCCGTACGTACGCACGCGCGGTGATTTCATTTTTCCGTAGGATGGATAGAAGGTGAATTAGAGTTTTTTCATATTTATAATAACATATCAGTATATAAGAAATACTGATGTTATTAATTTATCATGAAACAACTAAAGAAGAAGAAGTTTGAAGAAGAAAGAAATTGAAAAGATCGGTAATGGATATTACCTCTTCTTTGAAACGCCTCTTTGAATCCTCCACTTAGGGAACTAAGATTGGTCTTTGAAGAAGACCAGGACCTCTAGGATTATTCTAGGGAAGTGGAGAAGTGATTTTGGCAGGGTTTGGCCGAGCGTGAAGGCTAAAAGTTGTGTGAGGAAGAGAGGGAAGAGGTGTCCTTTTATAAGGGAGGAGAGGGGCACCTTAGGAATATCTCAAATTATTATTTTATATTAAAGTCAAAATCGGTTTATAATGGTTCCAAAGGGTCTTATTTCGAAGCTAAAGTGGGGATGGGTCGAAATCCTATCATTCAACAGGATTTAGACAAGTTTATGGTATTATTTTAACCTTATCAATTAGATTTAACTCTAAGTTAAATAATTTATCTTTTACCGTGTCTTTTTGTTTTCTTTCACTATATGGTTAATACACTTACTATAACATGACAAACGAACCCCAAATTGTTTATTATTAATATATATATCCTTATCTAAGTCATTTGGCCGAACCTTAGATTTTTAGGAATAAAATAACAATTAATAATATAATATTTGATTTAAAAACTATTTTGTGTTAATTTTGACACTATTTGATATATGATTTTTGTGAAAGTCATAACAGAATTATATGTTCGAACCAAGTTGATTAAAGAAACACTAATATATTATAGTAACCTATAAAATTAGTGGAATTCATAAAAAGTCTCAAATTACATTTATTTTGGTGTTTATAACATCAATTATGTCAATATTTCATAAATAAGATAATTACTGCATCATCTTTGTGTCATAAATAAATTTACTTATTTGATGTCTAAAAATTACAAAAAAATACCATTATGTAGGAAATATTTTTAAATTTCTAAGGAATACTTACAATCTAATTTATCTTATGTACAACCCTATATTAAAAATGTTTTAGTAAATAAACTTTGATTTTAACTCTTTTAACTCTTCTTTGAATTAAATAATAATAAATGTCCTAATCTAATCCAAATGGGCCTAAATGATAATATTTTACACTTAAGGTTTTTTTTGGTCGAGATACACTTGTCCAATCGAATTAGGACATGTGTTAGGGTAATATTAATATCATTCTTACCCTTAATTACCCTATTTACTTTTAACCGTGGTAAATAAAAGTAAAAAGTTACTATTCACCAAAAATTATTTTCATCTTATTGAACCACATTTTACTTACTGACATCAACCGTGTCTCTCGGATTTTTGAAATTCCATTCACAGAAGCGGTAAAATTAAGTTTTATGAAAAAATACGTTTTTTAACTACCACTTAGTAGTTTCACTATTCATCAAAAATTGATGTTTTTCAGAACAATGCCAAAATTTCATCCTAAGCTATATTTCATATTCCGAATTCAAAAATGAAGTCTATTTTACCAAATTCATAACATAGAACTTTCATTAATTAATTTTATAATTAAATCCTGCTGTTAAAACAAATAGCGTGTTTTTAAGAAACAATATCTATCAAAAGATTGACACTTGATTATGTTTGGTTTAAATGTGAAATTAAAACCAATGAACAACATTGTATTAAATTATAAAAATATATTCTAAATATACTTTAAAACCACTCAAATTAACAATTTATCACTATTAATTATTTTGATTAAAAAGTTGTTTTTAATTATAATTTAGTAATTTTCACTATTCATCAGAATATGAAAGTTATCCGAAAAGTACCAAAATTTCACCTTAGGCTAAATTCGATACTCCGAATCCAAAAATGAAGTCCATTTTGAGAGATAAATTTTCTAAAATTTAAAAAGTGGCTATTACTATTCCTAATGGCTAGTTTTAATAATATTTTAATAGCATATCGTTGTTTCGTGAAACTCAGTATTGCGTACTACACACGCTATCGAGGAAGGTTGCGATTGCGTGTAATGAAAGGCAAGTCAAGGATGCGTGTTGTGCAAGCTCCTTTTGGTGTAGCGTACAACACAAAACATTAGTGAAATTAAAAAGAATATTTTTCATAAAATCTTGGGTTGTTACATTCAATTAAATTGGACTAATATTTTAAATTTATTCCTGAAAAACAGAAGCTATATAAAACTGTCAATTTTACAGAATTACCCCATTTTCACATTTAAGCCCAAAATAAACAAAAAACACATAAATGATGCAAATACACTCAAATTGAATAATTGAGAGGGATTAAATCATTGAAAACATATTAATAATATTGAAAATAGTAACTCTATCAATACATATTGTAAACTCCTTGGTGTACCGCCAAAGGTGATTCATGAAACCCATGTAGGACTCCATCATGAATTACTACTAGAAAAAACAACCTCCCATGAAACAACATCCAGTTCTGACCATACTCCAACCAACCCTCTAGAGCATCACCATGGAATAAAATATTGTGCATCACCTATGCCTTTGATTCTCCTCAATGAGACTCCTCCACCTACCAAATTAGAGAATATTGAACTATCATCTGAAAAAATATCCTCTACCACCATCCACTCTTGTATCTAAGTGCAAGGCTACTAACTCATCCATTCCTCTCCAAGAATCCACAAAATCTCAAACAACTCCCATCCATGTCTTCTTTTTCAAAGAATCAACCAAAACATTCCCATTTCCTGAGATGTACGAGATCTAAAAATCATAATACTAAAGAAAATCCATCCACCTCCACCATCACAAGTACAAATCATGTTGGGAAAAGATATACCTTAAACTCTTATAATCTATGAAGAAAAAAAATCACTTTATAATGATGTAATGACACAATAAATTTTTAAAAAAAAGAAACCACTACTTTCTCCAAATCATGGGTGGCATAGTTACATTCATGGGGACATAACTACCAAGACCTATTAGAGATCACTACCTGCTGCTACATCAACATTCATCCCAATCCCATAAGTAAATAATCACAAAACACCTCAAATATCACCCATTCCTCAGGTAACCAAAGCACCAGATAACTAACCAACTTCTATTTTAGGTAACCAAACTCTGTCTGGAACTGATTACCCCACACAAAATCTTGGTTTATCCTAGTCAAAGCTTTCAATGGGGCCACAACTTGGGAGACATCAGGTATAAACCTCTTATAATTTCTTTCAAGAACAAGAAAACTATGAACTTTTACCATGTTCGTAGGTGATTCCAAAGAAACAACTAATTCAAAATTCAATGGGTTTAATGACACACCCTATTGAGACACCACATGCTTAAGGAAATGCATCTATTGTGTCCATAACTTACACTTGGACAACTTTTCATAGAGAGGGTGGCGTCGAAGAACATGAAAGACAGTTCTGAGATACTCAACATGCTCCTACTCTAAATTTGATTAGATTAATATATCATTAATGAATATGATGACAAACTAATCTTGGAACTCATGGAATATAGAGTTCATAAGATCCTATAATCATGGCTAGTGCATTTGTAACACTAAATGATAGGACTACAAACTCAAAGTGACCATACCTACATTTGAAGGTAGTATTTAGGATATCACTCCCATTCACCCTCACCTGGTGATATCCATATCACAGATCAATAGTACAAAACCAACCCCCACTTAGCTGGTTGAAAATATCATCTATAATTGGAAGAGGGTAATGGTTTTTGACCATCACCTTATTCAACCTCTGGTACTATTTATACAACCTTAGACTACTATTTTCCTTCTTAGGGAACAACAATAGAGCAACCCATAGTGACACACTTGGAAAAATAAAACCCTTTTACATCAGATCATCTATCTAAATCCTCAACTCCTATAACACATAAGGTGTCATTTGATAAGGAGACATCAAAATCTGAGAGGCACCGGGCTACAAGTCTATCCTGAAATCAACATCACATCAAAGGGGTAGAATCACAACATTCTCAGGAAAACCATAAAGAAACTCCCCTATTACCCTAGTAACCTATAATATCTCATCATCCACTAATTCAACCAACAACTTATCCAATAAGGAAAGAAGGGGCTCCACTTCCCAACTGACCACCTAAAAACCTTGCTCTCCAATGAAAACCACACATTGTCCATCCACATATGAAAACAAGAATATACTCTACAAGTAGTCGATAGAGACATATATAGAATACAACCAGTAAATGTTGATGATGACACCATATAACTACATTTTTAGCAATAAAATATCCCCATAGCACTGATGCGACTTCATTATTAGTCTACACCCTTGAAAAACATAAAATAAGAAAATCTAGCCTCCGACTAGAGTAGTAAAAACCAAGGGCATGGGAAGCCTCTCTATGTCTAGTCCAAGAGCATGGGTTAGATTAGTTGTAACAAAGGAGTTAAAATCTCCTGAATCAAATAAGTCACAAACAAGGGTACTAAACAAAATGATTATACCTCTGAAAATCTTTGGACCCTCTGGAACTGCTACCTCCCATGTGTGTAACTGAAAATTAAAAAATCCTCTAAAACTCTACTGACAACCACCTCCACAACCAAAATTAGGTCATGTTCCTTGAACGTGATGAAAATACTAGGTTCGACCTCTACCTTCTCTATATCCCTTTGGTGGAGAAAAAATATGTTGCCCCTGCTATTGAAATGATCTCGCTAGAAACTACTATTGAGGATGGAGTTAAACCTATCCACCTACACTAAACTGAGCTCGGTGAACCAATGGTAACTAGTTCTTGTGATGGACACAAACCCCACTATTAATACACAGTGGCCCAAAAATCCCAAATAAATCCCAGAAACCACCGGCCCTAGAAGGAAAAAAAGGAAGATGATAAGGTCGACTCCCTACCAATTTAAACATCAACGGGCTTGGTTCCTGAGACCTTACATTGACTACTTTGATCCTAGTGGAACACTACTGGTTCTCCTACCATAAAAAACCTCCTCATGAGTGCATCTGCTTGATCACATCTTCTTTCTTTTGAACGTAAAGATACGTCAGCAACGTAAAATGATTAACTACATACTGGATTGAAGTATTGAGTGCCTCCTCAAGATATCTCACACAAGACTCCTCATTTGAAAAAAGATCCTGGAAAAAATGTTGAAGATCCTTGAACTTGATTCCCTACTCCTGCACTAACATGCTCCCCTACAGAAGAGAAATATACTCCACTCTCTTTACTTCCTTCATAGTCGACAAAAGGAACTCTGCCTGGAACTCTTTCGGAAAGTCGACCCATTAAACATCTACCTACTTCCACTCTCCCAGATAAAAAATCCTCCCCTAATGCGCATCTCCCTACATTTTTATAAGTGAAAAAGGGACCCAATACACCATTTGATCCCGGATGAAACTAAAATAAATCTCGAGCTCCTATAAAAATACCTCTATCTCAACATTTTAGACACTACTATCGTACTTATCCAAAGACTTCCACCGAAAAGCATGCAACATCCTCTACCCCCGATCATCCTCCTCAACCGGATCAACCATATGGTGATCAACCTGATCGTCCTATTGGACCTCAATTTCCCAAGCCACATATAATTAATGAAAAAGATCCATAACTGAAAGGAAAACAAATAACTTCATAAGCCCAATAGTGTGTAATTTTATTAAGATTCATTTGAACTAATTTAATTCATTTTTTTATCCATTTCAATATTCCCAAAACAACCAAATTAAAATAATAACACAAGTAAAAATGATTTATGTACCACTCCTAGGTCTCTAACCTAAAATGAGGTTCACCTCACTTGGTCATTCAATATCTCAGAGTCAATGCACTGGATCACCGAGGTAACTAAAATCTTGTGTCATAATGGGTTTCCCAAGCCTATGTCATGCACTAAGGTCAACTAGTACTATTTATATACCACCCCACAAAATCATCATTGTACCTAACTACAAACTCCATCAATTCTCTCAACCACTCCTTTGGTACCACTCTTTCATGACCCCATCCCTCCAAAGATACCATAATAAGGGGGGAGAGATAATGACCCCCGAGTTCCACCTCGAGTAGGCCCCAAGTTATAGACTAGCACCGAGGGTATTAAAATATATTAATATGGTAGGAATTACCCCTATAATGATATGAGATCAGAATATAAGATGGATCATCAACAAACAACTCTAAGACATAATATAAAAGAAACCAAAACCATCCCGCATTCATGTATAAAGAGAACTGATGTAGATAAAAGTATCCAAATTAAATACCCAAAAGTAAGGCTAAATCAGTGACACAACAACTATCAAGGATCTGAGCTAGTAATTTTACCATGGTTCCCATAGTCCTCATTGAAACCTAAAAAAAAATTTATATATGTGTGGTGAGCATACAAGTATACTCAATAGTAAAAGTAAAGCTTCTCATTCACAGGTGAAAGAATCATACTAATGCACCAGTTAGAAAAACAACAAAATCAAACAATACCTATCATGGTATATTGTAACACCCTAGGGTTTTACAAATACATTTAATATAGAATGCATGCAATACTGATCCCATAAGAAACAAACACTTTTTTATAGGAGATAGTTATAACCTAGCTACTCAACATAATTTTTTCCACTAGTGTGATTTGAATTTAAATAAAATGGCATTCACCATTGCGATAAGTATGATATTTAGAGTATGATAGGATCAACATAAATTTTTGGTGAATAGAAAATTTTCATTATGAATAGTAACTTACCCTTATGAATATTAATATAAACTTATGAATATAAACCTCACCCATATATGTATAAAAAAATTTAGGTACCATATAAATGAGAGTGAATATTTTAAAAAATAATAATTAAGTGTTGATATTTTTATGAGTAATAAATATTTAATAATTTTTTTAAATTAATAAATTTATTTAAAATAAAATTAATTTTCATAAAATGTATTTCTAAATAAATATTATTTTTTTCTATGATTTTAGGCTAAATTTATGAGAACTCTGTTAATTTTTGAAAGTATTATAAATTCAATTTTAAATTTAAAATATGTATTTTTCAAGTAAATAATGATTTTATTTAAAAATTAAATTTCTATTATTGGGAAAATAATTTGATAAAATGGAGTTGTTTGTTATAATTATACACATCTAAAAATGGTTAGGGTGAATTTTTTTATTTTTTCTAAAATACTTGAATTTTTGTTGAATAGTGAAATTCCATAATTTATGAAATATGATAAATAAATGAATTTCTACATAATTATCGAGTCATGGATGGTGTAAATGGCCATTTTTTCGAACTTATAAGCACCTATTAGTATTTTTAGTCATAAAAATCTGACACTATTGTTTTTATTGTACAAAATAATAAAATAATGAATAAGATATTCAAAAATCACTCCTCTCTTCTACTATAAAACCACCTCTCACTCCATCTTCTATTTACTCCTCTAAGACTTTAAGATTCTAAAATATCTGTGAAATAATATTCTCTAGTATATCCACACATCCAATATTTCTTGGTCTTTACAAAATACCAAAACTCCTTTCCTTAAGGAGGTTCTCAAGGAGGAGTACTCAAGAGGTAAAATCCTATTCCATTTTCCTTTTAATTTCTTTTAAGTTCATTCTTCTATTATTATCTCATCATATCCTCTGTAAAAATGATCATGGTAACTAAATTATAATCTATATACAATATTTATATAATGTTAATTAAATATCTATAATTAATATATTTACTCTCTCTCTTTTATTTTAAAAACAAAATCATCATTTGGGAGGTGCCAATTTACAACCTTTATGGATGATAAAGTTTCATTCTCCAATTTCTCCTTCATGGATGGTCCTAGAATATTTTTTATGGTTGAACCAGATTTTAAAATATGTATTATATATTATTTAATTATTCTAGAACCATAATTTATACATGATAATAAATAATAGAACAAAACTAGTTCGTTGTGATCAAAAAACCACTATAAATATCTAAACAATTATCAAGAAATGTTTTATCTAATGATTCATACTCATAATATATAAAAAAATGATATGTATAAACATTTACAATACTAGATGTTCATAAATATCATATAAATTCTATTCTGAAGAATTACACCCATTCCACATGAACTTCCATTATCATATACAATTATACCGATCATGAAAACCAAGGAAACGAATGCTCTCGGGTGATAAATTTTTATCTTATAACTCATAAAAAACACATTAATGAACATAATAAAATTATGAAGAAAAAAACATGTAAATAAGGTTATGAGTTAAATAATTTATGTATTTAATTTGATTTTTCGATATGTTAAGTTGAAGTGTAGAACACTTGCAAACACAAGGTAAGGGTTTTCTACCCGAACCCCCATTTTATTTAGGGTTACTCTTTGTCTCACTTAATCCAAATAAAATTATTAATTATTATTATATACTCCTCATAAATTATTTTTGAATGTTCTATATATTTCTACCAATCATAATCCATATTTATGTTTTTGGAATTAAATGTTTTATAAAGATCTTTCTCAATTCTTACTGATAAACAAGCTCGATTCAAGGGAACTTCTCGAATTTTTACCTATTTTCAAAGGCACTCTATAATCCATTTTAATCCAAAATTATTTTTATAATACAAATACTTTCATCATGGAAAAACTAATTTATTTTATTTCTTGTTTTATGAAATGTTTTTTCCAAAATAACTCTTCTATTCATAGTAAAAGTGTGTTTCTATAAAAAATTCCTTGATGATTTTATTAGACTATTTTTGTCTATTTCAACACCTGTATTAAATTTTATGTGTTATTTAGGTTAATATCTTATGTTTACCATCTAAAATATTGTATTAAATGGTTTGTGATCTTTTTGAATATGGATGTTCTATCTTGATACCATTCACTATATTACTCAGAATGGTTAGTGTTTATATGTACAGACTGGTCAAAGTTATTTCCTATGTTAATGTTGTTTATGTTTTTCCCATTTCATATGAGGGATGAATTAGAATTAAAAAGTGATAGGTGGGGCCCAATATAGCCCCTCAATAAATCAGTAGGTCTCATGAGACAAAACAAAATTAGGTTTTTATTGAGGCCTTACCTTAGTATTTTTAGACGTCTTTCCAAGACCTTGAAAATATGTTTCAGATGTCCAACATTATGCATTCCCTTATTATTATATTAGTAATTGATAAATCATGTAATCATTTGACTAGTATAATATCAATGGTTATGTTTCATTCTTTTATGATCAATTATTTTTCCATATTTAATCAACTTTCATTCTTTCCATATTATCCTCAAGTATATTTTTAAAGGCATGTGTTTTTATTTTTTCATCATGCCTAGTGTTTATGTTTATGATAACTTTTATTGTATTAATTTCCCTTACTAAACATTTGATATCATCCCTTTATTATGTTATATTTTCCCCATGTTGTGAAGATGAATATTATCAATGACTTGAAGGGATAATCTAGGAGTTATATGGATTTTCTATTATGTATTTCATTAAGAGTTATAATTTTGAACTTATATTTGTATATTTTTTTACAAAAATACTAAACTATTCATTCCTTTGGGATAATAATTTCTTGTAATTATGAAAATGTAAAAAAATAAGTCACCAGCTTTGGGATACTGGGTTTAGATCCCTATTGTTGGTATCAGAGGATGTTTAGTAGAAAACATGGAAGCAATATTTAGAAAATGTAGATTAGGGGAAAAACTCTAAGATAAACTGTGAGGATAAACATACAAGAACATCATAGAATTTTGGTACGGAATAGATTATGTGGATATTCCTATAAAATACATATTTTTCTAGATACTACAAGTGGAATTTGTTCTCAAACAGATGTACCTAGGAGTAACAACTCTGACAAGGTGTTTTAAGCTTGACCATGGGTAACCTGGTACATGACAACAAATCTTAATACACACCTGGTTTAACACTCCTATGGGATATTCTTGGGATACTTAACATCTCCTTTAAAATCCATTATAAAGGATTTAAATGTAATTTTTTCCTTAAATAAATCATGTTTATGATTATGGGATTAACTATGCATAGGATTTCAATTTATGTATGTATTATACTAGTTGAGATTATAAAATATGATTCATAAACTAATCTAGTATATGAAATCATTTAGAAATGGTGCCTAGTGGAAGGAATATAAACCTCATGAATGCGTGTATCTCATGTAGGGATTTACACCCTATTCAATATAATTATATTGGTTCTAGAGTTGAAAGTGGTGCTGAGAAACTTATAACTATACTGGGAGAGACGACTTAGGTTATGAACAGTAACCATACCCATATGGAGCACACTAACCACAATAGGGAGGAGAAATGTTGGACCGCTTTATGCGAAAATAGCCTCCATAATTTAATGGGACTACAAACCCATTCATAGTATAGCGATGGATAAGTTCATTAGGGAAGATATTTCTCACTTTGGGAAGTATCAAAAGTGATAAGGTTGTCATGGTAGTTTATCGTTTATTGGGAGATGCTAATCCATGGTGGTCACTAATTTAAAACACAAAGGAGGAGGAAGATATTGAAAATATGGAATGGAGGGATTTTATGAAAATATTCCTATAAAAATACTTTCCTCCTGAAAAATGAGTGGATTTGGAGAGGAAATTTCTGAATCTGAGGCAGAAAGGGGATGAGAATGTTGAAAAGTATGAAGCCAACTTCACAAGGTTATCAAGACATTCTGTAGACTACATATATAATCCATGGTGTAATATTGATCGATTATTTGATGTTTTAAAATCATTCCTCCCAAGGGAATTAGTTTCCCAAACTTTCTCAGCAGACAAAGATATAGTCTCATATGAAATCAAGATGGAGAAAAAATTATCTATGCCTTATGACTTTAAAGGAAAGAAAGATAAGAAGATGGTGTCCAAGGAAAGAATGGATAAAGGGAATAATAAAAAGGGGAGTTTTCCAACATGTGATACTGGTGGAAAGAAACACCTTGGAAGCAGTTTAAAAGGAAAACGTGTCTATTTCAAATGTAGATAAAGAGGCCACTAATCTAGAGATTGTAAGAAAAATAAGAAAACTACTAATTTTCAATGATACAATTGTAAGGATATGGTAAATTATTAAAATGATTTTCCTAAGCATAAAGGAAACATTCCTCATATAAGGCCAAGGGATAAAGGCCAAGCATATGTGATCACAACTATTAAATTTGATGTTCCTAACGATGTGGTGGAAGGTACTATAATTTTTTCCTCAAACATGGGAAATGATTTATTTGATTCTAGATAATCAAATTCCTTTATATCATCCCAATTTTCTTTAAAAATTATACATTTCCAATTCTCCTTAATAAGGGATTTGTCTATCAAAATCCTTAAGGGAAGTCTCATTACAATAAATACATGTCAGGTAGTCCCCATTATGGAATATAAATATACATTATACTCTACTTTTATTATTATAATTATGGTTTATTTTTAAATAATTCTTGGTATGTATTAGCTTTCAAAATATTCTGCTAAAATCTATTGTAATAAGAATGAAATTTCAATTTTTGAGGAAGGTGTATAATCCATTATCTTTAGAGTAGAAACATCACCATATGATTCTTATCTAGATATAACCCCATTATTTGTATTAAATAAAATTATTGGGGAGGGTGAGAACTCAATATCTATGAGTGAGTAAGAAAATATTAAAATAGAGGATGTACCTATTGTGAAAGAATACATTGATGTATTTTCGTAGGATTTACCTGGACATCCTCCAAAGTGGGAAATTGGGTTTTCTATTGATTTAATTCCAAGTGAAAGGCCTATGTCAAAGACTCCTTATATAAATTCAATAGTGGAATTAGTATAACTGAATAAAAAAGTGGAGGAATTCAATGATAAAGGATTTATCCACCCTAGTGTTTCTCCATGAAGATCCCTTATTCTCTTTGTCAAGAAGAAAGATGGATCCATGAGGCTATGAATTGACTATTGAGAAATCAATGACATTACAATAAAGAACAAGTATCCCTTTCCTTAGATTGATGATTTATTTAATCAACTCCATGGAGCCCAATATTTTTTGATGATTGAACTTTAATCTGGATATCATCAGTTGCATGTGAGAAAGTAAGATATTCCAAATAAAGAATTTCATACCAAGTATGGGCATTACAAGTTTACAGTAATGCCTTTTAGACTGACTAATGAACCCTCTATTTTCATAGATCTAATTAATAGAGTTTTCAAGGAGTAAGTTGGTGAATATTTTGTGGTATTTATTGATGATATCATGGTATACTCCAAAAGCAACCAAGATCATGAAAATCACTTCCACAATATTTTGAAGACTCTTGTAAAGAATGAATTATATGGGAAGTCTAGAATGTGTGAATTTTGGCTTCAGCCAGTTTATTTTTGTGGCCATATTGTCTCTAAGGATGGAATCTTAGTTGATCCTATGAATAAAAAGATTTTCCAAGAATGTATTACATCAACGAACATAACTAAGGTACGCAGTTTTATTGGTTTATCATGTTATTATCAGTATTTTGTTTATAAAATCACCCGTTTAGCCAACCCAATGACCAATATTACTCGTAAAGGGGTTAAGTTTTTATGGAAAAAATAATGTGAAGATTATTTTAAATAATTTAAGTGGAGATTAATTAATTCTTTGATCCCGACTCTACCATCAGAAAATTGTGGATTTTTGATCTACAGTGATGCATCAAAGAAAGGACTTGGATGTGCCTGTATGCAGAATGATAGAGTTATTATATATGAATCAAGGTAGATAAAAATTCATGAATAGAACAATCCAACTCATGATCTTGAGTTAAAAACTATAATCTTTTCTTTGAATATATGGTGACACTATCTCTATAGAGAAAGGTGTGAGATATATATGAATCAAAAGAGTTTAAAATATATCTTCTCATAGAAGGAACTCAACACGAGGAAATGTTGATTCCTTGAGATACTCAACGATTATTATTATTCCATAAAATATCACCTAGGAAAGGAAAATAAGGTAGTTGATGCATTGATCAGGAAAGATCATGGATTTTAAACAAAATGAGGATTAAAAGGGTTTTTTTATTCATCGATCTAGTAAAGATGGATATAGGAATTATCAAAGAAGGTGAAACACAATTATTTTTTCAATTGGTTTCCCAAACATTTTTATTGGAAAGAATTAAAACTTCTGATTCAGATGATTAGAATCTTCAAAAGAAAATTAAAGGTGTTAATGATGGGAAGTTGTTTGAATTCGAGTGTGAAGATGGAATTTTAAAATTTTTGTAGAGATTATGTGTTCCCTCTACACCAGAGCTAAAAAGGGAGTTATTGGATGAGTCCTATAGCTATAATTTCTCTATACACCCTAGTAGCACTAAAATGTGTAAATATTTGAAGGAATATTTCTTATGGGACAACATGAAGCGGTAAATTACTGATTATGTATCAATATGTTTATTCTGTCAACAAGTGAAGGCTAAAAAACAACATCCTAGAGGAGTAATGAAATATTTACCCATTCCTATATGGAAATGGGATGACAACACCATGGATTTTTCCACTAGATTACCCAAAACTCCAATAACAAATGATGAAAAATGGGTAATTGTGGATTGACTTATGAAATATGAACATTTCCTCGCTATAAGGGAGGATTTTACACTAGAGCACCTTTTACGACTCTATATCAATGAATGTGTGAGAATTCATGGATCACCTCTCTCAATTTTTTCTGATTGTGATGCAGGATTAAAATCAAAATTATGGAAAAATCGTCAAAAATATTTGGATACTGAGCTTCAATTGGGTACTTCTTATCACCCTCAAACTTATTGGAACTCAGAAAGGATGATCCAAACTTTAGAAGACATATTGAGATCATTATCACATGATTTTTAAGGTATGTGGGATCATTGTTTACCTTTGGTGCAATTTTCCTACAATAAAAGTTTCCATTCAAGTATTAAAATGGAACCATATGAATCATTTAATAGAAATATATGTCATACACCAATGTGTTGGGATGAAGTTGGTGAAAGGAAGCTTGTGGGCCTAGAGCTTGTGGAGGAAACAACAGTGAAGGTTAAGACTATTCAAACCCAAATCAAAGAATCTCAAATCAATAAAAAGGGATATGTTAACAATCTAAGGAAGGATTTGGAATTTAAAGTGGGATATCATGCTTTCTTAAAAGTATCTCCATGTAAGGGTGTTATAAGATTTGGGACGAAAGGTAAACTGATCCCCAAGTAAAGTGGTCCTTTTGAAATTATGGAGATAATTGGAGTTATGGATTATCATTTTTGAAAATCCTCCAAGCCTTTCTAAGGTAAAAATGTGTTTCATGTCTCATTATTGAAAAAGTACAATCCAGACCCAACACATGTACTCACTTTTGAAGGTATAGAATTAGAACCTAACTTATCTTACTATAAAGAGCTTATCCAGATTTTGGACACTAAATAACAGGTGTTGAGGAATCTGGTGACTCGGCTGGTAAAGGTACATTAGAAAATAAAAAAAATGAAGAGGCAATGTGGGAGTCTAAGTAAATTATGATGAAGGCCTACCCAAATCTTTTTACATTGTAACATTCTAGTAATTTTGTGGATGCATTTTTTTTAAGGGGGGGAGAATGTAACACCCAAAGGTTTTACAAATAAATTTAATAAAGAATTTTTGAAACACTGGTCGCTTGAGGGAAAACATTTTTTTATAGGAGATAGTAATAACCTAGCTGCTAAACATAATTTTTCTGCTTTTGTGATTCGAATTTTGAAAAACTGACATACACAGTTCCGAACAGTAAGATATTTAGAGTCTGATGGGGTCAACATACATTTTTGGTGAATAGTAACTCATCTTTATGAAGAGTAACTTACCCTAGGGAATAGTAGTGTACCCTTATGAATAGAAACCCCACCCATGTATGTATAAATAATATTTAGGCATCATATAAATGAGAGTGAATATTAAAAAGATTAATAAATAAGTGTTGATATTTTTGTGAGTAATAAATATTTAATTACAATTTTATATTAATAAATTTATTTCGAATAAAATTAATTTTCATAAAATGAATCACTAAATAAATATTTTGTTTTACTATTATTTTAGGATAATTTTACGAGACTTGAGTTAATTTTTGAAAGTATTATAAAATCAGTTTTAAATTTAAAATATGTATTTTTCAAGTAAATAATTATTTTATTTAAAAATTAAATTTATCTTATTTAGAAAATTATTTTTAAAAAATTGTGTTAATTTTTTAATTATACTTGTTGAGAAATGGTTAGGGTGAATTTTTGGAATTTTTCTGAAATACTTGAATTTTTGGTGAATAGGGAAATTCGATAATTTATGAAATATGCTAAATAAATGAATTCTTGCATCATGATTGAGTTATGGATGATGTAAATATCTATTGGTTCAAAATCACATGCATAAATTACTTTTTTGGTCATAAGAATCAAACATTATTGCTTGTCTTGAGCAAAATAACAAAACAATGAATAAGATATTCAGAAATCACTCATCTCCTCCACTATAACAAATACCCCTCACTCCCTCTTCTATTCAATCATCTAAGCCTTGAAGCTTATAAAAGTTCGGAACAAATACACTTACCTAGCATCGCCTCACATCCAGGAGCTCTTGTTCTTTCCAAAATACCAAAACCCCTTACCTTAAGGAGGTTATCAAGGAGGAGTACTCAAGAGGTAAATTCCTTTTCCTTTTTCCTTTTAATTTCTTTTAAGATCATTATTTTATTATTATCTCCAGACCTCATCTATCCAAATGATCATGGTAAATTAAATATCACCTATATACTTTAATTATATCATTTTAATTAAAGGATCCATCATCAATATCCTTACTCTCTCTCTCTCTCTTTTATTTTTAAAACTAAATCATCGTCTGAGAGGTGATGATTTAAAACTTTCATGGATGATGAAGTTTTATTATTTAATTTATTCTTCAAGGCTGGTCATGCAATAATTTTTATGGTTTAAATAGATTCTAAAATATTTATTATATCTTATGTAATGATTCTTCAATCCTCATTTATACATGATCTTAGATAATAAAACAAAACTAGTTTGTTGTGATCGAAAAACCTGCTGTAAAAATCAAAATGATTATCACTAAATATTTTACCTAATGATTCATACTCATACTATATAACCAAATGATATGTATAAACATTTTAACTATTGTATGTTAATAAATATCATATAAATTCAATTATTTATAATTATACCCATTCCACATGAACTTCCATTATCATATATAATTATACCGATCATGAAATCCTAGGAAACGAAGGCTCCCAAGCAATAAATCTGCAACTTATAACTCTTAAAAAGAACATAAATGAACTTAATAAAATTATGAAGAATAAAAGACATATAAATAAGGTTCTTAATTAAATTATTAATGGAATTAATTTTATTATTTTGGATGTTAATCTCAAGTGCATAACACATACAGACACAGGGTAAGGGTTTTCAACCCGAACCTCCATTTTCTTTATAGTTAATATTTGTCTCACTTAATCCAAATAAAATTATTAGTTATTATTATGTAGTCCTCATAAATTTTGTGTGAATATTCTGTATATTTTTACCGATCATAATCCATATTTATTTTATGGAAATTTAAATGTTTTATAAAGATCTTTCTCAATTCTTCGCAACAAACAAGCCTGATACAAGGGAACTTCTCGAATTCTTATCTATGTTCAAATGAACTATATAATCTACTTTAAGACAAAATTATTTTTATAAAACCACTAATTTCATCATGGAAAAATAACTCTATTATTTTCTTGTTTTATGAAAATATTTTTTCAAAAGAACTCTTCTTTTAAAAGTAAAAGTGTATTTCTCTCAAAAATTCCTCGAAGATTTTATTAGTGTTTTTTGTCAATTTCAACACCTCTGTTGAATTTTATGTATTATTTTTATTAATATATATTTTTTATCATCTAAAATATTGTATTAAATGGTTTATAATCAATTTTACTATGGATGTGCTATCTTGATACCATTCACCATACAACTCAGAATGCTTAGTGTTTATGTGTACAGATTGGGGAAAGTTATTTCATATGTTCATGTTGTTTATTTTAGCCCCTTTCATATGAAGAATGAATTGGACTTAAAAATTTATGGGTGGGTCCTTCTATAGCCCCTTGATTCATCATTAGGTCTAATGAGACAAAACATAATTGGGTCTTGGCTGAGGCCTTACCCTAGTATTTTCAAACATCTTGGATGAGGCCTTTACAATGTGTTTTAGATGCCCAAAATTATGCATTCCCTCATTATGATATTAGTAATTAATAATCTATGTGATCATTCAACTAGTAGAATATCAATGGTTATGTTTCATTCTTTTAGGTTAATTTATTTGTCCATATTTAATCAGCTTTCATTCCTACCATATTATGCTCAAGTATATTTTTAAAGGATTATGTTTTTAGTTGTTCACCATACATAGTGATTATTTTTATGATAACTTATGTTGTATTACTTACCCTTACTAAGTATTTGACCACATCCCTTTCTTATGTTTTATTTTCCCAAGGATGTGAAGATGAATATTATGAATGACTTATAGGGATAATCTAAGAGTCATACGGATTTGCTATTATGTATTTCATTTCATGTTGTAATGTTGAACATAGGATTGTATTTGTTTTCAAAAACTAATAAACTATTTGTTCATTTGAGATATGAATTTATTGTAATCATTCTAATGTAATCAAATAATACACCAGCTCTAGGCTACTAGGGTCGGGTCCTTACATATACTAACCATCCCAACATCACCAAAATATTCTCACCAAAAAACAAAAACCATGTAATATAATATAATAGGAATCACATCGATAAGGGTACCCCGCATGGAATTCTCACTAGTATGTCACTCTCACACCCAAATTTGTACGTCTTCTAACTCCCATATATTTTTTATACCACACTACCCCACAAGAACCATCAGAAAAAACCACACCTGAAGAAACTTGGGCTCACCTCTCCACAAGCATGGCCATGTCACACCTCTCTCCAAGAAACCCAGGATACCACCCCACAAGAAGGGTCATGTCTCACCCAAAAACACCTGGGTCGTCACACCACACCTGCAAAAACATGGGCTATCACAACCACCATCTAATTCACTAATAAACCTCTTTCCATAACAACTTGTGAAATACCTACCTCACCTGGAAGAGAGAGAGGGAAGGAGTGGGTACCCAGCCATCCATACTCCCCAGCGGATGCTAGGAAACACGCCCCCCCATGTGACTATGCAGGTGTCAGTACATAGTGATCGATGTGGGTGGGTGTGTATATAAATAAAAATAATATAAAATAATATATATATATATATATATATATATATATATATATATATCAAACACTTAACCCAACCTATGGGTTCACAAAAAACCCAACCAACACACAACACTGTCACTTTTGTTGCCACCTCAAAATGCATAAAACCACACAACAAGACACAAACCAATTTCAAATTTTAAACCAATTTCATTTAATCATTCCATTCTTTCCATTATTTAGTATCAACCAAATTTAATCACACAACCCATCATTTAATTATTCAACCCATGTTATTTCAAACATTTTCAAAAAATTATTATTTATTCCATAACTACTCAAGAATCTATCACAAAGCAACCACCACATGACTAACCCAAAATCATGCCCAAACAAACCACCTTGTCTCCCCAAAATCATGACCCACAAACCACCTCACCGCCCCAAAATCATGACCCACAAACCACATCGTCTCCCCAAAATCATAGCCCATAAACCACCTCACCACCCCAAAAGCACGTCCCACAAAACATTAGCCCCACATTTCCCAACCATAGATCATTGTCCCAAAATAACGGCCAAATGTCGCAAAAATAAAGATCATTTTACATATTTATAAAGTTTATTTTATCACATTCCACTTTATTTTTTGGGACGTTATCACACAAGACATATTCTTGGGGAAACCATTTCATTAGAAAAATATAAGTGGTTAATGAATTTCCAGTTTAGTGTGATATCACAAAAATCACAACAAGTGTAACATTCACAACTCAAATCATACAATACAAAAAAATACCTCCAATAGCCACAATTTTCAATGGGGCCATAATCCCATAAAATCCACAATATCGCAAATAATATCAAAGCTATAAAAAGATGTGATTCAAACCCCATTTAACCTTAAATTTAAATTTCAAAAATTATTTGTCATTAATAAATCCAACATAAACATAACCAATAGGTAGAAAAGGAAAACACCTCTTGCATGATACATAATAAAGAAAAATAAATGATTTTATGCCTCAAAGAAGCTTTACTGACTCATTGCACACTGTAGGGTAAAGAAGAATGCCTGAAAACCACAATCTCACCCTGAGAAAACATAGATCTACCTACACTACAACCAAAGACCATAAAAATGTAACCCAACAAACAACCCAAACCATAACAAAATTTCCGTAGGAAATCCCCTATATAAGAACAGAAGAAGACCTACCAAGAAGAAGGAAGGGATTACCACAAATTGAAAATGAACAACCACCATAACCAACATATCAAAGAGGGGGGAAAGGGGCATTAAGAACTCCATGGGATATATAGGGTTTTGCTACAATGATAGGAATAAGAATCTAGGACCAGATGAATGAGAATTTGTCCAAAAATAACTTTTAAGACTGCACTGCATTGGGGATTTACACGTCATGAAATCCCCCCTATCACGGCGTGTAATCCTCAAGGTTTGATTTCACTAGAAAACACATCCCCTTTTTATTATTTAACCTTGAAAATATACACACCATGAATTGGCCTCAAACAAGTCATGAACCACCTTTATACATTATGTAATACACTTACATGATGTGTATTTATTGCAGCAGTTTTGTTTCACCTCCAGCTTCCACCAAAAACTCCCAAAACCTCCCCCGAACACCTCCAACACCGAAACTAGAAAATTAATAGACTGGTAGGGCACAAAATATTACAAAAAAAAATTGTTCTGTATAATTACATGAGTAAGTACAAACTATCACAACTATTCAAAAAAATAAATGTTCTTTTATATTTCATCCCCAAACCCCGATCACGCTGTTAATTTTCAAACAAACTACCCCAACTCAAGAAAATGAAAAAACAAGTAAAATAAAATAATTCTTATTTTAGTAATACTATAAAGAAATAAATTTATCACAAAATGTTAATTTTAAACTAAAAACATATACTTTGAGTCATACTAGACACACCGTGGATCAGATTGAGTTGGGGTTCATTCTTATAAGTCACACAATTTATTTTTTCTTAAAATCATTTCCTCTTGAATGCAATCTCATCCATGGTAATAAAATAATCACTATTGTTGGGATCCAATTCATGAGTACTTTCATTTTGAGAATAAGTCGTCAACTGTCACATCATTTCTTGTTTGTCTTCAAGAATTACCCTTGTGAAAATTAACTTAATAAGTATCAGATAAGAACGATAAAGAAATTAGTGAACTAATAGAAAATAAAATGATGAGAAAACAATTTCAGTTCATTTTCTTTGTTTTTGCAGTGTGACACACATTTTAAACTAAGATGGAACATTTTTATTAAAAATACATAATTTGGGTCATAATAGTCTCTTCGTGTGTCATATTGATGTGTATTCGATTATTAACACCACAAATGAATTATAGACCTTTTTCATAAAGTTTTAAAATAATATGAGATCATTTTCTCAATTTTGGATATTTGATGTGTATTTTAAATTAAAATGAAACTTTTGTATTAAAAACATGTACTTCAATCCATATCAACCACATCAGTTATCGAATTGATGTGTTGTTGATTTTTATAGGTCCAAATGAATTGTGTAGCATTTTCCTAAATTTTGAAAACAACCAGAGCTTGATTTCTTGGTTTTTTCTCTAAGATGAATTTTAAACTAAAATAATAGTTTTATATTGAAAATAAATACTCTGAGTCTTGTCAAACATATCATATGATGGATTGGTGTGTGGTCAATTCTTACACATGAAAAATGAATTATGATTTTTTTCCTAAACTTTCAAAATAATCTTGATGTGTTTTGTTGGTTTTCAGTGAGTGACACATGTTTTGAACAAAAATTCCAATTATAAACTGATAACAGATATTTTGAGTTATATAGGGAATATTGTGTATCAGATTGAGGCAAGGATGATTCATACACATAAAAAATGACTTATAGATAATTTTCCTAAAGTATGAAAACATATTGACAATGTTTTCTCAATTTTGAGTATGTAATTTTTTATTTTTCCAAAAAAATATCAATTTTAAATAAAAAGGAACACTTTGAGTCATATTAGTCACACCATAAATTAGATTGAGGTGTGGATATTTCTTACACATAAAAAATGACTTATTTTTTTCTAAAGTATCAAAAAAATCAGAATATATTTTCTTAGTTTTCATTTTGATACTTGTTTTTTTAATAAAATTCCAATTTCAATTAGAAACACATACATTGAGTCATACCAATCACATCATGTGTCAGTTTTATGTAATATTGATTCCTATACTTCAAAAATTACTTATAAACAATTTTACTAAATTATCAAGACAGTCTAAGCATGTTTTCTTGGTTTTCTGTGAGTGAAACATGTTTTAAACTGAAATGTCCATTTTAAACTCATAACGAACACTTCGAGTCATATCAAGAACATAGTGTATAAGATTGAGGTTTAGTTGATTCATACAAAATAAAAATATAATTATGGATTTTTTTAAAATAATTGAAACAATATCAATGCATTTTCTCAATTTGAGCTTGTCACTTTTCTTTTTTTTACTAAAATATCAATTTTAACTAAAAAGATACACTTTGAGTCATATCGGTCACACAGTGCATCCTATTGAGGTGATAATGATTCATACAAATCAAAAATGACATATTAATTTTTGTTATAAATTATTAAAACAATCCTAATGATTTTTATTAGTTTTGAGTAAATCACTATTTTTTTACTAAAATGCAATTTTAAACTGAAAACACGCACTTTTAGTCATACTAGTTACAACATGAGTCATATTGATGTGAGGTTGATTCCTATATTTCACAAATGAATTATGGATTTTTTTTATAAAGTTTCAAAAAAATCCAAATGGATTTTCTTGGTTTTGAGTATGTCACTTGTTCTTTTTACTAAAATTTCATTTTAAAATGAAAACACCCACTTTGAGTCATACTGATAACACCATGTGTCAGTTTGACGTGATAATGATTCCTAAATAAAAAAATTACTTATGAAATTTTTTCATAAATTATAAATACAAAATGATCACATTTTCTTAGTTTTTAGTGAGTAACATATGTTTTGAACTAAAATGTCAATTTTAAACTGATAACATACACTTTGAGTCAAATCAGGCACACTCTGATCATATTGAGGTACAAATGATTTATATAATTCAAAAATGTATTATGAATCATTTTCTTAATGTATTAATAAAATCTAATTGTGTTTTCTTAATTTTGAGCATATCACTTGTCTTTTTTACTGAAATGTCAATTTTAAATAAAAATATCACTTTAAGTAATGTTGGTCACATCGTGCATCAGATTGAGGTGGATATGATTACTACACATAAAAAATTAATTATAGATCATTATAAAAAAGTATCAAAACAATCTAAAAGTGTTTCCTTAATTTTTATTTTTTCACTTGTTTTTTTACAAAAATTGTATTTAAAACAAAAAACATGAACCTTGATTCATATTGGTCACATAATGTGTTGGTTTGATATGAGACTAATTCCTACAAATAAAAAATGTATTATGAATCATTTTTCTAAACTACCAAGATAATCTGTACCATTTTCTCATTTTTTTTAGTGAGTGACACATATTTTGAACAAACATGTCAGTTTTAAGCTGATAACAAACACTTTTTTTAATACCAGACACATCGTGTATTGGATTGAGCTATGGATAATTCCTACATGAAAAAATGAATTATGCATCATTTTACTGAATTATAGAAATAATATGAATTTTTTTTCTCAGTTTTGAGTATATCACTTGTCTTTTTTACTAAAATGTCAATTTTAAATAAAAAAGGTATTTGGAGTCATACCAGTCACACTGTGCATAAGATTAGGGTGGGTATGATTCTTACACATCAAAAATGACTTATGGATCATTTTTAAGTTATAAAAACAATCTGAATTAATTTTCTTAGTTTTAAGTATGTCACTTTTATTACTAAAATGGTATTTTAAAATGAAAACATGCATTTTGCATCATATGAAACACACCATGTGCAGATTAAAATGAAATTGATTCCTACATGTCACAAATGACTTAAATATTTTTTTTATTAAATTATAAACATAATTTTAATGTTTTTTCATGGTTTTTAGTATATCACATGTCTTTTTTACTAAAATGTTAATTTAAACTAAAAACCCACACTTTGAGTCACACCGGTCACATTGTGTGTCAGTATAAAATGAGGATGATTCCTACACATCATAAATGGATTATGGATTTTTTTTCTTAAAGTATCAAGACATTATGAGTTTGTTTTATTGGTTTTAAATGAATGACACTCATTTTTAACTAAATTATAAATTTTAAATTGGTAAAAAATACATTGAGTCATATGTCACACACTGTGTATCAGATTGAGATGGGGATGATTCCAACATGTCAAAAACGACTTATGGATCTTTTTTATAAAGTATCAAAACAATATGAATGTGTTTTCTTGGTTTTCAGTATGTCACATTTTTGTTTTTACTAAAACTTCATTTTAAAATAAAATCATGAACTTGGAGTTATACTGGTTACATCATGTATCAGATTAAGGTGGAGTTGAATCCTAAAAGTCACAAATTACATATGGAAAATTTTCCTAAAGTATCAAAAAAATATAAATATTTTTTATCAGTTTTGAGTATGTCACTTTTTTTTACAAAAATATCATTTTAAACTAAAAACATGCACATTGAGTCATATTGGTCACATCATGTGTCGATGTTATGTGAGACTGATTATTACACGTCAAAAATGACTTATGAATAATTTTCCTAAATTATCAAGACAATATTAGTGTGTTTGATTATTTTTCAATGAGTGACACATTTTGAACTAAAATGTCAAGTTTAAACTCATAACAGACACTTTGAGTCATACCAGGAACACCATGTATCATATTTTGGGGCGGGTGATTCCTACACATCAAAAATGTATCATGGATCATTTCCATAAAGTATTGAAACCAATTTAATACATTTTATATTTTTTTAGTATGTATCATTTCTTTCTAACTAAAATTTCTATTTTAAAGTGAAAACATGAATTTTGAATCATACTGGACATACTATGTATCATATTGAGGTGAGGTTGATTCCTATATTTCAAAAATGATTTTTGGATTGTTAGCCTAAAGTACCAGATAAAAATTATACAAAAACTAATTAAAAATCTATATAAAATTATGATAAAATAACCTAAAAAAGTAGTATGAAGTTGTCTCTTTATGATGTATGTATACATTCTACCACCAGGTATGTTTCCCATTTGTTTTTAAACAAATATATTTCTTATTTTGAATATGAGGACTATCTATAGTATTAGTAGTACAGAAAAAATATAAATAAACAAAGGATTAATAAATATTTTAAATGAAATTGTAATTGTATTCAAAAATACCAATTTGGGGATGCTAGTTTGTTGATGGTATATGACATCTTTCATAAGTTTGAAAACATAATAACCAAAATCATTTCCATTAGTTTGTTTCAAAAAGTAATGAAACATTGATAAAAAATATGTAATTTATTTTTATATATGTTTTGATAGTGTAATTTTATTATATATACCCTAATACTTAACCACTTGTATAATTTGATAGGCTCTTTATTCTCATGGTCTATCCTCATGCCATGACTTCAATGATATTTAAACACCACACTATCATAATAGAATTTTCATTAAAAAATAATATAAAAATTATAACTTTAATTTTAGTTGTAAAATGTTGAATATAGTGTATTAAAAATTGATAAATATCATCACTTGTGGTCATTTTGTTGGGTATCCATGCATTGAATCTTGAAAATAAATCTATGGAGTATCCATATTGACTCTAATATACAAATAATGCAGAAAAAAAGTAATAAGTAATTAAATGAATGAAAATATATTTGATATGATTAAATTATATATCTTTACCCCTGCATTGTGGGTATTAAGAAGAGTCTATCATCTATAATTTTTCAATAAAACATTGTGGATAGTTTTTCCACTATTCATTCATATTGGTTTGGTTTCAATGAGAATTATTATATAGAAGTGATGTGAATAATAATGAGTCCAAATTTCTATTCATAGGGTTTTCCCTTCAAATAGTATTGATATATATTCATGAAAAAATTATGAATAGTATTTAGTCATAATTAACATAGTGGTTCTACTATTGGACAAACAAATCATGAAAACACACCTCATGTATACATGTACAACTGATACTCCTAGCCATTAATTCATGATGATTTTTTTACATTCTCAAGACAAATATAGTTTTTAATAGCCTTTTCGTACATCTATTATTCAAAATCAATTGTGGTCATATCACCACTTTCTAAAATTGTATCGAAATGAACCTTTAATGTTAGTAAATTTAGAAGTTGAATGGGTAGGGGTAATGGTACTTTATGAAGATCTTTTTTATTGGTCGGTTGATCCTTTAGATCAATTTGAATTGACCTTACATTTAACCTCTACCCTTTTTAGTCTGTAATATCTTTCATCAGTTCATATGTTTTTTCATTAATTATTAACACTTTTTCTTGAAAAATAAATTGTAAATAAATATCTACTTGTCGAAATGTTTTTTTACAAGATCAATTGCCATGCTATGAAAGTTACACTAGATTGCTCAGCCATATGAATATCTGCATCATCAAGTGGAACTGGTAGCTCAATGCTTGTATCTTAAGCTATTTTAATCCACACTATCACATAACCTATTGGATTTTTTTAGAATATGTCCTTTGATTGTACATGGTACCACTCGCTAAAAGGTGATGGGTGGGTGTTCATAGATATAAATCAAAATAATTTTCACCCTATATAATATTAATACAGGAAAGGTATCAGTGTCTTCATGATTCAAATTCCACATAAAAAATTATGAAAATATTTATTACCTCTTCTAAGACAACTATTTAAGGTGAATGGTTCACCTAAAAACTAGTGGGGGGTCTTCATGTAGTGGTTTCTCTTATATTTCTTATTCTATTTTATTTTTCCCATAAAATTTTCTAAAAATTACAACTTCCAATTAATTTTTTATTCTAGAGATTCTAGTTGTGCATAAAAATCTTCCATTTTCATATATTTATCATCATGTTCATTTAGTTTCTCAAAATATGTTCGGGGTGACACCCCAAAACTATCACCTCTGAAAAAGCCATACTATTCTAGCTACTTCAAGGCTAATGATAATAACTATTCATCAGGTACAGATGATGATGATTTTTATGTCTAAGTTGGATAAAAAATGTAGTAAAATAATTAATCATTATTATTTAATACCGATTCAAAAAAAATTTATTATGACATAATTAAACATACTTCACACAAATTTTTTGTGTTTTCATCTATTAGTATCCCTTCTTTATTTACATGTGCTTCCTTCCATATCACATGATGTGGGATGAAAGTGTATTTGGATTTTTATTCATCAATTTTCATATAAATAGAGGAACATAATTATGTTATTGTTTTATGTAACAAAAAATTATTATTGTAGATTTAAAATACATACCATTTTTTCAAGTGAAGCATACCCCATACTTGATTTATGGTAGGGGTACATTGGTTTTTCTACTCATTCCTTATTTTCTGCACTCATTTGTTGTTTCATAAGTTAACAATTATTAATCAAAGTGATTAATACATGTATTGTCAAACAATGTATTCCTAGTCACATTGCACCTAAAAAAATGTCTCTTCATGATGAACAATAAATGCACCACATGCGTGTTGGTTTATCAGGTGTTCATCCATATTTGGTGGGTGAAACTTTATTTTCCCTTAAGCATCTTTGAGATGATACTTCGTAACAATTGTACAAAATCCTCTATAATCCTTTCCAACAAGCATGAATAGAAACTTCATTTGGGATTAATCTACTATAAATGCACTCTGTAAGGGATAATGAAGAGTAATTCAATGTTTCAATATTTAGTCAAATTAATAAATTATTAAATAATGTTACCTCAATATCTTTCAAAATTAGTTTCTTAAGTGTGGCCATAGCATTGCACCATGAATCTACACCAATCTGTATACACATGCGAGTGGTGAGCCCAATGTAACTAATAAACATGGCCTTATTAGGATTAATAGGATGGATGTGTGCATTCCATCCAATCATGAATTTAATTCCATTGTTTCTCACCATAAAATTTTTTTCTAACACTGTAACACTACGAGGATTCTGTTTTTTTTTACACCAGTTGTTCACCTTATACCATTTACTTATATTTAAAATCATCAATACGTTGTTCCTATAGATTGGTGTCATCTTTATTTTTAGAAGGTTGTTGTTATTCTACAGTGAGAGAAGTAGCATGTTGAGAAACCTATTGTTCCTCAGGATTGAGAGTATCTACATGTATATAATTCATTATCTATATTATTGGGTGAACATTTATTTTAGATAATGTAAATGCAGTAATGAACAGATAATAATATGAGGTAACACAATGTATATTATAAAAAATATATAAATTGATTATTGAACTCTCTATTTTTTAAAGGTTGAAGGTATTTGACCCATTTTTTGAGTATCCAAGTCCCTTCATTATGGTCTCCTCTATCATACAAGACCCTGTCTATATTGGGGCCATTGTGAAATTTTTTTGAAAGGGTCATCCTCATTTTAATTGACAGCTTACTGTTTATTGGTTTTGGTTGATATGAGAACAATTGAACACTTTCAGTTTTTGGGATATATAACATAAAATGATTTTAATTCCAATTATGCCATTAGAAATAGTTCATATTTGTACCCTTGTTTACTGAAATACACTTCCATGAATCCCAATTCGTCTATTCTAACATCCCTCTTATTATCAACCCACTTGCATCAAAGAATCATCACTTGGAATGTGTTATAATCCAACTCTCATATTTGTTTGATGATGTAAAAGTATGACATATTCATATAAATTTGATTTTTGTCCTTAGTACCAAATACATATATTGATTTATCCACAAGTGTAACTCCACTATTTTTCATTATACTAAGTTCATCATGTTAATTTTTATAGAACTTATAACCATTAAATGCATAACCATTATAAGACAATACATACACACTTAGTCCTATGTCTAACCATCAAATTTGATCTAAAATTGAATCTAAATTTTCCATTGACTCCTTAAAAATATGGTCATGAAACCATCCTATAAACTATTTATTATGTGTATTTGATATCCACCTTTCAACCCTTGATGGATTTAAATTCTTAAGAATTTATTTGTGGGTTTCAAAATATTGGGAAACCCTTAAATTGTTACACAAAATGTAAAGGTTGTATTGCTTCTGATTTGTAATAGTAATTGAGAAAATATATATTCCAAAAATTCCTTTACCCACAAGACACACTGTGTCATGATATTTTGGTAGATGAATTATTTCCACATCAAATAGGTTGTTGGTACAAAAGTCAATAGCTTCATTAAAAACATATCACTTTTCAATTCAAAATTTTGGATGAGTTTGATATTTTATAAACCATTTAGAAATCTTCATATACTATTCAATGGGTTACATCCATCTATAATATACATGGAAACATAGTCAAGTCTCTCTTACCAAGTAAATAATCAAGTGAATCATGATATCAAATAATGACAGCTGGAAGAACATATCCCATTCACATAATATGATAGAAATTTACTTTTCCATAATTGGAGATTTCATCGAATCTATAAATTTACTACATGTATCTTCAAAAAAGAAATGAAGTTTGGTTAATGCATGACAGACATTCTCGGTAAAACTGCCATATAAATATATATGCATTAGATCTTGCATTAAAACAGGACAATAATGTTATTTAAAACCCTTTAAAATTAAATCATTCATTGAACAGATATTCTTGATATTTGATGAATACCCCTCCAGATCCATTACAACATTCAAGAAGTTGTAAAACTAATATCTCTCTTTCTTGAAAAGAGTGTAAGCAGCTGGAGGAAGAAAAGTCCATTTTCACTCCTCATTTGTGCCAAATCTTTTTGTATTTCCATGTCAATTATGTCCAACTGAGCCTTCATTCCATCCTTCATTATTTGGGATTCATTTAGTTACATTCTACTGACACTATCACATACATTATTTTCAACTTGCACAACATCAATAGAATTTATGACACACAAACAATTTTAGTATGGTAATTCAAAATTATGATATCTTTTTCCAACTGGTTTTTGTAAGGTTTTTTGGACAAGGTTTACCAAAATCAGCTTTTATATATTTTACTTTCCCAAACAGTTGATCTCCTATTAGTGGTTATGATGTTGTAAATTCTTCTAAACTACCATCAAATTATGTCTTCCAAGATCAATACTTATGTCACTGAGTTATAAATCTATGATTCCCTAGAAACGTTGTCTTTGATGAATGTTTCAACCTAATTAATTGTGTACCCTGTTTACAAATGGGACAACCTTGAGTTACTTTAATTCTATATCCTGATAAATTTCCATAAGCCTGAAATTCATATATCATCTTATATAACATGGATCAAAATGTGAAATATTCATTTCTATAAGCATTATACAACACAACACTTGAATCCCAAAATGATTTCAAATCTTTGATAAATGGAGACAAATAAACATCAATATCATTAACTGGTTGTTTTGGTCCCTATATAAGTAGAGATAACATAATGTATTTTCATTACATGCATAACCACGGTGATAAGTTAATATTTAACAATATAACCAACCTTGTATTGTGAGTATTTCTTTGAAAACCAAAAGGATTTACTCCATCTGTAGATATTTCAAAGGGAATGTTTCTCAGCTCGATTCCAAATTCAGGATACTCATGATCAATTATTTTACACTAAGGATTGTTTTTCAGTTGAAAAGGTTTCCAAAATTTAATTCTTATATCCACATTCCATGCTAATTTTCTTATAGTCTCCTCACTTCAATATAAGTTCTTAAACCTTGAAATGACTATAAAGTACCATAAAAATTTCATAGGACCTGATTCATATTTATCGTATCAAGAGGCACCACAATTTGGTAATTTTTAAGGGATTTTTGGTTCTTGAAAAATAGTATAGAATCATTTAGATAGCCATGTATTCTTTAAAAGATCATACCCATTAAACTTAGCATTATTTTTGAATCATATGTTCTACAAGGAAAATATTTATCTTCCAGGAGCATATCATTCCATAGAGAAAGTAGTTCAATAAAACTTACATTACTCTATCTATTTCCATATTTTAAATTATATAGATTCAGTATGAAAGAAAATAATGTATATTTAGTACAACCAGTATACAATGGAATATTTTTACAACTCTTTAACTTCTCAATCAATTTTAGACAATCACAAATTCATCGTCAACTATCATTGTCGTTTACTCAATATGATCTTCATTATCTTTAACATATATAATCATATCCTTGATATGGTATTCATCATTTTCCACAGTTATAATCGTATCCTATTATCCATAAAATGAACTCTTATTCCAGTCACTAGCTATATTCAGGTTTTCCTTATGTTTAGTCCAATGTTTATAACTTTGATCTATTCCATGATACATCAAGTTTTCTTACAACTCCTTTAGACTAATTAGTCTTTAATTATAATATAGTAAACATAGAAAAATGATTTGAGAAGGGTAATATGCATGATCTTTTGCGAACATGATGAACTCTTTCACACCATCCTCATACTCTTTTGTCACAAGATTGGCATTCATCCATTCTCAATTCATATCCATACTATTTGATTTAGTAATATTATTATTTAACAAAATAATGAATTATAAAAACAGTTTCATAGAAAAATTTCATCTGATGATTAAAATATCAACGTAAGGTACGATTATTAATGGTTATGATTTTAAAGTCATAAATTGGTTTATTAATGGTTATAAATTTACTACAATGGGTTATCATTAATGTCTTATATATTATATGAACCAAATATACCATCTCTTATAAAACTTCAGGTCCCAAGAGAGACCACTCCCCTATCAAAACCCAACATTGAGGCGATTAACATATGACCTTTAATATAAAGATTCAAAACTAACTATCTATACCAATTCTTGATAAATATATTTATACAAAAATTACAATTGGGTTAATACGAAATTTTCTCTCAATGTTTTACACAACATACTTTCTATATTTTGGTTTCTTGAAAATAAAAAAAAATATTTAAAATTATACTCTAACGATCAATATAAATAAATTACACAAGGTAATGAAATGTTTTAAAAATACATTACGACTTTAATCCATGAGAGTAGAAGGGATACTTGGAATTAAATTGGTAGAATTGTTTGATTTTAATCCATAGGACCATGATAGATACTTGTAACTTGGAGCCGATTAATATCTGTGCACCGCAAAAACATTTCCTACTTATCAGTTGCATTCAGCACCTTACATGATAAGTGGGCAAGGATTTTGTGATGCACAACTTGGATTTCTTGATAACCAGAGTGAGAAATAATGATGAATGAGTTAAAATGAACATGAAGGAAAGAGGGAGGGAGAACCAATAATGGATTGGGGAAAGATAGATCAAGTGGAGAATTAGTGAGGTAAATCGAGGACAAATAATATTTTTTGCATGTGTGTTGTTCAAACCATTTCAGAAAATTTAAAATAAATATGTTACAGTGGGAGTAATGGATCCGAACTAATCACATACCCTAATTTTGATATATCATTATAATTTTAAGACAAAAAAATTCTATTAACTTTAAACCAAGACAAATATATTATTAAAAATTTTAAAATTTAAAAAAAAATTAAACAAATAAATGTTAGTAATTTTTTTTCTCTTGATTTTGTTTCAATGTATAATTTTATAAAAGAAAGTAAATTATTGCAATTTATCTTCATCTTGTTTGGTGAAAATTTTAAAATTAAAAGAAAAAAATGTTTCAGAAATATGTAAAAAATAACCCTTATTAAAAATATTTTTTTCCACTACTCAATTATTCCAAATAACAAAAATATTATAATTTTAAATTGTATATTTGATTTTTAAATAAATATATATTTAATATAAATAACTAAAAATATTTATATTTTAAAAATATTTATATAAATATATTTATTTATTTATTTATAAATATATTTATATAATTATATACCAGAGAATTCAAGAACATGGAGTGTATCCATGGCCCCAGAAATTTGTTATAAAAAGAAAGCAGTAGAAAAATAGAGAAAGTTCAGGGTAAATCTGGTAGATACCACCAAAAAAAAGTACAGAATAATATGCGCCATACCTTATTTCAACAACCCCATCCATGATATTCTCCTTGGCCTCTCGGGTGACTTCACCTCCTCCATTGTTTTGGGGTATACCACACACCATCTTGATCATCAGTTTCCATCAACTCATCAATGGTTTGATGGTCCACCAGAGTCACAAAATCATCAACCTCTTTATCACCTTCAACAAGTTGCCTTCTATCTAGACCATCTTCATTATGGAGCTGCTCTCTCTAAAGTTCCTTTATTCTATATTTCTTGATCAAATTACAATCATTAGTCATAGGATCTGCAAATATTTTCTTACCTTTTCTCTCCCTACTCTCCCTATAGAGCTCATTAAAACCTAGAGAGTTAATAGAATCCAATATAGTGAAACAATTGTGCTTCGTAGCATCATTTTTGGGTTAAAGAACCGGAATATTAGCCTCCAATTCTATGTCTACTATAGTATCAACAATAGGTGTGGGTGTGGAAGCCAAAAAAGGATCCCGATAAGTGTGAAAAACATGATTTCCAAAAGAAGCTTGAACTACCCCCATGTTCCTAGATGAAACAATATGTGTAGTCATATTGTCATCCCGAGGAGAAGCAGTAGGAATGATTGATGCCACATGCTCTGGGGAAATGAAATTTCCCTAGGCAGACTGCACAACACCAGCTACAGAGGCAGCCTGCACAAACTTCCATGAGTCAGAACATTTCTCAATGACATGTATACTTCCCCCAGCATAAGTCCCTTGTAGGGAACCACTATCAAATTTTCCTTCAGATAAGAATTTCACCTCCATTAAAACCATATGATCCAATTTATTGTCACTAGAATGACTACCAGAGAAAAAATCAACCTAATTAGAGGTATCCCCATGAGGTAAAGGGTCGATTACAATGTGAGTGAAGAGTGTGCAATCACCCAGAGGTAGCACACCCCCACTATTTTCCCATCAAGATGACTATCATTCAATTTCCTACGAACCATAACATAAAAAAAGGAAACTAGTTCTCTATTCCTTAGTCCATAGAAAGTTATGTGCAACAGATTCTTCTTGATGGGTGAAGGTGCGACAACATCCTTCACACCATTAGGGGTACCATTCCTCCTAGACATACACATTAATGTAGAAGAATCACCTGGTAACTTGAATTTATTTTTTTCAACAAGATGTCCATACCATTTACAATTAGAGTATCGCAATATTATATTACAATTATATTTAACATTCCCAATAGTTGAAAACCTTAGACATAAATTAGAAACATGTTCAAACTCAGTCTCAAGTTCAAATTTAATGTCACCAGAAATCAAGTAAACAGTCTCAACAAGAGGCAAAGACGTATAAAATTCAACTAGGATACAAGCGAAGTGACCATACCGAATCAATCTAGTATTCTTATCATGATTTTTGGGGTCCCTAATACTAAAGAAACATCCCATATAATGCTTGGATTTCAAAATATCTTTCTCAATCGTTTGACACAGATATAGGATTGAGCAAAAATATTCTTTTCCAGGAAATTATTGAACTAGGGATCCTAGTTTTGAAACCTCAAGATCTCAGGTTTGATAGTGACAAATCCATAACTTTAGGCCCTCAATTTAAAATCATTTGATTAGAAAGTAAAATGGTATAAATTCATACCGAGTGACAAAATATGCCATTCATTGAAACCCCAGATCCCCTGGAGGCGTTTCCTAAGATCTTTAAGCTTCCATGAAATGCTCAAATGCAAAATAATACGTTATATAGTTGAATATTTACAAGATTTGATCCATTATTGAAATATTTGGGGGTTTTATTCCACAACAAAAAGTGTTCCATTCCTTAAAATATGATTATGTGAAGAATATTAACCACTTCATGGTACATAGAATTATCTATCAAATCCCTTTACCTGCAACAAATCTTCCTGATAATGCTTTCCCAACTAAGAATGCAAGGGTTATTGATTCACCATTAGACCAGATCCACCATCCGCCTTCTTTATGTGGAAAACAAAAACTTCCATAGGGTTGAAACAATCGAGCAAGGCTAGATTCATCAAAAATCGAAAACCTAAACACCATTTTCATAGAGTGACAAGCTCTCAACCTGCCCTATATTTTCTCCTTACTAATTATCTTTATATAATTATATATATATATATATAATTATATAAATATTAATTCAAAAATATATATTTATAAAATAAATTTATAATTATAAATATATATAATTTAATATATTAAATATATTTATAATTTCTTTCTATTATTATTTATAAATTATGTTAAAAAATATTTATATACACATAATAATAATTATATATATACACATAATTATTTATAATCAAATATTTTTCTTGAAAATCAATTGATGCAAAATGTATATTTAGAAATTCAAGGTTCCATAAAAAGACACATTAAAAAAACACTCATAATATTTTGTAAATACCACTTAGGAATTTCTAAAAGCACATGTTATGGATTACCACTCTAATATAAGGGTTGAAAGCATTTGGAAAACACAATATTCTCCTTATTGACATTCATATATAAATAACATTAATAAAAAAAAATATTTGAAACCAACTAGCATTCAAAAACGTGTAATATAATGTGATATCATAGAAACAACCTCCTTGGATCAATGGAAAATGATCTAGAAGTCATAGTATATAATTTAAAATGCTCCCACAATCCAAGATTAAAGTCATTGGGTTCAGGTAAATGAATAGTGCATTAGTAGTGGAAGTTGATCATTTTCTGAGTGGTCATCCAACAAAGGTTTGATCGTTTGTTTTTTGTGTGGTGAGATACAGGGGGATAGAAATCAGAGAAGGTACTTAGTTTGAATCATGATTAAAGAGGAGTATAAATAATTATATACCTTAGTTTTTTAGAGGATCGATTCATCTGAGAAGATCAAGGAAGAGAGGAAACAATGATTTAGTTCTGCGATATCTTGAATGATGTAGGTGAGGAGAACCCTGTTAGGGTTTTATTTAAAATATTAGAAATAATTTTACCTATCCTTTCAAAAAATCACTGATAAATATTGGTTTTATCAGTTCTTGTTGGGTCCTAAACATTCCGCACATAAGAACAAGAGAATTCCATTAATTTGTGAATGGGGAAAAATATGAAAAAGCGTTTGAGGAAAAAAAATTCAAATGGGGTGATCCACAAAGGGCGAGTCGATTCTATGAAGTGGAAATCACTTTGTGGACTACCAATCTACATGGTGTTCTTTTGCTTCGTGATGTACCCATGAATGAAATTTTTCATGGGATGAGACAGTACTATTGGCATCCAAAAATGAAACAAATTCATTTGCGAATCCAGATAGTGATTTCTTCCCACACAAACGACCATCCACATGAAAAAATAGTTTGCAAGACGATATGTACCACTGACACCCGATAATGAAAGAACATTCATTTTCAGGGCTAGAAAGTGATTTATGTCCTCACAAAGAGCTTCCCACGTGAACTAAATCATTTTCAAGCTGGGATAACCTCCTATTCTCCCAAAAAATATGGCCCACAGATGACCAACCATGCTAGTATCCAGTCCCAATATTATTCTATAAAAACACCCCAAGGGGAATAGAAGGAGGACCAAACCAAATATATTTGAATGATATGAGTGATGTGGAGTGACTTTATTAATATTTTAATGACTTATTATATACTCCATTTACTTATATTATTTTAAATGTGCATAATTTGTGTGAAATATTAATGTTTTAATATTAAGTATAATTTTTGAGCATTATTAGAAGTAGTCCAATTGAGTTAGTTTACTATTTTAATTATAACTATCTCTATACTACTCCAAATTGTATGGTTCTTGTTTTTTAGGATTCCCCTTTAAATATAAAACATTTCATTAGAAGGTATCATTAGCCAATTCTGCCATTTGAAGGGTCATATGGTCCTCACAAACAAGACCAAAGAATCTGTGAAGAAACTGGACTATTCATGAAGATTGATTTATTGGGCTAAATACTGAAGTCCAAATTCCATTATTCTCTAACATAGTTTGGGGGAAAATGTAAGGATTCTAGGATAAACATTTCAAGTCCCAACTCCAAACACAAGGGGCCCAACATATGCTTTAAAATCCATCCCACCATTCTGGCTGAGAATTAAAATCAGTATAGTATTCATGGCATATCTCATGATGTAAGCATCCAATTGAGCTGAGATTTTTCAGTGTGAAATAGGGGATATATTAGGCCTACTTTTTCGAATAAATCATTCGGATTTGAAGGAATATTAATATTCAAAAACCCTTTCACATTTTAGACTTTAAAAAGACTGGATTGAAATGGACAGTTTAACTTTGTTTAATAAACCGGCCATAACTTTTGATCCTTAAGTAAAACTGACTCCAACTTTTGATATTAGTCTTAAAACTTTATTATCTACAACTTTTAAGAAGGATATATTTGGATATTTGGCTGTATGAATATTCAAATTGGCGATGTAAGTGGAGAGACATATTGGGAATGCAAACAGTCCAATCCTTGGGCTATAAATACTCTCCCCTTCTCTCCTTGAGAGGGGTTGGCATTTCAGAATAGAGGAGATCATATTGGCACGAAAAAATCCTTGACAAAGGCTTGGGAGGATCTTCCATACTCAAGTTTTCACTTGAGAGACCTTTAATCCTCTATTTGTTTTCACTTACTTTCGTGTTCTTCGTTTTTGTAATTTTGTAAGTCCTTTCTTTTGTAATTCTGTTTTAAGGCGAGTTTCTTCTTCAATATCTCTTATTCTCATCCACATTCTATAGTTTAATATTAATTTTCTTAAAATAGTTTAAATTAAGTTGAATCTCCTTCCCTTATTTTGCTTCCTCATTCAATCGAAAATCCGTTTTTAATTATCATCATTGTTCGTGTGTGTGTACTCGACGTACCACTCTTTTATAATCCCTTTCTTTTTATTCTATTCTTAATTTATCATCATAATTATTATGACTAGAATATTGAACACCCAAATTTCTGAGTAAATATCTCATTGGGGTGAGTCAAAATTTAGGGATGTTAAGTGATTGAGAGTATTTTCTCGATGAGTATTCGTTAATTTAACATTGTGTATGTTGGACTTAATATGTCATGAATTAATGACATCTTTTGTTTAGCATGTGGTTTCCATGGATTATTGGAACCATAAATACACTACCATAAACAAGTAATGATTGATTTTAGAATCCTAGTTAATTTAAGGCTTGGATTAAATCTTTAACATTTAGGAATTCTAATCGACATCAACTTGTGAAGTGGGTGTTAATTTAAATGCAATATAAAGCAAAGCTCAAGGATATCACAAGCTTAACTCCGTAATAATGAACTCACCCCAATATTTATCAATTTGTTAAATCAATTATATCCAATCAATCATTACAATTAATCTTTTCAAACAAACCCTCCTAATCAAAATACAATCAACTAAAAACAAACAACTATTACAAAGTATCATCGCCGAGGATTCGACCCGAGTGCTGCTACACACATTAGCAGAGCACCAGAACTTTGACCGGTCGATAGGAAAAAATCGGTCGTGCATTTCAGGGAGAAAAAAAAAGTGGAGTCTCCTAGATGAATCAAGAGATATTCGTCAATTCTCAACAGGTACAAATCCTCTGCATTTCCATATGGAGGAAATAATAAATCATCAAGTTGTCCAAAATCTCAAAAAACCTTTATAGAGACCATTTTTCAGGGAATAAATATATGAACCCTTTGTGGATAAGAACCCTACATAGCAAAATTATATGTGGGTGGAACCCTTCCCCACGAAGAAAAGTACTATGTGGGAGGAATTCAACTATTTGTAGGAACACGCTATGCAGATGAAAACTAGCCCCACATAGCAACACACAATGTCGGTGCAACCTAGGTCTCTGTAGCACAATGCTACGTGGGTGATACCCTCACCTACACAACAACATGCTACATGGAGGGAACCCCATTCCACCTAAGAAAATACTATGCAAAATTGGGAATCCTAGGGTGTACTACTCTCCACCTCCCCTCACTCCCTTCCTTCATGTCATCATGCCCCATATTGGACCCTTTTTGGACCATTCCAACAACATCAAGCCAAGCCCTCTTCCAAAGCCAGTTGACATGTATGAACAGATCATCAAGAACATCAGTGTGTCCTCTCAGGTCTACATACCCATGGTAAGTGGAGTCACATGTATAACCTCCACAACAAGGTGGACCCTCATAATGTTTTCAGGTTTATATTACCAAGATAGTTAGGGTTCAGAACTTGGGGTGCTCACATGACCCTCCTTGTTCTGGGTGGGAAGGGTAAGGATCACACTTGCCTTTCCCTTTGACGAGGAAGGAGATACATTCACCAGAACCAATTTTACGAAATCCCTCATTGAGTAATCCCCTAGTATTTATTGTGGGAGGTATCATCTTTTCTCCTCCTCACCTCATATTGTCTTGTATCTTGACACATCCCAATATGTGACTATCCTGTTTACCAAAATAAAAGAGGATACATACACACTCAAAGCCCTCTCCCTCTAGGTTTGGGCTTCAACACCTTATCCATCAGCAGATAGAGTCGATCATATAATCTTCATATCCACTACTTCCTCTTGTTTCTCACATCAAGCATGACTCATGTTGGCTTAGAGGTTAGTGTCTATCATGAAATCTGCACAATCCTAAATCAAATGGTACTTTTCCATAGATGTAATCCCAAACCTCTATCCATATGGGTCTCATGTATGGTATATGCCCTAATCATGTCCATTAAAATGGGTCTCCTACATAGGTGTAAGCCTTAACCCTCTCTGAACTACATGGGATTTGATTCCCAACTAACTGGGAAATGTAGGTAGACTCTCTAAGGTATAAACCCAACACCTAAATTTACCCTAATTTTTACTAGACCACATTCCCGATAGGATCATATCCGCCCGAGAGACCACATCTATTCCAAGTCCCTTGGGCCACCTCGGTGTATGTCCCACAACAAACCTTGACTAGGAACCTTTCACCCAGTTATCCTTTCCACATGATGCTAAACTTCATGGTTGGGTCCTCATCACGTGACCTTAAAAGGTGACGTTCCCTGTTAAGTGGCACTGAACTATGTGGGTTCTAATTCCTCTCGTAGGATATATTGGAAACCCATATTATGGTTTTGATCCTGACATTAAAACTAATTTTATCTCCCTAGATGATAAATTCTCCAGAGTGACTCACCACATGGTATAATACCAGTGTTTTCCAAATAAATGAACAAAGAATCTCTAATATGTCCATAAAAGGTTACCATTGATGGGGAAGCTTGTATACATAAAGAAAATTTGAAACCCATGCATGTTTATAATGGATCGTTACCTTAGGGTAATCTATATATGGATACTTTGGAATGAAAACGTATTCAAGAACATATATTAAATCGATAAGAGAGTCCTATAATAGGAAATAGTCCCCCCCCCCCAAAGGGTGTGATGAGACCGACTTCCCATCCTCTCAACCAATGTGAGTTATTAATTGTCTTTGTCCAAATTACCTAATGAAAACCTACCTTTGGTATGTGGTTTCATAAGTCATTATGAATATAAGAGTCTTTGGTAATTTCTAGCTCCACAAACAAAACCCATTGGATACTATTCAAAGAGGTTGTACCCGAAGATAGTGATTTCACACAATTTAACCCCTTGTAATCAACTATTTGGGAGCAAATGTTTTTCATTAAAAACAAAATGGTGAACCCAATGTTAATACTTAACCAAGGTGGTAGTACTACATTACACCAGGATTCATTCACATACAAGATGGAAGAGGGGTAAATGAGACCATCAATTACACATGTGGCCCTTAGATACTACTTTGAAGAGGTTTTATTGTTTGTATCTATCATATATATTATGTGAAATCTTCAAAATAACTCTCTTCAATCCAATACAATCTCACCATCTTTTTTATACATATGTATTAGTCACTGCATAGGCTAAGACCTCAACCAAACTGAATAATCCATCTCCCATCCAACATATCCAATTCCAGTTTCAAATGAATTAGTTTGAGAGTACCACCGGATTGGTACTCTCCTAACCCTAGAGGTAGCTCGACAAACCCTCTAATCCATGAAGTCATATCATCAGTTTGCCCACCGACGGTCAGTGGTCCAAAACCAAATGGCTCCACTAGCCATCTACAATCATTTTGGGAGTCTATCCCCAGAATGAGAGAATGAGTTCCTCCCTTACCTTAGGAAGGCTAATGAAGTGGTTACCAACAGCTTCATCCCAGAAGCACATGTGTCCCGACTAAGGTACCCTACAAGAAATCATTTTCATCAATGTCATGCGGCCTAGTATACTCATCATGCGGAGGATATAGACCCACATTCCCCAACTGAAACTATATAAAACTAGGTCCCTAGAGAATCCCATAAAGGGTGAAAGCTAGGAAACTATGAACAAGACCTCATCCTCATTCTTGTTTAATAATCTTACTAAGTAAATACAATTAAAACCCATGAGAATCCATATATTCTTTTTCAACCTCATGAAGCTTGTAAGTTAAATATGACACAAACTATAGGCATACATATATCTCTACCAAGTCACCAAAGTACACTATGAAAATAAAATTTTAAAGGAGAATATTCAAATCTCTACTCACAAATATGAATCTCGTCAGTCAAATATGACAAAAAACTATAAGTAAAAACAAATTCATTCTCATTAACGTTGATCTTTCCATGAAAATAGGGTGGAAAATTAAAAGTAGATAAAAATTTCTATAGATACATACAAAGTTGGTCAGTCAAATATGGTGGCAATCGATGATCAGACATACATTCCTGCTTAGTTGTATGAATCCTATCAGTCAAATATAGTTGTAAGTGATAAGAAGAAAAATCTCTTCTCGCCAATATGAATTTTATCAATCAAAAATGATGGCAAACAAGCAGATGAAAATCCATTCCCAAAAATATGAAGCCCATCAATAAAATATGGTTGAAAACTATAGATAGACACAATTCTTGCTAATGAACAACAAGCCTATCAACCAAATATGATGGAAAACAAGAAGATGAAAATCACTTCTCATAAATATGAAGCTCTCCATAAAAATGAACTAAAAACTAAATACAAGAAGACACAAATTCTTGCAAATGTATATCAATACAATAAGTCAAATACGATGATATATAATGAGAAGATGAAAATTCCTACTCAATCATGTTAATTATTTCATAAAAATATGGAGGTAATTAGATAAAGTAGATGGTGTATCCCAGTTGTAAATTAGGGGAAGAATCATACCTCTACCCTACACAAGAGAACAACTATTACCCACTAGAAGGAAATAGAGGACTGGAGTAGGAACATATTCCTACTCTAACACTGAAATTGGAATATATTCTCGTTCCCACCAAGGACATATCTAAACATGTATTATAAATGATGTAGGATCATATATCAATTTGTAACCATGTTTTATAAACCTGCTAATATATAATAACATCTATAGAAAAATTAAGGATTCAGGCCCATAATCCTACCTCCCCAAGTGGGGTGACTCATCTATATAGAAAGGTGGTCACTCAAGAAAAAACATGCATCAATGCTCCCATTTAAGAGGGTTATTGACAATATTCCATAATAAATTGGCAATATGATTAGGCACAAAAACCCATTCCATTTGGGGACACTGGTCTACTTCGGTGGTCGCTCTAGGGCAGGCATATATCCCTTCCAAAATTCTAAAATCCTACCGGCATATCCTAGTACCATTGTGGGATGAATTTTAATAGGACCCCTATATAAAGCCCATCACTTACATCAGGTGTACCTAGTTTCCATCAAGAGATAACCTAAAAATGAATCATGCCAAAGGTAGCTGGAAAATAAAGAGTAGACTCATGACCCTAATCTGCTGGAAGATATAGTTCAAGAGGCCATCAGACACCTATCCCTAATGTACCATGATCTTGCTAATCCAGTACTAAATTTTGTAAGTGAGAGTAGCAATTTCAAAGGTCCTCCCCACAACATCATTACCAACAGTGCTTGAGGTCCTCCCTAGAGCATTGACTATGAAGTCTTTCTTTGTGGACACAAAATGATTAATCATGAGATATTATCTCCTGATGAGCATCACAATACTCATCCTCATGTCCAAAAGATAAAATATGAAGAAGATCATCCACTTTCTATAATCATCCAAAAGGTTATCCCCAAGGTAAAAACTATAGAAATTCTCCCTGCAGTTGGGCATAGAGCTCTGATGGTAGTCCTCACCATAATAGAATTCAACGTGAATGTACCCCCCTTACTTTCTTCCTATTTAAAGGTCCTCCCCATGGTATATTCTTTAGAAATTATCCATGATTCAGACATCAAGCTATGATGGTAGTCCTTACCATGATATCACCTTCTATAAAGGTCCTCTGAGTTTTCATATTTCATGTCGACAATATGTTACTCCCCTTTCTGACCCAAATACAAGAAAGCCCTTATATTCTGAGGTTCTTGGAATGATAGGTTCAGACATGCTAGATACCATATCAATAACTAGAAAAATCCATTCTTAACCCAAAGATGGATTGAGACAACGCTCATCCTCCAAGCCACCCCAAGACCATTCAAATACTAACAAGAACCATACTTTCCCCACTTCCTGTGAATAAATAGTCAAAAAAATTACCATGATGTAAAAAAACAAGTAGAGTATTCTCTAGAAGAAGAACAAAAGGATACATTTATCATGAGAATAGATTTTTACAGGGATGATATACCCATTATTGTTTGGCCCTCATCAACTTCATAGTTCTATATTATAAATCCATTGTTATAAGAATGCATACATAACATTTATCTCAATATCTGTACAAATCTACTCTACCTGAAAGAAAAATTCTTGCCATATGATGGGTATACAAACCATGTAAAAATATTTACAGAGATTTATCAAAAAATCAACTTGGAAGACCTTATGTCTACTCAGATACTACGATCAGAGAAGAAATAAAACAATCATCAATCAGCATTCCTCAATGCACTGCATAAGTTTCATCGTCTAATTGATAAGGCCCCACCTAGTGTTCACATCCATTTGTGTGTGTGGGGGGGACATGGATCTTTACATTTAACCTTATGACCAGTTTAGGAGAACCCACAAGAAATGAAATAATGTATTGTCTTTATCCCAAGGTGTCTAGATAGAATAACCCTTACTCAAGGAAGGTGGAAAATACAATAATAATCATCCTTGAATAAGTCTAAAAAATGTTAGGCCTGGTGGGATAAATCCATTTAAAAGCTCCCAAACTAGGAAAATGACAACATCTAGTAGGCTTCTCACCTAGAGGAATTCAATCACCAAGCACTGCTAATGTCCTTGGAAAAAAATACTTCATATATAGACCCAAAATAATATCTAACTCAATTTTGTACAAGAATGTGTGATATTAAGATGACGCAACATCAGTAGCAGCAAATACAGCATGGGATCGGCCCCAACTCGCATGGTTGGGAGATTTTTTACCACAAAATTACCTCGGAAGACTAAAAAATGTAGACTGATGCACAAAAAAAGGGAGAATCTCCATCGCACAAGTATATGGTAATTTCTACCTCAATAACCCCTCAATGGAAATAATTTTTTTCTCATTTAGGGTGGATGAAAAGTTGAGAGGTCTCCCATTTCGTCTCATATTTCGACTCATTTCCCCTAGAAGGGAGGTGTGCGACCAAGCTACATAGAGGTTCCCTCTATGTCACTCTTCACCAAGAAGCTAAAATAGGATCTTAGAAGGAAAGTTATAGGTCTTGAAAAGGATGTAAATATCTCTCCTACCATTAAGAATCTAGTATGGCACTCACCATTTGTTATGAAATAATGAACGCATTGGATATGAATCCTAAAAATGGAACTGAAAATAAATAAAATGCATAGAAAAAGGAGAGAATTGTTCAATCTATAATCCAATCCACCATATGAATGAATGTGTGTGTACTTGTAACCAGATAATCAGACTGAATTTGGGTGCTCCCTCAATAAATCCCAAACATCCTCAGAAAATCTATATGAGAGAGAATAATAAAAGGTTATATACAAACTGCCTTCTCCTTTTGATGAGGGATAGAATCCCATGCTTGAAGAATGATTCACTCGGTAGGAGGAAGAAATGAACGAGTTTAGGTGAATCAATGATGATCTACTCTATGGTAGCTATCCCACTGAATATGATCCATTAGAAGAAAATCAATTTACACTTATAATAGGTGTACCTCTATAAGGTTTCATCCTAGTAATTGAAGCAGGGCCAGGACATCATCCCAAATCAGAACCTAGACCCTTAGTTTACATGTACCCAATCATGGAAAAATATTAATATTTCCCTCCACTAAGAAGACAGGTAGAGAAGGATCGAGAAAATCATCAAAATCTATCCTTATTCATCCTAGTAATTTAAGCAGATCTAGGACATCCTCCTAAACTAGCACCAAGACCCTTTGTTTACTTGTACCCAATCATGGAAGAATATTAATATTTCCCTCCACACCTGTCCGCAATTTTATTCAACTGAACACTCATCAAGGGATTATCAACACCATTGAGTCATTGGCAGCTCAATTAGAAGCCATAGAAGAGTGGTGTGCACCAGTGCAGCCAGAACGGAAACCTTACCCCTATTAGGTGATCGACACCCCTGCCACCTCCAAACATTAGGATTCCTATGTTTCTGATATTCAATAGATCATGTGACCTAGAAAAATATCTGAACTACTATTCATCCCACTATGATCCCATGATGGGAAATACATAGAAACAAGAAGCATTGAAACTCATATACTTCGTGAAAACCATGAAAGTTTCATCCTTTGTATAGTACACTGGTTTTCCAGATCAGTTGATCATGGGATGGGAGGATCTCTATCAGAAATTCTTCTTTAAATTTAACACAAATCTGAAAAATATGAAAATAAGTGACCTATAAAATATTAAACATTGAGAGAAAGAGAGAGACTTAGACTAAATTTCCATGCGGGAAGGTTTGTCCTATTCCCTAAACCAAAAACTCCCTTAATATTATATTCTTGCTCCATGCATTGATAACCTTCGTAATGATCTATGAATTCTTCTTATCCCAATGAATTATACAAGTTTGTTTCTGGATATCTCCGCTATCACCCAAAGGATGTAAGACTCCATACAACAGGCTAAGTTAATTTCCCAGACAACTACATCGATCCTTGGGAAAAGAGAAGAAAAGGTGGAGGCAGCATCTGATCGTACCACGATTCACTGTTTTATTCCACCCTTACACCGCTGTTTTAAACTAGTTTTGTAATGAATATTACAAATATAATAATAAATTTCACTTTATGTTTGAATAAATTAATTAATGTTAATCAATATTATAATGGTAAATGTTACTTGTTTTTATTATTTCAAAGTAGGTGTAGGTGATTTGGAGGGTCCTTGATGAAGTGGAAGAAATAAGGGCCAAAATTGCACGGATCCATGGACATCTGTACACTTTTTTGATTAGTACACGAAATCCGTTCATCAAAATGGGATGAAATTTTGTGTGCCTATTCAAACTTTATTAGGATACATTTCATATTAAGGAACCGAATACTGATCCGGCTTCTAAAGGGCCCATCCGAACTGATCTGTTCAAGCCACCGAATATGAACAAATTCAAAAGCGGCGTTCTGTATTTTATCAATATCTCGAGATGTATTTTTCCAAATGGTTCCAAACTATCTATGGATATACCCAAGAGGTGTGGGTACAACCTTTCTGTTTTCTCCAAAGTGAGATAAGAGTTTCTGAAGTCTGAAACGTGTGGTACCAGTGGATTGAAGAAATCTGTGTGCCTAAAACCACCTTCCAATTTTCTTATAAAATGGAACCTTGGGCTCCCCATTTGCAAGTTCATCCAGGAGGCAAGGTGATGCCATTTTTGAGTCCCCAAAAAGTCTTCTCAACATCCCTAGAAGTTCTGTAGGATATGAGAAGTTCTACTCCAACATCATTCTCTTCCTCCTCTCCCATGGGTTTCTAAACCCCTTGTGATCACCCAGGGAGGAACGTGATGTAAATCTCAAGCTTCATGTTTGTAATATTTTAATGATATTTTGAATTCCAGGTTGTTGTGTTGTTATTTATCATCCTCTATTCTTATTTTATTGAGTTATGTACTGGTATGTCATGCTCAACTCATATGATCATGTTTGAGGGTACCCATTCATGTGATGTTTTACACACCGTTCACCACTTTCTTTTCCCCCTTTCAATTGCGGTGCTTGTGTGGTTCATATTGGTCAATAGAACTCACACAAGCACTATCAAGGACATGTAAATTTATGTCATGGTATCACAAATAAATAACATACAAACCTGGATAGCGCATCAAGTTTTTTTTGTGTTGCCCTGGTAAGTTTTGGTTATGAAGTCAAACACAATTCACCCAATCATCGGCGGTGTCCGGTGAATCATTGTGTGTTTTAGACTGAACCCTAGGAGGTATCCTAGTATAAACTTAGTAAAATTCTATTTCTAGGTGTTAAAAACCAGGGATTAAAATATAATAACCCTATATCATGAAGCGATTAAGGATAAACATAATGAGAGTACCCAGGGTTGATCAGGCTTAATTAATTCTGTTAATCTCTACTTTGTTTTATAGCTTCTATTTTCTATTGTCATCTTTAATCATCAAACCCAAGTATTATAAAACTCTATTTCCCTTTTTAACATAATAATCAAAACCACATTTTATAATTAATGATCTAAGGCTCGGTCGAGAAACGACCTAGGGTTACTGCTATACTGCAGAAATTCTAGTTAAAAATAAACCTCTAATTTGACGTGCTCGACAACGCAATCAAATTTTGGCACCGTTTCTGGTGAGCCAAGATCAATTTTTTTATTTATTTTTATTTATTTATTTATTTTAATTCTTAATTATTACTCCTTTAAATACCCCACCCACATTTGATTGTTTTTGTTTTGGTTTTTTTCTTTATTTTTGGTTGTTTTTGGTGTGTTCTTTCTTTCTTTATTTATCTCTCTTCTTATCCATATACCTGTCTATAATTATATATTATAACATTATATTCTCTTTTCACCCTTATTAAGTGATTTTATATATATTCAAATAAGAAAAAAGAAAACTTCACAAATTATTTTCATGACCCGATCTGGTAAAAAAACACTACTTGAATTTGACACTGAAATTGAAAAGTCACTTCACACACAAATCAAGGAATATAGAGTAGGTCAATAAAGTAACATTGAGGAACCCCTTTTGGAACCTCAAGTGGTTCTAAACCAATCCAAAATTGAACCCAATAAAACCCAAGAAAACATGGCTACAAATAATTGAACTTTAAAAGAACTAACCACCCCTGATGTGGAGTACCAACCTGCGTACATCCAATATCCTGAGGAAGTAGCCAACTTTGAGCTGAGATTTGGTCTCATCCACCTTCTTCCAAAATTCCATGGTCTTCCTGGTGAAGACCCTCATAAACACCTTAAGTAGTTTCACATAGTGTGCTCCACCATGAAACTCCAAAATGTGTATGAGGACCTTATTAAGTTTAGGGCCTTCCCTTTCTCCCTTGATGGTGTTGCCAAAGACTGGCTATACTATCTTCCTACCACAATTGGGGGATGGAATGAACTTAAACGACTCTTTCTAGAGAATTTTTTTCCTGCCTCCTGAACTGCAGCAATTAGGAAAAAATTTGTGGCATGAGGCAGTTACAAGGAGAGACCCTTCATGAATACTGGGAGAGATTCAAGAGACTTTGCTCAAGCTGCCCCCACCACCAAATTAGTGAACAACTATTAATCCAATACTTCTATGAGGGAATCATTCCCATGGATCGTGGAATGATTGATGCTGCAGCTGGTGGTTCCCTAGTTAATAAAACTCCTTCCACCGCTTGTGAATTAATAGCCAACATGGCTCAAAATGCACAACAATTTAGTACACGAGCAATTGCACCAACCCGAGGAGTTCATGAGGTATGTCATTCAGCCCTAGAACAAAAGGTAGATACTAAAATTTATGAGATGCATACCCTTCTAAGGCAATTAGCTCAAGCACAAGGTAACTCGTACTCTAATTCTATTCCATTTCATTGTGGTATTTGTTCTGATAACACTCATTTTTATGACTAGTGCCCACAACTTCAAGATTCATCTGAGTCTTGTGCAGCTGTGTTCCTAGGGCGTCCATTCCAACAAGCACCTCCCTTCAAGAAAGAAGCATTCAGGCCAAATCCAAACCTCGGGTGGCAAGCACACCCACAATACCGACAAGGAGGAAACTCAAGCTACCCCAAGTAGAACTGGTATCAACAAGGCCAAGGTATGAAACCTTCTTATCCTTCAACATCTCAAAACAATACTCCTCCTCCAAAGTCTGAACCAATCCTTGAGGATATGGTGAAGAAAATGTCAACCCATAACCTCCAGTTCCCACAAACCACACAATTAGCTATTCAAGACCTACGAAATCAAGTGGGACAATTTGCGAACACCATCGGTGAGCTTAAGATGCAAGGGTCTGGACAACTACCATCCCAACGCATTGCCAATCCGAAGGACAAAGGTAATGTATGTGCAATTACACTTTTTAGTGGTAAAGAAGATTATCCTTCTACTGATTCGATGAAACAGGTATGTCCCCCTCTTGAAAACACTCCTTCCCAACCCTCAAAAATTCCAAGCAATGAAAAACGAAATAAAAAGGGCAATCAAATTATCATTGATGATTCAAATGAACAATCCATTCCTCTTCCTTTCCCACAAATAATCTCTAAATCTATCAAAATTTTTGATAATGATATTGATAATGAGATAATGGATACATTCAAAAAAGTTCAAGTTAATATTCCTTTATTGGATGCAGTCAAGCAAATTCCCCGTTATGCTAAATTTCTTAAAGAACTTTGCACCCATAGACGAAGGCTGAAGGGTAATGAGAGAGTCAACTTGGGTTGGAATGTCTCAGCCTTGATTCAACCAGCCAAGCCAACCAAATACAAGAATCCGGGAACATTCACGATACCGTGTACCATAGGGGAGACTTTCTTTTCTGATGCTATGCTAGATTTAGGTGCTTCAATTAATGTAATGCCTCACTCTGTGTATACTTCTCTACGGGTTGGAGAGCTTCAACCAACAGGCATTGTTGTGCAACTTGCCAACTGGAGTACAACTCATCCAAAAGGAGTGATTGAGGATTTGCTTGTATGATTGAAGAATCTCATATTCCCTGCAGACTTTTACATTCTTGAGATGGAAGATACCTGAACCCAAGGACATTCCCATCTCATACTTGGGAGGCAGTTCCTCAAAAAAGCAAAGATGATCATCAATGTTCACAATGGTACATTTTCCATGGAATTTGGTGGAGAACAGGTATGTTTTAACATCCTTGAGGATATGAAACACCCCCATTGAAGAGCACTCCACTCTTCCTGTATATTCGATGGAAGTTCTCTCTAACGAAAAACACACACAAATTTCACTCCTCGACCCATCCTCTGATTTATTTTCCTCTTATTCAACCATGGATTATTTGAGTTTTGGTTCTTCTTTTCAATGTTGTGTGGGTTCAGAAAAATGGAAATTTTGTGCTTTAATTGATGAGTGTGTTTTTTCTGAGGTACCCATGACTATCGATGATTCTGAAAATCTCATTTCAATAGATTCTCTTTCCTTTGAGAATAAACATGAGGATATAAATAGTTTGATGGACCTCACTCCCTCTAAATCCACTCCCTCAATCCAAAAACAACTGGTGTTGGAACTTAAACAACTTCCTTCTAATTTAAAATATGCATATCTTGAGGGTATTGACCAATTGCCCGTCATTATTGCCAATAACCTCTCTCCACTACAGGAATCGAAACTGCTTAAAATTTTGAGAGAGTGTAAAGAGGAAATAGGATGGACATTGGCTGATATTCCTTAGATTATCCCATCTATTTGCATGCACCATATAATTTTGGATGATGAGGCCAAACCTGTAAGACAATATCAATGCTGATTGAATCCCACTCTCCTTGAAGTGGTAAAATTGGAAGTCAGTAAATTACTTGCTGTAGTGATCATTTATCCTATATCTGATAGTAAATGGGTTAGACCAGTGAAAATTGTTCCTAAAAAATAGGAATAACAATTGTGTAAAATGAAAGGAATGAATTGGTTCCAACACGTGTGCAAAACAGTTGGCGAGTCTGTATTGACTACCGTCGACTGAATCAAGCCACGCGGAAGGACCACTTTTCATTACCTTTCATTGACCAAATGTTAGAACGATTGGCTGGTAAGTTCCATTATTGTTTCCTTTATGGCTATTCGGGTTATTTAAAAATTTATATATCCCCTGAGGATCAAAAAAACACCACATTTACCTGTCCATTCGGCACATTTGCATACATAAGAATGCCTTTGGGCCTATGTAATGCTCCTGGTACTTTTCAGTGATGTATGTTGAGTATTGTTTCTGAGTACCTTGAGAGTTGTATGGAAGTATTTATGGATGATTTCACGGTTTATGGTTCTTATTTTAATGATTGTTTGGAAAACCTAGGTTTTATCATCCGCCGCAGCATTGAAAAAGATCTTGTTTTAAATTATGAAAAATGACATTTCATGGTTGAGTGGGGGATGGTTCTTGGGAATATCATTTCAAATAAGGGAATTCATGTTGATAAATCTAAAATTGAATTAATTTCATCCCTTCCATATCCAAAATTTGTTCGTGAGGTGTGGTCTTTCTTGGGTCATGCTAGTTTGTACCGCTGATTCATTAAAGACTTTAGTAAGATCGCACTTCCCTTATCTCAGTTATTACAAAAGAATTATGAATTTGTTTTTGATAAAAATTGTGAGGATTCTTTTAATTCACTAAAAATGAGTCTCACATTACCTCCCATAATCCAACCACCATGGTGGGATCTGCCCTTAGAACTTATCTGTGATGCCTCTAACTTTGTAGTTGGGGAAGTTTTATCACAAAGGGTTGAAAAGTCCCCTCATGTCATTGCATATGCCTCGCATACCCTTGACACCGCCTTGGTAAACTAAAAAACCACTGAAAAATAACTCCTTTCTATTGTGTTTGCCTTGGAAAAATTTCCTTCATATCTTCTCGGGTCAAAAATCATCGTCTTCTCTGATCATGCTGCCCTTCGTTTCCTTCTAGAGAAACTTGAAGCCAAACCTCGCCTCATTCGATGGATGCTCCTCTTCCAGGAGTTTGACCTTGATATTAGAGATAAGAGAGGGGTGGAGAATGTGGTAGTTGACCACATTAGTAGGATTTCCCCTCCATTGGACCATCATGTTGACTCACCCCTACCCATTGGAGAATTCTTCCCTCATGAGAACCTTTGTGATGTTGTGGACCATACCCCATGGTATGCGGACATTGTGAATTTTCTAGCAACACCTAGGGTCCCCACTGATTTTAGCATTGCACAATCCCAGATACTTAAGCATGAGTCTCTTTGGTACATTTGAGATGACCCATACTTGTGGAAAATTTTTAGTGACCAAGTAGTTTCTCGGTGTATCCCTGACCATGAGTTCACCTCTGTTTTGACCTTATGCCACACTTTGGCCTGTGGGGGCCACTTTGGCTCTCAATGTACAGATCGAAAGGTCCTTGACTCAGGACTTTATTGGACAACTTTATATAGGGATGCTCATAGATTTTTCAAGTCATGTATTCGTTGTCAATTCACAGGGAATATCTCCATGAGGAATGAAATGCCCCAACAGCCAATGTTATTTTGTGAGATCTTCGATGCATTGGGCATTGACTTCATGGGGCCTTTTCCAAATTCATTTTTCTTTGTGTACATATTTTTAGTTGTTGACTATGTATCTAAATGGGTGGAAGAAAAGGCCACCAGGACCAATGAATCTCGAGTGGTTGTTGATTTTGTGAGGTCCCAAATTTTCAGTAGGTTTGGTTTACCAAGATTCATCATTAGTGATCAGGGTTCACATTTTTGCAATCGAAACATGAAAAATTTTTCTTCATAAGTATGGGGTTGATCATAAAGTCTCCACTGCATATCACCCCCAAACTAATGGACAAGCAGAAATATCAAATCGTGAAGTTAAATGAATCTTGGAAAAAATGGTACAACCCAATAGGAAAGATTGGAGTTTGTACTTGGATGATGCACTTTGGGCGTACCGTACACCTTTTAAAACCCCAATCAGAATGTCACCATACAGAATTGTGTTTGGACAGGCTTGTCACCTCCCAGTATAGGTAGAACACCGTGCATATTGGGCTGTTAAATAATGTAATATGAATCTCTCAGATGCAGGTGAGCATAGGAAGTTGCAGATTCAGGAGTTGGAAGAAATTCAGTGTGATGCATATGAGAACTCCCAGATCTATAAAGAGAAGACAAAGGCTATTCATGATAGCATGATTCATGAGAGGAAGTTTCATATTGGTGAGAAGGTCCTCATATACAATTCTAGGCTTAAGCTCCACCCAGGTAATCTTCATTCCCGATGGTTCGGTCCTTATATTGTTACTAATGTTTACCCTTTCTGTGCAATACAGGTTTTGCATGAGCAGAGTGGAGGAAGTCTTACCATCAATGGGAAGTGACTTAAACACTTCTATGAGGATTTTTCGAAGAATCTGGTGGAGGAAATCCACCTTCTCGATGCATCATACCAATAAAACACACTAGGTTTTATCCTTACTTCTCACATTCTCAATTATTTCAGTGAGTACACTGCACATTCTAGGTGGGGGGGTGAATACATTCCTGGGTTAGTTATAAATTTTCATCATTTTCTCTTTTCTTCTCTTTTTAGCCTTTTTATGGTATTTTTATTTTCCCCATCAACAATTTCGAAGTTCGATGATTTGGTGACCAAAAAGGGGGGAAAGTAAAAATACCATAACAAAGGATAAAATGAATAATTGTATGAATTTAACATCAAGGAGTTATTTTCTTTTAGTGAATTTGTCTTATTTCAATGATATAAATGGTCGTATATATGTGAAACCTTTGAGATGATTGATGCTTCTTGTGTGAGTAGTTTTTGGGAAAACTGTGTCACAAATATCTCCACAAATTTTTGCACCAAACCAAAAGTGTGATTATTTATTACTTAATATAAAGTAAATATATGTTGGGTTAATATTTTTCAGCTTTAAATGATATTTCCAAACGTTCGTTCCTTATCCGGTCTGTTTTATTACTGTACCAGATTGACCTCTGCGTGTGTACCTAATGTCCGACTGTTGTACACCCTCAAAAAAACAAAAAAAAACAAAAAAAATTGGTTGTGTCTTGGGCAGGTCAAAAACCACTCCTCCTCAACCTTTGATCTTGTTATAACTAATTCAATTAGTGTTGTGAGGAGATCAAACAAGGGTTGAGAGATGAGTGTGAGATTTGTTCCAAATGCAACATCAAAAAAAATTAATAAATGAGGGGAGTGATGAAATGTGCAACATATGGGGATATATAGGTCAGAAGCTTATGGTTTTACTTCTAGGAATGCCTAAATGAGTGGTTCTTGAAATATGATTGCAAAGGATGTAGGACAGGTTCGGTGAAAAATCTTTTAAAGCTGAATAATGTTAAAATAACCTATATTTATTTTATAGAAAGTGGAAAGAATAGCATGGAATGGTTTTCACACACACACATGGAGAGTTAGTGTAATGGTTGACTTTTTAATTCCTTGCTTATGTTGGTGTCATAAAACTTGTTGAATTTTATTATGAAATGATTTATGAGACATCTTTTTCCATTTTCACTGAGAAAAACTCCTTGGTGTGGTTCGTGCATTGATCACATTACTTTGGTGAATTAAAATTTCCTCAAATGATAAATATTCCTGATGTTGGAAATATTTATATATGAAATATTTTATTGGGATATGTGACTTTTCCCATGATTGCAAATGTTTAGTTGTGGGGGTGTGATCGTACCACGATTCACAGTTTTATTCCACCCTTACACCGCTGTTTTAAACTAGTTTTGTAATGAATATTCCAAATATAATAATAAATTGCACTTTATGTTTGAATCAATTAATTAATGTTAATAAATATTATAATGGGAAATGTTACTTGTTTTTATTATTTCAATGTAGGTGGAGGTGATTTGGAGGGCCCTTGATGAAGTGGATGAAATATGGGCCAAAATTGCACGGATCCATGGACATATGTCCAATTTTTTTATTATTACATGAAATACGTACATCAAATTTGGCTGAAATTTTTTGGTCCTGTCCAAAATATATTAGGCTAAATTTCATATTAAGGAACCAAATCCTGATTCAGCTCCTAGAAGGGTCCATCCAAACTAATCTTTCCAAGACACCGAATATGAACAAAGTCAAAAGTGGCGTTCTATATTTTATCAATATCTCGAGATTTAGTTTTCCAAATGGTTCCAAACTCTCGGTGGAGATAGCCAATAGGTGTGGGTACAACATTTCTATTTTTCCAAAGTGAGATAAGACTGTATGAATGCCAAAACATGTGGTACACGTGGATTGAAGAAATCTGTGTGCCTAAAACCACCTTCAAATTTTCTTATAAAATGGCACCTTGGGCTCCCCTTTTGCAAGTTCGGCCAGGAGGAAAGGTGATGCTATTTTGGAGTTCCCAAGTAGTCTTCTCAACATCCCTAGAAGTTTTTGAGGATATTGGAAGTTCTACTCCAACATCATTCTCTTCTTCCTCTCCCATGGGTTTCTAAACCCCTTGTGATCACCCGAGGAGGAACGTGATGTAAATCCCAAGCTTCATGTTTGTAATATTTGAATGATATTTTGAATTCCAGGTTGTTGTGTTGTTCTTCATAATCCTCTATTCTTATTTTATTGAGTTATGTACTGGTATGTCATGCTTAACTCATATGATCATGTTTGGGGGTACCCATTCATGTGATGTTTTACACACCATTCACCACTTTCTTTTCCCCCTTTCAATTGCGGTGCTTGTGTAGTTCATATTGGTCAATAGAACTCACACAACCACTGTCAAGGCCATGTAAATTTATTTCATGGTATCACAAAGAAATAACATAAAACCTTGTACAGTTCATCATGTTTTTCATGTGTTTCCTTGGTGAGTTTTGGTTATGAAGTCAAACACAATTCACCCAATCATCAACGGTGTCCGGTGAATCATTGTGTGTTTTCGACTGAACCCTAGGACATATCCTAGTATAAACTCAGTAACATTATATTTATAGGTGTTACAAACCAGGGATTAAAATATCATAACCCTATATCATGAAGCGATGAAGGATAAACATCATGAGAGTACCCCGGGTTGATACAACACATACAACATCAACAGCCCAAGAACCCTAAAAATCCAATATTCCAAAAGTTTTTTTGACTATAAAGGTAGGGATAAAGAGCATTAATACAATCCTATGTCAAGGAAAAATTCATCTTTCACCCTCTCATATTTTATGCCCTCATATCTGAAAGCATGAGCACCACCCCTCCAAACGCCACCACTAGAAACGATCAGACAGAAAAATTCCTCATCGAATGAGGATTTGATCTTTGGTTCCATTAATTTCATTCACTTAAAAGATCCATTATACAATTATGATTATGCGTATAAACTAGATTTTCCCACATATGATTTGGGAACTAGAGGAATAGGTTGCAGGAGATAAGGATACCAGGGAAGACACAACCACAGAAGAAGCTAGACTTCTTGCCACACCCCTTCTTGGGCTTTCAATGTTGCAGAAACTTACAGAAGAACCCTCCAATGGATCCAAAAAGAATAAGAAAATCCCACCTACACCAGCTAGAATCCACTCTGACCTGATCACTCTAGAATATTAATCATAAGAGGACTAGGAGTCCAATCTCCCTCAGCATGCAGCCATACCTACTTTGCCAAACCCATTAAGGGCAGGAGTGCCTCCATCTCCTGTCTCAAGAGAAGATCTATCTATATAAAATACCCAATACCCTAAATCACCTATAAAAGTGTATCCTCATGTTGGTAATCACCAACCTTTTAACTAGAACTATAAAATCATTAAATATTTAGCCTTGTTACTAGCCAAGAGATCAATCCAGGATGCCCCGAACTTGTCAAAACACCTCAGGGAGGCACTCATAGAGACTTTTCTAAGCCCCCAAGAGTTTGAAATCAAAGTGGTCATTGTCATGTTCTATCAGACAGAGACTGGTCCTTTGGAGTTTCATGTGGTTATCTCCTTTATAGATTAATAAAACTATTTCATTATAAAGGGACACATCATACCCATGTATATATATGGTAGGATAAATGGTGTCAATGTCTGAAAAGTTTTTATTGAAAATGGCTCCTAAGTTAAACTCATTCAAGTGTGAAAACTTTAGAGGCTGGGCTAGAAATAGGATAACCAAGAACCTTCAACCATAACACTATAGAGCTATGAAAAAAGTGAGCAAAATAAATTAGGCTAAATAAATCTCAATGATTGGTTTGGAGATATCATGGATGACATAGATTTTCTAGTAGTTCGATAGAACAAAGATTTAAACTTCTTTGTAGAAAGGACTTGGTTTCATCAACATACGACAATCCCCTCACCATATCATCAATGCATAAAATATTTCATTAATAAAAAAAAGATATGTTACATACTGATAAGGCCCCATTCAAATCCTATAAGTCACATTATATCGATACATGATTCTATCAGGGGAAAGAGAAACAACCACTGGTTGATGGTTTTGCATGGGTAACTGCCCCAAATAGTCTAGAAATGATCCCAACCAACCCCTTAAAACATATTAGAAAATAATATGTGTTACCCATAAATCAGGTTTGGTATATGAGTCTAGATTCATATGCATATCTAGAGGTCCCCATGATTTCATTCATGACCATCGAGTCCAATAATGTTGAAAAGTTTTTTGAATCCCAAGACAATGGTGAGATCTAAGATAGAAATGACCTCAATACAGCATTTGAGGAGGGTATATCTACCCCCATTGGTGTAATAAGGGAAATAAATATGGGTACATAAGAATACCAATGACCCACCTTGATTATTACAACCATATCTTCCAATGAAAAAGAGGTATATAGATCCTTCCTAAGGTAGAAAAGATATGTATTCACTTGTAAGTACATCTAAATTCAAGTCCTCGATCTTGAGGTGGCCACTCACCACCTGGACCTACTAGGGGACCACTGGGGCTATAAACAAGTAGCTAGAAAGACCTACCCAACACATGATACCAAAATAGAGGTTGAAGTTGTCAAGATCATCATAGATAGATTCATTCTGGAGGTCCAATATCCCAAGTGGATGAACAATAATGTTCACAACGAAAATAAGAATATGAAAATCAGAATCTATATCAATTTCAAATATCTCAACCGACCCTGGCTGAAAAATGATTTCCCAGTCCTGATCACAGAACTACTAATCAATGTAATAGCTGGATATCAAGTTGTCACCTTCATGGATGGTTATTTAGGATACAACCAAATCTAAATGGGCCAATAAGATAAAGAAGAAACTACCATCAGGACACCCCAATGAGTATTTTTCTATCAGGTAATGCCCTTTGGTTTGAAGAATTTCAGCGCTGCATACCAATGTAATGCATCACATCTTCAAAACATTACTGGGAAGGTTTTTTTAAATTCTATGTTGATGAACTATTGGTAAAATCTTGAAAACACTTGGACCACCTGGAAGATCTTGAAACCATCTTCAAAAAACTGTGACAACATAGCCTGAAAATAAACCCCTTGAAATATAATTCTAGCGTTACCTCAGGGAAGTTTCTCCACATTTTCACACCCCATCATTGAATCAAATTTGACCTAGAGAAGAAAAATGTTTTCCATGGAATGTCACCTCATCTCGAATCTCCAAGTTGAGAGAACTTCAAAATCACATGGCCTACATTCAGCACTTTATAAACACCCTTGTAGGAAAATGGTTTCTCTTCACCAAGTTGATGAAAAAGGTGGTTACATATCAGTGGAATAATTATTTTCAAGAATAATTTGATAGAATCAAGAAATATATCTTAATACCATTAGTGTTAATGCTTAATGTTGATGGAAGACTATTTATTTTGTATGTGACAACCTTGGAGCGATCACTAGGTACATTCCTTGTGCAAAATAATGAAACTGATAGAAAAAAAATCCTTGACTATCTTAGTTAAACTGTTATTAATGTTGAGAATATTTATTCAGATATTGAGAAGAGACTTCTGGCATTAATATTTGCAGTCAAAAAATGGAGGCATTACCTGAAGTATCACACGGTCCATTTGGTATCTCATAAAAACCCAATAAAATAAATTCTCAGACATTCGATGTTGACTGGACATCTATCATGGTGGGTGGTTGTCCTATAACAATTTAACATTCAGTTTGTGCCTCATCAAGTGGTAAAAGGCAATAAGTTAGCATAGTTTTTGAAAGATCACCCCTTAGTATAAATGACTTCATTGGACACTAAAATACCAAAAGAAGAGGTTTTCTCTATTCAAGAGGGCCCCTAGATATGGGAGATGCATTTTTATAGTGCATCTAGAAGCCTTGTAGAATAGATATTGGAAGACCCCAAGAATAAAAAAGTGGGGATGGGAGTCATACTCATATCTTTAGCAAATGTGGTCCTACCGTACTCCTTCCTACTGTCAAAGGGGTGCATGAACAATGAAGCAGAATATCAGGCTCTTATTTTAAGGATAAAACTGGCACTTTTGGAACAAGAAAAACACTTGAAGATAAAAGGTGTTTCAGAACTGGTCATCAAGATGGTTAAAGATGATTATGCTACCACAAATGAAGAGATAATACCCCCATCTAAACCATGTCAGAGAATTAATGGTGGAATTCTATTTAGTGCCTATATTGACTCATGTCCCATGATCATAGAATGACCAAGTTAAAGCACTGGAAAATGTATCCATAGATCTGGCCGATCCAAACCTAGATGAAATAGTCATCAGCATTATGCACCACCAAATGGTATCACCATTCATTCATGCCCGCATAGAAGAAATCAATGAGATTATCCCCATACCCAAGTCATACAGTCCTACCACCAGCTAGATGACACCCATTTTGGACTACCTTCAAAAGGGAGAGCTCCCACCAGACAGAGTTAGAAGAGAGTAAATCCAAAGATGATCAATTAGCTTTGTTCTCTATGAAGGAATGAATCATAAAAAGGTACTCTATAAAAGGTGACTATATGGGGTCCTTATCTGGTGAATTTATGGAGAATATATTACTCGTATCATGAAGGAATTTCACACTAGAGCCTGTGGTGCCCACCAATCAAGATCTTGGTTTTCCCATTAGATCGGAAGGCTTGGGTACTACTGGACAACTGTAATATAGGACTGCACTAAATTCAAAAAAAGCTTTCATTCCTTCCTGGTTCATTCCATCCTCATTTACCTACACCTAGAGTTGATTCACACATAAAAATACCCTTATCCATTTTATATATGGGGAATGAATGTTGTGGGACCATATCCTCCCACTACGACCAATTAGTTAATGTTTATTCTCATAGAAACTGACTTCTTTTCTAAGTTGGTAGAAGTCATACCCCTCAAAGAGGTCTGAGCAAGAAACATTTCCAGCTTCATGAGAGCCAACATAATCACTAGAGTTTTTTCCCTCATACAATACTAATTGAAAACAATACTAATTTATATTCTACTAAATTGGAAAATCTATATGAATAGTATGACATCATGTCCAACCATTCATCCTGCAACCATGTAGTGGATAATGGATAGATAGAGGCCTTTAACAAAACCCTACCCAATATAATTCCAAAGATGGTAGATAAGGATAATAAATATTAGTCGGATAAGCTCTTACATGCCTTTTGGGCTTACCAGACCATGACTTGCTCTACCACACAGGCAACCCCATACTCATTAGTATATGGGATAGAGGTGGTCCTGCCCATCGAAGTATAATTACCCTCACTTTGTGTCACCATCTATGATAATCTATCGATATATTATAAATCCTTTAAATGATTATATTAATTGGAGTAACTGGATGAGAAGAGACTTTGTAAATTGCACTATTTTGAGGTTCACCAAAACTAGATTTCATGATCCTTTAACAAAAAAATCACCTATGGTATTTTTGTGAGGGAGAGATGGTGTTGGTTATCAGGACTTCGATGATACTCAGATAGAAACCTACAAAGTTAGATACAAAGTGGGAGGGACTATATACCATACACAAATTATACTCCAATATATATTACTCATTGATCTTGATGGATAGAAAACTCACCACGGCTCCCACCAACACAAGGTTCCGAAAGAACTATTTTCATATAACCACAAGATGCATCGTCTTGATTTCATGACATTAAAACGAATGGTGCATCATCTTAGATACAAAAAATTAAAATATGTAGCATTAGTGGTCCTTCTTTCATGACCTTAAAAAGAATATACCAGTGTCCCGACCGCATGAGAATAATCTTCATAGTGCCAGCATCATTTTTTCATGACAATAAACTGCATACCCATCATCATCACCACCATATTAAATTAAACTATGTTTCCACATCCCAAGAATTTGAAAATAAACTGTTCACTTGGAAAAAAATACACAACCTTAAGCTGGAAACCCAATTCCAATCATCGCTACTTAAAACTGTGTGAAAGCCTCCTCATGAATGTGTTTGTGGTGTGTGAGAATTCTTGGTCCTTATTCATGTTGGGTTTGTTTTTTCACTACATTATGCATATACCTTTGGTAGAACTCACCCCTTGGTTTGAACTATATAAACTTAAACTAGAAGTTAATGTCCTGACCAGGTGATGTTAAACTACACGGTACATCACCTTGATTACATGATGTTAAAGTGCATAATAAATTTCCCCAGTTGTATGATGTTAAACTGCATAGCCGGTCATTATCACAGGAACCTAAAAATCATGACACCATTATCCATTTCATAAGATAATAAAATTCATGAAATCAATTTCCTCACCGCATGATGTTAAACTACATAAGAATCATCATTTCAATGAATAATTCACTACAAATGAGTTAGATCTGTGAATGAGAAAGAAAAAATTACCCCATCCCCACATGAGAGTTAGATCCATGTAGGGACTCTCTTTCTCTATAACTACATGTGGCTTGATTCCTATCATAACAAGATACATAGTGATTCCTAGACCTCTTTCATTAGGCCCATATGCAAATTTCCATCCATTCATAAGATGATTTTCTTACCAGCCTGGGGCCTTAAGGTCGCTTTTCACATGGGGATTATGTTTCTCACTTGTCCAAAAGATCATCTTTCCTTCATTCTAATCACATGACATTAAACTGAATAGTAAATTTTCTATTTTTCAAGATCATAAACTGCATAACACCAATGTCCTCATTGTATGACTTTAAACTACATAGCACCATAATGTTCTCACTCGAGAGGAAATCACCCTCGATATTGGTTATCTTCAATTTCGTACTCCATAAATATGTATGGATTGATTCTTATCCACACATGAAACATAGAGAAACCTGGATTTTACATCCTGGTCCATCCACCCAACAAAAAAGAAAAGATAAATACCCCTCCTTATGTATGGGTCATGTCTATGTATGGATATTTCTATCAAGAACTAGATATAGTTTGATTCTTGCCCATTAAAGGATATATAGTAATGCCCTGAACACATGATTTGGGCCCATCCATGTAGTAATAGAAAGGAATCTTCCCATACAGACAAATTGAATCAATGTAGGGGACTCCAAAACAGGTTATATTTATAGGACCATATCAAGTGGAACACCCTCTCCCTGCATACAAGTCAGATATGTGCAGTGAATCATATCTAGAAATAAGTGTGGCTTAAATCCTTTCTACACAGGATGTGTAGCGACACCTTGATTTCCATTATTGGTTCTAGTCCCAATATTCCCCCTCTTTCATGTCGGATTACCACTTCACTCACCAAATTATGTTAAACTACATGGAGTTAGAGAACTATGTTTTTCTTGATTCCTATTTACATGGGACATGTAGTATCACCCAAATATCCAATCCCAGTCCCAACATCACTAGAGGATAAAAAATACCTCCTCCTTGTGTACAAGTCAATTTTACACGAGGATCCCTTTCCAATAACTACATATGACCTAATTCCTTCCCATACATGATACATAGCGATGCATGGATTTTACATCTTGGTCCAGCAAACCCAAAGAAAAAAATTCTCCCTCCCTACATATAGTACATACTACGTAGAGAGATTTACATAAAAAACTATGAGTAGCTTGAATCTCACCATAATGATATATGCAATGACACCCATATTCTATCTCCTAGTCCAACCACCACAAATTCAAAATAACTATATCCTTGATTTTATCATCTCTATGTGGCATAATAAACCCTTTCCACCCCTTATTTCTCACAATGATTAAAGCTCAAATGGACTTAGAAGTTTCATAAGGTGATTCCCTACATGATCAAAACAAATCAATCCACATCAATATTTTCATGATCCTGGTAGCAAAACCCTAAAAGGAACACAAATTTTCTTTACCGCTTGACACTAAACTACAAGGAAACATCCTTACTGGATGAAAAAAATAGCATGAATACACGACATCCATATTCATTCACATCGATTGACCAATATCCTTACTGCAAGATGTTAAACTGCACGACTAGTGTCCTTACCATGTGAGGTTAAACTGCATGGGTTTTCTAGAACTACATATGGATTTATTTCTTCAATCATCAGATATGTAGTGACACCTATATCTTTGATCTTGGTTCCATCCACAATATTCCCTCTTCACGTTAGGGAAACTACGTCCTTACTATAAGATGTTAAACTGTACGGTACCCCAATAACTATACATGGCTTGATTCTCATCTCAACAAGGTACATAGTGATTTTAAGGCCTTGGGTTCTAGTACCATATATAAGTCAAATAAAAAGAAAAATTTCCCCATATCCTTTATGAAAAAAAAATACTTACGCAGGAGATCTCAATATTGGGTTCCTCATTCAGGTATCTATCAAGGAAATAAAAATTACCCCTACGTATGAGTCAAATATATTTTAGGAATCTCACACTCCATTTCCAATCATGGTCTGAATGTTTCTTACATTCTCAAACACATTCCTTCCATTCATCATACACTTTCCCATGAGAAATTTTGAATCTTAAAAAACCTTCTATGGCCATTGGAAAAGAAGGGTTATTGTTCAAAGGGTACCTTTTTTTAACTATTCCCAATATCCTCTTTGGTTCTGCATCAGTTTACCAAAAAAAGGCATATCAACCAAAGAAAAATTCATCCTCAGGGGAGGCCTCTTCATTCTTCATAAGACCCAATGGTAGTTTTCCCTATATCATTTTCCCTGATCCAAGAATCCCTGGAATCTTGGTTTACACATCCTTTCCCCCTCATGTATTGGGTATGTCAGAATATATTATCCCAATTATCCCTTCATTACTCATCATTTCTATGATTTTTTTTTATAATTATATGATCTTAAACTGAAGGACCCCATGTTGTTTTCACTGCATGGTGTTAACATGCACAGATGATTTCCTAGTCGTACGACACTAACTACATGATATTACAAACTGTGTGTGGATTTATTTCTACCATTGTAAGATATATAGTGATACCAATATTTTAAATCTTGGGTCCAGTTATAGAAAAAGTTACAAATTCCCCTTCCTTGTGCATGGGTCAGACCTACACAAGGAACCCTATAAGAACTATATATTTTCTGATTCTTTCTTTGGTGAGATATGTAGTGACACCAGGATTTAATATATACCAATAAATCCACACAAAACAAATTCCCCAATATTCTATACATGAGATATATCTTTGTAAGGGGGTCAAATATGTGCCTCACACCATTCATGATCTCATATTCAAAAGAAAATTCCCCTTTCCCTATGCAAAATTTTAATTAATGGGTGGGAGGGAATCCTTCCAAGAACTATGCCTGGATTTATTTCTCTTATCATAAGATACATAGTGACACCTAGATCTTGAATTTTGGATCTATCCATGAGGTGAAAATGCCTACCTTTTTCTAGTGTATGGGTTAACCCTACGCAAGGAGTTTCCAGCACAAGAAATATGTATAGTTTGATTCTCATATCAACGAGATATGTAGTGACCTCATACCTTATATCTCAAACCCATCCATAATGAAAAAAATACTTCATTTGTATGGATAATACTTGTGTATAGAAAATTGTTCTACCAATTCCTATGAAATTTCTACATGAAATTCCCCTTTCATGGTCAAGGACTCTCCTTTCAAAAACCAAACATTGTGTCTGGAATGGTTTGAATCCCCATAAATCTCCCTGGACATAGAAAATGGAGGTATAGTGTCCCGAGGACACATTTTTTTAAATATTAATAATATTCCCTAGTTGGATTTTCATAATTTACCCACAAAAAGGTCTATCAAATAAGGGAAAATTCATCCTCAGGATCAGCTTTACCTATCTTTGTATTCCCCTATGAAATTTTCATCGACCCCCAGATTATATTTTACAACCTTCCCCATTCATTCCTAAAGATGATAGAACATTATTGTATATATTACCATGAAAAGGGTGAATTTTTTATCCCTCAGTTAAAGTTAAGTGACCTTAAACTGTATCCCTTGAACATCCTTGTCGAAAGACATTATACTACATGGTCCATGTCCTAATTGCATGACGTTCAACTAAACCATGATCCAGCCCTCCTTCACACAAGTCAAATTCATGTAGTACTAGTTTTTCATTCATGTACAATGTCGTTACATATTCCCTCTCCATTTTCATACATCATTCTTTTTTATAATCCACCCTTCATGGACTTGAGAAATCTTAATTTTTATAAAGTTGCATGGGTATCAGAAATGGAGGGCCAGTTTCCCCAAGACTCCTTTGTTCAAATATACACAACATTTCCCAGTTGGATATGTATAATTTACCCACAAAAAATCCTGTCAACCAAAGAAAAATTCCCCCCTAGGAGAGGCTTTCCCTACCTCCACACGCCCAAACAACATCTTGTTGGAAACAATTCTTGCATTTACCCCTCACATACATTCCCCATATCATGTCTTGGATCCATAAATCATAAAACTAAGGATAAGAAAAATACCCTATTCATGTTTGAAAAATATTAGGACATTTTTAACTAGTAATACCTATTGGACCTCTCAACCCAAAATTTATTATCAAATCTATTATACCTATAACCAAAATTTCATTAGTCGAGTTTTTATGAGTATAAACTTCCTAAAAAAGAGACAAAAAACTCACTAGATTGAAAAACTTAAAATGGATCCTTAGGTAAAAGTTGAGTACCATATCTATATACCTAGGTTTTTCATGATTTAGAAAAAAGTCAAGAAATTTAAAAGAGAGACACAAAACATGTTAGGTCAAAAATCCCTGAAGGGAGGCATAAGAAAAATTAAGTTTAGTCTTGCTAGGCCCACACCACGATGGACTTAGGAAAACATTAAGGTGATATGACAAGATAAAAAAAAGTATGTAGGGTTTCCATGTAATCCAAGTAATAGTAAAAAATATGCTTGTTGATTCCTTTAGCTTAGGAAAAAATTAGAGCATTACAGAATCATGTCAATTTGATTATCCTAGATTATAAGTGGAATTGATATCCAGTGATGAAGAAATTCAATTTGTTTGAGGAAGTATCTTTCAAAATATGTTACAATAGGTAATTTAATGGATATTGAAGGAAAAGATAAAGGATATACAATGGATGGAAAATGTGTTTTGTTTATTAAATAAAATTGAGGAACATCCACAACCTATATCTCTCCATATGAGTACAACATTATGGTCCATGAACCCACTCAATAGATTTAAAAATTTTAAGTAGTTCCTGATTTATATCCTTTATGGCTTAGCAAATCTTCAATAATGTTATAGTCTCAACATCTGCACTGGCCTACATTACCTCTTCCACCTTAGCAGTGTCTAGTCCTTCCTTTTCCTCCTCATCCACTGACTATTTCCCTTCATTGATAGTTTCCTTATTGTGATCCAATTATTGTTTAAGCAACTCTCTAGTTCCTAAAAAATCTTCTCAACCTCTTGGAGAATCCGCTCCATTTAGGTACTCTGCTCTATAAGTTTTCCCTTTCACCACTCGTCCATGCTTCGTTAAGAAGGATCTACCTAACCACGGAAATATGGGCTATGGACTCTACATTTTTAGGTGAGAATGTAGCATTCCAGTCTTATATATGGCATCAATCTTTTGCTTTACTATTTCATGAATGTTATGATAATAAAACACCCATACCCAAGAAATGAAAATATATGACAAAATTTGGGAATTTTCATTGACATGTTTGCAAGGGGGTCTAATAAATTAGCTTCAAGATGTCCTTCCATATTTTTTTATGGGACACAAAAAATTCACACAAAGCCTCCTTGTCTACCTTATAATCACTCTTATATGGATAAATATATTCTGGAATGAGTTCCACCAGAGAGGGCCTTGATTCAAAAACCTATAAGTGGCTTGATCCGGTAGTAGTTGGATACCTTTTAGTATCAATAGGTGGAGATATTGAAACATCAACTGTAGCTGTAGAAACTTCTGGCTATAATTTTGGAATCAACATATTGAAATAGTTAACACCTAAACCTCGAAAGGAAAAGGGAATAGTTTGAAGGATGGAGAACTCACCTCCACTTCCTAAGACATCGATATCACAAGAAACCATTGTTTCATCATCACTCGGAAGAATAGAGGCTTAATCATTAGTCTAAAATTTGACTTCAGGTTCCTCCAGAGACACTTGTGGCACATGCTCTTGCTCGTCCAGGTTAGCGATCTCTAGAAGTTCAGTCACAGATACTGTACTTTCAAGAATAATTGTCATAAAACAATGGGTGATAGTTGATTCTAATTCTCCAAGAACTTTAATCACTCCCCCTTCCATGATAGTTCTCTCCATATAGGTAGGATTATTATGATCAATAAGGATGTAGACCCATGAAGAAACTCCTTTTAATATGGAATAAGTCATTTGATCAAGAAGGGTCAACCCCCTAGGGCTCAGTATCTACCTTAGGTCCTTGGTTATTTGGGGTTCCCCATCTAGTTCAGTTACCTTCACTAGAGTCCTTTCATTGACCACTATACGAGTAGGTTCAACATGATCAACCTAAGAATTAACCGTTAAAGGATCTCCTACTATTGGGACAAAGATTGTTTGATCACGAGGAGATTCCCCCTAGGGCTTGGGATCCCCCAATAGCCTTAATTAGTATGGATTCCCTATCCTGTTTATCTACCTCCATTAGAGTTATCAAATTTATCTCCAAATAAGTAGGGTCTATAGAACCCTGGGTGATTACTTCCTAATTACTTATTGGACCTACACCAATTCATGTTCATGATGACTAGTTGGAAAATAAAGACACATAACATGAAAAATAAATAAATAAATGTGATTGTCACCTATTATCCATGACTTTAGATGTATCAATAGCTGGGATGTATATTTAAATTTCATAGTATGCCATGGAGAGGAACCTTTGAAGAGGAAAACAGATGGGGATAGGGTGGAAATGCTCCTATATGGTTTGAAAAAACTGCCTCTATATTCTCTATTTCCCTAGGAGAGACTTCTACAACAACTCCCCCATCCAAAAGGATATTCTCCCTAGAAATGATGCAACTTGTGGTGTAATCTAGGGAAGTGGCCATTTCCAAAATCCCCCTAGCTCTTACAAGTACTAGGAGTAGGGGTTCAAGATCATAATGATAAGATGGAAAGGAATTGGTACAAATTACCTCTTAATTAGTATCATCTTTCCCCTTCATGATTATTACCATGTTCTATACTTAGTCAGACCAGTAAGGTTTGACCATGTATGAGTGGAGGAAGGTATCCATTTCTTCTATGTATATAGCCACCTCATGAAGATCTTCATGAGTATAGATCCATGTAGGGGTATTCATCAATCCAAATCCCCCATGATCAAGGGACTCTTCCTAGACTGTTTCCCATATATCTTCAATAAATTAAATTTATCTCAGAGTTTCCCACACTTTTAAATCCTCTAGGAAGGATATAGTGATGGGAATGGTTAATGCTAGAAGGTCCTACTTAGGAATTGATGTAGGTTCCAGTAGCCACAATTGCTTTTTGGGTGCCTCATCTATTGTGGAACCCTCTTGGGTTAGGTGCTTGCAAGACCCTAGATGGGAATGAGGATTTTTCCCAAACCCAGTTTTGATAGGGGGATTGAGCTCATCAGAACCCCTAGAAGCATGGATATCATCCTCATCATCTTCATTAACAAAGTACACCACCATGGAAATCACTCACTGAGAATATCTATGTTGGTTATGCTGAGAATGGATTGATTCATCAAGCTCTTGAAAATAGGCACCCACCCTCTCAGTTTCTTCATCATAAGAGATGGTTTTGGGTGCCAACACTTATCCATACCTAGTTAACAAAACCATTTTATCTTATAAAAATCACCATAGAGTGCGATTTGAAGGAGTACCCCTTAATGAATATCACTATCTACAGGTCGTTAGAAATGTGGCATAGGGAGGGATAGATGCTTGACCCTTAGAGGAATCACTAGCAGCATGGGAGGTTGAACTCTAGGATCTCAAAACATTTATTATATTTTTAGAAATGAGGGATTTCCTTATCTGATTCCCTGGCATAGAATTCCTGACTGTTTTATTTTGTTTCCCTCTGGCTTCTGGCACTTTTTGGAATCCAAAAATAAGAACTGGTCTTTCTAGTTGATCTTTAGGGTATGATCAATTCCAGACATTAGCATAGAATATGATAAGTGTAGGATGAAATCTCACGAAAGGAAGAAAACTAGTCTGACATCAAGCATCCTCCCAAGAGAACATCAACCAGATTTGTCGAGCTGTTATTAAGTGTTTCTTCTGGAATGTACTATTTAGTTTTAAAGGAAACCTCATCAAGATATATTTTAATTGACATCAAAATATGAAGGGCATGTACCCCTCGTAGATAAGCTCCTTGTCAATCCTGTAAACCAAGGTCACTTCTCTCAAAGATATAGTATATCCTCACCTGGAAAGGTCCCTAGATTAATCATTCACTTGAGTACTAGAAGGGGTAATGTAAGGATCATATGTAAAATGATCATTGTAGTTGATTCTATCAATTGTTTCTTTATCACTCTAGATTGTTGGCATTACTCAACTTATGCTTTAGAGATATGATTTGATTGTAGATTATAGTATTTTTTGAGAATTGATGTATCTATAGGCTCCCATATGAGATTATATCCAACCCCAGATAACCTAGAAGGTACCCACCAACCAGTATGGTGATCTCCCCTCGCTAATCCATCCCAAAAAATGGTAAATCTTCACTAGAACTGAAATGACAAGTTAATACACCTACCAGTGGCCAATTGATCCACCATTATAAAAGTCATGACTTAGACCCCGGTATTAGAATCATGTAGCAGCAGTATCCAACCACTGAAAAACATGTCAATAAAGGCTACCAGTTGAAACAAGCAGTCATTGTTAGGAATGATCTTCTAACACCACTTGTTAAATTGACCATTCTAAAGTGTAATATAGAATGAACCAAAATGCCTTCAGGTCTCAAAAGTTAGAAAAGTCCTTGGTCTCTAGGCATGGGAATCCTAGACACTTAGTATAGAAATAGAGTTAATATAATCAGAAAATGGGATGTATTTATTTGGTCAAGGATCACCCTTTAATAGGTCCTTCCCCTTGTCAATGAGTTTCCTAGATAAAAGGGGGTTCTCTGTAGACAGCTCTAGGCTAAAGGGGGAAACAGATAATAGTCATAAATATCAATGATGATGGGAACACCAGAATCAAATGGACATCCCAAATATTGATCCCAACCTCCCCATTCTCCAGGTGGAAGGTGTTGGTGTTTATGCTCTATCCACTAAGTATTTTTGGGATATTTGTTTTACTGAGATTAGGTATGTGATACCCAGACCGCCTTTTATAAAACCATTACCTTCAGCTCAATTTTAAATTCTTCACATATTGGTGGATCCAAAAAGGCCACCACTAGTCCAAGACTAATGATCCCCTATGGTGAAGGTACCAATTTTATGAATACCCTAGTTGATCGTTTCTAGTTTCCTTTCATGTGATGTTATGGTATCAATGGATTTTTTCATCCGATGTTTTCATGGTTTCTTACAGTGACACAAGAGTGTAATCCAAAAGAGATCTGTTTGTATGGGTTTCCTGAATGAATTACCTCTTCATTGAGATGTTGTCTCAGGGAATATTTCTATTTTTAATTATCCAGGTCTCTGGTTGATTTGTTGTGCATGGTTCTGAAATCACCAAATTGGATGGTAGTCCAAATCCATAAAGGGAAATCCCATCTGAGGATGATTACCCCCTTTAAATGGAGTTATGAAGTCCCTCCAGGAGTTTGTGAAGTGTGATGACAATTATTTTAGAATTATTATCAACAGAATTGATCAGATCATTCCTCTTTTTATTAGTAGCTGAGAGAGAAGTATGAGAAATATTAGAAACAGACTATGAAGGGTTCATCCCATTTTCTACATCTAAATCCAAAAGTAAAGGAATTAGTTTTTAATAAAAGTGGAAAAGTATAAATACCTAAGAACTAATATTTTGTGAAGTGCTATACCTCAAACCAATAGTTCGGAAAGAACTGGCCTGTGAAGCATTGACCTCTGGAGCATTGAACCACAAATCATTAGCCAATGAAGCATTATCCTGTGGGATGTTTCATCTGTAAAGTATCTAACCGCTATGTGGAAGTTCAAAAATTACTATTTATTGGTGGATTAATTCATTTATCAGGAAGGTAATCCTAAAAGGAAACACTATGAAAAAGTGTGAGGTGATCTGAAATCTATGAAGCTCTCAGTTCACTGAAAAAAAACGGGTAGATGAAAAATGATCTAGGCCCCCTATTTATAAGCATGATCACTTCTTGTGCATCTAATAATGTACCAAAAACCTGTTCAAAATAGGACCACTTTATACATTAGAATATCCCCCTCTTCATCCTAATCAGAACCCATTCTAATGGGGGTATTTGTTGGGCCCTAAATATTACACACAAAAGAACAAGACAAGTCCATTAATTTGGATGAAGATAAAAACAAATTAGAAAAATATTTTTATGAAAAATATAGAAAGGGGTGAGCCATGAAGGATGGGTTGATTCTGTGAAGTGCAACTCGCTTTGTGGACCGCCGCTCCATATGGCAGTCTACCACCTTGTGAAGTACCCATGAATGAAATATTTTGTTTGACAATATGGTATTGTTGGTACCCACAAATGGAATAAATTAATTTTTGGGGCTAGATGGTGATTTATTCCCCCACAAATAACCATCCCCATGAATTAAAGAGATCGTGATATGTGATAGACCACTAACACTTGAAAACGAAAATACATTCATTTTTGGGCCTAAATGGTGATTTATGTTATAGAAAACGGCTACCCCCTGTGAGAAAAATCATTTTTGGGTTGGGGTGTCCTCCTAAGATTCTGAAAAATAAGGCATGCGGCCCACCACAGATGACTGGATATACCAGTATTTGGTACCTTCATTATTCTATAAAAATACCTTGAGGGGGACTAGAAATAGGACCGAACAAAAGAGAGTTGAAGGAGACGAGCGACGATGAGAAATTAAAAGTGAATCCTTTTATAAGAATCAAGATAGAACCATCGATTCCCATTAGGTAAAAATACAGTGCATAGTAGTAAGGAGGAAATAATAAATCATCCAGTCATCAATGAACTCAAAACCCCTTTACAGACACCATTACATGGGGCATAAATGGATGACCCCTTTATATATAAGAACCCGAAATAGAAAAATTATATGCAGGAAGAACCCTACCTCATGTAAAAAAGTACAACATGGGAGGAACTCAACCCTGTATAGAAACACAGTATGCGGATGGAACCTAACCCCACGTAGCAACATGCTACATGGATGAAACTTAGGTCCATAAAGAAAAATTATATATTTACGGTACCCTCACCTGCATATAAGCATTCTACATGGAGGGAACTCCAACCCACCTAAGAATTAGCTATTCAGAATGGTTTATCCTAGGGAATTATACTCTCTGCCGCCTCTCACTCTGTTCCATCATGTCATTAGGCCCTATATTGGCCCATCCATGAACCACACCAACAAAATCAATACAATGATTATTCCAAATATTCTTGACATGTAGGAATAGATCATCATGATCATCAATGTTTCCTATCATTCTACATACCCACTGTAAGTGAAGTCACATGTGTAACCTCAACAATAAGGAAAATCCCTAGAATTTTTTCTGGTTTACATTCGCATGGTAATGAGGGTTTTGGCCTTAGGGTGATCAAATAAACCTCCCCATTCATACTGGGAAGGTTAAGGAACACTCTTTCCTTTCATGTTTTTAGGAATTTAATCCTCCCCTAGAACCAATTTTAGGGCATCCCTCTTGGAGTAAGCCCCCAGTCTTTCTGATGGGAGGTGGCACTTTTTATCCTCTTAACCTCAGCCTGAGTCATATACAGATAGATCCCAATATGTAAATATCCTAATTAACAAAATAAAAAAGGATTTGGGTACACTAAAACCCTTATCCTTATCTCTTTGGGCTTCATCACCTCATCCATCATCAAACAAATCATGTGATCTTTATATCCACTATTTCCTCTTGTTTCTTACACTGAGCATGACTCATGTGGGCTTAGAGGTCAGTGGAAATCATGAAATCTTCATGGTCCCAACTCAAATGGTACTTCTCCATAGATTTACTCCCCAAACACTATCCATATGGGCCACCTATACGGTATAATCCCCAATCATATCCATTCAAATGGGCCTCCTCTATAGTTGTAAGCCCCACCCTTTCCAAACTACGTGGGATTTGATTCCCAGCTAATGAGGATATGTAGGAAGCCTCTCTAAGGTCCAAACCCAACACCCAAATACCCCAAAGTGCTCTCTAATCCACATTATTAGTAGGGTTATATCTTCATGGGAGACCACTTCTCTTCTAGGTCCCTTGGACCGCCTCGGTATAAGTCCCACACCAAACATTGACTAAGAACCTTTAACTTGAGCATCCTTACTGTATGATGTTAAACCGCATGGTTGGGTCCTCATCATATAACCTTAAAAGGTGATTTTTTATATTAAGTGACATCGTACTATGTGGGTTCTGATTCCTATCATGAGGATAGTTAGGAAGCCCATATTATGGGTTCGATCCTGGAATCAAAACAAATTTCATATCCATGGATGATAGAAAACTCCAGAGTGCCTCGCCATGTTTCTTAAAACCATAATTGTTTTAATAAACAAATAAATAATATATAATCCATACATAAAATGGTCCCATTGATGGGGAACCTTGGATATCTAAAAATGATTCCAAACTCATGCATGTTCATAATGGATCATTACCACAAGGTAATCTACATATGCATACTTTGGAATGAATAAATTATTCATGAACATATATTAAATCTGTAAGAGATTCCTAGAATAGAAAATAGTTTTCCCCAAAAGGGTGTGATGAGCCTGACTTCCTATCCTCCTGACCAAGGTGATTTCTTAAGTGTCGCTGGCCAAGTTACCAAATGAACGCATGTCTTTGGAAAATAGGTCCATGAGTCATCATAGATATAAGTCATTGGGAATTTTTGGCTCCATGACCAAAACTCATTGAAGACTATTCGACGACATTATGCCTGATGTTATTGATTTTACACAACTCAACCCCCTGTAATCAATTGTTCAATCACAAATGGTTTTCATCGGAAACGACCTTAAAATAGTAAGTGCTCATAAAACCACTCTTTACCCACACTGATAAAATATATATTTATCAGTCATAAAATTTTAGTGATGATAAAGAACTAATTTTAATAATAAAATAAATGTAATTAAAAAATTTAAGTATATATAATTATTAATAAATATTTAAATAATTACAAATATTTATTTATAAATATAATTATAAATATATATATTTATTATTTAAATATATATGTTATCATTATATAATTAATTAAACATATATATTTATTTATAATTTTATATTTATTTAAATAAACATATTTATTTATAATTATAATTATAAATATATATATTTAAAAATATTTGTATATAATTATATGATCAAGATGACTTGACTGTGGACTCAAAGCTCCAAACCTGTGAACCCAAAATTTATTAAAAAAGTGAATCAAACAAAGAAGTGATGGGGTCAAACATGACATAAAATTCCCTCATCCAAGAACAAAACATAGGAAGTCAATTCCTACAATTCCATCTATAACCAAAGTTTCTAGGATAATGACTTATATTCTTTGGATGTCGTCCTCTCTTCCATTACCTGGTACTTTTTAGAGGCTCGTATTCCTCATCTGATGAATAGTTATAGGAATCCTCCTGAGTGGTGAAAATCCTATATTTATAGGATAAGTCTCAAAATTCCATCTTAGGTTTGGCTGGAAAGGTGTCTTCAATGTTGAATAAAAATAATTTTTGGACAATTATATAGTCCCTATATAGTCAAAGACATATGGTTCCATTTTATATAATTATATATATATATAATTATAATTATATATACATTTATTTGTATATAAATATATATATTTATATATATTTATATAATTATATATACATTTATTAATATATAAATATATTTAATTATAAATATAATAAACATATATATATTATAATTTTATAATTATTCAAATAAATATATTTATTTATAATTATAACTATAAATAAATATATTTAAAAGGTATATATATATTAGGTGCTTAGGGGTATGATTACAGCGAAACATACACACACACTTCAAACCCATAGGTCGATTGACAAGTCATAATCCCCAAGGTATAACCCACCCATCACACCTTATTTATATTTATAGTATGGAGGCCTACAGACCCTTTACTCATATTTTCTCTAATAAACCTTACAATGTTTCCTTGAAAGGCCCATCCTGTAATCCCCAATATCATCCTTAATCATATTTACACCCTGGTTGTAACTTCCCCATCTCGATGGCCACTATATCGGTGCCACGATCTGGGTCGTCACATAACCTCGAGCGTGCCTCCCCACATGCTAGAGGTTGCTGACTAGTATCATGAGTCTATGTAGGAATGTTGGGGATACTATACCTACTTTTCAGAGGTATTACAAAGGGTAAATAATATCAAAAGATATAATAATCAGAAGTAACAAATCAAGGGACATAAAATGAAAAAATTCAACAAGAAACCAAGTAACACATGCTATAACAATATCATGAGTACACTACATGCCAGGGAGTCATAAAAATAAAAAACTAAAACCAGAACTACCAAAATATCCCAAACATGGACTTGAGTCCCAAACTAGTCCTGACATCCCATGCTCCAACCAAACAACCCACGCATAGACCAAACACTAGTTCCATGTCTTGAACCTATACCTAAAGACAAAAAACATCTTCTTGGGTACCCATGTGTCATGGTGGCCTAAGAAGGGTGTGAGTACAACTCAATAGGACACCATTAATGGTGTATAAATCAATAACCATTCTATACAACAATGTATCCAGATAACCTTGGTGAAATAATAATAAGGAAACAAAATAAAAGTAGATATTGATATATTTCATGGTTGAGAAATTATCAAATAACCATTTTAACCATTTAGTTATCTAGGGTAAACCAACCATCTAAACTAGCTTCGGTCACATTAGAAGCCTAATCCATATCACAATGGGTCACACGCTTTTAAATCAAAAGGGGAATTCACATACCCTCGATCCTCAGTCTGGTAATCAAGACATGTCTTCATTTTTAGGAACCATAGATCCTTATCCCAACATACCAACCCATGCCAGGATCACATGTTGGGAAGCATTGATCCTCAGTCCGACATCCCAACTCAATAATAAATAAAAATAATCATGGAACCTTGGTCCATGTATTCTCATCCTATAGAACTGTTAGGGGAATAGATCCTTAGTTCGACTCCCTAACCCATGCATTAAAAGGGTGGGATTTAGAGCCTCAATCTAACCCAACACATAGGAAAAGATCATCATTTCTAATACCCCACACTACCATAAAGCCATGTGAACATGCTTATTTAACCACAACACAACTTACCAAACACATACCATACATATTCAACACATTTATCATTTTCAATCAGAACTCATTATAAATATCTCACTTATAAGTAATAAACCAATAACATATATACCATTATACCAAACACCCCATTATTCTATGTCATCAGCTAAGCACATTCATCATTTAGTTTATTTCATAACCATTTTAACAAGAAAACATAATTGTTAAGGGTTTCATCCCACAATCCACATGCCATTTAAATTTATATGGTCCAAAAAGATCTTTATAACTACATCATGGCATAAAACACAATTCAAAATACTCATTTGAAATAATCTTGAAACCGCACCTTTAAAACATAGTTCTTCCTTCTTTTAAAAACTAAAACATTCCCCAAGTCTTTAATTTCTATTTCCAACCATTCAAAACAATCATTAAGAACTTTCACAAAAAGGGGGAACCACACCTTCATTTTAAATCATCATTTAAATATATAAAGAAGAACACTTAATAAATCCCCTAGACTCTAAAACCTCCTTTTAAAACATTTCCCTCTTTAAAAACATCATATTATTTATTTAAAAACCATAGTTGCATCAAAATAAAAAATGCATTATTTAAACAATTTCAAAATATGCTTAAGCATTTCACAAAATCTAGCATAATCAATCCAGTTTACCTATTAAACAAGATCATATACCCGATTATAATTTATAACCCTTTCACTCTCATATTTCCCCTATCTCAATGTTTCCAATTTATTTCAAAATTTTAAAGGGTTTTTCATATGACATGGGTTTCCCTAGATTCGGTCTTGCATAATCAATGGAACCAATGAGGTCCATGAAGGGTCTTTCACATCAATATATGGTCCAAATAACTTTACTTAACTCAGGACATCAAAATATAGCTAGGAAATGAATTATCATAACTACATACACATATAACACATCAAGACTATAGGAAAAAGATTTAATACCACCTACCTCATGTACGTTGAAAACTGCTCACTCAAACAAAGACCATGATTTAAAATCAAACCACTGTCAAAGCCCCATCCAAGAATACTCTAGAAAAAGTGGGTTTTAGGGATGTGAAGAAGTAGAATGATTTTATAATCCCTAATTTGGAAAAGGGAAGGGATAAGAGAATTAGACTCACCCGGATCTTTGATCACACCCAAACTCTCTCCAAATAGACAAGAATCGAAGGATAATTATCCCTTGGAAGTCTAGAGGGCTTTAGTTAATCATCCAAGATGCTGGAAGAAGAATAGGGGAGAAATTTGGGTTAAAACCCTTAAATTATGTGTGGAGCCTGTGTGACAACCACTATCTGAGAGTATTCTTGGATACATGGTTTCCCCTAGCTTGGACCACGGTTAGTACTAAATGTGAACCAACCATGTGCTACACATTGTTTGGCCTCTTCTCATCTCCTTTCATATCTCAAACCCCCAAGACCCCACCAAAACTCATCATACACTTAAGAACCACTTTATTAGTTGAAATAATGTATTTTTAACCAAAATTTAAATAAAGACACACCTTCATTAAAGGTTTGGATCTTACAAAATCCCCATCTTATAAAGGCCCATCCTCGAGTCGCACCTCCAAGCATTCATGAGCCTTCAAGACCAAAAGGTCAGACCATGGGACCACCAATCAACCTTCATCTCTAGAGCTTCTCCCAGAACTTATCCATGCCATAACAAAATTCAAATCATGGAAACTATCTTACCCTGAATAAATTTCTCCTACTGTGATCCACAATCGTAACCCATTTCTCCTCAAAAAAACATCTACCTCAAAATCATCATCACCACAAAAAAAACAAGGGAAATATCTAGGTAACACCACTAAACCACCACACATAAGGATACCCACGAGGCACTAAATTACCATGGAGATCTAACCAAAAAAACCCTTGGTTTGATCCTCTCCACAAATTATGGCCCAGATCACTTGGCACCAAATTACCCACTTTATTCAAATTTCTAATGGTGAGAAAATCTTAGTGTCTTATGAAGGAACATATGGTTTTCCAACCATGATACCTTGACCAACATTAATCCATAACTCAAGGCCCGCGACCTCATCCTACATCCAGGCATCCAAATAATTACCCAATAATAACCTTCATCTCAAGGTACTCTACTAGAAAAACCAGAGACGATGGCTATCACCCAACCTGAAACACCGAGATGGAAATCCCATCTAACTCAAAACACATGTCACACTATCAACCAACTATTTACCCATTATGGTGCTCCCCTTCATGTGCTTTTAGATTATCACCACCACCTTTCAATGGTTGGAACCTCCACTATCAAAAGTCATCCAGACCGCCACTCAACTTCCACAACATACCCGACACATTTCCCAACTCACCATGCCTATACATATTTGATAACTCTATCCAACATTGGAATTTCTCCTTTTCCATTGAAACTGCCTTGATTGGACACCTCTACCAACCATACTCAACTAAGGAAAAATTGGTTCTTCCTCAGAACCCATTTCCACTACCAAAATTCACTTATCATTCCAAATATTAACCAGATGTGGCTTATAACCCACCACATTGGTTCATTTTTGCCCAGCTAAGTTAGGCCATCCTAGGATGACTCGTGCTATTGATGCCCAATTTCCACTATAAGAAAATTGCCACTTTACCTGGCCACAATTCCTTTTCACTTAAGAAATACCACGATCATCCGCACACACCAACTGAAGATTATTACTGACTCTCAGTGAATATCACCATCGAAGAATTTGTTGCTCCTCAAACCATTTTAATTCTCTCTAGCACCCACTAACATGACTACCTTTGATGCAACAATTCAAATCAATGTTAGAGTTGACTCGAACCCAATTCCAACACTCGACCCGACGAACCTCCATAACCTAAGACCACATAGCCTCCCCAAGGGATAAAACATGTTCTTCATAGGTCTATTATTGGTGTCCTAATGCCACCACATCCACTCCACAACCTTCTCCACACATCTAAGATAATAAAACTAATCCCTACCTTAGGAGTATCGTTTCCACTACTTTCCCCAAGAAATTCCAACCACCATGGCTCACACTTTGATCACAATTTGAACCCAAAAACATGGATATGTCCAAATCGATTTCCCTATAAAAAAAACAATCATCAAACGTTTCCCATTCCTGACCTCCAAGAATGGAAACCATGGCATTCATCGACATTCAGTATATATCGAGGACCTATCCCATAACCGATCAATGGTACATTTCCCACCATACATCTCCAAATAATTTTCTCCATGATAATATCCCCCAATAGGCTATAATTCTATCCAAATTAAAGTTATATAGCTAGGTGTAAATTCAGATCTCTCTCAGCATACTCAAACGATGTCATGATATTGGGCATGAATGTCACTAGCTGAACGTATACTAAGGATTCATCAATGAACACCACCAAAAATATCCATCACCACTATCACCATCCACCACAGGGATACCCTAACCTAGTGTAGTCCTTGGGGTTCCCTACCCACCAATGTCTCATTAACACTCAGTCACCAAAACTCAAATGGAATTTCTAATAAAAACTCAACACAACCACATGACCCTATGCCAAGTGGTCATGAAACATCATTACCTATGGAACCATTGTTAGTACCCCACTCAAGTTCCTCCAGAACATCCCTAATGATTTACATAGAAACCCAATGACTCCCTCAGTGATCCACATCCCAATCTCCCTACACATAACATGTGCTTCCCACTATCATCACACATTAGAACAATTGGAACTTATCATGATCAACCTATTAAACCATCCCAAATGATATCATACCATCCTAGAATTTTCCTTCATCTAGACCTCATTATATCCCTAGAGGCCTCCCACTTTCTTACAACCATATACAGAACCCGACTCTGTATCACACAAGTCATATCACGAGAGCTATCCCCAAACCCCAACTCAAAAAATTTACCATGACAACAGATAAGTCATCCACATCAGACTCAAGGATTTATCAACATCTAACCCAACAACCAACCCACTCATACAACCAATCCCAACCATGTAACCATGCTCACCCTAGGTGTCCTCCATAAAAAAAGAGTTAATCCATGATTTGGTCTCTATTACCTAGTATTCCCAAATCAACACCATAAAAACCATTGGGTTAGGTCATTGAATGATCTTTCCTATCATAACCACCTTTACAACCAAACATAATAACTCAATTGATTCCATGAGGTGAGACCAAGGCATAAATATGTACTATTTTCAAAAAAAATTGATGTTACCCACCATGCATCAATTTCACCTCTAAATAAACCACCCATGATTCACAATCCAAGGAACCTGTAACACTTTGGTTAACCTCACACAAGGATGCCCTCAATTTTTACTATATTTTAAACTCATAACCCCAACTCGGGAAATATATCCAAAACCATTGACTCTTCCATAAAACCCTCTAAGATAAACCCATACTTTCCACTCCACATGTGCTGCTACCAAAGTTTAAAACATCCACATGTACCTCACACACCCAAAGAAATTGACAACCTGACTGACCCCTCTCACGAGTCACCCTTTAAAGTTAAAATGAAACCAACTTCTTAAACTAGTTTCACCTTAAGAAAAGACCATTGGATATATCTCTCTAATCCATACACATCAAACCTCAAATAACCTCCTACTCATGAATGACACTCCTTCCCCAATCCAAAATGCACCTTGTCTAATGCACCCAAGCAACAACTTACTCTAAGTACCACACCAAGGATACTCACACACTTACATCAACACCACTAACCAAATTCCCACTCTTGGGTACAAAACACAATATGCCTGATAACAATCCACATGGGTCACCACACCCATGTTATTAGAAAACATCTCATAACCCCAATATCATAGCCCTATTGGGGGAAAAACAAGAAAATCTATTTTTACTATACAAAAAAATTGAAAAACTCTTCATGACCCCAAAACAATGACCTCAAATTAGGTAATTATCACTAACCAAATCACACATACATTGGGTTCGATCATAAAACTAGGGATACTTATTCCCAATGTCCCTATAGGTTCCATAATTTTTCCATCTCCCTTCTTAATTAAACTTTTCCATTTAAAACAAAATGTTTCACATTTCAATATTTTTCCATTTTCAAAACCCAAGCATTTACAATTTAAAAACTCTTTATATTAACCCAATATTCCAAAAAATCCATGATTTATTCAACTTTTAATTTGAAAAAAATTTCTTTATAAAACATTTCAAGGGAAAATCAATAGATAAAATCCAAAAGAAAAAAGTAAACTACCATCATATAAATTGTAGGGAACTGTCAATCACATGAAACATACAGAAGACCTATCAATCCTACGTGCCTAACATGATGTATAAACTCACACACCCCCTTTTCCTATACTAGGACAAGATATAAAACCTTATAAATCAATAACATTGCATCCAAGTGCACCACTTGAGGTGGAAATATTAGTCAACCATAGAAGTAAAGACCAAACATCAATTCCCACCCTTATAAACGTGGATTTTCCCTCATACATGGGGATGAAAGAACCTAGGAACGATCTCATTACTAGGACCTAACAAGACCCTAGTCTCTTATATACCATTCTCTAAATAGTAAGACAAAAGACACTGCTCTGATTCCACTTTGTAACATCCCCGTCCCAGTAGCCACTATACTGGTTCCCCAAGTCAGGTCATCACATAACCACATGAGTGCATCCCCGTATGTCAGAGGCTACCAACTAGAAGCATTAGTATATAGAGGAATGTTTGGGAGACTATACCTACTTTTCCGAGTAATTCCATAGTAGGAATAATATCAAAAGGTATAATAATTAGCATGAACAATTAATGGAAAACATATGGAAAATTCCAACAAGTAACCAAGTAGCACATGATATAACAATATGATGAGTACAATACATGTTAGTTAGTCATAAAAATAAAACCCAAAAACCAAAACTAACCAAAGATCTGGAACACCCACCTGAGTTCCAACCTGGTACTAAAATCCCATGCTCTAACCAAATATCCCATGCATTAACCAAACACCAGGTCCCTACCCTGAGCCTGCACCTAAAATAAGTAACATATTCTCAGGTACTCAAGTTCTATGGTAGATAGAGAAGGGTCTGAGTACAACCCAATAGGCCATCACCAATGGTGTCTAAAAAAATAATCAGTCTATACAACAATGTATGATGACAACCTCAGTGTAATAATAACAAGGAAACAAAAGAAAATTAGATATCGATATATTTCATGAATGAGCAATTATCAAATAAACATTTTAACCATTTAGTTATCTTGGGGGAGCAGTTCAATTAAAATAGATTTAATAACACTAGAATCCAAATTCGTAGCATAAGAGGTCACACACTTTTAAATCACAAGGAGATATTCAATAATCACTATTTATTAACATACCTCAGATCCTCAGTCTGGTGATCAAGTCAGGTCCAAAATTTTGGGAAGCATAGACCCTCAGCCCAACATCCCAACCCATGTCGAGACCATATATTGGGAAGAATAGAGCCTTAGTCTGACATCCCAACTAAAGAATATATAACACTAACCTTGGAACCTAGTTCTAGGTAGTATAATCCTATGAAATTGTTAAGGGAATGGTGCCTCAGTCTGAATCCCTACCCCGTGTATTATAGGGGTGGGGTTTAGATCCTTATTATAACCAGACCTATGGGCATAGATCCTCATGTTCAATACCCCACACTATGATCAATCCATGTGCACATGATACTTTAACCATAACACAATTTACCAAATAAAAACCATAACCATTCAATACATTTATCATTTTCAATCATAAATCATTATTCATATCTCATGTACAAGGAATAATCCATTAAAACATATACCAATATTCCAAACACCTTGTTATGTTATGTCACTTACTAGGAAAAATCATTATTTAGTTCATTTCATAACCATTTTAACATGCCAACATAACTTTTAAGGGTTACATCCCACAAACCAAATCATCATTTCAATTTATATGGTTCCAATGAATATTTATATCTACATCATGGCATAAAACACAATTCAAAATACTCATTTTAAATCATCTATAAACTACACCTTTAAAACATGGGTCTTCCTATTTGAAAAAATCATGCCCCAAGGCTTTCATTTCCATTTACAACCACTCAAAAAATCATTAAGAACTTTCACAAAAGAGGGGAACCACACCCAAATTTCAAATCATCATGAAAAATCTATTAAGAATATCACTTTCTAAATCCCCTTGAGGCCAAAGCCTCCTTTTAAAATATTTCCTGCTTTCAAAACATCATATTCTTTATTTAAAAACCATAAGCGGATCAAAATCCAAAACATATTATTTAAATCCTTTTGAAATACCCTTAGGAATTTCACAAAATCTTACATAATCAATTCTATTAACCCTTTAACCAATCCCATATGCCCAGTTGTAATTCATAATCCATTCACTCTCATATTTCCCTTATCCCAACATTTTCCAATTTATTTCACCATTTTCAAGGGTTTGGTATACCCCATGGGTTGTCCTAGATTTGGTATCACATCATCAATGGACCCAACAAGGTCCATGAAGGTTCTCACATCCTAATATAAGGTTCAAATCACTTTTCATAACTCAAGACATCAAAATATAGCAAAGAAATGAATTATCACAACTACATAGACATACTACACATCTAGACTATGGGAAGATAATTAAGACCATCTATATCATGTTGTTGATAAAAGGTCACTCAAACTTAGCCCTTGATTTGAACTCAAACCACCATCATATCCCAATCCAAGAATCTAATATAAAATAGGGTTTTATGTACTTGGAAGAAGTAGAACAATTCTACAAGACTTAGCCTGAAAAAGGAAGGGAGAGGGGTATTACACTCACCCATATCTTTGATTACCACCAAAATTCTCTTCAAACGGCCAATAATTGAAGGAGAATCATTTGTTGGATGTCTAGAGGAGTTTGGTTCATCACCCAAGATGTTAGAAGAGGAATATGTTAGAAATTAGGTTTAGAACCCTTAAATATTGAGAGGGAAAAATTATAATGTCACACTTTTTAAGGGATGAATGGTTTGTCTGCACAGTTGGCGAAAGCATATGCCAACCGTGTGGCTACCTTTTCCAAAGAGGGACTAAGATGCATAGTTTCTTGGAATTACCTGCACAATTTTGAAAAACCATGTGAAGCCTTTATGACAACCTTTCTCCGAGAGGAGGCTTGGTTGTACGGTTTCCCATGGCCAGACACACGGTTAGTACTAACTATTCACCAACCGTGTGTTGCACACTATTTGGCCTTTTTCGCCTCCTTTCATGTTCCAAATCCCCCATGACACCTTCAAAACATCTCATACACCTGAGAAACACTTCATTAGTCAAAAAAAATACAAGTTTAACTAAAATTTAAACAATGACATACATTCACGAAAGGCCAGGATCTTACACTGGTCATCATCATTGCACGCCCTGTCCATACGATGTCACTGCAAAACACCTCTGTAAGAGTTTTCATCACCAAAATTACCTCTCCTACAAACCACTAATGGTCAGGGTATCACCACGAGATCATTACATAATCTCCACACCAATGCTGCCCAACCAACCCCAGCCATCAACTTCCAGAACGCCATGTCACACTTCCACAGACACCCACTGAACCACCACCCTCACTGTCGAGCGGGGGTTCACCAATCCCAATGATGGTCATAAATGTCATCAACTCACTTCAAAAGTTAGATCGTCTATTATGCAGTCTTGTTCACTATCGACAAAAGGTAGTTAAACTCGAGAGTCTACTTAGACTTCTTCGAGCCCAGTAAACTTGACTCATAGACACGTAAGAGTCTACTTAAACCCGATCATGCACCATCACTTGAAACTTCCTTGAAGTAGGAAGGTTATAAAACTAAGTTGCAGTAGACATACTTGATTTCATCATACTTGAGCCACATCCAAATAAATTTAATCAATTGAATAAAAAACAATTGAGACCATGCAAACAATTGTGCATCATGCATCTCCAATTTTGTATTAATAATGTCAGGAAACAAACCTAAAAAATTTACATTCAATCGATATTTACATCAAAGGGAAACAAACTCAAAAAACCCAAAAGGAAAAATTACATCAAATTGGTATTTTCTAAAGAAAATTCAACACTCATCTCAAATTGAAACAAATCCAAAATAAATTACACCAATTCACATAGATCATCAATTAACATCACAATAATTACATTTAAAATCAAAAAATTAAAATCTGTATAGAACAACTATTAATATAAATTCATGCATACACCAATAATTCATATTAAAAAAATTAGCAATAAAAAAGAAAATAAAACATTATTTCACTTTAATTAATTTCTAAACCAGCACAAAAATAACAGAGGTAGAAATTAGGGAAAACTGAGGCAACCTTTCCCATCGCAAAACTCACTTACACGTTGAAGGAGGGAAGGATATGCAATGTAGGGGAAGAAATAAGAATCCTCATGCACCTTATCCTGCTCTCGTGTGTGACTCGAGGTCAAGGTACATCACTCCCATGTGTCGTGCGAGACACCGTCAGAGGATCAAAGTTGGGAAGAGATGAGTAGATGAGAAAGAAATGGGTAATAGAACCCTAGGTAGGTGTGCAATGTTGGGTGACTTAAAGAATCATCATGTATTTTATTTTAAAAAAGAAATGCATTGTTTCTAAACTCATTGGATGTGGCAAGTCTGCACACATCCATGAGTCTGCAGTGAGTATGTATTTTTATAGGATATTTTTCCTAAAAACGATTCCTCCTATGAGCTGAAATAGTGAAGTTGAGCGAACCCATGAACTTTTATAACTGTACGAGTTGGATTGCAATTTTAAATACCTTTTATTGACAAACTACTCCCCATGTTTTTCTCCTGCACTGAGGTCCTCCAATAGCCAAAGTTCTTAGTCGTTATCTGACACACACTTACTGAGTTCACTTCCAAACCACTTCTACATGAAGTAAATCTCACCAAAATCCAATGATATTCCTTCCCAATTATCACACATTGGAGTCCCCTTTATTCATTTTCAGTAGGTGCACATGGGTCACCCCCCCAACCCCCACTAATAGCCGCCACGCCAAGCTCGAACACTTCTGTCACATGAACCACCGTCAGATGCCACCGCACCCGGCCTACATACAGCATCCTCCATGGTTTTTCCTTGGAGATTGTCATTTCCCCTTACTAATCACTAAAACTGGCCACTGAAGGTCCCCTTGAATACTCATCATGCCCTGATTTTAGCCTGAGGGATCATGCTGTAAACCCACCATCATTAAACATGCTAGTATTTCCCAGCCACACAAATAAACCCACTACATGGGATAGGAAAGAGTGTGAGCTAGGATTTGAACCCCAGTCTTGCTGAATGTGGTTCTATAGTTGAGTAACACACAACTACGACCTTGTCCACTTAAATGTATTTATATATAATTATAAATATATTTATATAATTATATATAATTATATATTTTTATATATTTTTATATTTATACACACACATACACACACACACACATATATATTAATATATAATTATATATAATTATAAATTATAAATATATTTATTATTTAAATATATTATAATAATTTTATAATTATTTAAATATATATATATATAATTTTATAACTACTTTTTGAAAAACTTATATATTTATAATTTAAAAATTAACTATTTAAATTATAAAAATATTAAAATATTTATTAAAATAGATTTATTATATTAATTTCAAACATATTTTAAATGTTAAAACTTAAAACACAAAAAATGAAAAAAGTTATTCATATAAATTTCCAACATATTGAAAATATTAAATATATAGTAAATAAATATATGTATAAATAAATATTACGAAATGATAAAATATATTTTTGACATTATTGATGAATATATAATAATAAATAAATAGAAAAAATTAAATAAATTATAAAAATATTAAAAAGTAAATTCATAACATTTATGTGAATCACAGACACATAAAAATGAATAAAATTGAATAAATAGATGATATTAATTATATAAATAATAGAATTATTAGAAATGAATTTTATTAACTATATAAAAATATTAATAAATAAATTTAATCAGAATAAATTAAATAGAATTAAATTAAATTCACGCACACACATATTCATGATGAATTGATTAAAATAAATTTCTATTAAAAATGAATAAATATAAAAAATAATAAAAATAGAGGGATAATAAAAAAGAATAAATAATATTAAATCAATAAATAGACTTGCCCACGCATATACATGTACACATGACAAGCATACATATGTACACATACACATCTACACACACACATACATATACACATATACACACATACATGCATACAATTATACATGCACATGTGTTTTAAATTATTTAATATCAATATAATTATATATATATAAATATATTAATTTATATATTATATAATTTTTTAAATAAAATATTAATATATTATATTTATTTTAATTATATACACATTTTTTAAATTTTTTATATAAATAAACAATTTAACATTTTGACTGATATAAATTAGATAATCTTTTATATATAAAATTATGAATATAAGATTCATTTTTTATTAAACGTTATATAAATCATATTTATATATTCTATTTACATATACATACTTATTGTAATGTATATATATATATATATATTAAATTACTCACTATGTCCTTTATTAGCACTGAGAAAGGTCCCACTTTTATCAGTGCTAAAAAATAACTGAAAAATGACACCTTTTTATCAGTGATTTTTTTAGTACCTATAAAAGGTAACTTTATTAGTGCTTTTTACAATTTTTTATAAAAGTCTCTCCTTTATCAGTTTTTTTTCTAGTGATATTAAAGGTCTGTGCTAGATAAATCTTGATCTATGTTAGTGATAGTTACTATTGATTCAATATGTAGGCGTTAATCTCTTTTATATTTAAATTTTAAAGGATGTTCATTCATGCTCAGAATGGATTTGAAATTTTTTATATAGAATAATGGCTAATCGATATGGTCGAAAGCCTTTTATAATTATTGGAACATTTTTTGTGTTAGTGGATAATACTATAACAAAAAAAGAACAACTAGTTATTTATATATCCTATAATTCAAACCCAGATATAAAACCTTTATGTTTCGATTTTCTTGATGATTATTAATTTCTTTTAGAGTCATATTCATCACATTTTCTGGACTTAGTTTGAAATTTTGGATGGTATTGCGAGCTGTGTTGATGTGTTAGTCTACATTCAACTGCCAATATTCATTTCCAATACAAATTTTTTAATGGAGATTATAATACATGTGAATGAAAATGACAATATAATAGAACCATTAAAATTATCTATATTCCAGGTTCTAGTTAAACTAGAAGCTCGTAACTAACATTGGATCGAGGAGATGGTGTATGTGAGCACCCAAGACAGACTCACTCATGTGTATACTGATGAACCAGCAACTGGCATATACAAGGAATAAAGAATAGAAAAAGAAATAAGAACCAAAATTAAACCCCTTTATGAAGGTTTTGACTCACCTTTTTCAAAGATCCTCCATGCTTGAGGCATTGGTATCCATAGATGTGAAGTCCTTTAGTTCGGTCCTCCAAATAAAAAACATTGTTAAGGTATAGAGTCTCTGTTTTCTAGGTTCTTCATCATTATGTCATGGATGAAAATTATGCAAAACAATCATAATCTCCCTCCAGGTGTTGCATCATGAAAATGCCAAGGGGTATCTCAATATATAATCATCCAAGGAGTATCATCAATATTTCCTATACCTCCAATAGACTAGAAAATTATAAAAACCAAGAGATCTAATAGAACACTACACTAATACATATTGGTCCAAAGATAGTTCTAGAAAAATCCTTTAACATCACTAAAAAAGTGTTGTTGTCCTAAGAGCCTTAAAAAGGGTTCCCTTTATCAGTGCTAGAAATAGTGCTGATAAAGACCATACTATTGCAGTGTGTTATTGATATTACAATACACTATAGCAATAAACAAGCAACAAATATAGGCAGTATAAATAGAAAATATAGGATATGGAAAATTAATAATTTAATAGAAATAAAAATTACATAAAAAATAAAAAACACTATATTATATACATTTGAAACATTTTTTTATACAATTACATTAGCAAGTACAATTTATCACAAACATTCCAAAACATCAACGGTTTCATTGTCTTTAGCAATCGACCCCTCTCAAAAAGCCCAATCATGGTATCAATTACTGAACCAACTACCCCAACTTGAGCAAAAGAACCCACTTGTATAAGAAAACAATTATTATGTTATTAATACTATAAAGAAATAAATTAAACATAAATATGAAACAATACATTAATAAAATGTCTATTTTAAGTATATAATAGACACTTTGTGTCATACAAGACACATCGTGTATCATATTGTGGTGAAACTAATTCCTACACATCAAAAATGTCTTATGGATAATTTTCATAAAGTATCAAAATAATGAAATCCATTTTCTTGGTTTTGAGTATGTCACTTGTCTTTTTACTAAAATGTCAATTTTAAATAAAAAGGCGTACTTTGAGTCATACTGATCACACTGTGCATCATATTGAGGTCTGACTAATTATTATACATCCTATATGACTTAGGGGTCATTTACCTAAAGTATCAATATAATATGAATTTATTTTATCAGTTTTGAGTATGTCACTTGTATTTTTTACTAAAATTTCATTTTAAACTAAAACATACACTTTGAGGCAATGTTATCCGATCAGAAATGAGAGGTGTAGAGATAGGTGATCAATGATGCAGAAGTTGGGGAGGGGCAGTTCTATTTTTTTGGGCCTACAGGTCATGTATTAGGCATGGTATGCCTCTGGGCCTTCAGGTCATGTATTTACAAGTCATGTCAGGCCTTGGGCCTTGGGCCTACGGGTCATGTACGCGTTCCCCTTCAACCCTTAAAAGGGGGATTATCAATAATAAAATAAAAATGAAGGCCTTCGGTCCATTTGAAAGTATCAATACAATACAAGTACGCTTTTTTAGTTTTTAGTGAGTGACACGTGTTTTGAACTAAAATGTCAATTTTAAACTAATAACAGACACTTTGAGTCATATCAGGAACGCCGTGTATTCAATTTTTGGTGAGGATAATTCCTATAAATCAAAAATTAATAATGTATACTTTTCATAAAGTATCAAATCAATCCGAATATGTTTTATTAGTTATTATTATGCCACATAAGTTTTTTACTAAGATTCCTATTTTAAATAAAATTCCACACTTGGAGTCATACAGGTCACACCATTCATTGGATTGTGGTGAGAGTGATTACAATACATCAAAAATGACTTATAGATAATTTTCCTAAAGTATAAAAATAATTTTAATGCATTTTATTAGTTTTGAGTATGTCACTTTTCTTTTATACTAAAATGTCATTTTAAACTGAAAACACGCACTTTGAGTCATAATGGTCACATCATGTGTCATTTTGACGTGATACAGATCCCTATATGTCACAAATGATTTATAAATTGTTATAATAATCTATTAAGACAATACGAGTAGTTTTTCTTAGTTTTCAATGATTAACACATGTTTAGAACTAAAATGTCAATTTTTGACTCATAACAAACACATTGAGTCATACCGGGAACTTCGTGTATCAGATTGAGGTGAGGATAAGTAATACAAGTCACAAATGACTTATGGATCATTTTAATAAAGTATAAAAACAATACAAATTTGTTTTCCTAGTCTTGATTATGTTAGTTGTTTTTTACTTACATTTTGATTTTAAATAAAAAGACACACATGGATTCATACCGGTCACACCATGATTATGATTGAGGTGTGACTGATTCCTAAATTTCATAAATGAATTATGGATCATTTTACTAAAGTATAAAACTAATAAAAATGTGTTTTATTAGTTTTGAATATGTCTCTTTGATTTTTTACTAAAATTTTATTTTAAAATAAAACATACACTTTGAGTCATACCAGTCATATCCTGTGTCGGTTTGATGTAAGACTGATTCCTTCACATAAAAAATGAATTATGAACATTATTCATAAATTACCAATATAGTATGATTTTATTTTATTATTTTTAATTTATTGAAACATGTTTTTAACTTAAATGTCAATTTTAGACTGATAACAAACAGTTTGAGTCATACTGGGCACACTGTGAATCAGATCGAGGTGCATTTAATTTCTATGTTTCACAAATGACATGTAGATAATTTAATTAATGTATCAAAACAATATGAATTTGTATCATCTATTTTGAGTATTTCACTTATATTTTTTAGTAAAATTTCAATTTTAAATAAAAATACACTATTTGAGTCATACCAGTCACACCGTGTGTCAAATTGAGGTGAGTCGGATTCATAAACATCTCAAATGAATTATGGATTATTTTCCAAAAGTATCAAGACAATATTATTGTGTTTTATAAGTTTTGAGTATGTGGTGTGTGTTTTGAACTAAAATGTAAATTATAAACGAAAAACATACACTGCAAGTCATATTGAGCACATTGTGTGTCAGATTAAGGTGTGACTGATTGAGTTGTGGTTGTTTCCTATATCATTAAAGATAATGATTATGAAATATATTTTTTAAAGTCACAATTTTCATTCAAATATTGTAAAAATAATTCGTAGATTTATCCATATTATTCACTTCATGTTTTAGGAAGCATGGGGTTTCCTCGTCCTTTAGAAAGGAACGTGTTCTCTCTTTTTTGGCTTGTTGTAGATAGTTGAAAGTAAAATATGAATTCCCAAAATATATATAAAAAACTAAATAAGTATTAGATAAAAAATATAAGGAAAATAACTTAGTAATACTAGATAAAATTATGAAATAATTAACTAAATAAGTAGTAGGAATTCACCTTTTCATGATGTTTATATACATTTTTGACCCATTTCCCTATTGAAATTATCTCAGTTGCAGCCACAAAGTCCAATCTCTCATGAGTATAAAAATCATTGAACAAACCACCCTAAATCAGGAAAAATTATTCACCTATATAAGAAAATAATTATTATATTATTATTTCATTGAATAAATAAATTAAACATGAAGATGAAACAATACATTAATAAAATGCCAGTTTTAAATTGAAACCACACAATTTTAGTCATACCAGTCACACCATATATCGGATTGATATGTGGTTGATTCCTATGCATCAAAAATTAATTATGGATTATTTTCCTAAAGTATAAAAAAATATGTATTCATTTTATAAGTTTTTGAGTATGTCAGTTGTCTTTTTTACTAAAATTTCAATTCTAAATAAAAAGTAACACTTGGAGTCATACAGGTCACAAAATGCATTTGATTGAGGTGTGATTGATTTCTACACATCACAAATGACATATGGTTCATTTTCCTAAAGTATAAAAACAATCTAAATGTGTTTGATCAGATTTGAATATGTCAATTTTTTTTACTCAAATGTCATTTTAAACTTAAAACACACACTTTGAGTATTACCAGTCACATCATGTGTTAGTTTGACATGAGGATAATTCATACACATCAAAAATGAATTAGGAATAATTTTCCTAATGTATCAATACAATACGAGAATGTTTTCTTTATTTTAAGTGTGTGAAATGCGTTTTGAACTAAAATATAAATCATAAATTGATAACAGACACTTTGAGTCATATTGGACACACCGTTTATCAGATTGAGGTGTGAATGATTCTTACACATCAAAAAATGATTTATGAATTACTTTCCTAAAGAATCAAAACAATCTGAAAGTGTTTTATTCGTTTTGAGTATGTGATGTGTTTTTTGAACTTAAAGGTCAATTTTAAACTAAAAACATAATCTTTGAGTCAGACTGAGCATAAAATGATGAAAAAAATAAACTAAATAAGTAGTATTATGTCACTTATTTTTTTTCAATATAAATTCTAACACTAAGTATGCCTTATAAAAATTTCTAAACAAATATATTTCCTCTTTTGAATATGAGTACTATTGACAGTCGTGGTAGTACTAGAAAAATATAAATAAACAAAGGATTAATAAATATTTTAAATGAAATTATAATTATTTTATAAAATACCTCTTTGGGGATGCTAGTTTGTTGATGGTATATTATATATTTCATAAATTTTCAAACACAATAACCACAATATTTTCCATTGATTTGTATTGGACATGATAGAAATGTTGAAAGAAATAAGTAACTTGTTTTGATACATATTTTCTATTGGTTGGTTGATTCATTAGATCATTTTGATTTGAAATTCCATTTCACCCCTTCCCTTTGTCCATATATAATAGCATTCATTGGTTAAGAACTTTTTTCATTAATTGTTAAAGATTTTTCATGAAAAATAAATTGAAAATTAGTACCTCCTTATTGAGATTTATTTACAAGATCCAATATACATGTTATGAAAGTCCCAATATCTTCATAAACCATATAAATATACTTATTATCAAGAGGAGTAGTTAGCTCGTTATTTGAAACTTGAGCTACATTAATCCCCCCTCTAACATAACCCATTGGAATTTGTTTATTATGTATAATATCTCATTAGATATTTTACATGGTACCCCTAGCAATAAGGTGATGGTTGGGTGTTGATAGATATAAATTACAACCATTTTCACCCTGTAGAATATTAGTATATGAAAGTTATAAATCTATTACTCATTCTTGTATCATAGAAACAATTATGACAATATTGGTTACTTCTTCCAAGACAACTCTTTCAGGCGAATGGATTGCCTCAAAGATGGTGGGGTGGGGGGATATTCACATAGTGGGTTTTCTTATATTGTTTCTTATCTTTGATTCCTTCCCATAAAATTTTCTAACAACTCTGATTGCCTACTAAATTTTTATTCTATAGAATCTAATAATTCCTACAACTCTTCCATTTTCTTAAATTTATCCCCTATTCATTTATTTTCTCAAAATATGGTTAGGGTGACACCCAAAACTTGCACCTCTGACACCACCATACTGTTCTGGCCACTTCAAGGACACTTATAATAGTTTTTTCACTGGGTAAAACTGATGTTTATTACAGTGTATAATTTGGATAAAAAATTTAAGAAAATAATTAATCATTATTATTTAATATCGATTTAAATTAATTTTTTTATTTCATACTTGTACATGAATCCCACACTTTTTTTTGTGTTTTCATATATTAGTATCAATTATTTATTTACACATGCCTCCTTCCATAGAACATGATTTGGGATGGATGTTTTCTAGGATATTGATTCATCAATTTTTATATAAATAGGGAAACATAATTATGTTGTCATTTCATCTCACATAAAAGTATTACAGTGGATTTAAAGTACATACCATTTTTTCAAGTGAAGTCTACCACATCCTTACTTAATGGTAGGGGTACGTTGGTTTTCTACTCATTACACATTTTCAGCACTTTGTTGTTATTTCAAAAATTAAAAATTCTTAATCAATGTGATTAATAAATGTATTTAAAAATAATTTATTACCTGTCACAATGTACCTAAAATTTTGTCTCCTTATGTTGACTAATAAACTCATCTCATGCTTCTTGGTTTATTAGGTGTATATATATCTGTTGGTGGTGCGTGTTTATTATACCTTTAGTATCTTTGAGAATATACTTTGTAGGAATTTTGAAAAAGTACAATGAGCCTTTAAAATGAGAATTAATGCAAATTTCATTCGGGATTAATATACTATAAATGCATTATTTAAGGGATGATGAAGAGTATGTCAAAGTTTTACTATTTTTTAGTAAAATATAGATATTATATCATAATTTTACTTTAATATCTTCCCATATTAGTGTCTTGAGTGTGGACACAAGATTTTTCCAAGAATATAAATCAATAAAGATGTGCATGCAAGTGGTGATTCCAATTTAACTACTAAGCATGGCCTTATTGGGTTTAACAGGCTAGCCACATGCATTTGATCCAACCACGAATTTTATGTCTCTATTTCTCACCTTAATAAATTTTTATAGGATATTCATGCTATGAGGATTTTATTTTTTATAGGAAAGAGGTTTCCCATCGTCTACCATTTCCTCAGCTTCAGCATCATTAATATGTTATTTATCTGGATTGGTAGCATCGACCTATGAATAAGTTTATTGTTCCTTTGCATTAGGAGCACCGGATGTTGGATCGATAGTGATGAAAATAATTACTAGAGGGGTGAATATTTGTTTTAATAAATTAAATAAAAATAAATAAGAGTTTATAAAATAGTGATCTATATTGAGTGTAATGTTCATGAAATGAAGTATCGTAAAAATAAAATGAAAGAACACAAAGATATAGAGTGGTTTAGATCACCAGGATCCCAGAACACTCCTCAAACTTCTCTAATAAATGATATGATTGGTACCCACTATGAAAATCACTTTTAAAGATGCATGAACCTGTTACAGATTCTACATTTTACAAGAAACCATAGGCATAACCTAGACTGTTTACTAGAGACGAAACCTTGTTTGTGACCTAAATTTTGATCAGGAGTCACAGTCCAAACATCATTTTTAGGGTGGAATAATCAGAAAATGCAAGACTTAATTTTTATTGAAAAAATCATAAACCTGACTCAAATAGTTACAAATATAAGAAATCAAATATTCCATGAAGAACAAACTAATAAAAAAACACCATATGTTCAAAAGATGTCGAAGATGATGAAGCTTGATAATAATTGATCACTTGATTGGAATAAGGTCGAATATTGAAGTTATTATATGATCACAGCCAAGGAATAAAATCTATATAAGGTTATTGAATGAATGGGATAAGAAAGAATTGTGTTATAGTTATATCATGAAATTTGTTGAATGGTCAACACTATAATTTTTTTATGCCTTGAAGATGTCACTAATGAATTAATATTTCTTTATTAAAACAGAGTTCTTACAGAAGAATTTATAAAACCAATAGATGCAAGTAACTTGTTAGCACATGACAGTAAAATAACATTACTATTACCTTTCATTTGAAAATTCCATGCAGAATAAAGAAGAACAATTGAAATCATTATTTCTTCAAGAAAATATCAATATAAAACATTTTAAAAGTTAAGTATAATAAATATATAATTTATAATTGTAAAACAATTAAAATAAACTAAATAAACTTTTAGTTTATTAAGACATTAAAAATGTTGTAAAACATATAATTGTAAGAAATTAAACTACATGTATATAAAATACACTCACAATTATGTTTGACAAAACATATAATTATTTTTTTACAAAATATAATAAAAAAATTATCTAATTTTTTTAAAAACATCATTTAAAGATAATAAAAATAAAAAAAATTATTTTGAACTAAAGGTGGATGAAAATACTTCGTGGTATATTAAATTAACATTTTTTATCATTTTGATTGATATATCAGTGAAGAATAGAATGATCTTCCATTGGTTTCAAACAAGATCTACCATTACAACTTGGAATATAGGATCTACCCTTGATGTCCAATAGTTTATTGATCTACTGATGGTATCCAGTGGTTGAACGTTGAACTGATTAACTAGTGATAGGAACACATTAAAAAAATAAACCTTTTTTAAATGAGCTTAATATTATCTTAAATTATTTAGAAACAATATAATCGTGTAAGGAAACAAAGGATAACAAAAAATGATTTTTGAGTTTTCAAGTAGAAAATTTTATACGATAGAATAAAACACATTTTGATCTTTACAAAAAAATGTTTTAAAATAGTAAAAATCACTCACATAGGTTTTATATAATTAATATGAATTTATTGATTCATTTGGAAAATTTAAATATATAAAATGAATTTTCAGAAAATCAGAATATGAGATAAAATGAAAAAAGTGCAATATTTCCTATAGAAATTTTCATTAAGCTATGCAGCCAAATTCACATAGGGGTTTTGTACAAATGTTTTTACACTACATAAGTGGGATGAACACATAATTGAATTGATTTAACGAATTCACTAAGTAGGTATTTAAATTACAAGAATAAAATAATTGATTCATTACATAGGTTAATTGATGTAAAAAATCATTATGTAAGAAATTCACATAAAGAAAATTTTAAAATCTAAAAGTAGATTGCATTTTCAAATTTCAGAGCTAAAAATAACCTTGATAAAGGAAGAATTAACTAGTTTTCCTTTTCAGTTATATTTTTTAAATATCATTATATTTAAAAATAAATTAGAATCACATTAACATGATATATATAAATCATGTTATCATCAAAAAATAGAAGAAAACCTATTCTGAAAAACTGCAGAAAATTGATTGAAAACATTTTGTAAATTTAAAAGTAATTTATAAAATTATTGAGATTAATTAATAATTTTATGTATTATAAATATATGTTGATAATTTTTTTATATTTCAAAAAAATCACTCAATTTGGTGTTCTATAGCCTGATATATTGTTGAAATAAAAAGGAAAACTTGATTCTAGAAATCAGCTACCTGGACTTCAAAAACGGCTACATGAATCCTAAATCAGCTACATGGATAGCCATTTGTCTATAAGGGAAAATTTTTTTCTATTGCATGGGATCATTACAAAATAAAAAATATATTTCAAGGTCCCAAAAGACTTATTTATCTTACAAAATAAAAATAAAACTTTTAGAACATATTATGGAACATCAAAACATGAAATCTAAATAACTTTTAAGAAAATAAATATTATTATATGATTAAAATTATGTAAGATTTAATAAAAACACATTTACATTATATAAGATATATAATAAGGCTATAAAATGTAATTGAACACAATTAAACATTTAAACGTACACTAATATTATCAAGCATGAGAGGAGTTGTAATCAATCAAAACAAAAATCCATGAAATCACATGCAAAAAAATCACCCTTTTTTTAACAAAAATGAATTTAAAGATCCAAAACATTCTCCCATTTTTTATAAATAAAAAAATTACACTAAAATTTAATTTTCAAAGAACTATCCTTTTAAATAGAAAAATATAATTAACATTAATCAGAGTAGAAAAAAATTATTCAATTACAAGACAAATTTAAATAGAACAAAATAGTGAAAATTTCTATCAAAATAGTAAATAAACTAAATAATGATATTAAACTTCTAGTGTTACCAATTAAAACTACATTTTATAAAATTTAATAGAATCTAAAGGGTTAGTAAAAATTCTATCCAACTCTTTCTTAGTAATAAAACATTCTAAACATATATCACCTTTATCTACATGATCCCAAAGAAAATGAAATCTAACATCTATGTGTTTTGTTAATGACTATTGAAGTAGGTTTTTAGAAATTTAAATAGAACGTTAATTATCATATGAAATTGGAATTTTATCAAAACAAATATTAAAATTATATATAGTTTTTAATACATGTACTCTGTGAAAAACAACTAGAAACCGTAACAGATTCAGCCTCAACTGATGATAAAGCTACTGATAATTGATTCATATACCACCATGAAATTAATTTTTTTTCAAGAATATGATACATAACTATAATGATTTTATGGTTAAGTTTTCAACATCTAAAATCAAAATCTGAGTAAGATAGTAAATCAAAATAGTTCTCATTAGAATAAAACAATCTAGTAAAAATAGTACCGTTGATATATCTAATTACTCTTTTAATGTCTTTAAGATGAATTTATTTAAGGTTGGATTGGAATCTTGCACATAAATAGACCGAGAACATTTTGTCTGGTCTAAATGCAATGTGGTACAGTAAAATTCCTATCATGCATCTTTATAGTTTAATATCAACTATTTTTCCAGATTCATCCAAGTTAAATTTGGAATTGGTACTCATTGTAATTTTCTTAGTCTTATTGGAATAAATTCCAAACCATTTTAAAATTCATTAAGAATATTTATCTTGATTTCAAAAAATACCATCTTTCCTTTGATTAATTTGTAAACCAGGAAAAATTATTAGTTCTCCCATTTAGCTGATGTCAAATTCACTTGACATTATTTTAGAAAAGTTATTTCACATTAAATCATTTATTTATCCTAATATTATGTCATCAACATAAATCTGTATAAACAAGGTTGGATCGACCTTAACTTTAACAAAATAATTTTGTAAAAAACTATGTTAGTCTCTCATACCAAGAAATTGGATCTTGCTTAAGACCATATAATGAGGTATTATGTTTAAAATGTGATTTGGAAACTTATAATTTTCAAATATAGGGTTTTCTTTAACATGGACTTCTTATGAAATAATTCCATCTAAAAAGACACTTTTTAAAACCATTTGAAATAATTTTATGTTTTGAAAACAATAAAAGGCTAATAGAATTTTAATTGCTTCCATCCTAGAAACTGGAAGAAAATAATCTTCAAAATCAATTCCCTATTGCTAGGAATAACCTTGATCTACTAGTATTTATTTATTTTTAACTATGTTTCCAACTTCATCAAGATTATTTTGAAAATTCAATTTAGTTATTATTGTTGGTTTATTTTTAGGTAAATCAATTAGATCTCGTAATTTATTCCTTTAAAATTTATTTAACTCATAATTTTTAGAATTAACCCAATTTGAATAAATTAAATCGTTATTTATATTAACAGGAATAAAATTAGCAACAAAAGAAGACTCTACATAGTAAATTAAAAAAAATTTCTAGTTTGTATACTAGATTGAACATTTCCAATTACTTTTTCAATTGGACGATATTTATGTGTTTTACATTCCTTATGATTAGTTTGATGAGATTTATAACCCCCCTCAAATGATGCATTATCATTATTTTGGTCAATATCTTCACCAAAATTAAATTCCTTGAATTCATCAGCATCTTTGTTTTAAATAGAATCATGCTTATTAGAACTTTTTTCGTTAAACTTAATATGTATAGATTTTTTAACAACTAATTTTGTCTTATTTAATAGTCTATAATATTTTCAAGAATTGGGATATCCTAAAAATATCCCTTTATTGCTTTTAGAATCAAATTTATCTAAATTATAATTTTTATTTAAGATGTAGGATTTACAACCAAATACCCTAAAATATCCAACTTCTGGTTTAATATATTTAAAAAGTTAATAAGGGGTCTTATTTTGGAAAGGTATAATAGAAAATAATTTTGAAAAATGAAAAAAATATATTAACATCTTTTAAACAAAAGTATTTATGTACTCTAAATTCCATTATCATTCACATAACCATTTCTTGAATAGATATGTTCTATCTTTCTACCACACCATTCTATTATGGTGTTCTATGGGCTAAGAAAAAATATTTATATCCATTTGTTTCAAAAAAATTATCAAATTATGTATTCAAAAAATCACCACCTATATCACTTCTGATAGAGATTATTGATACATTTTTAAAATTTTGAATAAGCTTACAAAAGGAACCAAATTTTGTTATAGTTTCATTTTTATGAGATAAGAAATAAATCCAAAAGAGTATAATGTAATCATCTATAATTACAAATGCATACATTTACCAAAAAAATGATAGATTTTATAGGTCCAAATGATTCAAGGTGTAATAGATCTAAATATCTAGAGGTACTAACACCATTTACATATTTAAGTATTTCTTTTTATTTCCTACCTTTTAAACTGGAGTCACACATAAAGTACTTACCTGTATGTAACTTGGGAAGTTGTAGAACCTATTCATGCTTTGATAATTTATGAAATAGTCTAAAATTACCATGAACAATCCAAATATTCCACAGAATTTCATTTTCATCTATAACCTTCGGATACTTACCCTTTTATTTGTTTAGATTAATGAAATTAGTAGAGTAAACATTCTCTTTTTGATTTACAAAAAAATATATATTTATTTATTTTTCAGAATAATACATTTATCATTTTTAAAAATAACATTTAATCCATCATCACATAACTATGATATGCTAATTATATTATCTTTAAAACAATTTATATATAATAATTTTTAAATAATAATTATTTTATAAAAAACTAACTTCACTAATAGCCTTATTATTTCCTTTAGAGTTGTCTCAAATGTGACAAGGACACCATCCCAGGATTTGAAAGATAAAAATTTAGAAATATCAAATTTCATGTAACTAAATCATCCACTATCTAAATACCATGAGTCTTTGAGAATTATAAGATAGGTTTTCTAAAATTAAACAACCAAATAGACTATTTTGGTACCCATGCTAACTTGATTCCAATAAGATTAGTAGCAAAAAAAAATTGTCACCCAAATTGATTTAAATAATTTATTAGTGAGATTACTAGGAAATAAATATCTATAAATGAATGTTATAGTATGTCCAAATGATATCATAAATCTCAGTGAACTCACATTAGAATAATTCTCATTCATTCTATATTTAAAACATGTCACATTGGAAATACTTCCTTTTATAATTTTAATAAAGTTGGTATTGTTTATCCTTGGTGATAAACTTTCATATCCAAAACTATTTTTATTTGTGTTTAATTTCATAAATGAAATCATTTTATCATATTGTTATTCACATTTAACAAATGTAGTCAAATTTTATTTGACCTTGAAAACATCATTTATCAAATTCATATTCTCCTTTTGAATATTCTCTAGATCTGTATAAAATTTAACATTAGATACACAAAATATGTTTCTTAATTTCTTAATTTCTTAATAAAGTTTATTGCATTGATTATTAAATTTAGTTAAATCATCCAAAAAATAAATTAAATCTTATTTATTTATATTTATCATCCACTTTTATCATGTTTTTAACGTTTTGATTTTTCTCTTTTAGTTTTAACAATTCTGAGTCATAATCCTCTTTAGATTTATCATTATAGGAAACACAAAATTTCAAATTCCCATATTAACTTTTATATTTTATCATTTTCTTAAACCACTTATTATAATTAATTTTTATGTTGGTATAATTTTCAATTATCCCGACTCCATTATTTCTTAATTATTAATTTTATTTAAGGAGTTTTTTAACATTGGAATTCACAGAATCATAATCATAACATGAATCTGAAACATTTTAATTTTCATTTTCATGTAAATAATTATGATCAAAATTTACAAGAGTTATTAACTAATTATAGAGTGAATCATTTACCTAAAATTTTATACTCATCAAGGAAATATTACCTATCTCTTGTTCACTTCTATAATCACTGATTGAGTCAAAATTCTCGGGGCATTCCCAACCTCCAATCAAATCTTGTTTTTTTTTCTTCCATTCTCTTGTCTATATTTGGATGTTTTCTTTTGGGGATGTCAAACCTTATCTGAGCTTTATTTATACACTCATAAAATTTTAATTCTGAAACATCATTATAATTACTAGAATCACCTTTATTGTAGTAATTTCTGGACTTCCTCTTGAAATACATGTTTCCACCTTTGAATCTCTTGAACTTGATAAAATTACTACTTATGTGATATATTTTCATGCCACTTTCCTAGAGTGTTGATTAAAAGGTATTAGAGGTATTAGTAACATTAGATCTAAGAGTAATATATTGTCCCTTTGGGGAATCCTCACCTGAAAGTTTCTTAAACTCTAATTCATACCGAAATAGATAGCCTATTAGTTCATCTAATGTATACTCTTTAAAATTCTTACTCTCATTGATGACCACCTTCTTTGCATGCCATATTGTTTTTAGAGCTATCAGTACTCTTTCCACTTGAGTTGTGTTGTCCAAAACTTATCCAAGATCACTCATACCATTATTAATAATTGTAAACTGATGGAACGTATGGTTTAATTATTCTTTGTATCCTATATTTCAGTCCTGATATTCTTCTCAAATCATTCCTAACTTGTTTCTCTTTATTTTTTCGATTTCATAATGATTCACTTAAAGTATTCTCTATATATCGTGGGTTGTCTTATAATATGAAACAAGGATATAGACTCTTATACTTATATGACACTAAAAAATATTTTCAACTTTATATTTAAAAACATATTTTATTTATCATTTCCTACAAGTGAATATGAATCAACTTTGAGTAGATCATATGGATTTTCCATGATAGTCCAGTGATCCACACTTAACTGTTCTAAGTAGGATTGTATTATGTCTTTACGGTAGTCAAAGTCACTTCCATCGAAGAATGGGTGTTTTTTTGGAATCTATCCGCCGTTGACATTAAAACCTACCATCTTAAAAGAATATTTTTATTTTATTCATTAGAATTTTAAATATATGGTATTGGATTAGCACAAAGTTCAAAACAAACAAACAAAATAAATAGATTATTAATATATTTTTTGAGGAAAAATATCCTTTGATACTAATTATTTGGAATTAGATTAATAAAACTAGAGAGGTTAATTATCCATTAATAAATTTCATATTCTATGAAACCAATTGTTAGATCAATAGTTATAAATAATGACTTGAGGGTGTGAATAGTCATTTTAATGAATTAAAGAAAAGTCAATCAGAGTTTATAAAATAGTGATCTATAGTGAGATAAATGTTATTGAAATGAAGTAAAATATAAAGAAAATAAAAGAAAAAAATTATTTATAGTGGTTCAGATCACCAAGATCCTAATCCACTTATAAACCTTTTCTATTATATGAGATTATAGTTACCCAATAAAAACCTCACTTTTAAAGGTGTGAGAACCTATTATAGACACAACCTTTTACAAAAACTAGGATTCACAACTTTGCCTTTTTATAGGATACCAAACCTTATTTGTGACTTGAATTTTGATTAGGAGTCACAATCCAATATTCATTTTTTAGTGGAATAACTAGACAATGTAAGGCTTTCTTTTGATTAGGAAAATCATAAACTAGACTCAAATAATTAAAAATAAAAGAAATAAAATATTATATTAAGGATAAAAAATAAAAAGAAACCACAATATGATCTAAAGATATCGAAGAGATGAATCTTGATGATTTATTATCACTCAAATAGAAGAAGGTCAAATGTTGAGGTTATTCTATGATCATGGCCAAGGAACATTAGTATCAAAATTTTCTTGAATTAAATATGGGAATAAAAAATTTCTTCATAGTTATACCATGTAATTTGTTTAATGATATAAACTAGAATTTTTTTATGCCTTGAATATGTCTCTAATTAATTAATATCACTTCATTAAAAAAAGATCTTTTAGGATCCCATAAAAAACCAATAGTTGCATGACACCTGTTACCACATAAAAATAAAATAATTTTATCATTACATTTCATTTGAAAATGCCACATAAAATAATAAAGAATATTTTTTCTCTTTATTTCTTTATTAAAATATCATAATAAAACATTTAAAAGTTAAGTATAATAAATAAATAATTTATAATTATAAAACTATTAAATTGAACAAACTTTTAGTTTATTAAAATCATAAAAATGTCATAAAATAGAGAATCCTAATAAATTTAATTGCATGTATATAAAATATAATTTTAATTATTTTTTACACAATATATAATTATATTTTAAAAAATATAATAGAACATTTATCAATATATTTTTTTAAAAACATTATTTAATAAATAAGAAAAATAAGAAAAATAAAATAAAATAAAATAACGGTGGAAGAAAATACGTGGTAGTAGATTGATCTACTTTTGTTCAGAGTTTTATTTATCTACCAATAATTTTTAGCATGGTCTAATGTTGGTGTCAAACAAGATATACCATTATATCTTGGAATAGAGTATCTACCTTTGATGTCCAATGGTAGATTAATATACCAGTGGGGTCCAACGATCGACCATTGGAATGATCAATTGGTGATGGAAACACATTACAAAAATAATAAAACAAGTTTGAATGATTTTAATATTATCTGATATTTTTATAAATAATATAATTGAGGAAAACAACAAAGGATAAAAAAAATTGTTTTTGATGTTTCACGTAGAAAATTTTATGCGTTGGAATAAAACACAATTTGATCTTTATAGAAAACTTGTTTTAAAATAGTATAAATTAGTTCTCAAAGGTTTATATAATTAATATGAATTTATTAATTCATTAGAAAAATTTAAATATAAGAAATGAACATTCAGAAAACCAGAATATGAAATAAAATGAAAAATAGAGAATTATTTTTTCTGTAGGAATTTTCATTAAGCTACGTAGCCAAATTCATGTAGGAGTTTTCCACATAGTATTTTAATATACATAATAACACTAACCGCATAATTAAATTGATATAAGGGATTCACTTATATAGGTATTTCACATATGAGAATCACATAATTGATTCACTATGTATGGGAATCAACGTAAGTGAATTCTTTATGTAGGAATTTCATATAAGGGAATTCCCTAAAACTAAAAAAATATTAACTTTTAAAATTTCAGAGAAAAATATAATCGTGATAACGGTAGAATTGTCTTCGGGGCTTTTTACTTATATTTGGTAAATTCCATTATCTTTCAAAATAAATAATAATCACTTTATTCCAATATATATAACTCAATTTATCATAAAAAAAGAAGAAAAATTATTTCAAAAAACTATAGAAAAATGAATAAAAACATTTAGTAAATTCAAACATAATTTCAGTCATGATATATAACTATTTAGAATTTTTTATCATCTAAAAAATTTAGATATATTTTTATATTTTAAAAAAATAATCACTCAATTTGGAGTTATGTAGCCCGAGATATGGTCATAATATAGATGAAAAATTTCTTTTAGAAATTGGTTATATGGATTTCAAAAACGACTACATGAATCCTAAATCGGTAACATTGATATCCATTTGGCTATGTGGGAGTAGTTTTTTTACTATATGGGATCATTCTGAAACACATATAATTGATATTTTAAGCTCTCAAAAGACTTATTCATCCTAACAACTCAAAAAATAAAACTTTTAGATCATGTTATGTAAAATCAAAACATGAAATAAAAATAAATTTTAAGTAAATAAATATTATGATATGATTAAGATTCAGTAAAGTCTAATCAAAACAAATTTAAAAGATATAATATATAGAATAATTTTATAACATTTTATTGAACATAATTAAAAATTTAAATGTATGATAATATAAAGCAAGAATGAGAGGATTTGTAACCAATTAAACAAAAATACAACCAAGAACAAGAGCAAACACCATCATGTTGAGAAACTTGTTGTTCCTCGGGATTAGAAGAATCAGCATGTGTAGAAATAATTATCTGTATAATTGGCTGGAAAATAAATTTATATTACATAAATTCAATAGTGAATAAATAATAATATTAGGTAATTGTATATTAAAAAAATATAACTTGATTATTGAACTCTCTTTTTTAATGGTTAAAGAGATTTGACACCTCTATCGAGTATCCAAATCACTTCACTATGGTCTCTTATATAATACCATGTATACATTGGGACTATTGTGAAATGATTGCAATGTCCCAATAAAGCATCATCCTCAATTTATTTTCATCTGACCCTTCAATGGTTTTGGTCAATAATATAATAATTGTACACTTTCAATATGAGATATCTAGTATATAAACTAATTTTAATACCTATGATGTCATTATAAATGGTTTTTAATTATACAATTCCTTACTAAAATCCACCTTCACAAACCCCAATTCATCTATTTTAATATCACTCCTATGATCAACAAACTTTCATTGAAAAATATAAACATTGAATGTTGTATAATATAACTCCCATATTTGTTTCATGATACCAAAGTATGGAATATTTGCATAAATTGGACTTATGTCCTTAGTACTAGATACATGCATCAGTTTATCCACAATTTAAACTCCACTATTTTGTATGGTGTTGTGTTCATCATGTTAATTTGTATATAACATATAATCATTAATTACAAAACCATTACAAGATAATACATGAAAACTTGTTCCTCTAGCTAGCCATTAAAGTTTTTCTAAAATTGAATCTGTATTTTCGGTTGACTCCTTGGAAATAATGTCTTAAAACCATCCTATAAACTTTTGATTATGTGTATTTGATATCCATATTTCAGCTATTGATGGATTCAAATGCCTAAGAATTACTTTGTGGGTTTTACATTATGGGGAAACCTCTAAACTATTATTAAAAACATAATGGTGGTAATGATATAGATCTATAATAGTAATTATGAAAACAATTATTCTATAAATTCCTTTACCAACAAGTCACTTGGTGTAATGAGATTTTGGTAGACAAATGTTTTCCATATCAAACTTGTAGTCAGTACAAAATTCAACAGCTTCCTCAACAACATATCTCTCCACAATACAACCTTTTGGATGACTTTGATTTTTGGAATACCCTTTCAAAATATTCATATACCTTTCAAATGGGTACATCCATCTATAATATACAGGTCCACATAGTTGGATCTATTTTACCTAGTGAATAATCAAGTGAACCATCATATCAAAGAATGTTTTTGGGAATAACTTCTCCAATTAACATAATATAACCGTAATTTCATTTTCCATATTTTAAATTTTCTCTGAGCCTATAAATTTACTTCATATATCTCTAATAATGAAACATATATTAGTTAATGTACAATATAATTTCTTGGAAAAAAACACTATGTAAATCTACATGTGTTAAATATTACTCAAAACATGATAGTCATGTGATTTAAAAGCCTTTAAATTTAAGTCAGTCATTGAAATGATATTCCTGATCTTTGATGAATACCTATCTAGAACCTTTACATCATTTAAGAAGTTAAAAAATTGATATCTCTCTTCCCTGGAAAGAGTGTAAGTAGATGAATAAAGAAACGTCTATTTTTCACTCTTCACTGGCACCAACCCTTCCTGTATTTCCATTTCAATCATGTAAAACCTAGCCTTAATTCCATCCTTTTTTCTATGTGTATTTAGTAATGTTTCGATGAAACTATCACATAATATTTTTTTAAAAACATAACATCAAGAAAATGACCGACCAAACATGTCCAGTATGGTAATTCAAAAAAAAACAGATCTCTTTTTTCAACTAGTTTTTATAAGGTTTTTTAAAAAAGGTTTACCAAAAGCAATGTCCATATCTTTTACTTTCTCAAATAGTTGATCACCTATAAGTGGATATGGTTCTGTACATTCTTCTGAACTCCCATAGAATGATGTTGTATAAGATCGGTACTTATGTCACCAAGGTCAAAATCTACGATGTCCTAGAAACATAGTCTTTGATGATTGTTTCAACCAAATTGATTGTGTACCTTGTTCAAAAATAGGACACCCTTGATTTCTTTTAATGCTATATCTTGAAAATTTTCCATAAGAAAGAAATTTATTTATCTTTCTTTATAACATGGATCTCAATGTGAAATATTCATTTCTATATGAATCATAGAACATTACACTTGAATACCATAATAATTTAAAATCTTCGATAAGTGGGGCCAAATTATCATCAATATCATTACCTAGTTATTTTGGTCCTTATAAAAATAGATATAACATAATGTATTTTGGTTTCATGCATAACCATGATGTCAAGTATTAATTTACCAACCCAACTATCCATGTAATGTAAGTACTGATTTGAAAAATTAAATTATTCAATCCATCTGTAGATAGAACAAGAAGAAGGTTTCTTAGATCATTTCCAAATTCAGGATACTCATAATCAATTCTCTTCCACTGAAGAGAGTTTGTTGGGTGAAAATTTTTACCATATTTATTTCTTGTATCTGTATCCCATGTCAATTGGATTGGAATTTCCTCACTTCTATATAGGTTCCTAAACCTTGGAATGATTGGAAAGTACCATAAAACTTTTGTAGAACCCTATTTATCTTTCTTGTATCGAGAAATACCACACTTGGGGAATTTTTAAGTGATTTTTGGTCCTTGAAAAATAGTATAAAATTATTTGGAAATACATGTATTCTTTTAGATATCATATCCATTAAATGTGGCATTCGTTTAGTGTAAAATGTTTTGAAAAGAAGCTCATTGTCTTCTGGGAGAATATCATTCAAGAGATAAAGTATTTTAGTCAAACTTGAATCACTCCATTTTTCTATATTTTAACTTATACAAATTCAATATGGCTAAAAATTCAATATGTAACACCCCCCAAGCTTCTTCAATACGTTTCCCTTTGAATAATGCAATATCTTGCATTGTACGCAACTTCGACATTCTAACACACTACGACCAATCAAACTAGCCGTTATGAATAGTAATATCCAATTTTTAGACTTTTATAAATTTTATCATTCAAAATGGACTTTATTTTTGGATTAGGAATATCTAAATTAGCTTAGGGTGAATTTTTGGTATTTTTCTGAAAAATTTCAATTTTGGATGAATAGTGAAAAAACTAAATTTTAATTAAAAACAACTTTTTTAATCAAAATAATTAATATGTTAAATTATACATTTGAATGGTTTTTAATTATCATTAGATTATATTTTTATCATTTAATATAATTTAAGTCATTGGATGTAATCTCACGATTAAATTGGACATAAACAAGTGTCAATCTTTTGATAGTTATTATTTCATAAAAACACGTTTTTTGTTTTGACAACAGGAATTAATTTTAAATTGATTTCTGTCACTTCTGTATTTTGAATTTGGAAAAATGGATTCCATATTTTGAATCAGGATATCCAAATTTTGTAAAAAGCAAACTTTTATTTTTAGACATTAGGAATATTTGCTTCAGTAAATATTTTATTTATCGTGGTTAAAGAGGAAAATCCGGTAAATAAGGTTAAAAATAATATTATAATAACCTTAAATTACCCTAACATGTATCATAACCCTAATGGATTATATGTGTCCAACCATGGACATCCTTGGGTCTATTTTGGGACCCCATGGATCCACTTGGGAGTGATAATGACATTTTATATTAAATAATCTAAAGTAAAGACAAAAATAACAAAAGCAAATATCTTTTAGTAAAACAATTTTTATATGAGGTTATATAATTTATATATTAGAATATAAATATAAAAATATTTCCTACCGTAAGATATTTTATTTATAATTTTTAGAAAAAAATTAAATATATTTATATATGACACAATAATGATGCAGTATTTTCCTTATTAATGAAACAATCAAATAAATGATATTATAAATATTAAAATAAATAAAATTTGAAAGTTTTGAAGCCATACACAAATTTTATAGGTTACTATGACATGTTAGGGTTTATTAAATGTATTTATTTCTAAGTAATGAAGTTTTTATAACTTTAAAAAAAATCAATTATTAAATAATGTCAAAATTGGCATAAATTAGTTTTTTAAAACAAATATAATATTATTGGTTGATACAATAATCCTAAAAATCTAAGGTTCATCCAAAATACTTATATAATGATAGGAGTATCATTAATGAACCACTTTGGGTTCTATTGGAAGTTTATAGTAAGTTTATTAACCATATAATATGAAAATACAAAGAGGCATGATAAATGTCAAACTATTTAACTAAGAGTTAAATCTAAAAGATAAGGTTAATATAGTAACCCTAACCTACTTAAAACCTATTGGTTGAGTGTTTTTCGGCCCATACCCACCTTATCCTTTAAATAATTCATTTTTGAGTCATTACAAACCAAAAAATATTATATTATAAAATAATATTTCAATTTTTTCCTAAGGTGCCCCTCACCCCTCTTATAAAAGGGAACTTCCCCTTCTCTCAAATTCACACCTTCAAAGCCATTTTTCTCAGCCAAACCAAGTAAAAATATCCTCTACACTATACTAACTTCTTCCTAGATTCCTTACTTTAGTCATAAATCCATCCTAAGGATCCCTTTTGATCAAATCAAAAGGAAGAACCCGAAGAAAAGGTAAATATTTCATCACCTCTTTCAAGTTTTTTCTTCTTCCACTTCTTCATTCCTTGTTGTTTCCATTATAAAATTATAACTCCAATATAATCTATATACTGTGATGTTTTTATAATTATGGTAAAACCATATTCATTATTCTATCCATTCTTTGAATGACATGTCATCATTCGTGCGTATGTACGACTTACCGTCTCCACGTCGTAGTGTCGTTGTTATTCAATACATTATTATTTGTATGGGTATAATAATGATTTAAAATTGATGTAAATAATAAATATAACATGATAATTATTCTTTATATATGATATAACATCCAATTATATATGATTTTAATATCAAAATAATGATATTTTCACTCGTGCGTACGTACAGATTACCATCTCCACGAACACGATTAGATTCATTCCCCATCATATCCATTCAAGACTAATTTTTATTTTATGATTTAAAATAATTTTTAAAGACTTAATATCATTATTAATATGAATAAGATACATCCTATCCATAACAAACATTACTTACATAACAAATCATATAAAGGAAAATGAATCAGTTAACAAACAAAACGACAATAATACTAAAATATTATTAACAAATCAATATTAAAAGATCATGTATGATATCATATTAATGTATATGGTTCTTGTATAATTTAATAACAATTATTTAACCATTATACATGAGTTTAACCTACCCTCAACCAATGAAAAGTACATGGTAAGGGTTAATTTCACAATCTCTTTATTATTCGAGCTTGTTTTCACGTTAGTATCTACCGGGACCTCTTTATCATCCACATCCATGTTTCTTAAAAATGTTTTCAAAAACATTTTTACTAATTAATAGATAACAGTTTAAAGTAATTTATACTCTTATTTGAACTTATATGTTTTGAAATGAATCTTTCAGTCGTTTTCCAAACAAGGTACTTTATAACCTTTTCGACAAAATTAAGGTAAGAATGTTTTTAACGTATACAGCGGGTACGGTTATTCTTAGACATTATAACATCGTGCAAGATTCCCTTATAAACTTATAATAATATTTTAAAAATAAATGTATTCTTTTATAATTATATAACTTTAAATTATTTCAGAAAAAAGAAAGAGATATTTTTATCAAATAGTTTTGATTTCATCTATGTCAACATCCTTTGATGGATTTTATACTTGTTTGAAGTTGATATATTATGATACAAATCTTCCATACTGCATTATGTTTGACTATGGATGTGTTATTTTTATACCATTCATGGTTTATGGTTAATTTATTGACATTTAGTATGCTAGTTTTAATATGAATGTTTATGTTATATTTCAACCCTTTCCTATGAGGAATGTATTAGACTTAGTAAGTGATGGGTTGAGCCCGCTATAGATCCTCAGTGCATCGGTAGGTCTCATGAGACAACTAGACGTGGAATTGGTCGAGGCCTTTCCCAATTTAAAATATGGTTTTGGACGAGGCCTTAATCATTTTTATACATCTTGGTCGATGCCTTGACAAAATGTTTCAGAATGTCCAGCATTATACATTCCCTCATTATGAAAATAATATTGATGGTTCATGTGGTCATTCTACTAGTAGAATACCCATGATTATGTTTTATTATGACATTATTTACTCATCTCATATTCCTACCATAAAAGTGTTCATGTTTATAATTGGTAAAGGCATGTGTTTTTAATTATTCCCCATGCTTCATATTTATGTTATCTTCCACTGTATTGCTTACCCTTACTGAGCATTTGATCTCACCCCTTTCTTATGTTTCATTTTCCCAGGATATGAAGAAGTTAGTTATGAGTAACTTGAAGGCATAATCTAAGAGGCTTGGATGTTTCTAATGGAATAAATTAGTGTTGTATTTCTTTTCAATTGTAAAGTTGAACTTATGTATGAATCTTGTTTCCAATAATACTAAACTGACCGGTCTTTCAGGACATGATTTCCTTGTGATCATGAAAATGTTATGTAATAATGCACCGACTCTAGGTAACTAGGGTTGGGGAGTTACAGTTGATATCAGAGGAAGTTTAGTACAAACCATAGAAACTAGATTTAGATAAACTCTGTTTAGAGCACATAGACCTAAGATAGACTTTGAGTATTAGTATAGAAGAACTTCATAGAATTTTGGTATTGTAGAGATTTTGTGAGTTTTCCAATAAATACATCCCTTTCTGGATACGAGTATGTAGAGGCGGCTCTATCATAGATGTATCTAGAGGTATAACCTGAAAATAGTGATTTGAGCTAGACTCGAACGAGAACTGGTGCACGACAACGGTCCTTGCTGCACTCTTTGTTACGACACACCTGGGGGATATGCTTAGAATAATTATCATTTTCTTTACAAACTATTATGAAGGATTTATGAGTATATGATTCCTCAAAGAAAATATTTTTATGATTATGTATTATATCCATAAACTATTCAATTTATGTTAAGTGTTTTACAAGTTTGGATTTATGTATTGATATTCATAAACTAATCTAGTGTATGCCATTTTTTATAAATGGAACCTAGTGGAAGAAATGGAAACCGTATCAACGCATGTAATACATGTAGGGATTTTCCTCCTAATCAAGATAATTATAGTGTAGCTCATGATGCAACTGGTACTGATCATCTTATCACCATACTGGGACAACTTACATAGGTTATGAAATATAACCTTACCCGTATGGAGCACCCTGATCCCCAACGAATAAGATCAATGTTAGACTGCTTCATGAGGCAACAACCACCAAAATTCAATTGGAGTACAACTCCATTAGTGTCTGAGAAATGGTTAAATTATTTAGAGAAAATATTTCACTCCTTGGGGAGTAGCGAAAGGGAAAAAGTTGTCATGGCAGTTTATCGCCTTACTGGAGATGCTGATCAATGGTGTTCATTGATTAAAAACACAAAGGAAGATGAAGAAGTTTCTAGTATGGAATGAAGGGAGTTTAAAGATATTTTCTTAGAAAAATACTTTCCTCGTGACCATCGAATGGATATGGAGAGACAATTTATGAGTCTGAGGAAAAAGGAGGATGAGAATGTTGCAAAGTATAAGGCTAACTCTACAAGATTAGCAAGGAATGCTGCAGATTATATACCTAACCCAAGAGGTAAGATTTACCGTTTCTTTGATGGGTTAAAACCATTTCTCCATCTAGAATTAGTATCACAATCCTACTCATCGTACGAAGATATTGTCTCGTGTGCTATCAAGACAGAAAAGGAATTCTCTAAATCTTATGACTTAAAAGAAAATAAAGAGAAGAAGAGATCTGTTGAACACTCTGGGAAAGGAAATAAGGAAACAGGGAAGAAGGGAAGAATTGAATTTCCACCATATGATAATTTTGGAAGGAACCACCATAGTTACTGTCTAAAAGGAAAAAGAGTATGAAACAAATGTGGACAGAAAGTCCATCTTGCTAGTGATTGTAAGGGAAAGAAAGATACTACCAATGTTCAATGCTACAATTGCAGGGAGATGGGACATTATGAAAATGAATGTCCTAAGTGTTAGGGAAAATTACCTCAGAAAAGGCCAAGGGATCAAGGCCGAGCTTATGAGATCACTACTGCTGAGGTTGAAGCTCCGAAAGACGTGGTGGAAGGTAATTTAATGGTTTCCTCATGTTAAGCCAATGCTTTATTTGATTCTGGATCATCGCATTGTTTCATATCTTCCCAGTTTGCTAAGAAAATTCGATATTTCCAATTTTATTTAACAAGGGAGTTATCAGTAAAAGTTCCTAAGGGAAGTATCATTGCAACAAAGTTTTGTGAATCAATTCCCATTAGGGCATATAAATGTTCTTTATCTATTGATCTCATCGCCATACCCATGATTGAATTTGATATAATCCTCGGAATGGATTTGCTTTCAAACCATGATGCAAAAATTTATTGTAAGAAGAAGGGTGTTACAATTTTCGATGATGATAATGAGTACCTTATCTTTAGAGCAGAAATGTCACCACCTCATTCTTATCTAGATCCACCCCCAGTATCTTAACTAAATTCAATTATTGGGGAGGAATAGAATGAAATAACTATGGGTGAGGAAAGTAATGTTAAAATAGAGGGTGTACCTATTGTGGAAGAATATATTGATGTGTTTCTAGATTATTTACCTGGACATCCCCCATAATGAGAAATTTTGTTTTCCATTGATTTAATTCCCGGTTCAATGCTCATATCGAAGACCCCTTATAGAATGGCCACTGTGGAATTATTGGAACTAAATAAAAAACTATAGGAATTGAGTAATAAGGGATTTATTCACCCTAGTGTTTCTCCATGGATATCCCCTGTTTTTTTGTTAATAAGAAAGATGGATCTATGAGGTTGTGCATTGACTACAGGGAGTTCAATGCTATAACAATAAAGAACATGTATCCCCTACCTCGCATTGATGATTTATTCGACCAACTTCATGAAGCTCAATATTTTTCAAATATTGACCTTCGATCTGGATATCATCAATTGTGTGTGAAAAGGAAGACATTATGAAAATAGCATTTCTAACCAAGTACAGGCATTACGAGTTTACAGTAATGACTTTTGGATTGACTAATGCACCCTCTGTCTTCATGGATCTAATGAATAGAGTTTTCAAGGAATATCTTGATGACTTTGCAGTGGTATTTATTGATTATATCCCAGTATACTCCAAAATCTATGAAGATCATGAAAATCACTTTTGCACCATTCTAAAAACCCTCAGAAGAAATTAATTATACTGGAAGTTTAGCAAGTGTAAATTTTGGATTTAGGAGATTTCTTTCCTTGGCTATATTGTCTCTAAGGATGGAATCTCTGTTGACCCTTCTAAGACAAAGTCAATCCAAGAATGGCCAGCACTGAAAAGTATAACTGAGGTACATAGTTTTATCGGTTTAGCAGGTTATTATCGATGTTTCGTCCAAAATTTTGCCTGATTGGATAACCCATTAACGAAGCTCACATGTAAAGGGGTTAAATTTGTTTAGACAAAATAGTGTGAAGAATTTTTCGAAGAAATAAATAGAATATTAGTCAATTCTCATATATTGACTCTACCATCGGGGAATGATGGGTTTGTTATTTATAGTGATGTCTCAAAGAAAGGATTTGGTTGTGTCCTTATGTAGAATGATGGAGTTATTTCATCTGCACCACGACAACTGAAAATTCATGAGAAAAACTATCCTACTCATGATCTTGAGTTAGCAGCTGTAATCTATGGTTTGAAGATATGAAGAAATTATCTCTATGGTGAAAATGTGAGATATATACCAATCACAAGAGTTTTAAGTATATTTTCTCACAGAAAGAACTCAACATGAGGCAAAGTAAATGGCTTGAACTGATCAAGTATTATGATTGCACAATACACTACCACCCAGGGAAGGAAAATAAGGTGGAAGATTCTTTGAGTAGAAAGTATCATGGAGTTTTGAACAAGATGAGAGTTGTAAGGGATACTATTTTCATAGATCTAGTAAAGATGGATATAGGAGTAACCATGGAAGGTGAAACATCAATGCTTTTTCAAATGGTTGTAAACCATCTTTACTAGAAATTAAAAAAAGTTCTCAGGCTGATGATAAGGAATTTCAAAAGAAGATTAAATCTATGAACAATGGGAGATTGATCGACTTCGTATATGAAGATGGGATTTTGAAATTTGGGAAGAGACTTTGTGTTCTCGATATACCTGATCTGAAAAGGGAATTGTTAGATGATGCCCATAGATCCAATTTCTCTATACACCCTGGTAGCACAAAGATGTATAGATATTTGAAGGAACATTTTTGCTGGGACAACGTGAAGAGGGAGACTGCTGGTTTTGTGTCAAGATGTACGGTTTGTCAACAAGTGAAAGCTGGAAGGCAACAACCTGGAGGACTCATGCAACCTCTTCCCATACCTTAGTGTAAATGGGATAATTTTACAATGGAATTTATCATGGGATAACCAAAGACTCCTAGAAGGAATGATGCAATATAGGTCACTGTTGATCGTCTTACCAAGTCAGCACATTTTATTTCTATAAGATAAGATTTACCACTTGAACATTTAGCAAGACTGTATATCAATAAAGTTGTAAGACTTCATAAATTACCCTTATCGATTTTTTCTGATCGTGATCCACGTTTTACATAAAGATTCTGCAAAATTATTCAGAAAGCCCTGGATACTGAACTTCGTTTGAGCACTGCCTACCACCCTCAAACTGATGGACAATAATAATGGACTATTCAAACCTTATAAGACATGTTGAGATCTTTCTCACTTGACTTTCAAGGTATGTGGGATCAATATTTACCTCTGGTAGAATTTTCCTATAATAATAGCTTCTATTCACGTATTCAGATGGCACCATATAAAGCATTATGCAGAAAGAGATGTCACACACCAACCTCTTGGGATGATGTTGGGGAAAGAAAACTCATAGGCCCATAACTTGTGGAGGAAACGATGGAGAAGGTAAAGGTTATCCAAACCCGCATCAAAGCGGCTCAATGTAGGCAGAATAGCTATACTGATAACCGAAGTAAGGATTTGGAATTTCAGGAAGGTGATCATGTTTTCTTGAAGGTATTTCTATGGAAAGGAGTTATAAAATTCGGTAAGAAGGGTAAATTAAGTCCCAGGTACATCAGACCTTTTGAAATTCTAGAACAAATGGGGACTGTAGCTTACCGTTTGGAAATGCCGCCAAGTCTATCCAAAGTTCATGATGTGTTCCACATATCATTGCTTAGAAAATACATGCCTGACCCAACGCATGTGCTCACCTAGGAGGAATTAGAACTGGAACCCGATATGTCTTATTGCGAAGATTTTTTCAATATTCTTGATATAAGAGAACATGTGTTGAGAACCTGGACAACTCGTCCAGTAAAAGTTCTATGGAGAAACCATAATATGGAAGAGGAAACGTGGGAACCTGAGGAACTTATGATGAAGAACCACCCAAATATTTTTATGCATAAATATTCTAGAAATTTTGAGGATGAAATTATTTAAAGGATGAGAGAATGTAACACCGCAAGCTTCTAAGGTACATTTCCCGTTGAATAATGCCACAACTTGCATTGTACGCAACTTCGAGATTCTAACACACCGTGACCAATCAAACTAGCCGTTATGAATAGTAATACCCACTTTTTTGAATTTTATAAATTTTATCTTTCAAAATGGACTTTATTTTTTGATTCAAAATATTGAAATTAGCTTAGGGTAAATTTTTGTTATTTTTCTGAAAACTTTCAATTTTTGATGAATAGTGAAAATACTAAATTTTAATTAAAAACTTTTTTTTAATAGAAATAATTTATAGTGTTAAATTATAAATTTGAATGGTTTTTAAGTATAATTATATTATATTTTTATCATTAAACATAATTTACTTCATTTGATGTAATCTCACGATTGAACTGGACATAAAGAAGTGTCAATCTTTTGATAGTTATTATTTCATAAAAACACGCTTTTTGTTTTGACAACGGGAATTAATTTTAAATTAATTTCTACCACTTCTTTGTTTTAAATTTGGAATAATGGATTCTATATTTGAAATTAGGAGGTCCAAATTTTGTAAATAGGTATCTTTTATTTTTAGACATTAGGAATATTTACTTCAGTAAATACTTTATTTACCATGGTTAAAGGGGTAAATCCAGTAAAGATGGTTAAAAAATAATATTATAATAATATTAAATTACCCTATAACATTTCCTAACCATATTTTTTAATACATGTCCGACCATGGTCATCCTTGGGTCGATTTTGGGACCCCATATAGCCACTTGGGAGTGAGAATGACATTTTATATTAAATAATCTAAAGTAAAGGCAAAAATAACAAAAGAAAATATCTTTTATTAAAACAATTTTTATATGAGGTTATATAATTGATATATTTGACTATAAATAGTAATTATTAATATAAAAATATTTACTACCTCAAGATATTTTATTTATAATTTTTAGACATAAAATAAATATATTTATATATGACATAATAATGATGCAGCATTTTCCTTATTAATGAAACAATCAAATAAATAATATTATAAATACTAAAATAAATATAATTTGAAATTTTTGATGCCATACAAAAATTTTATAGGTGACTATGACAATTTAGGTTTTATTAAATGTATTTATTTTAAATTAATGAAGGTTTTAGGACTTTAACAATATTCAATTATTAAATAATGTCAAAATTGACATAAATGAGTTTTTTAAAACAAATACAATATTACGGGTTGATATAATAATACTAAAAATCTAAGGTTCAGCCAAAAGACTTATATAATGATAGGTGTATCATTAATAAACCACTTGTGGTTTTCTTGTAAGTTTATAGTAAGTTTATTAACCATATAATATAAAAATACAAAGAGGCATGGTAAATGTCAAACGATTTAACTAAGAGTTAAATCTAAAAGATAAGGTTAATATAGTGACCCAAAAATGTCTAAAACATATTGGTTGAGTGGTTTTCAACCCATACCCACCTTATCCTTTAAATAATTAATTTTGGAGCCATTATAAACCGAAAATTATTTTATTATAAAATAATATTTCAATTTTTTTCCTAAGGTGCCCCTCACCCCTCTTATAAAAGGGCACTTTCCCTTCCCTAAAATTTACACCTTCAAATCCATTTGGCTCAGCCAACTACTACCCAAATATCCTCTCCACTATCATCCCTTCATCCTAGAGTCCTTCCTTTAGTCATAAAGTCAACCTATGGATTCCTTTTGATCAAATCAAAAGGAAGAACCCGAAGAAAAGGTAAATATTTCATCACCTCTCACTACAACATAAATAGGGTTTAGCGGCGGTTTTGTGGCGACCCTTCACAAAACTGCCGCTAAATGTTTTCCGAAAAAGGTATCACGGCGGTTTTTAATAAACTACCGCTAAACCCATATTTTTTTTAAAATTCCCGACCCTTCCCTACCCCGACCCCCATTTCTCCCAACCCTCCCGACCCCTCGCGCTCCCTTCTTCCTGCAACCCCCCCCCCCGGCGACCCCGTGACGTCTCCGGCGAACACGCGAACTCCGTCTCTGGAGACCCCACAACCAACGTCTATGGCGGAGCCCGCGAACGGTGACCCCAGCGACCCACGACCCCCCTTATCCCAGCGACCCTTCTCACTACGACCGCGACCCCAAAGTGAGTTTTCCATTGTGATAACATTTTTCATCTTTTTTACAATATTTTGTGCAATATATGTTTATTATTTGATTATAATGTTTGTTACTCCATGTTTTAGCATGTTAATTTGAAGAAAATTGTTAATTTGATACCTAATTCATGTTTAATTGAAATTGTTATTCCATGTGTTAATGGAATTGAATAAAGAAAATGAATCTAGAGATACGTATTAATGATAATAATAAAGAGGTATGTTAATAGAAATTTTCATCCTTAAAATTCAATGAAACATGAAGTTTTGATTGAAATAATATTTAAATAATTAATAGGTTATGGTAGATAACTCTATATGTTTCACATAGTTTTAACCTATGATAAATGAACCAGTTAATCCAAAATAGAAATAAAACTGGTTGTTTGATAAAGATAACTATTTGGGGTCGAGTGAGCCTATTTTCATGTGATGTTCATAAACATTGTTTTTAGGGCCTATATGCCCTATTTACTCTTTTTATTGTTTATTTACTTCTATATTTTCTTTTTAATTGAGTATTTTTATATGATTATTTTTTTATCTTGGGATGGATGAAGATTGAAGGTATATGGTTAATAAGACTTGGGTTTTTGGTTGTAGTTGGCACCTGATATGGTGGATGCATGGTGATATGAACGGTGTATCAGGATTGATTGAATGGGTTGAACATGTGATTTCCCATTATTATGTTAAAATATAGGATATTTCTTATAAAAACAACTTATTTAAATTCGGTTTTTGATTTCCCATTATTTATTGGAAATGGAACCTTTAGTGGTGTCCTTGGTAGTGACTCTTATGTAAGGGTAGCATGAGACTTTTTTGAGTTGTCTTGGAATATAACCACATGCATTCTCCATAGACCTCCTTTTTAATGATGGATTAGTTGATTGGATTTTGAGACTAGTGAATTTTTTAATCATAACATGGTGTTAGGTTTGATGCATTCTCATTTTAAGTTGATATCCTTTGGTAGGTAGTGCCCTTAGAACATTAATACCTTTCTATTACAAGGAGTTTTCTGATGCTCGGTTATGTTCAGGTGTTGTTTCCCCTCATATGACTCTTTAGTTATAATGACACCCTTTTTTGGTGGTTATTATGTTTTTGGACATTTTTATTTTCGTGAGTATCGAGAAATGCTCAGTTTCAGTAGGATAGGCTTTCCTCAAGCATTGTCATCTGCTTTTCAGGTTGCATGACCCTTTATTTTCCTCAGTGTTGGACAACATTGTATGCTTTAATTCGTTTTGATGGTCGTATGAGTCAATATGATGTTGGTTTAAATATATTTTATCTACCTTCTAATTCTTTAATGCACAGGGTGGACAAACTATGTATAGTAATCAAGATGTGCCAATTTCTTATGGAACATATGGTAACATGCTTAAATCTATGTTTTTCCTGTCGAGTTATAAATGTTGTAATGAATGTATGGAGTTCGGTTAAATCATTGAACCATGGGCTGTTTTTTAAGGTGGCGGGTCATTTACGGAGTTGAGTGACCTATGAATCAAATAATCAACTATGTATCAAAGAATTGGATGACTTCAAAAAGAATAAGTTGTTTTGGAATGCTGGTCGGTTTGGTTTTGGCCCTCTTTATGATTGTTATGATGTAATGAGTGTGCTTTAGGGGAGAATCAAACGTATTTTTGATGTGAATATGATATAGATAACTTATTAGTGGCTGATATATCTCTAATTTTGATAACTAGGACACTCCAAAGGTGGGGAGAATCTTGTCATTTTTGTTAAGTTACCTATGAATTAAATAATCAACTATGTCTCAAAGCATTGGAGGACTTCAAGAAGAATAAGTTGTTTTGGCATGCTGGTTGGTTTGGTTTTGGCCCTATTTATGATTGTTATGACGTAATGAGTGTGCTTGAGGGGAGAATCAAACGTATGTTTGATGTGAATATGATATAGATAACTTATTAGTGGCTGATATATCTCTAATTTTGATAACTAGGACACTCCAAAGGTGGGTAGAATCATGTCATTTTTGTTAAGTGACCTATGAATTAAATAATCAAGTATGTCTCAAAGCATTGGAGGACTTCAAAAATAATAAGGTGTTTTGGCATGCTGGTCGGTTTGGTTTTGGCCCTCTTTATGATTGTTATGACGTAATGAGTGTGCTTGAGGGGAGAATCAAACGTATTTTTGATGTGAATATGATATAGATAACTTATTAGTGGCCGATATATCTATAATTTTTTATAACTGGGACACTCCATTGAGAAACATCATTCCTCTTGGAGGATATCAAAGGTCAAGCCTAAAAAATCCCATAATGTCTCAGGTTTAAAATGCATTATGATCGGTTTCGATCACATGTCAATGGGGTGTTGTTTGAGGCAACATAAATGTGTGATTGACAGTGTTATGATTAGTGTGTAACCCGATATTCTTACTGCTCCTCAATGAGGTGTTGACGTTGTCTCCTATAGACTCGACTTGTTCGATTGGTCTGAAGTGGTAAATGTGATCAATGAATCATCTTTATTATATTATGCATACTTTATGATCAATGGGTCATCTTTATTATATTATGTTTCTGTAATCTTACACTATCGTATATTTTGTGTAGGCACATTGTGATATACATGGATAAAAGCTAGATCACATTACCTAGGAACACACCTCAGTATTTTAAGGGATTGAATGCGTTTTTAGATTTTGCAATTTCTAATCGATTCGTTAAAGGGATAATAAAATTTCCATGTCCTAAATGTAAATTCAGAACATGGTTGAAGAGAGATGAAGTTTATGAACATTTAATACTGAAGCAATTCCCTGGTCAATATTTTTTTTAGATTTGGCATGGAGAATCGAATGTAACAAAAAGATTGAGCACTGATGTTAATCCACATAATGAGGTCCCAAGTTTGTCGACAATGGAAAATGAAATACAAAACCTCATAAATGATGCATTCGGCACTGCAAGACACCACTATCAGCATCAAAACATATCAAAACAACCAGAATAGGGTGCTACAAATTTCAACGTGACAAGTGATGTTTTTGAGATTGTAACACAAGCAGATCAAGATTGTAACATATCATTGGATCCTCCTCTTGATTCTGTGGAGCCAAATGTAAGAGAAAACTTCACTGAGGAAAATGCGTTTCCTAATTTAGTTTATGATGGAAATAAAGAGTTGTATAGTGGGTGTTTGAAATATTCAAATCTTTCATTTCTACTAAAGTTGTACCATATCAAATGTCTATGTGGAATTACAAATAAGGCAATTTCCATGATATTGGAATTGATTCGTGATGCATTTCCTGAAGTAAAAATTCCAGAATATTTTTATGATATGAAAAAAGTTGTTAACAAGCTTGGTCTGAATTATAAAAAAATACATGTGTGTCCCAATGATTGTATGCTTTATTAGGGAGAGGATTCCAGTAGATAGAATTTCAAGAAATGTTCTTCCTCTAGATGTAGGCAAAGGGTGATGTTGGAAGTCTTAATGAACATAATTTCATGGATAAGAAGAAATGGAACACACCTGCAAAGGTTTTGGAATACTTTCCTTTGAAGCCTTGATTGCAAAGATTATTCATGTCATCGAAAACCGCTAAATACATGAAGTGGCATTCTGTAGATAATAACAATTATGGGTTAATGAGACATCCACGAGATTCCCAATCGTGGAATACATTTTATTCATTACATATAGATTTCTCAGTTGATCCTAGGAATGTTCGATTGGGATTGGCTTCCGATGGATTCAACCCATTTGGGACATTGAGTACTAGTTATAGCATTTGGCCAATTGTTTTGATCCCTTATAATCTACCTATGTGGATGTGTATGCAACAAACATATGTTATCCTTTCGATGATTATTCCTAGAAAAAACATGCCTAGAAATGATATTGATGTATACTTGCATCCTTTGATTGAAGAATTGCAGGAGTTATGGAGCAACGGTGTTGATACATTTGATGCTTCTTCTAAAACAATGTTCAAAATTCATGCTGCTTTAATGTGGAACATTAGTGACTTCCCTGGGCTTGGGAATTTATCTGGTTGGAACACTTACATGGGTATTTCTTTTCCTATTTGTAACTTTAATTTTGAGCCCAAACAGCTACCTCACAGTACAAAATTGTGCTTCTTGTGTCATCGAATATTTCTCGATGCATCTCATAGATTTCGGCTGAACAGATCAAAATTTAATGGTTCCATTTACCATAGACCACCGCCAAAGTTGTTAACTGGTTCTGAAATATTGACACATCTTGAAAATGGTGAAACATAATTTGGGATGGTTCATCATTTGAATGATATCAGAAAATGGGTCTGAAGTGCATCGTCAAGCGAAATCGGAACGCAACAATTGAAGAAAAAAAGTATATTCTTCAAAATTATGTATTGGGAATTTAATTTGTTGCAGCATAATCTTGATGTGATGCATATTGAGAAGAATGTATGTGATAATTTTATTTTCACATTTATTAATGAGCATGGAAAGTCGAAGGATCATTTCAATGCTCGTAAAGACTTACAAGCAATGAACATAAAATGAAATCTCTGGCCAGATGAGAATGAAAAGTATCATCCAGAAATTTTTGCAATGAAAAATAGGGATAAAGATACATTACTTGTAATTTTAAAGAATGTTAAGGTATCTAATGGTTATTCAAGTAACATCTTGAGGTGTTTTGACTTGAAGAATCGTAAGTTACATGGATTGAAAATTCATGATTTTCATATTTTGTTACAACAGTTACTACCATTGGCATTGTGTACATTATTACCTGAAATAATTACTGCTGTTGTACTCCAATTCTGCACATTTTTTAGATAACTATGTGAGAAATATCTACATCCATTTCAGATTTACAACCTCCATGAGCGGTTTTTATTGACCCTTTGTTCAATGGAGATGATCTTTTGTCCGTCATTTTTTACTGTAATGATTCATTTAACTGTGTATTTGGTTGAGGAAGCTAAATTAAGAGGCCCGTTCATTATCGATGGATGTATCCAATTGAGAGGTACTTTATTTATATGATTTTCAGTTAATTAAACAATTTTTGGTACTTAATTAAATGCATAATTATGTTTATTTTATTTCACAGATATCTTGGGTATTTGAAATCACACGTGAGAAATAAAGCTCAACTAGAAGGCTCTATTGTTGAAGGGTATTTGGCTGAGGAGTGTCTTACCTTTTGTTCTCGATACTTGTATGATATTGAGACAAGATTTAATCGAGTTGGACATGTTGACTACACATCGAATCAATCTCAAATACATTAGAAATCCAAAATATTTTTTGCTATTGGACGATCAGTTGAGAGGACCTCAAAAGTGACACTGACAGAATTGGAATAATTAGAGGCACATAGATATGTGATGCTGAATAGTGAAATTACAGATCCATTTATTGAAGAGTTGAGGATACAAACAAAGAGACGAATGAGAGGCCAAACACGAAATGAGAAAGATATAATGAAAGCTATTAATAAAGAGCTTGTAGAATGGTTTGCATGACGTGTAAGTTCATAAATATTGCAATAACTACGAATATTAGTTTGACACATACATTTTGTAAATATCATAAAGTATATTTCTTTTCTCAGATCATAAATACTGATACTCGAGCAGAGGTGTCATAAGATGTGAAGTTTCTTGCTAGAGGTCCTCTAAAACAAGTTAGAAAGTTTGACGCTTATAATGTGAATGGCTTTAGATTTCGTACAGTTGATGGAGAAGTGGTTTTGAAAACACAGAATAGTGGTATATTTACATTTGCTGAAGTGGAATACTATATAAAGATGCATGATATTATTTAATTAAACTACCACAGACATTTTTCTGTTGTTTTATTCAAATGAAAATGGGTCAATATTATCAGAGGTGTTAAAAGAGATTCCTTGTAATTTACTTTTGTGAACTTTACTCTCTTGATGGATGTTGGTGATCATGAACTGCATGATCCATATATCTTAGCATCACAAGAAAAAATGGTATATTATGTGAATGATATTGTCGATTAAGGGTGGAGTGTAGTTGCTCACGTAATACAAAGAGATTTGTATGGTATGGGTGATGAAGTGGATAATTTGACCTCTGAAATTGAATTTAATCAACAACAGGCAGTAGAATTATTTGTCCATCATGATATTGAAAATATTATTCTAGCAAGGATGAATGAATTGGATGAAGCAATGGATCAGGAGACCAACATGATTGGAGGGGAAAATGATTGTATGTACAATTATTTATTTATTCAGCAACCACTTGTTTCATTTCTGCAGTCATTCATTATCATTGTTATATATATTTTGTATGTTAGTACTGGGCATCTATTATCATTTTTAATTTTTTTTCTGCATAATTTTTTTTGAAATATATATTTTGAAACTAATTTTATTTTATTAAATGACAAGAATTCCAAGGAAGAAGCGGTATACTATTTCATCTAGTTCTGTGACAGATGACAATCCATCTGGCTCCCTCCCCACGACATCTGAGGCACCAGCTGCCTACACTCCTGCACCATCTCCCCCTGCACCATCTCTCACACCATCTTTGGATGTACCATTAGAGGGTGATTCATTGACTCCCCCTTCAAAATCCTCAGCAGTGGGGCAGCGACACGCCCATTCCAGTTCATCACGGGCGTACTGGAGTGTCATTGTCATAGGTACAAATTTTAATTAAATAAATTTATTTCATTTTGTTTATACTAATTGTTTGCTCATTGAAGATGAAAAAAATACAATTGTGGAGAAAAACATAAAAAGTGAAGATGTTTGGAATATGACTGTCAAAAAGATAGTCGTGACATTTGATTCTTATGGGGTCCCGACGGATGACGTCGCGGGGTTACTTGGCCAGATTCTAGGTCAACTGGCAGCGGAGCCCATTTCCCTTCCTATTTCATATGATGATTGGAGATATATGCCTCCAAGATGGAAAAATGAAGTTTTTTATTCTCAAATAAAGGTAAATTTATTACATTATGGTTTAATTGAAGGTCATGTTACTAATATGTTCAAAATGAATTTATGTATACAAATGTTCTTCCACTTTACAATTGCTGATGTGATAGCACAGAAGTGGATGTTGAGAAATATAGTTAAGAAATAGAAAGATTTCAAATGTATATTGTGGTGTGATGTCAATGATACCTCATTTACTATGCAACAAATGTATGAGAAGCTACCCAGTGGGGTACCAAAAGAATAGTGGAAAGTTTTTGTTGACAGACATCATGATGAGAAGTGGATGGTATTGAAATATATATTATTATATTATCCTCATTTTACATTTATACATGTATATGAAGAGTACATGACATTGAATATATTACTATTAAATTGCATTTTATTTATTTCAGGATATCTCAAGAAAGAATGCTTCAAATCAGGCTAAGCAAGTCATCCCTCACACTATGATCTCAAAAAGAATTTCTAGAAGACGAATGGCATTGGTAATATTTTAATTAGTTTAAATATTTATAAGAAATTATTATCTATTTAATATATTGAATTTTTTATTTATATTTTCTTAATACAGTCACAGAGTTTAGGGCACAAAGAATTCCGAACTGAACTATGGTTAGATGTTCACAAGAAATCAGATGGAAGTTTTGTTAATGAGCCTGCTAAAGAAGTTGGGGTATGAAGTCAATTTTTTATTATAATAACTTATTATCAGTTTTTACTGTGTTAATATATATTGATATTTTATTTATAGGTAAAAGTTAAAGAACTATGGTATTCCAATCCTGCGCAGTCCTACTCAGTCTCCCAGGATGACCCGGTTGATAAAGTCCTTGGGAAGGAGCATCCTAGTAGAGTGCGCGGGATGGGTTTGTGACCCATACCATCTGAGGTTTTTTTCAGGCCACTGGGGATAGAAGCTACATCTACTTCTGGATTTAGTCAGCCCATACCTAGAGATGCTCAGAAAGAGATTGTTTCTCTACGAAACACAGTTCACCAGCAGGGGGATCAAATATCGGCTTTGCAGAAAGAGTTGATTGAAATACGTCAGCATATGAGAAGATATGCCCCTAGTGGTAGTGTATCGACTAGTGGTATGCATGTAAATCAAAAAAAATCAAAATTATTTAGTTTTCTAACTTTCATTGGTTTTAGGTTTTAATATAAATATGCAACCATGTTTAATTTTAAATATAACATTCTTACAGGTGACAGCAGAAAGTGTTGATGAAGGTGAAGAGGGTGACGATGCATCATCGGACCATGAGTAGTTGTATTGTTCATGTTTTGAACAAATATGGGAATAGTTGGTTTGTATATGTAACATTTTTGGAACATAGTTTCCACCAAACATTTTCATGTTCTAAAATTTCCTTGATTTCTCATGTTTCCTTTTATGCGTTTTATTGATTTCTGATGTTTCTTTTTATGTCTTGATTTCTCGAGTGTGGTATAAATCATTCCATTTAGGCATGTGTTTGAATTGGTAGTCGATATTTTGGATTAATAGGAGTTAAACCCATTGTTGATGTGTTGAACAAATTGAGTCATTTCACATGTTATACTATTTTGAATTTGAACTAAGTAATATTCTCTTATGTTGAGATGGTTTTACTATTTTTTTAGTGGTGAGGGGGTAGTGGATTCATCCACACCTGTTTCATACTCAATAGAATCATGTTTCCCAACATCAATTGGGTTAACATTGAAGAAATATTCTAATGTTTTTCCACCAATAAGAAACACATATTTACATTGTAAGAGGGATATCATTAATTTGGGTGTGATCCCATAGGATGAATGATACTGGAAATGACCATGAGGAAAAAATGATAAAAAATTACCCCACCCATGTGGGTTATGTTTTCCATTGTAATTTAATAGTCACAAACTCCACATAGGATAGATTCAGATGCTTTTAGATATTAGAGCATTGTAACCATCCCTAGTATATTATCTAGATATTTTAATGGGCATCAAGGGTGTTTAAACTAGTAGGGGTATAAATATACCCTTGAGTGTTAGTGGTTGGATATCCCCAGTGGGATCAACTTTTAGATTCTTGAGTATAGACAATAAGGGAAAACACCATATATATCTTCTTGAGTACTCAAGGTCACATGTTAATAAAAATGACTATAGTGAACATGATACTCATAATGAAGTTCTTAGGTGATTTCTACTTTATGGTGGACATATTTATCCAAATCAATATGATAAGAGAAGAATGTGTTCTCATGATCTATTGGAAGGATACAAAAAGGTTGGATGTGAAATTATGGACCAATGGTTTTGCCATAGAATATTTTTAGTTGGACAACCAATGGGGCATTATTCCCTGTAGATTACCATGAGTTTCGTATAATGTCATGATAGATCCATTTAGATGTTATTCCTGAAATAAGGTGTGAACCATCATGCACTCATTTTACAAGGGTAGGAGACAATGTATGTCAGGGTATGGGGAACATATATTCATAGAAATTTAGTCCTATGTATGACATAACAATTGTTTTCATGCCTCACCATTGTGTTCCTTATGGGTACTATCAGCTGGTTTTTGGTCTTGAACATAATTGGTGAATTTGGTGATTTAATTTTAATTGAAGGATGTGATAAAGGTATTGAAAAGGAAACACAATGAAGAAACCCATCAATACATCATCAAATGTAAGAGTTCATATTTTATCAATCCAATTCCATGTAAATGGATTCACATTAGGTTATCTATTTTTTGATGAGAACCTCCAATGGGCTTCCATGTATATGAATATTTGGTATGGATGCCCTTTTAGAACTAAATTACAATGAAAGGTGTCCACTAGTGATTCATATACTATATATTCTTCAAAATAGGTATTGTTAAAGGTGTGATATTTTGGTATCATCAAATATTTTTTGGGTGGAATCATTTGAATTATTGGATTCCCTTATAGATTTATGATTTTTTAATGAATAATATCAAAATACTATTGTTTAAGGGGTTAACCATATTCCTATGATCTCTCTGAATCTTTTTAGATATGAAAATATATATTTTTTAGGTTAATCATACATATAATACATGTTTAAGGCCACATAGTTATGAAATTATTCATTTTTTTCATACAAAGAGGTCGTAGGTGTTTACATTGTTGGGATCAGGCCCATGAGATGATCATCATATGAATCTCTATAAATAGAATCATAACACACATAGTTTATTAATGATTAGTGGGATACATCATACCATTTATGTTCAATTTAAATATAAATAATTCAAGAATCTTAACTTTTTGTGAAGGGGAACACTTTGTGAAAGGTACCTAGAAATATATAGTGTTTGAATTTATCATGATTTTCCATTTCAGTTTAATCTTGGTCTTCAATGACTAATTTGGAGAAGGTATGGTTGTAGATTACACCTATTAGAGGGCCCATATATTGTTTTCAATATCATAAATTTTGGTATGATGATAATGGATGAATGCTTAAGAGGCTGGGGCATACAACTTGAAGGTGGATATGATATTGTGATACTAGGAGGGGTATCTAAAATTAAGGACTATATAAAGAATCTAATACTAGAGTCTTTAACTAAGGTATTTTGTAAAATTGATTCATATTATTCTTATCGCATAAGAATAATAGCATGTTTCTTGATGTTGGGATTGAACCTCAGAGGGGAATATATTGGGTCCTAGTTAAGAGGAATAAAATATAGTATAATTGAAGGCGTTCATTTTAAGGTAATGTGACATGATTCATCGTAGATTAAAATTGTGTTGAAATGACATGTGTAATGAATTTTAGAGTCGTCCTACCAGGTTTAGAAGGTGATTTCTATAATGTATCTCAATAATTATTTTAAATTATGATCAAATAGAACATAATGTTTTTATGTATCGTGATTTTTGTAAGAAATAAGTTAATAAAAGATTAGTTGTGTTTCATAAAAGTGCACAATAAATTATTGAGTGAGACTGTCACACGAGCTTCTCTAAGACACCTGGTATAGTAGATGTGTGTGGTGATGGTATATTTGGGGTATTAAACCAAGTTGGAGGCCCACAAATGGTAAATCTAACTGTGTTTTACGCTCACTCCCTATATGGGAAAACCGATACACATGTAGATCTAATGTTTCATTTTCAAGTGATATATATTATGGGGGATCAAGAAGGATCGGCTAGATGTATGTTTAAGGAGTAGTCAAATAATGGACCTATTTTTTATAGTTGATCCTATCATATTTTTTTTCAATGTATTCTGTACTTATTTCCTATGTTGATTTTTCTTGTTGTATGTTGGTATGTACAATATGGTTCATTCTTATATAGCATGTCAATGTTTACTTATTTTTTTTCAATTTATTCTATACCGATTTCCTAGGTTGATGTTTCCTATTTTCTGTAGGTATGTACAATATGGTATTTCTAGTTTGATTCGTCTTTCAGGGCAGTGGTACAGCGGAAGCAAAATTTTTTTTTTCTGGTCAGCTTTTCGCGGCGGTTTAAACCGCCGCTAAATGTACATTGCCAGCAGTTTACACCGCCGTTAAACGGTTATAACCGCCACGAAATGTAAAAAAACATTACGTTTCATGGAGGTTTTAACTGCCGCTACATAGGCGTATCGTAGGTGCTCATTCTGCGGAGGTTCTGGTGACTTCAGAGGCAGTTTTACAGCCGCTAGATTTGAGTTTATTCACGGCGGTTATAACCACCGCGAATAAACTGATGTCCAGGGCTCGTAAAAACCACCTCTAAACTTAGTTAAACCTTCACTAAATGTGGCAGCTACGACACTTTACATAAACCACCACGAAATAGAAATAACCGCTACTAATAGATTGGTGATGATGTATTAATCGGCGGTTTATAGAAACCACCGCCAAACGCAAAAAAAAAACCTCCGCTAAATGGCGATTCTCTTGTAGTGTCTTTCAAGTTTTTTCTTCTTCCACTTCTTCTTTCCTTGTTATTTCCATTATAAAATAATAACTCTAGTATATTCTATATACTGTGATGTTATTATAATTATGGTACAACCATATTCATTATTCTATCCATCCTTTTAATTACATGTCACCATACGTGCGTACGTATGGTTTACCATCTCCACGTTGTGGTGTAGTTTTTATTCAATAAATTATTATTTGGATGGGTATAATATTGATTTATAATTGATGTAAATAATATATATAACAAGATAATGATTCTGTATATATGATATACCATCCAATTATATACGATTTTAATATCAAAATAATAATATTGTCGCTCATGCGTACGTACGGATTACTGTCTCCATGAACATGATGAGATTCATTCCCCAGCATATCCATTAAAGAATAATTTTCATTTGATGATTAAAAATAATGTTTAAAGGATTAATATAATTTTGAATATGAATAAGATACATCCTATCCATAACAAACATTACTTACATAACAAATCATATATAGGAAAATGAATCAGTTAACACCCAAAACGACAATAATACTAAAATATTATTAACAAAGCAATATTAAAAGATCATATATGATATCATGTTAATGTATATGGTTCATTTATAATTTAATAACAATTATTTCACCATTATATAGGGGGTTAACCTAACCTCGACCAAGAAAAAGTACAAGGTAAGGGTTAATTTCACAATCTCTTTATTATCCAAGGTTGTTTTTACGTAAGTATCTATTGGGACCTCTTTATCATCCACATCCATGTTTCTTAAAAATGATTTTCAAAACATTTTTAATATTTACTAGAAAATGGTTTAAAGTCATTTATACCCATATTTGAACTTATATGTTTTGAAAGGAATATTTTAGTCGTTTTCCAAACAAGGTACTTTACGACCTTTTCAAAAAAATTAAGGTAAGAATATTTGTTTAACTTCTATGACGGGTGAATTTATTCTCTGCTTTTATAACATTTTCAAAGATTCCCTTACAAGTTTTAAGAATATTTTCTAAATAAATGTTTTCTTTTATAAGTATGTAACTTTAAATGATTTCAAGAAAATAAAGAGATATTTCTCTCAAATAGTTTTGATTTCATCTATTTTAACATCCTTTTATGGATTTTATACTTGTTTGAAGTTGATCTATTATGATACAAATCTTCCATACTATATTATGTTTGACTGTGGATGTGTTATTTTTATACGATTCATGGTTTATGGTTAATGTATTGACATTTCGTATGCTAGTTTTAATACGAAAGATTATGTTATATTTCAACCCTTTCATATGAGGAATGTATTGGACTTAGTAAGTGACGGGTGGAGCCCGATATAGCTCCTCAGTGCATCGGTAGGTATCATGATACAAATAGATGTGGAATTGGCTGAGACTTTTCCCAATTTGATATATGGTTTTGGCCGAGGCCTTAATCATTTTTAGACGTCTTGGTCGAGGCCTTGACGAAATGTTTCAGAATGTCCGACATTATACATTACCTCATTATAAAAATCATATTGATGGTTCATATGGTCATTCTAATAGTATAATACCCATGATTATGTTTTATTATGACATTATTTACTCATATCATATTCCTACCATAAAAGTATTCATGTTTATTATTGGTAAAGGCATGTGTTTTCAATTATTCACCATGCTGAATATTTATGTTATCTTTCATTGTATTTCTTACCCTTACTGAGCGTTTGATCTCACCCCTTTATTATGTTTTATTTTCCCAGGATATGAAGAAGCTAGTTATGAGTGACTTGTAGGCATAATCTAGGAGGCTTGGATGTTTCTAATGGAATAAATTAGTGTTGTATTTCTTTTCAATTGTAAAGTTGAACTTATGTAAGACTCTTTTTTCCAATAATACTAAACTGATCAGTCTTTCAAGACATGATTTCCTTGTGATCACGCCAATGTTATATAATAATGCACCGACTTTGGGTAACTAGGGTCGAGGTGTTGCACTATAAATTTAGTAAAAATAGTATACAATGGTATCTTTTCACAAATCTTTATCTTCTCAAATAATTTTGGAAAATTGTAAATTTTATTTTCAACTGTCATTATCATTTTTTCAATACAATCTTCATCATTATTCACACCTATAGTCACATCCTCTATACAGTCTTTATCATTTTATGCACTTGTAATCATATTAGGTGATCATTAAAATGTTGTCTTGTCCCAGTCACTAACTATAATAAATTTTCCCCTTGTTTATTCCAATATTTATAACTTCGATCTATTTTATGATAGATAATGTTTTCTTTCAACTCTTATAGACTAATTAGTCTTGAATAACAAGAGATTAAACATGGAAAAGGATATGAGAAGGGTTATATGAATGATATTTTGAAAACATGGTTAACTATTTCACCTCATACTCATACTCTTTTTTCATATGATTAGAATCAATCCATTTTGGATTCATATCAATTAAATTTTATTTAGTAATATTAATATTTAACAAAAAAATAATGTGTAAAAACTATTTCGTAGAAAAAGTTCATCTTATGATTAAAATATTAGTGTAAGATAAGATTATTAATGGTTATTATTTTAAAGACATATTTTTTATTAATTGTTATGATTTTACTAAAGTGGGTTATCATTATTATTTTCTATATTATATGAACTTAATATACAACATATTGAACTAATTTAGGTCCCAATAGAGACCTCCCCATACCAGAACCCAGCATAATGGTGATCAAAATATGCACTTTAATAAAAATCTTCAGAACTACCTATCTATATCAATTATTGATAATAATCTTTATACAAAAATTAAAATTGGTCAAATTTAAAATTTTATATTCCAACATTTTGAATAATATACTTTCTAGATTTTGGTTTCCTAAAAGGAAAAGAATATATTAAAATATGATACATTGATGGTCACTAAAAATACACAATCTAATGATATGTTTTAAAAAGGCAGTGTGGTTTTCATCCATGGGAGTAAGAGGGATACTCAAAACATGGATCTAATTACTAGCTATAAACCATAAAAACACTACATACTTATCATTTATAGTCACCACCTTACACAATAAGTTGGTAGTGTTTTATAGTGTACAACTAAAAGCTCCATGCAATCAGAGTGAGAAATCATGACGAATGAGGGAAAATGAATATGATGGTGAGGGAGAGGGTGAACAAATAATGGCTAGAGGAAAAAGAGATTAGGTAGAGAATTAGTGAGGTAGATCGAGGGAAAATAAGATCACTTGCATGTACACTGTTCAGACATTGGTTTGAAAATAATTTGGTGCAAAGAAAACATTTAATAACCATAAGACAATGTTATCCAATTCTTTAAAAATCAAATACATTCTTTATGATCCATTATGATTTTTTTATAAAAATCTAGCCCCAAAATCAATTGACACAAAATTTACATTTAGAAACTCATGTTGGAATCAAGATACACATTAAAATACTCATGATATTTCCTAAAAACCACGTGGGCATTTTTAAAAACACATGTTATGGAATCCCATTCCAACACAACTGTTGAAATCATTTGAAAACACTATTTTTTCCTAAAAAGCAATCAAATAGTAATAAAATTAATAAACAAACTCTTTGAAACCTACTACCATTCAAAGGATTTCAATATAATGTGACAACATTGAAACACCCTCCTCGGTTCAATGGAAAATGAGTCAAAATTCATCATCTAAAACAAAAAACACTCCAACAAGGCAAGAGTGAAGGCATCATGTTTGGGTAAATTAATTTCACATTAGCAGTGGAAGATGAACATTTTCATAGGGTTCGACCAATGAAGATTTGATCAGTTGGTTTTTTTGTGACAAGATACGGTGGGATAAGAATCGAATCAGGTAAATAGTTTAGATCGTGATTAAAAATAGAGTATAAATAATCACATACCTTAAATTTTTAGAGGATCGATTCATCTGAGAAGATTAAGAGTAGTGACAATGATTTAGTTTCGTAAGAGCTTGAACATTGCGAGAGAGGAGAACCCTAATAGGATTTTATTTAAAAGACATAGAAGGATTTTATCAGATCTTTTTAAAAAATTATGATAAAGAGTGGTTTTATGAGTGATAAAATAGTAAACACTGATAAAACCACTCTTTATTAGTGCTAAAATTTTAATGCAGATAAAAATATAATTTTAATAATATCATATAAACAATAGAAATATTTAAATGTATATAATTATAAATAAATATTTAAAGAATTACAAGTATGTATTTATAAATATAATTACAAATAAATATATTTATTATAATTTATTAATTATTGAAATTAATAAATATTTAATTATAATTATAAATATAAATAAATATTTTTACAAATATTTTTATATAATTATAATTATATTTATATAATTATAATTATATTTATATAATTATAATTATATTTATATAATTATAATTATATTTATATAATTATATATATTTATATATTTATATATTTATATATTTATATATTTATATATTTATATATTTATATATTTATGTATTTATATATTTAAATATATTTTTATAATTATATATATTTATTAATATATAAATATATATAATTATAAAATTATAATAAATATATTTATTATAATTTTTTAATTATTTAAATGTATATATATTTATTTATTTGTAATTATAAATATAAATTAATATATTTGATAAGTATTTATATATAATTATAAATATATTTTTATATTAATTTGTATTTCTATTTTTATATATTTATATATATATTTAATTATATATACTTATATTATTATATATAATTTTATTAATATATAAATATATATGATTATAAATATAATAAACATATTTATTATAATTATAAATAAACATATTTAAAATTATTTGTATATAATTATAGATATATTAATATAATTATATGTAATTATATATACTAAGACATCGTGAACCGTGGGTTATGACCCATGATCTTGAAATTTATTGAGGACAAAATAAACACAAAGTACAAGGGAAGATGGTAAATGGGAGCCAGTGAAAAACCACTACCATAAGAGAAAAATAGAAAGCTCCCTATGAAAAATATTATTCATCTATGGAATCGGCCACTACCCCTGCCTCTCAGATGATGGCCCCTACTAAAGGTTTTGGGGTGCCGCCATGTCTCATCATCCACTTGATGATCAATATTGTCATTCAGTGGCCAATGATTCTGTTCTCTAGCTAGATCTGAGCCCTTTGCTAAAACCATCAGATCTAAATTGCTCATTGCCTTGATCATCTCAGTGCCTAAGGATTCTCCTTTAACTCGGATAACTCCATGTGCATTACCAAATTTCTCACAGAAAACCTCCCTACTATTATATTTGTTTAAGATGTCAAACATATTCAAAATGTAAAAACTTAATAAAAAATGAATTAATATTATTAATATAAATTACAAATATATTGGAAATATTACATGTATAGTAAATAAATATATGTATAAATAAATATTAAAAAATAATTAAATATATTTTTAACCTTAGCATTGAATATATAATTATAAAGGAATAAGTAAAATTAAATAAATTAAATAATGTTAAAAAGTTTATTGGTAACATTTACATGAATTACAGACACATAAAAAATAAAGAAAATGAATAAATAGATTATATTAATTATATAAATAGAAAAATTATTATACTTAAAAGGATTAGTCGTGAATTTTGAGACTAAATTCATGACCAAAAATTTATTAATAAAAAGAAGATGCATATAAATGGAAGGGTCAACCAAAGCACAGACTATCCACACAAAAACAAGTAGTTATCTCTTGTAATTCTATCTATTTCCCAAATTATTAAAAATGAATTATATTAACTTTACAAAAATAATAATAATTTAATTAAATCTAATTAAATTAAATCAAATCAAATTAAACACACACATATATACATTCACGATAAATAGACTATTATAAATTTATGTTAAAAATGAAGAAATATTAAAAATGAATAAATAAAGAAAATACTAAAAATGGAGAGATATTAAAAATAAATAAATAATATTAAATCAATAAAAAAACGTGTGCACACACATAAATGTACATATGATAGACAGAAATATGTACACATACACATATATACACACACATAGTTATACACACATATACACACGTACACATACATATATATAGTTATACATGTACATATATTTTAAATTATTTAATATCAATATGAATATATATTAAAATAAATATATTTAACTATATATATTATATAATTTTTTAAATAAAATATTAATATATTATATTTATTTTAATTATATACACATTTTGTAATTAATGTATATAAATAAACTATTAAGAATTTTGACTAATATAAATTTGATAATTTTTTATAGATAAAATTATGAAAATAAGATTTAATTTTTGTTAAAAGTTATATAAATCATATTTTTAAATTATATTTACATATACATATTTATTATAATATAAATATTATTTAAAAATATATAAATATTTATATATAAATTAAATTACTCACTATGACTATTATCAGTGCTATCAGTGCAAAAAAATTGCAAATAAATGGAGGAATTTTATCAAAGCTAGAAAAAAGTACTGAAAAAGGGTACCCTTTCATCAATGCCTTTTTTAGCATAGATAAAAGGTAATGTTATCAGTGATTTTTGTGAGAATTGATAAAAGTCCACCCTTTATCAATGCTTTTTGTCTAGCACTATTAAAGGCCAGCACTGGATAAACCTTGATCTGTGGTAGAGCTAAGTGAAGCCTCATCCCAAAAATCAAAGAGGTCGCCGCTGTAGTAATGCTTGGAAAACAAGAACACATCACCCAGGAAATAAATAAAGATGAGATCAAGGTATGTATCTCGACTTTTTTATGTTCACAACAACCAAGGATACATGGATTAGGGAGAGTGGACAGTAGGGTAGCGATCAGATCCAGTTGCTTCATCACGTAAAGAAAACACAATGAGGATGCAAGTGGAGATGCTCGTTCCAAATAATCAATGTCTTAGATGAAACAAGCCCATACAAGTTAAGAAGAAAGCCTCATATGTAATGTTCAGTGTATTAAATCAAAAAATTAATTAATAATAAAAAATGAATTATCAATTTCCAATTATCAATTAAAATGAATGAACACAATTTAATATGTAACAAATCTATATAATTTTCACCTTGTAAATTAAATCCTTATCCTCATGATAATTCTGCACCACCTACCATCATCAATATGGGCATAACATCCAAAATAAGAAAACTAGAGTGTAATTTCTATATGACCTAAGTTATACAATTGGTCTAGTCACCCCTCACATGCATCAATGTGATAAATACTACAAAAAATGAATGATATTCTAAATAGATTCCAACATGATTAAAACTAAAAAATTCCAAAAAAAACATTCATAATTAAACCCATACACGCACTTACCTTAGTCTCACTCTGAGATAGTGCCATCAAGGAAGTTTGGTCTACTTAGTCACATGCCTATAGCGGTCCCCCTGACAATACATTGGTGCCTATATAACACTAATAAATAGAGAAGTATCATCCTCTAAAAACACCGAAAATTACATACATTTCCAAGGGTCTTGAGGACAACTACTAAACCCATGAGAAACCATAGAAATCCAAAGGTATCCAGCTACTGACTAAGAAGAAGAATCTCCCCAATCTTTCATGAAATCTAGCACTAAAAGAAAAAAGGGTTTTTACAATTATTTTCAAAAAATATGCTAAATAATATAGAAAAAAAATTCATGGTAGTTTTTATCAGCGGTTCTTGAAACCGCCCATAAATGTGTTTTTTATTTTATTTTATTTTTTAAAAAATATGGTATTTTTTAGTGACGGTTTTTTAAAACCATCACCAATTAATATTGTTTATTTTTTTTGAAATAAAATTTATTTTTAGGGACGGTTTATAAAAACCACCTCTAAATTAATGGGAAATTTTTTAAATATTAAATATTTAATTAAGATTTATTATTAATTAGTAATATTTATTTTTTGTATTAATTTATTTATTTATTTAGAATCGTAATTAATTATAATGTTTCATTTATTAATTTTATATAATTATTAATTAATATTTATTCAAAAAATAATTAATTCTTGTAAAAGATAAAAATAGTAATTCACTATCAAATGGATGTATCTTTTGATCTGGGTGTCTGTTTTATCTCCACAACCATTCAAGTCAAAGATTATGAAATTAAATACAACCAAATTATATATTAATTTGGTAATAAGTAATAGAATAAAATTTAATATACTTATAATAAAAGTTGATAAACGAACATCAATTTCAAACGGTCATAACTTTTGATTTGGGGGTCCGTTTGGACTCTACCACATGTCAATCCAAATCCTGTAATGAGATTTTCATCACATTGATCATGAGGATCAAAATAAATATTTTTTCAAGGTCTAAAGAGGCCCAAAAGGACTCCAAAACTAATGTTTTTTGGATTTCATGATTTTTGAACATTCAATGTGATTTATATATTTTTTTAAGTTATCTTCATTTTATTTTTAGGATAACTATGATTTTATTCCACTAATTTACATTATTATTGTTTTGATACTGTTTAATTTATTGTGTTTTTATCTATTTTGGTGATTTATTATCTTTATATATATATATATAATACAAGTATTTGGGGGTACAATTACAAAAAAAAATGCACAAACACACACCCCACACCCCACAGAGTCAGATAGGTTGGTTATAGTGAGACCCTTAAGGGATAACCCACCCATAAATCCACCTTTATTTATTTTATTATTATTATATATGGCTTGATAACCCTTAATTTGTGGCTCATAGGACCTTTTTGTTTGGACCAAGATGATGAGGAAGGTGATTGTTTTAAATTATTGTCTTTTATTGTAAAAGAAGTTTAATAAGAAATATAAAATAACCTCACTTTGTACTTGGTGAAATTTGGACTAACCATCGGATTCAGAGAATCAGAATCACAATGTCTAAGAATATTCACCGTATTTAGGAGAAGACGGCGGGAAAAACTCATTAGATTCACACTTAATACGATATGAAAGGATTGATAATATTAAGAATGCATATTTCTGAAAGAAAACGGTCATCATATTCACTCTAAATTCAACTAACGGAATATCTAAGTCTACATGACTATGATAAATCAAATGTGATGATGCATTGGTGATCTTGGAGTTCTCATAAATCATAAGTAATTTGTGAAACCTATAATGAATGGTTGATGAAAGTAAGGGGGAGTGAAAAGGGTATTTGGAGATCTTATTTTTCTAGGATCCTATTCAGACCATCAGATTCAAGACAACTATATTCGGGCTAAGAAGGAAAGATAATTTTTGTTATAAAAAAGGGAAGTTATAAAAAAATTCAATGAAAATAAGATGATGCAGAAGCTGAACTCAAATGTATTCAATTTCATAAAGGAATTAATGATACAAGATAAATATTTAAGAAGAAAAAGTTGACGAAACAACTGTATTAAGCTTGTCAAATTCATAGAGGCCGAAAACATTTGTGGAAAATGTGAGAAACTGAAGGTACTATTTTTCAGACATAAAAAAACCAAAAGACACAAAACTTAAAGTAATAAATTTAATGGAAAATGTAAAGAAGGTTCTCAAGTGGTTTCATATTTAGAAGATAAGGAATATTCCGATTGAATTTAAGATTCCATCATATTCATAGAAATAATTTCTTGAGACCGATGGACAAAAAAATAAAATAATGTGATCAAAAATTTAGTCAAAAATTTTGGGGTTGAATTACTTTGTTTAATTTCTAATAAGGTTTCAATTGGTTAAAGATAATAGTTTAAGAAGATTGATGAATTTGTTTTCAAGGGGGAGCTTGAAACTTAAATAATAATTGTAAATTGGTACAGATCATTGGATTCAGCAATTAGAATAAGGAAATTAGATTGAGAAAAATCAAATTTCGAAATAGGATTCAAACTGAACATTGGAAGGAAATTCTAAGGAATATATGAAGTTTGAAGAAGGTTTGAGAAGCATTTATGAAGTCAAGATTCACCAAAAATTCAAGGGAAATTGAGATTTTGGTGATTTTGTTTGAGTGGAAAAGATTTTTTGAATCCTGCCAAAATCTCTTATGGGTCACCTATAAAAGGAGAGGGTAATTTTCACTTTTTCTAACTAATATATTGGTCACCATAAAAGAGATAGAATATATGAAGTTTAAGGGAGGGAAATAAGTATTCTTATTGATCCTTTTTTGAAGAAGTTTTGATGAAAGAAGTGAAAGGAGAAGAGATAATATTGCAATGTTGTATTAAGAAAGTAATCATATTCATTGATTATCATATTTAGTTGATTACCATATTTGTCTTGTTAATCATATTCAGATGATCATTTTATTGATTTGGATAATCAGATTAGGGTTTTCCGTGTTGGTTTTTTTCAGACAAAGGAAGGAAGTATTCTAAACTTTCTCAATCATATTTTGACATAGATACATATATCGTATTGGGAAATCAGATTTGATGATCATAGTGGCTAGACCAGAGTGAGAAATTAGATTTATAGAATCAGGGTAGGCCGATCGGACTGGGTAATCGAATTTGAATTCTATATTAAAATTTGTTGAAGTTCTTACCATCTTCTGGGAAAGAAATTGAATAATTTTTTCAAAAGGAATACATTTGTGGGAATTTAAAAAAAGCACATGCAACATGAATTGTTACACAAATATTGTCTTACTCTATTTGTGCTAAAGGGTTCACACACACTATTAGATTATTTACATGGTGGTACATGATTTAAAGGGTATATCCTACTTGTTGTAATTCAAGGATTTTCTTTCTAGTGGATTGTGTGGTATTGAATTATTTCCAAACCATACTAAGAACGTAGATATTCTTATTGAAGAGTGAACCTTATAAGTACTTGTGTTCCTGTGGATGTTTGTTTGAATTTTTTCTATAGTAGGGAATTAAATCTTTAACATGTGGAAAAATTTTATTCAAGGAAACATAAAAGAAAATATTATCACTAATTCACCCCCTCCACCTCTCAGTAATACAAATACACTAATTGGGCACTTTCAACAAGTATCAGAGTGTAGGTTCCCTTCACTTATTCTTTTCTTATGGAGAATTTTAATTGTGAGAACAGTAAAGTTATTCCAATGTTTGATTTTAATAATTACCATAACTCTAAAGATATAATGTTTCTATATCTTATTTAAATCATTAATGATGTTCTTGAAGCTTCAATAGTTGGTTTTTCTCTTATTGATGATAAAGTTCCTCTAACCTCTATTGATAAGAAGAATCTTGAGAATGATGGAAGCACCAAGAATTCTTTATTATCTTCACTTTCTGAAATTGATTTCCTAAGGGTGAAAGGTGTTTCTACATCTAAATGTATAGGAGATAAATTTAAATACATATAAGAAGGTAATAAAAAAAGAATAAAAAGTTATAAATACAAATATTGGAGTATAATTATTTGAATATGGGAGAATATCAATCTTTTGGTGACATCTTTACTAGGGTAAAAGAAATTTTCAGCACTATCAGATGTATTGGTGAAAATTTAGATGATTCTATTGTTGTTGAGAAGATATTGAGAATCCTTCCTGACAAGTTTGATGCAAAATTTTCTTCATTCGAAGATAGATATACTAAAACATTATTTATAGAAGATTTTTATATCACTCTCATTACTTACGAAATGAGAAGAAAGAAAGATATGAAAAACAAAAATAAAGATGATAGATAAATGTATTTCAAGGTTGAAAAGAAATCAAATTCCAAGAAGATCCTCATTAAAGATAAAGCTGGTGATTTGAATTCTGAAAATGAGGTATTTCAAAATCTTGATGATATTTTATCCCTGTTTTCTAAAAATATGAAATAAGGTACAAGGAAATACAAAGGTATGCATCCCTTGAAATGTTTTGAATGCGTATCCATTGGTCACTTTACAGTTAATTTTCCTAAAATAAAGAAAGAAGAGGTTAGTGATGATGAAGAAAGAAATCCAATAAGATCATGGAAGAAACATGAATATAAATGGAAATTGAATTCTATAGGGAAAGAAAGAAAATTCTTTAAATCCAAAAGAAGAATTTATCTATCTAAAGATGAATAAGAATAAGATAGTTATTCTGAAACCAAAAAATAAATTGATCAGGGTATTGAGAATACTTTTATTGAAACGGAAAATGGTGAATAATTTGGAAGAAGAAGTTATGAGGAAGAAGAAACTCAACTTGAATTTCATTTGAAAGAAGAGTTGAAAGAATATCTGGGAAATATTAGAAGGCTTTAAAATAAAAACAAAATGTTGGAAGATGAATATTAATCAATAAGAAATCAATAATGTTTTATTGATGATAAGGTGAAGTTAGTAAAAAAATTATGATTTAATTAAATATCTTGAAGAAGAAAATAATTGTAATGAGCATCTGGAAGAGAAGTTGAAAGCAAAATAAGAAGAGTTGGAACTTTTCCAACAAAATCTATCTCAATCTGAGATGATAAATATAAATTTAAAGAACTCTATTACTAAATTTGGTGAAAGTTCTTAAAATGAGAAACCTTTTAGGGTTCAAAAAAATTTACCTTCAATGGGTGAGAAGAAAGATTAAATTGCTTCTAAGAATTAGAAATCTAAGAAAGTTTTGTATATGGACAAGATTGAAAAAATAAATATTTCAAAAGTTTTAAAGTATCTTGAGTCTAAATATATTTTATATGGATCCTAAAAAGTTACAAATACTTTTCAATCTGATAAAGGAGAGAATAAAAAGAAGAATTTTATTGATACCACAATGCTTGGTGGCCCAAAAAATAAATAAAAAAGTTTTTAAGAAATGTATTCACAATTCCACTTGGTATGAAAGTTTTAGAGAAAAATACTCTTTTTATGTATATTTCAGGTATTGTGGTAGATTTTTACACATGAAAAATATGTGTTGGTTCAACAAACAACATTTAAATTACATCAAGGTTTATTGAAGGAAATGGTTCGGGGGGAGTCAATCTCGTCAAAGAAAGAATTCAGTAATAGTTATTTTAAAGAAATCTAAAAAGGTTGAATTGAAGATTGAGAATAGGTTCCAACCTTTAGAAACTATTTTTAAAATATGTGAAAACCCTATATACCTTGAAAATGGATGAATTATTTTGTTACCGTCACATCAAAATATTCTTAATAATTCTTAGAAGATGATGGTGAATAAAGAGAAGGAAGAATAAAATGCTCTTGTTGTTGAAACAACATTAAAATCTAAAAAAGGAGAATGACCTTATATTCTTAATAATGGTTGTTATTATAATATTTTAAGAGATTTAAAATTTTGGAATAATTTGAATGATTTTAAAGAATGAATAGTTACATTTGTCAATGATGAATCCTTGAAAATCAAAGGTGTTGGATCAACCATCATTGGGAAAGAAAACTAAAATCCATGAAAACCTTATATGTCGATGGTTTGAAACAAAATTTTATAAGTGTTTCACAATTTTTTGATGAGGGTAACCAAGTTATATTCAGAAAAATGGTTTTTTTGTGAAAATTAAATATGATGGGAATATTTTTACAAGATGCTAATGTATAAAAGGAAACTTGTTTCATATTTGTGAACTAAAAAACTCTTGTTACATGAGTAAGGTGAAACAGAACCAATTATGGAATAAAAGTTTGGGAAAAATGTGTTAAAGAAACATGATCAAGTTATCTAAAAGTGATAGTGTCCAAGACATTCCTTATTTTCTGAGAATAAGATATTGGTTTTGTACTATTTTTCAAAAAGAAAATACTCAAAATTTAGTGCATAAGAAAGTTGAGATTTGTTCAAAGAAACCGCTAGATATGATTTATCATGATATTTTTGGACTGATGAGAAAATGATAAAAAAAAATATATAAGTATTTAATCACCTTCATTGATGATTTTACTTGAATTGCTTGTGTTATGTACATGAAACATAAATCAAATGTTTTGAAAATGTTTAAAAATTTTAGAAGGAAAGCTGAAAAAGAATTTCAGTATCCTGTGAAGAAGCTGAGAACAGAAAATGGTGGTGAATAAAGAAGTTAAGAATTTGAAATTTATATATAGAAGCATGGAACTTGACATAAGTTCCCCATAAACTCCTCAATAAATAGGGTTTCTAAAAGAAATAATATGAGTTTGGTGGAAATGGGAAGAACCATATTACTTGAACATTTCCTTTCTTATTACTTTTGGGGGAAGTCCATGAGTAATTCTATTCATATACAGAACCATTGTTTCTATAGGCCTCATTAAAATATGACTCCATATGAATTTTTTAGGGAAAAACTCTAAGTTCAAAACATTTTATATTTTTATGGAGTCCATGTATTATAAATATGAAAGGTGGAAACTATGAAAAGATTGAGCATAAAGGTGAAGATGGAATCTTTCTTGGAAATGATCCAGATGGAAGAGGATATAAATGAGTGAACAAAGAAACAAAAATAATTTCTGATTCGATTGATGTGAATGTAATTGAAAGAGATGAGAGAGACAAGAATAATTAGGAAGAAAAGGAAGTTGATAAAGATAGGGAAAAAAGTTCTAATAAGGATATAGACAATCATAATCTTACTCAAGAAAAAGAATCAGACTCAGCTATTTCCAATGATGAGGAGGATATTCAAAAATCTCATCTTAGGATGAGGAATCAAGTGGAATCTTAGAATATCATTGGAGATCAACATCATAAGGTTCAAACAATAAGAACAAAAAATGCTATTACACATACTTTTTTATTCAAAAGGTGAGATGAATGATGTGAAAGAATATTTTGAGTACCTAGAATGGGTTTAAGACATGAATGAAGAGTTGGATAAAATTTAAAAGAATGATACATGAGAACTCATACCCAATATAGAAAATAAAAACATTATTGGCACAAAGTGGGTTTTCTGGAATAAGCTAAATGAAGAAGGTGAAGTGATTAGAAACAAATAAATATTGGTATGAAAAGGGTATTCATAGAATGAGGGTATTGATTTTGATGAAACATTTTATCTTGTGGAAATATTAGAAACAATCAGAATTTTTCTTGCTAATACTACACAATGAAGTTACAAGATCTTTTAAATGGTTGTTAAATCTGTATTCTTGAAAAGTGATCCTGATGGGGAAGTTTATATTGAATAACCTTTTGGATTTATTATTGGGAAAGATGAAATTTGTTTGTGTAGATTGAAAAAAAAAGTTGTATGGGATGAAACAAGTTATGAGGGCATAGTATTCCAAATTAAATGCTTTCTTAAAAAATATGAGGTTCAAGAAATGAAGAGTGGATAGAAATATTTATATTAGAGAAAGGGAAGAGTATTCCATCATTTTAATTATTTATGCTGATGACATTATCTTTGCTGTAAATGATGAAAGATGTTTTGAAAGATTTTATAAAGAAATAAAAAAGGTATTTGAAATGTCTATGTCTGGGGAAATGAAATACTTTATTGGGTTACAAATTTTACAAATGGAGAAATATGTTTTTATTTCTCATGAAAACTATTCAAAGGAAATTTTCAAGTGGTTAGGCATAGAAAATTCAAAACTAGTTTACACACTGATTATAGTAGAAAAAATGATGAGTAAAGATAGATAAGTAAAAAAGTATATCAAAAATAATTTTGGAATCTTATTGGTAGTTTTGTGTATTTTACTACCTCAAGACTCGACATTGTTTATGTTGTTACCTTAGGTACAAGATTTCAAAGTTCTCCAAAATAATCACATTTAATTTCTAGAAAATGAATTCTCATATACATCAAAGGCACAATAGAATTAGGAATCAGGTATTGAAGCATAGATATTATTGAATTATCTGGGTATTCAGATGCTGATTGGGTAGGAAATGTTGATAATAAAATATCCATATCTGGTGGAGTATTCTTTCTGGGAAAGAATTATGTTAGTTGGCCTTTAAAGAAAAAAAATTCAGTAACTCTCAGTATGGTTGAAGCTAAGTATGTTTCTTCCACTCAATCCTCTACCCAACTTATATATATGAAAACTCAATTGGAAGATTTACTTGTTGAATTAAAGTTACCATAACTCTTGGGTTGTGATAATCAAAGTACAATCAATCTCACCAAAAATCCTATTTAACATTATCATTCAGAACATATTGTTATTAAATGTCATTTCATCAAAGAGCGTGTAGAGAAGAATGAATTGAATCTAAAGTATGTTCCAAAATCATAACAAGTTGCTGAAAGTTTAACAAAAACTTTTAAAAAATAATATTTTTATAAATTAAGGTTGACTATGGGCGTCCAAACTCTTTCTCGTCAAGGTTGAGGTACGTGTTTTTGTCCCATATCCCATCTTACCTTTGGATTGTATTATCAAAGGGGGATAAGAATTATATTGTTTCATAAATCTATCCTTTTTTATGAATTTAAAAATGAGTTGGGGGTAAGCTACGAATTTAGTATTTTACTGTGTGTGAATGATTCATGCTCAAATTTACCCAAAAGAAGAAGGTAGGACGGTCCTTGTAGTCTAGTTTGGGTTGTTGAATCCTTAGAGACCTAAAAAGTACCTACAGACACATGCATTCTATGGATTGTTTTTGGATATGAAGTGCCCAACTTATATTGATTTAAGATGGATTTAAAGGATCACTAATATATTTAAGTTAATTAAAATTAAGGTAATGAGTTGATCCTAGGTTATTGCTCGGGTGGATTGGATGAATTCCTTTTTTAATGATTTAAATTTCTTATAATTGAGATAGATTCATTTAAGAATATCAAAATTAATCATCACTTACTTGTTTAATTCATACAGACCCTAATACTAATCACATATACACTTGAATGATCAATGTTTTTAGTACTCCAAGGTAGAGGTTCGTATTAGCACTTGAAATGTGTGACCTTAAATTCAATAAGGATGAAGAGGTTTTAAAATCATAAAATAAAAATATCATTTAAAAAAAGTGATTATCCATTAATGGAGTGATAAATAACATCCAATACAGACCCTTTCTAATCCTTTGGATCAACCAATAAAAGAGTTATCCCTCTATTCATGACATGTCTTCAATGGAAGCAGGAAGTAGACTTACGAGGGTGGAATTAAAGAAGTAAAAACAACAACAAAAATCGATCACTCCTCTGTTGTGTGATAAATATCACAAAGTATGATATGAATAAATTAATACCTTGAACCAAAGATATCAACGTGATAAGTATAATAACATAATAAGAGAAAAGGAAGAACTTTTATTTAGAAACTAAGTTGAATTAAACAACTTACAAGAGAAAGAAATGTGATTTCAAACACAAAGCGGCAGCATAACACTACAATGAAACCAAGCACCAAAGATTCTTAAATCCTCCAAAACCACTACCTTAAATAGGAATTTTGATCCCTTGGGTCTAGCCTCCAACATTACAATTCATCTCACTTGATTATGGTAGGTCTAGGGTGGTGGAAAGTTTGTGGAAAGAAGACTTTCCACCCTTGACCCGAAAAGGCATCCAACTTCCATGCACCAAAAAGACTCTCTTAAAATACCTTCTATATGTCCGAATCAGAGTGGTACATAGAAGAAGAAAATGGATCCCCGGATGTCTTATAACAGCTTGTAAAATAGGGTCCCATTTGGAGTTATGGATTACGAGTTATGATCATATTATTGGACAGTTTTTCTGGGCCGCAGAATCTGGCCTAGAATTTTATCTCTAATTAGGGCCTCCTAAATGACCATAATGGAGGCCGAATTAGCACTGTCTTCTGAAAAATGATTTTTTCCTCTATATGTCTTCTAGCCTCCCACAAAATTTGGGCTTCATTGGGTTTGTAATGTGGGTCCCACATTCTCATCAGTGGGAAGTTTCCAATCTTCCTTCTCTAAAATTGCTTCCATTCATCTCCAAATATCTCCATCATCCTTTATGAATCCTCCATTGATCCCTGAATGAAAAATGTTCATATATAAGTGTAGATATAGTTCCCAAAATATAAAATTAAAATATTAATAATTACATTTCTTAAAATCAAATGAATCATTGGGTACTTTAAATGATGTTAAAAAATGAACCACATAATAGTGCATTTTAAGAAAGAATTACAATCATAATGTGAAATGATGTTCAACGTGTAAAATGCATTAAAATAGTGCTTATAAATAGTAAATAACATGAATATTATATATATTAACAATGAATATTAGCCTCATTTAGTGGATAATCACACCCCCCAACTTGAGTTTTGCTAGTCCCGAGCAAAATATATCTCAACTATATGAAATTAGAATTCCCTTTTCCAAAAACATTTTAATACACAATGATCACCAAAAACCCTTATACCAAACAATCATGAAACCCATAAAAATATTTTAATACAAGATTGTTTCATAAGCAGATCCCAATCCCAAGCCCATTCCTTTTTTCAAATTCATTTCCATATTTCATCCAATATCAATTAAGTATGAGGATGTGTTGTGCATCACAATAGAAATGGGGGTTTATCTTTATTCAAGGGGGAAATTATGGAAGCACTAGGTGGAATAAAATTTCAATATTAAGATGATTATTCATTTTTTTGTATCGTATTTGTTTGTTTGTTTTTTTGTTTTTTTGTTTTGTTTTTTTTGGTTTTTTTTGCAATTTTTCCATGGTAATTGAAATTACACTCAAAAGAGTCAACCCCTGTAGTGAGACTTTGCCGATGACTCCCAGGCTCAAAGACATTAGGGAACCAAGTGAAGCCCACATACTCGGGCATCATCTTGAGTTAACTCAGTCAAAAACAAATTCAAATTACCAAAAATAGAGATAAAATTACTAACTCTGGGCCAGACAACTATGGAGTCACGATCCCCAAGTGCCGAAAGCCACACATTAGGTCATTTCATTGCTCTACGCGCAAATTTATTATTATTTATTTTATTATTGAATACTCATATTAAAACTAAAAAGATCACCAAACCTATGCTATTTATATGGGGGACCCCATGAACTCAAACTAATACCCCACTATCCAAAGGACGTGCATTGTGATCTTTTTTTTATTTGGATGAAAATATAAACGATGAAATATCAAATTGGACAGCCACACTTTCCAAAATCTATGCTCATGAAATTATACAGGGATTAGAATCAGAATCAGGGCATGCTAAATTATTTTATATTCAGTTTCAAAGTGTGCAATGTGTATTACCATGTCCAAAGTTAAAGGAATTTTTCCTTCCATTTACACTTTTTTTTTCAAATCATTCATTTTTTTTACACAAAAGCATTTTTTATTTTATCTCCCCCCCCCAACATAAAATAACACTATACCCGGTGTTTAAATAAAAGAAAATTTTGAAGGGGTAGAGGTAGAGAATTAAATTTCAAAAAGGAAATTGAAAATGGGGATCATGGAATGAAGTCACCTGGTGGTTGAAGTTGAAATTCTTGATGTTCCCTTTTAATCCTTTGATATCCATGTCACTTGCAGAGTTCCCTAGTAGAAAAAGGAAAACAAAAAAATAAACAAAACAAATATATATATATATATAAGTAAAATATAAGTATATATATATATAAATTATAGAATAAGTAAGCACAATAAGCCGTAGGTCAGTGGTAAGCACGCGCCCTTGTCTCCCTTCGGTCCTAGGTTTGAATCCCCACGGCTTCGCCAGTTGTGACGTGTTTTACCCCACGACCCACGATGTTTCCCTTTTTATTATTATTATTTTATTTTTATTTATTTTTTGTATTTTTATTTTAACCTAAAACACATTAAAATAAAACAAATTGTTGATACATTGTCTTCTTTTTAAATTTCTGGGTAAGGTATTACTCAAAGATCATACCACGTGACACAGATGAATATGATGCTCCCCTTTCATACACATCCATACTCATAATAGAAGAACATTTCAACAGTATATTTTTTTAAAATATCAAAATGATTAATTAATCCTATTTAAAAAAAATATTCGCAAAGATGAAAATCACGGGCTGCCTCCCGTACAATGCTTTGTTTAATATCGCTAGCTCGACATGAACCCCCCAACTTACCCAATACCAACTTTCAGCATTTTAAGGACCACATATTTCACCAAATAAACTAGTTTGAGATTGATTTTATGTTTAGAATTTGTTTCATTAACAAACATATGTTCTAAAATGAGTGGGTAAATCCAAGGAATATCTGAAATGGGGGAATCAATTTCTCTTTTAGTCATTCTAAAGACATTAAGAATCATTACCTCTTTATCGGTTTTAAGATAAGAAATTGTGAAGAATGCAAGTTTTTTGATATCCCTAATTAATTAAAACTTAAGGGTGGATGAAAATTCCTTTCATTCAAGTTTAGGTTGGCTAACACTTTTAGACATTGGTTGGGACTTTGAATCAAACTCAATTTCAATTTCAAAATTGCTCAACAGAATTGGTTCGTTTTGAATAGAAGATTCAACCACAAAATTGGAAAGATCAATTTTAGAAATGGGTATGGACTCAATGTTTGTGATTTCTCTCAATGGTTCAATGGTTGGTGTTTTTGAAAATTTATCAATGGAGTTATACTTAAGAGACTCAATCCATGATGTCAAATTCTCCACTTTTGAATCCAAAAAGTCAATTTCCTCCTGATTTAAAGACCCTTCAACAATTACTTGGTCCTATTAATCTATCCCAAATCCAAAGGTTTGTGGGAGAAAAGAGTCTTTTATCAATGATGAGGAAGTAATAGCATGAGTGGGAATGGGTTCCATAACCGTATCAAAGTTTTGTAATTCTAATCTCAATGATGAAACCTCAAAATTCATTATCTCCATTTGTTGACACAGTTTTTCAATTAATGGATGTGAATCAGGAGGGATAATGGGTTGTTCCAAATGTTTTATTCTTGGTGGATAATTAAGTTGTTGTAATTGCACAAGAGGATGTTCTGATTGGCCTTGTTTGGATTGGAACTCATAATAAGTTGGAATGTTTTCTGGAGAGTAGGAGTTAAAAAATTGTGGCTCAATAGTTTTTTGATTATCCCACCAGTAGAAACTAGTATGGTCATTGTACATCACACTTGGTGTGGAGTGATCAAAGTAAGGAGAGGTTCCCCATGTTTGGATTTGTTCAAAAGGTTTTTCCATAGGAATGAAAATGGGGATGAGATTAGAGAAGTGGGGTGAGAAAAGGAAGCTAGTGTCTAATATAACTTACTTAGGTCCCTGGAAACGATGACAAAATTTGATTCACGCTCAAATTTACCCAAAATAATAAGGTAGTACGGTCCTTGTAGTCTAGTTTGGGTTGTCGAATCCTCAGAGACCTAAAAAGTACCAACAGACACATGCATTCTATGGATTGTTTTTGAAAATGAATTGGCCAACATAGGTTGATTTAAGATGTTTTTAAAGGATCACTAACAAATTTAAGTTAATTAAAATTATGGTAATGATTTGATCCTAGGTTATCGCTTGGGGTGGATTGGATGAATTCCTTTTTTAATGATTTTAATTTCTTATAATTGAGATGGATTCATTTAAGAAGATCAAACGAAATCATCACTTACTGGTTTAATTCATACACACCCTAATACTAATCACCTATACACTTGAAGGATAAAATCTTTGATCACTCCAAGGTAGATGTTCATATTAGCACTTGAAATGTGTGGCCTTAAATTCAATAAGGATGAAGAGGTTTTAAAATCATCAAATAAAAATATCATTTAAAAGAAGTGATTATCCATTAATGGAGTGATAAATAATATACAATCCAACCCCTTTATACTCCCTTGGATCAACCCATAAAAGAGTTATCCCTCCATTTATGACATGTCTTCAACGGAAGTGGGAAGTAGACTTACGAGGGTGGAATTGAAGAAGTAAAAACATCAACAAAAATCGATCACTCCTCCATTGTGTGATAAATATCACAAAGTATGATGTGAATAAATTCACACCTTGAAACAAAGGTATCAACATGATAAGTATAATAAGAGAATAAGAGTAAAGGAATAACGTTTATTAAGAAACTAAGGTGAATTAAACAACTTATAAGAGAAAGAAATGCGATTACAAACACAAAGCAGCAGCATAACACTACAATGAAACCAAGCACCAAAGATTCTTAAATCCTCCAACACCACTGCCTTAAATAGGAATTTTTGAGCCCTTGGGTCGAGCCTCCAATAGTATAAGTCATCTCACTTGAGTATGGTAGGTCTAGGGTGGTGGAATGTTTGTGGAAAGAAGACTTTCTTCCCTTGACCCAAAAAGGAATCCAGCTTGCATGCACCGAACACGCTCGCTTAAAATACCTTCTATATGACATAATAAAAGTGAGACATAGAAGACGAAAATGGATCAACAGATGCCTTATAACCTCCTGTAAAATATGGGCCCATTTGGAGTTTTGGATTCCGAGTTATGATCATATTATTGGACAGTTGTTCTGGGCCGCAGAATCTGGCCCAGAATTTTATCTCTAATTTGGGCTGCCTAAATGACCCCAATGGAGGCCGAATTAGCACTGAATTCTGAAGAAGGATTTGTTCCTATATATGTATTATATCCTCCCACCAAATTTGGGCTTCATTGGGTTTTTAATGTGGGTACCACATTCTCATCAGTGGGCTGTTGTCCAATCTGCCTTCTCTAGAATTGCTTCCATTCATCTCCAAATATCTACATCATCCTTTATGAATCCTCCATTGATCCCTGAATGAAAAATGTTCATATATAAGTGTAGATACAGTTTCAAAAATATTAAATTAAAATATGGATAATTAAACTCCTTAAAATCAGATGAATCATTGTGTAATTTAAATGATATTAAAAAATGTACAACATAGTAGTGCATTTTAAGAAAGAATTGCAATCATAATGTGAAATGATGTTCAAAGTGTAAAATGCACTAAAATGGTGTTTATGAATAGTAAAGAACATGAATATTATATATATTAACAATGAATATTAGCCTCATTTAGTGGCTAATCAGTGAACTATTATAAAAATTTATTGTAGTGGTTGTAGGAAAGTAATTGTTTTTTATTCCAGGAAAGTTTAAGGGCTGTGGAAGAAAAGAAGAGGAAGATGAAGCAGGTTTTCATAATCAATACTTTTGGTCAATATAGTTTTTTTGTCAATGATTCTTGTTTCCTACAAGTATTTATCTCACATAGGTTTAATATTGTTGATAAGTGATCCATTTCTTGAGGATACAAAGTTCAGTGATTTATGAAACTTGGTTGAAAAAAAACTCAAAAGGGGAATACTACTAGGACCAAGATGATGAAGGGAAATATTGTATTAAATTATTTTCCTTTTGTGAAAGAAGTTTCATAAGAAAAAGAAATCACCTCAATTTTCACTTTGTGAAATTAGGACTGACCATCATATTCATAGAATTAGACTCATAATATCTAAGAAGGTCCATCATATTTGGGAGAATATGAATTGAAGAACTCATCAAATTCACACAGAATTTGGTATGAATGGTTGGATCGTATCGATAATACATATTTCTTGAAGTAAATGGTCATAGGATTCACTCTGAATCTATTTTATGGAATATCAGATTATGTATGACTATGATAAATCAAATTCGATAATGATTTTTTGATCATGGAGTTATCATAAATCATAATTACGTTGTGAAACTTATAATGAAAGCTTGATTAATGAAAGGGGGATTGAAAAAGGGAGTTGAAGATCATATTCGACTAGGATCATTTTCATACCAATCGAATTCATGAAAATTGTATTTGGGCTAAGAAGGAAATATATGTGTTGTTAAAAGAATTAGAATTTATAATACTTTCCAATAAAAATTAGATGATTCTAAAGCTTAACTCAAATGTATTAAAAGTATTTAAGGAAGTCATGATAAAAGAAAAATATTTAAGAAGAATAAATTTGATGAATCCATTTTATTGAGCTCATCAAATTCATAGAGGTCGAGAGCATTTGTGGAAAATGTGAGAAACTGAAGGTACTGGTTTTCAGTCAGACCAAAAACCAAAAGAAACAAATCTCTATGGAATGAATTTAATGGAAAAGGGAAAGAAGTTTCCCAAGTGTCATTGTATTCATAGAAGAAAGAACTTATTGACCAGATTTAGGATTGAAGCATATTCAGAGAAAGAATTTCTTATGAATGATAGATGAAAATAAAATAAAATAAGGTGATCAATAATGTAGTCAACCATTTAGGGGATGAATTTCCTTATTTAATTTAAAATAAGGTTTCAAAAAGGTTAAGAGAATAGTTTAATAATATTTATTAATGTGTTGTTAAAGGGGATATTGAAACATAAAGAATATTTGTAAATTGTTATAGAGCATCAGATTCAACAATCAGAATGAGGATATCGGATTGAGAGAAATCAGATTCAGAAATAGGATCTAAAATTGTGATTGAAAGGGAAGTTTAATGAAGAGCATAAGTTTTAACAAGCCTTAAGAAGATTTGAGAAGAGTTTATGAAGTCAAGATTCACCTTAAATTCAAGGGAAATTGAGATTTTGGTGAATTTGTTTGAGTACAAAATATTTTTGGATTCCCACTAAAATATCTTATGGTTCACTTATAAAAGGAAATTGTAATTTGGACTTTTTTTTACTGATGTACTATTCACCACAGAAGAGAGAGAAGCTGCAAAGTTTAAGGGAGAGAAAGAATTTTTTGTATTGATCCTTTGTTGAAATGGTTTCGACGAAATAAGTGAAAAGAGAAGAGGAAAGATCACAACATTGTATTCAGCTAATCATCATATTCAATGATTATCATATCTAGTTGTTAATCATATTCATCTTGTCAATCATATTCGGCTAATCATTGTATTGGGATGGATAATCATATTATGGATTTCTATATTGGTTTTTTTTCCAAAATAAGAGAGGAAGTGTTCTAATTTTTTTTATCATATTCTAATAGAGATACAACTATCATATTGGTTAATCAGATTTAAAGATTGGAGTGGTCATATCAGTGTGGGAAATTTGATCTATAGAATCAGATTAAGCTAATCAGACTAAGAAATTGGATTTTAATTCTATATTAAAATTCCTAAAAGTTCTTACCATATTCTAGGTAAGAAATTGAAGAACATTTTCAAAAGAAATAAATTTTTTGAAATTGAAAATAAGCATAGGTAACATGCATTGTTACACAAATATTCTCTTACCCTATTTTTGCTAAGAGGGTGAACATTCACTATTGGATTGTTTTATAGTGCTACACGAGAGAAATGGTATATCCTACTTATTGTAATCCAAGGATTGTTTTCTAGTTGATTGTGTGGTATATGATTATTTCCAAACCATACCAAGGACATATCTATTCTTATTGAATACTGAACCTTGTAAATACTTGTGTTCTTGTGGATGTGTGTTTGAATTGTTTCTTCATCATGGAATTAAATATTTTATAGGAGGAAAAGGTTGTTTCAAGGAAACATAAAATAAAATACTATAATTGATTCATACACTCTCTTTATTAGTGATACAAACACACTAATTGATCTCTTTCACTTCTTCACCTTAGCCCATCCCAACTATATTCACGTAGCACCAATTTTTGGCCCTATATTTTTTTTTCTGGTCATTATTACTTATACCTCTCTATAACAATGTAACTTATCCCATCACCCTTGGAATAAATAAAAAACAAGAAGGCGGCCACCAAATTTTCCCAATTTCACCATTCCTTTAACTACCAAAACAAGCATTTAGTCAACTTCACCACCATTAAGCAGTATCACCAGTTTCCATAATATGAATCTTCCCATGAACTCGTTGGAGACACCATCATCGAAACATGAAGTCACGACCATCCACACAATCCATGTTCACCTGAGGTGGTCAAACATCATATTAATACAACACCAAAGATCCATTATGTAATGTCCAATAGTTGTAATCCACCCCTCGAAGGTCAAACCGGATCAAAGATCAGTCACCACACCTTCCTGGTCGTCGCTGTAGTAGTGAACCGGAAGATGAAGTAGTACCTCTATCACCCACTGATAAATCTCCCCCATCATTAAGCAAAGGCCCATTTTTGAATGTCCTGTACATATATGGTCCATTCTCTACTTGCATCACTCCTGATTCCATCCACAATAATACCATAATTTTAATTGGGAGCGAGAGATTGCAGACCCTGGGAATCGATCCAACACTAGGATGCAGTATTACAGGGTCCTCAACCACTGAGGCAAACCCCAAATGTTGTATATATATGTGTGTATGTATGTAATTCAATAAATTTGAGTATATTTATTTATAATTTAAATATTTTTATCATTATTTATTTAAAATTATAAATAATTGTATCTATTCATGGAAATTTATATATAATTATGAATTTTTTTCTATATTTATATACATTTATAAATATTTATTTTCATTTATGAATATATATATATATATATATTATGGATATATATATATATATATATATTTATATTTAATTTTTTATATTTATATATATATTTTTTGGAAGGGTGAGGCTCAACATCCACTTTATTAAATAAAAAACCAAGTACAGAGGATGAACATGAAAACAAAAGAAGAAGTCCAAAGATAAGAAATTAAGTAACTCTAGATTGACTGCTCATGCTATGATGAGAGAAACATCCACCCTGACCATGGGGATTTCATACTCTTCTCCATGTTTTAAGATTCATCCATGGACCACCTCCATCATCTATGAGTCCAACATCAACAACATATGTCGTATTTTTTGTTCCAAATAAATGATCATGGCTCTAACCATCCACCTCACTACTTCCTAATGCAAGAAATATAAAATAATTTTGAGTAAAAACCTTTATAATAAATTATCATTCATAGGATGAACATGATTGTAACCCACATTAGAAAAGAAAATTTTTTTTGTCCCTAGAAAACACCAAATTCGGATTCTCAGTACAATATTTATTAGAACTCCCAACCCCTTTAGGACCGCTATCCGAGAGAAAAACAATATTTTTCACCTTTTAATGTTTAGGAAGTGATACCAGTCCAATTCCCTATAGTTTTATTAGAGCTCTGGATGACTAGGAAGTAAGGATCCGCAATCCACTAGAATATCCAACCTCATATTTATCTTCTATGCTTGGGGAAAATGGTTTCATAGCTACAAATTTTGATTTCTCACTACCATGGGAAGGTTTCAATACTAATAAACGACTAAAATTACTCATATAATCACAAAAGAGATGATTGATAGGGATCTAAACATTGACCATGGGATTTTTAAAATCGAGAATACTTAAATGTGGTTGTTCACCCTCTAACCGATCCACTGTATGATTAGATGCAAGTCGAGGAGAGGTAGAAGTAGATGATTCATTTAGAGCCAAAATTTTACATCAATAATTAATATAGGATCCAAGAAGTTTAAAATAATTGGTCTTTCTAGGAGGAACAAGAACCTTTTGATTGGTCATCACAAGGGCCGACATACCCTGGTCTTGAGAAATATCAAATTAGGCCTTTTTTATCTTATATGTGGAAGAACACAACTTGGAATTCCATTTTATGGTTTTTAGAATAAATCAATTTTTTTCCTTATACATGTTATAGTTCACATCATCTTGAGAGGAAATATACATGTATTCTCTACTATCAAAATATTCCTCACCATAATCTTCATTGTTTATATCCCTGGTTAAGGAATATTGAAAGAATAACTAGTAAGATGAAAAATATTTTCATATGTTATGTCAGACCAAGAATTATTTGGATTATCAACCAGTTGAACAAATAAATCCAAAATAGTGTGATTATAAGGATAATAAGTGGGAATAATATTACCTTATGATCATCCTTTACTCTTAAGAGAACTTTCAAAACCAAGCATCATGGTTCCCTGAGAAGATTCTGAACCAATATGTGTATGAGGTTGTCCACCTATGGAATTCAGCTACCTGGAAACAGAGGCATGGGAAACATCTGTTGTGGGATGATCTTTAGTCTAGTTTTCAATGGATTGGATGATCTCATTACTACCCTTCCTTTTAAAGTGTTGAATCAAATGACCTTATAATTGAACATTATAATAAAATAGATCTTCCCTATAAATAGTCATTGAGTGACCAATAATTCAATAAGAATCACAAAATATTGGCCACTTTTCAAACTCAATTATGAGATTGAGCTCATCCTAAGGGGTGGAGAGAAAATATTTATCAATCATGGTCAAAATTAGGTCAACTACAACCAAAATAATTGTAATGTGACCAAAACTAACAATCTTAGTGGTAGATTCCATCCTAATTGGAGTTCCTATTGAAAAACAAATATCGAATGAGATTTTAGGATTCCATATAACCTAGTTTAACCATATATTTTGAAACAAACCTATTCGTAGGTATCTTTAAATTCATTGAGGTTGAAATTTAAATTCTAATCATGAAACTAGAGGGTACCCGTCCATAGATGGATTGATCCCAAACTCCACACTAGAATTTTCAGTTCTATAAAATGGAATAGAGTGTGAAAAATACCACAACCAATAGAGGCACACTTGAAATATGTAAATCCCCAATTAGAGGTTAGATGATCGATTGGGTCAAAAACCTTCCAAAGTTTCATAAATTTTTACAATGAGATGCAATCAATAAAAGAATACTTATAGAGTTCAATTCATTCTAAAACAACTCCATCTGAATCTACTACATGGGTAGTAGAACATTTCTTGATGATTATTTGAGAAACCCTATTTTTGAGGAAGACAAATGATCCTATTGTGAAATTAGATAAAGATGAGAAACCCTTCACCTTCTCATTCTCATCAGTATTCTTCTATGTAGACAACCCTTGTCAAACAATTATATGATTCGAGACATAAGAAAAGAGATTTACACCCCTTGGATTTTTGAAGGCGTTGTGATCACTAGGGATCACTAGAGAGAGCTTCTCCCATTCCTCCATCGATAGAAACACACTCGCACAATTATATGTGTGTGTGTGTTAATATATATTTATGTAACATAAATTTTCCCCGGTTTGGGGGTTGGAAGTGATGATTGTTGCATGGTAGGTATACCAAGGTCGTGTGGGTTTGGAAGGCAGTGTTTGACATGTGAAGCAGCGGGAGAAGAGTATTTTGTCAATGAGAGATGGATAAGACAAGTGGAGGATAGCGGTAGGGCCCCGCGGGGGCTGCTGCCGATGGGAGAACGATGGATGGATGGCAGTGGAGCCCAGTGGGGGCTGCTGCGGATCTGTGTTGAGAATGGGGTGATGAGGCTGCTACTGGTGGGAGACATATGGGTAAGGTAATAGGCCATGCGGGCCTCATGCAGATATGTGTTGAGTGTGCGCAAGGTCAGCAACAATGACGGTTTGATCATTGGTTACAAATAGTGATGAGTGATGATGCGGCTCCACGATCACTATGGCAGCGAATGTGGGTGGGTTTAACACCCATTAGACCTATGAGTTATGTAATCGGTCCATGGGCTATGCTCCAAATAAATAATAGCTTGATAGGTGGGATATCCCCTAAGGGGGTTATGACCTGCCTTTCCAGCCTGTGTGCGGTGTGTGTACATTTGAATGTAATTGTAGCCCCTAACACCATATATATATATATGTGTGTGTGTGTGTGTGTGTGTGTGTTATTTATGTATTATTTATTTATGTATTATTTATTTATGTATTATTTATTTATCTATTTATTTTTTATTTTTTATATATTTTTTATTTTCTACATATTTATTATTTATTATATATTTATTTATAATTTATTTACTACCTATTTATTTTATATATTTATATATTTTTTTTATTATTAATTCATTATTTTTCATTATTTTTTATTATTTTCTAATTTTTTTATATTTATTATTAATATGTTATTAATTTGTTAATAATTTATTATTTATGTACTATCTTTTATCTATTTATTGCTAATTTATTATAGTCATTACTTATTTATTATTTATTAAATTACTATTTATTTATTATTTATTAGTTATTTAGAATTTACTATTATTTATTACTTATTGCTTATAATTTATTCATCATTTATTCAAAATTTATTTATTTTTTATTCATTTATTTTTTATTTCTTATTTATTACTCATTCATTAATTATTATCAAGTATTTTTTATTTTTTATTTATTTTTTATTTTTTGTTATGTATTGATTATTTGTTATTTATTATTTATTAAATGTTTAATTATTATTCATTTCTTACTTATTTAGTATTTATTTAATATTTATTTATTTATTATTTATTATTCGTTGTATTTTTTTAATATTAATTATTTATTTATTATTATTTATGATTTATTATCATTTATTATTATTTATTATGTATTATGTATTATGTATTTATAATTTATAATTTATTATTTATTATTATTCATTTATTATTTATTGATTATTTGTGTATTAATTATGTATTTACTATTTATTTAATATTTACTTATTTTTTCTTACTTTTTTTTCTTAATTATATATTTGCTATTTATTTTTAATTTTTTATTTTGTATAATCAATTATTATTATTTTTTATTATTTATTATATTTTTATTATTTATTTACTATTTTTTTATTATTTATTTTTTTAATATTTAATCATTATGTATTTATTATCTATTTATTTATAGAATATTAATTTGTAATTTATTCATTATTTATCTATAATCTACTATATATTAATTTATTATTTATTTATTACTTTTTAATTATATATTTTTTATCTATTCATTATTTATTATTGATTATTCTTTAATATTATTATTTGTTTTTCATTTGTATATATATAAGTATATTACATACTGTTTAGTCACCACATGAAGAGATTGTTGCAGTCGTAAAGTCTTTGCAAAATATCCAAGAGTTAAGGGGTTTGAATCTCTCATAGTGCATATATGTGCCAAATTTATAAATGGCATGCACGACATATGCATGCATGGTAGGATAATAATGAATAAAAATAAATAATAATGAATAATGAATAATGAATATATTAATCACAAAAATAAATAATAATAAATAAATTATGTAAAAAACTACTGTTAAATATTTCTCTACGATTTAAACCCCTGCTAGATGTAACGCCACTAAATAAAAAATTGTAGCAAAAAACCCCCCATGAATTGTTTCCTAACACGTAAATATATGGTATTTCTAGGAAGCATCACACATCATTTATCGGCAGTTTAAACCACCGTTAAATGAAAAAAAACTACTGTGAATCACCGTTTTCCTTGTGGTGTAGGTACTACCCAATATTCCTATAAAGATCCTAGTAAAACATCCATGAAGTTTTGTTTTCATTGAACCTATTCACATAACGCTACCACTCTCAATAGTTCTTATGCTTAAGAACCACTTGAAATAGGTCAAAACCAAGAGGGCCACCAAAAACTATGGCACAAAAGGGATTAACAAAACTAAAGCTAAATTCTATCTCAACTCCTGAGAAAAATTCAAAACATTGGAGAAAAAATTGGACATCACCTACCACACACCTACCTACTATATGAAACTTCTCACCAAAGTCAACCTCACACTAGCCCCTTATTATCCAGGAACTAGAGACACAACTAGAAACTACCTACCAAAAGTTCTCTATAGGGATCAACATAGGCAGGTGCATATGGGAAATCCAATATGGAAATAACAATCAATCATAGATGCATATTATAGACAAATATAGAAAAGAGACCTAGATAAACAAAAAATAAATCATTTTGTGATCATATCAAGCCAATGATAAAATCATTCAAAATATAAAATAATCAATTTCAAATTTAGATGACATAAATTTGTAACCAATTTGGATTTGATACCAACTGTTTTGGGTTGCATTAGGAGGTAGTACACATTCAATATCTAGAATCCAATTAGTATAAATTTTATTTCATAAACCAACCTGATCTATCCCTGATATGGGAACCTAATTTGATTTGTGGCAAGCTTCGAAGGGTGTTCCTAAATCCCTATAGGCTGGAAAATAGTGCGTGAGAAAAAAGAACACATTTTCGGGATGGTTTCTCTAAAGAATCCAACTAATTGTTTATAACCAAGAACATGACATAACCTCACTATAAATTGGTGAGTCATGTTCTATAGATACAATAAAAATAAATGTCTTAATCATATAAAATAATATAAAAGAAAAAATAAAATAGAATAATCATAACATGTTGAATGACAATAAAAGTATACAAGTACATTAGATGATCCAAAAATAAAATGAGATTGTATGGGAATATGAATAGGTGATACATAATCTATATAAATGTATTACATGCTAAAAAAACGAATAAGTGAATCTAATACCCATATCTTTGTGACACAAGGTTCTTTGTCCCACCATGTCACCTCTACCTAACCTAAACAATCTCACATGAATATATGCTTCCTCCAAGCAGTGTCTTTCCCTTACTATATCAGTATAAACAAGGTTTGAATACATCCATTGGGTGTATGTAGGGTGCAATCATAACATGCCTGGTAGGATCCCACCATGTGTTACATTATAAGAATAACCATGATATGCTAGTTTGAAAGTAAAGCTAAAAGAAAACGATTCCTTAAACATTTTAAGAAAACAATTAACATGATAGAACACTTTGATAAAAGAAAGTAATGAATGGGAACTATAAAGTCATACATGTCCAAATAAGCAATATATGATGCTTTATAGGTTTTCAAAGGATAGTATCACCGAATAGTATAAATTCACTAGTTAGGGAAGACCCTCAACTAGTGGTATGAGTCTTAAATAACATCACTGGCTAATGGAAATGAATAAAAAACATCACTAGTTATGATGAAACACTTAAATAGTGGAAAATAAATTCTATATGTTCTAGGATTTCTCACAAAAGAACCCAAGTTTCCCAAATTTTTTCTAATTTTACAACCATTTAAGTATGCTATTATATAAATTAGTTTAAACCACTATTAAATTATTATATAAAAAGTGATTTGGAAAAATAATTTTATTACCAAAGTTGAAAAGAAAAATAAAACATCATGTTTCTCATAAATAGTTCTCAAAACATCCAATTAATACTTTAAATAAATTCAGAATTCTAATTTTAGGAGTTAAGCACACATGATTCAACCAAAAAAGTATGAGCGAAGATATACATACCTTAACCAAGTGAAATTATTGATAAACACGATGAATCCACAAATAATGGAGGAAGAGATCTTGAACACCAATACCCTTTCCATAAAAATCAATCATTAGAAACCCTAGGATTTCATATACATAGGGATAGAATAAAACCAATAAGGAAAAGATATCATGGAAAAATTAGAGGAGATATACAATTTAATTGATGATCTCTAAGTTATTTTGAGTTATAAATCCATAAAAATCATGGGAAAGATGGTGGGGAAGACGTGATTATTCACAGGGGGTGACATTGAGAAGAAAAGTTGAGGTTGAGGGTGTGAGTTTGGGTACTTTAATAATTTAGAATTTTATTATTAAATAAATATAGGTAGACATCCTTCATGGGATCAAACCCTTATTGTGGTTCAATAGGATACCCTCCCCCATTCGGACACCACAACCTAGGGTTGCACTGTAGCGTAACCATGGATTCGTGGTGCGATGGAATTTCAACCAATTTTTAGTGCCTCTACTGACAGTCGTGTCATGGAATGACTTAACCTTCATGGTTCAACCATTTTGTATTTCAAAGAACTAAAAACTAGATATATGTCCCAACCATGGTGTGACTATCCCTAGTCATAGTGTGTCGGGTCTACAATCATGAACCGTAAACCTCTCAGGCCACCCAAGAACCACAAAATCCCAAAATTTCTTAAAAATTAAAATAGTGAATAAAGTAAAAAACTCAAAATACATACCAGTAACCCAATGGTTGTGATAATTTTCTCCTCCATATCACATTATTCCAATAATAATTCAATATAAATCGTGATTATAGAATACATGAGGTCATTACTTCCTCGTAAATGCTTTTCACTCCAATGTTTCATGAGAGTCGCCCCATTGCTTCCATTAACCCAAACCAAACGAATAGCCCTTCCAAATAACATCTTAACCTAGGAGTTAATGATCTGGACCGGTTTCTTGACCACCAAGATATTTATATGTAATTAAATCTCCTTCTAGTTTAGTATATGAGAGGTATCATGATAATAATTCTTTAACTAGGATGTGTGGAAAACATCATTGATAGCCATAAAATTAAGTGAAAATTTTAAATAACAAGTGAAAATTTAATCCATTCAATGGTCCTGAAGGGAACCAAATATTTTGAGGTAATATACCCTTTCTTTTACACCTTTTAGTGACATAATAGTGGTTATACCCTCATAAACACCAGGTCACCAATCATGAATTTCAAGGGATGGAAATGGTATTCAGCCTGGGAGTTATGACAACTCTGATTCATAGCCATTCATCATCGAATAGTTTGAATCATACTAGAATCTCTTGGATCATACTCAATCCCATGAGGTAGGACTCACCCACATTATTCCAACAAAAAGGGTAACTACAATTCCATTCATTCAAGTATTCAAATGGATATATACATATAAAGGAATTATAACAGTTGTTGTAAGAAAATTCAATAAATACCAAATTTGTATCTCATTGGACTTCGATGTATAAGTAATAATCATAGAGTATATATTCCAAGATTATAATATCCTTCTATGTCTATTAATCTTTTTGAGGTTGGTAAATAGTACTCAACTTCACTTGGAACCCCATCACCTCCTAAAGGCCCTTTCAAAATTTATAATTAAACCTGGGATCCCTATCTAAAATAATATTGGAGTGCATGCTATATAGTCTCAAAATCTCCTATATGTACAGTTTCCCAATATCCTTCACCTTTTTTCTATCTTTGATCAATATTAAATGAGCATATTCCATCAATTTATTAATAAAAAATATATCATTTCTTCTATGATGGGTATATGTTAATTCAATGATAAAATCCCTGGAAACCTCATTCCATTTCCATGTAATGGACATGAAGGGGTTGGAGAAAACTCAACAACTTCTAGTTCTCAGATTTAACCTACTATAATGTGTAACACTGAGATATAAAGTTAGTTATATCTTGTCTCTTGCCCAACCACCAATATTGATACCTCATATCATAATATATCTTGGTGTCATAAGGATAAATAACCCATTGAGATCAATTACACTCTTACATCATCACCTTTCACATAGATGGGGGAAAAATATTGTCTTCTATATAATATAAATCCTTTAGAGATATAGATCACTCATTGGTGGCCTCCCTACTATAGATAGTTCCTCTGATATGATGGAATTATTCATATTTTGAATGCTCTTGAGAAATGCATTCAAGGAGAGAAGGGGTTAACTATACATTAATAAGAAACATACCCACTTTATTGTCCTTTTAAATATATATGTAATTCTATAAAAAGGATCATACGATCACTTTCCTTATTAGATTCCATTAGAGTTTTGGGTGGAAATGTTTTTCTGAGAGTGTTGAAAGAAACATTTCCTCTACTCAAAATATAAAAGAGATCAAAATCAAATGTATGAAGGTACTAGAACCATCGTCTTTTCCTGAGGATAAAAATCATTTCAAGAGAATATATATCTTAGGGTTTTTTGAATAGTGCATATCATAAAATTCTCACTAAATAAATAATTTCACCAACACTTAATTGAATTCGTGATAGTTTCCAGCTCTTTGTAAAGTGAAGAATAATTCCCCACATTCGCTCAAAGTTTCCATGATCTATAAGCTACCACATGATAACCCTGTATAAGTACACATCCAAATCCCATACCAGATACATTGAAAAATAAAACATAGTCCTGGAAAGCCTTTGAAAAAATTAAGATTTGGGCTGAGGTCAATCATCACTCTAGCTCTTCAAAAGATACCTAACATTCTAAGCTCTACACAAAAATCACCATCTTCTGAGTGACTTTATTCAATGGTGATATGAGAATATAAAAATACATGATGAATCATTAAAAATAACATGCCAATTCCAAGAAGCTTCATATCTCGAAGAAATTCGTTGGCTCCTCCCGAAACATAAAAGTCATTAACTTCTATGGATTGACCAAAATGACATATTCATATGTTAAATCCCCTAATAATTTAACCTATAAAATCCAAAAACTATATTTAGATATCTTATTATATATAAATTTATCTTTTTGGATTCCCAAGGAAATTCTCAAATATCATTCATGATCTAACTCAATATTAGAGTAGACCAAAATATCATCCAAAAAAATAAAAAAAAGAAATCAAGATGTCAATGAAATATCTTGTACATAAAATCCATATACACTAAATGGGAGTTAGTTAAGAAAAAATAAATCACATGATATTGATAATGGTTATACCTTCTTTAGAAATAAGTTTTGGGAATACAATATTCTCTCACCCTAATATGATGGTAACCCAATTAAAGATCTATTTTACGGAACAACCTCAGTTCTTTTAAATTTTCAAATAAATTATCGATGTAGGGTAAGGTATATATATTCATGATAGTAACCATGACTTAATTTCTATAATGGATACACAATTAGAGAGTTCCATCTGCCTTTTTAGAAAAAATTACTAGGGCATACCATTATGAAACATTAGTACTGATAAATCACTTATCTTCCAAGTTTTCAATATTGATCTTGAATTATTTCAATTATTTTGGTTCAATGATATATGAAGGAAAAGATATCAATTGATTTGATGGAACTACATTGATAGGGTGATTAAATTATCACTCTATAGGTAACCATGAAATGTCATATAGGAATTCCCTCATCATTAGAGTTAGTTCACTTCTCAATCTCCCTTCACCATATTCTAGTGGGATAGATGATAACTAACATATAATCTAGAAGTATTTATGGTGATGAGGTCCCACATAACCAAATAGAAGGTCTGATTCCACTAATAATTGATGAGAAATTCCATCTAGGGTAGTGAAAGACACCATTCAGTGATAACAATCTAAATGATCCTCGAAGTCCTTCATCTAATCCATTATAAAGATTATATAAAAAATTTCCATTTCAAGGATAACGAAATCCTAAGAAATATTTACTTTAGATATAGATATGATCCAAGGACACGAAAACCAACACTCCTTTCCAAGAGAATTAAATATCTCTATAAGGCATGAGTTCTGAGAGAAGATTAAATAAATCCACAACAGAAGTAGATATATATGATTGAGAAGCACTAGTATCAAATAAAGGAACAAACATAGATGATTAAATAAGAAAAGTACATCTTACAGTCACCGAATCCACCTCAGATTCCACTGGAGTCTGCTCTACAACAGGAAACCACCCGCTCTTAGTCTAAGTCTGGGTAATACAACTAACCTAAGGATTAATCCTCAACTGAATTTCCCCATATAATGATTCACTTCATCCTCCATGGATATTAGGATGGTTCCAAATTTCTCTTGATACAACAGAATATGCATGATATCTATTAGGATTTGAAGAACCCAACCTACTTATCACCAAAAGGTTGTTTCTACAAAACCTATAAAGTTTCCCCACATGCCCAAATTCCTGTAATTTCCTAGGATATTTCTATAAATAGGGATTTATAATACAATAGTTTCCAAATTGGTGAAAAATAGGATCTCTACTTGCCATGGGAGAACAGGAATCCAAATGTGGAAGAGATGAAGAGTCACCACTTCCACTTCTTCTAGAGTCATCCTACATACTATTCCTCTAAAGAAAAGAACCATAATTACCATTAAGTATGATAGATGTATCAAGAATATATAAATCCCTAATTAATAATTTTTCACCATTAGTGATCAATATACCACTAATTCATAGGTCTTAAGATTTAGTAGAAAAACGTGAGATAAAATGTTTGGTAGAAGAACCATAAAAAATATGTTGGTCATCAATCCTTCATTAGATAAAATATCTAAAAAATGGAAATGATTTGTGAACAGATTATTGTACTCTATAATGGTCTGTTGACCATTTTTTAAAGTCACAAACTCAAGGTATTTCACTAATTAGACCATATCTAGGTTATACTGCTGAGTAAACATCACTTTAATGTCCTTTTAAGTCCTACCATTCAATATTCTCATGAAGTTTTTCCTAGACCACCTATTCCAAGAAATTTTAACTAAGAATACCAAGCATGAAATAGGTCAATGCCACTTTACCTGATTGAGGAGTCTCAAGGAACATAAATATTATCTTTATCTTCTTCGGTTAGTCTTCTCTTTTTTGTGGTTCATTACTATCTAAAAGTTCAGAGGTATATTCTAGAGAAACTCTTGGGTTTATTCCTTATCCTGAATAAGACATGGTCCTAGTTTTTAAGAACGAGATAGACTAGTTTGTGTTCCCTTATCCATGGATTGAACCGTTATCACTACAACCTCAATGATATTTTGATCAATACGGGGTTTAGATGCATAGAATTATCAGTTTATCCCTCCAGAGGGTTCACATCATCAAGTGGACATAGTTTTATATTAAATCAAATAATAACAAGGTAAACTATTATAAAATTTCATCAACATCAATAAAATCCATAAACATTCCTTAAACATACACATAAATTCTATAAAATAAATACAGAAAAAATAAATACATTCATAATACATAGTCCCTATAAATAATTTACAACTTATGTACCCTAACCATAATGGAAAATAGAAATCCAACTCAAAATCAAAACCATAAGATCCCAAAATCCATTGGAAACTCAAGGCTCAATATTAAAATTGTTGACCAAAATCTCCTTCATACCTACCCCTTGAACTCCAATGATCCTATTTATTTCCTACCAAGAATTTTTGTAAGTATCATCAATAAATATATGGGATCCGATACCATTTTTCATAAACCAACTCAATTTACCCCTGAACCAGGAACCTATATTGGTTCATGGAGGGTTTGAAGGACATTTTAGATCTCTAAGGGCAAAAAACTAGTTCCTAAGAATCAAGTACACTCTTTGGGAATGGTTTCTCTCAATAATCCAACTAAAGTGTACTAATTAATAACTATAAATTATATCACTATATGTTGTAAAGTCATCCTCTAAATATACATGAAAAATAAATATATCAATCATATGTAATAACATAAAATAAAAAAATTGAATAGTCATAATATGTTGAACATCAAAAGGAATATAAAAGTACAGTAGATGATCCAAGAATAAAAGGGTATGGTATGGGATGGGAAGCTGAATAAGAGATAAATTATTAATATAAACATACTACAAGTTAAACCAAAAATGAATAAGATAACTGTATTCCCATCTAAATGTTACATGAGGGATAACAACCCACTATGTCACCCCACCTAACCCAAACAAGGTAACACAAATACATGTGGCCTCCAAGTGAGACATTCCCCTAACCTACATAATAAATAAGGTAGAAATATAGCCATTGTGTGTATATAGGGTGTGATCATAACAATCCCAATAGAATCTCACATAGTGTTCCATGCACATAGTTTTTTAGAGTAATTGATACATTAAAGTTTGAAATTAAAGCTAAAAGAAAATAATTCCTTGAAAATTTTAAGATAACAAGTAACACAGTATAAAAATTTGATAAAATATAGAAATGAAAGGGAACTATAAAATTATAAATTACCAAATAAGTAACATTATTTGGTATTTATGTTTGATAAGTCCAATATCACCTATTAGAATAACATCACTAGTCAGGGACCACCCTCAACTAGTGGTATGAATCTCAAACACCCTCACTAGAATGTGGGGATGAATAAAAAATAACTTCACTAATCAAGACTACACATTGAACTAGTGGAAATGAACTTCCACCTATTCTATGATTTTTTAACAAAGAACTTGTGTTTCCTAAAAAATGTTCCAATCCAAAAACCATTTATGCAAGGTATTACATCAAGTAGTTATAAACAACATTCAATTATTATTTAAAACATTCTTTGGAAAAATAATTTTTTTACCCAAGATGAAAAGAAACTAAAGCATATTTTTCCCCTTAAATATTTCTCAAAACCAACATTTAATACTTTAAATCAAATTTATAAGTTTGATTTTGAGAGGCAAACACATACAGTTCAAACAACAAAGGATGATCTCAGTTCCAACTACATTAACCAAGGGAGATTGCTGATAAACATGATGAATCCACAAATAATAGTGGAATAAGACCTAAATACTAAAATACATACCATAAAAATAAATCATCATAAATTATATGATTTCATAGACATAGGGATAGAATAAAACCAAAAAGGAAAATAGAATAAGGCTGAAGGAGTGGATAAGACCCATTTACTTAATGATCTCAAAGAGATTTTGAGTGAAATATCAATAGAAATCATGGGAGAGATGGAGGGGAAGAGGTGATCATGAATTTAGGGTCTAGTGTATTTGAAAAAAATGAGAAAATTGAAGGTTTATGGTTTGAACTAGGGTACTTTATAAATATAAAATTTTAATTTTAAAAGATATAGACAAAAAACTATCACAGCGCAACAGCCTTATTGTGATGTGACAAAATACCCACCCCTGATTGTGCACAGTCTAGGGATACTCCATAGTGTGACCCTGGAATCATGACACAATGAATTGTCCCACAATTGGGGATGCCTGACTCTCTTTATAGTCCCACCATGGCATGACCTATCCTTCTCGATGCAATCATTATGTAGTTTCAAAACTAAATTGTTGGGGGGGAATCATGAGGTGAACATCCCTTGTCATGGTGTGATGGTTCTATAGTTCAAATCTGCAATCCCATTAGGCCACCTAAGATCCACAAAAACCAAATATTTTTAAAAAATTAAAATATAGAATGAAGTAAAAAAACCCAAAATACATACTAGTGGCTGAGTGTATGTGACAATTCTACCCACCAAATCTCATTCTTCCCATAAAAATTCTAGCTAAAGCATGGTCAAAGAATTCATGAGGCCATTGGTCACTCATAAAACCTTCCCAATCCCATGTTTCATGAGAGTCACCCCTGTGTTTCCATATGACCTGAACCAAAATAATAGACTTTGTACATAAAATATTAACATGGGAGTTGAAGATCTGAACCGGTTTCTTAGACATCGATATATCCAAATCCAATTTATGTTTTTCATAATTTAGTATATGAGAGGGACTGTCATGATACTTCTTCAACAAAGATACATAGAAAACATCATGGATATCTATCAAATTAGGTGAAAATTTCAACCAGTAGGTGATCATTCCAATCTATTATATGATATCAAAGGGACCCACATATATCGAGGTAAATTTCTCATGATTTCCTAACTTCTTGTGACCCAATCGTGGTTATACCATCATAAAAACCAAGTCAAAAACTAATAATTTCAAGGGATATAAGAAGTGATTAGCATGGGACTTATAAAAATCCATGTTATAGATAGTCATTGTATAATATTTTGAATCTTCCCTCTAATATCTTGAACCAGCCTCGATCCCATGTGGGAGGACTCACCCACCTCAGTCCAACATAAAGTGGAACTTCAAGGTCATTCAATCAAGGATTTTAATGGATACATCCATACAGAGGAAAGATAACTATTATTATAATAAAATTCAACCAATACCAAATGGATATCTAATGAGACTTCAATTACTAAGGAACAATCCTATATAATATATTCCAAGATCAGAATAGTGTTCTATGTTTTTCCATCTATTTGAGGATAGAAAGACATACTCAACATTACTTGGGATACCACCACCTCATAGAGTCACTTTGAAAATTGATAAGTGAATTGGGGATATCAATCATAAATAATGGTATAGGGAATCCTATATATCCTCAAAATATCATCTATGTATAATTTCACAAGTTCTTTCATCTTCATGTTATCCTTGATCAGTATAAAATGGCCATGTTTTTTCAACTGATAAATGATAACCTAAATAGTGCTTATTCCATGAGGGGTATTTGGCAGTCTAATGATAAAATACATGGACACATCATCCCATTTACAAGTGATGGAAAGGAAGTAATTTGAAACACCCTAATATTTTATATGTATTTCCTTTTAAATAAAACTTGAATTATTCGATAGATTGCCTTATATAAAACATCACGTCTACATAAAACACGATATAGTAAACCATTATAAACTAGATATTAAATTAGAATGTATGAATAATAATGACCAATTTATAAAAAATATGTATAAATATTTTAATTAATGAATTTTTTTTTGGTTAATGCATAATAAATAAGTACTCAATTTTCAGCAAAGTCATTTTGCGCTTCAAAAATATATTTTCTTAAAAAATGGGTTTTATTTAATTTTTACACATAACATTTAAAATTAATTCCAACTATTTTTAGAAATTTTATTTGAAAAATGGATATAATTTTTAAATTCATCATGTTAATGTTATTTTTGGGTGAATTTTTATGATTTTTCTAAAGATTTTTATTTTACTGGGGATAGTGACAAATACAAATTTTCGTAAAAATTGTCATTTATTTTCAACTAAATGCCCCATTATATTTTTAATTTGGTATTAAATTAAACAAATGATATTTTTATTATAAATTATATAATTAATTACATATGAATCATCATTGTACTAGATTTTTTATAAGTCAATTTTTGGTCTTAAAAACACATTTTTTTAAAGAAATGCTTCTATACACGAAATGTGTTTTTATATTTATAAATTAATTTAATGTATTTCTATTAATGTTTTTAATAATATTTATAGATTATAAATTCAATATAATATTTTTACATTAATTTTATATTTTTTAAAAGTCAATATATAAAAGTATATTATTTTTCTGCTTAAAAAATCATTTTTCAAAAACTGGTTTTCAATAAAGTTTATGCGGTTAATAAAATTAAACTCTTACAATTATAGAAATTGAATAAAGTGAAATGAATTAAATATTTGTAATTATCATAATAAAGATAATTCATTATGGTCAACTAATTTTTTTTCATAATGAATAGTAAAAACAATAAAATTTTGTTACTACAATTACGGTTATAACATGTTTACTGGGGGTAAACCATGAGATAAGGGTAGTATTGAAACCCAAACTAGAAAAATAATTATTGGTTTAATATATTTGAACCTTATATTTTAATAACTTATAATACTTTTCCATTTGGAGAAACATTCCAATGAATGTGACCTTAAATCACTGAAATCTTTTATGATATTACATGTGTGTCCATCCCCTCACTTATAAAATGGCACCTCTTATCCTCCCTTATTGACACCATTTGATCCTTCTAGATCAACCAAGACCTACCAAAATACTTCCTAGAATCATTACATTCATAATAGAACCTTTTTTCTTTTCATAAGACCAATCTTTCAAGGCCTAATGTGTAAGCTAAAGGAGGTGTCTCTAAGAAGAAGTGGTTAGAGCTCTTACAAATCAAGTCAGATATAAGGTATGGATTATCCTTATCAATTTTGTGTTGTTAATTAATGTTTTATGTTATGAACCTATTTATGTTTATGAGGTGTATATGTTGGTCCTTTAATATTTTGTATCTCAGGTCCTTCTTAATTCATGGAATTTATAGTTACAATTCAAATTATTTCATCAAAGGGGATTTGATTTGAATGTTATCAAAGTGGTTAGGGTTTACCATATCAAATTATCTTCTTTGAGATATATGTTAAGTTACACACCTATCTTATTTTATGAGGTGTATCTAATGCCCCTTTGATATATTTTATAATTAATACCCTTATTTTCATGGTATTTATTGTTTTATTTTAAGTTATTTATTTCTTGGGGGTCATGAATAAAAAGTTACCAAAGAGGTAATTATTTTTGTAGCAAACTATAATTTTATCAATGGATTTTCACTTCTAATGTGTAATATTTAGTAAATCACATACACCACATGATAAATACAATAACATTTTATTATATTAATTTAAAAATTACATTTAGATAATGAATATGAACTTAAGAATTGAATTAATTAAAATGGGAAAAAAATACAAAATGTGATAATAATAGTTGAGAAATTTTGATCTTCTAGATCCCCAAGAATAATAGCACCCACGAACAACACTATAGAAATGAAATAGAATATCAATAATGAAATATGAATTTTTGGAATGAAAATATATATAACCATGAGATAAAATGAAAGTTAATTAAGAGTTAATAAAATTTGATATTTTTATATATTATAGTATCCCATATGACCATTAAAATTTGATAGTTTGAATAGTAATCGGACCATTGGAATAATAACCTAGACATTGTAACAGTATACAAACCACTAAGAATAATAATATGACCATTAGGAATAGTAATATCACCTATGGTAATTTAAAATAATATTTATGTATCTTATAAAATGAAAATATGATGTATTTATACCATGGTTTAAGTAAGTAAATGATTTAAAAATGATAAATTAAGTGTTTGTATTTTAATAAAATGTAAATGTTTTAATTAAACTATTATAATTAATTTAAGGATTTAAAATAAAGTTAACTTTCATAAAATTTATTTATAAATCAATATTAAGTTCTACTATAATGATAAGATAATTTTATGAAACCATAATTAATTTTTCATGGGGTCAGAAAATCAATCAGAATATTAAAATTCATATTTTACTAATAAATGAAGATTTTATTTAAAAATTAAATTTCTTATGTTTAGAAAATTATTTTCATAAAATTTATGTCTTTTTTGGAATCATAATGTCTGTAGGTTTCTAAAAAAATTTCAAGGGGAAATTAAATACTCTCATAATTTTGGAAAATAAAAGAAAACAAATTGGATGAAGGATTTAGAGAAAATTGTGGAAGAAGCCAAATTTGGTAAAGGACCCAGAGTGTTCCATGTACTGAATCTTGGTAATGGTATGTAGAAGGTGTCACCCAAGAATTGAGTAGTATGTAGAACAAAGACTATAACATGCGAAGTCATCACGAACTGCGTTGTTGGTTAAATGGAGGCAGATAATTTTTCCTCCACGTATGACTGCTTCTACGAACCGCGTCATTGGAAAAATAGAGGTGGAGAATTCCAACCTCGCATACCATCACCACGAACCATGTCGATGGAAGAATTGAGGTGGGGAAACTCACCCCCACATACTATCGCTGCAAACTCAATAGTTCACGGATAAGGAAAAACCAATAGTACCCTGCAAACAAGACAAAGTCTTTCATAGGATTGAGGCGGTGATCTTCACCACCATGAACTGCAACCCCATGAGCCTCTGTTGACCATGTTTTCCATGGGATGGATGATCTCCCATGGGCTTCCATAAAAGGTGTTGAGATATCCATAAACCCATCTTCCCTAACACTCTATAAAAGGACCTCGATGAGAGATGAAGAAGGGGGACCAGATTTCAGAGGATTGGATGGAATTTTGATAAGGATTCCTAAATATATTGATCAATGGGGCACAAAAATCTTCTGATGAATTTCCACAGGTATAAAACATGCTGCATAGAGGAAAAATAAAGATAGAAACATAAGAATGGGAAGATCATTAACCTAATTGGCATACAACAAACCATTTAACCTTTTCCATTTAAATTCTTGAAAAGCGGCGAAACCAATGCCTCTTATTTAATCTGGAACCTTACGTAGCGCAAGGCTACACAGATGGGACCTTACTCCGCATAGTACCACGCTACACGAATGGAACTCAGTGCCATGTAGCATCATGCTACGCAGGACACATCCAGATCTGTATACCATCATGGTACACAGATGATCCCTCCATCCGTGCAGCAACACGCTATGCAGGTAGGGCCCCATCCCACATAAAGAAACAATATGTGGAATGGGGTACCATTAGATGTTCAACTCTCTCGATTCGATCATCTCCTTACATTTCCATCACCTCGTCCATAGCCTCTCCATGAACCAGTCCAATGGCATCATACCTAAGATTCTTCCAAATCCACCAGACCTATATGATAAAACCAATGGGCTCATAAGTGTTCCCTTTTGAGTTTACACGCCCATGGTAAGAGGAATCATGCATATAATCCTTGTCATAGTCTGCACCCCCAGAATGTCTATAAGTTTACATTCCCATTGTAACCCGGGTTCCAACCTTTGTATAATAATGTGAACCTCCCTATTTTAGGGGTCAAGGGTAATCGTTGTTCTTTCCATTTGATGAGGGTTAGTGATCCACAAGGAAAATGACACATTATTTTACTTTTAAAGAGAAGAAACATTCCTCCACTTTACCAGAACCAATTTCATGGAACTCCCATTGAGGTAAGCCCCTATATTTTCTTGTAGGAGGTTTTATAAGTTCTCCTCTCCACTTCCACCTAGGGTGTACCTGGATAAGTTAATCTAACTATCCAACATATGAAAAAAGGGTGGAAATTGACATATTCAGGACTATTCTCTCTCTCAATTTGGTCTCCAGTACCATTTATCAGTAAATGATATCGGACATGCGATCTTCAGATCCATGACCTCCTCTTGTTTCTAACACTGAGCAAGACTCACGTGGGCTTAGATTTTGGTGGTGATCATGAAATCTACATAACCCTGAACAAATGGGCCTCCTCTTAGATATAATTCCCAAATGAAATGAACTATGAGAACTCTGATTACTTCCCCAAGTAGGATACATATGTTACCTATCTAAGGACTGAGCTCAAAGGGTATCATTTTCAAGGGTTTTCCCCAATCATTCCCAAACAAATATTCCCCCTCTTAGGTATAATTTTCAAATGAAATAAACTATGAGAACTCTGATTCCTACCCCAAGTAAGATATGTATGATTCTTGTCTAAGGCTCAATCTAAAAGGGGATCCTTTTCAAAGGTTATCCCTAATCATTCCTAAAAAATGGGCCTCCCCTTAGGCATAAGTCCCAAATGAAATTAACTATGAGAACTTTGATTCTTACCCCAAGAAGGATACGTAGGACATCTGTTTAAGGCCCAAGCTCAAAGGGGATCGTTTTCAAAGGTTATATCCAATCATTCCCAAACAAATGTTCCTCCTATTAGGTATAATTTCCAAATGAAATGAACTATGAGAACTTTGATTCCTGACTCAATAATGATATGTATGATGCATGTATAAGGCATGAGATCAAAGGGGATCCTTTTCGAAGGTTAGCCTCAATCTTGCCCCCACAAATGGGTCGCCTCAAGGGTGTAAGTCCAAACTCAAACCAAAATATATGGGTTTTCTTTCCTCTCATGTGGAAACCTAGAAATCCAATATTATTGGTTCAATCTTGATAGAGAAACAAATTCTGCCCCCCTGGACAACGATAATCTCCAGAGAGCCTCATCATATGGCTTAAACTAGTGTTGTCTCAGTAATTCCTGATCCATATATATCCATGATTTATTTTCATCCCATTGGTAATATATGGACACATTATTTGAAAATAACCATGGAATCATGAACATATGAACATTGCTTAAATCTATAAGAGAATCCTGGAATAGTCAATAATCCCCCCCAAAAGGGTGTGATGAACCCAACCTCCCATTTTCTCGGCCAATGGAGTCCTTAAGTGTCATTGTCCAAATCATCCAATGAGTGTATGAATTCGGAAAGTAGGTCTATATGAATCAAGGATAAAATGGTCTCTGGGTGTTTCTATCTCCATGTATAAACCCATTGAAGACAATCTGAGGAAATAAAATCAGATGTGGGCCTATTTCACATACACATAACCCCTTGAAATCACTAGTTGGGAACATTCAACTATGGAACCTCCTTCGCAACATATAAATGACACACTTCCCAGTACCCATGGGACCACCTTCTCACACAACCTCTATATAAAGAGAATAAAACATGAATTTGTTTGAAACAAAAATGGTAAACCTGATGTGAATTTTTAACCAAGGTGATAGGTCACCCCACCTCAATCCCCTTTAGAATTCAAAAGGAGGAGGACCAAGAAAGACCATCAATTATCTATGTGATCATGAGATACTACTTTGACGGGGGGGTTTGTCTATATATGCCATATATATTGCTGGAATTAGGTAGAGCTACCTTCAATCCAGTGGAATCCCAATAGTTTTTTTAGACACATGTGTCAGCGACCACACAGGCAGTCGGGTCCCCAATGAAGAACATGACTCCATCACTTACCCAGTGTATTAAATGCTTGGTTCCAAACACACTAATCAAAGTGTCCAACAAAATGGTATTCACCCCATAATGGAGGTTGCAAGTCAGACCCTCCAATTGGTGAAAGCTCTCTAACTGCCTCTTCAGTGACAATTAGAAATCTAGAAAAAGGTCGGCCCACTAGCCATATCTGATCACTTTGGGAGCTTGTCCCTAGAGTGTGATAACAAGTCCCTAACTTAACTTAGATAAGAAGATAAAGTCACCAAAAATGAATTCATCCTAACTACACATGAACCCCGCTCGAGGGATGCTACTAGAGAATGTCACTGTCAATGCCACGTGACCCAATATCCTCGCTTTAAAGAGGATATCATGCCAAGGGAACCTGATGAAGCCCAATGGACATGGTCCCCTAAAGATTCTTACAGAGGACGAAGAATGTGTAATCAGGGGCAGGTCATTTCACTAGTTCTTGAGGATGATATATGTCGTACAAACACTATGGTATACCACAGGCCGATATACAACTCTTCCTCCTCTTCTGAAGCCCGCCACAGAAATACGGCAGCAACCTATGAGAGGATGCATATCCTCACTCCCTCTTTGGAATCCCACCATGGATATATGATGGTGCAATACAGGTCGGTGAAAATTCCTACCAACGCTCATCAGCCCCACAACACAGATAGGGTGGAAAATTATAGGCAGATGCAAATCCCCACCAATGTACAAGAATACCTCCATCCAATAGGGTGGAAACCAGCTAAAAGTAGACACAAATCCTTAATGATGCATAAGAATCCCATCATCTAAATAGGGAGAAAAAATATAGACAGTAATAAAACACTTCCAATTTATATGAATCCCACCAGTCAAATATGGTGGCAATCAATAGGGAGATGCAAATTCCTGCCTATCAATATGAAGCCCACCAGTCAAATACAATGGTAATTAAAAGTAAGAAGAGTTTAATTACTTTAAATTCACATCAAGACCATGAGAAAAATACACCATAAAATGAGAAAATTTAAATTACTTCTCATAAATATAAAACCACCAATTAGATATAGTGTAAACCAAATAAAGTAGCCAGTATATCTTGGCAACAAGTTAGGGGTAGACTCGTTCTTCTGCCCTGGCACAAGATAATTGTCAGTACCCACTGGAAACACATGGAGGACTGGAGTAGGAACAAACTCTTTATCTAATTTCAGAATGGAAATTTATAATCATTCTAGGTATATACATATCTCAACACATCCTGGAAATGATGGAGGATCAAAAGTTTATTCCCAAACATATCCTCCAAACCTGTCAAGATGTTATCATGTCTACAGAAAAAGCAAGGAGTCGGGCCCATGATATTTTCTCCCTAGGAGGGGTGATTTATCCACAAAATAAGATGGTTACTTTGGAGTAGACTTGAATCCCTTCCCCAGTCCAGGAGGGTTGAAGACTATATTTCATGATACTAGGATAACTAGATCAGGAACAAACACATATTCCAACTGGCGGATACCGGTCCAACATGGTGGCCACTCTAGGGGAGACATATCTCCCTATCAGAACTCGATATGATCATCAGTGTATCTCGATGGAATCACATGAACCATAAAAATTGGTACTCATATATGAAGGTTGTTACAAAAAACAGGAGGCCCCAGCTGCCCAAAAGAGAGAACCCAAAAATAAAAGGTTCTAAAGGTAAATATAAAATGAAGATCACATTAATGATTCTTCTATACTAGAAGTTGGTGTTCTTGATGCCATAAGACATCTATAAATATAGGATCAAGATCCTATTGATCTATTAACAAATTATGGAAGGGTTAGTAGTAGTTATGAAGTTCCTCCGTGCAATGTTTCCACCAGCGGCTCTGAAGGTCCTCCTCATATCACCTATGAGGGGTTACTCTATAGTCTAGAAATTATTGATTTCAAGAGGATATATCCATATGTGTGTCAGGGTATCCCTCCCGTTGACGAAAATATTAAACAGAAAGAAGGTCGTCCCCTCGTTTTTGTCCACCCTGATGGTCCTCCCCAGGGTATAACCTACATATATTATTCTCCCTATATAGGAACGCCAAGTTATGATGGTAATCCTAACCATGATGAAAGTCACTAATAAGGCCCTCCCCATAGTGATATCATGCAACAAGAATGCCCTTACCTCATTGTAGTATATCCTGAAGGTCATCCCTAGAATTTACAATGCATATATTCTCCCTAAATCCTGACATCAAGACATAATGGTAGCCCTATCCATGATAGAAGTCATTGAAAAAGTCATCCCTTCAATGACAGAAAACAACAAGAAGGTCCTACCTTTACTATGGTCTACCCTGAAGGTCCTCCCCATGGTATATTCTATAGGAACTCTCTCTATGATCGAACACTAAGATGTGATGGAAGTACTCTTTATTATGACACTTATTGAAAAGGCCCTCCCCATAGTCAAAATTCACACCGAAAAGAAGGTCCTCCCCCTACCGATCTAAATATGAGAAAGACCTCATATACTAAGCTACTTGGAAAGACAAGGTCGGATACACTAGAAACTCTGTCAATGAAAAGTGACATCCTTTCTCATCCAGGAGATGGCTTGGGCCCATGATCATCCTCTAAGCCACCCTCGTACCATTAATGCATCAAATAAATAACTACTATCCTCACTAATTAGGATGAAATCATCACAAATAATCCATGTTGGGAACACCAAGTAGAGGAATCTCTAACAGAAGTACGAAATAATGTGTTGCTTGTGAGAAGACAACTGGCTATAGACATCATACTGGTTATATTCTGGCCTAGAACCACTTCTCAGTTCATCATTCCAAAAGAGTTATTAGAATAATGTATGCACAAAATTCACCTTAATGTCTATACAACTCCTCATCAGTTGAAAATGAAATTTCTACCCTATGATGGGTATGAGGATCATGTAAGAAAATTAGGGGAGATTTATCAGCAAATTGGCCTAGAAAATTTTATGTCTATACGACGTGCGTGATCATAAAGGTAAAAGAAAAACTTTGAGTTGTATTGCCTCCACATGATACACAAATTACATTGCCTCATCAGTAATGCCTCATCTAGTGTTCACATTTAAGGGTGGGGAGAACATGTATCTCTACACTTCACCCCGCATCCTGTCCAGTAGAACCCATCGGAAATTGAATCCTGTAGTTTCATGATCCCAAGATAGTAGCCAAATGAAGTACCTATTCTGGATAGATGGCATGCTTGGCAAGGAACTACCCTGAGTAAGTCTCAAAAGCACCAGACCCAATGAGATAAAGCCATAAAAAATATCCTAAACCAGACCATTGAGAACATTAAACAAGATTCTCACCTAAGGAAATCCAATCAATGAGCACTAGTCATGTCTTCTGAAGAAAACAATTCATGTGAAAATCTAGCACCATATCTGGATCATTCCCACTTCATGATGTGTGATATCATGAAAGCATAAATAGACGTAGTAACTACCTCAATATGGAACTAACCCCAGCCCGTAGGTATGGAGGAATATTTAACACAAAATTACCTCGTAAGAATAAATAATATGGGATGATACACATCAATGGTAGAACGGGAACAACCCCAACCCATAGGTCTAGGGGAATTTTTACCTCAACCACCTGCTCAACGGAAGTCAGGATTTTCCCACCGATGAAAACAAATAGAGAGGTTATTTGTTCTATATCGTCTCACAACTCATGTCCCCCGGAGTGGAGGCATACTACCAGGTCACATCAAGAATCCCTTAGAGTCACTCTTCTCTAATAAACATGTAGAGGGTCCAAGAATGGAAGGGAAAGATCTGAAAAGGGATGCAAGATTCCCTCCTATCATTTGGAACCCAGTATGCCACCCCTAATGATATATGCATTGGTGAACCTCATGGATGTAAATACCACATACCTTATTTAATATAATCCAAATGAGGAGTATGCAAGAGAATATGGTTCCCTTCTATAGGCTTTCCACACCGAGAATTAAGATTTACTTACCCAGAACCAATGGTCCACCTTAAACTTGGGCACTCCCTCATCTAATCCCTCATTGCCTCCTTTGTAAATCTCCAATAAAGAGAAGAATAATAATAATGTTTCATACAACACACCCCCTCCTCCCAATGTGAGCGCGCCCCTCAAACTTGAGGAGAGATTCTTTAAATAGGAGGAATAAATGAAAGAGATAAAGAGAATAAACATTGATCTACTTCAAGCAATTCATCCTACCAAAAATGTTCCTCTGGTAGAGCGTCAGCACAAAATTCAAATAGATGTGCTTCTGCCATAAGGAATCCTCCTAGAAAATGAAGAAAGGCCTGGATTCTCATCCAAATCAGCACTAGGACCATCAACCTATTAGTATATATCCATGGAAGGATACAAAGATATTCCTCCATTAAGGAAACAACTGGATTAGATCTAGGTGAATACCCAAAGGATGCGCCTGGCTAGGTATCCACTTCAAGTGACAATAGCACCGAAACTACCAAATTTCCTCTATTGAACTAGCCCATGCTCAGATCTAATAAGATGTGCATCAACAAATCATGAACACTATCAAGTCCTTAATAGGTTAGTTGGAAGTAAAAGAAGGGTGGTACACTCCAATATAACCAGAATGGAAACCTTACCCCGACTGGGTAAGAAATGTTCCACCACTACCAAATTTTGGGAACCCCATGTTCCCAGTGTACAATGACTCAAGTGACCCAGAGAAATGCCTGATGCACTACTCATCTTACTATGATCCCATGATGGGAAACCCATAGAAACAAGAGGATTTAAAGTTTAGATGCTTAGTGTGAACCCGGAAAGGTTCATCCTTTGTGTGGTACAACAGATTTCCAACTAACTAAATAATAGGATGGGAGGATATGTAGTGCCAGTTTCTGTTCCAATTCAGTTTGACATTGCCAAAAAAATAGTCAGAGACCTCATGAACTTTAAACAATGAGATAATGAGAGAGTTTTATAAATCAATTCCATGTGTTAGGGTCTGAATTACTCCATGAATCATCCACTCCCCCAAGAGAAGATGTTGTCCATGTGCGTCGACAACCTTTGGGATGAGCTGCGAAAACTTCTCATCCTGATGAAGTATATAAGTGGGTTCTAGGACTTCTCTGCCATCACAAAAATGATATAATATTCCTTATAACACACTAATCTCGAGTCCCAGGCAACCCCATCATCCCCAATACAAAGAGTGGGAATATCTAAAGCATCTTTTGTCATGCTTAAGCCACCCCCTACACCATCCCCATCTCCAAATCCAACACCAAACCATGTGGGCCCCCTAGAAATAAGAATCCCCCCTAACTTTTCAAGATCATCGAAGAGGAACTAGAAGAAATCAATTCAATGAGTTAAATAATAAAGTTTAATCATTCTGAGATGAGTAAGTCTATGGTTACTTCATAGACGCCATGAATTACAAATTCCTATAGCTTTTAGAGTTGAAGTGAGTGGATGAAGTAGGTCTTGAAAATCAAACATATTCATGTCCCTTCCACCATATTTTAGGGGAAAACATCCCAGAGTGGTTAATCTTTAAGGACCTACTACAAAAGATTATAGATTCTAGACAAGTCCAGATGTGACCACCGCCAACGCAAGTGGCATATGTTCCCACCACTGACCCAAATGGAGGAGGGGATTAGAAAAAAGTTTTTAACAAAAAGGAGAAAATGTTTGATAGTTAGATAACTTGAAAAATGATCAACCAAGCTTATGGAATACTCTAGGAATAGTTAAAACAACCAACTATGCCTCCAACATATGTTAATGTATCACAACTAACATCCTTGGACCTAAAATACTTCATGTGTTGAGAGGATCAGGTTCAAGAAGACAAATCTACACCAAATCCAAATTTGGCTTTGACACTCTAAGATTTCATGCCAACAAACCTAAATATATGGGCACTTCCCCCACCAAATGGTTCCACTCAAGGCTTATGATAATGAAAATTCATCATTTGAAGAGGAGCTAATTGTTGGCTCTGTAAATTTCATCCATTTGATGAATCCTTTCTCTAACACTGAATATGGTTATCAACTAGAATTCCCCATGCACAATTGAGGGGATATAGGAAGAAGTCGTAGAATCCAGGTATATCAAGGGAGATACATCCACAAAAGACATCAAGCTTATGGATTCACCCCTACTCAAACCTTTAGTGTTACAGAAACCCATGGAAGGACCCTCCAGTGGATCCAAGTGGGATAGAAAATTTATCCTTCCCCCATGAGAAGCCACCCCGATCCAATATTTTTGGAATATCCATTAGAGGAAGAATAGGTGACTAATTGCCCTTATCATGTAAGAAGACCTGACCAGCCTATTTCCCAAAGGACGAAAGCTCCATCAGCTCTGATTATAAGGGTCGACCTATCATCATCAAATGCTCAAACCCATAAATATCTTGTGAACAAGCATCCACGAGAAAGGAAGTACCAGAATTTAGATAAATAATATGATATTCTAAATCATTTAGCTTTGGTACCATCCATACTATCAATATTGGATGCACTGAATCTATTAGAATATCTCAGGGAATCACTCATCAAAGATTTTCTAAGTCCCTAGAAGTTTGAAGCTGATGTAGCATCTACTGATGTATATCGGACATACACCAATCCTGTAGAATAACATTCAGTTATATCCTATATGAATCAATATGAATACTCTGTCATTCAAGGACACAATATACCCTTATATGTGTATGGTAGGATAAATGGTGTTGATATCCAAAAAGGTATTCATAGATAATGGATATGGAGTTAATCTCCTCCCACTATAAACACTTCATCAATTGGGCAGTATTAAGGATGATCTGACACCCTATACCACAACCCTATTAGGCTATGAAAAAATAGAACAGAATTCATTAGGAAAAATTAAGCTCAAAACCCAAATTGGTGACCTCGTAGCTCACCCAAAATTTCTGGTGGTCTGAAATAATACAGACTTAAATTCCCTACTAGGAAGGATCTGGTTGCATCAACATGCAAAAATCCCCTACTCTTACCATTAATGCCTCAAATATATCATTAATGGATAGAGTGGGACACTACATGCTGATAAGGCCCTATTAAACCTCTTTGAATCACACTATATTGATATAGGGTTATACGAATTGAAGGGGAAGTGACTTACAATCAATAGTGTTGATTGTATTTTCACCTCAAATGGATTTGAAATGGATCTCTCTGATCCCCTAAAGCATCTTGGGGAAGAATATGTAATTCCCATCAATAATATTTAGTGAACAAGTCCAAATTCAGATGTTTATTCAAAATTCCTCTTGATTTCATTCATGGCTGGGAAGCCTGATAATATTGAAAAGTTCACGGACCCCCAAGATAATGGTGGTTGTTTGGATATGAATGTCCTTGAACCGTCATCAAAACATCAAAAAATACCTACCTCACCCACTATGGTAGGAGGAAGTGTCTCGTCACTCAAAGAAGATTAGGAAACTCTTTTACCCATCACTGTAGCTTCCCTGAAAAATCCCCTGTTGAAGGTCGAGGCAGAAGTGGTGGCTTCACCTCCCACACACTAAAATTGCAACTCTTCCCTCAACTATGGAAAAATCATCTCAAGAATTTTTTCTCTATCATAAGAATAAGAGGAGGATGGTGAGGATACATATGAGAAAGAAAAAGATCTAGGGGATGCCCCTCCAGTATTTTAGGAAGGCATCTCTACAACCATTGATAAACTCAAGGAAATTAACTTGGGTACGAAAGTTGACATGTGGCCCACTCTAATTAGTGTGGCCATGCCTTCCGAATAGCTAGAGATATATACCTATTTACTGAAGAACAATTTATATTTGTTTCACCTAGAACTATATATAACTGTCGGCCCTCGATCCCGAGTTGGCCACTCATCACCTGGGCCTTCCAGAAGAAATCGTTGTTATAAGATAACTACCAGAAAGACTCACTCAACACATGCTTCCAAAATAGAGGTTGAAGTTGAAAAACTCGTCAGATATAAATTCATTTGGGAGGTAAAATATCCCATATGGATAGAAAACATTTTCCCCGTCAAAAAGAAAAATAGGAAGATCAGAGTCTGTATTTATTTTGGAGACCTCAATCAGTATTGCTCGAAAGACAATTTCGCAGTCTCATTCATAGAATCATTGATCCATTAAACTTCCAAATATGAGGCTCTATCATTCATAGATGGTTCTTCAGGTTATAATAAAATATGAATGGTCCAATAAGATCAATAATCCACTACCTTCATGGCTCCCTAGGGAGTTTTTTTTCATAAATTAATGCCTTTCTGTTTGAAAAATGTCGTCACCCCATATTAGGGCACCATGAATCTCATTTTCAAAACCATACTGAGAAATTAATCAAATTATATGTTGATGATTTAGTGGTTAAATCATGACAACACTTGGATCACCTATCAGATATTGAAATGTTTTTCATTAAACTACAACATCACAGTCTGACATGATCCCCCTAAAGTGTACTTTTGGAGTTACCTTAGGAAAATTCCTCTACTTAGTCACATGACACCATGGAATCAAAGTCGACCATGAGAAGAAAAATTCCATCCTTGGCATGTCTTCTCATTTCAACCTCACTAATTTAAGAGGACTTTAATGAAATCTGGCCTACATTCAGTTCTTCATAGACAACCTCACAGGAAAACGCTTTCTCTTCACTAGGTTTATGAAAAAGGGGGTAGAATATCAATGGACAAAATATTGTCAGGAAGCATTATAAAACCTCAAGAAATACCTATTGAGACCACTAGTTCTAATTCCACCTATCAAAGGAAGACCACTTATTTTGTATTTGACAACCTTGGAGTGATCCCTAGGAACCTTCCTCTCATATATGAACGATACTGACAATGATAATAGTATCTATTACCTCATCCAAACCATGATTGATGATGAGACTTGTTATTAGAATATCATGAAGATCTATCTTGCATTAATATTTTTGGTCCAGAAGATGAGGCATTACCTACATCACTGAAAGGTCCATTTGGTCTCAAGTAGAAACCCGGTCAAGTATATTCTCATTCATCCAATGTTAACCGGACTCCTGTAATGATGGGAGGTCATTCTGTAGAAATTTGATATACATTTCATACTGTACAAATCCATCAAAGGACAGGCATAAGCAGAATTTCTAGTAGAGCACCCCTTAGCAGACATGACTTTATGGGATGCTGAACTACCTAATGAAGAGGTATTCTCTATTCAAGATAATTCCCAGATATGGGAAATTCACTTCGACGGTGCCTCCAGAAGAATAATGGTAAAAATAATGGAAGACCCAAGACTTAAAAAAGTAGGGTTGGGAGTCATACTTATATCTATGGAAAAGAAAGTCCTTCCTTACTCCTTCCTACTATCATAAGGATACACAAATAATGAAATAGAGTACTAGGTCTTCATTGTAGGCCTAGAGTTGTAACTCCAAGTGCAATACAAACACCTAAAAATAAAAGGTGATTTAGAAGTGGTCATCAAGAAAGTCAATGGTTACTATGATATCAAAAAAGAGGAGATAATCCCTTTGATGAAACTATTTTGAGAACTGATGGAAGAATTCTTGTTAGAACTGTAATTGACTTCTGTCCCCCAGTTGTGAAATGTTCAAATTGATGCATTAGAAAATGTAGCCATGGATCTGGCCGACCTAGATCAAAATGAAGCAATCATGAATATTTCTAAATAACATATGTTTATACCATTAATTCCGGAAAACATGGAAGAAATCAACGAAATTAGTCCCATCACTAAACCTTATATTCATACCGTCTTCTAGATGAATCCAATTGAAAATTACCTCTAAAGGGGAGAGCTCCTACCAGATATGGTTGGAAGGGAATAGATTCAGATATAGGAAACGAACTTTCTCTTATAAAATGGTGCAAATTGGAAAAAGGTCCTTTATAAGAGATGTCTTGATGGAGTCCTTCTCAGGTGCATTGATGGATAAGAGGTCACCACCATCCCGAAATAAGTGCATGCCAGAATATGTGGAGCACATCAATTAGCATCCAAGCTCTCATAGCAGATTTGAAGTTTTGGGTACTATTAGCACACCATGATAAAGGATTACACCACATTCACCAAAATGTGGAATTCCTACCATGTTCATACAAATTTCATCCAATAGCCCCCAAAGTTACTTCACACAACTAAGTACTTCTGACCATTTTCCATACAGGGAATGGACGTCGTGGGACTATACCCTCCCACCACAGCCAGACAATTCAAATATATTCTCATAGCAATCAACATCTTTTCAAAATGGACAGAAGCCACACCCCTCAAATAATTCTGGGCAAGAAGCATTGTCAGCTCTATGAAAGCCAATATCATCACCAGATTTGGTGTCTCTCATACAATAATAACCGAAAATTCTTTAGAATTGTACAAGCTATATCAGAAGTATGGCATGAAGGCCAATTGTTATCCTAATACCATGTAGCAGCCAATGGACAGATAGTGGCCTTTAATAAGAATCTATACAATATAATCCATAATATGGTAGACAAGGACAAGAAATCATGGCTGGATAATCTTGTCCATGCTCTGTGGTCTTACCAGACCATGACCTGCACCACCACTCAAGAAACCCCATGCTCATTAGTATATAGGATGAAGGCAGTTCTACCCATCGAAGTTCAATTACCATCACTTTATGTGGCCATATGTGATTAACTATCCATATAGGATTAGTCTGAAAAGTGACATGATGAGCTGGAGCAGTTGGATGAGAAAATATTGCACACTTTGAACCATTTGGAAGTTTACCAGAATCAGATCGCACGAGCCTTTAACAAAAAAGTTCGCCTTCGATCTTTACTTGAATGGGAGATTGTATTGATCCTCATAACTCTAATGATACTCATAAAGAGACCTCCAAAATTGGATCCAAAATGGGAAGGAACATATGTCATACACAAGGTCTACTCCAACGGAGCATATGCCTTAATTTAAATGGATGGATAGCTCACCATAACCCCCACCAATGAAAGGTTCCTAAAGAAATATTTTGTGTAATTATACAATAATCATCTCAATTTCATGACGTTAAATAGCATAATGCCACCTAATTCTATGCTACACGACAATAAAGTGTACAAAAAACATTTTAACTACATGATGTTAAACATGATGGACAAATCATCGTAACCGCATGACATTAAACTACATGAAAAAAATTTCCGAACCACATGAAGTTAAATTGTACAGAGTTCATTGTGTTCTGATTTGTGATTCATCGTGCATGAGTCAAATTCATGCAAGGGAAAGATAAAAAAAAGAGGTAAAAATGACCCCCTTTCAGTTTATGGATCAGACTAGCATAGGGAGTTCTTTCTAGAACTATGTATGTATTGACTCCCAGTTTTCTAATGTGATATGTATTGACGGCCAAATCCTTCATCCTGATCCAGCCACCAACATCAAAAGAAAATGCCCCTACTTGTAAAAACTAGAGCCTATACAGGGAGGGCCTTTTACAGAACTACATGTGGCTTGATTCCTACCATAACATGATACATAGTGACACCTAGATCCCATATCATAGTCCAACCGCTATGAAAAAATGCCCCTCCCTATATATAGGTCAGACTTGCACAAGGAAATTCACAAGTCCTAACCACACGATTTTAAACTACAAGGCCAAAAAATTCCTAACCACATGGAATTAAAATGTAAGGTATCTCAAGTAATATGTACAAATTTATTCTCATTCTTCAATGGGATACGTAGAGACACCTTGACCTAAGTCTTGGTCCATCCATCAAATGACATGAAATGACTTTATTATATCCTATGTTGCCCCTATACTATAGGGGAAATCCTACTCAGTCCTTATTTCTCACACCGAGTAGAACTCATGTGATCTTAATAATGGTGTTGAGGGTTTCCCCATGTGGAAAAATCAAATAGTAATATGATAATCCCATCATCTTGAAAGAATGGTATAAAATTACCTCTCCCAATGCATGATTCTGACCAGTACAGGGAACCTAAGAACTACGTATGACTTGATTGTCATTCGTTAATAGGATACGTAGTGACGCACAGATCCGACATCCTAGTCCAGCCACCAGCCAAAGTCAACAATTCCCCTTTCCCTATGTATAGGTTAGACTTACATAGGGGAATCTATGCAAATTCCTAACTATATGATGTTAAACTTCAAGTTACATCAAGAACTATGTATGGATTGATTCCTAACCTCATATGATACGTAGAGACACCATGAACCTGAGTTTTGGTCTATCCACCACATGATACAAATTTCCCCCTATCTGTGCATAGGTTAGACTAGCATAGAGAGTCATAAAGAACCATGTATGGTTTGATTCCTGCCCTCGTAGGATACATAGTGATGCCTGAATTCTTCATCTCGGTCCAACCACTGTTAAAAAAAATGCCCCCTCTAAATGGGATATAATGGTATTGGTAACATGTTTTCCTAACTACATGGAATTTGATTCCCAACTAACTATGATATATAGGAAACCTCTCTAAGGTTCAATCCCGACACTTCACCCACATCATCCTTTTCACATCGGTTCACAATCGACCTTACCGTATGACGTTAAACTACATGGGATACCAGAACTATGTGTGGATTTATTCCTATCATCATAGGACATGTAGTGAAATTTTGATTCTATATCTTGTCCCTTCCACCATCCAAAAATAAAATGTCCCCCCTGTACACAAGTCAAACTAGTTTTGGGAACATGTTTTTTTGAACTACGTGTGGCTTGATTCCTACATTTGCAGGAAATGTAGTGGAGCATGGATCCCATATCCCAGTCCAGCTGGCATAGAAAAGAATCCCTCCCCATGCATATAGGTAAGACTTGTGTAGGGAAATTCATGATTCCTAACTGCATGACGTTAAACTGCAGGGCCAAAGAAGTCCTAACCGCACGATGTTAAACTGCATCACCAAATAATTCATAACCACATAATGTTAAACTGAAAGGTATCTCAAGAACTATGCGTGGATTTATTATCAAAATGATGAGATATGTAGTGACACCTTTTCTAACCATGTGTAAAAAATTATTTCCATTTTCTATATGAGAAGGAAAATCTATGTAGAATATTTCAAACCATGATCTCCGCAATAAGGGTTAGTCAGAAGATCATGCCCTCTACATACGAATCAGATCTATGTAGGGGATCTCACTCTTCATAAATAATCATGGCCTGGATATTTATCATGTAAGAATATATCACATTTTCATCTATCAAACTCTATTCCTCGAGAAAGAACTAATACCCATAATCACCCATGACCATCGAAAATTGGAATCCAGTGTCCTATAGACACTTTTTTTTAACTATGTAAACGATGCCTCAGTGGTTCTATATCTGTTTCCTAAAAAAATGTTCTATCAACCAAAAGAAAAATCATCCTCAAGAGAGGCTTTTCCTACTTTTTTATTCCCATTATGTTCTAATCCTAGCATCATCCCTCCTGATTTGAGGGCTCCTGGAATCATGGTTTACACTTTCTTCCCCCTCTCACCTCTGGGGTGTACCAGGGATATCTTGACCTGATTAGTCCATATTTACGCATAATTCCTCTAAAATTTCATCCCTAAAACATGATGTTAAACTATGTTGTCAACATTATTTCTTAAATACTTAAAACTTCATAGAACCACAATAGATATCTCATTCATGGATAGTCCCCCATGTCCTCGCTACATGATGTTAAACTACATGGCCCAAAATACTCTCTTATTTGATCCTTCCATCCCTAGGTGGTGGAGTGAAACCCTTTACACCCCTTTTTTCTCACACCGAGCATAGCTCACATGGGATTAGGAATTTTGGTAGGTAATTACCTATAGATTTGGGGAAAATCAATCCAGAATGATTGATCCTACTCGCTTGAATTTAAATGACATATTAGATTTCCCCCCCTTCATGTTGGGAAACCTAAAGTCCTAATTTTATGACATTAAAACACAAGGTTCCCTAAATACATATAAAAATACCTACTCCCTACACATGGTCCAAACCTATGTAGCGAGCCTAATGTCGGGACACCCAGATTGTCAAAATCAGTCCCTACTCTAGCAAGGGAATCAAAATACCTCACCTAGCATGAAAGCTATATCTATATAGGATAGTTCCCAACTATATGGATAATTATAGTCTGATTATTTATAATATGTCCAAACCAAACCTCTCCATTCATCAAAATCCATGATTTGATAAGTTTTGGATCCTCATATACATCATATTCCATCATAGATGGAAGGTCAGTGTCATCTTGACACCTTTGCTTGACTATGCACACAATGCCCCAACGGTTCTACATAAATGGCCTACCAAAATGACCTATCAACCAAAGAAAAATTTTTCCTCAGGAGAATATTTTTCTATTCTTGTACACCCAATGGCTTCCAAGTCCCGTAGCATCCCTCCTGATCTAAGATCCCTTGAAACCACAACTTACACTTTCCTCCATATCCACATCATGAAAATGTTGGAACCCCTTGGCTTGACTATCCTCCAATTGATCAGGGACTCTATGTCAATGTACTTGTTTCCAACGCTTTCGCCGGGGCGCGCGCCCGTCCGTCCGTGGGGGAGGACGCGCGGCGCTTCTGTTGCCCCGCATTCCCACTTTCCAAAGGCAGGCGACATTCACTCCTTATTCAGGGACGTCTACTCCTTGATCGAAACGGGATGATGGGATGTCGGTTCTTCCTCCTATGGATTCCTCCTCAGAACTCATCACCTAGTCCGGGTCTCCCTTATAGATTTAATAAGTAGTTCGTGAAACTATTCCCAGTTCCATGTTTCCATGGACGCCGGTTAATTACACTGCTTCTGTCGGGACATTCCAAAGGGTCCAGTCAGAAAAGAAACCTTCAGTCAGGGGAGTAGTCACGTTGAGGCATCAGTAGCGTGTCTGGATGCTAGGGTACCTGGCATGTCTGTCTGTTATCCTTGACCACAAGGCTTCTCGAGGGCGTGGAAGCCCTAGGCATCCCACATCGAGCGCGGGGAATTATATGTTATAGACACATATCTGAGGTTTTCCTCAGATTCCCGTGCTCAACACAGGGTATGCCGCAAGTTTAACGTCCAGCGGAGACGGATCAACCCAACCAGAGCATTAGCTAGGATAGATCGGATTGAGGGATCCTCCTTGAAGGGATATCGATACCGGGGCCAGCCCATGGACGACTATGAAGAAGAGCGTACCGACATGGTCTCACCAGGATAAGACAGTCCAGGCGAGAATCGGAACGGGTGGTAGGTTGATGAATGGAGTGGAAGGAGAGTGAAATGGGACCATCGCAGGGGCGACAGTGAAGTTAGGCTTGAGCCTTGACGAGGCTTCCTACGTATCCTCGTGGCAGGGAATCAAAGTCCGCGTAGTTCGGGATGACGTCGATAAACTGACATGAAGGTGGACCTTGGTCCGATGAGCATCGTCAGAGTACCGACGTGAAAGTAGACCCGTGGGTCCACTAGTGTTGGGCTTGAACCTTGGGAAGGTTTCCTACGTACCATGCCTTGACATGGATCAAAGTCCTCGTAGTTCAGATGGGGCTTTGTCGGTGAACCGACGTGAAAGTGGACCTTGGTCCGATGGGTGGTGGGCTTGAACCTTGGGAAGGCTTCCTACGTAACATGCCTTGACATGGATCAAAGACCTCGTAGTTCGGGTTAGTCACAATGGCTTGTCGTCGGACTAGAATTGGGTGTACAGTTTAATGTCATGCAGGACAAAAGGAGGCATTCTGTTTAACGTCATGCTGGACGAGGGCGAAACTCGACGTGAATGGACGACCGAGAAATGTGGCTTGAACCTCATGGAGGCTTCCTACGTACCATACCTTGACATGGATCAAAGTCCTCGTAGTTCAAATGGGATGAGTCGCAGCGGCTTACCACTGGACCAGAATGCAGTTTAACGTCGTGTTGGACGGGGGTGAGACCTGACGTGAAAGATGGGTGGACTTGAACCTCATAGAGGCTTCGTACGTACCATGCCTTGACATGGATCAAATTCCTCGTAGTTCTCTAAGATGGGTCGCAACGGCTTACCACTGGACCAGAATGCAGTTTAACGTCGTGCTGGACGGGGGTGAGACCCGACGTGAAAGACGGGTGGGCTTGAACCTCATAGAGGCTTCCTACGTACCATGCCTTGACATGGATCAAAGTCCTCGTAGTTCGCTAAGATGGGTGTCAGGGTCGGTGCTCACTCTAAGCCCACGTGAGTATTGCTCGGTGTGAGAAACAAGAGGTTGCAAGGACCTAACGATCACGTCGCGAAGGGAGGGTCCGTGAGAAGCGAAGAGGGGATTACGCGTTAGGTGGCCCATGGTGCTGGGACTTACTCCAGGATGGAGGCCCATGGCGCGACAGAGCGAGGGAAAGATGGACCTTGGTCCGACGATGGGAGGTGCCTCGTTCCCTATCACGCCCTCCACTGACCTTGGTAGTGGGGAAGTACGGAGATGCAGAGGTGCAGCCATCTGTTGGGGGGGATAGGTTCGCCCTTCTCTTACGAACATACGCCACTCCGACAAGGAGGATCTCATTCCATGTGAGGAAGAGTTCCATTCCCGTGGAGACGAGTGGTGTAAAAAATGTTCGAGCTGGGGGGACCCTTCACGAGGGGCACGAGGTCGGATCACAGTTTAACGTCATGTGTTGAGGACGTGGTGCTTGGAAGTTTAACGTCCTACAGCTCGGACGAGGTTGGTTCACTCCGCACCTCTAGGACTTACATAACCGATACCCTCTGGTCCTTGGGGAAGGGAAGGTACCGGTAAGGCCATGGTTAAGGGGGGTCGTGGAACGAACCATCGAGGGGTCCATGTTAGCGTGGCTATGCGAAGAATCAATAGCCATTAGCATGCCTATGCGAAGAATCATTAGGCGAAGCAACTCTATGGGTGGTATTGTCCATGGGACTTTGAAATCACATCGTGCAAACCTGGAGGGTCGCACGGGAAGAGGAATCACTAAGAAGAAGAGTGTGCTTTGCGAAGTGGAGTGCCTTGGCCTTAGCATGGGGCATAGGTGTGAGTGGAAGGTGCTTCGCGAAGTGGAACAGTGTTTGCGGAGCACTGCCTCATGAAGGAGGGGTGCCTCGCGAAGCAGGGCCCTGCAGAGCAGTGTGCTTCGCGATGTGTAGCGATCCTGCCTTAACATCGGGATCGCAAGCATGGGTTGGGGGTTTCGCGAAGCATAAACGCTCCGCAGCTTCCCGGGTTCCCTTGGGAATCCCCTTCCTTCGTGAACGCCCTTGAGCTTCGCGAAGGGCATCCCTCTCGGAAGAGGGGCTCAAAACGAGACAAATCAGAGGCGTCTCGTGAAGTAGAAATACCTCACGGAGCTCATGATTCCTGGGGCAAAGAGTGCTTCGCGACTCAGGAGAGGAGAAGCCGAAAGGTCGGATTGTCCGTCTTCGGGACTCAGGGGGAGTCCAGTATTTATAGGGAAGGGGCGCTGTGAAGCTGGGCTAGCGCACCGCCTTCGGAGCTTCGCGGTGGCGCGCGAACGTCAAATGCGTTCATGGAGGATTACCGCCTCAGGAGCTTCGCGGAGGCTCACGAACGTCAAAGGCGTTCGCGGAGCATTACCGCCTCCGGAGCTTCGCAGCGTCCCGCGAACGTCAAATGCGTTCGCGGAGCATTACCGCCTCCGGAGCTTCGCGAGGCCGCGATGGTCGGGGCGCTTTGTGTGGGTTCTTCGCGGCGGCGCTTTGCGGCTGTGCTTCGCGAGGCGGCGCGCCAGCTGTCTTTTTCGTTCCTTTCTTTCGGGCCATATTTTTGGCGCCAACAAATGCCCCCCCTCAGACTTGGAGCCGCGGAGGGCAAAGGGTCAAAGTCTGAGGTAAAATCGCCAAAATTGTCGGTGGTTCGCGATGCAGCATCACGAAGGGGCCCCGTGATGCTCGCCGGGGCCGCGGATCCAGACACGCCGCGATGCTCCGCGCGGGTGAGGCGCGCTGCGATGCTTCGGGGTCGCCGCCTATAAATAGAGGCTCCGACCTCTTTTGTCTTCACGTGCCTTCCTTGTCTTTTTGCGCTCTCGACTTCGCGAATCTCCGCGTACTCCGCGACAGCCCTCCGCGAATCGAACTTCGCGGCGAACCAAGGGTCTCCGACTCTGCGTCCACGCCAAGCGAAACTCTGTTTGTCGGCCTTGGCCAGACTTCGCGGCTTGGTCTCGCGACCGATCTTCACGATCCGGCTTTGCAATTCAACTTCGTGGTTGAGCTTCACGATCCAGCCGAGAGAACTCTTTTCTGAGTGTCAGAGTTAAAATGGCCCATCAAGAGGCTGTATTGGGGGTCTTTGCAGATGCTGCTCTTCGAGAGGAGATGGACAACTATCCAAGCTTAGGTGAGATGATCCGGAGCCACTCGGACCACACTTCTTTGACAGATCTCCTCTCGGAGGGTCAGAAAGATTATCCGCAGTGCAAGAAACTGCCGTTGTACGGCTTCGGGCTGAGGGACGACGTCTTCATCCCTGAGGCGAGTAGGGATGAACCAGCTTGCTGGTTCAGGAGCACACCGTGCCAGCACCAATGGTTCAGGGCGGCTGATGGTCACGCGCGGGAGGAATTCACACCCGTCACCACTGACTGTCTCTACAACCATGTGAACGATATTGACGGGAAGCCACTGCAACCGGAGACTTCCCCTCCCCTCTATCGTACCATGCTGAAGGCATCTTTGCAGGATTTGAAGAAGGGATGGTCCGATGAGTGGGACCTGTGCCAAGGTGGCAACTTTACTGATGACTGGGCATGGGCCTACTGGGTAGGCACCTCATGCGAGGAGTTCAGGGCCGAGTTGAGGAGAGTGGGGTTGTATGAGGCGGCATGGGCCTCCCAATTCCACATTTACCAACCGAAGCAGCTAATGCCGGAGTTGCTGAGTAGATGGTCATCTAGGACCAACACCTTTCACCTGTATCACGGGGAGGTGGGCATCATCCTGTGGGATGTCCACCAGATTTCCGGGGTCCCAATCTGGGGGGCTATGTATGACGAATTCCTCCCTGTTGTTAGCGCGTGGGGAGATGCGGAGCAAATGCCGCGATTGGCGTCGGCGCTGATAGCACTTTTCCCTGGAGAGGACAAGGAGGCAGTGAGGGACGTCCACTTCAGGAGGTGGTTCAAATGCTTCCTGAATCTCCCAGAGAATCGAGAGTTCCCTCCAAGGCCTCGAACTTGTCCAAGGGCAACCCAACGGGGCAAGGGGCACTTGTATTGGCGGGTCTTGGAGGACAGCCAATGGAAAACTTGGGGTTTCAGTGTCAGCATTGAACAACAGCCGATAGTCAGGCTGGCGGCGTTCATCGTGGCTCTCATCTGTGGCTGGATCCTTCCGGTGAGAGATACAAACATGGGGGTACGACCCAGCTCATTTATCATGGCATCGATGTTGGCCACGGGGCAGCGGATCAACCTGGGGATCCCGATGCTCACCAAACTGTACCGAATGTTGCGGCATATTAGCGATGGAAAGAAGCCGCCAAGGATATGTGGGCCCTTCCACCTCCTGTATGGGTGGATCACAGCGCATATCAGGGGGATTTACGAGTATCCAAACCCCGTTTCGCCGCCGGGATCAAACTTTCGCCCCTCCATCCTGAACGCGGTCGGGAGCTTCCCGTTCAAACTGGCCGTTCCAATGGTGCTGAATCGGGTGTGGAGGGCGGATGAGTTCAATTTCAATCCCTTCCCGTTGCCGACGGGGATGCTTACTGATGACGGACGGGGAACGAAAGAACATCGGGATTACCTCCTGGCCTTCCGAGGTAAAGTTTTAGTGGCACGAATAGATCGTGAGCCGCTCTGTGAATCGTACACTCCGCATCGGTTTGCGAGGCAGTTCCGGTGCCTCCAGCGGCTGACCCCGCAGGTCTACTGGGAGGTGCGTCATGAGGAGCACCCGTGTGTGATGAGGCAGCTGTGGCTCAAGTTCACACGGGAAGATGGAAAGATTTGGATTGCATTGCCTCCATCCATTGCCGCCTTCGGATTAGTGAAAGAGTACGCCATCAGTTGGGAGGCTGCTTACCCAGGGGAGATGCTGAAGCAGCCAACGATCCGAGTTGGTGACGGTGGGCCTCCTCTATCTCGAGGTCGGGGTTGGAGGGCAGCTAGGGCCGCTCACGGTAGCGGGGCTGCCATGGCGGCAAGACCCACACCGGCCGAGGGTATGGCAGGAGCAGTGGATCCGGTGATTCCGGGAGAGCAGGGTCATCCGGAGGGGCGGCCACCGAGGGGATTTCGTAGGATATCCACCCAGGCTCCGGGGAAGCGCCTGCGTCACATTGATATGGCAGAGGACGTCGTCTTCCCAGAAGCTTGGGACATTTGGGATGTCAACCGGCAATTCCTCAGCCCATCCGAGATATGGGCCCACCTGAATCGCCTCGGGATGGAATTATTGGGTATAGGCCCAGTTCGGGCTGGATTCATGGCGTCTCCGGTGGAGGCAGAACAGTACCTGGAAGAGATGGAAGATTACGTCCACTCCAGTGGTGTCCCTCGCCCAATGACAGACCGGGTGAGGGTACTGTTGAATCAGACGGTCCCCCCACAGTTATCTGCTGCCGATCTGAGGGAGCGCTTCCCCTTGCCGAAGGAATCAGAGGACTCCTCTCGGGAGGATGAGGCTGGAGGAGGGAGCCCGCTGGAGGAGGGCGAGGTCGGAGACCGAGGCTCAGAATCCGACGATTTCGCAAAGGCTCTCGAGGTAGCATTCCGAACTTCTCTCCTTACGATCTGTTCTTGGATCCCTATGGACTTCTCACCAATGTTTGAGCCATGTAGGAGGAACTTGTTCGCAGGCCTCGTTCTCACTCCTTGGCGGGTGATGATGCGGGACCTTCAGAACCCGCGCCTATGGCTGCGTCCAGTTCTGCGTCTGGTGGGACCAGGGGGCCCGAGGTGGCTCCTCTGGAATCCCCAGACCTTCCAACAGTATACAGGTGGCCTCGTCTCGGGGTCCCGTCAGTACCGGCTCAAGAGCAGCACTCGGAGGTCGATCTTCGTAAGTCTCCTCCACCGGTCTCCTCGATGTCACATGTAGGCCATGCCAACTAATGTTTATGTCCCTCTTTGTCGTGCAGTTCTTCGACTGGCGTGGGTTGCTGCGGCAAGGCTGGTCGGGATGTCAAGTGGCGTCCCTCCTAGGGGCATGCCGGTGATGGTGGCAATAGTCCCTCCATCTCCTCAAGCTGCGACGCACATCATCATTGGCGGGTCCGCCAGCAGGGCCGTACCCGAAATCATTGAGGTGGACTCCGAGGAAAAGGATCAACCGGCCGGTCCCACCTCTGTCGCGCCTGCTTCGGCGCCAGGTGTCGCACTGGATTCGACACCGGATGTTGATCCTGCCGAGGATTTCCTGCGGGCGTATCCCGCGTATGAGCCTGCCAATCGCACAGACTGGGACGAAACGGCCTCCGACGAGGAAGACAGCAGCATAGTTCGCCGCCGGTCGTGGAAGCTGATCGCACGCTTTATCAAGGACACTCCCCAAGCACAATGGCTGGACGAAATGGATAGGCTTCGCTCGCGGTTGCGCGAACTGTGCGCTGGGGGAGTGGATTCCCAACGTCCTCATGCACTCATCCGAGATCTTATGGCTGAGAAGATCTGGGAGCATGATCGTGGGCTCAGTGTGGGCTAGCAGCGGAGGAAGGCGACCAGCATCAAGAAGCTCCATGAGGCTGAAGGCGAGGTTTAATAGATGCAAACCCGAGCAGATGAGCTTTCATCCTCTCTTGATGCAGAAATTGAGCTGGTCTCATGGTTGAAGGCCCAGCTGGCGGAGGCAGAAGAGCATATGAGGCAGACCTCTAGAGAGATGGCTGTCGTTCAAGCTGGCGTGGAGAGGGCCAAAGCCAGGACTGACGAACTGTGCCCCACCACTGCGGAGGAGGAGCGGGAGCTAGTTCAGCGGCAACAAGCCTTGGATGCCACAAGTCAACGGGTGGCGGAGCTGCAACTCTCTTTTGACGGGGTCAACCCATCCATGGGGGAAGTCAACCCCCGAGTATTGTAACAAACCCAAAACCCTTTTATTGGTACTTTCGTGCTTCCAAATTTTACCTTTGTTTTGAATGCCGTAGCACGCACGATTTCCACTGTTGAATTGACTTGTTACATCCCTAAAATGTTTTCGGGACGTTTGACGACAATTCCCCAAGCCGGTCCAGATTCCCGAAAGATGGGGAAGGCTTGATCGGAGGAGGAACTTCCAGGATAGCCGAATTATTGTTTCTTCAATGTGTTCTTATGCACAAACGGGGCAACGCTAGGGGCGCTGAAATCGGTCCAAACAGATGAAAATGGGAAGTGTGAATCACGATACCCAAGATTCGGAACACTGTGGGGATGGCGTGACAATAAGGGACAACCGTTAACCTTGGAGGAGAAACGGTACCCTCACTGCGTTAGCCTGAAATGGGGACAAAAAATGATCATCGACCGCTGACCGTATTTGCAACGCGGGATTTTATCAATTTTTTGTCGATCAATCCTTTGGGACGTTGGCCCAGGACAGTAGGCGGACCATAGGTCGAACATCCATACTGTTAGGGGGTCCTTCCAAACATGACCAGTCTTCCGGAACGTTGGCCCAGGACCGTAGGTGAGCCGATGCGGCATGAGACCAGGCCGTTAGGGGGTTCCTTTAGACACGAAAGAGGATGAGGGTCCGAATAAGGGGCACGCAAAGCGTGAAATATGGAGTGATGGTCTGTCCGAATAGAATCCAACACTTAGGTATTTACACCACCGTGGTGGGAGTACGTCCGATAGGCGCATCGGTTTGATCATGGATCATTCCTTCTTTTAGACAGGGCCTCTCTGGCAAGGGGATCTGTCACTTCCCAGTGGGATCTTGGGGCATCCTGAACTTGTTCAGGGCAGAACCGCAGTTTATTGTCATGCGTTGAGAACACATAGACTCCTGTAGTTTAACGTCATACGATAGGACGTGGAATAAGAGGGAAGGAAGTGTGTGGCGCGGTAGATATGAAACCGACGCGAATGAGGACTTGGAGTCCAGATCACACCATGTACCCCCGGAGGAAACTCTTCAGGTCGAGGGACCAAGAGTGAGGATTGGGCTGGGCCCGAAGCAAAGTGGTCGGGCATTCCTACGTACCCCATGAGGATGGGAATCAAGCCATACGTAGTTCTGAAAGCGCATTTTAACGTCATGCAGGACGATGAGCAGCCCGACCGTGTTGGTACACATCTCGCCAAAACTACTAAGCCCACGTGAGTCGTGATCGGTGTGGGAAACAAGTAGTAGTGGTGGGATTTTCCCGACACAGAGAGGGGAAGGTTAGGGAAAAGGGACGCTTGGTGAATACCGGCCCAATGACACTAACACGATCATTTAGCGCACCAAGATGCGCGAAGATAAAGATCCGAGTATGATGGAATTCCACTTGAACATGAGGAAGTGGAAACGTGTGAATCTTGGTGCTCGAGATTTAGATCACGATGATGGAGGCGTGACGATGGAGGATAACTGCTGATGTATTCGTAGCACAGCACCCTATTGCGTTAGCCTAGAATGGAGACAGAAAAATGAGGGTCGACCGTTGACCATGTTCGAAACACGGGACCGTGTCACAGATGTTGTCAAATATCTGTAGGGACGTTGGCCCGAAACGATTGAAGGGCCCTTAGGTCCAGCATTCATGGAGAGCCCTTAAGCCAAGTATCCATGTCGCCCGGGGGTCCTTCTGGACGTGGAAGAGGATGAGGGTCCAAATAGAGAGTTCACGAAGCTTGGTCGTGGGACTAAGGGAATGTCCGCATGAAAGTCCCACACTTCGGGTTCTTTGTCGAAAAACATCTGAATACGACAACGAAACCTATTAGAGAGGGGGAGCATATTTCTTTCCCTTGGGGAGATCTTAGTTTAGGGTCATAGAATTCGGACCATGAAAAGTTAGACTGGGTCCGCGGGGAAGTGCTCGGGCGCTCCTACGTATCTCATAGGGATGAGAATCAAGTCTTACGTAGTTCTTGATGGACCTTAGACCATAAATGGGTAAAGGGAGCAGGGGACACATGGCATCAAAACTCGACGTGAAGGAGGACCTAAGCCCTACTTACCATGCATTCTCTGGGGAAACGCTCAAGTCGAGGGACCGAACACAAAGGTTAGGCTGGGCCCGCGGGGAAGTGCTCGGGTGCTCCTACGTATCTCATAAGGATGAGAATCAGGACATACGTAGTTTTGGATGGTGACACGGTAGGATACCAGTGTCAGGGGAAAAGAGAAGTGCGGGTGTGGCCCTTGCACTAAAAGAAGCGGAATTTGATGTATCTTGTTTGTTCTTTAGGGTGAATGGTTTTTTTTTGTGAAGCGAAAGGCCTAGAATAGTAGGTCGTGATGCCGCCACAAGGATCAAGCCGTGATGGGCGTTGACAAATGGCATGGCATGTGGCCAGTACCCAACATGATTTCCTCTACAACGAGGTTACCACAATGCAGTGCCGTTTTTCGTCGTGCAGCCAGGACAATAATGTCACAGTTTAAGGTCATATGATAGGACCAAGCATGCATTTTATCGTCATGCAGTGCAAACGTAGCAGAGACGATGCTAGGTGGGAAATGTGCGCAGTGTTGTAAAACACAATTGACGGAGACATGATCCCACATCAGATTGTATGCCGTTCGGAGAGGGAAACCTTAGGCCGAGGGGCCTATATAGAGGGGAAACAGGGGGAGAGACTGGTTTCCTGAATGGGTTGTACATGGAGGCAGGGCGTCTCGGTGGTCCTACGTATCCCATGAGGATGGGAATCAAGTTGAACATAGTCCCGAATGGATCTTAGTTTATGGTCTTAGAGCTCGGACCATGGGATCCCCAAAGGACGCCAGATTGCAGCTTTGTCCCCCTGACATGCAAAGGTGCACTGAGGGATAGTGCCAAAAGTGTCGAGATTCCACCTGGACATGATGGGGTGGAATATGATGTGAATCATGCAACCAACATTCAAGGACTGAAGGGGATGGAATGAAGACATAGGATTACTGCTGACCATGTTCGCAACATAGCATCCTGTCGCGTTAGCCTGAGATGAGGACAAACAAATGAGCATCGACCGCTGACCGTATTCGCAATGCGGGATTTTATCGATTTGTTGTCCAAAACCCTCGGGGGCGTTGGCCTGTATCGGTAGGAGAGCCCTTGGGCGTAGTATCCAGGCCGTTCTTGGGGGTCCCTCTGGGTGTGAAAGGTGATGGAAGCCCGAATGGAGGGGAACACGAAGCTTGACAAGTGGAAGGAACTTGATCAAGTTGAATCTGACACTCTTGGTCCTAGACCCGAGTACTCTTAATACATGGGTGAACCACTGCAAGGAGTCAAGTGACTCAACCTTGAGGGAGATCGAGAGATGGCAGATTCCCAGGGGAAGGGGGGAACGGTGCCCAAAACCTTGTATCATACCTACACATCCCCCTCCTGTAGAGGGATAGGCCAAGTGGCCTAGGTGACCGGGAGATCAGGAGATCACTAGGAGGTGCGGCTGGACCCGAATCTTAAACATTCAGGTGGTCCTACGTATCCCATGAAGACGGGAATAAAGCCACACATAGTTCTGAAGGATGCTTTTAATGTCATGCAGGACAAGGAATAGGAGGGCTAACTCTCAGAATGGGGTATGCGTGGTGAAGTTATTGCAAACCCGACGTGAATGAGGACGTGGTCCTACACTACGCCACGCGGTCCCGTGGCCGGGGTCCTGAAGGCAGGACCGGAGAGGTGAACTTGATGAACTCATGCTGGACCCAAAGACAAGGGGTCTCGAACGTAGTTCCAGATGAGAATCTTAGTTTATGGTCTTAGAGCTCGGACCGTGGAGGGTGACAACTCCCGAGCAAGCACAGGTGTCATCCCAATCCCTAAGCCCATGTGAGATAAACTCGGTGTGGGAAACAAGGGGGGAAGATCCTTATCGCAATACTTGGGGCGTCCATCAAAGAGGAGTCGGCGGAGAGTTTCGAAGGACACATTTGATGCAGCTTGTTCTCCCAACGCGCAGACGTGCACGGAGGAAAAGTACCAAGAGTTGGCGGAGAGTTTCGAAGGACACCTTTGATGCAGCTTGTTCTCCCAACACGCTGACGTGCACGGAGGAAAAGTACCAAGAGTTCTGAGATTCTACTTGGAAATGATGAAGTGATGAAGGTTGTGAATCGTGTACCCGACATTTGGGCTTAATGGGTTGGCGTGGCGATAGAGGAAAACTATTAACCATGATGGAAACACAGCGTCCGTATCGCGTTAGCCTGAGGTGGGAACAACAAACGAGCATCGACCACTGACCATATTCGCAACGCGGGATTTTATTGATTTGTTGTCCGAAACCCAGGGGCGTTGGCCCGTATCGGTAGGAGAGACCTTGGGCGTAGTATCCAGGCCGTTCTTAGGGGTCCCTCCGGGTGTGAAAGATGATGAAAGCCCTGATGCGTGGATACGCAAAGCCTGGAAAGCGGGTGCGGACGTGTCCGAGTAAAGCTTGGCATTCCAGGTAATAAACCAGAGTACTCTTAAGCACATTGGTGAACTGCCGAAAAAGGGATCGACGAAACAGCTCAGTAGGGGGGGGGGAGCATGGCGTGGTCATTATGAGATCGTCGTGAATGAGGACATAATCTCACACCACACCATATAATCCTCTCATGGATGAAGGATAGGACAAGGGGCCGGGATGGGATGAGGATTCCCGAGAGATGGGGCTGGACCCAAATTTTGGACATTCAGGTGGTCCTACGTATCCCATGATAATGGGAATCAAGCCACACGTAGTTCTCTATATGTAGTTTAACGTCATACTGGACGAGAAGGGGAGCAATATACCCCGAAACGAGGGAGGTGTGCGGTATGGCGAAGAAGCCGACGTGAATGAGGACGTAGTCCCACACCACACCGTACACCCTGGGTAAGAGGGGACCTGGGCCGTGGCCCGGAAAGGCCAAGGGGCCTAAGGTCAGGCCTCAATCAGGAAGGCCTGACTGGTTTGCAGTTTAATGTCTTACATGAGGACGAGGGTCGGGGACCCGAGAAGGCCAAGGGGCCTGAGGCTGGGCCTCGTAAAGGGAGGGCGTACGGCATGGCACATGATCTCGACGTGAATGAGGACATAGTCCCACATCACACTGTACACCCTTATGAGGAATCTGGGGCCGTGGCCCGGAGAAAAGGGAAAGTTATCAGTCAGAAAGGCCTGACTGGTTTGCAGTTTAACGTCTTACATAAGGAGGAGGGTCGGGGACCCGAGAAGGCCAAGGGGCCTGAGGCTAGGCCTCGTAAAGGGAGGGCGTACGGCATGGTACATGATCCCGATGCGAATGAGGACATAGTCCCACATCACACTGTACACCCTTATGAGGAATCGAGGTCGTGGGCCCGATCTCTAGCACCACCTGGGGGAAGTTTGTCACCTCGGGATGGGGCAGAATGAATCACTGTTCTTGATGCCTGGGACATCTCGGGGTGGACCCGAAAATCCAGGACACTGTTGACCATGTTCGAAACACAACGTTCCTATGGTGACCCGTATGGGGGCAACAAATGAGCATCGACCACTGACCAAATTCGCAACGCGGGACTTGTATCGGCTTGTTGCTTGAAAACCCTTGGGGGCGTTGGCCCGTATCGGTAGGAGAGCCCTTGGGAATTGTATCCAGGCCGTTCTTGGGGGTCCCTCTGAGTGTGAAAAATGACGGAATCCCAGTCAAGGAGTGGGTGAAGCATAGTTGTATCCATCCACGAAAGGGGAAAACACCTCCAGGGGGAATGTGCAGCCGGGTCGAGGCTTGCTCGATGTGGGTCGGGGAAAAAGTGTGCACCCTGCCATGTCTTGACCCGAGGGGAAGATTTTGGCTTTTGGGCTGGGCCAACGGACGAAGTGTCCGGGCGTTCCTACGTATCTCATAAGGATGAGAATCAAGCCATACGTAGTTCTTGAAGTCCAGGCAGTTTAGCGTCATGCGGTGAGGAAATGGGAGGATAGAAGAACGGGAGTGGGCGCATGGTGCGACCCTTACAATCTTTGTGCGAGCGGGGTTGCATAAGTGGGGCCAAGAAAGCCTACTCCCTGCTACACAAAGATCCTCCAAGAAAACTATTCCTAGGGGGGATAGTGGAAGGGAAAAGCTTGGGGCTGGGCTCAAGACGAGGTGTTCGGGCGTTTCTACGTATCTCATAAGGATGAGAATCAAGCCACACGTAGTTCTAGAAGTGCATTTTAATGTCATGTGGGACGATGAGAAGCACCTCATTTGGGGATATGTACGGTACGACAAGTAATCCGACGTGAATGAGGACGTAGTCCTACACCATACCGTACAATCCCGCAAGAGGGTAAGTCGGGGGAAAAACAAGGGGGGCCTGGGGCCAAACCGCGGTGGAGACGGGGCCAGGGGCCCAAGGAGGCCAAGGGGCCTGAGGCTGAGCCTCGGTCAGGAAGGCCTGACTGGCTTGCAATTTAACGTCCCGCGGGACGAAGACGCAGTTTATGGTCGTGCAGGACTTTACGGTTTAGAGTCATGTTGGACTATAGTGTCCAGTTTAAGGTCATGCGGGACCGTTTCACAGTTTATCGTCTTGCAGGACGAAGATGCAATTTAAGGTCATGCGGGACCATTTTGCAGTTTAAGGTCGTACAGGACCTTCACGCAGTTTAGGGTTATGCTGGACCTTTTTTTCCCTAGGAAAAGTATCGCTTGAGGAACTTGGCATTGGTGGGAGGGGTTATACGCTCTCCATCCGTGGTCACCAAAGAGTATGCTCCATTGGGGTAAACCTTATGGATGATATAAGGCCCTTCCCATTTGGGTTCTAACTTGGGCGGTTTCCTACCGGGAATCATTGGCGCTCGAAGGGCCAGTACCAGGTCACCCTGTAGAAAAGAGAGGAGACGAACCTTCTTGAAAAAGGCTCTCGCTATCTTGTCCTGATGCCTTTCCAGATTGTGCAGGGCACGAAGCCGGTTCTCGTCCAGTGCCTCTAATTCAGCTAGACGGATCTCGGCTACCTCATCTGATGTCTGGTGATCATAAACTGCAGTGCGTAGTGACGGCAGCTGGATCTCAATGGGTAGGACGGCCTCAGCTCCATACACTAGGGAATATGGGGTCACCTGGGTAGAGTTGCGAGTCGTCGTCCGGTAAGCCCAGAGGGCGTTGGGGAGCTTGTCCGGCCAACTCTAATTGTTCTGACCAACCATCTTCTGTAGAATGTTAGATAGGGTCTTGTTAAATGCCTCAATATGTCCATTCGCCTGCGCGTGGTAGCGGGAGGTATGGTTTGACCGGATTTCATACTTAGCGTACAATTTCTTAAATTCAGCTGCTCGGAAGTTGGTGTCATTATCGGTGAGGACGGCGTGAGGGACTCCAAACCGTTGGATAATGTTGGAGCTCACAAAGTCAACGATGGAATGGGCCTTGACCTCTTTGAGCGGAACTGCCTCTGCCCACTTGGAGAAGAAATCTGTAGCAGTCAGGATGAACCTACACTGGCGGGTTGTTGCCGGTGGATACAGTCCCACTACATCAAGTCCCCATACCGCAAATGGCCAAGAGTACTTGGTGGGGTGGAGGGGCTCCGGCGGCCGATGCAAGAAGTTGGTGTGTACTTGGAACGCGTGGCATCTCTTGGCGTATCCAATACAATCGTGGATCATAGAGGGCCAAAAGTACCCCAACCTCCGGATTTGATGGGACAGTTTCGGCCCAACTTGATGGGCGCCACAGGAACCGGCGTGAACCTCTTGCATAACTTGAGGTATCTCCCCTCCTTGGAGGCAACGGAGAAGGACACCATCGAAACTCCTCTTATAAAGGATCTGTTCCAGACTAGGGCCGCTCTGGAGGGTAAATTGCAGCGCACGGCATTGAATTCGCCCGCGCTCGGCCCGATCGTCCGGGAGCTGACCATTTTGGAGATACTCGACAAAAGGTGCTCTCCAGTTGGGGGTGGTTTCAACCACTGCGTCTGACGAACCCGGGACTCCCGATATGGAGGGTCTGGCGGTGAGATGGCTTACCCGCAGGCCATCATGGTCCTCTTGGGTGATGGGGGCAATGAATCTCCGGTGTGCCACGTGTATGACCAAATCATCTTGCTCGGGTTCTACGAGCGACGCGGCTAATCCAGCCAAGGTGTCTGCTTGGTCGTTCTGTGACCGTGGGACATGGGTAACCTCTGGTCGAGGGGAGAACTAGGCCATTAGGTGGAGGGTGTACTCCAGCAACGGTGCGAGCTCCAGCTTCCTGACGACGTAGTCGCCATTAACCTGTTTGATTACCAGCTCGGAATCTCACTTCATATGTAAATGGGGAACATGGATCTCAAGGGCCAGCTCGAGGCCGGTGATGAGAGCTTGGTACTCTGCCTCGTTGTTCGTATAGCCTTCTGATAACAGGAACGAGTATGGCAGGACGGCTTGCACCGGGGTAATGAAGACAACACCCAGGCCCACTCTGTTGAGCTTGGGATCGTTGAGCCTCCTATCGGTGGGGCTCTGGGAGGCGCCGTCGAAATGCATTTTCCAACACGGGGCAGCATGATCGACTGAGAGGATCATCTCATTAGGGAAATCCAGGTCCAGGGATTGATCCGCGGAGGTTGGATGGGAAGCTAAAAAGTCTGCCAACACCTGTCCCTTAATGGCCTTCTGAGGTACAAACCTGATATCAAACTGCTGGAGAATCACTGCCCACCGTGCTAGTCGGCCAGTCAGCATGGGACGGTTCAGGATGCACTTCAGTGGGTCTACCCGGGAGACCAATTGCACCTCGTGGTGCTGCAGGTAATGTCACAACTTCTGCACGGCGAAGACGAGCGTAAGACAGCTCTTTTCGATAGGGGAGTATCGAATCTCCGTATCAAGAAGCATGCAGCTGAGATAGTAGAGACTATTATCAGTACCCTCATTATTCTTCTGGGCAAGTAGTGCACCGAGGGACCTCTCCAGGGCGGTCACGTAAAGGACCAGTGGCTTTTCGAAGATGGGTGGCATCAGGACCGAAGGTTGGAGCAGATACTGCTTGATTTCCTCGAAGGCGGTCCGACACTCCTCATCCCATTCATAGGTGGCGCCCTTCTTCATGAGCCGGGAAAAGGGCTTACACTTGCCGACCAGATTCGCAATGAATCGGCGTATATAGGCTAAGTGGCCTTGAAGGCCTCAAAGCTCCCGAATGTTGCTCGGGGGAGGCATTTGGCTGATGGCCTTGATCTTCTCCGGGTCGATCTCGATACCTCGGTATCTGACAACAAAGCCCAGAAACTTCCTAGAGGTGACCCCAAAAGCACACTTCAGCGGGTTCATCTTCAGGTGACGAGAACGGAGGAAGCCGAACACTTTCTCAAGGTCTCTGAGATGGTCCTGGCGCTGGCATGATTTGACTACAAGGTCATCCACGTAGCATTCCACCAATGTCCCGAGGATCGGTTTGAATATGCGATGCATGACCCTCTGATAAGTGGAACCTGCATTTTTCAAACCGAATGGCATTACCTGGTAGAAAAAGGTACCCTGGGGAGCCCTGAAGGCAGTGGACTCCTCGTCTTCGGGGGCCATCCGGATCTGGTTATACCCAGAATACCCATCCATGAAAGAGAGGGCTTGGAACCCGGCTGTGGCATCAATCAACAGATCCGTCACTGTGAGTGGGAATTCATCCTTTGGGAAGTGGCGATTAAGATCACGGAAGTCGATGCAGACTCTGATCTGCCCATTCTTCTTCCTGACTGGCACAATGTTGGCAAGCCACTTGGGGTACTGGACCTCCTTGACGAAGTTGGATTTGATTAGCTTATCAACTTCGGCCTCAACCATAGCACCATGGGAAGGGTGCATCTTCCTAGGAGGCTGCTTAAACCCACGATGTTTTGCTGGGAGGCCCAGACGGTGGACGACCACTTGGGGATCCAGCCCTGGCATCTCATCGTAACTCCAGGCAAACACATCACGGTGTTGTTTGAGGAAGTCTACGTACTGTTGCCGCTCCTTGAGGGACATGGCTGCACTGATCAATGTGGGTCTCGGATCTGCCTCGCTGCCAAGGTTCACCTGTACCAATTCATCAACCGTGGTAGAGACGCCTTCTTCAAAGGTAGGGGGAGCATCCTCCAGGTCTTCCTCCCCAGCCGTGGGGGGACTTCCCGCGACGGAAGGTGCTTCTGGGATATCAAAATCCGCGGGGCAGCTGGTTCTGGCTCGGGCAGCAGCGGTCATCGCATCAGGAGACTCACTTGCCATCGAGACCGTAGCAATGAAAGTAGTCGACCATATCCCATCTCTCCTTCGGCCTAAAGGGCCACATTTGATGATATCAAAGCAGTGGTGATGTGTCGGACTGATTCGGTTAATTCCAACCCGGCGGAAGAGACACGTATGGCGCACCACCGTTGTCATCAGCTTGACGTCCCGGTACCGTATAGGGGTAGGATATTCCGGGGTCACCTGAGCCTGGTTGATGTAGGAGTACGAGGTGATCTTCCGCCGTTGCTTGGACACGGGAACATGCCTTCCTTGCGTACCTGAAACAACAAAACATTGCCCCATGTCGGGGGTCGTGGCCTCCAACCGATGGATTGGGAGGATGTAGGCGTCATCCATGCTTGCCCAGGGGTCACTTGTGACTGGGGCGGGTTCACCCTCGCTTACCAGGATTTGATTATCCTTACTTTTGTAATAACCCGTATCCAGATAGCGGGCCTCACAAGAAGCGAAAGGGGACACGTCTCCTTGGAGCATGCCTACTCGACCGTTGAGCGAGTACTTGAGGCATTGGTGATACGACGAGGGGACCACTGCATGCAGATGGAGCCATGGCCTACCCATCAATGCATTGTAGGCGGTGTCCTGAGAAACAACCATGAACTCGGTGCTGGAAATTAAGCCACCGAATTGAGTCTTCAGGCGGATCTTGCCGACTGGGGTTTGCTCTGTCCTGTCGTACCCCTGGATCCTGAGGTCAGAGGGAGTTAAATTACCTTCAGACAGACCCAGCTTTCGTAACGTCCGGGTCGGAATTAGATTGATTCCAGAACCTGTGTCAACGAGGCAGCGGTGGACTTCCACACAGTTGAAGTGGCCAGTGATATACAGCGGGCGAATGTGCCCCTGTATGGGAGGGTCCTCATCTTCACCAGAGAACGAGATAACCACCTGACATTCGGCGTTTTCAATCGTCTTGGTATGGAAGGCTTCTGCAGCTGCTACCTCCGTCTCGAACTAGAGGGGGCTCCTTAGGGCCTCGGCAAGTGCCTCGCGCATTTCAGATGACAGGTGAAGGGCCTCAAGGATGGAGAGCCTCACCGGAATGTCGGCCAGGTGCTTCAGAACATCGTACTTTCGTGCCAAACGCGAACCTCTGCTTACAGGTGGTCGTTCGACATTTGGAGGCACAGCGGGTCCGGCTGGCTGAACCGGCGAGTGACTAGTACTGGGTACATCTTGCTGCCTACCAGTAGAAGCCTGAAGAGTAGTCGCCGGACTAGGATCAGACAACGGAGGCTGGCCTGTAGCCGGGCAAGACTGACTGTGATACGAACGAGGCAGCTCCCCCCGATCCAGTAGCACGAACGGCGGTGGAGGTAGAGCCGAGGGTGTTGGATGGGTTTGCGCGTGCTGAGATCTGCGCTGAGCCTGCTGCCTGGTCTCGGTAGCGTGCACGGCTTGGCCAAGAGTGCCTGCTGACGTACCTCGATGATCGGCGCGATTGCGATTCCGCTGACGTTGACGTCAGCTGGAAACTTTGGGGAGGTCTGCCTGGCATTCCCCCTTGTCGGGGGTCATATAGGGCTTTACGAGCTCCACGGTGTTAACTGAAGCGTACCCCTGGCTGTTGCTCGAGGATTCATCCACCGCTGGGTGGATTCTGGGAGGGATCCCCATTTCGGGGGGCATAAAGTCTCCGAGAGTGCGGGATGACGACGGAACTGGCGGTGCACGTTGCTTCTTCTTGCGTCGCCGCTGCTTGCCCTTTTGGGCAGAGGTCGACTGTGAAGACGATGCGGAGGCACCGACTACTACTTCTGAAGGTTCCGACTGCTTCAGACGTGCCCGGATGATACCCTGGGCACGGACGATGGTTTTTCGAGCCATCCAGTCGTCATATTTCTGGTATCCGCGGCTAGGGACCTGCTGCCACTCACCTTCACTGTCGCTGCCGATCTCTGATCCTGCAAAGACACCTGCCACTTACGCTGGTGATGGGCCGAACTTGACTATGTTGTTGGTGACCTGGTCCTAAAGCCAGTCTTTAAACACATAGCATCTCTTGAGGGTGTTCCCCAGGATCCAATGATAAGGGCAGTAGTTGGGGTGATCGGTGATATGCGCCTCTGTCGGCCTTCTGCACTCAGGCAGACGCACAATCCCTTGCTCTAGAGCACTTCGGAAGTAGCCTGGAACCTAATTTTCATTGAACGAATAGGTCTGGTACCTTCTTTCCGGATAGGGGGCCCTGGGGGCCTAGTCCTGACGAGGGGCCGGAGGGGCCTGTCGAGGAGGCGGCGCCTGATTGTCTCGCCTAGGTGGTGGTGGCGCGTTGCGCGGGGGAACCTGTCGGTTCTGAGGCGGTCGCTGCTGGGCGGGAGCCTGTGATTGAGGTGGAGGACCTCTGCGGGGTTGCGGGGGGGGGGGTGCCGCCGGCAGCAATTCCAGCTACCTCGGGGCTTCTATTTGAGCCACCGCGGCGGGTTCATCCCTGGCGGTCCTCCTGGCTGGGATCATAGGGGGCAGCAAATGTGCCTGACTGGCCTGTTGCAGGGCTTCCTCGAGGCGTTGAGCCTTGTCTGAGAAATCTCTGAACCCTCCATGGAAGTTCTGGGTAATCAAGGGCGGGTACCATCTCTGTCTTGACGTTCCCCACACACATCGTCAGTAATTTCTCCTGAGTCAGTGGCATATCGAGGGAATACGTAAGTCCCTTCCACTGGGCGATGAAGTCTGCGACTCGCTCATCAGGCTTTTGCTTGCACTTGAAGAGGTCTGCAATGCTAGTCTTTCGCGTGGTGGATCTGAACTGGTATAAGAACTGCCGGCGAAGATCCTCCCAACCGGTCACCGATCCGATAGGGAGCTGGCTGTACCAGACGAATGTCGGACCTTCCAATGTCTGTACGAAACATCGGAGCTTGGCGGCTTCTTGCTGAGCCGGGGTCCCCAGCATGGGGCCACACCTGGAAGAAAAATTAGCCAAGTGCTGGGGCGGGTCCCCTGTCCCATTAAAGGGCGAGAAAGTGGGGTTCCCAAAACCCGGAGGCGCGGGCATATCATCCACCCACGCGGGATAAGGCTTGCTATCCGGTGGGACCGCCACCTGCCGCGTTTCCAACGCCTCGAGGCGGGCTGTGAGTGCCGCAATAAGGTCCTCCGGGTGGGTTTCCCTGTCTTGACGGGGATACCTAACCACAAGTGCATTTCCAGGTTCTTCAACACGGTAGATGGCTTCGGCCGCTCGTGGGTCAACTGGCTGGACGACCTGCGGGGCGACTGGGGGAACCCGGGTTGGATTCTTCAGATTGCCCCGCTGCTCGGGGGGGTTTGGCGAGACGTATCGCGCCCTCTTGTCGTATGTTCCGGCTTCCACCCTATCTGCAGCAGTAGCATGATCAGGGTGGCCCGGAGGCATCTCACCGGGGGGAAATTGTTCCTGCCCCTGCTGCCCCGGCCTGGGATTACCATACTCGGGTCGGCGCTCTGTGGCACGTTCAGCCAAGAGTTCGTCAACCAGCCTCTTCTGCTCAGCAAGCTGCTGGCATAACGTATCCTTCTCGGGATCTTCGTCCGTTTTCTGCACAGAGGCGGACGGGTCGGAGTGCTTGACTGTTCCAACGTGCTCCTTACCCTTGCTAGTGTTTCAACCAACTACCAGTGACTCGGTGGGTACGGGGAGACCTATCAGGTTCCTCTGCTGACGGGTAACTCTCCCTGATGGGTTGAGCAGCGGCGGTACGCCCTCGGGTGGTATGTCTCCATCAAGGAACTCAAGTTCATCTTCCTTATCCACAATGTCGGATATGTGGACTGCGACCCCTCTTGAGGGCATATCCTCGATGTCGCATAGCGAATCGGGCTGCCGTCGGATAGGGTCGAAGAGGAGAGCGGCATAATGTCCCCAACCACGGACTTGCACATGGGGGGTGGCTTCCCTGACGATTCTGCGGAGTGCTTTAAGACTCTGAACGCATTTTCATTGAAGGACACTCTGGTGGCCTGGCGACTTAGGGTGCTGGGCCACAAGAAGTGCAGCTGCATCGATCAGGCGGCACTGCTCGCCGATTTCTTCGAAGTGCTCATGACTTCTGGGGTACACCACCTATTCATAACGGAGGCGGAAGTGTGTCTCCCACAGGGTTTGACAAAAGCACCCCACGTCTTCAGGGGTAAGAGACTCTGGTATGCGGAAATTCAGTGCCGCCGTCGGCCAGAACTTCTCCGGGAAGTAATCCACTGCAAGGATACTCCAGAAGCTCCTAGGCTCGGACTCAGGGTCTGGACCTGTGTTTCCCCACTCGTCAACCGGGGGCGGCTGAGGGACCAGTAGCGGTACCGAGGTGGACCTTTGGGATAGTAAGCTCGGCGGTGGAGAATACGGAAAACGAGCTGACTGGCTGCCGAATTTCGGGCCATCCTCCGAAGAGTGAGGTGACCTGGACACGATGTCACGATATGACGGGCTGATAATCGCAGCTTCCGGAACAGGAGCCGCGGCTACCGGCGACAGGTCGTGTCGTCTCTCTACCGTCGTTGGCCCCCAAAATAACTCTTCGTGATCTCTGGTAGAGGTAGAGGGCTCTTCTGGTGACAGAGGCGGTGATTGCGCGGTCGAGACCTGCGGAATTTTCAGGATTTCTTCCTCCTGGATGTACCTGTGGAGAGAGACAAGAATCTGGTGGACCTCAAATTCTGGGAGAATGAGGCTAACGCGTCTGGTTCCTGCCCCAGTCCTTGATACGGAGGAGCGGGGAGAAGGTTCCATCGTTGAATCGCATTCCGCTTCCGAGTCGGAGAAGCAGGCAGGTTTGATCTCCACCTGGGCCTTCCCAGGATTCTTCTTGTGGCGGCGACGACCCGCTCTTCTGCCCCGGGGTGGCTCTTCGGGACAGGGTTGACCCCTATCAGGCATCCTCGGGGTGGCGCTGGTGCCGTGGCGGAGAGGGCCCCCACTCGAGATAGTCGGGGTGCGAGGGGCACCGGGGCAAATGTCGAAGGGTACATGGGGAGGACCTCCATGAATAGTACCCATGTGGGCGGGGCCTCTGTTGGAACTGGCAAGAGCATGGGGAGGACCTCCATGGTCGATACGAGTGGAGCGAGGCCGACCTTCACTCCTCGAGTTGCTGGGGTGAGGAGGACCTTCGCCGGTTGCAGAGAGGACGTAGGGAGGGCCCCCACGTTGGAGAAAGACCGGATGGACGGTGCCTTCAGGAGGATGGACTCCATACCCTGTACAGCGGGCGCGGGAAATGTTTCTGCGCTGAGCGTCACTGTCGCGGGGCAGGTCTTCCTGCGGGATGAGGGTAGCACAAGGCATGCCTCCATGACGAACCTCGGAGCGGGGAAGGCCCATGCTCTGTGGAGTAGTGGTACGGGGAGGACCTCCATACGGGGTGACATTACCACGGGTTAGCTCGCGGCGATCACCACTTGGGCCTGCAACCCGGAGAGTCAACCCAGCCTGCCCGTGGGGCAGTTGGGGTCTCGATCCTGGTTGGGTGAAGGAGTGCCCCTGCTCAGTGTATGCAGGGGCTTCACGATACACGTCGGCGGTGGCTCGGGCCACTGTAGTTGTCGACGTTGACGTGCCTAGGCGAGTGTCCTCAGCCCGTGCCCGGCGCTGACGTCGGTTCAGGCGAGCTGGTGCAGGTGGTGCAGGGACGTAGTCTGCCTGCTCTTCCTGCGAGGCCGGACGGCGGCGCTGACGCGGCCGGGCGGGAGCTCTCGCCTGGAGCCCTCGGGTCGGGACCCTGGGCGGGCTGAGCCGGACGGCGCCCACCTCTTCAGCGTAAGGCGAGGAGTCGTCAAGGCGTTTCAGAGACAAGATCCCGAAACGGTTGAATGTTGGGGTGGGGAGCAGGGGCTCCCTGCGCAGCCTGTTAGGGCGGCGTTGACGGCGGGGCCTGGAGGCCTCCAGGTCCAATCGGGCCATATCCCGGGTTGGGATAACCCCTTCTTCCTCATACCTGCGCACGAGGTTGTTGATCACCCTTCGCTGGATGACCTCTGATGGGGAAAGGGTACGTGGGCGCCCCGTATTCCGCGATGCGGCGGCCGTCGTGGTGGTAGCGGCGTTACGTGGGATGGTCGTCGTGGTGTTGCCCCTGCCTCTGCGTGGGCGAGGAGCGGACGGTGATCGCGTCTCTGTAACAGCAACCTGGTTCCTGAGAAATGAAGGGATCAACTCATCAGTACTGAGAGGAAAAGGATTGACATCCGGTGCCCCAGCATTCTTCCATTCTCCATGTCGGTGAGAAGGATCCACGCCGATAGGCTGCAGAACAGAGTGCCCCAAGTTCTACTGCCCCGACTTCCGGTGAGTTTCACGACAGGCCCTCTATTTTCTTAGCAGGACCAGGCACCGGATATCTGGATCCGGTGACACATCAATCTACTGGTGTCTCGAACGCTACTAATCCCCATATTGAGGAGAAGAAATTCCACGTCGGGTTCACCATTTTTGTTTCCGACGCTTTCGCCGGGGCGCACGCCCGTCCGTCCGTGGGGGAGGACGCGCGGCGCTTCTGTTGCCCCGCATTCCCTCTTTCCAAAGGCGGCCGGCATTCGCTCCTTATTCAGGGACGTCTGCTCCTTGATCGAAACGGGATGATGGGATGTCGGTTCTTCCTTCTGTGGATTCCTCCTCAAAACTCATCACCTAGTCCTGGTATCCCTTATAGATTTAATACGTAGTTCGTGAATCTCTTACCAGTGCCATGTTTCCATGGACGCTGGTTAATTACACTGCTTCTGTCGGGACATTCCAAAGGGTCCAGTCAGGGCAGCAACCTTCAGTTAGGGGAGTAGTCACGTTGAGGCATCAGTAGCATGTCTGGATGCTGGGGTACCTGGCATGTCTGTCTGTTATCCTTGATCATAAGGCTTCTCGAGGGCGTGGAATCCCAAGGCATCCCACATCGAGCGCGGGGAATTATATGTCATAGACACATATCTGAGGTTTTCCTCAGCTTCCCGTGCTCAACATAGGGTATGCCGCAAGTTTAACGTCCAGCGGAGACGGATCAACCCAACCAGAGCATTAGCTAGGATAGATCGCATTGAGGGATCCTCCTTGAATGGATATCGATACCGGGGCCAGCCCATAGACGACTGTGAAGAAGAGCGTACCGACATGGTCTCACTAGGATAAGACGATCCAGGCGAGAATTGGAACGGGTGGTAGGTTGATGAATGGAGTGGAAGGAGAGTGAAATGGGACCATCGCAGGGGCGACAGTGAAGTTGGGCTTGAGCCTTGACGAGGCTTCCTACGTATCCCCGTGGAAGGGAATCAAAGTCCTCGTAGTTCGGGATGACGTCGATAAACTGACATGAAGGTGGACCTTGGCCAGATGAGAATCATCAGAGTACCGACGTGAAAGTAGACCCATGGGTCCACTAGTGGTGGGCTTGAACCTTGGGAAGGTTTCCTACGTACCATGCCTTGACATGGATCAAAGTCCTCGTAGTTCAGATGGGGCTTTGTCAGTGAACCGACATGAAAGTGGACCTTGGTCCGATGGGTGGTGGGCTTGAACCTTGGGAAGGCTTCCTACGTACCATGCCTTGACATGGATCAAATACCTTGTAGTTCGGGTTAGTTACAACGGCTTGCCGTCGGACTAGAATTGGGTGTACAGTTTAATGTCATGCGGGACAAAAGGAGGCATACAGTTTAACGTCATGCTGGACGAGGGCTAAAATTGACGTGAATGGATGACCGAGCAATGTGGCTTGAACCTCATGGAGGCTTCCTACGTACCATGCCTTGACATGGATCAAAGTCCTCGTAGTTCAAATGGGATGAGTCGCAGCGGCTTACCACTGGACCAGAATGCAGTTTAACGTCATACTGGACAGGGGTGAGACCCGACGTGAAAGATGGGTGGGCTTGAACCTCATAGAGGCTTCCTACGTACCATGCCTTTACATGGATCAAAGTCCTCATAGTTCGCTAAGATGGGTCGCAACGGCTTACCACTGGACCAGAATGCAGTTTAACGTCGTGCTGGACGGGGGTGAGACCCGACGTGAAAGACGGGAGGGCTTGAACCTCATAGAGGCTTCCTACGTACCATGCCTTGACATGGATCAAAGTCCTCGTAGTTCTCTAAGATGGGTGTCAGGGTCGGTGCTCACTCTAAGCCCACGTGAGTACTGCTCGGTGTGAGAAACAAGAGGTTGCAAGGACCTGACGATCACGCCGTGAAGGGAGCGTCCGTGAGAAGCGAAGAGGGGCTTACACGTTAGGCGGCCCACGGTGCTGGAACTTACTCCAGGATGGAGGCCCATGGCGTGACAGAGCACGGGAAAGATGGACCTTGGTCCAACGATGGGAGGTGCCTCATTCCCTATCACACCCTCCACTGACCTTGGTAGTGGGGAATTACGGAGATGCAGAGGTGCAGCCATCCGTTGGGGGGGCTAGGGTCGCCCTTCTCTTACGAACATACGCCACTCCGACAAGGAGGATCTCATTCCATGTGAGGAAGAGTTTCATTCCCGTGGAGACGAGTGGTGTAAAAAATGTTCGACCTGGGGGGACCCTTCGCGAGAGGCATGAGGTCGGATCACAGTTTAACGTCATGTGTTGAGGACGTGGTGCTTGGCAGTTTAACGTCCTGCAGCTCGGACGAGGTGGGTTCACTCCACACCCCTATGACTTACATAACCGGTACCCTCTGGTCCTTGGGGAAGGGAAGGTACCGGTAAGTCCATGGTTAAGGGGGGTCGTGGAACGAACCATCGAGGGGTCCACGTTAGCATGGCTATGCGAAGAAGCAATAGCCATTAGTGTGACTATGTGAAGAATCATTAGGCGAAGCAACGCTACGGGTGGTATTGTCCATGGGACTTTGAAATCACATCGTGAAAACCTGGAGGGTCGCACTGGAAGAGGAATCTCTAAGCAGAGGAGTGTGCTTTGCTAAGTGGAGTGCCTTGGCCTTAGCATGGGGCATAGGTGTGAGTGGAAGGTGCTTCGCAAAGTGGAACAGTGTTCACGGAGCACTGCCTCGCGAAGGAGGGGTGCCTCGCGAAGCAGGGTCCTGCGGAGCAGTGTGCTTCGCGATGTGTAGTGATCCTGCCTTAGCATCAGGATCGCAAGCATGGGTTGGGGGTTTCACGAAGCATAAATGCTCCGCGGCTGCCCGGGTTCCCTTGGGAATCCCCTTCCTTCGCGAACTCCCTTGAGATTCGTGAAGGGCATCCCTCTCGGAAGAGGGGCTCAAAACGAGACAAAGAAGAGGCGTCTCGCGAAGTAGAAATACCTCGCGGAGCTCATGATTCCCGGGGCAAAGAGTGCTTCGCGATTCGGGAGAGGAGAAGCCGAAAGGTTGGATTGTCCGTCTTCGGGACTCAGGGGGAGTCCAATATTTATAGGGAAGGGGCGCTGCGAAGCTGGGCTCGCGCGCCGCCTCCGGTGCTTCGCGGCGCGCTCGCGAACGTCAATGCCAGCCGCGGAGGGGACCGCCTCCGGAGCTTCACGGTGGTGCGCGAACGTCAAATGCGTTCACGGAGGATTACCGCCTCAGGAGCTTCGCGGCGGCTCGCGAACGTCAAAGGCGTTCGCGGAGCATTACCGCCTCCGGAGCTTCGCGGCGGCCCGCGAACGTCAAATGCGTTCGCGGAGCATTACCGCCTCTGGAGCTTCGCAAGGCCGCGATGGTCGGGGCGCTTCGCATGGGTGCTTCGCGGCGGGGCTTCGCGGCTGTGCTTCGCGAGGCAGCGCGCCAGCTGTCTTTTTCGTTCCTTTCTTTCGGGCCATATTTTTGGCGCCAACAGTACTAATCATATGAAATTTGATTCCTAATGTCCACCCTCAATCCCAAAAATATTAAATAATAATTTTCCCTCTATTCCAATGCATGAAGTGAATCCATACAAGGAAATCCAATATGGGTCCTGCATTATTGGTGATATCTTACACACACAAAATTCCCCACCCATATGTGTGAATTAGATCAATGTGTGATATAATTTTAAAATAACTACATTTTTCTTGATTCCTATTATCATAAGGATATATAGTGACACCTGATTCCTATATCTCAGGCCTAAATATACAATGTAATCATCCCATCCTTTCCTACATAAGGATCAGACATGTGTAAAGATCCCCACAAAATGGATTTTCAACCAAAGGTAAATTCATCATCATGAGAGGCCTTTCTTATCTATGTTTACCCCATGTATTCCATGCTTCATGTCAAAATCCATTCTCCAGAAAACATAATACATGGTTAAGAAAAAGCTTTTATCCATGTCTGAAAGCTTTTAGGACATTCTCGGTTAACGAGTCCTAAATTAGGGTCCTTTCCCTACAAATCCTGGTCAAAGATGTTCGACCTAAAATATAAATAATGAAAGTCTAGTTTTCCGGACATTAAAATTCCCATGAAGGATACAACACTATCCAGGATGAAAATGCACAAAGGGTACCCTAGATAAAATCTGAGTGCCAACTTTCTAAATCTATGCTATGTACAGTTTAGGAAAAAATGTTGAGCAGCCAAAAATCAAGATACACAAATCTTGTTAAGTCACAAACCCACAAAGGGTGTCCTAATAAAAATTCATGTTATACTCACTAACTCTACACCATAATGGGATTAGTAAAAAATTTGGGTACTAAGAGAAAAGATGCAAAGTCTGTGGGGTTTTCCATAAAACCCTTTCAATAGTCGAACTACACTCGCTGAGCCCTTCAGATCAGGAAAATATTAGAGCATGATTTGATTATATTAGTCATATTGGATTGAGATTCAAATTGACATCTAGTTGAGTTATGTTATAAAATATAGTTGACCATGATAGATTGACATTGCAGGGAGAAAATGAAGGAGAAACATCGAAGAGCATAACATCCTCATTTCATTATATAAAGGTAAGGAGTACATCCACAACCCGAAATCTCTCCCTGATGTCAAAGTAAATAAAATAATAACAAAATAAAATTCAAAGGATTACAATGTATCCTGATAATATATTTCTGGAAGATAAATAATTGTATGACAGGGGCCATCAAGAGCCTATTCTAAATCAATCATTTGGGAAGCTTTAGCTTCAATAGGTGGACGTACTTATATCATGATGGATTTGAGATGTCACACCTTCGGCTTGATAGCTTCAAAATTGGTATTTTTAGATGCTAGTTGTGCCTTCACCTTGGCTATATGATCTTCACACTCCCACAGCTCTTCTTTTTGGGTAACCACATGGTCATGAGCATTTAACTCCTTGTCTTCTAGGTTGTGAAACTCTTTGGTAATATCCCGAAAGGTCTTTATTTAGTGGTGGAAAGCATTGAACTGAGAAAGGATATTTTCAAAAGTGGATAGGTCCTATCAAACTATGACAATATTGTGCACGATTTGGTGTAGATGTTGGTAGTCAAAGCTTCCAGAACCCAAGTTGGTAAATAGTTGTCGAATGATTTCCTCCTTGTCAGCAAACTCTAGCAGAGGAGTTTCAGCAAAAATAGTATAGATTCAAAGCCATACACATATCCACATGGTTCAATGTATCCTAATAGTATTGGAACCCTGAATATGTTCCTTTTCCACAATAGGTTTATAGTTAGGAAATGGAACCATGGAAGATGGATCCACCCTAGGATAGGTTACCCGGGTGGGGGAGCCTTCCCGCTATGTAGGCGGTTTGATATTTGAAACCAAGTTCAGGGAGTTGACCATGACTTCAATGGTAATAAATGATGTTTCACTTGGGCTAGCTTTGGTAGGACCACATACCATATCTCTTAGAGATAGAGGGTCTAAGTCACTCTCCAAAAATATAGGTTGCGTGGAGTAATTCCCCTATGAATGCATGCGATAGTAGATAGAGGGTCTTTGGGCAATAGGAATGGAGATAGATGGCGTAGCTAGAATAGGTAAAGTGGGACTAGAAGTAGTCAAGGGTATTTACACCTATCAAACTAGAATGGATAATATACCATCAAGATAGAACATTATCCACTAATGGTCATACTCCAATGATAAGTAAGTAGTGGTTGCTTTGGGAGGAATAAAGACATGCATGCTCTAGTCCTCCCACATCATCATCAACCATAGTTGATAAAGGATTGTTCGGTGAGATTATATCTTAACCAGGGTAAAAAGGAGGATTGAAACCCGCTACAAACATCCAAACTGCCTGGAAAATGGGTAGGGTCAATAAGGTTTTTAGACTATCATCCTGTCTATATGAGCGGTTAAGATTACGTCCTAAAGTTTCATGTGTTATGAACATACTATTGAAGAACCCTACCCACCATCTGCTATTATTCCATAAGGAATGGGGTAAGGTGAAAAAGAAACTGAGAAACATCACTTAACAGTTTGATCGCTCCACCAACATTCAAAGACTGAGGGTGAATGATGACAATACTAAGAAGAGTTGGGTAGAATCTAGAATAAGGAACCATTACGGTATGGCGATACTCATAACAGGGGAAATTCTTCACCATCCATCTATAAAAAAATTTAAAAGTCCCACTAGGGTGATGTATAGGCCTTCCTTACTGTATTTGACCAAATAGATCATAAATTTGGGCAAGGGTATGGATGGAGAAATTGATGGGTTTCCCCTCTACCAGTGTGGCTTCCATCATTAGGGTGAAAGCTCGAACACCAGTATAAAAGTCTCAGGAAAGAATGAGACACCTTCTTAGGAACATGGAAAAGAAACCTTACAGTTTGAACTTAGCAGATATGTTTTTTCAGACCTCATAACCCCAGGTGGTGTAGTGACCTGCCTTGGGGGTATCACAGTATGAGTCGGAAATTTTTTGTAACTATTGTGTTGGATGATTTCAGCTATGGTGGACTTTCAGCATTGGCCCACTCACCCGCAAGAACAATCCTATCTAGACCTCAAATGAAATTAATGAGTGGGCATGAAGAGGATGAATAAGTAGTACCTCTAGTAGGATTAATAAATCTCTCACTAATGGAGATACTCGTTCAGTGTTCTCCCAAGTATTAGTTGTAGGAAGAAAATCATCATACATGTTTCCATGGATAGTAAGTCCCCCTATTTGATATACATCCCATAAACTGATCCCCACTTCACTATGGGAAAATTGAAAGGTGTTAGTTCTCAAATTCCAGTGACTGAACAACTCATGTAGTATTTGACATGGTGAATAGATAGAAAACTATGAGACCCATACATCTTGATGCATACTGACAGCTTCCAACTTATTGGGGAAATATAGGTATTTTTGGTGCACCCAAAATGCCCAGACCCACTCTTCAAAAAATAACCCTTCATATTAAAGATCCCATTTGGAGATCCAACCTCATTTGGGGTTGATTTGTGAAAAGTTAAGAATATTCAGGTAATCCTGAATGAATGCTTTAGAAGATGTAGTGTGACGTCATTGAGTGTTCTGTATCCACATTGAGATGTTCAGAACAAATATGACATCTTCTCTTGAGACAGTCGTGATCTCTCCCATGGAAGGAATATTCGTCCATTCATACTATCAAGACGTCTCAATGTTAATAGTGAAGTTACTCTAGTTAACTGGTGGAAAAATAATTTCGTCTTGGAGGTCAAAGTTTTAAAGTGGAAATTGGACATATAGTGGATAATCCATAAGATATAGTGAGATTAGATCTATAATGATACCCTCTTGAGGAACAATGTAGGAAAGAAGGTTTTATTTGGTGTTCTCAACCATATCCTCCCTCCTCTTGGTCACTTCCATTGAGAGAAGTGGAGGATTCATCTCTTTTCTGCTTCAAAAGACCATACAAAAGGTTAGTCCAATAAAATATTTGGGAAAAATGCCAAAAAATTGACAATGAACTAAAAGAAGTCCACATAATAAAGAAGTCTGTATATTGAACCCTGAAAATGGTTCTTGGAAGACATTACCCATGAACCCATAGTTCATGAATTGATCTGTGAGGTGCTGGACAGTGAATATTTGTCCAGTGAACTAAACAGTTTGCAGATTGGGAAAGCCACGCACCAATCCTTACTATGCGGTTATCCAAATCTTAGAGTGTGAAGACATAATCTTCAGTTTAAAAATCAATTTATGGTTGGAATATTTAAAAAAATTAGTTCATGAATGTGGGAAACCATGAAAGGTTTTTGGTTTGAGGAATACAAATCATGGTTCATAGATAAAGGATTTTGTGTAGTATCTTCGGTATGCAGAAGCAAAGAGATCTGAGAGAAATTTGTGGATATATTTTCACTAACAAGTCTAATAAAAGAAAAATGAATTTCCTCCCACATATATATATGTGTGGTCCCCATATGGGTCCACCTTTCTACCTCAAACTAGTTCAATTCAAGACCACTTTCTACATCAGAATAGATTCCTCTTAATCCTGATCGGAGCCCATTCCAATGGTGAGAATTTGTAGGGTATTGAAACTTTTTCAAAGGTAATGTAAATAAACCCATAATTTTGGATAAAGAAAGAAAAAAAATTGGATGAAGGATTTGGAGAAAATTTTGGAAGAATCCAAATTTGGAAAAGGACCCAGAGTTGTCTGCGTACTGAATCCCAGAAACAGTTTGTGGAAGGCATCACCCACAAACTGAGTAGTATGCGTAATGAAGACAATGGTGCCTATAGTATCTGCAAACCGCATCATTGGTGAAATGGAGGTGGAGAATTTTTCATCCATTTATTAATCCTGCTACAAACTACACCGTTTGTGAAATGGAGGAGGAGAATTCCACCCCCTCATACCGTCATTGTGAATCGTGTCATTGGCAGAATTGAGATACGGAAACTCACACCCACATACCATCCCCATGAACTCAATATTTCATGGATGAGTAAAAACCTACAGCACCCCTCGAACAAGATAGAGTCATTCACAGGATTGATGTGGTGATATTCTCCACTGCAAATTGAAACTCCACAGGCCTTTATTGACCGACTTGTCTGCAGGATGAATGATATCCCATATGATTCTGTAAAAGGTGTTGATAGATCTATAAATCCATCTTTCCCAACACTCTATAAAAGGACCCTGATGAGAGATAATTAATGGGGACCAGATTTTAAAGGATTGGATAAAATTTTGAGAAGGATTTATGAAGATATTGATTGATGGGGCATGAACCCCTTCTGATGAATTGTCATAGGTATAAAAATCACTACATAGAAGAAAAATAAAGAAGGAAACATAATAATGGGAAGATGGTGAACCTAATTGGAATACCAAAAACAATGTCCCCTTTGCGAATGAAGTTCCAACAAAGCACCAAAACCAATGCCCCTTCTTCACTCTAGCACCCCACATAGTGCAAGGCTACACAAATGAGACTTTTTTCTACATAGAACTATGCTACGTGGATGGAACTCGGTGTTGTGTAGAATCGTGCTACGCATTTGGAACCTATCCCCACATTGTAAAGTGCTCTGCGGGCTACATCCGGGTCTGCATACCATAATGTTATGTAGAATATCCCTCCACCCATGCAGTAACATGCTATGTGTGGAGGCCCTAATACCACATGAAGAAATAGTATATAGAATGGGGCACCCTTGGATGTTCCACTCCCAGCTTCAATAATTTCCTTCTATTTCCATCGCCTCATCAAAACCCCTCCATGAACCATTTCAACGACATCAAACCTAATCCTCTTCCAAAACCACCAGACCTGTATGATAAAACCACTAGGCACGTCAATGTTCCCTTTTGAGTTTACACACCAATGGTAATTGGAGTCTTGTGTGTAATCCCTTCCATGGTGCGGACCCCCTAAATGTCCATAAGTTTACATTCCCAAGGTAACCTAGGGTCCAACATTGGGATACTAACTTGAACTTCCCCATTCTAAGGGTCAAGGGCAGTCACTGTCCTTTCCCTACAATGAGGGTCAGTGATACATAATAAAAATCATGCCTTCTATTCATTTTAATGAGAATCAACCTTCCTCCATTTTCCCAAAACCAATTTCAGGGAACTCCCACTGAGGTAATACCCTAGATTTTCTTTGAAGAGATTTCACCTGTGCTTTTATCTTCCTCCTCCCAGGGTATACCAAGATAGGTTAATCTAACTATCTAGGATATGAAAAGTCAAAGGGGGAAATGAGAACATTAAGGACTCCTATCTCTCTCCCTTTGGGCTCCAGTACTATATATCGGCAGATGATGTGGGATGTGTGATCTTCAGATCCACTTTCTCCTCTTATTTCTCACACAGATCAGGACTCATGTGGGCTTAGAGGTTGGTGGTGATCATGACACCTACATAACCCCAAAAAAATGGGTCTCCTCTTAGGTATAAGTACCAAATGAAATGAACTATGATAACTCTGATTCTTACCCCAATCAGGATACATAGGATTCATGTCTAAGGCCCAAGATCAAAGGGGATCATTTTCAAAGTTTAGTCCCAATCATGACCAAACAAATGGGGGAATCCTCTTAGGTATAAGTCCTAAATGAAATGAACTACAAGAACTCATATTACTACCCCAAGCAGGATATGTAGGACACCTATCTATGGCCCAAGATCAAAGGGGATAATTTTCAAAGGTTATATCCAACCATTCCCAAAAAATGGGCCTCCACTTATGTATAATCCCCAAATGAAATGAACTATGAGAACTCTGATTCTTTCCCCAAACAAGATACGTAGGATTCCTGCCTAAGGCCCGATATCAAAGGGGTTCCTTTTTAATGGTTGTCTCCAATAATTCCTAAAAAAAATATTCCTCGTATTTGGTATAAGTCCCAAATGAAGTTAACTATGATAACTCTAATTCATGTCCCAAGTAGAATATGTAGGACGCCTGTCTAAGGCCCGATCTCAAAGGGGGTCCTTTTCAAAGGTTCACTCTAATCATGCCCCCATAAATGGGATGCCTCAAGGGTGTAAGCCCCAAATCAAACTGAACTACGTGTGTTCTGATTCCTCTCAAGAAGATACATTGGAATATCATCTTATGGGTTGGATACATATAGAGAAACAACCTCTGCCCCCTAGATGACGATAAACTCCAGAGCGCCTCATCACATGGCACTACAGGAAAACTACCTCTTACTGGCGGTTTTTTTCCATATAGCGGCGGTTTAAACCGCCGTTAAACTTGGCGTCGGCAATCTATTAGCAGCGGTTTTATGCATTTCGCGGCGGTCAAACAAAAGCATCGTAGTACCTCATTTCGTGGTGGTTTTTGGTAAATTTAGTGGCTGTTTTAAGGGCTATTTAATTAGCGGAAACTATAATCACCGCAAAACTCAGGCGTGCCAGTTGCCTTCTTATCGGCGGTTAAAATCGCAGCAATTTCCGACGTGATTTCGCGGCAGTTCTAACCACCGCTAAACAGACTTCTGAATACATTTAGCGGCGGTTTAAACCGCTGCTAAATGTATAAGTGGTAAAACATTAGCGGCGGTTAAAACCGCCGCTAAATGCTGACCCGAAAAAAAAATGCATTTCTGTTTATACTCCACCACTGCCCTAGAAAACAAACCAAACAACACATACAACATATATATAATAAGGACAAAATTTACGCACCACCTATGCAATATTCATAAACACCCTTTCATTTAATGTTGATGAAAAAGTTGATCCAATTCAATAAGAATACCTAAAGCATACAAAATACCTAAAATTATGGATTTAGAATGAAACACAAGATAACATCAAATGAAACAAGCGATTGGGGGTCACATGGATTTATACTTACAGTTTAAAGATGATCAAAATTGAAAATATTTGATTCCATAAAAGTATCCCAATGTTCCAAATGATAATTGAAATCCAGTTAAGTAACATGAATACTATTTGAATTGGTAATGTACAGTTTAGTCTCCAAAGTTATTCTTGTATCCTGAAAACTATAATATATATGTAGTGCGAGAAAAAAAGATATAATCATCTAGGTCTTAATGAAGTATTCAATTTTAGGTGAAAATGGTGTGTTAATGTGCTGTCCATCAAATAGAATAAACCATATAACCCCATACATTTCATCTAAATAATCCTTTGTACACCATGGATTACTCATCAAATAATTGATCCAATATTATCATATGGAATTGTGTTCAACAAAAAATTAATGTAACCCCACTATAGATTAAACGTTACTTTTCCACTCTCACAATATTATATCTAATTAGGAATGCTCTCATCCCATCCAAACAAACCACATCACATCACATCAAATCCTTCCCGTATACAAATGGGTTATCACATCACACCACATCCCAACAGCAGTCACCTAGGCCATCACATCACATCACATACCACCAGTAGACACATAGTCCAACACTTCACAATAAATCATACTTGTAGACAAATACACTACCACCTAACATCTCTTCCCACCCACGAACACATATTCTGTCAAATGGCATCCAAACTAGAACAAGAGTCTTAAGGTATCATGAATGTGATGGACATAATCATTGTCCCCTCCTCCTACCATAAATTACCCCACAATATATCACATAGAAACACATAACTTATCACTCATAGAAATTGGGTTTAATAGATCAATTCCCACCGGAAGGCACCATGGACATGACATCGTTTCTATGAATTCTCCAACACCAACATGTGTCACTAATTCTGAATGAAGTGAGAGGATGTGTGTGAACCCATGCCTAAATTTCACCACCATCATATTTATTGGTGAAAATACCTAAAACTCTAAACCTTTGAGTAGTGTTAATTTTATATAAATTATGCTTGGTGTATAAAATAATAGAAACATTCATGGTATATAGATATCCCATGATACCAAACCTATGTGTCCACATAAACTACACTTGAGCTTATTAGATCACAACACCATAACACAAATCAATAATCAAAACCAATTAAATCACTATTTGAATCACCCAAGACAATCACAACACTATCAACATAACATTCCACTTTCCACATACATGTTTCACCACCTTTATTTTTTATCCATTACAATTCACATAACACTTTACATTTTCATTTGATTAATTTATAACATATCTATTTCCAATAAATATTTTTTATTTACTAACCTAGATCATTTACATTATCAACATAGTTCATCTCATGGATAACCAAGAAAATGACATATCCACTCCATGCTACAACTAATTCAACTCACAAAACTATCACCACAACACCACACAACCACCATTGTTTCCACACCACATTGCCCAACCCATATCACAAAATCAAATACTCCTTAAAACCATCATGAAACTCTATCACCACATACCAAATCAATGAATCTGCTACAAAAACATTATTCTACAACCACTACGCCACATCCATGACCCCATAACCATATACCACAACCTCTTCATAGCACATTTCACTACTACCAAAATAACATACATGAAAATCGACCAAAGAATCACATCCCCTTGTACTACACAACCAATCTGGTCAATAACATAACCATACAACTTCCTAAACCATATAGTGAAACACAATAAGATGAATTATCCAAAACATCACAGATAACGACTTCAATGAATATTCATGGGAATTATCACATATCATTTTTACTAATCATGGTTATCCCCACACAAAACCCTTAGTAGAGTAAGAAATTAATATGGAACAAGGGGGGACCTTGTGGTATGGTAGGAATTGAAATATACAAAACCCTTAGTAGAGTAAGAAATTAATATGGAATGTTTTTATGAAAATATGGTTTCTAATGGGTATACCTTCTATGGGGACCAGGGTTCCCAAACACAATTATCCACTTATATTAATTGAAAATATTTGATTCCATAAAGGATTAAAGTGTATGGATCAAAATGTGCCAAATAAGAGAGGGGAGGGATCACTACTAGTCGTTTGTCCTATAAGGATGAGGAACGAGGATTAAATGGGTTGATGTTCAGTCAGAATAAGAACCTTTAAAACATTATTGTTATAAAAGACTTTATATCGATGATTGACATTATGGTTCCAGGAAATAAGGTCTCTTCAGTCTACCACATAAGAAGACATTTGAGAAATTGAGGACATATTTAAAGAGAATATAGAATATATTAGAAGATATGTAACCATTAAGAGAGAATCAGTTGTGCTAATCAAACAAAATAAGTGCATAACATGGAAAACATTATGTGGACCACATGATCCATTCTAGGTCACGAAAATCACATAACCCATAAAACATCTTTTGATCACATCAACAATACTACTCATGGTCTGATGATGCATTGTCACCCTCTCCACCTCCATCTCCTGCTGCCACCTGTAAGAACATTATATTGAAAATTAAATATTGTTGCATATTTATAATTAAACTTGAAACCAATAAAAGTTTGCAAACTAAATGGTTGTGATTTTTTGTGATTTACCTGCTCACCACCACTCGGTGCACTACCACTGGGGGCATATCTGCTCATCTACTGATATAAATCAGTCAACGCTTTCTGCATAGTGGATATCTGAGCCCCTTGGTCTTGAACTGTGGCTCGTAGAGAATAAATCTCCCTCTAAAAATCTTTAGGTATGGGCTAACCATAACCAGGAGTAGATGTGGTTGGAATCCCTGATGGCCTGCTAAAGACCTCAGATGGTACGGGTCCCAAACCCATCCCGTGCACTCTACCAGGATACTCCTTCCCAAGGACTTGAGCAACCGGGTCATCCTGGGAGACTGAGTAGGACTTCCCAGGACTGGAATCCCATAGTTCTTTAATTTTTACCTATAAATCAAATATCAATACATATTAACACAGTAAAAACTGATAATAATTTAAAAATTTGACTTCATACCCCAACTTCTTTGGTAGGCTCATTAACAAAAGAGCTATCTGATTTTCTGTGAACATCCAACCACAGTTAGGTATGGGAGGCTTCGTGCCCTAAAGTATGTGACTGCATTAAGCAAAGATAAATCAAAAAATAAATATATTAAATAGATAATATTGTATTACAAATATTTAAACTATTTAAAATATTACCAATGACATTCGGCTTCTAGAAAAGATTTTTGAGCCCACCGTGCGAGGGATGACTTGCTTCGCCCTGTTTGATGCATTCTGTCGTGAAAGATCCTGAAATAAATAAAATTAAATTTAACAGTAATGTATCCAATGTCATCTCCTATTCATATACATTTATTAATGTAAAATGAGGATAATATAATAATATATATTTCAATACCATTATCTTCGCATCACGATGTCTGTCAACAAAAACTTTCCACTGCTCTTTCGGTACCCCACTGGGTAGCTTGTCATAAATTTGTTCCAAGGTCAACGAAGTATCGTTGACATCACACCACAATCTCCATTTGAAATCTTTCCATTTTTTACCGAGATTTTTCAAAGTGCACTTCCGTGCTATCACATCAGCAACTGTGAGGTGGAAGAACATCTGTATACAGAAATTCATTTTGAACATATTAGTAACATGACATTCAATTAAACCATAATGTAATAAAATTACCTTTATTTGAGAATCGAAAACTTCATTTTTCTAGTTTGGAGGCATATGTCTCCAATCATCATATGAAATGGGAAGGGAAATGGGCTCCGCTGCCAACTGACCTATAATCTGGCCAAGTAACCCCGCAACATCATCCGTAGGGACCCCATAAGAATCAAATGGCACGACTATCTTTTCTCCATTCAAGTTCCAAACATCTGAGCTTTTTAAGTTTTTCTCCACGGTTTTATTTTTGTCATCTTCAATGAGTAAGGAATTAGTATAAACAAAATGCAATAAATTTATTTAATTAAAATTTATACCTATAACTGTGACCCTCCAGTGTGTTCGGGAAGAACTGGAAGGGGTCTGTCGCCGCCCAACTGATGAGGCACCTGTAGGGGGAGTCGGCGACTTAGCCTCTAATGGGAGGCTCTCTGATGGTGTGAGAGATGGTGAAAGGGGAGATGGTGCGGGGGTGTAGGCAGCTGGTGCCTCAGATGTCGTGGGGAGTGACCCAGATGGATCGGCATCCGTCGCAGAACTAGAAGAAATAGTATACCGCCTCCTCCTTGGCATTCCTATCATTTAATCAAATAAAATTATGTTCAGAATATATATTTCAAAAAAATTATGCAGAAAAAAAAATTAAAAATGATAATAGATGCCCAGTACTAACAAACCAAAGAGTCATCTCCATTGTTTACTTAACTGGAAAACATATAAATAAAATACCTCTCAATTGGATACATCCATAGATAATGAACGGGGCCTCCTAATTTAACTTCTTCAACCAAATGCACAGTTAAATGCATCGTGATAGTAAAAAACGATGGAGGAAAGATCATCTCCATTGCACAAAGAGTCAATACAAACCTCTCTTAGAGGTTGTCAAGCTGAAATGGATGTACAACTTTCTCACATAATTGCCTGAAAAATGTGCAGAATTGGAGTACAACAGCAGTAACTTTTTCAGGTAATAATGTACGCAATGCCAATGGTAGTAACTGTTGTAACAAAATATGTGAATCGTGACTTTTCAATCCATGTAACTTACAATTCTTCAAGTCAACACACCTCGAGATGTTACTCGAATACCCATCAGATACCTTCACATTCTTTAAAATTTGAAGGAACGTATCTTTATCCCTATTTTTCATTGTGAAAATGGCCGGAGCATACTTTTCATTCTCATCTGGCCAGATATCGCGTTTTATGTTCATTACTCGTAAGTCTTTGCGAGCATTAAGATGATCCTTCGACTTTCCATGATCATTAAGTAATGTGAAAATCAAATTATCACAGACATTCTTCTCAATATGCATCACATCAAGATTGTGGCGCAACAAATTAAATTCCCAATACGAAAGTTTAAAGAATATACTTTTTTTCTTCCATTGTTGCGTTCTGATTTCACTTGACGATGCACTTCGGACCCGTTTTCCGCTATCATTCAAATGATGAACCTTCCCAAATTCTATTTCAACATTTTCAAGCTGTGTCAATATTTCAGAACCGGTTAACAACTTTAGAGGTGGTCTACGATCAATGAAACCATTAAATTTTGATTTGTTCAGCCGAAATCTATGAGATGCATCGAGAAATCTTCGATGGCATAAGAAGCACCATTTTCTACTGTGAGGTAGCCATTTGGGCTCAAAATCAAAGTTACAAATGGGACAAGCCAAACCCGTATAAGTGTTCCAACTAGATAAATTCCCAAGCCCAGGGAAGTCACTAATGGTCCACAGTAAAGAAGCATGCATTTTGAACATTGTTTTAGAACAAACATCAAATTTCTCAACACCGTTACTCCATAACTCCTGCAATTCTTCAATCAAAGGCTGCAAGTATACATCAATATCATTTCCAGGCATTTGTTTTCCAGGAATAATCATTGAAATGATAAAAGATGATTTTTTCATACACATCCACGGAGGCAGATTATAAGGGATCAAAACAACTGGCCAAATGCTATAACTTGTACTCAAAGTCACAAATGGGTTGAATCCATCAGCAGCCAATCCCAATATAACATTCCTAGGATCAGCTGAGAAATCTGGATGTAATGAATCAAATGTATTCCATGATTGGGAATCTCATGGATGTCTCATTAACCCATCATTGTTATTATCTACAGAATGCCACTTCATGTGTTCGGCGGTTTTTGATGAGATGAATAATCTTTGCAATCGCGGCTTCAAAGGAAAGTAACGCAAAACCTTTGCAGGTGTGTTCATTTTCTTCTTCTTCATTAAATTATGTTCAGTCAGACTTCCAACATCACCCTTTGACTGCCATCTAGAAGAAGAACATTTCTTGCAATTCTGTCTACTTGAATCCTCTCCCTAATAAAGCATACAATCATTGGGACACGCATGTATTTTTATATAATTCAGACCAAGCTTGTTAACAACTTTTTTCATATCATAAAAATATTCTGGGATTTTTGCTTCAGGAAATGCATCACGAATCAATTCCAATATCATGGAAATTGCCTTATTTGTAATTCCACATAGACATTTGATATGGTACAACTTCAGCAGAAATGAAAGCTTTGAATATTTCAAACACCCACTATATAACTCTTGATTTCCATCGTCAACTAAATCATGAAACGCATTTTTATTAGTGAAGTTTTATGTTACATTTGGCTCTACAGAATCAAGAGGAGGATCCAATGATATGTTCCAATCTTGATCTACTTGTGTTACAGTCTCAAAAACATCACTTGTCACGTTTCAATTTGTAGCACCCTCTTCTGGTTGTTCTGATATGTTTTGATGCTGATAGTGGTGTCTTACAGTGTCGAATGCATCATTTATGAGGTTTTTCATTTCATTTTCCATTGTCGACGAACTTGGGACCTCATTCTGTGGATTAACATCAGTGCTCAATCTTTCTGTATTGTTCGATTCTCCATGCCAATTCCAACACAAATATTGACCAGGGAATTGCTTCAGTATTAAATGTTTATAAACTTCATCTCTCTTCAACCATGTTCTAAATTTACATTTAGGACATGGACATCTTATTCTCCCTTCAACGGATCGATTAGAAATCGCAAAATCTAGAAACTCATTCAAACCCTTAACATACTGAGGTGTGTTCCTCGGTAATGTGATCCAGCTTTTATCCATGTATATCACAATGTGCCTACACAAAATATACGATAGTGTAAGATTGCAAAATCATAATATAATAAAGATGACCAATTGATCATAAAGTATGCATAATATAATAAAGATGATTTATTGATCACATTTACCACTTACTTAGCATGCCCAGACAAACCAAACAAGTCTGGTCCTTAGGAGACAGCGTGAACACCTCATTGAGGAGCAGTAAGAATATCGGGATACACAATTATCATAACACTGTCAATCACACATTTATGTTACCTCAAACAATTTCTATCCCCACTACATTAATGAGATACATTGGTCCACTCAGATTACTTCCACACCCTCACAAAAAATACTAAAACTTTCCTAAACATCTCATGTACTCACATGCTTGGTCATCTTAATTAAATGTTTTATTTTATTTTCCATATCTAGAAATGGGATACCAGTCGGTATTTATAACACTATCGATCACACATTTATGTTGCCTCAAACAACACCCCATTGATGTGTGATCAAAACTGATCATAATGTATTTTAAACCTGAGACATTATGTAATTTTTTAGGCTTGACCTTAGATGTCCTCCAAGAGTAATGATGTTTCTCAATGGTTTCATACACAACCAACCATATCAAAGTCGTATTTCCTATGACAAAGAAGACTATCTGGGTACCAATCCATGTACTGAATATGGTGTGAGGTAAATTAAGTAGGCCACCACTAATGGTTTCTAATGCATAATCTAGTACACAAATATAAAACAAACAATAGTGTGCAGGTATATCAAAATTAAGTGTCACTATAAATATAAATCCATGTCACACTCAGGTTTCTTAGGAGACACTTGGCACAATCTCAAACCTTAGAGATTTCATGTAAACATTGGTAATAATATCCACTTTGAAATGCACAAACCTAGAAAAGTTAGTGTAATACACTATAACAATACATTCCCATTTTTATAATGTTAGAAAGTATCAGTTATTTTCCACATGTAAAATTTTAGGATAAAACTATAGTTTATATATTTTCTTGAAGGATTCCCACGTAAGATCCTTATGAAATATAGCATGCACAACTGAGTCTCACCATTTCCTTCCCAATCCATCAAGAATATATGTTGACCCCCACCCCTTAGATTCTTTGGGAATCTTTAGAATTTTAAATCTCCTACCAATCTACTCAATCCTCTCCTCATATTTCTAGATTCCATTATCACCATGAAAGATAGGTGGATTCTTGTTAGTAAATTATGAGTCATGATCCACTAATCCTCTTAGGTTTTTAATACCTTCATAACCAAAGTATGAATAGTGCATATTATAACTTCCACTAAAGAAGATACCACTAAGGGATTCTCCTATTAAACCTGTCTCACAAATCCATCACTTAGATTCATAAGACCTCTTCTAGTACGAATCGTCTAACAAATACAAGATGAAAACCCCTTTAGTCATGAGAAAATTCCTAAATCATAGAACAACTTCCATAATCCATATTAATGATTTAAAATAATAATAATTTTATGAATTTATGAATTCTATTAATGAAATATAAAACATAATAAAGGAATAGTTTTTTTTAAATAGACACCAAATCTAGTTTATTCAATCAACCACAAAGACCAAGTGACAATATTTTCAAAAATAACTAACCACCCATAGTAACTTGAATTCATACATGGAGGTGAGATGTCTAGGCACCATCCCACACATATTAACTAAATTTTAGTGCTACTAAATCTAGTCTACCAATGACACTAAACCAAAACTATGAAGTGTCGTAACATTCCAGGCTCAATATTCCTTTTGATATCAATTTATAATGAACCGACTCGGGAAAACTGGCAAGTCTCCCAAGAGGGTATTATACATGGAGATGTGTAATAAAGAGACATGAAAGTAGTATCTTGTTTTAGAAAATAAAGTTATGAAACCAAATTAAAATAAAAAATAAAGATAAACATCCATTAGTATAAAAAATTCAATCTAAATAGGCCAAACCATAAAGATAAAATAGACAATACTATCATCTCCCTATGTGACCATCTATCACCATAAAACCATATTTATACAAATATAGTAAACAAAAAGAGAAAATTACAAGTTCTAATATCAAAAATTCAATATCTCTATCTTTAAAATAAATCCAGTTTACATATATTTTTCATAAAATAAAACAATTTTTTAAAATAATCCTTCGATTTTCATAAAGAAACCATATACAAAAAATCTAGGAATATGTTAAGAATAAAAGAAATCGGGTAGTCATAGAAAAACCCAACCATAGATACACTATAATAAAACTGTGTGAGTAAGTAACCATGAAAATACCATCATGTGATAAACAAATCATCAATGAAAAAACCCACCATTTGGGATCCAAACTATGGGTTTACGTTCTAGACATGAAAGAGAATCCCCAATCCAAGATTAAGGTGGATTCAACTAATATAACCTCTAGTGGAATTACACACAAAAAAGTGTCATAAAACCTCTTGTGGAATTACATAAAAAAAGAGTGAGAAGTATATTTCCAATGCATCCAAGGACACCTAATGTTCCAAGTTTTTCAAAATATTTTTAGAAACCATGATCACATATAATAAAACAATTTTAATAATAAATCCTTTCGACTTCAAGCTTGAAAACCCATTTTAAAAACAAATCCACCCTTTAAAGAATTTAGTCAACCACTTTTCGTGAGAAAAAACATTTTTGAAGAAAGACCTATTTAAAAACATGTATTTTTTTCCATAAAATCCATTTAAATCCATCAATTTCATGAAACAAGACAAAGAAATTAATAAGAATATAAGGAAATTTTAAATTAGAACCACTTGTATAGATACACCTACCTTATAAACATAAGGAACCTAAGATCCTTCGACAACCTAAATTGGAAACAAGCAGATATTCCTCAAATAGAAAAGGAATGAGGGAAAACCACAATGGATTGATTGATAACACATATTATTTATGAAACCATCGAAACCATATCACACAACACTACCAAACCAAGAACATAAATGATAAAAAGAGTGAATGATATTACACGTACCCAAAGGAAGACAACCCACCACACTAGTGATCAAATGCCCTAAGCAAAGAAATATGGTAGAGGAAGATACCCAATATTATCTAAAATCTTTCTAGGATTTATGAGGGAGGTCTTCACATTGAATAGAAGAAGAGTAATATGTAAATAATGATAAAAACCATTGGTTCTAAATAATTCATGTCATGAACCCCTTTCATGGTGTGAATTCCACGATTTATAAAAATACCCAAAAAAGTATCCTTAGTTTGAATTAATCCTAATCAACCCATTAAAAACTTGAAAATGTTTTATGACTTATAATTCTTCAAGCTCTAAACCAAACCCATAGTATCTACCCTGCAGTAGATTCACATTGTGTAACAAAGTCATGATTCGAATCAAAGAACCAAGAAATAACTAAAATTTACCAAAATCGAAGAGGGTCGCGGGGGGGGGGGGGGGGGGCGCTGGGGGGTGCGGGGGTCGCCGGAGGCCGCGGGGGGTGCGGGGGTCGCCAGAGGGCATGGGGGCGCGGGGGTCGCCAGGGGTCGAGGGGGGTGCGGGGTTCACCGGAGGGCGCGGGGGGCGCGGGGGGCGTGAGGGGTGCGGGGGTCACCGGAGGGCGCGGGTGTTGCTGGGGCCGGGGGGGATCGGGGAAGAGGGGCGAGGGTTTGTGGGGTAAACGCGATAGGGGTGGGGGAAAGGGTCGCGTTTCTTAAAAAAATGGGTTTCGCGGCGGTTTTTAATAAACCGCCGTGAAACATTTCACGGAAAATGTTTAGCGGCGGTTTTGTGAACAGCCGCCACAAAACCGCCGCTAAACCTGGGTTTTTTTGTAGTGTGGCTTAAACTAGCATTATCTCAATAATTCATGATCCACATATATACATGATTTATTTTTCAACCTGGGGGTAATAATTTGACACATTCTTGTAAAATAAATAAGGAGTCACAAACATATGAACATTTCTTAAATCTATAAGAGATTCCCAGAATAGGCAACAATTACCCCCAAAGGGTGTGATGATCCCAACCTTTCATCCCCTCAACCAATGGATTCCTTAACTTTCATTGGAAAAATAATCCAATGAGAACCTAAATTTAGAAATAAGGTCTATGAATCATAGATAAAAGGGTTGTTGGGTGTTTCTGTCTTGACAAATAAACTCGTTGGAGACCATCTGAGGAAATCGTATTCGATATGGGCCGATTGCATATACACTTAACCCCTTGAAATCGACTTTTGGGAACATTCTACAGTGGTGCCTCCCTCACAACATAAAAAGGACACACTAACCAGTCCCTACATGACCACCTTGTCACACCAACTCTATATAAATAGGATTCGATGCGAATCAGATTGAAATAATGTCGAAAGATGGTTAGGGTGAATTTTTAGTGCATAGTAAAACATGGTAAAATACAGTATTTGACATTATAAACTAAATACATGAATGTTTGATTCATGGATGATGTAAGAACCCATTAGTTTGAAATAACATACACCATTTACTTTATATAGTCACAAGAGTTAATACAATTGGTTTTCTTGATCCAAAACAATAAATTAGTTAATATAATATTCAAAAATACCTCTCTCTTACCCTTCTAAATATCATCCCACACCAAACATTTTATATGAAACTTATAAGACTTGGATATTTCCAAATTTATGTCCTTTTACCTTCCCAATATTCTCCCCATGTCCTAGTTCTTCTGGTCTCATCCAAACATATTTTCAAGGTGTCTTAAGGAGTATTTTAGTGAGATGACATTTAAGAGTCTATATTCTCAACTTACCTATTTTAAATCCCTTTATTCTTCTACCTTCATCTCACCTCCCTAATCCAACATGAAATGATGAATCTAATATAAAAAATATATTTGGATGTTATTATGTTAATGTTATATCCATCTTATACCCTCCCTTCTTTAGATTATAAAATGAAAACATTTTTTATAATAGGGTTGGTTCACCACCACCATAAACAACGAACTTCATTTTTCTCCACCTCCTTCAAGGACGATCATAAAAATATTATTATTGTTATATAAGATGATAATATGTATCTTAAAACTTATTTAAAGTTATAAAATGTTTAAATGGTTATTAAATTAAATAAATTAAATTTATTTCATAGTGGTCGGTAAATCTGCCTAAATGAACTAACTAAATAATGTTTACATTTTAATAAAAGAATCATCCCAATGTTAGAACATAAAATGATATTTGGGACTATTTCAATTTTTGAAATTATATGAATAAAATTTCATTTCACTTATATATTTTAATTCCCATTTGATAAGAAATTCACTAAATATCTACAAGTGATCTAACCTTAAAACAATTAAAATAATTCCCTCATAACAACGAGATTAAAATTTATATCTCATTAAAATGGTTATCAATGAACATAATAAAATTTAAATAAATAAAATATAGATAGAAAATTATCTTAATTAATTAATTAATGAATCTAATTTTATTATTTATGACATTATGTGAAAGTGCATAACAATTGTGGAACTTAAGGTAAGGGATCTCTCCAAAAATACTTTTTTCTTGGTCTTATGACCTTTCTCCCTCTAAGACACTCTCTATATCTCTATTTAATGATATGTAATGATTATAAATTGTGTATATATTTCTCTCACATATATACCTAGCTTATTCTTCTTTATTTTTATGAGGTAATACAAGCCTTGAGTTCATTTCTTAGATGTCTTCTTTATGATATTTACTTTGATTATGATATGAGGTAAGGTTATACAGCCCATTTCTTTCCATGGTTCGATTTTAGGTTTATTACTTATAATTGATTTTCTTTTGTGTCACACATAAGAATGTACATGTTATGATGGGTTCACCCAAATATCACTCCAATTCATTGGCTCATGTTTTTTCTCATGAGATGGTATGTATGGGATTAGAGAGTAAACCTAATACATGATGGGACTCTATCAACCATGTGATGTTATCTAAATAGTTAACCTTGACATGTGATTGTGTAATGTTTTATGTTTCATCCACATTCCTATGATACCATGGTCTGATGATTGGTTGATCTTTATGTTATGATTTTGTATGATTATTCATGATCCTTTCTTCTTTATGATATTATGTTTTTATTTTTGATTGACATGTTATGATTCTCTGTCATGTTTATTCCCTTATTGGGATTTATCACTCACCCATTTGTTTTTTATATTCCCTATGATATTATATATATTTTTAGGATCTCAAAGTGTAATGTACCATGCCTTCCCAGACCATTAATTTTATGATTTTGTGGTTGGAGTGTTCTCAAAGGAGGCTCGAGGAGACTCAGTGGAGGTTGGAGATGTAACAGAGTTGTATGTCATAGGTTTAGAGTCTTATCCTAATGGGTCACCCCTAAAATACCATATCCCCCTTCTTTAATCAGTGGGGTTTATATATCCATTTTTTAAATGATGTGAGATTCACTATTTTCATCCTACCAGGGACTTATCAGAAGAGTGGCCCCAACTCCCAACTAGGGTGGTGTCGAGACTAACACACACCATTATCTACATTATCAAAGAAACTTCCATATCTCTAATAAGGAAAAACCAACTAAACTATAACCTTTAAATTATTGCAGGTGTGAGAAAAATACCCCATGATCGGGTCATGACATTATCCCACCACAATTCCATGAACTCCCTCATCCATGTAGGATCATGTCCTTGAGTGTGTCTACAAAATGATCTACTTACAACTAACAGGCTACCATGCATAGCCAAGGGGATTCTCACTCCTTTTCATTGTCTTTGTGTTCCTCCATATTTGTATGTCACAAACCACATTTCTCCTCCAAACCAACCCTACAAATTGGTGTTTCTCTCTCTGACATTCACATGAGCAGGACCATCTATGTAGTGTAACCTCCAGTATGACACATTGAGACTCCATACCTACCACCACTACCCAACTAGAATAATTATGCAAACATCATGAGGCACATATCATTTGATACCACTTTTCATGGGTTGAGCATCTCATCAGAGTAGGTTTCCCATGTGGCATATTGTCCCCATCCTCTATGGGTATGGTTCAGTCATCTAACTCTTCAAATGATATGAGGTTTACTGGCTTCATCCTACCATGATACCATCAAGAGATTGGACCCAAATCCCAACCAGTGTGGTGTCGATATTAACACACACCATCCTTTACATTTCAGGGAAACTTTATTCTATTCAGTAATGAAAATCATATGAACCACAACCTTGAAGTTCATTATATTGTGGATTGAGACCCCCTTGACTGGGTCATGACATTACCCCACCACTATTCAATGTTATCCCCCATGAAATACCTCGCCCCCCTCTTTTACGGGTGGATTTCATCCATCCATCTCTTAAAATGATGTTAGGTTCACTGGTTTCATCATGCCATGGAATCATTAGAAGAGTAACTCCAACTCCCAACCATGGTTGTATTGGGACTATCATACACCATCCTCCATATTATCAAGGAAACTTCCAAATCTTAAATAAAGAAAACCCACATGAACCTAAGCCTTTAAATTCATACTAGGGTGGGATGAGGCCCCCATGATTGGGACATGACATGTAGCAGGATTTTTATACCATAAAATAGTATTTTATGGTATAATCCTTTGTTTTGTGGATTGATTGGTCAGTGACATATGAATTGTGTTTTTAGTGAAAGGAATACCATAAAATGTGTTAACACAATAAAAAATAAGTTTACATAATACGTTAATTATGGACAAGGTTCCATTTTTCAGTGGGGTTGAGGTTTTGAAGGTTTTACAGATTGAAAGGGGAGTTTACGAAGTAAATCCAAAATCCTATGGAATATACTATGTAAATTTGGAATTTATGTCATAAATTAGGTGACTTAAAACCCATATATAATTCCTCTAATACCATCATTCTTCTCATTCAGTCATTTCTCCTTCAGTTTTGGATGAACCCTAGGAACCCTTGGGAGATCTTTCAACCCATTCTCCCTTCATTGATTTGGGAGTTTTGGTGGTGGTGTTTTAGTGCTCGGTGGTAATACCTTCTTCCTTTCTCAATTGTTTCATTGTATTCTTCCCTTGGAGATATTATATTTTGTTGTTTCTTTGATTCAGGATGTGTTTTTTAAATACCTTTTTTTGTGGTGTAGGTTGATTTATGAGTTCTTTGTGTGATTGTGGTGTTCAGGTTATTTTTTCTTAGCCTCATAGTGTACAGTGAGATTAGAAATATTATTTGAGGTAAAGGATACTCATTATATCCCTTTCACATTCTATTTGTGGGGATTACATGTTTTTTCTTTCCATTGGGTGGATATTAAGGTTTATCATAATAAAGATAATTATTGGGAACAATGAAAATTGATGGGTATGGGGGAGATATTATATTATTTACTACTTTGATATATGTTAATGGTATTTTTCATGTTAGTTTATAATAATAAAAACAATAGCTATTGTGAGCCTTATTTATGCTATAAATAATATTCCTTGAGACCTTTGATGTGTTGTTGTGTGATCACACCATAAATAAAAGGTTAATGAACTTATATTTGCCTAATAAATTAGTTTTCCCTAGAATATAGTTTATGTGATAATACCCATGATAAATAAAGATGTAATGTGATGAAATAAATTGAATAAATTATTGAAGCTAGTGTGTGTGTTTTTTTGTTGGACCCTCTATGAAATATTAGTTTTCATAATCATAAATAATTTAAATCTACGGATTCTACTATGTCATGCCATTTAATATCTCTAAGTAAATCAATTATGTAATACAGAACTATATAATTCAATAAGTTAGTAACCTATATATATAAATAAATATATTTACAAGTGTATTTTTACATGTGTTGTTTCATATAAGACATACACTTCTTGAGCTTTTTAGAGTCCCTAGCACCAGTAGTTTGTTTGACACACTGATGTTTGACACACCGATGTTCGACACCCCGATGTTCGATAAGTCGATGTTCGACAAACCGATGTTCAACACACCAATGTTCAACACACCGATGTTCGACACACCGATGTTCGACACACCGATGTTCGACACACCGATGTTCGACACCCCGAAGATGACATATCAAAGATGACAGACCGAAGATGAAAAACCAAAGATGACAGACCGAAGATGAAAGATCAGAGATAACATATCGATGCTGACACACTGATGCTAACAGACTGAAGATGATAGACTGATGAAAATGACTCACTGATAGCCATAAATAACTGTTTCAAATTTATTAATTCCAATTTATTTATAATGGCCACATTTAGACAAATTAATGTTTCTGACATTATTTAATGTTGTCTATAGGACTATCTGTAGACAGTACAAGGTACATGCATGTGGTGAGATCTTCATGCCTATTGGATATTGACGTATAAAAGAACTACAACCTTAATCTTAAAATTGAATCTCTTGTGGAACATAAAAAAACAAAAAAAAAGGCAGACTGTGTGAATATGGAAGATATTGAAAATAGAGAAACTCGAATCTTGAGCTCACAAGAAGTTTTAAAAGTAACAACCTACTAAGGCTTGATGAACATCCTCACAAAGAAGAGATAAACCTTTTCAAACTTAGAAGCTAGATTATATAAACTATGATACTTTTTTTTGAAGCTAACTTCTAGAATGGGGCTCAAATATCATTTTCTCCACATCCAATGAGTCCAAAGCTTTACTGCACAACACACAAGGATTTCTAAAACTTGTTCTTCTTTAGTAACTCTGTTGTGATATTGTGTTTACTATTTGAGCAGTGTGTGTATCTATTTTTGTCACACACAGTGTCTCCTGAGCATAACTGAAGGATATTAAAATATCCTCACTCTCAATTCCTTTTTACTCTTGTATCCCATGTAGAACTATGGAAGAGATCCTGTGTGATCTGTTTGGTAGTTTTCCCATGAATAACTATGGTAGAGATAAAGTGTGACCTAGATAGCCATGTGTGTTGTTGTGAACCCTGATCTATGGTGTGGATTAGAAGTTTATTAATATAATCTGCTTGGTGTCAGGTAATCACCAAGTGGGGAGGACTAAGTCTCATCTTGAGACTGAACCCCTTTTTTTGTCCGTTGTGTTGTTTGTATTGTGTTTTTTATCTACTATTCATTTTTAACATTAAGATAAACTGAACTTTGATAGTTATTTTATCAAGTGTTTATGTCTGTTTTGAATCAGTAGATTAGTTTTAAAATTTTAACTAATCTTTAGATTGGTAAATCTAAGAACTAATCAATCTTCTGAGAAAATAATTGAACCTTCAGAACATTTATAAATCCAATACAAAATGACTTTGATTGTATTTTGATGAGGTATGTTATTTTAAAGAACCAATTTTAACATAAATTTTTATTTATACTCAATTCAACCCTCTCTTGAGTAATCTACTTCGACCAACATTTGGTATCATAGGCTCTTAAAAAATTATTGTCAGCTTTCAAATCTTGTCAACTGTGATTATAGTTATTTTTCAAAGATCTCAATATTTCTGTTACTTCTAAATTTCTATCTCTTTGAAATTATTTTAAAATATGTATCATGGAAAATAGATTATAAGGGGATTCTACCAATATACCACCATTCATTAATGGAACTAATTATTCTCAGTGTAAGCTTATGATGAAAATACATCTAGAAAGCATGGGATTTGAAATCTGGACTACTATTGAAAGTAAATATGCAATTCATGAAACTACTAGAAACACTAGGGATAAACCTACCAAGACCACCTATAACAATAATTATAAAGAAATGAATGCTATTTACTATACAATATAAGAGGAAAAGTTTTACCGTATCTCTGCTTGTAAAACTGCACATTAGATTATGGACACTCTGTCTGTTTCTCATGAGGGAACATCTAATGTTAAAGAAATGAGATTAAATACATATAATATTAAATATTAAAACTTCATAATGAAGCCTGATGAGTCTATTTCTGATATGTATCTCAGGTTCAATGAAACTGTGAACACCATGATTTCTTTAGGAAGAGAAGTAACAGCCAAAGAGAAGAATATACGGATTTTGCGATGCTTACCAGAAGGATAGAGTGGAACATCTGTGTCTTTTAGATAATAGTGTGATATTGATAAGATGCTAATGAAGGAATTCATTATTAAATTAATGATGTATGAAGAATAATTGAAGGTAAATTAAGAAGAGGATGAACCAAAACGAAAGTCATTAGCTTTCAAGACAACTGCTTCTAAAAGTAAAGACAACGAAAAAGTTCAAACTGCTATTGAAATCTCAAGAAGTGATGAAGTAGCTTCATAAAGTGATGAAGAAATGGACTAGTTGGATAGAATATTCATGAAATTTTATAGGGAAGAGAAATTATTAAAAAAGATAAATTACAAAGGAAAGTATGATAACAAGGGAAATTAGAAAAAGGATTGGAAGAAAAATGAGAAATCAGAAGAGATAATTTTCTACGAATGTAAAAGTAAAGGACATGTGAAGGCTAACTTTCCAAAGATTAAATACAAGAAAAAAGTATGAAAATAAGGATAGAAGGTATAAGAAAGAAATAAAGGCCACCTAAAGTGCCTCTGAGGACATCTCAAGTGAATCTGGTTCTTCTCAGAATGAGAAAGTTGATATGGCTAATATGTATTTTATGAGAAACAAAACTAAGGTAACCTTAAAATCTCATATACATAATTCTTATTATTCTGAAAGTGAGTCTGAGACTATAAAAAATGATGAATTATTCTAATATTGAAACATGTTATAAGAAACATGTAATGAGTTTAAATATAAGTATAAATCTTTGAAGAAATAGCATGCTCTTACTGTGACTGCTAACTCTGAACTTACAACTGAAAAACGGAAAAATACTCAACTACTTAAGGAGAACAATGAGTTAAAAATTTATATTGATCAATTGAAGAAATACTTAGAAAAGTTTACTAATGGTAAAATACTCTTACTCAAATGATTGGTAAACAAATAGATCCTAAGTATTCTTCTAGGATAGGATATCAACCTGGTAAAATGAATTTATCCAAATCAAATTTTGTAACCAAATCTTGAAAACCTGCTACCTTTTTCAAAAACCAAGATTTTACAGTAAGTTCCAATTCCACAAATTCTTTTAATAAATCCAATTATTCAAGACCAAATGAATTTTATTTTTCAAAAAATATATATTATGTATATAGGAAACCCATAAGACGGTTGTGGGTTCCTAAATCTTATATTACTAATGTATGTGGACCCAGAAAAATATGGGTACCAAATTCGTTTCTTGGATGAACTGTTTTGTAGGTAAACTGCCTAAAGAGCTCATGTAAAAAGCTTTGGTACTTGGACAGTGGGTGTTCAAGACATATGGCTGGGTATTTTTCAATCTTTAAAATTCATATCAAGATTGATGGAGTAAATGTCACATTTGGTGACAATGTTAAAGGAAAAATAATCGGCCTAGGACATATTGGTAATCCTAACTCTATTTCAATTTATAAAGTATTGTATGTTGATGGATTAAAGTATAACCTACTCAGCATATCTCAGTTATGTGATGATGGATTTAATGTTAAATTAAAAAATGATTCATTCCATGTTTTTTATGCCAAGAATAACTTAGTATTTTCTGCTTTTAGAAATGATAATATATATGCTATAAATCTCAACACATTAGCCTCACAAAATGTTTCTTGTCTAAATTCCTTTCACAAAGATTCTTGGCTCTAACATAGAAGACTAGGACATTGCAACATACACTCTCTTAGGAAGTTAACTAGAAAATGTTTAGTTAAACACTTACCCAAATTAGAGTTTCCAAACAATAAATTATGTAATACTTGTCAAAAAGGAAAGCAACATAAAATCTCATTCAAACCAAAGAAAGAAGTAACTACTTCTCAACCACTTGGGCTGGCTCACATGGACTTGTTTGGACCATCTAGACTATTGAGCCTCAATGGGAAGCAATATTTTTATGTCCTTGTAGATGATTTCTCTAGGTACACCTAGACCTTTTTCCAAGCTCACAAAAGTGAATCTTGTTCACACTTTACCAAGTATGCTAGGAATGTAGAAAATCTAAGTGGAATTAATATTAAATCCTTCAGAATTGATCATGGCCATGAGTTTGAGAATCACAATTTTGAAGTTTTTTTCTCACAAAATGGCTATAATCATAACTTCTCTGCTCCTAGGACACCTCAACAGAATGATGTGGTAGAAAGAATAAATATAACCTTATAAGAAATTTCCCAAACTATGATTAATGAATATTATCTACCCATTTATTTCTAGGCTGAAGATGTTAATACATCTTGTTGCATAATAAATAGAGTTTTAATCAGACCCATCTTTAAGAAAACTTCTTATGAGTTGTGGAACAATAGGAAACCCAAATTAGGTTATTTTAAAGTTTTGTGATGTAAAGTTTATATTCTGAACACTAATGATAATTTAGATAAATTTTCCTCCAAATGTTATGAAGGAATATTTCTTAGATATTATACATTAAGAAAAGCATATAGATTCTCTTATAAGAAAATAAAATGCGTGGAGGAATCTATATATATCATGTTTGATGAAGCAGATCCACATGATCCCAAGACCTCACAAGAAAATATTGAAGAGGATATGTCAAATCTGTACATTAATGATAAAACCTCAAATCATCATGTGAAGGAATCTATGAAAACTTCTAGTTCTGGAAATTCTCCATATCCTAATCGTAGTGAACCAGATCAACCTGATCATCCTGAAATATCAGTACTACCTTCTTAAGACTAACTAGGACCCTTAATAATCATCCCCTAAATGTTTTTGTTGGATATTTAGATATAGGAACACAAATGAGAGCTTTCTTGAGAAACCAGGTTGAACATCAAGCTTTCTTGTCACAGGTTGAACCTAAAAATATCAATGACGCAATCAATGCGGAATTTTTGGTAATAGACATGCAAAAAGAACTCAATCATATTGAAAGAAATAAAGTTTGGAAACTTGTAGATAGACCGAAGGATACTATAACCATAGGAACCAAATGGGAGTTTAGAAATAAATTTGATGAATCAAGAAATATAGTTAGAAATAAAGCTAGACTAGTTGCACAAGGATATAATCAAGAAGAGGGAATTGATTATGAAGAGAACTTTGCACCAGTAGCTAGACTTGAGGAAATTAGGATCTTACATACCTATACAGCACAATTGGATTTTAAACTTTTTTAAATGGATGTAAAAATTGAATTATTAAATATTTATATAATTGAGGATGTTTTTGTTGAACAACCCACATGTTTTATAAATCCACATTTTCCAAATCCTGTGTTCAAATTATCGAAAGCTTTATACGGTTTGAAACAAGCTCCAAGATCTTGGTATGAAAGGTTGAGTAATTTTCTTATTTCTAAAGGCTTTACAAAAGGACTTGAAGACCCTGATTTATTTATAAAAGGAATTTAAAAAGAAGTTTTAATAGCTCAAATATATGTAAATGATATTATCTTTTCATCTTCTAAAAATCCTTTATGTAATAGTTTTTCGAACATAATGCAAAGAGAGTTTGAAATGAGTTTAATTTGTGTAGTTAAATACTTTCGTGGATTTAAAATATTTTAAAATAAAGAAGGTATTATTTTAAATCAAAGTAAGTACACTAAAGATCTATTTAAAAGATATGTCTTTGACAACATTAAGAGTAGTGAAACCCCTATGAGCTCTACATGTAAGTTAGATCTTGATAAAAATATAAAATCAATGGATCAAACTACTTATAGAGGAATGATTGGGAGTTTACTGTACTTAACTACTAGTAGGACAAATATTATGTTCAGTTTTTGTATGTGTGAAAGATTTCAAGCAAACCCAAAGGCGTCACATCTAAATGTTGTTAAAAGAATTTTCAAATACCTCAAGTATATAACTAAATTAAGACTATTCTGTCCTAAAGGAAAACCTTTTGATTTAGTTAGATATTCAGATGCTGATTTTTTTGGATGTAAGTTAGATAGAAAGAGTACCTCTGGAACATGTCACTTTTTGGGAAAGTCTTTAATATCATGGTGTAGTGAAAAGAAATTTTTTTTTTCATTATCAACTGCTGAAGTAGAATAAATTATTGTTGGTAGTTGTTGTGCACAAATTTTGTGGATGAAACACACTTTATTAGATTATGGATTTAAATTTAGACATATCCCCATAAACTATGACAACACAAGTGCTATTAACATTTCTAAGAATCCAATTTCTCATTCTAGAACAAATCATATTGATATAAGACAACACTTTTTCAGAGATCATTATCAAAAAGTTGATATAACTCTTGAGTTTATTGGGACTGAACATCAGCTTGCTGATATATTCACTAAACCCTTAAACTCTAAGAGAATGAACTACATAATACATGAAATAGGAATGATAAATATCTAAGATCTCATAAAACTGATCCTTGAAATTGATCTCATGAAACTGATCCTTGAAACCAGTCTCATGAAATCGATCCTTGAAACCAATCTCATGAAACCGATCCTTTAAATTGATCTCAGGAAACCAATCTCATGAAACTGATCTCATGAAACTGATCCTTAAAACCGATCTCATGAAACATATCCTTGAAACCGATCTCATAAAACCAATCCTTGAAACTGATCTCATGAAACTGACCCTTGAAACCAATCTCATGAAATTGATCTCATGAAACCGATCCTTGAAACCTATCTCATGAAATAGATCCTTTAAATCGATCACATGAAACTAATCCTTGAAATCGATCTCATGAAATAGATCCTTGAAACCAATCTCATGAACCCAATCCTTGAAACCGATCTCATGAAACTGATCCTTTAAACTGGTCTCATGAAACCTATCCTTAAAACCGATCTCATGAAACTAATCCTAGAAACTGATCTCATGAAACTAATCTCTTAAAATTGATCCCTTGAAACCGATCCTTGAAACTGATCAAGTAATAATGATTCAATGTCACTGATGTATTTAAGGATTCTTTTTTAATTTTGTTGATTTTAAATAAAACGACATTTTTTTGTATTCTTTTTCCGCATTTAAATTTTATTCTTTACGATTTAAAATCCCTAAATGATATATTATGTTTGATCCATCCTGACCTTTCACCTTCCCACTAATGTAAAGTATTCTACCCTTTGTCACTCTATCTCTCGACCCTCGACATCTCTAACTCCTTTGGATTCTGAAACCTCAAAATGGAAAGGACCAAGTACACTATGGAAGAGCTAAGAAAATCTCAATATACTAAACATCAAAAGGGTGAGTCTAGTGGGACTATAAAACCGAGCTTGGAAAGCCGAGTGGTTACGACTGAAAAAGAAGTGTCTTCTTAGTGACTTTTGTCATGGAAGTTGTTTTTATTAACAGCAATGGAATCTCAAGGGTGGATAAGCTAGTTCTCTAATAATGAAAGGCCTTATTATCCCCAGCTATTACATGAGTTTTATCAACATTTGAAGATTTATCTAGATGAATTTGAGGCAACAGAGATAAAGTCAGTGGTAAAGGGAAAGTAAATATCTTTTTCGTCTAAGGAATGGGTTGAGTTCTTGGAGATGCCTCGTGAAGGATTCTATGCTTATTATCTGGGTAATATTCCACTTTCTTCTTATTTATTCTCTTATGAAGATTCTCTAAAGGATATGAATATAAATAGAGAATCTAGGAGGACTATTTCAAGTGAGTTTGAGGAATATCTAATATTACTTTTTAATTTTATACAACATCAAATCTTTCCAAGGAAGAGATATTTATCTGCTGTGAAGTATCAGGATGTATTCCTGATCTATCTGTTGAAAAATGGGATAAAAGTGAACCTGTGTAGGTATCTAATGGTGCATGTACCTGATCTGATAAAGACATCAAAGGAGAAAACATGTTTTTACTATCCAAAGATGATCTCTGCCATGTTAAAAAGGTTAGGTTGTGTGGAATATGGAGATGAGGTGATAAGTGCATGTAGTGGTTTCTATCTTCAAAAAGATATTTGTAAAAGGATTAAAATATTCTAGAACCCATGGAAGAAATTCTGGGTAGGTGATGAGGAAAGGTTGTATGAGGATTTCAATCTAGTTGACCATCCTACCAGACCAAAGGATCAAATTGATTCCGGTCTCAAACCAGAAGAAGAACCTATTTATTCTGATGAGGAAGCTGAGACTGAGGTGAGAAGGGAAGAAGGATCTCCTTTTTATGACAGGAGTGATCCTAATAATGCTGAAAGCACCAAAGACATGTCTTATAGACCTACTAGTCCACCTCTAGACTTGCCCTCAAGAGGACCTTTATTAGGTGATGAGGATGAGGAAGATACTAAGGTTACTGGAGTTGAAGGCTATGTAATTAAATTAGATGAGGAGTCTGATGATGATGATGATGATGATGATGATGATGATGGTGGTGGTGGTGATGATAATGGTGATGATGATGATGATGATGATGATGGTGATGATGATGATGGTGATGATGATGATGATGATGATGATGATGATGATGATGATGATGATGATGATGATGATGATGATGATGATGATGATGATGATGATGATGATGATGATGATGATGATGATGATGATGATGATGATGATGATGATGATGATGATGATGATGATGATGATGATGATGATGATGATGATGATGATGATGATGATGATGATGATGATGATGATGATGATGATGATGATGATGATGATGATGATGATGATGAGGATGATGATGATGATGATGATGATGATGATGATGATGATGATGATGATGATGATGATGATGGAGGAAATGATGATCATGTGAGTGATTCTTTAAAAGTGGGACAAAAAGTGGTTGAAAGTTCTAGTGAGAAATCTGTACATGGAGATGGTGATGTTCCTGAGCTTGTTGAACAGGAGGATATTAATCATAGAGATGCTGATCATGAGGACATATCACCCCTTCCTAATTCTGAAAATCAGGAAATCATTCAGGAATTGAATGGACTTATGGTCTGTGGCCATGAGGAAGAAGCTAGGGATCAAGTACCTAAAATTGAGGAAGTTCCTAGAGAAGTTGAAGTGGTTAGAGAACATGCAGAACCTGAAGTTCAGTTGGTTCCTATACCCAGAAATGTTATTATTGCTAGAGGATAGGATGAAGAAGTTGATGAAGATGATGTTGTTCTTGAGCCTCAGGGAAGAAGGATTAGGATTGATATTGTTGATCCAAGAGACCGGACATGTAATTGTGAGTGGAATAATGATCCAGAATACATTCTTTTTTTGGGTTAGAATATGTCTCGGATGAGGAGAGGGTTCCTTCTCCTCTTGCTCCACAAGCCCGAGCTAAAGCAGAACCTATTGCACTTGTTCCTTTAGTTTCACCTCCAGCAGTAGAGCCAGTAGCACAGATAGTGCAAAGTGACTATGTCACTAAGGCTGATTTGGAACAATTAAAAAATGATATATGTGAGTATATGAAAGCCTCAGTTGGATTCATAAATAAATCCTCCACTTCAATAGGTATTTTATATGCATATGTAGCAAAGATTGCAAGGATAGTGATCTTGGAGGTTCAACCAAATCTCATTACCACATCAAAACCCATCATTAGGCATAATACCTTGCTGAGAGAAGAAGTAATAAAGATGATAAATGAGCTAAATTCTATAACCTATGACTTCAAGACCTCCTTTAGTGGTGTACTTAAATTTATTAGGAACTTGGTGACTCATCTACTAAGTGTAGATCTAAAGAAGTTGAAATAGGAGCTTGGAAAAATGTTGACTGGCTCATCCAGTTCTAGGAGTGGGAAAGGTGTTGTTGCTGATTTTGAGTCTCTCAAGGTTGTGATGAGAGAGGAACTAAAACGTCTTCATAGTGTTTCAGACAAAGAAACTCTTGAAAAGGTGTAAATAAATACATACCTTGTGTGCAATATGGTCAGGAAGTGCACAAATTAAGTGTCTGATGCTCATAAAGAGATTAGAGAGAAAGTGGATAAGTAATTTACTAAGATTTATACCAAGAATGATCTCATCAATAACTTCAATTTTTTAGCATAAAATCTCATAATACCTCCACTCAAAAAATAATTCAAGAATAAAGTTACTCAATTGAATAAGTTGACCTCTTTTCTGAATAAATTTATAGAGAATAAGGATGACTTTGAGAAATCCATGCAATATGGTGGTGAAATAATAAATGATTTCATTAACCTCCTTAATCCATATATACATGTTAAAGCTAAAGAAATTGTGTTTCCTCATGCTGATTCCATTGGTACTACCTCTCAGCCTTCTACTCTAATGACTATCTCTCAAGATCTTTCCTAGATTCTAATGATCATTACAGATCAATCTCCCAGTCAAGTGTTGTCAGAAAGAAGGCCTAGCCTTGCCGCTAATGTCCCTACAGGTGTTTCCTTTCCTGGTGTTATCTTCAGATTGCCTCTTCCCTCTTCCACTCACACACCTTCTCCTCCTCTTTCAGATCCTTTATATAAAGGAAAATCCCCTCAACATCCAAACCCTTAGTGATGGATTATATCTTTGATAGGGATTTGTTCTTTTGTTTGGCCAGTACTCTTATGCTTCTTAATGGAAATCTTTATGGTGTCTTTATTTTATGATATTTATCCTCTAACTTTCTACTTTTATTTTCTTTTTGCTAATCCCAAAAGTGGGAGAAAAGGAAAAATGCATACATTATTTATCTAAGGGGGAGAATTTCTAGTATAGGTCACATGGAATGTACTCATCATAATCCACTTATTGAGGGGGGATTTGTTTTTAAAAACTCAAACAAGGGAAGGATTTAGTTATATTGAATAATCTCATTTAGTGCAGTATGTTATGTCCAGTTATTCTTATTCTTTATATTTGCATGTATTCCATAATTTGTGATTATCAAAAAAGGGGATATTGTTGGACCCTCTATGATATAGTAGTTTTCATAATCACAAATAATTTCAATCTACAGATTCTACTATGTCATGCAATTTAATATCTCTAAGTAAATCAATTATGTCATACAGAACTATATACTTCAATAAGTAAATAACCTATATATATATATATTAATCAATATGTTTACAAGTGTATTTTTATATGTGTTGTTTCGTATAAGACAGAAAATTCATGAGCTTTTTAGAGTCCCTGGCACTGATAGCTTGTTCGACACACCGATGTTCAACACACCGATGTCCGACACACCGATGTTGGACACACCGATGTTCGACACAATGATATTCGACACACAGATATTCAACACACTGATGTTTGACACACTGATGTTCAACAAACTGATGTTCAAGACACTGATGTTTGACACATCAATGTTTGAAACACCGATGTTCGACACACCGATGTTCAACAGACCGAAGATGAAAGATCGAAGATGATAGACTGAAGATGACAAACCGAAGATGAGATACCGAAGATGATAGACTGAAGATGACAGACCGAAGATAACAGATCGATGCTGACACATCGATGCTAACAGATCGAAGATGACATACTGATGCAAATGACTCACCGATAGTCATAAATAATAATTTCTAATTTATTAATTCAAATTTATTTCTAAAAGTCATATTTAGACAAATTAATGTTTCTGACATAATTTAATGTTGTCTGTAGGACTACCCGTAGATAGTATGAGGTACATGCACATGGGGAGATCTTCATGACTATTGGATCTTGACTTATAAAAGGACTACAACCTCAATCTTAAATGTTCGGCTTTCATGGAACACAAAAAAACCAAAAAAAGGCATATTGTGTGAATACAAAAGATATTAAAAATAGAGAAACTCGAAGCTTGAGCTCAAAAGAAGTTTTACAAGAAACAACCTGCTAAATCTTGCTGAATATCCTCACAAAAAAGATATGAACGTTTTAACACGTGGAAGCTAGATTACAGAAATTGTGACACTCTGTTCTGAATCCAACTTCTAGAAGAGGGCTCAAATATCATTTTCTTTACATCCAATGAGTCTAGAGCTTTTCTGCACAACACACAGAGATTTCTAAACCCTCTTCTTCTTTAATAACTCTGTTGTGATCTTGTGTTTACTATTTGAGTAGTGTGTGTGTCTGTTTGTGTCACAGACATTGTATCCTAAGCATAACTGAAGGATATTAAAATATCCTCACTCTCAATTCCTTTTAATCGTGAATCCCATGTATGTAACGCCCCGACCCCAGTTACCCAGATTCGGTGCATTATTACGTAACATTGGCATGATCCCAAGGAAATCATGTCTCAAAAGACCAATCATTTTAGTATTATTGGAAATAATATTCATACATAAGTTCAACTTTACAACTTGAAAAGAAATACAACATGAATTTATTTCATTAGGAACATCCAAGCCTCCTAGATTATGACTACAAGTCACTCATAACTAACTTCATCATATCCTGGGAAAATGAAACATAATAAAGGGGTGATCTCAAACGTTGATTAAGGGTAAGAAATACAGTAGAAGATAACATAAATATTAAGCATGGTGAATAATTGAAACCACGTGCCTTTACCAATAATAAACATGAATAATTTTATGGCAGGAATATGAGATGAGTAAATAATGCCATAATAAAACATAATAATGTGTATTCTACTAGTTGAATGACCACATGAAACATCAATATTATTTTCATAATGAGGGAATGTATAATGCTGGACATTCTGAAACATTTTTTCAAGACCTCGACCAAGATATCTAAAAATGATTAAGGCCTCGGCCAAAACCATATATCAAATTGGGAAAGGCCTCAGCCAATTACATGTCTAGTTGTCTCATGAGACCTACCGATGCATCGAGGAGCTATAGCAGGCTCAACCCGTCACTTACTAAGTCCAATACATTCCTCATATGAAAAGGTTGAAATATAACACAAACATTCGTATTAAGATTAGCATACTAAATGTAAATACTTTAACCATAAACCATGAATGGTATAAAAATAACACATCCACGGTCAAATATATCACAAATCCTTCAATACAATATGGAAGTTTTGTATCATAATAAATCAACTTCAAATAAGCTTAAAATCCATCAAAGGATGTTGAAATAGATGAAATCAAAACCTTTTTAGAGAAATATCTCTTTTTATTTTGAAATCATTTAAAAGTGATGTAATTATAAAAGAAAACATTTATATTTCAAAATATTCTTATAAGATTGTAAGGGAAGCTTCGATGATTTTATAACGGTGGAAAATAGCTGCACCCGTCGTATAAGTTAAAAAAACATTCTTACCTTAAATTCGTCAAAAAGGTCAAAAAGTACCCTGTTTGGAAAATGAAGGAATGATTCCTTTCCAAACATATAAGGGTATAAATGACTTTAACCCACTGTATAGTAAATAGTCAAAAAATTATAATACATTTTTAAGATACATGGATGTGGATGACAGAAGTCCAAGAAGATACTTACGTAAAACAAACTCGGATAGTAAAGAGATTGGGAAATTAACCCTTACCTTGTACTTTTCCTTGTTCAAGGGTGGGTTAAACTATTGAATAATGGTGAAATAATTTTTATTAAATTATATTAGAATCATATACATTAATATAATATCATATATGATTTTTTAACATTTCTTTGTTAATAATATCTTAGTATTATCATCGTTTTGGGTGTTAACAGATTCGTTTTCCTTTATATTATTTGTTATGTGAGTAATATTTGTTATGTATGGGATGCATATTATTCATATCTAGAATTATATCAAGTCTTTAAACATTATTTTTAATCATCAAATAAAAATTATTCTTGAATGGATACGATGGGGAATGAATCTCATCGCGTTTGTGGATATGGTAATCCGTACGTACGCACGAGCGACAATATCACTCTTTTGATATTAAAATAATATATAATTGGATGGTATATCATATATACAGAATTATTATCATGTTATATTTATTATTTACATCAATTACACATCATTATTATTCCCATCCAAATAATAATGTATTGAATAACAATTACACCACGACGTAGAGACAGTAATCCGTACGTACGCACGTATGGTGAAATGTCATTCAAAGGATAGATAAAATAATGAATATGGTTTTACCATATTTATAATAACATCACAGTATATAGAATATATTGTATTTATCATTTTATAATAGAAACAACAAAGAAAGAGGAAGTGGAAGAAGAAAGGAACTTGAAAGAGGGTGGTGAAATCATTACCTCTTCTTCGGGTTCTTTATTTGATTTGATCAAAAGGGCTCTTTAGGTTGGATTTATGACTAAATTAAGTCCTATATGATGAATGTAGAACAGATGAGAGGGTATTTGTGCAGGGTTTGGATGATCCAAAAGGCTTTTAAGGTGTGAATTTAAGGGAAGGGGGAGTGCCCTTTTATAAGAGGGGTGAGGGGCACCTTAATAAAAATTAAATTATTATTTTATAATAAATTCATATTCGATTTATAATGGCTCCAAATTAGATTATTTAAATTATAAGGTGTGTATGGGTCTAAAACCACTCAACCAATAGGTTTTAGATAGGTTTGGGTCACTATATTAACCTTATCTTTTATATTTTACTCTTTGTTAAATAGTTTGACATTTACCATGTCTCTTTGTATTTTTATATTATATGGTTAATAAACTTACTATAAACTTCCAAGAGAACCCCAAGTGGTTCATTAATGATACACATATCATTATATAAGTCATTTTTCTGAACCTTAGATTTTTAGAAATATTATATCAATTAATAATATAATATTTGTTTTAAAAATTCCTTTATGTCAATTTTGAAACTATTTAATAATTGATTTTTATTAAAGTCATAACAACTTTATTAATTCAAAAAAAATTCATTTAATCAATAATAACATGTCATATTAACCTATAAAATTCTTGCATGTCATTAAAATTTTCAAATAATATTTATTTTAACATTTATAATACCACTTATTTGATTATTTTATTAATAAGGAAAATACTACATCATCAATGTGTCAAAAATAAATTTAATTATTCAATGTCTAAAAATTATAAATAAAATACCATTATGTAGAAAATATTTTTAGATTTCTAATGAATATTTATAGTTGAATATATAAGATGTATAACCTTATGTAAAAATTGTTTTACTAAAAGATATATGCTTATGTTATTTTTGTATTTTTCTTTAACTTAATTAATATAAAGTGTCATTTTCACTTACAAGTGGATCCATGGGGTCCCAAAATCGACCCAAAGATGACCATTGTAATAAATTTATCATAAAATATGGTTAGGACACATTTTAGGGTAATTTAATACTATTATAATATTAGTTTTTTACCCTTATTTACCGGATTTAACCTTTAACCATGGTAAATAAAATATTTACCGAAGTAATTATTCAAAATGTCTAAAAATAAAAGTTAACTATTTACAAAATTTGTACCACTTGGTTATAAATATGGAATCCATTTTTCTAAATTCAAAACACATAAGTGGCATAAATTAATTTAAAATTAATTCCCGTTGTCAAAACAAAAAACATGTTTTTAAGAAATAATAATTATCAAAAGATTGACACTTGCTTATGTCCAGTTTAAATGTGAATTTATGTCCAATGAAAAAAATTGGATTAAATGTTAAAAATATAATCTAATTATACTTTAAAACCACTCAAATAAATAATTTATCACTATTAATTATTTCGTTTAAAAAAGTTGTTTTTAATTAAAATTTAGTAATTTTTACTATTTATCAAAATATGAAAGTTATCAGAAAAGTACCAAAAATTCACCCTAAGATAATTTCAATATTTTGAATCCAAAAATGAAGTCCATTTTGAAAGATAAAATGTATAAAATTTCAAAAATTGGGTATTATTATTCTTAATGTCAAGTTTGATTGGTTGTGGTGTCTTAGAACTTGAAGTTGCATACAACACACGCTATTGTATTATTCAAAGAGAAGTGTACCATGGAATCTTGGGGTGTTACATTCTCCCCTCCTTCAAATAATTTTGTCCTAAAAACTTATAGAGTATGACTGCTTAAAAAGACTCAGGTGGTTCTTCATCATAAGTTTCTCGGGTTCCCACGTCGCCTCTTCCATATTATGGTTTCTCCATAGAACTTTTACCAGACGAGTCGTCTAGTTTCTCATCACTTGTTCTCTTGTATCAAAAACTTTGACATGATCTTCACAATAAGACAGATCTGGTTCCAGTTATAATTCCTCATAGGTGAGTACATGCGTTAGGTCAGGCATGTATTTTCTCTACAGTGAAATGTGGAACACATCGTGAACTTTGGAGAGACTTGGCGGCATTGAAAAATGGTAAGCTACAACCCCAATTAGTTCTAGGATTTCGAAAGGTTCGATGTACCTGGGACTCAATTTACCCTTCATACCAAAACGTATAACACCCTTACATGGAGATACCTTCAAGAAAACATGATCTCCTACCTGAAATTCCAAATCCTTCCTTCGGTTATCAGCATAGATCTTCTGCCTACTTTGAGATTCTTTGATGTGGTTCTGTATTACCTTCACCTTTTCCATCATTTCCTCCACAAGTTATGGGCCTACGAGTTTTATTTCTCCAACATCATCCCAACTGGTTGGTGTGCGACATCTCTTTTCGTATAACGCTTCATATGGTTCCATATGAATACTTGAATGGAAGCTATTGTTATAGGATAATTCTACCATAGGTAAATATTGATCCCACATACCTTGAAATTCAAGTGATCATGATCTCAACATGTCTTCTAAGGTTTTAATAGTTCGTTATGATTTTCTATCGGTTTGGGGGTGGTAGGCAGTTCTCAAACGAAGTTCAGTATCCAGGGATTTCTGAAGAATTTTCCAAAATCTTGATGTAAAATTGGGATCACGATTAGAAACAATCAATAGTGGTACTCCATGACGTCTTACAACTGTATTAATATATAGTCTTGCTAGAAGTTCATGTGGTAAATCTTTTCTTATAGTAAGAAAATGTGATAACTTGGTAAGACGATCAGCAATGACTCATATTGCATAGTTCCTTCTAGGAGTCTTTGGTAGTCCCATGACAAAGTCCATCATGATATTATCCCATTTACACTCAGGTATGGGAAGAGGTTGCAAGACTCCTCTAGGTTGTTTCCTTCCAGCTTTCACTTGTTGACAAACCATACATCTTAACATAAAATCAGCGATATCCCTCTTCATATTGTCCCACCAAAAATGTTACTTCAAATCTATATACATTTTGGTGCTCCCATGGTGTATAGAGAAATTGGAGCTATGAACATCATCTAACAATTCCCTTTTCAGATTAGGTATATTGGGAACACAAAGCCTCTTCCCAAATTTCAAAATTCCATCTTCATGCACAAAGTCACTCAGTCTCCCATCATTCACAGCTTTAATCTTCTTTTGAAACTCTTCATCACCGGTCTGAGAATTCTTTATCCTTTCTAGTAAAGATGGTTTGGAAACCATTTGAAAAAGTATTGATGTTTCACCTTCCATGGTGATTCCCATATTCATATTTACTAGATCCATATATATAGGATCCTTTTCAACTCTAATCTTGTTAAAAACTTCACGATCCTTTCTACTCAAAGAATCTGCCACCTTATTTTCCTTCCCCGGGTGTTATTTTATCATGCAATCATAATCCTTGAGTAGTTAAAGACATAGTATTTTCCTCATGTGGAGTTCTTTCTATGAGAAAATATACTTCAAACTCTTGTGATCGGTATATATCTCACATTTTTTACCATAGAGATAATGTCTCCATATCTTAATAGAAAAGATTACAGCTGCTAACTCAAGATCATGAGTAAGATAGGTTTTATCATGAATTGTTAGATGTTGTGATGCATAGGCAATAACACTATCATTCTGCATAAGGACACAACCAAGTCCTTTCTTTGATGCATCACTATAAATAACAAACCCGCGATTCCCTGATTATAGAGTCAATATAGTATCATTGACTAATCTTCTATTCAGTTCTTCAAAACATTCTTCACACTCTTTTGTCCACAAAAATTTAACCCCTTTACATGTGAGCTTGGTTAATGGGTTAGCCAATCAAGAAAAATTCTGGACAAAACGCCGACAATAACCTGTTAAACCAATAAAACTGCATACCTCAGTTATACTCATAGGTGTTGTCCATTCTTGGATTGCTCTTGTCTTGGAAGGATCAATAGAGATTCCATCCTTGGAGACAATATGTCCAAGAAATGATATCTCTTGAAGCCAGAATTCGTACTTGCTAAACTTCCCATATAATTCATGTCTTATAAGAGTCTTCAGGATAATGCACAAGTGATTTTCATGATCTTCATAGCTTTTGGAGTATACCAAGATATCATCAATAAATACCACTACAAAGTCTTCAAGATGTTCCTTGAAAACTCTATTCATTATATTCATGAAGACATAGGGTGAATTAGTCAATCCAAAAGGCATTACTGTAAACTCATAATGTCTATACCTGGTTCGAAATGCTATCTTTGGAATATCTTCCTTCTTCACACACAACTGATGATATCCAGATTGAAGGTCAATCTTTGAAAATTATTGAGATCCATGAAGTTGTTCGAATAAATCATCAATACGAGGTAGGGGAGACTTATTCTTTATTGTTATAGCATTGATATCCCTATAGTCAATGCACAACCTCATAGATCCATCTTTCTTCTTAACAAAAAGGGCAGGGGATCCCCATAGAGAAACACTAGGCAGAAAAAATCCCTTATTACTCAATTCCTCTAGTTGTTTCTTTAGTTCCACTAATTCCATACTGGCCATTCTATAAGGGGTATTTGATATGGGCCTTGACCCAGAAATTAAATCAATGGAAAACTCAATTTCTCATTCTAGAGGATGTCCAGGTAAATCTTCTAGAAACACATCAACATATTCTTTCACAATAGGTACATACTCTATTTGAACATTCCTTTCCTCACTCACAGTTATTTTATTCTCTTCCTCCCCAATAATTGAATTTATTTGAGCTACTGGGGGTGGATCTAGATAAGAATTAGGTGGTGATGATTCTGCTCTAAAGATAAGGTGTTCTTTATCATCGTCATCAAAAATTGTAACCTCCTTCTTCTTACAATAAATTTTCCCATCATGGTCTGAAAGCCAATCCATACCAAGGATTATATCAAATTCAATCATGGGTATGATGATGAGATCAGCAGATAAAGAACATTTATGTGTTCTAATGGGGACTGATTCACAAAAAATTGTTGCAATGATACTTCCCTTAGGTGTTTTTACTGACAACTCCCCTATTAAATCAAATTATAAATATCTAATTTTCTTAGAAAACTGGGAAGATATGAAATAATGCGATGATCCAGAATCAAATAATTCATTTTCTAAACTTGAGGAAACCATTAAATTACCTTCCACTATGTCTTTCGGAGCTTCAACCTCAGTAGTAGTGATCGCATAAGCTTTTCCTTGATCCCTTGTCCTTTTCTGAGGTAAGTTTCCATGACTTTTAGGACATTCATTTTCATAATGTCCCATATCCCTGCAATTGTAGCATTGAACATTGGTAGCATCTTTATTTTCCTTACAATCACCAGCAATATGGGCTTTCTATCCACATTTGTAGCATACTCCTTTTCCTTTTAGACAGCACCAGTGTGCTTCCTTCCGCAATTATCACAAGGTGTAAATTCAATTATTCCCTTATTCAATGTTTCCTTATTTCCTTTCTTAGAGTGTTCAGAAGATCTCTCCTTCTCTTTATTTTCTTTAAAGTCATAAGACTTAGAGAATTCCTTTTCTGTCTTGATAGCACATGAGACAATATCTTCGTATGATGAGAAGTATTGTGATACTAATGCTCAACGGAGAAATGGTTTTAACTCATCAAAGAAATGATCAATCTTACTTTGTGGGTTATTTATATAATCTGATGCATGCCTCGCTAACCATGTAAAGTTAGCTTCATACTTTGCGACATTCTCATCCTCATTTTGCCTCAGACTCAGAAATTGTCTTTCCATATCCGCTCGATGGTCATGAGGAAAGTATTTTTCTAAGAAAATTTCTTTAAACTCCCTCTATTCTATATTTTATACTTCCCCGTCTTCCTTTGTGTTTTGAATCAATGACCACAATTGATCAGCATCTCCAGTGAGGCGGTAAACCTCCATGACAACTTTTTCCCTTTCGCTACTCCCCAAAGCATGGAATGTTTTCTCTAAGTAATTTATCCATTTCTCAGCCACTAATTGATTTATACTCCCATTGAATTTCTGTGGTTGTTGCCTCATGAAGCGATATAACATTTATCCTCCACGCTGTGGATCAGGGTGCTCCATACGGGTAAGGTTATTATTCATAACCTGTGTGAGTTGTCCTAGTATGGTGATTAGCTGATCAGCACCAGTTGCATCACCAGCTCCACTATAATTACCATTAGTAGGAGGGAAATCCCTACATGGAGTGTGTGCATTGATACGGTTTGCATTACTTCCACTAGGAATCATTTCTAAACAATGGCATACACTAGATTAGTTTATGAATCGCAATACATAAATCCAAACTTGTAAAACACTTAACATAAATTGAACTATTTACGGATATAATCAATAATCATAAAAAAAATTCTTTGAATAAGAATATACTCATAAATACTTCATAATGTTTTGTAAAGAAAATGAGAATTATCCTAAGAATATCACCCAAGAGTGTTGTAACCAAGAGTGCAGCAAGGCCCGTTGTCGTGCACCAGTTCTCGTTCGATTCTAGCTCAAAGCGGTGTTTTCGGGTTTTACCCCTATGTACATCTGTGCCAGAGCCACCTCTACCTACTCATATCCATAAAAGGATGTATTGCTTGGAAAACTCAAAAAATCTCTACAATACCAAAATTCTATGAAGTTATTCTATACTAATCCTCAAAGTTTATCTTAGGGCTATGTGCTCTAATTAGAGTTTATCTAAATCTAGTTTACAGGGTTTGTACTAAACTTTCTCTAATACCAACAGTAATTCCCCGACCCCAGTTACCAAGATTCGGATCATTTTTACATAATATTGGCATGATCACAAGGAAATCATGTATCGAAAGACCGATCAGTTTAGTATTATTGGAAACAAGATTCATACATAAGTTCAACTTTACAACTTGAAAAGAAATACAACACGAATTTATTTCATTAGGAACATCCAACTCTCCTAGATTATTCCTATAAGTCACTCATAACTAACTTCTTCCTATCCTTGTAAAATGAAACATAAGAAAGGGGTGAGCTCAAACACTTGGTAAGGGTAAGAAATACAGTTGAAGATAACATAAATATTAATCATGGTGAATAATTGAAACCACATTCCTTTACCAATAATAAACATGAATACTTTTATAGCAGGAATATGATCTGAGTAAATAATTCCATAATAAAATATAATCATGGGTATTCTACTAGTCGAATGACCACATGAACTGTCAATATTATTTTCATAATGAGGGAATGTATAATGTCAGACATTCTGAAACATTTTGTCAAGGCCTTGGCCAAGACATCTAAAAATGATTAAGGCCTCGGCCAAAACCATATATCAAATTGGGAAAGTCCTCAACCAATTCCACGTCTAATTGTATCATGAGACCTACCTATGCATCGAGGAGCTATATCGGGCTCCACCGGTCACTTACTAAGTCCAATACATTCCTCATATGAAAATGTTGAAATATAACATAAACATTTGTATTAAAACTAGAATACTAAATGTCAATACTTTAACCATAAACCATGAATGGTATAAAAATAACACATCCACAGTCAAACATATCACAAATCCTTCAATACAATATGGAAGTTTTGTATCATAATAAATCAACTTCAAATATGCTTAAAATCCATCAAAGGATGTTGACATAGATGAAATCAAAACCTTTTTAGAAAAATATCTCTTTCTATTTTGAAATCATTTAAAAGTCATGTAATTATAAAATAAAACATTTATATTTTAAAATATTCTTATAAGCTTTTAAGGAGGATTTTATGATTTTATAACGGTATAAAATAGCCGCACTCACCGTATAAGTTAAAAAACATTCTTACATTAAATTTTTCGAAAAGGTCAAAAAGTACCTTGTTTGGAAAATGATGGAAAGATTACTTTAAAAACATATAAGGGTATAAATGACTTTAACCCATTCTATATTAAATTGCAAAAAAAATTTGAAATACATTTTTAAGAAACATGGATGTGGATGATAAAGAGGTCCCAGTAGATACTTACGTAAAACAACCTCGAATAGTAAAGAGATTGTGAAATTAACCCTTACCTTGTACTTTTCCTTGGTCGAGGGTTGGTTAACCTCCTGTATAATGGTAAAATAATTGTTATTAAATTATACAATAATCATATACATTAATATGATATCATATATGATCTTTCAACATTGCTTGTTAATAATATCTTAGTATTATTGTCGTTTTTGGTGTTAACAGATTCATTTTCCATTATATTCTTTGTTATGTGAGTCATATTTGTTATGTATGGGATTTATCTTATTCATATCCAGAATTATATCAAGTCTTTAAACATTATTTTTAATTATTAAATGAAAATTATTCTTGAATGGATACGATGGGGAACGAATCTCATCGCGTTTGTGGAGATGGTAATCCGTACGTACGCATGAGTGACAATATCATTATTTTGATATTAAAATAATATATAATTGGATGGTATATCATATATATAGAATTATTATGATGTTATATTTATTATTTACATCAATTACACATCATTATTATACCCATCCAAATAATAATGTATTGAATAACAATTACACCACGACGTGGAGACGGTAAGCCATACGTACGCACGTATGGTGACATGTCATTCAAAAGATGGATAGAATAATGAATATAGTTTTATAGTACTTATAATAACATCATAGTATATAGAAATATATTAGAGTTATCATTTTATAATGGAAACAACAAAGAAATAGGAAGTGTAAGAAGAAATGAACTTGAAAGAGGGTGGTGAAATCATTACCTATTCTTCGAGTTCTTCCTTTTGATTTGATCAAAAGGGCACTTTAGGTTGGATTTCTGACTAAAATAAGTCCTCTATGATTAAGTTAGGATAGTTGAGATGGTATATGGGTAGGTTTTGGCCGAGAAAAAAGGATTTTAATGTGTGAATTTGAGGTAATGGGGGGTACCCTTTTATAAGAGGGGTGAGGGGCACCTTAGGAAAATTTAAAATATTATTTTATAATAAATTCATATTCGGATTATAATGGCTCAAAAGTAAATTATTTAAATTATAAGGTGGGTATTGGTCGAAAACAACTCAACAAATATGTTTTATATAGGTTTTTGTCACTATATTAACCTTATCATTTAGATTTAACTCTTAGTTAAATAGTTTTTCATTTACCGTGTCTCTTTGTATTTTTATATTACATGGTTAATAAACTTACTATAAACTTCCAAGAGAACCTAAAATTGTTACTTAATGATACACCTATCATTATATAAGTTATGTTACCAAACCTTAGATTTTTAGGAATATTATTTCAATTAATAATATAATATTTGTTTTGAAAACTCCTTTATGTCAATTTTGACACTATTTAATAATTGATTTTTTTTAAAGTCTTAAAAACATTATTAATTCAAAAAAAATCATTTAATTAATCCTAACATTTTATATTAACATATAAAATTCATTTATGGCATCTAAACATGAAAATTATATTTATTTTAACATTTATAATACAAATTATTTGATTCCTTCATTAATAAGCAAAATACTGCATCATCATTGTGTCAAAAATAAATTTAATTATTCAATGTATAAAAATTATAAATAAAATACCATTATGTAGAAAATATTTTTATATTTCTTATTGATATTTATAGTTGAAGAGATAACATGTATAACTTTATGAAAAAATTGTTTTACTAAAAGATATATGTCTGTGTCATTTTTGTATTTACTTTAACTTAATTAATATAAAGTGTTATTATCACTTACAAGTAGCTCCATGGGGTCCCAAAATCGACCCAAATATTCCCATGGTTGGAAATTTATCCTAAAATAGTGTTATCACACGTTTTAGGGTAATTTAATATTATTATAGTATTAGTTTTTTACCCTTATTTATAGGATTTACCCTTTAACCATGGTAAATAAAATATTTACCAAAGTAATTATTCAAAATGTCTAAAAATAAAAGTTACCTATTTAAACAATTTGGACCTCCTGATTATAAATATGGAATCCATTTTTCTAAATTCAAAACATATAAGTGGTATAAATTAATTTAAAATTTATTCCATTTGTCAAAACAAAAGGCGTGTTTTTAACAAATAATAACTATCAAAAGATTGACGCTTGCTTATGTCTAGTTTAAATGTGAAATTATGTCCAATGACCAAAATTGGATTAAATGGTAAAAATATAATCTAATTATACTTTAAAACAACTCAAATTCATAATTTATCACTATTAATTATTTCAATTAAAAAAAGTTGTTTTTAATTAAAATTTAGTAATTTTTACTATTCATCAAAATATGAAAGTTATCAAAAAAGTACCAAAAATTTACACTAAGATAATTTCAATATTCTGAATCCAAAAATGAAGTCTATTTTGAAAGATAAAATGTATAAAATTTCAAAAAGTGGGTATTACTATTCATAACGGCTAGTTTGCTGGTTGTGGTGTGTTAGAAATTGAAGTTGCGTACAACACACACTATTGTATTTTTCAAAGAGAAGTGTACCATGGAATCTTGGGGTGTTACACCACGAGTCCATGCTCCGCGATTCCATGCTATGAAAGACCCCATTTTCCATGAGCCCTTGTTCTCTACGAAGCTGCTTCGCGAAGACTTATCCTTTGTGAGGCTCCTACCTTTGCGCCTGCCACTGACCCCCATGAAAAAATGGAGAGTTGTACCATGAACTTTTTGGGTCATGACGTCAACATTTTACATTGCGCCCTTATGCGCACCCACCTTCCACCTATGGAATACCAAGATTTGAGATACTTTTCTGCACACCATTAAACACCTTGAGTCCACATATTCCTCTTTGTTCGTTTCACATGTCATGATTTGAGATTCTCCACATCAATTCCCAAAGTACCTTGTGTCGAACCATTCCTCAAGCAACTCATCCAAACACTATCACTTGGCTCCTATGCCAGGTTGAATCAGAAAGGGCTTCCCTTGCATAATTCCCAACACCAACCATTTTTAGGAGCCTAATGTTAATAGTCCTATCTACGTGACTTTAAACTGTAGTAATCCCTATATGACAAACATAGGATGCCTCTTACTCCACATAAGAGATGCCTTGTGCGCCAAGCATAAGATGCCAAAATTCCTTTCTACATGACTCTAAACTGTAGTATGACCTATTTTCCAAACATAGGATGCCTCTTGATCCAAACAAAATATGCCTTATGCTCAAAGCATGAGATGCCAACAGTCCTTTCTACATGACTCTAAATTGTAGTACACCCTATGTTCCCAACATAAGATACTTTTTTCTCCAAACAAGATATGCCTTATGCTCAAATCATGAGATTCCAACAGTCTTCTCTACATGACTATAAACTATAGTACACCCTATGTGCCAAACTTAGGATGCCTCTTGCTCCAAACAAGAGATGCCTTATGCTCCAGGCATGAGATGCCAATAGTCCTCTCTACATGAATATAAATTTTAGTACTTCCTAAGTGAAAATCATAGGAAGCCTCTTTTTCCAAATAAGATATGGATTATGTTAAAAGCATAAGATACCTCATGCCACGATTACAGTGGCATAATTTCAAGAGCGTTGGAATTCGTTCAAACATTCCATCACTCCACCTCACCCTTTTCATGTACTTCATTCAGATCTTCACCCCCTTACATGTATGACAAGAACCCCTAACGGCCTAGTCCCATGCCGTATCGGCTCACCTATCGTCCTGGGACAACGCCCCTGAAGGATTTAGATGACACTTTGAGTTAGATCCTGTGTTTCAAACACTGTCAACAGTCTACCCTCATTTGTTTTTCTCCATTTCCGGCTAACATGATATGGATGATGCGTTTCGAACATGGTCAACTGTTATCCTCCACCGTCACACCACCCTCACTGCATTCTGAATGTCGATCATGTGATTCACACTTTTCATATTCCTTGGTTTGGACTAATTCCAACGCCCTTGGAATTATCCCTCTTGTGCACTAGCGCATAGGTGAAGGCCTCAACCCACCACTGATTTGGGATTCCCTCATGGCCAGACATGAGGAAGACCCTCGAGAAGCTTCCTTGAGTAAATCCCATCCACCATTACTGCTCCATAGTAGCACCCATTCATCTTTATTGTGTAAGCCTCATTCTCCATTGTCGCTCCATAGCGGCACCCAAGCAGCTTCCTTGCGTAAGCCCCATTCACCATTGTCGCTCCATTGCATCACCCGAGCGGCTTCCTTACAATAGCTCACAAAGGACCTACAAGTGTGGGGTGGAAACTGCAGGGGAGAGGACATCAACCTAGAAAACATAAAAGATGATATAGAGAGGATGGAGGAAAATCTTCAGGAGGTCTAAGATGATGATAGGTTTACCTGTCTGGTGGATAAGAAAAATATTTTGGCTGAAAAACTTCTAGAAATCAAGAGGATCAGTAGACAGAAGTCTAGAGCACTATGTATTAAGGAAGGGTATACTAATACAACCTTTTTTCAAGCATGCTTAAAAGAAAATAAGGAATGATATGAAGATCAATATTAGACTCGATGACAACATGTTTACTTATGATCTACAGGTGGATGGAGATATCACTCTTAAACAATTTTTGGGACCGATGGAAGGACATGATAACTTACAGGTAGACCGGTCTAGAAGGGGTAGAGAAGATATGGACTTCCTAGGACGTATCCCATAGCTAGTGAATGATAGGGACTGTAGTAATCTGGAGGAATTTCCAAACAATGATGAAATTAAAGTAACAGTTTTCAGAATGAATAAGGAAAGTGCACTGAGGCTAGATGGGTTCTGTGGCTCCTTCTTCATCGAGGTGTGGGGGATTGTGAAAGAGCATGTTAAGGGGCAGTTTTGGATTTTTCTGGGTTATAGAACTCAATAGTGATGCTTGTGCTTAAAGGGTTGTTCTGGTTCCCAAGGCTAAAGATCCCACCCAAATCAGTCACAATAGACCAATATGTCTTTGAAATTTTGTGTATAAGATATTATCTAGCATGTTAAATAGAAGAATCAGGAAGGTGATACCCAATATTGTTTCTAAATAACAACTGGATTTCTGCAAGGTCGAGGCATACATAGAGCCATCAGAATTACGATAGAAATAGTAGAAGACCTAAACTAAATAACTATTGGATCTAATGTGATGTTGAAGGTGGATATAGATAAGGTGTATGCTAGATTAGAATAGAGATTTTTAATAAATTTAATGAGGAAATTTGGTTTCAAGGAATGGTTTTGTGATTTGTGTTTTAGGTTCTATACTTCTCATTGGATTACAATCTCTCTCCTCAGGTCGGGATGTCGACATTTTCCATTGCGCCCTTATGCGCACCCACCTTCCACCTATGGTATACCATGATTTGAGATTATCCTCATCAATTCCCCTATTACCTTGAGTCAAAACATTCCTCAAAAAACTCATCCAAACCCTATAACTTGGATCCTATGCTAGGTTGAACTAGAATGGGCTGCCCTTGCATAAGTCCCAACACCAACCATTTCTAGGTGCCTAATTCCAATAGTCTTATCTACATGACTTTAAACTGCAGTAATATCTATATGAAAAACATAGGATGCCACTTAATCTATATAACAGATTCCTTGTACGCCAATAATAAGATGCCAAAAGTCCATTCTATATGACTCTAAATTATAGTACACCCTATGTTCCAAACATAGGATGCCTCTTGCTCCACACAAGAGATGCCTTATGCTCAAAGCATGAGATGACAACAATCCTTTCTACATGACTCTAAACTATAGTAAAACCTATGTTCCCAACATATGATTCCTCTTGCTCCAAAAAAGAGATGCCTTATACTCAAATCATGAGATTCCAACAGTCCTCTATACACGGCTGTAAACTGTAGTACACCCTATGGGCCAAACTTAGGATGCCTCTTGCTCTAAAAAAGAGATTCCTTATACTCTAGGCATGAGATGCCAATATTCCTCTCTACATGACTATAAATTGTATTACTCCCTATGTGAAAATCATAGGATTCCTTTTGTTCCAAATAAGAGATGGATTATTTTAAAATCATAAGATACCTCATGCTATGATTATAGTGGCATAATTTCAAGAGCGTTGGAATCTGTTCAAACATTCCATCACTCTACCTCACACTTTGTGTGTCCTTCATTCAGATCTTCATCCACTTCCATGTCTGACAGGACCCCCTAATGGCCTGGTCCCATGCCGCATTGGCTCACCTATTGTCTTGGGCCAACGCCCCTGAAGGATTTGGATAACACTTTGAGTCAGGTTCGGTGTTTCAAACACAGTCAACAGTCGACCCTCATTTGTTTGCCCCCATTTCAGGATAACGTGATATGGATGATGTGTTTCGAACACGGTCAATAGTTATCCTCCATCATCACACCACCCTCACTGCAATCCGAATGTCGAGCATGTGATTCACACTTTTCATCTTTCTTTGTTTACACTGATTCCAACGCCCTTGGCATTATCCCTCTTGTGCACTAGCGCATAGGTGAAGGCCTCAACCCACCACTGATTTGGGATTCCCTCATGGTCATACATGAGGAAGACCCTCAAGAAGCTTCCTTGCGTAATCCCTATCCACCATTTCCACTCCATAACGACACCCAAGCAGCTTCCTTGTGTAATCCCCATTCTCCATTGTTGCTCTATAGTGGCACCCGGGCAGCTTCCTTGCATAAACCCCATTCACCATCGTTGCTCCATAGCGGCACCCAGTCATCTTCCATGCGTTAGCCCCATTAACCATTGTCTCTCCATAGCGGAACCCAGGTGGCTTCATTGCGTAAGCCCCATCCACCATCACCGCTCCATAGCAGCACCCAGGTATCTTCCTTGCATAAGCCCCAGTCACCATTTTCGCTCCATAGTGGCACCCAGGAAGCTTCCTTGTTTAATCCCCATTCACCATTGTCACTCCATAGCAGCACCCGGGAAGCTTCCTTGTATAATCCCCATCCACCATGGCCGCTCCATAGTGGCACCTGAATAGTTTCCTTGCTTAAGCTCCGTTCACCATTGCCGCTCCATAGCAGCACCCGGGCAGCTTCCTTGTGTAATCCTCATTCACCATCGTCGCTCCCAAGCGGCAGCCAGGTAGCTCCCTTGAATAAGACCCATGCACCGTTGCCACTCTACGGGAAGCCTAGAGTGTAAGACCCACACCCAACCTAAACTACAAGGTCTTTTATCCTTTCCAAGGTGAGGTATGTAGGAAGCCTTCTTGAGGTTCAAGCCCACCACCCATTGGTCCCGACCATCTTCACATCGGTTCACCAAACACCTGAACTACATGGTCTTTGATCCTTACCAAGGCGAGGTACATAGGAATCCTCCCTGAGGTTCAATCCCAACACCCCATTGGTTTCGACCACCTTCACGTCGGTTCCCTCCACCTAAACTACGTGGTATTTGATCCTTGCTAAGGCGAGGTATGTAGGAAGCCTCCATGAGGTTCAATCCCAACACCCCATTGGTTTCTACCGCCTTCACGTCGGTTCACCAAACCCACACCTGAACTACATGGTCTTTGATACATGCCAAGGCAAGGTACATAGGAAGCCTCCATGAGGTTCAATCCAAACACACGATCGCTCCAACCTCCTTCATGTCGGTTCTCCCACTCCACCTGAACTATGTGAACTTTGATCCCTACCAAGGTAGGGTACGTAGGAAGCCTCCATGAGTTTCAATCCCAACACCCAGTTTCTCTGACTTCTTTCACATCGGTTCGCCCACTCCACCTGATCTACGTGAACTTTTAATCCCTGCCAAGGCAAGGTACGTAGAAAGCCTCCACGTGGTTCAATACCACCACCTATCTAGGTCCCGGGTCCTCCTTCACATCATTTCACCCCCTGTCCTACTTGACATTAAACTGTGGACCTCAATCAGTGGTAAGCTTTATTCCTCCATTCAATGGTAAGCTGTTGTCAACCTTATTCGGAGGTGATCCATTAAAACCCCCAATCAACAGTAAGTTGTCTTCAGATGAACTACATGGACTTTGATTCCCTATCACAGGGATAAGTAGGAAGCCTCCATGAGGTTTAATCCCATCACCCATGTCTCATCCTGATCTATCCCTAGATCCCATGTGTTCTAGGAAGATCATTCCCCAACATGGATGTTAAATATTTCTAGATCTCATCCATGCATCCATTCTCACGGGCCGCCTCCTCAGGTGTCCCATCATCCCAATAAACTACGAAGACTTTGATTCCCCGCCATAGGGATACGTAGGAAGTCTCTTTGAGGCTCAAGACCAAAACTACTATAACCTTCACGATGGTCCCATATCATTCCCCCTACACTCCCTTCAACTCTCCATCATCCATCCTGATTCTCACCCGGGCCGCCACATCCCAGTGGGATCATGTTATCCACCTCCTCGCTGCTCCTAGCAATACTTAGGTTACAATTAACATGTAAGCCCCAGCATGTCTTTGGGTCATTGTCCATTGTGTACACCCCGATTCATCACCCCTTCGAACTACGTGGGTTTTGATCCCTGTCATCTACACAGGGTAAGTAGGAAACCTCCATGAGGTTCAATCTCAGTCAATGGTAAACCTTGGTGTTCCCCCATTCTAGGGTGCACACTCCCTGATCCACCCTCAGGGGTGTCTAGATCAGCCTTCACGGTGTGACATCTGCCCTTTATGGGACACACCATCTTGGGTATTCTCTTATCGAGTGTTATGATCCATCCACCCGATAAACCTTCCAGGTGTTCCCTCCTAGGTATGTACCAATCTGATCCGTCTATATGGGACGTTATGATCACCCTAATTCCATCTCCACAAGACATTAAACTTGCGACCTGCCTCGTGTTAAATATGAGATTCCTGAGGAAAACCTCAAAGGACACGCCTTTAGCATATATGTCTCTTCTAGATGTTAAACTCACAGCATGCCCTGTGTTAAAAATGGGAAGATAAAGAAAACCTCAGAGAAATGCCTCTGGAACAATATACCCCATGACCGATGTGAGATACCTCAGGTTTTGCGCCCTTGAAATACCCTTTTATGAGGAAGAATACAGATTCCCCAATGTCCACGCATCCATAGATTCCCTGACATGCCTAATGTTGTTGTCTACTCCAACCGAAGGTTTTTACCATGTCAAGACCCCATGGAATGTCCTGACAGAAGTATTGTAATTAATCGACGTCCACAAAGATATGGCACCAGGAATGAGATTCATGAACCACGACTTAATCTTTAAGGGAGACCCTGACTAGGTAATGAGTTCCGAGGAGGAATCCACGGAAGGAAGAACTGGAATCCCATAATCCTGTTTCAATCAAGGAGCAAACATCCCTGGATAAGAAATGGATGTCTCCCACCTTTGGAAAGTGGGAATGCGGGGCAACAGCTATGCGTCCTCCACAGACGAATGCATGTGCCCTGGTGAAAGCATCGGAAACAAATGTCCTAGAGTATTTTTCATATTTATAAGGTCATAGCAGTTCTTATCTATGTTGAGAACCTTGAAGATAAATGAAAATATTCTTAATATCATTTTGTGTTTGGATAACGTACTATGATGGTACATATAGTATTTAGACCATTGGGTGTGAGTAATCATAAAATGATGCGGATTATTTTCATGATTTCCACACTTGGTAATATATAAGATAAGAAATTATGAGAATATACCCACTAGTATGAATTCTACATGTTTTGGTGTCATCAAATATTACTATATGTGAGCATGTAATGGTCCTTAGACTTTAATATTATCATTGGTTCATGTCATGACTCACACACTTAGATTTACTAATTAAAACTAGCATTCCATATGTTGGTGAGAAGTAGGGTACATTGGGTGTGTCATGATTGATATGTCATTAATAGATAAGTCAAGGAAGGATTTGTACCTTCCATATTTATAGAAGTTTATATCTCATCCCATTGATTGGAATATAATTTTTTCCTTAAATTCCTTCTACATGGTGTAATGACGTGTTTATTTCATATAACCAAATAAATATGTATTGAAAAGATTGGTTGATGACACCATCATGCAATATGATTGATGAGATATTATGACAAATTAGATTACACAGTGAAAGTTCGTTTGTGGTTGTTGATGTTGCAACCTTAAGTTCTTTCTCTTTGGTGCCTTAAAACATATCTACGTATAAATATTGGACTTTAATCAATCTCACAATATTCCAACAAGGTATAGTCCTACAGGGTCACACACTAAGTGTTTCTGTTGATCTTAATTAAATTATTTTTTAATTTAATTAATGGAATAGATATTATTCTAAAGGTAGATGAATAATTTTATTCTATTATATTGATCACATAAATTTCAAAAATACTTATTCTCTTTCATGCGATTAAAAATATATTTATTTATTTTATTGAATATTTAACAAATATTTATTCATTGTTATGTGACTGAAATATTTATTTATGTTTAAAATATATATTTAGGCATTCAATAAATATCTTGGAGTTAGAGTGGATCAAGATCGCATCTGGTGATAAATAATTATGTGCAAGTTGGTAAATATTATTTATCAATTTAAGAAAGTTGGTGAACACCACAAAATAATAATAATGTTATTATTATGTGGCATGGGGTTTTATTATAGGTTATAATATTATTTAATGGCCCGCATGCAATTAAAATATCATTTTAACCTAAACCCTAGCACTATAAATTGATGGTTATGTCTATTGTGTGGAGAAATGGTTTTTAATCGAAAAGGAGAGGATTGTTGTGCACAAAAAAAATTCTCTCGACTCCTATTATATCCCTCTCAAGAAAGATAAATGCAATAGATATTTATTCAAGACCAAAGAATGAGTTGTAAAAAATGAACAATTCTAGACACTATATTCACCATGAAAGCACCTAAAGATCAAGTGGAGTTGTTCAAATATCAAAGAATCACATGTGGATCATCGCTAGAGGGATTGTATCTTTTGATCTTCATGGCGCAATAAAGGAAATATGAAAGGGCCTTTTTATATGATCAACATTCATCAAAGAAAAATGTTCTTAAGTCCAGGTATTCATTTCTTCATATATTAAATAAATAAATTTGAAATTTGACATGAAATATCCTCACACATGGTTTTAGGAAACAAGAATTAAAATAAATTTTAATATATCTCCCACCAACACATGTTTCCACTGCATCTAGAACCAATAAGTTGTATCGAAGGGAGGTTATGTTTAAATTTATAATTATTTATTTTGTTGTTGATCTATACATAATTGTGGTTATTTTTTCATTTCATGTTATTTTTTCTTTAATTATATTTAAATTAACATTCTTATAAGTATTAATCATGATTTATTTAGTGTTTAATTTTCTTAAAGATTTATGAACATATGAAGAATGATCGTGATTTCCATCGAGAAACTGCCAACTTTTGGCCAATAAAATAGGGTTACATGGAATGTACTTAGAAATACATACAAGAGGGTGCACTGCATCTTGATGTGTCAATGGATACACAGTGTACCATGTATAAATTTCACATGGTATATGTCGTGTGTTGACCGGCCAACCTAGAAAATGATTATCATATTACATGGAATGTATCGGCATAAACGTTGTGTAGTCTACATGGGTTAGTGGTGTAAATCGAAAAATCCATGTGGTCATTATACATCAAAACCGTGTGAGATTGAGAACCTAGAGAATAAATGATATAAGAGACATTTATGTGTTGTACACTACATGTAGTTCATCAAATCCTACGTATAAAGAATACACTGAGCCACTCTATAAGAAAATGGACACACAGATCAAAGAGATACATGTCTTATAACTGGTATATATATGCTATATAGTCCATTAAGACACACAACGAATACCTATGAGTGAATCTCAAACACAAGGAAAGAAAAACACATAGTGTGTAACTAGTCTATACACGTTGTGTATTCCAGACAAGCCACTTACCGCAGACCCAAGTGTGTATCCTATAAACCAAAAAATTGAGATACATGATGTGTAGCTAGATGTACACATTCTGTAGTCTCCCATTAATGGATAGAATTAAATATTAAATTAAATTGAAAAATAGTATAATTAAATCCTCATTTTATTTTTTGGCACACCATTTTGTGTTTTAAAACATAATAATGGTTTTAAATGGTTTTAAATAGTTTTAAATGCTTAATTAATTTATTTTAATAGATATATGTCATTATTTTTTTTGCAATTTATTTTCCATGAATTCCATAAATGATGGGTATCTCAAATAAATATTATATGATCATTAAGATGAAGGGAAATTAATTAATTAATTAATGCAAGCATTTTCATTTTAATAATAAATAATCAATAAAGAAATGAATTCTAGCTAGTTACTTTTGTGTGTTTATTTCATATATGACCATTAATGAGCTTGACCAAGACCTTTGTATGTATTGGGTGTTTTAATTTAATTTATTTCATGGGTTTGAAATTATTTATTATTAAATTAAATATTATGGCATGTTATTTATCCCTACCTCCATTATTATATAGGATCTGTGTGTTTAAGAATATTTATGTAATCAATTTTTATCCAATCCTTTAATTCCCCTGACCTACGTGTGAGTCATTAATACATATAATTAATGAATTATCCCAAGTCATGTGGAGTTGGTTCAATATGGAACCATTATGATTCCAACTCAGGTGATACATAGGTGGATAGGTGGAATACTGTAACTCATGCCAATGCCAAAAATGGGAGTTACTTCTCCTAGATAAAAGGTTGATTTAATGCCCACTCATTAAATAAACCATTAATAAATCACATGAGAGGGTCATTTATTTATTTATTTATTTACTTCTATCTATGAAATTGTTTATTTTATGGATGCAAGGCAGTTATCACATAAATAAGTGAATTAATGTGTGAATACACAAATTAAATAAATGAATTTTGTGTAAATATTTTATCCAACAATGTTAATTAATTAAGTAACATCAACTTAATATTAATAAGAAATATAAAGGATGAAACAAGATAAAATTTATTCATAATAAGTTAAAATCTCTCAATTAAATATTATGTTATACTTTACCTTCCATTACTTGATTAGGAATGAAACTCAATAGAACTAAGTGTTTGACCGACCATTGTTGGGATACTTACTTTAATAAGAGGAGTTCTTATGATGGTTTTTTGTTAAATAACCCAATTTACATCAAGAGGAGTATCCCTATTGGAATTGGTATAATTTGGAGGCAAGTGTTAATGAAATCCATGTTAGGATTTAAAGATAGGAGAGTCCACTCAAAAAATCATAGAGTTGCGAGCTTGTAGTTGGCAAAGATCTCCCAACCTAAATACCTTTGAGTAGCTTGACCAACCCCTTTTGTGGTTATGTGAACAATAATATGGATCCTTACCACTATAATTTTCTTGAAATTTTATATTCCAAGTTCAATGGATAGGACTATTAGGACATGATAAAATAGTAGAAGATTTAATAATTAATAAAATAAATTAATTTATTATTTATCAAATAATTTTTAAATAAAGAAGAGAATTAATAATCTAATCTTTAATTGTATAATAAAATATAAATATTTTCATCCACATTATCCCTATGATAAATATTAGATAAAGATAATCTTTTAACTAGAAGTAACTCATTGGAATCGTATGGACGCCTTCGGGTTATTTTGTGCGACGATCAAAAATCATACATGCTGGAATCTTAATTTCCTAATATGCCTCATAAAGAGGAAAGTTATAAAAATTTCATAGTATATGAGAAGTATATGAATGTTGTGTTCAATGTATGATGTTTTATACTTTAGTCTATGTCTAGTGAAATCATGAAGTCTCATGAAAACATGGATGTGTATAGCATGCTTGAGCATCTTTGTGGTCATTATCAAGAGAGAGATATATAAAAATAGTTTTATATTTTTATGGTGATATGTTACATAAATCTTAGATAGGGTTCTTCAGTTGGGCCTCATGTAATCAATCTCATTGGATACATTGGGATCTTAGAGGATCTAGGGTTTAAAATCCCCAAAGAATGGGGCACTGATCTCATTCTTGAATCACTCCCTCAGAACTTATCCAACTTTGTTATTAATTTTAATATGAACAACATTGAGAAATATCTACCAGATCTTCTTACACTTCATCACCATGTAGATAAGTATACAAAGTGATAAAAACCTTTTCCCCTTATGGTAAAAAAAAAGTAATGGGAACATGAAGAGCATTAAGTCTAAAGCTTCTTCACACCCTTCCAAGAAGAGAACATCAAGGGGAAATCAAGGAAATAAGATGTTATCATTTTTTTCATATGGAAAGAAGTCCAGTAGAAGAAATATTTCACCCATCTAAAGAAGAAAGGGGAAGCTTCAGGTGTGTTTTTTATCCAGTAAAACTTATTTGCTTCTACAAATTGGGTATTAAATAGAGATTGTGGTGCTCATATATGTATTAAAATATACAAACCAAGTAGATTTAGAATGATTAAACAATGTGAGGTAGATCTATGAGTATCCAATAGAGATAAACTTGTTGCTATAGCTATTGATGACTACCACCTCACGTTGTCGACCAAAATGATCTTGGTTTTGAAAGGTTGTTATTATGTGACATATATAACCAAAAACATTATATCAATATCCAAACTTAATACAAATGGGTTTATTTTTAAATATGGAAATAATTTTTTATTATTTTATAAATATATAATTTTTTATGGTAAAGAACATTTAAATAATGGTATTTATGTGTTGGATTACACGAACCAATTAAAAGAAATCGATAAATAAGTTACTTCACATTATTCATACCACACCCAACTTTCGAATCACTAGCTAGGACATCTAAACAAAACGATCTTGACCAAATTACATCAAGATGGATATTTAGATTATTTTTAACTAAAACCACTTGGTGTATGTTATGCGTGTTTACAAGGTGAAATTACTAAATCTCCATTTACTAGGAAAGTTGAAAAGGCCAAAGAGATTCTTTAATTAGTTCATATAGATGTATGTGGATCATTTTTTATTGAAACAATTTGGGTGTAATAATACTTCATATCTTTTATTGATGATTTTAGTAGATATGGATATGTCAAAATAATGAGGTATAAGTTAGATTCCTTTTAAATATCTATAAAATATAAGAATTAAGTTGATAACTATCTTGTTAAGAATAGTAAAAAACTATTCTCATACCATGATGGATAATTTCTTAATAAATAATTCATTTATTACTTATTGAATTTTGGGATCCTATCCTAACTCACTCCACCTTAAACAAAACAGTGTAACTGTGTAATAGAAAGGAGGAACATCACCATATTGGACATAGTGAGATCAATGATGAGTCATGTGATTATTATATTATCTTTTTTATGATACAAATTACAAAAAAACTGCACATATACTAAACCAAGTACCAAATAAATTGATAAATGGTATTCCATATGAATTTTGGAGTGAAATAAAAACCTTATAATCTAATTTACATGTGTGGGTAAGTGAATCATTTATTATGGACTCTTCTGGTAAAAAACATAAACCCATGGAACAAAGTGTACCTTTATAGGATACCTTAAGGAAACAAAAGGATATTACCTATATGACCCCTTAGAAAAAATATTATTGTGTCAATAAATTACATATTCCTTAAGATTGATCACATCTCTAAAAAAGATAGTGGGAGTAATATATTTATCAAAGAAGTTGAGTATTAGGGAACATAAGAGTTGGTATAGGAATAGATTCAAAAAATAATCATGGAAGAAGAAACTATTCAGGAGGAATATGTGATAAATATGAGTACAAAATAGGTTAGAGAACCAAAACATTATGGTTTTCTAGTCACCAAGGATGGTGACTCATTATTAGTTGATAATAATTATCCTATAACCTACAAGGAAGAAATAAATGGAACATATGTTTCTAATTGAAAAGAATCCATTAATTCTGGAGTGGATTTCATGTAAAAAACCAATTCTATATTTTTGTAGACCCTCTAGTAGATGTAAATCCTATCGGTTGAAAACTGGTATTCAAGAAAAAACTAGACCTGGAAGGAAAAGTCAATACCTATAAGGCATGTATAGCTGCAAAAGGGTTTAAATAGTGTTAATTAATTGACTATAAAGAAACATTTTCACCAGTTTCAAGGATGAAATCCATTAGAATTCTACTTTCCATTATAACTTTCCATTTTTTTGATATTTTAAAAATTGATGTCAAAACATCTTTTCTTAATGGGGACCTTCACAAAGGTTTCTATATGACACAACTCAAATGATTTGTTTCTATAAAGGATTCCCAAAATGTATTAAAGTTTCAAAGGTCTATTTATGGATTAAAGAACTCATCTAGGTCATGGAAAATTAATTTTTATAAGGCCATAATTGAATTTGGTATCATAAATAATGAATCTAATCCTGGTGGATATAAACTGTTTAGTGAGAGTGTGGTCATTTTATTAATATTATAGGTGGATGACATATTAATCATAGGAAATAAAATACCAGTACTACATTATGTTAAGAATTCATTGAATAAATTCTTCTCCATGAAGGACTTAGTTGAGGAAACATATATTTTTGGGATCAAGATCCATTGTGATAGATCTAAGAGACTGCTCAGCCTATGTTAAGGTACATAAATTGTATTACCCCTTATTTTAAGGTACTTTAACCTTTATTTATGTATTTTATGTATATAAAGTGATTGGATTAAGTTTAGGGAGGTTAAAAGGACTTTTGACATGTTTTGGGGTTTTTCTAGAGGTTTGTGTTTTGGGAATGGTTAGTAGAAACCATAAAACTACCTCTAAGAAACCATGAAACTGAAACAATGAGCACTGGGCATGTTCTTGGGTTTTCCAAATTGTGAGGTTGTATAGGAGAGTCCATGAAAGGGTGTATAGAAGATAATAGAATGGTTTGCACACTGATTTTCTAACCATATGATCCAAGCATTTGAGGTTTATTTGGAGTTAGTGGGTCATGCATGGTTAGTAAACGTTTTTCCAAACCATGCACCCTAACCATGCATAGTGAAAAATTAAATCCAAAATTTTTGGATCTCACTCGGTTTACCTCCTAATTCCCTTATTATACCTGTAACTTATCATATCCCAAATTACATTCCCTCCCAATGATATGGAGACCATTCCTTTCAATCCAGAAGTGATTCCTAGAAGAATCTAAGTGTATTAGAGGATAATATTATTAGATAATTGTTTTTTATTCATCATTTTCCTTAGTTTTCTTCTTTTTCCCCATCTTTGAATCATGGATATAGTCTATTGTAGATAAATACACATTTTTTTATGTTAATAATGATGATATATGATTGTTTTAGTTGAATATAACAAGATCTATGGTTGAATCTAGATGATCTAATCAAGGTTTTTGAAGTTGTTATGTCATTTTTCATCTTCACCAATGTTTGTGTGGTAGGTGGATTCACTCTTTAATACTATTGATTATAACGTGAAGGGTTGGTTTCAAATTGATTGAATTACTTGAATTAAATTGTGAAATTGATTTATGATTTTATGGAAACCTCTTTAGTGATGATTTTGTGAAATTATGAAAATTGGTTGGTTTTGTGGAAAGTGATTTGTTTAATGATTTGAAAATAGGGATTTTAAAATATGGTTTTGTTTTGATTAAAGGAAAAAAATTATAAATTTTTTCAAGAAAATGTATTTTTTAATGAAATTCCTTGGAATGAATGGTTTTTCATGGTTTTTAGCATACATGGTTTGTGTGAGTTCATTTCCATTGACGTAGCCTTGTAGAAGGGGGGTGTTTCATTGGGGCACTTGGTATTGGTTACCTTGTGATGACTTGGTAGATCAATGAGATATCATTCATGAGTATGCAACTATCAACATGGCATGAATGTGTGGATGTGTGGAATGGGTATTCCAAATGAATTTGAGAAAAAGTTTTATGGTTGTGAATTTTTCCCTTGGAACTACTTTGGTTTTGATATCAATTATTGAAAATATTTTAAATTTTTTTATAAATTATTTTAAATAAATTGTGATGACATGTTCTATCCTAGTGGACTGAGTTGGGAACTAATTGGGTAAATCCTATTGATTTTTATACTCACCCCCTACTTGGGAACTTTTGTGTTTTTTTAGATATTATATATCAATACATAGGTAAAGGGAAAGTTTCCCAGTTCTTTTGTGACACATCATGATACATTATGCATGGAATATTGAGTTGGATATTATATAATGTTGGGAGTTTTTGTTTGTATGTATTATTTTCCTTTGGATTTTTTGGTCTTTGTTATCTTTGAGTTTTGTTGGTGTTCAGTTTCTACTTTTACTCTGATATTATAGTTTATTTGTTTTAATTGTATATTGGACTCATGAATCATATAGAGTAATGATTTTTATGGTTATTGTAGTTCAGTTGTTTTATTTTAAAAGGAAAAAACGTCCCCCGTTTTTCTATGAAACCCTTGAAAACTATTTTCAGCCTTTGGTGTGTTGGGAATGCCACCTAAGGCCAGTAACACTATATTTCTCTTCCCAAGCCAATGGGTGAGAGGCCATATATTACAAATGGTATCATTTTTTTGTTCTAGAGTTGATAAATCATTATTATGTAGTCCTTGACATGGGTTTTTTAATAGGAAGATAGGATTTTTGGAACTTGAAATGTTAAGAATAAAGAGACATGGATAACCTATTTATGTTGAACTTCAAGTTACTAGGGAGTTTGGGTACATGAGTGCTTTGAAACACTTACAGGAGTTTTAACCTAATCATCATGGGTTTGGATGATGAGAACATCATGACATGCATTGATATTAATTAATTTTCACTAGTATTGTATAATTCATTTTGAGTAATGATTTGTGGTTTGGGTGAAAAGTGTTTATTTTTTAAAATAGTTGAAAATGGTTTGATTTTCAAAAAACATGGTGGAATTTTCAAAAAATGTTTTAAAATGGGAATTTTTGAATTTTGAAAATCCTTCTGTGCTATATGTGATATGGTAAATTTTAAATTTATAAGCCCTTAATTTATAGAGAGTAAGACTAAATGGTGTTTTATTTTTGTTATAGAAAATAGTACCAGGTATGTATCATTGAATTCAAATTGAAGATGCTGCTGAGAATATGGTTTTACCTGGCCCATAGTTAAACCAAACATTGGTTCAAATTACTGTCTAGTATTTTTAGTCCATGAATAGAGGGAACATAAAGGATGAACCAAGGAAACTGCATCATTTTGTTCAGTTTCAAAAGTAGAATCTACCCATAATTCGATGTGATTTAGAGAAAAAAATCATAAGTGTGGATATATAGGATGAATCAAATCTTTTATTTACTTAGCACACCAGCTATGTTGATAGTAAATTTAGAAATGTATATGTTGGAGGATCTAGATCAACAATGGTAGGATCAGCAGTTCAGGATAAAATATACCAAGGAATTGTATGGGATTATTTAAAGAGTTTTTCAACAAATAATTTTATACTCACATGTTTAGAATTTCTATATCAATAGACTTATTTTATTTCAAGCAATAGAACCTCATAGTGACAGAGTAAAAAATCTAAATTTACTAATTTATCCATATTTGTATCATAAGTTGCTACAAGTGCATCCTTGAAGGTACACATTTTTGAATTGGGGTTGAGGTTGAATACTCACTCAAATATTTACATGATTTGTATAACAGGTTCTACATATATGGTTAATATACAAATGGTGTAAGAAATATATGTCTCAAGTAATACAGGTGGAGGAATCATGTTGATGCCTATGGGAAATAGTGGGAACTCTAATACTGGGAATAAGTGAAATAGGGAAACCTGTTACCAAGGTGGTGGTATGGCTCAGAATTAGAAGGTGGGATTAGTGATTCTTACTCATAAACCAAAGATTAAGTATGGATGCTCTCTATATGGCATTTTATAGTATATGAAATGATATTATTCGACAGAACATAGATCTTGTCATAATTGAAACTAGATGGGGCATATTTAGTGTTATTATCATAGTTATACAAGGTTGGGTTCTAGGGACACATCTCTGGTTTCACAAACATTGTATTCTTCTATGGGATGAGTACAATAGAATATTTATTGTTATTAGAAATGAGAAATCCATTTTGATTCAAGGAATAACATGACTCCTGAACCAGTGCAACATCAACATGTTAATAAAGAGAAAGGGGCAGCAAGTAAACAATTATATGGATCTGAGAAAATAATCATGGATGACCAATATAGACATTCGATGGTGATATATATGATTATTTTAAATTATATCCTTATGCAATATTTTTTAATACGGGTGTATCCCATTCATTTATTTCTTCTCATGTTGTTGGCCTTTTGTTTTTTCATGTTGATATAATGCCATCTGATTTGAAACTTAAATCTACTCTTGGCTAAAGAAAATGTCATGCCTTTATGTTAAAAGCATGTTTTATAACTATTGATGGATCATAATTGTTTTGGAATTTTTCTATGCTTAATATGGATTTCTATGACTTATTATTGAGTATAGATTGGTTGATAATTTTTAAGGATCACATTGATTATTATTCCTGAAGGGTTAGTTTTACAATGGATGATGGTTTCAAGCATCTATTTTGAGTAGATTGAAATGTAAAGGCCTATGAGGTAGGATTGTTGGAACTAGTTGTTAGAACTATCTCATATTAGTTTCCATCTTTGACCTTGGAATTTTTTATGAGATCAATAATATTTGTTTTCTAACAATTATTGATCAGTTTCCTAATATTTTCTTAGGATTTCCAATCACAATAGAAGTGGAGTTTATGATTGATCTCTTACCAGGGACTAGTCCTATCTCACATCTATATTATTATATGGAAGAAAAAAAATAAGATAATCAAGAGTCTAATTGGAAGAGTTGGAAAGAAAATGGTTCATTTGGCCTAGTATGTCTCTATGGTAAGTATCAGTTCTTTTTGTGAAAATGTGGATGGAACTCTTAGTATTTGTGTAAATTATCATAATCTTAACCAAGATACATTAAAGAATTAGTATCCTCTTCCATGAATTGATGATCTATTTGATCAATTGAAAGGATCCCAATGCTTCTATAAAATTGAATTGTGTTTGGGGTAACACCGGTTGTGGGTTTGAAAGGAGGATATTCCAAATACATCTTTCATGAGTAGATATACCAATTACGAGTATGTGTTTATGCCTTTTTGGACTTATTAATTCAAAAGATATATTTATAGAATTGATGGATTAGATATTTAAAAGGTATCTATATTCTTTTGTGGTGATGTTTTTGGATGACATACTAGTGTATTCTAGTACAAAGGAGGAGCATGAAAAACACTTGGATATAGTGTTGGGTATCTTGTGGCATCATCGTCTATATGAAAAAATTTAAAAGTGTTATTTTTTGATATAATATGTACATTTTCTTTAAAATTTTATCTCTAAAAAATGTGTTTATGTGGATCCAAAAAAGATATAATTTATGATCTATTGTAAACCTCCAAATAATTTCTTTGAGATATATAGTTTCCTTATCTTTTCTAGTTATTACCAAAGTTTTTTCATATATTTTCATGACTAAAATGACCAAAAATTGATTTGAAAATGAAAAACATTCCATTTCAATATAAAATGGAATTTCAAAATTCTTTTATAGAGCTTCAAGTGTTCCTTACCTCATCAATGATCATGATATTTTAATAACTGGGATAAGGTTATGTGGTGTATTGTGATGATTTAGGATCTGGTTTGGAGTGAGCTCTCATGTAGGGAGTTCATGTTTTTGCTTATGGCTCATGGTAGTTACGTTTTCATGAGATGAAATTCTCAATAGACAATTTGGAATTATATTATGTGGTCTATTATTTGAATACATGGCCTCATTACTTATTTAGTTGAAATTCATGGTTTTTTGGATCATTCAAACTTGAAACACATATTCTCATACACATATTTGAATATGATACAACGAATATGGATGGAGTATCTTCTAATGATTGACTTTGACATGATGTATACACTGGGTAAATGAAATTTTTGGTGGGTGCATTAAGTAGGAAGTCATATAGTCAGTTGGGGAAAGAGTCTTTAAATAAATGGCAGTTGATGCTGGTGACAACTGATATTCACATGGATTGTGAAGACCAAGGTAGTGTTGCAGTTTTCATTCCGTCTTCTAATGTTATTGATTTGTTAGAGAAGTTTAAAGATGCAGAGAGATCTAATTATGAATGTGTTTCTATGTGTTCAAAACTAAATTGCGGGGAGACAATTGAGGGACTAAATCTTGAAATAAGATCAGTTTTAGGTTTTCTAGATCGTATGGTCATACCTTTGGCATGTCAGGAATAACTTCTTTATGATTATCACCATTTGAGATGGGTTTTTCATCCTGGAATACAATTTATTTATAAGGAACTAAAAGCACAATTTTGGTGTCATGGTGTGAAAATAAAATTAACTGAATTTTTTTTAAGATTCCCTACCTGTAAGTAGGTTAAGTCAGAGAACCAACACCCAACAGGTATGTTTTAGTGATTACCAATCCCATGTGGAGATGGGTGAATATATTGATGGATTTTTTAACAGTTCTAACAAGGATGATTCATAAACATGATTCCATATGGATGATAGTTGATTGGCTCAAAAATTCATCCTATTTCATCCTTATTTTTTGATCTCATATATTAGAAGACTTTTCCAAAATCTATATTTGAGAAGTGATAAAAATGCATGGAATACCAGTTTTGATAGTATCAAACTGAGATTTAATTATTAAATATAATTTTTGAAAATCATTATAAAAATACCTGGGGACTCATTTGACTATGGTCATGGTGTATCATCCACAAATGGAAGGAAAATATGAAATTAAGATACAAAACATTGGAAGACATTCTTAGGGATTGTGTAATGGATTTTAGTGGTTCATGGGAGGATCACATATTGTTAGTGGAGTTCCCATATAAAAACAGCTATCCATATTCGATATATATGGAACCTTGTGAACCATTTTATGGGTATACTTTTTATTATCCACTTTTTTTGTGGAAATAGGTGACGCTTCACTAGCAGGACCAATCCTTGTGAAAGAGATAATAGATAATATTTACTTGATCAGAAAGAGGATGGAGATGGCTCAAAGTCTCTAGAAATAGTATTTAGATTATCAGTGATAGTCTTTTTCATTCTTGGTGAGTGATCATGTGTTCTTTAGAATCTCTCGAAGGCTTGGGAATCATTGTTTTGTGAAGTAGTTCAAGTTATCTCCTCAATACATAGGCCCTTTTGAGTTACTTGAATGGGTTCATGAGGTGGAAGGTCAGTTGTATTTTCCATCAAAGTTCAGTTTAGTGCATAATGTGTTTCATGTATCTCAATTGAAGAAGTATCAACCTAATTTGGACTATGTGATTAAATGGGATCATGTTGACCTAGAGTTAGATTTCATGTTGGTTCATGTTCCAATGCGAATTGTAGATATATAAGAGGAAGTCACATGTGGGGAAAGCATCGGTCTAGTGTGGGTTTTATGGGAACATGGTCATATTTAATAATAAACTTTGGATATTGATAAGGAAAGGGTAGAACAATTGATATAACTCTTCAAAGACAACTCAGGTTTTCAAATTTATGGGTATAGAAAGACTAAGTGTTGGGAGAATGTAGCATCCCCAGTTTCAAGTAATAAACCCTTTATTTATGTACTATAAGTATATAAAGTGATTAAATTAAGTTTCAAGAGTTTTGGAAGAGTTTTTTGGAATTTTTTTGGGGGTTTTATAGAGGTTTAGGGTTTGAGAATAGTTAGTAAAAACCATACCACAATTTCTAAGAAACCATGCACCTCAAGAAGTGAGCATTAGGTAGGCACATGGTTAGGTGCACAATTTGGACAAACCGTTTAGCTTCCTAGGAGGCACCATGAAATTTTGGACAATGGGTAATAGCATGGTAGGTGCATGGTTTGGCTAGCCATGTCATCCAACCATTCGAGGTGTGTTTGGAGGCAGTGGCTCATGCATGGTTTGCCTAACCATGTTCCCTAACCATGCACCATGAAAAAATTGATCCAAAATTTTTGGATCTCACTCAGTTTACCTCCTAAATCCATTTTCCCCTAAATAGGTCATATCAAAAATTCCTCAGCCTCCCAAGGCTGTGGAGTTCATTCCTTTCGATATGGGAGTGATTCCTAGGTGAATCTAAGTGTGTTGGGGGCCTGGATTAATTGATAAGTGTTCATTATTCGTCATTTTACTTAGTTTTATCCTTATTTTCTATCTTAGAATCATGGATTTAGTCTATTCAGGAAAAATACATGTTGTTTGATGTCAATAATGATGAGATATTATTTTTTTTGTTGAAGGGGACAAGATCTGAGGTTGAATCACAAAGATCTAAGACATGTTTTTGAATTTGGTTGGTCGTTCTTCATTTTCACCTATGTTTGCAAGGTTGGTGGCCTCATTCTCAACTCCTATTAATTATAAATTGAAGGTTTGGTTTCAAATTGATTTAATTTATTTAATTGAATTGTGAAATTGATGTGTAATTTGATAGAAACCTCTTTAGTTATGGTTTTGTAAAATTATAGAAATTGGTTGGTTTTGTGGAAAGTTCTTTGTTTCATTATTTTAAAATAGTGATTTTAAAATATGGGTTTTTTTTCATTCATAGAAAAATTTATGTTTAAATGTTTTCAATAAGAGGTGTATTTTACTAAAATGACTTCCCATGATTGGTTTTTCATGGTTTTTGGCATATGTGGTTGTCATGACATCATTTTCATTTTTGTGACCTTGTAGAAGGGGTGTGTACCATTGGGGCACTTGGTATTGGTTAACTTATGATAACTTGGTAGATCAATGAGAGACTAATCATGAATATAGAACTATCACCTGGGAATTCATGTGTGGACATGTGGATGTGTTCAATGGGTATGTCAAATGGATTTGAAAAAAACAATTTATGGTTGTGAATTTTTTTCCCTTGGAACTACTTTGGTTTTGATATAAACTGCTGAAATAATTTTTTTTAATAAATTGTTTTATATAAATTGTGATAACATGTTATATCCTAGTGGTGTGAGTTGGTAAGTCATTAGGTAAATCCAACTGAGTTTTATACTCACCCTTGGATTGGAAACTTTGGAGTGTTTGTGTATATCATATATCAAGACACAGGTAAAGGAAAGGTATCTCAGTTCTTTAGTGATGCATCATAAACTTGGTCATGGATTTTTGAGTTGGATATTGAATCATGTTGGGAGTTTTTGTTTGGATATCTTCTTTCCCTTTGGGTTTATGGTCTTTAGTATCTTTGAGTTTTGTTAGTTTTTTGTTTCTTCTTAAACTCTGATATTGTAGCTATTTTGTTTCAGTTGTATTTTTAACTCATTCCTCATAAAGAGTGTTTATTTTTATGGTTATTAAGGTTCATTTTTTATTTAAAAAAGGTCAAATCATCCCATATTTTTCTATGAATCCCTTGGAATTTTTTTTATCCTTTATTTTCAGGGATGTCACCTAATGCCAGTAACACCCTCTACCTCTTCCCATGCCAATGGATGAGGGGCGGGATGTTAGATACATTGAAAATATATTGAATAGAAACAATATGGACCAATCCAAGAGGGAATTGTTTCTAGCATCATGTGGTATTCATATTTCTAGGAAAATGTATCCTCAGAAACATGGGGAAAAAACAAAATGGCATGGATTCCATACACATCAATGATTGGGCCAGTCATGTATGTTATGATATGTATTATGATATATGTTTTCTATGTAATGAGTGTCATTGTAATATATCAAGATAATACAAGTGACCATAATTATATAGCACTCAAGACTATCCTTAGGTATCTAAGTTATACTAAGGATATACTCCTGGTCTATGGAGGAGATAAGGAAATAGTCATCATAGGCTAGGTAGATTCTAGTTTTCAAATTGATTAAGATGAAATGAAGTCACAAAAGGGATACATATTCACTTTGAATGGAGGTTTTTTTAGATTTAAGATCTCGAAGTAGGCTATGATCATAGATTTTATAGTATATTCTGACTATGTCTCATCTTCTAAAGAATCTAAGAAATTAGTATGGATGTGCAACTTCATCTAAGATCTCGACATTGTACCTAGTAGTAAAAATATTATCACACTATATTAGGATAATAATCTAGTAGTAGCTCTTTAAAAAGAGACAAGGTCACATCAACAGATGAAGAAAAAACTTTAGAAGTATCATATCTTGAGGGATTCTTCTTGGAGAGTTGAGGTTTTAGTGAAAAATATATCCATGGAAGACAATGTGATGAATACATTGACTAAATCCTTAACTCAGAAGAAACATGATTATCATGTGAGGTATAGAGGACTGAATGTCATAGGCATTTGGATCTAGACCAGGTGGGATTTTGTTGGAGTTGGTGTCCTAGGAGAAACTGTTTGTACTTCCTTACATGTATATTTGATGTATTCAATATTAATTAAACATATTATTACATATTTTATTATTATTAATGGATTTAATGTAATAATGTCCTAAAATATTTGTTGAATTGATAAGGTCATATAAGTTCCCCACTATGATGAGTACCTTGACGTGCTATTCCAATATTCTTAATATAGTTTTGTGGTCAGATAACATACTATAATTGGTCATGTAGTATTTAGACCGTTTGGTGTGAGTACTCATAAGAAGTTAAGGATTATTCTCATGAAGTATTCACATTATAATCTCAAAGATAGGAGATTATTAGAATAGACCTACCAATAGGAATTCTTCATGTTTTAGTATAATCAGATATTCATATTAGTGATCATGGGAAATGTTCCTTAGAATTTAAGATTACCATTGGTGCATGTCATCACTCATGGAATTATATTTACTTATGAAAATTGTGATGCCATATGTTGGTAGGAAGTAGGGTACATTGGGTGTTTTGTGATTGACATGTCATTAATGGATAAGTTGAGGAATGATTTATCCCTTCCATATTTATGGAAGCTAATATCTCAACCCTTTTATTGGAATAAAACTATAACCTTAAATTCCATTCCCATTGTGTAATGATGTGTTTATTTCATATAGTCATAAAAAGATGTATCAAGCATATAGTTTGGTAAAAATGTTTTGAAACCTACTTGATGAGATATTATGAAAAAGGGAGTCTATTACACAATGAGAATAATATGTTTTTGTTGATGTTGGGACATTAAGTTTTATCTCTTTGGTGCCTTAAACCATTTATAGATAGTAATCTTGGACTTTAGGCAGGCCCACCTAATATCAACAAAACATAATCCTAAAAGGTCACACATTAAGTGTTTCTCTTATTCTTGATTAAATTATTTTTGAATTTAATTAATGGAATAAATATTATTTTCAAGGCTAAAGAATAATTTTATTCATCTTATACTGATCTTATAAAATTAATAAATATATATTCACTGGAATGTGAATAAAAATATATTTATTTATTTTATTAAATATTAAATAAATATTTATTCACCAGTATGTGAATCAAATATTTATTTATGAATAAAATATTTATTAAGGTATTCGATAAATACTGAACAGTTTGAACAGACCGAGACTGTATCTCATGGTAAATAATTATTTACAAGATGGTAAATATTATTTATCAATATTGGAAATTTGGTGTGTGACACAAAATAATAATAATATTATTATTATGTGGAATGGGGTTTCATTAAAGGTTTTAATTTATTTAATGGATGACATGAAATTAAATTAATATTTTAACCTAAACACTAGCTCTATAAATAGACAGTTAGGTCTTGTGTGGAGCATTAGTGTGCAATCAAAAAAAGAGAGAATTATTGAGAACAATGAATCCTCTCTTGACTCTTCCTTCTTTCTACCTCTCAGGAATGAGAAAGACAAGAGATATTTATTCAATACTGAAGAATGAGAAATCAAGAACAAATAACAATAGACATTTGATTCTTTGTGATTTCACCCAAAGATTGAGTGGCATTTATCAAAGATCACAGGAGCTGGTGTGGATCATCGACATAGGGATTCTATGCTTGGATCCTCACAGTGCAACGAAGGAAATCCGAAAGTGTATTTTTGGATTATCAACATTTATCAATGAAGAAATGTTATAATCCCAAGTATTCATTTCTTTAGATAATAAATTAATTAATTATAAAGTTTACATAAAAGATCCTTGTACATGGTTTTGGACTATGATAATTAAAAATAATAATAATATTTTGGCCACCACCACATGATTCTATTGCACCTAGAACCAACAAAAATCCCATGGAAAATAATATATGAATTATAAATGAATAAAATGATTAATTATTGGATGCCATGATCTCAGGAATCTTGATACCTCTACTGTGATGAACTTTCACATGATGTTTTAAAACAACTGTGTACAAACTGTTATGGTTTGGAAAATTGTATCTCTACTCTCAAGACCTTTCACAAGATAGATTAAAACTATTGAGTGAAAATTCATAGGATTTGGACAAAATATTTTGTCTCATGAGACCTATTGATGCATCGAGGTTATTTCTATAAATGGTCACCACTAGTGACTTGCATGTCTAGATAATTCCTTATATATCTATTAATTGATTTAATTTGTGAACAATATTCCTTATAAAAAAAATATTAGTACTAAGTAAAGGATATTGATTTATCAACATTTCCCCATTAAATCAAATAACACTCAAAGTAATACGCCTTATCTATAAATGATATACATTTTAAGAAATAAACATATCAATGATAAATAATATTGACATCTAGGGGGAATTTAATGTCTAAAGGAAAGTGAATATTTCAATGGAAAGTTAATGAATATAAAAATGAATCAAATAAGTGAATTTCAATACTTTATTAGATCAAAATTATCATAAACCATCAAGATGGAGAATAAGGATGGTATAAACATAATATATACCATTGTTGTAAGAATAAATGGTTATCATCATTGATGAATGTAAATACAATAAAAAATATCATTATAATATTCTTGAGGAAAATATATTTTTCATTTTGAAAATCACTTTTTTTAACATAAAACATTTTGAAACTTTACTTTAAAAATCGCCTTATAAAACATATAAATTTTCATAATTTAAGGAAAAACATTCTCTTTAAAAAGATCATTCTTAGCTTGAAAAGGAAGCTTCAAAAAAATGGTGATCATGATGGGAGGTAATTATGTACATGTAGTAAAAGTTAAAAATAAAATTCATTTTTCTCTATAAAAAGGATAGAAAATTTCCTTGTTCGGAAAACAATAAGAATATTTCTTTCACATTTTCAGTAAAAACTAAATGGGAATTGTTTTAAAAATTAAATAAGATTCCTTTGAAATTTTTTTGTAAAAAATAAAAATTGGTAAATTTTTTTGTAAAAAATAAAAATTTGTAAATTTTTATTTAACAAATAATTCTTAAATTGTTAAAAATATTTTAAGAAAACATGTTTTTGAAATAAAATAGATTCTAGACCAAAGAGGCAAATGGTGTCGAATTTTCTTAAAAAAGTTATCAATAATTTTACGTACCAAAGAGTTTAAAATGGTAATATTACTTGAAAATATCATGATTAACTAGATGAGAATAAAATGAAATGTTTTTATTAGGAAATGGTCAAATAATTTCGTTTAACTAAAATTCAAGAACAATCAATCTCGAATAGAGTGAGATTTTGAAATAATCCATTACAATGATTATAATGTTGAGGTGATAAGTAATTAATGATTCAATTGTGTGTTTCAACTATAATTACACATAAATCATGTAGAAATACAACAAAATTTAATCAAAAATAATTATACACATAATATTATAATGACATAATCAATGAAGTAGAATTTTAACCCGATGAATATAAATTGAGTTATGAAACCCCTAACTTCACGATTCATTTTGATTGAAAATTATTTAACCTAATGTATAATGGTTTTAAACATGTTATTAAATTATACCAGAACAATATTAATTTTTATAACATCATCTATGATCCTTTTATAATATCTTATCACTATTTTCTTAATAATCTTTCATTATTTTCATTACTTTGGGGGTTAATTGTCTTGTTTTCTCATGCATGTTTCATCATGAAAGATTCAGTTTTTCCATATATTATATAGATCATGTTTAGAATAATAATAATGAAATATTTATCATTTTTGTAAAAAAATTATACTTTTAAAACCAATCATGAATGATGTTAATAAAAATTGAAGTATCTTACGATCATGGAGAAGGTAGGTCGTACATACGCATGAGTAACATTTCCATTTTTCATTGATCATTATGGAAAAGATGTAAGTAATATTTTACCTTTAAAAAATAATAATATCATATATAACATATTGTTTCTTTAAATATACTTTTTTATATCATCCATGTGGTGTGGTGATGAAAATAGATTCGCATCACTTTATGAAGGTGGTAGTCTGTATTTGCATAAATGATCTTATCAACTTTAAGTGAGTGAAAAGGTCTGAAAGAATATTATATTTTTATATGATAAATATGTCATTAATATAATAATTATTGAATTTATATCACGTATATTGATTAAATTTAACATTATTACATTCCATGTAAAGTGTTAGTGAAAGAAGGATGACATCACTTCATGAGGCGGAAGTCCACCATACACACAAGAAGTGTTATCATATTCCCTATAGAATGGAAAGTAAATATATATATATATATATGATATAATGAATCGATATGCATAAATATTTTATAAACTTCATGTACATACTTTATATCAATCATCATACCCAACCTTGAAAGGTGGTAATGGAAGAATGATTGACATTGGTTCGCGAGGCGGTAATCCACCATACACATGAACAATGATTTCATAACCCATTTGATGGAAGTGGATATGGTTGTACATAATTACTTTATTATAAAAATATCACATTATATTGAATATAATTAGTTTATTATATCATTATGTTTTAATAATAATTGAAGTAGGTGGAAAAAGAAATAAAATAATGATGCTTATTGAAGAACATTACCTCTTATTTGGGTATCCTCCTTAGTTTTACACTAAAGACTCTCAAGGATGAATTTCTACCCTAAATAAGGATTCTATAATTATTATAGTGAGGTTTGAAAGTTATTTGGGAAGGTATTTTCTGAATAAAATAGGCTTTAATGTGTAAATAAGAGAGGATATGGGGTGGGCTTTTATAAGTGAGATAAGTGGCACACTTGTAATTTTTTGAAAATATTCAATCATACCCACGTTCTTATCATTAAATAAGGTTAAAAAATGGTAAATTATCGAAAATATAAGATATAATGTCAAACTATTTCAATCTAATTGGTTTTGGGAAAGTTGGTGGGTCATTTTTAACCTTTATTTTTTTAGTTTAACCCCCGGTAAATCCATTTTTACCTTAACTATGGTAATTAATTTTTACTATTTTCACTATTTTTTTTGGTAAAAATATTAAGGTTAAATTATTATAAATTATAAATTATTCTTATTCCAAACTTGGAATCCATTTTTCCAAATTCAATTCACTAAATTAGAAAATCTAAATTTAAAATTAATGTTGCAGATAGGATGAGAAAGCTGGCTTTTAAAGAGAAACTGTTCAAAATTTTTGAATTTTTTTATCAAAATTCAATATTAAAATGATTAAAATGGCCTAAATTATATTAATTGGTATAAAATTAAACTAATTTTACTTTGAATCCAATTAAAAATATATTTTTTCCCTATAAATTATTAAATTAAAAGGCATTTTTTGATTAAAATTCAATATTTTTTACTATTCATTAATAAATGAAATATTTTAGAGAAATAAAAAATATTCACCATATGATAATTTTGGTATTTCAGTTTCAAAAAAGAATTTTATTTTTCCAAATAAATTTTCTAAAATTGGTAGAAATTAATTTTAAACTATGTGTGCAATGCACGATTAAACCATCTTTTAGAAAAATAAAGTTTTTTTAAAACATTTATCTTTATTTTAAATGATTATTATTTTATTTATAATCTATATATGACCATAATTTACATTATTTAGTTATTATAATTTATACCCTCCAATTTAATGTCTAGGTTATAACTATTATGTTAAATAATAATATTTTTATAATATTTCATATTTTATATAAACTCAGTGTTTCATGTGATGCAAGCTAGACTCAGCGTAGTGTGTCACGCAAGTTAATTATAGTGTTTTATATAATGAAATATAAACTCATTATTTCATTTAATGAAAGATATTCAAGAGATTTAATTTATTTAAAAATAAACATATTGTAAAGTGTTGGGGTGAAATATTTTCTTCTAAGCTTGGTGTTTTGTGTCGCATACACTATCAAACACAATATTATTATTTTTAAATATAATTATTTTGCAAATAGTGTCTCTATATTAGGTTTAAATATCTCTATATAAAGATATACCTGATACTATAATGATATGAGTAAACTATAAAGTTCTCTCTTAGAAGATAGCACATCCACATCTTCAGAGTGAAGACTACCGCTACCAACTCCAGGTCATGAGTCGTGGAATTCTTCTCATGAGGTATCATCTTCCAAGACCTATATGTTATCACTACCCATATCTGCATTATAACATAGCCAATCCAAGCTAAATATTCATCATAATACATTACATGCTACACACCCTCTTCAGGTAGTCTCAAAATATGAGCACGAGTCAGCCTCAGCCTCAACTCCTCGAAGGCCCACCGACATTTCTCGGTCTAGGTAAATGGATTCCATTTCCATGTAAAGGATGTTAAAGGGGATGAAATCCTATAGAATTATACAACAATCCAATAGTACCCCACGAGTCCAAGAAAACTTCATATCTCTAACACACTCTTGGATGGATCCCTAGCAAGTATTGCATCAATCTTCACCAGATCTATAGCTAATCCATGCTCAAAAATGAGATTCCTCAAAAAGTAAACCTCACGGATCCAGAACTAGAACTTTGAGAGATTAATATAAACCTGTTGCTCCCGATGTAATCCTAGGACCATCCTCATATGATTTGTATTCTCCTCTTGTGACATAAAGTAAACGAGTTTTTCATCAATGAAGATAACTAGAAATCAGTCTAAGTATGGCTAGAAGATCCAGTTCATCAGATACATAAACACGATATGGGAATTAACCGTACCAAAAGGAATCACCAGAAACACATAATGTCTATATAAATATAGTAATTTCCTTATCATAATTTCATCCTTGAGAACCCTCAACTGGTGGTAGTTGAACCTGAGATTGATCATTGAGAACCAACTCGCACCTCAAAACTTATCAAAGAGGTAATCAATCCTTTGTAATGGGGGAATTTCTCTTTATCATTTCCCAATTTAAGTAATGATAATACACACTAATCTACAAACTCCCATCTTCTTTTTACACAAACAAAACAAGAAAAACCCAGGGGGATACACTAGTTCTAATGAAACCCTTCTCTCAGAGGTCCTCCAATTTCAAAATCATCTCCCAATGCTCAATAGAGGCTATCTGATATGCCACAGAATATATTGGTGTTGTCCTAAGGTTCAATTTTATGTATAATTACTTATCCTACCTCAAAGGTAGTCCCAAAATTTCCTCGGGGAAGACATACATAAATTCCTCCACTACAGAAGGAATGTATATATCGGAATATCCCATTGTTCCTAGGTATAAACTCTAAAATTGATGGATGATGGGTTTTAGCATCCTGCACACAAGACCTGTACACTTACCCATGAGACTTATCTCTCCTATAAAGGATAATCTCATACCATCGATCTGAAAGCATCTAACCTACTTGAGATGATAGTCAATCTGGGATTGAATTTTTTATAATCATTCCATACCCAAAATGATTCAATAAAGTTTAATTGTTATGTATATGTGGTCCTAGGTAAAAATTTCTCCACCAAATGATAGCTCACACATGCATCAGATAAGAAATATCAAAGAATCACATTCAGTCAAAACCTCTAGAAAAGGTTGTTGTCATAAGGTCTCAATGGGGATCTATATCTCTCATACAAAGGATGTGTAAATTATGGAGTGACTCAAAACTATTTCTAAAATTACTAGAGAAATGATATAATAAACAAAAATCATACATAGTATCATCTCATGAGTAACTGGGTAATAAGACTCCAAAGATTACAACTGCCAGTGGCCCCATCTTCCTGCTCACTAAGCCCAGTGTGGGGTTCCTAGTAGTGGTGGTGGAAGTATCTCATAGCATACCCCTCTATCAATAGCTCCTCCAAGAACCCCTTCATCTCCTCTTCCCCCTTCGCCTCCCTAGGGGTCACCCTAGCCACACTTAGGAGAACCCTAATCATAGAACTACCTCCTCCATGATGATCCATCTACTCTATGCCTACCCTAATCAGCAATTTTTGTCAAGAAATCATGTGTCATGTGACCATTACCATCACATGAATAACATCATGTGTCTCCAGGATGACCTGGTCCTCTATGTGAACCTTTCCCTACATGTACACATAATTAAGACTAGCCATGGGAATTAATCTTGTGCCCAGACCCTAATGACTAATGCCTACAATATGCTACAGATAACTCCCTATAGTGACCCTCACATTTCATAAATTCACATTACATAACATGTTCATAATACATAAAAAATTATACGAACAGATTCCAAAAAGAACGTACTAGTTTAGTTCTTTTAGAAACATGGAAACATATAAATTGATACGTAACTAAGATACATTATCTCTCACTAGGTTCTTCTTTAATATAACCCTTCTTAAACACATCAAACATAATAGATATCTTCATAACCTGGGGAATGAAACATAAAAAAGCAATGAGCTCAAATGATTAGTAATGGTAAACAAGGGAGATATGTAAGTATAATCAAGAGCATAATGGTATGAGAAAATGATCATGAAAATAGAATATCATACCCTGTGTATAAAAAATCATATACATGAAACAGGTTATTAAGTTTAGTAATTCATAATACATGAATCATAATGAAATAAAGAACATAATCCATGAAATCATGACATAGAAATAAAATATAAAATTATGGAAAACACATAAGCATATAATATTATTTCCATAGTAGCTGGGGCATTTTTTCCAAGACCATCTTGGCAGTATGGGTTCACTCCCCATGACATCTTGGTAGTCATGGTTCACTCCCATTTCCATCTTAGTATCATGAGTTCACTCCTCATTCCATCTTGGTAGTCACGGTTCACTACCATGGACATCTTAGTAGTCAAGATTCATTCCCAATACCATATTATTCTATCTCATGACATATAAATCTTTATCGAATTCATTGGAGGAAGATATAGGTACCGCCCATCTCATAGTTAAATCATACATACATGTTCCACAAGATCATAAATAACCATATCATAACCCATGAATTGAAATGGGTATTATAAATAGGTAATCATATCATAACCTATGAAGAACGATAGGTTTCATAATCATTCAATCATAAACATAACCCATGAAATGAAATGGGTTTCAAAATCATATAACATGTGAAAGAGAAATGGGTTTCATAAATATCATTCCATGAAAACATAGTCCATTCCTCTAAATAATATGAATGGAAACATTGAATAATTTTCCCAAAAAGGCATGAGTAAAACCAACAGATGTTATCTTAGATGGGAAATAATTTTTAAATATATTTTAAAAACATTTATTGAAGAAAATATCCATTCTTCTTTAAAAAAAGTCACTTTAAAACATAAAAACCTTTTGAAAACCATTTTCTTGAAAATTAACTTTAAGGCTTATAAAGAAAGATTTGAAAACCTTTTGAAAATTTTTTTCTTTAAAAATACATAAATAGAGATTGAAAATGTTTTGAAAACCATTTTCCTTGAAAAATATAAAAGGAGATTGAAAAAAAATTAGATCCATTTCTTTAAAAATACTTTTAAAACTTATCAATAAATCTTGAAAATGTTTTTAAAAACCCTTTTCCTTTTAAAAATTTAAAAATAATATTGAAAAAAAATAAAAACCATTTTCATGAAAATTAATTTAAAACAATGAATTTATAGAATATTAGGAAAAATATTATTTAAAAAACATTTTAATATTCTGAAGGAAGATTTAATGGAATGATGATCGTGACGGTGGGTAAATCCATACGTGCTGAGCATTCCATTTTTACAGCGTAAAAAGTTTAGAAAAGTTCCTTGACCAGGAAATGATAAAAAGATTCCTTTTTAAAAACCATTTTGTTTTAAAAATGAAAAAATGGGTAAATATTTCATTTAAATATTATATAATAATAGTAGAATATTTTTGTAAACCTTTTAGAAAATATAGTTTTAAAGGAACACGTATTTCTAAATGAAGAGAGAGGGCAATTCATACTTTATTAAAAAACTTTCTTAACTATATTATGTACCAAAAAATTTAAAAATGGTACCAATATATGAATATATCATGAATAAACATATATTGATAAAATAGATGAGTGTTCTTGAGTTATGGATCATAATATTTCATCAAAGGAAGTATAATCATAAACAATATCGAGAAGCGATGAGATTTCATCAATAAACTCTTAGTACTTGGAAACATGGGATCATACTCTCCATGTAAGAAAATGAAATTAAATTAAGATTAAAATATTCTTAAAATAAGGATATTAATTATATAATAGGTAAAATTGAAGTATACACACCTCAAAAAATAATGTATGTGCATAATAAAATATGTGTCTCAAAGAAGGAAAATTGAGACAAAACTATATTACTAATTTCATATATTTTGAAACATTAACCCCATTAAATAAATATCATTGAATGGAAATGTAAATACCCATAAATTTAAGTATAATAATCATTTAATACATTCATTGGAAGTATACACACCACACAAACAAGTGAGATGAAATCCCCTTACCTTGTGTCTTGACTCTCGTCGTACTCATTCAAACTTACTGTATAATATATATAAGGTTATTATAAATATATAAAATAACCATATTCTTATATCTAATACATTATATGGTTTTATTTTGACCTTATATTACCCTCTTTTTTACAATGTTATGTTAAGGTTTCACTTCGGGTAATATTTTCTTTGTTCTTTGCATGTATCTTAATTTGTTATATATTTGATCCTTATACATATATCATGATTTCCATAATTTTCATAATTATATAAATAGAATTTATATTCAATTTATTTTTGTAATAATAATATATAGATTATATAATTATGAAATGGAATACACTGTTCATGGAGATGGTAAGCTGTACATACGCATGAATGATGTTTCTATTTTTATTATCATATTGAAAGAAATAAGGTAAATGAAATATGTGTATATATATGTATATATATATATATATATCATTATTTTAGTATAATTATTATATCATATATATCATATATGTTCACTCAACTCATTCTTAATACATTCCATGTAGTGTGTGAATGAATCACATTGCTTTGAGGGGGCGGTAGTCCACACTTCCTCAAACAAATTATCGTACTCACACCAAAGTAAATGTATAAAGATATGCATTTTAAAAAGATTACAGAAGATTAAATACAAAATAAATATAATATATAAAATATATAAATATATTTTCTATCATAATTTACACCATGAGAGGCGATAAGGAAAAAATGAACAATCATCGTTTAGTGAGGCGGTAGTTCATCGTACACATAAACAATATGATTGTTACCCATTATATGGAGGTGTGTGTAAGTGTAGGTAAAAACCTTGGAATAAAAAATAATATTATATTTATGATACTGGTTTTATTATATAATAATGAAATAAATAGAGTGGTGGGGTGGAGAAAGAAAATAAAATAAAGGAGTTTGAGAGAAGATGTAACCTCTTAATTGGGTAACTCCTTTTGGTTTGTTCCAAAAGGAATCCTTGGATTACATTCATACTAAGGGGGTATTATAAGAGTAAGTAAGATACTTTGAGAAGTGTATTAGGCATACCTTAGTGGATAGTAAGTGTTTTGAGAGGTTTGAGGAAGACGGAGAGGTGGTGGCCTTTTATAGGGAAGAGAAAGGACATACTTGGTATTTCTAAAAACAAGTTAGGTGTACCCACATTTTTCCAAACAAATCCATAAAAAACAAACAAAACTTAATAACGGGAGTTTAATGGAGGAATAATGGATATAAAATTGGTGTTTTGTAAGTTTCTAGGTCCTTTTGGGTCTTAAATTTTGGGTTTAGTACTTTGTTAACCTAATTTTTCTCTTAATCATTGTAATTAATTTTAATCACTTTCACTAATATTTTTGTAAATTGGATTAATTGATAAAAATATAATTTTATTAAACTTTGAAACCAAATTCAAATTTAATTTATCCTTATAAATAAATTAGAGGAAAAGACAGTTTTGAATTAAAATCTGGTATTTTTTACTATTCATCCAAAAATGAAGTTTCTCAGAAAAATACAAAAAATTACCCTTAAGATAATTTCAACATTTTAAATTCAATAATGAAGTTTATTTTATCAAATTAAATTTATAAATGTTTCTAAAATTAATTTTATTATTTTTCATAGAAGGACATGAAAATTAGTTTATTTGAGAAAATAATATTTTTAAACATATAAGGACTTATCCAAAAAATTATATCTTTCGTTATCAATTTGTTTTATTTATATAAAAACATTGTAAAAAATATTTGAAAATTAGTTATCACTATTCATATTAATAATTTTAATGGATATAATATAATTATTTCATTTACCTAATCATAACAATAAAAAGTCATTTCATAGAAAATCATTGTTGTGTGTAATGTATGCCAAGTTGGTGTTACATGTTACGTACACCAAGTCATAGCTAACCTAGGTGTTCTGTGTAGAGAATGATAAAATTTATGTTGTGTGTAGTTCATGATTAACTTTTTTTTGCATATAACAGAAGCCAAACATAGTGCTTTAATATAAAATAAACTATTTTCAATGTTACGTGAAATGAGAAATATCACAAAGGTTAACTTAATTTGGAAAAAAAATCCCACAATATCAGGGTGTTACATTCTACCCCCCACAAAATTAATTTCCCCCTCAAAATTCATCTGGGTTATCAAAGGTTTAATAATTAAAAGATTCATTCATAGAAACCTACATTGTAAAAATGAATATTAAAACTTCCCTTAAAAAGGGAAAGTTGGAACCATTACGGTTACCCAATGTAACATATGACTAGGTTACAACATTGAAGAACATATGTTGGGAGTGAATATTAAACATGGAGAAAAAGTGAAAATATTTATATGGAGTTATTGAGGTCATCAATCACAAATAATTGAATGATCAAAGAAAAGTTGAGGACTCAAAGTCATAAATCTGTGATGAAATATAAGGCCATCAGTCCAAAAAAAATTAGGGTATTAACACAACATTTTTTTGATAATTATCCTATATTTTTTATTGTCCAATAATATATGGAAATATAATTACTTGATATATTTCTTTAAAAAATCATTATTTGGTTGAGCTTTTAACTATTTATAATTCATCCATTAGTTCAATAAAAAGATGTCCAAAAATTAACTTTGATGTCTAAAGCACTAAAATAAACTTTTAGCAGATATTAAGAACTATAAAATAATGAAAAGTATACATATTTATCTATAACTATTCTTAAAAATCAATATGGTTAATACATTAATCTCTAAATATAAAAATTAACACTAATATTTCATTATAAATAATTACTTATCAAAAATAATTATACATTGACCAAGACATCATGATGGCCAGTGGTAGGTGTGAAACTCTTATCATCATTCATTCCTAGGTTCAAGACCCATGGACTTAAAAAAATTGATTGGTTGTCACCTGATATACATGTTGTCCTTTTCTAAAATCATACTAATATAATTTCTAAAATATGATAGACATCCTTGTAATGAGGTTAATAACTAAATTCCCCTTTAACCAAAGTTTTCAATACAATCTCGATACATAAATAATTCCTCCAAAGTTTAACTTAAACTTTTCATGAATCATTTACCTTATTACCCTTATAAAAGATGAAAATAAAAAAAATTATAAATAAATTCATGAAATAAACTTAAAATTGATCCCCCATATATCAAAAAGTAACTCTTGGTTGTCACATTCCAAACATTTGAATACCCTAATCATATATTCTCTCAAAACATGGTAATAACCTGAATTACCATAAATACTTTTGAAAAAAAGGATTATTCCTTATTCTATAGATTACTAGATATATTCCATAAATCCAATAATTTGTAAACATCATCCATGATATAATAAAATACTTTTCAAAAGGTCCTTAATTAGTTTCAAGGTAATCGGTACCATCCAATTTACTTATATACAACATATCATTATCCAAAAAAAATTATCATAATTTAAGGAACATATTAAGGGTTGTCTTTTTCTTAATATTTTTTATTTATGGACATCACCTTTCTATTAAATCACTTTTCAATTCCATTAGATCCATACAATGTATTCTTGTAAATCATTAGTGAAAAAAAGAATAAACTGGAAAATCCTTATATATTACACCTTTCATAATTCTTAAATACAAATACATAAAAACATTGATTACTTCATCCTTAATACATTAACAAGGATACCTTATCCTATTATATAATAATTGTTTCCATTCATATTTCATTTTTAGTCTCTTCAACATCAGCAATGTAACCATTACTCACACCATATTGATGATTCACTTCAAAATCATTACTCTTGGGACATTGAGTTGCATAATAAAAGTTTATCCCCCAATTAAAACACAAAATCTTCAATAGTGTATTAGAGAGTCTAATATTCTCATCCATTTCATTAACCAAACTCTTTATTTTTCTCTTACAGTCACTTGTTTTATGTCATTATTTTCTAGAGTAAAAACATCTTATTGTTCCTTTAATACACACACTTATGTGATTATTTCCATATTCTTGACATAGAGGAAACCGAATATTCTTTCCCCTATGGTCTCTATTACCCTAACTCTTAGTGAAATCCTTATTTATCTTCCTTGGGGAGTCCAAGAGTTGGTTAAGGTATACATTTTTAATCTTGTTCCATGAAAATTCATTAAGCATGATCACCACATCTTTCACTCCAGTGATCATCCCACTTGACTTCTCATAATCAAATTGTTCATCACATTCAACATTATTCTAGTACCTTCTGGTTCCCTCCATTGACTAAAAATAGAAGTGTAATTTGATAATTACTTATCATAGAATAAAACCACATAGTCATGAAAATAATAATTTATTGGATGTCTAAATAAAGACACCTTCTATAATCTACGACACCCTATGTTCATCCTAGGTTATTCATATCCAATATATATTTAAATCCTTTATGATCATTTGTGAAGAGTTTCTTAATTCCCAAAGCATATCCCTAGGGGTTTAAAACCAAGTGTGCTTCAAGGCTTGTTTTCGTGTATCAGATTACCCCAAGTAAAGCCAGGAACATGTTTTTATAGTTTACCCCTAGATACATCTATTCCAGAGCCACATCCACTTGTAATATCCAGAAAGGGATGTATTTCTTGGAAACCACTCAATCTATCCTTTACCAAAATTATATGACATTTTCTTATACTTTTTCTTATCCTTAGACTTATCCCTAGATATTTCCTTAGGGTTCTCACTAAGGTTTTCTCATCATTTCTTCTAAAGGATAACTAAAACACTGTTATAATACCAAATATAGAGACCCTCTCTTTTCATAAATTAGAATTAAATAACATTTGTGGAATATGTAAAACATTATACAAACTCACGCCCAAATACCTACTAGTCTAGTGCCTTTGGAAACATGGAAACATAAAAACTGATACATAAGTGAGCTACATTATCTCCCACTAGGTTCTTCTTGACTAGAACCATTCTTAGACACATCTAACATAATACATATATTCATAACTAGTATAAGGACACATAAAAAGGGGTGATCTCAAATGATAATTAATGGTAACAAGGGAGACATTTAAGAATAATTAGGATCATAAGGGTATGAGAATATGATCATGAAAATATAAGATCATATCCAACATATCAAAGATCATATACATTAATCATGACATAAAGATTAGAATTTCATAAGATCTTAATCATAAATAAATAAATAACATAATCCTTGAAAGCATAACATTGGAATAAAATATGGAATTATAATAGACATGTAACATATAATATGATTTTTATAGTAGCCAAGGCATCACTACTAATCCCATCTTAGTAGTATGGGTCCACTCCCCATACCATCTTGGTAGTTATGGTTCACTCCCATGACCATCTTAGATGCATGAGTTCACTCCTCATAACATCTTGGTAGTCATGGTTCACTCACATGTCCATATTAGTAGTCAAGGTTCAGTCCCAAGACTATCTTAGTCTATCTCATGGGATAAAAATCTTTACCCAATGCATTGGAGGGAGATATAGGTCTCACCCATATCATAGTGAAATTTTACATACATGTACTAAAAGATCATAAATAATCATATCATAACCCATTAAATTAAATGGGTATTATAAACATGTAATTATATCATAACTTGTGTAAAAAGAGAGGTTTCATAATCATTTCATCATAAACATAAGTCGTGAAAAGAATAGGGTTTCAAAATCAAGTAACCCATGAAAGAGAAACAGTTTTCGTAAACATCATTCCATCAAAAGATAATTCATTCTTAAAAATAATATGAATGGAAACATTGAATAATTTCCCTATAAAGGTATGAGTAACAACAACGAATGTTATCTTAGATGGAAAATAATTTTGAAATAACTTTTAAAAACATTTCTTAATGAAAATATCCATTATTATTTGAAAAAGGATCTTTAAAACATAAAAACATGTTGAAAATTATTTTCCTGAAAATAAACTTGAAATCTTATAAAGAAATATTTGAAAACCTTTTGGAAGCCTTTTTCATTGAAAACATATAAAGAGAGCTTGAAAATGTTTTTAAAACCATTTTCCTTAAAAACTTATAAAAGGCCTTTGAAAATTTTTTGAAAACCATTTCTTTAAAAATTATTTAAAAACTTATCAATAAATATTGAAAACATTTTTAAATCCCTGTTTCTCTTGAAACATTAAAAATAATCCTGAAAACATTTTGAAATCCATTTTCATGAAATCTAATTTAAAGAAATGAATTTACAGAATATTATGAAAAATTTTCTTTAAAAAATATTTTTAATCATCTAAATGAAGCTTCAATTGAATGAAGGTTATGATGGTGGGTAAATCTATACATATTGAACATTCCTTTTTTACACTATAAAAATTTTAGAAAAGTGCCTCGATCGGAATATGGAAAGAATATTACTTCTTAAAAAAATTATTTTCAAAACAAAAAAAAAGGTAAATATTTAATTTAAATTTCATAGGATAATATAATGATATTTTTTGAAACCTTTTAGAAAATATGGTTTTAAAGGAACCCAGATTTCCAACTGAAGAGATAGGGAAATTCAGACTTTATTAAAAAACATTCTTAACTATATTATGTGAAAAAGAGTGAAAAAATGGTAAAAATATATGAATATGTCATGAATAACTAGAGATTAAGAAAATTAATTAGTTTTCATGAAATATTTATCATAATATTTCAACAAATTAAGCATAATCATAAACAATCTTAAAAGGCGGTGAGATTGTTTCAATAAACTCTTACCACTTGGTAACTTGGGATCATACTCTCCATGTAAGAAAAGAAAATTATATAAATCTTAAACTAACATGAAAAGAAGTATATTAATGATATAACATGTAAAATGGAAGTATACACACCATGAAAAAGAATGTTTGTGCGTAATAAAACATGTGTCTCAAAGAAGACAAATTGATACAAAACTATCTTAATGATTTGGTAGCTTTTAAAAAATTAACCCCATGAAATAAATATCATAGAATGGGTATGTAAATATCCATAAATTTAATTAGAATAATAATTTAATAAATCCATTGTAATTATACACACCGGAAAAAAGTAATGGGTGGTGAATAAATCATTTATCACAAGGAAATAAAAAGTGAGATAAAATCTCCTTACCTTCTATCTTGACTCTCATCGTACTCGTTAAAACCTCATGTATAATAAATATAAGTTTATTATATATATATAAAATAACCATATTATTATATCTAATACCATATATGGTTTGATTATGACCTTATATTCCCTTCTTTTTAACAATAATATATTAGGGTTTCACTTCGGGTAATATTCACTTTGTTCTTTGCATCTATCTTAAGTGGTTATATCTTTGGACCTTATACATATATAATTATTTACATAATTTAAATAATTATATAAATATAATTTATATTTATTATATGTGTGTTATAATAATATATAGAATATTGAAGTATGAAATTGAATACATTGTTCATGGAGACAGTAAGTTGTATGTATGCATGAACATTGTTTCTGTTTTTATTATCGTATCGAAAGAAATAAGGTAAATGACATATGTGTATATATACATGTATATATATATGTATATTATTATTACATTATAATTATTATATTATATATATATGATATAATTTCACTAAAATCATCCTTAATACATTTCATGTAGTGTGTGAATGAATCATACCGCTTTAAGGGGGTAATAGTCCACACTTCCTCAAATGAAATTATCGTATTTACACCAAAGGTAATGTATAAAGATATGTGTTTTAAAAGGATTACATAATCTTAAAGACATAAAAAAATAATAGTTAACATATGTAAATATAGTTTTCATAATAATTTACACCATGAGAGGTGATAAGGAAAATGAATAATCATCGTTTAGTGAGGTGGTAGTTCGTCGTACACATCAACAATATATTCATTTTCCATTATATGTTGGTGTGTGTAAGTGTAGGTAAAACCCTTAGTATAGAAACATCCTAGTATATTTATAATATAGGTTATTTTATAAAATTAGGGAATAAATATAGTGGAGAGGGTGGAGAAAGAAAATAAAATAATGGATCTTGAGAGAAGACATTACCTCTTAATCGGGTAACTCCTTTTGTTTTGTGTCAAAAGGATTCCTTGGATTACTTTATAACTAATGGGGGGGATTATAGGATGAAGGAAAGTATTTTGGGAAGTTTATTGGGTAGATATTGGTCGAACCTAAGTGGTTTCAAAAGTGTGAGGAAGAGGGAGATGTGGTGGCCTTTTATAGGGAAGGGAAAGGACACACTTCGCATTTTTTCAAACAAGTTAGGTGTACCCATGTTTTTACCAAATAAAAGTATTACAAAACTAACAAAACTAAATAATGGAAGATGTATGGTCGAATCATCTCCAGTAAATTGGTTTCTGAAAATTTTATAGGTTGTTTTGGGTCTTAAATTTAAGGTTTAATACTTTGTTAACATAATTTTTCTCTTACTCGTTGAAATTAATTTTAATCACTTTCACAAATCCTTTTGGTAAAAAAAATTTGACCTTATTAAACATTATAAATTATTATGATTAAAAATATGGAATCAATTTTTTTAAATTATAATCACATAATTTTCATAAATTAATTTAAAATTAATCCTGCTGATGAGATAACACTAGGAGTTTTTAATGTAAAAACATCCAAACCATTGCTAAGTTTTTATACCCAATTTCAAATTTATATTAAATACAGTGACAAAAATTGGATTAAATGATAAAAATATGATCTAATTAAAATTTTAAATCAAATTAAATTATAATTTAACTTAATTAATAAATTAGATGGAAAGGCATATTTGAATTAAAATCCAATATTTTTCACTATTTATCCAAAAATGATGTTTCTCAGAAAAATTCCAAAAATTCACCCTAAGCTACTTTCGAAATTGTAAATTAAAAAATAAAGTATATTTAATAAAATCAAATTTATTGATGTGTCTATAATTAATTTTATTATTTTTTATATAAGGAAATGAAAAGTCGTTTATTTTTAAAAAAATAGTGTTTTAAAACATATAAGGACTTTACAAAAAATTATATGTTTCATTATCAATATATTTTATTCATATAAACCCATTATAAAAAATATTTGAAAATTATTTATCACTATTAATATTACTAATTTTAGTTGATAGATTATAATTATATCATTTAAATAATTATAACAATAGTGAGACGTTTCGTAGAAACTCAGTGTTGCATGTAACGTATGCCAAGTTGGTGTTTCATGTTGTATACACCAAGTTGAAGCTATCCTCTATATTATATGTAGAGAAAGATAAAATTTATGTTTTATGTAGTACACTATGAAATTGATGTTGTGTATAACACAATCCAAATATAGTGCTTTAATATAAAATAAACTATTTTCAGTGTTATGTGAAATAAAAAATATCGTGAAGGTTAAATTAATTTGAAAAAAATCACTAAATATTTAGGTGTTACATGTCCACTTATAATCCCATCTTCCCAGCATCCCATGAACATGAATACCTATGTCACCAATTCACACTCTACCACTCTGTTATAGGTGGGAATACATAGGGGAACTACACCGGCATAGATGTCTCTGCAGATACCCTGCCCAAACTTTCATGCCCAAAAGTAACCATCTTTCATCATATCGAGGGAGTACCACATAAGGTCAGTGAACCTCATAGAATACTGAGAAATGGTCATACTACCATACTGCAGCTCCAGAAGCTCTTGAATCAGAAATGAGCACAAACACAAGGGGTAATACTCCTCATGAAATAGCTGCTAGAAATCAATCCATGAGAGTGTAAAATCATCATATGTATGTGTTCTTATACTCCACTAGTTCACTTATTCTCTATAGAAAATACTAGATTCCAGTGCCTCCATCAGATTATTTGGGGTATGCATGAGATTGAATACTTGGATCACTGACTCAAATCACTATTCTATATCCCCGGGATCTAACTCGCCATGTAAATTCAATGGACTCTAGAACTGGAACTCACATAGCTTGATAAGTTAGCACACATACTCAACCTAACTTGATGGTGCAATTTGTTTATCAACCTATGGGGGTTTTACTACCTATCCATCTGGAGGAAAGATCTTATGAGATGGCCTCTGAAGTGAGGCCTCATCACTCATTGAATCGTCATCATGATCCTAAATCGATAAACTGGATATATGTCTTCATGGAGGTATCCTGAAAGTGATCAATATGTACCATGGTAAGATGAGAGTATATATATTTATAGGGATTTGACTCAAGAATATAATCCAAATAAATCAATCTTATATGATTCAGTTTCCATTGTTCCCTGCAACCAATGTCTCGGTATATCGAGTTAACAAACAGTTAGTCAGAGTACTAGTGTATGGATATGTCAACCGTCGCACCAACACTTGGTTCCTTGAACTAAAATCCACACTCAAGAAATATTAACATCATTTTCCTAATTTCCCAGTCAATCCTCACCTTGGCTCTATCTCTACACCGACCCGAGGATGAAATACCTTTGATACCACTCTGTAATTACCCGACCCACTGAGGTCCTCCTATCCAGATAAAGGTTAGGCCACCACAACCCTAATACCACCTCCAATAGGCTATTATCTAGAAATAATAACCAAGAAGGAATAATATCAATGGAAGGACTTTTCCTAGTTTATTTATATGCACACAACCAATTGTCTCTATGAAATAGTACAGAGGAATAATAAAAATGGTTTTAACATCTAGATTAAAATGATGCATTCAAAAACCTCTAAGGAATATATCATATTATGATATAATAAAACCAAAGTGTAAATAGAAAAAATATATTCCCAACCAAAAATAAAGACTCAACCTAACAATAACTAAAATAATGAAAAGTTGAGAGATCCCAACTCTTGAATCCTAAGATCAATCTCCATACATATTCTACGAATCTGAGTATCTCTATGCTCCACCAAAATTGTTGTCGATTTATCCATCATCTGAATATGACATGAACCGTGCGAGAAAATCCCATGTAGTGTTGAGTATATGCATACCTAATAGGATGCCCCAAAAAATAAAGTATATGTAAAAGAAGATAATATAGAAGTAGTAATTTTAACCCAAATAAATAAGGAAACAAAACCCAAACACACACAAACACACACACACACACATGATCATAAAAGAAACACAAATGATATAGAAAGGGGATCTTCGTCTCATAGCCTCAGCCTAGGTTGATGAGTCTTCCAACAGCTCTAAAGTGTTTGTCTCTGATTCCCAGCATCTTCTGTATCTGTTGAGGTAATCGTCTGGAGGAACCACACCTCACCACTATCCTGCATAGTTGAGGGATCATAATCTTCAATAGAGTACTCCAACCATAGTACATTAGTGGGGGTGATAGTCAGTAGGCAGAGGACCCATGTCCTAGTCCATTTGGGGGTGACACTAAGTAGGTAGAGGACTCATTCCCAAGATCGTTAGTGGGTGACACTCAGTAGGTAGATAAACAACACCCTAATGCCACAGGGGGTTCCACTCAGTAAGTAGAGTAACCACACCCTTATTCCACAAGGGGTTCCACTCAAGTTATTATAAGGGGTATGGGGAACCCAATCCCTTGTATGATAGGGGATATTACTGACCCTAGTCTCTCTGACTAATGATCTGGTTTGATCACTTCCTTTGTTAAGCATCTCCTAAAGAAGCATAACACTTTGAAAATTCTACTTCATATCTCAAAATACATTATGAAGTCTATCATCTTGTTCTATGTAGAAAACTACTCTGGATAGGCTACTCATGGGCCATAATCTGAGTCCATATGAAAGAGATACACAAGGTGTATTTTTCTCATAAGTGTATATGGTGTGTGGTCCTACCTCTTATATGAATATGTTATCCTCTAGACATGGTTGGGAGGCCATCTAACCATACATGGTGTGATAGGAGCCCACACAGCATGTTGTGGCCACCTGAGGTCAGGCCATGTGCTTCTGTTCATGCCCATGTTCATAAGGTCATTCTTATTTACTTGGTTGTGCTTGGGTATCGACTTGTGCTGGTGTACTCCTAGAGTACATGGCATGTCCTACATCATGGGGTCCTGGGCATGTGCCAGCTGGCACATGGCTTGGACACTCGAGGATGGTCACATGATGTGTGGTCCTGACCATAAGGTATGTGATCCTTATCTCCTCATGAAACCTTATCATCACACCCAGGGAGCACTACATGTTGTGTGTTCTTCACAATATACGCCATTTGGTTGGGTTTCTCCATAGAAAGTCTAGATTCTTGACATGTTCTCCAGATTTGGTCTCCCCCACCACGAATCAAGCCTATTGATCACTCTAAATAGGGTTCACTACCTCTGGTCATCGATTCCCAGCCTCCAATGTCTAGAAATCAAATTCCAATGATCCCCTCAAAGCCTACAACACGACACGTCACACCTCCAAACACTTACCTAATTATCCCATCAACCTTCCGAATCCTAGATCCACAGAGTATCACTCATATCCCACATATTTACTTCATCCATCTATAAACCATAAATCTGCATATCATTCATTCTACTATAATCAATTTGGGAGTCCAATTGTGCCCAAACCTACCATGGCAATGTCAAACCGCAACCCTGTATACGAAGGATGAAGAATGTGATGAATGGAGATATGAAATGAACAAGAATAAATTAAATCCTTTGTTGGACAAGAGTTTTTGGAAAATGATTACATAACATGTATTTCTATGTTAGATTTCATGGCATAACAAATATCAATCGATTTAATAAATTTCAATTTATGGAATGGGATGATGTGAAGATCAAAATATTGTAGATCAAAGATAGAAAATATGGATTTATTCTCAAACTTTTATTCAAGGGAGGAAACTGCAATTGATAAGTTATACCTCGATTTGGATCAATTTTTTGTGAAGAATGTGTTTTCCAGTGATGTGGGGATCCATTGTATTCTCTATCTTCCAATACACCTTGATCTGATCTCTTATCATCCTCCAATGTGATCCGCCAATGAAGAATGATGAAACTCCTCCTACGAGATCCCTTAGGGTTATGTGGTTAACCCTGGTGAAATACTATAACAATGTTTAAATAGAGGGAATTAGGTATGTTGGGAATTTAAAATATAATAAATTATTTATTTTATTTATTTCATTTAAATGTACCGCCAATGATCGCCTTAAACAAAAACCCAGTGTCAGCCAACCTTAGGTCATGCTTAGGGTAAACACCACATTCCAGATTCAACTATGGTCTCAAATTTATGATTTGATGCTCTAATCAATATATATTACATTATTTATGAAAAAATTCATGTGCATGAATTTAATATATTTAATATTTTATAATATCAATTTCGGGCTCACCGGGTCCTGGAATCTTGCGACACCTTAGCGCCAGGCTCCAAAAAAGTTTTTTAATATATTTCAAAATCGTACATGGTAAAAATAGGGTCCCTACATGATATATAAAAAATATTAATCTAATTATTTACATACATAAAAATTTATTAATTTAATTATTTATAATTATACATCTACATGGTTAAATACAAAAACAAGTGCATGAATGCATTCATACATATATATAAGTATATACAAATATCTAGTGGGTAATCTCCCATGAAAGATTCTTACTACAAAACTGCACTAGGAAATCTCCCATGGGAGATTTATACGACAAATATGCACTATGAAATCTCCCAGTGGAGATTCTTAGGGTAAATCTCTATTGGGATATTTGTAGGACAAATATCCACTGAGAGATTTTTCAGTGTACCATGTATCTTTGTATATACTTATAATTATATATATTTATTTTTGTACATTCATAAATTTATATATTAAATTTATAAATAGTTACATTAATATATATGCATGCATGCATGTGGGTACTAATATTTATATGTATTTATATTTTTATGTATGTGTTTGTATATACTTATATATATACGTATGAATGTATATAAGATTAGGCATATATTTTTATATATTTGTACATAATTACATTAATATATATTCATGCATGTATAAACTAGTATTTATTTTTATGTATGATCATATGTATATGTATGTATGTATGTATGTATGTATGTATGTATGTATGTATGTATGTATGTATGTATGTATGTATGTATGTATGTATGTATGTATGTATGTATGTATGTATGTATGTATGTATGTATGTATGTATGTATGTATGTATGTATGTATGTATGTATGTATGTATGTATGTATGTATGTATGTATGTATGTATGTATGTATGTATGTATGTATGTATGTATGTATGTATGTATGTATGTATGTATGTATGTATGTATGTATGTATGTATGTATGTATGTATGTATGTATGTATGTATGTATGTATGTATGTATGTATGTATGTATGTATGTATGTATGTATGTATGTATGTATGTATGTATGTATGTATGTATGATAATATTTAGATGCATGTGTGTAAATGCATTAAAATATACCGATACATATTTATATCTCTATATAACTATAGGTGCATGTGTTCATATGAATGCATTCACTTATATCTTTAAGTAATTACACTAATTATATTTATATATATTTGCATTAATATATATTTATGTACTTATATTAATATATATTTATGTATGTTTGTATGTATGTAATTTTTTTTGAAGGTAAATGACTTAAATAATGTTTATATATACATATATTTATTTATTTATTTTTATATTTTTACATTGTGTATGTAATTATGTAAGAAAGCATTATATATATTTATACAAACATATTCATTGATTACTATATGTGTGTGTGTGTGCATTATCAGAAATTTTTAGATATATTTATTGACATGTTGGTATAAAAAAATTAATTTATACATAAAGTGTATAAAAAATGTATTCTAAATCATATACAACAAAATTTATATTGCATGTATAATTATATATATGTTTATGTATATATAAATATGTTTATGTTATAAATGTATGTAAGTGTGTATCTATTTCTATTTATATATACTTATAAATAAATATATTTGTAAATTATTTTATATTTTCATGGGTGCATGCATGTACACACATATATTTTCATGCACCCGTTGATAGAAATATTTGTAAATGATTATAGTAATATGCATGTATATAATTATAATAATATATTTATGTATATATATACTTGAATAAATTTATATATACACTTATACTTGTTAATTTTCTAAAAAATTAATATATATGTAATGTTTTTAATGTATCTTGTTTGTATAAACAAATATCTAGTATGAGTTTTAAAAAAATATTTTGTAATTAAAATTTCAATGAAAATCCATATCAGTATATGAAAAAATTAAAATTCAAAAAAAAAGTATAATATATGGGTTTAGAATTATTTTTATCGATAATGATTGAATTGGTGGTGACAGATTGAAATTACGATACCATTTGAGAAGAATATATTAGATCAAATATTTTCACTAGGAAAAAATTTATAGATGAGAGAGGGGGTGATTTTAGGGTTAGTATGACATTTGGGGGGGAGTATTGAGGTAAATAAATTTATTGTCATTTAAAAAAACAAAAAACTAGATTGAAGGAGATCTAGGAACCTACCATTTCAAGTGATAAATGGAGACGATGTTGATCCATTGGACTTGGTGTGATGGAACATCAATTTTTGTATGGGTTTTAAAACTACTATATAATGCATAGATGAAAAACCTCCCTTAAGGTTCACGACATACACTCTAACATAATTAGTTTCTAGTCTAGTTTGGATAAAGTGATATTGGGTTAATAATAATAATAATAATAATAATCATCATCATCATCATCATTTTTTGTTTCACATGATTTACCAATGACATTTATTCTTTAGGGTTGGATCCAAGTTTATGACTTTGTGCTGCATGATTCATCTAGGTGTTGGGGTGATCTATATCTATCCACATATTCCTTGTGCCTACCCTCTCAATCATTATGTGTCAGGTTCTTCAATTGAGGATCTTTCTCTATGTTTCTCAACTTCTTTTCTTTGGTTCTTTTGATAAGATAGAGCCCTTTTTACAATGGAGATGAAACCTATGATTCAACAAGAGGGACCCCCCATCATTAGATAGTGTTTTGTTACATTTTCTATAAAAAAAAATTGGAAATAAGTCTAGGTAAATTTTCTTTTGGAAAATACAGTAGAAAGGCAGCATCCTGAATACTGCCTTTCGGTTAATCAGAAATCTGGCATCCATGATACCTCCTTTCAACAAAAAAATTACTTACCCTAAATATACATCCTTTTATATTTAGAATTTTTCTTTTTATTTACTCCAAAAGCTCTAAGGACTTAGATTATTTTTTATTTTTTGATAATTCCCCTTTTAACAGTTGAGAGGGAACCCTTACATGACCCATAGGCCCAAGGAACAAGGCCCATACATGACCCAAAGTCCTAGAGGCACAAGGCCTAATACATGAACTTGAAGGCCCAAGACTTAAACACTTGAAACATCCCCACCCCACAATCTTCATCTTGAAGGCGCCTAGTTCCCCACCTCACACGCATAATTGGAAATCATTTCCATGTACAGAGTTGCACGGTGACTGGTACCGATAGTAGTTGTCATACCCTCACATTTTTCTAATCTCGGTTAGATCTACTCTCATGGTTGTTACTTTTATTTGAGTCCTCTTCCAGGATTTCTCCTATGAGGTCTACTCTAGTTTCTTCTTAGTCTCTATAGATCGAAAGCCATGTGGCCTGAAGGCCATCGATGGCCCAAAAGCCCTGTGGTTCAAAGTCCCTTGGTGTCCTGAAGGACCTTGGTGGACCGAAGGGCCTATGGATCAAAGGCCATTAGTTTCCTGAAGACCCTGAGACCCGTATAACCAAACTGATGGCATGAAGGCCCAAATTAGAATAATATTTCTGACTAATATAGTACCACATAATACCTACTGGAGTAACTGCTACAGTGCGGTTACAGTGACCCAGCAATTCCCTCCATCCGAATTTGATCCTGGGTCTTTTGGATTCCAAGCAGGAGTCGCTATCACTCATGCACAAGCTCGTTGGCTTATTTTTATTTTTATTTTGTTTATATATATATAATAAAAACAACATAATTTATCTTCTATTTAATATCCATCATTTCTTCCATTATAATATTCTCGAATTATGATAATAACCTTCACTTAGGGCTCTCTTTTATAAGAGGGATTACCCTAGAAATCATTTTACATTTTCGATGTGGGATTCAGGTTCTCCATTTCCTACACATAATTAATAATATATTATTGTTAATCATTACTAATAAATTAATAATAAATATTAATTTCTAATAAATAATAATTAATTTTTAATGTTTACTACTAAATATTAATAATTAGCAAATTTATGTTAATAATATTGTAAACAATATTAATTAATAATATTAATTAGTATTTAATAATATTATTAAACTAATTAATTTCTAAATAGTTAATAATAAATGATAGGTTTTAATTAATTAGAAATCAAAAAATATATAATTAATAAAAAATAATATTAACAATAACTAAATAATAATCTTAGAATGGGTCATTCATAGTTATTGCAAATCATAATGCTCTTAATGAACAGTTAAATGAATGTAAGTTTTCTCTAATTGGGTGATTGATTCTTGCTAAGGATGAAAAACCAATGAACACTAACGAGGTTAAATTAAGTCTCTCTTGGATTTGGGGAATCTCTAATTGGATAATTTTCCCCATTCATAGAGTTTATTTTCATTTAATTTTTTCTAACATGGATGATCGGTCTTATGCTTGGAGACCCAGTTTATATGTGCTTAATCCAGGGGTTTTTTTGCATCTCTTCTTGGGATCTGAGTTTCAACCAACATTCTTAAAATCATACAACTATAGAAATATGAATTAGAATTCATGGTCTCAGTTAGGGGTTTTGGCATCCTATAATTATTAATGATCTTGTCTCTTGTATTGTTGTTCCCATTAAAATGGATGAAAACACTAATGAATAGAAATGTGGATACTTTTCTAGAGTCCTAGTGGATGTTGACATGCTAAACCCTTTTCCAAATTTTTACACTATAGTGGAAAATAGTGAAACAATTGATGTAGATTTTGAATATGAATTCATCCCATCCTTCTATAAATTCTACAAGGTTGTAGGGTATGAAGTCCCAAACTACAAAAATGTTTGAAATATCCAAGTCAAACATACAGGTACGATGTACCATTCTAGTAAGAAATTTATAATGAATGATGATGTGAATGTTCACACCACTATTGTGATTGGTCCCATGGGAACAGATATGGATACTGATTTGAAGGGGAATGAATTACCTTTAGTGGATGAGGGATATCCTACTGCTAATGCAGAAAGGGTTTAATGCAATTAAGACATTTAAGGTGGAAGTGTTTCTTTCAAATATGTCCTTATTGGTTCCAAATCAGGACCCAAGCTTGATGTGGATGAGCCAGTGTCTTATTTTTATGACCTTGGTCAGAGTGATGTTGAAAGGGTTGTGCAGAAATAAGTGGATGGGGAACTAGAGAATTGGCGTTCCTTATCCAGCAAAGGAAATAATGAGATGGATATTGATGTATCCCCAGTTATGAAGGATGTTTCCTATAGGGTTTCTCCTCACATGACATACTCTAAGTGGAAGCCTATCATAGATAATTTCCCTCATTCAGGGAGGGACTAACTGGAAGGGGATTGGAAGCAAACTAAGACATGGAAATGATGTCTTCATCCCAAAAATCATGGTTGAGGACATGTAAGGGATGATTGGGTTGCTGCACATGGTTGTGGTCGGTCGTCTTCTTCTAAGGAGCTCACTCTGGATCAAGTTAAACCCAAGAAAAAATATTCAATGTTTTTTAATCAGAAGAATTCCTAGTAAGAATAGGAATTAGCTGATGACATCTCTAGTTATGGAGATGCTTCTAATTTTACTCATTTATAGTTATCTTTTTTAGATGAGGGATTTCTCCTTTGTTTAACCTCGTCCTTTCTCTTTTCCATGTTTTTGTCTTTTATTTTTCAATATATTTTGGTAGGAGTGGGTTCTCCCAGTTCCTAGACCTTTTTGGTAATAACTAAATAATAAATAATTAATATGTAATGTATAATAATTATTATTATTAATTAGCAACAAAAGAATAATTTCAAATATTTATTAGTAATTAATGTTTATTAAAAATTTATTTTTTAAAGTAGTAAATATTATTATCTAATTAATATTATTTAGTAATTAATATTAATTACCAATAATTATTTAATTAAATAATAATAATTTAATATTAATTAATTAATAATTACTATTTTAATAATTTAATCATTACTAATAATATTAAGTAACAAAATAATATTTTATAATATTTATTAGTAATTTTATATAAACAAATATTACTAGTTATTAATATATAAATAATTAATTAGTTAATTTTTACTTAATATTATTAGTAAGAAATTACATATAGTATAATTACAAATTAATTAATAACTTATAATTAAATTACTATTTTTAATAATTTGTTACTAAATAATAATTTTAAATATTTATTAGGAATTAACATTAATTAGTAATTAATATTTATTAGAAATTAATATTATTAAATATTAAATCATATTATTTAATTATTATTTATTATTATTATTTATTATTTATTATTTATTAGTAACAATTAGTTAATTAATTAATACTAATATAATAATAACTAATTTAAAATTATAAATTTAATAATTTATTCATTATTATTAATATTTAGTAACTAAATGAAAATATTAAATATTTATTAGTAATTGGATAATAATAATTATTAATATTTATTAATAATTTAATAATTACTTAATAATTAGTTAGTTAATTAGTATATACTATTTTTAATAAGTAATTAAATATTACTTAATTAATAATTAATTAATAACTAATAATTATATTATTATTTTTAATAATTAAAATAATAATTTAAAATTTTTGTTAGTAATTATTATTAACTGGTAATTAATATTTATTAGAAATTAATATTATTAAATTGTAAATCATATTATTTAATTAATTAGTTATTATTATTAATTCTCAAAAGGTCTAAGTATGAGTTAGCAAAGCCAACCCACACCCTCCAAAATTATTAAATAAAAAGGTAAAGGGAAACAAAGAGAGGAAAGTGAGACACAACGATGCTAGAAATTCCACAAACAAGAAACACATGAGATCAACTCCTGCCACTTCCTTGAAATCCTAGGTTTATGGGGTACCAACCTCTGTTCTTTGGGAGTCACCCTCTCTGCCGTGACTTAGCCTGATGGGGCAGCATCAACTCATCACTCGATGGTGAATCCAAAATTTCCTCTGGAATAATGTTCCTCATGTATTTCCATGAAAAATCCTAAGACTCGAGCTTTGGATTATGCCGACAGTCATCTTCGATGTTCTTTGATAACAATTTTTGGATTGTAAAATAATATTTGTATCCAATAACATCTGGTTACATTTTGTCTAAAGTAACATCAAGCTGTAAGTCAAACCATTTTACCATTTCTTCTATTAGGCCCTAAGGGAACCTCTCGCCCTAATAATCCACGAGGGGAGCCTTGACATTCTTTTTCCTTTCAACTTCGCATTCCATGAGCGAGGTAGTTCCAACAGCATCATAAAAAAATTTCATGAGATCAAAAAACTGAGGTGTATAAGACCAATCCACATTATCATTCAAGATCATCTGCATATCTTCCCTTTCCATACTTATAACATTCGTGCTCCAAGCCTTAACAAAAAAATATCTATGCTCATCTATCGTGAGTGGTTTCAATAATAAAAAATCTAGATGATCATCAATAGCATGAGAGACTATCATATCTGGGGAATACCAATGCCATCACCATTCATTCCCACCCGCAGATGAGAAGATTTCATGCAATCATCTCACTCTCACTAGCAATAGGGACATCCACTGCCACCCATGTCTGAACAGAGATCTCCTCAATGGAATGCTCAAATGTATTGGAAGACCAGGGCTTCCTAGGTAGAACCAACTAAATAATTATTTGTAAATACTATTAATTACTAAATAATTTTAATTAAATAATATTATATACTATTTAAAAATATTTATTTCTAAAAAATTTTAATTACTAACAAATATTTAAAATTATTCTTTAGTTACTAATTAATTATTATTATTATTATACATTATATATTTAATATTTAATATTTATTTATTATTAATATTATTATTTATTTATTATATATTATTTAATTTCTAATTAATTAAAACCTATTATTTATTATTAATTATATAGAAATTTATTTTTTATCTAATAATATTATTAACACTAATTAATAGTATTAATTAGTTGATTAATAATGATTAATAATAATATATTTTTAATTCTAAATAGGAAAGGGAGAACCTGAATCTCACATCAAAAATGCAGAAGGATTTCTTAGGTAATCCCGCTTATAAAATGGAGTCTTGGGTAATGGATTTTGTTATAATTCTAGACTACTTTAATGACGGTAATACTGGATAATAAATAGTAGATAAATCCTATTGAAATTTTTTGTTTTATTTCTATTTATTTATATAAATATATATAAACAAAAGAAACAAAATAGAAAGAAAAAATTTAAATATAAAAACATATATATTTAAAATAAGTTTTTTTACTAAAAGGAGGCATCTCAGATGCTGCCTTTTCAATGTAATTTTCAAAAATATTTTTACCTATACTTATTTCCAAATATATTTTTTCAAAAAAACGTAAAAACAACTCCTAGTTTGGCACTATCATTCTCTGAGTGGTATTATCAGTGACCTTCTTTAGGGATTGTTGAAGATAAATAAAGAGGGAAAGGTCTGATGGCCTAATTGTTAGCTTGTAGAAGGAGAAGTGTAACAACCCAAACTTTTACTGATGAAATTTCCTCTTGATCTAATTAAATGTCTTGTTATATAAAATAGTTATATAAAACATATGCACTTCCTTGTTTTTATGTTTCTATATTTTAAAATACTATTAAGAATTGTAACCGTTTCTAATATAGTCATTTAACAGTGATTACATGATTAGTATAAATATAGGGATTTAACAAATCCAATTTACTCTGACAAATGAAGCGATGACCTCATATAGGATAATTTCTTCATACGAAGCCCATTTTTCAGAGCTCATAAATGAGGTTGTATCATTGGGCTTTTCTCTTGACGAAGCCCAAGCCTAGCTTCAATACATTAATCTTGAACAGAACTCCCTGCGGGAGAAGTGGAAGTTAATATAGATTACCACCCGAGCGATGTTATCCAAGCCGCCCCAAGAGTTGGTCACCATTGCACACCTTACCCTTAGGCCTTATGAGGATTTTATAAGGGTTTATGTAATAATACCCTACCACTATGATTATGTTCATTATTTTTGTATAAAGAATATACATTTATTTTATTATTATTACTTTGTAAATGGTTTTTAAAGCACAAATAGTATTTTTAGTTAATATTCAGTTAATAAATCTATTTTGATGAATTAATGGATTTTTGAATTAAATAATATTTTAACAAAATATTATTACTAAATTACTTTTTATTAAATATAAATAATCGTACAATTTTTATACAATTGTAATTTTTATTAAGGTTTGAAAGTTGTTTTTGTCAAAACCCATGAATTTTCAATAAATGTCAGTTTTTATTTTAAAAGTAAAAATTTACATATTTAGAAAATTATTTAGATAAAATGAATATTATTTTTGGATTCAAGATGTTGAAATTATCTAATGATAAAATTTTCATGATTTTCTGAGACAGTTGGATTTTTGGGTAATAATTAAATATCGTTTAAATATATGATGTGTTTTATGACATCGTAATGATCCAATAGTGATGTAATAAAATACTATAAATGGTATATTCGTCCAATATATGTTTTACCTTTAAAATTATTTTATTTTATATTTGTTTTATTAATTTTATGGTGCCTTAGTGGACCCTCCAAGACTTATAAAATAATTTAAGTTTTTAAAATGATTTCCTTGAGAGTGTGACTCACCACCACATAAGAAAGCCTAATATTTTAATAAGTTCTATCATTGGCCTTATAAAATAATTTTTTCTAATCCCCTTTATCAAAAACCATGGGCAAAATCCATGGTATGGTTTGTGGTTTTGAATATTTAATTATATAGATTCCAAAACCTAAGTTTGTGAAATATTAAATAAATCCCCTCTTTTTCTATATAAACACACCCAAGCTTCTACTTATCTTCACTCAAAACCCTTGGATCACATCCCTAATATTCCCTCCACTCTCTATAATCCTCCCAAGGCACCCCAATCTCTCAATAATCCCCTCCTCAATCTCTTAAAGTCACACACTTCCAAGTAAGGGATCCTCATTTCCTTCCTTATTTATGTCTAAGTTTCCTTATATTGTTATGCCCCTTTTATTTTAAATTGAAAATGTTGGGTATGATTTATCACCTCCTGTATACTTCCCAACTTATGTTTTAATGATGATATACCCCTTTATCTCTCATTAATGCCTCCCATTTACACCCGTTAACATGCCGAAATTCTATAAGAGATTTCTCTCTTCATTTACATTCAATAAATTCATTTATATTATGCATCTAAATTTCATTAAATATGTTGTGATATTATATTCCATGACCCCTTACTTTTAATTTCATTTATAAATGATGATATACCCCTTTCTCTCTCATCAACCCATTTTACGATTTCTATTTGACATCGTTATACTGCCGAAGTTGCACCAAAATTTATGATGCAAAAATCATCGTGTAAGTGAATACCATACCCATTTCTCTAATAAGGTTATTCACATTTATGCACAGGTACTTTTTGATTGATAAATTACTTTTATGTATTCCACATCTCTTCTTCATTTAATAAATTATGATGTTTAATGAATCCATGTTGTATGATCTATGTGGCACACTTATGCATGAAATGAAATGATTAAGAAGGGTGCACCCTGATAGTGATCCAATGCATTGGGTAAAGATTAGTATCATGATACGTCATATTCAATGAGGGTTTACTCATTATAATTCAAGTACACTGATGTTTTACTCATGCTCTATGTTCAATGTGCCTTGGATCATGTTAATATCATGTTATATCATGCCTTTATGTTCATGTTTCTCTTATGCTCCATTGAAATGACTATTACCTAACATGTATTGTATTCTTCATGTTATTTCTTGTTTACTACCTTACTGGGATTTATATATCACCATTTTCTTATGTATGTCCTCAGGTTATCCCATGCAATTCTAAGTACGAAGGACTATTGTGGTCATGTAAAATAAGTTTTCTATAAAGATATTGTATTTTATGTCTTATGTTGTCATGTAATGTTTCTAATTTCCTATGAAACTATAACTCTCGATCCTTGGAGTCATATTATGTGCAAGTTTATGTAATAAATCATGTGTAAGTGTCATAAAGATAAGGGTTGTTATAGTTGGTATCAGAGGATAGGTTTAGTTATTTTTTGGATTAGGATTATAAAACCCTAGTGAAAGCCTTAGGGATAAGACTAAGTATAATAAAAACATTCTTAAATTTTGGTGAGTATAGAGTAAGTGTATTATCATTAAAATACATCCATGTCTGGATACAAACAAGTATAGTTGGCTCTAGAATAGATTTATCTAGGGGTAAAAATCAAAAACACCGCTTTGAGCTTGATTCCAATGGGAACTGGTGCATGAAAATGGGTCTTGATTCACTCTTGGTTCAACACACCTGGGCGATATTCTTTGGTAAATTTATAATATTAGTATGAACCATTATTAAAGTAATAAAAAACGCCCTTGAGAATATATGTTGGGAAGTAGATCATGGATAACATAGATTGAATCCTATAAATTCATAAGTTAAGGAAAGAAATATAATTTATAATTTATCCCTTTTGTCATTGGATTCCTCTTTATGTGTTACCCCTAACTTTCCTTTTATTATAGCCAATGTGAAGATCAATGTGATGACTATTCTAATGAGATTCCCAATCAGATGGGAGTAGGAATCGAAAAATTTGTCAGGATTCTCACACAATCAACTCAAGTTTTGAATAGAAACATTGGTCAATATTATTGTTCACCCCCCCCCCCCCAAGATAGAACAATCTGCATTAAATATCTTCATGAGACAAAGGCCTCCTACTTTAAATGGATCATTTGATCCCTCAATCGCCGAATAATGAATTAACTCTATTGAGAAGATCTTCTCTATCCTTCAATGTTTCAAACAAGAGAAGGTTCTTTTGGATACTTATCGTATGGAGGGTGAAGCTGATCGGTGATGGAAATTGATCAGAAAATATGAATCCTAATAAAGAGATCGAGGTGTTGGAATGAAAGGATTTCTGGAAAATTCTTTTCGATAAATATTTTCCTCACACCCTCCAACTTAAGATGGAAAGGTAATTCCTTTACCTCAAGAAACAAGTTGACAAATCCATTGGAGCATATGAGAAAAACTTCACAAGGCTTGCACGATATGCCTTCGTATTTGTCGTTACCCCCAAATGCAAGGTTGATCGCTTCTTTGGTGGGATAAAACCTAGCCTATAGAAATCCCTAATGATCTGTGACTTCAATAGCTATGAGAAAATTGTCTGATATTCCTTAAAAGTTGAAATAGAGATTGAGGAATCTCATGGGTATCATGGGGATAAGAATCCGAAAGTGGACTTTAATTCTAGCGGTTCGATGGATAAATCCAATGGTGCTAAGAAATTATAGCACCCCACTTTCCAAAAGAGCAAAAAGAAGCAGCATGGGAATTTCCTAAAGGGGATGAAGAAATTCTTTAGGTGTGGAAGATAAGGGAACATGGACATTAACTACTGACAAGAAATACCCACTGCTGTGATAGAGGGGAGTAATTCTCCGTTCATCCCTCAACGTATTGTTCATTGCTTAAACTGCAAAGAACTAGTGCACTTTTCAAACCAGTGCCCTAAGACAAGGGTTTCTGAAGGCAACCAACAACCTCCAAGGTAGAAAGGGTGAGATTTTTCCATCACTACCGCTGAAGTGAACCCTGAAAATGAGGTGGTGACAGATATACTAGTTATTAATTCAAAAATAGTGAACTTACTTTTCAATTCTGGTTCTACGCATTCTTTTACATCCTGAATTTTTTTTAGAACAATATCAACACCACCAAAACTCATGGAAGTAGAGATTTTGGTGTGAATGGAAAATTGGGAAATAATTGCATCCCATGAATATAACTCCTCCCCTATCACAATTTGTGGATTGAAATTAACAGTGTACCTCATCATACTCCCTATAGTGGAATTTGATTCAATTCTTGGCATGGATTGGCTTTCCCTATATAGAGCCAACATAAATTTCTCTGAGAGGTATATCACTCTCTATATGGCGAATCGACCCCCAAATCTGTACAAGTGCAAGGAGGAGGATGAATATTCTTTAGCACCATCATCTCAAGCATATATATTACTTCCCTATGAGCACGCATATCTTTCTCATATGATTGAGTCTAAGGAAGGAACCATACTCGAACACATGCCTATTGTGAGGGAATTCGCTAAAGTGTTTCCCAAGGAATTTCCTGGTCTTCCTCCTAAAAGATATGTTGAATTCTAGATTGATCTTATACTTGGTGCATTGCTAATATCCAAGACTCTATATAGAATGGATATTGTGGAGCTGAAGAAGCTAAAGAAACAAATACAGAAGAATTTGGATAAAGGGTTTATATTCCTAAGTGTGTCACCATGTGGTGCACCAGTCCTCTTTGTCAAGAAGAAATATGGGTCAATGCGCCTTTGTGTTGATTATTGTGAACTCAATAAAATCACAATATAGAACAGGTATCCTATGCCAAGAATACATTACTCGTTTGATCATTTATGTGGACACAATACTTCTCCAAGGTGTATCTGTGATTGAGATATTACCAAGTAAGGGTAAAGAAGGAGGATATCCCAAAGACTTCTTTTCGTACAAGGTACGGGCACTATGAATTCATAGTAATTTCTTTCAGACTCACTAATTCTCTATAAATATTCATGGAATTAATGAATAGAGTCTTTAGATGTTACCTTGAAAAATTATGGTAGTCTTTATAGACGGTATTCTAATATACTCTAAAACCAAGGAGGAGCATGAGGAGCATATAAGAACTATATTATAGACCTTGAAAAAGGATAATCACTATGCAAAGTACAAAAAGTGTGAGTTATGGTTGAAGTAAATATCATTATTAGGTCATATCATCATAAGAAATAGGATATCTATAGATCCCTCCAAGACAAATGCAATTGAGGGATGGCTGAGGCCAACATCTATGATTAATATCCATAGCTTCCTTTGGTTTGATGGATATTATCACCAATTTGTGAGAAATTTCTCACGATTACCAAACCCTCTTAACAAGATAACTTAGAAGGGAGTCAAGTTTTCTTGGATTTATGAATGCAAAGAGAGATTCAAGGAGTTGAAAATGATCCTTATCACTCTGCATGTGCTCAAACTACCCACAAGTGGAGAACTTTTCGTGTTATTTAGTGATGCTTCGAAGATGGTCCTAGGTTGTGTGTTGATGCAAAATGAAAAATTCATTGACTATGCTTCAAGGAAATTGAATGTTCATGAGAAAAACTATCCAATACATGATTGGAAGTTAGATGTAGTAATCTACGCTTTAAAAATTTAGCGACATTAACTCTTTGGGGAGAAGTTTGTAATATATACGGATCACAAAATCCTCATGTATATATTCACACAGAAATATCTGAATATGAACCAATAAAGATGGTTAGATCTAATCAATGACTATGATTTCTCAATTCGCTACCATCTAGGGAAAGCGAACAAGGTGGCAGATGATCTAAGTAGAAAGAATCCAACATCTCTTTCATTGATGAGAATTTAAAAGGATCCAATGTTCTTATATTTGATGAAGATGGACATGGGAATCATAAAGAAGAGAGCATCATCAATCCTTTCACAAATTATAGCTCAACCATCTCTTTTAGAAAGTTTAAAGGATGCTCAAAAGGATGATATGGGAATTTAGAAGAAAGTGTAAACTATAAGAAAAGGTAAATCCTTAGACTTCAATGTTAATGAAGAAGTAAATGTGATATTTGGGTCAAGACTATATGTTCCATAAAATCTAAAGTTAAAGAATGAACATTTGGATGATGCACATAGTTCAAATTTCATTATTCACCCAGGAAACACAATGATGTATCGATATCTATAAGAGCATTATTGGTGGGATAACATGAAGAAGGAGATCATGGGGTATACATCAAAGTGCCTAGTATATCAGTAAGTTATGTATGAGAGGTATAAGTATAGGGGTTGATGCAACCATTACCCATACCAAAATAGAAATTGGTGAACATCACCATGGACTTTATCACTATACTTCCGAAGAAATCCAAAGGAAACAATGCTATCTGGGTTGTTGTGGATCATTTTACAAATACTGCACACTTCATTTCAATTTGAGAGGATTTCTCATTGGATCAACTGGCACAGATATACATCAGATAAGTGGTAAGGCTGCATGGAGTACCACTATCGATTGTATCTGATCGAAATCCAAGATTCACCTCTAAGTTTTAGAAGAGTCTCCAACACACTTTGAATACAGAGTTGAACATTAGTATGGATTATCATCCTCAAACTAAGGGCCAATCTGAACAGACTATCCAAAAACTTTAGGACATGTTGAGAGCATACTCAATAGACTTCAAAGGAGGATGGGATCAACTTCTTCCTCTGGTTGAGTTCTCTTACAATAATATTTTCCACTCAAGAATTCAAATGTATCCTTATGAAGACCTTTATGGGAAGAGGTGTAGAACATCTACATGTTGGGATGAAGTTGGGAAGCGAAAACTCCTAAATTTATAAATGGTCAAAGAACTGGTGGAGAAGGTTGAGACCATCCCACAGAACATTAAAGCTACTCAAAGTTGACAAAATAACTATGTTGATAATCATTGAAGAGACCTAGAGTTTGATGTTGGAGATAAGGTATTTCTATGAAAATCACCGTGGAAGGGAGTTATGAGATTTTAGAAGAAGGTAAAGCTTAGTCCAAGGTACATCGACCCTTTTCAGATCCTTGAATGCATTGAAGTAGTGTCCTATCAACTAGAACTCCCACCGAACCTATCTCAAGTACATGATTTATTCCATGTATCACTCTTGAGGAAGTACATATGTGACCCATCACACGTACTCAATCCAGTGGTGGTACCATTGGAGAATTACATCTCTTATGAAGAGAAGCCGGGAAGATCATAGATCATAGAGAAAAAGTTCTACAAAATAAGACAATACCCCTCATCAAGGTGTTGTGGAGAAACAACAAGTTTGAAGATGAAATGTGGGAATCAGAGGAAGTTTTGAAGTAGAGTTACCCTCATCTATTTTAGTGTGGGAAAACGAAATTTCATGGGCAAAATTTTTTAAGGGGGGATATTGCAACGACCCAAACTTTTATTAATGAAAATTCCTCCTGATCTAATTAAATGTCTTATTATATAAAATGGTTATATAAAACATATGAACTTCCTTAGTTTTACATTTTTTAATTTTAAAATACCATTAAGAATTGTTAACATTTCTAATATAGCCATTGAATAGTGATCACATGATTAGTATAAATATAGGGCTGTAATAAAAACAATTTACTCAGACAAAGGAAGTAATGACCTCATTTAGTAGAATTTATCCATATGTAGCCCATTTTCTGGAGCTTCTAAAGGAGGCATCATCACTAGGATTTGCTCTTGACCAAGCCCAACCTGAGCTTCAACACGTTAAGCTTGAATGAAACCACCTACAGGAGAAGTGGAAGTTAATAGATATTACCACCTGAGAGATGTTATCTGACCCGAACCAAGAGTATGTCACCATCGCACACCTTACCCTTAGGTATTATGTAGGTATTATAAGGTTTTATGTAAAAATACCCTAACACTATGATTATGTGCCTTATTTTTTATAAATAATATACATTCATTTTGTCATTGTTACTTTGTAAATGGTTTCTAAAGCAAAAATGGTATTTTTAGTTAATATTCAATTAAGAAATCTATTTTGAAGATTTAATGGATTTTTGAAATAAATAATATTTTAATAAAATATTATTAATAAATTAATTTTTATTAAATATAAATGATCATAAAATTTTCATACAATTGTAATTTTTATTAAGGTTTCAAAGTAGTTTTTTTCAAAACCCATGAATTTTCGATAAATGTCGGTTCTTATTTTAAAAATAAAAATTCTCATATTTATAAAAATATTTAGATAAAATGAATATTATTTTGGGATTTAGGACCTTGAAATTAACTAATGGTGAATTTTTCATAATTTTCTAAGACAGTCGAATTTTTGTGTAAAAATTAAATACCGTTTAAATATATAATGCGTTTTATAACATCATAATGACCCAAGAGTGATGTAATAAAATATAATAAAAGATATATTTGTCCAATATGTGTTTTAACTTTAAAATAATGTGATTTTAGATTTTTTTTGATTAATTTTATGGTGTCGTAATGGACCCTCAAAGACTTATAAAATATTTTAACTTTTTAAAATGATTTTCTCGAGTGTGTGACTGACCTCTACATATGAAAGCCTAATATTTTAATAAGTTAGTCCATTGGCCTTATAAAATAATGTTTTACACTCTCCTTTGGTAAAACCCATGTGAAAAAATCATTGTTTGGTTTGTGGTTTTGAATATTTATTTATATAGATTCAAAAATCTAAGTTTGTGAAATATTTAAGAATTCCCTTCTCTTTTCCTATATAAACACACCCAAGATCCCACTTCCCTTTAATAAACAACCTTATAGAACATCCCTAATATTCCCTCCTCTCTCTATAATCCTACCAAGGCACCCAAAGCTCTCAATAATCCCCTCCCCAAGCTCTTAAAGTCACACATTTCCAAGTAATGGATACTCACTTTCCTTCCTTCCTTATTTATGTCCAAGTATCCTTATATTATTATGCCTATTTTATTTTCAATTAAAAATGTTAGGGTATGATTTAAAACCTCCCCCATAATTTCCTAATTATTTTTGAATGATTATAGACCCCTTTATCTCTCATTAATTCCTCCCATGAACACCTATTACCATACCGAAATTCCGTAAGAGATTTCTCTCTCCTCAGTTACATTCAAAAATTTATTGTATATTATGTATCTAAATTCCATTACATATGTTGGTATATTATGTTCCATGACCCATTTATAGTCCATTTCATGTATAAATTATGAGATACCCCTTTATCTCTTATCAACCAATTTTACGATTACTATTTGACGTCGTTATGCTGTCAAAGTTACACCAAAATTTCTCATGCAAAAATCATCATGTAAGTGAATACCATACCCATTTCTCTGTCAAGGGTATTCACCTTTATACACATGTACTTGTTGATTGAAGAATTACATTTGTGTATTCCATATTTCTTATTTGTGGAATAAATTATGATGTTTAATTAATCCATGTTGTATGATCTATGTGGCACACTAATGTATGAAATGAAATTATTAAGAAGGGTGCGCCCTGATAGCGCTTTAATGCATTGGGTAAAGATTAGTATCATGATACATCATGGGAAATGAGGGTTTACTCGTGCTAATTAGAGTTAAATGAGGGTTTACTCATTCTACATGTGTAATGATCCTTGTCTCATGCTCATATCATGTTAAATTTTGTTGTCACATTTCCATGTTATGATAATCATGCAATATCATGTTTTTATGTTCATGTTTCTCTTATTCTCCCTTGATATGCCTATTGCCTAACATGTATTGTATTCTTCATGTTATTCCTTGTTTACTCCATTACCGGGCTTTATAGATCACTCTTTTCTTAAGTATGTCCTCAATTTATCCCATGAAATTTTAAGTATGAAATAATGTTGTGTTCATGTAAAAGAATTTTCAATAAAGATATTGTATTTTATGTCTTATGTTGTCATGTAATGTTCCTAATTTCTGAAGACACTAGACCTCTCGATCCTCAGAGTTGTCTTAAGTGAAATTTTATGTAATAGATCATGTTTAAGTGTGTAAGAAAGAGCAGGGTTGTTATAAGAAGCCTAGTGATTGTTGGAGGTCGTTGGTGCACAAAGCTTCTCATCTAACCTTAGAGCTACAAAAACCCCTTCCATTGTTTCGTGGATTTTTTTTATGTATGTTTTTTAAAATTATTATTAAAATAAGGCTTGGTTTAAAATATTTTTAAAACTAGGACACAGATGCTACAAGGGTCTTGCCATGATTGGCCTTTTTTCACTCTGGCCAATGGTGGAAAGGATGTTGTCGTCATTGCCATAAAGTTAGGTAAAGGTAGTAATAGTCTTGTCACCTTTTCCCAAATGAAAAAAAAAATCTTATTTTAAATATACAAATTTTTATATTTAAATTTTTTATTTTTGTTTTGTTATGCTTTGTTTATATATATATATATATATATATATATATATGTATGTATATATATATATATAATATTAATAGAATTTAACTGCTATTTAATATTCAGAATTACTAACATTAAAGTGGTATGTAATTTTGAAAGAAACTCTCACTCAAAGCTCCGTCTTATAAGGGGGTATGCCCTATAAATCCTTTTGGATTTCTAGTGTGGGATCCAGGTCCTCTCTTCCCTGCACAGATTTAATAATATATTATTATTAATAACTAGTAATTAATTAATAATAAATATTAATTACTAATAACTAATAATAATACCTAAATAATAATTAATTATTAATATTTACTGTTAAATATTAATAATTATGTAATTAGTATTAATAATATTTTAAAAAATATTAATTAATAAATAATTAATTACTAAATAATTATTAATAGTTAATAGTTATTAATTAATTAGTAATTAATCAATATTTAATTACTAACAAATAATAGTAATTATTAATTAACTAATAAATTATTAATTAACTAATAATTATTTTTAATTATTTATAATTATTATTAAAAATTTACCAATAACTATTTAAAATTATTATCTAGTTTCTAAATATTAATAATAAATAATAAATTATTAAATTTTTGATTTTTGATTTATTATTTTTAAATTACTATTAATTATTTAACTAATTAATTATAATTGAAATTAATTACAAAAATATTAATTACTAATAAATATTAATTAAATAATATGATTTAGTATTTAATAATTATAATTTATTATAAATACTAATTAATAATTAATATTAATTACTAAAAAATAATTAAAATTATTATTTATTAAATAATTATTAAAAATTATAAATTAATTATTAGTTATTAATTAATTATTAATTAAGCTATATTTAATTACTTTTTAATAATATTCTGGAAACATTAACTAATGAATTATTTAATAATTAAATATTATGAATAATTATTATCCTATAATTAGTCATAAATATTTAAAAGTAATATTTAGTTACTAAACATTAATAATAATGATTAAATTATTAAAATACTAATGATTAATTAATTATTATTAAATTATTATTATTTAATTAAATAATTTTTTCTAATTAATATTAATTAATAATTAACATTAATTTCTAATAAATATTTAAAATTATTCTTTAGTTACTAATTATTAATAATAGTTATTATATACTTATTTTATTATTATTTAGTTGTTATTAATATTATTTTTTATTAATCATATTTTTTATATTTACTAATCAATTAAAACCTATTAATTATTAATAATTAATTAGTTTTTTATTAATATTGTTTAAAATATAATTAATATTAATTACTGAATTATTAATATTTAATAGTAAATGTTAATTATAATTTATTATTTATTTTTAATTAATCTTTATTATTAATTAATTACTAATTGTTAATAATAATATATTATTAATTCTGTACGGGAAAGGGAGGACATGGATCCCACATTGGAAATCCATATGGATTTTTAGGGCAAGCCACCTTTATAAAAGGGGGCCTTGGGAGAAAGTTTCTATCATAATTCTAGACTGCTTTAATGGAAATAATTTTGGATATTAAATAATAGTGAGATTCTGTTGAAAAAATTTGTTATATATATATATATATATAATACAAACATGTACATTTAAAATAATATGTTTTCATTTGGGCAAATGCAGCAAGGACATTGCCACCTTTGGCTCGGGAAAAATAGGCTAAAGGTGGTAAGACCATTTCCGCCTTTGTGCCTTAGTTTTAAAAATATTTGAAACCAAGACTTCATGTAATAATTATTTAAAAAAACATATATTTTAAAAAACTAATGTTTCGTGCTGTGCAGATAGTGGCTATGAACTTGGGTGGTGATAAGAGTCTGGACAGTGGTGGATGTATGTGACATTGATCATGAAGGAGGATGGATTGAAAAATACTAGAGCTAAGCATGGATGATCTCGACAAGGTGATGTCAAGCCCATGGTACGAGCATCTCAACCTGGTATTTCTATTCCTCTGTAGGTTGTTTGTACATGATGCTCGTTTGCATTATGTGAGTGTGTTGTTGTCTACCTTTTTTGTTGCAGGAGATTCCCCTAAACGAGAGGAGTCCCCATGAAATAGGTCAAAATCTATTGGGTATCTTGGTTCTTCAAAATACAAAAATGATATTTATTTAAAGTTTATTATATAAAAACTAATAAAGAAAAACACATGAGGCTCAAAATTGAAATTCCAAACATTATGAATATTCAAATGAATCAATCGTAGCGAATAAGATTTACACATAGTAGTGGATAGAGTCACATATAGGAGTGTAAATTGCAACATTCAAGCTTGCACTAATTCTCATAAAATGGAAAATAAAATCTATTCATAATTGATTCAATAAAATAAATTTGGAAAACATGAGGATCAAAATTTGGGATTCAAGATATAATTTTTCAGAACTGAGTGTACATTATAGAACAATCAAACAACAAGAAGAATAACATGGCAGCATCAAGGACATAATATGGGCAATACAATAACCCCAAAATATCTTCTAAATAAACAAATTTAAAACCAAAATTCATGGGCAGTAATGTGGAAAAATTGAATTAATATTCAAGAAACAAAGATAAGTTCAGTGATTTACATGTCGGATAAAAAATTGATTGGAAAGCAGTGAAAGAGATATGGAGGATTTATGTGCTTCTCCCATTAGCCTGCATGGATGGGGATGAATCATTAAGGCTTTTACTACACAAGGACAAAGAGAGTAAAAGAGAAGACAAACAAAATAGGAATAATACGCAACTAAAAATAACCAAATGGCATTAGAATTCCCAAAAATTGACAAAGAAAACCAAAGAAGGACCAAGACCCCGTAAGGGGATCATTTTCACCATTATCGAGAAAGAAGCTCATTGAAAGGCACTGAAATAATTGTCATGTAATTTTCCAGGTTCATGGATGATGTCCATGTCTACCATAGCCATATAAATACTCCCCTATTGTCCTAAAATCATCATTAGTGTCAAGGTTCACCAACCTCCCAACTCTCTTTAAGATCTTCCTACAAGTGCAGTATCAAAACAACATTGGGGGAGGCGTCTGTAACTCTGAATAGACATGGAGCATCGTTGACATGCCCAATCTCTCCATCAGGGAAGGCCCAAATGAGGTTGTCCTCACTGCGATGGTGTAGAACTCTTGAGGGAACACCTCTCTCTTAGTGGAATAATAACAAGAGGGTTTACACCAACAATAGATCTAGCTGATTTCCCTTCTCTTTGCATGGTGAAAACCGGGTTTCTGAAAACCTAATTTCACTACTCTCCAATTTGGTTAAGACCAAGATCTAAACCTAGAGTCATATTGCTCTCTCACTAGTGAAAACTAGGCTCACCAAATTCTCTAAAATGCACTGCTATCCGGGAGCTCGATATAAGGTGGCCTGACTGAAACTGCCTAACAAAAAGGGTGAACATGAAGACGGCTAGGAATGCATGAGTAGTTACCAAATTCCAGCTATCTAAAATATTCTCAATATAAAAGGCATATCAAATAAATTAATTTCATTAAAAAAATAAAATTGAATAAAAAATCCACATTTTCCCTTCTTGTAACTTTTTCTCATTGAATAGTGAAGTCTGTAACGATCTTACTTCATGCAAGTAGTCTATTTACCTAAAGAAAGTAAATCCTCACATTCGTTTTCTTCTTTTTGTTTATAGCTTCATTGAAATAGTAATGGTGAATGATTTCTCTTGAATTAATTAATAGTGTTTGATCCAATTTGTGTTTCTCAGTTCCATATTATTAATGTTGGTTTTTTGGATCACCACTATGGTTCTAGAAATGATTATTATTGAATCTTGAACTATTATTCTCCTATGTTTGGTTATGGTATAAGAATATTTATGTACATAAGGGTTTTTTATGTTTCAATAGAATTATTTTAGCTTGTTATTTTTCTATTTAACACTACTCTTCTCTGGTGTTCGTTCTTTACTGATGTTCGAAGCATTTATAGTTCCCATTATTTGACAATCTATTTTATAAATTATTTTAATGTTTATTAGCTGATTTGTTAATAAGACGAGAATAATGAACATCATGTTTGGTTTTGTATTTTGGGTTTTTTTGAACCAAAATTTCACACACACCATGTCACTCGTATATATTCTACTTCATTCATTATTTAAATTTTCCCAAAATTTCAAGTTTTGGTGGTGCTTAGGCGGCCTTAGGTGTTGGAAGTTCTGGAATGCATACCCATCTCACCATGACTAGGGATAGTTGCATCATGATTGGTACATCACCCAGGTCTGTAGTTCTTGGACTATTGATCGATCACACCATGAAGGATATGTTATGTCATGATGTGACTGGGGATAGAGGCACCCCCAATCGGATTAAGGTTCATTGCATCACGATGAAAGGGTCGCACCACGACACTACCCTAGGCAGTGGTACCCTATTAGGGGGTGAGGTGGTTCTCTAAAATTGATCTTTTAACATGTTCTTATCAGTTTATAGTGAGAGAATATGATATTCATAAAACTTCTTTCTGAAGTAGATATAAGTATTACCGATATCTTATGATGCCTTTTGGATTAACTAATGATCCTGTAGTGTTTATGGATTTGATAAACCAGATATTTCATCGACATTATGATTCCATTATTATGGTTTTTTTGGATGATATTTTAGTCCACTCTAAGACCAAAGAGGAGGATGATATATATTTGAGAACTACTAGGAATTATTCAAGATCATCGACTCTAAACAAATATATCAAAATATTGATTCTGTATCCAAGAGGTTATGGTTCTTTGTAATTCTATGTCTAAAAAGGGAATTTAAGTCAATCCATGGAAGGTAAAGACTATTATGTATTGGGAGAAGCCTAAGAATGTCTTTGAGATATGGTGTTTCTTGGGATTATCCAAATAATTTCCTTAATAATTAGTGACATTATTTGTTAAACAAGAAGTTTTTAATATGCAATAATCATATAATTCTGAACTACAACTTCTCTACAAAATATTTGAATATCTGAAAAAGTTTATGGGTGGATTACTTTCATACATTTTCTTTTGTTCACTTTTCTACATCAAGTAGAGGAAATTTTGTCATCAGTGCTCTCAATTAAAAATTACCACTCAAAGCTCAAAAGTGATCCAATGAGGAAAGAAATGGTTTCATATGTTTTACAAAATTGTATCAATTATTAGAGGGAAAATACGGTATATTCATTTCTAATGTGTAATTGAACCATTCTCTCCTTGAACTCATTTCTCAAGGGAAATTAGAAGATAAAGAATTTCATCATATAAGAGGAAATATATATTTTATGGAGACCCCCAAAGGGTGGTCTCTATCTCTATAGGACATTGACTTCTTTAAGAACCAGTATGTGGTTCCTTCAACTATGAGTAATGTGGTGACGAAAGACTGCAATCGATCTTAGTGGGCCAATCAACCATGTGCTACCATGATGTATTATGATATGAGGTGTCGGTATTGGTGGATGGTCATGAGATTTGATATACCTAACTTTTTATCTCAATGTTACACATATCAGTTAGTTAAAGCTAATAACCAGAAGCTTTACAATTTTCTCCAACCCTATAGTGACGCATACTTTTTATACAGAAAATATTACATCATTTTAGATTAATATTCAATAAATTTCACAATAATAATTTTATAAGGAGAATATATTTTTAGTGCCTTTTTAAACATGTATATGTAAGAAAATGGTACATAAAATATCTACATAATTTTTTATTAAATTCTTAATAACTAGAACCCTTCTTATACATGTCATACTTAAAATCTTTTTTCATAACATTGGGAACAGAAGCATAATAAAGGGTGAGCTCAGATGCTCAGTAAGTGAAAACATAAGAGATATCAATCAATGATCATAAGTGAGTATAAAATAAGAATAAGAGTATGAGAACATGATCAAGAATTACAATAATCATACCCAATTAGTCAAACATATTTAACCATGAAACATGGTGTAAGGTTTTTTCAAAAAATTAAATAAGACATAAGAGTATAGAATCATCAATACTCAATCACGGTCCTTGAAAACACTTCATAAACATAATCCCTATGTTTGTGTCATGCACATAAGCATAGAAAATAATTTCCCTATTCAAGTCATACATCCAAAACTAAAATAGTATATTGGGTTCACTTCATATTGCATCATTTACTTAGTCAAGGTTCACTCAGAAGACTATCTTATTAGATAAAGTTACTTACTGGACCGGGTTCACTCTCTATTTTAGTCCATATTATCTCATGAGATATCCTTATTAACCCAATTCATTAGAGGGATGTGTAATTACAAGTCCATCTATCCCATAATGAATATAGTACATAGATGTGTCATAAGATCATAAAAAATTCATTATATCCTTAAACCATAACCCATATAAAGGATACCAGTTTCATAAAAAGTTCATCATCATAATCATAAACCATATAGAAAAAGAATAAAGATAGTAACATTGGATCATATCCATAATAAATATCACATTTTTAAAAGGATAATAAGGTCCTTTTTAAACCTTTGTAAGGAAATTAAAATATAGTTAAAATGACTTTAAATAATCTTGGGAGAATAGTAAATTCATTCTTCAAAAAAATTTAAAGAAAATATAGACATGGAAGATAATGTTTTTGATCGAAGGGAAAAAGGTTGGCTTTCCATAAAAACATTCTTTTTGTATTTTTAGTACTTAAAAAGAATAAAATGAAATTAGATATGTAATATCCATAAATAAAGGAGAAGAAAATTCATATGATTGGAGAGAGTTAGATATCATCATCAAAAAATTTAATCATAAGCAATCCTAGTAAAAATGGTACTGTAACATAAAATCGTTACCTCTTTGGTAACTTTTGATCCATGACCCCCATGAAAGAAATAACTTCAAATGAAACACTAAAAAACATGAGAATAAGGATAGTAATGATAAAACATATCAAATGGTAAGTAGATACACCTTATAAAATAATATATGGGTATAACTTAACATAAGTCCCAAAAAAGACAATTTGAGATGGTAAACACTTACCTCTTTGGTAGCATTCGAATAAAATCCTCATGAGTGGAATAAGTTGAATTGTAAAATTAAATATCATAATTTAAGAAGTATACAAGATATAACATGTTAAATTATTAGTATATACACCTCATAAACATAAATAAGTTCATAACATCAAACATATTTCATGATTCAAAATCGAGATGGAGAACCCTTACCTTATATCCAACTTGATTCATAAGTGCTCTAACCTCATATTATTTGAGAGACCACATATGACTTAAACCTTAAGCCTTGAAAGATTGGTCTTGGATGAAGACCAGAGTCTCCAATATGAATAGAATGATTCTAGAAAGTATTTTGATCAGGGATCCTTTAATCTAGAAGGCTCAAATGGTGTCAATAAGAGATTAGAAGATGTTTCATTTTATAATTGAGGGGTGGGACACACTAGGAATTTCAAAATATAATTCAATGATTTAAGGTCACCTTCATGGAAAGTGGATCCAAATGGATATATATTTATTTTGGGGTATGATAAGGTTCAAATATCATCAACTGACAAAAATTTGATAGGTGAGGGTGTAAAGACCCACACCCCTGTTTACCAGAGTCGGTGTCTTACTTCATTACATAGGCATAATAAAAAAGGAAGTCACATCCCTAAGGAACCTATAGTTTAGTAGTTTTAGAAAACTAGATAAAAACAAAAGTTTTAAATTGAAATTTGAAAGGAAATACAATATAGTAATTCCATTTGAAACATCCATAACTCCAAGATTATCCATGCAAGTCATTCATAATATTCATCTTCGCATACCAAGGAAAAATAAGATATAATAAAGGGGTGAGATATGATCCTCAGTAAGGGTATGTAATACAGTAGAAGCTAATATAAATAATAATGCATGGTGAATTACTGAAAAAACATGTCGTTATACCATAATTTTGATCAAAATATGGAAAGAATAAAAGATAACTAAATAATTCCATAAAAATAATCACATGAGAATGAATCTTAACCATGGATATTATACTAGTTGGATATTCACACAGATTATTAATTACTAAATTAATAATGAGCAAATTCATAATTCTAGACATTTGAAATATATCATCGAGGCCTTGGCCAAGACATCTAAAAATAAATGGTTAAGGCCCCGACCAAAATCATATTTAGAAATGGGCAAGGCCTCAGCAAAGTCCATATCTATTTTGTATCATGATAACTATCGATTCATCAAGGGGATATAGCAGTCCCCAACCATCACTTTATAAAAACATCATATTCATATAAAATGTAAATAACTTTCCTCAATTTGTAAACACAATCACAAATCCTTCTGAGTAGTATGGTGAATGGTATTAAGATAGCACATCCAAATTCAAAATAATAATAAAACATTTAATAAAATATATTATATGATAAGAGATTAATATAAATAAATCATATAATTCAATATAGGTGTTGAAATAGATGAAATTACTCTAATAAAACCATCAAGGAATTTTTTAGCGAAATACCCCCTTTTACTTGTAAGAAGAGTTATTTTGGGAAAATCATTTTTATTTGTCATAGTTATTTATATAAAACCAGAAATGAAAAAATATTGTTTTTCCTGAAAAATTTAGTGATTTTATAAAAATAATGGTGTCTTAAAATAGATTTTTGATGGTACATGAAAATGGGTAAGAAATCGAGACGTTCTCTTTAATCGAGCTTGCGTATCTAGAAAAATTGAGAAGGGAACCTTGTAAAACATGTAATTACTATAAAATAAAGATGAAATGATCTAGGTAAATAAGTTTAGAATGTATATAAAGAATTTAGAATAAGTAAATAAAAAAAATGAATAATTACATTGGTGTATAGAGGAAGAAAGCATGACCTGAATGAAAATGGAGGTTTGGGAAGAAAACTCTTACCTTATGTCCGAATGTGTTTTGTACTTGAACTTAATGTATTTTATAATAAAATTAAATACATTAATTAATTAATTAAAAACCTTTTATACATGTATTTGATTTATTATAGTTTTATTAAGTTCATTTTTTGGACTTATTGATGAGTTATAGAGTTTAATTTCATCATTCGGGAGCATTTGTTTTCTTGGTTTTCATGATTGGTTCGCTTGTTTATAAGTAATTAAGTTCATGTAAAATGGGTGTAATTATACCAAATTGTAATTATATTTTATTAATGGATATGCAGAAGTTTAATTTGTTTTATATAATATTTATTTACTAGATATGGGGATGAATCATTAGATAACATGTTGATGATAATCATTTAGATTAATTTAAGCAGGTTTAGATCACAACAAACTCATTTTATTTTATCATTTAGTATTATGTAAATATGTTAATTACAGAATATAAAAAGTGTTGTAATATACATTTTACAATATTTTTCAATCATTAAAATGGTCTTATGAATATAATTGAAGGAGTAAATGGAAAATGAAAATTCATCATCCATGATGTCAGTAAATTGACACATTACTAATGATGTTTTCATTTATAGAATAAAAGAGAGAGAGAGAGAAAGTGGTTTGATGATGGATATTCAATTAACATGATATAGTTATAGTATATAAATTATACTGTATTTTTCATGTCTCTTTGGATAGGTTAGTTTAGGGAAGGATAATAAAAAAAAAAAATTGAAAGAAAACAAACGAAAAGAAAGAGGATTTTTCCTCTTGGATTCTCCTCCTTGAGAACCTCATTGAGGGGATTAGTTATGGTATTTTTTAAGACCAAAGGATCTTAGAATTGGTAGAGAATATTGGAAATATTATTGGGTATAAATTGGAAAAGGCTCAAATCTCATATGGTGTGAGGAGAAATGGTGGTGAGGATGGTATTTATAGTAGGGGATAGGAGTGTTTTTTGAATATTTTATTCATTTGTTTATTATTTTGGGTCAATACTATGAATAGTTTGTGAATTGTCATCAAATATATTAAAATAATTAATTATAGTTCAAGATTATGGTCTTACATCATCCATACATCACCAATGACTCAATAATTCATGTATATAACATTTATCGTAAATTATCATATTTTACTATTCAAAAAAAATTCAAGTAATTTAGAAAAATATAAAATATTAACCCTAACCATTTTCTGATGTATATAATTCAAAAATGAACTCCATTTATGAAAATAATTTTCTAAACATGAGAAATTTAATATTTAATTAAAATCACCATTTACTCGAAAAAATACATATTTTAAAATTATAACTATTTTTACAGCACTTTGAAATAATAACTAAGGCCTCCTAAAATTATATTAAAATAATAAGACAAAAAAATATTAATTTATAAATATATTTTATGAAAATAAATTTTCTTTTGAACCATTTTATTAACTATAAAATTGAAATTAAATATTTATGACATATAAAATACCAATACTAAATTAATAATTTTTAAAATATTCATTTACTTACATAATGATATAATTATATCATACTTTCATTTATAAGATGCCTAAATTTTATTTATACTTTCATGGGTGAGGTTACTATTTAGTTGGATAGTTTACTATTCATAAGGGTCATATTACTATACCTAATTTCAAGTTACTATTTCAATGGTATAGGTTCTTTAACTACTAGAAATACCTCTTATTTCATTCATTCTTCATTTATAAAGTTTTTATTGTGTTCTATAAGTGATTTTATATGATTTATGTTATATGAAATTACTATAAGAAGGAAAAATCATTGATATAATTCAATTTCATTACATTATCCCCTCCTATAAAAAATTCCATCATTAATATTTCCAGAATGTCACCACTTAAAAAGATTTGGGTAGTTCTTCGTCATAAATTTCTCAGGATCCCACATTGCCTCTTCAATTTTATGATTTTTCCAAAGTACCTTTACCATCTGAGTTATCTGATTCCTCAACGCCTGTTCTTTAGTTTCCAAAATCTAGATAGTCTCTTCATAGTAAGATAAACTGGGTTCCAAATCTATTCCTTTATAAGGGAGGACATTCATTGGGTATGGCATGTACTTACATAACAAAGAGATGTGGAACACATTGTGTAATTTAGAAAGGCTAGGCGAAATTTCCAAACAATAATCCACAACTCTAATTCTCTCTATAATTTCAAAGGGGATAATGTACTTGGGGTTCAGTTTCCCTTTCTTACCAAATCTTATAACACCCTTCCATAAAGATACTTTCAAGAAAACAAGATCAGCCAATTTAAATTAAAAATCCTTCCTTCAATTATCGACTATCTCTTTTGCCTACTTTGATATGCTTTGATGTGGGTTTGAATTGACTCTACCTTTTCTGTTGTTTCCTCTAAATGATTTGGGCCTACAATATTCCTTTCACCAAATTCAACCCAACAAGTTGGTGGAAAACATCTCTTTCTATACAATGTTTCATATAGTGACATTTTAATACTAGAATGGAAATATTATTGTGGGAAAATTCTACTAAAGGTAAATAGTGATCCCACATACCTTCAAAGTCAAGTGATCATAATATCAACATGTCTTCTAATGTTTGGATCATCCTTTCCAACTTCCCATCAGTTTGAGGGTGATAATCAATATTTAAATGAAGCTCAGTATACAAATATTTTTGAATACTTTTCCAAAATTTTTATGTAAATCATGAATCATGATTTGACACAATTGAAAGAGGGATCCATGAAGTCTTACAAATTTATTAATATAGAGTCAATAAAGGTGTTATAATGGAAAATCCTATCTTACAGCCAAGAAATGTGTAGATTTGGTAAATCGATCAACAATTATCCATATTTCATCATTTTTTCTTGGAATTTTTGGTAATCCAGTGAAAAAATATATAGTGATGTCATCAAATTTTCATGTAATAATAGGAATAGGTTTCATGAATCTTCTAGGATGTTGTATTTTAGCCTTCACCTGTTTACATACTAAACATATTGATACATAATAATCAATTTCCCACTTTATATTATCCCACTGGAAATGTTCCTTTAAATATCTATATATATTAGTGCTACCTGGGTGTGTAGAGAAACTCGAGCTATGGGAACCATACAATGATTACATTTTTAGCTCAGGTATAGAGGTAACACAAAGACACTTCCTAAATTTTAGAATTCCATACTTATAAATGAATTCTTCTAATTTCCTATCATTCACAACTTTCATTTTCTTTTGATGAATCTCATCATCAGACTAAGAACTTATAGTCCTTTCCAGTAAAGTTGGTTGGGAAACCAATTGAAAAAGTAACGATGGTTCACCTTCCTTGATAATTCCCATATCCATATTTTCTATACCAATATACATAGGATACTTTTCAATCATAATTTTTTTTAGAACTCTATGATCCTTCCTACTCAATTCATATTCTACCTTATTTTCCTTCTCTGGGTGGTAGTGTATTGAAAAATCATAATCATTGAGTGCCTCAAATCATTGCATTTTCCTCATCTTGAGTTCTTTATATGAAAATATATATTTCAAGATCTTTTAATATATATATATATATCATATCTTTCATCATATAGATAGTGTATCCAAATATTTAGAGAAAATATTGTGGCTGCTAACTCAAGATCATGAGTCGGATAGTTCTGTTCATGAGTTTTTAACTACCTTGATACATAGGCAATAACTTTATCATTCTACATTAGGACACAACCAAGTCCTTTATTTGATGCATCACTATAAATCACAAACTCACCATTTTATGATGGTAGAGTCAAGATTAGAGAATTCACTAATCTCTTCTTCAATTCTTCAAAGAATTCTTTGCATTTCTTTTTCAAAATAAACTTAACCCCTTTACGAGTAATCTTGGTTAATGGGTTAGATAATTGGGTAAAGTTCTGAATGAAAAGCTAATAATAACTATCTAAACCAATAAAATTACGTACCTCAGTTATGTTCATTGGTGTAGGACATTTCTGAACTGCCTTTATCTTCACATGATCAACTGAAATTCTATCCTTAAAGACAATATGGCCTAGAAAAGAAACTATTTGAATCTAGAATTCAAACTTTATAAAATTCCCATACAATTATTTTCTTATAAGAGTCTCCAGAACAACCCGTAAGTGGTTATAATGTTCCTCAAAGCTTTTGGATTACACCAAGATATAATCAATAAATACAACAATAAAATAATCAAGATATTACTTGAACACGTTTTTCATTACATCCATAAAAATATAGGGTGTGTTAGTCAATCAAAATGGAATTACTGAAACTCATAATGTCCATACCTTGTTTGAAATACTATCTTTGGAATATATTCTTTCCTCACACGTAAATGATGATATCTAGATCAAAGGTCAATTTTTGATAAATATTGAGATCCATTAAGTTGATCAAATAAGTCTTCAATTCAAGGTGGGGGTACTTTTCATTTATTGTAATAGCATTGATTTCTCTATAATCAATGCATAACCTCATGGATCCATATTTCTACTTGAAAAATGAACATTAGCTCACCATAGAGAAAAAAATAAGGTGAATAAATCCTTTATCACTCAATTCCTCTAGTTGTTTCTTTATATCTACTAATTCCACATTATCCATTCTATTAGAAGTCATTGATATAGATCTTTAACGAGAAATTAAATCAGTAGAGAACTCAACTTCCTTATTTGGATAATTTCTAAGTAAGTACTATATAAATACATCAATATATTCTTGCACAATAGATACATCTTCAATTTAAGGATTTATTTCCTAATCCATAGATTATGTTTTCTATTCCTCCCCAAAAAATTCAATTAGAATATCTACTATAGGTGGATCCAGTTATGAATTATATTATGAGGTTTCTCCCTAAAGATAAGGGATTCTGCATCTTCCTCACCTATCATAATTTCCTTATTTTTGCAATAGATTTTCGCATCGTATTTTAAAATCCAGTGCATACCAAGGATTATGTAAAATTCAATCGTAGGTATGATGATAAGGCCAAAAACTACAGTACGTTTATGTTTCATAAAGGGTACTGAATGACACATATTTGTTTCAATGATACTTCACTCAGGAGTTTTTACTAACAACTCCTTTATTAAATCGAAAGGTAAATGTTTAATTTTCTTCTCAAACTGGGAAGATATAAAATAATGTAATGATATAGAATCAAATAAAGAATTGTCTAAGTTTAAGGAAACAATTAATGTACCTTCCACCGCATCATTATAAATTTTAAACTTAGCAGCTGTGATTGTATAAGCTTGGCCTTGCATCCATGTCCTTTTTTGAGGCAAGTTTCTGTAACACATTGAACAACCATTAGTATAGTGTCCTATATCCTTAAAATTATATCATTGAACATTGATAGATTATTTATTTACCTTTAAATAATTACATGATAACCTTTATCTCCACACTTGTAAAAAACTTGTTTTCCTTTTAAGCAGTCTCCAGGGTGTTGCCTTCCCCAAGTATCGCCAGTTGGAAAATTCCTCTTTTTATTTTTACCTTTATCCATTCTTTCCTCAACCAACATCCTCTTCTATTATTTTTCCTTAAATTCATAATACTTATAGAATTATTTCTCTATCTTTATAGCACATGAGCCTACATCTTCGTACAAGGAGAAATTTTGGGAGACTAGTTCCCTTTAGAGGAATGGTTTTAAACCATCAAATAATTGATCAATATTTCTCCTTTTATTACATATGTATTCCAAAACATTACTTGATAACCATGTAAATTTGGATTTATACTTTGATATGTTTTTATCCTACTTTAGTTTTAGAATCAAGAATTAGCTCTCCATATCTTCTCATTGTTCATGAGGAAAATATTTTTATAGGAAAATTTCCTTAAAATCCCTCAATTATATATTTGTAATTTATTCCTCCTCATTTGTGTTTTAAATTAATTACCACCATTGATCCACATAACCAGATATATGATAAACTTCCATGAAAACCTTATACCTTTCGTCACTTCTGAAAGCAAGAAATATATTTTCTAAGGAACTTATCCACTGCTCTGCTACAAATGGGTTTGTAGTCCCACTAAATGATGGGGGTTGTTATCGCATAAATCACTCTAACATTTCTCCTCCACATTGTGTATCAGGATGATCCATATGGTAAAGTTTATTATTCATAAACTGAGTCAGTTGTCTTAGTATAGTTATAAGTTACTCAATAACAGTCACATCTCCAGTACCAATATCACTATCTTTCATAAGAGGGAAATCCCTACATAGGATATGTGCATTGATACAATTTCCATTACTTCCACTATGTACCATTTCTAAATAATGGATTACACTAAATTATATTATGAATCATAATGTATGATCTCAAACTAGTAAAATAATTAACATAAATTGAAATTTTATGCATAGATAATATAATAATCATAAATAGAGTTTCTTTATAGACATATTTACTTTCAAATCCTTTGTAATGGTTTGTAATGAAAATTTAAATTATCCTAAGCATATACCTCAGGTGTGTCAAACCAGGTTTGTAGTAAGGAATGTTATCATGTACTAGGTTACCCCGAGTCAGGCCTAGACACCTTCTCAAAGTTTTTACCCATAGGTACAACTGTTCAAGAACCACATCCATCTGTAGTATCTGGATAGGGATGTATTTCTTAGAAGACCCACAATATCAATACCTTAGAAAAATTCTAGGATGTTCTTATATGATTATCCTCAAAGTCTATCTTAGGGTTATGTTCCCTAATGTATTTTTTCTAAATCTATTTTCTAAGGATTATGCTAAACATTATCTGATACAAACTATAAATACCCACACCCCAGTTTCTCAGAGCTGGTACCTTAATTCATTACATTGGCATAATAAACAAGGAAGTCTCATCCCGAAGGACCACATAGTTTAGTAGTTTTGGAAAAATAGATGCAAACATAAGTTTTACATTACAACATCAAAAGAAATACAATATAGTAATTCCATTGAAAACATCCATAACTCTTAGATTATCCCTACAAGTCATTCATAATATTCATCTTCGCAACCTAGGGAAAAATAAAACATAAGAAAGGAGTGAGCTATGATGGTCAGCAAGGGTATGTAATACCACATAAGCTAATATAAACAACAAGGCATGGTGAATGAATAAAAAAATTCTATTAGAGAATAATATTGATAATAATATGGAAAGAATAAAATTTGAATAAATAATTCCATAAAAATAATCACATGAGAATGATTAACCATAGATATTATACTAGTCGAATATTCACATGGATTATAAATTACTGAAATTATAATTGGGGAATGCATAATTCTGAAAATCGAAAACATACCATAGATGCCTAATCTCAGACATCTAATAAAAAATGGTCAAGTCCTCATCCAAAACCATATCTGAAAATGGGCAAGGCCTCGACCAAGTCCATATCTGTTTTATCTCATGAGACCTATAGATGTGTCGAGGGGCTATAGAAAGCCACACCCGTCACTTTATAATTATAATTCATTCATCATATGAATGTGGTTAAACATAAACATAATATACAAATGAAATTTAAATAACTTTCCCCAATCTGTAAGCATAATCATTAATCATTCTGAGTACTATGATGAATGGTATCAAGATAGCACACCCACAGTCAAACTAATCATATACCATTTAATAAAATATTGTAGATGATAATAGATCAATATATATAAATCATAGAATTAAATATAGGTGTTGAAATAGATAAAAATACTCAAATAAAATCGTCGAGGAATTTTTTAGAGAAATACTGCTTTTACTGGAAAATAAGAGTTCTTTTGGAAAAATCATTTGTATTTGTCATAATTGATTGTATAAAACCAGAAATAAAAAAAAAATATTTTTTCATTAAAAATTTATTTATTTTTAAAAAATAATTGGGTCTTAAAATAGATTATGGATGGTACTTGAAATGGTTAATAAATCGAGATGTTCCCTTTAACCGGTCTTGCGTATCGGGACGAATTGAGAAGAGAACCTTGTAAAACACGTAATTCCCATAAAAGAAAGATGAAATAATATGGATAAATAAGTTTGGAATGTATATAAAGAAGTTAGAAGAGGTATATACAATTAATGAATAATTACATATGTGTATAGAGTAAGAAATCATAACCCGAATGAAAAATAGATGTTTGGGAAGAAAACTCGTACCTTATGTATAAATGTGTTCTGAACTTGAACTTAATGTCCTGGATAATAAAATTAAATCCATTAATTAATTATTTAAAACATTTATTAAATGTATTTTTTTAATTATTTATTTATTAAGTGAATTTATGGAATTATTGATGATTTATATATTTTAATTTCATCATTTGGGAGCATTCGTTTTCTTGGTTTTCATGAGCAGTTCGCTTGATTGTAAGTAATGAAGTTCATGTAAAATGGGTATAATTCTATAGAAATGGGATTATATATTATAAATGAACATAAATAAATTAAATTGGTATTATATATTGTTTTTTCTCAGATATGAGGATGAATCATTAGATAACATGTTAATGATAATCATTTAGATTAATTTTAGTTGTTTTAGATCACAACGAACTCGTTTTGTTTTATCATTTAGTAGTTTGTAAATATGCTACTTCTAGAAAATAAAAAGGGTTGTAATATAAATTTTAAAATATTTTTCATGCATTAAAATGGTTTTATGAACAGACTTGAAGGCATTAATGAAGAATAAAAATGCATTGTCTATGATGTCGGTAAATTGACACATCATGGGTGATGTTTTCATTTAAATAATAAGAGATAGAGAGTGAGAAAGGAGTTTGATGATGGATATTCCATTAAAATGATTGAATTATAGTATATAAATGATAATGTAGCTATCATGTCTCTTTGGATATAGGATTTTAGGGAATGATAAGAAAATATATGAAATTAAAAGAAAAAAAAGAAAAGAAAGAGGATTTTCACCGCTTGAATTCTCCTCCTTGAGAACCTTTTTAAGAGGATTGGTTTTGGTATTTTTTTTTGAGAATAAATGATCCTAGATGTGGGAGAAGATCATGGGAAGAGAATTGGGCATAAATTTTTAAAGGATCAAATCTTGGAAGGTGTAAGGAGAAAGGGTGGTGAGGGGTTGAATTTATAGTGGGGAGATGGGTGTTTTTTGAATATTTTATTCATTTGATTATTATTTTGGCTCAAGAATATGAATAGTTTGATAATTATCACCAAATATATTAAAATAATTAATTATAGTTCAATATTATGGGATAACATCATCTATACATTACATATGACTCAATAATCCATGCATTTAACATTTATCGTAAATTATTGTACTGTACTATTCACCAAAAATCATGTATTTTAGAATAATCCCAAAAATTCAGCATAACAATTTATCGACATGTAGAATTAAAAAAGTACCTCCATTTTATGAAAAAAAAAATATGTAAATTTAATTTTTAATTTAAATCATCATTTACATGAAAAATACATATTTTAAAATTATAACTGTTTTTACAACACATTGAGAAATTAAATAAGGCCTCATAAAATTATATTAAAATCATCAGACAAAAAATATTAATTTATGAATAAATTTTATGAAAATAAATTTTCTTTTGAATCATTTTATTAATTATAAAATTGTAATTAAATATTTATGACATACTAAAATACCAACACTTAATTAATAATTTTTGAAATATTAATTTACTTATATTATGATATAATTATATAATACTTTCATTTATAATATGCCTAAATTTTATATATACTTTCATGGATGAGGTTACTATTCATTTGGTCAGATTACTATTCATAAGGGTCATATTACTATTCCTAAGGTCAAGTTACTATTTCATCAGTATATGTTGCTTAACTTCTAGAAATACCTCTTATTTCATTCATCTTTAATTTATAGAGTTTTTATTGTTTTCTCAAAGTGATTTTATATGATTTATACTAAATGAAATAACTATAAGAAGGGAAATTCACTTATATAATTCTAGGTCGTTATAGAGGGTGGCAATCCTAACCCCCAAGTAAACCCATTTTAACATTAACCACAATACCAAAATTTTACAATTTTTACTATTCACTGTGAAAAAAAATTAAGTTAACCTTATTACATTAGATTAATTATGCTGATTCGAAATATTTAATCGGTTTTACCATATTCAATTTCTATAAGTGGGGGAATTTAATTTTAATTAAGCACACAAATCGCAATTTAAAAACTATAAAATGAATGTTAAAATATTAAATTGAATATATAATCGATATATTTTATTAAAACCATTAGAAAAAGATATTAAATTAATTTATTATGATAAAAATAGATTCCATGCATAAAAACAATTTTTTAGAAAAATGTGTTTTTAAATGAGAAAAAATTAACTTATACCAAAATCAAGTTTATTGATGAATCTTATCTAATTAATTATATTATTTATAAATTAAAGGATACTTAGTTTAATTTAAGATCAAATTTAAAACATAATGGGACAATTATTGGGAAATAAATGATTTTTTACAAAAAACAGTATTTTCACTATTCATTGAAAAATAAATATTTTTAGAAAAAATCCTAAAAATTAACCCTATGTTAATATTTAAATAATGATTTTAAAAATTATATTACTCTCCTAAAATAAAATTTCTAAAAAAGGTAGAAATTAATTAAAAAATCATGTAAAGATGAGATATAAACCATTTTTAAAGAAAACTTATTTTTATGTATAAAATGAATTTACTGAACATTAAGTACTTATTTATTATTCATTAATCAATAAATTTTTACCAATAAAAATATTTATAAATATTTTTAATAAAGTGATATTTATTATTAATATATACCAATTTAATAGAAGGTTACAATGGTTTACTATATCACAGTTCATATAGACTCAGGGTTGTGTAAGGTAGGTTATCAAATACATCGAATTTTATTTCAAAGAAAATACATACAAAATCTTGAGGTGTTACATCATAACCCCATTAAAATGTATTTTGAACTCAAAATTCCATCAATCAGGTACAAAAAATGAGGATATATTTGATTCATCACATTCTGAGGTTCCCATGTAGCTTTCTTAATTTTTTGATTCCTCAAGAAAAACATTAGTCGGGTGAGTAATCCTGTTTTGTAGAAATTTATCTCTATGATCGAAGATTTATACCAATTTTTCTTCATATGAAATATCATGCTCCAGTGTTATAACCTCTAATCTCAGAACATGTGAAGGATTAGGTATGTACTTCCTCGGGTGATATACATGGAACACATCATGAACTTGAGAGAGGTTTGGTGGGAGTGTCAAGAAATAAGCTAAATTCCCTACTCGATAAAGAATCTCAAAGGGACCAATACACATAGGGATTAGATTTCACTTATTTATGAATCTCAAAACCTATATCCATGGATACATTCATATGTAATCCTTCTCACCAACATCAAATTCTAGGCCTCTCCAACAATTGTCAGCATAACACTTTTTTCAACTCTGAACTGCCTTGATATGTTGCTCAGTGGCTCTAACCTTATCTATATTTTCCTCAATAATATCAAGTCCCAATAGTATTCTTTCTATAAATTCATCCTAGTATATAATATTTATACACTTATTTCCATATAAGGCTTCACAAGAAGTCATCTGAATTCTCGATTGAAAACTATTATTGTAAGAGAATTTGAATAGAGGAAAGTGTTGATACCATATTTGAAATCTTTAGAACAAGATATCAACATATCCTATATGTATCAAATGGTCCTAAAAAATGACCATCTATCTGAGAATGATAATTAGTAATTAAACACAGCTCTGTATCTAGAGCTTTATGAAGACTTATCTAGAACTTTGAGGTAAACCTCATATCCTGATCAGATATAATAGAATTTGATACCCCATTTAACTTTACCCCTTATTGTATATCTTGGAAATCTAATCGAGAGAGAAAATTTCTCTAATTGAAATGAAGTTTTTTGAATTTGTATAGAAAATGACTATAAACCAAATAACATTATGGCCTTTATATGTTTTGCGAGTCCAATAAAAAATCCATGGTGATGTTTCCCATTTTTATTCTGGTAGGGTAATAGTTGTAACATCACCATAGACTTATCTCTATCAACCTTAACTTTTTTACATTCCAAGTAATGAGATACATACTCTATAATATCCCTCCTCATGTTGTCCCATAAAAAATGCTCATTCAGGTCTCTATATATTTTTTTACTTCTAATATGAATATAGGATGACTAGCTATGATCTTCTTCCAATAGTTCCTTCTTCTAGTCTAGTATTGAAAAGATATATAATCAGTTCCTAAACCTTATCATTCCAATATAATCATGGTTGAAATTAGGAAAATTTCTCACTTTCTTTTGCAACTTCACAACCTCATTTTTTACCTATTAATCTTTACATATATATATGGTTGAACACTCATTTGAGAAAGATAATATTTATCACATTTTTTCAAGATATCAAGATCCAACCATTAAAAATCCAAAAATGTTGGATCTTTTGTGATACTTTTTGGTCAGATTAGATTACTAAAGTAGGTAGGGGTGAATTGAGTAACTATAAAAATTTCTGTAAAAAGGTTTCTAAAAGGTTCTTCCCAAAAGATTAGATAAAGACCTGTTAATCAAGGTTATAATGTTATAAGAGTTTGTCTGTTTAAATAACTTTTTAGAAGATTGATTAATTCTCAGTAATCATAATTTGTGTTATTAATATTACTTTTTAAGTTATTATACTAAGAAAAGTCAGTTATAACTTCTTTCCAAGACTAAATATCAAAGTGAAATTAGTAATTTCTGAAATATACAGTAAAACAATAAAACAGACAGGACTAATTTAAGCAGCACAGCGGATATGAAACAAGTAGTTTAGTCTCAAGCTGAGACCTAATCCACTCCACTTGGTCATCACCTACCACCAAGTATTTTATATAAATAAACTTTGATCCACACCCTAGATTGGGGTTAACAACAGTACATAGACTGTCCAGGTCGCACAGGGACCTCTTCCACAGTTTTCATGGGTATAAATAACCAGGTCACATAGGGACCTCTTCCACAGTTTTCGTGGGTATAAAAAAGGATAAATGAGTGTTTGATTAAGGATATCTTGTATCTTTAATTTTTATGCATGAGATAGAGTGTATTATTATACAGAAACATACACTGCTCAAAAGTTAATAAAAGCAACACAACAGAGTCGAAAGATAGAGATATGTTTAGAAGTTCTCTGAGTGTTCGCCTTTTCAGCTCTGAACTTCTAAGATGAAACAGATGTAGATTTCGAGTCCTCTTCTATAAACCAAAGTGTCGTGATTCAGCTTGTGTTCTTCGTGAGTTTTGACAGTGCGAAGAAGTTCTCTAGACTTCAAATATGCTTTATGTGTTCTTTAGCAGTGTCGAGTTGCATTCAATAGGCCTTTCATTGAAAAAAAAATTCTAAGGGTGTTCTTCATTATCGTGCTCACATCCTTTTTTTTTGTTTTTTATCTCACTGCTTTATTATTGGCCACACTTTGGTTTTATCTTGGAATTCATGTGTTAGAGCCGACAGGTTTCATGGATACTGCACCGCGTACCTCATACTGTCAGATGATATGCCTACAAAGAAACATTAATTATGTTTGATTATTTAAAATCTTCAAATATGACTGTTAAATATTAAATTGAAAAACGGAAAAACATATTAGGAAACGGTGTCACAGTATGTCATGGAAACAATGTCTCCTTCACACGGTGTCTGGACTGGTCATAGTGTCTGAATGTCATGGTGTCTGAATGTCACAATGTCTTGCGGTCACGGTGTCTCGCGGTCACAGTGTCTCGTGGTCACGGTGTCTTTTGGTCACGGTGTCTCATGGTCATAGTGTCTCAATTTTTACGGTGTCTACTTCACAGTGTCTGCTTCACGGTGTCTGCTCCACGGTGTCTGCTCCACTATTTCTGCTCCACGGTGTCTGCTACACGGTGTATGCTTCATGGTGTCTGCTTCACAGTATCTGCTTCACGGTGTCTGCTTCAGGGTGTTTACTTCATGGTTTCAGAAAGACATAACGAGTGGCAGACTCAAGGTGTCTTAGACTTTTCAAGATAACTATATTCAGACTTAAGCAATGATGATCATAGAATAGACTAGACTTAATCATTTGTCAAATAAGGTATTCTGAGAGTATATCAAAGATAGTATAAAGTAAGTAAACTGAATGTAGAGCAATTAAAATCTTTAATGGCTCTTCTTAAAGCATGGGACTACTTAAACAATAATACACATTAATACACATGATTGTAATATAATTGATAGGAGTTAACTAGGTTTAATAGGATTTGTGATCATTAAAACATGATTAATACATGATGAGTCCAACAATATACCTCTTTTTGGTTATCACAAATCATGTAAAGTTAAAGTGTATATTGGATTCAACTATAGAGATAAATGGATAACATATATAAATTTCTACCCCTTTTGGTATTTTCAAAAATATGGAATAAGAGAAGTCAAAAGGGCACATTCCATTAATAGCACCAAAGGTCCAGTACAAAAAAAAGAGCAATACAAAAGTAATATCATTCCTATCAAAAAGGATAAATCAATGTTCTTATTCAGGGGTTGTCCTTCTTTTTTCCTTTAGCAGTAGTAGAAGAAGAGGAATCCATAGGGGAAGAGGTCGAGGTAGAATAAGGGAGTGAGGTGGTTGATAAAGAGGGTAAAGGAAGGTCTTCAAAGACCGATGAAGAAAAAGTAGGACCTGTAGAAGATCTAGGAAGTTGTTGATTGAGAATCAGGGATTAGCTGATAGAAATAGTAGAGGAGGCTAGGGAAGAAGTGAAGGTAGGTAGCCCAGGTCTTAGAGGTGTAGCCGCTGGAGCAACAATTTCTGTACTCTAGACATGAAGATAGGGCCTCATGAGTTTGATGAAATATATAATTATCTCTCCAACATACTACATGGCTTTCTCAAAATCATCCTTGTTCTCCATAAACTTGTCCAACAATCGAGTAAACTCTAGGAGTTTTTGGACTTGGGTCTTGAAAGCTTGAGTCACAAGAGGAATCAACATATTTTATACAAGATACTTGAAATTATTTGTCATATCGGTCTTGAAGAAGATTATATTGAAGTAGAAATACACTTTCTTGGAAATATATTGCTGATAATCATTAGCAATTTTTGAGTGGATTTGAACTGGGTCAATAATTCTATCACTGTTCTTGACAACTTCAGATAGAGAAGCTGTATTGAAACCACTGAGTACATTCTGAAGCTCTTCTTTGACTATAGTTCTGATAAGATCACTGTTTAAGGAGGGTTTAGAGGATTTACCAGATGCTTTAGAGGCATTTAAAGTTGTGGTCAGATATTTGAGTTGATTTATCACCTTTTAAAGAAACCTGGTATACTCATCAGTGAGTTTATTAAGATTGACAATAAGATATCTCATTTCCTTCATAATTTGTTTGTTCCTTTCAGCGACCTTTTCATCTAAGGAGCTAGATAAGGTTGAATCTGAGACACAATAACTTGTGGGATTTGTGGAACAACAGGTTATACAGGAGGAGCAACAAGATCAGATCTCGAATACAACTCTCTTTATATGTCTTCAACCATAATTCTTAGGGTCTTCACTTCATTACATAGTAGCTTATTTTCAACTCGTACTTACTGAATCTTGTGAAGAATTTTAGGTTGTATTTACCAAATACCAGGAAAGTCAGTCAGAGGCTATCCCCTGACAATTTATTAAATAAAAGAAAAGTGCAGTACAGAAAACCAGAATTCCATAAAACAACAGCTAGAACCCATCAGAACCATACCCATCGCCACACCCTTGGTAGAAATCTTCCTCCGCAGTGGCTGTCTCCCAGTCTGAACTTTCATAATGCTTCAAAATTTTAGCATATTTCCTCCTCAGATTCAGCCGCTCCAACGAACTTAAAGCATTAGGAGAGATCATACCTTTGCTAAGGCTTTCCCCACCTGCCTTTATTGCAGATGACCTAGTGGGCATCGGCTTTGGCAAATTGGAGTAATCCTTCCTCGGGCACCTTCGAGATGAAGCAGTCCCCGCCTCCTCATTCTCAGCTGCCTTCACCTTCCCCCCTTGGACAATAGTGCTATACGAAGGCAACTGTAAGCCGCCATTATTCTCTTTGTCACTGTCAGAGATCTCCCCCCATTTCTCACAAATGACCACATTACTATAGCCAGGTGACTGTTTCTGCTGTATCTGATCATTAACATCAGATGATGCTAAGCCCTTCGGCTGCTCACACAGCACCAGCCTCCTTTCTTCATTCACAGCTGCCTCCTTCAGAGAACCAGTCCCTGCACTCACACCAGTAGTTTCAGTATTTTCTACCTCGGCATCCTCAAGTTCCAGGACCTGAAAGCCGTTGCATGTGGGGACTGCAAACCGGACCCCTTCATCAACTTTGCACCTGCCATAATATCAAGGAATATATCTCACTTAAATTGGTCATAGGAAGAGGTTGGGTATTCATGAGTTTCTCAACTCTAGACAAGAGGGTAGCACCAAATTCCTTCAGATCATCCTTACTCACAAAAGATAGTTTTTCAGATAAAGGTTCAGGAATAGTAACTGGTACCGGCTCAGGTTCCTTCTCAGGTGCGATATTGGAGACTGATTTCAACAAGAATAGAGAGGAAATATCAAGGCCGGTTTCTGAAACCTACTGAGAGTCATCCACATCATAGAAACTGGGGAACTTATACTGAGTGTCTACAGGACTTGACTCAATCGGATGTGAAGCTTCAATAGACTTGAGATTTGGGGTTTTCTCCCCCTCAACAGGTGCCTCCTTCTTAGGACTGATAATCTTATGATCTCAGTCTAATTCCATAGACTCAACTCTAAGTTCCTCACTCATTTCCTATCTAGCTAGCTGAAAAGCTAGCTCCATACATTCTTCAGCTAAAGGGATGATTTCAAGAATATATTGTTCCACTGGGAGCTCCTGAAGATTGGATTCTTTCATAACGGGTAGCTCTTCCACTATAGGTTCTTTCATGGCATGCTTTTCAGATTATTTGGCAACTGATTCTGTTTCAGCCTCGGGTTGAGTTTCCAGATTAACATCTTCTTTAGGAGTAGGGACTTCTTCTTCAAGAACTTCATGAGGAATAGTAGTCCTGTCTTCCTCAACAAAAATAAATTCCCTAGGTGGCACTTCATCCACTTCTTTCTCTTCTTCAGGATACTCAAAAATCTCATCTGGTTCCAAACCAGGATCAGAAATATATCTTAGTCTTGAGGGATAATCCACAGGGTTGAATTTCTCATAAACTCTATCATTGTCTTCCACCCATTCCTTTTTCCAAGGATTCTAGTTTATTTTCATCCTCTTTATGGTTAATTTTGAAAGGCAGTACTCACATTCCTTTATAAATTCCTCAATAGGTCCAACCAAACCTTTGGCATGCAGCATGGCTGAGATAAGCTGAGAGTAAAATAGGTAAGTTGACTTGGATGTTTCTTTGATCTTCTCACACATATGATGAATGATATATTTTAAAAGGTTTATATTATGCCCATTTTTCATAAGGTGGATCAGAAACACATCTTGATATTTCAAAATAGAAAAATCACCTTTTCTAAGGCTAACCAGATTCTGAATAAACTTGAAAAGGGGGCTTGATTCTTCATCTAGTTCAGTAGCAATGGCCCTCCTCTAGGTGTCGTTTCCATTTAAATCTTTCAGATCATCTTCCAAATCAAAAAATTCAGTTAAAGTTGGAGGTTATATCTGATAATCCTCATAGATGCCTTCATGAGGTATCCTAAGGCATGCATCCCATAACCTCGAAGAGAATGAGCATCTCTAGCCATTGACCTAGCTTCTTACAACATAACTATCACCAGAATCAAAAGATAACTATACGTACTATTAAAACTGAGCCACTAACTTTGGGTAGATGGGTCTATTTTACTTCGAGAACCACTCTAACCATCCTTTTAGTTCTAACACTTCCAATACCATAGAATTACTAGAGAGAAGACATTTTGGGCAAATATCTTTATTAGGTACAACAACACGGTTTAGAGGATTTAGATTTAAAGGTCCTTCAGGTGTTATCTTAGGTGAAATCTTCTTCTTATTTGAGTTTCGCTTCTCAGGTGTCGATGATGAAGGGCGTTTCTATGACAACCCTGCTTTTTATTACAACTTAAACATGATTCATTACATAAAAATTCACTTGATACAATAAAGAATATCGAGAGATTTAGTGTATTTGGGGCTTAGGATCATTACATAAAAACATGAAACATGAAATACAACATCTTTATTGAAAACATCCTTTACATGACCACTACATTCCTTCATACTTAGCATTGCATGGGATAACCTGAGGACATGTATAAGAAAAGGGTGAGCTATAAAGCCCAGTAAAGGAGTACACATGGAATAACAAGAGGAGTAAAATACATGTTATACAATAGGCATATCAATAGAGCATAAAAGAAACATGAACATAAAGTCATGATAAAGCATGATAATCATAACACGGAAATGTGGCAACAACACTTAACATGGAATTAGCATGAGCCAAGGCTCATTGCACATAAAGCATGAGTAAATCCTCATTGCACATGAAGCACGAGTAAACCCTCGTTGCACTTGAATTATCATGAGTCAACACTCATTGCACATGACGTATCATGATACTATACTTTACCCAATGCATTGGATCTCTATAAGGGCGCACCCTTCTTAAACATTTAATTTCATGCATAAGTCTTCCACATGGATCATAAAACATGGATTCATAAAACATAATCATTTATTCCATGATAAAGGAATGTGGAATTCATAAATGAAACTTTATAATCAATAAGTAAATGTGCATAAAGGTGAATACCCTTTATGGAGAAATGGGCATGGTATTCACTACACAATGACATTGGCTTAGAAAATCGGTGCGATTTCAGCAGCGTAACGGTGTGACGTAAGAATTAAAAAAAAAGGTTGATGAGATAGAAAGGGTTTCCTCATCAAATTTACATGTAATGGACAGTAAGGAGTTAATATCGATACATGTCCCATCAATTTTAATGGAATTTAGGTTCATGATACAAGAGTATTACTTGAATGTAAAATAAGAGAGAGAAGTTCCTTTCGGAATTTCGGCATAGTAACGGGTGTACATGGGAAGCATTTAATGAGAGATAAATGGGTCTCCCATAATTAAAACAATAAGAGGAAAGTATGGGGGAGGGGGAAAACCATATCCCAACATTCATAATTGAAATTAAAAGGGCAATACAACTTAAAGAAAATTGGAAAAAATGACAAAGGAAGAAAAAACCCTTACATAGAAGTGTGCTTCAAAAGGCTAGAGAGAGGCTTTTGAGAGGCTTCTTGGGAGCTTGGGGCACCTTGGGAGGATTCTAGAGAGATTAGGGAAGATGTTGGATGAACTCCAAGGGATTTTAGTGAGGAGGAAGTGGTAGCTTGGGTGGGTTTATATAGGAAAGGTGAGAGAATTCTTTATTATTTAGGTTTGGGTCCCCTTACATTAAATTAATCCAAACCACAAGCCATCCCATGGTTTTTGCCCATGGTTTTTGGAAAAGGGAAGAGTAAAAAAATATTTTATAAGGCCCAAGTCTTAACTTATTAAAATAATAAGGTTGATTATGTGGAGGTGAGTCACACTCCCATGGAAATTAATTTACAAAGGCAAAGTGTTGAATATGTCTTGAGGGGTCCATTAATGCTTTGAAAAGTAAGTCAAACAAACCCAAGATCACATTATTTTAATGTTAAAACATATATTGGCCAAACATAAAGATTATGGTATTTTATTACATCACCATTGGGTCATTATGATGTCATAAAACACATTATATATTTAAACGGTATTTAATTTTTACCCAAAAATTTGACTGTCACAGAAAATTATGAAAAATTCACCATTGGATAATTTCGACGTCCTGATTCCAAAAATGACATTTATTTTATCTAAAAAAATTTCTAAATATGTTAATTTTCACTTTTAAAATAAAAACCAAGATTTATTGAAAATTCACGGGTTTTGACAGAAATGGCTTTCAAACCTTAATATAAAATTTTAATTGTATTCATAAAATTATAAGATCATTTATATTTAATAAAAATTAATTTAATAATAATATTATAATTTTATTAAAATATTATTTAATTCAAAAATCCATTAATTTAATTAAATATATTTCTTAATTAAATAATAACTAAAAACACCATTTGTACTTTAAAAACTATTTACAATGTATCAAAAATGACTAGAAATTATATTCATTATTATATACAAAAATAATGTACAAGAATATATTACTAATTATTTGTTACATAACCCCTTAAAATAGCCGCATAAGACCTAAGGGTAAGGTGTGCGATGGTGACAGACTCTTGGGGTGGCTCGGATAACATCGCTCGAGTGGTAATCTCTATCAACTTCCACTTTTCCCGTAGACGGTCTCATTCGAGCTTGACATGGTAAAGATCAACTTGGGCTTGGTCAAGGGCGAAGACCAAGGATGCCACCTATTTTCTGAGCTCCGACAAATGGGCTTCGTATGGGGCAATTATACTGGATGAGGCCATCGCTTCTTTTGTCTGAGTAAATTGGATTTGTTAAGGTCCTATATTTATACTAATCATGTGATCACTGTTCAATGGCTATATTAACAACGGTCACAATTATTAACATAAAACCAAAGAAGTTGAAATCTTATAAAAACATTTTTCATAAATAGACATTTAACTGGATCAAGATGGATTTTCCATTAATGAAACTTTGGGTCATTACAATATTCCCCCCTTAAGAAATTTTGCCCTCGAAATTTTCCTTTTCCCACACTAAAACAGATGTGGGTAACTCAGCTTCATCTTTTCCTCTGATTCCCAAGTCGCTTCTTCAAACTTATAGTTTCTCCACAACACCTTGACGAGGGGCATTGTCTTATTTCTTATAACTTTTTCTCTACGATCTAATATCTTCATTGGTTTCTCCTCATAAGAAAGATCATCTTCCCATTGTACCACCTCAGAAGAGAGTACATGTGAAGGGTCTGGTATGTACTTCCTTAAGAGGGATACATGAAAGACATCACGCACTTTGGACATGGTAAGTGGAAGTGCTAGTCGATAGGCCACAGCCCCAACACGATCAAGAATCTCGAAGGGGCCAATGTACCTTGGACTTAACTTACCTTTCCTTCTAAACCTCATGACCTTTTTCCACGGAGATATGCGTAGAAACACCATGTCTCCAACTTTAAACTCAAGGTATCGTCGACAATTATCTGCATAACTCTTCTGTCGACTCTGGGCTGCCTTGATATGCTACTGAATAGTTTTCACCTTCTCCACCATTTTTTCGACCATTTCTGGTCCAAGCCGCTTACGTTCACCGACCTCATCCCAACATGCTGGTGTTCTGCACCTTTTCCCATACAGGGCTTCATATGGTTCCATTTGGATGCTCGAGTGGAAACTATTATTATAATAGAACTCAACCAGAGGAAGATGTTGATCCCACCCTCCTTTAAATTCCATTGATCACGCTCTCAATATATCCTCAAGTGTTTTGATAGTCTTCTCGTATTGGCCATCAGTTTGAGGATGATAGGCCGTACTGAAGTTCAGTTCAGTATTCAGAGCATGTTGAAGACTCTTCCAAAACTTAGAGGTGAATCTTGGATCTCGGTCAGACACAATAGATAGTGGTACTCCATTAAACCTTACCACTTCCCTAATATATATTCGGGCCAGTTAATCCAATGAGAAATCCTCCCGAATAGAAATGAAGTGTGCAGTCTTTGTTAGACGATCCAAAACAACCCAAATTGCATTGTTGACTTTGGATGTCCTTGGAAGTCCGGTGACAAAGTCCGTGGTGATGTTCTTCCATTTCCATTCTGGTATGGGAAATGGTTGCATCATCCACTTAGAATTCTGCCTCTCCACCTTCACTTGCTGACACACCAGGCACTTAGATGTATATTCAGCGATCTCCTTCTTCATATTATCCCACCAAAAGTTTTCTCGGAGATCTCGATACATCTTTGTGCTCCCTGGGTGAATAGAGAAATTTGAACTATGTGCATCATCTAAAAGTTCCTTCTTCAGCTCCGGACTTGATGGAACACATAGTCTTTTTCCAAACCGCATAATTCCTTCTTCATTAACATTAAACTCCAAGGATTTCCCCTTTTTGATAGCTTCCAATTTTTCTTGAATTCTCACATCATCCTTTTGAGCATCATTTAACCTTTACAAAAGAGATGGTTGAGAAATCATTTGTGAAATTATTGATGATGTTCCCTTCTTTATGATTCCCACGTCCATCATCATCAAGTCTAAGAAGATTGTATCCTTATCAATTCTCATCATTGATAGAATCGCTGGATCCTTTCTACTTAGGGTATCTGCCACCTTGTTCGCTTTCCCAGGGTGGTAATGTATTGAACAGTCATAATCCTTGATGAGCTCTATCCATCTTCTCTGGCTCATATTATTCTCCTTCTGTGTGAATATATATTTAAGACTCTTGTGGTCAGTATATATCTCACATTTCTCTCCATAGAGATAATGCTGCCAGATTTTCAAGGCAAAGATCACAGCTGCCAACTCCAGATCATGCGTTGGATAGTTTCACTCATGGATTTTCAACTGCCTTGAGGCATAGGATATCAATTTATCATTCTGCATCAGCACACAACCTAAGCCCTTCTTTGAAGCATCACTGAATACCACAAAAAGTTCCCCACTTGTGGGTAAAGTGAGCACGGGTGCAGTGATAAGCCTCCTTTTCAACTCCTTGAAGCTTTCTTGGCATTCATCACTCCAAGAAAACTTTACTCCCTTTCGAGTTAGCTTGGTAAGAGGGTTGGACAATCGTGAGAAATTTCTCACAAATCGTCGATAATATCCAGATAACCCCAAGAAGCTACGGATATCTGTTACCGATGTTGGCCTCAGCCATCCCTCAATTGCATCTGTTTTGGAGGGGTCCATAGATATTCCATTGCTTGTGATGATATGGCCCAAGAATGAGACCTCCTTCAACCAAAACTCACACTTTTTGTACTTTTCATAGAGCTTCTCCTTGCACAAAGTCTCTAGTACAGTTTTTAAATGCTCCTCATGATCATCCTTGGTTTTGGAGTATATTAGAATATCATCTATAAATACTACCACAAATTTGTCAAGGTAATCTCTAAAGACACTATTAATCATGTCCATGAATATTTCTGGAGCATTGGGGAAATATTCCTTCTTTACCCTTACTTGATAATATCCCGACTGAAAATCCACCTGGGAGAAGTATTGTGCTACACGCAGCTGATCAAACAAGTCATCGATTCTTGGGAGAGGATACTTTTTCTTTATCGTGATTTTTTTAAGTACACGATAATCGATGAAAATCCGCATTGACCCATCCTTCTTCTTGACGAAGAGGACTGGTGCACCCCATGGTGAAGCACTTGGGCGTATAAACCCTTTATCCAGATTCTCCTGTAGTTGTTTCTTCAGCTCTTTAAGATCTACAATAGCCATTCTATATGGAGTCTTGGATATTGGTAGCACCCCTGGTATAAGTTCAATTGAGAACTCAAAATTCTCTTCTTGGAGGAAGACTAGGCAGTTCCTCGGGAAACACTTCAGCGAATTCCCTCAAAATAGGCATTTCTTCAAGGATGGTTTCTTCCTTGGACTCAATCATCTGAGAAAGATATGAATGATCATAAGGCAGTAATATCCATGCTTGAGATGATGGAGCTAAAGGAGATTCATCTTCCTCCTGACACTTGTAAAGAATCGGGGGTCGATTCTCCATATGGATTGTGATTTCCCTCTCCCGATAATTTATGTTGGCTCTATATAAGGAAAGCCAATCCATTCAAAGAATTACATCAAATTCCACTAGAGGGAGTATGACGAGGTTTTCCGGGAAATTCAATCCACAGATTATAATAGGGGAGGACTTATATTCATGGGATGCAATGATTGCCCCATTTGTCGTACTCACCGACATCTTTACTTCCATGATTTGTGGTGGTGTTGGGATTATTCTACTAAACTTTCGAGATATAAAAGAATGCGTAGAACCTGAATCAAAAAGTACGTTCGCTATTATTGAATTAATAACTAGCGTACCAGTCACCACTTCATTGTCGGGGTTCACTTAGGCAGAAGTGATGGAAAAAGCTCTTCCTTGTTGTCTTGGAGGTTGTTGGTTGCCTCCGATAACCCTTGGATTAGAGCACTGATTTACAAAATGACCCGGTTCTTTGCATTTGTAGAATTGAACAACACGATGAGGTTCGAACAGATCGTTCCTCTCCTCTGTCGCAGCCACGGGTCCTTCTTGCCGACAGTTAACAGCTAGGTGCCCTTCTCTTCCACACCTGAAGCATTTTATTTTCCCCTTAAGGCAATTTCTAGGGTGCTTATTTTCACACTTTTGGAAAGTGGGGTGCTGGATATTCTTAGCACCGTTGGATTTATCCATTGGACCACCAGCATTGAAGTCCACCTTACACTTCTTGTCCCCATGATACCCCTGTGATTCCCCGATCTCCATTTCGACCTTGAGGGCACATCGGACAATTTCCTCATAGCTGTCGAAGTCACGGATCACTAATACTTTCCGTAGGCTAGGCTTCAGCCCACCAAAGAAGCGGTCAACCTTACATTTGGGGTTAACGACAAATCCGGAACCATATCGTGCAAGCCATGTGAAGTTTTCCTCATATGCTCCAACAGATTCTTCATCTTTTTGATTGAGGGAAAGGAAGTCCCTTTCCATCTTAAGCCGGAGGGTGCACGGAAAATATTTATCAAAAAAACATCTTCCGGAAATCCTTCCATTCCAATGTCTCGATCTCCTCCTTAGGCTTCATATTTTTTATCAACGTCCACTATTGATCAGCTTCACCCTCCATATGATAAGCCGCCAGGAGAACCTTCTCTTGTTCAGAACATTGGAGGATGGAGAATATATTTTCAATGGAGTTGATCCATTGTTCAGCGATCATGGGATCAGATGATCCACTAAAAGTAGGAGGCCTTTGTCTCATGAAGCTCTCAATAGCGAATTGTTCTTTATTAGGGGGGTTTGAACGTTCCTCTTAACCCGTGTTTCTATTCAAAACTTGAGTTAGATGAGAGAGAAGTGTGACAAAGTTTGTGATTCTCGCTCCCATTGGATTTGGCATCTCATTATTACAGTCATCACACTGATCTTCACAACGGTTGTTAGCCCGAGTCCTCCTATTACCAGCCATTGGCTAGAATAAAAGTAAAGTTAGGGGTAAGACATAAAGGGTAATCCAAAGACAAAAGTTGATGAATCATAAATAAACTTTTATTTCCTTAACTCATGAGTCTATAGGCTTCAATATAGGCTTTTCATGATCTACTTTCTAACATATATTCTTAGGGGCATTTTTCCCTTAATAAGGGTTCATACTAAGATTGTGAATTTATCAAAACATATCCCCAGGAGTGTCATAACCAAGAGTGCAGCAGGGCCCGTTGTCGTTCACTAGTTCCCGTTCGAGTCTAGCTCAAATCGGTGTTTTCAGGTTTTACCCCTAGGATACATCTGTTCCAGAGCCGCCTCTACCTGCTCGTATCTAGACAAGGATGTATTTGTTTGATAAACCACTTACTCAGTATTTACCAAAACTTAGGTATGTTTTTATTATAATTAGTCTTGTATCTAAGGCTTTACTAGGGTTTCCTAATCTCAAAAATAACTAAACCTATCCTCTGATACCAACTATGACAACCCTGCTTTTTATTACAACTTAAACATGATTCATTACATAAAACGTCACTTGATACAACAAAGAAGATCGAGAGGTTTAGTGTATTTGGGGCTTAGTATTATTACATAAAAACATGAAACATGAAATACAACATCTTTATTGAAAACTTCCTTTACATGACCACTACATTCCTTCGCACTTAGCATTGCATGGGATAACCTGAGGACATGCATAAGAAAAGGGTGAGCTATAAAGCCCAGTAAGGGAGTACACATGGAATAACATGAGGAGTACAATAAATTTTAGAAAATAGGCATATCAATAGAGCATAAAAGAAACATGAACATAAAGGAATGATAAAGCATGATAATCATAACATGGAAATGTGGCAACAACACTTAACATGGAATTAGCATGAGCCAAGGCTCATTGCACATAAAGCATGAGTAAATCCTCATTGCACATGAAGCATGAGTAAACCCTCGTTGCACTTTAATTAGCATGAGTCAACACTCATTGAACATGATGTATCATGATACTATACTTTACCCAATTCATTGGAGCGCTATAAGGGCGCACCCTTCTTAAACATTTAATTTCATGCATAGGTGTGCCACATGGATCATAAAACATGGATTCATAAAACATAATCATTTATTCCACGATAAAGGAATGTAGAATTCATAAATGAAACTTTATAATAAATAAGTAAATGTGCATAAAGGTGAATACCCTTGATGGAGAAATGGGCATGGTATTCACTACACAATGACATTGGCTTAGAAAATCGGTGCGATTTCGGCAGCATAACGGCGTGATGTAAGAATTAAAAAAAACGTTGATGAAAGAGAAAGTGGTTCCTCATCATATTTACATGTAATGGATAGTAAGGAGGTAATATATATACATTTACCATCAATTTTAATGGAATTTAGGTTCATGATACAAGAGTATTGTTTGAATGTAAAAGAAGAGAGAGAAGTTCCTTTCGGAATTTCGGCATAGTAACGGGTGTACATGGGAGGCATTTAATGAGAGATAAAGGGGTCTCCAATCATTAAAACAATAAGAGGGAATTATGGGGGAGGTGTGAAACCATACCCCAACATTCATAATTTAAATTAAAAGGGAAATACAACTTAATGAAAATTGACAAAAATGAGAAAGGAAGAAAAAACCCTTACATGGAAGTGTGCTTCCAAAGGCTAGAGAGAGGCTTGTGAGAGGCTTCTTGGGAGATTGGGGCCCATTGGGAGGATTCTAGAGAGAGTATGGAAGAGGTTGGACGAACTCCAAGGAATTTTAGTGAGGAGGAAGTGGGAGCTTGGGTGGGTTTATATAGGAAAGGTGAGATAATTCTTTATTATTTAGGTTTGGGTCCCCTTACATTAAATTAATCCAAACCACATACCATCCCATGGTTTTTGCCCATGGTTTTTGGAAAAGGGAAGAGTAAAACAATATTTTATAAGGCCCAATTCCGAACTTCTTAAAATAATAAGGTTTCTTATGTGGAGGTGAGTCACACTCCCATGGAAATTAATTTAAAAAGGCAAAGTGTTGAATATGTCTTGAGGGGTCCATTAATGCTTTGAAAAGTAAGTCAAACAAACCCAAAATCACATTATTTTAATTTTAAAACATATATTGGCCGAACATAAAGATTATGGTATTTTATTACATCACCGTTGGGTCATTATAATGTCATAAAACACATTATATATTTAAACGGTATTTAATTTTTACCCAAAATTTTGATTGTCTCAGAAAATTATGAAAAATTCACCATTGGATAATTTCGACGTCCTGATTCCAGAAATGACATTTATTTTATCTAAAAAAAATTCTAAATATGTTAATTTTCACTTTTAAAATAAAAACCAGCATTTATCGAAAATTCACGGGTTTTGACAGAAATGACTTTCAAACCTTAATATAAAATTTTAATTGCATTCATAAATTATAATATCATTTATATTTAATAAAAATTAATTTAATATTATTATTATTATTTTATTAAAATATTATTTAATTCAAAAATCCCTTAATTTAATAAAATAGATTTCTTAATTAAATAATAACTAATAACACAATTTGTACTTTAAAAACTATTTACAATGTATCAAAAATGACTAGAAATTATATTCATTATTATATACAAAAATAATGTACATGAACATAGTACTACTTATTTGTTACATAACCCCTTAAAACAGCTGCATAAGACCTAAGGGTAAGGTGTGCGATGGTGACAGACTCTTGGGGTGGCTCGGATAACATCGCTCGAGTGGTAATCTCTATCAACTTCCACTTTTCCCGTAGACGGTCCCGTTCGAGCTTGAAATGGTGAAGCTCAGCTTGGGCTTGGTCAAGGGAGAATCCCAATGATGCCACCTCTTTTCTGAGCTCTGACAAATGGGCTTCATATGGGGAAACTCTACTGGATGAGGTCATCGCTTCTTTTGTCTGAGTAAATTGGATTTGTTAAGGTCATATATTTATACTAATCATGTGATCACTATTCAACGACTATATTAACAACGGTCACAATTCTTAACATAAAACCAAAGAATTTGACATTTTATAAAAACATTTTTCATAAAGAGACATTTAACTAGATCAAGAGGGATTTTCCATTAATGAAACTTTGGGTCGTTACAGTTTCATCCTTGGCATTCACTGAAGGTTCAGGAGAGAGAAGGGTTATAGGGTAGAAGAAGGGTTCCAAATGAGTAAGTAGAAGAAACCCCGAGTAAATATTTGAGTGATACTTTCTTTAATTTATCATTTAGGGATACCAAACGTCGCAAAAGTAAAAATGCGGGAAAATAAATAAGGGAAAAGAATAATTAACGCGATACGGGTTTTTACAAAAAAAATTATAAAGAATTTTTACGGTGAGGTTGTGTCTGGTCATTACGTTGAGACATCAAATGAACATTACGGTGAGACAGTAAACAAGCTTCACGGTGAGATAGTGAATGAGCTTCTTAGTGTGCATTACGATGAGACAGTAAATGTTAGACAGTAACCACAAAATACTAATTGTGAGACTGTAAACATGAAACAGTAAGATATCGAACAGTAGGACATGAAACAGTAAAAATTAAGATATCTATTTGAGATTTATTATACCTAGTTCATGTATGATATAGTCTGTTCTCTCAGAATTTAATGGTTTGGTGAATATATCAGCAAGTTGATATTCAGTACCAATGAATTCTAAAGTGATATAACCTTTTTGATAATGATATCTCAAAAAGTGATGTCTTACATCAATGTTCTTTGTCCTAGAATGTGAAACATTATTTTTTAAGATGTTAATAGCACTTGCATTGTCACAATTTATAGATACATGTCTGAATTGATATCCATAATCTAGTAATGTGTGTTTCATCCCCAAAATTTGTGCACAACAACTGCCAGAAACTATATATTCAGCTTCTGTAGTAGATAATACAACAAAATTTTGTTTCTTAATACGCCATGATACTAGTGACTTGACTAAAAGGTGACATGATCCATAGGTGCTTTTTTATCTAACTTATATCCACCAAAGTCAGCATCATAAAAACTAACTAATTCAAATGATTTTTCTTTCGGAAAAAACAGTCCTATATTGGGTGTATGCTTGAGGTATTTGAAAATTCTCTTTACAGCATTTAAATGAGATTCCTTCGAATTTTCTTGAAAACGAGCACACATACACACACTAAACATAATGTCCGGATGAATAGTAGTTAAGTAGATTAAACTTCCAATCATTCCTCTATAATTGGTTTGATCAATATATTTTTTATCTTCATTAAGATCCAACTTATAAGTGGTATTCATGGGAGTGTCACTACTTTTAGTTCTATCCAATCCAAAATGTTTTAAAATATTTATAGTATATTTAATTTGAGTTAAAACAATTCCATCATTATTTTGAAATATTTTAAATCCAAGAAATAATTTTAGTTCACCCATTAAACTCATTTCAAATTCATTTTGCGTCATTTTAGAAAAATCAACACATAATGAATTTTTCAAAGATCCAAAAATAATTTCATCTACATAGATTTGAACAACTAAAACATTACTAGAAATTCGTTTTATAAAAGGAGTAGGATCAACTATTCCTTTTGTAAAACCTTTGGAAATAAGAAAAGTACTCAATCTATCATATCAAGCTCTTGGTGCTTTCTTTAAACCATATAAAGCTTTTGATAGTTTAAAAATATGATTTGGAAAATGGGGGTTTGTAAAACCTGGGGGTTGTTCCACAAAAACATTATCACCCATATACCCATTTAATAATGCACTCTTAACAACCATTTGATATAGTTTGAAATTCATATGTAAAGCATAGGCAAGTAGGATTCGGATGGCTTCAAGTCTGGCTACTAGTGCAAAGGTCTCCTCGTAGTCAATTCCTTCTTCTTGACTATAGCCTTATGCAACTAATATAGCCTTGTTTCTAACTATGTTACCAGCTTCATCTACCTTATTTCTAAACACCCATTTAGTTCCTATGGTGAATTTGTCCTTGGGTCTTTCAAAAAGTTTTCAAACTTTGTTCCTTTCAAACTGATCAAGTTCTTCTTGCATAGCCATCACCCAAAATTCATCATTGATAGCATCATTAATGTTTTTAGGTTCAAGTTGTGACAAGAAGACTTGATGTTCAACCTGATTTCTAAGAGAAGATCTAGTTTGAGTTCCTTTTTATAAGTCTCCTACAACAGCATCTAAGGGATTGTTCTTAAGGGTTCTAACAGTTTTAAAAAAAGAGGGACTAGAGATTTCAGGTTCATCAATAGATTCATATTCATTGTGACTTTATTATAAGGTATTTAAAGGGCTGGAAGCTTTCACAAATTCTTTCACAGAAGAATTTGAGGATTTTGAATTGATATTCAGATTTGATACATCATCTTCCAGATTCTCTAGGATGGTTTTAGGCTCATGTGGATCTGTTTCATCAAATTTTACATGAACAGATTCTTCCACACATTTAGTTCTTTTATTAAACACTCTATAGGCTTTAATATACATGGAATATCCTAAAAATATACCTTCATCACTTTTGGATGAAAATTTGTCAAGATTGTCTTTGGTATTAAGAATATAGACTTTGCAACCAAAAACTTTGAAGTAACTAACCTTGGGTTTTCTATTTTTCCATAATATTTAAGGAGTCCTCTTAAGAATAGGTCTGATCAACACTCTATTTATTATGTAGCATGTTTTATTGACAGCTTCAGCCCAAAAATAAATAGGTAAATCATATTCACTAAGCATTGTTCTTGCAATTTCTTTCAGGGTTCTATTTCTTCTCTCTACAACTCCATTATGATAAGGTGTTCTAGGGGCATATAAATTGTGACTATAACCATTTTTTGAGAAAAAGGATTCAAAATCTTGATTTTCAAACTCATGTCCATGATCACTTCTTAAGGATTTAATTATAACTCCACTAAGATTTTCTACAGACTTTCCATATGTAGTAAAATAAGAGCAGGCTTCACTTTTTTGAGCCATAAAGAAGGTCCAGGTAGACCTAGAAAACTCATCTACAAGAAAATAAACATAGTGATTCCCATTTAAACTAGAAAATCTAGATGTTCCAAACAAATCCATGTGAACCAGTTCAAGAGGTTTAGAAGTTGACACTTCTTTATTTGGTTTGATGGAAACTTTGTGTTGTTTTCCCTTTTGACAGGGATTACAAACTTTGTCATTTTGAAACTCAAGTTTGGGTAAGTCTCTAACTAAGACTTTTCTAGTTAACTTCTTAAGAGATTGAACATTACAATTTCCTAGTCTTCTATGCCAGAGCCAAGACTCTTTTTGAAAGGCATTTAGACAAGAGACATTCTGTGAGGCTAGTGAGTCTAAATTTATAGCATATACAATATCATTTCTAAAAGAAGTGAATACCAAATTATTTTTGGCATAAAAAACATGGTATGAATCATTTTTAAACTTAACATTAAATCCATCATCACATAATTGGGATATTCTGAGCAGGTTATACATTAGTCCATCAACATATAATACTTTAGAAATTTAAATAGATTTAGGGTTACCAATCTGGCCTAGGACAATGATTTTTCCTTTACCATTGTCACCAAAAGTGACATGTCCTCCATTGATCTTGATAAGACTTTTAAATCTTGAAAAATCCCTTGTCATATGCCTTGAACACCCACTATCCAAGTACCACATCTTTTTACAGGAACTCTTTAGGCAGTTTACCTACAAAACAATTTAACCAAGAAATGACTTTGGTACCTATATTTGTCTGGGTCCACAAACATTAGTAATAAAATCTTTAGGAACCCAAAACTATCTTATGGGTTTCCTATATGTAGAATATAAAGTATTTGAAAAATACACTTTATTTGGTCTTATGGAATTAGATACAGTAAAAGAATTTGAGGGACTGGAACTTCTAGTATAGTTTTATTTTTTGAAAATAGCAGCAGATTTTTCAGATTTGGATACAAAATGTGATTTAGATAAATTCCTTTGACCTAGTTCATAACCTATCCCAGAAGTATATTTTAGGTAAATCTGTTGTCCTAGAAACTGATTCAAGTTATCTCTACCAGTATTAAACTTCTCAAGATCTTTCTTTAATTTCTCATTTGATAATTTGAGTTTAGTATTTTCTTTTAACATCTGGGAACATTTTTCCTTTTCAATATCTAGATCAGATTTGCAATTAACATTTAGAGCATGCTGTCTTTTTAATAATTTATATTTATCCTTGAGATCATTAAATGCATCCTCAAGCATTTCACATTATTCAAATAATTCATCATTAGACATATCTTCATCATTATGAGACTCAATCTTATTCCTAGGATAATAGGCATTATGTATAGGAGAGTAAAGTGTTACCTCAGATGTTTCTGTCATGAAACATAAGTTGGCATGATTGTTCTGTTCACTAGAAAAAACATCAGATCCACTGGAGATGTCTTCTAAATCACTACATCTTTCATAGCCTTTTTATAACCCTTTCATTTATCTTCATATTTCTTTCTAAATTTCAGATTGGGGCAGTCTTCCTTCACATGACCTTTTCATTTGCACTCATAGTAGATTATTTCATTTGAGTTGTCATTCCATTTTCTGTCTTTCTTCCATTTTACTTTACTATCATACTTTCCTTTTTATTTTGACTTCCAAAATAATTTCTTCTTTCGGTAGAACTTTTTTAACCTTCTAGAAAGATCAGCCATTTCCTCATCACTATCTGAATCTGACTCTTCACTAGTGGAACCGTCTACAGGAACTTGAATCTTTTATTTATCTTTTCTCTTTGAAGTTGAAGTCTTGAATGCTACTAACTTCTTCCTTGGTTCCTCATCTACTTATTGATTAACTTTAAGTTCTTCTTCATACATCATAAGCTTTCAAATTAGTTTCTTCACTGGAAGCTTGCCTATGTTACAAGATTCTCAGATAGAAAAAGAATTTCCTGTCCATCTGTCAAGTAGGCATCCAAGCAGTCTCATGATTTGGTCCTTGTTGTCCACTGGTTTCCCAATAAGACTCATGGTTTTCACTATTTCATTAAACCTTGGATACATTTTAGAGATAGGTTCATCAGGATTCATTTTAAAATTATCATATTTAATAGTGTATGTATTTAATATCATTTCTTTAACATTAGTTGTTCCCTAATGAGAGATAGATAAAGTATCACAAATTTCATATCTAGTTTTACAGGCAGAAATACGATTAAATTATTCATCCCCAAGGGCACAGTATATAGAATTCATTGCTTTACAATTATTGTTATAGGAAAATTTGGTAGATTCATCCCAAGTGCTTCTAGTAGTTTCAGGTATTGTATATTTACTTTCAATAGTAGTCCAAATTTCAAAGCCCATACTTTCTAGATGTATCTTCATTTTAAGTTTCCACTGACCATAGTTAGTTTCATTAAATAATGGTGGTATGTTGGTTGCAGCACCTTCCAATCTATTATCTATAATAAAGTATTACTTTAAAAGATCTAGAAATTTAGAATTAACAGAAATTTAAAGATCTTTAAAGTAAAAAATACAATCACAGTTGAATAAGATTACACAGAGTCCTAATAAACCACCTCTGATACCAAATGTTGGTCGGAGTAGATTACTCAAGAGGGGAGGGGTGAATTGAGTAACTATAAAAATTTTTGTAAAAAGGTTTCTAAAAGGTTTCTCCCAAAAGATTAGATACAACCCAGTTAATCAAGGTTATACTTTTATAAGAGTTTGTCTGTTTAAATAACTTCTTAGAAGACTGATTAATTATAAGTAATATTAATTTGTGTTATTAATATTACTTTTGAAGTTATTCTACTAAGACAAGCCAGTTATAACTTCTTTATATGACTAACTATCAAAGTGAAATTTGTAATTTCTAAAATATATAGTAAAGCAATAAAACATAGAAGACTAATTTAAGCAGCACAACAGATATAAAACAAGTGGTTCAGTCTCAAGCTAAGACCTAATCCACTCCACTTGGTGATCACCTGCCACCAAGTAGTTTATATAAATAAACTTTTATCCACACCCTAGATCGGGGTTAACAACAGTACACAGACTGTCCAGGTCATATAGGGACCTCTTCCACAGTTTTCATGGGTATACACAAGGATAAATTAGTGTTTGAGTAAGTATATCTTGTATCCTTCAGTTTGATGTAGGATACAGAGTGTGTTATTAGACAGAAACACACACTGCTCCAAAGTTAATAAAAGCTACACAACAGAGCATAAATATAGAGAAAGGTTTAAAAGTGCTTTGAGTGTTCGTCTTTGCAGCTATGGACTTCTGAGATGAAGAAGATGCAGAGTTCGATTCCTTTTCTATAAAACATAGTGTCGCGATTCAGCTTGTGTTATTTGTGAGGTTTGACAATGCGAAGAAGTTCTCTAGACTTAAAATATGATTCGTGTGTTCTTCATCAGTGTCAAGTTGCATGCAATAGGCCTTTATTTGAAAAATTTTCTCTAAGTGTGTTCTTCGTTATCGTGCTCACAGTCTTGTTTTCATTTTTTATCTCACTGCTTGATTCTTGGCCACACTTCACTTTTATCTTGTAATTCATGTGTTAGAGCCGACAGGTTACATGGATATCGCACCTTGTACCTCGTACTGTCAGATGATATGTATACAAAGAAACATTAATTATGTTTGAGTATTTAAAATCTTCAAATATGACCATTAGAGATTAAATTGAAAAATGACAAAACATATTAGAAAACAGTGTCACAGTATGTCATGGAAATGGTGCCCCCTTTACACGGTGTCTGGATTGGTCACAGTGTCTGAATGTCACGGTGTCTGAATGTCACGATGTCTCATGGCCATGGTGTCTTGCGGTCACGATGTCTCGCGGTCACGGTGTCTCACGGTCACAGTGTCTCACGGTCACGGTGTCTCATGGTCATGGTGTATCAATGTTTATAGTGTTTGCTTCACGGTGTCTGCTTCTTGGTTTCTGCTTCACAGTGTCTGGTTCACGGTGTCAGAAAGACATAACTAATGGCAGACTCACAGTGTCTTAGACTTTTCAAGATAACTGTATTCTGAATTAAGCAATGATGATCATAGAATGGATTAGACTTAATCATTTGTGAAATAAGGTATTATGATAGTATATCAAAGACAGTATAAAGTAAGTAAAGTGAATATAGAGCATTTAAAATCTTGAATGGATCTTCTTAAAGCATGATACTACTTAAACAATAATACACATTAATACACATGATTGTGATATAATTGACAGTAGTTAATTAGGTTTAATAGGATTTGTGATCATTAAAACATGATTAATACATGAGGAGTCCAACAATACTCATCATTGATAATCTAAAATTATCCATTCGACTCAAAGCGTATACCACCTTGTTCACTTTCCCATGGTGGTAGTGTATTAAGTGGTTATAAGATTTAATCAACTCCAACCATAATATTTGACACATATTCAACTCTTTTTGGGTAAATATATACTTTAACATTTTATGATCAATATATATGTCACACATTTATCCAAAAAGATAATGTATTTATATATTTAATGAAAATATTATTACTGCTAACTCCATATCAAGAGTGGGGTAATTTTTCTCATGAACCTTAAATTGGTGTGAGGCATACACAGTCACCATATCATACTGCATGATAACACTTCCCAGTCCTTTCTTTGAAATGTAATTATAAATCAAAAACCCTTCTCCACTATAAGGCAGTGTTATAATAGGTTCACTGACTAACTATTTCTTCAGTTCCATGAAATTTCTTTCACACACATCAGTCCAAAGGAACATAAATCCCTTCAGAGTTAACATGGTGAGATGATTAGATATAAGTGAGAAATCATTCCCAAAGTTTCAATAATATAAATTCAATCTAATAAAACTATAGATTTCAGTCATATTGGTTTATTTGGTCTAATATTCACTAACTTACTTCTTTAATGCATCCACTCATATACCCTCACTTGAGATTATATGATCCCAAAATTAAAATTTCTATATAAAAAATCCATACTTAGTAAACCTTTCATACAACATATTATTCCTTAGGGACTTTAGTAAAATCTTGAAGTGATATTAATTCTCTTCCTTACTCTTGGAATATATAATAATAGTTTCTATAAAGACTACTATAAACTGATTAAGGTAATCTCTAAATATTATATTTGTTAAATTTATAAATATAGAAGGGGAATCAATAAGACTCAATGAAATAACTATAAATTTGTAGTGTTCATACCTGGAATGAAAAGATGTATTGGTCATGTATTTACTTTGGACCCTCAACTGATAGTATCTATATTGAAGATCAATCTTATAAAAATATTTATATCCTCATAATTGATCAAACAAATCATCACTATAGGGCATATGATACTTATTCTTTATTGTGATTTCGTTAGGTTCTTAATAATCAATAAAGAGTCGCATTTATCCATCTTTCTTCTTAATAAAATGTACATGTGGGACCCATGGTGACACACTTGGCTGAATAAATCCCTTATCAAGATTCTCTGAGTGTTTATTCTTCAATTCTTACAACTCAATTGGGACCATTTTATATGGAGTCTTTGAAATATGTATAGCACTAGGTATGAGTTATATTGTGAACTCAACTTTAATTTTTGGAATATGAATAGTAAAATCTTCCGAAAATACATCAAAAAAATCTCATACAATAATAATATCATCGATTTTGAGGTTCTCCCCAATCATCTGAGAAAAATAACCACTTTGAATAAGAATAAATACTCATAAAATGGATGTAATTTCCAGTAGAAATTCACATTTATCCTTGAACTAATAGATAACCATAGGTTGGTTTGGAATATGAAATGTGAATTCCCTTCCTTGTAAATTGTTATGGAATTTATATAAATAAATTCAATTCATTCCCTATATGAAAAATAACAATATTTGTAGGAAGCACATTCCTACAAACTTAAATTTTGGAAGATTCATATACTTGAGATATAATTATCATACCATTAGAATGTTTTACTATTATTTCAAAATTTAGTCATTGAGGTTCAAGTGTTATACCTTTAGAAATGTTTTTAGATATAAAAGTGTGGGTAGATATTGAAACAAATAAGAAATTATCATATCTAGAGTGGATGGTGATTGTATTTTTCACCACTTTGTTATCTCACCCCACATCGACAATATTGACCATATGATATTTACCTATGTATTTGGCATTAAGAGGTTACTAATGTCGATCATCATCATTAAAACTTAAATTCAAACACCATTTAGCATAATATCTGTACTCTTTGAAATTATATTATTAGAGTGTGGGTAGTGTATTCTATGGATATTTATCTCTATTTGCATCATTATCTAAATTATTTCCATTACTTAAATATTCGATTTCCTGATGGCCTTATTTTCGACACATAAGATATTTATCATTTCTTTTGAGACATTTCCTCAGATACTTCTTCATATATTTTCAATATGTAGAAATTTTAATCTTATTTTCTCCAAGGTATTCATAAAACTCTATTTTCTATAATTTAGTTTATTCAAAAAAACAACTATGTTTAGGTTTTTAATCATATAATTAGATAGATGGTTAGAAATAATCTAAAGCTTTCACATTCTTTCTACCCCTTCATTTAGTTTCTCAAGAAGAACACTATTTCATTTTCTATCACATTTAGCAACAACACATATCACTCTATTTCTAGCCATTTACTGAAACCAAAAAATATAGAATGAACAATAATAATCATAGGCGGATCATATAATCATGAAAATCATTTATAGTAGGTCCAAATCATGAAACCTTATTTTCAATCTATGATACCTTAGGTTTAACCTAGTTCATCCATGGTCATTATCTATTCAAATCCTTTATAATGACTCTTATAGAAAATGTTAATTAACCTAAGCATATCCCTCAGGAGTGTCAAATTAGGTGTGTGGTAAGGTCACATTCACCATGTAATAAATTGATTGTTGAGATATACCCAACCAAATATTTTTGGTGTTATTAACCCTAAATGCATCCATGTCAAAACTATAACCACTTGCAGTATCTAAGAAAGGATATAATTCCTTAATGAAACCACACAACTTTTTTTACCATAAATTAGGATGTTATCCTATGCTTAGGATTTCCCTAAGGGTTATCACTAAATTTTCCTCATCCCAGTTTCTAAAATTTATAAAACCCTACATTTGATACCAACAATAGTGGCCCATACTTTTCATATATAAATATTACATAATTTTATATGAATATTCAATACATTTCACAATAATACACACCCAGGAATGATAGAGGTTCAGTATCTTTGGAAACTTGGAGATATAAACAACTAGTACATAAAAGATCTAATTCATTTCTAATTAATCACTTTATAACTAGATGATTCCCCCAATTTGTGTATACATTTTCATATATATTATTGAAAATAAAAACAAGTTTTTACTAAATACCTACTTCTTAGAAGACAAATACTTTCATTTTAGTGACCTTGTCTATTTTCAAGAGCTTTCTGGCCAAAATACACAAATCAAGGGAAGTCTGTGACAATTTTGAAACTACACGGTGTGTACTTTTATACACGCCGTGTACATCCAGACAGGGACACGGATCGAAGGAGGGAGTACACACCCATGTCACCAGGTAGACGCTACCCGCCATGTGGGGTGGTGTGACACGCCGTGTATGACATTCTAGAAGTGGTTTTTGCCGAGAAGAGTCTACACGCCCATGTGGTCGTTGAAGGAGACACGATGTGTTCCATTTCTACACATCGTGTCGGCTATTCTAGAAGGGTTTGTTGGCCAAATTTTGGCATTACACGCCATGTATGGCAGTGCTACATTCCGTGTACACTCACCTACCTGGAGGCGCCATGTTCAAAGTCAAATACGACGTGTTAGGTCGTCTACTAGCGGAGAAAATGAAGCCCAAAGTGTGTTTACGGAAGTACACGGCATGTACTTTCTATACACACCGTGTACTTTATTTTTCTATAAATAGAGGCCTTGGCCTTTGGATTTTGGAGTTCAAAACCATTTAAGGAGGGAGAAGTTATGCTGCTACCATTCCCAAACCACCGTGGTGCCATTGTTCCACTATTACACCTACCGACACCGCTCCTCGAAGCTTAAACAATGAATTCATCAGGTATCGAATGTGTTTTTCTTATCATGCCTTCCATTTGTAACTAAATCCCTTGTGTTGGGGCTGTGGGTGAGGAATGATTATATTATGTTGTATTGATTTAAATAGTTGTGTTCGTTCTTATTAATTCTTCTTACTCCTCTTAAATCATTGCTAAATATTACTGAAAATTATGAGCTGGATCAAGGGAAGAATTCTCAGCGATATAAAAGAAGAGTAATGGTGAAAGCTTTCATGACCACTAAAAAGGTTTCACCGATTCATAAATGGAATGAACCAAATTTAGAATTAAGAAACACTGACTACCAGACCAAGGAGTCAATTTCTTTAATTCCAAATAAGAGAAACTGAACCAAGGAATCTTGTGATAAAAGTAAATCCAGAATGATGAATTATCATGAACAACACAACCATTTAAGAAATCTGCATAAAAACTCCATAATCACCATAGCCCCAATACGCTTTTCTCCCTATTATAACACCTTTGAATAACTTGTTGTTTCCTTTAAATTGTTAAACATTTTCTTAAAGTAAACAAAACAGTTTCAATCAATCTAAACCAACCAATCTACTCTAAATTCTACATGTTTCACTAAATTAATTATAAACTCAACTGAACCAACGCACTGCAAAAGTTTCATATGGATCGACCCCGCACTTGCACTATACTAAGTTTAAGAGTGAGTAATATCAATTTGGGGCACTGATAACATACTTTCGGTGAAATGATCGACCAAATTTTGGCATCATTACCGTGGAATCCATCGGTTTAAGTGCTAAAATTTAGTTGCGTTAGTAATTAATTAAGTGAAAATAAAAATTAAAAATTCCCAAAAATTTATTTCCTAATCCTATTTATTTTTCTCTCTTTATTTTTCCCTTGTTACACCTGGTATTTGAGTTATGATTGTGCAAAAGCTTAAAGTGCATGAATAGACACCCTACACGGTCCAAGAGCGTCGAGTCATCGGAACTAGTTCTGCTTGATCCGGAGATCGAACAGACCCTGCTTCGTCATCGGTGTGAACTAAAAGAAACTCACAACCAACAGTCATGAACCATGGCGAACAAGGAAGAGGAAGCACCATCCATGGATGTTGCGGCTGAGCATTTGTACCAGGACCAGCAGCCTCCCGCTACTGGTATTATAGAGCAAACACCTGGAGGCTTTATGGAATTACTCCCAAGGGATTACCAATGGCCGCCACAACAACCTCCTCCGGCGTACGACCAACTAAAACAGCCGCAGCAGATCTTCCAAAGGCCCTATTTCACCCCTCAGGAGTAGCAGTACATGTAAGCTCCACCCCCTCAGCAGCTACCTTCATGTCGTACCCTTATGGAGTACGGTCTTCCTTCGATCCACGGAGCAGATACGGGTATCGTCCGTCCTCCAATACAGGCCCAACACTTCAAGATCAAGCCTGCAATCATGCAGCTGATCCAGACCACTGTCCAATTCAGAGGCATGCCCAGTGAGTACCCGAACACCCATCTCTCCAACTTTTTGGAGATCTGCGACACATTTCGGTACAATGGTGTGTCCGAGGATGCCATCTGTCTTCACATATTTCCCTTTTCTCTATGGGAAAAGGCGAAATATTGGATCAAAGGGCTGCCACAAAGATCCATCCTCACCGGGGAGGAGCTAGCCCAGTCGTTTCTGTCCAAATATTTCCCACCATCGAAGACGATAACGCTAAGGAACGAGATCCACAACTTCCAGCAGCAAGACTCCGAGTCATTATACGAGTCCTGGTAACATTTCAAGGAGATGCTATGAAAATTCCCACACCACGGACTCCCACTTTGGATGCAAGTTCAGACCTTCTACGGAGGACTCACAACAAATACCAAGTCCGTGGTAGATGCTGCTACTGGAGGTACGGTGATGAGAAAGTATCCCGAAGAACTTTTTGAACTACTGGAAGATATTTCTGCCAACAGCTTCCAGTGGCTCTCCGAGCGGGGGACTCAAAAAAGAGGTATGCATATTATAGATGCTACTACCATGCTTGCTGCCCAGTTGGATGCAGTGTCCAAGAAAATTGACACATTGAATCTCAAAGGAGCATCTCAAATTCATGCGGTGAACCATCCAACATGTGACGACTGTGGTAACAACCACAATCTGGGAGAATTTCTGGGACTTCCATCCGACCCTTCGACAAACGAGGTGAGATTTGTTGCTCAAAGTTGAGGGTTGAATCAATATCAACAGTACCAAAACCCGGCGTGGCAAGATAATTAGAGCCAAGGCTGGGGCCAATAGCAGCAAAACCCTCCGCCCCAGCGACCGCTCGGCTACAATCATCCTCAGTACCAGACTCAATTTTCGAGACAGCAGTTCCAGCAGGGTTCCTATCAACAGCAAGGGTACCAGAACCCTCGCCCGTAGCAGCAAAGGCAACAACCACCTCCACCACCTGCCCATCCATCTTGGAAAAATAAAACATCAAGGTTAGAGGACCTGATGAATAAATTCATATCAATTGATGAGACGAAATTTCAGAACCAGGAGGCTTCCATTCGAAGCCTCGAGAATCAAATTGGCAAGATAGCAAACCAGCTATCAGGGGGGTAACCCAGTACACTACCAGGAAACACCGATAAGAACCCAAGGGAGGTGGCTAATGCTATCACCTTGAGGAGAGGAAAAGTGTTGCCACAAAAGGAACCAACACAACAGTCTACTGCACCTCCTCTCCCTGTTGAAAATGAAGGTCTAGTTTCAGAACCATCTTCATCTGAACCACCATCACCAGAGGCTTTACAGAATAAAGGGAAGGAGGTCGTCAAACCATTCATGCATGTGTTAAATTTTCCGGAGAGGATGAAGCAAAGGAATCTGGATCACCAGTTTGGAAAATTCATGGAGGTATTCAGAAAGCTACATATCAACATCCCATTTGTAGAGGCCCTAACTCAAATGCCCACATATGAAAAATTCATGAAGTAAATTCTCTCAAATAAAAGGAAAATGGAGGATTTGGGCGTTATTGCACTGATGAAGGAGTGCCCCATAGTCATTCAACATTCCATTCCTCCAAAGCTCCAGGATCTAGGTATTTTTACTATTCCCTGCACAATTGGACCCTGTGACTTTGGAAAAGCTCTATGCGACTTGGGAGCAAGTGTCAACCTCATGTCATTTAGAGTGTTCCAAAGGATCGGGCTCCATGATTTGAAGCCGACCTGGGTAGCCCTTTAACTTACTGATCGATCCATTAAGTATCCAAAGGGGATACTGGAAGATGTACTGGTGAAAGTGGGATGATTGATCCTACCTGCTGACTTCATTATCCTGGACATGGAGGAGGACCAGGAGGCACCTATTATATTGGGATGACCTTTCCTAGCCACTGGGAAGGCACTCATTGATGTGCACCAGGGAGAGTTGATTTTTCGGGTAGGGGTTGAAAGAGTCTCCTAAAATGTTTTAAAGGCCGTCAAACAAGCATCATTGCCCGATCATGAGGACTGTTCTGCAGTAGAAACCATGCACGATCGCTTGATGGATGATTTGGTATGTACCTTTATTTCTAATCACTTTATCATTCCAGACATTCCTGTTAGAGAAGGGCCAGAAAACTTATAGTGCCTAGAAGGCTAGGATAGCCACTATTGGGACCATTATCCACCATAGAAATCAGGTAAGAATAGGTAAGAAGTTCGAGCCAACTACCTAAAACAAAGGCACTTCATGGGAGGCAACCCAGAGGTTACACATCGTGTCCCACTTGTATACACGGCGTGTACTTATCTTTCTAATTTATAATCTTAATAGTATAAATATATAGAATAAACAAATAAATAACCAGGGATGATGCCAGTGCCGATGGTAAAGTCACTGGAATTTATTCGAGTCGTCCCCGGTTCAAATCCTCCCGACCTACCTTCGGCACGGGGTTCCTCCTTTTATTTACACGGCGTGTGTGGTATTTTTCATATATTTATATAAATGTGGTTAAATATAATTACACCCATGATGGGGATGGGCTGGTTGGCTAGAATCGTAACCCGGTTCCAAAAGACTCGGGTTCGAATCCAGACAACCGCCCCATTTCCATCATTTGTTCTTTTAATAAAACCACATGGCGTGTATTTCAATATACGTCGTGTGTACCATAATTTTCCTTACTAATTTAAAAACGTTTTCTTATAAAATAAATTCATGCGGATGAAGTTGGCATATTGGTAAAGTCTCGGCCCTGGATCCAAAAGACCTGGATTCGAACTCGACTAATCTCCCTGCTTCATCCCCTTCTTATATAATTAAAAACCACACGTCGTGCTTTTCTTTATTCCCGTGTGTATAGGCCGTATAGAATATATATATATATATATATATATATATATATAAATATGGGCAGCAGTACAACCTTCGCTCTAGTGGTTGAGGGATTCCGTTCGGAACGGCCGATCTCCGGTTCAAACCTCACCCCGAGCACCGGACCAAAGGTTTTACTTCTCTTTTTAAAATTTTTAAACACACAACATGTATTTTCCCACTACATTACGTGTATAGTTTTATTTTCTTTTAATTTTTTATATACATATATATTCCTATTTTACTCTTATTTTAATTAATTAATATTAATTATTATATAGTATATTTTATGTTTGTTTAAAAAAATTGGGAATACATGGCGTTTAGTCCTTATATACATGTCGTGTACCTCACTTATATAGGTCGCGGGACACTCGGCTTTAGCCCATGTTGCGCAGCTCCCCATTTCCTCCCCTTTTCTTGTTTTCTTCTCCTAAACACCACCCGAACCACCATTCTCAAATCCATCAATTTAGGGCATTTCGGGTTCTGATTCTTCTTGCATTGAGATCCTCGGTCAAGGTACGCCATTTTAAACCCTATATTTCAAGTTTTTAGACTTGTTTAGGGTGATTTTCGGATCTACTGACTGTTCGGCTTCCGTAATACACAGCCACGACATGAAGAACACGCGCTGTGTAGTTCTGTACACATCCATACACAAAATAATTCAAAATTTGAATATACATGGTGTGTATGTTTGGTACACACCGTGTACCTTTCCTTGTCGTGCATGCATGTCCTTTTTCACACGGCCTCACACACCATTTTCTCGTACACGGCATGTGTGTTTGGTACATGACGTGTATGACATTACTTTTGGCCCCTCCGTGTGTAGCCATTGACACGGCCTCTTACCCCATGTTCCTATACACGGCATGTGTGTTCGGTACACGCCGTGTATACCATTTCCTTTATTCATCTCGTGTCTCGCCCCCTACAGGACCATGTTCCTCGAGTTAAAGACATGTTGTGTCTTTAACCTACACGGCGTGTAATTTTTTCTTTCAAATGATAAAAATATGGTTGTGTCATTTGTAACACAAGACCACCTACACTTTGTATGGACACGATGTGTATGTTCGTTATATGCCGTGTACTCTTACATGGTCTATTTTCTCCCTTGGCGTGTCTATCCAGGGAACACGGGATACTCTACATTTTTTACTACATGCCATGTACTCTGGATGTACACGTCGTGTATTTTTATTTTCCTATTTTCTCACATTTTCTTTGTTTTTTTTCTTTTTTTTTCTTTTTTTTTTGTTTGGTTTTTTTTTATTTCTTTTTCAAGGTATGGCAGATCACGATCCTTCCTGAGGGAAGCGGCCGGCCTCCGCCACTGAGGGCGAGAGGCCTATCTATCGTCGGATCCGACTCCGACCTCCTATGCAGTTGGACCCATCGCGCTCCCTCCATTGGCCATTCTGCCACCAGTCACTACCTCAGTGGAGGTCGAGCCTACTTCTGCTGCACCTCCACCTTCTAGAACTGAGCTTTCATGCACCAGTATTTCTTCTACACCATCTGCCACTCTCCCTGATCCATCTTTATCAGCATCTGGTCCCTCATCGAGCCCTCCATCCACTGAGCCACCTTCTACTTCAGCAGATCCACCTATAGAGCCATCCCCTGCTACTGCACCTGCACCTAGGTCGGGACCTGCAGGTGCTCCCTATCCCTGCACGGTATTCCCGATCACCGATCTCGCATATGACAGGGTCTGACGCTTCTCTCGTCGGCTGATACCATTGAGTGGACGATACCTCGACAGCAGTATTCCACGGCAGCTCGGTATTTTGGAGGACTTGGAGGAGATTCTCGGGCACACCCCACTCCTAGATATTTTCCAGGTCATCACTCTTGTTTTTCGTGATTTATTTTTGGAGTTCGCGACCTCATTTGAGTTTGATGGAGCAGAGTACCGGGAGACACCTAGTGATGCAGTGCTTGTGGTACAGTTCTAACTAGGCGGTCGGCATTTCTTCCCCACCATGACCGATTTTGGTTGAGGGTGAGGCTTCTACCCCCATCCCATCACCCCACCTCCTGTTTCTACCCTTTCTAGGCCTAAGCACTCTGAGCTCATCACTATGTGGTGGGAGATCGATGGGTCTGACCACCAATACTCACCCACCTTCCAGAAGAGCACCCTTATCGCTGACCCCACCATCCGCTTTGCCCATCGGTGCTTCAGTGCCATCCTTTTTCCCCGCCATGAGGATATGGGGGTCGTGACCGACCGTGACATGGAGCTCCTTACCTATGTCATCTGACACGACTACCTGGACCTCCCCTATCTAGCTACCTCCTATTTCCAGTCCATGTTTACCGGTCATCAGGGCAACCTGAACTGTGGGTTTTACACCACCCGTCTTGCCCACCACCTAGGGGTATTCGAGACCTCTTTACCTCATGACCTGTTAGGTTCACCCCAACGGATGTACTTTCTTATTCTCATTCACATAGGGATGGTCCGGAAGCAGGGGGGTGCCTACATTCTTGCCCAGGATCACCCCCACCCACCTACTGACTCTCCTACCCCAGCTGATGCACCTGCTCCTCCTTCCCCACCCCCTCCAGTTTCCTCACCCCACCCCCCTCCTACAGACCCTTCTTCTTCTAGACTTCCTTCTTCTGGACCACCAACATCCCCACCTACCACCGCACCCTTGATTGATCTCACCATTTCCCTCTTCCTAGCCATGGTAAAATAGGTCTTGGGTCGCTTCAACAACCGACAGGATCATATGAAGTAGCATTTGGTTCATATCATCGACCACCAGGACACCATTGTGCGACATTTGATTCGTCTCGACAGCCGCCAGGACCACATGAAGCAGCTTTTGGCGCATATTGCTCAGCATATTGGTCTTTTGTTGCCTCTACCACCTACCTCTGCCTCCACTCCTCGCCCTTCTGCTGCTGCTCCACTGCCCTTCATTGCGCAGGCCACGGACTCTGTTCTGCTGTCTACTATGGGACCTACTGTTACTTCTCTTGCCGCCACCACTACTGCCAGTCCTGGGCTTACTCTTGAGCTTCATTTTCCGGATCTCGTGCCTGCAGCTCCGACTTCTCCAGCTTCTTGTCCTGCCGCCGAGTCCACGCCTTCAGCTTCCACGCCTCCTGAGACATCTCTTCCAGCTGATCCTATCCTAGATAGTGCCTCTTCTGAGGCGACCCCATGACTGGTTTTGGGACATATAATTTTCATTGTATATATATTTGTGATCACTTATGCCTGTGTTTATTATGCCTCTTTTAGTGTTTCTTTTTCCCTATCCTAGGTACTCTGGAACATTTTGGGCTGCGCTTTTACTTCACATACCATTTTCCTTCACCTAGATACGAGGGGAGTATTCTTTTTCATTTGTTTTTCTTTTCTTTCTTGTTATTACTCCTTTCATTACTTTCCCTCGGTCTGGTCCACTTTTTGTGTCCCCACTTTACCTTATTATTTATTGGGCACTTGGTGGACCACGTGTGATTTTCAGTGTGGGGGAGCCTCCCTCTATTTCATCTTAGTCTTTGCCCTTGAACTAATCTAGGAGACATCATAATTAGATTATATATTTTCAAAATTGAGGTAATTTTTGGTTAATCACATTTATCAATGCTCAAGTTATCAATAGGAACTTTTTAAGGGTTGCATGCTTATTCTGATTCTTAAGTTTTTTAAAATGATTGCTAATATAGTTTCAATTGCAACTTTTAATCCTTGATTAATTTCATTGATTAGGCTAATCATTTATATGCATGTCATGACCTGATTTTCCCTTTATTATTTTTCCACTCCTGAGAGGTATTCTAAACCCTTTTTTGTATTTCTTTTCTAAATACCCTCTTTCTTGAGAGATTCTTAGGATATGAATCACTACCAGAATTTCAAAACATGAAGAATTTTTGAATTAATTTAAAATGATTGAGGCACTAGATTGTTTTCACCCATTTATCTTGAGACCTACCCTACATTTAATCTTCGTTAAGCCCATAGAAGCCATGAACAACCTTTATAGGAATCCACGTTACAAGCCTACTTCCCTTACTACCCTATTTATTTTTGAACATTGCATGATTATTCATTTTGGATCTTTAAAGGGGGAGTTGGAAATACATGGCATATTTTTGTGCACAATCATTAAATAAAGTGCGGGGGAGTGCCTCGTGACTATTTGGGGCAGAAAGGGTTCCAAAAAATTATTCGTTGCATTCATAAGTGTTTCCCTTAAGTTCATCTTACTGAAAAAAAAACAAAAAAAGAGAAGGCAACCTTGTGCTCATTTGATTTCAGAACCCTACTTGACTAAGGGAAAAGATTGTGATTACAATAACATTCGACTGAGCTTGTGAAGGATACGTTTACATTAAACTTTACTTTTAATATCATGCAATGTTGTTTTAAATAATTATCCTTCCTTTTTCAAGCCTTATAATTTATTTTTCACATCTAAACCTACCAACCCTTAGCCATAAAGACATCGGAACCTTATTAATAAATCCCCCATGATTACTGTAATTCAATTTTTTCTGAAGTAGAGAACAAGATATCTTTCAAACCTATGGATAGAGTGTATATAACTTAGACTGAGAATAACTCTGAATAAAAACATCTTGAGTTTGGAGTGTGATATTTACTGGTAAGGTAGATCATCAAGTGGAATGCTTATTTTTGAAAGGTCAAAAAATGTGTTAGGATGAGAGTAGTTAATTGAATTATATATATGAGGCATGATTTTAATATCTTATGAATTGAATTTGTTTGCGCCCTTTAGAATTTTCCTCAGTAACTTTATCATTTATAATTTTGATTAATTGAATGCCTTCCTTTTAAAAGTATAGGCTCTTTTATTTAGATGTTGAGATTTTTTCTTGAGGGAAAGAAAAGGACTAAGTATGGGGGAGTTTGACGCACCCAATTTGTGTATGCATTTTCATATATATTATTGAAAATAAAAACAATTTTTTACCAAATACCTATTTCTTAGAAGACAAATACTTCGATTTCGGTGACCTTGTCTATTTTCAGGAGCTTTCTGGCCAAAATACACAAATCAAGGGAAGTCTGTGAAAATTTTGAAACTACACGGCGTGTACTTTTATACACGTCGTGTAAATCCAGACAGGGACACAGGTCAAAGGAGGGAGTACATGCCCGTGTCACCAGGAAGACTCTACACATCGTGTGGGGTGTCATGACATGTCATGTACGAAATTCTAGAAGTGGTTGTTTCCGAGAAGAGTCTACACGCCCATGTGTCCGTTGAAGGAGACACGGCGTGTTCCATTTCTACACGCTGTGTTGGCTATTCTAGAAGGGGTTTGTGGCCAAATTTTGGCAATACATGTCATGTATGGTGGTGCTACACACCGTGTACACTCACCTATCAGGCGACGCTGTGTTCAAAGTAAAAGATGGCGTGTTAGGCCGCCTACCAGTGGAGAAAATGAAACCCAAAGCGCGTTGATGGAATTACACGGCGTGTACTTTCTAAACACGTCATGTACTTTATTTTTCTATAAATAGAGGCCTTGGCCTTCTGATTTTGGAGTTTAAAACCATTGAAGGAGGGAGAATTTATGCTACTACCATTCCCAAACCACCGAGGTGCTGTTGTTCCACTATTCCACCTACCGACACTTCTCCTCGAAGCTTACTCAATGAATTCATCAGGTATCGAATGTGTTGTTCCTATCATGCCTTCCATTTGTAACTAAACCCCTTGTGTTGGGGTTGTGGGTGATGAAGGATTTTATTATGTTGTATTGATTTAAATTTTTGTGTTCGTTCTTCATAATTATTCTTACACCTCTTAAATCATTGCTAAATATTACTGAGAATTCTGATCCGGATCAAGGTAAGAATTCTCAGCGATATGAAAGAAGAGTAGCGGTGAAAGCTTTAATGACCACTGAAAAGGTTTCACCAATTAATAAATGGACTGAACCAAATGAAGAATTAAGAAACACTGACTACCGGGCCAAGGAGTCAATTTCTTCAATTCCAAACAAGAGAAACCGGACCAAGGAATCTTGTGATAAAAGGAAATCTAGAATGATGAATTATCATGAACAACACAACCATTTAAGAAATCTGCATAAAAACTCCATAATCACCATAGCCCTAATACACTTTTCTCCCTGTTAAAACACCTTTAAATAACTTGTTGTTTTCTATAAATTGTTAATCATTCTCTTAAAGTAAACAAAACAATTTCACTCAATCCAAACCAACCAATCCACTGTAAATTCAGAATGTTTCACTAAATTAATTATAAACTCAACTGAACCAACGCACTGCCAAAGTTCCCTATGGAGCGACCCCGCACTTGCACTATACTAAGTCTAAGAGTGGGTAATATCAATTTGGGTCACTTATAACAAACTTTCGGTGAAACGACCGACCACTAGAACCCTTATTAGACACATTATACTAAAAACGGTTCTTCATAACCTAGAAAAGGGAAACATAAGAAATGGTGAGCTTAGATTCTCAATAAGGGTAAATATAAGAGATATAAATCAATGATCATAAGTGAGCATAAGATAAGAAAAAGGTTATTAGAACGTGATAAATACTTAAAATAATTATATGCAATCAGTAAAAGATATTTAATCATGAAACATGGATTAATTTTGTTTTATAATATAAGACATAAGATTGTTGAATCATCAATAATAAATCATGCACCGTGAAAATATATAATAAGAATAAGAAATAAATGTTTTGAATGCACATAAGTATAGAAAATAATTTACTTAGTCAAGAATTACTACCAATACTATCATAGTGGATTGGGTTAGCTCCTAATTCAATCATTTCCTTAGTCAAGGTTCACTCACAACAGTGTCTTTTTTGAAAAATTCCTTAACCAAACTAGTTTCACTCCCAATTTCAATCATTATTATCTCATGATATATCATTCTTTACCCAATTCATTAGATATATATATAATTTTTTTCCCACCAATCCCATAATGAAAACCACACATATGTGTGTCACAAGATCATAAAACATTCATCATATCATCATATCATAACTCGTGGAAAGGAATTGTGTTTTATAAAAATTTCATAATCAAAATCATAAATAATCTAGAAAAATAATAAAAATGTAAAATTATAAATAAATATTTAAATAAAAGAGTATTCATGATGGAAGGGAATGTTTTTCAAGTGGTTTATGTTAAAATAAAAAAACATTCACATTTTTTGAAAAAAAAAGTCATAATTACTGTGTTTGGAAAATGATAAGAAGGTTAATTTTAAACCTTAGTAAGGAAAGTAAAATATAGTAAAAATTACTTTAAATAAAATTTTAATAATAGTAAAAACATTCTTGAAAACATTTTAAAAAAAATTTAGACATAGAAGAAAATATTTCAAACCGAAAGGAAAAACATGGTTGGTTTTTCTTAAAAACATTTTGTTGGTATTTTGATTACGTAAAGAGATTAAAATGAAATTAAATTTGTAATATTTACAAAAAAACCAAAGCAGAAGAAAATATATATTATTTGGGAGAGATATTTCATATAATTTCATCATTGAAAAATTTTAATCATAAGAAATATCGGTCAAAATGGGAATGTAACATAATATTATAGAGATCCAAGACTTTTACACATTTTATTACATGTTTTCTAACATAAATATACATTAAATACAATTGATAAGAGAAATTTATCACAAACCACTATTCAATTAAATTCTTATTCTCTTAAGAGTGTACCATCGTGGCACAACCTAGGCTCGATCACAAGGAGGCCTCTCACACGCTCTATCTTTCTATTGTCACTATTATAAACTAAATAATATAAAAATATAATAATAATAAAAATGGGGGAAGAATTTAAATGCATAAAATATAAATATAATATAAATATATAAATATATAAAAATACAAAACATAAATAAAATGAATAAAATACACAAATAAGTTGGTATAAGAAAACCATTGTTCTCGGGGCTTCATGGTGGAATTATCATTGTTATTCAAAATATCTATCAATTTATTATTAAATGTGGAGATAAATACCTATCAATACACACCCTCTTGTTTGAATGGTATTACCCTACACTGATACCTTTTCATGTATGATTAATCTATTCTATATCAATACATAACCCAAAATCCATCGTTTGAATGAATTAGATATCGATGATAAGGAAAATTATTAAACGAGGAGGAAGAATACAATGGTAAAGAAAGTGGCGTGACCACTCACCATAATCATTTAAACACTAATGAATCATTAGAATAAAACAAGATAAATCAAAAAATCACAAAAAACTAAAATACCACCACTTCCCCCTTGAACAATAGTGAAGTTTATCTCTCCAAAAATATGGAGATATAAAGAAGCACGGTGGGAGAAACACATAAAATAAAATAAATGAAAGAAAAAGATAAATGAATAGAATAATAATAAATATACAATAATTTATATTATAAATATAAAGAAAAATTACAATAATAAAACTCTACCTTTCCCACAAAAAAATGTCTATCCTTTATAAAGGGACAGTAGGTACAAATTTATAGGTGAAATGGGTGAAGAAATCACGCTCCAATTCTTTCCACAGGAAGTTCTCAACTATTAGACCCATTAAATGTAGGAATTGGTAAATTGTCACTTATTTAATGTTTTTCCTTTATTCCTCTCTCATTTATCCACAAAATTTAAGCTTTATTGGTCTATGTATGGAGGAGTTATGGCTATTTTAGTGTGGCACATTTAATCTTTCTAGGTGAATATTCATATTCCACAACTCCAACTTCCCATGAAATAATTACCTTGAAACCACTGAATTATGGCATGTCTTACTTCATAAAATATTTTAATTAATTCATTATAAATCTACATGTTAAATTTAAACTCCACTGGATAGGCCCACTGTGTTATATAATCTCAAAAATTAAAATATTCTAGATCTGTGTGCAATTTTTTAAGCTGATTTTGGGGCTCTAAATGAAGGATTTAACATTGACTAAAGAAGGATAAAATTAAACCCAAGATGTCAGTAATCCTAAAAAAAGTAATTACACAATTTTATTTAATTTATAAAATTTTATGGATGACATACAAAATAAATTAAAATAGTTAAATCCCAAAACTAGGCTACTTTTGTATTTAAGCTCAAAATAATACTAAAAAATAAAAATATGACAATTGTCCATAAAATAACACAATGGTGGGATTTTAAAATTTTAATTACAGAATAAAATATGTAAAAATACAAGCTTCTTCAACAATCAAATTATTTAAATTTATAGTGTATTTGGAAGAATAGGTACATAAAAAAACATGAAGCAAAAACAAAAAATATATATTTTAATATCCATAATGATCTTTTAAATCCCTTTGAGATCCTAAAACCGCATAGGATAACCTGTGGAATACATAAATTAATTTGTGAGTTATAAATCCTATTATGAGAATAAACATGATATAGAATCATAAAATGTAAATCAAAAGGAATAACATGATATCATAAAGAAGCAAGGAATATGAATAATCATATTAAAACACAACTTAAAGTTCATGGAATCATAAGATCATGGGATCATAGGAATGTGACTTAAGAATAAATCATGACATAAGCATAATTAAAGGATAACCATTGAAACAACATCCCATATTGGACATAGTCCCATCATGGACTAGGTTCACTCCATAATCTCATACAAACCATCTCATTAAACAAAACATTACTCAATGCATCAGAGTTTTATCTATATGAAATCATAATAAAATTTACATGATTATATGTTCTAGAAAATAAAATCAATCATAAGGTACAAACATAATAATTTACCATGGAAATAATTGGTTTGAATAATCTTTCCTCATATCATAATTAAAGAAGATTGCAAAATTAAGGCATTTGAGAAATGAACTCAAGGCATGTATTACCCCATAAAAGGAAAGAAGAATAATATATATATATATATATATATATCTGTGTGTGTGTGTGAGTTATAAATTCACAAATTATAATCACTTCATAACATTAATGAGAGAGGGAGTGAGTTAGATAAAGAATGGTCAAAACCCTAAGAAAAAGGGCCGTTTAGAGAGATATCTTGCCTTATATTCCAAAATCATTTTTCACTTTCACTCAATATCCAATAAAAAATGAGAATAAATAATTACTTAATTAATATAATTTTCCATCTATATTTTATTTATTATAATTTTACTATTTCCATTTATAACCATTTCAATGAGATATAATGTTTAATTTCATTGTTTTGAGGGCATTTTTTCATGGTTTCAAGGCTTCGTCACTTGTGGATAATTATTGAAGTTGTTATAAAATAGAACTACAACACCAGAAGTGAAATATAATGGTATCCAAATTCATCAATAAATTGAAATGGTCTCAAATGTCCTTTTTTGTTCTAACATAAGGATGATTTTTTCAATAAAAATGTTAACATTATTCGGTCAGTTCATTTAGGTGGATTTACCAACCATCACAAAATAAATTAATTTTATTTAATTAAATGATCATTAAAAAATTAAAAAACTCAAAAATAAGTTATATAATACTTATTATCATATTATATGACCATAATATTTTTTGTATCACCTGGCATGAAGTCAGCGGAGAAAAAAAAGTGTGTTGTTCATGGAAGTGGTGAGTCAACCATATTGTAAACAACATTTTAATTTTAGAATCTAAATAAGGGGATATAGTATGGATATACCATTAACATAATAAAATACCAGTATATTTATGATACCATATTCATCATGTTCTTTTGTATTAGGGAGGTGAGGATAAGTTAGAAGAAGAAATGAATTTAAAAGAGGTAAGTTGATAATATTACCTCTTAAATATAATCTCCTTAAAATAGTCACTAAGGCACCATGAAATGGTCTTTGGAAGAGACTAGAAGAACTAGGATGTGAGGGAGATTATTGGGAAGGGAAGTAATATCTAAGACTTATAAGTTGTGATAATTGGTGGTATGTTATGGTATTTATAAGAGGAGGAGAGGGGTGTTTTTGAATACTATATTCATTAGTTTATTATTTTGGATCCGAACTACCAATAGTATTGATTATTTTGACTATATATAGTAAAATTTTCATATTTTTTGAACTAATGTGTTGTTACATCATTTATAACTCAAAATTTCATGTATTTATCTTATAATGTTAAATACCGTATTTAATTGTATTTCACTATTTACCAAAAGTTCAACTATTTTATAAAAATGCCAAAAATAAACCCTAACAAGTTTTAAAATTTTATATTAAATAAATGAAGTATATTATATGAAAATAATTTTTTAAATATGAAAATTTTAATTTTTAAAAAAAATCATCATTTATTTTGAAAAATATCAATTTTAATATTTTGATTGATTTTATGACCCTTTGAAAAATTATGCATGATATCATAAAATTTTATTATCATTATAATAAAATTTAATATTGATTTATAAATCCCTTTTATGAAGATAAAATTTCATTTAAATCATTTTATTTATTATAAAATTACAATTAAAACATTTATGTTTTATAAAAAACCACTTAATTAATCATTTTTAAAACATTTATTTACTTGTACCATGGTATAAATATATCATATTTTCATTTTATGAGATACATAAATATTATTTTTTATTTATATAGGTGAGTTTATTATTTCTATTGGTCATATTACAATTCTTAATGCTCAGATTACGATTCCAATGGTCAAGTTACTATGCCAATGGCCATATTACTATTCCAATGATCATATTTTTAATGGTCATATGGGATCATACTTTCTATTAATACCATAGATTAAATTCATTATTCATTCACTTCTATTTTCTCTCAAGTTACATATATTTTCATTTTCAAAAATACATATTCCATTACTAATATTCTGTTTTATTTCTATAATGTTTCTCATGAGTGAGATTATTCTGGGGGATCAAGAAAATCCACATTTTACAATTATTATTAACTTATTTTCTATTTTTTGGATAATTCTAAAACTTTTAATTCAAATTTATATATTTTTTCTCTAAATGAAATGTTTAAATGAATTTAATAAAAGTTTGTTGGTTTTATCATGAAGTGTATGTGCTTTAATAAATATGTCAAATTAGAAGATAAAATCTATTGATATAATTCTAGGACATTACATTATTCCACCATTAAGAAATTTCTCTCTTGAAATTTCATTTTACATACTAAGTTGAAAACATGTGAGAGTACTTATACTTCATGGCTTTCCCTAGTTCCCATATCGCCTCCTTGTACTTATGATTTCTTTATAGTAATCTAATTAGGTGAGTTCTCTTATTGTGTTAAACTTTATCTCTAGGGTCTAAGATCTTCACTGACTAATCCTCATAAGAGAGAAAATTTTCCAACTATACCACATATTAATTGGGTACAAGTAAGGGATCTAATGTGTACTTCCTTATGAGAGACATGTGTAACATGTCACGTACTTGATAAATGGATAGTGGGAGTGCTAGTTGATAGGCAGCAGCTTTAATGCGATCAATAATCTCAAAGGGGCCGATGTACCTGGGACTTATTTTACCCTTATTCCCAAATATCATGACTCTATTCCATATTGATATTTAGAGGAGAACATAATCTCTAAAAATAAACTCTAGGTCTCATCGAATATTTTTAGCATAACTATTTTTCATCTTTGATAAGATCTAATGTATTGATCAATGGTCTTGACCTTTCTACCATTTCTGAAACCATTTTAGGACCCAATATATTATGTTCACCAACTTCATCTCAACACACATGAGTTCTATATATATTCCCATAAAGTGATTCATGTGGATACATTTGTATTCTTGATTGAAATATATTATTAAATATGACTCAACTAGAGGAATACACTAATATAATTATTCTTTAAAGTCTATAAAGCATGCTCTCAACATGTCCTCAAGTGTTTGGATAGTCTGCTCATAATGGTCATCGGTTTGGGGTGATAAGTCATTATAAAGATTAACTTTGTGTTTAGGGAATGTTAGAGACTCTTTTATAACTTATAGGTAAATCTTGGATCTCGATCAGATATAATCAATAGTGGTGTTCCATGTAATATTACCACTTCTCTGATGTATATCATTGCAAGTTGATCAAGTGAGAAGTCATATCGAATTAAAATAGAGTGAGTAGTATATGTAAGATGATCAAACACAACTCATATAACATTATTTCATCTATAGGTCTTTGAAATTTTAGTGACGAATTCTATGGTAATCTTTTCTCTTTACCATGTTGGTATAAGTAATGGTTGAATCATCCCCTTGAACTTTTTTCTTTTCACCTCCACCTACTAACATACCAGGCATTTTGATGTATATTTTGTATCATCCTTCTTCATATTTTCCCACCAATATTAATCTTATATATATTAATACATATTAATTCTATTTAGGTAAATGGATAAGTTTCAGTTATGTACATCATTCAATAGATCCTTTATCGAAGGATTTTATGGTATGCATATTAGCAACCCAAATTTTGCAACTAATTATTCATCTATTTTGAACTTCAAGGATTTTACATTTATTATAGCTTCCAAATTATTCTATATTCCCACATTATCTATTTTAGCATAATTTATATTCTCTAAAAATGATGTTGGAGCAGTCATTTTATGAAGGAATGATAACGTTCCTTCCTTTATGATCCATGTCCATCCTTTGAAAATATAAGAATATTGAATCCTTCTCAATTCTTATCATTGATAAGGTTACCAGATCCTTTATAACTAGATCATCTTCTAATTTATTTTATTTCTTAGTATGGTAGTGGATTGAGCAGTCATAGTCCTTGCTCATATCTAACCATCTTCACTGGTGCATATTAATCTCCTTCTGTGTGAATATATAATTGAGGATATTATGATCTATATATATTTCACACTTCTCCACATAGGGATAATACCAAAATATTTTCAATGTAAAGACCATGAAAAAAAACTCCATATCACGTGTTGGATATTTTTTCTCATGCACTTTCAACAGCCTTGAGGAATAGAATATCACTTTATCATTCTGTATTAGTACACATCCAAAGCCATTATTTTAAGCATCATTGTATTCCACAAAATGTTTCCCACTTGAGGGTATCATTATTACTGTTATAATGATAAGTTTATTTTACACTTCCTTGAATCTATCTGTGTGTTCATTAGTTTATACAAAATTTACCATCTTTCAATCCAACTTGGATAACGGGTTTGAAAATCCTGATAATTTTCTCATAAATCATCGATAATACCCAGCTAGTATATGGAAACTATAGATCTCTATTATAGATACTGGTCTGGGTCATTCCTCAGTTTCCTTTTTCTTATAATGGTCTAAATATATCCCTTTTCTAGTGATTTCATTCCCCAATAATGATATTTCCTCCTTCCAAAGCTTACATTTTCTATACTTTTCATATAGATTCTACGTTCTCAAATTATTTATCACAGTATTAAAATTCTCCTCATGATTCTCGTTATTTTTTTATTATATCATAATATTATCTATAAATACTACCAATAATTTTCAAGGTAATATGTAAAGACTCTATTCATTAAGTCCATAAATATTTTTGGATCATTAATGAGTCTGAAGGAAATAACTATGAACTCATAGTGCTCATACCTTGTTGGAAAGGCAGTCATGGGAATATCTTTCATATTCACATTTAATTGTTGATATCCTGACTGAAGGTACACCTTAAATAATTATTGGTCCCCATGTATTTGTTCAAACAATTTATAAATCCATGGAAGGGGATACTTGTTCTTTATTATGATTTTGTGGAGTTTACAATTATCAATCCAATGGTGCATTGAATCATCCTTCTTCTTGACGAAGAGGACCGATGCACTCCATAGTAAATCAATTTGGTGTATAAAAACCTTTTCTATATTCTCTTGTAATTTTTTTTAGTTATTCCAAATCAATAGTTTCCATACTATATAAAGTCTTAGATATGGGTATAGATATAGGTATACTTTTTATTGAGAAATCAAATTCTTAGTTAGGAGTCAGAGAGAGAAACTCTCTAGGGAATACCCAATTATAAACCCTCACAATGGGCATGTCTTTAAACATGATTTTCTCCTTATTCTCAATCATTTAAGCAAGATATTATTTCTCATAAGGACATAATATCCGCAATCAAGTATAATATTCCAAGGGAGATTCATCATCTTTCTTGCACTTGTACAAAATCAGTGGATGACTCGGGATGTGAAGAGTGATCTCCCTCTCCCAAAAATTGACATTGTCTTCATATAAGGATATTCAATCCATACCCAATATGGAATCAAACTCTACTAAAGGAAGTGTGACAATTATTTTTGGGAGGTTTAGTCCAAAAACATTGATCAGGAAGGATTTATATACATGTGGTGCAAAAATTTCTCTGTTTTTTGTTCTCATAGATAACTCAATCCCCATGTTCTGATGTGGTATTTGAATATTTTTAATAAACCAACAGGATATTAATGAATTCTTAGAACCAGAATCAAATAGTATATTCTCTATTAATGAATGAATAATCAGCATACCTATCACCACATCATTGTTGGGATCCACCGCAACAATAGTGATAGAATATGACCTTCATTTCTCTCTAGTCCTTGGAGGTTGTTTTCAGTGATTTTATATGACAAGCATTGTCTTAGGTCATTGGTTCTCATAATTTCCATATTCCTTATTATTTAAACACTATACTATAGGTTTAGTGATGATCTAAACCTTTTTTCTTTCATCTTATTAGTGGTTTTCTTCATTTATCCTCAACATTGATTATCCAGATACCCTATTTTTCAAATTTGAAACATCTCCTGGTTCCCTTGAGATAGTTTTTAGTATTCTTCTTCTAACATTTTTGACACGTGGGGTGTTGGGTATTCTTTCCTCTATAAGATTTATCTATATATCCTCTTGTATTAAACTCTGTTTTATGATTTTTATCTCTAGTCCCATGAGATTTCTGAGAGTATCCAAACTTATTCTTAACCATGAGGGAAAAAAAGACAATCTTTTCATAGCTTTAAAACTCTCAAATCATATAATATTTTGGTAGAATTATTTTTAAACCACTAAATAAATTTTTCTCCTTACTTTTCATACTGATGACAAAGCCAGAGGCATATCATGAAAGACTTTTAAAATTTTCATTGTATTCCCTGATAGAGTCATCTTCATTTTGATTCAATATTAGAAACTCCCTCTATATTTTAAGATGGAGATTTAGAGAAAAATGTTTTTTGAAAACTATTTTCCTGAATCCTTACCCTTCCATTTAAACAATTTTCTTTTCTTATTTCATTCTCTTGATCAATTTCCTCCACTGATTGGATTCTCCTTCAAGATGATTGGCAGATAGCATGAATTTCTCTTATTTAGAGCATTAGAGTACAAATAATATCTTTTCAATGGAGTTAATCCATAATTCCATGATGTGGGGGTTAGAACATACTCTAATTATAGGAGGCCTTCGTCACATAAAGAGATTAACTACAACTTACTATTTCTTAGGAGAAAGAGTACATTCCACATAATTCAAGCTATCATTCATAGCATGATTCAGCTAAGAAATTACTACCATGAAGTTCCTAGCTCACACTCCCATAAGGTGAGGAAAATCATTAGGGAAATCATCACATTTTTTATCAAGTTGATTGTTTTAATGGTTCCTCCTATTTCCCTCCATTTACTAAAATAAAAAAATGGATTAGATTCTCAAACTAAAAATAATATAAAAATGGAAACTATGAACGTATAAGTAATAACATATAAATGACATGTAAACCCTAACATATTAGTCTCTAGGTTTCAATCTAGGATATCAATGCTAATTTTTTCTATTTGGTTTTCTAACCAAAAAAATTATTTCAGTCCTTCATAATGGATCATAATTATTTTTAATTTCTAAAGAATATCCCACGTGAGTTTCAAACCAAGTGTGCAATAATACCACTTTATTATACACCAACTGATGATCGAGTTAATACCCAATACACCATTTTCAAGGTTATTACCTCAAGGTAAAACTTTGTAAAATCCACATCCACTTGTAGAATACAAACAGGGATGTAAATTTTTTGAAAACACTCACACTATACTTCACCAAATTTTTAGGTTAATTTCCCCTACTTAGACTTATACTTAGGGTTTTCACTGAAGTATTCTAGTCCTAATCCCCAAAAATAACTATACTATGCTCTAATACTAACTATAGCAACTAAATCATTTTATACATATTATTATATGATTTTTAACATAAATTCCCATTAAATACAACCAAAGCATCGAAATTCCTAGTGTATTTGGAATACTAGGTACATAAAAAATAACATAAAACTAAAAAAACTTATGTATTTTAATATCTATAATAAGATCCAAAATTAATTGGTGTTGTGAACTCCTCCCTCCAAAGATATCTCAATAAAGGAAAACAGATAATGACCTTTGAGTCCCACCACTAGTAGGCCTATGGTTGGTGACTAGCATTGAGTGTATAAAAATTTCACATATGGAAGGAATTACCCTCTATAATATAAAACAAGACCAGGATATATGATAAAAAACCCCAAAAAAACAACAAACAATATAAAAGTAAACCCAAAACCATCTATTGATGCCTGAATAGAGTAAAGTGATGCAAATAAAAGTATCCAAATAATGTACCAAAAACACGTCCTATAGTAGCGACTCAACAAAATATCCAGAACCCAAGCTATTAATGTCTATATTGGTCTCCAAAGTCCTCCTGAAAACCTAAAAAAATAGTTTATATATGTAGAGTGAGCATACATGTATATGCAGTAGGATCATACCCAAGGTATCAAGTTCACAAGTGAAAATAGCATGCTAATGTGCCAGTGAACAAACAACAGAACCAACAAAACACCTAAATAGGTCAACTATACAATCCTAGCCTCACCATATCTCACTCACCAAATCATGCATCCATTATAATAATATAGCATCAAGATTATAAAAAATAAAGATTCCCTACTGCCTCTTCCCCACTGACTTGCCACTCTCACACCGCAATATTGAACATCCTATGATATCATCCCTTTCGTACATATCTGATCACATCATATCACATATCAGTATCTATGATGTGGGTTGGGATGCATCCCTACCTACCCCACCCTCATAAGGTATAGCATATAGTGTCAGTATCATGTATCATTATATCACATCTTTCCCAAAAACACATGGTACATCACACCATATCGAATCATGGCCTCATCACATCACACCTTGCTTAAAATACTTGTTTCATCACTGCACATCTCACCTGAAGACACCTAGGATATCACTACTAAAGGAAGAGTGGGGAAGAGGGGGTATCCAACTATTCATGTCATCTCCAATCTGGATGTTGAGGAAAACATCCAAAACCCAAAACCTATGAGATTTGGTATGAGTATCCAACTCAATTAGGGAGAATATAGAAATAGTATTAGAATACAAGGTATATAGATAGAACATAAAGCCCAATATATGGTTTTAAATCAACTTTATTGGAACACACCACATCACCACTACCATACCACCCATCTACTATCATAACTTTTACCACCACTATATGAAATACATTGCTCCACTACACATAAACACAGAACATTTCCCACTTTAAATTACATCCTCAACTACTTTTATTCATTAAACCATTTACCACATATCAGCTTCCATCCCATTGTATTCAATTACCAAACCATTCATTTAATCATTTAATTAAACATCCTAATTTATTTCATTTCTAACTAAGAAACTAAGACAACCATGCCACGCCACAACTGGTTCATCTCACATCAATTGTTGTTGCCGAACTACACCGTCCAAACCATCCTGCCACAATAACCATAAACACATCGCACCATGCTACCACAAGGCACCACACTAGTACACATCTCAACCATCACACACCAAAACCTCACATCACAACCATATATCACCATATCGCACAACTTCCCACATCGCACAACTACCCACATCACATCCATGAAAACAAACCACCACATCCCAGCCCCACACATCACATAGCCCATCCAGTCACTTATATCACTGAATAAAAACCAAAACCACATATGAAAAAACCACAAGCATAAACTCATACCACAACTGTTTGTTGGAGTAGATGACTCAAGAGGGGGGTGAATTGAGTATCTATAAAAATTTCTATTAAAATTGGTTCTTTAAAATAACATCCCCTATTAAAATAAAATAAAAGTCAGTTTGTAGTGGATTATAAAAGTCCTAAAGGTTCAATTAGTTTCTCAGAAGATTGATTAGTTCTCAGCTTTACCAATCTAGATGTTAGTCAAACTTTTGAAACTAATCTACTGATTCAAAACATATATAAACACTTGCTAAAATAACTATCAAAGTTCAGTTTATCTTAATGTAAAAAATGAATATTAGATTAAAACACATGAAAAACATCACAACGGATAAAACAAGAGGTTCAGTCTCAAGATAATACTTAGTCCTATCCACTTTGTGATCACCTATCACCAAGCAGTTTATATTAATTAACTTTTGATCCACACCCTGGATCGGGGTTCACAACAGCACATAGAGCTGTCTATGTCACACTTGACCTATACTATAGTTATTCATGGGAAAACTATCAAACAGTTCATACAGGATCTCTTCCATAGTTCTACGTTGTAACACCACAAGCATCCACGGTACACTTCTCTTTGAATAATACAATAGCGTGTGTTGTACGCAACTTCAAGTTCAAACACACCACAACCAATCAAACTAGCCGTTATGAATAGTAATACCCAATTTTTGAAATTTTATACATTGTATCTTTCAAAATGGACATCATTTTTGGATTCGGAATATCAAAGTTAGCTTAGGGTGAATTTTTGGTACTTTTCTGATAACTTTCATATTTTGATGAATAGTAAAAATTACTAAATTTTAATTAAAAACAACTTTTTTAATCAAAATAATTAATAGAGATAAATTATGAATTTGAGTGGTTTTAAAGTATAATTAAATTATATTTTTACCATTTAATCCAATGTTAGTCATTGGACATAATTTCACATTTAAACTGGACAAAAGAAAGTGTCAATCTTTTGATAGTTATTAATTTTTTAAAACACGCTTTTTGTTTTGACAACGGGAATTAATTTTAAATTAATTTTTTCCACTTCTATGTTTTGAATTTAGAAAAATGGATTCCATATTTAGAATCAGGAGGTAAAAATTGTGTAAATAGGTAACTTTTATTTTTAGACATTTTGAATAATTACTTCGGTAAATATTTTATTTACCATGGTTAAAGGGTAAATCCGGTAAATAAGGGTAAACAACTAATATTATAATAATATTAAATTACCCTAAAACATGTCCTAACCCTATTGGATGATGCATGTCCAACCATGGGCATATTTGGGTCGATTTTGGGACCCCATGGAGCCACTTGTAAGTAATAATGACACTTTATATTAATTAAGTTAAAGTAAATACAAAAATGACATAAGCATATATCTTTTAGTAAAAAAATTGTTACATAAGGTTATACATGTTATCTCTTCAACTATAAATATTTATTAGAAATATAAAAATATTTCCTATATAATGTTATTTTATTTATAATTTTTAGACATTGAATAATTAAATTTATTTATGACACAATGATGATGCAATATTTTCCTTATTAATGAAAGAATCAAATAATTGGTATTATAAATGTAGAAATAAATATAATTTGAAAGTTTTCATGTCATACACGAATTTTATAGGTTAATATTACATGTTATTATTAATTAAATGAATTTTTTTTGAATTAATAAAGTTTTTAAGACTTTAACAAAAATCAATTATTAAATAGTGTAAAAATTGACATAAAGGAGTTTTTAAAAAAATATTATATTATTAATTGATATCATATTCCATAAAATCTAAGGTTCGGAAAAATGACTTATATAATGATAGGTGTATCATTAATTAACCACTTGAAGTTATCTTGGAAGTTTATAGTAAGTTTATTAACCATATAATATAAAAATACAAAGAGACATGGTAAATGTCAAACTATTTAACTAAGAGTTAAATATAAAAGATAAGGTTAATATAGTGACCCAAACCTGTCTAAAACCAATTGGTTGAGTATTTTTCAACCCATACCCACCTTATAATTTAAATAATCCACTTTGGATCCATTATAAACCGAATATTAATTTATTATAAAATATTACTTTAATTTTTCCTAAGGTGCCCCTCACCCCTCTTATAAAAGGGCACTCCCCCTTCCCTCAAATTCACACCTTCAAAGCCTTTTGGATCGTCCAAAACCTACCCAAATACTCTCTAAACTATCCTCCCTTTATCCGATAGGACTTACTTTAGTCATAAATCCAACCTAAAGAGCCCTTTTGATCAAATCAAAAGGAAGAACCCGAAGAAGAGGTAATGATTTCACCACCCTGTTTCAAGTTCCTTTCTTCTTCCACTTAATCTTTATTTGTTGTTTCCATTATAAAATTGTAACTCCAGTATCTTCTATATACTGTGATGTTATTATAAATATGGTAAATATATATTCATTATTCTATCCATCCTTTGAATTACATTTCATCATACGTGCATACGTACGGCTTACCGTCTCTATGTCGTGGTGTGATTGTTATTCAATACATTATTATTTGAATGGGTATAATAATGATGTGTAATTGATGTAAATAATAAATAGAACATGATAATAATTATGTATATATGATATACCATCTAATTATATATTATTTTAATATCAAAAGAATGATATTGTCACTCATGCGTACGTACGAATTACCGTCTCCACAAACACGATGAGATTCGTTCCCCATCGTATCTATTAAAGACTAATTTTCATTTTATGATTAAAAATAATGTTTAAATACTTTATATCATTCTGGATATTAATAAGATACATCCCATACATAACAAATATGACTCACATAACAAATAATATAAAGGAAAACGAATCCGTTAACACCTGAAACAACGATAATACTAAGGTATTATTAACAAAGCAATGTTAAAAGATCATATATGACATAATATTAATGTATATGATTCTTGTATAATTTAATAACAATTATTTCACCATTATACAGGAGTTTAACCTACCCTCGACCAAGGAAAATTACAAGGTAAGGGTTAATTTCACAATCTCTTTACTATCTGAGGTTGTTTTACGTAAGTATCTACTGGGACCTCTTTATCATCCACATCCATATTTCTTAAAAATGTATTTCAAAACATTTTTACTATTTACTATACAATGGGTTAAAGTCATTTATACCCTTATATGTTTTTAAAGGAATCTTTCCGTCGTTTTCCAAACAAGGTACTTTTTGACCTTTTCAACAAATTTAAGGTAAGAATGTTTTTTAACTTATACGGTGGGTGCGGATATTTTCTGATGTTATACCATCATCAAAACTTCCCTTACAAGATTATAAGAATATTTTCAAATATAAATGTTTTCTTTTATAATTATGTGCCTTTTAAATGATTTCAAAATAGAAAGAGATATTTTTCTAAAAAGGTTTTGATTCCATCTATGTCAAAATCCTTTGATGGATTTTAATCTTATTTGAAGTTGATTTCTTATGATAAAAAACTTCCATATTGTATTGAAGGATTTGTGATATGTTTGAATGTGGATGTGTTATTTTTATACCATTCATGGTTTATGGTTAAAGTATTGACATTTCGTATGCTAGTTTTAATACAAATGTTTAATTTATATTTCAATCTTTTCATATGAGGAATGTATTGGACTTAGTAACTGATGGGTGGAGCCCGCTATATCTCATCGATGCATCGGTAGGTCTCATGAGACAACTAGACATGGAATTGGACGAGGCCTTAATTATTTTTAGATGTCTTGGTCAAGGCCTTGACAAAATGTTTCAGAATGTACAGCATTATACATTCCCTCATTATGAAAATAATATTGATGGTTAATGTGGTCATTCAACTAGTAGAATACCCATAATTATGTTTTATTATGGCATTATTTAATAAGCTCATATTCCTAACATAAAGTATTCATGTTTATTATTGGTAAAGGCATGTGGTTTCAATTATTCAACATGCTTAATATTTATTTTATCTTCCGCTGTATTTCTTACCCTTACTGAGTGTTTGAGCTCACCCCTTTCTTGTGTTTCATTTTCCCAGGATATGAAGAAGTTAGTTATGAGTGACTTGCAGGAATAATCTAGGAGTCTTGGATGTTCCTAATGAAATAAATTCATGTTTTATTTCATTTCAAGTTGTAAAGTTGAACTTATGTATGAATCTTGTTTCTAATAATACTAAACTGATCGGTCTTTCGAGACATGATTTCCTTGTGATCATGCAAATGTTATTTAATAATGCACAGACTCTGGGTAACTGGGGTCAGGGTGTTACACGCAGAGCATGGACTCTTGGATCATCATTGTGAAGGATGATACATGAATATCATGGACTCACATAGTAGCAATGAGAAAGAAGTTGCTCGTGGAGCATGGACTCATGGAGCAGCAACACGAAGGAAGCTGCTTGCGGAGCATGGGCTCGCGGAGCCACTTCGCGAAGGAAAGCGGAGCTCCACAAACTAGGAGATCAGCCGCCCAAGGGGTGTAGTGACTATCTGGTGAAGTGGGGGTGAGCTGGGTATTTATAGGGGAGATGTGCCGCGAAGCAGATCCCACTCGGCGCAAAGGAAGAGCTCGCTCCACGGCGGATCGTGAACGTCAAAGGGGTTCACGGAGCATCCCTCCTCCTTACTCTGGGTGGCGCTCCACAATCTTGGAGGGAGCTTTGTGAATGGTCTTTGTGAACCAGTTTTCCATCCCAACTTCAAATGTCCATAATTCCTAATCCGTAACTCCGTTCGGGCTCTACAACCTATCAAATCAAAGATTATGAAACAATCCACACTCTTGGATTATTTATAGGAGCATTTGAAAAATTTTGGGGACGTGTTTTCCGGTGTCAAAAACAATGTTACAGTAAATCAATGACTAACAATGAAAAATATGTAATAAAATGTTTAGTTAATAATCAATACATTGAATAAACTTGTAACCAGGTACAAATAGTTGATCCTAGGAAACAAACTCCAATAATTTTCACAATGATATTATCTCTAGATGCATTTCATTATCAGTTTACTGATTAAATGACATGTTTTTTCAAATATTTACCTTTTCATATTGATAATTATTTATTTACTTATGAAGTAAATTTATTTAAATGACATGTTAGTTCGGTCATTTACCTTTACATATTAATTATTATTTATTGATTCCCAATAGATTCTACTATACTTAACCATTATAGATAATTTGAGCTCACTCATATTTTATTCATTTCCTAGGAATCTATGAAGTGTAATATGAATGAAATATAAGGATATTTTAGAGGGAATAATGATATACTCAAAAACAATTATCCTATAATTTGTGTATTCAAATGCAATGAAAGAATCAAGTATGTATTTGGTTTAACAAGAATACTAAAATATTCTGTCTTTTAGGATAACATCACTTTTATATTATTCTGATGTAATAAATCAGGAACTAGTTCTTGGCTACTAGGGTCGAGGTCACTGCAGTTGGTGTCATATCAAGTTTAATAGAAACCTTGGGAACTAGATTTAGGATAACATAGATTAGGGATTATAACCACGTGATATAGTTTGAGGATAATTATATTAGAACATATTATATTTTAGTTAAGGTAAAGGTTATGTGGTTTTTCCTAGAAATAAATCCTTTTCATGATACATCAAATAGACGTAGTTCTATCACAGAGGTACCAATGTGTAATAACTCTAAAAAGGGTTCATTAGGATTGACCTGATCATCACCTGATGTATGAAAACAAGACTTACTATGCACCTATTTTTACCTTCCTAGGGGATATGATTATGTTAATTCACATTTTATTTACAAACCATTATGAAGGACTTGAAATAGAGATATCCCCAAATAAGAAATGTTTATGATCATGATATTAGCTATGTATACATTTTTCAATTTATGTTAAATATTTCAGTATTTTTGGGATTATATATCATGTTTTGTATTGATATGATCTAATCTAGTGTATTCCATCATTTAAAAAATACACATAAGAGAATTAATGAGAATCACATTAATGCACATAATTCAAAGAGTAATAATGATCATTTATTTTATGGGTTTAAGACAATATTTTGAAGGGAACTAGTCTACCAAACATTCTCATCATTTGAAGACATAATATCATATTATAACAAGAAAGATAAGGAATTATCTAAGTATTATGTCTTAATATGGAAGAAATAGAATAATAAGATAGTAAGAAAAAAAAGGACAGTTAAATGGAAGAAGGGAAAGGACGGGTTTCCCACAAGTGATAATTGTTGAATGAAACACCTTGGTACTTTCTTGAAGGTAATTTCAGTTTTATAAAAGTGTAGATAGAAATTATACTATTCTTGTGATCTCAAGGGAAGGAAAAAAGTTTTCAATGTACAGTTATTCAATTATAAATTGATGGAGCACTACACAAATCAATGTCCCAAGAATCTTTGGAATATACCTTAAAATAAGCAAATGGATCATGGTCAAGATTATGTTACTATTATAGAAAAAGAGAAATGACTAATTTGCTTGTGATTGGATTCAATAATTACAATACTTGAGTATTTTATCAATGATATCTTGGTTGAATTTTAAAATTTATAAGGATTTTATTGAAGTATTGTTTCTCTGAGGATTAGAAAGCATTTGTTGAATGGTACCAAAAAAGTGATTTATTGGAAAGTTGAACTTCTTGGGAAACAAATTATTGAGTAAAATATAACCCTTAATAAGTTACTTATGTTTAGATAACAATGTTGGGATAAAGAGATTATTGATATGGGTAATGTAATTTGGATAGTGTTGATTACCTTTGAACTTATTAATGATTTTTAGACAAAGTTGTTTATACTATTTTTAATAGAGTTTAGAACATAATTGGATTGAAGGAATATATCAAATAATATATGTTTTATTAAGTAACATGGAAGAATGAACGTTTTCAATAAGGTTTTATAGTAATTTAGATTGTTATAATGTTTCAAGAGAATACATGATTAAGGTATTCACATGTTTTATATGTGATGATTAAGAGATACTTAATATTATACAGGTGATTAATGGTAAGTTCATTTGGAAAGTTTAGTGACCTTATTTATAATGTTTTGGATCTTTATCTTTTGGAAGGTTTATAAGGTTAACCATTTATGAAGTGGTTTAAGTTAAACTTTGGATGAGGTTTTAGATACTAGAATATTACATCACCATATGAGGATTTATGCATACTGGACAACTTATGCTAACCATATTAGTTTTGTAAAATAGTTAGATATAGAAGGAAAGACTTGTCGCTATTTTATGGATCTTATGATCTATTAAAAGTAAATTTTAGTGCTTTAAGCATAAAAAATTCATTTTTTGGATATTCATTTCTAAGAGTAAAAAATGGATTATAAATTGATAGAAGAAAAACCAAAGGATGAATTTTCTTTTATGAAATAAAATCATATAAATTAATTATATTTATTTATATTCTTAGATATTAAAATAATTCCTCAAATCTAGGAAAAGTATATTGAAACATAATATTATCCTAATACCTTCATTTTTTTAAACTCATGGTCATTTAGATCATCACAGATTTAGGCATTGAGCCACTTACCTTTCCATTGACCATTCACTTGATTGTAATAAATGACCTCTATCACTATCTATAATTATTTATGCTTTTATTCCATGTCCATGTCTTCACTTTCCACCAATGTTCTTCTATGTAGAATCCTAACTATGTGTTATTCCATATGAGCTTTGTACTTACTTTTCTCTCTTACTAAGAGAATGTTTTATCAACTGTTTTAAGATGTGGGATTTTTAAAAATGGTATTTAAAAATTTAAAACACTTTATTACCAAGATAAAGTTTAAATTATGAAGATGAAATTTATTTATGGGGGGGAGAATTCAACACCTTAAGATATTAAAATAAGAACATTGTATTTGATGTTGCATGCGACACACAACACCAAGCTTAGAAGAAAATATAACACCTTGATAATTTAAGATATATTAATTTTAAATAAATTTAATCTTTTCAATAGCATGAATTACATGAAAATATGAGTTTATCTTTATTTTCACATAAGACTATATTTAGCTTGCATTATACGCAATACTGAGTTTATCTTATGTTATACGTAACACCGAGTTTAAAAGAAATATGAAATTCTATTAAAATAATATTATTTAATATAATAGTTACAACCTAGATGCTAAATTGGTAGGTATAAATAGTAATAAATAAATTATGAAAATTGTGGTATCTATTGATTATAAATAAAATAAATTTCATTTAAAATAAAAAGAAATGTTTTCAGAAAAACTATATTTTTCTAAAAGATGGTTTAATCATTCATTGTGTACATAATTTAAATTTTATTTTTATGAAATTTAGAAAAAATAATTTTAAAAATTAAATTAAATTTTGAAAAAGGAATAGAATAATTATCCTAGGGTGATTTTTGGGTATTTTTCTGAGATATTTCATTTTTCAATGAACAGTGAAAAATACTGAATTTTAATTAAAAGCTGCCTTTTGATTTAAATAATTCATAATGTTAAATTATATTTTTAATTATTTTTAAAGAAGAATTACTTAAATTTTATATATATTAATCCAATTTATTTCATTATATTCATTTTCATATTTAATTATGATATTTAAAGGATGTAAAATTTTGAACATTTTCTTTTTAAAACCCAACTTTCTTGTCCCGTTTGTAGGATTAATTTTAAATTAAATTTTTTTAATTTTATAAATTGAATGGATTACATATTTTGATTAAGTGTATTTATAATTTCTAATAATTTCAACTTATTTTTTTTACCAAAATAAATCATTAAAATAGAAAAACTTATTTACCATAGTAAAGGTAAAAATAAATCTATCAAGGGGTTAAACTAAGAAGGTAAGGGTTAGAGATGATAAAAAAACATGTCCAAACCCCATTTTATGGAAATATTTAGACCTTATATATTTTGGGTTTTTGATTAGACCATTTTGGAAACTTATGGCAAGATAAAAACATGGGTAGGATTGAATCTTTTCAAAACTTTACAAGTGTGACACTCACCTCACTTATAAAATCCACCCCCTCCCCTCTCTTCTTTACAACTTCAAGCCTATTTGGTTTGGTAAATGTGTAAAAAATAATTCCCACCCCCCTTATAATGGAATCCTTGTTTTTGTATAAATCCATCCTATGAAGTATTTAGTGCGAACCTAAGGAGGATACCTAAAGAAAAGGTAATGCTCTTCAACAAGTGTCTTTATTTAATTTATAATAATTTAATTACCTAAAACCACATATACTTCCATCAAATGGGTTACTAAATCATCATGTGTGTGTACATATCCATCGATAGTAACAAACTAAGAGTTCAAGACCACCACATATGAAGAAATGGATTCTAAATCTGCACTTGTGCTGCTTCCTCCCCCCATGATTTCATTGGCACCTCGTCTCTTCCAGGTGGGATGACGACGGACCTTTCGGAGAAGTGTTATCCTTTGTATGCTCCTTCTGATGTGCATGTTTTGAGGCAGGTTATTTATTTGAATGGTGATGCTTAGTGCGGACGGAGGGCGCTGGGCCTTCCGGTTTGTCACAGGTTGATAAGTCTGGTTGTGCTTTGTCTGGTGCCCTTTCACAATATGTGGCGGTAGGTGTGATGTTGGGGTCTTTAGGATTTTAGTCCTTCATAGAGTACTTGTTGGGTTTACCTGGTTTGATTGGTCTTGGCCAGCCTCGTATCCCTTCTATTCTGGTGGATCCTCGTTGTGCTAACTGCATTGATGGTGTTCCGATGGTGGATTTCTCGGATGTGGAATTTCGGGAGGTTGAGGAGTTTCACAAGTTAACCTTGATTATAATGTTTGTGCATGACAAAACATTCACTACTAGAAAGGGGACTTTTCCCAACACTTGTATACAAACGGTTCAAAGAACCGTTGGTATATGTTTTCTTTACCAATGGTTTTCATAAACCATTAGGAAAGACCTTGAACAACTGAATTTTCCCAACGGTTTTATGAAACCGTTGGGAAAAGTGGGGAAAAATCACTTTTCCCAAAGGTTTCCTCAAACCATTGGGAAAAATGAGGAAAAAATTAGTTTTCCCAACGATTTTGTGAAAACGTTGGGAAAGATTGAGTTTTCCCAATGGTTTTTAAAAATCGTTGGGAAAAAAAGCCCCAAATTCTCTAAAAGGCAGGCAGCGGCCTCCCCATGATTGTAAAACCCTTCCGCTCATCTCCAAAAGCGATTCCTTGGCAGAAGCACTTCTGAATCCCCACATCTTCCATCGGTTCAGCAGGTACCAGGTTAGAATCCTTCCATATTTTATCAAGGATATAGTTCCACCTCTTATAAATCATATCCTTCTATTCTCAACGATTTCGTTATTCCCAATTTTTAGGGTTTTTGTAAAATTTTATGATTGTTCCACGAATTGTGTACTCAAATCCCTATATCGGTGTATGTCCAATTAATGTTTTCATTACACATTTACATTTATAATGCCATGGTGTCTCTTTATTGTGTTCTAATTTTTAAGATTCATAGTTTTTTTAATCTGCTTCAAATATTATAGCTTCATGTATATGAACTAATAAGAAATTGTTTGTAATATTTATTGATATTATTTCATGAAAATCACTCCTTTCATTAAGATCATGCCAAACATGAAGATCTTGTTCATCTTAATTTTTGTAAACTATGTGTATTACATAACAAGTATGTATCATGTTTCTATCAAAATCTATATATATATAAAATGACACACTGTTCACTTATCCATTGCACAATAGAACATATGGAGTATCTTCTTGAAATTTTCCAAATAGTATGTGGTCCCTAATTAGTACTTCTTCCTTCTTCATGAAACTAATTCACAGAATGTCAAATTCGCAATATTAGTGAATATTAGTTTTTCTAATATAACCATTAATCATTCTGCATTTGACATCATACATGTGTTATTCAATCACCTTTTTAAAACACAATAACCATTTTCACTGATTTGGGGTTCCTCAAAATGCTTGGGAAAATCAGAAAAATGCATGTATTGAATCGTGTTTCTCATATGGTTTCATGGATACAAGTTCATCTAGAAAATCATGACTATGTGGTTCAAATATCATGAGGACCATGAGATTATTATTCTTCACACAAATGAAGTTTTTTTCTACAACTATGTGTTTTTGTTTTCACTTTTGATTTGGCCGAAAGGGGAGCTTTGTGGTCATTAATCATTGTTGTGGGTGGTCATTTAGGATGTAAGATAGTATGAATTCATTTTACTTGATATATCCAATATTATTATTGATTTATGTTCAATTTTATTATCTTTAACAAGTGATGTTATTTAATAAGTTGTTATTAATGGTTGTAATAATGACGATATGGTATAAGGGTTCATATGGTGTGTATAAGGGTTCACATGGTGTGTATAATGGTTGACATGGTATCAGTGAACTCAAGTCATTAATTTAAGCCTTCATTCTCACTAGCATGTAAGAAATTTAATGATGTAAACCCATCCTCACATGATTTCTTACCTTAGATAGTGTCTAACATATAGAATACGGGCTTTTTAATTCATCAGTTAACCAGGATCATATATTCCATTTCCCCCATGATGATTGTACTAATATAACTTTAGGGTCAACTAAATATGGTTATCATTGTATGTTGTATATTATGTGTCCTTCTTGACCAATACTCACTTTTATGAGGGTGGGGTGCTTTTCACTACCCATTCTGGCATGTGTAGACAGCCATAAAAATGTTAGATAAGTCACAAGTTTAATTCAGTAATGTTGTTATCATTGACATACTTTATTAAGAATTTCAAATTTAAAAATAAATATTTGTGTCTATACTTAATGAAATTAAATCTTTTTACAGGTCATAAACAACCTATTAGTGTAGAAGCCTAAAATTTATTCACCCATGGAGTGCGCTTGACTTGGGGAAGTAATTGGGTAATGAAAGGTATGGCCAGGTGTCAATAATGAGTTATTGAACATGAGTGAATGATTTGGGATGCCTATAACACATGATGGGACCTAAGGCATGTGCCTCTTATAGACCTAATGAAAATGAATATAAATAAATTTTACTTTAATTTATGAGTACTTGTTCTTTACATTATTTTAATAGTTCACTACATCAACTAGAAACTTCTTCCTTTATCATTTACTTAAATGTATTTTCTATTAAAGTTCAATCCTATTGAATTGTTTATGAAAAAATGACTTATATAAATTCTTTTTACAGAATGGACAGAAGTTGGATGTATGAAACCGATCGGATCTCAAGCGATTTTCAAAACAATTTGGAGATATTTATAGATTTTTCATTTCACAATGCTTCAGATAGTAGTCGCATACACTGCCCATGTTCCAATTGTGTTGGTAGAACTTGGTTGAGCCGTGAAGAAGTCAGCTACCACATAACCAAAAATGGTTTTCAAGCAAACTACTTTTTTTGGTATCACAATGGGGAGAAAATGAAATCTCAAATTGGTGATGATCGAAATGAAAAGACTGGAATGGAGAATTTGTTAGATGATCGGTTTCCGTTTATTCGTCATCATGAAAAAGAAAGGATTTCGACTCAAGAAGACTTCGATATGAGAATAGCTGATGCATCTAGTGAAAATGATGATATTGATAGGGTGAAAAAATTGAATGATGCTACCACGACTCCAGTATATCGAAAATGTGATAAAATAAAAAATCTAGAATTTTTAATCCGATTGTTTCATGGGAAAACTATGTATGGGATTTCTAATACAGCAATCGATTGCATTCTTACCCTCTTGAAGGATTTACTTCCAGATGATGCAGATATTCCCTCAAACCACTATATGGGATGGAAGTTAGTTAAGGAACTTGGATTTTCAAGAAACAAAATTCATGCTTGCCCGAAAGATTTCAGTTTATTCTGGAAGGAAACCATTGAACAAAATGATTGTATAAAATGTGGCACATCCTGCTAGAAGTCAAAATCTGATGGAACACCATCCCTCATTCCACAGAATGTAATGTGGCACTTTCCATTGATCCCAGACTCCAAAATCTTTTTATGTCTAATGACATATCAATAAAAATGAGATGGAATGATATCGAGATAAAGAAGACTAATGATGAGTTGGTTCATCCTGCAGATGGATTTGCATGGTAGAGATTTGATGCTCGACATCCTGATTTTGTAGCTGACGTGCGTAATGTGAGGTTGGGTCTTTCATGCGATGGTTTTAATCCGTTTGGTCAGATTCTTACTTCGCACAGCACATGGCCAGTTTTTATACACATTTATAATCTTCCCCCATGGTTGTGTATGAAAAAACCTTTCACTTTAATGAGTATACTCATGTCTGGTCCTTCTGATCCCGGCATTGATATTGATTTCTACATGCAACCTTTAATAAAAGAGTTGAAACTTCTTTGGGATGTGGGTGTACGCACAAACGATGCATGTTCGAAAAACATATTTCAGATGCGTGCTGCGCTTATGTGGACGATCAATGATTTTTCGTCTTATGCAATGATGTCTGGATGGAGAACGAAGGTAAAATTTTCATGTCCAGTTTGTATGAAGAATACATGATCCAGAAGACTGAAACATCGTTATAGTTTCAATTTTATGGGACATCGACGATTCCTTCCAAAGGATCATCCATATAGAATGAATCATCAAAGATTTTATAATACCATAGAGACTGATGATCGACCTTAGCGTATGTCTGGAACTGACGTGCTTAATGAATTAAAAGATTTTAGTTTTTTTTTTCAGGCTGGGTCAAATGAAATCTGGAAAGAGAAAGAACGTTTCCACTAAAACCTATTACAATTGGAGGAAGAGGAGTATCTTTTTTGATTTGCCTTATTGGTAAACTAATTTGTTACGTCATTGCTTAGACGTAATTCATATTGAAAAGAATATATGAGAAATGTTGTTTTCAGTTCTTCTAAATGTCAAGGGGAAGACAAAAGATGATTTACGATCTCAGCGTGACTTGGTGGATTGGGGCATCAGACCAGAATTACATCCTGTGTGTATCAGTGAAAATAAATTGAAACTTCCATGTGCTTCTTATGTGATGACACCTACAGAAAGAAAAAAATTTCTGGAAGTATTAGAGACTATTAGAGTTCCTAATGGCTATTCAAGCAACATATCTAAATGGGTCAACAGAAGAGAGTTGAGGCTAAAATATTTGAATACTCATAATTATCACATTCTTGTACATGAGTTGCTTCCAATAGAAATCCGTCATCTTTTTTCCAATAATTTAAGGGTGTCTGTTATTCGTTTGTGCCATTTGATTAGAGATCTTTGTTCTAAGAAGTTGTCCAAGTATTTCTTTTGAAAAATGTTGACAGATGCCCCATTAATTTTGTGTGAGTTGGAGAAAATATTTCCTCCATCATTTTTCACATGCATGTTGCATCTGACTGTCCATATTCCCATTGAAATACTTCTCGGATGACCTATTTATTTTTGTTGGATGTATCCAACTGAAAGAAATATGTTCACATTAAAGTCTTATGTCCGAAATAGAAATCATCCCAAAGGTTCTATCGTGAACGGTTACTTGGCTCAAGAATGTATAGATTTCTGCTCGATGTATTTGTCTGATCTTGCTACAAGATTGAACAGACCAATGAGAAAAGAATAAGAACAGTATGAGAAAATTGAACCCAGTTTTCCATCACTTCCTTAAACAGGAGGAATTCCTGGATCATATACATTGAAGACATTAAGCCATGAAGAGCGGGAGATGGTACATCGCATAGTTTTGTTTAATTGTGATTTGTTCGATGACTATATCAGGTAACTAAATTGATTATGTATATCTTACATATATATCTATTAAACTATTAATATTTTTTATCTACAAGGAACATAAAACAATGATAAATAGGAATCATCGTTCTTTATCTTTGAGAAGGAGAGAGACTTTTCATAGCAAAGAGTTTTCTACTTGGTTAAAACTGAATGTATAAAAAATTAATGTTTAAAATAATTATATCAATATTTAATTAAGTTTAATAGTCGTTTATATTGAAGGTATTGAGTTTTTCTGCTGACTCTGTCTCTGAGGAAATAAGAGCTTTAGCTTTTGGTCCTAATACCATGGTTTGTGGCTATAAATCAATTGTTATAAATGGGTACAAATTTATTGTCACTGAATGAGAAAAGAACATGGGAACACAATATGATGGTGTTATGGTTACTGCCACAACAGCTTGAGTGCCAGTGCATCAGATAGTAGACCGCGATTTGAAAATGTGGGTTATTATGGAGTTGTTGAGAAAATAATAATATTGGATTATTACTCTCATGGATGAGTCACAATGATGAAATGCCATTGGTTTGATTTGATGACGAGACATGGAACATTTATTGATGATTGTGGATTTTGAGTAATTAATATGACTCACACTCTTGCTGCCGAAGAACCATATGTGTTGGCATCAATGACTAAACAAGTTTTTATGTCAAAGACCAACTTTGACCTGAATCTGGTGTCATAGTTGATGTAATTCCAAGACATATTTTTGATGATGGTGATGATGGAATTGACACTGTCCCTAGTGCCATTGGAACCAATCCATTTATTTCTTTTGATGACTCAAATAGATCAATTGTCAGATATGATTGTGAACCTGAAGTTGTGGTTCAAAATATATAGAATCATTCATCCATGTTCTCAATTCTTTTGGTTTACCTCTAGTTGGGTTGTTAAGGTTGGTAATATTCAAATTGATTTAGTATTGATCACAAATATGTTTTAGTTGACTTGACCGTTATGTGAATTTTCAATGTTTACTGGTTGCAGTTTTATTTGAATTGCATTTTCTAATTTGGAATTGAACTGTATTCAAACATAGCCAAACAATTTTTATAACTTGGTGAACATTAAAACTTGTATGATTTATTAAATCCATCCAAGCAATTCTAAAACAATTGATATCTGACTTGACCGTTATGTGAATTTTCAATGTTTATTGGTTGCAGGTTTATTTGAATTGCATTTTCTAATTTGGAATTGAAATGAATTCAAACATAGTCAAACAATATTTCTAACTTGGTGAACATTACAACTTTTATGATTTATTAAATCCATTCAAGATCATCTAAAACAATTGATAGCTGACTTGACCGTTATGTGAATTTTCAATGTTTATTGGTTGCATTTTTATTTGAATTGAATTTTCCAATTTTGAATTGAACTATATTCAAACATAGTTAAACAATATTTCTAACTTGGTGAACATTACAATTTGTATGATTTATTAAATCCATTCAAGATCTTTTAAAACAATTGATATCTGACTTTACCATTATATGAATTTTCAATGTTTATTGGTTGTAGTTTTATTTGAATTGCATTTTCTAATTTGGAATTGAACTGTATTCAAACATAGTCAAACAATATTTCTAACTTGGTGAACATGAAAACTTGTATGATTTATTAAATCCATTAAAGCTCTTCTAAAACAATTGATAGCTAAATTACCAATGAATCCCCCTATTCCCTCATATATTTAGTTTTTTGGGTTACAAATTAGTTTTCTTTTTCTAATTAATTATATATTTGTTTTCAAAAGCGGGAAATGAAGCCAATTGAAGAGAGACGAAGGAAAAAAATGATGGAGAACAATCGTCGAATGACTGATTTTGGAATTCCATCATTAGTGCCTATAGTGAGTACTTTATTTCAAATTGATATATTTGGAGAATATATAATGTCATGTGATTAATTTTTCTATAAACTTTTTTGTAGGATCCACCTATACATCGATAGTTATTCAACGAGGAGCCTAGTACTGGTCCTAGTACTCAGACCGGTGGTATGAGGAGGGTTCATACCAGAGGTGGACGAGTAGCTGCGCGTACCCAACTAGACCCTGCCCATCCCACTGACATGTCATCCTTCCCACATTCTGATCCCGGTGTGTCATTAGGGACACACGGGATATTTAGGCCTCCCATTTTTTCGCTACCTTCTACATCTTCTGGCCTATCATTTTCACATCTCATGATGACTCCAACTCCCCAGTCAGCATCCGGTCAGATAGTTGTCCCATCTTCTTTTCCTTTTACTTCTGTCTCTCTGAGATTCTATATTCCATCGTCTTCGACTCCTGCTCCACCACAGGGTGTTCCATCAGTTTCTGTGGATCCAGTGGCACTCAGTGATCAGACCGGCACAGGTATATTTATAGAACCCTAACAAATTTTTATAGCAATATTTATTTTCATTATAACATGTTTTAATAAAATATTTGTTTTTCTTTCATGACAGATACATCTACTGACAGGAGGTGTGGGTGGGGGCGTACACACATGCGTTCGGTGTGGAACCGCCGCACATAGGTTATGGTGGATTATAATGAAGACAACCAAATGGTTGAGAAAACAGGGCAGCAATGTCGGAGTTTTTTTGCGATGCTTGCCAAATACTCCGACATCATTCCCATCAGCCCGCTATCATGGAGAAATTTTCCACATGAGGTCAAGGATAGAGCTTGGGAAGAGATATGGGTAAAAAAAATATGTTCTATTTAATGCCATGAATTATTTTTTTATTTATATGAATTAATATTTTGATTTCAGCTTCGATTTAATTTTCCCGATGGTGAGGGTGCACAACCGGAATGTCTAAAGGATTTATGCGAGCTTTGGAGAGCCTACAAGAATGATTTATATATTGTCTAGGTTTCTAGAGTTGGCACTGAGTTAGAGGCAGTACCAGTGGTTGATGATTGTCCTATAGAGCAGTATCGTCAGATGATTACTCATTGGACGAGTACCCAGTTTAAGGTATTAATAATATTTGAGGTATTTAAATAATAACTTTCATGTTTTTCAGTAATACTATCTGTTTCATTTTCGAATTTTATTTAGGAATCATTTGGAAAAAATAAAAAGAACATTGATGCAAAAAATTACCTCCACACACTGGGACGCACTACGATGCCTGATCATGAGAGGAAGAAGGTATGAAAATTGTTTATAAGTTTTCTTTACGACTTACACTTTCTTTTGTTTCCTTAATTATTTAATATTTTTCTAAAGTTTTCATATAAATTTAGTTTTCAATGTCATTGTAGAGGTAAATACAAAATATTGAAGGACGTGTGCCTCGAGCAAAACTGTTTTGCTCGAGTAGACAGAAAAAGGATGGAAGTTCCATCAATGAAGAGACTCAGCAGCAGATTGTAAGTTTTAATCTATTGAATTTATATTTTAATATCTATTTTTTAACTTAATGATATATTTATATTTGAAACAGTCTGCTTTAGAGGCCCTCGATGCCCAAGAACCAGACAATTTTGGGCCAACAGATCACTTACATCAGGTGTTGGGAGAGGAGCATTCTGGCAGAGTACGCTGCTGACCTAGGATAGCCCCAACGAGGTATTGGCCCTCCTCAGGTACGAGCTGTAGTGCCACTGAGCTGCAGCAAGTTAGGGAACAGGTAGAACAGGCTGAGAAAAGGGCCACAGAGATGGCAGAACAGTCTGTTAGGGCAAACAGTGCGTTTATGAAATTTATTGAAGTTCTACGTCCCACACTTCCAGCAGAGGCCTGCCCAGCTTTTGATGAGTATATGTCGTTGATAATTTCTATATATGGTGCACCATGTGGTAGTTATAGTGGTGTTCAGGAAGATGTTCATCTTAACGATGATGATGGTGAGGAGTCTGATGCGGAAGAGGAGGGAGAGGAGGAGGGCGAGGCAGGTGGCGAGGGCGAGGAGGAGGGTGAGGGCAAGGAGGAGGGCGAGGGCGAGGAGGGAGAGGACGATGATGGGGATGAGGACGAGGGTGATGATGATGGTGATGTGGGACAAGTTGATCCATTACATTTTTGACTTATATTACTAAGATTTGATATTTAATCTATTCTAGTTGTTGGTTTTATCTAGACTCGTAGTATAGTATTGGAGTTGAGTTATTTTTATATATTATCTGTTTTTATGGATGTTGTTGTCTTTTATTGGTTGTGTGTTTGGGAACCCCCCTCCTTCCTGGACCTTGGACAACCCCCCACCCTCCTCCCTAGACCCCGGACAACCCCGCCGGACAGCCCCCCAGACAGCCCCCCGGACATCCCCAACAACCTCTTCCTTGGACCCCGGACAACCCCCCGAACACCCCCCGGATAGCCCCCGGACAGCCCCCCGAACAGCCCCCCAGATAGACCCCCCCCCCACCCTCCTCCTTGGACCCCAGATAGCCCCCCGGACTACCCCCCAGATAGCCCCCCGGACAGCACCCCCACCCTCTTCCTTGGACCATGGACAACCCCCCGAACACCCCCGGATAGCCCCCGGACAACCCCCCGAACAGCCCCTCGGACAGCCCCCCCACCCTCCTCCCTGGACCCCGGAAAAACCCCCCGAACAACCACCCATACAGCTCCCTGGACATCCCCCCCCCCCACCCTCTTCCTTGGACTCCGGACAACCCCCCGAACACCCCCGGACAGCCCCCAGACAGCCCCCCGAACAGCCCCCCAGACACCCCCCCCCCCACCCTCCTCCCTGGACCCCAAACAGCCCCCCGGACAGCCCCCCAGACAGCCCCCCCCCCCCCCCCACCCTCCTCCTTGGACCCCAGACAACCCCCCGAACACCCCCCGCACAGCCCCCCGCACAGCCCCCCCACCCTCCTCCTTGGTCCCCGGACAGCCCCCTGGACACCAACTGGACAGCCCCCCCACCCTCCTTGATTTAATTTAATACTAGAAAATATATAATATATATTTTATTTATTTTCATCATGATAATCAATGTAAATCACATTTACACATCTAATCAATATAATAGATTCTTGGTATGTTATAAAAGAGATGTATTCATTGGGAATGACATTGTTAGCTCCGAAATGTTTTATAGCATTATAAACTAAAATCTAATCCAAACTAAGAATGATATAAAAATATTTTATATAAATGTCCACAAGATTTTAAGTAAATACCATTCCACTAATAGACACATGAGGATTCTCATAAAATGTACAACATTTTAAGTACATACGGAAAACCGACCAAATGTATTTGGTTTCCATTGAAACTTTAGGAGAACGATCCATGGGTCATATGTGATGTGTACGAATCATCCCCGCCTCAATCCGAGGTGCGGTGTGGTCGGCACCACTCAAAGTGTCTGCCTTTTGTTTCAAAAGGACGTCATTTTAATTGAAAAACATCAACTGACATACGAAAAACTGACCAAACGCATTCGAATTGTGTCGATACTTTAGCAAAACTATTCATGGGTCGTATGTGATGTGTATGAGTCAACCCCGCCTCAATCCAAGGAGCGGTGTGGCCGCCACCACTCAAAGTGTCTGTCTTTTGTTTTAAAAGGACGTCATTTTAAGTGAAAAACATCAACTGACATATGGAAAAACCGACCAAACGCATTCGGATTGTGTCGATACTTTATCACAATGATCCATGGGTCATATGTGACGTGTACGAGTCAACCCCATTTTAATCGGAGTCACGGTGTGACCGGAATCACTCTAAATGGCTCTCTTTTGTTTAAAATGGACAACATTTTAAGTATATACGGAAAACCAACCAAACGCATTTGGTTTCTGTTGAAACTTTAGGAGAATGATCCATGGGTCATATGTGACGTGTACGAATCAACCCCGCCTCAATCCGAGGTGTGGTGTCTCCAGCACCACTCAAAGTGTCTGCCTTTTGTTTCAAAAGGACGTCATTTTAATTGAAAAACATCAACTGGCATACGGAAAACTGACCAAACGCATTCAGATTGTGTCGATACTTTAGAACAACTATTCATGGGTCATATGTAACGCGTACGAGTCAACCCCGCCTCAATCCGAGGCTCGGTGTGGCCGCCACCACTCAAAGTGTCTGTCTTTTGTTTCAAAAGGACGTCATTTTAAGTGAAAAACATCAACTGACATACGGAAAACCGAACAAATGCATTTGGATTGTGTCGATACTTTAGCACAACGATACATGGGTCATATGTGACGTGTACAAGTCAACGCCACCTTAATCGGAGGCACAGTGTGACCAGAATCACTCTAAGTGGATCTCTTTTGTTTAAAATGGACAACATTTTAAGTACATACAGAAAACCGACCAAACGCATTCGGTTTCCATTGAAACTTCATAGAAGAACGATCCATGGGTCATATGTGACATTTACGAATCAACCCCGCCTCAATCTGAGACGTGGTGTGGCTGGCACCACTCAAAGTGTCTGCCTTTTGTTTCAAAAGGATGTCATTTTAATTGAAAAACATCAGCTGGCATACGGAAAAGCGACCAAACACATTCGGATTGTGTCCATACATTAGAACAATGATCCATGGGTCATATGTGACGTGTATGAGTCAACCCCGCCTTAATTCAAGGCACAGTTTGGCTGACACCACTCAAAGTTTCTGCCATTTGTTTCAAAAGGACGTCATTTTAATTGAAAAACATCAACTGGCATACGTAAAACTGACCAAACGCATTCAGATTGTGTCTATACTTTAGCACAACGATCCATGGGTCATATATGACGTGTACGAGTCAACCTCGCCTCAATCCGAGGCATGGTGTGGCTGACACCACTCAAAGTGTCTGCCTTTTGTTTCAAAAGGACCTCATTTTAATTGAAAAACATCAACTGGCATACCGAAAACCGACCAAACACATTCAGATTGTGTCAATACTTTAGCACAACGATCCATGGGTCATATGTGATGTGTACGAGTCAACCCCGCCTCAATCCGAGGCGCGGTGTGGCCGCCACCACTCAAAGTGGCTGTCTTTTGTTTCAAAAGGACGTCATTTTAAGTGAAAAACATCAGCTGGCATACAGAAAACCAACCAAACGCATTCGGATTATGTCAATAATTTAGAAAAATGCTCCATGGGTCATATGTGGGGTGTACGAGTCAATCCTGTCTTAATCGGAGGCACGGTGTGGCCAGAATCACTCTAAGTGGCTCTCTTTTGTTTAAAATGGACAACGTTTTAAGTACATATGGAAAACCGACCAAACGCATTCGGTTTATATTGAAAGTTTAGGAGAACTATTCATGGGTCATATGTGACATGTACAAATCAACCCTGCCTCAATCTGAGATGTGGTGTGGTTGGCACCACTCAAAGTGTCTGTCTTTTGTTTCAAAAGGACGTCATTTTAATTGAAAAACATCAAATGGCATACGGAAAACCAACCAAACGCATTTGGATTGTGTCGATACATTATCACAATGATCCATGGGTCATATGTGATGTGTACGAGTCAACCCCGTCTTAATCGGAGGCACAGTGTGGCCAGAATCACTCTAAGTGGCTCTCTTTTGTTTAAAATGGATATCATTTTAAGTACATACGGAAAACCGACCAAACACATTTGGTTTCCGTTTAAACTTTAGGATAATGATTCATGGGTCATATGTGACGTTTAATAATCAACCCAGCCTCAATCTGAGACACGGTGTGGCTGCCACTACTCAAAGTGTCTGCCTTTTGTTTCAAAAGGACGTCATTTTAATTGAAAAAACATCAACTGAAATACAGAAAACTGACCAAATGCATTCGGATTGTGTCGATACTTTATCACAATGATCCATGGGTCATATGTGACGTGTAAGAGTCAACCCTGCCTCAATCCAAGGTGTGGTGTGGCCAGCACCACTCAAAGTGTCTGCCTTTTGTTTCAAAAGGATGTCATTTTAATAAAAAACATCAATTGGCATACGGAAAACCGACCAAATACATTTTGATTGTGTTGATACTTTAGCATAATGATTCATGGGTCATATGTGATGTGTACGAGTCAAATCTGCCTCAATCCGAGGTGCGGTGTGGCCGAAACCACTCAAAGTGTCTGCCTTTTGTTTCAAAAGGACGTCATTTAAATTGAAAAACATCAACTAGCATACGGAAAACCGACCAAACGCATTTGGATTGTGTCGATACTTTAGAAAAATTATACATGGGTCATATGTGATGTGTATGAGTCAACCCCGTCTTAATAGGAGGCATGGTGTAGCCAGAATCACTCTAAGTTTCTCTCTTTTGTTTAAAATGGACAACATTTTAAGTACATACGGAAAACCGACCAAACGCATTCGGTTTCCGTTTAAACTTTAGTAGAATGATTCATGGGTCATATGTGACATGTACGAATCAACCCCGACTCAATATGAGATGTGTTGTGGTTGGCACCACTCAAAGTGTCTGCCTTTTGTTTCAAAAAGTCGTCATTTTAATTGAAAAACATCAACTGGCATACGGAAAACCGACCAAACGCATTTGGATTATGTCGATAATTTAGCACAACAATCCATGGGTGATATGTGACATGTATGAGTCAACCCCTCCTCGATCCAAGGTGTGGTGCGGCCACCACCACTCAAAGTGTCTGTCTTTTGTTTCAAAATGTCGTCATTTTAATTGAAAAACATCAATTGGCATACGGAAAACTGACCAAACGCATTCGGATTGTGTCGATACTTTAGAAAAACGATCCATGGGTCATATGTAACATGTATGAGTCAACCCCTCCTCAATTAGAGGTGCGGTGTGGCCTCCACCACTCAAAGTGTTTGCCTTTTGTTTCAAAAGGACGTCATTTTAATTGAAAAACATCAACTGGCATACGGAAAACCGACCAAACACATTCAGATTGTGTCGATACTTTATCACAATGATCCATGGGTCATATGTGATGTGTACGAGTCAACCCCATTTTAATCGGAGGCACGGTGTGGCCAGAATCACTCTAAGTGGCTCTCTTTTGTATAAAATGGACAACATTTTAAGTACATACGGAAAACCGACCAAACGCATCCGGTTTCCGTTAAAACTTTAGGAGAACGATTCATGGGTCATATGTGACGTATAAGAATCAAACCCGCCTCAATCTGATATGCGGTGTGGCCGACACCATTCAAATTGTCTGCCTTTTGTTTCAAAAGGACGTCATTTTAATTGAAAAACATCAACTGGTATACGGAAAACCGACCAAACGCTTTCGGATTGTGTCGATACTTTAGAACAATGATCCATGGGTCATATGTGACGTGTACAAGTCAACCTCACCTCAATCCGAGGTGCAGTGTAGCCGTCACCACTCAAAGTGTCTATCTTTTGTTTCAAAAGGACGTCATTTTAATTGAAAAACATCAACTGGCATATGTAAAACTGAACAAACGCATTCGGATTGTGTCGATACTTTAGAAAAATGATCCATGGATCATATGTGATGTGTAAGAGTCAACCCTGCCTCAATCCGAGGCATGGTGTGGCCACCACCAATCAAAGTGTCTACCTTTTGTTTCAAAAGGACGTCATTTTAATTTAAAAACATCAACTGGCATACTGAAAACCGACCAAATGCATTCGGATTGTGTCGATACTTTATCAAAACGATCCATGGGTCATATTTGACATGTATGAGTCAACCCTGCCTCAATCTGAGGCGTGGTGTGGCCACCACCACTCAAAGTGTCTGTCTTTTGTTTCAAAAGGACGTCATTTTAAGTGAAAAATATCAACTGGCATACGGAAAAGCGACCAAATGCATTCGGATTGTGTCATTACTTTATCACAATGATCCATGGGTCATATGTGATGTGTAAGATTCAACCCCACCTTAATCTGAGGCACAGTGTGGTCGGAATCACTCTAAGTGGCTTTCTTTTGTTTAAAATGGACAACATTTTAAGTACATACGAAAAACCGACCAAACACATTCAGTTTCCATTGAAACATTAGGAGAATGATCCATGGGTCATATGTGACGTGTACGAGTCAACCACACCTCAATCCTAGGCGCGGTGTGGCCGACACCACTCAAAGTTTCCGTCTTTTGTTTCAAAAGGATGTCATTTTAATTGAAACCCATCAACTGGCATACGGAAAACCGACCAAACGCATTCGGATTGTGTCGATACTTTAGCACAATGATCAATGGGTCATATGTGACGTGTATGAGTTAACTCCACCTCAATCTGAGACACGGTGTGGCTACCACCACTCAAAGTGTCTATCTTTTGTTTCAAAAGGACGTCATTTTAAGTGAAAAACATCAACTGACATACGGAAAACCGACCAAACGCATTCGGATTGTGTCGATAATTTAGCACAATGATCCATGAGTCATATGTGATGTGTACGAATCAAACTCTCCTTAATCAGAGGCACGGTGTGACTGGAATCACTCTAAGTGGATCTCTTTTGTTTAAAATGGACAACATTTTCAGTACATATGGAAAACCGAACAAATGCATTCGGTTTCCGTTGAAACTTTAGGAGAACGATATATGGGTCATATGTGACATGTACGAATCAACATTTTAATTCAGTAATGTTGTTATCATTGACATACTTTATTAAGAATTTCAAATTTAAAAATAAATATTTTTGTCTATACTTAATGAAATTAAATCTTTTTACAGGTCATGAACAACCTATTAGTGTAGAAGCCTAAAATTTATTCACCCATGGAGTGCGCTTGACTTGGGGAAGTAATTGGGTAATGAAAGGTATGGCCAGGTGTCAATAATGAGTTATTGAACATGAGTGAATGATTTGGGATGCCTATAACACATGATGGGACCTGAGGCATGTGCCTCTTATAGACCTAATGAAAATGAATATAAATAAATTTTAATTTAATTTATGAGTACTTGTTCTTTACATTATTTTAAAAGTTCACTACATCAACTAGAAACTTCTTCCTTTATCATTTACTTAAATGTATTTTCTATTAAAGTTCAATCCTATTGAATTGTTTATGACAAAATGACTTATATAAATTCTTTTTACAGAATGGACAGAAGTTGGATGTATGAAACCGATCGGATCTCAAGCGATTTTCAAAACAATTTGGAGAGCTTTATAGATTTTTCATTTCACAATGCTTCAGATAGTAGTCGCATACACTACCCATGTTCCAATTGTGTTGGTAGACCTTGTTTGAGCCGTAAAGAAGTCAGCTACCACATAACCAAAAATGGTTTTCAAGCAAACTACTTTGTGTGGTATCACAATGGGGAGAAAATGAAATCTCAAATTGGTGATGATCGAAATGAAAAGACTGGAATGGAGAATTTGTTAGATGATCGGTTTCCGTTTATTCGTCATCATGAAAAAGAAAGGATTTCGACTCAAGAAGACTTCGATATGAGTATAGCTGATGCATCTAGTGAAAATGATGATATGGATAGGGTGAAAAAATTGAATGATGCTACCACGACTCCAGTATATCGAAAATGTGATAAAATGAAAAATCTAGAATTTTTAATCCGATTGTTTCATGGGAAAACTATGTATGGGATTTCTAATACAGCAATCAATTTCATTATTACCCTCTTGAAGGATTTACTTCCAGATGATGCAGATATTCCCTCAAACCACTATATGGCATGGAAGTTAGTTAAGGAACTTGGATTTTCAAGAAACAAAATTCATGCTTGCCCGAAAGATTTCAGTTTATTCTGGAAGGAAACCACTGAACAAAATGACTGTATAAAATGTGGCACATCCCACTGGAAGTCAAAATCTGATGGAACACCATCCCGCATTCCACAGAATGTAATGTGGCACTTTCCATTGATCCCCAGACTCCAAAATCTTTTTATGTCTGATGATATATCAATAAAAATGAGATGGAATGATACCGAGATAAAGAAGACTAATGATGAGTTGGTTCATCCTACAGATGAATTTGCATGGTAGAGATTTGATGCTCGACATCCTAATTTTGTAGCTGACGTGCGTAATGTGATTTTGGGTCTTTCATGCGATGGTTTTAATCCGTTTGGGAAGATTCTTACTTCGCACAGCACATGGCCTATTTTTATACACATTTAAAATCTTCCCCCATGGTTGTGTATGAAAAAACCTTTCACTTTAATGAGTATACTCATATCTGGTCCTTCTGATCCCAGCATTGATATTGATTTCTATATGCAACCTTTAATAAAAGAGTTGAAACTTATTTGGGATGTGGGTGTGTGCACAAACGATGCATGTTCGAAAAACATATTTTAGATGCGTGTTGCGCTTATGTGGACGATCAATGATTTTTCGGCTTATGCAATGATGTCTGGATGGAGCACGAAGGGAAAATTGTCATGTCCAGTTTGTATGAAGAATACACGATCCAGAATACTGAAACATCGTTATAGTTTCAATTTTATGGGACATCGACGATTCTTTCCAAAGGAGCATCCATATAGAATGAATCATCAAAGATTTGATAATACCATAGAGACTGATGATCCACCTTAGCATATATATGGAACTGACGTGCTTAATGAATTAAAAGATTTTAGTTTTTTGTTCAGGCTGGGTCAAATGAAATCTGGAAAGAGAAAGAATGTTTCCACTAAAATCTATTACAATTGGAGGAAGAGGAGTATCTTTTTTGATTTTCCTTATTGGTCAACCAATTTGTTACGTCATTTCTTAGACGTAATGCATATTGAAAATAATATATGCGAAATGTTGTTTTCAGTTCTTCTAAATGTCAAGGGGAAGACAAAAGATGATTTACGATCTCGGCGTGACTTGGTGGATTGGGGCATCAGACCAGAATTACGTCCTGTGTGTATCAGTGAAAATAAATGGAAACTTCCATGTGCTTCTTATGTGATGACACCTACAGAAAGAAAACAATTTCTGGAAGTATTAGAGACTATTAGAGTTCCTAATGGCTATTCAAGCAACATATCTAAATGGGTCAACAGAAGAGAGTTGAGGCTAAAATCTTTGAAGACTCATAATTATCACATTCTACTACATGAGTTGCTTCCAATAGAAATCAGTCATATTTTTTCCAATAATGTAAGGGTGTCTGTTATTCAGGTTGTGCCATTTGATTAGAGATCTTTGTGCTAAGAAGTTGTCCAAGTCTTTCTTTCAAAAAATGTTGACAGATGCCCCATTAATTTTGTGTGAGTTGGAGAAAATATTTCCTCCATCATTTTTCACATGCATGCTGCATCTGACTGTCCATATTCCCACTGAAATACTTCTCGGAGGACCTATTTCTTTTTGTTGGATGTATCCAACTGAAATAAATATGTTCACATTAAAGTCTTATGTCCGAAATAGAAATCATCCCAAAGGTTCTATCGTGAACGGTTACTTGGATCAAGAATGTATGGATTTCTGCTCGATGTATTTGTCTGATCTTACTACAAGATTGAACAGACCAATGAGAAAAGAATAAGAACTGTATGAGAAAATTAAACCCAGTTTTCCATCACTTCCTTAAACAGGAGGAATTCCTGGATCATATACATTGAAGACATTAAGCCATGAAGAGCGGGAGATGGTACATCGCATAGTTTTGTTCAACTGTGATTTGTTCGATGACTATATCAGGTAACTAAATTGATTATGTATATCTTACATATATATATATTAAACTATTAATATTTTTTATCTACAGGGAACATAAAACAATGATAAATAGGAAGTATCGTTCTTTATCTTTGAGAAGGAGAGAGACTTTGCATAGCAAAGAGTTTTCTACTTGGTTAAAACTGAATGTATAAAAAATTAATGTTTAAAATAATTATATCAATATTTAATTAAGTTTAATAGTCCTTTATATTGAAGGTATTGAGTTTTTCTGCTGACTATGCCTCTGAGGAAATAAGAGCTTTAGCTTTTGGTCCTAATACCTCGGTTCGTGACTGTAAATCAATTGTTATCAATGGGTACAAATTTATTGTCACTGAATGAGCAAAGAACATGAGAACACAATATGATGGTGTTATGGTTACTGCCACAACAGATTGTTATGCCAGTGCATCAGATAGTAGACCGTGATTTGAAAATGTGGGTTATTATGGAGTTGTTGAGAAAATAATAATATTGGATTATTACTCTCATGGATGAGTCACAATGATGAAATGCCATTGGTTTGATTCGATGACGAGACATGGAACATTTATTGATGATTGTGGATTTTGAGTAATTAATATGACTCGCACTCTTGCTACCAAAGAACCATATATGTTGGCATCAATGACTAAACAAGTTTTTATGTCAAAGACCAACTTTGACCTGAATCTGGTGTCATAGTTGAAGTAATTCCAAGAAATATTTTTGATGATGGTGATGATGGAAGTGACACTATCCCTAGTGCCATTGGAACCAATCCATTTATTTCTTTTGATGACTCAAATAGATCAATTGTCAGAGATGATTGTGAACCTGAAGTTGTGGTTGAAAATATATAGAATCATCCATCCATGTTCTCGATTCTTTTGGTTTACCTCTAGTTGGGTTTTTAAGGTTGGTAATATTCAAATTGATTTAGTATTGATCACAAATATGTTTTAGTTGACTTGACCGTTATGTGAATTTTCAATGTTTATTGGTTGCAATTTTATTTGAATTGCATTTTCTAATTTGGAATTGAACTGTATTCAAACATAGCCAAACAATATTTATAACTTGGTGAACATTACAACTTGTATGATTTATTAAATCCATTCAAGCTCTTCTAAAACAATTGATATCTGACTTGACTGTTATGTGAATTTTCAATGTTTATTGGTTGCAGTTTTATTTGAATTGCATTTTCTAATTTGGAATGGAAATGTATTCAAACATAGTCAAACAATAATTCTAACTTGGTGAACATTACAACTTTTATGATTTATTAAATCCATTCAAGATCTTCTAAAACAATTGATAGCTGACTTGACCATTATGTGAATTTGCAATGTTTATTGGTTGCAGTTTTATTTGAATTGCATTTTCTAATTTGGAATTGAACTGTATTCAAACATAGTTAAACAATATTTCTAACTTGATGAACATTACAATTTGTATGATTTATTAAATCCATTCAAGATCTTTTAAAACAATTGATAGCTTACTTGACCGTTATATGAATTTTCAATGTTTATTGGTTGTAGTTTTATTTGAATTGAATTTTCTAATTTGGAATTGAACTGTATTCAAACATAGTCAAACAATATTTCTAACTTGGTGAACATTACAACTTGTATGATTTATTAAATCCATTAAAGATCTTCTAAAACAATTGATAGCTAAATTACCAATGAATCCCCCTATTCCCTCATATATTTAGTTTTTTGGGTTACAAATTAGTTTTCTTTTTCTAATTAATTACATATTTGTTTTCAAAAGCAGTAAATGAAGCCAATTGAAGAGAGACGAAGGAAAAAAATGATGGAGAACAATCGTCGAATGACGGATTTTGGAATTCCATCATTAGTGCCTATAGTGAGTACTTTATTTCAAATTGATATATTTAAAGAATATATAATGTCATGTGATTAATTTTTCTGTAAACTTTTTTGTAGGATCCACCTATACATCGATAATTATTCGACGAGGAGCCTAGTACTGGTCCTAGTACTCAGACCGGTGGTATGAGGAGGGTTCATACCAAAGGTGGAAGAGCAGCTGTGTGTACCCAAATAGACCCTGCCCATCCCACTGACATGTCATCCTTCCCACATTCTGATCTCGGTGTGTCATTAGGGACACACGGGATATTTAGGCCTCCCATTTTTTCGCTACCTTCTACATCTTCTGGCCCATCATTTTCACATCTCATGATGTTTCCAACTCCCCAGTCAGCATCCGGTCAGATAGTTGTCCCATCTTCTTTTCCTTCTACTTCTGTCTCTCTGAGCTTCTATATTCCATCGTCTTCGACTCCTGTTCCACCATAGGGTGTTCCATCAGTTTCTGTGGATCCAGTGGCGCTCAGTGATCAGACTGGCACAGCTATATTTATAGAACCCTAACAGATTTTTATAGCAATATTTATTTTCATTATAACATGTTTTGATAAAATATTTGTTTTTATTTCATGACAGATAAATCTACTGACAGGAGGCGTGGGTGGGGGCGTATACACATGTGTTCGGTGTGGAACCGCCGCACATAGGTTATGGTGGATTATAATGAAGACAACCAAATGGTTGAGAAAACAGGGCAGCAATGTCAGAGTTTTTTGGCGACGCTTGCCAAATACTCCGACATCATTCCCGTCAGCCCGCTATCATGGAGACATTTTCCACATGAGGTCAAGGATAGAGCTTGGGAAAGGATATGGGTAAAAAAATCTGTTCTATTTAATGCCATGATTTATTTTTTTATTTATATGAATTAATATTTTGATTTCAGCTTCGATTTAATTTTCCCGGTGAGGGTGCACGACCGGAATGTCTAAAGGATTTAGGCAAGCTTTGGAGAGCCTACAAGAATGAGTTGTATATTGGCTAGGTTTCTAGATTTGGCACTGAGTTAGAGGCAGTACCAGTGGTGGATGATTGTCCTATAGAGCAGTATCGTCAGATGATTACTCATTGGATGAGTACCCAGTTTAAGGTATTAATAACATTTGAGGTATTTAAATAATAACTTTCATGTTTTGCAGTAATACTATCTGTTGCATTTTCGAATTTTATTTAGGAATCATATGGAAAAAATAAAAAGAACATTGATGCAAAAAAATACCTCCACACACTGGGATGCACTACGATGCCTGATCATGAGAGGAAGCAGGTACGAAAATTGTTTATAAGTTTTCTTTACGACTTACACTTTCTTTTGTTTCCTTAATTATTTAATATTTTTCTAAATTTTTCATATAAATTTAGTTTTCAATGTCATTGTAGAGGTAAATACAAAATATTGAAGGACGTGTGCCTCGAGCAAAACTGTTTTGCTCAAGTAGACAGAAAAAGGATGGAAGTGACATCAACGAAGAGACTCAGCAGCAGATTGTAATTTTTAATCTGTTGAATTTATATTTTAATATCTATTTTTTAACTTAATGATATATTTATATTTGTAACAGGCTACTTTAGAGGCCCTCGATGCCCAAGAACCAGACAATTTTGGGCCAACAGATCACTTACATCAGGTGTTGGGAGAGGAGCATTCTGGCAGAGTATGCTGCTGACCTAGGATAGCCCCAACGAGGTATTGGCCCTCATCAGGTACGAGCTGTAGTGCCACCGAGCTGCAAAAAGTTAGGGAACAGGTAGAACAGGCTAAGAAAAGGGCCATAGAGATGGCAGAACAGTCTGTTAGGGAAAACAGTGCATTTATGAAATTTATTGAAGTTCTACGTCCCACACTTCCAGCAGAGGCCTGCCCAGCTTTTGATGAGTATATGTCATTGATACGTTCTATATATGGTGCACCAGGTGGTAGTTATAGTGGTGTTCAGGATGATTTTCATCTTAACGATGATGATGGTGAGGAGTCTGATGCGGAAGAGGAGGGAGAGAAGGAGGGCGAGTCAGGTGGCATGGGCGAGGAGGAGGGTGAGGGCAAGGAGGAGGGTGAGGGCAAGGAGGGAGAGGACAATGATGGGGATGAGGACGAGGGTGATGATGATGGTGATGTGGGACAAGTTGATCCATTACATTTTTGACTTATATTACTAAGATTTTATATTTAATCTATTCTAGTTGTTGGTTTTATCTAGACTCGTAGTATAGTATTGGAGTTGAGTTATTTTTATATATTATCTGTTTTTATGGATGTTGTTGTCTTTTAGTGGTTGTGTGTTTGGGAACCCCCCCTCCTTCCTGGACCTTGGACAACCCCCCACCCTCCTCCCTAGACCCCGGACAGCCCCGCCGGACAACCCCCCAGACAGCCCCCCAGATATCCCCCCCACCCTCTTCCTTGGACCCCGGACAACCCCCCGAACACCCCCCGGATAGCCCCCGGACAGCCCCCCAAACAGCCCCCCAGATAGACCCCCCCCCCCACCCTCCTCCTTGGACCCCAGACAGGCCCCCGGACTACCCCCCAGACAGCCCCCCAGATAGCACCCCCACCCTCTTCTTTGGACCCCGGACAACCCCCCCAAACACCCCCGGATAGCCCCCGGACAACCCCCCGAACAGCCCCCCGGACAGCCCCCCCACCCTCCTCCCTGGACCCCAGAAAACCCCCTGGACAACACCCCAGACAGCTCCCTGGACAGCCCCCCCCCCCCACCCTCTTCCTTGGACCCCGGACAACCCCCTGAACACCCCCGGACAGCCCCCCGAACAGCCCCCCAGACACCCCCCCCCCCCCCCCGACAACCCCCCCACCCTCCTCCTTGGACCCCAGACAACCCCCCGAACACCCCCCGGACAGCCCCCCGCACAGCCCCCCCACCCTCCTCCTTGGTCCCCGGACAGCCCCCTGGACACCAACTGGACAGCCCCCCGGATAGCCCCGCCAGACAGCCCCCCCACCTCCTTGATTTCATTTAATACTAGAAAATTTATAATATATATTTTATTTATTTTCATCATGATAATCAATGTAAATCACATTTACACATCTAATCAATATAATAGATTCTTGGTATGTTATAAAAGAGATGTATTCATTGGGCATGACATTGTTAGCTCTGAAATGTTTTATAGCATTATAAACTAAAATCTAATCCAAACTAAGAATGATATAAAAATATTTTATATAAATGTCCACAAGATTTTAAGTAAATACCATTCCACTAATAGACACATGGGGATTCTCATAAAATGGACAACATTTTAAGTACATACGGAAAACCGACCAAACGTATTTGGTTTCCATTGAAACTTTAGGAGAACGATCCATGGGTCATATGTGATGTGTACGAATCATCCCCACCTCAATCCGAGGTGCGGTGTGGCCAGCACCACTCAAAGTGTCTGCCTTTTGTTTCAAAAGGACGTCATTTTAATTGAAAAACATCAACTGACATACGAAAAACTGACCAAACGCATTCGGATTGTGTCGATACTTTAGAAAAACTATTCATGGGTCATATGTGATGTGTATGAGTCAACCCCGCCTCAATCCAAGGAGCGGTGTGGCCGTCACCACTCAAAGTGTCTGTCTTTTGTTTTAAAAGGACGTCATTTTAAGTGAAAAACATCAACTGACATATGGAAAAACCGACCAAACGCATTCGGATTGTGTTGATACTTTATCACAATGATCCATGGGTCATATGTGACGTGTACGAGTCAACCTCATTTTAATCGGAGGCATGGGGTGACCGGAATCACTCTAATTGGCTCTCTTTTGTTTAAAATGGACAACATTTTAAGTATATATGGAAAACAAACCAAACGCATTTGGTTTCTATTGAAACTTTAGGAGAATGATCCATGGGTCATATGTGACGTGTAAGAATCAACCCCGCCTCAATCCGAGGCGTGGTGTCGCCAACACCACTCAAAGTGTCTGCCTTTTGTTTCAAAAGGACGTCATTTTAATTGAAAAACATCAACTGGCATACGGAAAACTGACCAAACGCATTCAGATTGTGTCGATACTTTAGAACAACTATTCATGGGTCATATGTGATGTGTACGAGTCAACCCCACCTCAATCCGAGGCTCGGTGTGGCCGCCACCACTCAAAGTGTCTGTCTTTTGTTTCAAAAGGACGTCATTTTAAGTGAAAAACATCAACTGACATACGGAAAACCGACCAAATGCATTCGGATTGTGTCGATACTTTAGCACAACGATCCATGGGTCATATGTGATGTGTACAAGTCAACTCCACCTTAATCAGAGGCACGGTGTGACCAGAATCACTCTAAGTGGATCTCTTTTGTTTAAAATGGACAACATTTTAAGTACATATGGAAAACTGACCAAACGCATTCGGTTTCCATTGAAACTTCATAGGAGAATGATCCATGGGTCATATGTGACGTTTACGAATCAACCCTGCCTCAATCTGAGACATGGTGTGGCCGGAACCACTCAAAGTGTCTGCCTTTTGTTTCAAAAGGACGTCATTTTAATTGAAAAACATCAACTGGCATACGGAAAAGCGACCAAACGCATTCGGATTGTGTCGATACATTAGAAAAATGATCCATGGGTCATATGTGACGTGTATGAGTCAACCCCGCCTTAATTCAAGGCACAGTGTGGCCGACACCACTCAAAGTGTCTGCCTTTTGTTTCAAAAGGACGTCATTTTAATTGAAAAACATCAACTGGCATACGGAAAACTGACCAAACGCATTCAGATTGTGTCGATACTTTAGCACAACGATCCATAGGTCATATATGACGTGTACGAGTCAACCTCGCCTCAATCCGAGGCATGGTGTGGCCGGAACCACTCAAAGTGTCTGCCTTTTGTTTCAAAAGGACATCATTTTAATTGAAAAACATCAACTGGCATACAGAAAACCGACCAAACACATTCAGATTGTGTCAATACTTTAGCACAACGATCCATGGGTCATATGTGACGTGTACGAGTCAACCCCTCCTCAATCCGAGGCGCGGTGTGGCCGCCACCACTTAAAGTGGCTGTCTTTTGTTTCAAAAGGACGTCATTTTAAGTGAAAAACATCAGCTGGCAAACGGAAAACCAACCAAACGCATTCGGATTGTGTCGATACTTTAGCACAATTCTCCATGGGTCATATGTGGGGTGTACGATTCAACCCCGTCTTAATCGGAGGCACGGTGTGGCCAGAATCACTCTAAGTGGCTCTCTTTTGTTTAAAATGGACAACATTTTAAGTACATATGGAAAACCGACCAAACGCATTTGGTTTCTGTTGAAAGTTTAGGAGAACGATTCATGGGTCATATGTGACATGTACGAATCAACCCTGCCTCAATCTGAGACATGGTGTTGTTGGCACCACTCAAAGTGTCTGTCTTTTGTTTCAAAAGGACGTCATTTTAATTAAAAAACATCAACTGGCATACGGAAAACCAACCAAACGCATTCGTATTGTGTCGATACTTTATTACAATGATCCATGGGTCATATGTGATGTGTAGGAGTCAACCCTGTCTTAATTGTAGGCACGGTGTGGCCAGAATCACTCTAAGTGGCTCTCTTTTGTTTAAAATGGACAACATTTTAAGTACATACGGAAAACCGACCAAACGCATTTGGTTTCCGTTGAAACTTTAGGAGAATGATTCATGGGTCATATGTGACGTGTAAGAATCAACCCAGCCTCAATCTGAGATGCGTTGTGGCTGGCACTACTCAAAGTTTCTGCCTTTTGTTTCAAAAGGACGTCATTTTAATTGAAAAAACATCAACTGAAATACAGAAAACCGACCAAATGCATTCGGATTGTGTCGATACTTTAGCACAATGATCCATGGGTCATATATGACGTGTACGAGTCAACCCCGCCTCAATCCAAGGTGTGGTGTGGCCATCACCACTCAAAGTGTCTGCCTTTTGTTTCAAAAGGATGTCATTTTAATTGAAAAACATCAATTGGCATACGGAAAACTGACTAAATACATTCGGATTGTGTCGATACTTTAGCACAACGATTCATGGGTCATATGTGACGTGTACGAGTCAACCCCGCCTCAATCCGAGGTGCAGTGTGGCCGAAACCACTCAAAGTGTCTGCCTTTTGTTTCAAAAGGACGTCATTTTAATTGAAAAACGTCAACTAGCATACGGAAAACCGACCAAACGCATTCGGATTGTGTCGATACTTTAGAAAAATGATTCATGGGTCATATGTGATCTGTACGAGTCAACCTCTTCTTAATAGAAAGCATGGTGTAGCCAGAATCACTCTAAGTTCCTCTCTTTTGTTTAAAATGGACAACATTTTAAGTACATACGGAAAACCGACCAAATGCATTCGGTTTCTGTTGAAACTTTAGGAGAATGATTCATGGGTCATATGTGACATGTACAAATCAACCCCGACTTAATATGAGGTGTGTTTTGGTCGGCACCACTCAAAGTGTGTACCTTTTGTTTCAAAAGGACGTCATTTTAATTGAAAAACATCAACTGGCATACGGAAAACCGACCAAACGCATTTGGATTATGTCGATACTTTAGCACAACAATCCATGGGTGATATGTGACATGTATGAGTCAACCCCGCCTCAATCTGAGGTGTGGTGCGGCCGCCACCACACAAAGTGTCTGTCTTTTGTTTCAAAATGACGTCATTTTAATTGAAAAACATCAACTGGCATACGGAAAACCGACCAAACGCATTCGGATTGTGTCGATTCTTTAGCACAACGATCCATGGGTCATATGTAACATGTATGAGTCAACCTCTACTCAATTAGAGGCACGGTGTGGCCTCCACCACTCAAAGTGTTTGCCTTTTGTTTCAAAAGAACGTCATTTTAATTGAAAAACATCAATTGGCATACGGAAAACCGACCAAACACATTCAGATTGTGTCGATACTTTATCACAATGATCCATGGGTCATATGTGACGTGTACGAGTCAACCCCATCTTAATCGGAGGCATAGTGTGGCCAGAATCACTCTAAGTGGCTCTCTTTTGTATAAAATGGACAACATTTTAAGTACATACGGAAAACTGACCAAACGCATCCGGTTTCCGTTAAAACTTTAGGAGAACGATTCATGGGTCATATGTGACGTGTACAAATCAAACCCGCCTCAATCTGAGATACGGTGTGGCCGACACCATTCAAATTGTCTGCCTTTTGTTTCAAAAGGACATCATTTTAATTGAAAAACATCAACTGGTATACGGAAAACCAACCAAACGCATTCTGATTGTGTCGATAGTTTAGAACAATGATCCATGGGTCATATGTGACGTGTAAAAGTCAACCCCGCCTCAATCCGAGGTGCATTGTAGCCGCCACCACTCAAAGTGTCTGTCTTTTGTTTCAAAAGGACGTCATTTTAATTGAAAAACATCAACTGGCATACGTAAAACCGACCAAACGCATTCGGATTGTGTCGATACTTTATCCCAATGATCCATGGGTCATATGTGACGTGTACGAGTCAACCCCTCCTCAATCCGAGGCGCGGTGTGGCCACCACCACTCAAAGTGTCTGCCTTTTGTTTCAAAAGGACATCATTTTAATTGAAAAACATCAACTGGCATACTGAAAACCGACCAAACGCATTCGGATTGTGTCGATACTTTAGAAAAATGATCCATGGGTCATATGTGACATGTATGAGTCAACCCTGCCTCAATCCGAGGCATGGTGTGGCCACCACCACTCAAAGTGTCTGTCTTTTCTTTCAAAAGGACGTCATTTTAAGTGAAAAATATCAACTGGCATACGGAAAAGCGACCAAATGCATTCGTATTGTGTCGATACTTTATCACAATGATCCATGGGTCATATGTGACGTGTAAGAGTCAACCCCGCCTTAATCTGAGGCACGGTGTGGCCGGAATCACTCTAAGTGTCTCTCTTTTGTTTAAAATGGACAACATTTTAAGTACATACGGAAAACCGACCAAACGCATTAAGTTTCCATTGAAACTTTAGGAGAATGATCCATGGGTCATATGTGACGTGTACGAGTCAACCACACCTCAATCCGAGGTGCGGTGTGGCCGACACCACTCAAAGTGTCTGTCTTTTGTTTCAAAAGGACGTCATTTTAATTGAAAACCATCAACTGGCATACGGAAAACCGACCAAACGCATTCGGATTGTGTCGATACTTTAGCACAATGATCAATGGGTCATATGTGACGTGTATGAGTTAACCTCGCCTCAATCTGAGGCACGGTGTGGCTACCACCACTCAAAGTGTCTGTCTTTTGTTTCAAAAGGACGTCATTTTAAGTGAAAAATATCAACTAACATACGGAAAACCGACCAAACGCATTCGGATTGTGTCGATACTTTAGCACAACGATCCATGGGTCATATGTGATGTGTACGACTCAACCTCGCCTTAATCAGAGGCACGGTGTGACCGGAATCACTCTAAGTGGATCTCTTTTGTTTAAAATGGACAACATTTTAAGTACATACGGAAAACCGAACAAATGCATTCGGTTTCCGTTGAAACTTTAGGAGAACGATATATGGGTCATATGTGACATGTACGAATCAACCCCGCCTCAATCTGAGATGCGATGTGGCCGGAACCACTCAAAGTGTCTGCCTTTTGTTTCAAAAGGACGGCATTTTAATTGAAGAACATCAACTGGCATACGGAAAACTGACCAAATGCATTCGAATTGTGTCGATACTTTAGCACAATGATCCATGGGTCATATGTGACATGTATGAGTCAACCCCGCCTCACTCCGAGGTGCGGTGTGGCCGATAGCACTCCAGGTGTATGTATTTTGTTTAAAATGGACATCATTTCAGGTAAAAATATATGGTATACAAAAAACCGATCAAATTATGAATTGACTTCCAGATTCCACATATAATTGTCATCTAAATTTTAAATTGAATTCTAAATGAATTATGTATGTTTATAATTACGTTATGAATTCTAATGTAATTATGGATGTGTATAGTTCCAGCATTATATGTTAAATGTGTATGAATTTGTTCTCTATATGTATGTGTTAGTTGGTTATTGCAGGTACAATAATTGTATATGTATGTGTTAGTTTATTGCAGGTAAAATAATTGGATTGAAAATGAGAGGGAACCCACAAAATGAGACCTGGTGGGCAAATTGAAGAGCTACTAGGCAAATTGCAGAGCTGCTGTGCAATTTGCCCAGCATAGGCTATGCCAACGGTTTGAAACCGTTGGCATAGCATCTATGGGTTCTGTTTTACCAACGGTTCCATGAACCGTTGGTAAAACACTTTTCCCAATGGTTTAGAAACCTTTGGGAAAGAGGAGACCTTGGGTTTTTTTCAACAGTTTGGCATAACCGTTGGGATAGGGTAATTTTTATCCAACCTATCCCAACGGTTCACTGTAAACCGTTGGGAAAAGCTTTCCCAACGGCTTACTTCCCTACAGTTTGTAGAACTGTTGGTATAACATATACCAACGGTTCTGCAGCCTTTCCCAACGGTTCTAAACCGTTGAGAAATGCTGTATTTCCAGTCGTGATTGCTGGATTTTTTTTAGAAGTTATGTGTCCTCTTGGGGCCTCCAACAGTAGGCGACGGTTTCAAACTTCACCTGATTGGCATTCTCTATTCATCTAGCTTCTCAGGGTGATTTTGTTTAGGCATGGGCTAGAGTATCATAGATGTGGTTCATGGCATTTTTCTCTAACGCCTTGGGACTAGTGTTTTCACTTTGTAAGGGAGTTGGGGAAACCGGTGGTGTGGTTTTCCTTTCCTGGTTTTCTCCTCCCTTTTCAGAATCCAGCTATGCTCCAAGTGGCTGGTAATGATTTTTGGCAGTTTCTGGGTGCGGACAAGGACACTCTTCATGTTCGGGTGATGTCTTCTCCAAGAATCTACGTGGAGGTGAATCTAGCTAAGAATCCTCCTTCTCGCATGGTGGTCAGAGTTGGTGATGGTTTTTCCTAGAGGAAAAGGATCTTGGTGGATGTGGTTGCACATTTCTGTGTTCATTGCTGTAGGTAGGTCCACTCAACTAGTTTCTTTAGATGGTACAGATCATTTCAGGTAGGTGGTGGAGACGAGGCTTCTACAGATGTTGTCCTAGATCAGGCATCCCTACCTCCGCTTGAGGTGAATGGTGTGTCTTCGGCTAAACCACCTTCTTCCCTGCAGACAGTTGAGGTGTCCCATAGATCACAGGTGACTTATGGTCCTTCGACGTCAGTGGGACATTCTTTGGCCGATAGTCAAAGCCGTAAGGGTTCATTTTCGTCAGCGGCGGTTGGGGTGGTCACAGAGAAGTCTCCAATGGTTGTATATTTTTCTTCTATGGTCAAAGGACCAGATGCTATAATGGCTAGTTTTTAAAATATAGAGGGTGAGGTTCACACGCCTTTCTTGTCTCCTTCTTGTACGATCTCTGGGAAAGCTATGGTTTTGGCGTCCTTGCCTACTTTTGGGCTATCCTTGTGTCCCTTAGGATCCCTGTATGGTCCACCCACTTATGAAGGTTCGATATCGCGGTCTTCGAAGTTTGGTGTCCCTATCAGTGTGGTTTCTTCACCACCCATGTATCTTTCAAACCCTGCAGATCCGATGGAAGTCCATATCCTGCTCGTGCATCATTCAACGAAGGAGTCTAATAGTGCTTCAGACACGCAAATACCAGAGGGTGTGGTTAATGAAATATTGACATGACAATGGTCCCTAGAGATGATAGCGCTGGATTCCTTGCTATCAGAGGCGCAATTATCAAATCCCCTCCGCACTCCACCACATTTGTTGCATGCTAGTGTGAACCGGGCAGACCCGATAGGTTCAAAGGGGGCGGCAGTTTTCTCGGAGGAAAAGTCGAGGAAGATTTTGAAAGGTGCTCAGTTGCTTGTTGGTAGTCGTATTCTAACCAGGGCTAAGTCTAGAGAGACTTCTTTATTAGGGTCCTCTTTAAAGGTTGTCACTCTCGACTACAAAGGCGGTTTGGTTTTCAAAACATGATTCCCATTATTATCTGGAACGTGTGAGGGTTAGTAGCATAGTTAAAAGGTGTGTTTATTGCTTTATAGGTACGTCGGGTCAAGGAAGTTATGGCTATTATGCTCGAACATAAACAAAAAGTGGAGCGCATTTCCTCGTTTACCAGATCGCTAGGCATTACTCACTCTATGCATGTTGATGCATGCAATAAGCACATCTATATTTTTTGGAAGAATAGTATCTTTGTATAATTTATGGAAGCTTTGTCTCAACACATTACTACAAAGATTTAAGCAGGAAGTGCGGAGGTATTTTTTACATTTGTGTATGACAGTTGTGTCAATACTGAAAGAATGCACCTATGGAATCAATTGCAGATGTTTCAACCTGGTAATGAAGCATGGTTTATTGGTAGAGATTTTAATACTATCCTGGATCCATTGGAGAATAAGGGTGGCTCGACCATGGACAGTTCTGCAATACAGGACTTCAGGAACTTCATAATGGTTAAGGGAATGATGGACATGGGTTTTAACGGGAGAAAATTTACATGGTGTAACAACCTCAAAAGAACGAGGAGAATATAGAGCTGGCTTGATCAATGTTTATCCAACCTTTAAGGTCGGGACTATTTTTCTCAAGCCTCGGTTTCCCATCTTACCATATTAGTATCAGATCATTCTCCTTTTCTGGTCACACTCAAAATGAGTGAGGCTCAGAATAATTAATTTTACTATTCTCTAAAATGGCATCAGAAATGTGATTTTATGTAGGTTGTGAAGAACTCATGGGAGAAACTGATGGAGGTATATGCATGGTTCAGCCTCATGATATGTCTTCAATAGCTCACAAAGGACCTACAAGTGTGGGGTGGAAATTGTAGGGGAGAAGACCTCAACCTGGAAAACATAAAAGATGATATAGAGAGGATGGAGGAAAATCTTCAGGAGGTCTAAGATGATGACAGGTTTACCTGTATGGTGGATAAGCAAAATATTTTGGCTGAAAAACTTCTGGAAATCAAGAGGATCAGTAGACAGAAGTCCAGATAACTAAGGATTAAGGAAGGGGACACTAATACAACCTTTTTTCAAGCATGCTTGAAGGAAATAAGGAAGGATAAGAAGATCAATATTAGACTCAATGACAACACGTTTACTTCTAATCTACAGGTGGATGGAGAGATAATTCTTAAACAATTTGTGAGACTAATGGAAGGACATGATAACTTATAGGGAGACCGGTCTAGAAGGGGTAGACCAGAGATGGAATTCCTGGGATGTATCCCATAGCTAGTGGATGATAGGGACTATAATGATATGGAGTACTTTCCAAATGTTGGTAAAATTAAAGCAACGGTTTTCAGAATGAATAAGGGAAGTGCACCAGGGCCAGATGGGTTCTCTGGATCCTTCTTCATTGAGGCGTGGGGGATTGTGAAAGAGCAGGTTAAGGGGCGGTTTTGGATTTTTTCAGGGTAGGAGAACTCAATAGGGCTGCTTGTGCTTCAAGGGTTGTTCTGATTCCCAAGGTTAAATATCCCACCCAACTCAGTCACTATAGACCAATATGTCTTTGCAATTTAGTGTATAAGATATTAGCTATCATTTTAAACATAATAATCATCAAGGTGATACCCAAGATTGTTTCTGAATAACAACATGGATTTGTGCAAGGTTGAGGCATACACAGAGCCATCAGAATTGCGAGAGAAATAGTGGAGGACCTAAACTAAAAAAATATCGGATCTAATTTGATGGTGAAAGTGGATATAGATAAGGTATATGCCAGATTAGAATAGAGATTTTTAATAAGAGTAATGATGAAATTTGGTTTCAAGGAATCGTTTTGTGATTTTTGTTTTAGGTCATATAATTATCATTGGATTACAGTCTCTCTCCTGGGGAAAGGCTTCAATTTCTTCAAATCAGTTCAACAAGTGATGCAAGGAGACCCCTTGTCACCTAGCCTCTTCATTTTGGCTCAGGAGGTGCTTACCAGGAACATTCACAAGCGGATGGGGGACGGGAGGATAATACCTTTTAAGAACAAAGCAGGGGTTAGTTTGGTTTCCCATCTCTTATTTGCCAATGACATTCTATTCTTTATTAATGGCAAGATAATATCAGTGGATGATTTTAAAAAGATCATGACAACATATGGGTTGTTGAGCGGATAGCGGGTCAATTTCAGAAAAAGTAACATTTTTATATCTAAAAAATGTTCTGGGAGGCATAACAGGGATATTCAGGAACTATTGGGCATACAATAACATCAATTTCTAATGATTTACCATGGTTCTCTAATTTCTAATGGAAGGATCAAAAAGGTCCTTTTTTATGACATCTTGAATAGAATCATGGGGCGGATATGCAACTAAAAAAAGTAAATTTCTCTATTTTGGTGGGAGAATAATGATAATCAACTCTGTTCTAACCTCAATGTCAATGCATGTTCTCTCCATTATTAAACCCCCCAAAGGGATGATCACCAAGCTAGAGAACATATAGAACTATTTTCTGTGGGATGAAAATCAGACAAGGCAGTGCCATCGGGATTCTTGGAAATGGCTGGCCAAGCCATTGGAGGAGGGTGGTATTGGGATACAAAATGTGGGGGAAACCATGCAGGCCATGAAGGATAGAATGGCCTAGGAGGTGGTTGTTGGAAATTCATTATGGGATAATTTCATGAAAAACAGGTATGGGGAAGACTGGCAGAGATGGGATGATAACAACAGTAGGTTTTCTAGCCTTGGTCAATGCAAAAGCGCCCATCTGGAGGTCTTTCAGGATCAAGAGATATGGATTATTGGTTGTGGAGACATCAAATTGTGGAAGGACAATAGGTTAGGAGAGGAGATCCTTTTTCTGAGATGTCTGGTGGCAAACATCACTTTCAAAGAGGCCTCCAGACATCCTTCTTTACTAAATGCTATCCTCAACTCTGATTAGAAGGAGGTCTACAATTCCATCAGTCTAGTGGAGGAACCTGATCGTTACATGTTCGTAGGATCCAAATCAGGGCAGTTCTACGTATGTGATTACATGAAGTTGACACATGTGTGGGATAGAGGAGATGAGTGGAATAACAAAATCTAGTGCAAATAGATTCCAGGGAAATTAAATTTCCTTATTTGGCGAATAAGAAACCAATCCATTCATATGGAGGAAAATATTCAGAAAAAGGGAGTTGCATTAGCTTCTCATTGCCAGTTCTATTTTCACTCTCAAAATGAATCTGTTGAACATGTGTTTTTCACGGGGGATTGGGCGAGAGTGATATGGGGCTTCTTGAGGCAATTTTTGAACATCAGCAGAGGATGGGTTTCAATCCAAAAAAATTTAGAAGACTAGTTTCTGGGTGCTGGATAGGTGGATGGGGAATTCAAGGTTCGAGGTATGGTTTTTTCAGTGGCTTGCTGGACTCTATAGGATGCGAGGAAAAAGTATAGAGAGGGCATCAAGAAGTCTCACACTTTTCTTCAAATTTGTGTTAAGATTCTGGTGAAATATATGGGTTCTCTCATTAAAGGGGAGACAGAAATAGTTGTCTTTAGGAAGATCATACCAACGACTTGCATGAACAGAGGCTTAGTAATGCAGCAGGGGTGGTGGGTATGTTGTAATGCCCCTCGCTTGAGGATTAAACTGAATGTGGATGTCTCTTGTCTAGATGGATTTATGAGAGGGGCGGCCTTTTAAGGGACAATAGGGGACATATTATTATTTATTTTAGTTTTTTTTATGGTGAAGGCACGTCTATAAGATCCGAGTCTCATGCTATGGGAGTTAATGTATATCATCAGGAAATGTAGGACCCTCCTTAATCAAGGCACTTAAATTCTTCACACATGGAGGGAGGGGAATGGTGTAGCTAACGCTCTTGCCAACAAAGGTATGTCTGACGGAAGGTTGATTTTTTACACTAGCCCAGGTTCCTTACCTAATGATTGTAAGCTTTTTGCTGAAGGTAATTCTCTAGGTCTTCACCACTTTCTCCCTCTGTGAGATGGTCTTGTACTTGTCATGATTTTAATAAAAATACAACTTTCAGTCAGTGTGTACAGTGGAGTAACGCCTTACAAACTGATGTCATTCATTCTTCTATTACCACCTTTCATGGTTGGGTATGATGATGGATATAAATTATATATATGATACTTATAACATATTTATACCTATATATTCATTATATCATATATATCTTTTTTTACTCTCTATTCTGTAGGGAATACGATAATGTCGCTCGTGTGTACGGCGGACTACCGCCTCGCCAAGTGATGTGATTCGTCTTTCACTAACGCTTTACATGGAACGTAATAAGGTTAAATTTTATCAATATATGTGATATACATGAAATAATTATTATATTGATGTAATATTTATCATTCTTAAAAGATAATATTCTTTATTAACTTTTCCATCATTTAAAGATGATAAAATCATAAGTGGGGACTATAGCTTTCATGAAGTAATGTAACTCTCTTTTCATCACTACACCACATGGATGATATATATATATATAAGTTTATTTAATGAAATAATATGGTATATATGATATTATTAGTATTATTTAAATATAAAATATTACTTACATATATTCCAAAATGATCATTGAAAAATGGAAACGTTACTCGTGCATACGTACGACCTATCATCTCCATGATTGTAACGTATTTAATTTTTCAAATCCATCTTTCACGATTGGTTTTAAAAGTATAATTTTTATAAAAATATTAAAATTATTTCATGATTATTATTATGGATATAATATAACTATATAATATTTTCAAGAACCATATCCTTCGTGATGAAACATGAATGAGAAAGCAAGGTAATTAACACCTGAAACAATGAAAATAATGAAAGATTATTAACAGAAGGGTCATCAGGTGTTATAAAAGGATTATATATGATGTTATAAATATTAATAAGTTTATTTAATAAGTTAATAACATGTTTAAAATCACTATACATGATTTTAAATAATGTCCAGTCAAAAGGAAGCATGAGTTAAGGGATTTCTTAACTCAATTTCCACTCATTGAATTAAACTTTTACTTCATTGATTATGTCATTATAATATTATGTATATAATCACTTTTGATTAACCTATGTTTCAATTAAACTTTTTTTTTGAATTATATTTGAAACAAATGATTGAATCATTGATTAATTCTCACATCAATGTTATAATCAATTTAAAGGTTTATTTAACAATCTCATTCTAATCAAGATCTTTTGTTCTTGAAATTTAGTTGAAGGAAATTATTTGAAAATTTCCTAATAAAATAATTTAATTTTAATATAATTTTGTTATTAATGATATTTTAAAGTAATATTTCTATTTTTCCACTCTTTTATACTTAAAATAATTGATAAAATGTTTTTAATGAAATCCAACTTCATTTCTCTTTTCGGTCGGAAAGCTGATTTTTTTTCTTATGAAACCATTTTTCTAAAAATGCTTCCAAAAATGTTTTTAACATTTTAAAAATGATTTATTGAATAAATTTTTAACCATTTCTAGTTTTTTTTTCAAATAAATATTATTCTATATTAAGAACAATGCCTATTTGGTTTTTACTAAAAATGTAGAAGGAATCATCTTATAATTTTGCAAACAAGGAACTTTGCAACCATTTTTAAAATGAAAAAGGAATGTTGTTTTTTACTTGTATGGGATGTGCAAGATTACCCACCATCATGAAAATAAATTATTTGATGTTTTATTCGAAAGTTTAGAAGTATACTTTAAAATAAATTTTTTTTTAATATTACTGAAATTCATAGTTTTTTAAAGTTTATTTTAAAATAAAATAGTTTTCAAAATGTTTTATGTTTAAGAAAAGTGATTTTTAAAATGAAAATGATATTTTCCTCAAGAAATTTTTAAAGATATTTGTAGGGTATTTATTTTTATCAATTATAAAAACCCTTTATTATTACTTCAATGGGTATATATTTCATTGATACTATCATTATTATTCATCTAGATGGTTTATAATATTTTTTAATAAGGAAAATTTTTTACATTCCCTTAATTCATTTTTCTATTTATTAAATTTCTCTTAAATTATTCCCTTTCCCATGGACATTAAATTTCCCCTAAATATCAATATTCTTTATCATGGATATGTTTATTTATTAAACCATATATAATTTCTACACATGGTGCTTTACTTAGAGAGTTATTTGATTGACTGAGGAGATATTGATAAATCTATATCTTGTAATCAATACATATATTTTTTTGATAATCCACATTGATCATGCATTAATTAAATTATTTGGTATATGATGAATGATTTTGGACAAGCAACAAAAGGGTAGGGACCATTTATAGATGGCCCCTTGATGCATTAGTAGGTCTCATGAGACAAAATTAGTTGGCCAAACCATATGAGTTTGTACCCAGTAGTATTAAACTATCTTTTGAAATGTCTTGATTGTAGAAATATTGTTGACCAAACTATATCAGTTTATACCCAGTAGTTTTAAACCATCTTGTTAAAGGTCTTAATGGTAGATGTATCATGATATTTGAGATCATGGAATCCAATAATTCAGAATTTCCTTTATTAATAATTCAATTATTAATGTCCACGATATTTTCACAAGGATATTATATCTAGGAGAATTTCATTCTAATTAAATGAAATGTTTTTTCAATTATTTACATTTCTATATTTATTATTCCATATCTATTCATGTAGTCAAGTTATTAAAATGAAATGTTTGTTTTATTATTTACCTATCCATATTGATTGTTATTTATTAACTCACAATATCTTCCATTGTACTTAACCCAATGTAAGAATTTGAGCCCACCCTTATTTTGTTTCCTTTAACAAGAATCCATGAACTGTACTATGAGTGATATGAAAGGATATGCTAGAGGTTGAAGTGATATTATTGAATATGTTTTAATTTTTGTATTAAATTTTAATTAAATACCCAATTATATACTTATTTTACCAAGAATAATAAACAATTCAACCCTTAAAGATGTGATTTATGTATCTTATACCAATATAATAAAGCAAGAACTAGCTCAGAGCTATTGGGGTTAGGGTTGCTACCCAGGTTGGATTTCCTAAAATACTATGAATTATATGTAATCTATACTATTGGAAAGGAAAACATGGTAGCATATTCCATTAGTAGGAACTCCTATTCTTGTTTGGTGCAGGTGGCGTCTAAGAAATTGGATTCTTTGCAGCTGACCTTAGTGGAGGAGATGGGTGCAGTTTATCTTTTTTTGATGGTGTTTACTGCTCTTCTTCTCCAGAATGTGAGGGAGGGGTAGTTGAGGGGCATCGACTATGAGGTTCTTTGTAATGACCCACTTATTCTCATAGGCTTGAGAATACAATGAATCATTACTAGGCCTTAAGAGACATCCCCAAGGCCCCAAAGTTTGGTAATAAATTTTTATGGGTCTCAATGAAAGTAAGGGACAATTTACCCTTTAAGAATTAAACTATTAACCAAACCACCATAACCAAACAACCACGATATGATTCATGATAAAAACAAGACAACTCAACCATTATCTTTATAACAACCAACCAAAGTATGCTACAATAGAAGCTAAACCAATATAAAATTAAATAGAGGAAAGACAACTAAAGACTTCAAGATGACCACAAGACTTCATGCTTCATAAGCTCCATGATCTAACATAACCAAACAACCCAAGTATCATGAGGTGGTGCTAAATACATGTGATACTTTACCTTTTCCCTTGTACTAGAAGATAGCATCTGCAAAAGCACCAAAGTTCTAAAGCAGGGGTGAGTATAAAACTTAGTAGTATTTCCCTAATGACTTCCCAACTTATGCCACTAGGATATAAAGGTTAACAAAATTTATATAAAATAGTTTCTATAAAACAATTTCCCAAAAGTTTTTATAACTAAATATAAACAAGTTCCAAAAAATTTATAACCAAAAAGGAAATAAGTACTATTAAAACTAATTTTACAACAATTCATATTTCCATAAAACAACCAAACAAGGATTTAAAACCATTTCTCACTAGCATTTTTTCATAACCATTCCATTTAACTTATTCACACATCCAACTATGTATGCTTCCTTATGATAGTTCCATACTCATGAGTGGTCTCTCATCGATCTACCATGTCATCACATGATAATTTTACCCCATGTGCCATTACACCTTTGGCACCAAGAACAAGGTCATATTCTAACCAAACCTCATAAATGAAATCTACACACACACAACTATTATGCCAAAACCATTTAAAATAATCATTCCAAACCATTTCAATAAAACCATTATTTTAATGAAACCCATTTAAACAAGACAATTCCAAACACCCATTTCATATTAATAAAATCAATCATTTTATTGAAAAACCTTTTGATTAAATCCATTTACCACCATTCCATAAAAATCCAATTTTAAAATCTTAATTTTAAAATTAAGAATTAAAAACTTTAATCAATAGCATCGATTTCCTACATTTTCCACAGCCATCACCAAAGATGGTTTCTAGAAACCATAAAGTAGCCAAATCACAATAAAATCCAAATAAAGAAATCAATTTGAAACCATTCCATTCAGTTCTACTTAGAGGATTCAAGAGTGAAACCATATACCTCGATCGTTTTGGTGAAAAACAAAAACAGATGAAGAACGTTCAAGAAAACCGGGTCAATTCTCCATGAAACTGCCTTAGATCTCTTCTCCTAACAACAACAAGAAGAAATATCATCATATTTGGCATAAAAATATTATATATTCCCATAACAGGAATAAATCTAAGAAACTAAGAGTAGAGGAGAAGTAGTTCTAAGTAAATCTAAGAAAACATGAAAAAAATGGTGAAGAATGACACTTACCATAATAATCGAGCTTGAAAACTCCAAGGGAAGGCTTCAGATTGATTCAAAATCTCATAGGATAGGTTATCATACATTCAATAGAGAAGAATCCTAAGTTAGGGCAAGGGGGAAAATGATGGAGTTAGAGACAAAATGAGTGAGGTCCAATTTTTTAGGATCCAACTTTACCTCTGCACACGGTTAGTTAACATGGTTAAATAAGTTGTTATCTTACCATGTGTTAGCTACTTCCTTATGAAAACCCTCACACAGCCTCTTCGTAGGGTCTCCCTAACTGTACACAAATCGTACCAACACTAATACCTCAAAAATGCCACTGTGCATGATTTATTATAGGATTTCTACATTATTTAGACAAACCATGTGCAACCCATGCACGTCCCCATTTTCCCTCAAAACTTATCAAAAGTTCACAAAACTCTCCCACCCTTCACCCTTACACTTTATAAATATAAAATGAAAAAAGTAAGGGTTACATACTAGAAACTGAGGGTACTACATTCTCCCCACCATTGGTCTTTCCATCCTCAAAAATTTGAAAACCATCACTTCCCTGAAAGAGTTCCGACCATTGCTCTTTAATTTTCTTCTTGCATTCCTGATTTTCTTATTGAATCTAACCATGTTTCCATAAAACCTGCACTAGACCAATGCTTTTTTCACACAAGACTTTCTCTTTCCTATCCAAAATACGCATTGGGGTATGTAGCAATGAAGCATATGACTCTAGGTCAATGTGATCCCATCCGATCACATGGTCAGGACCAGGTTGATACTTTTTCAACTATAATACGTGAAACACATTGTGCACCAAACCAAACCGTGGTGGAAATTCCAACCAATATGCCACATCTCCAACCTATTCTAGTATCTCAAAATGGATAATATATCAAGGGGTTAACTTTACCTTCTTCCCAAAACAATGATTTCCAAGCCTTAGAGATATCCTCAAGAACACATGGTCACTCACCGTGAATGAAAACGGTCTTCACCAATGATCCACATATGATTTATGATGACTTTGATCCATATCCATCCTCTTTCTGATCAACTAAATATTTTTCATTGTTTCTTGGACAAGGCTCGGCCCAAATAGTGATGTATCACCTATTTCCACCCAACATAGTGGAGAACAACAAGGACGACTATACAATGCTTCAAAGGGAGCCATATGTATTAAGTCTTGATAGATACTATTATACAAGAATTTCACTGAGGGTATATATTCCTCCTATGAGACACAAAAATCCATTACACAAGCCCGCAACATGTCTTCCAATGTCTATATTATCCTTTTAGATTTCCCATCCTTCTGAGGATGATACACTGTACTCATAGTCAATTGAGTTCCATGGGATTTCTATAAGGATTTCCAAAAATGAGACATGAACCTTGGATCTCTATCGGATACTATAAAAATCTATATTCCATGTATCTTTACCACTTCTTGGATATAGATTTTTGACATATCCTCCACCATATAAGTTTCAGGAATAGGGATGAAATGGGCCAACTTGGTAAGCCGATCCACTATGACCCATATAGAATCATGTTTCAAAACTATTATTGGGAGACCTATAATAAAATCTATCACTATTTGATCCCATTTCCACAATAGAATAGGTAAATAATGAAACATACCAACTGGTATATTATTTTATACCTTTACTTTTGGACAAGTTATGTAACATGAAACAAACTCACTTGCTTTCCTTTTCATGTCGCTCCACCAAAACTGCACCTTCATTGCCTTATACATCTTTTGTATTCTCAGATGTACAACCCATCTCGAATGGTGGTAAGCATGAAGAAGTTTCTCCTGAGAAGCCATAGTTACAACCATTCGATCTTTGAATCACAAAACCGAACTCCCATCAAGTTCCCATCCCTCAATGGTCTCCCCACCATTGAGTTTTGAACTCATAACCAGGCATTCTGCATAGGATTTTTGTGCCTTTTTGACCATCTTTAACAAATCAAGAACCACGATGAATGAAAAGAAAACCACAACACCACCTTTGTCTTCACATTCCACATGCATGTCGGCTAGGATCAACATTAACTGCCACTCATCTTAAGATTATTTTTCCAACTGAGTGTATGACTTTCTATATAATGCATCGACCACCAAATTACCTTTTCCTAGTGTATATATTAAGTCAAAGTTAAACATATGGATATAATCTATCAATATCCTTTTCCTCATATTCAAATCCCATTGTGATAAAAAAATGTTTCATGATTTTGTGGTCCGTTAACAGAGTAAATTTCTCACCAATGAGATAATGACACCAAGTCTTCAAGGCATGGACAATTGTAGAAAACTCCAAATCAAGTGTTGGGTAATTTTTCTCATGCACTCTCAACTTATTTTGAACCATAAGAAATAACATGGTCTCCTTGCATGAGAACACATCCCAACCCTGATCTTGAAGCATCATAGTACACCACATACCCCATCCTGATTCTGGAAAAATTAAGATATGTGTTGATGTAAGATGAACCTTTAGCTCTTGAAAATACTTCTCATATTCCTCAATACATTGAAATATAACATTATTCTTTGTAAAATCTATAATAGGTGAATAAATTTGTGAGAAATCCTGCACAAAGCATCCTTAATAACCATCTTGACCAAGAAAGCTTTTTATCTCAATGATATTCTTCAGAGATTTCTAAGAGATAACATCTTCTATCTCCTTTGGATCCACAAAACACCTATTTTTAGAAATTACATGGTCAAGAAAGCGTACCACTTGTATCCAAAAATCACACTTTGACAATTTGGCATATAAATGATGATCTCTTAAGATTTCCAACACTATTTTCAAGTGTTTCTCATGATCATCCCTTGTACTTGAATACACCAATATTTCATTAAAAAACACCACAATAAAAGAATCTAGATATCTCTGAAATATTTGATTTATCAATTCCATAAAGACCACTGGTGCATTCGTGAGACCGAAAGTCATTACTACATATTCATAGTGTCCATATCTACTTGTGAAAGATGTCTTTGGAATATATTTCTTCCGAACTCGCAATTGGTGATATTCCAATCATAGTTCCATTTCAGATAGCCACTAGGATCCCTTAAATTGATCAAATTGATCATCAATTTATGTAAGTGGATACTGATTCTTTATCATAACTTGGTTAAGCTTACGATAATCTATACACAGTCTTAGAGTTCCATTTACTTTCTTCACAAACAAGACTGGTTTTTCCCAAAGAGACTTTCTTGGATGAATAAATCTTTTTCTTTATAGCTATTCTAACTACACTTTCAATTACATTTATTCTTTTGGTTCCATCCTATAATATTGAATGGAAATATGATAGTTCCCTGGGAAGATATCAATCGTAAAATCCACTTCCCTTATAGGTGGTAAACCTGAGAGGTTATTGAGAAAGACTTCTAGAAATTTATCCACAACTACGGGAAAAATGCTATCCTCAATATCTTCCATTGATGAAAAATTCAATGATACCAATAGGTAAGAGATCATTCCCACTGCTGGTGCTAACAAACCCATTGCACCTATATTTACAACTCTTTGTCCTCTGAAGAGATGCTCGACACCATCCTCGATTGTGAAACTAACCATTCTGCTATAAAAGTCAATGTGAGATTTAAATGTTTTTAACCAATTCATACCCAGGATTACATCAAACACATCCATATCCAACACTGAGAAGTCCTTATTCAGCTCAGTTCCATCAATGGTTATAGAACATTCTTTACACACAAAAACTCGACATTCTCTTTCACTAAGAGGGGTTAAAAGTTTTAACATGGAGGGAATCATCTAAAGTTTGAAACATAAAAAATAAACAAAATGAGAAGTAATGAAGGAATGGAATGCACCGGTATCAAACAACACTTTCATAAGGGTAGAATTCAAAAAAATCACACCTCTCACCATAGAGGGTCTAACCTAATCATCTACAATCACCAACTCAGCTCCATAAAACTGCTTTGTTGATGCACTATTCTCTTTATTGCTTTACTTTGGTTTCCCTTGATAAGTAGTCATGGTGTTTCTAGAATCACCATGACTATCCCTATTCTTCTGAAAAATCTGATTTTTCTAGCCTCTTCTTATCATAGAATATGATGCTTGCGACATCCGAGAAGTGTCTCGAGAACCTGACCTCGGAGCACTACAACAATAGAACTGAATATGACCCATCTACTTGCAGTTATGGAATTCCCTAGTTTGTGTCCTACACTCTCTCTTAATGTGGTCAAATGAACCACATTGGAAATAGCATGTTTTTCTCTTGGGTTGTGGAGGAAGGTTCACTAATCCATATTTATGATTTTGTGTCCCACTCCCACCTTGAAAATAGTCATCCCTCTTTTGCTTGGTTCCATCATTCAAGTTCCCACCATTTCTCATAGGTATCATCATACTTCATACTCTCATATCTTCTGAGATATCAGGTTCAACCACTATCACTCTTTTCACCATCTCTGTATAATATGTAATACAGAGCCCTACAATCTTTAATCAAATCTTCTACCTTATCCTTGATTCGAAGATGCGTGCATTCAAATATATACTAGCCGCAACTTCTAGTTCAACGTGCACTAAATGCATGAATTTAGCCACATAATCTCTGGAAGATGGATTTTCTTACTTCAGTCTGAGGAAGTCCGTTGTTTTCTATATTTTGAATGTATGAGGATATAATTTTTTATTAAAAAATTATTCAAAATCCTCCCAACTAAGGCCTTAATCCAATTTAGCCTACACCACCCAATCCCACCACTGGCATGTGAGATCCTCAAGCATATAAGTCACCATCTTGACTTTCATCTCTGATGGTGTGCTGATGAAATCAATGATATTATCCATCCTATTCAGCCACACCTCCACCTTTTCAGGTTCAGAATCGCCCCATAATATGGATGGGTTCTACTTCATGAACTAGATGGAATGATTCACATGCCTTGGTTCATCCCTTTGGTACCTAGTATCCATAGCTTGGAATGCTTGGATGATACTCAGAACAAACTATTGGTTCACCTATGTCTCAGGTGCAACCACATTCTCCACAGCTTCTTCTGGTTGGTTTCTATAACGCATACCAGGTGCCATTTTCTAAACAGACAACAACTCTGTTAGTATCACTCTCTCGTAACTGATGGATTATCATTTCAAATTTGATCGCATAAAATATCATAGCATTTCTTTCCAAAATAACCTCTTCCATGTTTAATCATTTTTGAAAAACTCTATTATTTCTTTTGAAAATTAAACTATTTTCAAAATTCATCAACCATGCCCTTTTCAAAATCTTTCATTTGAAAACAATTGCAATATTTTTCAAAATTTTACACCTTTTCAAAAAATTATAAATCATTACTCGAAATGAAATATGCAATCATAGTAGTAATTCATTCCTCTAAAATTCATTTCATGATCATCTCATTGGATAAACCCATGACAATGATATTCCATGATCCTATAAGTGTCTCCAAAACACTTATGTACCCAACTTCCTAGTAACTTAAAGTTCATCATAAAAAGGTTAGTTACATATTTTTATTCTATACATTTCAAGTCCTCATAATCCTACTCCATTATAAAATCATAACCCAAGGAATATACAAGAACTACTTTTAACTCCAAGACCAAAAAAACTGATGACTACTTATTCCACAAGGGAAGGAACAAGCTGATACCATTTATCTCAAAGAAAATTTTGGATCGAACAAACTAATACCATTTGTAATGACCCACTTATTCTCATTGGATTGAGAATAAAATGAATAATTACTAGGCCTTAAGTAACATCACCAAGGTTCTAAAAGCTGTAAATAAATACCAAAGGGTCTCAACGAAAGTGGTGAATGATTTTCCCTTTAATAATTTAACCACTAACCAAACCACCATAACCAAACAACCACTATATGATGCATGATAAAAACAATAAAACTCAACCATTATATTTATAATAACCAACCAATGTATGCTACAATGGGATCCAAACCAATTTCAAATTAAATAGAATAAATAAAACTAAATACTCCAATATGACCATAAGACTCCATGATGTACAAGCTCCATGCTCCAACATCACCAAACATCCCAAGTATCACGAGGTGGTACTAAATATGTGTGATACTTTACCTTTTCCCATGTTCAAGAAGATGGAATCTAAAAAATCCACAAAGTTTGAAAGCATGGGTGATTATAAAACTCAATAGGTTTTCTCCAATGACTTCCCTACTCATGCCACTAGGATATAAAGGTTAGAAACATTTATATAAAACAGTTTCTATAAAACAATTTCCCAAAACAATTTATAACTAAATATAAACATGTTCCAAAACCATTTAAAACCAAAAAGGGAAAATTTTCTATTAAAACCTATTTTTTATCAATACATATTCCCAAAAAAACCAAAAAAGGCTTTAAAACCATTTCTCACTATCATTTTGGCATAACCATTCCATTTCACTTATCCACACATCCAACTATGCATGCTTCATTATGATAGTTAGATACTCATGAGCGGTCTCTTGTTGATTTACCATGTTGTCACATGGTAATTATACACCATGTGACATTACACCTTTATCAATGATCACAAGGTCATATTCTAACCAAGCCTTATAAATTCGATCTTCACACACATCACTATTTTGCCAAAACCATTTCAAATAACCATTCCAAACCATTTCAATAAAACTGTTCTTTTATTGAAACCCATTTAAATAATCTAATTACAAACACACATTTAATCTTAATAAAATTATTAATTTTATTAAAAACCCTTATGATCACATCTATTTACCATCATTCTAGAAAAATCAATTTTAAAATATTTATTTTAAAATCAAGAATCAAACACTTTAATCAAAAGAAACAATTTTACATATTTCCCATAACCATCAACAAATATGGTTAATAAAAATCATAAAGTACAAAAATCACAATAAAGTCAAAAAAAGAAATCAATTTGAAAACATTCCATCCAAAACTATTAAGAGAAGTCGAGATTGAGGCCACCAATCTTGATCATTTTGGTGAAAAACAAAAAAGGACGAAGAACGCTCAAGAAAACTGGGTTGATTCTCCACAAAACTTCTATAGATCTCTTATCCTACAAAAAAAGACAAAATATCATCATATTTGGAATAAAAAACATTTAATATACCCATAACAGATGTAGATATGAAAAATAGAGAGGAGAGGAGAAGCATATCTAAGAAAACGGTACAAGAACAGTGAAGAACGACACTTATCGCAAGAATCGGGCTTCAAAATGCCAAGGGAGGGATCCAGATTGATTCCAAATTTCATGGGATAGGTTTTCCTACCATCAATAGAGAATAATACCGAGTTAGGGATACCAAGAAGCAAAAATGAGGGAGTTAGAGGCAAAATGAGTGAGATCCTATTTTTTAGGGTATGACTTTAACTCTGTGCACAGTTAGTTCACACAGTTTGAAAAATAGTTTTCTAACCATGTGTTAGATACCACCTTATGTAAAACCTCACATGGCCTCCTTTCATGGTCTCCCTAAATATGATCACATTGTGTGGAAGCTACTGCCTCAAAACTGCTACTGCGCACAGTTTCTTCTAGGATTTCCGCACGATTTAGACAAACCGTGCACAGCCCGTGCACATACCCTTTCCCCCAAAAAAATTATTGAAAGTTCACCCAAATCTCCCATACATCACCCTTATAATTTATAAACATTAAAATCACAAATTAAGGGTTACATACTAAAAACTAGGGGTACTACATTCTTTTTGATCATATGTATTCATGAGATTCACTATATTGATTTTCTAAAGGATGGAAACACATCACCAATTTTAAGGGATGGATGATGGTTCCAGTCATGATATAGGAGGAGGTGATGAAGGATTTTCACACTTCCACTTTGGTTTTACATCCCATATTTGTGAATTTGTACAAGGACCTTCAGGGATAATTTTGTAGGGATTTCATGAGGTGGAGTGTAGCCATGTTCATCTCCCAATGTCTCACATGTCAACAGGTGAAGGATAAGAACCAAGTTTCAGAATGTTTGACATAAACATTTGAGATCTCAGAGTAGATATTGGATGGAATATCCATGGAATTTTTGATAGGGATTCTGTAGATAGTGAGAGTCCATAATGCTATCTGGGTGATTGTTGACTAACTCACAAAGTTGGCACACTTCCTTTCCATTAGGGAGAAGATGGAGAATCTAGGGAATTTGTATGTACGAGAGATCATCTGACTCCATGGGGTACCCTAGACAATTTTCTCTAACCATGATTTGTGGTTTATGTCATGGTTGTGGAGAGGCCTACATGAGGCATTCATAACCTAGTTACGGATGAGTATGGAGTTTCACCACCAAAAAATTGGTCAGACCAAGTACACTATCTAGGTGTTGGGGGATATGCTGAGGTCATGTGTTTTAGACTTCGTAAGGATATGAGAGAATCAATTTCCATTGGTAGGGTTTTCTTATAATAATAGCTATCACTCAACGATCAATGTGGCTCCTTTTTAGGCCTTATATGGGAGACCCTTCAGGTCACTCTTGTTATGGACTGAGATGGTTGAGATATCTCTTATTGGGCTATAGATGGTTCATGAGAGGAAATATAAGGTCCAGGTGATCCATGAGAAGATGAGGATAGCTCATATCTGATAGAAATATTATGCATATCGACAACATAGGCCCTTGGAGTTTGAGTAGGGAGACCATTTTTTTCTTGAGAGTTTCTCCATGATAAGGATTATAAAGGTTTGGATGGGTAGGAAATCTATCTGTGAGGTTTATCAGGCTATTCGATATTCTACAGAGGGTGGGTGAGGAGATATTTTCATGCTCCTATGAATGTTGTTGATTGGGGGAAGCTAGACATCGAGGACAGAACCACCTTCACGGAGTACTAGTTGGTGATCATGGATCGATAAGAGATGATTCTTCAAGGATGTACCATTCACTTGGACTGTATGTGGTGGTAGTATGGGATCATATAGGAGAGTTCCTATGAGCGGGAGATCCAAATGTGAGCTTATTATCCCTACTTTTTGTTTAGCCTATACTTTTTTAGAGAAAAATCCTTGAATGGGGGAATAATTAGCGACCCTTTTTCCCCTTGTGAGAATTTTAAATATATTAATAAATATTTTCGGAGCCATTCATCGGGGCAACGTTAGATTATGAGGCTCGGTGAGCCCGAAATTAATATTTTAAAAACATTAAATATATAAATATCATGTGCATATAGTTTTTCATAAATAATGGAATATATCTTGAGTGGAGACCCTAATCATAAATCTAAGACCATGGTTGAATCTATAACATGGAGGTTACCCTAGGGGTGACCTAAGGTTGGTCGGTGCTCAGTTTTTAGTTAAGGTGGTTATTGGTGGTGCGTTTAAATAAAATAAATAAATAAAATAATTTATTTTATTTTAATTCCCAACAAAACTAATTACATATATTTAAATGCTATTATATAATTTTAGCAGAATTATTCTTATAACCCTGAGATTTATCAGAGGAGGATTTTTATTGTTCTTATTTGGCGAATCACATCAGAGGATGGTGAAAGATCATATCATGGTGGATCAGCAGGCAGCGAACATGGTGTGATCCCCACATCACTTTAGAATGCATTCCTAACCTCATCAATTGTGTTTTCCACCCTTAATTAAAAGTTTGATCATGGATTACTATCTTATCTCCTTGATTTGTGATATTTTAATCTTCTCATGAGACCATTCAATAAATTTAAATTTTCTGAATTAATTTAAAAAAATTATGCCATTTTATCTCCCCTGGACATCCATGTTATATAATCCTTGGCCAAGAATGCTTGGACAATGAAAGATTTACTTTATTCCTATGAATTTCCCCTATTTATTCATCACATTCTTCACTATTGTTCTATGGAGTCACATTTTGACATTGTTGATGAGGGTTCAAACGTGATCTCACCCTAAATTCATTATGGTAGCACGAATGAAACACATATCAATTGTTTGCATATGGATTGAGGAATGACATGGGATGCAGGTGATACTCTATAGATTAGGGATTAGTAGGGGTGACATGATTGTGTGGAAGGTGATTATAGGCTTGACTTGTGACATTTCAAGCATCAAGGGGATCTCTAGATTCTATTTTTCATCCATCATATGTTGGGAATCGATGACTGAAGGTGGTTTCCTATGATTTTAGGAGGTCAATAGGCGTGATTCATGGTAGGGAATTCATATTTGGTGAACATGTGAGGAATCTGGAATTTCTATAGAAACATTGACTACACAAAATGTACTTTAAAGAATACAAGCTATGTAGTACCCTAGGATATGCTGATAGGGTTTTAGGTGGATACAAGGGTCAAACACATTATCTCTGGGACCACACATCATGTGACACTCCTTGGGTGGCCAAGACGTATTCTTGATAACACACACCTAGGACCCCATGTGGGAGTACTCACTATATACTCTGGAGTTACACATGCATGCGCTAGTACTCGGAAATGACCTGGTACATTTCCAAGTACACGAGCATGACCCAAAAAACATGGGCATGACCAGGAGCTCACAACCAGGCCCCTGGTTGATGAGACACTCCATGTGTCCCCCCTTAAATGTTGTGTATTGTGATATGGCCTCTGATCCAAATCCATAGGAGAACACGACAAGAAACAAAAGTTGGAACACACACCATGTGGACCCCATACACACTGTTTAACCCTATTAGAAGCTTCCACCTTACGTATCTCCTTTGTCTGGACTAGGATTTTGGCCCATGAGTATCCTATAGTTAATAATTTTCTATATAAAACTCTATGGTATCATTATTAGAGTCTTTCCAGATATGATGAAAAAACTAATATTTTCAAGAATTTTACATTTAATTTGAAATGTTTTTTTATCCCCCAAAATGTAATTTTAAGAGAAATTTTCACATTTTATGATTTTGATGGTATTTTGAGCTTAATAGGAAAAATATCCTAATTTGGATTTTAACTATATTAAAATATTTATGTATTTATCTCCTAAAATTTTCTATACATATCTAAATTGTGAAATTATTTATTTTTAGGATTCTATAAATCATGGGCTTCATTTAATTCTTCTCAACCCAAAGTTAAATCCTCCATTTGGAATCCCAAAACCAACTCACAAGTTAGGTCATGAAAACTGGGCATAGTTTTGAAGATTTATATGTGGGGACCATAAATCTTAAATTGGATGAAAAAATGAGCTAAAATTCGAAAGAGGGATGAGAAATAAATTGGGAAAATTTTCAGGAATAATTCTCCACATGACTTGTCTATTTTTATGGTCATTAATTCATGACAATCTGGAGGTGTGGAATTTTGAGAGTTTGACTAGCCAAAATAAATTTCTGAGTAAAACATGAGTAAGTGTTTCTATATATTTTCAAATAGGTTTACATTTTTAGGGGAGAAAAAAAAAGATACTTTTAAATAACTTTCATGAATGGGTTCATGTGTGAATCGGCCATTTAATTTGTCAAACACAAGCAAACTTTCAAAGGATGGATTATGGAACCAAAACTCTCCCTCCTCACCTATAGATGGAGGTGAACCCCTCCATTCCAATCCATCCATACACCATCCAATCAACTGGTGAGATATTCATTATACAATTTGATCCTACAAATATATTTCTATTCTTTATTTTTCTTTTATTGTAATGTATCCCCTCTCTCGTATCATCTAGACTTCTCCATCCATAGAGGGGTAGTTTCATTGAGTGATCAGGAAAGAGGGAGGTTGTACCTATGTGATTTTCTTGAGTTCCTCTTATTCAAATTAATAAGATCCCTTCTTCTTTATAAATATGGTTTCAATTCATAATTCAGTGTTAAATTCTAAATGTTGTTTCATTATTTTTTAATTCAATTATTTTTAATTTCTTTGGCCGATAATCCATATCTCCCTCCACCCAATTCTCTTCTGTATATGGTAGAACAAATTAGGTTTGGGTGTTGAGTGCTTGATGGTCATTACAAACACAGGAAGGAGAATATACCGACATGAGGTTTAAATAGGAAAATTCTCATCATAATCATCTGGCCAAGGGAGATAAAGGACTCAGTATATAAATCTCTCTCTAACCAGTCAGTGGAAGAAAAAGGGATAAAACATGGAAATCATGATAGCACAACACTAGGTCTAGCCAAACCCACTCTGATCAGCATATTTCTCATTTTTTTAAAACCAATCAAATCAAACTACTTATTTCTCTTAAATCATTCAAATTTAACTAAAACTAATTGTTTTTAGAAAACAAATAAAAACTGACAGAATTTTTTTGTGTGCACTCCTCTTCAGAAGACTACCCATAATCAACCGCTTTACTATACTTAAGTAATTTAAATATTTTTTTTCCATGCCCTATGATAGGTGTGTCTCAAACTTGGAACCGTTACTAGGGAGGAAGTACCTCAAAACCTAAAAAAAATATCTATTTTGAATGACACATAGTTTGAATAACATTTAATTGAATTTGGTCCTAAAATTGATTGAAAAATAACCCAATTGAGAAAACTAAATTTGAATATAGATTTTGAGTAAATACACCTCATAGATTCAAGTGACACTATTAGTGAACACTCCAAACCTATAATAATGGCTAGAAGTCCCAACTGAACCTTACGCGACATCTGTTCACCCCAATTTTCTAATCAAAATAACCAACTCACTTTCCCTACCATATAAAATTATTTTGAATTGTACATTAACATGATCCAAGTGCTACCTAAATTTCATGGCCTTACATGTGAAGACCTGAATCAACACATCCAAGAGTTCATCTATGTTTCCTCTAAATCCAAACACCTAGGAGTCATGGGAGAGCAAGTAAAATAGAGGGCATTCCTCTTCTCACCTGAGGAAGTGACAAAGGAATGGTTGTACAATCTACAACCAAAGGAGATTAGTGATTGGTAAAATCTAAAAAGATTATTCTTGAAGAGATTCTTCCCCCAATCTAGGATCACTACAATAGAAAAAGAGATTTATGTCATATATCAATCGACCATAGAGGCTCTCTACAAATACTGGGAACATTTCAAGAAACTTTGTACAAGCTACCCACACCAAGATATGAAAGAACGCAAATTCCTTATGTTCGTATACCATGCATTTCTTGAAAATGATAGGAATATACTAGATGCCTCATTTGGAGGAGCCCTAATTGAAAATTCATCTACAGATATCCAAGTTCTGATTGAGAAGATTACACAAAACTCACAATAATTTAGAATTAGAGGTATGGGCACCAGAGGCATCCATGAGGTAAGGGATTCTAAATATTCCTCACCCTTACTTAAAGAAACACTTAAGGAAATGACTAGTGTGATGAGACAAAATTTTATGAACCAAGTGAAGGAATAACAAGGGTCGACTCATGTATGTGTTTTATACATTTCTACTTATCATTACACTGACCAATGTCTAAAAGTGTTGTGGATAGAAAGTTGTGTTGCTACCTATCAACAAAGAAAATTCTAGTCAAATCATCCGTGCCAACCCCAGAACCAATCCAGTACACCTTTTCAATGGCAATATCATAACCTAACACCATTCCAACAATCTTACAAATAGTCATTCCAGTAATAATAAACTTTTCAACTTCCACCTCTCTAGAAAAAGAATTATTAGAAACCTTGAAAAAGAATACTAGAAATTGAATAGAAACTACTGAAGGAAAAAGTTAAGGGAATGGATGATAAAATTAACATGTTAACTGGTCAGTTTGCAAGACTTATGTATGTTTTAACCAAGAACCAAGGAAGACTCTGAACACAAATAGTTCCAAATTCAAAGAACAATGTCAGTGCAATCACCACCTAAAGTGGGAAGGAGCACAACCTTAAAAAATGACGATGAGGATTATGAGAAACCTACTAAATCTTAACCCATCCATCCAAAAGAAGAATACCATAACAAAAAAGGATAAAGAATAAAGATCAGGAAGGAATGGCTAGAAACACCATTGCAAAAAAATAAATGGATAAAAAGGATATCCAATAACTATTCACATATGCATTAATTGAGTTGAATAAGGGTGAATAAGAATAAATTCAATGGGAAATTCAGGACAACATCCAAAAGGTTGAGATTAAAATCCCACTACTAGAGTTGATCCTAGAAATCTATAAGTACGCAAAATTTCTGAAGGAGATGTATACTAAAAGAAGGTGACTAGATATAAATGAGAGAATCAACTTAGGAAGAAGTATCTCAGCACTAATCACACCACCTATACCAAAAAAATATCAAGATCTATGGCATTCTCCATTCCCTTCAATATTGGGTCTTTAAATTTTAATGATGCACTATGTGGCCTAGAAGCTTCAATAAATGTTATGCCTCACCTAGTATTTTCATCCTTACAGATCGAGGAACACAAACAAACTCAATTGTTTGTATAATTATCAAATAGATCCACCATTTTCATTTCTAGAGATATAGAAGGTGTACCTGTGGGAGTTATAGGAATTATCATCCCAGTAGAATTTTATGTCCTTACTATGGAAGAAGACCGAGCACTGAGCCAATATTCTATCATCCTAGGGAGACCCTTCCTGAAACTAGCAAGGACTATCATCAATTTCCATGAAGGAACACTCATAATGGAACTTGGATACTGTACGGTATAGTTCATAATTCTTGATATGGTGTAACAACATTCCATAAATCACTCAATTTATACAATCTCCCATACAAAAGGTATAAAAACAATTAAAGATACATGTATGCTTCATGAATTCGTATCATTTGGAGAACATTTTTCATTTGAATTTTCCAAATACCAAGAACCAGAATATCTAGATATCATGACAGAGGAAGAGCTAAAATATGAATTTTTCAATGATTTATTAAAAGAGATTTAGATGATACTGGAAAATCCCGCCTTAGAAGTAGGAAACCTAAATTCAATATCATACCTTGAACAACCCCATGTCTGGAACATAATTCATTAACAAATGATTTGAATTATTCTTACCTAGTGGAAGGAGAGAAATTTTTGGTATTAATTACCAATAACCTGTCCCATTCCCAAGAACAACCTCTGGTTAATATTCTCAAAATAAATGTCCAAGCTATAAGATGGAGTTTAGGTGATATACCAGGAATCAATCCCAAGGTCTTCTCTCAAAGAATATTTTTAGAAAGTGATTCCCAACTAGTTATAAAACTTTATAGAAGACTCAATGTTACCATCATAGAGGTTTTTAAGAAAGAGATAGAGAAATTGCTAACAGCTGACATAATTTACCCAATCTCTGATTCTTAGTTGGTCAGCCCAATTCATGTAGTACCAAAGAAAACTGGCCTAACAACTATTAAAAATGAAATAAATGAAATTATCCCTATTAGTATAAAAAATAGCTGGAGAGTGTGTATAGACTATAGTAATCTAAATCAAGTAACCAGAAAAGACCATTTTCCCATTCCATTCATCGATCAAATTCTATAAAGGTTAGCTGGAAAAACTCATTATAGTTTTAGATGGATTCTCATGATACTACTAGGTACCGATCACACCAGAAGACTAGGAGATGGCGAACTTCACCTATCCCTTTAGAACATTCTCCTACAAAAGTATTACTTTAAGGCTATGTAATTCCCTAGTTAAATTTCAACGGTATGTGTTGAGTATTTTCTGAGACCATATTGAGGACTGCTTGGAGGTATTTCTTGATGATTTCATAGTTTTTGGAAATTCATTTGATCAATTCTTAGGAAATTTGGAAAAAGTTTTTAAAAAATGTATTGAAAATAAGCTTGCCTTAAATATAAAAAAATCATTTCATGGTTGAAAAGGGAATAGTGTTGGGGTACATAATTTTATAAAAAGCGATTGATCTTGATAAATCAAATGTTGAAGTAATAAATTCATTTCCATGTCTAACTTTTTTTAAAAATGTTATATATTTTTTAGGTCATGTATGATTTTATAGAATATTCATCGAGGATTATAGTAATATATCTCTCCCAGTATCAATATTAATATTAAAGTATGCTAACTTTAATGTTGATTATACATACAAGTAATCATTTGATGAATTAATGAAAAGGTTGATCACACCACCAATAATGCAACCACCCAACTAGGAGTACCCTTTTTTGTTACTTTGTGATGCGTCCAACCAAGTGGTGGGATCCTGTCTATTATAAAGAATCAAAAAAAATCCTCAAGTCATCTCCTATGAATAAATTACCTTGGATTCCACACAAATAAATTACACAACCACCAAGAAGGAGTTACTTACAGTAATCTTTTCACTAGATAAATTCTAATCATATCTTCTTGGAAGTAAAGTTGTTTTTTATAATAATAAATCACTCAGGTATTTAAAGAAAAAGTCAGATGCTAAATCAATGTTGGTGAGAAGGATTATACTCTTACAAAATTTTAATTTGGAAATTAAATATTAAAAGGAACTGAAAACGAGGTGGTTGATCATCTAAGTCAACTACCCCACACAGTTGAAGCATAAATTCCAAACTAGAACCCACTTAATGATGAGGTTCTTAGATAAAATCTCTACATAATCAATGGTGAAGTAACATGATACACCACAATTTTCAATTAATTAGTTACATATTAGTTACCTTCTCATCTAAGATCTCATCAGAAACATAATCTTAAATCTGAATCAAGATTTTATATTTGGGAAGAACCATTTCTATAGAAGATTTGTAATGATCAAATCATAAGAAGATGCTTACCAGGAAGTGAAATTGAATTAGTGTTTGAATTATGTCATAAATTATCTTGTAGATGTAACTTTGGACCTAATAGGAAAGCTTAAAAATTTTATAATCTAGACTTTATTAGCCCATATTCTTCAATTATGCATATGAATTTTATAATAGATGTGAAAAATGGCAGTTTTCTAGTAATATCTAAAAATGATAGGAAATTCCAAAAAAATCAATAACTTTTTCTAAAAATTTTAAAGTACAGGGCATAGAATTCATGGTACCATTCCCAATTTCATTTGAAAATTCATATATTCTTTTAGCTGTAGACTATGTTTCAAAATGGGTGGAAGAAAAAGCAACAAGAACTTATGATTCTAAAGTTGTTTCTGATTTTGTCAGGGATAACGTATTTTGTAGGTTTGGAGTGCCACAATAAATCATCAATGACTAGGGAACTCATTTATCCAATAGTAAAATGGAATCATTAATGAAAATGTATGAGGTACATCATAAAATGTGAACACCATACCATCTAAAAAAATGGCCAAGCAGAAGTCTCCAATAGAGAAATAAACAGAATTCTAGAAAAGACTATTAAACCCAATAGGAAGGACTGGAGCCAAAGGTTATATGATTCCTTATGGTAATACATAATATCCTACAAGACACCAATAGGGATGGGCCCCTATATATTGATCTATGGAAAGATTTTCCACCTTCATGTGGAATTGGGTCACAAATCCTATTGGGCAGTAACATAGATGAATCTGGACATTGATAAAGCTAGGAAAGAGAGAAGATTGCAGTTGAAGGATCTAGAGTAAATTAAGAGGGAATATTTTAAAATTTTAATTATTTATAAAGATAAAACAAGTATGTCCCATGAAAAGATTATTCAACCAAGAACCTTCAACTCTAGAGACTAAGTAAAATTATACAAATCCATACTTAATCATATAATAGGTAAACTTCATTCTATTGGGAATGCCCCTTTATTGTTCTTCATATATTCCCCTTTATTAATGTGAAGATCAAAAAGGAAGGAGGATAAAACCCATTCACTATAAATGGAAAGAGGCTGAAGAAGTTCCATGGGACCATACCTCAAGAACTAGTGGAGATCACACTCCTTCACCCTAATTTCCAAAGAAGACCTACCAGGTTGCATCTTTCCTTTACACTTTATGAAAATAGTAATTCAATTTGTTTATATAAATACATGAAAAAAATCAATTTAAATTCATTTAAAACACTGCAAAAAATTAAGTGTGGGGGAGGGAATCTTTTATTCTAGTATTTTTCAAAAAAAGATTTAATTTTTGAGTCAAGCCAATAACATTAAAGAAAATAACTTTTGGGAGGAAACCTGTATTTTTTTCCTTAGTCCACTCTTCCCCTCGGTCATATTCTAGCATGATTTAATAGGCCTGCACTATCATTTTTTTTATTATTATATTTCAGTTCTATTAATGAAGATGATGCAAAGCTAAAAAAATGGAGAAACTTAACAGAAAAGACATCACAAAATTTATTCAAAATAAAACATGAGGAACATGATATGAACCACCCGAATGAAGCATCATTGATAAAGGGAGATTTATTTTACATTCAATATCATTTTAATTCCCTATATTTTTTTAAAAAATCTATTGTTTTGGGCTTTAAAACTAAAATTGTATACCCACACTTGAATTCATTATTTACTTGACTTATCTAGAAGATATTATTTTCTTAGGAATACTATGATTTCATGTTTTATATTTCAATGATAATGATATTGAATGAGTAAAATAGAGAATTTAATTATTAAATTGAAGCATGGATATTAAAATGAGGGCTCATGATTTAAGTAAATTAATTTATTCTTGTAAATGAAATTTCCCAACCATTTTTTAGGCTTTGAATTTATTAAATTCATATGAATTGAATTTTTATTATTATGCATGCCTTGAGTGATTGTATAATATCATATTCCCATTCCTGAGATGATTTCTAGACCAAGTACTTCTTATTTTATCATTAGCATATTTCTTGAGTGATCTTGGGACATATCATTAGTTAGAAATTGAATTTGAAGTTTTCAAAACTACGACTGTAAAAAACCACATTTAATATGATTGAGACATATTTTTAGAAACCAATTATCCATGAAATACCACCTTTACATAAATCCTTATTTATCCAATAAATACCATGAATGATTTTATAGGGATGAGCCATGTTTCAGTCCATTTTTATCCATTCCTACCCTACTCTTGGTATTTTCATGATATTTTGAAGTTGAAGTATGGGGGTAAATGGAATCTTCATGAAAGGGGTGATATACATTATATGGAAGAAGTTTTTGGGTGCTATTTTGGGTAATGTGAAAGGTAATTTGATTTATTCATTGCACTCTTTATTGTTTTACCCCTCCAGAATAAAAAAATAGAAAAAATGAAATAAAAATGGGTTGTGATTTGGGAAAACCAAAAATCACCATTACTAGACCTATGATTTTTATCATATGTGGTTAGGTGATAAATGTGATATTTTTTTCAACCATATATTTTGAGAAAATTGAAAAACAAATTCAAAAAAAAATCTAGAGGGTGCACAAATCATTCATTATGAAAAATTTGATCCTGGACTTACTTTGAGTTTAAGGGAAGTGAGAGTTGCTAATATAAAGAGGATAATTTCATTACAATTTTTTGATATCATGAATTTTAGATAGACCTCCTCCTTGAGCCTTAATTTTTAAATCATTAAATCCTACGAACCTTAATCCTCAGAGTTATTTTAAACTTTATTGAAATGTCCTCATTATTTTATGTGCCTTTTGTCTTTACAAATTGGAGAAAGTAGTTCATTTACAATCCTATAGATAATGAGTATTTTCTCATGATATGAGAAAAAATCTACTTGAATTTTTTCATGAGTTATGAGAGAAAAGTATCCATTGTGAGGTAGATCATGAATTTTCATGTTTCATAATATTGAATTGAGGAGTCTGAATGAAACAAAGGATAAGTTACATCATTTTTTTCAAAGGTGAAAAGTAAAACACATGAATTGACTATTTCTTAAAAAAATGAGAAATTGAATTGATATTTTATGTAAAATTAGATAATTATATTTGACATTGTTGATTATTTAATTTTATTTCTTTGAAATTTAAATATTGGTAACATTGGTGCCCTCTGAATTCTATGTTGAGATTTTATGTTTAAGTAAGAACATGGGTTAAGTGTGGGGGAATTGATAGAGATAATATTTTCAATAATTTAAAATTTAATTTAAAATTTTTTAATAGAAAAAAATATTTTTTTAATAGAAATTTCCACATTTTATGATTTTGATGGTATTTTGAGCTTAATTAGAAAAAATTATTAATTTGGATTTTAACTATATTATGAGAAGCCTCCTAAATCTCAACCCATCCATCCAAAAGAAGAATACCATAGAAACAAAGGTGAAAGAACAAGGTTCGGGAAGGAAAGGCTAATAACACCATTGCAAAAAAACAAAGGGAGAAAAAGGATATCCAAAAACCATTCCCATATGCATTAGTTTAGTCAAATAAGGGTGAAGAAGAATGAATTCAATGGGAAATTCGAGAAAGCTTCCAAAAAGTCAAGATTAACATCCCACTACTAGAGGCAATCCCATAAATCTATAAGTATGAAATTTTTTTAAATGAGATATATAATAAAAGAAGGTGACTAGATAGAAATGAGAGAATCAACTTAGGAAGAAGTATCTCAGCACTAATCACACCACCTATACCAAAAAAATATCAAGATCCAGGGCATTCTCAATTCCCTATAATATTGGGTCTTTAAATTTTACTGATACACTGTGCAGCCTGGGAACTTCAATAAATTATTTTCCTCACCCAATATTTTCATCCTTATAGATCGAAGAACAAAAACCAACTCAAGTGTTTGTACAATTATCAAATAGATCCACCGTTTTCCTTGCTAGAGATGTAGAAGGTGTACCTATGGGAGTTATAGGATTTATCTTTCTAGTAGAATATTTTGTCCTTACAATGAAAAAAGATCAAGCATAGGGCCAATATCCCATCATCCTATGGAGACCCTTCCTGAAAATAGAAAGTACTATCATCAAAGTCCATGAAGGAACACTCATAATAGAACTTGGAGACAGTACAGTATAGTTCAAAAATCTTTATATGATGAAACAACCTTCCAGAAATCACTCACTTTATGTGATATCCCATAAAGAAGGTATAAAAACAATATAAGATACATGTATGCTCCATGAATTCTTATCATTTGGATAACATTTTTCATTTGAATTTTCCAATTCCCAAGAACCAGAAAATCTAGATATCATGATAGAGGAAGAGGTAAAATATGACTTTTTTGATGATTTATTAAAAGATATTTAGATGATACCGGAAAATCCATCCTTAAAAGTAGGAAACCTAGATTCAATATCATACCTTGAACAACCCCATGTGTGGAAAATAATCCATTAACAAATGATTTGAAGTATTCTTACCAAATGTAAGGAGAGAAATTTCTGGTATTTATTACCAATAACCTATCTCATTCCCAAGAACAAACTCTGGTTAACATTCTCAAAATAAATGTCCAAGCTATAATATGGAGTTTAGGTGATATACCTAGAATCAATCCCAAGGTCTTCTCTCATATAATATTTTTAAAAAGTTATTCCCAACTAGTTAGAAAACCTTAGAGAAGACTCAATGCCACCGTCATAGAGGATTTTAAGAAAGAGATAGAGAAATTTCTAGCAACTGACATAATTTACCCAATCTCTGATTCTCAGTGGGTTAGCCCAATTCATGTAGTACCAAAGAAAACTGGTATGAACACTGTTAAAAATGAAATAAATGAATGGATCCCTATGAGCATAAAAAATAGTTGGAGAGTGTGTATAAACTATTGGAAGCTAAATCAAGTAACCATAAAAGACCATTTTCCCATTCCATTCATTGATTAGATGCTAGAAAGGTTAGTTGGAAAAACTCATTATTGTTTTAAGATGGATTCTCATGATACTTCCAGGTACCGATCACACCAGTAGAATAATAGATGAATACCTTCACTTTTACCTTTGGAACATTCTCCTATAATAGGATTCCTTTCGGGCTATGTAATTCACCAGTTAAATTTCAACGGTATGTGGTGAGTATTTTCCCAAACCACATTGAGGACTTCTTGGAGGTATTTGTTGATGATTTCATTGTTTTTGGAAATTCATTTGATCAATTCTTATAAAATTTGGAAGATGTTTTGAAAACATGTATTGAAAATAACCTTGCCTTAAATATCAAAAAATTTCATTTCATGGTTGAAAAGGGAATAGTGTTGGGAAACATAATTTCATAAAAAGGGATTGATCTTGATAAATAAAATGTTGAATTAATAAATTCCTTACCATATATAACTTGTGTAAAACATGTTAGATCCTTTTTAGGGCATGCATTATTTTATAGAATACTCATCAAGGATTTTAGTAATATTTCTCTCCCTATATCAGTATTAATATTAAAGGATACTAACTTTAATGTTGATTATTCATACAAGGAATCATTTTATGAATTAATGAAAAGGTTTATCACATCACCAATAATGCAACCACCAAACTAGGAGTTCCCTTTTGTGTTACTTTGCAATGATTCCAACCAAGTGGTGGGAGCCTGTATATCATAAAGAATCGACAACAAGCATCAATTCATCTCCTATGAATTAATGACCTTGGATTCCACATAAATAAATTACACAACCACCAAGAAGGAGTTACTTGTAGTCATCTTTCCCCTAGATAAATTCTGATCATATCTTCTTGGAAGTAAAGTTTTTTTTTCTCACTAGTAGAAAAATACCCTATACCAACAATTTGAAATCATTGGTATAGGCCTCCAAACCATTGGTATATCCTATACCAACAATTTGGAGAACCGTGTCCAAGTAAGTCGTGGGGATAGGTCTATACCAACGGTTTTTAAAACCATTGGTATAAGTAATATTAAAAATCTATACCAACGGTTCCATAAAACGGTTGGTATATGTATTTCAAAAAAGAAGCATTCGGTGGGTTTTGATCCCAGTACCTGCAGTTTATGATTGAACAAACTAACCACTAACCTAACTTGACTTTTGTGAACATAATTTCATAAATATATATATATGTATTATCATAAATATTTTAAATTTTGATTTATTTAATGTTATCTGTAAGAATATTCCATAAAAAATACATGTAATTATACCAACCGTTCTCAAAACCATTGGTATAGACCTATACCAAAGGTTTTGAGAACTGTTGGTATAGATTATTTGATTTTGGGACCTATACCAATGGTTTTGGAAAAACCGTTGGTATAGGGGGGACCTATACCAACGGTTTGGGGACCTATACCAACCGTTGTTATAGGTTCTCTATTATGGACCTATACCAACGGTTTGGCCAAAACAGTTGTCATAGGTCCATATAAGTGACCTATACCAACGTTTTTCCCCAAACTGTTGGTATAGGTCCCCCCTATACCAACGTTTTGTCCAAAATCGTTGGTATATGTCCAAATTAGTGACCTATACCAATAGTTTTGTCCAAACCCTTGGTATAGGTCCATATAAGTGAACTATATCGATGGTTTTCCCAAAACCGTTGGTATAGATATTATTTCCAGTAGTGTATGATCATGAATCACTCCAGTATTTAAAGAAAAAGTCATATTATAATTCAATATTGGTGAGAATGATTCTACTCTTACAAGATTTTAATTTAGAAATTAAATATTAAAAGGAACTAAAAACAAGGTGGTCGATCATCTAATTCAACTACCCCACACCAATGAAGCATAAATTCCAAACCAGAACCCACTTAATGATGAGGTTCCTAGAGAAAATCTCTACACAATCAATGGTGAAGTACCATGATACGCTAAAATTTTCAATTATTTGGTCACATCTCAGTTACCCTCTTATCTAAGATATCATCAGAAACATAATCTTAAATCTAAATCAAGATTTATATTTTGTAAGAACCATTTCTATGGCATATTTGTAATGATCAAATCTTAAGAAGATACTTACCAGGAAGTGAAATTGAATAAGTGTTTGAATTATGTCATAAATTATCCTGTGTAGTTTACTTTGGACCTCATAGGATAGCCTAAAGATTTTATAATCTATACTTTATTGGCCCAAATTCTTCAAATATGCATATGAATTTTGTAAAAGATGTGAAAAATTCCAGTTTTCTAGTAATATCTCAAAATGATAGGAAATTCTTAAAAAACCAATAACTTTTTCTAAAAAATTTAAAGTATAGGGAATATAATTTATGAGACCATTCCCAATTTCATTTTTAAATTCATAAATTATTGTAGTTGTAGACTATTTTTCGAAATGGGTGGAAGCAAAATCAACCAAAACTTATGATGCTAAAGTTGTTTCTGATTTTGTTAGGGATAACATATTTTGTAGGTTTGGAGTGCCAACAAAAATCATCAATGACCTGGGAACTCATTTCTTCAATAGGAAAATGAAATCATTATTGAAAAATTATGTGGTACATCATAAAATGTTAACACCATACCATCCCCAAAAAAATGGCCAAGCAGAAGTCTCCGATAGAGAAATAAAAAACATTCTAGAAAAGACTATTAAACCCAATAGGGAGGACTGGAGCCAAAGGTTAGACGATACCTTGTGGTCATACAGAATATCCTACAAGACACCCATAGGTATGGGACCCTATAGATTGATTTATGGAAATAGTTTCCACCTTCATGTGGAATTGGGGCACAAAGCCTACTGGGTGGTAACAGAGATGAATCTGGACATTAATAAAGTTGGGAAAGATATAAGATTGCAGTTGCAGGAGATAGAGTAAATCAGGAGGGAATCATTCAAAAATTCAATGATTTATAAAGAGAAAACAAGGATGGCCCATGACAAGATGATTCAACCAATAACCTTCAACCTTAGAGATTAAGTAAAATTATACAAATCCATACTTAAGTTAGTGATAGGTAAACTTCAGTATAGTTGGGAAGGCCCCTTTATTGTTCTTCATGTATGTCCCCTTAGTGATGTGAAGATCAAAAAGGAAGGAGGATAAAACCCATTCATTGTAAATGGGAAGAGGTTGAATAAGTTCCATGGGACCATACCTCAAGAACCAGTGGAGATCACACTCTTTCACCCTGATTACCAATGAAGACCTACTAGGTTGCATCTTTCCTTTAAACTTTATGAAAATAATAATTGAATTTTTTTATATACATACGTGAAAAAAAATAATCAATTTAAATTCATTGAAAACAATGCAAAAAGTAAGTGTGGGAGAGGTAATCTTTTATTCTAGGATTTTTCAAAAAATATGATTTAATTTTTGAGTCGAGCCAAAAACATTAAAGAAAAATGATTTTGGGAGGCAACCAACATTTTTTCCCTTAGTCCACTCTTCCCCTTGGTAATATTATATCATGATTGAATAGGTATGCACTATAATTTATTTTTATTATTATATTTCAGTTCCATTAATGAAGATGATTTAGGGTTGAAAAATGAAGATACTTAACAGAACACACGTCACAAAAGTTCTTCAAAATAAAACTTAAGGAACATGACATGCACCACTCGAATGAAGCATAATTTCTAAAGGGAGTTTTCTTTTACATTCAATATCATTTTAATTCCCTGTATTTTTTTAAAAAATCTATTGTTTTGAGCTTTAAAACAAATATTGTATACCCACACTTGAATTCATTATTCACCTGACTTATCTAGGAGACATGAGTTTCTTAGGAATACTATGATGTCATGTTTTAGATTTCAATGAGAATGATATTTGATGAGTAAAATAGAGAATTTAATTATTAAATTGAAGCATGTATATTAAAATGAGGGATCACGATTTAAGTAAATTAATTGATTCTTGAAAATGAAATTTCCCAAACATTTTTCATGCTTTGAATTTAGTAAATTGATGTTAATTGATTTTTTATTATTAGTCATACCTTGAGTGATTGTATTATATAATATTCTCATTCCTAAGAGGATTTCTAGACCAAGTACTTACTATTTTATCTTGATCATATTTCTTGAGTGATCTTAGGATATATTATTAGCTAAAAATTGAATTGGAACTTGTCAAAACTATGACTGAAAAAAACCACATTTAATACGATTGAGACATGTTTTGATAAACCACTTATCCATGAAATACCACCTTTACATCAATCCTTCTTTACCCAATAGATACCATGAATGACCTTTATAGGTATGAGCCAGGTTTCAAGCCATTTTTATCCATTCCTACCATACTCTTGGTATTTTCATGATATTTTGAAGTTGAAGTATGGGGGTAAAGGGAATCATCATGAAAGGGATAATACAAATTATAAGGAAGGAGTGTGTGGGTCATATTTTGGGCAATTAGAAAGTACATTTGATTCATTCATTTAAATCTTTATTATTTTACCCCTCTTGAATAAACAAAATAGAAAAAAATGAAATAAAAATGGGTTGTGGTTTGGGAAAAAAATCACCATTACTAGACCGATGATTTTTATCATGTGTGGTTAGGTTATGGATGTGATATTTTTTTTAAGAATATATTTCAAAAAAAAATCAAAAAAATTCAAAAAAAATCTATAGGTTTCACAAATCATTCATTATGCATAATTCGATCATGGTCTTACTTTGAGTTTGAAGGAAGTGAGAGTTTCTAATATAAAGGGGATAATTTCATTACACTTTTTGATATCATGCATTTTACTTAATAGATAAACCTAGTCCTTGAGCCTTAATTTTTAAATCATAAAATCCTACCAACCTTAATCCTCAGAGTTATTTCAAACTTTATTGAAACGTCCTCATGATTTTATGTGTCTTTTTCCTTTACAAAGTTGAGAAAGTAGTTCATTTACAACCCTATAGATAATGAGTATGTTCTAATGATATGAGCATAAATATACTTGAACTTTTTCATGAGTTATGAGAGAAAGGTATCCATTGTGAGGTAGATCAGGAATTAGGATGTTTCATAATAATGAATTGTGGAGTCTGAATAAAATAAAGGTGAAGTTACATCATTTTTTTCAAAGGTGAAAAGTAAAACACATGAATTGACTATTTATTTTAAAATTGAGAAATTTAATTGATATTTTAGGTAAAATTTTATAATTCTATTTGACATTGTTTATTATTTAATTTTATTGCTTTGAAATTTGAATATTGGTAACATTGGAGCCCTTTTAATTCTATGTTGACATTTTATGTTTAAGGAAAAACATGTTTTAAGTGTGGGTGAATTGATAGAAATAATATTTTTAATAATTATAAATTTAATTTAAAATTTTTTAATACCAAAAAAATATTATTTTAAGATAAATTTACACATTTTATTATTTAGATGGTATTTTGAGCTTAATCATAAAAATTTCCTAATTTGGATTTTAACTATATTAAAATATTTATGTATTTAATTCATAAAATTTTATATACTTGTCTAAATGGTAAGATTCTTCTTTTATAATTAGATACATCATGGTCTTCAATTCATTATTCTGGACCCACAGCTAAATCCTACATCTGGAAGTTGAAAACTAGCTCAGAAGTTGGGTCATGAAAATTGTGCACAGTTCTAGCAAATTTTTTTGTGGGGACCATATATCAAAAATGGGATAAAATTGATCTTAAATTATATAGAGGGATAAAAATACATTGGGGAACAACTTTCATGAAGAATTATATGCGTTAATCTTCCGTATTCATGGTTATTAATGCATGATAATCTAGAATTGTGAAATTTGGAGAGTCTGACTATATAGAATACATTTTCAGTGTAAAATTGGCATAAATCATCCTCTCTATATAAAAATATGTTGAAGTTTTTAGGGGATAATAAGAAGATATTTTCAAAAAAACTTTCATGAAGGGGTACACACTTGAATTGGCCATTTAATTGGTTAAACACGCACAAACTTTTAGAGGATAGATTTTGGAACCAAAACTCTCCCTCATCACCTACAAAAGGAGGTGAATGCCTCTATTCCAATCCATCCACACACCATGTAATGACCCAAACTTTAATTAATGGAAATTCCACTTGATCTAATTAAATTTTTATTATGGTTATATAAAATTTGAACTTCATTGGTTTTATTTTTCTGGATTTTAAAATACCATTATGAATTGTAACCATTGCTAATATAGTCATTGAAAAGTGATCACATGATTAGTATAAATATAGGGCTTTAACAAATCCAATTTACTCAGAAAAAGGAAGTGTTGGCCTCATCTAGTAGACTTTCCTCATATGAATCCCATTTGTCGGAGATCAGAAAGGAGGTGGCATCTTTGGGCTTTGCTCTTCACTAAGCCCAAGTCAAGATTAAACACGCTAAGCTTGAGAGGAACTGACTGCAGGAGAAGTGGAAGTTAATAGAGATTACCACCCGAGTGATGTTTTCTGAGCCACCCCAAGAGTCTGTCACCATCTCACACCTTACCCTTTGGTCTTATGTGGGTATTATAATGGGTTATTTAACAATACCCTAGCACTATGACTATGTACATTACTTTTGTATAAAAAATGTGCATTAATTTTATTATTGTTACTTTGTAAATAGTTTTTAAAGCACAAATAGCATTTTTAGTTAATATTCAACTAAGAAATCTATTTTGATGAATTGATGTATTTTTGAATTAAGTAATATTTTAATAAAATATTATTATTATTATTAAATTACTTTTTTTAATATAAATTATCGTATAATTTTATGAATGTAATTGTAATTTTTATTAAGGTTTGAAAGCTGTTTTTGTCAAAAACCATGAATTTTGGGTAAATATCAGTTTTTATTTTAAAAGTAAAAATTTATATATTTATAAAATTATTTAGATAAAATATATATTATTTTTGGAATCAGGATATCTAAATTATCTAATGGTTAATTTTTCATATTTTTTGAGAATCAAATTTTTTTGGTAAAAATTAAATACCTTTTAAATATATAATGTGTTTTATGACATCATAATGACCCAATAGTGATATAATAAAATACTATAAACATTATTTTCGGACAATATATGTTTTAACATTAAAATAATGTGATTTTGGGTTTTTTTGATTTATTTTACAAAGCTTTAGTGGAACCTTCAAGGCTTATAAAACATTTTCTGTTTTTAAATTGCTTTCCTTGAGAGTGTGACTCACCTCCACATAAGCAACCCTATTATTTTAAGAAGTTTTGATATTGGCCATATAAAATATTATTTTCCACTCCCCTTTGGTAAAAACCATGGGCAAAAACCATGGTCTCGTTTGTGGTTTTTATTAGTTTAATGTGAGGTGTCTCAAACCTAAATAATAAAGAATTCCTTCTCCTTTCCTATATAAACCCACCCAAGATCCCACTTCCTCTTCACTAAAAACCTTTTGAGTTAAACCAACCCCTGTAATAATCTCTCTAAAATCCTCCCAAGGTGCCCCAAGATCCTAAGAAGCCTCTCTCAAGCCTCTCCCAAGCCTTTGGGATCACACTTCCAAGTAAGGGATTTCTTCTTTTCTCATTTTTGTCTAATTTTCTTTAAGTTTTTATGCCCTTTTTTCAATTAAAAATTTTGGGGTATGATTTATCACCTCCCCCATACTTTCCTATTTATTTTTGGATGATGGGAGACCCCTTTCTCTCTCATTAATTCCTCCCATGTACACTTGTTACCATGCTGAAATTCCTTGAGGTATTTCTCTCTCCTCTTTTACATCCAAATAATTCTTTTGTATTATGAATCCAAATTTTATTAAGTTTGTTGGAAAAAGTATATATATGACCCCCTTACTATCCATTTCATGTATATATGATGATACACCCTTTTCTCTCTCATCAACCATTTTCATTAATTCTTATGTCACGCCGTTATGCTGCTGAAATTGCACTGCATTTTTTCAAGCCAAGATCATTGTGTAGTGAATACCAAACCCATGTCTCTATCAATGGTATTCACCTTTATACAGATATACATATTGAATTTTACTTTTATGTATTTATTCCACATTTCGTAATCATGGAATAACTTATGATGTTGATTGATTCCATGATCCATGTGGTACACTTATGCATGAAATGAAATGTTTAAGAAGGGTGCACCCTGATAGTGCTCCAATGCATTGGGTAAAGTATAGTATCATGATACGTCATGTGCAATGAGCTTTGACTCGTGATAATTCAATTGAAATGAGGTTTTACTCGTGCTTTATGTGCAATGAGGGTTTACTCATGCTCAATGTGCATGAGACTTGGCTCATGCTAATTCCATGTTATGTGTTGTTGCCACATTTCCATGTTATGATTATCATGCTTTATCATGCCTTTATGTTCATTTTTCTCTTTTGATCCCTTGATATGCCTATTTTATAACATGTATTTCATTCCTCATGTTATTCCATGTTTATTCCCTTACTGGGCTTTATAGCTCACCCTTTTCTTATGCATGTCCTCAGGTTATCCCATGCAATGCTAAGTACGAGGGAATGTAGTGGTTATGTAAAGGAAGGTTTCAATAAAGAAGTTGTGTGTTTTATGTTCTAATCTATTATGTAATGTTACTAAACCCCAAAGACACTAGACCTATCGATCTTATATGTTGTATCAAGTGAGGATTTTATGTAATAAATCAGGTTTAAGTGTGTAATAAAATACAGGGTTGTTATAGTTGGTATCAGAGGATAGGTTTAGTTATTTTTTGGATTAGGATTAGAAAACCCTAGTGAAGACTTAGAGATAAGAATAAGTATAATAAAAACATCCCTAAGTATTGGTGAGTATTGAGTAAGTGGTTTATCAAGAAAATACATCTCTGTTTGGATACGAGCAGGTATAGGCGGCTCTGGCACAGATGTATCCTAGGGGTAAAACCTGAAAACACCTCTTTAAGCTAGACTCGAACGAGAACTGGTGCATGACAATGGGTCTTGATGCACTCTTGGTTATGACACTCCCAGGGGATATTTTTTGGTAAATTCAGATTCTTAGTATGAACCCTTATTAAGGGAATGAAAAAAAATGCCCCTAAGAATATATGTTAGAAAGTAAATCATGAATAGCATAGATTGAAGCCTATGGATTCATAAGTTAAGGAAATAAAAGTTATTTATAATTCATCAGTTTTGTCCTCGGATTACCCTTTATGTGTTACCCCTAACTTTCCTTTTATTCCATACAATGGTCGGTAATAGGAGGACTTGGGCTAACAATCGATGTGAAGATCAATGTGATGACTGTGCTAATGAGATGCCCAGTCTGATGGGATCGGGAATTGTGAACTTTGTCATGATTCTCTCTCAGTTAAGTCAAGATTTGAATAGAAACATGGGTCAAGAGAAACGCTAAGCCCCCCCCCCCCAAGAAAGAACAAGTCACTATCGAGAGCTTCATGAGACAAAGGCCTCCTACTTTTAATGGATCATTTGATCCCTCAATCGTTGAACAATGGATCAACTCCATTGAAAAAATATTCTCCATACTTCAATGTTCTGAACAAGAGAAGGTTATCCTAGATGCTTATCATATGGAGGGTGAAGATGATCAATGGTGGACATTGATCAAAAATACAAAGCCTTATGAGGAGATCGGGGCATTGGAATGGAAGGATTTCTGTAAGATATTTTTTGATAAATATTTTTCATGCACCCTCCGACTTAAGATGGAAAGGGACTTCCTTACCCTAAAGAAAAAAAGATAATGAATCCGTCAGAGTGTATAAGGAAAAATTTACAAGGCTTGCACGATATGCCTCTAGCTTTTTCGTTACTCCCAAATGCAAGGTTTACCGCTTCTTTGGTGGGCCGAAACCTAGCCTATGGAAAGCGCTGGTGATCCGTGACTTTGAAATCTATGAGGAAATTGTCCGATGCGCCCTCCAGGTTGAAATGGAGATCAGAGAATCTCATGGGTATCATGGGGATAATAAGCATAAGGTGGACTTCAATTTTGGTGGTCTGATGGATAAATCCAACAGTGCTAAGAACATCCATCACCCCACTTTCCAAAGGTGCAGAAAGAAGCACCCCAGAAATTGCCTGAAGGGGACGAGAAAATGCTTTAGGTGTGGAAAATAAGGGAACCTAGCAGTTAACTTCCAAGAAGAAAAACCCACGGTTGAAACAGAGGAGAGTAATGCTCCATTCAAACCTCAACACGTTGTTCATTTCTATAAATACAAAGAACCAAGGCATCTTTCAAATCAGTTCCCTAAGCCAAGGGTTTTCGGAGGCAACCAACAACCTCCAAGGTAGCAAGGGAGATCTTTTTCTATCACTACTGTCAAAGTAAACCCCGACAACGAAGTGGTGACATGTACGCTAGTTATTCATTCAAGAATAGCGAACATACTTTTTGATTCAGTTTCTACACATTCTTTTATATCGCAAAAGTTTAGTAGAACAATTCCAACACCACCACAAATCATAGAAGTAAAGATGTTGATGAGTATGGAAAAAGGGGAAATCATTGCATCCCATGAATATAACCCCTCCCTTGTCATAATATGTGGATTGAATTTCCTATCGAACCTTATCATACTCCCTCTGGTGGAATTTAATGCAATTCTTGGCATGTATTGGCTTTACTTATATAGATCCAACATAAATTGTTGTGAGAGGGAAATCACTCTCCATGTGGAGAATCGACCCCTGATTCTATACAAGTGCAAGGATGAAGATGAATATTCTTTAGCTCCATCATCTCAGGCATGGATATTACTGCCCTATGAGCACACGTATCTGGCTCAGATGATTGATTCTAAGGAGGAAACCATCCTTGGAGACATGTCTATTGTGAGGGAATTCACTAAAGTGTTTCTTGAGTAATTTTCTGGTCTTCCTCCTAGAAGAGATGTTGAATTCTCAATTTATCTTATACCTAGGGAATTTCCAATATCCAAGACTTTGTATAGAATGGCTGTTGTGGAGCTTTAGGAGCTAAAGAAACAACTACAAGAGAATCTGGATAAATTGTTTATACACCCAAGTGCTTCACCATGGGGTGCATCGGTCCTCTTCGTCAAGAAGAAGGATGGGTCAATGCACCTTTGCATCGATTATCGTGATCTTAAAAAAATCATGATAAAGAACAATTATCCTCTCCCACGAATCGATGACTTGTTTGATCAGCTGCATAGAGAAAAATACTTCTCCAAGGTTGATTTTCGGTCAGGATATTATCATGTAAGGGTGAAGAAGGAAGATATCCCCAAGACTGCTTTTCATACAAGATATAGGCACTATGAATTCATAGTAATGAATTTCAGACTCACTAATGCTCCAGAAATCTTCATGGACTTGATGAATAGAGTCTTTAGGGATTACCTAGACAAATTCATGGTAGTCTTTATAGATGATATTCTGATAAACTTAAAAACCAAGGAGGATTATGAGGAGAATTTAAGAGTTGTACTAGAGACCTTACGGAAGGAGAATATCTATGAAAAGTATAGCAAGTGTGAGTTCTGGTTGAAGGAGGTCTCATTATTGGGTCATATCATCACAATCAATGGGATATATGTGGATCCCTTCAAAATAGATGCAATTAAGGGATGGAAGAGGCCAACATCGGTAACGGATATCCATAGCTTCTTGGGGTTAGCTGGATATTATCGACGATTTGTGAGAAATTTATCAGGATTGTCCAACCCTCTTACCAAGCTAACTCGGAAGGGAGTAAAGTTTTCCTAACGTAATGAATGTAAAGAAAGCTTCAAGGAGTTAAAAATGAGGCTTATCACTGCGCCCGTTCACACTTTACCCACAAGTAGAGAACTTTTTGTGGTATTCAGTGATGCTTCGAAGAAGGTCCTGGGCTGTGTGTTGATGCAAAATGACAAATTCATTGCCTATGCTTCAAGGGAATTGAAATTTCATGAGAAAAATTATCCAACACATGATTTGGAGTTGGTTGCGGTGATCTTCGCTTTAAAATTTTAGTGGCATTATCTCTTTGGGTAGAAGTATGAAATATATACGGACCACAAAAGCCTCAAGTATATATTCCCATAGAAAGAGTTGAACATGTGCCAATGAAGATGGTTAGAGATGATCAAAGACTATGACTGCTCAATCCATTACCACCCTAGGAAAGAGAACAATGTGGTGGATGCTCTAAGTAGAAAGGACCCAGAAATTCTATCAGTGATGAGAATTGAGAAGGATCCAATCTTCTTAGACTTGATGAATATGGACATGGGAATCATAAAGAAGGGAACATCATCAATCCTTTCACAAATGATTGATCATTCGTCTCTTTTGGAAATGTTAAAGGATGATCAAAAGGATGATGTGAGAATTTAGAAGAAAGTGGAAGCTATCAAAAAATATATATCCTTGGAGTTCAATGTTAATGAAGAAGGAATTGTGAAATTTGGGAAAAGACTATGTGTTCCATCGAGTCCAGAGCTAAAGAAATAACTTTTGGATGATTCACATAGTTCAAATTTCTCTATTCACCCAAGAAACACAAAGATGTATCAAGATCTCTGGGAGAATATTTGGTGGGATAATATGAAGAAGGAAGTCGCTGAGTATATATCAAAGTGTCTGGTGTGTCAGCAAGTGAAGGCAGAGAAGTAGAAGTCTAAGGAGATGATGAAACCATTGCCCATACCAGCATAGAAATGGGAGAACATCACCATGGACTATTTCACCGAACTTCCAAATACATCCAAAGGAAACAATTCAATCTGGGTTTTTGTGGATCGTCTTACAAAGTCTGCACACTTCATTGTATTTCGGGAGGATTTATCATTGGATCAACTAGCACGAATATATATCAGGGAAGTGGTAAGGATGCATGGAGTACCATTTTCTATTGTATATGATCGAGATCTAATATTCACCTCTAAGTTTTAGAAGAGTCTTCAGCATGCTCTGGATATTGAATTGAACTTCAGTACGTCCTATAATCCTCAAAATTATGGACAATCTGAGCGGACTATCCAAACACTTGAGGATATATTGAGAGCATATTCAATGGACTTTAAAGGAGGATGGGATCAACATCTTCCTCTAGTTGAATTCTCCTAAAATAATAGTTTCCACTTAAGAATCCAAATGGAACCTTAGGAAGCCCTATATGGGAAGAGGTGCAGAACACCATCATGTTGGGATGAAGTTGGTGAGTGTAACCTGCTAGGACCAGAAATGGTCGAAGAAATGGTGGAGAAGGTGAAAACCATTCAGCAGCATATCAAGGCAGTCCAGAGTCGACATAAGAGTTATGAAGATAACTATCAATGAGACCTTGAGTTTAAAGTTGGATACATGGTATTTCTACCCATATCTCTATGGAAGAATGTCATGAGGTTTGGAAAGAAAGGGAAGTTAAGTCCTAGGTATATTGGCCCCTTCGAGATTCTTGATCGTGTTGGGCTTATGGCCTATTGACTAGCACTTACACCTACCATGGCCAAAGTACATGATGTATTTCATGTATCCCTATAAGGAATTACATACCAGACCCTTCACATGTACTCACTTTAGAGGTAGTACATCTAGAGGATGATCTTTTTTACGAGGAGCAACCAGTGAAGATCTTATATCGTAGAGAAAAATTTCTACAAGATGTTGTGGAGAAACCAAAAGTTAGAATAATCAACGTGGGAATCGGAGGAATTGATGAAGCAGAGTTACCCACATTTGTTTTAGAGTGGGAAAAGGAAATTTCGAGGGTGAAATTTCTTAAGGGAGGAAGATTGTAACAACCCAAACTTTCATTAATGGGAATTCCTCTTGATCTAATTACATGTTTATTATGGTTATATAAAATGTGAACTTAATTGGTTTTATGTTTCTATATTTTAAAATACCATTATGAATTGTAATTGTTTATAATATTGTCTTTGAACAGTGATCACATGATTAGTATAAATATAGGGCTTTAACAAATCCAATTTACTCAAACAAAGGAAGTGATGGCCTCATCTAGTAGACTTGCCCCATATGAAGCCCATTTGTCGAAGCTTGGAAAGGAGGTTGTGTCTTTGGGATTCTCTCTTGACCAAGCCCAAGACAAGCTTGAACACTTTAATCTTGAGCGGAATTGACTACAGGAGAAGTGGAAGTTAATAGAGATTACCACCCGAGTGATGTTATCTGAGCCACCTCAAGAGTCTGTCATCATTGTACACCTTACCCTTCAGTCTTATGTGGGTGTTATAAGGGGTTATGTAACAAGAACCAAGAACTATGACTATGTACATTATTTTTGTAAAAATAATGTGCATTCATTTTATTATTGTTACTTTGTAAATAGTTTTTAAAGCACAAATAGTATTTTTAGTTAATATTAAACTAAGAAATATATTTTGATGAATTAATGGATTTTTTAATTAAATAATATTTTAATAATATTTTATTATTATTATTAAATTAATTTTTATTAAATATAAATTATCATATAATTTTATCAATGCAATTGTATTTTTTATTAAGGTTTGAAAGCTGTTTTTGTCAAAACCCGTGAATTTTGGATAAATATCAGTTTTTATTTTAAAAGTAAAAATTCACATATTTAGAAAATTATTTAAATAAAATTAATATTATTTTTGGAATCAGGATGTCTAAATTATCTAATGAATAATTTTTCATAATTTTCCGAGACAGTCAAATTTTTGGGTAAAAATTAAATACTGTTTAAATATATAATGTGTTTCATGACATCATAATGACCCAATAGTGATGTAATAAAATACTATAAACATTATGTTCCGCCAATATATTTTTTACCATTAAAATAATGTAATTTTGGGTTTCTTTGATTTATTTTACAAAGCTTTAGTGGACCCTTCACGGCTTATAAAATATTTTTCCTTTTTAAATTGTTTTCCTTGAGAGTGTGACTCACCTCTACATAAGCAACCCTATTATTTTAAAAAATTTGGATATTGTAATTATAAAATATTTTTTTCCACTCCCCTTTGGAAAAAACCATGGGCAAAAACCATGGTCTGGTTTGTGGTTTTGATTAGTTTAATGTGAGGTGTCTCAAACCAAAATAATAAAGAATTCCCTCTCCTTTCCTATATAAACCCACCCAATATCCCACTTACTCTTCACTCAAAGCCTTTGGAGTTCTACCAACCCCTAACCTCCTCCCTCTATAATCCTCCCAAGGTTCCCCAACCTCCCAAGAAGCCTCTCTCAAGCCTCTCCTAAGCCTTTGGAATTACACTTCCAAGTAAGGGATTTCTTCCTTTCTCATTTTTGTTGAATTTTCTTTAAGTTGTTATGACCTTTTTTTTCAATTAAAAATGTTGGGGTATAATGTAAAACCTCCACCATACTATCCTCTTTATGTTTGGATGATGGGATACCCTTTTCCCTCTCATTAATGCCTCCCATGTACACCCATTACCATGCCAAAATTCCTTGAGGGATTTCTCTCTCCTCTTTTACATCCAAGTAATTCTATTTTATTATGCATCTAAATTCCATTAAGTTTGTTGGGACATGTATCTATATGACCCCATTAATTTCCATTTCATTTATATATTATGAGACACCCCTTTCTCTCTCATCAACCATTTTCATGAATCTTTATGTCACGCCGTTATGTTGCCGAAATTGCACTATATTTTTCCAAGCCAAGATCATTGTGTAGTGAATACCATAACCATGTCTCTATCAAGGGTATTAACCTTTATACACATATACATATAGAATGGTAATTTCATATATTTATTCCACATTACTTAATCATGGAATAACTTATGATGTTTATTGATTCCATGATCCATGTGGCACACTTATGCATTAAATGAAATGTTTAAAAAGGGTGTTCCCTGATAGCGCTCTAATGCATTGAGTAAAGTATAGTATCATGATACTGTAGACGCCGGAAAAGTCCGTTGTTCCCAAAAGAAGCTCCGGATGCGGAAAGCGAGGTCATATTTGGAGTCGGAATCATGTTTCGGAGGGCCCGGAGGCCTTGCGCGGAATTTTGGAGACCCGCGCGCAAAGTTGCAGTAAGGCGCGCAAACCTCCTGGGATGCGCGCAATGCGCTGGGCCGGCGCGCAATTTTGCGCGCCCGTGGCCCGCGCGACTCCCTTGCGCGCCGGGCCCGATTCCACGCCCGCGAAGGAACTTGCGCGCCCGCGAACCGGATTCCGCGCCCGGGGTTGTCTATAAATATAAGGCGACCCCCGACGTTTTGAAGGTTGCCGGAATTCGAAGAGTCGCTCGTTCGCGCAATCCAACCCCCTCCGCGCGCAATTCCAATCTTCAGGTAACCTCCTTTCTTTCGCGCAATAAAGCCTTGGGGTTCACCTTCGCGCGCAATCCCTTTGGCTCCTTTCCTTTGAAACAACTCTTCACCCAAAGGCCTTCGCGCGCAAAAGAAGCCTCTTGCGCGTAATTGCCCCCGGGTGCGTGCAATCCAGCCCGATTGCGCGCACCCCCCCTTACTAAGAGGCCATTCGTTAAAGAATGAGCCGTTGCCCCCGCACGCTATCCGAAGCCCGGTGCGCGCAATCTCCATCTTCCGCGCGCAAAGCACTGGCCCAATTGCGCGCCAGCCTGCCCATTTGCGCGCCGACCCGCGGTATTGCGCGCCAAGCTTCTCTTTTGCGCGCAATCCACCAGGGTCGCCCCCTTTGACCCCCTGAGGGTACCCGCCTGCGTGGCGCCCGATAATCTTCATCCCGGGTGCCCGCGCCGTGCGTTATCTTCCCGTGCGGCCCTCCAGGCTCGCGCGAAGTGACACGAACCCATCGGCGGCATCACACTCGTCCGCGCTGCAAGACGTTAAACTGCCAAGTGTTTCGTCCAACATGACGTTAAACTGTACCACGTCCAAGCTGCACGACGTTAAACTGTCTAGCATATCGTCCGAGCTACAAGACGTTAAACTGTTCAACATTCGTCTTGCAGGACGCTAAACTGCACCACGTTCGCGCTGCAAGACGTTAAACTGCCAAGCATCTTCGTCCTCAACACACGACGTTAAACTGTACTTCGTCCGGCAAGACGTTAAACCGTCCGCTTCGTCCTCAACACACGACGTTAAACTGTACTTCGTCCGGCAAGACGTTAAACCGTCCGCATCACCCGATCTCGTGCCTCGCACGCAGGTTCCCCCTCCCGGTTTGGATGTGGCCCCCACCCGCTCGTCTCTGCAGGGATGTCGGGATTGGAGTGGCCTTCGCCCACGGGGGTAGAGTATTAAAAACCGAACGAACTACGTGTACTTTGATCCCTGTCTCCTAAACAGGGTACGTAGGAAGCCTCCCTGAGGTTCAAGCCCACCACCTGGTCGTCCCGGTCGTATTCACGTCGGTTCGTCCATCAGTGGACCCCTCCCAGGTTCACACTTGCGTCGATTCACCTATGAATCTGCCCTTGTGGGAGACTGAACGTGTGTATCTCCATTGTGCTTTCCCACTGCCGAAGCCAGTGGAGGGCGTGATAAGGATCGAGGTCTCTCACCTTCGGCCCAAGTCCCTCTCCAACTGAGCTTTGCCGCATCCAGGCTGCCTCAGTGCGTAAGTCCTGACCGAACGAACTACGTGGACTTTGATCCCTGTCTCCTAAACAGGGTACGTAGGAAGCCTCCCTGAGGTTCAAGCCCACCACCTGGTCGTCCCGGCCGTATTCACGTCGGTTCGTCCATCAGTGGACCCCTCCCGGGTTCACATTCGCGTTGATCCACCCGGCCGTTCCATCCCCCTCTGTGCGAGGTGGTTCGGTTCAATCCTCCGCCCGGCAGCCTCGACCTCCTTGTGAGTCGGCTTGCCAACGTCCAGCATGACGTTAAACTGTATATCCGAACTACGCTGACTTTGATCCGCGCTAACGCGCGGTACGTAGGAAGCCCCTACGGGGTCCAAGATCTTCACTCCATCATCCATCCTGACCCTTACCCGGGCCGCCACATCCCGGTGGGGTCATGCTACTTCATTCCACTCCACTTCACTCGGGAAGCCGCCCATGTGCTGGCCCCAGCGTCGGAGGTTCCCCACAAGGGGTTCTGTCATCTGATCCACTTCTCGTGTTGATCAGTCCGATGTCGTCCCCGCTGGACGTTAAACTCGCGGCATACCCCGTGTTAAACATGGGAAGCTGAGGAAAACCTCAGGTAACACAGTTCCCCACACCCAGCGCGGGATGCCTCAGGCCATCACGCCTTCGAGAAGCCCTATTAGGGACGGAAGGCAGACATGCAGAGCCGCAGTGTTAAGACACGCCCCCAGCACCCAGAGCTACCCGGTCTCCTCACCGCAGGTTGCTGCCCCGACCAAACTCCTTGGAGCGTCCGGGCGGAAGCAGTGTAATTAACCGGTGTCCATGGAGACATGGCGCCGGGAACGAGATTCACGAGCACGTCTTAAATCTTTGAGGGAGACCCGGATTAGGCAACGAGTTCCGAGGAGACGTCCACGGAAGGAGGAGCCGACATCCCACCATCCCGATTTCGATCAAGGAGCAGACGCCCCTGAATAAGGGACGGATGCCGCCCGCCTTTGGAAAGCGGGACTGCGGGGCCACAAGCCGCGCGCCCATCCCCTCGGGTCGACGGGCGCACGCGCGAATGCGTCCTGGCGGAACAGCGTCGGAACAGAAACCCGATGCACATCCGCACCGAAACAGAAAAATGGTGAACCCGACGTGAATCTCTTCTCCTCAATACGAAGACCGATTGCTTTCAGAGGTGTTGGAGGACCAGCATGTTGCCCGGCCAAGCATTTAGCACTGGGGCACAGAACCCGCCAGGGGCTGGGGAAGGGAAATCGGGCCCTCCGTCTCACGACGTCGATGGCATGGGTTCCCCCCACGGAAGGCGTCGTGGCACTAATGGTTGGTTGTCGATTCCTTTTCCTGTCAGTGTTAACGGATTCTTCTCCCTGCTTTCAGGAATCAAGTCGCCCAATCCAGTGCCCGATCGCCACCCGCCCACTGGCGCAGAGGTAGGGGAAACACCGACGCGGCTACTCCCCGCGGTCCCGCCCGTTCCACAACCGTCCCAGCAGCCGCAACTGCGGGGCAACCACGCCCTCTCTCCCCCTCGGAGGTCATCCAGAGAAGGGTGATCAACAACTTGGTGTGGAGATATGAGGAAGAGGGAGTCATCCCCACCAGGGACATGGCTCGCCTAGACCTCGAGGAAGCTGCACCTCGCCACCAACGCCGCCCCCGAGGGCCGCTCAAGGAGGCACCGCTGCCTACCTTGACGTCCAACCGCTTCGGGAGCTTATCCCCAGAACGCTCCGACAGCTCCTTCCCCTATGCGGATGAGGTGGAAGATGTCCGGGACCACCCTATTCGAGATTCGCTCCAGGGATCCGCGATAAGGGCTCATGTCAGGCCACGACGACACCGCCGCCAGGCTTCTCAAGTCGAAGAACGGGCTCTCCACCTGCCCGCGCCGCTCATCCCGACTCGTTTGTCCCGACGTCAACGTCGGGCAGGAGCGGAAGAGGATGCCCACCTTGGGGCCCTAGCAACAGCGGCCGCGTTGGCTCAAGCCACTGCTGGCTCCAGTCACCAGGCCCCTGCGCATCCTGAGCAGGGGAACTTCTATGCCCGACCTGGATCGAGGCCCCGACCGCCCCAAAGGCAGGTTGGGTTGACTCTCCCGGTTGCTGGTATAGGCAATAGCCACCGCGGACCACCTCGCGGTAGCGCTATTCGCCAACAGGGTCTACTCCGTGTGGCCGATCCAAGAGGCATGGGTCACCCCACCTTCCGATCCCGGCCTGGAGGCCTGCCCGGAATCATCTCTCCCCGCGTCCCCTTTGATATCTGTCCCGGTGCTCCTCGCACCTTGGTTTCCAGTACTCTTGGCCCCAGCACCGGTGTGGCCGGAGGATGCCAGGACAGAGATCATCCATGCCCCGAAGAACCTCCCAGGGGCAGGAAGGCGAGGCGTCGACGTCGAGGGAAGAATGTTACGGAATTCCGGAAAGAGATCCGACCGGTTCGTTTCTCTGATACAGAGGCGGAGTATGATTCGGCGACGGAGCCCTCCCCCCGATCCCGCCAGTTAGGGGCAGGGGTAGGAATGCGGCACGTCAGCCTCGTACTTCCCGAGAGCGAGATCGATACGATCCCCACTTCTCTCCGAAGGTATATCCGGAGTAGTGAGGGCCTAGTAGACCCCCAAGGATCAAGCTTGCGGTTGGTACCGGCCCCTCTGGAAGCGCCTTCTACCTCGATCGGAGAAGCCGGAGACTTTTTTTGGGGACCGACGGTCGAACCACGATCTAGTGCACCCTCGGCGAGCACCGACGCTACGGCAGGATGTTCGCTCGCCGGCCCGTCCTATCGTGATGTGGTAGCTGGGGCACCGCCACCCTCAGAGGGCGGCCCGGGATATGGAGGCAAATCGGCCTGCTCGCCGTATTCACCGCCGGCCAGCCCGTCGGCCCGGCGGCCCGCCTCGGCCCCACTGCCGGTTCCCCGTCCATTCCCAGTCGTTGAAGAGGACCAAGGAGACCTGGGTCCCAAGTTTGAGTCGTGGAGCTTCTAGACCGTCCTTACAGAGGGCCACTTCCCTGAGAAGTTTTGGCCAGTCGCAGGACCGGACTTTGATGCACCCGAATCGCTCACCCCGGATGAGTTCGAATGCTTTCGCCGAACTCTCCGGGAGACTCACTCCCGTCTTCACCGCCTACAAATTCCATATCCCGGGAGTCAAGCGCACCTAGAGGATATTGGTGAGCAGTGCCGTCAAATTGACCTGGCCACGCTCCCCGCGGTTCGGCACCCCGGGTCATTTGGGCACCACGAGGCCCTCCAACAACGATGCGTTGAGTGTTTCCAAATACTCCGCAAGGTTATCGAGGAAGCCACTTCCCACGTACATATCCGTGGATGGGGGCAGTACGCTGCCCTACGCTTCAGTGCGATTCGCTGACAGCCCGATTTGCTGGGTAGCCCTGAGGGTACATCCCCAGGGACGGAAACGGTCAATATGGCTGACCTGTCAGGAGAGGGGAACGACTTGGAACTTCTCGGCGGGGGCTCTCCCCCCGAAGACAAGCCATCGTTGGATCCGTCAGTGAGGGTTACTCGTCACCAGAGGAGCCTCCTGGGTCTCCCCGCACCCACTGAAGCACTGACGTTGAGACGGAACGTCAGCAAAGGTAAAGAGCACGGCGGGGCTATAAAGCCCGCCGACCCATCTGCCTCCATGCAGAGGGCAGAGGAGGATCCCGAGAAGGCCACGCTACGTCAACAGCTCGCCGAGCAGAAGAAGCTGGTTGACCAGCTCCTCGCTGAGCGCGCTGCAGAGCGGCGGCCTGACTACGGTGATCCTAGGCCAGGACAGTAGGGACAGGAACAACCACCCCTCGATGAGGCTCTCCCGAGAAACCGTGATTATGTCGTGTTTGCCGACAGGGGAGAGGCCATTGCCTATGGCAATAGGGCGCGGTATGTTTCACTGCACCCTCCCGAGCGGCGTGACTACCTGAGAGACCCCGCTCGGATTCCTCCCGCTGCCCCAAGGGCCGCTCCGCCCGCCATCCCACGAGCTGCCGAGTTCGACGACCCGGTCGACGACCCGATTGAAGGGCCATGCAATGCGCTCGTGGTTAGAGATCCTCGCCAGGACTGGAACCCATGTCCGGACGATCCGATGGCGGCACTCATCGCCCTCTTGGAAGCCTTGGAGACTCGGCAAGTGGCAATCCCACCGGACGGCAAGCCATACCCAGCATGGGTGGATGACATGCCAGCACCTCCGGGATTCGGGAACCCCACTTTCTCCCCCTTCAACGGGACTGGAGATCCGCCACAACATTTGGCCCATTTCAACTCGAGGTGCGGGCCTATGTTGGGAACTCCGGTACAGCAGGAGGCCGCTAAGCTTCGCTGCTTTGTCCAGACACTGGAAGGGCCAGCATTTGTCTGGTACAGCCAGCTCCCCGTCGGGTCGATAACTAGCTGGGAGGACCTTCGTAGACAGTTCCTCTACCAGTTCAGTTCCACGACCCGGAAGACGAGTATCGCAGACCTCTTCAAGTGCAAGCAGAGGCCTGATGAGCGAGTCGCGGATTTCGTCGCCCGATGGAAGGGTCTCACGTATTCCCTTGACATGCCATTGACTCAAGAGCAGTTACTGACAATGTGCATCGGGAACGTCAAGACCGAGCTGGTCCCTTCCTTGATCACTCAGAATTACCCCGGAGGGTTCAGGGACTTCTCAGACAAAGCTCAACGTCTTGAGGAAGCCCTGCAACAGGCCAGTCAGGCACATCCGCTGCCTCCTATGATCCCTGTGAGGAGAGTCAGCAGGGCTGAGCCCGCTGCTGTTTCCCAGATAGAGGCCCCCAGGCAGTTGGAGTTGCTGCCGGTGAGGCCAGCTCCACAGCCTCACCGAAATCCGCCTCCACGGGCTCAGTTCCCGGCCCAGCAGCGGCAGCCCCAGAACCGGCTGGCCCCTCCGTGTAATGTACCGCCACAACCCAGGCGAGATAATCAGGGTCCACCTCCTCGGCAGGCCCCTCCAGCCCCTCGTCAAGACCACGCTCCCAGGGGCCCGCGATACCTGACTTACTCATTTCACGAGGATCAGGTCCCCGGTTATTTCCAGAGCGCCCTAGAGCAGAGGATTGTGCGATTGCCTTAGTGTTGGAGGCCGAAGGAGGCACATCTCACGGATAACCCCCGCTACTGCCCTTACCATCGGGCCCTGGGGCACACCATCCGGCGGTGCTACGTGTTTAAGGACTGGCTCCAAGACCAGATTAACAATAATGTAATCAGGTTGGGCCCAGCTTCAGCACAAGTGGCGGGCGTGTTCGTGGGATCAGATGACGATAGCGGCAATGAGGACGAATGGCAGCTGGTCTCCGACCGCGGATCCCAGAAGTATAATAACTGGATGGCCCGCAAGACGATCATTCCCGCCCATGGAATCATCCGTGCGCGCTTGAATCAGACTGAGCCCCCAGAATCTGTGGGTGCTGCTTCGGCATCGTCGTCCCAGCCTGCCTCTTCCGAGAAGAGCAAACGGCGGTGGCGCAAGAAGGAAGAGCGCGCCCCGCCAGTTCCGCCGCTATCCCGCACTCTCGGCGATTTCATGCCCCCGGAGATGGGGATCCCTCCCCGGATCCGCCCAGTGGTGGATGGTTCGTCCGATGACAGTGTTGGGTACGTTTCGGTTAATACCGTCGAGATGGTAAATCCCTTTTCGGTTCCCGACATTGAAGAACACCAGGTGGACCTCCCCAGTGTCCCCGGTCGTCGCCACCATCGGAGGAACCGCAACAACAGGAGTCGCTGGGGCACGACAGTTGGTACCTCCATCCAGGCCGTGCACGCCACTAAGACTAGGCAGCAGGCTCAAAACCGAGCTCAGCGTGCGCAGCCCCCCCATCCGGGGATGACGGATTCGCCTCCGCCACTGTTTGTGGTGTGGAACCAGGCAGAACCGCCTCAGCCGCGTCACGATCAGCTCTGCCCTGCCACGAGTCCATCCCGGCCTCCTGACCCCAGTACGGTGACTACTTCCCGGGCTTCAACCAATGAACAGCGAGATGCGCCAAGCACCAGTCGGCCGCCGGTCCAACCGGCAAGGCCCGTCATGCCTCCAACTGCAGAGAAACCTCCTGCAACCAGGGGCTCGTGCTTGGCCAAAAAGTATGATGTCCTGAAGCACTTGGCCGACATCCCAGCAAGGCTCTCCATCCTTGAGGCTCTGCGCATGTCATCTGAGATGCGCGAGGCGCTCGCTGAAGCCCTGAAGAGCCCCCTCCAGTTTGAGACAGAGGTTGCGGCTGCAGAGGCCTTTCACGCCGAAACGATTGAGGACGCCGAATTTCAGGCAGTTATCTCGTTCTCTGGTAAGGATGAAGACCCTCCTATACAGGGGCACATTCATCCGCTGTATGTTACTGGTCAGTTCAATGGCCTTGAATTCCGGCGCTGTCTTGTCGACACGGGGTCCGGGATTAACCTGATTCCCACTCGGACGCTCCGGAGATTGGGGTTGTCTGAGGATGACTTGATTCCCTCCGACCTCAGGATCCAGGGGTACGACCGCACCGAGCAAACTCCGGTCGGCAAGATACGTTTGAAGACCCAGTTCGGTGACCTGGTTGCCAACACCGAATTCATGGTAGTCTCTCAAGACACTGCGTATAACGCATTGATGGGCAGGCCATGGCTCCACCTTCATGCGGCGGTTCCCTCGTCATACCACCAATGCCTTAAGTACTCCCTTAATGGTCGAGTAGGCGTGCTTCAGGGAGATGCCTCTCCTTTTGCCTCATGTGAAGCCCGCTATCGGGACGCGGACTATTACAAGAGCAAGGATAAGCAGATCCTGGCAGGTGAGGTTGAGCATGTCGTTGTTGCAATTGATCCCTGGGCAAGCTTGGACGCTTACATCCTCCCGATTCAATGGTTGGACGTAGCCATGGTCTCGACGGCCTGTGAATCTCCTGATGAGATGACCGCGACCGCCTGTGCCAGCACCAGTGGCCCAGCAGGATCTGGTAGCCTCAATGCAGTTTCCAACGTAGTCTCTCCCGTGGACGATCCCTCCCCAAGTGGAGAGGACGTGGAAGATGCACCCCCAGCCTTTGAGGAGGGCGTCTCCGCCACAGTCGATGAGTTAGTACAGGTGAACCTTGGAACCGAGGCAGATCCAAGATCCACATTGGTCAGTGCCGCCATGCCCTCTGAGGAGCGGCAGTAGTACGTGGACTTCCTCAGGCAGCACCGTGATGTGTTCGCTTGGGGCTATGACGAGATGTCGGGGCTAGATCCTCAGGTAGCCGTCCACCGCCTTGGTCTCCCAGCGAACCATCACGGGTTCAAGCAGCCTCCCAGGAAGATGCACCCATTCCACGGTGCCATGGTTGAGGCCGAAGTTGAAAAGCTTATCAAAGCCAACTTCGTGAGGGAAGTTCAGTACCCCAAATGGCTGGCCAACATTGTGTCGGTCAGGAAGAAGAACGGGCAGATCAGAGTCTGTATCGACTTCCGCGATCTCAACCGCCACTGTCCGAAGGATGATTTTCCCCTTCCGGTGACAGAGCTGTTGATTGACGCCACGGCAGGGTTCCAAGCCCTCTCCTTCATGGATGGATACTCCGGATACAACCAAATCCGGATGGCCCCTGAGGATGAGGAGTTCACTGCCTTCAGGGCCCCCCAAGGTATCTTTTGTTACCAGGTCATGCCCTTCGGCCTGAAGAATGCAGGTGCCACCTATCAACGGGCGATGCACCGCATATTCAAGCCAATCCTCGGAACACTGGTGGAATGATACGTCGACGACTTGGTGGTAAACTCGCGCCAGCATCAGGACCATCTCAAAGATCTTGAGAAAGTGTTCGGCTTCCTCCGGTCTCGCTGCCTGAAGATGAACCCGTTGAAGTGTGCCTTCAGGGTCACCTCCGGGAAGTTTCTTGGCTTTGTGGTAAGGTACCGGGGTATTGAGATCGACCCGGAGAAGATCAGGGCGATTAGCCAGATGCCTCCCCCAGGTAACATCCGGGAACTGCAAGGGTTCCAAGGCCACTTAGCCTATATACGCCGATTCATCGCGAATCTGGCCGGCAAGTGTAAGCCCTTTTCTCGGCTCATGAAGAAAGGTGCCACCTATGTATGGGATAAAGAGTGTCAGACCTCTTTTGAGGAAATCAAGCAGTACCTGCTTCAACCTCCGGTTCTGATGCCGCCTGTATCCGGGAAGCCGCTGGTCCTTTATGTGACCGCCCTGGAACGGTCCCTTGGTGCCCTTCTCGCCCAGAAGAACAACGAGGGAATAGAGAATAGCCTCTATTACCTCAGTCGCATGCTCCTCGATGCGGAAGTTAGGTATTCCCCCATCGAGAAGAGCTGCCTGGCGCTCATATTTTCCGTACAGAAATTACGGCACTACTTGCAGCACCATGAGGTACAGTTGGTTTCTCGGGTAGACCCGTTGAAATATATCCTGAGCCGGCCTATGTTGACTGGCCGTCTAGCGTGGTGGGATGTGATTCTCCAGCAGTTCGACATCAGGTATGTGTCTCAGAAGGCCATCAAAGGGCAAGCATTGGCAGACTTTCTGGCTGCTCACCCGACCTCCGCGGATCAGCCGCTGGATCTAGGCTTTCCTGATGAGGCCGTTCTCTCGGTCGATCGTGATGATCCATGCTGGCAGATGCACTTTGACGGTGCCTCCCGGAGCCCCACCGGTAGAAGACTCGATAATCCTAAGCTCAACAAAGTGGGTTTGGGTATCGTCTTCATTACCCCGGAGCAAGTCGTGCTGCCATACTCTTTCCTGTTGTCAGAGGGCTGTACCAACAATGAGGCGGAATACCATGCCCTCATCACCGGCCTCGAGTTAGCTCTCGAGATCGACGTGCCCCATCTGTGTGTGAAAGGGGACTCCTAGCTGGTCGTTAAGCAGATCAATGGCGACTATGTTGTCAGGAAGCCGGAACTTGTGCCATTGCTGGAGTGCACCCTCCTCCTGATGGCCCAGTTTCCTTCTCGGCCAGAAATTGTCCATATTCCCCGGTCGCAGAACGGTCGAGCAGATGCTTTGGCCAGCCTTGCTGCGTCACTCGCGGAGCCTAAATAGGACAACCTGATCATCCGCGTGACGCACCGCAGGCTCATCACTCCCGTTATCCCGGAAGGAGATCGCGGCCCGTCAGTAAGTAATCTCACCACGGTTTCCCCTGTGCCCGGAGCCCCGAGTACCCCAGATATGGCAGTCGAATCAGCCTCTGATTGGAGGGCGCCTTTGGTTGAGTACCTCCAACATGGCATTCTCCTGTCGGATCGGGCCGAGCGCGAGCAAGTTCGACGCCGCGCATCGCAGTTTGTCCTCCAGAGCAGTCCCGGCCTGGAGCAAATCCTCTATAGGCGCGGATTTGATGGTGTTCTCCTCCGTTGCCTTCAAGGAGTTGAGATCCCACGAGTCATGCAGGAGGTTCATGCTGGTTCATGTGGTGGCCACCAGACTGGGCCGAAGCTGTCCCACCAGATTTGGAGGTTGGGATACTTCTGGCCCTCCATGATCCATGACTGCATCGAGTATGCTAGGAAGTGCCATGCGTGCCAGGTTCATGCGAACTTTGTGCACCGGCCACCGGAGCCTCTCCATACCACTAGGTATTCTTGGCCCTTTGCATTCTGGGGTCTGGACGTTGTGGGACCTTACCCGCCGGCGACGGCTCGCCAGTGCTAGTTCATTCTGACCACCACGGACTTCTTCTCCAAATGGGCAGAGGCGATTCCGCTCAGAGAGGTCAAATCCTGTTCGATCGCTGACTTCGTGACCTCCAACATCATTCATCGATTTTGAGTGCCTCACGCTATCCTGACGGATAACAGAGCCAATTTCCGAGCAGCCGAGTTGAAGAAGTTGTACGCCAAGTACAACATTCGCTCGAACCATACATCTCGCTATCATGCGCAGGCGAATGGACAGATTGAGGCGTTTAACAAAACCCTCTCCAACATTCTGCAAAAGATGGTTGGTCAGAACAAGAAGAGTTGGCCGGACAAGCTCCCCAACGCCCTCTGGGCTTATCGAATGACGACTCGCAATTCCACCCAGATGACCCCTTATTCCCTGGTGTATGGAGCTGAGGCCATCCTGCCCATCGAGATCCAGTTACCGTCCTTGCGCACTACGGTCTACGACCAGCAAGCGCCGGACAGAGCTGCTGAAGCCCGTCTAGTCGAGTTGGAAGCACTGGATGAGAATAGGCTCCGCGCTTTGCACAACTTGGAGAGGCATCAAAGCAGAATGGCTCGAGCTTTCAATAAGAAGGTTCGCCTCCGCTCCTTCCTGCAGGGTGACCTAGTACAGGCCCTAAGAGCGCCAATGATCCCCGGCAGGAAGCCACCCAAGTTGGAGCCCAAGTGGGAGGGACCTTTTGTTGTCCACAAGGTCTATCCCAATGGCGCGTACTCCCTAGCAACTATGGATGGTGAGCGTGTCACTCCTCCCACCAACGCTAGGTTCCTCAAGCAGTACTTTGCCTGAGTGCACTTCGTCCGCGCTGCAAGACGTTAAACTGCCAAGTGTTTCGTCCAACATGACGTTAAACTGTACCTCGTCCGCGCTGCAAGACGTTAAACTGCCAAGTGTTTCGTCCAACATGACGTTAAACTGTACCACGTCCAAGCTGAACGACGTTAAACTGCCTAGCATATCGTCCAAGCTATAAGACGTTAAACTGTTCAGCATTCGTCCAACATGACGTTAAACTGTACCACGTCCGCGCTGCAAGACGTTAAACTGCCAAGTGTCTTCGTCCTGCATGACGTTAAACTGCCCCTCAAGAACTACGTGCGGCTTGATTCCCATCCTTATGGGATACGTAGGACCGCCTGAACATTCATGTTTCAGGCCCAGCCCCATCCTTCGGGAATTTCCATCCCATCTCGGGCCCTTGGCCCAGTTGCCTCTGGGTATGCGGCGTATGGTGTGAACGCGGGGCTATGCCCTCATTCACGTCGGTTTGCTCGCCACGCTGTACACCCCCCACATTTGGGGATGCCTTCCGCTCCCCCATTTTTCTCTCATCATCCTGCATGACGTTAAACTGCCTCTCAAGAACTACGTACGGCTTGATTCCCATCCTTATGGGATACGTAGGACCGCCTGGACGCTTGTGTTTCAGGTCCATCCCCATCTCTTGGTTGATCACGGGGATCTGCCGTCTTTTGGTTGCTCTCAGGGTGAGTCCTCCGACCCTTTCTGGTGATCTGTTAACATGTTTTGGGTGCTCAGGTATATGACCCGTGGTGTCGGATTCAATCCCGACAAGTCCTGTGTTGCTTGTCGGGCCTCGCGCTCCCTCTTGTTCGAGCCTTCACTCAAAGGGATCCTCGTTAGCGGTTTGGGTACGATGCCTCAGTGCTCTCCTACCGCTCCGGGTCGATTTACCGGCGGGTCCTGGGCCGCAAATCGATATGAATCCTGCGCTTGAGCGGTTGATGCTCGTTTGCTTGCCCCGTCCTAGGCTGACGCGATCGGATGTTGTGTTGCGAATATGGTCAGCGACATCCTTGATCACCATGTCGGCTCTTTCAGGCTCTGAACATTGGTTGCGCAGTCCTCATCACACTCCGCCTTTGTGCGTTGTAGTGGAATCTCGACACTCTCTTCATACTGACCTTCAGTACACCTTTACACGTTAGGCAGGCCAACCAGGGTAATGGTGTCTTTCGAGGCTCCCACGATCTGAGCACCAAGGATATATGCTGATGTCCTCCCTAAGGGCCATGTGTAGCTGGACCCTCGTCCCCATAAGGAGGAAGGAGTCGCCCGAACAATCGCGTTCTGGGCCCAGTATAGCTGGAGGCTAGCATCTCTGCCCCTCGGGTGATGGACATATGCAGGCCCCTACCCCAGGATCCTTCCCCTGGAATTGTGCGTGACCGCAGGGCTGGGGTATGTTCCCACCTCCGCTGGGTCCGCCGTATCGCAATAAGTGGATTCCTCCATGGTCTGAACCACACGACCTTAAACTGTGTTGTCTGGTCTTACCACACGACCGTAAACTGTGATCGTCTTGGCCGCCCGACGAGAAACGGCACTACATCGTGATGTTCTCCTCAGGGGACACTCACGTTGGGCGCTGGTTAATAACCACGCCATTTATCAATGCCTTTCATGGCTTGATTACTGTGGCGACGCCAGGGATTTCTTAATCACAGGCATGTCGCTGCACAAAGAAAAACCATCCACCTTTAAGGACAAACAAGAAATATCAAATACCGCTTCTTCTGTGTGCGAGGGTCAGACCCGCACCCTTCCCCCGCGCTGGTGCCCGATTGTGTTGCGTCGCGCTTCCAGAACTACGTGTGGCTTGATTCCCATCCTTATGGGATACGTAGGAATGCCCGGATGTTTGAAACTTTGGGTCCATCCCCCCACCTCTTAGAGACTCCCCCTTCTCTGGGGAATCCGCCGCCTTCAGGTCACCCTCAAGGCGTGTCCCTCGACCCCTTGCAATGGTCCACCGGTGTCAAGAGTACTCTGGTTTATTTCCAGGAGGGTCAGGTTCAGCTTGGTCAGGTTCCTTCCACTTTTCAGGCTTCGTGCTCCCTTTCATTCGGACCCATCACCTACGCCCTGGGTGGAGCCCCCGTGAGCGGTCTGGACACAATGCCTCAGTGCTCTCCCACCGACTCGGGCCGGTGCCCCCAAGGGCCTCGGGCAGCAAATCGATATGAATCCTGCGCTTGAGCGGTTGATGCTCGTTTTCTGCCTTATTCCATCAACGGTCAGTGCGATATTGATGCTGCTTTTCCGCCACGGTCGGCAGTACTCCTATATTGTTACGCCGGTGCCCCCAGTCCTTGAGTGAATGGCCGCATGATTCACATTACATTTTCCACCTCCCATTCTGGCCAGGAGAAACCTCGACACCCTTGACACTATCCCTCAGTGCATCTTTGCATATCCAGGGGATAGGACCACGATGTGGCGTGCTCTGAGGTTCCTTTGGTCCGAGCTCTAAGACCTTAAACTAAGATCTGCCCCTTTGGTCCAAGCTCTACGACCTTAAACTAAGATCTCCCTAAATGGGGTTCTACGTCCTGCATGACGTTAAAGCTGCACTTTCAGAACTACGTGTGCCTTGATCTCTAGCCTGATGGAGTACGTAGGAACGCCCGGGCATCTCGACTCGGGCCCAGCCTCAGGGATCGCTAAGTCCCGCCCCTCCTCGTCACCGACCGTCTGGCCTGGCTTCTGGTAGAGTGGTGCAGTTGTGACATTCTCCCCGATTCAGCTCGGGATGCCCCATTGCAATGATGGGAAGCGACAGTTTCCTCGCCAAAGAGGTTCTGTCTGAGAATTGGGGTGATTCACGGCCATATTAGTACATCCGCCTAATACGCTTTCCCCACGATGGCGCAATTTTGGGAGTGTTAGATTCTGTCCGAACAAATCATCACTTCACCCCACGCTTCGCATGCCCTGTTGATCCGGATTTCCACCCTTGTGCCTGAAGGAACCCCCAAAGCGGCATTGATGATGACATGTGATCCGCCTCCTGCAATATGGATGATGACCTTCGGTCCGTCTATTGCAGTAGTATGGTCGATTGATCCATTGTCCGCTTTCCGTCTTGGGCATTTCCTGGAAGGCCGACCGTCGTGGATCTCTGAATTCGGGACACGCGATTCACCCTTTCTCATTTCCCTATGTTCGGATAAAATCTCAACGCCCCTAGCGTTGTCCCGCTCGTGTGTCGGAACAAGTTGGGGGGATGATACATTGATTAGGTCTGAGGTCTCCTTTCCTAGGAATGATCTCCCTCTTTTCTTTAGAAATCTAGGCCCAATTGTGGATGCCTGAAGCTTGGTTAACGCTCCCGCGAGACAATGAATTGTGGTTGAGCATGTTAAGCCAAAAGATGCAGATAAATATGGTGATTCATACAAATGGATCGAAGTATTGAGTAGCGGAAGAAAAATGTTCTGAGAATGGCAAAAACAAAGCCCCTAGGGATTAGCGTGCTGAATGAGTCTTTCTAACGCCGCTACCCTTTGGCTGGCGGCCTCCAGGGCTGCTTCTCGCTCTCTGCGTGCCCTCTCCTCGTCGGCGGTCGCAGCACGCAGCTCGTCGATCCTTGCCTGTGCATGCTCCCGCTCGACTTGAAGTGTGACCATCTGTTGGCCCGCCTCCGTCAGCTGTACCTGGGCGTCAACCAGCTGGGCCGTTAGTTGCTCCACAAGCTCAGTGCACGTTGCGACGAAGGCCTCCTTCTCTGCCGCCTGCCCTTCGAGACGCCGGACTTCCTGCTCCGCCATGAGGAGCGCCCACGTGCTCTCCGACATGTCCCGACATTGTGCGACATCGGCACGCCGGCGGCTCTCGCGCATCTTTTCGGCCATGAAATCATGGACCGTCAGATGGAGGCGTTGAGCATCAGCTCCCCCGGCACACAGGAAGCGCAGCCAGGTTTGAAGTGATCCCATGCGCCCCAGCCAATCCGATGGGTCTCGCTTGAGGAAGCGCTGGATGCACTTCCACCCCCTGCGTCGCGTTATCCGGCTCTCCTCGACCGCCTCCGCGTCCGAGTCGTCCATCTCCTCGGGGTCGGTAGGCCGGTAGGCAGGAAAGGCAGCCAGCAGGTCTGTTGCAGGGTCTGCCCCTGGGGTGTCCTCACGGGGGATAGGTTCCCCAACATCTGGGCGACCTTCTTCTCCCGCCCCAGCGGCGTTGACACCCTCGTCATCCCCCGACCTCTCTCTGATGGCAGCACCGCCGGCGTCCGCTGCCCCCTGGTCAGCAGTTGGTGGGGCCGGCTCGGTGTGAGAAGTCTGTTCCGGAGTAGGCGGCATGTCTGCCACTGGTCCACTCGTAGATGGCCCGGGTTCGGCAGCCCGACGAGCCTCCAGTATTGAGATCACTGCGCGGGGCATGCCGTGGTTAGTCACGGAGCGTCAATGGCAAGCACCAACAGTAAAGTAAGGAGACTTACGGGAATCCAAAGCATCATCTTCCGCTGTCCTGGCCGCCGCAGGAGCAATTGCAGCAGGGGACCCTTCAGCGCTTGTCAATTCAATGATGGGTGTCTGGCCCCCGCCTTGTCCTGCTGGCGCCTCTCCTACTCCTACTGAGGACGCCTGACCAACATCCGTGCACTCCTGAGAAAAGTGGAGAAATGGGTTAGAAGCTGCATAAGAGAATGGACGAAGCAGGTTGAGTAGGGATAGAAGCGGACCTCGAGGAGCTCGGTGATATCGACATTGTCGGAGCCGGCCACCTCGCCGCTCTCCCGCGGGCTCCCCGGATGGGACCTTCCCTCCGAGCCTTCATCCTCCCCTGTCTCCTCCTCTTCCTCGGAGTCATCGTTACTATCATCTTCCTCCGGCGGCATCTGTTCTGGAGCAGGCTCTAGACCGAGCATCACCTTCACCAGAAGGGACGGCTCCGCACGCTGACCACGCTGGCGCGCGTACTCGTCCATGGCCGTCAGATATGCATACTGCCGGTGGAAGTTCACCCTGTCGGCGACCTGAAGGCGCCCGACCTCTGGCAGATGGATTCCTTTGCTGGTTATCTTCTGCCAGATGATTTCGGTCCCCAGTGACTGCCGCAGGGTCATCCAGGCCGACCACAGCACCGGGAAGACTGCATCATGGGAGGGTTCGAGCAGACGCCTTACCTGCTTCCCGGGCCGCTCCCCGACCACCGCATGTACCCCCTCTCTGGGCGCTGAAGTCGTGGCGGCAGCCTGCGATGTGCCCGCCGCCGAAGTCCCTGCCCGCGCCGGCTCCGCTGCTTGGCGCGCCTCCGTTCTCCCCCGTGTGACGGCGCCTCGCCTCCTTCCTTGACGCCCGGTCTCCGCACGGGTGACCTCGAGCCGCCGAACTGGCTTCCGTAGAAGCCCCTCGGGGTACGCGATGGCCCAGTGTTCGGCGTACTCGGTTGCCAAGCCTGCGTCGACCCCGGTAGGAGGGAGAGTGATGACGTCGCCAGAGCCGAAAGCGACGAACATCAGCCACATCTGGCGAAGGACGCAAGGGTTCGTCTCCTCCCGAACAGCAGTGAATACCCTCTTCGGCATCCGTTGAAGGCACCCGAACTTCCTGGCGAACCGGGTTGGCACGTAAGGCTCGCAGATCACCTTCCCGTCGATCCGAGCCACGAGCACCCCGCCCCGCATGCTCAGGAAGTATTCGTGCTGCTCCAGCGGACCCTGTCCATTGTCGATCATCTGGCCGACGGGAGTGGGGAACGGGCTGAAGTTGAAATTGGCATGATTGCCAATCCTAATCCTCACGCCCTCCTCATTTAGGGTCATCGGAGCGACCCCCGCGATGTTCAGCAGGGAAGGTCGCAGGCCGTTGCCCGGAGGAATGACGGCGTTTGGAAACGTGTACCCACCGAGGTGAGCAGCCACCCAGCCGTGGAAGAATTGAAAGGGCCCACAGATCCTTCGTGGCGACCCCCCTCGCGAGATGCGTCCCAGGATGGCATACATCTTAGCCAGCACTGGGACCCCGAGGCTGTATTTCTTGTTGGCGGCCATGGCGCCCGCCATCGCCAGTGTCGCCGGGCGGACGCCCATTCTCGCGTCCCGCACTGGCAGGAGCCACCCACTCAGAAAGGCGGCCAGGAACGCCGCGTACCGGACATTTGGGTCCCGGGCCTCGATGACGCGGTACCCCCATGAGCGGTAGTCGCCCGTCTCCAGGACCCGCCAGTACGACCCGTTCCGGCTCCTCTGAGCCGCGGTCGGGCACCGCTTCCCCCTGCCCGGCATCTTGACCGCTGGGTCATGCTCCAAGAACTGGCCGAACCACTCCTTGTAGGCTATGTCCTTGTGGAAGTCCTTGATCCCGAGCCGCTGCGTAGCCAGGTCCAGTAGATGCCATGTCAGAATGGGAGTCCGTGACCTGTCGTCCCAGGTGTTCTTCGGAGGCAGGAACTCATCATATTGGTAACCCTCCAATGGGATACCTCCGATGCAGTGGATGTCCCAGAGACCGATGCTAACCTCCCCATGGTGAAGATGGAAGGTGTTGGTATCCGGGGACCAGCGAGTGAACAGCTCCGGCCCGAGCTCGGACTGCTGGTAGAAGTGGAACTACGACGTCCACACCGCCTCAAACAGGCCGATGTACCGCAGCTCCTCCGCGAAGTGATCGCAGGTGTGGCGTACCCAAAACGCCCAGTCCCACTCACTGGTGAAATTGCCCCCAGACCGCAAGTCCCAGTCCTTCAGCCAGCCCTTGGTGTCGTCGGTGACACTCTGGCGATATGTGCTCGAGTAGAGGGCTGGAGAGTTCTCCGCAGTAGGCTCATTCCCGACGATGGTTCGCGTCCTCGGGTTCAGGACATAGACATCTAAGTGCCTGGTCTCCCTGGCAGGATTCCCATTGTTGGTGATGTTATAGCGGGGAAGCTCGTCCTCCCGAGTCACCCAGGTCCGTGGCGCATCAACCTCGAACCCTGGCACCGGAACCTCATCTAGGATGCCAAAGTTCCAGAGCAGCAGGTTGTCCGATAGCGGATATGTCTTCTGGGCCGGCTTCAGCAAGTCGAACAAGGATTGATTGTTGGAAACAATCTCCTTGGCTCCGTAGACCTCCTCGTTCGCCGCCATCTCAGCTCTTCGAATGGCGGCATCCCCCTCATTCCCTTGATTCGCGGCCATCTCAGAAGCTCCGGGAGTCGTGTGGGTTAAGGGATGAGGCGTGCGGAATCGGAAGAGGCTGGTAGAGAAGTTTGAGAGGTGGCGCGCAATCCTAGTGGACGGCGCGCAATTGGGAAGGCTGTCGCGTAAAACCACGGGTGTTCGCGCAAAAACAGGCCGAAATCCGGAAGGGTTTGCGCGACGAACGGGTGAATTCCGCGCCGGAAAGGGCAATTTCGCGCACGAGAGATTGAAATGTTATCGCGCGGAAGGCCGGTGTACGGTACGGGGGGACCCATGGCCCCTATTTATAGGCGAGGATGGGTGTCCGCGCTGCGCGGAAAGCGCTTTGCGCGACCGCGACAGCGAATTTCGCGCCCGACACCCTTTTTGCGCGCCACAGTCCCGCGCCACCCAGGACTTCAGCATTCCGGCGTCTCCCTCGGAACCCGAACGTTGCGACCTCTCGCCGATCAGATTCCAAGGGGGGGCTTTTGTAGACGCCGGAAAAGTCCGTTGTTCCCAAACGAAGCTCCAGATGCGGAAAGCGAGGTCATATTTGGAGTCGAAAGCATGTTTCGGAGGGCCCGGAGGCCTTGCGCGGAATTTTGGAGACCCACGTGCAAAGTTGCAGTAAGGCGTGCAAACCTCCCGAGATGCGCGCAATGCGCTGGGCCGGCGCGCAATTTTGCGCGCCCGTGGCCCGCGCGACTCCCTTGCGCGCCGGGCCCGATTCCGCGCCCGCGAAGGAACTTGCGTGCCCACGAACCGGATTCCGCGCCCGGGGTTGCCTATAAATATAAGGCGACCCCCGACGTTTTGAAGGTTGCCGGAATTCGAAGAGTCGCTCGTTCGCGCAATCCAACCCCCTCCGCGCGCAATGTCGATCTTCAGGTAACCTCCTTTCTTTCGCGCAATAAAGCCTTGGGGTTTGCCTTCGCGCGCAATCCCTTTGGCTCCTTTCCTTTGAAACAACTCTTCACCCAAAGGCCTTCGCGCGCAAAAGAAGCCTCTTGCGCGCAATTGCCCCCGGGTGCGCGCAATCCAGCCCGATTGCGCGCACCCCCCCTTACTAAGAGGTCATTCGTTAAATAATGAGCCGTTGCCCCCGCGCGCTATCCGAAACCCGGTGCGCGCAATCTCCATCTTCCGCGCGCAAAGCGCTGGCCCAATTGCGCGCCAGCCTGCCCATTTGCGCGCCGACCCGCGGTATTGCGCGCCAAGCTTCTCTTTTGCGCGCAATCCGCCGGGGTCGCCCCCTTTGACCCCCTGAGGGTACCCGCCTGCGTGGCGCCCGATAATCTTCATCCCGGGTGCCCGCGCCGTGCGTTGTCTTCCCGTGCGGCCCTCCAGGCTCGCGCGAAGTGACACAAACCCATCAGCGGCATCACACTCGTCCGCGCTGCAAGACGTTAAACTGTCAAGTGTTTCGTCCAACATGACGTTAAACTGTACCACGTCCAAGCTGCACGACGTTAAACTGCCTAGCATATCGTCCGAGCTACAAGACGTTAAACTATTCAGCATTCGTCTTGCAGGACGCTAAACTGCACCACGTCCGCGCTGCAAGACGTTAAACTGCCAAGCATCTTCGTCCTCAACACACGACGTTAAACTGTACTTCGTCCGGCAAGACGTTAAACCGTCCGCTTCGTCCTCAACACACGACGTTAAACTGTACTTCGTCCGGCAAGACGTTAAACCGTCCGCATCGCCCGATCCCGTGCCTCGCACGCAGGGTCCCCCTCCAGGTTTGGATGTGGCCCCCACCCGCTCGTCTCTGCAGGGATGTCGGGATTGGAGTGGCCTTCGCCCACGGGGGTAGAGTATTAAAAACCGAACGAACTACGTGGACTTTGATCCCTGTCTCCTAAACAGGGTACGTAGGAAGCCTCCCTGAGGTTCAAGCCCACCACCTGGTCGTCCCGGTCGTATTCACATCGGTTCGTCCATCAGTGGACCCCTCCCGGGTTCACACTTGCGTCGATTCACCTATGAATCTGCCCTTGTGGGAGACTGCACGTGTGTATCTCCATTGTGCTTCCCCACTGCCGAAGCCAGTGGAGGGCGTGACAGGGATCGAGGTCTCTCACCTTCGGCCCAAGTCCCTCTCCAACTGATATTTGCCGCATCCGGGCTACCTCAGTGCGTAAGTCCTGACCGAACGAACTATGTGGACTTTGATCTCTGTCTCCTAAACAGGGTACGTAGGAAGCCTCCCTGAGGTTCAAGCCCACCACCTGGTCGTCCCAGCCGTATTCACGTCGGTTCGTCCATCAGTGGACCCCTCCCGGGTTCACATTCGCGTTGATCCACCCGGCCGTTCCATCCCCCTCTGTGCGAGGTGGTTCGGTTCAATCCTCCGCCCGGCAGCCTCGACCTCCTTGTGAGTCGGCTTGCCAACGTCCAGCATGACGTTAAACTGTATATCCGAACTACGCTGACTTTGATCCGCGCTAACACGCGGTACGTAGGAAGCCCCTACGGGGTCCAAGCTCTTCACTCCATCATCCATCCTGACCCTTACCCGGGCCGCCACATCCCGGTGGGGTCATGCCACTTCATTCCACTCCACTTCACTCGGGAAGCCGCCCATGTGTTGGCCCCAGCGTCGGAGGTTCCCCGCAAGGGGTTCTGTCATCTGATCCACTTCTCGTGTTGATCAGTCCGATGTCGTCCCCACTGGACGTTAAACTCGCGGCATACCCCGTGTTAAACATGGGAAGCTGAGGAAAACCTCAGGTAACACAGTTCCCCGCACCCAGCGTGGGATGCCTCAGGCCATCACGCCTTCGAGAAGCCCTATTAGGGACGGAAGGCAGACATGCAGAGCCGCAGTGTTAAGACACGCCCCCAGCACCCAGAGCTACCCGGTCTCCTCACCGCAGGTTGCTGCCCCGACCAGACTCCTTGGAGCGTCCGGGCGGAAGCAGCGTAATTAACCGGTGTCCATGGAGACATGGCGCCGGGAACGAGATTCACGAGCACGTCTTAAATCTTTGAGGGAGACCCAGATTAGGCAACGAGTTCCGAGGAGACGTCCACGGAAGGAGGAGCCGACATCCCATCATCCCGGTTTCGATCAAGGAGAAGACGCCCCTGAATAAGGGACGGATGCCGCCCGCCTTTGGAAAGCGGGACTGCGGGGCCACAAGCCGCGCGCCCATCCCCTCGGGTCGACGGGCGCACGCGCGAACGCGTCCTGGCGGAACAGCTTCGGAACAGAAACCCGACGCACATCCGCACCGAAACAGATACATCATGTACAATGGGTTTTGACTCATGATAATTCAATTGAAACGAGTTTTTACTCATGCTTCATGTACAATGAAGCAATGATGTTGATTGTAAAATGGGTTTACTCATGCTCCATGTGCAATGAACCTTCACTCATTCTAATTCCATGTTAAGTGTTGTTACCACATTTCCATGTTATGATTATCATGATTTATCATTCCTTTATGTTCATGTTTATCTTCTGATCCATTGATATGCCTATTTTCTAAAATTTATTTCATTCCTCATGTTATTCCATGTTTATTCTCTTACTGGGCTTTATAGCTCACCCTTTTCTTATGCATGTCCTCAGGTTATCCCATGCACTACTAAGTATGAGGGAATGTAGTGTTCATGTAAAGAAAGGTTTAAATAAAGATGTTGTGTGTTTTATGCTCTAATATGTTATGTAATGTTCCTAAGACCCAAAGACACTAGACCTCTTAGTCTTCTATGTTGTATCAAGTGAAGATTTTATGTAATAAATCATGTTTAAGTGTGTAATAAAAAACAGGGTTGTTATACACCATCCAATTGACTGGTGAGGGAAGTATTGGACAATGTAATCATATATATTTATTTATATTTATATTTTTATTTTATTTTAATGTATCCCCTCTTTTATATCATCTTTGCTTCCCTATCCATAGAGGGGTAGTTTCATTGAGTGATTGGGTAAGAAGGAGTAAACATATATTTATTTTTATTGAATTCTTGGGATTCAAATTAATAATATAAATTCATCTTTATAAATAAGTTTTCAATTCATAATTCAATTTTAAATTCTGGATGTGGTGGAATTAGGTTTTATTTATGTTATTTTTAATTTCTTTGGTTGATAATCCATATCTCACTCCACCCAATTCTTTGTGTATATGGTGGAATAGAATAGGGTTGGGTAGTGAGTGCTTGATGGTCTTTATGCACATGGGAAGAAGAATAGAACTACTTGAGGATTCAAATATGAATTATTATCATAATCATCTGGCCAAGGGAGATAAAGGACTCGGTAGGAAAATCTCTCTCTAAGAAGTTAGTGGAAGAAAAAGGGACAAAAATTGGAAACCATTATAGCACAACACAAGGTCTAGAGAAACTCGCTCTGATACCCATATTTATCATTTTTTTAAAACCAATAAAATCAAACTGCTTATTTCTCTTACATAATTAAAATTTAATTAAAACCAAATGTTTTCAGAAAACCAATAAAAAGTGACAAAGTTTTTTTGTGTGAACACCTCTTTAGAATACGACCTAGGATTAACTGTTATACTATACTTGGGTAATTTAAATATTGTTTTTCCATACCCCATGACATGCATGCATCATATGACATTGAACATTTCAAGCATAACGCTTCTTTAGGTGATGCTTTATGATGGCAGTGATCTGGAAAGATCATCAGTAAGAGAGTTCAGGGTTGGAAATACCCCCTATCATACCATAGAGAAGGTCCCCCATACTTCTTACATGGGTTTGAGTGGCACCCCTTATAGAATTAGGGCATGGGTCCTTTTCCTACTGAGTGGAACCCACCTGTGGAATGATGTTGTGGGTCCTTTACCTATTTAGTGACATCCCCCCTGATTGATTAGTGCACGGGTCCTCTACCTGCTGAGTGACACCCTTGGATGGACTAGGGTGTGGTTTCTCTACCCATTAAGTGGAACCTCCCTGACATACTAGGGTGTGGATACTCTATTATAGAATTTATACCTCAACTATGGGACATAATGGTGAGGTGTGGGTTTTCCACACAGTTACCTCAATATATACATGGGATTCTAGGCATTAGATAGGGACCCTTATGAGCTATTGGAAGACTCATCAACCAAGAATAGGGCTGTGAGATGTAGATCATCTTTATCTACCATCTTGTTTTATTTTATAATCATATATATGTGTTGTTGGGTCTTATTTCCCACTTTATTTGGGTTGAGCTAACTACTTCTATCATATCATCTATTTCCCCCCCTTCGATTTTTGGGGTGTCTTATTGGGTATGTATATACTCACCCAACATGGGATTTTCCTACACATGTTGTGTCTTATGTAGATGAAGAACATATTAGTGGTGATTTTGGTGAAACATAGGGATACTCGGGTGTGTAGAACATGTATGGTGGTCGGTATTGGGATTTGGGATTCAGGATCTCTCATCTTTACCTTATTCTAGTTGTTATCAGGTTGAGACTTAATTTCTAGTTGGGCATGTATTTTCTCCTTCGCACTTTAGTTTTATTCTATTTTACTCTGATTTATTCTCTATAGTTATTTAATTCATGGTTTTACTCTAATTCCACGTACCTTTTTATTATTCGTTTATATTTTCGCATGGATATGGTTAGGTGTTTGTGTATAGGTAAACTAGGAAAATGCCTCCCATTTATATTATGCCTTCTTTTATATTGTTTCTATCCCTTGACCTATTAGAGGTGGGATTGGGGTTGTTGTGGTCCGACCTTTCGTTGTCTAGGAAGGTGTTAGTTGTTTCTGCCGAAGTGTTATTTCCAGATATTTAAATTGTATTACCCTAATGAGTATAGTACCAATAAGGGGTCGATCTATAGGGAGAAGAAGTTATTTTTTTCTTTCTTATCAAGTCTGTACTTGATTTAATAAAGTTTACTGAATTTAGAGTTGATTTTTTTTATGTTTTTATTAAAAGGTTATTGGGTTTTATTTTCTTAGAAAATTACTTAAAGGATAAAGAAAAACACAAGAATTTGGTTTTAATGTAAATTTGGAGGGAAATGCGTCGGGGCTGTTGATTTTAAGAGGTTGTTATTAAATCAATTTTCTTATGAGGTTGTGTTGTTCATAATAATTCACATCTCTGGGATTACTTATGTAACAGAACCCCCTTGGTCTAGAAATTTTTGTTTAAATCAATGGAAGTCAATTTTGTTAGTCTAGAAATTGATTTCTCTTAATTTTTATTAATTTAAGACCTTTTGAGATGATTAAAGCACCCAATGGTCGTGGATGTTTTTAACCATAATTCCTTAAAGGATCCCTAGAAATCCCGTTCTTGGTCTGATACGAGATTTCTAGTGAGATTTGAAAAAGGGTTAATAAGGATTTATAAGAAAGAAATAATAAACAATATGATTACAACATCACAATTGATAAATTACAACATTCATTTTTCCACATCCCCAACACATAGAGAATTTAGATACTCATGAAGTAGATATTAATTAAAGAACATGTAGTACCTGAACACATCCTCTTGAAATCTTTGGAGCGAAGGTTGTTGGGAAGGTAGCACAGAAGAACCTTCCTTTCTCTCTTCTCTCCTCTTCTTTCTCTCTCATATTCTATTCTAGACCATACCCAGAGTTATCTCCCTTCAAATTGAACAAAATATGAATGAATAAATGAGTAACTCTTGAACTTGGAGGTCCTTCCACCTATTTATAGGTTTTAGGAGTACACGGCATGTACTAGAAAGTACACGGCGTATACTCTTGTAAACTTGCTTTTCCATATTTTTCTACACCAGTGGGTGACCTAGCACTCCGTCTTTGACTAGGAACATGGTTCCACCCAGTAGGTGTAGGTACACGGTGTGTAGCGCCGCCATACATGGTTTGTTCTCCCATTCATCAGCTACTGACTGCTTCTAGAAGGTCCACACGACGTGTAGACTGGTGGACACGACGTATAAAGGTCAGCTGGAAACATGGGCATGTAGACTTCTTCTTAGCCACCAATCGCATCTAAAAGAGAATACATGGAATGTATATTATGTATACATCATGTATGAGATTCTGGTAACTTGGGCATGTACTTGTCCTAGCCAATCCGTGTTGGGGTTCTGGTACACGATGTGTATCTCAAAGTACAAGGCGTGTAGTTTGGAATTTTTGATCAACTTTCCCCTGATTTGTGTCTTCGTCATGGAAATACCTAAAAAGAACTATGATCACCAAATTATATCATTTTATATACAAAGGAACTTATATCCGGTGAAAAAATGTTTTAAAAACATGATAAAATGTATGAAAATGTATACACAAATCAGGCACAACAAACTCCCCCACACATAGTCATTTGTTTGTCCTCAAGAAAAATATCAACATCTAATCGATAGTATCCATATTCAAAAAGGGAAGCATTCAACTTTAATTATACTTATAAATTGTAAAGACCCAGAATTTACATGTAATTTTTTTAAAAAAAATGGGGATTTTACGAGTCCATGAAAATTGACGGCGTGTGATTCTGATGCCCGGAGTGCCCGGAATAAATTTCTGAACTTTTTTTGGGTACGTTCAGTACACGTATGAGCGGGTTTTTGTAACTTTTTAACTAGTGCTCAGAATTGAAATCTGAGAGCACCGTTGAACTTGCAGTGCCAGTATTCTCTTAAGGAGACTTTCACCTCGACAGCAGTTGGTCGAGAGTGAAAGATAATTTTTGGGTTTTTCGTGAAAGAATAAAATAAAATAAAAGTTGTGTAACATTTTATTTTATTTTTCTTTTGGATCTCCCATGTGGATGTTGAAAGGTGGGGACCACCTGAACTAAAACCTTTCAACATAGGTTATGGTTGTGGGGACCACCCGAGCCTAACCTCCCATGTGGGTTATGGTGGTGGGGACCACCTGAGACTTAAACCTCTTGAGCTCCCCTCTTAAGTGTGAGAAACCTCTTGAGATTTCCCACTTAATTGTGCCAACCCTCCCCTTAATTAATTAATCGAACCCATCAAATAATTATTTAAGCTAATTTGAATTTATGCCAACAACTTAATAGATAGCATAATATATTATTTTGGCTATCTCTTCATTTTGGTGGGATTGGGAGGAAGGATCCTTGGGAGAAAAGATCTCCAACAAAGAACACTGACTTCGACTTTGACTTCTTCCTCGGGACATTCGTTGATGAGGAACATCTTCAATGTCAAAAAACCGACGATCGAGGGAATTTCGACGTCACTGATGTCCATCTATCTCCAACAACTTCATCTCCTTCCTCACGAACTCCGTTGACGAATCAAACAAGGTACGAGGTTATTATTGAATTCTTGAATTTTCTGGATTAATTTTCTCATTCTTGGAAAGCATGGAGAACGTGGATCAACCAAAACAAGTTGATCCACGATTCATATTAAATTGTAGAGTTTGTCGTTCTTGACTCATGATTTTGTTGAGCCACTTCTTATCACTCTAACGTGGAGGGTGTGGGCCAAACAAACATGGCATGACTCCTCTGTTGTTCTGATTCTTTGGTGTGTTCTTCGCAATGGAAGAAGGCGGCAACGGGTGTCGGTGGTTGGCACCAGTGGAACTCAAGAACCGCGACGAAGGCAACAACACCGCCCCGAGGCCACCGCCGCCCGCGGCCACCCCCACCGGTGGCCTTCGCACCCCACGACGCTCCACCGCCCACGGGCTCCGCCCCCCGTAGCGCTCCGCTACCCGTGGCCTCCCGTGACAACTGCGACCCCCTTGTGGTTTTACGGCCCCCGCGCCGCCCTCGCGGTACCGCGGCCTCGCACCGCTCGCGGCCTCCACCGCCCCGTGGTCCATTGCCCAGGCCGGGCTGCCCAGCACAGGCTGGACCCAATGGGTCAGGCCGGGTCGACCCAAATCGGGTCAGCCCATGCCAGGTCTGACCGGACCCAGACCCACTTCAACCCATTTACGCATCTTCAACCATATCTTTGGCATCAGGCATCTGTTTTACGAACCGTCTGCAGTGCTAGGAACCTTGGAGAGAGACAGTCCCTTTGGTATACCCCACTGGATATTTGAATAAAGTTAGGGAACAGTTGGGTTGGATCGAGTGCGAATTCAACTGGTTCATCGGGACTAAAAGGCCAATAACACACAGACCGGGCGTTCGATTGACACATTGTCTATTGCGTTGAGACCCCTATGACGTTACGGTCCTTTGTGACACTTCTTCATGGGACTTCGTGGTAGTTGGAGTATCGACTAGTGGATTTTGGAGTAGACCCTCCCGGAGACGAGCAAGCCTAGTGTAGGAACCCAGTAGCTTCCTGTGATGTGAAGAATGAAGAGCGATCCTGTGTGGGTCAGCACCGAGAGATCATGTGTGGGTCATCACCAAGGGATCCTTTGTGGGTCAGCACCGAGCGATCCTGTGTGGATCAGCACTGAGCGATCCTGTGTGGGTCATCACCTAGAAATCTTGTGTGGGTCATCACCTAGAGATCCTATATGGGTTAGGACCTAGAGATCCTGTGTGGGTCGGCACCTAGCTATCCTGTGTGGGTCAGCACTGAGAGATCCTGTGTGGGTCAGCACCGAGCGATCCTGTGTGGGTCTGCCTCTTAATAGAGTAAGATGATTTAGTAGTTACATCTAATCATCTCTACTACTATACCTAAGTTATACATGGTGTGAGTTGAGTTCGTACTTGTGTGGTACTTCCCTTCATAGTAATACCTTGGTGGCATTCTTCTGTGTGGTGTACCTGTGTGGTACTTGCCTTCGTGGTATTTTTCTTCCTTTGTGGAACAGTTGATCTTAGGGCTTTGGAGTTGGACTCTGTGTTTTCCTCATGATTGAGATGGGTTTACTTGATAACTTAGGTATATGTATGGGCATATACCTAAGTAGGGTTATCAGTTGTTTCCTTGCTTTTTGGTTATCCTTTGTGGATTTTGTGAGACCTTGAGGGTCTCGGGGTCCCTACTGAGTATCGTTATACTCACCCCTGCACAGGCTATGCCTGGTCTTCGTTGTGTTTTGTGCAGATGACGGACAACGCTGATTGAGGATGAGGGTGCCAAGACTGGAGGTAGCTCAGAGGTGGACGTTAGATGAGGCAAACCGTAGAGACGGCCCATCGTGAGTTGTACCTACCCTTCAGGTAGGATTCGTGGTGGACAATCCAGAAGTAGTTCCAGTTCACTTGTACTTTCAGTTTCCTTTTACTTTCCAGTTGGGCTTATATTCTGGCCCCTTTTACTTACTATGCTCACTCTACTTACTATTCAGTTTACTTGTGTTCGCATCTTGCTGTGAGCTTGGTTTCATGTGATTACAGGTTATAAAGGCAAAGCCTTCCCAATTTTAGGGATTACGCCTTTCAATGATAGTCGCCAGCCCCTAGCCTATGGATGGAGGGCTTGGGGTAGTCATGGAATGGGCCTCCAGGGGACGGGTCATGACATAAATACTATAGGCATATCAAAGGATTTTATAAAGACACAAAAACATATTTCAATTTTAAATGATATTCTAATCATTCCTCCTTTATAGTTTAATTATGAAACTTTCATTCTCTTTTATGCACATCATTCAACATTTCATAATTACACATTCCACTTGATGATTTACCTCACCATAAAATAATACTCTCATCACTCAAGATCATTTTATCATAGTTGTTCTCAATCTTAAGTATATGCACTTTATCCATAGGTTTGAAAGTGTTCTCATTCTCTACTTTAGAAATTTAAATCACAAAAATCCTAAGGGCTTCCATCAAGGATCAAATGTTTCTAAGGCTAAGGGTTGGTAGGTAATAATGTGAAAAATAATCTTAGAGGCTTGAAAAAGGAGGATAAATTCTTTAACAACAATTCATGATATTCAAAAATTAGAGCTCAATGAAAATCCATCCCCAATCAAGATCTCTTAAAAAGGATATTATCACCATGATTGTCTTTTGCCAACATGGGTCCATAAACCATCAGTAAAGTGTAATAAATGAACTTGGTCCCTCTTTTAAATTGTTTTTTATAAGAGAAACCACCAATAATACAATGGATAGTAAGATATGGAACCCTTTTTCTCAAATTAACAAGTGAAAAACTCCCACATACTTAAGTTCATGGTTTCTCACCAAAATGTACCATAAAAAATAGTAATCTCTCTCTAAAGATCAAGTGAATAATCATGAAAAATTATAAAATAATTAGGGTAGGAATCAAAAATAGGCTTGTAATGTAGCTTCCTATCAAGGCAGTTCATGGTTTCTAAGGGTTTATGAAGTTCAGATGTAGAGTAGGTCTCAAGGTCAAATGGGTTGAAAAATAATCAAATTCCTCAATCATTTTAATTAGATTAAAAAATCTTCATTTTTTGAAGTGAAAAACCTACAAATTCTGGTAGTTATGCTTATCCCAAGAATTTCTCAAGAAATAGGGTATAAGAAAGAATATGTCAAAATGTTTAGAATACCTCTTGGGATTGAGGAAAAGGATAATTGGTTAATTAGGTCATGGTATGAATAGAAATGAGTAATCTAATAAATGTATATATCCAAGAATGTATGTCAGAAAATCTACCATATCAGCAATCATTTTACAATAATTTATTACAATTTTTAAAATAAGTATGTAACTTCTAAAATTCTCAACTATTACTTTATTATTTATAGTCATAATTAACCAAAAATTTTCCATAGTTTAAAATATTTCATCTATTAATGATGTCTCCAAGATTAGTTCAAGGAAAAAAGAGCAGTGTAGGTAGAGAGGCTCCCCCACACTGAAGAGGAAACAGGTTCTCCCAAGTGTGACATAAAGGTGTAGAAGGTGATGTGAGGACACAATAGTGGACCAGGACAAGGGGAAGTAATGGAATAAGTAAAACTATAAAGAAAAAGAAAAAAATGGAATCTTAAAAAATAATACTCCCCTCATGTCTAGGTGAAGAAAGACGGGAAGTGGTGGATAATTACAACCCAAAGCGCGTCAGGGTACCTATGACGGTCATGGAGAGATAAAACTAAAAGCATACACAATAGAACATAGGCAAAAGATAGTACAAATGTATATATATATATATATAATGGAAAAATGTGCCCAAAAATGAGTTAGGGGGCCACCTTAGAAGAGGAATCATCTCGTACAGAAGCAGGTGACATAGAAGGATCAACAGCCATGGAAGTTGGAGGATCGGAAGCTGCACTCGGAAGAGAAACCATAGTAGCCAGAGCCGCGGGATCCAGACGCATAATGGAAGGCATGGAAGCTATCTTAGAACCGGAAATAGTATTGGTAGTGGCTGAGATTGTAGTGGAGAGGAGAACTGAATTTGTGACTAGTGCTGTAAACGGTGGTGAACATGCAGAAGAAGGTCCAGGAGATGAAGGAGGAGCAGGAGCAAAGGGTAATAGAATATCGTGATGCTGAAGAAGAAGCCCCAAAATCTACTCAATCTGCCTAAGAGTCTGATCCATAGTATCCTGGCGGCGCTTCAGTGCGGTTAGGCGGAGGGTAAAAGAGAGATTGACTGAGGGTGCGGAGAGAGGTGGGGATATAGAAGGAACATAAGAAGAAGGAATGGTTTAAGAAGAAGAAAGTCCAGAAGAATGGGGGTTGGGTTGAGAGGGCACATCCATAGGTGGATGGGGTGGATCCTGAGCAGCGACACCAACGGGAATAGGTGGGTCAGCTCTCTCCCCTGCAGGAGCAGGGGCATCCTGCACAAGCACAAATCTCTCTCCCTGACACTTGATTAACCTCATGCAGATAATCATGAGGAAGTCCATACGCTGAGGAGAACCCAAGTGATCATGAGGGAGAGACTGCTCAAAAACTCAAAAATGGTGTGCCAAACGGGTGGCGTAGAAACCGTCGTTTAGGTTGACCTGATAGCCATGGACCATGGAGTAGAAATAGGTGGCAGCTATATAAGGGAGGTCAGGGTAGTCATGTAGGATTATAAAGGTTAGGAGCTCCATGTCCTTTTCAGACATGATGCCCGTATCCTCATGGCGTGAGAAGAGGATGGCACTGAAGCACTAGTGAAGAAAGAGAAGAGAAGCGTTAAAGATGAGAGTGCTCTTCTGAAATGTAGAGGTATACCTATGGTCAATCCCAACAAGATCCCTCTACATCATGACAAGGTCAAAGTGCTAGGGGCGGGTCAAGGTAAAGACGTGAGGTGGGGTAGAAGGATGGGGGTAGAAACTACACACGCGGCCAAACTCAGCCATAGTAAGTTAAAAAGGCCGACCACCAAGCCGAAATTGAACTGGACAGTTTGTATCTCTTGGTGTCTGCTGGTATGCGGGCTTGTCGAACTCGAACATATCCATGTACTCCAAAAATAATTCATGTTACGTAAGAGTACTGACATAGAAAGTATAGATAAGGTGAGTATGGCCCATATTTTCTTCTAACTCCTCCCAGATGCCAAGGTGTTTCAAGATGGTGATGTCGAGGTAGTGAATGCTCATCTGGATAGTGTGGAGAGAAAAACTCCATAGGCACTCCACCGCAGGATGATCATCTGGAAAAACTAGGCAGGGGTACAACAGAGGCCGAGCATCCACTGGTGAAGGCGGTGGTGGAACGATGGGGTCTGGAACTGATGGTCCTGCTGTTGTGGTAGGAGGTGGAGCAGAGGATATCAGAGCAAGCCCAGATGTATGGACAGTAAAGGATGGAAGGGCCTACTCGGTTAGGTCCACCACTGGCATGGATGGTAACTCAGAGGGAGTAGAGCCAGAAGATGGATTAGTGGTAAAGGAGCTCTTGGACACAACAGATGGTACTGAAGCCATCGTCATAGGATCAATAGTAGAAGGGGCCGAAGAAACAGGAAGATTAGTAGATGTCGCAGGTGAAGGTGGCATCAAGAGAGGAGTCAGAGTGGCCAATGCAGGGGCTGGCAGACTGGGAAATCCAAGGTTGGTCGCTCGAAAGGTCTAAAACGAATCTGACGGCAAAGAGGCTGCTCATCCTCACTAGCGAAAGTGGGATGCTTCCCATGAGTGGGATCCTGACTAGTCTTACCTAGAAGAAAAAAGAAAAGAAAAGAAAATGAAATGAAAATGAAAAAGGAAAGGAAGAAAATGTGAGAAAACTAGAAATAATAATGGAACACGGCATGTAGATCCAGGGTACACGGTGTGTACGAGAATCTGTAAAGGAACCTATGTCCCCTGGATAGACATGTCGTGATGGCATGTGTCGGGAAAAATAAGATAACATAGCGTGTAACAGAGTGTACATGCTGTGTACACCAATATGGGGGTGCAGTTCGTGTAGATCCAGACACGGATATACAAGAACAAGTGGTAAAAAGTAACATACACGTCGTGTGGGAGAGCTATATGCCATGTAAGTGAACATGGTGTGTGAGGTGTGTAGTTCATCCACATGAGGTCCTCTCGAGGGTTGGAGGACACAATGTGCCCCAAATAGACACATCGTGTATCCGTACATGGGATGTAAAAGGTGTCCCGAACAGACACGTCCAGGTCCAGAAGGCCAGAGGAGGCACAGTACACGGTGTGTACTGAACGTAAACACCATGTATCATCCATATGAAGAAATTGTGTCATGTGTGTCCTTGTAAAATAGGTACATGTCATGTGTTCTTCACGCACCATGTGTGCTGCATGGGAAGCCGAACGGTCGGCAGATCCGTAAATCGACCTAAACACCTATGAAATCTTGAAATAAAGGGTGTAGATGGGCGTACCTGGACCGAGGATCACAATGAAGTATAAATCAGAAGCTAAAACATAATAAATCTACAGATTTAAAAGTGGGGAGGCCGAACGATGTGTAAGAGAAGAAACGGGGAGAGGGGGGAGAGGGGGGTCGCATGACACGGGCCCAAGACAGATGGGGCACGACCTTTATAGCCATGGTACATGATGTGTATCAGTGGCCTACATTCCGTGTATCACTAGTTTATATATATATATATATAATATAATTATTATAGTAAAATATATAATAATTAATATTAATAATTAAAATTAAATACATCTATACATATATATAGAATTTAAAAATAAATCTATACAAGTAATGTATCGAGAAGTACACGTCGTGTGTTCTAAAATTAGAAAAAGAGAAATACAACCTTTGGTCTGGTGCTTGGGGCATGATTCGAACTGACGATCGGCCGTTTTGAACCTAATCCCTCAACCATTGGAGCAAATGTTGTACTACTTATCATGTGTATGAATTATATATATTTAATGTACAAGGCCTATACTACACGAGAAAAAGAAAATTCACGGTGTGTGGTTTTAATTTTGAATAAAAGGGATGAAGTAGGGAGATTAGCTGAGTTTGAACCCGGGTCTTCTGGATCCAGAGCTGAAACTCTACCAATCTACCAACTTCACCCGCATGTATTTATTTATTGTGAAAATCTTTTCAGTTATTAAGGAAAATATGGCTCACAAGACGTATATCGAAATACATGCCATTTGGTTTTATTAAAAGGACAAATGATGAAAATGGGACAGTTGTCAGGATTCAAACTTGGGTCTTTTGGAACCAGGTTACGACCCTGGAAAACCAGTCCATCCCCATTATGGGTTTTCTTATATTTAAACAAATGTATTTATATTATGAAAAATACCACACATGCTGTGTAATTAAACACGAGTATAAAAAGGACAAACCCCGTGCTGAAGGTAGGTATGGAGGGATTCAAACCGGTGACGGCTCGGATAAACTCCAGTGAATTTACCATCGGCACCAAAATCATCCCTGTATATTACTTAGTTAATCTATTTATTTAAAATATTACAAATAAAAATAAAAAGGAATCAGTACACATTGTAAATATAGAGGGTACACGACGTGTAATTTCTGGGTTGCCTCCTAGGAAGCACCTTTGTTTTAGGTCATTGGCTCGACCGACTTACCTCTGCTTACCTAAAATGCATGGGGGAGATCGTTCCCACCGTGTCTTCCATGTGATGGTAAGTATTCATCCTTTTTCCATTCACCTTGAATGGTTGACCATCTTCCCCATCAATTTCTACTGCTCCATGGTGGAACACTCGTATGACTCGGAATAGTCCTGACTATCTTGACTATAGTTTTCTTATAAATAATCAAAGACATGATTTAAAAAGAAGTACCTAATCACTGGGTTAGAAATATTTTCATGAAATCATCCGTTCATGGATTGCTATTGTCTTCTCCTTGTACATCTTGGAATTCTCATATGCCTCCAATCAGATTATATCAAATTTTGATAGTTGGAACTCACACTTCTCTTAAGCTGCCTTCAGATCAAAATTCAGGTCCTTGATGGACTAGTAAGCTTTATGCTTCAATTATACTAGTAGATGGAATGGATTTCCATAGATGAGGTGGAATGAGTAGATCCTCATTGGTGTCTTGAAAGGGATTCAATATGCCCGCAAAGCATCACCTAGCTTCTTGGACTAGTCTTTTCTTGAAGTGTCTACAGTATTCTCTAGAATATTCTTGAGCTCAAGGTTGGAGAGATCCACTTGTCCACTGGATTGGAGATGATATGGCGTCCCCATATGATGCTTTACTCGGTACTTTTAAATTACTCCTTTCATCAATGTGTTGTTGAAGTGGATCCCTCTGTCGCTGATCAGTACACGGAGAACGCTGAACCTGTAAAAAATGTGTTTCTTTAAAAAGGCCATGACCATCTTGGTCATGTCGTGTGTTATAGAAGTGGCTTCCACCCACTTGGAGACGTAGTTGATGCAGACTAGGATATAAGTGTTCCTGAAAGATGGGGGAAATGGCCCCATGAATTCTATGCCCCAGACGTTGAAGATTTTGACCTCCAAAATGGGGTGTTGGGTTATCTCAGCTATGTGCCCCACATTACCTGTTCTTTGGCATCAGTCGTAATAGAAAACCAAGGCTCGGGAATCTCTATGCACAGTGGGCCAAAAAAAAACCCAGACTGCAGGATCTTTTCTATAGTACGGTCTGGCCCATGATGTCCCCAACTGCAGAGGAGTTATAGAATTACAAGACTCAATGAATTTCAATTTTAGGGATACAACGTCGGATCACCCCATCTCCACAGGATCAGAACAGTAGGGGATCTTCCCAGAAGTATCTCTTGACATCAGATAGAACCCTCTTTCTCTATTGGAAGGAGAGTTTAGGTTGGATGGCACCTATAACAAAAAAATTATCAATATCAGCATACCAAGGCCTTGGTGATTCTTTGACTGAAAAGAGGTGATCATCAGGGAAATCCTCTTTGATCTATCGATCTTTCTCCTCTAAATGTGGAAGCCCCAGGCATGAGAGATGATTTGCAATAACTTTCTCACTCCCCTTCTTGTCTCGAATCTCCAGTTCAAATTATTGTAGGAGGAGTACCCATAATATCAATCATGGCTTCACATCCTTCTTATTTAGCAGGTACTAGAGTGATGCATGGTCTGTATAAAAAATAACTTTAGATAGCACTAATTAAGAACGAAACCTATCAAACACAAACACCACTTCTAGAATCTCATTTTCAGTGGTAGTGTAGTTGATCTATGCCTCATTGATAATCCTTATGGAATAATAGATGGGTCGGAAAATTTGGTCAAGCCATTAGCCCAGGAATTCTCCCACTGCGTAGTCACTGACATCACATATCACTTCAAATTGATCCTCCGAGTTGGGAGCAATCTTCACTAGAGCTTCCACCAGGTGATTCTTCAGGTGCAAAAAATCTATGGTGCATGCCTCATGAAACTCGAAAACAACATCCTTGGTCAGAAGGTTGGTGAGGGGCTGAGTTATCTTTGAGAAGTCGCAGACAAACTGCCTATAGAAACTTGTATGTCCCAGGAAGATGCAGATAGCTCTGACAGAAGTCAAAATAGGAAGTCGTGAAATAACTTCTATCTTTGTCGGGTCCACCTCTATCCCCTTCTCTAAGATTATATGGACAAAGAAGATTCCCCTCTGCACCATGAAATGACACTTTTCCTAGTTCAAAACCAGGTTAGTGTTCTCACATATTTCCAGAACCAGCTACAGGTGTCGCAAGCAAGTGGTGAATGATTTTCCATAAATGGAAAAATCATCCATGAAGACCTCCAGGATCTATTATGCCATGTCATGGAAGATAGCCAACATACGATGCTAGAAGGTTTTGGGAACGTTGAACATTCCAAAGTACATCCTTCGATAAGAAAAAATACCATAATGGAAAGTAAATGTACTCTTCTCTTGATCCTCTAGGGAAATGGAAACCTGCTTGTAGCCATAATAGCCATTGAGAAAGCAGTAAAACTCGTACCCTGCTAGTCTCTCTAGCATCTGATCCATGAAGGGAAGGGGGAAATGATCCTTCCTCATGGAATAATTCAGCTTCTTGTAGTCCACATGGTCTCTCCAGCCCGTGACAGTGTGTATGGGGATGAGCACACTCTTGTCATTTGAAATTATCGTGATACCCCCTTTTTAGGTACCACTTGTAGGGAACTCACCCACGGACTATCTGAGATGGGGTACATTATGCATGCATCTAACAACTTGATTACCTCTTTCTTCACAACTTCATTCATGGGGGTTCAGGCATCGTTGTGGTTGCCGAGATGGTTTTTATCCTTCTTCGAGTTTCACCTTGTGGGTGAAAATGGTAGGGCTTATTCCCTTTAAGTCTGCAACTGTCCAGCCAATAGCCTGCTTCCGCCGCTTCAAAACCCGCAGAAGTGCATCCTCCTACTCTCGTGATAGTGTTTCACTGAGTATGATGGGAAATGTCTGATGTTCTCCCAAATACCCATACTTCAAAGAAAATAGGAGAGGCTTCAGTTCTAGTGTAGGTGCCTTTAGAATCGAAGGTACAAGTGGTTGTAACTCTTCCCACTATAGAATGTCGGGAATAACAGTACGCTTCCAGTAGTGGATGCCCTGGCCTTCAAGAAATTGCAGATCCTTTGGTGCTTCATCAACTAGAGTTTCTGGAAAAACTAAGTCATCTGAGGGGGAATAATATACCATATTATCTCCTTTTCTGCTGAAGTGATCATCCATAGTGGTCACTGCATAGTATCCCTCATGCACTGATAATGATGCTTGCTTGATGACTTTGAGGACATTGTTGGAGACTCTTTCATCTCCTACTCTAAAAATCATCTTCCCCTGGTGTACGTCAATCAATACATTCCCAGTGGCCAAGAAAGGCCTTCCTATAATGAGAGGCACCACCTGGTCTTCCTCCATGTTGAGGATGATAAAATATGTGGGGAGGATTAAACTTACCACCTTTACCAGCATGTCCTCTAGTAGCCCCTTCATATATTTGATGGATCTTACTGAAGGGATACTCGTGTAGGATTTAGTTTATTGATCCCTAGCTTATTAAAAACTATGAAGGGCATGAGGTTAACTCTGGACCCTAAGTTGCATAGGGCCTTCCCAAACTCACATGGTCCAATAGTTCATGGGATAGTGAAGCTACCTAAATCATGGAGTTTGGGAGGAATCAAATGTTGTACGACTTCTGAGCACTCCTTTCTCAGTGCAATGGTGCCCAGATCCTCTATCTTCCTTTTTTGGAGAGGATCTCCTTTATGAATTTTGCATATGTGTACATCTATGTCAAAGCCTCTGCAAATGGAATGTTGATGTGCATCTTTCTGAACACTTTCATAAATTTACCAAACTGGTGGTCTAGCTTTCTCGGCTTCATCCTCTCCGGGAAGGGTAAGGGAGGCTTGTAGGGTTTGATAACTTCCTTTACTTTACCCTGTGGGACCTCTTTTGGTGGTCCTTTGGATAAGTAGGGGTCTGTAACTTGACCTTCTTTATCATCAGGGGTGTAGGTGCACCTGGCTATAGTGATTCCTTCTGTTTTAGCTCCTTTTCACTTAATAGTGTGATGGAATGGGCCTCCTCCCTTGGGTTCTTCTTAGTGTTACCAGGTAGCATACAGGGCTGCCTCCTCAGGAGTTGGTTTTCTAGTTGTCCAATTTGGTTCTCCAGACTTTGAATGGAAGCCTCCTGATTCTGGAATCTGGTCTCAGCAGTAGATATAAACTTGTTCATGAGATCCTCTAACATTAAGGTGTTCTCCTACTGAGGTAGTTGTGCAGCTGGTGGAGGTGGTGGCTACTACGGCTACTATGGGCGAGGGTTTTGAAACCCTTACTACTGTTAAGAGCCCTGCTGGGGTAGTTGTTGTCTTGGGTACTGGCTTTGATACTCAGGATGACCATAGCCAGGCGGTCGCTGGGGTGGAGGATTCTGTTGTTGTGGGCCTTATCCTATGTTCTGGTACTGTTGGTACTGGTTCGGCCCTCATTTTTGAGAAACATAGCTCACCTCACTCGTCAAAGGGACGGTTGTAGGTCCTAGGCATTCTCCCATGATGTGGTTATCACCACATTCACTACACACTGGATGGTTCGCCGCATGTACTTGGGATATTCCCTTTAGATTCAGTGTGTCAATCTTTTTGGACACAACATCCAATTGGGAAGAAAGCATAATAGTGGCATCAATATTGTTCATACCGCTCTTTTGTGTGCCCCACTTAGAATGCCACTAGAAGCTATTGGCAGACATGTCTTCTAGCAATTCGAAAATCTCTTCAGGGGATTTCCTCACAACCGTACCTCCATCAGTAGCATCCACCATAGACTTTGTGTTCATCATCAATCCTCTGTATAAGTTCTAGACCTAATTCCAGAATGGGAGTTTTTGGTGTGGGAATTTTCACAACATCTCATTGAAACGCTCCCACGACTCATACAATGACTCCGAGTCATGCTACTGGGAGTTGTGTATTTCGTTCCGCAAGGTCACCGTCTTTGAGGGAGGGAAATATTTCTATAGGAATTCCTGGGATAGGTCCTTCAATGTGAGGATAGATCGTTGCAGAAAAACTTTTATCCAGTCTTTCACCTTATCCTTGAGAGATAAGGGGAAGAGGCGAAGACAAATGACATTCGTGGACACTCCGTGGTAGCAAAACGTGTTATAGACCTCCAAAAAATTAGAGAGATGGGAATTGGGGTACTTTCTAGATAGGCCACTGAACTGAACTGTGTTTTGGATCAGTTTCATGATGGCAGGATTTATCTCGAAGTGTTGGGCCTGCACCGGTGGACGGATGATACCTGTGTCAGCTCCATGAATAGATGGTAGGTTATACTCCATGAGATTATGGAGTGGAGGTGGCTATTGAGGGAGTGGAGTCGGTATATATTGTTGCTTCTAAGGGGTGAAGTACAGCCCCTGACTGGGCTGTAGGTATGGCATACGCTCTGGTTGGAACTGTTGGAGCTGCTGCGGGCAATATCCTGGAGCAAGTGGAGCTTTCTTGTTTCGGTTGTCATCTGGGTCAAATGGTTGTCTAGATCCTTGGACAATAGCTGGATCTCCCTCTTCATTGTGTGCCATGGGATTGTTTTGGTTGTACTCATCCATGAGAGTATGATGTCTCCTTAAAATCATTCATTCGATCTCAGGGTCAATTAAGAGAAGCTTCGATGACTCAACGATTTTGGAACGAGTAAGGTAGCCGCTCATACATCTACAAACCTGCACAATACTAAACATACCAATCATAAACAAATAAGAAGAAAGATAAACATAAATGGGGTTAGAAAAGATATTTTGGGGAATTTTTAATTTTTATTTTCACTAAATTTGATTCAAACTTGATTTAAACAAAAACAAATTTAACTTTCGATTCCCCGACAACTGTGCCAAAATTTGGTAGTCGTTTCTCCCAAAGTGTTATTTTCGACTATCTAAATTGTATTACCCTGACTAGTATAGTACTATTAAGGGGTCGATCCATAGGTAGAAGGAGTTATTTTTTTCTTTCTTATCTAGTTTGTACTTGATTTAATGAAGTGTAATGAATTTAGAGTCAATTGTTTTTTTATGTTTTGATGAAAAGGTGATTGGATTTTAGTTTCTTAGAAAATTACTTAAAGGATAAAGAAAAACATAGGAATTTGGTTTTAATTCAAATTTGGAGGGAAATGCGTCGGGGCTATGGATTTTAAGAGGTTATTATTAAATCAATTTGCTTATGAGGTTGTGTTGTTCATAATAATTCACATCTCTAGGATTACTTATGTAATAGAACCCCCTTGGTTCGGTAAGTTTTGTTTAAATCAATGGAAGTCAATTTTTTTGCTTTAGAAATTGATTTCTCTTAATTTTTATTAATTTCATCCCTTTTGAGATGATTAAAACACCCAATGGTCATGGATGTTTTTAATCGTAATTCCTTAAAGGAACCCTATAAATCATGTTCTTGGTCTGATACGATATTTCTAGTGAGATTTGAAAAGGGTTTAATAAGGATTTATGAGAAAGAAAATATGAACAATACGATTACAACGTCACAATTGATAAATTTCAAAATTCATTTTTCCACAGCCCCAACACATATGTAATTTAGCTACTCATGGAGTAGCTATTAATTAAATAACTTGTAGTACCCAAACACATCCTCTTGAAAGATTTGGAGCAAAGATCGTCAGGAAGGTAGCACAGAAGCACCTTCCTTCCTCTCTTCTCTCCTCTTCTTTCTCTCTCTTCTTCTCTTCTAGACCATACCTGGAGTTCTCTCCCTTCGAATTGAAAAAAAATCTAAATGAATCAATGACTAACTCCTGAACTTGGAGGGCCTACCACCTATTTATAGGTTTCAGGAGTACACGGTGTGTACCGGAAAGTACGCAGCGTGTACTCTTGTCAACGCGCTTTTCCATATTTTTCTCCACTGGTGGGTGACCTAACACACCATCATTGACAAGGAACATGACACCCCATGGTAGGAAGAGGTACACGGCATGTAGCGCCACCATACATGGCATGTTCACTCATTCATCATCCACCAACCATTTCTAGAAGGTCCACGCGGTGTGTAGACTAGTGGACACGACGTATAAAGGTCAGCCGAAAACATGGGCATATGGACTTCTTATCAGCCACCAACCACTTCTAGAAGAAGATACACTATGTGTATATTATGTACATGGCGTGTACGCGCTTCTGGTAACTTGGGCATGTACTTGGCCTGACCAATTCATGTTTGGGTTCTGGTATACGGTGTGTATCTCAAAGTACATGACGTGTAGTTTTGAATTTTTGATCAACTATCCCCCAATTTGTGTCTTTATCATGGAAATACCTGAAAAGAACTATGATCACCGAATTAAAACATTTTATCTCCAAAAGAATTTTTATCCAGTGAAAACATGTTTTAAAAACTTGATAAAATTTACGGAAATGTATACACAAATCAGGCACATCAGCAGGCCTCAGTTGGTTAGGTCATTACATACCACTTTAAATGTATATATATATATATATATATATATATATCCACTAGGGGATTCTCAGGGTCAATCTATATTGGGAGATTTTCAAGAAAAATCTCAATTGGGAGATTCTCAAGGTCAATATCCCATGTGAGATTGCAGGTCAAATCTCTACTAGAAGATTTTTCAATGTTGTTGGTATGTTTGTATATACTTATAATTATATATGTTTATAATTGTATATTCAAAAAAAATATTTTAAATTTATAAAAAATTACATTAATATATATGCATGCATGATTGTGGGTACACATATTTATATATATGTATGTTTTTATGAATGTGTTTGTATACAATTATATATATGTGCATATGCATGTATATAAGATTATGCATATACTTATATATATTTGTAAATAATTATATTAATATATATTCATGCATTCATTCCTGTATATACTGATATTTATTTGTATGTATGATTTTATTTATATATATGTATGTGTGTATGATAATATCTTGATGCATGTGTGTGCATGTATTAAAATATACCTAGAAATATTTTCAACTTTATATACCTTTATGTGTGTGTGTGTGAATTCGTGCATTCACTTATATTTTTAATTAATTACATTAACTATATTTATGTATATTTTCAATAATATATATTTATGTACTTAAATTAATATATATTTCTGTATGTTTGTACATTTTTACTTTTTATTTGAAAGAGAAATAACTTATTTAATTTTATATTTTTATTTATATATATTTACATTTCATGTATGTAATTATGTAAGAATACATTATATATATACACACATATTCACTGATTTATATATATGTGTGTGTTTGTGATCAATATTTTTTAGATATATTTACTCAAATGTTGGTAAAAACAATTAATTACAAGATAAAGTGTATACAAAAAAATACATTCTAATTTTATACAAAAAAAATTATGTTGTATGAAAATTTTATATATTTTTATGAATATATACATATTATTATGTGATATATGCATGTAAGTGTGTGTATATATTTACTAATATATACTTGTAAATAATTATATTTTTAAATGCATTTATATTTTCATGGGTGCATGTATGTACATACATATATTTTCATGTACTCATAGATTGGTTTATTTTTAAAAGATTATAGTAATATGTATGCGTGTAATTATAATATATATATGTATATACTTGAATGGTATGTATATATATATATATATACACGTATACTCATTAATTTTCTAAAGAAATTATCTATATGTAATTTTTTAATGTATTTTGTTTCTATGAAAAAATAACCAGTAAGAGTTTTAAATAATATAATATAAATTTATAGTGTAAATCCATACCAATATAAAGTAAATTCATTGTGAAAATCTGTACTTGTATATGAAACAATTAAAATTCAAAATATATATATCATATATGAGTCTAGAATTATTTGTATCGATGTAACAATCACATTGGTGGTGACAGATTAAAATTATGTACCATTTTAAAAGAATATATATATATATATATATATATAACAGGTTGGGAAAATCCCATTTTTTTAGAAGTTGGTGCCTCAGTCAAAGAACAAGGCACAATTTATTTAATAGAGAAAAAAGGAGGATTAAATGATCCTAAAAGACGAAATCTTATTACAATCTTTCTCATAAAAAGGTAGCAAATCACTAGGCAAATCATCCTGCCAAGTAATGCTCGGGTTGACTCCCATATTGCCAAGACCATCTACTACCATATTTTATTCACAAAAAGCATGTGTGATAATGTAGTTGGTTTCCAAAAGAAAATCGAGACAATTCATCCAATAGGAAGTAAGCGGTCAGGCAAGATGCACCGCACCCTTCCAGATAGCTTGGACAATAGTGGTTGAATAACTTTCAATCCAAATATTGTTCCAAACTTTTTTCTTGGAAAAGTCAATAGCATATATTACCCCCATCATTTCCACTTTCAGAGATGAGGTTGTACCACATCCTACAAAGAAGCATATGTGGCAATGGCCAAGATGATATTTGAAGATAGCACCACATCCTGGAGGTCCCGGATTGCCTTTGGAGGCACCGTCGACATTCACTTTGATCCATTGAAATGGAAGGATTGGGTCAGAAAAACCAATTATTTCCTCATCCAAAATATAGAGGAGAACAATAACAAAAACATTTAACCAGTTCAAGAGTGGGTAGTCATACTATGACGAAGAGCTATCCCACCCCTACCGTGGGTTTTTTGACCCCTTATCCAAGTCTTAACCTACTGGAAAGGTCCACCAACATCTTTAATAGGACCATCATAAAAATCATTCAATAAATCTATGACTTTAGATGCACCATCACTTATTTTCCCCTCTTCCTCACTAATTTCAGTGGAAAGTAACTAAAAATAATTATGTGTTAGAACCTTACTGATTACCTGATCATAAAAGCAATTTCTTTTTTTAAACCAACATCTATAGGTCGTGTTGTTCTAATTATGATATTAGCATCATTAAGATGAGCATGTTCTTCATGGATTGTTGGTAAAACAATTAATAGACATATTGGAAGACCCTCCTACAGAGTTTCCACTTCCAAAACATCTTTTTTAATGTCTATAGAACTAGAATTTCAAAGAACCATGTTAGTAGGCATGGTGTGAGTTCCCTCTACTACATTTGAAGTTCTAATGATAGTTGACCATACTAGACCAACATGATCTTTACCATCAAGCTTTTGACCAGACCTGCCATTCTCGTAGTTATTCTTAGCCACCTGCACTGTGATTGAAATCCTTAATAGAGAGGGTCCATCCTAATCATGATGTCTTCTAAGTTGGTCCACATGTTTCTTGGACTTCCTCACATACACAACCACCACATTAGTCTTCCATTTACCTTTTGCAGTGGCTAGAAGTTTCTACTTACATAATTCCATATCAACCTTGGATTGAGAAGCATACTCACTCTCATATTGGACATCAATAGTGTATACGAATGGGTGTTCTCTCCACCTCAATTCCTTTAAAAAAAGAATCTCTGAAATAAGTCTTGCCAAAAAATCATCTTCCAAGTATCATCTTCTTCCTATGAAATTCCATCCTAATACCTTGATTCTTGGTATTGGTTTAGTGCTATACTTGATGGTTTTTTAGTAATTAAATTTATTTCCATTTAAAAAAGAAAAAAGTGGATAGAGGAGATCACACCACCTACCTATTATCCACATGTCACTATCTCCGCATACAAATTCATCCACCATTTCAGGTGGTAAATGAAGATGATGTGAATCCTCAATGGATCAACTGTGAGCAAACAAAACCTAATAAAATAGATTTTGTCTGGTTTTTATAACCCCGTTAAAATACTAAAAACTTTTACCCCTTGGATTTTAAATCAAAAATGATAGGGAAGCCTACATAGAACATAAACAAACCAACTAAAACTTAGGTAATTATTTAGGACCTATTTATATAAATTTTGGCTATTTTTATCATCCTTGTTTACTGCATTGACCAAAATTTAGTGTCATTTTTTTCTTTCTAAAAATGTATGTTATCTAGAATTAGATCATTAGCCAATATAAATATAACAGAATTAAAAATATTAAACCACACATTCCTATACTACTATGAGATGGAAGTAATATAAAGTTTCTTAATGGGATTAAAAATTATTTGATATTTCATATTATTGATTTTTTCATGGGTATATCATTAGTTACTTTTTGTATTAAATTAAAATTTTAATTATTCATAATTTTAAATTTTCCTAGATTTTTTATAATATTATAATAATTTTATGGTTTATCCTACTAATAAATGTCTTAATATATTTAGTAAAGAATACATCTTTGGATGGAAATTGAGATGTTGTAATTGTGCTCATGGAATTTCATTTGGGATAATTTCTATCAAATTTTTAATGCATTCCAAAATTTGTTCCTTATAAATATTTTGAAATTTTTTTCCTTATATATTTTATTATTTTTCCCATGCCTCTACATATCATTATATGTGTTGGCGGGTATTTATAGCTTCTTTTGGATCTCGGTATGTTTGTTTAGTTAATTAAATGTTCTAATTTATGTTTTCATTAGATTTTATTCACGGAGTTGATATTTTCTAAATTGTATTTATGCACTAAAATTGTTTCTCAAGCACCATTTCTTCAAATTTCTACAAATCATGTAGATACAGGATAAATTATCAATCCCCAACTAATTTTTGGACTGGATCTAATGTCCTTTTATTCCATTAATGGTTTAATGGTGGAAGAGATGCATTTTCAAAATATTTTGTGAAAAAAAAATAATAAATAATAAAAATATATCTAATTAATATTATAAATTATATATTAATGGGTTGTAACCATAGTTATCAAAATCAAAAAGTCCACTGAACTAGTGAGAGGATATGTTTAATGGTTGAAAGGTCCAACTGGTGGACTAATGGACAAACCATTTTGAAAAGTTTTAATTAAATAAATATATGATATATCATAAATTAACATATATTTATCATAGAAAAAATGTATAATTACATTATAAATTTAGATTTTTATTAAATATATATGAATTTTAAGATATGATATATATTAATTAGGAAAAGCCTCAAAGGTGACATGTCTGGGGATCTATTATCCTTGGATGATGATTTTCCATTATTTTTTTTGTTTTTTAGGGTGATCCTATGGGCCATGTTCATTTTTAGGTAAATAAAAAGGTAGGATCCATTTTTTATATTGGTCAGGTTTATCAATTGGGTGGTAGAACTGGTGTTTGGACCTAGTTTCAACTAGGTTAGGTGCACAAATGGTCTATAGATGGTGACTGAATCAAAGTAGTGAACGGGTTATGGGTAACCTAACAACACCTGACCCACTAGACCCCTCCTGATTAGTGGTAATCTAGGTTTATGACCCCATTCCCACCACTAATATTCTATGGTCTGGTTACTAGTACAAAGCAGGCATGCCACATAAAGTGGGATTCTTTAACCTAGTGCACTTGTACACAACACACACCTCTATATAGGACATAATAATAAAAAATATAAAAAATAAAACTAACTTTAGTATATATAATGTTTGAGATAAACTATAAAATACAAAAGATTATAACCAGTACACAAACCATAATAGAAATGGGAAAAATAAACACCCAAAAAACCAAAAGGTAAATAGACTCAAACAACCAATATGAAGAGGTACTCATAACGAGTTTTCTCCAAACATGAATGTCACCCTCTACTACCACCACCTCGTACTAATAAGATCCACCAACACTATGTTCACTAAATTCACTGTTGAACTATATGTCATTTTCATAATACATGATGCATTCATGAAATGAATCCCATATTGGGGTGAGTATATACATACCCAGTTGGATTCCCTAAAACCCAACAAAGGAAATAACATGGAGATCAGTCAATGCAAAGAAAAAATCATAAGGAAATAAAAAATCATCAAAAAATCAAGATATACTTTAAAGGAGAGAATCTAGTATTATAGAAAATACATGATTTGTGTAGCACAACTATAGGGGAAACATCATGTACCCCCAAGAATCTAAAAAATCATCCTTGTATCCCCCATAAACTCTTTAGTATTGTAATTGATGACCCATTCTACATCAAGTTACATGTAACATATAATATTATCACACAATAGATGAGAGTAGTAAAAAAAATGAGAGAAACACATAATAAATGAGAGTGAGGGTGTAACTAACCCTCAGGGAATACTCTGATCATAACACTTGAACCCCATAATTGGGATTATAGACTAAGAATATTAAACCAATCATATCACTTCATTTCTTATATCTAATGCTAAAGAGAATCATATCATCTCAACCTACTCAGAATAATTTCAATGATCGACTACTCACACTCCTAAATTTGAGACTTGATAAAATAGATATAAAATATTTATATGGATGGAAAAGTACAAGGTGTTTACTATAGTGATACATAGCATGTACTATAGGAATGCATGGCATGTAGCCTCTCAGAAATAGTTTGGTCTTGTACTAACTCACCATTTGGCATGTAAAGGTCTACCCACTCAACATATATGATAAGGTACATGGTTTTTGAGGCCAATGGATTAATTTTTTTGTACCACTGCACCTTGCATTATGTAAAGGTCGGAATGCATGGCATGTCCCATAGTATACAATCTGCATAGAATTAGATAGATCCTCAGCATATACTATCAGGGAGGACAAGCCATGTTAGGATAGGGGTACATGCTATGTGGTCTTAACCCATGCTAGGTGTATGAATAAATGGGAGCTTATGTATGTACTCCCTATAAACTCCATGTTGGTCAACTTAGGGGAACATGGTATATCTACCAAGGTCACATGTCTTGTGATTTTTACCTACTTAAAAACCCTAGCCACCCTATCTTGGGAGGCACATGCCATGTTTTCTTCTAAAGTATGGATTATGTAGTCATTTTCTTTCCCCAACACTTCAAAATGCTCCAAACTTCATCGACATCACTATTATTTTCCCCAATCAAAATTAAATATTTTCTAAATTCCCCATCCAATGATGGCGTAACTCTAATAGTCTATTCTATCAACCCTTCACCAAAAATGGGGTTGGAAACCACTTTACAAGAATTTCCAAACACTTAGTTCATCATATCTCATTGAGATCCCACATTAGCATGCCTCTAGTAGTCTATAATTTCCTGATAGTCCTCCTTCATGCCTCGATCTCCTACAAAACACAAATCAAGTACTCACAGTCCAATATTTTGATTGTATCCCATCCAGACCATGATGGTCAACATGAAAACTATGGTGGAGGATAACAATGAACGTGTTAAGATCAAGAAGGAAAATTAAATGATAAAATAGGTGGACATTAATAGTGACCATTACGAGACCCATCCCCTGATTATTAGGTATAAAATTCATAGAATATGAGGAAGGTAGCAAAGAATAAAAACTTTTAGGCCCAAAAATAAAAGCAGATAATAAACAGGGTGTATAATTGAAAAATTAATTCCAAAAAAATTATTATAAACCCAAAATCACAAATAAAAAAGAAATATATAAACAATAAATTCCTACCTCACCAACATATTGATTTTTGATGAAGAACGCATCCATATTGGGCAACATTAGTGATTCCTCATTGAGCACATTCATTAGATCTTTTTTCTCTCCCAACAATATCCTCTTCTCTCTCCCTTAACTATGGCTATAGTTTTTGATAACTCGCCCTAGCGAGAGAGGTTAGTGATGAATAATAATGGGATTTAGGATTAGTATTGACAATTAATTAATTGATTGATTAATTTAATCAGTTAATTTAATTAATCAATTCCACCCCCCAACGGCTTGAACTTTGTGACCCTGATGAAAACTAAACTTACACCTCTTATATGGTAAACCCCCTATTCTAGATGCAACAAGTAAGTCAATTTTCCCATTCGAAGAACTTCTTAGGGGGAATACCTTTTCCTATAAATGTGTGCATGGTCTAAAAATAATATATATTATTTTTGAAACCCTATGAGATAAAAAAATAACTAGCATAATGACCAACCTAAAATATATTATTTAAAATATTCTAATGGTTTAAATATAAAAAACAGGGTTTCTACATCTTCCCCACATTAATGTTTTTTTACACTTAATGAATCACCAAATCAAAAAGTGAGGGTATTGAGCCCATATATGGTTCTCGTGATCCCACAGGATCTCCTAAGGTTCCCATATTTCCAAAGGATGTGAATTAGTAGAATATATGGTGCATAATGAATCCTCTCCTATTAGTCCTTGATTTCCACTGGTTACTCTAAAAGGTTTCTTTGTCCTTGATGTCCAACTCACCCTAGTCAATGACATGTGGATGGTCATGCATGGAGCTCTTTAGTTGTGACATACAGAAGATGTCATTCACTTGGTCCACTGAAGGTAAAATTCTAGATAGAAAACTACCTCATGCACCCTATATAGAATCAGGAATGCATCGATGAATCTTAGGGTCTACTTTCCTCCCTGACTGAATATCCACAAACTATTCCTTAATGAGACTTCCATGTAAACTTAATCTCCCTACTCAATGTCTAAAGGCATCCATAATTGGCCTTCATATGGTTTCTAAAGGGTTTCATAATTGGCCTTCATATGGTTTCTAAAAACCGTGAAGAAAAGAAGATGAAATTTCCTTTATGCTCTAAGTGTGGGAAGAAGCATGGAAGAAATTGCCTTAAGGGGTCTAATAAATTTTTTTAAGTGTAGAAGGGAAGTCCATCAAAATTTTGATTACCGAAGTGATGGGAAGAAGTTAGTTGACGTTGTGAATGGGGAAAAAGTGGCACATAAATCACCTCCTATGATTCAGTGCTATAAGTGTAAGAAGAATGGGCATTATGTTAACCACTGCCCAAAACCAAGGTTAGTGATGATGATCGACGTCAGCAACCTCTTAAGCCGAGGGACAAGGGGAAATATCATGCAATCGCTATTTCTGATGAGGGGTGTGATAATGACGTGATGAAATGTACACTTACCATCCACTCTAGAACTACTAATATCATATTTGATTCTGGATCTATCCACTCTTTCATATCCAAAGAATTTTCTAAGGGTTTTAAGATTCCACCAAAATAATTAAATGTGTAATTAGCAGTGTAAACCCCTAATGGTACGATGATTGCTTCTCAAGTCTATGATTCATCTCCAGATGAAGTTTGTGGAAATGTGATTCCTTCAAATCTTGTCATTCTTCCTTTGGTTGAATTTGTTGTCATCTTAGGCATGGATTGGTTTTCTCTGCATAAATCACACATCAATTTTCGAGGAAGGGAAGTTACTTCTGATATTTCAAACCCTCCTATGATCATCCATCCATGTGATGATAATTATGAACTTCCTTTGGAGATTACATCCATTGTATGGGTCTTAATTCCCATTTAAAAGGGTTTTTTATTTCAAATGGTTGTGAATAGAATTGACATCGATGATATGCTTATTGTTTGGGATTTTTTGGATGTCTTTCTGGAAGAGTTTCCTAATCTTCCACTAAAACCTGAAGTTGAGTTCTCAATAGAACTCATACCTTGTTCCACACCGATTTCAAAGACTCCTTATAGATTAACCCTAATTGAGTTGCAGGAATTGAAGAACCCACTCCAAGAAAACCTTAATAAGGGATTCATTTGTCTAAGTGTGTCACCTTGGGGTGCACCAGTTCTTTTTGTGAAAAAGAAATATGGATCAATGCGACTCTGCATTGATTACCGGGAGTTGAATAAGATCACAATCAAGAACAAGTATCATCTTCCCCATATTGATGACTTGTTTGATCAACTGTGTGGAGCTCAGTACTTTTTCAAGATTGACCTTCATTCTGGATATCATCAATTGAGGGTCAAGAAAGAGGATATATCCAAGACGACATTCCTTACAAGGTATGGACACTATGAATATATAGTGATGTCTTTTGGTCTTACTAATTCCCCTGCTATATTCATGGATTTAATGAATAGAGTCTTTAGAGATTACCTTGATATGTTTGTGGTAGTCTTGATAGATGATATTCTTATCTATTCAAAGAGAAGGGAAAAGCATTAAGATCACTTGAAAATTGTACTAAAGACCGTAAGGAAAGAGAATATATATGAAAGATTTACAAAGTGTGAATTTTGGCTGCAAAATGTTTCATTTTTGGGTCACATAATCTCAAGAGATGGTATAGTAGTAGATCCATCAAAGATGGAGGCTATTGAATGTTGGCCTAGACCAACCATGCTGACTGAGATCTATAGCTTTCTTGGTTTAACTGGATATTATCGATAGTTTGTGGAGAATTTCTCATGACTATCTAATCCTCTGACCAAGTTAACTCGGAAGGGTGTCAAGTTCCTCTGGATAGATAAATGTGAGGAAAATTTCAAGTAACTGAAGAGAATGTTGGTCAGTGAACTTGTGCTTACATTACCCTATAGTGGAGAAGGGTTTGTAATCTACAACAATGCATCCAAGAAGGGATTAGGATGTGTTCTTATGTAGAATAACATGGTTATAAACTATGTATCACAACATTTGATGATTCATGAGTAGAATTACCCAACATATGATTTGTAGTTAGCAGTGGTAATTTTTTCATTAAAGATATGAAGGCATTATCTTTATTGAGAAAAGTGTGATATATATACTGATCATACAAGTATGAAATATATATTTACACGGAAGGAGTTGAGCATGATCCAGAAAAGATGGTTAGAGTTGATAAAGGATTATGAGTTCTCAATAAATTACCCCCCTGGGAAAGCGAACAAGGTGGTCGATGCTTTGAGTCGGAAGGATAATGCTAGATTATCCATGATGAGGATCATAAAAGATCCATTATTTCTGGATTTTCAAAGGATGGATCTAGAAATCCTAAAGGAAGGGGAAATCATATCTTTATCAAATGAATGTTCAACCCTCTATCCAAGTGAAAATTAAGGAGGCGTAGAAGGAAGATGAAGAGCTACAAAAGAAAGTCAGAAATGTTGATGAGTTTAACCTTGATTAGGATGGAATGATAAGATTCAAGAACCATGTATGTGTTCCCTCTATACCAGATTTGAAGAAGGGGCTGTTATAGGAAGCTCATAGTTCTGCATTCTCTATTCATCATGAAAGTATAAATATGCATAGGGACTTAAAATAATACTTCTGGTGGGATGGCATGAAGAGAGATATCACAGAGTTTGTATCTCGGTGCTTGGTATGCCAACAAGTTAAGGCTGAAAAGAAAAAAGTCAAAGGGGATGTTGCATCCATTACCCATACCAGAATGGAAATAGGATAAAATCACTATTGATTTTGTTGTTGGACTACCCAAAACCACTAAAGGGTTTAATGTTGTATGGGTGGTAGTTGATCGCCTTACTAAGACAGCACACTTCATCACTATTAGAGAAGACTTCTCTTTGGATCAGCTTTCCAAGATATACATTAAGGAAGAGGTAAGGTTGCATGGAGTGCCATATTCCATTTTATCAAATTGGGAACTAAGGTTTACCTCAAAATACTGGCGAAGTCTTCAGCAATCACTTGATACAAAATTGAGTTTCAGCACTGCTTGTCATTCTCAGATAGATGGTCAGTCTGAAAGAATGATTCAAACCCTAGATGATATGTTGTGATCTTGTTCTCTGGATTTCAAGGGTGGTTGGGATCAACACCTTCCTTTAGTTGAGTTTTCAAACAACAATAGCTTTCAATCAAAATTTTAGATGGCACCTTATGAATCCCTTTATGGGAAGATGTATAGATCTCCAATGTGCTAGGATGAAGTTGGAAAAAGAAAGCTATCGGGACCTGAGATCATTGAAGAAATGGTCGAGAAGGTTAGAACCATTCAGCAGCATATCAAGGCAGCCCAAAGTCAGCAAAAAAGTTATGCTGATAACCGTCAGTGTGATCTAGAATTTGAAGTTGGTGAAAAGGTGTTTTTATGAATCTCATCCTGGAAGAAAGTTATGAGATTCAAAAATAAAGGGAAACTAAGCCCTAGGTATATCGGTTCCTTTGAGATTCTTGATCGTATCGAGACGGTAGTCCATCGCTTGGCACTTCCTCCAAATCTCTCTCAAGTCCATGATGTGTTTCATGTATCTCTCTTGAGGAAGTACATACCTGAACCTTCACATGTACGGAACTCAAAGGTCATACCATCGTAGCAGGATCTATCTTACAAAGAACAACCAGTTGAAATTCTGGATCGATCAGAGAAAGTTTTACAAAACAAGACCACTCAGTTGGTAAAATTTTTGTGGAGAAATCGCCAGTTAGAGGAAGCTACGTGGGAACTTGAGGATATGATGAAGCAGAATTATCCTCATTGTTTTTTACCCGACTGATAAATTTTGAGGGTGAAATTCATTTTAAGGGCGGTAGAATGTAACACCCCGAGTTTTTATGGACTTTTTTTTGAATAAAATAAAATATTCATTTGTGTATTGAAATGCATTAAATCAAACATTCCTTTCACACGACACCAAATCCACATACATTACACGCAACGCCGGCTTGGCATACGTTACACAAAACACCGACTTGGCATACGACACATGCAACACCAACTTAGCATACATCACACACAACACGGAGTTTCTACAAAACATAGTTTTAATGATGTAATTATTTAAATGAGATAACTATAACCTAGACAATAAACTTAGTAATATGAACATTAATAACTACTTTTCAAATATTGTTTATAATTGTTTTATATAAATAAAACATATTGATAATGAAGTATATGATTTTTGGTAAAGTCCTTTTATGTTTTAAAATACCATTTTCCCGAATGAACCGTTTTTAATAATAAAATTAATTTTAGACACATTTAGAAATTGAATTTGATAAAATAAACTTTATTTTTTAATTTTGAATGTCAAAATTAGCTTAGGGTGATTTTTTTGGGATTTTTCTGAGAAACTTTATTTTTTGATGAATAGTGAAAAATAATGTTTTTTAGTTAAAAACTGTCTTATTGTTTAATTAATTATTAATGTTAAATGATATTATAATTTTTTTAAGGTCATATTAGATAAATATTACATATATTAATACAATAGAATCAATTTCACTTTGAAATTGAATATAAAATCTTAATAAACTTTTGAACATTTTTCTACTTTAAAAACCTGTTATTTCAGCTCGTCTGCGGGATTAACATTAATCTTAATTTTGTCGCTTCTATGATTTGAATTTCAAAAAACTGACATACACCATTGTATTCAGTATAATATATATAGTCTAATTAGACCAAGTTAATTTTTGACCAAAATGATTAGTAAAAGTGATTAAAATTAACCACAACGATTAAGACCAAATTAAGCATAATTAGGAACTAAACCTTATAAATAAGTGCCCAAATGACCTAGCCACTTGTCCAAGACCCATTTTCTATCCATAGTACGACCATACACCTTCCATTCTTGAGATTATCGGTTTGTTATGACTTTTTTTAGGTAAGAACATGTGTCCACCTAACTTGTTTCTAAAAAATCCAAGTGAGTCATTTTTCTTCCCTATAAAAAGCCACAACCTCTCTCATTTCCCCACACCTCTCAAACCTCTTAAGTTCGGACAATAACTACCCAATCTACTTCTCAATATCCCTCTCTTTCTTCTAGAATCTTTTCCTTGGCTAGAAGGCAAACCAAGGAATCCTTTTTCACAAACCAAAAGGAGTTACCTAATCAAGAGGTAACGTCTTCTCGCAAGTCCTTTTATTTTTTTTTTTCTCCACTTCATCCACTTTCTTTTTTCCATGCTTGTATAACAAAACCATTATCCTAAATATACTAGAATGTTTTTATGTTAAGGATTCAACCTACACTTACACACACCTCCATCTAATGAATAACGAGCATACTGTTTATGTGTACGGCAAACTACCGCCTCACTAAACAATGATTGTTCAATTTTCCTTACCACCTCTCATGCTAGTCATTATGATGGACACTATATTTATATATGTTATATATGATATTTATTATGACTTTAAACTTTTGTATTCATTTTTACAACACGTACTTTTTACTTTCCATTTGGTATTAATATGATAATCTCATTTGATAAAGTGCGGACTACCGCCCCCTCAAAGTGATGTGATTCATCCACACACTACATGGAATGTAATAAAGATTAGTTTAGTAAACTTATATGATATATATTATATAATAATGCTACTGGAATAATGATATATAGATATACATATATACATACATATGCCATTTACATACTATCTTTCAATACGACAATAAAAATGGTATGTTTGATGGTTGAAACCAACTGAACGACATTCGAATGCAGTGAAATTAGAATAAGAAAATGTATAGTGATTTATGAAATGATGAAGTAAATGGAATGTCAATATGAGGTTCCATTTCCCTAAAATGACCAAAAACACGCTTTTATTATTTTAAAATGCCAAAATGTATGTTTAATGGTCAAATCTATAAAAAATACCTTGGAATGATGCGAAATCTTATTAAAACCATATTATTATTATTTTTCACATGTACAAAAAGATGAAAATTCAATTGGACTTGTGGTATGCTTGAAACAACCGAATAAGAATTTTTTAAAGGTTTGATTCCCTTGAAAAATGTGCATGAGGGGGTCAAAATCAACCAAATAACCTCTAAATACCATGAAATTATAGTAAATCAAAATTATAGTGATTTTTTAAATGTTCATTAAACGGAATGTGATATGAGGGGTCATTTTCATAAGATGATTGAAAACGTACTTTTATTATTCGAAAACTTGAAAACATGAATTTAACTATCAGATCCATATCAAACGACCTTCGAATGAAATTAAATTATAGGAAGCCGATATTATTATTTTAAATGTGTACGAGTAGGCATAATGTCAATATGAGGTGTTGTTTGCGGAGGATGATAGAAAACACACTTATTGTTTTAAAAAATCAAAATATGCGTTTAATAGTCAGATCCATAGAAAACGACATCAGAATAATGTAAAATCACAGGAAAATCATATTAGTATTATTTTTGGCATGTATGAGTATACTAAATGTTAATTGGGAAAACGGTATGGTGAGAACGACTAAATAAACAGTTTTTGAAGGTTTGACGCCCTTTAAAAACATATATCGTGGAGGTAAAAACCAACCAAACGAACTCCAAATATCATGAAATCATAGGATAATAACTGTACAATGATTTTTTAAATGTTCAAGTATAAGTAGCATCAATATGAGGTTATGTTTTATCGAAATGACAAGAAACACACTTTTATTATTTTAGAATACTAAAACATGTGTTTAACAGTCATATACATAGTGAACGGTCTTATAATTATATGCAATTATAGGAAACCAATATTTTTAATATTTTTGATCTGTATGAGCAGACGACACAAATATTTATTATACGGTTAAAAATATTGCAGGTCTTTAAAAATATAAAAGAAAATTTATGAATATTATTCAAATGATAAAAAAATCTATTTTTTTAAAATAGATTATTTTTTCTTTTTTTAAATGGTATAAAATATTTTTTTACATAAAGATTTTATATCATTTAGAAAAATAATTTTTTTTACAATATAATAAACTCAATATTGTAAAATTTATTAATTTTTCTCTAAATGATTCCAGTTATTTTTAATTTCTTTTTAAAAGACGCAACACATTTTTTTTTAAAAAAATTGATTTATTTACAAATACAATTGTTTTAAAACTTAATACTCGTTATTATTTTATGTATTTTTAAAAAATTGTATGCATTTAAAAATATTAAATAAAATATGTAAATTTTATTCAAATAATTACAAAATTTAAAACATATATTATTTGATCAGTTTTTAGAAATCTGCAATAAACTTTTTTTAGATGATACAAATATAATTTAATTTAAAATTATAAAATATATTACAGTTTTTATCGTCTGTTTAATAAATAATATAATATCATTCACGCGGATTTTTTTTAAGCACTTAAAATCTGTTATCGATCAATATATATAATTGAATTCATTCACATGGTGTCGTAATCGTCCGAGATGGAGAGAGACTAAAGGCGCGGGCCCGTCCCTTCCTAATTTGCCTGCTCCGCCGATCTTCGAACATCACTCACTCATCACTCTGCTGGATAACGTTTGTTTATTTTGGGTCCACACCCGAGCCGCCTCATTTTTATAATAATTTTCATGTCCCGGTCTCAATTATTAAATCGCCCCGGGTGGGGTCGGGAATTGGTTGGGGGAGGGACGCCGCGCGGGCGACACTGACCCGACGGCACCTCCTTGTCTACCACCATTTTTAAAACGTGCGGATTTTTTTTTAAATTAATTCAGATTAAAATTATTTACTGGTTACGTCCTTGTCTAGCACCATTTGTAGGCGCTTAAAATCTCTTCTCCATTTCATATTATGTCGCAGCCGTCCCAGATCCAGGGAGTAAACGTGCGGGCCCGTCCTATCATAATTTGCCTTATCCGCTTCGTCTTCACTCATCACTCATCACTCATCACTCGTCACTCTGCTGGGTCGAACCATGAATCCAACCCACATTATCTGCCCGATACAGGGCCTGCATTTTATCCCAAACCTAACCTGGACAAATGCAGCTATGATCGTAACGCCAGGGCACAATTATTGTATCGTTTTTACCCACTCTCTGTTTCCTCTTCCTTTTGTCTATATAAGTTTGATTGACAGAGAAATCGTTGGTTGTAACTCCAGGGAGTGGTCGAGGACGCGGGGGATAAAAGAAGAGGATCCTTTTCCTAGTCCCAAGTTTTTTCTGTCTTCCTTCTCACCTAAAGATGGATAAACAGACGCTATTGAAAAAGCCGTACTATGAGAATTGCCCTGGCTGCAAGGTGGAACGGTTCAAAGAGACGCAGCGGCGCGCACCCATCATGGCTTTGCTTTCTATCTGGATGATCGTGCTCTCCACCAGTAAGCTCCCATATCCACTTTGCGCCCTGACTCGGGAGTGCGTGGTGCATCTCTTAGCTGCTCTACCTTTCTGTTCCTGTTTCAAGTTCGCAGTTGCAAATTCAAGCTTTCATTGAATCACCACCATGAATTTGGACATTTATAAAACGTAATCGTGCTTGGCACGGATGAACATTGTTTATTTAAATGTACAGCGATGGTTCTTATTGCCCGCACTTATCCATCAAACGTTTATGGTTGAATTTCTAACATTTCTAAAACTTGCTGACATTGTGTTTGTGTTTTTTTCTTCAGCATTACCAATATTATGTCTGTTTCCCTTCCTTTATTTCATGGTACGTATACATACAAATTCTCTTTTCCTTTCCATTTTGTTATCAGAATTTTGACGTTTACTGATTCATCACTGATGTTATCTTTACTGAACATATTTTACTATATCCGGTAAAAAGAAAATGTAGAAGCGGGGCGTGCCATTTACATTGGTTTTTATTTACAGTTAAATTCTACAAGCCTAATGATACCATAATGCCCATTCATTGTACTTTTGTAATGTAACTATTTATGCTGACCGGGAGAATTACATCCGCAGCATTTCCCAATGGGAGGCTCCAATAAATAATAATAAAATGAGCTTTGCCCACCAACTCGCACGATATGATGAACCCTTCTCTAACACCCTCCTCAAGCCAAGACATACATATTAATTATGCCCATCTTGTTACGTAAGAGTTGGAGTTGGGCCCTGAAATCTCCTCTGTAACGATGTCAACATTGGTCTGCAATCTGAACGCCACCAAAGGTGATTGGTTGGAGTATTGTTGCAGTCCTCCACACATTTAAATTTATAACCTAATATTGCAGCGCAGGGCAGATCTCAAGGTTGTCTCTCGAGGAGGCCCGAGCCACACAATGATCGTCGGCAGTTTATTTATATTTTTGGTATTTTTAATTAAATGAAAGCAATGAAAATAGAGGGGTTTGAATGAAGAATACTTCCAAATCCTCGTACTTTTCCAAATCAAAGTCTTGTTTAAAATTCTTTTAAACTTCCATTTCATATGTTGCCATGATTATAATTATATGCTATTATCATCCCTATTCAGGGCTGGCCCTGGGGTAAGCCCCACAAGCCCCTGGGCAGGACAACACACGGTTAGGGAAAAATAACACACAGACAAGGGCAACAAAGGCACCCTTTTGTTGTAGTTACCTATGCAATCAAGGACAACATTTCTGGTGTTTGTCTTGTGCAACCAAATTTGTCGGGCCAGTACCCATTATCTTTTATCCATAACAAATTATCCAATCCCTCCCATTATACCATTTTCAAAACCTATACCGTGTCAAAGTAAAAGATTCCTATTCATTTCTCTTTCATTTCATATTGCGATTTTTTTGATATCGACTCTTTCAAACATCTGTTTCATATGATGATATGCTTTTATATCTAGCATATTACCATCCCTTCGATCCATTATCAATGACATATTACCCATTCCTTCTCATTATGCCACACTCATAAGTCGTCACTATGTCAAAATGATCCCATGAATCAAGCTCCATTATCGAAGTCCCTATGTATCGATGATGCAATGGAAATAAAACTCTACGAGGTAATGGATCCATCACCATATTTGTTTTACCTACCAATACATTTTCATATGCTTTGATCATAAGCAAAATCCTTGTCATCACAATCTTTTTATGTCCCTATGGAGGGATGCTGAGGGCATGTAGTATGAAAGGGTAATTCTAGGTAAGTGGGGGGTCACTCGACCTCTATGGCTTGCCATAACAAGATCACATGTCCCCCTATTCTCCATCAAGACCTTGTCAAAATCATGTCATTGACTTCTCCTTCTACGTTGATACATTTCAATGTTGATTCCCTTGATTTTCTTACTGAGTCTTCTGCTCACCTTTTCCTTTGATGTATGTCTCCAGGTTATGAGATGCAATAATTGTACTTAGGACGAACTTATGATGAAGCCCTACAAGTGGATTAGAAGAATGTTTTATGTTTTCATGTTTTATGTTCCTGATTTCCAAGACACTAGACTTTAAAGATCCTCTGTTTGTAAAATGTAATAAAAAGTTATGTAATAATAAGGCGGGATGCCATAGGTCACTAACAGTTGGCCTAACTTCATTTGATGGATTAGGACCCACCATTCCAACAATCTCCTACTTGGAGGCCTAATCCACCAAACCAACCTTTATCCATGGTTCCATTTTTAGATAACTTACTACTTAGCTCCTCCTTTTCTTTACTCGACTATGAGCATTTTCCCATCAAAGCTTCGATTTCAAGCTAACGATTCATGAAAAACCGACTATTTTCTCTTCCATGCTTCCACAATGTTCTTTCATATTTTTCCTCTAATCCTCTATTCATCAATGAAGACCTAAGAGACACAATAGTGTCTTAACTTCTCAATCACAATCGGCTTTGTCAACGTGTCTGTAAGATCATTTGCTTCATAAATCTTTTGCAATGCCAACAACCCATCATGTATTAAGTCTCTGATAAAATGGTTGAACTTAATATGTTTGGTTCGGGCATGAAACATTGAGTTCCTTACAAGATGTATAACACTTTGACTGTCACAGTGCACTATGTCTTCCTCTTGATTTCCATCCAACTCTTCCAAAAAAAAGTTCTTCAGTCAAACCATCTCTTTCTTAGCTCCTTTTATAACAATGCATTTTACATCTGTGATGGATAGCGCCACCACCTTCTGTAATTAAGATATCTAGCTTACTGCGATTCCTTTATAAGTAAACACAGAACCTGTGGTACTCCTCATACTGTCGACATCTCCTCTAATGTCAACATCCACATTCTCATGCAATGAATTTACTTTTCCAAAGTATATAGATACTTCATTGCTTCCCTTCAAATACCTTAGTATCCACTTCATAGCTTCCTCATGTTGCTTTCTAGAGTCTGTCATATACTCGCTCACAACTCACACTGCATGAGCAATATGAGGTCGAGTACAAACCATGACATGCACCAAGCTTCCAACACCTAATACATAAGAGACTTTTGCCACGTACTCAACCTCTTCTATTGTCTCTGGTGCTTGCTTCTTTCACAATTTAAAATGGCTTTCTAGGGGAATAAATATTGGCTTTGCTTCCAATATACAAAATCTGCTCAAAACCTTTCTAATGCAATCAGTCTGTGATAACATAAAGGTTCCAATTGGACAATCTTTTTTTTATCATCATCCCCAAAATTTTATTAGTTTCCCTAAGAATTTTCATCTTGAGATGTTGGATTGGTGTAACCCGATCCTTTTTGGATAATGATTGTGCTGAATGCTTTTGCCCCATAATGCGCACCAGGCACAACTCCGTGGGTCGAGCTCCACGATGAGCTCGTTGGGGGCTGCAGGGGGCAACGCATCCCTGCTCCAGGGGTCCCGGTGCCGAAGGCTCCCGATCCAAATTTGGGGGCACTGTAGCAACACTGACCAGCTGTAACAGAGTTGATTGGCTGACACCGACATGACACTATAGCAATGTGGACTTTGGAGACAACGATACTGTAGCTCTGCGGACTTCTAGCTGCTAGCCATTGTAGCAACTTGGACTAGGGTGACCGCGACACTGTAGCAATGCAGACTTTCAACCACCTTTCACTGTAGTACAGAAGACTTTCTGACAGTTGGTGGAATAGTGCTTCATCTCCTTTATTAGCCCATTTTGGGCTAGGGTTTCTGTGTGCTTGAGAACCCTGAAACTCCCTATAATTTTGTGCTCCTGACTTTAGTGATATTTCTGTCTCTCTGTGGATGTAGGGATCATTTCCCGAATCACATAAATCTCTGTGTCCTGTGTGATTCTTCTGTCTTTTCATCTGCAAACATATTCTATCGTTGCGACTCAGTGTTTTCCGCAACATGAACTTCTTAGCCAACAGTCCTTTCAGCCCATCAATCTTCTACATATATGATCCTGCAATGAGCATGCCATCCACATACAGTAAGCCCAATGCACATACCTTATCACCTAGCATAATTTCCACCAATGTCAACAAACTTGTGATGGTGTAGAATTCGTTGACGTGCTCAACAACAAGCTTCCCTTCAATCATTTGCAGATTGAATAACTGTCGAATCAAGTATACCTTGTTCGATGCAGATAACTTCTCGTATATATTAACGAGAGCTTTCATCAACTCAATCGTCGTCTTCTCCTGTCTGATGTTGAACGCCATGTTTTTGCCCAACATAAGACACACAACTCTCAGAACTTTTTGATAAAGTTAATCATTGATCTGCATCCTCCAGTAATTGAAGTTAGATCCATTGAAACGGTCTATCTTCACCTTGCCTTCTTATATAGCCATCATTCAATTTGAGAAATCTGACCTCAATCTTCCGAACTCAGGCTTTGATACCAATTGATACGGAAACATGAGGAGCACCAACAACAGAGGATTCCAGAAGAGTAAAAGGAAGGGAAAAAAATGAAGAAGAACAATAACACAAGGATTTTTGTGGTTCGAAAATAATTCCTATATCCACGAAGAAGTAGAACAATTTCACTATGTTCGGGAGTAAATTACAAGGTATAAAACTCAGAGTCAGAAACCCTTACTCGAAATGAGTTCGTAAATCAACACAATGGTACAGTAACCCGCGTTGCTACAATGCCACATCCGCATAGTTGGTTCACTACAGTAACAATGGCACTAAGTCTGCAGAACTGCAGTAACTCTATTGATGTTGATGGTCAGCTCTACTTCACATTGTTACAGTACTGTTGTCGATGTCGCCGACAATGGATTGGGGTCCACCATTCCAAGAGAGGGTGGAAGAATCCTGCTCGTATGATGAGTGATTCAACCCGACCTACACATCACGGAGAGGGAAGTCCAATGGTCGCCCCTTAGTGATCTTCATCAAGCCCATTTCAATCGAAGATAGCACATCGTAAGGTACACATTTTTAGGTTTCTTCATTTACAATCTGCATGATTTCGTTTATCTACCATGCCTGATTATGCTGATTCGAGCCTCCTTTGGATTTTAAGGATGAAGCAAGTTATTGAGTTCATCAAGAAGAGCCTTCCACTCTATATAATATGCTCGATTCATCTTGGGGCCCTGGTGAAGAGCAAATAGCTGCCGAAATAATATCCCATGCCTTTACGGACTTATTCCATATTATAAAGTTTGATGAATCTAAACGTTCATCCACGAGGCACGTGGATGGTGTGATAGTATCATGCGATGTTGATGATGTTGCCATGGTTGAAAATCAGACCGATAATCTCACACACACACAAAAATTGATTGCAGGCAGAGTGACAATACCGTGAGAGGGCTGTCGGTTGCTGAATATTCACGTTGCAATGCGACAACGTGCTGAAATCACACAAATGGTGGAAAATATGTGTTGAAATTGCACAATCTGAACATCCGGTTACTAATCACGTGAAAGAAGAGAGCGTGCGTGTTGCAGCTTCATGGGTCTCTGCCAAGGGCGCTCCTTCCTCGACGTTAGGAGCAACGTCATGTGTAGGTGTGGATTGCGACACGGGGTCATGCGGCGTCACAGTTGTTTGGGTGCGCATGTCTCGGCGGGTGGTGTGATGTAGTGGCTACGACGCAAGGAGGGCGCGCAGCTTCGTCAGACAGGGTATGGTGGCGCAGATCGCCCAAAGGGGTGTGAGATGGCATAGCACAGGGAGCGGTGCGAGTCGGGCAAAGGGCAGACGCAGTAGAAGTCGCACAAAGGAGTTGAGAGCGCAAGGGGTTTTAGCTGGTGGGGGGGCGATGCCGGGTCCTTCATTTAAAGATGAGGAGGAGAATTACATACGGAACATGCCCCAGATGTGGGACTCCAATTAATAATAAAAAAATGGGCTTAGCCCACTAAGTCACAAAATATAATGAACCCTTTTGTGACAATCCATCCTACCCCAAAAATATAGTTGCTTGAATTGATGTCCTTTTAACAACTTACTCACTCACAATTTATTATGGAAATTACCAATAAAACAGAAATGTATGAAAAGAACTAGTATTTTGCCCGTATGCACGCATGTTTGCACACCTTTTTGTTGGCATTGCAATGAATTAATATAACGAATAAAACATGCTATCAAATTAGACAGGGATTGACAATGAACGGAGGAAACCTTCTTATACACGACTCACCATTTAGCTAAGGAAAATACTCCTAGGAAACACTCCTCCTCGTGCCTTTGGTGTGCATGCCAAGTCGCTACCAAGAATTCCCAGATACCCCCTTCTCTTCCTATGAGATTCCCTTTTATAATCAGACTAATTAAAAAATACTGTAGAATGATACCATGTAAAACGATAAAATAGGAGAAACCGAACCCTCAAGGTGTACTCTCTAAAGGAGCCATTGGGGTGCTTTTATAACAAATAATTAAGACCACACCGGACCTCAAGTCCGATGTGGGATGCAGACTCCAACAAATACCAATTACAATTATACCCTCTCTTAAGGAATTAAGAAATATCCCCGCCCCCAGCCTTGTTCCTCCTTTGTTATGTATGCAGTACTGGTGGCCTAATTCCATCTAGATGTTCCCCAGCCTTCCTATCATTGCTGATCCCGTAGGTATCCACCTTGTCCTCATGGTGGAAATTAGGAAACCGGGTCTTGATTTTATCCACATCCTCCCAGGTTGCCTCATCTGTTGAGCGCCCATGCCACTGAATTAACCACATAAGCTAACGCCCTTGTGTTCTGTCTGCAAGAACAGCGACAGGATACTCCCGCTTAGCAAAGAATTCACTAGGTAACTCCCAACAACAAAAGGCTCATAGTACCGAGTAACCAACTTGTGATTAATTTAGACATCGCTCTAGGTTTATTCAGTCACAACTTGACCTAGACCAAATCCCCTTGTAAGTCACCGACCTCTGATGTTGGTTCACAAATCTTACCATTAATTGTTGTGGCTGGTGTAAATTCATTTGAAGTTGTTTCCTTGCCTCATCTCGATCTATCAAAGTTGCAACAACAGTTTCAATAGCAATCTCTCCTTTACCATAAATAGGCTTCCAAACAACGGTTTACCACCTCAATTTGTCCATCACTCTAAAGGTGACATGACAAACTCATTTTCAATGCAATCCCTTGTAACTTGAGTAATTCTAGCCAAAAGTGGCTAGTAAAAAGTGGATGCTGATCACTGACAATAGCAGTCAGTATCCCATGCAAACGTAGTATTTCTTTCATGAATACTTCGGCAACAATCTTGGTTGTATATGGGTGTTTGAGCAATATAAAATGAGTATATTTACTCGACCTATTGACCACCACCAGCACTACCTCAATACCTTGGGACTTGGGTAAACCTGAAATAAAGTCCATAGAGACTTCTTCCCATACCAAACTAGGCAAAGGTAGTGGCTGATTAGACCAACAGGCTCATAGCCTCGTACCTATGGCGTTGGCAGACCTCACAAGTCCAAACATATTGTTTGATGTCACTGGTCATACCAGACCAATAAACTCCATTGGCAAGCCGCTTGTAAGTTTTCAAATACCCCGAATATCCCCCAATAGGTGAAGAGTGGCAATGGTGCAATAATTTTGGAATCATAACTGAATTCTTTGATAATACTAACCGATTCCTGTAGAAAAGCATTCCCCCACATAGGCATAACCTGGACGGAAGGAGGTTCCACACTGCACTGCCTTGATTATTACCTGTAAATGGGCATCACGCTGAACTTCACTCTGCATTGTCTGAAAATCCATCCATAAAGGTTCGAACACTGCCAAGTGCGAAAACTTTGTTCCCTCATTAATTCTGGACAATGCATCTGCTACATTATTGAACTTCCCTAGTTTATATCGGACTTCAAAATCATTCCCTAATGGTTTGGCATGCCAACATTGCTGATTCATAGAAATCACCCGCTGACCTAGCAAATGTTTTAAGCTTTGGTGGTCAGTGTAAACCACAAACCGTCGCCCCAACAAATACTGCTTCTCGTGTTGAATTGACATCACCAGTGTCATCAGTTCCTTCTCATAAACCGGCTTAGCTAGGTTTGAGTCAGACAAAGCCTTACTAAAGTATGCTAGTTGACGCCCTTCCTGCATCAAAACTGCTCCAACCCCCTTTCCCGGGGCATCACTTTCCACCACAAACTCTTTAGTAAAGTCTAGCATATCGAAGAGCGGCGCTCCTTAGCCAAAATGGCCAAGGCAAATTTATTAAAAAGCGGAGTTCCAGAAGTCTGAAGAACAAGATTTTACAACGGTCTCTTTCATTGTGGGAAATCAAATCAGAAGGAAGATCATCCAACTAAGTGAGGACCATGCCGATTCCTTTATTGGCGAGATCATCCGCCACATAGCTCGCCTCCCGGTAAGCATGTGTGAAATTGAGCTCAGAAAGGAATTTCATACATTCCGTCCATCGAGCAGTGAGACGCCATGAAAGATGCAACATACCATTTCTGATGGATTGTACAATGGTAGTAGAATGACTTTCAAGCCATAGATCGTTCCAAACTTTAGATTTTGCAAAAGAGACCGCATTGATGACTCCGAGCATTTCAGCTTCAAGGGATGAAGCCAGTCCGCAAGAGCCATAGAAACAGCCAAGAGTCCTTCCATTGTGATCACAAAAGATGGCGCCACATCCCGAGGGACCACGATTCCCTTTGGAGGCACCATATGAGTTGACTTTGATCCAATTTAGCAGAAGAGGCTGTCAAAAAACTTCAAGAGTTCCAGCCGGAGGTTTGACCGGTAATGCCCAATCTTCTCAAAACAGTGAAATCATGGACACTATTATCACAGTAATCGCTTTGAAGTGCATTAGAATACTTGATCAAGACAATGATATTTCCAAGGGTGGACTGAAGATTGAGGGAAGTGCCACGATGATACAAAGCATTGCGGCCATACCAGAGTGAATGCAGCAGCTGAGCCACCACCACAAGAAAGAGGTTTCTAAGCTGCGGAGAAAGAGATACATCAATGCCGAGATGTAGCAAGTGACAAAGCTGTCCACGACTGGCATTGGTATCTCAAAAATATCATAAACCGCCTTCCACAGTGCTGAAGCAGTGGCCCAAACTGATAATACAGACGACTATTAAGAACACCGTTCTTGGCCGGTTCCTAGATCAGGGCACCCGCATGTGGAGCAAATGTATAATCACTGATGATTTCTTTGACTTCATTTTCTCTTTATTTTTATTTTACAAAACTGGATTGTTCTATCTTGCAGATTAGGGACTTCGGTATTGCTGAAAGAGTAGAAGATATTGGGTATTATGCAGGATTTGTGGGTTTGTATCTTCTGGTTCTTCATAATTATTGTCGATTCAATATATAGATGCTAATCTCTTTCCTGTTTTAATTTTAAAGGGTCTTCATTCATGCTTGGAAGAGCTTTGACATCTGTTTTCTTCGGAATAATGGCGGATCGATATGGTCGAAAGCCAATTATAATTATTGGCACCATTTCTGTGTTAGCAACTGATACTTGTCTTGTAACCAAAAAAACTAATACTCGTTTAAATATCTTACTATTCTAATCTGGATATAAAACTTTTATTTTTCACTTTGCTCAATGATTATTAATTTGTTTCAGAGTCATTTTCAACACTTTGTTCGGACTTAGTTTTAACTATTGGATGGCTCTCTGTACAAGGTTTCTTCTTGGAAGTTTTAATGGTTTACTTGGACCAATCAAGGTAAACACGCTCTTATCTATTTGCTTTGAAGAACTTTCTCCTCCCCTACATCATTGCTTATGCATTTGTTTCAGGCATATGCTGTTGAATTACTTCATGAAAACTACCAAGCATTGGGACTTTCAACTGTAAGTTATATTGGGCTGTGTTAACATGCCAGGCCTTACAAATCACATCAACTTTAAAATGTAATTGGCTTCAGGTTAGCACTGCTTGGGGAACTGCGTTGATCTTGGGCCCAGCATTAGGAGGATTCCTTGCCCAGGTTTTCACATATGTTGTCTTTTTTTAGACATTAATTGTCTTGAAGAAAAAATGAGTATTTTATTATTATTATTACTATTATTATTGATAACTGGGTATCACTTCAGCCATATTAGACTGGGAAATTAATTTTGTGTATGTCGTGCACCCAATGCTTTGTATGGGAGGTTGAACACCCACCATCTTCCAACTGCTTAACACTGAATCCAACATTTGGGTCAACAAAACCTAATAAAACAGATTTTGTCTGGTCATTGTAACCCCAGCAAAATACTAGCGACTTTTCCCTCTTGGATCTTAACTCAAAACCCGTGGGGAGGCTTACACAGAACTCAGCCCCAAATAAAATAAAATTACCAGTCTGAGAAACAAAGACACCCTAGTCGTGGAAACCAGCCCTATGTGAACAACTTTCCAGTGCAGTCAACCGTAAAATCCAAATATCCTTAACATTTTTACCCAAACATATAAAAATCCGTACCATTGGAAAATAGGAAATACACACATTTTGGAACTGAGTTGCCAGAATCTGCTAAAGATAGAATGGTTTGTGTTTTGGGAAAATGTACTTTCATTCTGACAAAGCATTCCTAAGAAGTCTACTTCTACCATATCACATTTCATGATAGTTCTTTTTATGTTTCTATTGCCATTCCAAGTCTCAGAACTATCTGCAATATTGGTCATTATGATTAGGACATCTTTAGATAATTTTTTTCCATTTTTATCATCCTGGTTGACTGCATGGACTATTAGTGCTGTTTCTGAAATTTTATGTTGTCAAGAATTTAATCATTAGCCACTGCAGATACAGCATAAATGAAAATGTTAAACTACACATTCCAGTGCTACGATGAGATGAAAGTAATCCAAAGTTTCCTAATGGAATTAAAATTTATTTGATATTTCTATTTGCCCAATTTTATTTCTTAGGAGGGCCATCAAAGTATTCTCTCTCTCTCTTTTCTTTTGTGTGAGTGTATCATTAGTTACTTTTTTTTGTATTAAATTAAACTTTTTATGTTTTGTAGTTTAAATTTTTCTTGTATTTATAATAGTTGAATGTTTTTATGGTTCAGCCTGCAGAGAAATATCCGAATATATTTACAAGAGAATCTATCTTTGGGAGGTAAATGACATGTTGGCATAGTGCTCTTGCCATTTCATTTTGCTTCATTTTCTATCAAATATTTAATATATTTTAACATTCTTACCTATAAATATTTTAATTTTTTTTTATTCTTGCAGATTTCCTTATTTTTTGCCGTGCCTCTGTATATCTCTATTTGCGTTAGTGGTTTCTGTAGCTTGTTTTTGGCTACCGGTATGTTTGGTTAATTCCTTTTAGCAATTTATGATTGCATGACTTATTCCCGTGGTTTATATTCTATGACTTATATTTATGCTTTACACTTGTAGTACCATTTCTCCAAATTTCCACTTTGCTTGTAGATTAACAACAAAGTTGACAATGGATCAATTCCCGCAAAATTTGTGGATTGGATCTAATGTCTGTTTATTCCGTGCATGATTTGAAGATGCAAGGGATGCATTCACAAAATATTTTGTGAGAAATTAATCAAAAATCAACATATGGAAATATCTTATAAATTATATAATAATTGATAAACATTAATGTCATCTTTTAGAGTAGCTATGCATCTGGTATGTGGTATGTCTTGGTTCATCCTTTTTTACCAGGTCTATCCTATTCCCTTGTCTTGTCAATTTGAAATTTGTATTTCTTGTCATTCATGAATCTTGTATATTTTTATTTCACTTTATAAATAAAGGGTTGTGGTCTCAACAAGACACAACTTTTTGGGTTCATTGTTTCAACATGATATTAAAACCCAGGAAAACCAAATTTCTCTCTCTCCTATTTCTTCTGATCTCTCTCATGCCATATCCTAACCCCCGACTAGCCCCCTGGCTGAAGGGTTTTTAAGGACATTTCCATGCCCATAAGCTATGGAGGAATTAACAAAACCCTATGCCAGAAGATCTTTTTCATGAGAGGTTTTGAAGAATAACATAAAATGAAGAATGTTAGAGATTAAGTTGAGTTATCATTCACTATAAATAAACACCGAGACTTCCCTTAGAGAAGCATCTTAGGTATTGGGTTTTAACATGGTATCAGAGGAGGATCCCAAACCCTAGCACTCCCTCCCCTCTCTCTTTTGTCTTGGAGAAACCCTACGACTCCCCCCCCCCCAATGGGGGTGGCGGCTCCCGGCCAAAGACTGAAGTGGTGTCCAATTTGGTGAGTCCAGCTTACCTTTGACCTCATGACCCTTTTACTCCAATCAAATGCGCGATCTAGCTTCGGCGACCTGAATGAAAATTGTAGCCCATTGAGTAAGGAATACGGTTACAAAATTTTAACTTCAAATAATTCATATAAAAATATTTATGTCCGAAATACTACAGTGAATTAAGGAAAAAACTTGAATTTTCATCAAATTTTCAAATGAATGATCTAATCCTAAATATTCTATAAATAAACATATTTAACACAATGTGAGGAAATTATGTCATTTATTATCAATAAAATATTCAATCTTGTTTCAAGAGCTACCCTTATTGAAATGCTTGGAAAATTGGAGTGAAACCACTTCTCCTTTTCCCTCAACTTCATAATGCACGTCCCAATCCCTCCAAATAAGAAAAATACATTTATATAGAGTGGAGGGGAGGCTAGGTTATAAGTGGTTTCAAGTGTGAATGGGGAAATTCGGTCAAATATTTTAAGCCAACTTGCACCGCCTTCTTGACCACCAGAACACGTGAATTAACTGTCCTTCCATAAGGATTAGTTGTTCGAAATTGGGTCCTTGATCTCCTCTCCAAATTTGGGTCCAATCCAAGCATGGATGAACAAGTTATGACCCAAATACTGAAGTGATGTCCAATCTGGCGAGTCCAACCCACCTTTGATTTCATAACCCTTTTACTGCAATCAAATGTGCGATCCAGCTTCAATGACCTGAATGAAAGTTGTAGCCCATTGAATAAGGAACACAGTTACAGAATTTTAACTTCAAATGATTCATATAAAAATATTCATGTCTAAAATACTACAGTGAATTTTAAAAGGGAAAATTTTGAATTTTCATCAAATCTTCAAATGAATGATCTAATCTCAAATATTCTATAAATAAACATATTTAGCACAATGTGAAGAAATTATGTCATTTATTATCAATAAAATATTCAATAAAATTGTGTTTAGTCAATGAACTTCAGATTGCGAGCCATAAAATAATACGACTCAAAATAGAGATGAAAGCTGACCACGGTGAAACTCGAACAAGATAAACGGAACAGGGATTGGTGGGCCAGATGAAGCAAAAACGAGGTGGGAGGATGTGATTGAGAAGAAAAATGATAAAAACGAAGTAAAAAAAAAGATCAAACGAGGAAGATTGAGACTGAGGAACCAAGGTCGAGAGTCGTGCATCGCACCTATTAGGGTTTCTGAAAAAAGATCGATGAATGAATGAGGGGATACCTATGCGCATATGTTTTTTTTCAGGTAATTTTGACGTCGTTTTTTATTCAAACTGATGTGAAAATTTTAAAAAAGGTTTTGGGGTCGATTTTCATGAAAATCGACGCTAAAACTTAAAAAAACTTTTGATGTTAGTTTTACTAAAAAACCAAAATCAAATGTTAATTAAAAAATCTTTGACGTCTGTTTTTAGTAAATAAACCGACGTTAAAAGTCCATCCACGTGCATTGTGATGTCAGTTTTAAAAAAACTGATGTTAAAATTTTGACACGGAATCATATTTTTCTACTAGTGCAACACGTGGTTAGAGCGGAGAAAGTGGGCATGAAGAGATTTGGCCTATACATAGTAAAAGAATATCCATCTTGAAAAGAAAATCAATGTTAAAGGGAGCAAATGCCCTCCCATTCCAAGCTTTCGTTGGTGCTATGCATCGGTTCAGGATACATGCATGAGAAAACATAGAAAGTTGTACGAGGGATAGGGCTTTGTATCCGTTTCTTTGGAAACGAAAAGAAGAAAAGCCAAAAGAAAAGGTGTCGTAGACCCTGATGAATAATTAGGAAGATGCACATTTGATAAATACTATCCCAAGGGGTCTACAGCCTCAATGGTTACATATAAAATCATAATTATCCATAGGGTAGCGGCATGCATGACATGAGTTTCATTTGTGCATAGAATATTCATAACATGCATAGGTACATTGAAAGATACAATAATATATATTGCATGTGGTCATAGGTTTTCATGAAACGCACACATGCCATATTTGGCTGAGCATCAAATATACAAGAATGCTTGCATGGCATACCAAAATAAGTCATGATTCATTTCAAAGTGCATGCATTCATGAGGGCATCAAAACATCTAATGTATGATAAGTTATGAATCATTATTTAATTCATAGACAAATTGTAGAAGCATGCAAGGACATATGATTGTTTATGATAAACCATGAACTGTTATGATATGATTGCACAATATGCATGTTGTTTGTTCTAATATATGATAACATTACTTAGCATGAGCATGCTTCCAAGCGTGCTAAATCAAATATTAACACGTATTTTCTCTGTCAATCTGCAGTTTTGAATTCCAATTGTTGAAATAACACATATACTGGCAAGCTCATGCAAGCATTTCTCAAGTTCAATCGAATATGAACACATATTTTCTTTGCTAAATCTGTACTCAAAATCACCCCTAATTTGATGCTACAGTACCAAAAATGTTCCTATTGGAGACATGGAATGGCCGTCACTTTTCTTTTGTCTGTCACAGTGTACAGATGAACTGCATAAATATTATTTTTGGGGCTGTTTAAGGTTTTCCTCCTGCCCCTTCCCGCTGAATGGTCTATTGATTTTGCTCCACCATCTGGGTTACTGCAGGAAACACTGCACAAGCATACTGAGATCAATAAATCAGAAGATGGTATGCATGCAGAGTTGGAGACTGCATCTAATGGTACGGATATGTGTGAGAAAACTGAGGATACTGTAGAAAGTGAAAGCTTGTTCAAGAATTGGCCCTTTATGTCTTCTATGATGGCTTATTGTGTATTCTCCCTTCATGACATGGTTTACACAGAGGTATTATATATTCCCACTCTTTATCCCATCTAACCTAATGCCTTCTGTTGGTTTACTGATATTTGTGAGTGGAGTGATATTTAGTGGAAGTAATATTTATTCTTTTATTACTATGGCACTATTTTAATGGTTAAAATGTTCATCTTATGTGTCAAATGCACACATTATCCAAACAAATTGGACAATTTTTGCTGATGTTTTCATAATGAGTCAATATCCATTATCCACAATATGAAATCTGAAATAAAACAATCTTATGAATTGGATACTTGGTTCTGCATTGGTGTGATCTTCTTGTTATTTGATTTTTTCATATTAATCAAGTTAGAGTAATTAGATGGGTTTGATTAGTGTGCTCAGCTCATAATTATTCCTCTTTACTATTGTATGCAATTTCATTTGAAACCATAGTCATCTTTAAGGGACCGGCCTCACCTCCTCTGTTTCGGCGTTGTCTAGGAGAGTCTTCCCTGCCACCTCATCGCCTCTGATGCCGAACGACGCCCTCCCCGGTGTGCCGCCCTCACTCGCACAAATCCCTCCTTAGCGTGCCGCCCTCCCTTGTGTGATGCCTCTTTTTTCCACGACCCCTCTCATCGCTCCCTCCCTGACACGACGCCTGATGCCATGCTCCTCCTGCTGCGCTCCCCTCCTTGCTTCAACTCCTTGCTACGTGTCCCCTCTGCCACGTGCCTCTCTCTCTTTACCGCACTTCTTATGAACAAGGAGCTTCCTTGGCCTCTCTTTTTGCAGCAACAATACTTCTAACCTCTCTTCCATGTGCTTATCGAATGATCCAGTTGTGCAATTTCAACACCCATTCTCTACCTAATGTGCATGTTTTGCACCTAGTCACAACATAATGTGCATCTTCAGCACTCTATCCGACGACCCTGCTTGTTTCTGGTGCACTTTTAGCACTCTTCAATGTCTTATTCCTGACATGGATCGCGTTGCAGTTTTATTTTGACTAGATATCGGTACAATGGCTTCATCCTCCTCTGCTCTTCCGGATACCATAACTGCATCTACCCGTTTGGTGGACGAACACTTTGACCCCACAAACTCTATCATGTGGAAGAAAAGGAATGGATCATTATAGTCATCTAGTTGTTTATCCTTTGGATCCCAAAGATGCCACATTTGTCCGATGGGAGCAGACGGGCAACAAGACTCTCTATGCTCCTTAATTGATCGATCCATCAAACATGTTGCAAAAAATGCCAACATGTGTGAGGAATTGTGGGATTCCTTACCATTGATGTCTTCTACAACGAACAATCCGTCTCGCATCTCATATTTATTTCAACACCTATTTGCACTTCAGCAGGGAACTCGACTCATTCCACTGTATTATACTGAGTGGAAATCAATTGTTGACGGGATTAATGACTTATGACAATTGTTGCAGCCTGGATCAACGTCATGCTCTTCAAGACACCGCAGGAGTGGGCTGAGATCCAAACGTCACGTGCAACCTGGCTGCGTCGTCTGACAGAGATGTCGCCTCATGAGGAGGGGTGACCTTCACTCCCGTCGGCGATAACTACAATGCAGCAGAAGGAGTTGTCTATTTTTTGTTGCATTGGTGTAGCCCGATCCGGTTGGGCCGAATGCTTGTGGCAAGCAACTGTCTCGGGTCAAGCTCCGCAGTGAGCTCGTTGGGGGTTGCAGAGCTGACCGACCAACACCGACAGGTACTGTAGCAGTGCGGACTTCGGAGTCAACTATACTGTAGCTTTTTGGACTTCCAGCCGACAGCCACTATAGCACTTTTGACTATTGGTGGTCGCCTTTTCACTGTAGCGACGCAGACTTCTTGTGCAGTTGGTGGAACAGTGATCGTCTTCCTCTCCTTTTGTAGCCCATTTTCAGGCTAGGGTTTCTTACCCGAAAAAACTCTGTAATTGTGCTCCTGATTATAGTGATTATTCTGTCTCTCCGTGGACGTAGGGATTATTCCTGAACCACCTAAATTTGTGTGTTCCGTGTATTTTTATTTCTTCTGCATTTCCTTTTCGTATCTCGTTTCTGTCGTTGCTACTTTTGACGATTCCGCAACATTTTTTACGATTGTAATCCACACGATTTGACAAAGTTGCAACAACAAACGGAGGAGCGCACTTCATCCCCACCAATGCAGATTGATGGGGTATCAAGGAGGGTTAATGCATAGTCCACAACGATAATGGGGGACACACTTCACGACGAGGCGACTCCGCCTGCCATGACATCGGCGCTGCTTGATGGACATTACGTGACGTCTGCTGCTACACAGGCAAATCAGGGCAGCAAACTAGTGTTGTTGGGACTGACATTGATGATGGAAGCTTGGATGACAACACAAGAAGCTCGGGCCGCACTCAGGAAATTCTGGTTGTCGATCAAACCCACTGCATTTTTTTTCTAGAAATTGCATAGAGTTGTTGACCCATGCAGATGTGCGGAGCATCTCGGAGATACTTGGTATGCCTGGGCGGAAAGGGGACATGCTAGCGGACCACAACAGCTCGGTCCTATGACAATCCTGCCGCTTGGTTCTGCCCAGAGCACAAACATAGGGAGGTGAATATTGGAGATCACTTAGCTCGCATGCATGTCAAGGCCGCCTTTCTTCAGCCTTGAGGACAAGACTGTTTTAAGGGGTGACGAGTGTTAAGGACCTTGTCTGGAGAGTCTCTTCAGTTGAGGGGTAAAGGGGTAAAAGTGCCTGGTGTGTGTTGGATTGTTAGGGGAAATCTGGGGAGAATAACAAAGTCGGTTGAGGGAGAGGAGTAGCTGGACCCACAGAGGGATTGTTAAATAAGGAGGGCTGGAGCATGGGAGAGGGGGGAGGACTGTTAAGTGAAATCGACCTTTGACGTGGCTGAAGTGTCTTCTCCATCTTCTTCCTTCTTCACTGCTGTATTTCTCTGGTTCCTTTACATATAATTATGACCAGTCCTCTGGGTTCCTATCAGATTTGTTCTTGGATGTAGTGATCATTTAGTTATTCCTGGTTTTGGAATTCTGTTTATTGTGAATTTTGTTCATGGTTATTTGTTTCATTTCGTATTTGTACTCTTTCATTCATCTATAAATAATAGACCCAACCTGTTTCCGGGGTATGAGATTTCATTTAACGAATTGATTGATAATCTGCTAGATAGTCTCAATTTTTTGTCACTGCTTTAGTTTTTTGACTGCCAATAGGCTGAGTGTCCTTATTCTTTCACTCGGTTATGTAAAGGTAATTGTTTGTACATTCCTGGACGCTTTAAACTTATGTATCCTTGCAAAATACCAGCATCGGACACATTGAATCTTTAAAGACAATTATTAAGCCAAGATTTAACTTGATATTTATTTAACACAATGACAGTCTCATCAAAATAAAGAACAACAAATGACAATAAAATCAAAACAGGCAGGAACACAAAAACACACACCAGATCTTTGTCAACGAGGTTCGGATCAATTAATCCTGCATCTAAATGAGAAATTACAGGAAGAAACACGAGATAGCCTCCGTACCCTATCTTGATCCTCATCATTCGAATAATGGCCAGCCAAAGGATACAGGTACACCAGAAGAAACCAAACCAGAAGCAGTTAAGGAAAGATCTCACCGAATCTTCAGTTTCCTCGTTGATTCTGGATCTCCTTTTCCCTGCGCACTGCCTTTTTCTCCAGCCACGTTTCCCTACTTCTTTCTTTTTTCTTCTTCCCTATTCTTCTTTTCTTGCCCTCAGAATAACTCTCTTCTTCTCTCTCATTTTCTCTCCTCCTCTGTAACCCTAAATCTCGCATGCGTATTGAAAAACGTCTCCCGATTTATCGTTCTACTGTCTCCAATTCCCGTAGATGTATTTAAATATACTTGATCATAAATCCCCTACGCACCACGTGACCAGTGCGGTGAGTCGAGGGAATGCATCGAGTTGCGTGGAGAAAATCATACCAAGCACAAAACATAGTAGACAGTTGCACAGAACACAAGCTACCTTTGGGAACTTGTTCAGGAAACATTTACCATCTACACGAAACATATTAGGAGTATGCATGGTAGATCAATGGAGATAACCCAGAGCATTTACTTTCAAACAGAAAGCATATCCCTCAACATAGAACATATAGCCTGGTCACAAAATACTTGCATCAGGCACGGAACATTGCCAATGAACACATCACAGAGCATGTCCGTGAAACATAGAACGTGTTTGGGCGCAACACATTTTCACACAACATTCAACAAAGGGACATAACATATTATGTATGGAAAGTATAAGTGAAGAGAACATATTCTTCAAAAAAAAAAAAACATGTTCTGGATATCATCTGAGAACAGAACATGCTCCAATTTTATTACTCAGAACATGTCGAAGCACAGGACATAGCCGAGAAGAGAACATGACCAGAGGAACTTGTGCACAAAACATGTGTTGTAAACAGAACGTAACAGAACATAAACCCTAGGTAAAACATGTTGTGGATGCAAAACATTTTCCTAGACCAAACGTTTTGTGCTCATAAACATAGAACATGTCCTCCCAATGAAATTTATGTACATGACACTTCGTCACAAATATAAACAACCAAGTGTCAATGAATGCACATTAATGACTATGAAATATTGGGTCTAATGCTGGCCTTTTTGTTAAAATTCTCTTGCACCATAATTTTCAGTAGGTTTTGTCCATTATAATTTCATTTTTTACTTTTCAACAATGTGCCTCTTATTGCCCCACCACGGGGTGCAGCCTGGTGGTTGTGTCTCTGTAGTGGTTTTTGGAAGGTTTCGGATTCGAGTCTCTCTGTGTGCATGTGGTGTAGATTGTGATTGTTTATTTCCCTCCCTACACCGATTTAAAACAATGTGCCTCTTACAGATTTTTTCATTGTGGGCAAACAGCCCTCAAAGATATGGGGGTTTAGGATATTCAACTGACGATGTTGGCGATGTTCTTTCAATTTCAGGTACACTACTGGATGCCACGTTCTCATTATATGTGTCTATATTAGACAGCCCCTTTCTTGTTTTGGGTTGGGAAATAAAATTCTTTTCTAAATGCTCAAACAGTGAACTGCTAAGTTAATCCAAAGTTCTCTTGACTTGCAACTTCTGCTAAGTTGCCAGTGCTCCTTGAAATTTTGTTTCTCCTTCCTTTGTGTCCCTTGGCTGTTCCTCAATTTATTTTTTCTCTTCTACCTTGGCTTAATTTTTTTTTTACTTGAGTTTTATTCATGGAGTTCTATGTTTTGAATGCTTCTGTTAGCGCTTGTGATGGATTAGCTTAAAAATGGTTAGATGTTGGCACTGCATCAACTGTATTATGTTTATAAAGAATTTAGTCCATATACTGCTCATGTATAGGGGTGTAGATTTGACCAAGTAGTCTGCCTGGGCCTAGCCTAAACGAGCCCACCATGGGCCGGGCTAGGCTTGGCCTGGGGGAGAAATGTTTGTATTTATTTGTTTTTCAAATTTATGAAGTTTTTGCTTCTTTTTTTATAATTTTTTTTTTGAAGTGGGCCCAACTAAGACTTGATCAGTGGCCCCGCTGATGGGACCTGATTCAGCCTGTCTAAAATTTATACTCATTGCCGACTCGCGCATGCGTGTGTGTATATTTGTGTGTAGGAAAGAGAACAGAGTTGATAACAAATTATTTACATTCCAGGGATTGGCCTCTTGGTGTTTCAACTTTCTATGTATCCATTTGTGGAGAGGCTTCTTGGACCCATTATTGTGACACGCATATCAGCGGTATGATACCTATCTGACCTTCGATTTTGATGCCTTGTTGCTGTTCTTATTTTTAAGAACTAATTATAAGCATCTAGTGATTGCATCCATGTCATGCATGCAGGCGGTGTCCATTCCCGTCTTGCAAAGTTATCCTTTTATAGCAATGTTGTCGGGATTCACCCTCACGATAGTGTTGAATTGTGCATCCCTGGTTAAGAGTGTTCTCTTTGTGAGTGCATTTTGTGTAATGAATACAAGTAATTTGATCTTCATTGTATTTTCAATTTGTTATTTGCTAAATCTTTCAAATATGATTATTAGACATCCATCATCACTGGCACGTTCATCCTGCAAAACAATGCTGTGGTATTTTCTTCATCTCTCTTTCTTTTAATAGATTTCATTTATTTTGATGTTAGTTTTTCTTATATTTGGCACATTACTGATCATCATGTATATGGTCCTCCATCATGACAGGAGCAAAACCAAAGGGGCGCAGCAAATGGCATTTCGATGACCGCCATGTCTCTCTTCAAGACGTTTGGCCCGGTTGCAGGTGGCGCTATGTATGTCTAACCTTTTTTGTTTCCTGTTAGTATTTAAGCTGTGTTCGGTGCATATGAAAATATTTCTAATGTTTTAGATTTTAAAAAATGTTATAGAAAATATGTTAAAAAATATAAAAACAGAAAATGTTTTTATGAACTGAGAAAAACCTTACTCCTATCTTAGTAGTGAGGCCCTCGTAACATTTGACTTGGCCATGGCTATTCAAATCATAAATTTTATGGGGTGCAGATTTTCATGGACACAGAAGCGTTTGGATGCTTCCTTCCTTCCAGGTATGTATGTAGATGTTGAATGTTAGTTAGGGTTTTCCATGTGGTTGATTGCGTAGCGCAATGCAGGTGCTCACATGCTTTTCTTCCTCCTCAATGTTGTTCAAGCCATTGGACTGCTTATGACATTTAAACCGTTTCTGGCTGAACCCAAGTAATTCCGAGTCTCTTTTTCTGCCAAAATCAGATCCAGCTGTTGGATGTTTGTCGTATTTTTATTTTTGGTTTTTTATCGAGGGAATAAATGTTAAGAGTAAAATCATTGGTGGGTGAGGAAATTACCATGAATGCGTGGCAATTGTGTTTGATATTGCATTCCACCGTCTGCATTAAAAATTAGTTATGGAAATGAGGACATTTTTCACATTCAGTCATCCCAAAAAAATATAATAAATAGGCACCTATTCCGTGTGAAATGAACGTCTCTAACAGCTTCTTGTATACTCTGATATAAATTTATTTGGTGTGTACATGCATCCCGTGTCAAATGTTAAAAGTTGGGATCAATCAAGTCAAACTCAACACACCTCAACAAAATCGATGTTAGATTGAGCTGATGTCGATTTGGCATATATTGGATTAGATTAGTCAATAATTGAATGGATATGCTTTTCCGAAAATTAGTGCCATCTACATAGATAATCTAGATTCATTGTGATCTTGAACAACAAATTTGCAATTAAGTCCTGTGTTGGATTTGTTGACAATAAATGTTGAATTTGAGAAGTTTGTTCCATGAATTGTTTCAGAATTGGAGTTGATATGTAAGTTAAGTCTGGAAGTTGTTCTTGAAGTAGAAGACCGAAGTTAAAGGTGTTTGAAATGACCTAAAGTTAAGTCCGGAAGTTGTTCTTGAAATAGAAGTCCGGAAGTTATTTGGAAGAGAAGTTTGAAGATGTTTGAAATGGTCTAAGGTAAATTTTGAAGGTTTTTGGAAGTTACGGGAACAAACTATAGTGTAAGGATCACGATGTGAGTGAAGTTCATAGAAAAATGATAGAAGCATGAAGCTCCATGTATATGTAATTTTTTTGCATGGTATGTAAGTTTTTACTTAATCTAAAATTGGTAATGTACCTTTTAGAAGGGTTTTGTCTATGTGTTACATAAGGGTATTCTTAAGCAGAGTGGAAAAATGACAAAGGGAATTGAAGTTTCACGGAAGGTCTTAGTTTATGTGTGCGTGTTCTTGGGAATAATACTTTTCCTTCAAACTGAAGTCTCATATAGGAAATTCGAGACTGCGATTGTGTCCGAAACACGAGTTTTACCTTAAGGGATGTATAAACTTTGTTCGCAATGGGATCTTTTGGATCGACCGACATCAAACATGGATTAGCATTGGATTAAGGGATTGGATCGGATTTGCAATGATAACGATGGTCGGATCCATGATGACATCATTGAATGAAACCATGGCTTCAAAATGGATTGAAGCGACAACAATTTGCCATTGAGGCTGGGTTTTTTTTCATTACCCTGTTCTTCGCGATTTTCGTTTTCAATTTGTAAAATGAAGCCTCCATTCTCTGTAATTGAACTTGGGTCGATTATTCATTGTCTGTTTAGTTCTTGTTCTTAAATCCTAAGCCCTTGCACCTGGAATTTCTAGTGGAGAAATTATTTAGCCCTGATTTTATTCTTGGTGATTATGTGATTTTGGTGGCAAATCGATGAAAAGAGAGCTACCAAATTTCATTCTCTCTCTCTCTCTCCACCCCCACCCTCTTCTCTTCACGTGCGGACGATAGGAGATTATCAACCCTAGAATTGATTGACGACAATGGCGCAAGAGACAACGACATCATGCAAGGGGGACGACAACATGGTGGCTAGGGTGAGGCAACCGTTGTGGGGAGGCAACACATATGTGGTAGCTCGAGTAGGAGAGGTGTCGCAATGGTGGTCACCATGGGGGGAGGTGTTGCGACGCGAGGCAACCGTGTAAGGGGGAGGTGGCGCAGCTCGGTGAAGGGATTCGACACGACGCAAAGGCCAGTTTTGGCGAGTGGGTAGCATCGACAGAGGTGGCAGTCTGCTCGGGTCGTTGTGGTGAAGGGAGGTGACAGTTATAGCGATCATAGCCTTTTACACATATTATTATATGATTTTAAGTATAATTAACCATCAAATACAAACCAATTATCGTGAAGTCTAGTGTCTTTGAAAGATTAGGTACATAATTAGAAAGCATGATACCAAAATAAAAACATCTTTTATTTAATCTTCATAATGAGCTCTTAACTTCCTTTGAGCTCTTACATCTGCATAGGATGACTTGAGAATACATGAACAAAAGGATGAACTAAAAAACCCAGTAAGAGAATAAATATAGAAATAAAACATAACACATGAGTTAGAAGGCATAACATGATGTCATATAAAGACATGAAACATGAGTAATCATATGGAAGCATAACATGCAGAACATGTGATCATATAATCATGAAAACATAGGAATGTGACAACAACATATAACATGACATAAACATGAGTCAAGGCTAACTGTCAAGACTGTATCACATGGTGGACAAAGTCCCATAAGGGAATTAGGTTTACTCTCTGTCCCAACATGACATCTCATGAGACTAAACATTACTTAATGCATTGGAGCATTATCTGGACGCACCCATCATAACATGTTCATGCATATGTGTGCCACATGAAGAATCAAACATAAATAATAAACTTAAGGGTTAACCATGAAAAGAAATGAGTATCGTAATCATGTCATAAGACATAACCAATAGGCGTATCATATAGTTTCCATGAAAGAATGAATTTAAATCATACATGGACATTCATAAGGGAAATATAGACATAAATAATGATAAATGATGTCTAACTGAAGTGAAAACATGTAAAAAGAGTGTTTAAGAAACTTTTAGAAATGATCCACTTTAGTGTGGTTTAAGAGAAAATATAAGAGTCTTTAAAGTGAACAAAGTCATAATTGTTTGCATAAAACCAAAAATGAACTAAGATAGTTTTCATGATAAAAAGAGTAATTTTAGAAAAATATTGGTGGCTTAAAATAAATTATTGAGTGTACTTGAAAACGTGTAAGAAATTGGGAAATTCATTTTAATTGGGTTTGCTCATTGGGAAGAATTGAAAATGAGACCTTATAAAACATGTATTTCCTCGTCAAAGAAAGAAAAATTGAGCTAGGTTCACATGTTTGGAGTATACAAAAAGAACGTAGGAGGAGTACATAAGAAGAATTAAGAATTACAATGGGGTAAAGAGAGAGAAAGTGTTGCCTGAAGGAAAAAATGGAGGTTCAGAAAGAATTCATTACCTTATGTCCGAAAGTGTTCTTCACTTGCACTTAATGTTCTAGATAATCGAATTAGATCTATTAGTTAATTAATTTGGAGCATCTTCTACATGTTTTTGATTTAGTATAATTTTATCAAGTTTATTTATGACCTTTTTGATGAGTTATAAGATTTAATTTCGTTATTTCAGAAGCATTCGTTTCATGATTTTATGATCGGTTCCCCTAATATAATTATGAGAGTTCTTGTCAAATTTGAAGAAAATCTTCAGAAGTGGAATGATATTGTATTAATATACTTCCATAATTTTAAATGGTCTCATATATAATTTTTTTGAGATATGATAATGACCCATTAGATAAAATGTTAATGATGAACGTTAGTTTATTTTGGTGAATTTTCAATCACGAACTAGTTTTGTTTTATTATTTAATATTATGTATATATATTAGTTCCAAAATATAAAACAAGTTGTAATATACATATTATAATCTGTTTTAACCATAAAAATGGTTTTATGACCGTCATTAAAGGTGGTGATGAAAAATGAAAAATCATCGTCCACGAAGGTGGTGAATCGACACCTCACGGACGATGTTTTCATTTTTAGAATAAAAGGAGAATAGAAGAGTTTTGATGATGGATATTCAATTATCATTTTGTTTTGGATAGGGAAGCTAAGAGGAGGATAAAAAAAGAATGGAAATTGAGAAAGAGAGAGTGTTTTACCTCTTAAGTGTCGCTTACTTGAGAAACTTTTTAAGGCACTTGGAAATGGTCTTTTGGTGAGACTAGTAAGACCAAAATGTAAGAAATGGGTTTGGGAGAGGAATTAGACATAATATAAGTAAGATCTAAGTCTTAGAAGATGTGAGGAGAAGATGTGATCAGAGGTGGTATTTATAGTGGGATGAGAAGAGTATTTTTGATTATTTTATTCATTTTTATTATTATTTTGGCTTAAGACTATCAACAGTGTTGATTCTTGTGACTAAGTATAGTAACTAGTGCATGTGAGTTCGAACTAATGTGTGATTACATTATCCATGACTCAAAAAGTCATGTATTTGACTTAAAATGCAAAATGTCGTAAATTACCGTATTTAACTATTCACAAAAAATTCAACTATTTTAGAAAAATCCCAGAAATTCACCCCAACTATTTTTCGATGTGTAGATTTCAGAAATAGACTCCATTTTATGAAAATAATTTTCTAAATATGATAAATTTAATTTTTAATTAAAATCGTCATTTATTCAAAAAATATCGATTTTAATATTATAACTGATTTTATGACACTTAGAAAAATTAATTGAGGTCTCATAAAATTATCTTATAATCATAAGACAACAAAATCTTAATTTATGAATCTATTTTATGAAAATAAATTTTCTTTTAAATCATTATATTAATTATAAAATTATAAATAAACATTTACATTTCATAAAAATACCAATACTTAATTTATCATTTTAAAAAAAATTATTTAATTATTACATGATATAAATATATTATATTTTCATTCATAAGTTGCCTAAATTTTATTTATACTTTCATAGGTGATATTATTATTCTATTAACTGGTTTACTATTCCTAATGATCACATTACTATTCCAATAATCAAGTTACTATTCCATTAATATAGGTTCCTTAATTTCTATAAATACCACTTATTTCATTCTTAATTTATGAAAATAATTTTTTATTAGGTTTTCTATGTTATGTATGTGTTTTATACTATATAACATAATTATAAGAAGGGAAATTCGATTGATAAAATTCTGGGTTGTCACATTCCTCTCCCCTTATGAAATTTCGCCCTCGAATTTTTTTTATATACTAAGGTGAAAACATGTGAGGGTACTTCCCTTCATCCTTTCCTCCAGTTCCCATGTTGCATTTTCATACTTATGGTTCCTCCACAGTACTTTGACCAGGTGAGTAGTCTTATTGCATAAAATTTTAACTCTACGGTCCAAGATTTTCACCGTCTACTCTTCATACGAGAAGTCGTTCTCCAGTTGTACCACATCCGGATTAAGTACATGCGAGAGATCTGGTATGTACTTCTTTAAGAGGGATACGTGGAATACATTGTCACGACCCGACCCAACGGGGCTCGAGCCGCGACTCCCCAAGCCCGCCTCCAATAGGTCAGGGGCGGGCGTCTAGCGCCGAGTAGGCTATCACACACATGGGAGCCATTAGCCTAAAGTACCTGGACACAGGCACCCAAAAACATCTCCATGCAACAGTGCAGAGATAAGTAAAACTGAAAATGGAGTACCCTCAACCACTGTTGTGTTGGGTCGGAAAGAAGCAAGGAAGAGATGGCAAGAGGGGGGTGAATTGCCTTTTAAAAAATTGATTAACAAATTAAAATCAAAGTTGAAAATGCAGCGGAAATAAAAGAGGCAAGACACACAAAATTGATAACGGAGTTCGGCCAAAACCCGGCCTACGTCTCCGCTCCCAACTCAACCGTTGAGAGATTCCTACCGCTTGCTTTTCAATGGTTTTAGCAAGAAACCCACTAGGCTTTGAGGTAGCACTAGGACCTATTACAGCTTGCTTTTAGTGGTTAAGCAAGAACCCAATGCTTTTGATGGTTAAGCAATAACCCACTAGCCTTTTTACGGGTGAAGGCTAGCTCACCGATCTCAAGCCTTTTACAAGGTAAGGCTTGGAAACCTCTTCACACCTTAGTGGTGGTGTGAGAACCCAAAGAAAAGGGGGGATGAGAAAAGGTTGGGGTTTGTAGGCACAAACCCAATTTTAAAGCACAAAATAAATAAAACAATAAAACCCGTAATGGAGAAGCCTTGGGCGCCTTTGATTGATTGATGATGTTTGAGGGCCGCTTCCAAGCTTCTATGGAGGGAGCTCCTTGGATGTGGAATTGGATGGAGCTAGGAGGGTTCCTTTGAGGAAGTCCGCCGGAGGTACGCCAAATGATCAACAAGGTGTCCGTAGGCTTCGTATATGTTCCGGTAGGTGTCCGGGGCTTCCTTGTCCTTTATTTATAGGCTAGGAACCCTTGGGGAGGCTTCGGAGCCGTTGGAGAGGTCTTCGGAGCCGTTGGGAGCCAAGTGGACAGGCTGGTCAACAGCCCAACGGCTAGTTTGACTGGTCCACCGGCTGGCCGGTACAGTCCCACCGGCTGGCCGGTGTGTGAAAAAAGGCATAGGATTCTTGTCCAGGGGCCACCGGCTGACCGGTACATCTCCACCGGCTGGCCGGTGCCTTGGTAGAGAAGAAGAGTCTTGATCCAGGCTCTACCGGTCGACCGGTGAGGAGCCACCGGCTGGCCGGTGGCAAGACAGTAGCAAATACTATTTGAGCTGGGTGCCACAGGTCGACCGGTGGCAGAGCCACCGGTCGACCGGTGGGAAGGCAGTAGCTTCCACTGTTTGGTCTGGATGCCACCGGCTGGCCGGTGGTGAAGCCACCGGTCGGCCGGTGGACTGAATTTCAGTCCATTTCTGCCTCTTCCTTGGTCAACTTCTTGGCAATCAAATGCCTATCAACACAAACACTTAAAACACAATGTTAGATAAAAATGAAAGTGATTGTGATCATGAAAATCAAACAACGAGAGGTTCGAGATGTACAACAATCTCCCCCTATTTTGATGATCACAATCACCAAAACAATCAAAGTAAAATACTGAAATGAAAGGAATGCTTAAATAAAATTAAATGTAAAGCAAAGCATGAAAAAAAGTTTCTCCCCCAATCAATCAAGAAATTCTCCCCCTTTGTGATTATCAAAATAGAGTGGGGCATAAAACTTGATTGAGGGAAGTAAGTTGAAAAACAAGATTGAGATTTGAAAATCAATTGAAAATAATACCAATTGTTGAAAATTTGAAATTAAAATTTAAAAGAAAATTTTGAGAGTTTTGAAGCCAAGTGTTGAGTTTGAAAAGAAAACTTTGAATACACAACAAGGCTAAAAGATCCTAACTCCCCCTAAATAAAAACAATAAATCACCGGGGAGAGGGATTTTGGAAAGAGATGATTTTAGGCCCGGAGAGACTCGCTAAGAGGGATTTTTCAATCCACACTTGCCTCATGGCGGGTCTTCTCCTATAAAATTCATCGGAAAAGTAAAAAGACTTGGGTTGGCCATAACGGGCATTTTTACAATTACATTCATAAATAAGGTGCCCAGGCTTCTTGCAATAATTACAAAATTTAAATTCGGAGCTCCCCCTTACAAAAATAGTGGGAGCATGGGAGGAGGAAGCTCGGTTGGTATATCCTAACCCTTGGGTGGTTCTAGATATACGTTGGGAACCAAGCAAATTGTTCAAATTTTGTTCCCCTTGGGTGAACTTAGCAAGGGTCTCCCTAAGGTCTTTGATGGTTGATTCCATGGAATCAACATTTGGAAAATTTTGGATTTTAAGGGACATCTCCTCCTTCTCTTTGAGAAGTTGTTCTTTTTCGGAGGAGAGTTTTTTGAAAGACTTTTTCAAAGCAACAAATTTTGAAGATAGTTCATGAAAACCTTTTTCTAGTTGATCTCTAGCATGTGAGAGTTCTTCATAAGATAAATGATTTAAAGAATTGGAATTTGAAGAGCAAGAGGAGGAGGAGTCGGAAGATGTTACCTCATGGAATGCCATTAGGCATTTTGTACCTTGGTCGCTCGAGGAGGAGGAGGAGAATGAAGAGGTGGAGCTATCACTCCATGTTGCCTTTGAATCCTTCTTCTTCTTCTTTTTCTTGGCCCTTTTCTTGTGGAGTGGGCAATTGGGCACGGATTTTGGATCGGGTTCTTTCTTTTGAGCGGGTTCTTGCTTTTGAGCCATGCTAGTACCTTCATGGGTTAGCTCTAAATATTTCCAAATATCATAAGAGGTGGTGCAAGAAGAAATACAATCAAAAACATTACGGTCTAAGCCACAATGAAGAGCATTCATGGCTTTGCCATCAAGCTCGAAATTTGCAATGTCAGCGGGGGTCCATTGAGATTCATCGGGAGAAGAAAGGGTGAAACCATGCATGACAATTTTAAAAATAGGATAACCAATGCTTTTAAGAAATGTGGTCATGCGGGTTTTCCAAAAAGAATAATCGGCTCCATCAAAGAATGGAGCACGATCCAAAGAAAAACCTTCGGGGGATTGAGAGGAAGAAGCGGTAGAAGCCATCAAAAAAAATAGGATCTTTAATTTGAAACCGGGTTAGGGAATTATTCAAATACGTCCTCTGATACCAATTGTTGGGTCGGAAAGAAGCAAGGAAGAGATGGCAAGAGGGGGGTGAATTGCCTTTTAAAAAATTGATTAACAAATTAAAATCAAAGTTGAAAATGCAGCGGAAATAAAAGAGGCAAGACACACAAAATTGATAACGGAGTTCGGCCAAAACCCGGCCTACGTCTCCGCTCCCAACTCAACCGTTGAGAGATTCCTACCGCTTGCTTTTCAATGGTTTTAGCAAGAAACCCACTAGGCTTTGAGGTAGCACTAGGACCTATTACAGCTTGCTTTTAGTGGTTAAGCAAGAACCCAATGCTTTTGATGGTTAAGCAATAACCCACTAGCCTTTTCACGGGTGAAGGCTAGCTCACCGATCTCAAGCCTTTTACAAGGTAAGGCTTGGAAACCTCTTCACACCTTAGTGGTGGTGTGAGAACCCAAAGAAAAGGGGGGATGAGAAAAGGTTGGGGTTTGTAGGCACAAACCCAATTTTAAAGCACAAAATAAATAAAACAATAAAACCCGTAATGGAGAAGCCTTGGGCGCCTTTGATTGATTGATGATGTTTGAGGGCCGCTTCCAAGCTTCTATGGAGGGAGCTCCTTGGATGTGGAATTGGATGGAGCTAGGAGGGTTCCTTTGAGGAAGTCCGCCGGAGGTACGCCAAATGATCAACAAGGTGTCCGTAGGCTTCGTATATGTTCCGGTAGGTGTCCGGGGCTTCCTTGTCCTTTATTTATAGGCTAGGAACCCTTGGGGAGGCTTCGGAGCCGTTGGAGAGGTCTTCGGAGCCGTTGGGAGCCAAGTGGACAGGCTGGTCAACAGCCCAACGGCTAGTTTGACTGGTCCACCGGCTGGCCGGTACAGTCCCACCGGCTGGCCGGTGTGTGAAAAAAGGCATAGGATTCTTGTCCAGGGGCCACCGGCTGACCGGTACATCTCCACCGGCTGGCCGGTGCCTTGGTAGAGAAGAAGAGTCTTGATCCAGGCTCTACCGGTCGACCGGTGAGGAGCCACCGGCTGGCCGGTGGCAAGACAGTAGCAAATACTATTTGAGCTGGGTGCCACAGGTCGACCGGTGGCAGAGCCACCGGTCGACCGGTGGGAAGGCAGTAGCTTCCACTGTTTGGTCTGGATGCCACCGGCTGGCCGGTGGTGAAGCCACCGGTCGGCCGGTGGACTGAATTTCAGTCCATTTCTGCCTCTTCCTTGGTCAACTTCTTGGCAATCAAATGCCTATCAACACAAACACTTAAAACACAATGTTAGATAAAAATGAAAGTGATTGTGATCATGAAAATCAAACAACGAGAGGTTCGAGATGTACAACATGTTGGTCCTAACGTCGCTAACCCGAGAGACCCGCAACAACGCTACACCACGCACCTCCTAGGCCGACACTGAGGTCACCATCGCGATCCACATGAAAAAACACGCAGGATAGGCTGTTCACTCACCCGAAACGGAGCACCGGTGAAAACGACACTATTCACCACCCGTGTGGGGTCCACACAACGATCCTGAAACCCATCAAGTGGATCATACCACAACGATCCCCTCGGAAAAACACATGAGATCCACTACTCGTTCGTCCGAAATAGACTCCCGGTGAAAAAGGTACTATTCACCGAAGCCTGCTCGGGTGGGGCCCACGCCTCGATCTCGAAAAGCATCGAACGGATTGCACCATTTCGATGCTCTCAGAAAAACACACAGGATCGACTACTCGCTCGTCCAAAATAGACCCTCAGCAGAAAAGTTGCGTTTCTAACTCTCGGGCCACGATCCCGAACCTTTAAACCCTCGAACCCACAACGGAGGGTACGCCTCGTCCCCAGGGTCGCGCCGCCATAGACGGTGCGCGAATCGGACATCCAGAGGGTAGGAAACGGGGGTTTAAAAAACCCCCGTGTACCAAACTGGGTCGGACCGGCCGACCTGGGCCGGCCGACGGACCGCGCCACCGCGGCGCGCCACGCGCGCGCAAGCGGCCGACCCCCCCGGGGGGGTGGGGTCGCTGGTGATTGACACCGAACCGCCGCTGTCGCGACGGTCTGTATTTAAAACGCGGCCCGCCCCTGCCGGCGCTGCCGCCGGCCGCCGCCGGCACTGCCGCGCCGGTGCCGCGCCGGTGGACCTTCCGAGTTCCGTCGGAGGCACCTCGGAGGTCCAAACGCAGATCCGGAAGCATCTGTGCGCCCCCGGACCTGATCTACCCATCTGCAGATTCAAAACAGAGAAAAACGCAGAAATTTGGGATCCGGGATTTTCAAAACTTAAAACGCCTACATGTTGGCGGATCGCCGACGCTTTGGGTGCTGAACGACGCCCGTGACGCCCTGAAGCTGGATCCGCAGACGAATGATGCTGAAAACAGACTCCCAGAGCTCGATTTTGCGAAAAACGGATGAAGAACGGGAGGGGGTACGTGCGACGTAGGTGGGAGGGGAATAGTTCTCCTTGATTGCTTTTGTTTTCTATTTAAAGAAATCATTTAATTTTCTGCCCCGACCGAACCTCCCAACGCGGAGCAAGTTAAGTCACCCCTAGGGTAAACGCGCCGTTCTGAACGCAACAGAGGACTCATATTTTCAATCCAAGACTCCGTTCAGAAGTTATTCGAGCCGACGCGCATAAATAAACTTTTCCATTTATTTATGAAAATTCCCCTGATGGCGTTTCTCACCGTAGGCCTGCTCCCGCAAAGTTTACACCCCGCCTAGGGTAAACGGCACGTTCCGAACGCAATCGTGCCCTCAGATTCTCGTTCTGATCTACTATTTAGGAGATATCACACCCCCGCCACGTGCATAGTATAAAAATACTTAATATTTTTATAAAATTAATTCCGGGCACACCGGGCCTCGGAATCGCACGCCGTCTTCGCGCCTAGCTCTGGAATTATTCATAGAAATATTCCAAAGTCTGACAGGGCCAAAACCCGAGTTGCTACATACATCATGTACTTTAGACATGATAGGTGGAAGTGCTAGTCGATAGGCCATAACTCCGACATTATTAAGAATATCAAAGGGGTCGATGTACTTAGGACTTGGCTTTCCTTTCTTCCAAAATATCATGATCCTCTTCAATGGAGATATGCGGAATAATAACATGTCTCTAACCTTAAACTCCAAGTCTCATCGATGATTGTCTATGTAGATCTTCTATTGACTTTGGGCTGCCTTGATGTGTTGCTGAATGGTTTTTACCTTTTCTACAAATTTTCAACCATTTCAGGTCCTAGTAGCTTAAATTCACTAACTTCATCCTAACATGTTTGTGTTTTACATCTTTTCTCATAAAGAGCTTCATATGAAGCCATTTGGATGCTTGAGTGGAAATTGTTGTTGTAAGAGTACTCGATAAGAGGTAGATGTTGGTCTCATCCTGCTTTGAAGTCCATAGAACGTGGTCTCAACATGTCTTCCAGTGTCTAAATAGTTCTCTTAGAATTGAACATTAGTTTGAGGATGATAAGCCATACTAAAGTTTAGCTCAGGGTTTAAAGCATGTTGGAAACTTTTTCAGAATCTAGAGGTGAATCTCGGATCTTGATTAGATACAATCTATAGTGGTGCTCCATGCAGTCTTACCACTTCTCTAATGTATATCTGTACAAGTTGATCCAGTGAGAAGTCCTTTCGAATTATGATAAAGTGAGCTATCTTTGTAAGACAATCCACAACAACCCATATAACATTATTTTCTGTGGATGTCTTTGGAAGTCTGATGGCAACATCCATGATGATGTTTTCCCATTTCCATGTTGGTATGGGTAATGGTTGCATCACCCCTTTAGAAATTTTCCTTTCAACCTTCAATTGTTGACATAATAAGAACTTTCATGTATGTTCAACAATCTCCTTCTTCATATTGTCCTACCAATAGTTCTCTCAGAGATCTCGATACATCTTTGTGCTCCCTAGGTGAATAGAAAAGGTTAAACTATGTGTGTCATTCAGTAGCTATTTCTTTATCTTTGGATTGGATGGTACATATAGTCGTGACCCAAATCTTACAACTCCTTCGTCATCAATTTTGAACTCTAAGGATTTCACCTTTCTTATAACTTCCACATTTTTTCATAATTTCTACATAATTTCTTTGGGCATCCTTTATTTTCTCCATAAGGGATGGTTGAATAATCATTTGAGAAATGATTAATGATATTTATTCCTTAATGATCCCTAGGAACATCCTTTACAAATCTAAGAAGATTGGATCCCTCTCAATTCTCATCATTGATAAAGTTGCAGGATCCTTTCTACTTAGAGTATTTTCCACTTTATTCGCTTTTCCAGGATGATGGTGGATTGAGCATTCATAATCCATGATGAGTTTTAACTATCTTTACTGGCGCGTATTAAGATTCTTCTATGTGAATATTCATTTGAGGCTCTTATGATCAGTATATATTTCACACTTCTCCCCATAGAGATAATGTCTCTTGATTTTCAACGTGAAGATCACAACTGCCAACTCCAGATCATGCATGAGATAGTTTTTCTCATGAATTTTCAACCACCTTAAGGCGTAAGCTATCACTTTATTATTTTTCATCAGTACACAACCTAAGATCTCCTTTGAAGCACCACTATATACCACAAAGCGTTCCCCACTTGTCAAAAGTGTGTGTACTAACATGGCGATAAACCTCTTTTTCAACTCTTTGAAGCAGTTTTCACATTCGCTGGTCCAGACAAACTTTTCTCCCTTCCAAGTCATCTTGGTTAGTGGGTTTGAAAATCATGAGATGTTCTTCCCAATTCTCCAGTAATACCCAGCTAGACCAAGGAAAATACGGATCTCCATTACAAATGTTGGCCTGAGCCACTCTTCAATTGCCATCGTCTTGGTAGGGTCCACAGATATTTCTCTGTTGGTGATAACATGCCTCAAGAATGATACTTCCTCTATCCAGAACTCACATTTACTATACTTTTCATATAGTTTCTCCCTTTGCAAAGTCATTAACACAGTATTCAAATGCTCCCCATGTTCCTCCTTGATCTTAGAGTATATTAGAATATCATCAATAAAGACTACCAAAAATTTATCGAGGCGATCTCTAAAGACTCTTAAGTCCATGTAAATTTCTATAATATTAGTGAGTCCAAAGGGCATCACTATGAACTCATAGTGTCCATACCTTGTTTGAAAGATGGTCTTGAGAACACCTTCATTCTTCACCTTTAATTGGTGATATCCTGATCGAATTTCCACCTTAGAGAAGTACTTGGCCCGATGTAGTTGATCAAACAAGTCATCTATCTGTGGAAGGGGATACTTGTTCTTTATCATGATTTTGTTGGCCTCACGATCATTAATGCAGAGACGCATTGATCCATCATTCTTCTTGACGAAGAGGACTGACACACACCATGGTGAAGTACTAGGGTGTATAAAACCCTTGTCCATATTCTCTTGTAATTTCTTCTTCAGTTCCTCCAACTCAATAGAGGCCACTCTATAAGGTGTATTTGATATAGACAAAGATCCAATAATAAGTTCAATTGAAAACTCAACCTCTCAGTTAGGAGGAAGACCATACAATTTTTCAGGGAACACATCAGTGTAATCCCTCACAATGGGTATATCTTCAAGCATGATTCTCTCCTTTGTCTCAATCATTTGAGCTAGATATGTTTTCTCATAAGGCAATAATACCCTCAATTGAGACGTTGATTATGAAGGAGAATCATCCTCCTCCTTACACTTGTATAGAATTGGAGGATGTTTTGGGATGTAAAGAGTGATATCCATTTCTCAACAATTGATGTTGGATTTGTATAAATATAGTCAATACATGCCCAATATAGCATCAAACTCCATAAACGGAAGTAAGACAAGATTTTTTGGGAGGTTCAATCTACAAACATTAACCGGGGAGGAGTTACATACTTTGGATGCAATAATTGCCCCATTTGCTGTTCTCATAGATAACTCGACCTCCATATTTTGATGTGTAGAATTCAAAAAATGGACCCCATTTTATGATAATAAATTTCTAAATATGATAAATTTAATTTTTAATTAAAATCATCATTTTTTTCGAAAAATACCAATTTTAATATTATAACTGATTTTATGACACTTTGAAAAATTAATTAAGGTCGCATAAAATTATCTTATAATCATAAGATAACAAAATATTAATTTATGAATATTTTTTATGAAAACAAATTTTCTTTTAAATTATTATATTAGTTATAAAATTGTAAATAAACATTTACGTTTCACAAAAATAAAAATACATAATTTATCATTTTTAAAACATTTATCTACTTATTCCATTATATAAATATATCATGTTTTCATTCGTAATATACATAAATTTTATTTATACATTCATAAGTGAGTTTACTATTCTATTAGCCGGTTTTCTATTCTTAATGGTCACATTACTATTTCAAAAGTCAAGTTACTACTATATTGGTATAGATTCCTTAATTTCCATAAATACCACTTATTTAATTCTTAATTTATGAAAATAATGTTTTTATTAGGTTCTCTATGTGATGTATGTGTTTTATACTATATAACATAATTATAATAAGGGAAGTTCGATTTATAAAATTATGGGTCGTTACAACAGTCGTTCGGTCGACCCGACCCGACCTTCAATCCTGTAAGTGTTCACGGATCGACCACCCGAGTCGGCCCAGCGCGCTGAGCCGCACAAGACAACCCTACGGGCCCACCAACCCGACCCAATCAGCAGCTGGTCAGTCTGATGGGTTGTCTTTGCATGACCCAACCTAGCTGACAAATGTGTTGTGGCATGCCATTGTGCGCATGGGGTGTACGTACACACCATCTCCACCAATGTACCATGTGGCGTGCCCAAGGTCCGCTACGTGGCATGATTTTCGTTTAAGTGGCATTCTTTTGTAACTACCTCTTAGTGTGTCAGTTTTGGGAAAACAAATAGTCCATCTTGAGGATTTTTTTGTGTAGATTGTAATGAAATGGTCTGTTCAACCATCTGAGGCCATTTATGAGGTGAGATAGGTAATTTTAAGATTGATCTTCATAGGGTCAACAATGGGGTTTAGGCATGGCAATCAGACCGTTCACTGGGGGTCAGGTACTTCCACTCATCTATTGCACACTGATTGGCGACCCCCATGTTACTAATAGAGTTAGATTATATCTCTCTCTCTATTCCATTGTGTGCTACTCTCACCTACTATGTGTTACCCTAGTTTGATGTGTGCTACTTGGGGTATGAGTTCTCTATTTATGATGTTTGGTTATCCCCCATTTTTTGTGTGCTACTCAGGCCATGGGTCTTCCACTAGGTCCAGTGTAAGACCCCAAGATCTCATATTATATTTCTATTTAAATTTGATTTCTTTGATGACTTGCATTACACACAACACCAAGTTTAAATGAATCATGATCTTCTATTAAAGTATTATTTAGTAGTTATCGCATAGCCGCTGGGTTGACAGTTATGAATAGAACTACTAAAATTATGAAAATGTATAGTTTACATATGCATAAAATAAATTCATTGGTTATCAATGAAAATAAAAAAAATCAATTGAAAATAAATAAGATTTTTTTTTGAAAAATTATTTTTATGCACGCAGCATGTTTTTATCTTAATAAATTAAATTAATCACTATTGATGAATCATTTTAATGAAATTTATATATTATATATTCAATCAAATGTTTTAACATTCATATAATATTTTTACTATGAATGAGATAAGAATAAATCTAGTTTTACGCTTAAAAATTGTATTTTTCTAAAAGTGGTTTTCAGTGTATTTTGTACACTTATTTTAAAATTATTTTTTCCACTTATATATATTGAATTTGGTAAAATGGATTCTATATTTGGAATCAGGGGGTTCAAATTTGGAAAATAGGTCACCTTTTTATCCATTATGAATAATAACTTTTGTAAAATTTATCACCTAGGTAAAAAGTAAATCGGGTTAATGTAGGTTAAAACTAAATGATAAGACCATAATTTTTTATCTCAATTCTTAATGGATGAAGAAAATTCAACCCTTATCACCTTAGGCTCGAAATTGAATTGTTTAAGGGATACTTTTCCATGTAAATGACATATATAATATTTCGAGCAAAGAAAAATATAAAATGTCACTCTCTTACTTTTAAAAACATCTCATGTATTCATACAGAAACAAAAAATAGACCGTGAATGAATATAAATGTCTATTTTGAGCATAATGACACTACTAAAAATTTACCCTATACCAGTGATTTTAATCCATTGGTATATGCTAGAGAACCCTTGGTATATGTTATACCAATGGTTCTCCAAACCGTTGGCTGTTTAGGATTGGAAATAGACCTATACCAACGGTTTCCATATAACTGTTGGTATAGGTGTTTTGGATTTACCCTATACCAACAGTTTGGTAAATTGTTGGTATAACCTTTCTTCACTTGGACAACAAACAATACCCCCATCTCATTCTATCACCAACAGACATCCAAACACCTGCACCCACACCCCCACACAACTACCACCCAATATATAAAAATTAAGAAAAAAAGTAATGCATCCAGTGACAACACACATTTAAAACAACACATATATGCATTTAAATCCAATCATCAAACATTATGTATCATAATATTAGTAAAAAATGTGAAGGATCAATATCTCTCTCATGACAACCGATATCATTATCATCACCATCACCATCATCCTCACCATTGTCCTCACCATCACCATCACCATCACCATCACCATCACCATCACCATCACCATCACCATCACCATCACCATCGACATTATCACCACCACCATCAATAGGAAATTCATCATCACAAGCACCACTAGGACCATCATCACCATTGCTTAGTGCATCATATAACGAACGCATTGTCAACATGCATGTATCAAAAACTATAGCGGTATCTAGTGGAAGTGATGGACATAATGACGCCATAACTTTAATAAACTACTCATTGGACTTTTGAAATCATTCATACTCCTATATGGATATTTTTGGCCTATTCTACTATTGTACGAGACTATGATGCCTTTGCATGAGTTGTTTCAACTCGGTGTTACCGGAAATGGCACCTGAAGTGGGCCAATATCTAGTGGATACAATACTTTACCCTAGTCAACAATGTAATCTCCCATGATGTTCATCTCTTAATACCTAGTGCAAATGATTTTTTGACCCAAAGTTTCCTACTTCATGTTCATCAAGAGCCTCCTAAGCACACTGTTTCAATTATAAATGAACTATTTAGCTACAAAACATATATTAAAATTTGAAATCAGCAAAGTAAAACTTAAAATCTGTTGTTGAGTTTGTTTGTTTACCACACTTCCATATTTCTTCTTTCTTCTCAAGAAAAATAATTTTGATCGAGGCACACATCCTTCAATGTTCAATACTTTACTATGCAATGAATGTTGAAAACCATTATTCAATAATACTATATTTTTTAACAAAATTAACTCACTATAACCAATTTTTAATTGATAATAACCAAAACCAATTGAATTAGATTTCACAGAAATGTATTGTATTATCCCCAAATGTGTGAAACTATAATCAATCAAACCAAAATGAAAAAATTAAATTTTACCAAAGTTATACAATTTTTTTATAGATCATTAGTTTACTATAATATATGTGTTTTTTTACAATGATTAATTGAGCTATTGATCTAAAAAAGAATAATATTGGTGATTTTATCTAATGGTGATGTTCGTTATTCCCTAGATATAAATGAGTGTTATGAAGAGATGATATAATTAGATTTTTCATGAAATATCATGGTGTGGATGATTTGATAGAGTATTCTTAGGATATGGGATGTAGATACTAGGTTATGGTGTTTTCCCATGACCGCTCTTGAGATTGATATTCCAAAGTGGAGTCTAGTGTACATGATTCATTTGGATTCCTTGGATCTATTTTAGATGATGATCCCATGAAATATAATTGGATTTTTTTTATATCAAAGAAGGGATCCAGATATTGATAAATGATAATGGAAGAGATCATGAATACATCTATGAGTTGATGATGAGGAAGTAAATATGAATCTCAATGAGAAAATGAGTTATAAATATCTTTGTTGAAGATATATGGTAGATATTTCAAAGTAATACATGGTGTGATTTTCATGATATGGTGAGTTAAATATCTATGATTTTTTGATATTGAGTTGACTAAGAATAAACAATCAATGTCTAGATTTTACATGCCATGTTATGAAACTTTCTATAAAAATGATTGTTTTTATATAGATTTCAGTGGAAGTAGAGAAAAAGTAAAAAATGGAGAAATAAATGTTAGATATGTGTAGGTTATCATATGTGTGGTTATAGGTGTGTGCTATTTGGTAGTGGGATGGATGGGAGTGGTTGGGGGTGTGCTTCTAGGTGTGCGCTGCTTAGTAGCGGGCTAGCTGGGAGTGGTTGTGGATTCCATGTGTTGTCAGGAGTGAGGAGTCTGTATAAGGGATTTTTGTGTGAATATAGATGGGTAGATATGTGTAACTACCTAATAGAAGGAATGCATTTTTCTTTATTATTAGGCTGGGGTAGTTAAGGGAAGGTAATAAATAGAAATAATTGTTGTAGGGAGGAGGATATGAATCACTTTGGTTTTCCAGATTGGATGGCTAAGTGGACTAGACCTTGATAGGGTGGCACACTCTCATGTTATTATGACCAAATTTGGAGGGAGAAACCTCATCCATTTTGGTGGTATCAAAGAAATTTACATCTTGTTAGAATTAATGGAAATCTGGTTAAGAATGGTCTATTTTCAACTGAAAGTAATTCAAATTTTGGGGATCATTTCAACAACACTTTGGGGGAGCAATAGGACTTAAAGATATCTAAAAGTTATGGTATAAAGAGGTGTTTATAACCTTAATTTCAAAGAATGAATGATTAAGAACACCAAACCATAGTTGAAGAAGGCCATGAAACTCAAATGATTTTCAAGAACCTTCAAGGAATTCAAGCAAAGCTATTAAGAAATGAAGGTAAATGGAAGGCTTCATAAAAAATACAACAGAACACATCCTAGACAACCAAAACAACTTCTAAATAATTGAAATGTGAATGGAACATGTATAAAAAAATGACCAAGCCTACCTCTAAGAATTTGTATCTCAATTGGATATGATGTCTTAAATACATAACGAAAGGAGTAAAGAATTGGTTCCCATTAAGGCTGAGTACATGCCCTTAGAGTGTACCATGGAAATCACCTCAAGGGAGGGTAGGTATTGTGAGAAGATCATCTCACATGAAAACTTTTATGAGTTTCTAATAGATGAAACACCCACTATAAATTCAAATTTGAAGCAAACTACCATTGAATAAGACCTTGAGGAAGGAAACCCACTTGAATAAGTTTTAGGAAAATTAATTAAGGAAGAAACTACTAAATTTGTAGAATGGAAAAACATTTTCATGGGAGAAAGTCAAGTGCACAGATCCATTGACATTTAGGATTCAAATTAAGAAGAAATTTTTGAAGTTGGGATTATGAATTCAAATCTAAAACCACCTTCTAAAAGTGAACTTCTGAGCATAAACAACTCAAAAAAGTGAAAAAGAGGCTAGGAAGATGTGTAATTCTTTCAGAATGAGCTGGAATAATTAGGGTCTATTAATCTAACACCTAAAAAAGACTTAAAAGGGACTCAAGAATCCCTATTTATCCTGATAATCATGATTTTAGATTCAAGGGAATTTCAAACTATAAAAAAAATGGTTGTTGATGCCCCAAGAAGTGAGAAATCAAGAGGAAAAAAGCACCCCTAAAGAAGTAAAAAATACAAGGTTGAATGAAAAATATTTCTAGGGTGATAATATCAAAAAAATTAGGGGTAAATATTCAAAATAATACACTAATGTGTTACCATTTAAAGCTCTTGGAAACAAATAGGGGAAAAATCAAGATCAAAGCTTCATACTTGAAGTGGAAATGCCTGAAGATAAATTCATGAAATCTATGAATGATCTAGAATTATTGAGAATTCAAGAAAAATCATTCATATATCAATATATGTATAATTATTACACCTTAAATAAATCATTGAATCACATAATGACAAGTAGTATAAATTTTTAGAATTTATACCTAATTAAATGCAAGTGTTAAAGAAAAATACCTGCTTCCTCTCATGTTCCGCCATCTTCATCCACCCAAAGTGTGGAGATACTTTGTAGCATCCTTATTTTTTTCATTTATTTCTAAATATTCCTAAAAAATAAATTTCAATAATAAAAAATATAATATTAATGAAAATCATCGTAATATTCAATCGAAAACATCAAATTTTATTAATACCTTAAACTCAATATTCTTCCAATGAGAAATAATTTCTTGATAATGTATTATTGGACACTCATTCCTGATAGTAATGGACTCTAAATCAATTCTAATTCTAAAAATCCAATCATTATACAACTCATGCTTATATACCCTCCACAGATCACCTAATTCCATTAGTCATGCAGTCCTCATAGCCTCACCATTAGAAAAATTATAACAAAGATGCTACCAAAATATTAATTCATATAAATACAGTAATAATATAACATTAAATATAATTAATTTACTTACCCATATTTGAGCCTAAGAATTATCCTTTACATGATTTTCAAGGTGTATCTTGGAGAGTGGCTTGACGGGAATGATGTTAGAGTATTTGGAAAGAATCACCATAAAAATCATGCATTCTCACCCTATTTTATGAATCATTTGATTGTCCTCATTGTAATCAACTATCAGCTGTGTGTGGTGGTTCCACACTTCACGCATGCATGTACGCCCAAACCGATTTTATAATATAAGATCTACCTGTGAAATAATAAAAGACAAACATTATATTAATACATATTATAATGAAAATAAATTTTAGTAAAAAAATTACTCTATACATATACCTGAGCCAGGTTGATCAGTTGGTACTATTTGATCCCTAGATTGTGAAGGATTATTGGCCTGCATAGTACCAGTGGGGTCGAATTTCAGCTCATGAGGTTCTGAATGTGTTGGAGTAGAAGTTGAAGGAGCATGAATGTAAAATCCTGGCGAGTATGAAGTAGAAGTAAAAGAAGCTGGCATAGATGTATATGGAAAAGGATAATATGGTTAGGGACTGGGATCCATCATCAGAAAGAAAACAAATACAATAAGGATTATATGTAAATGGTGATGACAATATAGGTGGTATAAATATCTCAGGTGCCTCTAATGACATTGTGGGATAAGAAAGTGTTCTAGATGGTATATTTGAGGAAGGGAAAAGGTGTGATCAGGTATAACGAGTGGTGCAAGTAGCTCTAGTACCACCCCCTATAATTTTTGGACTAAGCACCACTGCCACTAGGCTGGTCAAAGAATAATTATCTCCTGGGTGTTAGTTACTGATTAAAATTTTAAAAAAAGATTAATGATATGACATTATATTATTGATATATATATTTGAAATAGAATACTCACAATGGGAACCAAAGGAGGAATTCCCATCCCTCTCATCCTGTAAAGTCTCGACCCTAGAAGCCCAGAGCAGGTGTCTTACTTTATTACATTAGTGTTGGATCGAAATTGATATGAGATGGCACAAATAAAAGACGGGGGGGGGGGGGGGGGTGAATTTTATATTTAAAAATTACTATTAAAACCTTTAGAGAAAGTTCTTAGCTTACTATAACTAAAAAAATTCACATATCCTCTTATAAAAGAAAACAAAAGATAGGACTGACTATCAGTCAGATGATGTAATATGATACCATAGGTTATGAAATAATTGTAATTAGATTGAATAAAAATATTAGAGTAATACAAGTTGTAAATGATTCTACCATACATCGTATAGAATCAATACTAAAAGTGTAAGATGTAATTAAAAAAATTACAAAATAATATAAATAGAAAGAAGAAATAAAAGGATTCTCTTTCTATTACAATAAGCATCGGAAAAGTAAAAGGTATTACAATTATTTTATCCCAAAGAGTAGGGTATCCTTTCACCTTAGATAATAAGCCTGTCTCACCAACACCGGTAATCCCTCGATATGATGATCAACACATCCGTCTTGCTATCCTCGCAAGCCCTCAATTTTACAGGTAATCGACATCTCTGTCTTTCAAATACTTGAAAGCCCTCGATACGATGACCAGTTTCACCTTCTGCCTATCCCCAGTAACCCTCGATCGTAATCATCTAATCAAACACACAAAGAAAAACAAAGCACTTATTGAAATAAAAAAACTAAGAATGATCCATTCATGTTTTTTAATTTCAAGGCTTTCGCACGAAGTAGAGATAAGTCACGCAATATCTCTCTAGAACTTAGAAGAAGCTGAAGTTGATCAAAAGTATTGTCTCTATTTCAAATGACCTCTTATTTATAGGCCTTATGTTCCAACAATCATATTTTATCCAATGGTCATATTTCTCCAAAAAACTCAGAGGGACTTGGACACCTGGTATTGTAACGTTCATATTGAAACAAAAAACACAACATCATTTTGATTAGTTTATAACTAAATCCATGACATCGTTTTGGTTAGAAAAATAGGTATATGAAAATGATAACATGAGTACGATTGATGTAGAACATGTGTTTTGATGAATGAATAAAAGCATGCATGTGATAAAAGTAAAACATGAGTATGAAATGTATTAATATGATACAAAGTGAGTACGATGCACAATGTGGGTATGATGAACATAGTCAGTATGATAGACATAGTCAGTATGATAGACAGAGTCAGTATGATAGACAGAGTCAGTATGATAGACAAAGTCAGTACGATAGATAGAGTCAGTTCGATAGACAGAGTCAGTACGATAAACTGAGTCAGTACGATGGACAAAGTTAGTACGATAGACTAAGTAATCATATTAAAAGTAAGTCCTTTATTTGAGAAATGAGTATTAAGAGATTTTTGATTTCCAAAACAAAATACATAAAAGTAAAAAGAATACTTTTGAATTAAAAATTAGCATGATTATAAGGAATCAAATCCCAAAGGACCGATTAGTTTAACAGTTTTGGAAAACTAGATACATACATGAAACCCATTTTATGTTGGTAATAAAAAACATAATACACAAAAAAATAAAGTCCTATATATCCTTGAAACTAATTCCAAGAATTTATCTTCATATCCTGGGGAAAGGAAACAAAATAAGGGTGAGATCAAATGCTCAGTAAGGGTAAAGTACAATGGAAGAAATAACGACCCGATGAGAAAAATTAATATGGAAAGGTAAATAAATGAGAACACATACCATGTAATTAATAACTGATAAGGAAGTGAGTAAACAATATGGAAAGGTAAATAACTGAAAACACATGCCATTTAATCAATAAATTGATAATGAAGTGCATCCGTAGATTTTTTTTCATAGTGAAAATCCTATAGATAATAATAACTGAATATTGAATGAAGGAAATTCTTAATTATTGGATTCCATATTTACCAGGTACATGGAACCTTTATTTTAAATACCTTTTAAATTACAGTTTAAAAAATATTGGTTTCAAACCAATTTGGTTTGGACAACCTTAACTATACTATCAAGAACTTTCACAAGATAGTTTAAAACATATTGGTTACAAAGGTGAAGGGTTTGTCCAACTGAATTCATCCCATGAGACTAACGATGCATTGAGGGACTTCCATTAACCGGTCCCCAACCTGTGTATTTAATTTCCAAATCATTCCTCATATATATAATACTCTATTTAAATTCATAAACAAAGTGTTTTATCAAATATCTGTATTGAGTGAAAGATACAGATTTATCAATATTTCCCTACTAAATCAAATAACTTTCAAAGTAAAAACCGTATGTAAATATGGTATACAATTTAGGAAATAATCATATCCATCATACAAAAAAATGGACATCACAAGGAAATATAATTTTCAATGAAATATGATTACAAGAAAGTTATTTTTTTAAGATAAATTTGAAAATCAAAAAAGAAAGTGAGATTGCAAGATAACTTTTACCAGTTGGTAATTTTCAAGCTAAAACCCCTTAGATGAAATAATTCAAAGTAAAAAAATTAAATAACATGAAGATAAAAGGATTCATGATATAATATATCAAAATGGGCAGTTGATACCCCACATAAAAAAAGTAAGTGGCGAATATTACATTTATCTCACATATGTAAGAAGTGAGATGAAAATCCCTAACCTTGAGTCTAACTTGCACATGTGTTGTCACGAACCGTCCTCAGGACTCGTGCCGTGACTACCCCAAGCCCGCCTCCCATAGGCCAGGGGTTGGAGACTAGCACTAAAGGTGTAAATCCCGATATAAGGGAAGACATTGCCTTTATGTAAGATAACAAACACCACAGAGTGAGCAAGAAGAAGTAAACACTAATCAAAAACTGAGTACAAAGGTAAGTGCTGGAAAGTAAATGGGCCAGAATACTAATCCAACTGAAAGTAAAGTACAACTGAAAAGAAAGTACAACAGCTGAAAAGTAGAGCAACAACGCCGAGCTGTCCACTGGAAATCCCACATGAAGGGTGGGTACAGATAGTCTCCTCAGCTCCTCGAGTCCAGCCGTCCGCTCCATGTACGTCCCGCCCAGTGGTCCATCTCCAGGTACCGACTCGCTCCACAAGCCTCAAGCACGATTAGCGTTGTCCATCGTCTGCATCCAACACAACGTAGTGCGGGCATAGCCTGTGCAGGGGTGAGTATACGCTACTCAGTAGGGACCCCGAGACCCCCGAAGATCTCCCAGAATCCACGAAGGATATACCACAAAGGAATGAAGTAACAATCAACACTACTTAGGTATATGCCCATACATATACCTAAGTCATCAATTCTAGTTCGGCTCCAACATCCGAGCCCAAATTCGATCTAGTCCACACAAGATTGCACAATCTAATCCACACAGGATAACACAACCCAATCCACACAGGAAAGAAAAACAATCATATAGAAGATAATGATTGATAGTCAAGACTCAGTTCACATAGGTATACTTCTTCGTAAGGCGTTAGAGATGGTCAGATGTAGCCACTGATTCATCTAAGCTATCAGACCCACATAGGATACAAGACCAGCTAAGCCGTCGGATCCCCAAAGGATACAAGACCAGATACTCTGTCGGACCCACGTAGGATACAAGTACAGAGTCAAATACTGCCGGACCCAAGTAGGATACAAGAGCAGTAGTCACGTACTGCCAGACCCACATAGGATACAAGAACAGTAGTCATCGTCGTCGAACCCACAGAGGATTTCAGTACGGTTGTCATCACTGCCGAACCCACGAAGGATTCCAGTACAGTCGTCATCGTCATCGTAGTCGTAGCCAGCTCTAGGGTTCCCGCACACAGCATGCTCGATTCCGGGAGGGTCCGCTCCAGGAGCCAAGAGGGGTCAATACATAAAATGACACGAAGTTCGGAGTTGATGTATCCCAAAGTTCCATCTCTTCAAGAGGAACTCATCGCGACAGACGGCGCATCAATCGGACGCTCGGTCTGAGAGTTATTGGCTTTTTCGTCCCAAGGGCCCGGTTGGTTTTTAAGTCAAAACCAACCTGTCTGTACTCCAATTATGTCCAAACCTCAAGTGGAGTAATCCAAAAGAGCCATTTCACTAAGATGAATCCAAAAAAGTTGACGACACGTCAATCGGACGTTCGAAGCTCAAGTTATAAGCGTTTCTGCTCCGAGGGCCCGGTGGGTTTCGTGTTCGAACCAACCCAGCCATATCCAAAGTTCTTAGAAACCTTGACTGTAATATACTTAAACGATCGTCTCGATTCAAGGATCACATCGCAACTGACAGTGCGTCGATTGGAGGTCTGTAGCCCAAGTTACGGGCGTTTGAACAAATCTGTCCAATTTTAGGGGGTTTGGGCCCGAACCGACCCGACCCAAAACCCCCTGGGTCGGCCCGAACCGGGTTGACCCGAACCAGGTCCAGGTCCGGCCCATTAGGGCGCGACCCGACCCGGATGGCATGGCCCGGCTCAGCCGGCACGACCCAGCCCGGCGCGGGGGTCCGGCCCAGCGCGGGTGGTTCGGCCCAGCGCGGGCGATCCGGCCCGGTGCGGCTGGTCCGACTCGGCGCGGCTGGTTGTCCTGGAGCGGGCGCGGCCCGCGTGGCCAACAGATCGGCCGTTTCGGCTGAGCAGAAAATGGGGGGCGCTACCCCCCTTGTCTCGAAATGGCGGCCCCCCACGTGGAGGGGGCCCGCCTGTCTACCGCCGGGGGTTACGACCCCCTGTCTCCTCCGAACGGCAGGCCCGGTTGGCCGGCTGGTGCCATCACCGCGGGACCCCGCAATCCCGCCTTTCTGAAGCACCGGCGGCCGGCAATTCCGGTCTCCCTTCCCTGCACAGCCGTGGCTTAGGCCGCGGCCCTTGTCCGTCCGGCGCGGCGCGACGGCGCCGCGGCCCGACCTTGGCCATGGGTTCTTTGGCTTCAGTGCGGTGAGACGGCGCCACGCTTCTTCGCCGCGGCCTGCTTCGGCCGCGGTTCCCTCATTCCCGCGCGGTGCGACGACACCGCTCCGCCTCCGTTCCAAACCATATTGAAAAATTAACAACCATGGGGAGGAGGTTCGGTCGTGTTCGTGCGGTCTGACCTCCTCCCGTTATCTTGATAACATGCGTCTTAATAAACATCAATGAAGATCGTAAATTAATCTTGAATGTAAAACAATTCCCTACCTCAACAACGATTTCAAAGACGGTGTCGGGGTTGACGACATTGGCGTACGTCCAAGGTGGTTGGCGTCTCACACCGGCTGCAGAGAGGAGAAGAACGGTACGTCGATCACTCCTTGGTGCTCCAGCGTTCTTCGTGTTCTTCAATGAAGAAGATGAAGATCCCCAAGGCTTTGTGTATTTTCTCCCAATCTCCTCACACAACTAAATCCCCCAAATAAAATAAGGAAAGCTTATTTTATTAGAACATGACATGAATTCCAAATATTCAAAATTCAAACTCTTAATTAATTTAGTTGAATAACTTTAATCAATCTAATTAATGTGAGAGTTGACTTGCAATTTAAGTGGGGGAGAGGTGAGTTTCAAAATTAAATTGCAAGAGGGGGGTTTAATGGAATTGAAGGGGTGGAGATCGTGTGGTCCCCACCTCACTAATATCCTACCAAGTGGAGTTAGGATTTAGTGGGTCCCACTCCAACTTCTATGCATAGGTTATAACTACTTAGAATAGAAATAAAAATTGTAGTACAAATTTTTATTCCACTCTTCAGTTAACCCATTTATTTAACAACAACACCCGAGAAAATGCAACTCCAGAAAAGGTCTTCCTAAGAAATTACCGGCGCTGTGGTTTCATCGGTGTCATCAGATTTCGATTACGAGCACCGGTTCTAAAGTTAGAAAAACCCGCTCGTTCATTCACTGAACGTACCTGAGCTAAACTTAGGAAAATGATTCTGGGCACACCGGGCCTCGGAATCAGGTGCCGTTAGAAACTGCGCACTCGTAAAATCTCAAAGAAATTAAGAAAAAAAAATTCCTTGAAATTTACGGGTCTTTACATTACTCCCACCTCAGGGATTTACGTCCCCGTAAAGATACATCACAAACTAGGGAAACAAATGAGGGTACTGAGCACGCATCTGAGCCTCCCGCTCCCAAGTGCTCTCCTGGAGGTTCCTGTGCTGCCACCTGATGTGCACTAGAGGAGTCAACTGCCCATGTAGGACCCGCTCCTGTCGATCCTCGATCTCCACCGGGACCTCCGCAAAAGTCACCCCATCGTCAATGTCCAGCTCCCCATGGTCGATGATATGCATCAGATCATGCACGTATCTCCTCAGCTGAGATACCTGAAAGACGTTGTGCACCTTGTGCAACTGAGGTGGTAGAGCCAGACGATAATCCACCTCGCCTATCCTGCTAAGAACCTGAAAATGTCTGATGAAGCGCGGAGATAGCTTGCCGCCCCCGGCCAAATCTCTGTAATCCATGTCGAGGTGAGACCCGTAAGAAAACCCGGTCGCCATCCTCGAACTCTAGTGGTATCCGCCTCCTATCAGCATGAGACTTCTGTCAGCTCTGAGCTGTCCTCATCCGCTCCTGGATGACCTGGACCTTCTCTTTCGTGGCCTGGACCATCTCTGGTCCCACAAGTGCTAACTCCCCAGGGTCTGTCCAGCATAGAGGTGATCTGCAAGGTCGGCCGTACAATGCCTCGTATGGTTCCATCCTGATGGTGGAGTGGTAGTTGTTGTTGTACGCAAACTCCACCAATGGTAGGTGGTCCTCCCAGATGCAACCAAATTCGAGGACACATGCACGGAGCATGTCCTCGAGAGTCTGAATGGTCATCTCCGTCTGACCATCCGTCTAAGGGTGAAAGGCGGTGCTCAGACGTAGCTGCATCCTGAATGCCTCCTACAACCCCTTCTAAAGCCGGGAAGTAAAGAGAGCATCTTGATCGGAGACAATAGATTATGGAACACCATGAATCCGTACAATATCCTGAACATTGAGGTGTCCCAAGCTCTCCACTGAGCCCTGCTCTCTGATGGGTAAGAAGTGGGCCGACTTGGTGAGTCGGTCGACAATCACCCAAATGGAGTCGTGACCTCTAGAAGTACGTGGAAGTACAATCACGAAATCCATAGATATACCATCCCACTTCCACTCTGAGACCTCCAAGGGATGTACCAAGCCTGCTGGTACCTGGTGCTCTGCCTTCACCTGCTGGCAGGTGAGGCACCGAGAAACGAACTCTGCCACATCCTTCTTCATCCCTGGCCACCAGTGCTGTCATCTGAGATCCTGATACATCTTTGACACTCCTGGATGTGCCGCTAAAGGGGAAGTGTGAAACTCTCTCAGTACCTCCTCCTGTAACGCAGATGGTACCATGGTACGTCCTCTGAAAAGGATGACGTTCTCTCCTCTTACAGAGAATCCATCAGGTACCTGTCAAGTGGAAATCTGTGCATGCCGTGTCTCACAATCAACGTCCCCACATTGTGCCTCTCTGACCCAATGAAGTAGTGGAGGAGTGACTGTAAAAAGGCTGCTCCATCTCTATCCACGAAGGATACCTGCAAAGCGGCTAGCTGCTCCGTCGCCTCCCCAAGTAGCTGAATGCCCGTCCTCCTGCTGAGAGCATCGGCTACTACATTGCCCTTTCCAGGAGTATAGAATATCTCAAAGTCATAGTCCTGGAGGAACTCGATCCATTGCCACTGTCTCAAGTTCAGGTCCTTCTACGAGAAGATGTACTTGAGACTCTGGTGGTCAGAGTAGACTGTAAAGCGATCGCCCATCAGATAGTGCCACCACATCTTCAGAGCAAAGACCATTGCTGCTAACTCCAGGTCATGGGTAGTGTAGTTCTGCTCATGCTTCCTCAACTGTCGTGATCCATAGGTGATCACTGCCCGCTCCTGCATCAGGAAACACCCGAGTCCGGTCCCTGATACATCGCAGTAGACTACGTACCCTACTCCCTCTTTTGGTAGCCTCAAGATGGGTTCACTGGTCAATCTCTGTCTCAGCTCCTGGAAGCTCTGCTGACATCTATCTGACCACACGAAGGGTTTCCCCTTCTTCGTCAAAGCTGAAAGTGGTGCTTCCACTCTGGAGAAGTCTGGCACAAATCTCCGGTAGTACCCAGGCAGACCTAAGAAACTCCGCACCTCCATCACGCTCCTGGGTGGCTCCCAAGCTAGTACTGCCTCGATCTTTGCAGGATCCACCGCAACTCCCGCCTCAGAGATGGCGTGTCCCAAGAAGTGGATCTCACGTATCCAGAACTAACACTTCGAGAGCTTACCATAAAGCTGAGGCTCTCGGAGTGTGTCTAGTACAACCCACAAGTGGTAGGTGTGCTCCTCCTCAGTGGTCGAGTATATCAATATGTCGTCGATGAAGACTATGAAAAATCGATCGAGGTAAGGCTGAAAGATCCTGTTCATGAGACTCATGAATACTGTTAGAGCGTTGGTTATGCCGAAAGGCATAACCAAGAACTCATAGTGGCCATACCGACATCTGAAGGTCGTCTTCTGCACATCCTCATCTCAAACTCTGAGCTAATGATAGCCTGACCTGAGGTCTATCTTCGAGAACCACCGTGCTCCCTTGAGATGATCGAAGAGGTCATAAATCCTTAGTAGCGTATACTTGTTCCTTACGGTCACCTGGTTCAGGTGACGGTAATCGACACATAGTCGCATGCTCCCATCCGCCTTCTTGGCGAACAATATTGGGGAAGCCCAGGGTGAAACACTGGGTCGAATGAATCCCTTTCCCTGCAAGTCCTCCACCTGTACCCGTAGCTCCCAAAGCTCAGTGGGAGCCATCCGATATGCTGGAGTAGATATCAGGGCTGTCCCGGGGTACATGTCAATATAAAAGTATATCTCTCTGTGAGGAGGTAGTCCTAGAACGTCGTCAGGAAAAACGTCCACATACTGATCCACCACTACAGGAAAACTTGGACTCTGCACGTCAACTGCTCCTAGGATGAGGCAAGCCAACTGATGAGTGATTGGCTGTTCTCTCCTCTGCGTGAGTCCATCCTGTTCTACAAATGCTCCCTTCTCACCGGTGAAGGTGAACCTGCTCCCATTGGTGTGAACACATCGCACCTTGCGCCTAATATAGTCGATCTGAGCATGAACTGTAGATAACCAATCCATGCCCAAGATGACGTCGTAAGGCCTCGACGCCGCTACAAGAAGATCCCAGCTGAAGCTCTCGCCTCATAGAGTAAGATCACACTGCCAGCACTAGTGCGTAATCGTCGAGTTTTCTCCCGTAGGAGTCTCTATCCGTAAGGATCGAGCCAATGGCTCTGTCGGAATCTCCGAGCTCCGAACAAGAGAAACGAAAATGAAAGAATGACTTTCTCCTATGTCTATAAGAACTGCAGTAGGGGTGGAGTAGACACAGATGGTGCCTCAAATCATCTCTGGTGTGCCATGGTCGTAGGCCTCCGCTGCCTGAAGCTGAGCCTGCCTCTTTCCGCCAGCTCCCTGTGGTCGGGGTGGACCTCCTGGTGGTGGTGGTGGTAGAGCCTCAAAGCGTCGCCCACCATCTGCTGCTCGCCCAGCTCCTCTACCTCATCCGCCTGCTCCCTGAGGACCGCCATGGTCGAACCTCTACCTCTGCCTGGGTGGTCCCTCAACCATCTGCTGCTCCTCTGCATGGCGAGTCGGGCAGTCATGATCCATGTGGCCCTGCCCGCCGCATGCATAGCACTGTCTGCTCCTCGTAAGACTGGCTCTACGACGTGTGCCTCACACCTCTGAGCCAGTGTCCTAAGGTCGTCCGCCTGATGGTCTGGTCCTCTTGGACCCCTGTGACATCCGTCGACTGCCAGCTTTAGAAGACTCTGCTATGTGCCGCCCTATTGTAGGTCTCGTTGCTGGTGTAGGCTCAACAAGAAATCTATCTACAAGAAGGGCTCGCTCCAGTACTCCTGCCTGCGTCGGAATGCTGAGGGAGATAATTGATGCCCTGATCTCATGCCTTAGTCCCTGCTCAAAGGTCCGGACCCGGAAGAATGGGTCCCGTACCATGTCCGTGGAATAGCGCGAGAGATTAGTAAATCTCGCCGAGTACTGGGATACCATCATGCTGCCCTGCCGCAGTTGTAGTAGCTCCTGAATGCGCACCGCACAGAGGGTGGCTGGGACGAACTTCGAGTGAAAGAGGCTCTCGAAGTCCGACCAAAGGAGAGATGCCTCGTCGTGCACCTGGAGCATCAGGCTCCACCATCTGCCTGCTGCCGTGTGCAGGAGACTCGCTGCAAGGATCACCATGAGGTCAGATGGTGTCCCCACTAACCTGAAAACCCGTACAACAGCCTCCAGCCAATCCTTAACTACCTGAGGGTCCGTCTCCCCGTGGAAACTGGGCGGTCTCTGACGCTGAAACTCATGCAGTGCACTAAGGCGACGTGAACTCTCAATGGATTGGGCTGGTGGCATCGGTGGCTCGGCGGGCAGAGGTACCGCCGGTGCCTCCGCTGTAAAAGGGCCCTGCACCGAGGCCTCGTCGCTCGGTGGTCTATCGTCTTGCACAAAGCCCGGAACCCTAACTAGATGTCGTCGTGGGGAAATCCTGAAAAGAGACAGGTGCGCCACGGTCAATACAATATACCTAGTGAGCTGACACAAAGTAATCACAAAGAATTTTTTTTTGAAACACACATGCAATCAATGTCTTCATGCATTGAGTCGGAAATCAGAAGTCAGGGTCCTGGTGTATGGATACGTCGGCCGCCGCACCAACACTGGACTCCCTGGAATGATAACCACACTCAATACCTTTAACACTATTGCTTCACATAGAAGAAAGATCAGATTCCTAAGTTCTACGGTAGAACCGAACTCCTATTATACCAATTTGTCACGACCCGTCCTCGGGACTCGTGCTGTGACTACCCCAAGCCCGGCTCCCATATGCCATGGGTTGGAGACTAGCACCAAAGGCATAAATCCCGATATAAGTGAAGGAATTGCCTTTATGCAAGATAACAAACACCATATACTGAGCAAACAAAAGTAAACACTAATAAAAAACTGAGTACAAAGGTAAGTGCTGGAAATTAAATGGTCCAGAATACAAACCCAACTGAAAGTAAAGTATAGCTGAAAAGAAAGTACAAAAACTGAAAAGTAGAGTAGCAACGCTGATCCGTCCACCAGAAATACCACCTGAAGGGTGGGTACAGATAGTCTCCTCAGCTCCTCGAGTCCAACCGTCTGCTCCGTGTACGTCCCGCCCAGTGGTCCATCTCCAGGTACCGACTCGCTCCACAAGCCTCAACCACGATCAACACTGTCCATCGTCTGCATCCAACACAACGTAGTGCAGGAATAGCCCGTGCAGGGGTGAGTATACGCTACTCAGTAGGTACCCTGAGACCCCTGAAGGTCTCCCAGAATCCATGAAGGATATACCATAAAGGAATTAAGTAACAATCAACAATACTTAGGTATATTCCCATACATATACCTAAGTCATCAATTCTAGTTCAGCTCCAACATCCGAGCCCAAGTTCGATCTAGTCCACATAGGATAGCAAAATCCAATCCACACAGGATAACACAACCCAATCCACACAGGAAAGCAAAACAATCATATCGAAGATAATGATTGATATTCAAGAATTAGCTCACACAGGTATACTTCTTTGTAAGGCATTAGAGATGATCAGATGTATCCACTGATTCATCTAAGATGTCAGACCCACATAGGATACAAGACCAGCTAAGCTATCAGACCCACAAAGGATACAGGACCAGCTACTCTGCCGAACCCACGTAGGATACAAGTACAGAGTCAAATACTGTCAGACCCATGTAGTATACAAGAACAGTAGTCACGTACTGCCAGACCCACATAGGATACAAGAACAATATTCATCGCCGTCGAACCCATGGAAGATTTCAGTATGGTCGTCATCGCTGCCGAACCCACGAAGGATTCCAGTACAATCGTCATCATTGTCGCAGTCGCAGCCAGCTCTAGGGTTCTCGCACACAGTATGTTCGATTCCGGGAGGGTCCGCTCCACGAGCCAAGAGGGGTCGATACATCAACTGACACGAATTTCAGAGTTGATGTATCCCAAAGTTCCGTCTCGTCAAGAGGAACTCATCGCGACAGACGGCGCGTCAATCGGACGCCCGGTCTGAGAGTTATTGGCTTTTTCGTCTCAGGGGCCCAGTTGGTTTTTAAGTCAAAACCAATCCGACCGTACTCCAACTGCGTCCAAACCTTGAGTGGATTAATCCAAAAGAACCTTCTCACTAAGAGGAATCCAACAAAGTCTATGACATGTCAATCGGACGTCCGAAGCTCAAGTTATAAGCGTTTCCGCTCCGAGGGCCCGGTTGGTTTCGTGTTCGAACCAACCCGACCATACCCAAAGTTCTCCGAAACCTTGAGTGTAATTTACCGAAATGACCATCGCGATCCTAGGATTGCATCTCAACTGACGGTGCGTCAATCAGAGGTCCGTAGCCCAAGTTACGGGCGTTTGAACAAATCTGTCCGATTTTAGGGGGGTTTGGGCCCGGACCGACCCGGCCCAAAACCCCCTGGGTCGGCCCGAACCGGGTTGACCCGACCCAGGTCCGGGTCCGTCCCATTAGGGCGCGGCCCGGACTAGTGCGGGGGTCCGACCCAGCGCAGGCGGCCCGGCCCAGCGCGGGCGGTCCGGCCCGGTGCGACCGGTTGGCCTGGCGCGAGCGCGGCCTGCGCGGCCAGCAGCTGGGCCGTTTCGGCCAAGAGGAAAATGGGGGGCCCTGCCCTCCTTTTCTCGAAATGGCGGCCCCCGATGTGGAGGGGGCCCGCCTGTCTGCCGCCGGGGGTTACGACCCCCGACCTTCTTCGAACGGCCGGCCCGGTTGGCCAGCCGGTGCCGCCGCCGCGGGACCCCGCGATCCCGCACTTCCAAAGCGCCGGGAACTGGCAATTCTGGCCACCCTCCCCTACACAGCCGCGACCCTTGTCCGTTCGGCGCGGCGCGACGGCACCACGCTTCTTCTCCGCGGCCCGCTCCGGCCGCGGCTCCCTCATTCCCGCGCGGTGCGATGGCACCGCACCGCCTCCATTCCAAACCATAGAGAAAAATTAACAACCATGGGGAGGAGGTTCGACCGTGTTCGTGCGGTCTGACCTCCTCCCGTTATCTTGATAAGAGGCGACTTAATAAACATCAACGAAGATCGTAAATTAATCTTGAATGTAAAACAATTCCCTACCTCAACAACGATGTCAAAGACGGTGTCGGGGTTGACGACATCGGTGTACGTCCAAGGTGGTTGGTGTCTCACACCGGCTGCGGAGAGGAAAAGAACGACACGTTGATCACTCCTTGGTGCTCCGGCGTTCTTCGTGTTCTTCAATGAAGAAGATGAAGATCCCCAAGGCTTTGTGTATTTTCTCCCAATCTCCTCACACAACTAAATCCCCCAAATAAAATAAGGAAGGCTTATTTTATTAGCACATGCCATGAATTCCAAATATTCAAAATTCAAACTCTTAATTAATTTAATTGAATAGCTTTAATCAATCTAATTAATGTGAGAGTTGACTTGCAATTTAAGTGGGGGAGTGGGTGAGTTACAAAATTAAATTGCAAGAGGGAGGTTTAATGGAATTGAAGGGGTGGGGATCATGTGGGCCCCACATCACTAATATCCTACCAAGTGGAGTTAGGATTTAGTGGGTCCCACTCCAAATTCCATGTATAGGTTATAACTACTTAGAATAGAAATAAAAATTGTAGCACAAATTTTTATTCCACTCTTCAGTTAACCCATTTATTTAACAACAACACCCGAGCAAACGCAACTCTAGAAAAGGTCTTCCTAAGCAATTACCGGCGCTGCGATTTCATCAGTGTTCTCGAATTTTGATTCCAAGCACCGGTTCTAAAGTTAGAAAAACCTGCTCGTTCGTTCACTGAACGCACCCGAGCTAAACTTCAAAAAATGATTCCGGGCACACCGGACCTCAGAATCAGGTGCTGTCAGAAACTGGGCACTCGTAAAATCCCAAAGAAATTAAGAAAAAAAAATTTCCTTGAAATTTACGGGTCTTTACATGTGTATTTATCTTTCTGAATATTAAAATTATGTTAATTATTTACTTGTTTTATAATCCTTTTCTTGTTTATTATTACTTTTATTTTACTTATTACAATGTTGTATACAACTACTTAAATAATTAAGTTTACATCAGATGTTTTGACCAAATTCATTTCATATATAAAAAATGACTTTGGTACTATAAGGCCCCAGCCTTAAACCTTACTTAATCTTGAGTTATTACAAGATTACACATTGAGGATCTTTTCGGGTTTAGAGTTTTAGAGAATTAGATCATAAAACTTGCATTACATTCCACATATAAACAAAGTGGTTACATAAAGATAGTATTCTTCATTCCCATCAATGGAAACACATTTAAAATAAAACATGGATTATTTCTTGACACATCCTTGACTCTATCATCTTATCATGTACCTTTCCCTTGACCTGTGAAAAACATTTCAAAAACTTGGGATGAGCATAAAAACTCAGTATGGGTTATAAAAACATGGAAAGGAAACATGGGTACATACATACATAAGAGTGAAATCATACTTTACCCATAAAACATAATCACTTTAACATACCTCATCAAATCATGAATAAATCATAGAAATCATAAGACATAAAGGTAACTTGAGGCATTCATAACATTCTTACGTAGGGAGTAACCCTCTTGGTTACGTTTGGAATACCCATCACAGTATATTCCCTAAAATCTCTTCGGAGAAACCTTAACGTTTCACTCCTTCGCATTACCCAATGCATTGGAGAGCTATAACGGGCTCACCCGCCCTTAGTTTATCACGGAACCACCCGTCTTCTTAATAATGCCCAAGAACCATAACATAATCATATCACATAAAACATGCATAAAGGAAACATAACATTTCCACATTTCAATCAAGAGATATCAATACAACACATTGATATAATAAAAACATTATGAAAACCATTTTCAATACCAATGTAAAACATGGTATTTATTTTTCGTTTTTAAAAAAAAGTTATGGCTTGTAGAGGAAGCCGAAACTCAAATAACGGTCACGACGGCGGAGAAGTCGTTGTCGCCGCATACGTACGACAAAAACATTCCCTTTTTTCATTTAGTAAACGCTTCGTATAAAAAAGATTCATTTTGAATAAATGTAAAAGTCAAAGGGGGTTTATACACCGTATAAAAGAAAGTTGTGTATAAAATAAAATATGCCTCAATGAAAGGAGATTGAGACGAAGTCCCATACCTCGTATCCGACTTGACCCGACCGTTCTTTAATCTCCTGAATAATAAACTTGAGTTAATCTCTACTTTCTTATGAATCTTTTTCAAGTTCATTATTCCTTTTATACCATGTTATGAACATCATGTAATCAGTTAAGTTAATAATGTTCATTTTGTCGGTATTTGGTTCTTAAGTCAAAAATAGACTTCTTACACTTACATGTTGTTAATTTGGTCATGGGTTCGTTATATCCAGAATGGTATTCATGATGTAGATATCATATATGTCATATATATCCAGTACATACATGCATTTATAATATTACATAATCATTTATAGGTAAGAAATGAAATGCACCGTTCATGGAGACGGTAATCCGTACGTACGCATGAACGCTACTTCCATTTCTATTTCATATTTTCTGGAATGGAATCATAATGATATAAGAGTATATTATAATTACAGTATAATAACATATATAATATCATTAACTTTATCCTTTACACATCCCACATATGGTATTAACGAATCAAATCACTTTCAGGGGGCGGTAGTCCGCACTTTCTAAAATGAAGATATCGTGTTTTACCCATAATGGAAACCATAAAGGTATGCCCAAAATGAAAAAAACAGAAGCTTAAGGAAAACATAAACATATTATATATCATATATGAAAATAGTGACATCATAATGGCCACCTTTGAAGGTGTTAAATGAGTGTTGAACAATCATCGTTTCGGGAGGCAGAATTTCGCCATCCACGGAAACCGTATGTTCTTTAACCATTTGATGTAGTTTTGTGAGAGTGTAGCTCAAATAAATATTATAACAACATCCTTGTATATTTAAGATACTGGTGTTGTTACAAAATAAGTAAATAAAAAGAGTTTAGGGGGGTTGGAGAAGCAAAATAAAACAAATGAACATTAGAGAATGAATTACCTTAAAAAGTGTAACTCCTTTTGATTTGAGCCTAAAGGCTTCATTTGAAAGGATTCTGCCCAAAGGGAATCCTATAGGATGAGGATAGGGATGTGAAGAGAGTAAATGGGCAGGGGTTGGCCGAGCCAAAGGCTTGAGGAGTGTGTGAAATGAGGTAGAGGTGGGGGCCTTTTATAAGAGGAGAGGAGGGGCACTTTTGGAAAGTAAAGAAATATTACATTATTTGAAAATGTGTTTCGGTTTTAAAAGGTCCCACATTGATATAATTCGTGGATAAGGTGATAAGGGTTCGAAATACACTCATCCAATTGGTTTTGGCCATGTGTAGTTCATAGATTTTACATTATCTTCCCATTTTATTTAAATCGTCAAATAATGATGTCATCGCTGCATCATTATTATGTCATATATAATTTAATTTATTTAATGTCTAAAAATCATAAAAAAATACTATGATGTAGGAAATCTTTTTAGCTTTCCAATGACTATTTATAATCAAAATTTTGACTTTTATAATCCCACTTAAAAATTGTTTTCGTAAAACATATTATGTTTGTGTCATTTTTACTTTAACATTAAATAAAAAGTAATTTATGTCATTTCCCAACAAAAGTGGATCCATGGGGTCCCCAAGTTGACCCATGGAATGTCATGGTCGGCCATGACACAACCAATGATGTTGGGACATGTGTCTAGGTCATTTCATTTTATTAAAGTATTATTTATACCTTAAACTACCCTAATTACCACTAATCGTGATTAAGAACTTAATAAGTTACTATTCACCAAAAAATTATTATAATCTCATTGAACCACATTTTACATACTAATGACAACCATGTATGTCGGATTTTTAAAATTCAATACACATTAGTGGTAAACTTTCATTTAACTGAAAAATCAGTTTGCTTGATTACCACTTAGTGGTTTCACTATTCATCAAAAATTGAAGTTTTTCAGAAAATTACCAAAAATTCACCCTAAGCTATATTTGATATTCCGAATTCAAAAATGAAGTCTATTTTAAAAAATTCAAATCATATAAGTCACATTAATTAATTTAATAATTAATTCCCGCTGCCAGAGAAAAAAGCGTGTTTTTACAAAACAATAAGTATCAAAAGATTGACACCAGTTTAAGTCTAATTTCAAAGTGAAATTGATTCCAATGACCACCATTGGATAAAATGGTAAAAATATATTATAATTTCACTTCAAAACCAATTCAAAACATAATCTAATCATATAAATAAATTAGGTTAAAAAGCAGTTTTGATGTAAAATGCAGTATTTTTCACTATTCATTAAAAAATGAACATTGTCAGAAAAATACCAAAAATTCACACAAGGTAAATTTTGATGTCCCAATCATAAAGGATAAGTTTATTTTGAAAAACATAGTTTATAAAATTGTCAAAATATAGATTCAAAAATTGTTTTCCATCAAAAGGCAGTAAAACAATCTTTTAAGAATATTAGTGTATTCCATGCATAAGATTGTATTTATTTTCATTATAAGCCTCTATAACACTATCTTAATCATTAATAGACATAGATAAAAATATCTATTATTCATTACTTACTTGGGATGTTACATCCTTCCCCCCTTTAGAAAATTGCGTCCCCGCAATTTATTTACTTATCGAATAAATGGGGGGTACTTATCCCTCATTGCATTTTCAGATTCCCATGTTGCCTCTTCAATCATGTGGTTTTTCCACAAAACCTTTACCTGATGAATCACTTTATTCCGTAACACTTGCTCCCTGTGGTCAAGAATCTGGACCGGTTGTTCCTCATAAGATAGGTTCTCTTCCAGCTGAACTACCTCTGGACTCAAAACATGAGATGGATCTGGCATATACTTTCTCAACATCGAAACGTGAAAAACATTGTGTACCTGAGATAAACTCGGAGGTAAAGCCACTCGGTATGCAACTGATCCAACTCTCTCCAGAATTTCGTATGGTCCAACAAACCTTGGACTCAACTTTCCTTTCTTACCAAATCTCATCACACTTTTCCAAGGAGAAACCTTGAGAAAAACATGATCACCTACCTAGAAAGATAGATCCTTCCTCCGGTTATCCGCATAACTCTTCTGCCTACTCTGAGCTGTTCTCATGTGTTTCTGAATCAGCTGAACTTTTTCTGCCATCTCTTCTACCAATTCTGGTCCCATCAACTTCCTTTCACCCACTTCATCCCAGAAAGCTAGAGTTCGACACCGCTTCCCATATAATGCCTGAAATGGTGCCATCTGTATACTGGAATGAAAACTGTTATTATATGAAAACTCAACCAAAGAAAGATGTTGGTCCTAACTTCCCTGATAATCCATAGAACAAGCTCGTAGCATATCCTCAAATGTCTGAATTGTTCGTTCTGACTGCCCATCTGATTGAGGATGAAAAGCTGTACTAAAATTTAACTCAGTACCCAAAGACTTCTGAAGGCCTTTCCAAAAGTTAGAAGTAAACCTGGGATCACGATCCGATACAATGGAGAGAGGAACTCCATGTAACCTGACTATCTCTTTAAGATACAAACGGGAAAGTTGATCAAGAGAGAAAGTATCTCGTATAGCAAGGAAATGAGCAGATTTGGTCAAGCGATCAACAATAACCCAGATTGCATTATTACCTCGAGATGTCTTCGGTAATCCAACAACAAAGTCCATGGATATATTCTCCCATTTCCACTCTGGTACTGGTAAAGGCTGAAGCATCCCTTTCGGTAACTGCCGCTCTGCTTTAACCTGCTGACAAGTCAAACACTTCACAGTAAAATCAGCAATGTCTCTTTTCATTCCATCCCACCAGTAATACTCCCGCAGATCTCTATACATCTTAGTACTGCCCGGATGAACTGAAAACGGAGAACTATGAGCTTCACATAACAACTCTCTCTTCAACTGTGAATCACAAGGCACACACAATCTCTTCCCAAATGTCAAAACGCAATCATTATCAATGTTGAATTCAGGCAACTTACCTTTCTGAACCAGCACTACCCTTTTCTGCAACTCACTGTCTTGCTTCTGTGCTTGCTTGATTCTATCTGATAGAGAAGATCTCACTGATACCTGAAACACAACAGAAGGACTTCCTGCACCAACAACTTCTATGCCAAAGTTCATCAAATCGTTAACCAAAGGATCATGTTCCAAACACAACATTTTTAACGAAGCATTACTTTTTCGACTCAAAGCATCAGCCACTTTATTTGCTTTTCCTGGATGGTAATGAATTGTACAATCATAATCCTTGATTAATTCCAGCCATCTCCTTTGTCTCATGTTTAACTCTTTCTGAGTGAATATATACTTTAAACTTTTGTGATCGGTATATATTTCACACTTTACTCCATACAAATGATGCCTCCAAATTTTTAAAGCAAAAACAACAGCAGCTAATTCCAAATCATGTGTAGGGTAATTTACCTCATGAGTTTTCAACTGTCGTGAAGCATAATCAATTACCTGATCATTCTGCATTAGGACGCAACCAAGTCCTTTCAATGAAGCATCACTGTATAGAACAAACTCACCATTCCTGGAAGGTAGTGCCAAAACTGGAGCATTCACCAATCTTCTTTTCAATTCCTGAAAACAATCATCACATTCTTTTTTCTAGATAAACTTAACACCCTTCCGAGTTAGCTTAGTCATTGGACTAGATAACCGTGAAAAATTTCTAACAAACCTTCGGTAATAGCCCGCCAAACCAATGAAGCTACGAATCTCGGTTACATTTGTGGGTCTTGGCCATTCTTCCACAACTTTTGTTTTTGCAGGATCAACAGTTATTCCATCTTTAGAAACAATGTGACCAAGGAAAGAAATTTGTTGCAACCAAAACTCACACTTACTGAATTTCCCATACAGTTTATTTTCTTTTAAGGTTTGCAAGATAACCCTTAAATGTTTTTCATGCTCCTCTTTACTTTTAGAAAACACCAAAATATCATCAATGAAAACCACCACAAACTTATCCAAGAACTCATGGAAAATTCTATTCATTAAGTCCATGAATACAGCAGGTGCATTGGTTAGCCCAAAAGGCATTACTACAAATTCATAATGGCCATATCTCGTACGAAATGCGGTCTTCGGAATATCTGCCTCCTTTACCTTCAGCTGATGGTACCCCGATCTCAAGTCAATCTTTGAAAAAAACTGAGCTCCCTGGAGCTGATCAAACAAATCATCGATATGAGGCAAAGGATATTTGTTCTTAACAGTGATATTATTCAAGGCTCTATAATCAATGCAAAGTCTCATAGAACCATCTTTATTTTTAACAAATAAAACAGGAGCACCCCATGGTGATGTGCTAGGTCTAATGAAACCTTTCTCTAATAAATCTTGCAATTTCTCCTTCAACTCTAAAAGTTCAATTTGTGCCATTCGATAAGGGGGTTTTGAAATTGGTTTAGCATCAGGAACTAAGTCAACAGTAAACTCAACTTCCCGATCTGGTATTATTCCAGGCAACTCATCAGGAAAAACATCAGGATACTCATTTACCACTGGCACATCATTAATCTGAACAGTTCCTTTATTTTCAACGACGTGTGCAAGGTAACATTCATTTCCATCTTTTACAAGTTTCTCGGCCTCTTGATATGTTATCAAAAGTAAGGGTTCATTATTGTAAACAAACTGAAAGTATTTCTGAAAAGAAACTTCTTTAGCTCTACAGTCAATCTTAGCATGGTAAATAGAGAGCCAATCCATACCCAGGATAACATCAAACTCTACTAGAGGTAGAACAATAAGGTTTTCAAGTAGGTTCTTTCCACAGATAAGGATAGGAAGATTCTTATAAATTCTTTTTGCCTCGACATTTCCCCCAGGTGTTTTTACCAAAAGTTCAGGAGTCATTTCTTGAGATGGTATTCCCATTTTACTAGAAAGGGTTTCAGAGATGAAAGAATGTGTAGACCCCGAATCAAAAAACACACTGGAATAATCTGAAAAAACAAACAAAGTACCTGATACAACATCATTTGATGGCCCGACATCTGCTGAAGTAGTTGCAAAGGATTTCACCACCCCTTTCTGCTTGTAGTCTATCTTCTTCCCATCACTCAAGCTCCTTGTCGGACAATCGTTTGCATAGTGACCCATCTCATTGCACTTATAACATTTCACTAACTGTAAATCAAATTTGTTCTTACCTTCACCTTGATCCTTTTCAGTGCAATCACGAGCCTTATGTACCATCTTACCACATCGGTAGCACTTCCCAGAATTCAGAAGACATTCCCCAGCATGCCTTTTTCCACATTTATCACAAACTGGAAACTTAGTTCTCTTACCATCAGACTTTTTTTGAATAATTCTTACCTTTCTCCTGCCACCTCGGTCTCTTCTTCTGCTGGTTGTTATAGAACACTTGGTCATCAGCAAACTCCATTTCCACCTTCTCAGCACATCGAACAAGCTTTTTTCATAACTTTTAAACTCACGAGAAGCTAATGCCCTTCGATATTTTGGCTTTAATTCTGAGTAAAAACGATTGATTTTACTATCAAGGTCTCGAATAAAATTTGGAGCATACCTTGCCAATCGAGTGAACCTTTCTTCATAAGCAGCCACTGAGTCTTCCTCTTGCCTCAATTCCAAGAATTTCTTTTCCATCCTAAGTCGAACAGACTTAGGAAAATACTTCTCAAGAAACATACCTTTGAATTCATCCCAGTCAAGAGCATCAATCTCATCGGCATCCCTGATATTTTTAACCATAGACCACCACTGATCTGCTTCACCCTCCAAACGGTAAATAGCAAGACTAACCTTTTGATTGTCTGAACACCCCATGACATCAAAAATCTTCTCCAGTGCTTTAATCCACCCTTCAGCTAGTACAGGGTCAGATGATCCTCTGAATGATGGTGGATGTTGCCTCATGAAATGTTCCACCACTGACATGTTCCTCTGCGGTTGGTCTGGCTGATCTCGTGTATGGATACCACCGCCATTTATCGCTTGAGTCAACTGCGCCATTACTGCAACAAACTGTTCAGTTCCAATTCCGACCATTTCTGGATGCTGATTCGGAAGGTTATTTCCTTCTGTATGCCTTCCTAGCACTGCTTCCCTGTTTCCTCTACGGAAAACCATTCTGAACAAACATGTCTTAGATGAAGCAACATGGTAATCTTTAAATGCTATATCATTTCAAAAAAAATATATATTTTTGGATAATCATTTAATATAATTCTAACTCCTAAAGTTATCTAAACCGACCTTTGATACCAACTATAAGGCCCCAGCCTTAAACCTTACTTAATCTTGAGTTATTACAAGATTACACATTGAGGATCTTTTCGGGTTTAGAGTTTTAGAGAATTAGATCATAAAACTTGCATTACATTTCACATATAAACAAAGTGGTTACATAAAGATAGTATTCTTCATTCCCATCAATGGAAACACATTTAAAATAAAACATGGATTATTTCTTGACACATCCTTGAATCTATCATCTTATCATGTACCTTTCCCTTGACCTGTGAAAAACATTTCAAAAACTTGGGATGAGCATAAAAACTCAGTATGGGTTATAAAAACATGGAAAGGAAACATGGGTACATACATACATAAGAGTGAAATCATACTTTACCCATAAAACATAATCACTTTAACATACCTCATCAAATCATGAATAAATCATAGAAATCATAAGACATAAAGGTAACTTGAGACATTCATAACATTCTTACATAGGGAGTAACCCTCTTGGTTACGTTTGGAATACCCATCACAGTATATTCCCTAAAATCTCTTCGGAGAAACCTTAACGTTTCACTCCTTCGCATTACCCAATGCATTGGAGAGCTATAACGGGCTCACCCGCCCTTAGTTTATCACGGAACCACCCGTCTTCTTAATAATGCCCAAGAACCATAACATAATCATATCACATAAAACATGCATAAAGGAAACATAACATTTCCACATTTCAATCACGAGATATCAATACAACACATTGATATAATAAAAAAATTATGAAAACCATTTTCAATACCAATGTAAAACATGGTATTTATTTTTCGTTTTAAAAAAAAGGTATGGCTTGTAGAGGAAGCCGAAACTCAAATAACGGTCACGACGGCGGAGAAGTCGTTGTCGCCGCATACGTACGACAAAAAAATTCCCTTTTTTCATTTAGTAAACGCTTCGTATAAAAAATATTCCTTTTGAATAAACGTAAAAGTCAAAGGGGGTTTATACACCGTATAAAAGAAAGTTGTGTATAAAATAAAATATGCCTCAATGAAAGGAGATTGAGACGAAGTCCCATACCTCGTATCCGACTTGACCCGACCGTTCTTTAATCTCCTAAATAATAAAATTGAGTTAATCTCTACTTGATTATGAATCTTTTTCAAGTTCATTATTCCTTTTATACCATGTTATTAACATCATGTAATCAGTTAAGTTAATAATGTTCATTTTGTCGGTATTTGGTTCTTAAGTCAAAAATAGACTTTTTACACTTACATGTTGTTAATTTGGTCATGGGTTCGTTATATCCAGAATGGTATTAATGATGTATATATCATATATGTCATATATATCCAGTAAATACATGCATTTATAATATTACATAATCATTTAGAGGTAAGAAATGAAATGCAACGTTCATGGAGACGGTAATCCGTACGTACGCATGAACGCTACTTCCATTTCTATTTCATATTTTCTGGAATGGAATCATAATGATATAAGAGTATATTATAATTCCAGTATAATAACATATATAATATCATTAACTTTATCCTTTACACATCCCACATATGGTATTAACTAATCAAATCACTTTCAGGGGGCGGTAGTCCACACTTCCTAAAATGAAGATATCTTTTTTTACCCATAATGGAAACCATAAAGGTATGCCCAAAATGAAAAAAACAGAAGATTAAGGAAAAAATAAACATATTATATATCATATATTAAAATAGTGACATCATAATGGCTACCTTTGAAGGTGTTAAATGAGTGTTGAACAATCATCGTTTCGGGAGGCAGAATTTCGCCATCCACGGAAACCGTATATTCTTTAACCATTTGATGTAGTTGTGTGAGAGTGTAGCTCAAATAAATATTATAACAACATCCTTGTATATTTAAGATACTGGTGTTGTTACAAAATAAGTAAATAAAAAGAGTTTAGGGGGGTTGGAGAAGCAAAATAAAACAAATGAACATTAGAGAATGGATTACCTTAAAAAGTGTAACTCCTTTTGATTTGAGCCTAAAGGCTTCCTTTGAAAGGATTCTGCCCAAAGGGAATCCTCTAGGATGAGGATAGGGATGTGGAGAGAGTAAATGGGCAGGGGTTGGCTGATCCAAAGGCTTTAGGAGTGTGTGAAATGAGGTAGAGGTGGGGGCCTTTTATAAGAGGAGAGGAGGGGCACTTTTGGAAAGTAAAGAAATATTACATTATTTGAAAATGTGTTTCGGTTTTAAAAGGTCCCACATTGATATAATTCGTGGATAAGGTGATAAGGGTTATAAATCCACTCATCCAATTGGTTTTGTCCATGTGTAGTTCATAGATTTTACATTATCTTCCCATTTTATTTAAATCGTCAAATAATGATGTCATCGCTGCATCATTATTATGTCATAAATAATTTAATTTATTTAACGTCTAAAAATCACAAAAAAAACCCATGGCATGTCATGGTCGGCCATGACACAACCAATGAGGTTGGGACATGTTTCTAGGTCATTTCATTTTATTAAAGTATTATTTATACCGTAAACTACCCTAATTACCACTAATCGTGATTAAGAACTTAATAAGTTACTATTCACCAAAAAATTATTATAATCTCATTGAACCACATTTTACATACTAATGACAACCATGTATGTCGGATTTTTAAAATTCAATACACATTAGTGGTAAACTTTCATTTAACTGAAAAATGAGTTTGCTTGATTACCACTTAGTGGTTTCACTATTCATCAAAAATTGAAGTTTTTCAGAAAATTACCAAAAATTCACCCTAAGCTATATTTGATATTCCGAATTCAAAAATGAAGTCTATTTTAAAAAATTCAAATCATATAAGTCACATTAATTAATTTAATAATTAATTCCCGCTGCTAGAGCAAAAAGCGTGTTTTTACAAAACAATAAGTATCAAAAGATTGACACCAGTTTAAGTCTAATTTCAAAGTGAAATTGATTCCAATGACCACCATTGGATAAAATGGTAAAAATATATTCTAATTTCAATTCAAAACCAATTCAAAACATAATCTAATCATATAAATAAATTAGGTTAAAAAGCAGTTTTGATGTAAAATGCAGTATTTTTCACTATTCATTAAAAAATGAACATTGTCAGAAAAATACCAAAAATTCACACAAGGTAAATTTTGATGTCCCAATCATAAAGGATAAGTTTATTTTGACAAACATAGTTTATAAAATTGTCAAAATATAGATTCAAAAATGGTTTTCCATCAAAAGGCAGTAAAACAATCTTTTAAGAATATTAGTGTATTCCATGCATAAGATTGTATTTATTTTCATTTTAAGCCTCTATAACACTATCTTAATCATTAATAGACATAGATAAAAATATCTATTATTCATTACTTACTTGGGATGTTACAGGTATGTCGACTATAGTCAAAGGGGTCATTATATAAACGTATCCAGAATAATAATAATTTTTTTATTATCATATTTTTACATCAATTATGATTTTAAAACGAATCATAAAATATGGTTATGAAAAATGAACCAACGTTACAATCATGGAGATGACAGACCATACGTACGCATGAGTAACGTTCTCATTTTTCAATATCATTATGGAAAGAAGGTAAGTAACATTTTATCTTTTCAGAATGATAATTATATTACTAATACAATTTTATTTAATCATATATACTTGTATATAGAATTTTGGTGATGTAAAATATGATAATTTACAATAAAATATAAATATATGAATTATGGATTTATATATGATGTAAGGATGATGTAATACCAAAATATTAAACTATCTTTCATTATTTTAATATGATCAAACTATTCATAGTCTTGAGCCAAAATAATAAATTAATGAATATAATATTGAGAAAACACCCCTCTCCTCCACTATAAATACCACCCCTCACCCCCTTCTCCTCACACTTCTCAAGCTTTGAGCCTTTCCTATATTATACCCAATACTCTTACCTAGTCCCTCCCCTATGTACAAGAGCTCTTGGTCTCACCAAAATACCAAAACCTTTCCCTAAGGAGGTTCTCAAGGAGGATAAATTCAAGAGTTAAATCCTCTCTCTCTTTATTTTAATTTCCCTTTCATTTATTTTCTTATTATCTCCTCATCTACCTTCATCCAAAAGGCATGATAACTCCATTATGTTTGATATAATTTAATTATATCATATTAATGGAATATACATCATTAAAATCCCCCCTCTCCCTTTTTTATTCCAAAAATGAAATCGTCGCCTGTGATGTGTCAATTTACCAACATCGTGGGCGATTCACTTTCATTTTACTTTAACACATTCAAGGCTATTATTAAAACCATTAAATGTTTAAAAAAGATTTTAATGTGTATTTCATAACCCATTTTATGTTATGGAACTAACTTTTATACATAATACTAAATGATAAAACAAAACGAGTTCGTTGTGATCGAAAAAACACCAAAATTAACCTAAAATGATAATCATTAATTTTTATCTAATGATTCATCCTCATGAACTACAACCAAATTATTTATAAGAACATTAAAAATTATGGAATATAATTAATAACATACAATAATAATTCGGGATATTTATCCACATTTTACACAAAATTCATTCATGTATACAAGTAAACCAATCATGAAAATTAAGAAAACGAACACCCCCAAACGATGAAATAAAACTCTATAACTAATCCAAAGGCCCACAAAAGAACATAATAAAACCATAATTAATTATATTCATGTAAAAATGTTTTTGAATTGTTAATTAATGAATCTTATGTGATTATACATGACATTAAAGTTAATAAAGCATTCAGACTCAAGGTAAGGGGAATTCTCAAACCTAACTCTATTTCTTTGGGTTTTCCCTATTTCACCACATTTTTAGTATGGATATTACTTAAATATAATTTATTCATAATTATATTTCCTTTTCTGGGATATACATGTTTTCTAATTGAGTATATTAAAAACATAATGTTTTCTAAATGAACCATTCTTTCAAAAAACACACCTTTTACTTCTCGAGATTGTTTCTTCTTCACTCAAGGATGATGATTCAAGTATGTTATTCCTTATTTTATTTTGGAACCCAAAGGTTATGAATTTATTCTTATGAAATGAAACCCATTCATTTCCATGCATTATTTTATGTTCAAGATTGATATATGTTCTATGTGGCATGCATGATAATGTAAATGTAATGATGTGACGGGTGCGCCAGGAATTATATAGCACAATGTAAATGTTATGATGTGAAGGGTCCACCCAGAATTATATAGAACTCCAATGCATTGGGTAATTTGATATATCTCATGAGAAGAAGTGAAATATGCATGAACATGATGCTATATTTTTTCACAACTATGTGTGGTAGTTCACCACTAAGATATCATGTTTCATTTTTATGCATTGAAACATTCCATGACTTTTCTTAATACTTCCTATCATGATTATGATATTATTCCTATGTTATAATGATAATTATTATGATCACCTAATTTTATATTGTTTCATGTTTTTATCTATCCTCTTTCTGGGATTTATCTCACCCCTTTCTGATGTATATCCTCAGGTGATTACATGTACTAAGGAGAATTCAAGGGTCAATAAGAAGCTAGAGAAGAAGGAATTAAATAAATGTTTATATTTTATTTTTTAAATGTTATATATGGTCTTAAATTTCCCTAGACACTAAACCTTTGGATCCTCATTGTGTAATGATTTTATATCGTTTGTCTTTAAAATAATGTTATAGTGATGTAAGAAAAATCAGGGTCATTATAAGATGATTTGTGATTTCCTAGGTGTCTTTGGGATGGGATGTGATGTGGTATGTAGCCTAGGTTTCTATGAGAGGGATGTGACATGGAATGTGGTCCATGTGTCTATGGACGGGATGCGATGTGGTATGTGGCCCAGGTGTCTGTGTGTGGTATGTGATGTGGCTTGTAGCCCAGGTGATGGGATAAGGTGTGGTTGTGGGGCCCAGGTGTGTGAGGGCGGGTTTTGATGTGGTTCTTTCAGAATAGGTGGGAGAACGAGGATGTTTCCCATTAAAAAAGAGTGTCTAAACTAGTGGGAAGTGGTGATGAGTACCCAAATCATCAATGTTATTAATATATTACTTTACTTAACTTGTGTTACTTTGCGAGCATGCCTTGGTGAGGATATGATGTCTAGTATACCTTGTTAGGTTCTCTTTGGTTCTATTATTTTCTCACAGGGGCATTAGTATGCTTCCATTCACGTGTGCATGAGATACTTTGGTTTTAATACTAAGTATATCTATATACTCACCCTATGTATAAAAATATTCTTTAAGATTTCTAGGAGGACTTCATGGATAGTGATGGACCTTACAAGCTCGGATCTTGATAGCTGTGGAGTCACTGCTTTAGCTTTCTTTTGGTACTTACTTTGGAGTTTTATTTCACTTGTAAAAATTTTATTTTAAACATGAATGTAAATTTTATTTTAAACATGAATGTTTGATGGATTTTGGTTTTATTATATATATATATATATATATATATATATATATATATCTTAGAGTTGTTTTGGGATGGACCACCTTATCTCCCGATCTTGTTTCTTTAAAAAGGTCAATGCCTCCCATTTTTGTGAGACTCATATACCCCTAGTGCTGGTCGCCACCCCGGGGACTACTGGAGGCAGGACTTGTGGGGTCATTATCTCCCTTTATTAATTTACATCCTAGGAGGTTAATATTTGGAGATAGGGGATCATTACAATAATCTTTTATTCAACTACTTAAAAAATTGATTTTACATCGGGTATTTTGACCAAATTCAATTCATGTGTCAAAAACAACTTTGGTAGGTCAACTATGGTCAAAGGGGTCATCATATAATCATATATAGAATAATAATCATGAAATAATAATCATATTTATACATTAATTATGATTCTAAAACCAATAATTAAATATGGTTATGAAAAATAAACCAACGTTGCAGTCATGAAGACGGTAGGTTGTACATACACAAGAGTAACGCTCCCATTTTTCAATGATTGTTATGTAAATAAGCTATACAAAATTTTATATTTATATAATGATAATTATATCATTAATACAATGTTATTTAATCATATATAATTATATATAAAATTCTGGTGATGTAAAAGAAATCACATCACGTCGAGGAGGCGGTAGTCCACACATCCATGAACGACGTTATTACTTTTTTTAGTGTGTGAAAAGGGTAATAAAGAAAATGATATATTATATTTACAAAAAGGTAATTATGTCATTAATATCATATATATTTCATTAATATCACATATTTTTAATTAAACCCATACTTAATACATTCTATATAATTTGTGAATGTATGACATCACTTTGAGGAGGCAGTGGTCCACATGTCCACAAACAATGTTATTGTATTTACACATTATGGAAAGCATGAAGGTATGTGTTATATAAAAATTATTGAAGTATGAAGACAAAAAAAAATATAAAATATAACATATAAAAATAGTGTGTCCATCATAATTCTCAACCATAATAGGCGGTAAAGGAAAAACTAATGACATCGTTTTGTGAGGCGGTAGTCCGCCGTAAACATGAACAGTAACTTCGTTACCCATTTGATGGAAGTGTGTGTAGGTGTAGGTAAAAACTTTAACATAAAAACATCTCAGTATATTGAGTATATTTATTTTATTATATAATAATTTAATAATACTAATTTAATGGTTTGATAAAGAAATAAAATAAAAGTGATCATTGAATAATGCTACCTCTTTTTCGGGTAACTCCTTTTGGTTTTCACCAAAGGACTTCTTGGATTTCTTTCTGCCCAAAGTAAGGATTCTAGGTTGATGGGAGGATTTCTGGGAGATTATTTTTTTAGGTTTTGAAGAAGATAAATGGATTGATATGTGTGAATAAATGGTGGAGTGAATTCCTTTTTATAGTGAAGGAGGAGTGACATTCTTGTAAATATAACAAGATAATCACTATTTGGAGGTCTACCTTACCGCATGTGACACAAAAATTAAAAAATAATGGAGTAAATTTAAATTATGGTAGATAAAAATGTCAAACACACAAAAATAAGTGATTTTTTTATAATTTTGTTCCTTAACTTCTAAGTTTCCTCAATTTTACCATTTTGGTTTTTATTAAGGTAACTACTTTTCTAACCTAATCAATTTTACCACAATGAATAAATTAAATTTATATTTATTAGAAAATATATAAACAATAAATTATAAAAAGGATACCTAATCTAAAAAATAAAAATAACATATGTGTTGGAAATTAATTTTAACAGAAGCTCATGTAACGCCCAAAAATACTGCTTTAACCCAAACCGTGCTAACAATGTTTTTACTATTTAGGGGTCAATATGTTCATTATAAAAGATAAATTGGTACATTAGTAGACCATATTTGATATTTATTAACATTTAAGAATAAATTTTTATAATTTATTTCTTGTAAAAAAATTTAAATCTTTAAATAAAAAATCATTAATTATAAAATAACATTAATGTCAATTCTGACATTATTTACTTGATTTAAATGTTAAAATATCAAGAAAATGATGGAATTAAAATATATTAAGTTCAAAGATATATAAAATGACATATTTATCCAAAATAAATAAGTGAACATAATAATTCATTCAATTTTCTTCACTTTTAATATTTCTAGTGTCATTTATTTTATTTAATTATTAACTAAATAATCATTGTGTTGTCGTTTCTTAAGAACTTTAAGTAGCTAATTCTTCTCTAAAAATTAATGAAAAATTATTTTAATAAAAAAACTCATTTATATTTCAAAAGTATATGTATAATAAAAAATATGACGTTTTTTCCATATCTCAAGGCTTTATAAAAGTTAAATGTAAGGAATGTTTCTTTTTTGTCTTTTTCCTTACATAACTTATTATATAGGTAAATTTCATCAAATAGTATCCCAATAACTCATAAAATTAGAAAAAAGAGGTGATATGGTTGAAATATGGTCATCCAATGGATTTTATACAAGTTTCTAGGTCATTTTTCCCCTTAAGATCAAAGTTCAACCACTAAGTAAACTAATTTTTACCTTAATTGCTGTAATTAATTTTAATTACTTTCACTAATATTTTTTGAAAAAAAACTAAGTTGATCTTTTTGGAATATAAATATTATAATTATTCCAACTATTTATATCTTTTTTTCCAAATTCAATTCACATAAGTGGAAAAATTAAAATTAAAGCTAATCTCGTAGACATGATAAGAAAACAAGTTTTTAAAGTGAAAATGTTCAAAAGTTCAATAAGTTTTCATATATAAATTCAATATAAAAATTATCCTAATGAACTAAAATGGATTAATTTATTTATAATTGATCTAATGTGACTTTAAAACCAATTTAAAATATAATTTAACATTAATAATTATTTAAATGAAAAGACAATTTTCAACAAAAATGGAGTATTTTTCACTATTCATTAAAAAAATTAAATTTCTCAAAAAACACCAAAAAATTACCCTAATATGATTTTGACATTATGAATTGAAAAATGAATTATATTTTGAAAATAAAATTTATAAATGGGTCAAAATATATTTTTAAAATAGGTGCTCTATTAAAAGGTGGTAAAACTCGATCTTTCGTGTAACGCAAGCTAACTGAGTATTGTGTGTAGGGTAATCTTGACACAGTGTTATGTATAAAGTAAGATAGAAATGAAATTAAATTTATTCTAAAAGGAAAATATTTTAAAGTCATGGGGTTTTACACATCTAGTTATTATTATCTGACATCCTCTACCTTTGTATCTCTTCAATGTTTTTCATTTTATGTATTTGAAAAGAAAAACAAATTTAATTAAAAAAAATTAACTAATGAGTAATACAAACATGAAAGAATAGGTGACATGTATTAATTAATGGATACTAATTTTCAATTCAAATAAGGGATACATAATGACATAAACCTGACATAAACAATATCATACCATCCTCTTGTATACACTCGATTTAAAATAATTTAAAGAACCCAGTGCACTTTTTTTGAGAAAGTGTATTAAACTAGTTTTAAAATACTAATTTAAATATATTTATTTAAGGAAATGTTTTAGAAACTATAATTTAAAACAAACTTATACATGTTTTTAAAAATAGTTTTAAACCATATTTTATAAATTGAAATAGATCTAATTAAATGAAACAAAAACAAACAAAACTAAAAAAACATACCATTCCAAAATGAAACCAAATTAAAGTAATTACAATAGTACCAACATGAGAAACCCACATTAAGATAAACTAAATAAACTGGAAACATATATGAGGATTTAAAGTGTCTTTTATATAAAGTTTTAATAAGTATTAAGGAAAATCAAGATATAAGGATCAAATTTTGATTCATATAAAAATAACTTTGGGATAAATGGAAATAATAATTCCAAATAATACATCACCTTATAGAAAATGAACATAATTATAAAAAACTAGAATACATTTTAAATCTCATTGTGTATTCATGCATAGGGAATATATAAGCAAGGTAAATTAATAATCATCAAAACCATTATGATGAACACAAGTAACCAAAAATAATAATGAAAAATCAGATTATATGAGAATAATTAGATGAAATAATGAAATAATTAGGGAATATCTCATAATAAAGTTTCACAATAAGGATCATGGGTAAGTACCAAAAGAGAAAGGTTTGGAAACATTATATATATTTTAGAGTGTCGTGTCCTTATGATATATTTCCACGGGAGAACCTTGTCCACATAGTTCATTTTATTTGTATAGAATAACTAAAAAACAACCCCATATGTTAATTGTAATTTAATAGACAATAATGTATATCAAACATGAACCATGATATATATTGTGGTCTAAAGATCAAAAGTTACAAACCAAACATGGAAGTAGTTGAGGTTGGTCAATAACAAGATTATATAAGTAGTAAAATAATTATGTGTTTAGTATAGAATAGGTCATAACAAATGCTTACTCATAAAAACTCATACAAGACACAAGGCATAACAAAAACATATCTTTAGACATATAAAAAAAGGAAATTCTCTATTATATAAATGTGTTTTCTACAAAATTAACATAATTTAAGAAAGATGTTCATGTAATAAAAAAATGTCCATCCATATTAAATTTTTTATAAAAATAAGACCAATCTATATATTCGAACCATATAGTACATTTTAAATCCAAACATGTTTAAGTTGGGAAGTGAAAAAATTCAATTAGTAAAATAAATCATTGAAACTAATAATTTCGTAACCCCAAAATATATTAATTGAACAAACAAAGTAATATAATTAATAATTACAAATTTAACTCAATTATGTCTCATAAAATAATAGGTTCATATTAGATTTATATATAAGTAGCGAGTAACTAAATTAAAAAAATACATCACCTACAATCATATTTATTATGTAATACAATAACATGTATAATAAAAACCAACTCCCATTTTAAATTATTTGGAATAATCATGTTAAAAAAGAATCTAGGTTAGTGTTTTATAGAAAAAAAATGATGGTTGACAGAAGAGATGAAGGATTTTAAACTCACTAATTTGATGCTCAAGAATAATGGAATTAAAAGAGGAAGTGAGGAGAGATTGTCACAGGTGGGGAAGAAAACTAAAGGCTTCCCGCTCGCAGGGTTCAATATGAATGGGGGTGAAATGGGAGGAGGGGAGGTTGTACAGATGTGTAATATAGAGAAGTATATACCAATGGTTTAAAAACCCATTAGTATAGAATTATCTACACCGAAAATTTGTTAAAATCATTGGTATAACCATCTCTTAAACATGCTATACTAATGATTTTATACAAATATTGGTATAAGGGGATCTATACCAATGGTTTTTGTAAACCGTTGGTATAGATATATTGGTATAGTTCCCATTTCAAGTAGTGTGAAATTATTTTCATAATGTAAACTTATTTCTAATTTTTAGTAGTCATATAATTACCGTAAATGCTTATGCAATGCCGACACGATATTTCTCATTTATAGAAAAAAATAAAAGATTTTAAAAATATTAAAAGTGATATAATTTGAATGAGTTACAATGTTCCATGATTTATATATAATTATGACATATTAGTGTTTTGTTAAATGATTATAATTTATTTTAAGATTTTCCTTTATGGATTTTAAGTAAAATTAAATGAATATTGTTAAAATTGACAATAATGATTTATTATAAAAATAATATTTTATTAAATTATTTATCAAAAATTAAATTATAGAAATAGGAAAAGGGAGATAATATATTATTTAAAATATTATCCCATTTCCATTTATGTGAGAATATTTACCTTACAAGTAAAATCATAACCTTTTAAGAGTGAAAAAGTTGTTACCGTGGTTAAAGTTAAAATGGGTTAACTATGGGGTTAAACCAAAATATAAGGTTTAAAAAACCACTTAATACTATCAAAATTATATTGTCTGATGGGATTAAAACCTAATAAAATACCAACATCTAATATCTATCCATTTGGAATCATTTGTATTGATAATGGCTTTGTTATATTTTATTATTTTAAGAAATTCCAAGTGTGTCCTCTCATCAACTTATTAAAGGACACCTCTCATTTTTCATTATATATTTTTATATTGAACATAACCTACCAAATTATCTTACCAACATATCTAGACACATTATAGAGGTTTTGGTTTTCTAAAAATACCAACTCTTGGTCCCTTAAGAGGACATCTAAAGGAGTTATTCCAAAGAAGAGGTAATCACCTTAACTGATCACTTTATTTTTACTCCTTATTTTACCTACTATAAATCTATGGTATTTATCATAAAATGGTAACGAAAATATCCTAAATATACTAAAATTTTATCATTATTATGAAACTACCATTACCCACCCTCTTTCCCATCAAATGGGAAGTGAAAGTATCGCTCGTGTGTACGTACAACTTACCCTCTCCACATAGCGATACAATTCATTTTTCATCACCATATTTTATGGATTTGAATTATTATGGGTTTAATGTTTGTATATAATATTTATGAAATAATTACACTTTTTTAAAGATAATATCACATCCACCTTATTACCTTCCAAACTATTGGGAAATGATAACATCGCTCGTGCATACATGTGAACTACCACCTCTACGAATCGACATGATCCATTTTTCACTTCTATTTTACTTGGATGGTAATGAGGAAATATTTTATGAATATATATGATTATTTAAAGGTTAATAATTATATAACTTTATTTTTTCCATCTTTCAAAAACTAAAAACAACGTTCATGTGTATGTACGGTCTACCGTTTCCATGAACCGTGTAATTCATTTTTCTATATCTACCATTTATGGATTAGTATAAATACATATATTATGAATATATATGATATTTTTATCATCATTAATTTTTTTGGAGACGATGTAACCTTAATCAAAGTACAAAGACAAAAACTATTGAACCAAAACATACATGAAAAATAAAGAAGTTATTAACTGAAATAGTGATTTTAACAAATTTTTAATAAACATGTAATGGCCCAGACCTCCCCGGTCCATTATGTTGTCAAAATATAGTGTTTTTGGTGTTCTAGGAGGTAATGGTAGCTCATTTCAAGAGTTTTCCAAAATTTCAGTTTTCTATCGGTAGTTCAGGGCATCAATAGGTTGGGACATCAGTAGGTTAGAGAATCTGTAGGTTGGGTAGTCGGTAGGTCGGGGAGTCAGTAGGTCAGGGAATTGGTAGGTTGGGATGTTGGTAGGTCGGGTGTCAGTAGGCCGGACATTAGTGAGTGGCGTCGGTGACTCACGTCGGTGACTTGTTGTCAGTGGGTTACGTCAATGACTCATGTCAGTAATCCATGTAAGTGAATATAATCGGTGAGTCAGGTGTCGATGAATCACTCTCGGTGATTCGTGTCAGTGTCTCACCCATCGGTGAGTCATTTCCATCTTTTTTCCTATTTTTCCAGTTTCACCCCCTTACATTTTATTTGACATAAATTGAGTTTAAATCTTAGTTTGAGTGTTTCTAAAAAAGTTTTAAAGGATATTAATTATATATTTAATATACTAATTCTCCCAGGGCATTGAAATAGTCAAAATTCATAGTCTTGACCAAGATTTGACTTTAATGTCCCTTGAAACCGTTTCCTTTCCATTGATACAAGATCTGGATCTTCTAAGCTGAGATCTTCCCTTCCTCATGTGTTTCTATTTTCTATTCGTGTGGTCAGAACCTTTCTTCCCAGAGAAGTCACATCTGTGTAGCAGTCGTGGGTCCAATATTCCTTGTAATCTTTCCTCTTACTCAAGCACCCCTGTTTTTGGTGCAAGAATGAGTTTTTGATCGTTTATTTCTCTAGATAGGTATCTCTTAGTCTTTCTTTATTGTGTATCATGTGGGGCGGGTAAGCTAATGTATCTTTGTGTTTAGGGTTGAATCCCAATGTTATGACAATAATATAACATGTTATAAAGATAATCAGACTTTTTACGATGCCAGGTTTTATTACCTTAGTAATGAATGAGGGTCTAGGAAGATAGTGATGATGTTTTTTTTTGTTTTATATGTTATCTTTTATCCATGTTGTGAATTTTATGGGTTGTATCCTTCTAAAAATCATATCCATTGGTGGTCTCTATTTTCAAACCTGTATGGATTGTGAATCATTGTTGTAAATTTGGAAATCTGGTTAATCATGTATACCCAGTCAAATAAATGGATTACCCAATATTGAACTTATTCTGTGATCACCCCTAAATAATGAAAGTGTAATTAAAGAATAAGGGTTTATATATCTGAATACACTCTATTTGATAGCTGTGGTTGTGTGTTGTGTATGGTTTTGTTCGGTTTTAGTGCCTTGTGTGGGTTGTATGGTGTCGTGGTTGGAAGTACAATTGTGGGTGCAGGGGAAGACAAGGGGGTTGGCTCTGTGGGTATGGTGTGGTATGTTTGTACAATAGGGATGCATATTTGGTGATGGTTGCTATGGGTTTCGTGTATGGGGTGGTATGGGAGGTATAATGGAAACTTAGGTTGAGAGGTTGTTGATTGTGGAATGGATTAACTTGTTATGCAATGGGACTACAATCTAGTTGAGTTTTGTTGTTTTTCTAGATGTGGTTCTTTTTGTGTAGCGGGGCTGCCGAGAATGGTTTGGGAGGGATAATTTTAAAGGAGGGTGTTACCTTGTGTGGGACTTTCAGTTGAAGTTTCCAGAGACATTTGTTAAGTGTGTGTGGGTTATGATGTTACTTGTGGTGTGCTGTGTTTGGTAATTTCCCGAGTAGGGATGGAATAAATAAATGAATGAATTGTTAATGCAAAATGATAATCAGTTAAATGAATTGGATGGGGTTATGAATTAAGTCTGTGGTTGGCTATGTGGTTATGCATTATAGGTGGTAGAATGGGAAGTTTTTTGTGGGTTGGTTGTTTGTTTTGAAAACCCATAGGTTGGGATGAGTGTTTGGGACCTATATATATAAATGTAGTTCCTTGTGAGTTCTATACGTACCCCACCCATGTTGAGAACTACATGCTGAACACCCCCATTATTATGGGGGAGGGTATCCTTTCCCAAAATTCCAATGGGAGGATGTATTGATGGTTATTAGCTCTTCTCTGCTCCCTCTTCTAGGCATTGGTATCCCTAGACTCTTCGATCATGTACTAGTTCGGTTGTGAGGCCCGGGTGTATGTGGGTGAGGTGTGATTCCCATGTGTCTTCAGGATGAGATATATTGTAATTTCCCAGGTGTCTTTAGGATGCAGTTGTGGTTTTGTGGGCCAGGTGTCTACGAGCATGGTGTGATATGGTTTTGGCCCAGGTGTTTGTGGGAGAGATGTGTTATATGGCCCATGTGTGTGTGGAAAGGTTGTAGAAGTGGGGCTTGTGGAAGAGTGTGGTAGCATCATGACATTCACTATTAGGGATTACTAGTTAACTAGTGTGAAGTGGTGCGGGGTACCCAAATATCGATGTGCTTATTACATTACATTACTTGACTCGTTTTATTTGGTGAGTGTACCTTGGTGAGATTTGAGATGGATAGTATACCTTGTTAGGTGCTTTTGGGTTTTACTGTTTTCTCAAGGGGGAATTAGTACGATTCTCCACTTGTGTATGATAGATTTTGGTTTTTCCCTACTGAGTATACTTTTATGCTCACCCTATGTATATAAACTATTTTTAGGTTTCCAGGGATATTACACAGATCATTCTGGACCTCACTAGCTCAGGCATCGGGACAGTTCTTGTGTTGTTGATTAGCTTTGTTTTTTTTGGTATTTACATTGGATTTTTTCATTGTATTTCTAGGAGTTTTACTTTAAACATACATGTGGTATAAATTTTGGATTCTTTTATATATATATTGGATTTGTTTTGAGGTTGATACATCATATATGCCAGCCTCAATTACTATAAAATGGGTAATACCTCCCATTTTGTGAGATTTTTATACCCTTGGTGCTGGTTGCCACCCCGAGGCCTACTGGAGGTAGGACTCGTGGGTCATTATCTCTTTTCCATCTTGAAGAAGGAAGGTCGCAACACTTTTCCATCCCTTCCCCCATTTTGATGAAGTAGGGCCGTGATAGAATGGTATCATAGTGATGGTTGAGAGATATGATGGAGTTTGGAGTTAGGCATAGTGAGGATTTCATGGGACGATAGGGAAATAGTGTTAGGTGATCTTGGTGCATGACATAGGCCAGGGAAGACTGGTTAGGACATAGGATTTTAGGCCCCCCTGTGATCCTATGCAAGGACTCTGAGCCTACTGAATGACCAAGTGAGGCTACACTATTTGTAGGGTAGAGACCCTAGGAAAGGTGCATACATCATGATTAATTGTGTTCTTGTTTGAGTTGGGTGTTTCGGGGAAATTAGATAATAAAAAGTTGAAATGAACCTTAAATAAAGTTCCATACTACTCAGGATTTGGAGTTCTTTTTTTAATTTCATATATGTTACCTGGTCATCGTCTGCATGTGGTACATGCAGTGGAGGATCAGTAGGCCGATCTGGATGATCAGATAAGGGTTGATCTAGAGGATGAGTACAACTAATGGTAGAAGATGCTTCATTCCTTCCAGCAGTAGAATCTGGGAAAGTATGAAGTCAACATTTTAGATATAGAGACAAAGAGTTGGCTTGAGGAGCTGGTGATCACTTTCAGCTTGATCCAGACTCCAAAAGAGTACTGGGTTCCTCTGGAGGTGAGATAGATGCGGGGAGCTACGTGTCAGTGGTGGACACTCTATCTGGGGGAGAGTAAGGAGACCAATATTTTGTGGGTTGATTTTGAGAAGGAGTTCCGGGCGGAATTCCTTTCCTCGACCATGAATGTTGAGAAGAGGTAGGAGCTACTCACCCTCCATTAGGGGAGTATGTTGGTACAGGATATGGGGACCAAGTTCAAGGATATCTTTCACTTTACTCTGAATCTCTTTCCGAATGAGGAGTTTCGGGCGAGATGCTTAGAGGAGGCACTCTGTCCTTCCCTCCAGTACACAGTTACTCCCTTCACCTTGTCGACATATCTAGAGGTCTAGAAGAAGGTGGAAGTGGTTGAGAGGATGAAATCATGAGGAGGTATACTATGATAGGGGAACCAATAGGGTCCTACAAAGGTAAAGTATTCTAGTAGTAGGTCATAGGTTCCATGGCCTTAGAGGTTTTGGCTAATGGGGAGTTGACCTTAGCAGTTTCAGTTTCAACCTTCTGGTCCTTGTGATTTTCCCATAGGATTGGGGATAAGGTGTTTCACTTGTGGAGGCCACAAGAACCTTCAAAGTTAGTTCCTAGTTTGAGCTCAGTATGCTGGAGGTGGGCAAGATCAGCGCCCGCCTCAACAGTAATTGTCGGCCATGTCATTTTAGCAGTAGGGAAAATAGGCTCCTACTCCATCGAGGGGAGACAGAGCAGGTGGCGGTTGACCTCAAGGTGATCCTTAGGGACCTCAACCTGGACATGGTAGAGGAGGTGGTCGATAGAAGAGGGGTAGAGAAGTTGGGCATGGTTAATTTCATGCCGCAGAGGTATCAGTTCCAATGGGGCCATAGATTGTTCGAGGTACAATCAGTGTGTTCAGTACTCTTGCTTGTTCTTTTTTTGATTCGGGAGATTCACACTCTTTTATTTCACCCACTCTATCCCATGATTTGGGGCTATACATAGAGATAATTTCTATTCCCCTAGTGTTGAGTATTCTAGTTATAGGTCATACCAGCTTGTTTGATGTTTTCCATGGATGTAGACTGATGTTGGGGCCACATCAGTACATTGGGGATCTCTTTCTTCTACAGATGAATCCATACAATGTCATCCTTGGAATCAACTGATTATTTTCCATACATACTTTCATTGACTGATTCCGAATGAGATTCATATTTTTAGACGTAAATGGACATCGTATATCTTTTTTTGGCGGGTAGAGTTGTTAGGTGGGTGACTGGTGTATTGAGTCTCTTCTTTCCCTGTTGGCCGAGATATTATTGGAATTGGTGGATGCTGAGATGGTGGAGGTTCCAAGAATTTTCAGGGAGTTCTTGGATTTTTTCTTTGAGAGGGTTGTGACTCTACCCCTCGATGTGACATTGAGTCCAGGATAGACTTACAACCAGGTGCTAGTCTGATTTTGGTGGATCCTTATCAGATGACAGCTTCTGAGCCACGAGAGCTAAGGATTCAGATTGAAGAACTGCTGAAGAAGGGATTTATCCAGCCCAGTGTGTCACTGTGGGGTGCTTAAATCTTTTTTGTGAAGAAGGTAGATGGTGGTCTGAGGTTGTGCATAGACTAACAAAGGTTGAATTAGGTGATGGTTAAGAACCATTACCCTCTCCCAAGGATAGATGATATTTTCGACCAGCTGAGGGGAGTAAGTTGGTTTTATAAGATCGATCTATAGTCTGGGTATCACCAGTTGAGGGTGAAGTAGGGTGACATCCAAAAGACTGCATTCAGATGCAGGTATGGGAAATTTGAGTTCGTGGTTATTTCGTTTGGTGTTATGAACTCACTGACCATGTTCATCGGACTTATGAACTCTGTATTTCATTAGTTCCTAGACTGGTTCGTTGTCATATTCATTGATGACATTCTGATTTACTTGAAGTCAGAGGAGGAGCATACAGAGCATCTTAGGACTATCCTGGAAGTTCTTCGACACCACCAGCTCTATGGAATGTTTTCCAAGTGTAAGTTTTGGACATGGTAGGTCCACTTCCTTGGACATGCAGTGTCTCAGCATGGTGTAGCAGTAGATCCATCAAATGTAGAAGTAGTTGTTTCTTGGAAAGCACCCAAAAATGTTGTAGAGGTACACAATTTTCTTGATATTTAAGGATATTATCAAACATTTATACCCAATTTATCTCAATTATCAGCTCCATTGATGACTCTGACCAGAAAGGACCAAGACTTTGTGTGGAGTGAGTAGTGTCAGGAAGCTTTCAGCTACCTGAAGGGAAAGTTGGTCGGTGCTCCAGGGCTTTGGTTTTCAGAGAAAAGGGTGATGTTCAAAGTGTTTTGTGATGCTTCCCATCTAGGCTTAGGGTGTGTGTTTATGTAGTAATGGGGAGTGATATCTTATGGATATCGGCAGTTACGTCCCCATGAACATAAATTTTTCACCCATGATCTGGAGCTAGTGGAGATCGTGTTCATGCTGAATTTGTGGTGACATTACCTCATTGGAGAGTTCTTTATGGTGTTCATAGATCAAAATAGCTTGAGGTATATCTTTTCCCAATGAGATCTGAACTTTCTATAGTGAAGGTGGATGGAGTTTTTTATGGACTATGATTTTTAGATCTTATACACCTCAAGAAAGGGAAATATTGTGGCCAATTATTTGAGTATGAAGTCGTAAAAGGAGGTTGTTTGGGGATCTACAGATTCTGGGAGGGTGATAGAGGAGTTGAATTCCTTGCACTTAGATGTAGGAATTGATAGTGGTAGAGGCTGTCTATTTTAGATGAAGGTGTAGTCATCTCTGAGGCAGCATGTGGAATAGTCTCAGTGGGGAGACTCAAAGGTGGAGGTGATGTGTAATTTCATTGACTAGGGTGATGCTTTGGAGGGATGGTTAGAAGATGGTCAGAATCAGATATTGTTTTTTGAGAAGATATTTGTTCCAGTGGAAATGCATGAGGGATTTCTCCATGAGTTTCAAAACTCACCCTTAATGGTACACCCATGAGCTTCCAAGATGTAATGTGGCTTGAGAGAGTAGTTTTTGTGGCCTAGGATGAAGTGGGATGTGGCAGAGTTTGTGGAAAAGTGCTTAGTGTGCCAGCAAGTGAAGGCTAAGCACTATGTTCCTGGTGGTTTGTTATAATCCTTAGATGTCCCTGAGTAGAAGTGGGATTACATCTCAATGGATTTCATCACAGGATTACCCAGGGCTCAGGGAGGATGTAATGAAATCTGGGTAGTAGTGGATCAGATAATGAAATCAGATCACTTCTTAGTAATTAAGGAGTTAGGAATAGTTGATGCCTTAACACAGTTTTATATGGATTAGGTGGTATGGATAGATGGGTTTTTGATATCCATCATCTCAGATTGGGATACGAATTTTACCTCTTGATTCTAGAGGGGATTGCAACATGCTTTTGGGGAGACAGTTTCACTCACCCTTCACTACTACAACTATGGATTTTATCAGTGCTAAAAAAGGTCTTTAACATCGCTAAAAAAGCACTGTTAATGCCGGTGAAGATAAAGGGGGGGGGGGGGTTCCCCTTTATCATCGCTCCAAAAAGCGCTGATAAAGCCCCCTTTTATCAGTGCTAAAAAAAGCGCTGATAAAAGGGTCCTTTATCAGCGCTTTTTTAGTGCTGATAAAAGACCCCTTTTATCAATGCTTTTTTTAGTGCTGATAAATGTTAATTTTTTTTTAAAAAATTAAAAATTAAAAAAAAAATTAAAAAAAATCTGTAAATCAGAGGGGGATTTTAACAGCGCTTCCCCCCCATTTATCAGATCCCCTGCCCCACCCACTCCCCCTCAAGCCCCATCCATGACTCCCCATGTTTTATTAGCGCTTTGTAGACCCCTTTAACAGCGTTATATCCCCCCCCAAATTCACCCATGCGCACGCCCCTGCCTGCCTCTATCAGGTTTTGAACTCAAGACCTCCCCCCATGCATGCTAAGCCTTTACCACTCCTCTAATTTGATTTGTTCACCAACTAGTGATATATATATATATATATAGTTATATTTATTCAGGTATTAATATAAATTTATATAGTTGTATTAATATATATATATATATATATATAGTTTTATTTATATATTTACATATTTATTTTTATATTAATATATATATATATATAGTTAGTTATATTTATATATTTATTCGTATATTAATATTAAGTTATATCTATTTATTTATATATATTTTTATATATATTTTTTATCCATATATTTATTCGTATATTAATATATATTTATAAGATTAGTTTTCAATACAATTATAAAATATGTTTTGTTTTGTGTGTGTAAATAAATACATATATACAACACACACACACACACACATAATGTGTGTTTCTATAAGTATAATTAAACACACACACACACACACACATATATATATGCATATACATATGTTATAATATATATATATATATATATATAATATCAGTTTGTTAATATATAGACACACACAAATAGACACACACACATTATATAGGTACATATATAGTTAGATTAATATATAGGTATATAAATATTGATATATTGGTATTTTAAATAAAATGTATATTATTTATTATTTAGATAAAGCTAATATATTTTATATGTAAATATGTTTAATTATTTATTTAAAAAATTAATTTTTATGTGTGAATATATAAAAAATATGTATATATTGTTATATATTTGATTATAAATAGCAGTTCATTATAAAAAATGATAAAATTTCAAAAACATAATATCAATATGAATGTAATACCTTGGAATAAATTCATTCCCCACCAAAAAAAGCCAATAATACCCCCTTAAACGAAGCTAAAAATCCACAAAATGGTAAAAAATCGGGGTATCCAAATTAAAAACTTAGTTTTGGAGGCCTTATAGGCCTTTTTTGGCCTCGAAAATTGTGACAGAGGCTTTTCCTTAGTTACTAGCGCATAGATCTTTTCACAGGCTTCGATTTGATATGCTGTAGAGATCAAACGGACACCCGGATCAAAAGTTATGGCCGTTTAAAGTTCGAGTTGCATTTTCAACATATTTTGGATCTTTTTTTATTTATTTATTATTTTTTTAGTCTTAAAATTGTTATTAAATGACTATTACTCCATAATAATTAGCAAATTATTAATTAAAAATATTTTTTTAAATTTTTTATACGCCATTTTCACTAAATATCTTATATATTAAGTGTAACTGTATATTTACACTTATCTAAAATATATTTAAAATTATATTTAAAAAATATATATTATATTTATATCAATATAACTATATCAATATATTTAAATATTAATATATATTTTTAATGATTTTTTTGGAAGTAGACCCTTTATCAGTGCTTTTAAAAAAACGCTGATAAAGACCCCCCTTTATTAGCGCTACTAAAAAAGCACTGACAAAGGGGTACCCTTTAACAGCGCTAAAAAAGCGCTGTTAAAGGGGGTACCTTTATCAGCGCTAAAAAAAGAACTGATAAAGGGGTACCTTTATCAGCGGTTTTTTTTAGCGCTGATAAAAGTACCCCCCTTTATCAGTACTTTTTCGTTAGCGCTGATAAAGGCTGGCGCTGGCCTTGCCTAGTTTTGTGGTAGTGCTTATGCTGAAAAGAAGTTGGGGAGACAACTGTTCTTGGTATGGAGGTAGTGAAAATCACAAACGAGAAGGTTCATTTAGTGTGTGACAGTATTAAGGTATCCCAAGACTGGCATAAGTTATATGTTGATTGTAGGAGAAGTACCTTGGAGTTTGAGGTTGGGGAGAACATGTTCTTGAAGGTTTCCCCTTGACATGGGTAGCGTAGGTTTGGCCGAGGGAGAAAGCTTTCTACAAGGTTCATCGGACATTTCAAGGTGTTGGGGTGAGTTAGAAAGGTGGCATACCAATTGGCATTACCAATGTACTTAGATAGGATCCATGATGTTTTTCATGTCTCCCTACTTTATCAATATCTTTAGGATGACTCCCATGTCATTGAATGGGGAGAGTTGGATATCAGGGATGACAAAACGTTCATGGAACAACCAGTGGAGATCCAAGATCATCGAGAGAAGGCACTGTGTGGATGGACCATTCATTTTGTTCGTGTGTTTTGGAGTCATGGTGGACTGGAGGAGAGTACTTGGGAAAGGGAGACATAGATACGTGCCCAGTACCTAGATTTGTTTTGAGTTTTTCTTGTGTGGTTTTCTTTGTGATGTAGTACTTGAACCTTGTTTGATGTGAGATGAGTTTCTTCCTTATTCCATAATGTGTGATGATGTACTGACATGTAGAGAGGGGAGGACCTGATTCCTAATCAAGACACATTAATTGAGACGCAATTAAACTCATGCGGGCGAGTCAATTCTGCCCAGAGAAGATAATATCTTGACATAGAGGAAGTAATTATATATTTCATGTGTCTAGACACTTGGTGTTTGTGTAGGGTATCTTTTGGATGTTTGGGTTAACATATTTGGGAAGATATGTTCTTGGATGTTGAGGTTCTACTCCAGCTTTTGAACAACACAAGGTGGTTTATCCTTGAGAGGTATCTCATAGGGTGGTTGTTCAGACCCCTCTTTCTTTTGGGTTTGGTATTGAATTCTTAAGGGTGAGAATAGTTTGAGAGGTATCTGATGTAATGGACCGGACCTCCCTGGTCTATTAATTTGTCAAAATCCAGTGTTTGGGGTATTCTGAGAGGTAATAGTAGCTCATTTCAAGAGTTCCAAAATTCCAGTTTTTTATCAGTAGGTTAGGGCATCGGTAGGTTGGGATGTCAGTAGGTCAGGGTGTCAGTAGGTTAGGGCATTAGTAGGTCATGGCATTAGTAGGTCATAACTTTGGTAGGTCAGGGTGTCGGTAGGTCATAACATCAGTAGGTTGGGACATCTATAGGTCAGAACATCAGTAGGTCAGGACGTCGGTGGGTTGGGTGTCGGTAAGTCAGGCGTTAGTGAGTGGCATCGGTGACTCATGTCAGTGACTTTCTATCGGTGGTTCATGTTAGTGACTCATGTCGGTAAGTCACGTCGATGACTCACGTCGGTGAGTCAGGCATTAGTGAATCATTGTCAGTGACTCGTGTTGGTGACTCACTCATCAGTGATTCATTTCCAGCATTTTCCTATTTTTCCAATTTCACACCCCTTATGTTTTATTTGACATAAATTGAGTTTAAAACCTAGTTTGAGAATTTCTAAAATAATTTAAAAGGATATTAATTATATCTTTAATAACCTAACACTCTCTAGGCTTTGAAATAGTCAAAACACACAGTCTTGACCACGATCCAACTTTAATGGCTCTTGAAACAGTTTCCTTTCCATTGATATAGGATCTGGTCAATCTAAGATGAGATCTTCTTTTCCCCATGTGTTTTAATTTTCTATTTGTGTGACTAGAACCTTTCTTCCCAAAGGATTTTCATCTATGATGCAGTCGTGGGTCCATTATTCCTTGGATTCTTTCCTGCTACTCACGCACCCCCTATTTTTGGATCAAGGAGTTATTGATCATCTATTTATCGAGGTAGGGATCCCTTAGTATTTTATTATTATGTATCATGAGGGGTGGGTAAGCTAATGTCTATTTGTTTTTATGGTTGAATTCCAGTGTTATGATGATAATCTAACTTTTTATAAATATAATCATACTTTTTATGATAATAGGTTTTGTAACCTTAGTAATAAATGAGGGGTTGGAAAGTTGGTGATGATGTTTGTTTCATTTTATATGTTATCTCTTATCTATGTTGTTAATTTTATGGGTTTTATCCTTTTGATAATTATGGTCATTGGTGGTGTTTGTTTGTGCACCTGTATAGATTGTGAATCACTGCTGTAAATTTTGAAATTTGGTTAATCACGTATACCCGATTAAATAAATGGATGCCCTAGGATTGAACTTGTTCTATGATCAACACTAAATAATAAAAGTGGAATTAAAGAAAAAGGTTTGCTAAATCTGAATACACTCTGTTTTATAGGTGTGGATGTGTGTTGTGTATGGTTTTGTTCAGTTTTAGTGCCTTGTGTGGGTTGTATGGTGTCGCGGTTGTAAGCACAGTTGTGGATACATGGGCGGACAAGGGGGTTTGATCTGTGGGTATGGTGTGGTATGATTGTGTAGTAGGGATATGACTTTGGTGATTATTGTTGTGGGTTTCGTGTATGATGTGGTATGAGAGGTGTAATGGAATCTCAGGTTGAGAGTTTTTTGATTGTGGAATAGATGAACTTGTTATGTAGTGGAACTGCAATCTAGTTGAGTTTTGCTATTTTGTTGGATGTGGTGTTTTTCATGCAGTGGGGTTGCTGATGATTTGGGAGGGATAATTTTGAATAATTATGATGTTACCTTGCATGAGACTTTCGCACAGAGTTTCCAAAGACTTTTGTGAAGTGTGTGTTGGTTATGATGTTACTTATGGTGTGTTGTATTTGGTAATTTTATGGGTAGGGATGGAATAAATAAATGAATGAATTGTAAATGCAGAGTGATAATTGGTTAAATGAATTAGTTTTGGTTATGAATTAAGTTTGTGGATGGTTGTGTGGTTATGCATTAGATGTTGAAATAAGAGTAGTTTTGTGTGGGCCAGTTATTTGTTTTGAAAACCCATAGGTTGGGCTGAGTGTTTGGTACCTATATAAATACATGTAGTTCCTTATAGTTTCTATACACACCCCACCAGCATTGAGCACTACCTGTCGAACACCCCCATTGTTATGGAGGATGGTGTCCTTTCCCAACATCCTGGTGATATATGGATGGCTAGTTATTGACTCTTCTCTACTCCCTCTTCTTGGCATTGGTAACCCTATACTCTTCAAGCAGGTTGTGGTGAGATTGCGAGTCCCAGGTGTATGTAGGTGAGGTGTGCTTCCTAGGTTTATTCGGGATGAGATATTTCGTACTTTACTAGGTGTCTTTGGGATGAGGTTATGGTTTTGTGGCCCAGATGTATGTGGGATGAGTGTCATGTGGTTGTGGCCTAGGTGTTTGCGGGCAAGATGTGGTATATGGACCAGGTGTGTGCAGGAAGGTTGTAGCAGTGGGGCTTGTAGAAGAGCATGGTAGCATCAGGATGTTCGCCATTAGGGATGAGCAGTTAACTAGTGGGAAGTGGTGCATGGTACCCAAATATCAATGTGCTTATTATATTACATTACCTGACTCACATTATTTGTTGAGTGTACCTTGGTGAGATTTGGGATGGATAATATACCTTGTTAGGTGGTTTTTTGGTTTTTTTTATTTTCTCATGAGGGAATTAGTATGATTCTCCACTTTTGTACAAGAGACTTTGGTTTTTCCCTACTGAGTATACTTTTATGCTCACCCTATGTATATAAACTATTTTCAGATTTCTAGGGATATTACACGGACTGTTCTGGACCTTACTAGCTCAGGCATCAGGATAGTTGCTATGTCACTACTTAGATTTGTTATTTTGGTATTTAATTTGGATATTTTCATTATATTTCTAGCAGTTTTACTTTAAATATTCATGTGGGATGGATTTTGGATTATTTTATATATATGTCTTGAATTTCTTTTGAGGTTGATACATCTTATCTCCCAATATTGGTTACTATAAAAAGCTAAATGCCTCATATTTTTCGAGATTTGTATACCCTTGGTGTTGGTCGCCACCCCAGGGCCTACTGAAGGTGGGAATTGGGGGTCATTATCTCTTTTTCATCTTGAAGAAGGAAGGTCACAACACTTTTCCATCCCTTCCCTCATCTTGATGAAGGAGGGTCATGACAAAACAGGCGATGAAAGATTATAAGTAAGTCATATATGGTATGATATATATGATTATGGTTTTATGATATATTTATAATAAATATATATTTGTTATACAAGAGTTTTTTACACATATGAAGGAATTCAAACCTGAGGTAAGGGTTTATTTCACAATCTCTTCATTATTAGATATTGTTTATGTTTATGTATCCATTGGGAGAATTATTTTATATTTATATCCTGAACCCAATTTATTTTATTCTCCTTAGGTAATTTTTGTAAATTAAAAGTTTTCTTTTCATTTTCCTCACTTTAAGTACTCAAGAGATTGAAAAAACGTTTTTAAGGATAATCGAATTTATTTATCTCTTTTGTCAAAAAACCTTTTTCTTCCATATCCATTTTTTCTGAAAATGTTTTAAATAATGTTTTAACTATTATATGATGATTTTTAAATACCCTTTTACCCATGTTTTAATTTTAAAAAATGGTTTAAAAGGAATCATCTTTTCATTTTATGAATGAGGTACTTTTTGACCTTTATAAAAGCGTAGATGGAATACTTTTTTAACTTATATGAATGGAATAGAATTTCTCACTATCATGACTGGTCATTTATTTTAGTATTAATTTGTAATTTTATAAGTTTATTTATAAATAAATATTTTTTCTTAATATTTGGTAAATGTTTAGATAAGTTATTTTAAAGTGAAAATGGTATTTCCATCAATTAATTTTCCGATGATCTTTTGAAATTATTTTTATCTACATCAATATCATTTGTTTAATATTATGATTTATTGAGGATAAAATATAATGGTACCATCCACCATATTTCTCTGGATGGTTTATTATTAGTCTTAATGGGGAAATTTTTGATATTTTGTATGCTAGTTCTTTTAATATAGACCATTATTGATTTTTAAAGCATATTGATTAAGTTGTTTTATTTATTCACATGAGGAATGCATTAGAATTATTAAGTAATGGGTGGGTATTGTAATTACATAGTCCATTGATTCAATGGTAGGTATCATGAGACAAAATAGATTGAGTATTATCCAAGGTCTTACCCATTTATATAAGATGTATTGGCATGTGACCTTAATGGTATGTTTAATATGTATTGTCATGAGGCCTTGACGGTAAGTTTTAAATGTCCATCATTATGTAGTAAATCATTATGAATTCATTTATTGACATCCATGTGATTATTTTAATTTTTTTATATACATGTATATTTTTTTAGGTCGAATTATTATTTATATGAAATTATTTTATTATCATTTATTTTCTGTGATATTATTCATGCGTTATTTAGCTTCTATTGTATGCATACCATTACTGGGCATCTGAGCTCACACCTTTATTATATTTTCCTTTTCCAGGATGCTAGTAAGTGTTTTATGATTTATATTCATGGATATTTTATAGGGACAATGGTGTTCTCAAAGAAAATACTATGTTAAATTTTATGTTTTTAAATGTAATGTGAAAAATTCAAGTATGTATCTAGTTATATAAGAATAATAAACTATTTTAACCTCTAGGATGCGATCACTTGTATCTAGTACTAATGTAATAAAGTAACCACCGACACTACTAGAAAAAAGTATATACCCATGATTTTGGAAAAAATGTGGCTATAAGTCACCCCTATAGCCATGGGAAAAATAATTTCATAGGAAGGACCTATACCCACGTTTCTCTAAAAACCATGGATATAGGTCACCCCATACCCATAGTTTTTTTAAACCATGGGAATAGATTTCACAGGGGAAATTTTTTTCACAAGAATGACCTATACCCAAGATTCTCTAAAAAATGTGGGTATAGGTCACCCCTATACCCATGATTTTTGTAAACCATGAAAATAGGTTTTATGAGGAGAAAAACAATTCACAGGAAGGCCACGAGAAAACCTATACCCATAGTTTGACCAACCTGTGGCTATATGAATTTTTTTTGGAAACTTATACCACTGGTTTGACTAAACCATTGGTATAGAGAACCTATACCTACAGTTTGACCAAACTATGGGTATATGTTGGCCCATTATTTTTCCATAAAAATAAAAGTAAAAAATAAATAATTTAATATAAATACATTTATACACGCGCGCACACACACACACACACATTTTTGAATATAAGAAAAAAAATCATTACAGGATAGTGGTGAAGTCATTGGAGTATAGGCAGAAGGTATTGGAATTAATTCCCAATGCAAGATTTTTTTTAATACCTATACACACAGTTTAACCAAACCGTGGGTATAAGTTGACCCAATATTTTTTCATAATAATAAAAAATAATAAAAAATAATTTAATATAAATAAAATTATATACATACATACATACATACATACATACATACATACATACATACATACATATATATATTTATATTTGAATATAATAACATAAAATGTGTTATTGGATAGTGGTAAAGTCATTTGAGTATAGGCGGAAGGTGCTGGGATCAATTCCCAATGGAGGATTTTTTTTTTAAAATAAAGGACCTATACCCACGTTTTGACCAAAATGTGGGTATAGGTATTTCAATTGAAATTATCTACAACAATGGTTTAAGAACCATGGGTATATGTGGTATATCCCTAATTCTTAGGCACCCATGGTTCATAGAACCGTGGGTATAGCCTATACCCATAGTTTTCTATGTCATACCAATGGTTTTGAATTATGGGTATAGGTAAAGATTACAGTAGTGTGACTCTAGGAAACTAAGTTCATAATATTTACAGTTGGTATCGAATTAAGTTTAGTAGAAACCTTGGGAACACAATTTAGGGAAACATAGATTAGAGAACATAACCCTATGACTGAGTTTGAGGATAATTCTAAGTATAAGATAACATCCTAAAGTTTTGGTAAGGTAGATATTATATGTATTTCATAAAAATAAATCCCCTTTTAGATACTACAGGTGGATGTGGATTTGGTATAGTTATACTCAAGGGTAACAACTTTGAAAAGGGTGTATTAGGCTTTGACATAATCATCATTTGGTGCATGAAAACAAGCCTTGCTGCACACCTAGTTTGAAACTCCTAGGGGATATTCTTGGACTAGTTCACATTTTATTTATAAACCATTATGAAGGATTTGAAAATATTTATGATTTGAAAACTTTCCCAAATAAAATAATTTTATTATTATGAGATTTTCTATATATAAATTTTTAAATTTATGTTATGTTTTTCACTAGTTCCAAAATTATACATTATGATTCATAATTTTATGATCTAATATAGCGTATTATATTTTTAAAAAATAGAACATAGTGGAAGGAATGAAAATCACATCGATACACGTATTGCATATAGGAATAGCCCTTTTGAAAAAAATAGCGAATCTGGAGCTACAACTGGAGCTAAAAAAATTATTACTATATAGGGGAAGATTACTCAGGTTATGAGTAATAGAATTTCATGTATGGAGCATCCTACTGATCCATGAGGTGGTGTAAAAATTTTAGACTGCTTCATGTATTATCAACCTCCATCATTCAATGTTACTACAAATACTTTTGTAGCTAAGTAATGAATAAGTTCCTCAAAAAATATATTTATTGCTTTGGGAAGTAATGAAAGGGATAAGGTTTTTATGATAGTTTATCATCTCTTAGGGGATGAAGATCAATATAGGTAATTGATTCAAAACACTAAGGATGAGTAAAAACTAATGATAATGAAATGGAAGGATTTTAAGTAACTTTTCTTGGTAAAATATTTCCACTGCAGACACTGAGCAGATATAGAGAGACAATTCTTAAGTTTGAGAAAAAAGGAAGAAGAAAATGTTGCTAAGTTTGAAGATAACTTTAATAGTTTAACAAGGAATATTTTATACTATATATGTAATCCAAAGAGAAATATTAACCATTTATTTTATGGGATTAATAAAATCCTTCAAAGGGTACCAGTCTCCCAAATATTCTCATCATATAAGGATAAAGTATCATATGCTATCAAGATAGAGAAAGAATTCTCCAAGTCTTATGGATTCGAAGGAAACTAAGAGAAGAAGAGGAAGATAGAGAAAATAATGTATAAGGGGAAGAAGAGAAAGAATAGTTTTCCAACATGTGATACTTCTTAAAGGAAACACCTTGGAACATTGTTAAAAGGAAATGGAGTATGCTTCAAGTGTGGGGAAAAAGGCAATCATGCTCATAAATGAAAGGGTAAGGGAGAAGCTATCCAAGTATAGCAATTTAACTCTAAGGAGATGGAGTAATATTCCAACCAATTCCCTAAACATCATGGGAACTTACCAAAAAAACCAAAAGGGAGAAGTCTAAGATCATGAAATTACTACATCTAACATTTAAGTTCCTAATGATGTTGTGAAATGTACACTTATTATCTACTATATGATTATATATGTTTTATTTGATTCTGGTTCTAACTACTCTTTTATATCTATATAATTTTCCAAGGGTATCGTATCACCACCTCAAAAATTAGATATTGAGTTATTGGTGAAAAATCCTAATGGCAGGATAAGCACATATCATGTCTATAACTTCTATCCAATAGAATTTTGTGGGAATGTTCTCCCTGTGGATCTTGTTATACTTCCTCTAGTTGAATTTAACATAATTTTGGGTATGTATTGGCTCTATCAGTATAAATACCATATTAATTTTCAAGTAAGAGAAGTTACATTTGATATTCCAAATCAACCTTTAATCATCCACCAGTGAGAGGATGAACTGAACACCTAATGGAAATTACTTATATAATATAGAGTTTTCTAAATATTCATGAGAGATATTTATCTCAAATTGTTAGGGAGAAACTCAATATTTATGATGTGAATTTTATTCAGGAATATACTGATATATTTCCGAAATATTTTTCTAGTATTCCCCTTAATCATTAAGGTGAGTTTTTAATAGCGCTCATATCTAGTTTGATGCCTATTTCAAAGACTTTATATCAAATTACCTTGATCTAGTTGCAATAATTGAATAAGAAACTCCATGAGAATCTAGATAATCAAGTAATTTAGACTAATGCTTCACCACGAGGTGTGTCTATTCTTTTTGTTAAGAATAAATATGGGTCAATGCATCTTTTCATTGATTATCAAGAACTTAACAAAATCAATATTAAGAACAAATATAATCTATCCTATATTGATGATCTGTTTGATCAATTATGAGGAGATCTATATTGTTCCAAGATTTATCTTCAATTTGGATATCATCGATTAAGGATTAAAAAGAAGTATATACCTAAGACAGCCTTACATATACGGTATGATCATTATGAATTTATAGTAATTCCATTTGGTCTTTCCAATAATCCTACAGTATTTATGTATTTAATGAATAAAGTCTTTAGATATCACCTTGATTAGTTTGTCGTTGTATTTATAGAAAATATTATTATATGTTCATGGAGAAAGGAAGAGAATGATGAATATTGGAGAATTGTGATGAAGACTCCAAGGATGGAGAAATTGTATTCTAAATTTACAAAATGTGAATTTTGGCTTCAAAAAGTTTCATTATTGGGTCATATAATCTCAAGCGAGGGTATATCAGGGGATCCTTCAAGGATAGAAGTTATTGAGCAATGGTTGATACCACCCATGGTGGCTGAGATCCATAATTTTATTAGTTTGGATGTTTATTATTGATTATTTGTAAATAAATTTCACATATGTCCAACCCACTCACCATGTTAACTCAAAAGTGATCCAATTCCTTTGGATAGATGAACGTGAGGAAAATTTGAAGGAACTGAATACAAGGTTAGTCAGATCACATGTGCTTAAAATAACATATAATAGAGAAGTGTTTGTAATCTATAGTGATGCATCGAAGAAGGGATTGGGATGTTTCCTCATGCAGGATGTTATGTCTCATGCCAACTGAAGGTCCATGAGAGAAATTACCCATCTCATGATTTGGAGTTAGTTATGGAAATTTTTTCATTAAAAATATGGATAAATTATCTTTATGGATAAAGGTGTAACATATATACTAATGATTAAGGTTTATAGTATATTTTCACATATAAATAGTTTAATATACACCGAAGAAGATGATTGGAGTTGATTAAAGACTATAAATGCTTAATACATTACCACCCTAGGAAGGAGAACATGGTGTAATATGTTCTAATTCAAAAGGATCATGCTATATTATCTATGATAATGATTAAAAAAGATCCAATATTTATGGATTTTAAAAGGATGGATCTATAATTTTTGAAGGGAGGGGATAAATATTATCCTTCTAAATGTGTGTTCAACCATCTATCCATGTGAGAATTAAAGAGGTGAAAAAGGAAGATGTAGAGCTACAAAAGAAGGTGAGAAATTTCCCTAAATTTAACATTGATTGTGATGGAATGGTAAGGTTCAATAAACATGTATGTTTCCCTCTCGTACCATATTTGAAGAAGGGTCTATTGGATGAAGCTCATAGTTATTCATTCTCTATTAATCTTATAAGTACAGAGATGTATAGAGATTTGAAAGAGTATTTTTGGTGGGATAACCTATAGAGATATATTACAAAATATGTTTCTTGATGCTTGGTATGTTAGAAATTTAAGTATAATAGATACAAATATATGATAATGTTACAAAAATTACCCATACCATAATGGAAATGGGAAAACAACACCATGAATTTCATCATTGGACTCCCCAAAACATCTAAAAGGCACAATGTTATACGAGTTATAGTATATATACTTAAAAATTAATCACACTTTATTACTAATAGATAATCCTTCTCACTGAACCATATTTTCAGAATTTATATAAAGAAAGTGGTAAGGTTGCATGGAGTACCACATTTTACTGTATTTGATTGGGATATGAGGTTTACCTCAAAGTTTTGGAAAAGTCTTCAGTGAGATATTGATATAGAGTTGAGTTTTAGAACCATTTATTATCCTTAGATAGATGGTTAGTTTGATAGGACCATTCAAACTCTAGAAGATATTTTGAGAGTTTTCTATATAGATTTCAAATGTGGTTGGTATCTTTATCTTTATTTGGTGGATTTTTCTTACAATAATAAATTTCACTCAAGTATTTAGATGAATCTTTATGAATCCCTATATATAAAGAAGTATAGAACTCCAATGTTTTGGAATGAAGTTGGAGAAATAAATCTATTGGGACCTGACCTAGCTGAGAAAATAATAGATAAGGTTAGAGTTATTCTACATCACATAAGATTAGCACAAAGTCAAAAAATAAGTTATGCTGACAATCGTCTAAAAGATCTAGAGTTTTAAGATGTTGAAAAGAAGTTACAATGAATATATCTTTGTAATAGGTTGATGATATTTATAAATAATTGAAATCTAATCCCTAGATATATTAGAACCTTTGAGATTATTGATTATATTAGGATGTTATCTTATCATCTAACACTTCCAACAAACCTCTCCCAAGTCTATGATGTGTTCCATGTATCTCTCATGAGAAAGTATATACTTGATCCTTCACATGTATTGAACTCAAAGTCCATACAATTTGAGAAATAGATCTCTTATAAGAAAAAATAAGTATATATTGTATATCTTAGGGATAAGGATCTATAAAACATAACCACTCACCTAGTCAAAATTTTGTAATGATACCATAAATTTAAGGAAGCTATGTGGGATCCTGAGGATGCAATGAGGCAGATATATCCTCATTTTTTTATTAGCGTAACGTAATATAAAAGGAAAAATTAATTTTAAGGGGGGTATAATGTGATACCCTAAGATTTTATATTATATGTCTCTTTAATATATTTGATATATTCTATAGCATATGTTGCACACAACATCAAGTTTAAATGAACCATGATCTTATATTAAAGTATTATTTAATAGTTATTTCCTAGAAATTGGGTTAGTGGGTATGAATAGGACTAACTAACTTATGAAAATTTATAATTTAAAAATGTATAAATAAATTCATTGGTTATCAATGAAAATAAATAAATCAATTGAAAATAATGGAAATGTTTTTTTTCTTCTGAAAAACTGTTTTTATACGCACAACATGTTTTATCTTAATAAATTAAATTAATAATTCTTAGTGATTTTTTTAACAAAATTTATATATTATATATTAAATGAAATATTTTAATATTCATACAATATTTTTTCTATCCACGGGATAAGAATAAACCCAGTTTTATGCATTAAAATAGTATTTTTCTAGAAGAGGTTTTCATCATGTTTTGTGCACTGATTTTAAAATTAATTTCTTACACTTATAGAGATTGAATTTAACAATATTTATTCTATATTTTTAATCAAGATTTACAAATTTGGTAAATATGTCCCTTTTATTTTTTGGTATATGAATAGTAACTGGGGTAAAATTTATCACCTCGATAAAAGGTAAATTGGGTTAATCTGGGTTAAACAGGCAGTGAATGAATCTTAATGTCTATTTTGAGAATAATGAAATTAATTTCATGATATAAGTTTATTTATGTTTTTATTAATTATATAATTACTTTGAAATACTATGAAATGTTGAGGTAATATTTCTTCAATTAATATAAAAATAAAATAAATGGTTTTAAAAATATTAAAAGTGATATAATTTGAATGATTTTTCATGTTCCAAAAATTTTATATATTATTAATAAATATTTTTATTGTGTTAATGGATTATATTTTATTTCCAAATTTTTATTTATGTCTTTTAAATCCAATTAAATTAATTGATTCATAATTGATAATAATGATATATTATGAAAATAATATTTTATTAAATTATTTAAAAATAATTAAAATATTTAAATAATATAAGTGGGATAATATATTGTAATAAATATCATCCTTTATGCATTTATGATCCAATAGTTACATTATAAGTAAAATTATAACCCTTTAAGAGTGAAAAAGTTATTATTGTGGTTAAGGTTAAAATGGGTTAACTATGGGGTTAAACCAAAATATAAGGCTTAAAACACCACTTAAACTAGTAAAAATCCTATTGGTTGATTTTATTAAAACATCATACTATCCAAACTTCAAATATATATCCATTTGTAATTATTTTTCTTGATAATTACTTTTTTATATTTTATTCTTTTAAGAAATTCCAAGTGTGTCCACTCCCCAACTTATAAAAGGACACCCCTACGTTATCATATTTACCCCACAATTAGCCTTATATATAAACCAAAACCTACCCATTTCTCTTCCTAGAGTCCCTAGATGCATTCTATAGGTTATGGTTTTCCCAAAAAACTAACCCTAGGGTCCTTAAGAGGGGATCTATTTGAGTTCTTCCAAATAAGAGGTAACCACCTTAACCGATCACTTTATTTTTAATCCTTCTTTTAACTTATCTAAATATATGATATTTATAATAAAATGATAAGCTCTCTCAAACTCCAAGTATCATTTACGGGACGACTCAAGATAACCCTAGCGATGCTTCTCCCCTGGAGGTGACAATGGCGCTCAAAGCTCCGGCTCCTCCCCCATCTGTGGGGGAGTCGGCTTCATCTTCACTCGGGAGAGTAGGGTTGCCTTTTCGGCCCTTCTCTAACCCTAATTTCCTTCCCTCGTTCCTGAAAGTGTCCGTCTGTCCCAATGTTCTGGCTCTTCTAGATGGAATCCCTGATCTCCAGATTTCACCTTCCGAGTTCATGGAGTCCTCGGGGCTCCTCAACCTCACACTGATTGCCCACTTCAAACAGAGGAGACCTTCAGTTGATGCCTTCGACAGATTTGTGTTCGCCTCTTGGGATCTTCAAGAGAGGGTGGTTGTTGGTTTAATGGACATCCACCACATCATGATTCAATTTGAATTGGAGGAATACCTTATCACATCCTGGTCGTCGGCCCCTCGCAGCTGCAACGGGAGTCGTTTCTTCCTCCTGCACTAGTCTTTCGATTTTCATATGGATCAGAATCCTCCCTCGGCGGCGGTTTGGGTAAGCTTTCCTAACCTCCCATTTCCCTTTCAAAATCCATCTATTATCAGATTGTTGGGTAACCTCGTTGGGAGGTTTCTATGCGCGGATAGCAGAACGGAGGCTGTATGTCATCCGGTTAATCCACGGGTCTGTGTTGAAGTTGATTCCTCACGGATTCCGTTCGATTATGTTTGGATTACCATAGGAGAGGAGTATAGATATAAGCAAAGGGTTATTTATGAAAACTGGGTTGATTTTTTTTCTTCCTATAATCGTATGGGCCACTCGCTGGGGGTTTTCTAAAGTATACCACCAACACAGGTTGCGGCAATGAGGGAGGAAGCTATAAAAGATACTGAACCTGCAGTTTTTGGGGCGACTATCCCAGTTCAGAGGGTGCACGATCCGGATAGTTTTGGCAGGACTCAACCGCTGGGTCTGGTGGAGCAGGAGGCTTTGGAAGGAGTTCGCAAGGATTCTGAAGCTCATTCTCTTGGTTCTGTGTCTAAGGAAGCATTGGTTATCAACCCATCGGTTTCTGACATTTTTTAAAGGCTGAGGCAGGATTTGGAGGGGCCTTCCCGGTAGGGATAATGGAAGGAGGCAAATAGTTCTCGTGAGGAGGGGAAAGAGGAACCTCAAAGGAATGGAACTACGGAGGTGAATGTTCAACTTGCTGAAGGAGAAGGGGTTGTGTCTGCTATGGAGGTGACCAGTCCAGTCAGGATCCGAGAGGAGGGAGGTCCTGCTCTATCGGTGAGACCTATTTTGCAGCTGAGTAACAGGTTTGATAGTCTATCAGAAGTTGACTTGGTCATAGATCATGTGGAAGTCCTCTCCGGAGGTGTGGATGAGGGCGACAAGGAGAATCTAGTGTATGAAGGTGGGGGGGGGGGTTGCGAGGAGATATCTTTTCTAGTGGAAGAGATACCCAGCCGGGATGTTGGGAACTTGGAAGACAAAGAAGAGGTATCTAAGACAGGGGTAGAGGGTGAGGGGAAGGACTCGCCTAAAACCAATGGAGATGAGGTCAGGTGTATCTCGGTGATTGAATGAAACACACCTGGTGCGAGGAAGGGAAAGAATGAGGGATTCAAGGAACCTATGTCAGAAACTCATTTTGGAAAGAAGGGGTATTCATCCGAGGGTGATGAAGAAAACCTGAATGAATTTGTCACTCGATCCTTTAGTGATATAGTTCAAGGGGGGGAAATGAAGATGAATGAAGATGTTGGATCGCTGTCGGCCTTACCAAGAAGGAAAACAAGAAAGGATTATTCTTATCTGCCACACCCGGTGATTACCAGAGCTTCTGCCAAGCATGATCGCGGGGTGATCCTGGCTTTCAAAAAAGACATCATATCCATACAACCAAGCCAGGAGCTGCGCTCTTTGGATCAAATGAGGAGTCGGGTCCAAGGTGATAATCTCTGGAGGCAATATAAACCAGCTTCTGAATGGGAATCAGCCACTACAGAGGAGGACTCATGTGATGGGTGTGGTGATGAGTATGGATATTATGATTATTTGTTGTTGTGCTGGTTGTTCTTGTTGTTTGTTTTGGTGATTTTTGCTGTTGGTTGTGTTTGCTGTGTTCTTGTGCGGTTGTGTTACATGATTTCTAACTTTCCCTAAAAGTGTTTTTAAATAAAAAAATTAAGTTTCAGTCAGTATAATAAAATGATAACACCATTATTCTAAATATACTTAAAAGTTATCATTATTATGAAACCAAAATTACCCACCCTCTATCCTATCAAATGATAAGTGAAAGTACAAGTTGTTCGTATGTAAAACATACAATCTTCATGTAGTGATACAATTAATTTTTCATCAACATATTTTATGGATAGGAATTATGATGGGTTTAATGTTTATATATGTTATTTATGAAAGAATTATACTTATATAAATATAATATAATATCTACCTCATTACCTTCCAAACCATTGGGAAACATTAATTTCGCTCGTGCGTACGTGTGGACTACCACCTCCCTGAAATGATGTGATTCATTTATTCCTTTATATTTTACTTGGATGGAAATGATGATTTCTTTTATGAATATATATGATTATTTAAAGTTGAATAATCATATACCTTTTTTTTCATCCATCAAAAAGTGAAAATAACGTTCATGTGTACATAGGGTCTATCGTCTCTATGAACGGTGTAATTTATCTTTCTATCTATAACTTTTATGGATTACTTTAAATACATATATAATGAATATATATGATATTTATATCATTATTAAATTTATGGATATGATAAAACATTTGTACAATTACAAATACTAAAACTACTGAACAAAAACATACATGAAAAATGAAATAGTTATTACCCAAAACAATGATTTTATCAAAGAATTGTTAGTAAATAGTTGATAAAAGATTATAATAAATTAATGGTATTATATATATTATTATGTTTATATAATATTATTATAATAAATATATATTTATTATATTTTAGGTTTGGATATATATATATAAAGGAATTCGAATCTGAGATAGGGGTTTATTTCACAATTCTCATCATTATTCTAGATTTTTTATATTTAAGTATCCAATGGAATAATTATTAGATATTATTATCTTAAACCTAATTTATTTTATTATCCTTGGGTTATTTTGGTAAATTAAAAATTTCCCTTTCATTTTACTCTCTTTAAGTACTCAAGATACTAAAAAAACATTTTTAAGAAAAATTGACTTTATTTCACTCTTCGGTCGAAAATCATTTTTCTTCCATATACATGTTTTCTAAAAATCTTTTCAAGAATGTTTTTAATATTCTAAAATTATTTATTAAATTCATTTTTACCCATTATTGAATTTTTAATTTTTTTTAAAGGAATCGCCATGTTGTTTTCCAAACAAGGTACTTTTTTGAACTTTTTCAAAAGTATCGAAGGAATATTTTTTAACATATATAGTATGAATGGAATTTTCCACCATCATGAATGATCATTAATTTGAATATTCCTTTATAATTTTACAATATTATTTTCCTAGAAAATACTTTCTTTAATGTTTGGTAAATTCTTAGATAAGTGATTTTAAAGTGAAAAAGGGTATTTTTCTTAAGTATTTTTCCGACGATCCTTTGAAAGTATTTTCATATATATATATATAATTTATTTTATTTTATGATTTACAAAGGATAAACTATAATGACACCACCCACCATATTTCTCTATATGGTTTATGATCAGTTTGACTGGGGAAAGTTTTGATATTCTGTATGCTAGTTCTTCTAATACAGACGATTATTGTTTTTTAAGTCATGTTGATTAAGTTGTGTTGTTTATTAATAGGAGTAATAAATTAGTCTTATTAACTTATGGGTGAGTTATATAATTAAATAGACCCTCTATGCATTGGTAGGTCTCATGAGACAAAATATATTGGGCTTTTTCCTTGACCATAACCATTTATATAATATTTCTTGGCAAAAGAGCTTGATGATATGTTTATGATGTCTTAGAATGAGGCATTGATAATATGTTTTTGATATATGACATTATGAATTCCATAATTATGAAATAAATTATTGATTTCCATGTGATTTTTTGAATAGTTTTTATATCCATGGATAAGTTTTTAGCTCATGTGATTATTTATATGAAATTATTTGATTATCATTTATTTTCATCCTTATTATTCATGCCGTATTTAGCTTCTGTTTTATGCATACCCTTACTGAGAATCTAATCTGAACCCTTTCTTATGTTTCCTCTCCCCATGATATTAGTAAGTGTTTTATTATTGATATGCAGTGAAATGATAAAGAGGAGAATGATAATCTGAAAGAAAATACTATGTTTCATTTTATGTTATCAAATGAAATGTGAATTTCAACTATGTGTCTAGTTCTCCAAGACTATTAAAATATTTATTCCTCTGGGACATGATATATTGTATATATAAATAATGTAATAAAGTATCCACTGACTCTAGGATACCAGGGTTATGGTATTTACAGTTGGTTACCCCCTCATCTAATCCTTTTCCCTCAGTAAGGTGAAGATCCTCCACTGCAGTTTCAGTGAGGTGATGTGAGTTTTTTCATTATCCTAGATAATTATGGTGGTAGTAGTTAGTACTCTCCTAAAATAAATATATGATTATTTAAGGTTCGATAACTATGAATAGAAGGGTGTGGTACCCCTTGATTTACCACATACTTAAGTGAGGATATAGTCCTCATTTATGGTTTCTATAAGAATCTTTAGTTACTCGTGAGGTAAAACCTTTGAGGTTTAAAGCTGAGATGACTGAGACTTCTATGAATCCTTAAGACTTCTAGTGGTTTGGAATGACTGAATTTTACATCTCTTCCTCATGGTTACTCTCTCATATTAGAGTTTTTAAGATGACTTCTTTATTTTTCCTTTTTGGTTTTGAGGCATCCTACTAAGTATGTTTATACTGACCCTTACATGGAAATTTTACCCACACATGTTGTTACCATGTAGGAAAAATAGGGTTCATTGATGGTATTGGTGGATGTGGAGCTATTGTGGCTCATTCAGAGATGATTACTTATGAAACTTTACAATGCATGATGGCGACAATGACCATTGAAGCTTGAGACTGATCTAAGAGTACACACAATAAGGAGGATATTTTTAGTATCTTTGGTATATAAAAATTAGTGGCTTGTGGGATGTATAGTTCCTTTTCTATTAATCTATGTGGCATTGTTCTTGTATTTTATGTCTCATACATGTGTTGTATACAATTATGTATTTTATATATATATTAATGGTGTTGTTGGTTATTTTTGTGCATTGGATATAAGTTCATCTCTTGTAGGTTGATATAGGATAAGGCCTCATATATTATGTGATATTCCTATTCGATGTTAGTCACCAACCCCTGGATTATTGAAGATGGTTTGGGGGGGGGAACTCTCATCTTATTGCCTACCTGATCCAGGCCCTGGTGTATCGGGTCATTTTAGAGTGGTATCAGAGTAGTTGAGTCCTAGGGATGGAGTTTAGAGTTAGTAGTTATTTGAGGTCTGGTTCTAGAATTTTGTACAGTGATGTTATGTAGGTCTTAAGTTTGGTTATCGGACTAGAGAGACCAGCATAGAAGTTCTAACTGAAACATCCTTTCACCAGGACTTTGATAAACTATTAGACAACCCAGAACTCTAAAACATTGATCATAGGGTACAAGAAGTTGGTATATGAATCATATATTGGTTAGTTATGATATTTAATTCCCTTCCCATGTCATCTCATCCAAATATTCTCTAATCCTGGTGGGTTTACCTTATTGAATGAAGGGTGTTACCCACCAATAGTTATCGTGTGTGTAGATTCAGGGTTTTTATGACCCTATGTCTATAATTGGGCCCCTTTACACCAATTAGTGAGAGACAAGGCATTGTTTTCTAAGACTTGTTTGAGAGAAATTATTTCCTAATGATATAAGTCAGTTAATTTCCCTTTTGTTCATAGTGTATATTTTTCTTATACATTAGATGGTAGTTCTTATTGAGTTGGATAAGACTACAAGTAGGATGGATATGCTACATTCATTATGAAAATATAGGCCTCATGGGTTTGTAATAAGAGCATGATCCTTGAGTGATAGAGGTTTGGTTGGAGTTTGAAAATCATGTTTCTATTTGGTTTAGATTTCACTGACTATATGATGATCCTTGCATTGAGCTCCAACATTTCATCCATTAGTAGATGATGTTTTTCTCAAACTCATGACATGACTTCTCTATTGTGGTTGGAGTCGGAGTTCTTGTTCAGGATGAAGTATTACTTACAGATGTTGGACCCCACATAGGGTAGTGTGGTCATGTTTGACTATGCATTGAGGCCCACAAACCTTTATAGGTGTTCCTTGGACATATTTTATGGTGGAATTTTTTGAGCTCAATGGTTTGGTATGAGATTCCATAGGAGGATATATTAATTCATTGTTGTGTTTTCATATAGCACCACTTATGTTGAATACCCCTAGAGAGCATTGTTAGATTGAGGAATCTTGGTAGGGATGTAATATGACTGTAGGGGATGGTTATATTTTTACCTAAAGATAGCCAAATAATTTTTGTGGATAGACCTCAATGTTAAATATAATGCTAAGCTAATAGATTTTTCTATTGAAGGAAGTATCCTAAAAGGGAGAAGGTTCGAATGGGAAGTGGGTGGTGCGGGTGAAGATGGAAATGAATTATGCTTTGATCCTCTCATATAATCACCACATTTGGTTAGTTCTTATTAGATGCAAAGAAATGCATGGAACAAGACCAAGTTATCCTTTCTACATTAAATGTTTTAGAGTTTAAGATTCTAATGAAACCCCTATCCAAACCGTTGTGTAATGAACCATCCCAGGATATCAGTAAAATAGTAGCCAACCCATCCCTTCATAAGTCCCAAAGGGCATTCCTGAAGCCCATGGACTGAAAACTAGTGACGGAGTCTCAAGAATTAACATTTGGGAATGATTTCACCCTCACATAAACATATTGTAAGGTCCCCAGTTCCTGGGTACCTTATGAGACATGATGTATCAAAAATTAAATTACGTACATTTACAAGTGTTACATCATGTCCCATATTTATAGAAGATCTCAAGGTTCAGGTTCTGGGAAACCCGCAGCTTCTGAAAAACTTCTTTAGTAAAAACTCACACCTAAAAAATTTTAAAACAAAAATGTAGGGTGAGAAAAATATGTCCAGTTAGGGGTTTTAAAACATTTAAAGTAATTTCTTTCTCAAAGAAGTCTTTTTTTAAAATGATGAAACACTTCATTGAAAACAAGACAATATCTTTTCTTAAAACATGTAAATCCTACATTCTTGAAAACCACTTTCACAAAAAAGGAGTACTTTCCTAAAATAAACCTCAAAGAAGACATAAATCAGAGAGCGCAAGCATGTGAAGAATGGATGATGCATAAATCATGATAAAATTACTTCAGCTCTAAAAGTATGTGTGTAAAAAGTGAAAACATTCAAATCATGATTTATCTGCACATAAAGTTCCTATAACAGCATACCACATGTATTAAGGTTCATATCTCATAATATCATTCTCATAGTTAAAGGAAAGAAATTCCAACTAGGGGATATCCTGTTAGTTGAACTATCCCCTGGTTGACCATTTATCATCACATGAGGAGGGAATGTATAATGCCATACTTTGTTAAGACCTTATGTCAAGACCATAAACATCTATGTCCAGGAATTTCACCTGAACCGTTTTTGTCCAGGAATTTCACCTGAACCGTCTATGTCCATGAATTTCACCTGAACCGTAACTGTTGTCAGGCCTTGTTCCATGACTCTTGCTTTGTCTCATGAGAACTTTCGATGCATTGTGGAGATTAATTTTACTGGTCTCCAACCCAGAGGACTTATTTTAACCAGTCCCTAACCTGGAGGGCTTACTTTAACCAGTCCCTAACCTAGAGGGCTTACTTTAACCAGTCCCTAACCTGGAGGGCTTTCTTTTAACCGGACCCCAACCTGGCAGTCCTATATATTCCTCATATGTCTCAGGGACTATGTATCCAAGGTATCCCATACTATTTTGAACACCTGATTTTAAAGTGAAGTTATTTGGGGTGTCCCATACCACTCCAAATAACAAGTTATTATATTAATTAATTAACATTTGGTGATCATCATTCTAAGTATAACACACAAAATAAGATATGGAAACTACTAAGGAAATATATTCTTGATGACAAGTGGTACATGAAAAATGCAATGTGTCATATATCATTGATGCACGCACCAACTGGTTCATAAGGAAAAGCTTCCAAGGGATCACATGCATCATCTACAAAACATGCTGCTAAAGTGTTAGTGGTTTTCCATTAAATTATATCGAGTCTTAACTAGTAACAGTTATTTTAGCTGGTAAGAGGTTAATTGAGCATAACCCATTGGAACACTTTAGGTTTCATACATGAAATGGTAACTTGTTTTATGATTCTCATGATAAGATTTATCTCATGCAGTTGAGCCAACAAAACAGTAAATAAATAGGTCTCATACTTGCTTTTCTCGCACAGGTCAGACCATGCAATATTTTTTTAGTACGTCGATAAATATATATATATATATATATACACAAGTACTGAAATATCTCGAAGTCATAAATCGATGTATAAATATGGTTTTCACAAAACCCAAACTAGATTAAAAATAATTCTTGCATACAACATGGTCAATTCATAAATATGAGTGCATGTAAATATATATATACTCATATAGATGTTTAAGGAATTCACACTACCCATTTTCACAAACAAATGCATGAATTGTCAAAAATGTTGATAAATGAGAATTTCAATTGGGATAACTATTTTGATATCAAACCAAACCATAAAATATAAATATATAAATATATATAGTTTTGATTTCGTTCTTGAAATAATAATATTTATGGGTAAATATAATTTTAATAAATCATCATGTTATATTGTGATAAATTTTAAAACTAATAAACAAGCTCTTCCCTTATGTTCTCACATAGTTGTGCATATACATCCAAGTATGCACATAAATAATACATATACCTGTATAATTTTACATGTTCATAAAAATTACCCGAAACCCCTATTTTCATAAGGCGGAGTAAAAAAAGGGTTATATACATGTAAAATAAATGTGTATACATGAATATATCGTCTTATATATGTATGAATACATATTTATATATATATATATACAAAGTGTATATAGGTATGTGCAAACACCGGAACCGAAGTAAAACAAGACCCAAGAGTTTCCCTTATCCCAGTTGAATTCTCCATGCGGAAGAGGAGAGCAGTTATGAATGGTTCTTTAAGGTCTTATATATATATATATATATGAATGAAGTGTATATAACCATGTATATTCCCCAAAGCTGATGAAAATAAAATGAGAAAATTTCCCTTACCGGTTCGGAGAGGAGGAGAATAAAGCGAGGCCATCGGGAACTTTGGAAGGAAGAACAAAGGAACCGTCATATGCTACGGTGCAACTCAAAGCTTAAAGAAGGTGGGATGGCCGACCTAGTGTGAAGAGGTGGCGAGGGATCCGAGGCCAAGTATTAATTAGGCGGTGCCGACTTTGTGGAAAGAGAGAGCAATGATGGTCCACGGCCGGCCTAGGCGAAGAAAACGGGAGGTAGGTTTTCTGGTGCGGCATGCGCGGGGAAGAAGAAAGAAACCGCGGGGTAGAGATCTGAAAAGAAAAAAGGACGACCTGTATTAAACCAAAGTCGATCTGACGGCCGAAGTCGACGCGGTAATATAAATGATCTTGGATGGCTGCGATGCGTTGAGCTGGATCGGACGGCCCGTAGAGAAAGCAGTGTTTAAAAAAAAAGATACATATGGCCTCATTTTTATCGTTTTTAACACAATATTTTTTTATCTTTATTTTATTCCTTTATCACACTTATGATAAAATCATTATTATTATTAACATAACCTTATTATTAAAACTATTATTATTATCTTAAGTTTAGTCAAGGGTTATAAATACACATATATGCTAAACTATTAACCCCTACCTAAAACATAAATTATAATATCATTTTCCTCTATTTAAAAACAATTATCTTAATTTATAATTACATTTAAAGATCTATATTCATTAAGGTTGTTATTAAAATTTGGTTACTTAATCCCTTATTTAACATAATTTCAAAAGCATAAAATTTCATATGTTATCATAACATTACTAATTATTTTAAAGTTTTACAATCATTCTATTATCTCTATTGTTTTTAAAGTAAAAAGAGTATTTCTGTAAGCATTAACATAATTATGCAAAATTGTAATATAAGTATATGTAAAACCCATATAACCAATTAATTGATTGCATAGCTAAAATAGTGCGCTTCATAATAATCTTTAATACCATGTATTACCAAAATATTATAATTCATATAGTATGATAACTAATATCTAATATGCATAAAAGTATAGATATATGAATGTACAGATATAAATATAAATTGTTCCTTAGAACTTAGATCACAAATTAATCAGATTCATTATATATTATTTAAAGAAAATTCCCTAATTATTATAAAAGTATTCATTTAGAAAAACCCTTAAGGCCATCGGTTTTAAATACCAACGGTCATCTTGAAAAGACAACAACGGTAAAATTTGAAACGGCTATGTGGAACCTTTATAAATATGTAGTCTTGGTATTCATATTTTGAAGCCAGTTTGTCAGCTAAAGATGGTTCAAGTCATTCCTTTGGTGCTCAGTACAGCTATGGTGGCTTCGGCCTTCCTTATGTTTGTTTTGATGGATGCCAAAGATCCCTATCTCCTTCTTGGGGTTCTCATTGTTTTGAGCGGTCTTCCGGTAATCTTAGTATGTTTTTTAATTGGTATTTATGGTTAGTGATCTTTCCTTTTAATCTCAGTATGTTGTAATACACTTCGGTGTTGAGTTCTCAAATAAAAAGTTATGTGTTTTATCTTTTACATTCCGTTTGATTTAAAGAGAAAACTTCAGTGGCACAAAACACACAAATGTCATTTAAAAGGTTTGAAAACTTCAGGGTGTTACATTATTCCCCCCTTAATAGAATTGCGTCCCTGCAATTCGACACATAAACTGAAAAAGGAAAACCTCAAATGGTCAACATCACCAAAATGGAAGGTTTGGTTCAGTCAACGGAATACCCAAGTTAGTACATAGTTCCTACGTTTCTCTAGCCTAGATTCACCTTGATAAATATGTTTTGAATCCCTGCTCATGTGTACTACAGACAGGCTCCCATAGGGAGGCTCGTGCGGTTAAAATCTCGGAAATGTCCGAATGGACAAATTCCCTGATAACCCTCCGAACTACATCACGCTTGAGGTATTCAAGGGGGATGATGTGGTTAAGAAGACTGAGATTTAAGACCTAGAACATAAAGGCTACCTTGAGGTGGCCATCTTGAGCAGCTATGAGGAAGCATGCCCTGGTAGAAAAGTTTTGCGCTAGAGTAAAACATTGGAAGAGGCCTTCATAGTATCTCCCCCTTCACCTATGGTAGGGGAGTTGGGCAGTGTAAATGAGATGAAAAACATGGTCATTCCACTGAAATTAACGAAGAATCTCAGGACTGTTCGACAAGCCAAGTAGGCATTGGAAAGACCCTCACAGGCGGAGAAAGGATGGATAATCCACCGCGCATGTACTGATCAAAATAACCTCTACTAACTCATCAGGTAGAGATGAGATGCTCATTTGACCAGACATCTGAAAAAAAAAACATACAAGAGAACTCACTTAACAACACTATTAAGGTAGAGACAGGAAAGGAAACAAGAAACTTTCAATTACACAAAATTTTACATAACAAAGCCTGAGTTTACTAAACGAACACCACAAAGAGAGGCAAAACTCCCTAACTCCTCAAACCACACACAGGATGAACAGACGGGGTTAAACTCATGGGAACACCTATGACGCCTCCTGAGTTTAACACGAGGGGTATGAAGTTGAGAAACATCGTTATACACCTATTGTCTGTAAGAAAAACAGGTGGACTCATCTTCTAACACCCTAAAGTCCATCAACTGGCCCCAGAAGCCGTAGTGCAAAATCTGACACAGGTAGGCCGTTCGGAGGTCTCCGGCAGCAGTAGCTTCTTGGAAAGGGTTATCGAGCATCATGACAAATTCTTCACTGGTCTTGAATACTCGGAAGAGTCCCTCGTGGTACCTTCCCCGACGTGCATAAGAGGGGAATTTGGTCATCATCATAAAGAGGTAATCCATTCCCAACCACCAGTGTAGACTAAGCACCCTAGGTGAGTTCGACACATCATACAAGTGCTTGCATGACATGCGAATATGGGCATAATTAAGAAATTTCTCTTGGATAGCTAGGGACACAATGGTCTCTAGGGTCTCAGTGGGAAGTGATAGTAGATTGGTAGATACATTTCCATTAGCCATCTGAAAGTTACAACATAATTACTTAGTCAATCAGTGTTATATATTCATACTACCTGGTTTTATAGAGTTGTCTAAACCCATCCTTTGATACCAACTGTAAGGTCCCTAGTTCCCATGTACCTTTTGAGACATGATGTATCAAAAATTACATTACGTACATTTACAAGTGTTACATCATGTACCATATTTACAGAAGATCGCGAGGTTCAGGTTCTAGAAAACCAGCAGCTTCTGAAAAACTTCTTTAGTAAAAACTCACACCTAAATTTTTTTAAAACAAAAATGTAGGGTGAGAAAAATATGCCCAATAAGGGGCTTTAAAACTTTTAAAGTAATTTCTTTCTCAAAACAGTCATTTTGAAAATGATGAAACACTTTATTGAAAATGAGACATTATCTTTTCTTAAAACATGTAAATCCTACATTCTTGAAAATCACTTTCATAGAAAAGGAGTACTTTCCTAAAATAAACCTCAAAGAAGACATAAATTAGAGAGCGCAAGCATGTGAAGAATGGATGATGCAAAAATCACGATAAAATTAATTCGGATCTAAAATTCTGTATGTAAAAAGGGAAAACATTCAAATCATGATTTATCTGCGCATAAAGTTCCTATAACAGCATACCACATGTATTAAGGTTCATATCTCATAATCTCATTCTCATAGTTAAAGGAAAGAAATTACAACTAGGGGATATCCTATTAGTTGAACTATATCATGGTTGACCATTTATCATCACATGCGGAGGGAATGTATAATGCCAGACTTTGTTAAGACCTTGTGTCAAGACCATTAACATCTATGTCCAGGAATGTCACCTAAACCGTCTTTGTCTAGGAATTTCACCTGAACCGTCTATGTCCAGGAATTTCACCTGAACCGTAACTATTGTCAGGCCTTATGTCACGACTCTTGTTTTGTCTCATGAGAACTTTCGATGCATCGTGGAGCTTACTTTTATCAGTCTCCAACCTGGAGGGATTATTTTAACCAGTCCCTAACCTAGAGGGCTTACTTTAACCAGTCCCTAACCTGGAGGGATTACTTTAACCAGTCCCTAACCTGGAGGGATTTCTTTTAACCGGACCCCAACCTGGAAGTACTATACATTCCTCATATGTCTCATGGACTATGTATCCAAGGCGTCTCATACTGTTTTGAACACCTGATTTTAAAGTGTAGTTATTTGGGGTGTCCCATACCACTCCAAATAACAAGTTATTAGATTAATTAATTAACATTTGGTGATCATCATTATAGGTATAACACACAAAATAAGATATGGAAACTACTAAGGAAATACATGCTTGATGACAAGTGGTACATGCAAAATGCAATGTGTCATATATCAGTGATGCACACACCAAATGGTTCATAAGGAAAAACTTTCAAGGGATCACATGCATCGTCTACAAAACATGCTGCTAAAGTGTTAGTGGTTTTCCATTAAATTATATCAAGTCTTAACTAGTAACAATTATTTTAGCTGGTAAGAGGTTAATTGAGCATAACCCATTGGAACACTTTAGGTTTCATATATGAAATGGTAACTTGTTTTATGATTCTCATGATAAGATTTATCTCATGCAGTTGAGTCAACAAAACAGTAAATAAACAGGTCTCATACATGCTTTTGTCGCACAGGTCAGACCATGCAATATTTTTTTAGTACGTCGATATATATATATATATATATATATGTATATATATATATATACATGTACTGAAATATCTGAAAGTTAGAAATCGATGTATAAACATGGTTTTCGCAAAACCCAAACTATCTTAAAAATCATTCTTGCATACAACATGGTCAATTCATAAATACGAGTACATGTAAATATATATATACTCATGTAGATGTTTAAGGAATTCACACTACCCATTTTCACAAATCAATGCATGAATTGTCAAAAATGCTGATAAATGAGAATTTCAATTGGGAGAACTATTTTGATATCAAACCAAACCTTAATATATATATATATATATAGTTTTGATTTCATTCTTGAAATAATAATATTTATGGGTAAATATAATTTTAATAAATCATAATGTTATATTGTGATAAATTTTAAAACTAATAAACAAGATCATCCCTTATGTTCGCACATAGTTGTGCATATACATCCAAGTATGCACATAAATAATACATATACCTGTATAATTTTATATGTTCATAAAAATTACCCGAAATCCCCATTTTCATAAGGCAGAGTAAAACAAGGGTTATATACATGTAAAAAAAATGTTTATACATGAATATATCATCTTATATATGTGTGAATACATATATATATACAAAGTGTATATAGGTATGTGCAAACACTGGAATCAAAGTAAAATAAGACCCAAGAGTTTCCCTTATCCCGGTTGAATTCTCTATGCGGAAGAGGAGAGCAGTTATGAACGGTTCTTTAAGGTATTATATATATATATATATATATATGTGCATGAAGTGTATATAACCATGTATATTCACCGAAGCTGATGAAAATAAAACGAGACAATTTCCCTTACCGGTTCAGAGAGGAGGAGAAGAAAGTGAGGCCGTAGGGAACTCTGGAAGGAAGAATGAAGGAACCATCGTATGCTACGGTGCAACCCGAATCTTAAAGAAGGTGGGATGGATGACCTAGTGTGAAGAGGTGGCGAGGGATCCGGGGCTGAGTATTAATTAGGCGGTGCATACTTTGTGGAAAGAGGGAGCAAGGATTTTCCACGGTCGGCCTAGGCGAAGAAAATGGGAGGTAGGTTTTCTGGTGCGGCTTACGCGAGAAAGAAGAAATAAACTGCGGGGGAGAGATCCGAAAAGAAAAAAGGATGGCCTGGATTAAAGCAGAGTTGATCTGACGGCCAAAGTCGATGCGGTAATATAAATGATCTTGGATGGCTGTGATGCATTGAGCTGGATCGGACGACCCGTAGAGAAAGCGATGTTTTAAAAAAAGATACATGCGACCTTGTTTTTATCATTTTTAACATACTATTTTTTTATCTTTATTTTATTCCTTTATCAAACTTATGATAAAATCATTATTATTATTAATATAACCTTATTATTAAACTATTATTATTATCTTAAGTTATGTCAAGGGTTATAAATACACATATATGCTAAACTATTAACCCCTACCTAAAACATAAATTATAATATCATTTTCCTCTATTTAAAAACAATTATCTTAATTTATAATTACATGTAAATATCTATATTCATTAAGTTTGTTATTATAATTTGGTTACTTAATCCCCAATTTAACATAATTTCAAAATCATAAAATTTCACATGTTATCATAACATTACTAATTATTTTAAAGTTTTACAATCATTCTATTATCTCCATTGTTTTTAAAGTAAAAAAGAGTATTTGTGTAAGAATTAACATAATGATGCAAAATTGTAATATAAGTATATGTAAAACCCATATAACCAATTAATTGATCGCATAGCTAAAATAGTGCGTTTCATAATAATCTTTAATACCATGTATTACCAAAATATTATAATTTATATAGTATGATAACTAATCTCTAATATACATAAAAGTATAGATATATGAATGTACAAATATAAATATAAATTGTTACTTAGAACTTAGATCACAAATTAATCAGATTCATTATGTATTATTCAAAGAAAACGCCCTAATTATTATAAAAGTATTCATTTAGCTAAACCCTTAAGGCCATCGGTTTTAAATTCCAACGGTCATCTTGAAAAGACAACAACGGTAAAATTTGCAACGGCTATGTGGAACCTTTATAAATATGTAGTCTTGGTATTCATATTTTGAAGTCGGTTTGTCAACTAAAGATGGTTCAAGTCATTCCTTTGGTTCTCAGTACAGCTGCGGTGGCTTCGGTCTTCCTTATGTTTGTTTTTATGGATGCCAAAGATCCCTATCGCCTTCTCAGGGTTCTCGTTGTTTTGAGCGGTATTACTGTAATCTTAGTAGGATTTTTAATTGGTATTTATGGTTAGTGAGCTTTCCTTGTAATCTCAGTATGTTGTAAGACACTTCGGTGTTGAGTTCTCAAATAAAAAGTTATGCGTTTTATCTTTTACATTCCGTTTGATTTAAAGAGAAAACTTCAGTGGCACAAAACACCCAAATGTCATTTAAAAGGTTTGAAAACTTCAGGGCGTTACATATATTATTCAATAATAGAGACTACAAAATGCATCCAACATGAGCTATATAGACATTGGACATCCATGCATATCAAATAAACCGATCCAAATAAACCAACGAACAGATCAAGGAATAATAAAATAAACACTCATCCAAAACATACTACTACATCACCAAATAAAATACAGTGGGAGTATATTTGATAATAATAATATATAAAATACACTAAGATGAATTGGACGATACAAAAACTTAAAAAAACTAAATCAAAACCTAAACAGCTCTAAAAGGACGTCCATATGTCCCAAAGTCACTCACTCTATATCGAATCATCTATCAATAGACCCACCAAACAATCAATGAATGAGATCAAATACTGGGCATTTGATAGAAAACATAATAGTTGCACACACACACACAATCACTTGTTTATATAATAAATGTGATCCAAACATTTCTAATAGCATTTCAACAAAGATTCTATGAAATTGCTTTAATAATAAATACCATAAATGCTAGTTTGAAACTAAACCAAACCACAAAAAAATCAGAATATTAACATGTACATGAACTAACATATCGATAAGGTGTAATGAATATAATCAAGAAAAAGTGCCACATAATAAAAGAAACTAGGAGATACAAATAATAAAAGGAAATGAATACCCTAAACAATCCAAAATAAGAACTAGGCATCATGGAAAAACCCCCAGGACTCAATAACATGAACCTGAATTGGTGACTGGAACCCTAGGCCGATCTAAAAGTGCATGTATACAATATTGATAGTAAAATTAGACTATTTAGAATACATAATCCATCCTATGTGTGATAATCATCCACAAGCCATAATACAACTTGGGAGTTCTCAACATATATGGTCCTCAAACCCCTAGACAGGGAATAATATAAACTAGGCCCCTAGACATCTCTGAATTTAACTAGTGATATACTCCTCCAGGTTATTTACTAAATCCCTAGGATACCCATGGAATAAATTAATGGAGGTGAGAAAACAATCAAACATGAGTTCATCACATAAATCAATAACAATGCATTTGAAATAAACATCTTCTCACCTAAAAAACCCTCTCAATAAATATCCCCTTTTATCAATCAATCATTACAAAAGAATAATAATCCATCCACAACCTAAGCAAGGTCACAAGTGTATACAAACATAGAAATAAGGGAATCTCAATTAGGGTGTCACATTATCTCAAAGTACTATTTTATAAAGTACCAAATAGGCATTTGAGAACAATATTTGGATATGAATCCATTTTATACCATTTAAAGTTTCACATTGAAATATCCTTTAAAACTAAACTATGAAAACAACCTTAAATAAATTTGGAAATCACCACAAGACTCTCACGTCTTAAAAAAATTAAAAACAACACCAATACATTTTATTTATAAATTATTCTATGAAAATACCAAACATCCTCTTTGAAAATCAAACCAGTTTCAAACTTTCCTTTTAAACACTTAAATTCTTTTGAAAGTTCCATTTAGGAATTTACACAAACACTTGGCATGTGAAAACTCAATTAAAACTAATAAAACAATTCAAAAACCACTTTTAACCCCTCATGGGTAATATATATAGGTATAATTTGGAAAGAAAAGATTTTTAAAACATCCAAGAATCTTATGGAATGTAATATAAAGAACAACATCAAAACACCTACCTTAGTCCATTCAGAAACAAGTCGTAACATGCCACATTCAATAGTGAAAGAAAAATTGCACAGTGAGGAGACCTCACAAATCTCTAAACATAAAAATCCATATATTCATACTCATACCAAACTCAAAAATAATCTCCCATTGGTGTTAGGGTTTTCAGTAGAAAAGAAACTAAGAGGAAACAAAAGGAGGAAGAGAGAGAATAGGGAAAAAGGACTCCACCTTCCAAATCAACTTGAAACTAATAAAGAACAAGACTTAAAATTAAAGGAGGGAAGGAGGAAATTCCCTTGAAATACCTACTAGGTTATCCGATGTGAGTGATCTAAGAGAAGGGTTCCAAAACCCCTTAAATTAGAATAGGGTAAAAGATAAAAACTTATAAAAATTAAAATTAGGAAGAGCATCACCATGGAGTTAGCCTATGAACCATGATGTGGTGATTTCTCCCAAACACACACCATGCATTAGCCCCTAGTCTGTATTGTCGCACACCTCAAAAGGGAAGAACCCTAAATCTTGAGCACCTGACCACTACGGTGTGGCCACCATCTTATATGACATAAGGAACCTAACCACGTAGACTCCATGATAGTTTCACCCCTACAACATGACTGGTGCCCTCTCTCAAATTTTACTCACTAAAAAAAGACCCTCCACGACACATCCATATCTCTACACAGTGGTCACCCCTCATCCCAAAACAACACAAAGGCAAGGAAGATGGTTTTGGTGTGTCCTCCCTAGGTCATAATGCAACCAACTATAGCCTCATTTTAAAACCTCTTGAAACCTACAAAGTCACCTGAAAACTCTAAAATGGTCTATAATAACTCAAAATTAGATAATATTCAATATAATAGTGACATGGGGGTTCCAATTCTCTCCACCATGGCACTTTCTACCCCCATAAATTCTTTATTAAAATTAGAAGAAATGAAAGGTTGAAACATCCACACCCGACATAAGGCGGTGGGTGGGTGAGAAAATTATAGAAGGTTACTATTAAAAGAATAACTACCCACAACATTGATCCTCGAAATAAACAAAAATAATCCTCAAACAACATCAAGAAACCTAAAGCATAACACTATTCACAACTATCCAACATAGAGCTCTAAGAGAATAGAGACCTAATATAGGTCTCCACCCATTTGGAATTCATCTAAAATAGTGAAATCAAAGGATATGCACTCCCAAGTGAACAAATATCACCAAAATAACAATGTTTCCACTAATAATCAAAGGAAACAATAAGATTTTACTAGCCATAGACAATCATAAAAGATCAGATCAACTCCATAAGGAAAGTAAGTCCTAAAAGAACATATGAAAGGTTGATAAATCAAATCACCAATACACCACACCCCATAAGACCAGGAGGAACATACCAATCATGAACATGCCTCAACTTGGAATAATATGGTTCTAACCTTGAGTCATGAGACTACATGGAGGGTAACCCGAAGGAAAAACTCACGGAACACTAACTCATGGTGGTCCCAATAGAAATTCCAAACCCAACAGAACACATGGTCTAACTAGAAACCAACTACTCATCCTTGTTACCCCAACACACACCCAAGGATTCCACACATACAGTACATCAAGGAAACCTCATTCCATGGTCCACACCATGCACATACAAAAATTAGCATCATCAAAGAACAACGTATGAAAATACCAAAACATCCACCACTCACTAAAGAGTAATCAACAAGGCACCCAAATATGTATTACATCCAAAAATTCATCTCCAAATATCTCCACAAGAACCAATAATGGTGACCATAAAAAACACCTCAAGAAAGATAAAAAAACTCACAGCCACTAGGGCTTAATATGACTAGGGTTTTAAACACAAAACACACTAAAGATATGAGGTCTAAGTGATGACCTCCTCTAAAGAACTGAGAAACAAGCACCACATACCTTCACCACTCACTTATACCAAAGGATGGATTAAGGTATCAATGTATTATCCACTAAAATGGTCTCATAATAACGCCACTAAATAAAAATTATATTAAATATGTCTCCAAGATACACTAGTACACATTAAGATGTAACAACAACATCCGCCACTATATTCAGAGTCTAGGCAATGAAAATAGCTAAGAGGTATACAATCAAGAAATAAGAGGTTTCACCCTAAGGGTTATCCCAAAATAAGGCTTTCTAACTTTCATGAAAACCTTTATGGAAGGAACATTACAATAATACAAAACATGAATCCAACATATTCATGTTTCCTAAACCAAATCAACTAGTCCTAACACAATAAGGGATAAAATCCAAAACACCCATTCACCAATTAAAACACATGATAAAAAATTTCCATTTTATAAAAACCACTTTATTTTTAAAATATACCACATTCTATATGGAATTCAGAACTCATTTTTCAAAAAAACATGTTCTTTTAAAATATCCAATTATTTAAAAAAAACTCCACTTCATAAAAAAAATCCCCAATTCCCATTAGGTAATTTTAAAACATTTAAACTACCTTTGAAAAATACTCACTCTGTCACAAAACAAGAAACCCATTAAAGCTTCATAAATATCTATTTTATTTCAAAACCTTCAAATAAGAATGAAATTTATATTTTAAAACACTTCACCATTTACACTATTCCAAAAAACATCCCTTTGTTCATTTTAAAACCTACCTCTCTTGAAGACACACCCCATGTGGGTCAAAATATTTTACACATTAACCACTAAACAAGTTTTTAAATGAAAACATTTCTTGGATTTTTTAATGGAATCCACCACTTTAGAGAAAATTTCAGAAAAACCAAATCCATTTTACAAAAATAATTAAGGAATAATTTTTAAACCATTTTTTCTATAAAATCCTTCTTTTCCCATTCAAAAACCTATTTTCACAATAATCACATAAGAAAAACATGCCACAAATATAACAAAAACCAATAAACATCATAAAAACATAAAAACAATCCCTTGAGTTCACCCCCATTATTGAGAATTGCTCAAGGAGAGTCTAAATATCAAGGCCAAATGAGATACATAACCGTGCATGACTTGGATTATTGGTTTGAAGGACCATGTAAAAACCCTAAAATAGGCTCTGAAATGTCTCCAGAACCATACACCCGACCTCTGCATAGTTTTTCATGCTGTGTGATTGAACTGTGCACCACTAATTATTCTTTTGATCTCATCCCAAAACATAAAAAATCCCCCAAGGTAACTAAAAAAATGGTAATTAGGATCAAAATAATGTCATCTCAAATCATAATCAAACAAAATAATAAAAAAATATCCAAATCCAAACTATTCATGGTAACTCATGTTTCATAAAAAAATTTTGTGATCACGAATCTACTCATGATCTAACTCCCGAGTTTCAATGAAAATATTGTTCTCTAAACTACCCAACTTCCCAAATAAAAATCAGGGGTTTCAAGAGCTGAGGCCCTTTTGAGAACCTAGACCCCAATAACACTTTGTAATAGGCCGACTTGGGCCATCACTGAATCAGTACCTGACCTGAACCATTACAAGGCTCAAAGGGTTTTTAGATCCCCATGAGCTGAAAACTAGTTTCTAGGTCTCAAGAATTCATAGTTGGGATTGATTTAACCATCACATAAACATGTAATACAACAACGGAAACTACACAAAGAATATGACATGACCTATCTCGAGGTTATACATCCATGTATATCAAATAAATAGATCCAAATAAATAAGCCGACCAAAATTGGAATAATAAAATAAACATCCATACAAAACACAAAATTAGGTCAAAAAATGAAATAAAGTGGTATAAAATACAATGAAAACAAGATATAAAATACACAATGCTGAATTGAATGATACAACATAAAAAATAGAACCCAAACAGCTCTAGGAAGATCTCTATGTGACCCATGGTCACTCACCATATCCCAACTCTTTTATCCATTGAACCAATAAATAATAAATGAATGGGATCAAATACTAGAAATCTAATAGAAAACATAAAATCTTTACACACACACACACTCACACACACACTCACACACACAATGATGTATATGTATTCTATGTGCCAAACATGACCATTAGAATTTGACCAAAGATTCTATGAAGTTCCTTTCATAATACATCCCATAAATTATAGTTTGAACATAATATATATAAAATAGGGTTTCACATGTGAGTATAAATAATACTAATTAAAATTTCATAATCAATTTTATAAAACATTCACCTTTATCAAATAAAACATGGGTGAACCATAATTTTAAATAATCATTTTTAAACCATGGAAAAAAGAACTTTAAATTAATTAAATAAAAGAAAAAATATTTTCATTCCTCTTTCCAAAACCATTTATTAAAAATAGAAGTTTGATAACAACCCCAACTATCCCTTAACACACCATTTAGAACCTTTTCTTAAATAATATTTATGAAACAAACTTATTTTTCATTTAAAACCACACTTTCTAAACCATTTTAAATTGGTTTGAAAGTATACCAAGTCCCAATTAAAGAAAAATCTAAACATGTAAAAGAACCAAGATATCAATAAAGAGTAATGGATATAACCAAGAAATAGTTCCACATGGGATACAAATAAGACAAATAAAGGAATCCACTAAAAAATCCACAAAAGGAACTAGGAATCATGGGAAACACCCTAAGAATCAAGTCACATGAACCTAAATTAGTTACTGGAATCCAAGGCTAGCCTAAAATTTCCCATCTACAATTTCAATAGTCCAATTAGACTATTCGGGACACAAAATCCACCCTAAGAGTGCTCGGAATCCACATGCCACAATTTATCTCAGGCATAGTCAACATCCATAGGACATAACCCCCTATCCATAACATAATATAAACTATGGTGCTAGCTAGATCGGAAGATAAACTAGTGATGAAATCAACCATTTTATCTACTAACTCCCTAGTATTCCCATGGCATCTAATAATGGTGGTGATCAAACAATCAAACATGTGGTCATCATATAAATCACGAATAATTCATTAGAAATAAATCTATTCTCACCGACAACACCCTCCTAAGAAACAACTGCTTTACCAATCAATCATCACACAAAAAATCCATCCATATCCCATATAGGGAAAAAATGTATAAAAACATATAAATAATGGGGATTTCAATTAGTGTGACACATTATCTTGAAGTTCTATTTTATAAAGTGTTAAATAGGCCTTCAAGAATAATCTTTGGATAGAAATTCATTTTATACCATTTGAAATTTCACTTTGAAACATATTTTAAAACCAAACTATAAAATAACCTTTAAATCCTCTAGGAAAACAAAAGAAAACTATCACTTCTTAAAACAATTTAAAAGTGAGTCTCAATAACCATTCTTTATATATCTTTCCATGAAAACACCAAACATCCTCTTTAAAAATCAAAACAGTATCAAACCCCCCTTTAAAATGCTTAAATTATTTTCAAAGACCCATTAAAGAATTTTTACAAACACTTGACATGTAGAAACTCCTTTCTAAGTAACAACACAGTTTAAAAATGACTTTAAACCCCTCAAAGGTGATACATTTAGGTATTGTTTTGAATGAAAGGAATTTTAAAACATCCAAGAATTCCATGGCATGTAATAGAGAAAGAAAAACTGAGCAAGGATATGACCTCATAAGCCCTAAACATCATAATCACCATGATTAGACCCATACCATACCTAAAAATTACCCCTCTGTGGTTTAGGTTTTCTAAGAGAAAAGAAACTAAGTAGAAATGGAAGGTGGAAGAGAGAAAATAGGAAAAAATGACACCATGATCCAAATATTCTTGAAATTTATAATGAATAGGGATTCAAATCAATGGAGAAGAGGAGGAGAATCCCTTATACTCCCTCCTAGGTCAGCCACCATGAATGAGTAGAGATAATGGGGCTACAACCACATAAATTCAAAGAGGGGGTAATAATGGAAACTCATGAAAATTAAAATGAGGTAGGTCATTGATGTGAGCTCAAATTTTCAATAAAAAAATTGCATGTTATTCTTTTAAATTACCCCCCATCAATTAAAGAAATCTGGGTAAATTTGTGATTCTTTGTGACTTTGTGAATTTCAAACATAACTGTTACGTGGCTCAAAATATGGTCTCCAATGATTTTTTTAATTTCTGGAATTAATAGTGAATTCATACACTTTTTTGGAACTTTAAATAAAAATGTTTGACTCAATTTGGATTTAATATTTGGAAATGGATTCAATTTTGAACTTTAATTGTTTTATTCATTAAATGAAATCTGCAAATTGATTTTGAAAATTTGAAATTGAAATTGATTTGTATTTTGAATTATGATTTTTAAAATTATGAAGATGTATTTTTTACTATGATTTTAAAATGTTAAAATATAATTTATTTGATAATTTGGAATTAATTGCGATTTAAAGAAGAATATTATTTTAAAACGAGACACTGAAAATTAATTGTGTTTTTAGAAAAAGAATTATTTCAAATTAATTTATTTTTATTAAAAAAAATTGGATTTTAATTTTGGATTTCTTTTTTCAATTTCTCAAATTTATTTTAATCCAAAAATTGGCAGTGTTTGAAAAGAATATGTTTTTGTAAATTTTGCGAGGAGTCGAGCCTGCTACTGTTTATGCTACTGCTAATTTAAAAAAAATGCCCTACGACCATCAACCTACTATCGGTCCATTGCAACCATTAGAAGCTACAAGTTTTCTCATCCAAGTCTATTTTTTAATTTTATTAATAAACCGCTTTATGATTGGATGGAAAACTCAAAATACAAAATTTGAGAAAAAATCAAACACATGATAAAGACGAAACAGAACACCCCCACAAAATTAAAATTCAAATTTTAAAAAACCAACACATGTCATTGCTCTCAACCCACAATACTTGTGAGGAATCACTGAAATCCCATCGATATTACCCCACAGAACCAACAAAACCATCGCTGTTGTGGATAGCGCAACACAAGTCATTACCCATTTTATAAGACGTATTGGCATGTGACCTTAACAGTATGTTTAAGATGTATTGTCATGAGGCCTTGACGAAAAGTTTTAAATGTCCATCATTATGTAGAAAATCATTATGGATTAATTTATTGACATCTATGTGATTATTTGAATTGTTTTTATATCCATGTATAAGTTTTTAGGCCGTGTTATTATTTATATGGAATTATTTGATTATCATTTATTTTCTGTGATATTATTCATGTGTTATTTAGATTATATTATATGCACACCCTTACTGAGCATCTGATCTCACACATTTATTATGTTTTATTTTCCCAGGATTCCAGTAAGTGTTTTATGATTTATATTCAGGGATATTATATAGGGACAATGGTGTTATCAAAGAAAATACTATGTTAAATTTTATGTTTTCAAATGTAATGTGAAAAATTCAGGTATGTATCTAGTTCTCTAAGAATACTAAACTATTTGGACCTCTGGGATGCGATCTCTTGTATCTAGTACTAATGTAATAAAGTAACCACCGACACTACTATAAAACAATTCTATACCCATGATTTTTGAAAAAAATGTGTCTATAAGTCACCCCTATAGCCATGAGAAAAATAATTTCATGGGAAGGAACTATACCCACAGTTCTACAAAAACCATGCATATAGGTCACCCCCATACCCATAGTGTTTTTTAAACCATGGGAATAGATTTCACAGGGGAAAAAAATTCCACAAGAATGAACTAAACCCAATATTTTCTAAAAAACGTGGGTATAGGTCACCCCTATACCCACAATTTTTTTAAACCATGGAAATAGGTTTTACAAGGAGAAAAAAATCACAAGAAGGCCACAGGAAAACCTATACCCACAGTTTAACAAACCTATGGGTATATGAAATTTGGTTAGAAACTTTTACCACAGGTTTGAGTAAACCATTGGAATAGGGAACCTATACCTATAGTTTGACCAAACTGTGGGAATATGTTGGCCCATTATTTTTCCATAAAAATAAAAGTAAAAATAAATAATTTAATATAAATACATTTATAAGCGTGCGCGTGCACACACACACATATATATTTTTAAATATAAGAAAAAAAGCGTTACAGGATAGTGGTGAAGTCATTGGAGTATAGGCGGATGGTGCTGGGATTAATTCCTAGCACAAGATTTTTTTATACCTATACACACAGTTTAACCAAACTGTGGGTATAGGTTGGCCCAATATTTTTTCATAATAATAAAAAATAATAAGAAATTATTTAATATAAATAAAATTATATATATATATATATATATATGAATATAATAACATAAAATGTGTTATTGGATAGTGGTAAAGTCATTTGAGTATAGGTGGAAGGTGTTGGGATCAATTCCCAAAGGAGGAATTTTTTAAAATAAAGGACCTATACCCACGTTTTGAAAAAACTATGGGTACAAGTATTTCCATTGAAATTTTCTACACTAATAGTTTAAAAACCGTGGGTATAGATGGTATATCCCTAAGTCTTAGGCACCCACGGTTCATAGAACCGTGGGTATAGCCTATACCCATAGTTTTCTATGTTATACCCATGGTTTTTAATTATGGGTATAGGTAAAGATTCCAGTAGTGTGACTCTAGGCTACTAGGTTCATAATATTTACAGTTGGTATCGAATAAAGTTTAGTAGAAACCTTGGGAACACAATTTAGGGAAACATAGATTAGAAAACATAACCCTATAACTAAATTTGAAGATAATTATAAGTATAAGTTAACATCCTAAAGTTTTGGTAAGTTAGAGATTATATGGATTTCATAGAAATAAATCCCCTTTAAGATACTACAGGTGGATGTGGATTTGGTATAGTTGTACTCAGGGGTAATAACTTTGAAAAGGGTGCATTAGGCTTTGACATAATTATCATTTGGTGAATGAAAACAAGCCTTTCTTCACACCTAGTTTGAAACTCCTAGGGGATATGCTTGGACTACTTCACATTTTCTTTACAAACCGTTATGAAGGATTTGAAAATATTTATGATTTGAAAACTTTCCTAAATAAAATAAGTTTATTATTATGATATTTTTTATATGTAAAATTTTAAATTTATGTTAAGTTTTTCACTAGTTTCAAAATTATAAATTATGATTCATAATTTTATGATCTAATATAGTGTATTCCATTTTTTAAAAATAAAATATAGTGGAAGGAATGAAAATCGTATCGATATACATAATGCATATAGAAATCTCCCTTCTGGAAAAAATAATGAATCTGGAGCTAAAAATATTATTACCATATTGGGGAAGATTACTCAGATTAAGGGTAATAAAATTTCATGTATGGAGGTTCCTACTAATCCATGAGGCGGTGTAACAATTTTAGACTTATTCATGTGTTAACAACCTCCATCATTCAATGGTACTAAAAATACTTTTGTAGCTAAATAATGAATAAGTTCCTCACTAAAGATATTTATTGCTTTGGGAAGTAATGAAAGGGAGAAGGTTTTTATGATAGTTTATCATCTCTTAGGGGATGAAGATCAATATAAGTCATTGATTCAAAACACTAAGGATGAGTGAAAAATAATGAGAATGAAATGGAAGGATTTTAAGTAACTTTTCTTGGAAAAATATTTCCACTGCAGACACCGAGCAGACATGGAGAGAAAATTCTTAAGTTTGATAAAAAAGGAAGAAGAAAATTTTGATAAGTTTGAAGCTAACTTTAAAAGGTTAACAAGGAATATTTTATACTATATATATAATCCAAAGGGAAAGATTAAGAATTTATTTTATGGGATTAAGAAAATCCTTCAAAGGGTACCAGTCTTTCAAATATTCTCATCATATGAGGATAAAGTATCATATGATATCAAGATAGATAAAGAATTATCCAAGTCTTATGGATTCTAAGAAAACTAAGAGAAGAAGTGGAAGATATAGAAAACGATGTATAAGGGGAAGAATAGAAAGAATAGTTTTCCAACATGCGATACTTCTTGAAAGAAACACCTTGGAGCATTATTAAAAGGAAATGGAGTATGCTTCAAGTGTAGGGAAAAGGCCATTATTCTCATAAATGAAAGGGTAAGGGAGAAGCTATCCAAGTATAGTGATTTAACTCTAAGGAGATAAAGTAATATTCTAACCAATTCCCTAAAAATCATGGGAACGTTCCAAAAAAACCAAAAGGGATAAGGCCAATATCATGAAATTACTACATTCGACATTGAAGTTCCTAATGATGTGGTGAAATATACACTTATTATCTACTATATGATTATATATGTTTTATTTGATTCCGGTTCTAAAAAATCTTTTATATCTATATAATTTTCCAAGGGTATCGTATCACCACCTCAACAATTAGATATTGAGTTGGTGGTGAAAAATCCTAATGTTAGGATGAACACATCTCATGTCTATAACTTCTATCCAATATAATTTTTTGGGAATGTTATCCCTGTGGACCTTGTTATACTTCCTCTAGTTGAATTTAACATAATTTTGGGTATTTATTAGATCTATCAGTATAAATACCATATTAATTTTCAAGGAAGGGAAGCTACATTTGATATTCCAAATCAATCTTCAATCTTCCACTAGTGAGAGGATGAACTGAACACCTAATGGAAATTACTTCTATCATATGGGGTTTTCTACATATTCATGAGGGATATTTATCTCAAATGGTTAGGGAGAAACTCAATATTGATTATGTGACTTTTATTTAGGAATATAATGATATATTTTTTCAAATATTTTTCTAGTATTCTCCTTAATTAGGAAGTTGAGTTTTCAATAGAGCTCCTATTTGGTTCGATGTCTATTTCAAAGACTCTATGTTGAATTCCATTGATCGAGTTGCAATAATTGAAGAATAAACTCCCTGTGAATCTAGATAAACAATTCATTTAGACTAATTCTTCACCATGAGGTGTGTATATTCTTTTTGTTAAGAAGAAATATGGGTCAATGCATCTTTTCATTGATTATCAAGAACTTAACAAAATCAATATTAAGAAAAAATATAATCTATCCTATATTGATGATTTGTTGGATCAATTATGAGGAGATCTATATTTTTCCAAGATTTATCTTCAATTTGGATATCATAGATTAAGGATTAAGAAGGATTATATACCTAAAATAGCCTTACGTATGAGGTATGGACATTATGAATTTATAGAAATTCCATTTGGTCTTACCAATAATCCTAAAATATTTATGTATTTAATTAATAAAGTCTTTATAGATTACCTTGATTAATTTTTCGTTGTATTTATAGAAAATATTATTATATGTTAAAGGAGAAAGGAAGATCATGATTAATATTGTAGAATTGTGATGAAGTCTCTGAGGATAGAGAAGTTGTATGCTAAATTTACAAAATGTGAATTTTGGCTTCAGAAAGTTTCATTATTGGGTTATATAATCTCAATAGAGGGTATATCAATGGATCATTCAAGGATATAAGTTATTGATAAATGGATGAGACCACCCATGGTGATTGATATCCATAATTTTCTTAGTTTGGATGCTTATTATTGATTATTTTAAAGAAATTCCCACAGATGTCCAACCCACTCACCATGTTAACTCAAAAGTGATCTAATTCCTTTGGACAGATGAATGTGAGGAAAATTTCAAGGAACTGAATACAAGGTTAGTCAGATCAGCTGTGCTTACACTAACCTATAGTGTAGAAGTGTTTTTAATCTATAGTGATGCATCGAAGAAGGTATTGGGATGTGTCCTCACGCAAGATATTTTGTCTCATGCCGACTGAAGGTCTATGAAAAAAATTACCCATCTCATGATTTGGAGTTAGTTATGAAAATGTTTTCATAAAAAATATGGATAAATTATATTTATGGAGAAATGTGTAACATATATGCTAATGATTAAGGTTTAGAGTATATTTTCACATATAAATAGTTTAATATGCACCAGAGAAGATGGTTGGAGTTGATTAAAGACTATGAATGCTTAATACATTACCACCCCAGGAAGGAGAACGTGGTGTAATATATACTACTTCATAAGGATCATGCTATATTATTTATAATAAGAATTAAAAAAGATCCAATATTTATGGATTTTCAAAGGATGGATATATAATTTTTGAAGGTAGGGGAGAAATCTTATCTTTCTAAAATGAGTGTTCAACTATCTATCCATGTGAGAATTAAATAGGTGGAAAAGTAATATGTAGAGATACAAAAGAAGGTGATAAATGTCCCTAAATTTTACATTGATTATGATGGAATGGTAAGGTTCAAGAAACATGTATGTGTCTGTCCCGTACCATATTTGAAGAAGGGTCTATTGGATTAAGCTCATAGTTATTCATTCTCTATTCATCTTAGAAGTACAGAGATGTATAGAGTTTTGAAAGAGTATTTTTGTTAGGATAACCTATAGAGAGATATTACATAATATGTTTCTTGATTCTTGGAATGTTAGAAATTTAAGTATAAGAGATACAAATATATGCTAATGTTACAACCATTACACATACCATAATTGAAATAGGAAAACAACACCATAAATTTCATAATTGGACTCTCTAAAACATCTAAAGGGCATATTGTTATATGGGTTATATTTGATCTCCTTAAAAATTAAGAAAGCTTTATTACTAATAGAGAATACTTCTCACTGGACCATCTTTCAAGAATTTATATAAAGAAAGTGGTAAGGTTGCATGGAGTACCGCATTTTACTGTATTTAATTAGGATATTAGGTTTACCTCAAAGTTTTGGAAAAGTCTTCAGTGAGATCTTGATATAGAGTTGAGTTTTAGCACCATTTGTTATCCTCCGATAGATAATTATTATGATAGGACCATTTAAACTCTAGAATATATATTGATATTTTTCTATATAGATTTTAAAGGTGGTTGGTATCTTCACCTTCATTTGGTGGTTTTTTCTTACAATAATAACTTTGAATCAAGTATTCAGATGACGCTTTATGAATCCCTATATGGAAAGAAGTATAGAACTGCAATGTTTTGGAATGAAGTTGGAGAAATAAATCTATTGGGACCCAACCTATCTGAGAAAATAATAGATAAGGTTAGAGTTAATCCACATCACATAAGATTAGAACAGTTCCGAAAATAAGTTATACTGACAATCGTCTAAAAGATCTAGAGTTTGAAGTTGGTGAAAATAAGTTCCAATGAATATATCTTTGTAATAGGTTGATGATATTTATAAATAAGTGAAATATAAGCCCTAGATATATTGGACCCTTTAAGATTCTTGATTCTATCAGGATGTTATCTTATCGTCAGACACTTCCACTGAACCACTCCCAATTCCATGATGCGTTCCATGTATCTCACATGTGAAAGAATATACTTGATCCTTCACATGTATTGAACTGAAAGGCCATACCATTAGAGAAATAGATATCTTATAAGGAAAATCAGTATATATTCTATATCTTAGGGATAAATATCTATAAAACATAACCACTCAGCTATTTAAAGTTCTTTAGTGATACCATAAATTTGAGGAAGCTATGTGGGATCCTAAGGATGAAATGAATCAGAGATATCCTCATTTTTTTATTAGCGTAACATAATATAAAAGGAAAAATTAATTTTAAGGGGGGTAAAATGTAATACCCTAAGATTTTATATTATATGTCTCTTTAATATATTTGATATATTCTATATCATATGTTGCACACAACATCAAACCTGAGTTCATCACATAAATCAATAACAATGCATTTGAAATAAATATCTTCTCACCTAAAAAACCCTCTCAATAAATATCCCCTTTTATCAATCAATCATTACAAAAGAATAATAATCTATCCACAACCTAAGCAAGGTCACAAGTTTATACAAACATAGAAATAAGGGACTCTCAATTAGGGTGTCACATTATCTCAAAGTACTATTTTATAAAGTTCCAAATAGGCCTTTGAGAACAATATTTGGATACGAAGCCATTTTATACCATTTAAAGTTTCACATTGAAATATCCTTTAAAACTAAACTATGAAAACAACCTTGAAATAAATTTGGAAATCACCAAAAGACTCTCACGTCTTAAAAAAATTAAAAACAACACAAATACCCTTTAATTATAAATTATTCTACGAAAATACCAAACATCCTCTTTGAAAATCAAACCAGTGTCAAACTTCCCTTTTAAACACTTAAATTCTTTTAAAAGTTCCATTTTGGAATTTTCACAAACACTTGGCATGTGAAAACTCAATTAAAACTAATAAAACAATTCAAAAACCACTTTTAACCCTTCATGGGTAATATATATAGGTATAATTTGGAAAGAAAAGATTTTTAAAACATCCAAGAATCTTATGGAATGTAATATAAAGAACAACATCAAAACACCTACCTTAGTCCATTCAGAAACAAGTCGTAACATGCCACATTCAATAGTGAAAGAAAAATTGCACAGTGAGGACACCTCAAAAATCTCTAAACATAAAAATCCATATATTCATACTCATACCAAACTCAAAAATAATCTCCCATTGGTGTTAGGGTTTTCAGTAGAAAAGAAACTAAGAGGAAACAAAAGGAGGAAGAGAGAGAATAGGGAAAAAGGACTCCACCTTCCAAATCAACTTGAAACTAATAAAGAACAAGAATTAAAATTAAAGGAGGGAAGGAGGAAATTCCCTTGAAATACCTACTAGGTTATCCGATGTGAGTGATCCAAGAGAAGGGTTCCAAAACCCCTTAAATTAGAATAGGGTAAAAGATGAAAACATATAAAAATTAAAATTGGACAGAGCATCACCATGGAGTTAGCCAATGAACCATGATGTGGTGCTCTCTCCCAAACACACACCATGAATTAGTCCCTAGTCTGTATTGTGTCACACCTAAAAAGGGAAGAACCCTAAATCTTGAGCACCTGACCACTACGGTGTGGCCAACATCTTATATGACATAAGGAACCTAACCACGTAGACTCCATGATTGTTTCACCCCTAAAACATGACTGGTGCCCTCTCTCAAATTTTACTCACTAAAAAAAGACCCTCCAGGACACATCCATAGCTCTACACAGTGGTCACCCCTCATCCCAAAAACAACACAAAGGCAAGGAAGATGGTTTTGGTGTGTCCTCCCTAGGTCATAATGCAACCAACTATAGCCTCATTTTGTAACCTCTTGAAACCTCCAAAGTCAACTTAAAACTCTAAAATGGTCTATAATAACTCAAAATTAGATAATATTCAATATAATAGTGACATGGGGGTTCCAATTCTCTCCACCATGTCACTTTATACCCCCATAAATTCTTTATTAAAATTAGAAGCAATGAAAGGTTGAAACATCCACACCCGACATAAGGCGGTGGGTGGGTGAGAAAATTATAGAAGGTTACTATTAAAAGAATAACTACCCACAACATTGATCCTCAAAATAAACAAAAATAATCCTCAAACAACATCAAGAAACCTAAAGCATAACACTATTCACAACTATGCAACATAGATCTCTAAGAGAATAGAGACCTAATATAGGTCTCCACCCATTTGGAATTCATCTAAAATAGTGAAATAAAAGGATATGCACTTCCAAGTGAACAAATATCACCAAAATAACAATGTTTCCACTAATAATCAAAGGAAAAAATAAGATTTTACTAGCCATAGACAACCATAAAAGATCAGATCAACTCCATAAGGAAAGTAAGTCCTAAAAGAACATATGAAAGGTAGATAAACCAAATCACCAATACACCACACCCCATAAGACCAGGAGGAACATACCAATCATGAACATGCCTCAACTTGGAATAATATGGTTCTAACCTCGAGTCATGAGACTAAATGAAGGGTAACCCAAAGGAAAAACTCACAGAACACTAACTCATGGTAGTCCCAATAGAAATTCCAAACCCAACAGAACACATGGTCTAACTAGAAACCAACTAATCATCCTTGTTACCCCAACACACACCCAAGGATCCCACACATACATTACATCAAGGAAACCTCATTCCATGGTCCACACCATGCACATACAAAAATTAGCATCATCAAAGAACAAGGTATGAAAATACCAAAACATCCACCACTCACTAAAGAGTAATCAACAAGGCACCCAAATATGTATTACATCAAAAAATTCATCTTCAAATATCTCTACAAGAACCACTAATTGTGACCATAAAAAACACCTCAATAAAGATAAAGAAACTCACAGCCACTAGGGCTTAATATGACTTGGGTTTTAAACACAAAACACACAAAAGATATGAGGTCTAAGTGATGACCTCCTCTAAAGAACTGAGAAACAAGCACCACATACCTTCACCACTCACTTATCCCAAAGGATGGATTAAGGTATCGATGTATTCTCCACTGAAATGGTCTCATAACAACGCCACTAAATAAAAATTATATTAAATATGTCTCCAAGATACACTGGTACACATTAAGATGTAACAACAACATCCGCCACTATATTCAGAGTCTAGGCAATGAAAATAGCTAAGAGGTATACAATCAAGCAATAAGAGGTTTCACCCTAAGGGTTATCCCAAAATAAGGCTTTCTAAATTTCATCAAAACCTTTATGGAAGGAACATTACAATAATACAAAACATGAATCCAACACATTCATGTTTCCTAAACCAAATCAACTAGTCCTAACACAATAAGGGATAAAATCCAAAACACCCATTCACCAATGAAAACACATGATAAAAAATTTCCATTTTATAAAAACCACTTTATTTTTAAAATATACCACATTCTATATGGAATTCAGAACTCATTTTTCAAAAAAACATGTGCTTTTAAAATATCCAATTATTTAAAAAAACTCCACTTCATAAAAAAAATCCCCAATTCCCATTAGGTAATTTTAAAACATTTAAAATAACTTTGAAAAATACTCACTCTATCACAAAACAAGAAACCCATTAAAGATTCATAAATATCCATTTTATTTCAAAACCTTCAAATAAGAATGAAATTTATATTTCAAAACACTTCACCATTTACAATATTCCAAAAAACATCCCTTTGTTCATTTTAAAAACTACCTCTCTTGAAGACACACCCCATGTGGGTCAAAATATTTTACACATAAACCACTAAATAGGTTATTAAATGAAAACATTACTTGGATTTCCTAATGGAATCCACCACTTTAGAGAAAATTTTAGAAAAACCAAATCCATTTTACAAAAATCATTAAGGAATAATTTTTAAACCATTTTTTCTATAAAATCCCTCTTTTCCCATTCAAAAACCTATTTTCACAATAATCACATAAGAAAAACATGCCACAAATATAACAAAAACCAATAAACAACATAAAAACATAAAGAAATCCCTTGATTTCACCCCCATTATTGAGAATTTCTCAAGGAGAGTCTAAATATCAAGGCCAAATGAGATGCATAACCATGCATGACTTGGATTATTGGTTTGAAGGACCATGTAAAAAACCTAAAATAGGCTCTGAAATGTCTCCAGAACCATACACCCGACCTCTGCATAGTTTTTCATGCTGTGTGATTGAACTGTGCACCACTAATTATTCTTTTGATCTCATCCCAAAACATAAAAAATTCCCCAAGGTAACTAAAAAAATGGTAATTCGGATCAAAATAATGTCATCTCAAATCATAATCCAATAAAATAATAAAAAAAGATCCAAATCCCAACTATCCATGGTAACTCATGTTTCATAAAAAAAATTTGTGATCACGAATCTACTCATGATCTACCTCCCGAGTATCAATGAAAATATTATTCTCTAAACTACCCAACTTCCCAAATAAAAATCAGGGGTTTGAAGAGATTATGCCCTTTTGAGAACCTAGACCCCAATAACACTTTGTAATAGGCCGACTTGGGCCATCACTGAATCAGTACCTGACCTGAACCATTACAATGCTCAAAGGGTTTTTAGATCCCCATGAGCTGAAAACTAGTTTCTAGGTCTCAAGAATTCACACTTGGGATTGATTTAACCATCAAATAAACATATAATACAACAATGGATACTACACAAAGAATCTAACATGACCTATATCAACATTATACATCTATGTATATAAAATAAATAGATCCAAATAAATAAGCCGACCAAAATTGGAATAATAAAATAAACATCCATACAAAACACAAAATTAGGTCAAAAAATGAAATAAAGTGGGATAAAATACAATGAAAACAAGATATAAAATACACAATGCTGAATTGAATGATACAACATAAAAAATAGAACCCGAACAACTCTAGGAAGATCTCTATGTGACCCATGGTCACTCACCATATCCCAACTCTTTTATCCCTTGTTCCAATAAATAATAAATGAATGGGATCAAATACTATACATATAATAGAAAACATAAAATCTTTACACACACACACACACTCACACACACAATGATGTATATGTATGCTATGTGCAAAACATGACCATTAGAATTTGACCAAAGATTCTATGAATTTATTTTCATAATAAATCACATAAATTATAGTTTGAACATAATATATATAAAATAGGGTTTCACATGTGAGTATAAAGAATACTAATTAAAATTTCATAATCAATTTTATAAAACATTCACCTTTATCAAATAAAACATGGGTGAACCATAATTTTAAATAATCATTTTTAAACCATGGAAAAAAGAACTTTAAATTAATGAAATAAAAGAAAAAATATTTTCATTCCTCTTTCCAAAACCATTTATAAAAACTAGAAGTTTTATAACAACCCCAACTATCCCTTAACACACCATGTAGAACCTTTTCTTAAATAATATTTATGAAACAAAATTATTTTTCATTTAAAACCACACTTTCTAAACCATTTTAAATTGGTTTGAAAGTATACCAAGTCCCAATTAAAGAAAAATCTAAACATGTACAAGAACCAAGATATCAATAAAGAGTAATGGATATAACCAAGAAATAGTTACACATGGGATACAAATAAGACAAATAAAGGAATCCCCTAAACAATCCACAAAAGGAACTAGGAATCATGGGAAACACCCTAAGACTCAAGTAACATGATCCTAAATTAGTTACTGGAATCCTAGGCTAGCCTAAAATTTCCCATCTACAATTTCAATAGTCCAATTAGACTATTCAGGACACAAAATCCACCCTAAGAGTGCTCATAATCCACATGCCACAATTTATCTCAGGAATAGTCAACATCCATAGGATATGACCCCCTATCCATAATATAATATAAACTATGGTGCTAGCTAGATCGGAAGATAAACTAGTGATGCAATCAACCATTTTATCTACTAACTCCCTAGGATTCCCATGGCATCAAATAATGGTGGTGATCAAACAATAAAACATGTGGTCATCATATAAATCACGAATAATTCATTCGAAATAAATCTATTCTCACCGACAACACCCTCCTAAGAAACAACTGCTTTACCAATCAATCATCACACAAAAAATCCATCCATATCCCATATAGGGAAAAATATATAAAAACATATAAATAATTGGGATTTCAATTAGGGTGACACATTATCTTGAAGTGCTATTTTATAAAGTGTTAAATAGGCCTTCAAGAATAAGCTTTGGATGGAAATTCATTTTATACCATTTGAAATTTCACTTTGAAACATATTTTAAAACCAAACTATAAAAGAACCTTTAAATCCTCTAGGAAAACAAAATAAAACTATCAATTCTTAAAACAATTTAAAAGTGAGGCTCAATAACCATTATTTATATATCTTTCCATGAAAACACCAAACATCCTCTTTAAAAATCAAAACAGTATCAAACCCCCCTTTAAAATGCTTAAATTATTTTGAAAGACCCATTAAAGAATTTTTACAAACACTTGACATGCAGAAACTCCATTATAAGTAACAACATAGTTTAAAAATGACTTTAAACCCCTCACGGGTGATACATTTAGGTATTGTTTTGAATGAAAGGAATTTTAAAACATCTAATAATTCTATGGAATGTAATAGAGAAAGAAAAACCGAGCAAGGATATGACCTCATAAGCCCTAAAAATTAAAATCACAACGATTAGACCCATACCATACCTAAAAATTACCCCTATGGGGTTTAGGTTTTCTAAGAGAAAAAAAAATGAGTAGAAATGGAAGGTGGAAGAGAGAAAATAGGGAAAAATGACACCATGATCCAAATATTCTTGAAATTTATAATGAATAGGGATTTAAATCAATGGAGAAGAGGAGGAGAATCCCTTATACTCCCTCCTAGGTCGGCCACCATGAATGAGGCAAGATAATGGGGCCAAAACCACATAAATTCAAAGAGGGGGTAATAATGGAAACTCATGAAAATTAAAATGAGGTAGGGAATTGATGTGAGCTCAAATTTTCAATAAACAAATTGCATGTTATTCTTTTAAATTACCCCCCATCAATTAAAGAAATCTGGGTAAATTTGTGATTCTTTGTGACTTTGTGAATTTTGAACATAATTGTTACGTGGCTCAAAATATGGTCTCCAATGATTTTTTAATTTTTGTAATTAATGGTGAATTTATACACTTTTTTGTAATTTTAAATAAAAATGTTTGACTCAATTTGGATTTAATATTTGGAAATGGATTCAATTTTGAACTTTAATTGTTTTATTCATTAAATGAAATCTGCAAATTGATTTTGAAAATTTGAAATTGAAATTGATTTGTATTTTGAATTATGATTTTTAAAATTATGAAGATGGAATTTTTACTATGATTTTAAAATGTTAAAATATAATTTATTTGATAATTTGGAATTAATTACGATTTAAAGAAGAATATGTTTTTAAAATGAGACACTGAAAATTAATTGTGTTTTTGGAAAAAGAATTATTTCAAATTAATTTATTTTTATTAAAAAAAATTGGATTTTAATTTTGGATTTCTTTTTCAATTTCTCAAATTTATTTTAATCCAAAAATCGGTAGTGTTTGAAAAGAATATGTTTTTGTGAATTTTGCGAGGAGTCGAGCCTGCTACTGTTTATGTTACTGCTAATTTAAAAAAAATGCCCTACGACCATCAACCTACTATCGGTCCATTGCTACCATTAGAAGCTACAAGTTTTCTCATACAAGTCTATTTTTTAATTTTATTAATAAACCTCTTTATGATTGGATGGAAAAATCAAAATACAAAATTTGAGAAAAAATAAAACACATGATAAAGAGGAAACAGAACACCCCCACCAAATTAAAATTTAAATTTTAAAAAACCAACACATGTTATTGATCTCAACCCACAGTACTTGTGAGGACTCACTGGAATCCCATCGATATCGCCCCACAGAACCAACAAAACCATCGCTATTGTGGATAGCGCAACACAAGTCATTACCCATTTTATAAGACGTATTGGCATGTGACCTTAACAGTATGTTTAAGATGTATTGTCATGAGGCCTTGACGACAAGTTTTAAATGTCCATCATTATGTAGTACATAATTATGGATTAATTTATTGACATCCATGTGATTATTTGAATTGTTTTTATATCCATGTATAAGTTTTTAGTCCGTGTTATTATTTATATGGAATTATTTGATTATCATTTATTCTCTGTGATATTATTCATGCGTTATTTAGATTATATTATATGCACACCCTTACTGAACATCTGAGCTGACACCTTTATTATGTTTTCTTTTCCCAAGATGCCAAAAAGGGTTTTATGATTTATATTCATGGATATTATATAGGGACAATGGTGTTCTCAAAGAAAATACTATGTTAAATTTTATGTTTTCAAATGTAATGTGAAAAATTCAGGTATGTATCTAGTTCTCTAAGAATACTAAACTATTTGGACCTCTGGGATGCGATCTCTTGTATCTAGTACTAACATAATAAAGTAACCACCGACACTAATATAAAACAATTCTATATCCATGATTTTGGAAAAAAAAATGTGGCTATAAGTCACCCTTATAGCCATGAGAAAAATAATTTCATGGGAAGGAACTATACCCACAGTTCTACAAAAACCATGGATATAGGTCACCCCCATACCCATAGTGTTTTTTAAACCATGGGAATAGATTTCACAGGGGAAAAAAATTCCACGAGAATGACCTATACCCAATATTTTCTAAAAAACGTGGGTATAGGTCACCCCTATACCCACAATTTTTTTAAACCATGGAAATAGGTTTTACAAGGAGAAAAAAATCACAAGAAGGCCACAAGAAAACCTATACCCACAGTTTAACCAACCTATGGGTATATGAAATTTGGTTAGAAACTTTTACCACATGTTTGAGTAAACCATTGGAATAGGGAACCTATACCTATAGTTTGACCAAACTGTGGGTATATGTTGGCCCAATATTTTTTCATAATAATAAAAAATAATAAGAAATAATTTAATATAAATAAAATTATATATATACATATATATATATATATATATATGAATATAATAACATAAAATGTATTATTGGATAGTGGTAAAGTCATTTGAGTATAGGAGGAAGGTGTTGGGATCAATTCCAAAAGGAGGATTTTTTTAAAATAAAGGACCTATACGCACGTTTTGAAAAAACTGCGGGTACAAGTATTTCCATTGAAATTTTGTACACTAATAGTTTAAGAACCGTGGGTATAGATGGTATATCACTAAGTCTTAGGCACCCACTGTTCATAGAACCGTGGGTATAGCCTATACCCATAGTTTTCTTTGTTATACCTTTGGTTTTTAATTATGGGTATAGGTAAAGATTCCAGTAGTGTGACTCTAGGCTACAAGGTTCATAATATTTACAGTTGGTATCGAATAAATTTTAGTAGAAACCTTGGGAACACAATTTAGGGAAACATAGATTAGAAAACATAACCCTATAACTAAATTTGAAGATAATTCTAAGTATAAGATAACATCCTAAAGTTTTGGTAAGGTAGAGATTATATGGATTTCATAGAAATAAATCCCCTTTAAGATACTACAGGTGGATGTGGATTTGGAATAGCTGTACTCAGGGGTAATAACTTTGAAAAGGGTGCATTAGGCTTTGACATAATCATCATTTGGTGCATGAAAACAAGCCTCGCTTCACACTTAGTTTGAAACTCCTAGGGGATATGATTGGACTACTTCACATTTTCTTTACAAACCATTATGAAGGATTTGAAAATATTTATGATTTGAAAACTTTCCCAGATAAAATAAGATTATTATTATGATATTTTTTATATGTAAATTTTTAAATTTATGTTAAGTTTTTCACTAGTTTCAAAATTATAAATTATGATTCATAATTTTATGATCTAATATAGTGTATTCCATTTTTTAAAAATAAAATATAGTGGAAGGAATGAAAATCGTATCGATATACATAATGCATATAGAAATCTCCCTTATGGAAAAAATAATGAATCTGGAGCTAAAAAAATTATTACTATATAGGGGAAGATTACTCAGATTAAGGGTAATAAAATTTCATGTATGGAGGATCCTACTAATCCATGAGGTGGTGTAACAAATTTATACTTCTTCATGTGTTAAAAACCTCCATCATTAAACGGTACTACAAATAATTTTGTAGCTAAATAATGAATAAGTTCCTCACTAAAGATATTTATTTCTTTGGGAAGTAATGAAAGGGAGAAGGTTTTTATGATAGTTTATCATCTCTTAGGGGATGCAGATCAATATAAGTCATTGATTCAAAACACTAAGGATGAGTGAAAAATAATGAGAATGAAATGGAAGGATTTTAAGTATCTTTTCTTGGAAAAATATTTCCACTTCAGACACCGAGCAGATATGGAGAGACAATTCTTAAGTTTGATGAAAAAGGAAGAGGAAAATTTTGATAAGTTTGAAGCTAACTTTAAAAGGTTAACAAGGAATATTCTATACTATATATGTAATCAAAAGAGCAATATTAAGAATTTATTTTATGGGATTAAGCAAATCCTTCAAAGGGCACCAGTCTCCCAAATATTCTCATCATATGAGGATAAAGTATCATATTCTATCAAGATAGATAAATAATTCTCCAAGTCTTATGGATTCTAAGAAAACTAAGAGAAGAATAGGAAGATATAGAAAATGATGTATAAGGGGAAGAAGAGAAAGAATAGTTTTCCAACATGTGATACTTCTTGAAAGAAACACCTTGGAACATTATTAAAAGGAAATGGAGTATGCTTCAAGTGTAGGGAAAAAGGCTATTATGCTCATAAATGAAAGGGTAAGGGAGAAGCTATCCAAGTATAGTGATTTAACTATAAGGAGAGAAAGTAATATTCTAACCAATTCCCTAAACATCATGGGAACTTTCCAAAAAAACCAAAAGGGAGAAGGCTAATATCATGAAATTACTACATTCGACATTGAAGTTCCTAATGATGTGGTGAAATATACACTTATTATCTACTATATGATTATATATGTTTTACTTGATTCCGGTTTAACAACTCTTTTATATCTGTATAATTTTCCAAGGGTATTGTATCACCACCTCAACAATTAGATATTGAGTTGGTGGTGAAAAATCCTAATGTTAGGATGAACACATCTCATGTATATAACTCCTATCCAATATAATTTTTTGGGAATGTTATCCCTGTGGATCTTGTTATACATCCTCTAGTTGAATTTAACATAATTTTGGGTATGTATTAGATCTATCAGTATAAATACCATATTAATTTTCAAGTAAGGGAAGCTATATTTGATATTCCAAACCAATCTTCAATCTTCCACTAGTGAGAGGATGAATTGAACACCTAATGGAAATTACTTCTATCATATGGGGTTTTCTACATATTCATGAGGGATATTTATCTCAAATGGTTAGGGAGAAAATCAATATTGATTATGTGACTTTTATTTAGGAATATAATGATATATTTTTCAAATATTTTTCTAGTATTCTCCTTAATTAGGAAGTTGAGTTTTCAATAGAGCTCCTATTTGGTTCGATGCCTATTTCAAAGACTCTATGTCGAATTCCATTGATCGAGTTGCAATAATTGAAGAATAAACTCCCTGTGAATCTAGATAAGCAATTCATTTGGACTAATTCTTCACCATGAGGTGTGTATATTCTTTTTGTTAAGAAGAAATATGGGTCAATGCATCTTTTCATTGATTATCCAGAACTTAACAAAATCAATATTAAGAGAAAATATAATCTATCCTATATTGATGATTTGTTTGATCAATTTTGAGGAGATCTATATTTTTCCAAGATTTATCTTCAATTTGGATATCATCGATTAAGGATTAAGAAGGATGATATACCTAAGATAGCCTTACGTTTGAGGTATGAACATTATGAATTTATAGAAATTCCATTTGGTCTTACCAATAATCCTAAAATGTTTATGTATTTAATTAATAAAGTCTTTAGAGATTACCTTGATTAATTTTTCGTTGTATTTATAGAAAATATTATTATATGTTAAAGGAGAAAGGAAGAGCATGATTAATATTGTAGAATTGTGATGAAGTCTCTGAGGATAGAGAAGTTGTATGCTAAATTTACAAAATGTGAATTTTGGCTTCAGAAAGTTTCATTATTGGGTTATATAATCTCAATAGAGGGTATATCAATGGATCATTCAAGGATATAAGTTATTGAGAAATGGATTAGACCACCCATGGTGATTGAGATCCATAATTTTCTTAGTTTGGATGTTTATTATTGATTATTTTAAAGAAATTACCACAGATGTCCAACCCACTCACCATGTTAACTCAAATGTGATCTAATTCCTTTGGACAGATGAATGTGAGGAAAATTTCAAGGAACTGAATACAAGGTTAGTCAGATCAGCTGTGCTTACACTAACCTATAGTGGATAAGTGTTTGTAATCTATAGTGATGCATCGAATAAGGTATTGGGATGTGTCCTCTTGCAGGATGTTTTGTCTCATGCCGACTGAAGGTCCATGAAAAAAATTAACCATCTCATGATTTGGAGTTAGTTATGAAATTTTTTTCATAAAAAATATGGATAAATTATCTTTATGGAGAAAGGTGTAACATATAAGCCAATGATTAAGTTTTAGAGTATATTTTCACATATAAATAGTTTAATATGCACCAGAGAAGATGGTTGGAGTTAATTAAAGACTATGAATGCTTAATACATTACCACCCTAGGAAGGAGAAATTTGTGTAATATATTCTAATTCATAAGGATCATGCTAGATTATTTATGATAAGAATTAAAAAATATCCAATATTTCTGTATTTTCAAAGGATGGATATTTAATTTTTGAAGGGAGGGGAGAAATCTTATCTTTCTAAAATGAGTGTTCAACTATCTATCCATGTGAGAATTAAATAGGTGGAAAAGTAATTTGTAGAGCTACAAAAGAAGGTGAGAAATGTCCCTAAATTTTACATTGATTATGATGGAATGGTAAGGTTCAAGAAACATGTATGTGTCCGTCCCGTACCATATTTGAAGAAGGGTCTATTGGATTAAGCTCATAGTTATTCATTCTCTATTCATCTTAGAAGTATAGAGATGTATAGAGATTTGAAAGAGTATTTTTTTTAGGATAACCTACAAAGAGATATTACATAATATGTTTCTTGATGCTTGGTATGTTATAAATTTAAGTATAAGAGATACAAATATATGCTAATGTTACAACCATTACACATACCATAATTGAAATGGGAAAACAACACCATAAATTTCATAATTGGACTCTCCAAAACATCTAAAGGGCATATTGTTATTTGGGTTATATTCGATCTCCGTAAAAATTAAGTAAACTTTATTACTAATAGAGAATACTTCTCACTGGACCATCTTTCAAGAATTTATATAAATAAAGTGGTAAGGTTGTATGGAGTACCACATTTTACTGTATTTAATTAGGATATTAGGTCTACCTCAAAGTTTTGGAAAAGTCTTCAGTGAGATCTTGATATAGAGTTGAGTTTTAGCACCATTTGTTATCCTCAGATAGATAGTTAGTATGATAGGACCATTCAAACTCTAGAATATATATTGAGAGTTTTCTATATAGATTTCAAAGGTGGTTGGTATCTTCACCTTCATTTGGTGGATTTTTCTTACAACATTAACTTTCAATCAAGTATTCTGATGACTCTTTATGAATCCCTCTATGGAAAGAAGTATAGAAATAAAATGTTTTGGAATGAAGTTGGAGAAATAAATCTATTGGGACCCGACCTATGTGAGAAAATAATAGATAAGGTTAGAGTTAATCCACATCACATAAGATTAGAACAGTGCCGAAAAATAAGTTATGCTGACAATCGTCTAAAAGATCTAGAGTTTGAAGTTAGTGAAAATAAGTTCCAATGAATATATCTTTGTAATAGGTTGATGATATTTATAAATAAGTGAAATATAAGCCCTAGATATATTGGACCCTTTAAGATTCTTGATTCTATCAGGATGTTAGCTTATCGTATGACACTTCCACTGAACCACTCCCAATTCCATGATGCGTTCCATGTATCTCATATGTGAAAGAATATACTTGATCCTTCACATGTATTGAACTCAAAGGCCATACCATTAGAGAAATAGATCTCTTATAAGGAAAATCAGTATATATTCTATATCTTAGGGATAAATATCTATAAAACATAACCGCTCAGCTATTTAAAGTTCTTTAGTGATACCATAAATTTGAGGAAGCTATGTGGGATCCTAAGGATGCAATGAAGCAGAGATATCCTCATTTTTTTATTAGCGTAACATAATATAAAAGGAAAAATTAATTTTAAGGGGGGTAAAATGTAATACCCTAAGATTTTATATTATATGTCTCTTTAATATATTTTATATATTATATATCATATGTTGCACACAACATCAAACCTGATTTCATCACATAAATCAATAACAATGCATTTGAAATAAATATCTTCTCACCTAAAAAACCATCTCAATAAATATTCCCTTTTATCAATCAATCATTAAAAAATAATAATAATCCATCCACAACCTAAGCAAGGTCACAAGTGTATACAAACATAGAAATAAGGGACTCTCAATTAGGGTGTCACATTATCTCAAAGTACTATTTTAAAAAGTTCCAAATAGGCATTTGAGAACAATATTTGGATACGAAGCCATTTTATACCATTTAAAGTTTCACATTGAAATATCCTTTAAAACTAAACTATGAAAAAAACATTGATATAAATTTGGAAATCACTACAAGACTCTCACATCTTAAAAAAATTAAAAACAACACCAATACCCTTTATTTATAAATTATTCTATGAAAATACCAAACATCCTCTTTGAAAATCAAACCAGTGTCAAACTTCCCTTTTAAACACTTAAATTCTTTTGAAAGTTCCATTTAGGAATTTACACAAACACTTGGCATGTGAAAACTCAATTACAACTAATAAAACAATTCAAAAACCACTTTTAAACCCTCATGGGTAATATATATAGGTATAATTTGGAAAGAAAAGATTTTTAAAACATCCAAGAATCTTATGGAATGTAATATAAAGAACAAAATCAAAATACCTACCTTAGTCCATTCAGAAACAAGTCGTAACATGCCACATTCAATAGTGAAAGAAAAATTGCACAGTGAGGAGACCTCACAAGTCTCTAAGCATAAAAATCCATATATTTATACTCATACCAAACTCAAAAATAATCTCCCCTTGGTGTTAGGGTTTTCAGTAGAAAAGAAACAAATAGGAAACAAAATGAGGAAGAGAGAGAAAAGGGAAAAAGGGCTCCACCTTCTAAATCAACTTGAAACTAATAAAGAACAATAATTAAAATTAAAGGAGGGAAGGAGGAAATTCCCTTGAAATACCTACTAGGTTATCCGATGTGAGTGATCCAAGAGAAGGGTTCCAAAACCCCTTAAATTAGAATAGGGTAAAAGATGAAAACTTATAAAAATTAAAATTGGGCAGAGCATCACCATGGAGTTAGACTATGAACCATGATGTGGTGCTCTCTCCCAAACACACACCAAGCATTAGCCCCTAGTCTGTATTGTGGCACACCTCAAAAGAGAAGAACCCTAAATCTTGAGCACCTGACCACTACGGTGTGGCCACCATCTTATATGACATAAGGAACCTAACCACGTAGACTCCATGATAGTTTCACCCCTACAACATGACGGGTTCCCTCTCTCAAATTTTACTCACTGAAAAAAGACCCTCCACGACACATCCATAGCTCTACACAGTGGTCACCCCTCATCCCAAAACAACACAAAGGCAAGGAAGATGGTTTTGGTTTGTCCTCCCTAGGTCATAATGCAACCAACTATAGCCTCATTTTTCAACCTATTGAAACCTCCAAAGTCACCTGAAAACTCTAAAATGGTCTATAATAACTTAAAATTAGATAATATTCAATATAATAGTGACATGGGGGTTCCAATTCTCTCCACCATGGCACTTTATACCCCCATAAATTCTTTATTAAAATTAGAAGCAATGAAAGGTTGAAACATCCACACCTGACATAAGGCGGTGGGTGGGTGAGAAAATTATAGAAGGTTACTATTACAAGAATAACTACCCACAACATTGATCCCCAAAATAAACAAAAATAATCCTCAAACAACATCAAGAAACCTAAAGCATAACACTATTCACAACTATCCAACATAGAGCTCTAAGAGAATAAAGACCTAATATAGGTCTCCACCCATTTGGAATTCATCAAAAATAGTGAAATCAAAGGATATGCACTCCCAAGTGAACAAATATCACCAAAATAACAATGTTTCCACTAATAATCAAAGGAAAAAATATTATTTTACTAGCCCTAGACAACCATAAAAGATGAGATCAACTCCATAAGGAAAGTAAGTCCTAAAAGAACATATGAAAGGTTGATAAACCAAATCACCAATACACCACACCCCATAAGACCAGGAGGAACATACCAATCATGAACACGACTCAACTTGGAATAATATGGTTCTAACCTTGAGTCATGAGACTACATGGAGGGTAACCCAAAGGAAAAACTCACAGAACACTAACTCATGGTGGTCCCAATAGAAATTCCAAACCCAACAGAACACATGGTATAACTAGAAACCAACTACTCATCCTTGTTACCCCAACACACACCCAAGGATTCCACACATCCAGTACATCAAGGAAACCTCATTCCATGGTCCACACCATGCACATACAAAAATTAGAATCATCAAAGAACAGGGTATGAAAATACCAAAACATCCACCACTCACTGAAGAGTAATCAACAAGGCACCCAAATATGTATTACATCCAAAAATTCATCTCCAAATATCTCCACAAGAACCACTAATGGTGACCATAAAAAACACCTCAAGAAAGATAAAAAAACTCATAGCCACTAGGGCTTAATATGACTAGGGTTTTAAACACAAAACACACTAAAGATATGAGGTTTAAGTGATGACCTCCTCTAAAGAACTGTGAAACAAGCACCACATACCTTCACCACTCACTTATCACAAAGGATGGATTAAGGTATCAATGTATTCTCCACTGAAATGGTCTCATAATAACGCCACTAAATAAAAATTATATTAAATATGTCTCCAAGATACACTGGTACACATTAAGATGTAACAAAAACATCTGCCACTATATTCAGAGTCTAGGAAATGAAAATAGCTAAGAGGTATTGAATCAAGAAATAAGAGGTTTCACCCTAAGGTTTATCCCAAAATAAGGCTTTCTAAATTTCATCAAAACCTTTATGGAAGGAACATTACAATAATACAAAACATGAATCCAACACATTCATGTTTCCTAAACCAAATCAACTAGTCCTAACACAATAAGGGATAAAATCCAAAACACCCATTCACTAAGGAAAATACATGATAAAAAATTTCCATTTTATAAAAACCACTTTATTTTTAAAATATACCACATTCTATATGGAATTCAGAACTCATTTTTCAAAAAAAAATGTGCTTTTAAAATATACAATTATTTAAAAAAACTCCACTTCATAAAAAAAAATCCCCAATTCCCATTAGGTAATTTTAAAACATTTAAACTACCTTTGAAAAATACTCTATTACAAAACAAGAAACCCATTAAAGCTTCATAAATATCTATTTTATTTCAAAACCTTCAAATAAGAATGAAATTTATATTTCAAAACACTTCACCATTTACACTATTCCAAAAAACATCCCTTTGTTCATTTTAAAACCTACCTCTCTTGAAGACACACCCCATGTGGGTCAAAATATTTTACACATAAACCACTAAACAGGTTTTTAAATGAAAACATTTCTTGGATTTCCTAATGGAATCCACCACTTTAGAGAAAATTTCATAAAAACCAAATCCATTTTACAAAAATCCTTAAGGAATAAATTTTAAACCATTTTTTCTATAAAATCCCTATTTTCCCATTCAAAAACCTATTTTCACAATAATCACATAAGAAAAACATGCCACAAATATAACAAAAACCATTAAACATCATAAAAACATCAAAACAATCCCTTGAGTTCACCCCCATTATTGAGAATTTCTCAAGGAGAGTCTAAATATCAAGGCCAAATGAGATGCATAACCATGCATGACTTGGATTATTGGTTTGAAGGACCATGTAAAAACCCTAAAATAGGCTCTGAAATGTCTCCAGAACCATACGCCCGACCTCGGCATAGTTTTTCATGCTGTGTGATTGAACTATACACCACTAATTATTCTTTTGATCTCATCCAAAAACATAAAAAATCCCCCAAGGTAACTAAAAAAATGGTAATTAGGATCAAAATAATGTCATCTCAAATCATAATCCAACAAAATAATAAAAAAAGATCCAAATCCCAACTATCCATGGTAACTCATGTTTCATAAAAAAATTTTGTGATCACGAATCTACTCATGATCTACCTCCCGAGTTTCAATGAAAATCTTATTCTCTAAGCTACCCAACTTCCCAAATAAAAATCATGGGTTTCAAGAGCTGAGGCCCTTTTGAGAACCTAGACCCCAATAACACTTTGTAATAGGCCGACTTGGGCCATCACTGAATCAGTACCTGACCTGAACCATTACAAGGCTCAAAGGGTTTTTAGATCCCCATGATCTGAAAACTAGTTTCTAGGTCTCAAGAATTCACACTTGGGATTGATTTAACCATCACATAAACATATAATACAACAATGGAAACTACACAAAGAATCTGACATGACCTATTTTGACGTTATACATCTATGTATGTCAAATAAATAGATCCAAATAAATAAGCCGAACAAAATTGGAATAATAAAATAAACATCCATACAAAACACAAAATTAGGTCAAAAAATGAAATAAAGTGGGATAAAATACAATTAAAACAAGATATAAAATACACAATGCTGAATTGAATGATACAACATAAAAATAGAACCCGAACAGCTCTAGGAAGATCTCTATGTGACCCATAGTCACTCACCATATCCCAACTCTTTTATCCATTAAACCAATAAATAATAAATGAATGGGATCAAATACTAGACATATAATAGAAAACATAAAATATTTACACACACACACACACTCACACACACAATGATGTATATGTATGCTATGTTCCAAACATGACCATTAGAATTTGACCAAAGATTCTATGAAGTTCCTTTCATAATACATCCCATAAATTATAGTTTGAACATAATATATATAAAATAGGTTTTCACATGTGAGTATAAAGAATACTAATTAAAATTTCATAATCAATTTAATAAAACATTCACCTTTATCAAATAAAACATGGGTGAACCATAATTTTAAATAATCATTTTTAAACCATGGGAAAAAGAACTTTAAATTAATGAAATAAAAGAAAAAATATTTTCATTCCTCTTTCCAAAACCATTTATTAAAAATAGAAGTTTGATAAAAACCCCAACTATCCCTTAACACACCATTTAGAACCTTTTCTTAAATCATATTTATGAAACAACCTTATTTTTCATTTAAAACCACACTTTTTAAACCATTTTAAATTGGTTTGAAATTATACCAAGTCCCAATTAAAGAAAAATATAAACATGTACAAGAACCAAGATATCAATAAAGAGTAATGGATATAACCAAGAAATAGTTCCACATGGGATACAAATAAGACAAATAAATGAATCCCCTAAACAATCCACAAAAGGAACTAGGCATCATGGGAAACACCCTAAGACTCAAGTAACATGAACCTACATTAGTTACTAGAATTCTAGGATAGCCTAAAATTTCCCATCTACAATTTCAATAGTCCAATTAGACTATTCGGGACACAAAATCCACCCTAAGAGTGCTCGGAATCCACATGCCACAATTTATCTCATGCATAGTCAACATCCATAGGACATGACCCCCTATCCATAACATAATATAAACTATAGTGCTAGCTAGATCGGAAGATAAACTAGTGATGCAATCAACCATTTTATCTACTAAATCCCTAGGATTCCCATGGCATCAAATAATGGTGGTGATCAAACAATCAAACATGTGGTCATCATATAAATCACGAATAATTCATTTGAAATAAATCTATTCTCACCGACAACACCCTCATAAGAAACAACAGCTTTACCAATCAATCATCACACAAAAAATCCATCCATATCCCATATAGGAAAAAAATGTATAAAAACATATAAATAATGGGGATTTCAATTAGGGTGACACATTATCTTGAAGTGCTATTTTATAAAGTGTTAAATAGGCCTTCAAGAATAAGCTTTGGATGGAAATTCATTTTATACCATTTGAAATTTCACTTTGAAACATATTTTAAAACCAAACTATAAAAGATCCTTTAAATCCTCTAGGAAAACAAAAGAAAACTATCACTTCTTAAAACAATTTAAAAGTGAGGCTCAATAACCATTCTTTATATATCTTTCCATGAAAACACCAAACATCCTATTTAAAAATCAAAACAGTATCAAACCCCCCTTTAAAATGCTTAAATTATTTTGAAAGACCCATTAAAGAATTTTTACAAAAACTTGACATGCAGAAACTCCATTCTAAGTAACAACACAGTTTAAAAATTACTTTAAACCCCTCAAGGGTGATACATTTAAGTATTGTTTTGAATGAAATGAATTTTAAAACATCCAAGAATGCCATGGCATGTAATAGAGAAAGAAAAACCGAGCAAGGATATGACCTCATAAGCCCTAAACATCAAAATAACCATGATTAGACCCATACCTTACCTAAAAATTACCCGTATGGGGTTTAGGTTTTCTAAGAGAAAAGAAACTAAGTAGAAATGGAAGGTGGAAGAGAGAAAATAGGGAAAAATGACACCACGATCCAAATATTCTTGAAATTTATAATGAATAGGGATTTAAATCAATGGAGAAGAGGAGGATAATCCCTTATACTCCCTCCTAGGTCGGCCACCATGAATGAGGCAAGATAATGGGGCCAAAACCACAAAAATTCAAAGAGGGGGTAATAATGGAAACTCATGAAAATAAAAATGAGGTAGGGCATTGATGTGAGTTCAAATTTTCAATAAACAACTTGCATGTTATTCTTTTAAATTACCCCCCATCAATTAAAGAAATCTGGGTAAATTTGTGATTCTTTGTGACTTTGTGAATTTTGAACATAATTGTTATGTGGCTCAAAGTATGGTCTCCAATGATTTTTTAATTTTTGGAATTAATGGTGAATTCATACACTTTTTTGGAACTTTAAATAAAAATGTTTGACTCAATTTGGATTTAATATTTGGAAATGGATTCAATTTCGAACTTTAATTGTTTTATTCATTAAACGAAATCTGCTAATTGATTTTTAAAATTTGAAATTGAAATTGATTTGTATTTTGAATTATGATTTTTAAAACTATGAAGATGGATTTTTTACTTTGATTTTAAAATGTTAAAATATAATTTATTTGATAATTTGGAATTAATTGCTATTTAAGGAAGAATATGTTTTTAAAACGAGACACTGAAAATTAATTGTGTTTTTGGAAAAAGAATTATTTAAAATTAATTTATTTTTATAAAAAAAAATTTGGATTTCTTTTTTCAATTTCTCAAATTTATTTTAATCCAAAAATCGGCAGTTTTTGAAAAGAATATGTTTTTGTGAATTTTGCGAGGAGTCAAGCCTGCTACTGTTTATACTACAACTAATTTAAAAAAAATGCCCTACGACTATCAACCTACTATCGGTCCATTTATACCATTAGAAGCTACAAGTTTTCTCATCCAAGTCTATTTTTTAATTTTATTAATAAACCGCTTTATGATTAGATGGAAAAATCAAAATACAAAATTTGAGAAAAAATCAAACACATGATAAAGAGGAAACAGAACACCCCCACCAAATTAAAATTCAAATTTTAAAAAACCAACACATGTCATTACTCTCAACCCACAGTACTTGTGAGGACTCACTGGAATCCCATCGATATCTCCCCACAGAACCAATAAAACCATCGCTGTTGTGGATAGCACAACACAAGTCATTACCCATTTTATAAGATGTATTGGCATGTGACCTTAACAGTATGTTTAAGATGTATTGTCATGAGGCCTTGACGACAAGTTTTAAATGTCCATCATTATGTAGTACATCATTATGGATTAATTTATTGACATCTATGTGATTATTTGAATTGTTTTTATATCCATGTATAAGTTTTTAGGGCGTGTTATTATTTATATGGAATTATTTGATTATCATTTATTTTCTGTGATATTATTCATGCGTTATTTAGATTATATTATAAGCACACCCTTACTGAGCATCTGAGCTTACACCTTTATTATGTTTTCTTTTCCCAGGATGCCAGTAATTGTTTTATGATTTATATTCATGGATATTATATAGGGACAATGGTGTTCTCAAAGAAAATACTATGTTAAATTTTATGTTTTCAAATGTAATGTGAAAAATTACGGTATTTATCTAGTTCTCTAAGAATACTAAACTATTTGGACCTCTGGGATGCGATCTCTTGTATCTAGTACTAATGTAATAAAGTAACCACTTACACTACTATAAAACAATTCTATACCCATGTTTTTTGAAAAAAATGTGGCTATAAGTCACCCCTATAGCCATGAGAAAAATAATTTCATGGGAAGGACCTATACCCACGGTTCTACAAAAACCATGGATATAGGTCACCCCCATACCCATAGTGTTTTTTAAACCATGGGAATAGATTTCACAGGGGAAAAAATTCCAAAAGAATGACCTATACCCAATATTTTCTAAAAAACGTGGGTATAGGTCACCCCTATACCCACAATTTTTTTAAACCATGGAAATAGGTTTTACAAGGAGAAAAAAATCACAAGAAGGCCACAGGAAAACCTATACCCACAGTTTAACCAACCTATGGGTATATGAAATTTGGTTAGAAACTTTTACCACAGGTTTGAGTAAACCATTGGAATAGGGAACCTATACCTATAGTTTGACCAAACTGTGGGATATGTTGGCCCATTATTTTTCCATAAAAATAAAAGTAAAAATAAATAATTTAATATAAATACATTTATAAGCGTGCTCATGCACACACACACACATATTTTTAAATATAATAAAAAAAAGCGTTATAGGATAGTGGTGAAGTCATTAGAGTATAGACGGATGGTGCTGGGATTAATTCCTAGCACAAGATTTTTTTTAATACCTATACACATAGTTTAACCAAACCGTGGGTATAGGTCGACCCAATATTTTTTCATAATAATAAAAAATAATAAGAAATAATTTAATATAAATAAAATTATATATATATATATATATGAATATAATAACATAAAATGTGTTATTGGATAGTGGTAAAGTCATTTGAGTATAGGCGGAAGGTGTTGGGATCAATTCCCAAAGGAGGATTTTTTTAAAATAAAGGACCTATACCCAGGTTTTGAAAAAACTGTGGGTAAAAGTATTTCCATTGAAATTTTCTACACCAATAGTTTAAGAACCGTGGGTATAGATGGTATATCCCTAAGTCTTAGGCACCCACGGTTCATAGAACCGTGGGTATAGCCTATACCCATAGTTTTCTATGTTATACCCATGGTTTTGAATTATGGGTATAGGTAAAGATTCCAGTAGTGTGACTCTAGGCTACTAGGTTCATAATATTTACAGTTGGTATCGAATAAAGTTTAGTAGAAACCTTGAGAACACAATTTAGGGAAACATATATTAGAAAACATAACCCTATAACTAAATTTGAAGATAATTCTAAGTATAAGATAACATCCTAAAGTTTTGGTAAGGTAGAGCTTATATGGATTTCATAGAAATAAATCCCCTTTAAGACACTATAGGTGGATGTGGATTTGGTATAGTTGTACTCAGGGGTAATAACTTTTAAAAGGGTGCATTAGGCTTTGACATAATCATTATTTGGTGCATGAAAACAAGCCTTGCTTCACACCTAGTTTGAAACTCCTAGGGGATATGCTTGGACTACTTCACATTTTCTTTACAAACCATTATGAAGGATTTGAAAATATTTATGATTTGAAAACTTTCCCAAATAAAATAAGTTTATTATTATGATATTTTTTATATGTAAATTTTTAAATTTATGTTAAATTTTTCACTAGTTTCAAAATTATAAATTATGATTCATAATTTTATGATCTAATATAGTGTATTCCATTTTTTAAAAATAAAATATAGTGGAAGGAATGAAAATCGTATCGATATACATAATGCATATAGAAATCTCCCTTCTGGAAAAAATAATGAATCTGGAGCTAAAACAATTATTACTATATAGGGGAAGATTACTCAGATTAAGGGTAATAAAATTTCATGTATGGAGGTTCCTACTAATCCATGAGGTGGTGTAACAATTTTAGACTTCTTCATGTGTTAACAACCTCCATCATTCAACGGTACTACAAATACTTTTGTAGATAAATAATGAATAAGTTCCTCACAAAAGATATTTATTACTTTGGGAAGTAATGAAAGGGGGAAGGTTTTTATGATAGTTTATCATCTCTTAGGGGATTCAGATCAATAGAAGTCATTGATTCAAAACACTAAGGATGAGTGAAAAATAATGAGAATGAAATGGAAGGATTTTAAGTAACTTTTCTTGGAAAAATATTTCCACTGCAGACACCAAGCCGATATGGAGAGACAATTCTTAAGTTTGATAGAAAAGGAAGAGGAAAATGTTGATAAGTTTGAAGCTAACTTAAAAGGGTTAATAAGGAATATTTTATACTATATATGTAATCCAAAAAGAAAGATTAAGAATTTATTTTATGGGATTAAGAAAATCCTTCAAAGGGTACCAGTCTCCCAAATATTCTCATCATATGAGGATAAAGTATCATATGCTATCAAGATAGATAAAGAATTCTCCAAGTCTTATGGATTCGAAGAAAACTAAGAGAAGAAGTGGAAGATATAGAAAACGATGTATAAGGGTAAGAAGAGAAAGAATAGTTTTCCAACATGCGATACTTCTTGAAAGAAACACCTTGGAACATTATTAAAAGGAAATGGAGTATGCTTCAAGTGTAGGGAAAAAGGCCATTATGCTCATAAATGAAAGGGTAAGGGAGAAGCTATCCAAGTATAGTGATTTAACTCTAAGAAGATAAAGTAATATTCTAACCAATTCCCTAAAAATCATGGGAACTTTCCAAAAAAACCAAAAGGGAGAAGGCTAATATCATGCAATTACTACATTCGACATTGAAGTTCCTAATGATGTGGTGAAATATACACTTATTATCTACTATATGATTATATATGTTTTATTTGATTCCGGTTCTAACAACTCTTTTATATCTGTATTATTTTTCAAGGGTATCGTATCACCACCTCAACGATTAGATATTGATTTGGTGGTGAAAAATCCTAATGTTAGGATGAACACATCTCATGTCTATAACTCCAATCTAATATAATTTTTTGGGAATGTTATCCCTGTGGATCTTGTTATACTTACTCTAGTTGAATTTAACATAATTTTGGGTATGTATTACATCTATCAGTATAAATACCATATTAATTTTCAAGGAAGGGAAGCTACATTTGATATTCCAAATCAATCTTCAATCTTCCACCAGTGAGAGGATGAACTGAACACCTAATGGAAATTACTTCTATCATATGGGGTTTTCTACATATTCATGAGGGATATTTATCTCAAATGGTTAGGGAGAAACTCAATATTTATTATGTGACTTTTATTTAGGAATATAATGATATATTTTTCAAATATTTTTCTAGTATTCTCCTTAATTAGGAAGTTGAGTTTTCAATAGAGCTCCTATTTGGTTCGATGCCTATTTCAAAGACTCTATGTCGAATTCCATTGATCGAGTTGCAATAATTGAAGAATAAACTCCCTGTGAATCTAGATAAGAAATTAATTTAGACTAATTCTTCACCATGAGGTGTGTATATTCTTTTTGTTAAGAAGAAATATGGGTCAATGCATCTTTTCATTAATTATCAAGAACTTAACAAAATCAATATTAAGAAAAAATATAATCTATACTATATTGATGATTTGTTTGATCAATTATGAAGAGATCTATATTTTTCCAAGATTTATCTTCAATTTGGATATCATCGATTAAGGATTAAGAAGGATGATATACCTAATATAGCCTTACATATGAGGTATGAACATTATGAATTTATAGAAATTCCATTTGGTCTTACCAATAATCCTAAAATATTTATGTATTTAATTAATAAAGTCTTTAGAGATTACCTTGATTAATTTTTCGTTGTATTTATAGAAAATATTATTATATGTTAAAGGAGAAAGTAAGAGCATGATTAATATTATAGAATTGTGATTAAGTCTCTAAGGATAGAGAAGTAATATGCTTAATTTACAAAATTTGAATTTTGGCTTTAGAAAGTTTCATTATTGGGTTATATAATCTCAATAGAGGGTATATCAATGGATAATTCAAGGAGATAAGTTATTGAGAAATGAATGAGACCACCTATGGTGATTGAGGTCTATAATTTTCTTAGTTTGGATGTTTATTATTGATTATTTTAAAGAAATTACCACATATGTCCAACCCACTCACCATGTTAACTCAAAAGTGATCTAATTCCTTTGGACAGATGAATATGAGGAAAATTTCAAGGAACTGAATACAAGGTTAGTCAGATCAGCTGTGCTTACACTAACCTATAGTGGAGAAGTGTTTGTAATCTATAGTGATGCATTGAAGAAGGTATTGGGATGTGTCCTCATGCATGATGTTTTGTCTCATGCTGACTGAAGGTCCATGAAAAAAAATTACCCATCTCATGATTTGGAGTTAGTTATGAAATTTTTTTCATAAAAAATATGGATAAATTATATTTATGGAGAAAGGTGTAACATATATGCTATTGATTAAGGTTTAGAGTATATTTTCACATATAAATAGTTTAATATGCACCAGAGAAGATGGTTGGAGTTGATTAAAGACTATGAATGCTTAATACATTACCACCCTAGGTAGGAGAACGTGGTGTAATATATTCTAATTTATAAGGATCATGCTATATTATTTATGATAAGAATTAAAAAATATCCAATATTTATGGATTTTCAAAGGATGGATATATAATTTTTGAAGGGAGGGGAGAAATCTTATCTTTCTAAAATGAGTGTTCAACTATCTATCCATGTGAGAATTAAATAGGTGGAAAATTAATATGTAGAGCTACAAAAGAAGGTGAAAAATGTCCCTAAATTTTACATTGATTATGATGGAATGTTAAGGTTCAAGAAACATGTATGTGTCCCTCCCGTACCATATTTGAAGAAGGGTCTATTGGATTAAGCTCATAGTTATTCATTCTCTATTCATCTTAGAAGTACAGAGATGTATAGAGATTTGAAAGAGTATTTTTGTTAGGATAACCTATAGAGAGATATTACATAATATGTTTCTTGATTCTTGGTATGTTATAAATTTAAGTATAAGAGATACAAATATATGCTAATGTTACAACCATTACACATACCATAATTGAAATGGGAAAAAAACACCATAAATTTCATAATTGGACTCTCCAAAACATCTAAAGGGAATATTGTTATATGGGTTATATTCGATCTCCTTAAAAATTAAGTAAACTTTATTACTAATAGAGAATACTTCTCACTGGACCATCTTTCAATAATTTATATAAAGAAAGTGGTAAGGTTTCATGGAGTACCGCATTTTACTGTATTTAATTAGGATATTAGGTTTACCTCAAAGTTTTGGAAAAGTCTTCAGTGAGATCTTGATATAGAGTTGAGTTTTACCACTATTTGTTATCCTCATATAGATAGTTAGTTTGATAGGACCATTCAAACTCTAGAATATATATTGAGAGTTTTCTATATATATTTCAAAGGTGGTTGGTATCTTCACCTTCATTTGGTGGATTTTTATTACAACAATAACTTTCAATCAAGTATTCAGACGACTATTTATGAACCCCTCTATGGAAAGAAATATAGAACTACAATGTTTTGGAATGAAGTTGGAGAAATAAATCTATTGGGACCCGTCCTATCTGAGAAAATAATAGATAAGGTTAGAGTTAATCCACATCACATAAGATTAGCATAGTGCCGAAAAATAAGTTATGCTGACAATCGTCTAAAAGATCTAGAGTTTGAAGTTGGTGAAAATAAGTTCCAATGAATATATCTTTGTAATAGGTTGATGATATTTATAAATAAGTGAAATATAAGCCCTAGATATATTGGACCCTTTAAGATTGTTTATTCTATCAGGATGTTAGCTTATCGTCTGACACTTCCACTGAACCTCTCCCAATTCCATGATGTGTTCCATGTATCTCACATGTGAAATAATATACTTGATCATTCACATGTATTGAACTCAAAGGCCATACCATTAGAGAAATAGCTCTATTATAAGTAAAATCAGTATATATTCTATATCTTAGGGATAAATATCTATAAAACATAACCACTCAGCTATTTAAAGTTCTTTAGTGATACCATAAATTTGAGGAAGCTATGTGGGATCCTAAGGATGAAATGAAGCAGAGATATCCTCATTTTTATATTAGCGTAACATAATATAAAAGGAAAAATTAATTTTAAGGGGGGTAAAATGTAATACCCTAAGATTTTATATTATATGTCTCTTTAATATATTTGATATATTCTATATCATATGTTTCACACAACATCAAGTTTAAATGAACCATGATCTTATATTAAAGTATTATTTAATAGTTATTGCCTAGAAATTGGGTTAGCGGGTGTGAATAAGACTAAATAACTTATAAAAATTTATATTTTACAAATGTATAAATAAATTAATTGGTTATCAATGAAAATAAATAAATCAATTGAAAATAAAGGAAATGTTTTTTTCTTCTAAAAAACTGTTTTTATACGCACAACATGTTTTTATCTTAATAAATTAAATTAATCACAATTAGTGATTTTTTAATGAAATTTATATATTATATATTCAATGAAATATTTTAACATTCATCCAATATTTTTACTATTCATGGGATAAGAATAAACCCAGTTTTATCCATTAAAATAGTATTTTTCTAGAATCGGTTTTCATCACGTTTTGTGCACTTATTTTAAAATTAATTTCTTACACTTATAGAGATTGAATTTAATAAAATTTATTATATATTTTTAATCATGATTTCTAAATTTTGGTAAATATTTCCCTTTTATTTTTAGGTATATGAATAGTAACTGGGGTAAAATTTATCACCTCGATAAAGGGTAAATTGGGTTAATCTGAGTTAAACAGGGTGTGAATGAATCTTAATGTCTATTTTGAGAATAATGAAATTATTTTCATGATATAAATTTATTTATGTTTTTTATTAATTATATAATTACTTTTAAATAATATGAAATCTTGACGCAATATTTCTTCAATTAATAGAAAAATAAAATAAATGGTTTTAAAAAAATTAAGTGATATAATTTGAATTATTTTTCATGTTCCAAAAATTTTATAGATGATTAAGAAATATGTTTATTGTGTTAATGGATTATATTTTATTTCCAAATTTTTCATTATGTCTTTTAAATCAAATTAAATTAATAGAGTAATAATTGACGATAATGATATATTATGAAAATAATATTTTTTTTAAATTATTTAAAAATCATTAAAATATCTAAATAATACAAGTGGGATAATATATTGTAATAAATATCATCCTTTATTCATTTATGATCCAATAGTTACATTATAAGTAAAATTATAACCCTTTAAGAGTGAAGAAGTTATTATTGTGGTTAAAGTTAAAATGGGTTAACTATGGGGTTAAACCATAATATAAGGCTTAAAACACCACTTAAACTAGTAAAAATTATATTGGTTGATTTTATTAAAACATCATACTATCCCAACTTCAAATATATATCCTTTTTTAATTATTTTTCTTGATAATTACTTTTTTATATTTTTTTTAAGAAATTCCAAGTGTGTCCACTCCCCAACTTATAAAAGGAAACCCCTACTTTCTAATATTTTCCCCACAATTATCCTTATATATAAACCAAAACCTACCCATTTCTTTTACCATAGTCCCTAGATTCATTCTATAGGTTCTGGTTTTCCCAAAAAACCAACCCTAGGGTCCTTAAGAGGGGATTTAATGGAGTTCTTCCAAATAAGAGGTAACCACCTTAACCGATCACTTTATTTTTAATAATTATTTTAACTTATCTAAATATATGATATTTATCATAAAATGGTAACACCAGTATTTTAAATATTCTTAAATGTTATCATTATTATGAAACCACAATTACCCACCCTCTATTCTATCAAATGATAAGTGGAAGTACCGGTTGTTTGTACGTACAACACACAATCACCATGTAGTGATACAATTAATTTTTCATCACCATATTTTATGGATAGAAATTTTAATGGTTTTAATGTTTATATATGTTATTTATGAAATAATTATACTTATATAAATATAATATAATATCTACCTTATTACCTTCCAAACCATTGGGAAACATTGATGTTGCTCGTGCGTATGTGCGGACTACCACCTCCCTGAAATCATGTGATTCGTTTTTTTACTTTATATTTTACTTTTATAAAAATGATGATGGATTTTTTTAATATATATGATTATGTAAAGTTGAATAATTATATACCTTTTTTTTCCATCCATCAAAAAGTGAAAACATCGTTCATGCGTACATAGGGTCTATCGTCTCCATGAACGATGTAATTCATCTTTCTATCTCTACCTTTTAAGGGTTAATTTAAATACATATATAATGAATATATATGATATTTATATCATTATTAAATTTATGTATATGATAAAACATTGGTCAAATTTTAAATACTGAAACTACAGAACCAAAACATACAAGAAAAATGAAACAATTATTACCCAAACAAGTGATTTTAACAAAGAATTGTTAGTAAATAGTTGATAACAGATTATAAGTAAAGAATTTATGGTATTATATATATGATTATGGTTATAGAATATTTTTATAATAAATATATATTTATTATATTATAGGTTTAGATATATATATAAAGGAAGTCAAACCTGAGATAAGGGTTTATTTCACAATTCTCATCATTATTCTAGATTTTTTATATTTAATTCTCCACTGGAAGATTTACTAGATATTATTATATTAAACCTAATTTATTTTATTATCCTTGGGTTATTTTGGTAAATTAAAATATTCCCTTAATTTTACTCTTTTTAAGTACTCAAGAGACTAAAAGAACATTTTTAATAAAAACCGACTTTATTTCTCTCTTCAGTCGAAAATCAATTTTCTTCCATATCCATATTTTATAAAAAAAAATTCAAGAATGTTTTTATTATTCTAAAATTATTTATTAAATTATTTTTTACCCATTCTTTACTTTTTTAAAAATGGTTTTAAAGGAATCATCAAGTTGTTTTCCAAACAAGGTACTTTTTTGAACTTTTTCAAAAGTATCGAAGGAATATTTTTTAACATATATAGTATGAATGGAATTTACCGCCGTCCTGAACAATAACTAATTTGAATATTCCTTTATAATTTTACAATATTATTTTACTAGAATATATTTTCCTTAATGTTTGGGAAATTATTATATAAGTGATTTTAAAGTGAAAAAGGGTTTTTCCTTAAGTAATTTTCTGGCGATCCTTTAAAAGTATTTTCATCTATGTCTATATAATTTGTTGTATTTTAGGATTTACTAAGGATAAACTATAATGATATAACCCACCATATTTCTCTATATGGTTTATGATTAGTTTGATTGGGGAAAGTTTTTATATTCTGTATCCTAGTTCTTCTAATATAGAAAATTATTGATTTTTAAGGCATGCTGATTAAGTTGTGTTGTTCATTAATACGAGGAATGAATTATACTTATTAACTGATGGGTGAGTTATATAATTAAATAGACCCTCTATGAATCGGTAGGTCTCTTGACACAAACTAGATTGGGTTTTTTCCTTGACCATACCCATTTATATCATATGTCTTGGCACGAGAGCTTGATGATATGTTTATGATGCCTTGGAATGAGGCATCGATAACAATTTTTAGATATATGAAATTATGCATTCCATCATTATGAAATAAATTATTTATTTCCATGTGATCATTTGAATAGTTTTTATATCCATGGATAAGTTTTTATCTCATGTGATTATTTATATGAAATTATTTAATTATCATTTATTTTCATTCTTATTATTCATGCTGTATTTAGCTTATGTTGTATGTATACCATTACTGAGAATATGATATGAACCCTTTCTTATGTTTCCTATCCCTATGATATTAGGAAGTGTTTTATTATTGATATGTAGTGAAATGATAAATGGGAGAATGATAATCTAAAATAAAATACAATGTTGCATTTTGTGTTATCAATTGTAATGTGAAATTAAACTATGTGTCTAGTTCTCCAAGAATATTAAAATATTAATTCCTTTGGGACATGATATATTGTATATATAAATAATGTAATAAAGTATCCAATGAATACATGATACCAGGTTTGTGGTCTTTACAGTTGGTTACCCCTTCATCTGATCCTTTTCCTCAGTAAGGTGAAGGTCCTCCACTACAGTTTTAGTGAGGTGATGTGATTTTTATCAATAGCCTAGATAATTATGGTGGTAGAAGTTATTACTCTCATAATATACATCTATGATTAGTTAAGGTGTGATAAATATGAATATAAGGGTGTGGTACCCCTTGATTGACCACATAATTAAGTGAGGATATAGTCCTCCTTTATGGTTTCTATAAGAATCCTTAGTTGCTCATGAGGTAAAACCTTTGAGGTTTAGAGATGAGATGACTGATACTTTTATGCATCCTTAAGACTTCTAGTGGTTGGAAATTACTGAATTTTTCATCTCTTCCTCATGGTTACTCTCTCATATTAGATTTTTTAAGCTAACTTCTTTCTTTATTTTTCCTTTTTGGTTTTGAGGCATCCTACTAAGTATGTTTATACTGACCCTTACATAGGAATTTTACCCATAGTTGTTGTTTCCATGTAGGAAACATAGGGTTCATTGATGGTATTGGTGGATGTGGAGCTATTGTGGCTCATTCGGAGCTGATTCCTTATGAAACTTGGCAATTAATGATGGAGAATGGTAGTTCATGATGGCGGTAGTGACCATTGCAGCTTAAGATTGATCTAAGAGTACACACAATAAGAATAATATTTCTAGTATCTTTGGTATATAAAAATTAGAGGCTTGTGGGATGTATAGTTCCTTTTGTATTCATCTATGTGGCATCGTTCTTGTATTTGATGTCTCATACATGTGTTTTATACAATTTTATAGTTTATATATACATATATTAATGGTGTTGTTGGTTATTTTTGGGCATTGGATATACATCAATCTCTTGCAAGTTGATATAGGATAAGGCATCATATATTATGTGATATGCCTACTCGATGTTAGTCACCTACCCCTGGATTATTGAAGGTGGGTTTGGGGTGGAACTCTTGGATTATTTCCTACCTAATATGGTCCCTGGTATATCAGGTCATTTTAGAGTGGTATCCGAGCAGTTGAGTCTTAGGGATGGAGTTTAGAGTTAGTAATTATTTGAGGACTGGTTTTAGAATTTTGTACAGTGATGTTATGGGGGTCTTAAGTTTGGTTATCAGACTAGAGAGACCAGAATAGAAGTTCCAACTAAAACATCCTTTCACCAGGACATTAATAACCTATTAGAAAACCCAAAACTCTAAAACATTGATCACAGGGTACAATAAATTTGGTATATGAATCATATAGTGGTTAGTTATGATCTTTCATTCCCTTCCCATGTCATCTCATCCAAATATGCTCTAATCCTTGTGGGTTTACCTTATTGAATGAAGGGTGCTACCCACCAATAGTTATCCTGTGTGTAGAGTCAGGGTTCTGATGACCCTATGTCTATAATTGGGCCCCTTTACACCAATTATTGAGCGAAGATACATTGTTTTCTAAGACTTGGTTGAGATAAATTATTTCCTAATAATATAAGTCAGTTCCTTTCCCTTTTGGGCTTAGTGTGGATCTTTTTTATACAGATGATGGTAGTTCTTATTGTGTTGGACAAGACTACCAGTAGGATGAATATACTACATGAATTATTAAAATAGAGGCCTCATGTAATAAGAGAATGATCCTTGAGTGATAGAGGTTTGGTTAGAGTTCAAAAATCATGTTTCTATTTGGCTTAGAATTTCATTGACTATATGATGATCCTTGCGTTGAGCTCCCAACATTACATCCATTAGTGGATGATGTTTTTCTCAAACTCATGACATGACTGCTCTATTGTGGCTAGAGTTTGAGTTCTTTTTCAGGACGAAGTATTAGTTATAGATGTTGGACTCCACATAGGGTATTGTGGTCATGTTTGACTACACATTGAGGACCACAAACATTTCTAGGTGTTCCTTGGACATATTTTATGGTGGAATTTTTTTGAGCTCAATGGTTTGGTTTGAGATTCCATAAGAGGATCTATTAATCCATTGTTGTGTTTTCATATAGCACCACTTATGTTGAAGACCCCTAGAGAGCATTGGTAGATTGAGGAATCTTGGTAGGGATGCAATATGACTGTAGGAGATGGTTAGATTTTTACCTAAAGATAACCAAATAATGGAAAGTGGGTGGTGTAGGTGAAGATGGAAATGAATTATGCTTTGACCCTCTCCTATAATAACCATATTCGGTTAGTTATTTTTAGATGTGAAGCTATGCATGGAACAATAACAAGTTATCCTTTATACATTAAAGGTTTTGGAGTTGAAGATTCTAATGGAACCCCTATCTAAACCCTTGTGTAATGAACCATCCTGGGATATCAGTAAACCAGTAGCCAACCTATCCCTTCATAAGTCCCAAAGGGAATTCCTGATGCCCATGGACTAAAAACTAGTGACCGAGTCTCAAGAATTAACATTTGGGAATGATTTAACCCTCACATAAACATATAATTCAATAATAGAAACTATACAGTGCATCCAACATGATCTATCTAGACATTGGACATCCATGCATATCAAATAATCCGATCCAAATAAACCAACGAACTGATCAAGGAATAATAAAATAAACATTCATCCAAAACATACTACTACATCACCAAATAAAATACAGTGGGAGTAGATATAATGAGAATAATATATAAAATACACTAAGATAAATTGGATGATACAACAACTTAAAAATAAAATAAAAACCTAAACAGCTCCAAAAGGATGTCCACATGACCCAAAGTCACTCACTATATCTCGACTCATCCATCCACAGACCCAACAAACAATCAATGAATGAGATCAAATACTGAGCACTTGGTAGAAAACATAACAGTTGTACACACACACACACACTCACATGTTTATATACTAAATGCGAGCCAAACATTCCTAATAGCATTTAACCAATGATTCTATTAAATTACTTTCATAATAAATACCATAAATTATAGTTTGAAACTAAACCAAACCACAAAAAAATCAGAATATTAATGTGTACATGAACAACATATCAATAATTATTAATGAATATAATCAAGAAATAGAGCCACATAATAAAAAAATCTAGGATATATAAATAATAAAAGGAAAGTAATACCGTAAACAATAAATAATAAGAACTAAGAATTATGAAAAAACCCCTAGGACTTAATAACATGAACCTAAATTGGCGAATGGAACCCTAGGATGATCTAAAATAGCCTGTATACAATATTGATAGTCAAATTAGACTATTCAGAACACATAATCCATCCTAGGAGTGATCATCATCCACAAGACACAATTCAACTTTGGAGTTCTCAACATATATGGTCCTCAACCCCCTAGATAGGGAATAATCTAAACTAGGGAACTAGACATATCTAAAGTTAAACTAGTGATGTACTCATCTAGGTTATTTACTAAATCCCTAGTATCCCCATGGAATAAATTAATGGAGGTGAGAAAATAATCAAACACGAGTTCATCACATAAATCAATAACAATGAATTTGAAATAAATATCTTCTCACCTAAAAAAACCTCTCAATAAATACCCCCTTTTATCAATCAATCATCACAAAAGAATAATAATCCATCCACATTCTACGTAAGGTCAAAAGTGTATACAAACATAGAAATAAGGAGATCTCAATTAGGGTGCCACATCATCTCAAAGTACTATTTTATAAAGTTCCAAATTGGCCTTTGAGAACAATATTTCGATACGAAGTCATTTTATACCATTTGAAGTTTTATATTGAAACATACTTTAAAACCAAACTATGAAAAAAACATTGAAATAAATTTGGAAATCACCACAAGACGCTCACATCTTAAAACAATTAAAAAAGAACCAATACCCATTATTTATAAATTATTCCATGAAAATAACAAATATCCTCTTTGAAAATCAAACCAGTGTTAAACTTACCTTTAAAACACTTAAATTATTTTGAAATCTCTATTTAGAAATTTACACAAACATTTGGCATGTGAAAACTCAATTACAAGTAATAAAACAATTCAAAAACCACTTTTAGCCCCTCATGGGTAATATATATAGGTAAATTTGGAAATAAAAGATTTTTAAAACATTTAATAATCTTATGGAATTCAATATAAAGGAACAACATCAAAACTTCTACCTTAGTCAATTCAGAAACATGCCGCAACATGCCACATTCAACAGTGAACGAAAAATTTCACAAGGATGAGACCTCAAAAATATCTAAACATAAAAGTACATATATTAATACTTATACCAAACTCAAAAATAATCTCCCATTGGTGTTAGGGTTTTTAGGGTAAAAGAAACTAAGATGAAAAAAAAGTAGAAAGAGAGAGAATAGGGAAATAGGACTCCACCTTCCAAATCCACTTGAAACCGATAAAAAACATGGATTAAAATTAAAGGAGGGAAGGTGGAAATTCCCTTGAGATCCCTACTAGGTTAGAAAATGTGAGTGATCCAAGAGAAGGGTTCCAAAACCCCTTAAATTAGAATAGGGTAAAATTTCAAAACTCATAAAAATTAAAATTGGGCAGAGCATCACCATGTAGTTATCCTATGCACCATGATGTGGTGATTTCTCCCAAACACACACCACGGCATAGCCCCTAGTCTGCAGTGTGGCACACATCAAAAGGGAAGAACCCTAAATCTTGAGCACCCGACCACCACGGTGTGGCCACCATATTATATGACATAAGGAACCTAACCATATAGAATCCATAATAGTTTCATCCCTACAACACGACTCTTTCCCTCTATCAAATTTTACTCACTAAAGAAACACCATCCACGAAACAACCATAGCTCTACACAGTGGTCACCCCTAATCCCAAAAAAACACAAAGGAAAGGAAGATGGTTTTGGTGCGTCCTCCCTAGGTCATAATGCAACCAACTATAGCCTCATTTTACAACCTCTTGAAACCCCCCAAATCACCTGAAAACTCTAAAATGGTCTAAAATAACTCAAAATTAGATAATATTCAATATAATAGTGACATGGGGGTTCCAATTTTATCCACCATGACACTTTATACCCCCATAAATCCTTTATTAAAATTAAAATCAATGAAAGGTTGAAACATCCACACCCAACATAAGGAGGTGGGTGGGTGAGAAAATTATACAAGGTTACTATTAAAAGAATAACTACCCACCATATCGATCCTCAAAATAAAAAAAATTAATCCTCAAACAACATCAAGAAACCTAAAGAATAACCCTATTCACAACTATCCAACATAGAGATCTAAGATAATAGAGATCTAATAGAGGTCTCCACCCATTTATAATTCATCTAAAATAGTGAAATCAAAGGATATGCACTCCAATGTGAACAAATATCACCAAACAACAATGTTTCCACTAATAATCAATAAAATGATAATATTTTACTAGCCATAGACAACCATAAAAGACCAGATCAACTCCATAAAGGAAGTACATCATTAAAGAACATATAAAAGGTCGCTAAACCAAATCACCAATACACCACACCCCATAAGACTAGGATGAACATACCAATCAAGAACATGCCTCAAGTTGGAATAATATGGTTCTAACCTCGAGTCATGAGACTACATGGAGGGTAACCCAAGACAAAACTCAAAAAATACTAACTCATGGTGGTCTCAATAGAAAATCCAAACCCAATAGAACACATGGTCTAACCAGAAACCAACTACTCATCCTTGTTACCCCAAAACACACCCAAGGCTTCCACACATCCAATCCATCAAACAAACCTCATTCCATTGTCCACAACATTAAAATATAAAAATTATCATCATCAAACAACAAGGAATGAAAATAACAAAGCATCCACCACTCACTAAAGAGTAATCAACAAGGCACCCAAATATGAATTACATCCAAAAATTCACCTCCCAATATCTCTACAAGAACCACTAATGGTGACAAAAAAACACCTTAAGAAAGATCCAAAAACTCACAACCACTAGGGCTTAATATGACTAGGGTTTTACACACAAAACACACTAAAGATATGAGGTCTGAGTGATGACCTCCTCTAAAGAACTGAGAAACAAGTATCACATACCTTCAGCAGTCACTTATCCCCAAGTATGGATTAAGGTATCAATGGATTATCTACTGAAATGATCTCATAATAACTCCACTAAATAAAAATCATTTTGAATATGTCTCCAAGATACACTGGTACACATTAAGATGTAACAACAACATCCACCACTATATTTAGAGTCTAGGTAGTGAAAATAGCTAAGAGGTCTATAATCAAGCAATAAGAGGTTTCACCCTAAGGGTTATCACAAAATAAGGCTTTCTACCTTTCATCCAAACCTTTATGGAAGGAACATTAAAACAACAAAAAACATGAATCCAACACATTCATGTTTCCTAAACCAAATCAACTAGTCCCAACACAATAAGGAAGAAAATCCAAAACACCCATTCATCAATGAAAAACACATGCCAAAAAATTTCACTTTTACAAAAACCACTTTATTTTTAAAATATACCACATTATATATGGAATTCAAAACTCATTTTGCAAAAACACGTGTTCTTTTAAAATATCCAATTACTTAAAAAAACTCCACTTCATAAAAAAATACCCAATTCCCATTAGGTAATTTTGAAACATTTAAACTAGCTTTGAAAACTACTCACTCTATCACAAAATAATAAACCCATTAAAGCTTCATAAATCTCTATTTTATTTCAAAACCTTCAAATAAGAATGAAATTTATATTTCAAAACACTTCACCTTTTACATATTCCAAGAAAATTCTTTTTTTTAATTTTAAAACCTACCACTCTTGAAGACACACCCCATGTGGGTCAAAATATTTTACAAATAAACCACTAAACAGGTTTTTAAACGAAAACATTTCTTGGATTTCTTAATGAAATCCACCACTTCAGAAAAAATTTCAAAAAAACCAAATCCATTTTACAAAAATCATTAAGGAATCATTTTTAAACCATTTTTTCTATAAAATCCCTCTTTTCCCATTCAAAGAACTATTTTCACAATAATCACATAAAAAAATGCCATAATATAACAAAAACCAATAAACATCATCAAAACATCACAAAAATCCATTTAGTTCGCCCCCATTATTGGGAATCACTCAAGGAGAGTCTAAATATCAAGGCCAAATGAGACGCATAACCATGCATGACTTGGATTATTGGTTTGAAGGACCATGTGAAAACCCTAAAATAGGCTCTGAAATGTCTTCAGAACCATACGCCTGACCTCTGCATAGTTTTTCAAGCTGTGTAATTGAACTATACACTACTAATTATTCTTCTGATCTCACCCCAAAACATAAAAAATCCCCCAAGGGAACTAAAAAAATAGTAATGATGATCAAAACAATGTCATCTCAAATCATAATCCAACAAAATAATAAAAAAAATATCCAAATCCCAACTATCCATGGAAACTCATGTTTCATAAAACAATTTAGTGATCATGAACCTACTAATGATATACCTCCCAAGTTTCAATGAAAATATTATTCTCTAAACTACCCCAACATCCCAAATAAAAATCAGGGGTTTCAAGAGTTGAGGCCCTTTTTGAGAACCTAGACTCCAATAACACTTTGTAACAGACCGACTTGGGCCAACACTGAATCAATACCTGACCTGGCCCATTATAAGTCTCAAAGGGTTTTTTGGATCCCCATGAGATGAAAACTAGTGCCTAGGTCTCAAGAATTCACACTTAGGAATGATTTAACTCTCAAATAAACATATAATACAATAATGAAAACTACACAAAGAATCTGACATGACCTATCTAGACGTTAGACATCTATGTATATCAAATAAATATATCCAAATAAATAATTCAACCCTAAATGGAATAATAAAATAAAAATACATCCAAAACATAAAATGAGGTCAAAAAATGAAATACAGTGGGATAAAATACAATGAAAACAAGATATAAAATACACAATGTTGAATTTAATGATACAACATAAAAAACAGAACCCGAAAAGCTCCAAGAAGATCTCCATGTGACCCATGGTCACTCACCATATCCAAAATCTTTTATCCATTGAACCAATAAATAATCAATGAATGGGATCAAATACTAGGAATCTGATAGAAAACATAAAATCTTTACACACACACACACACACTCATGCACACACTGATGTATATGCATGGTATGTGCCAAACATGCCCATTAGAATTTGACCAAAGATTCTATGAAGTTACTTTCATAACAAAACCCATAAATTATAGTTTTAACATAATATATATAAAATAGGTTTTCAAATGTGAGTATAAAGAATACTAATTAACATGTCATAATCAATTTTATAAAACATTCACCTTTATCAAATAAAACATGGGTGGATCCATAATTTTAAATAATCATTTTTAAACCATGGAAAGAATAACTTTAAATTAACGAAAAAAAGAAAAAAATATTTTCATTCCTCTTTATAAAACCATTTATTAAATATAAAAGTTTGATAAACAACCCCAAACATCCTTTAACACACCATTTGGAACCTTTTCTTAAATCCTATTTATGAAACAACCTTATTTTTCATTTAAAACCACACTTTCCAAACCATTTTAAATTTGTTTGAAAGTAAACCAAGTCCTAATTGAAGATAAATATAAACATGTACAGGAACCAAGATACCAATAAAGAGTAATGGATATAACCAAGAAATAGTGCCACATGGGATACAAATAATACACAGAAAGGAATCCCCTAAATAATCCACAAAAGGAACTATGAATCATGGGAAACACCCTAAGACTCGAGTAACATGAACCTAAATAGGTTACAGGAATCCTAGACTATCCTAATCTTACCCATATACAATTTCAATAGTCAAATTAGACTATTTAGGACACATAATCCAACCTAAGAGTGCTTATCATCCACATGACACAATTTATCTCAGACACACTCAACATCCATAGGACATGACCACTATCCATAATATAATATAAACTATGGCACTAGCCAGATCAGAAGCTAAACTAGTGATGCAATCAACCTTTTCATCTACTAACTCCCTAGGATTCCCATGACATCAAATAATGGTGGTGATCAAACAATCAAATATGTGATCATCACATAAATCAATAATAATGCATTAGAAATAAATCACTTCTCACCTACAACACCCTCTTAAGAAAGAACCTCTTTACCAATCAATCATCATAAAAAATCCATCCATATCCCATATAGGGAAAAAATGTATAAAAACATAGAAACAACGGGGATTTCAATTTTGGTGCCACATTATCTTGAAGTGCTATTTTATAAAGTGATAAATGGGCCTTTAAGAATAATCTTAGGATGGAAATTAATTTTATACCATTTGAAATTTCACTTTGAAACATCTTTTAAAACCAAACTATAAAATAACCTTTAAATCCACTTGGAAAACAACAGAAAAATATACCTTCTTAAAACAATTGAAAAGTGAGGCTCAATACCCATTATTTATATATCTTTCCATGAAAACACCAAACATACTCTTTAAAAATAAAAATAGTATCAAACCCACCCTTTAAAATGCTTAAATTCTTTTGAAAGACCAATTAAATCCACATAGTTTGAAGGGATGATTTGAGAATTACACATGGATAACTATGTGTCGCAATAGGGGAACTATTGGTTGGATGGATATAGATTGTGTGGGAATTATACATGGTTAGCTACCCAAGTGGATGGTGTGATCCCACCGAGATGTGGTGGACTGGGTAAGGATCATGATGGAAATGGAAGAATTATTTAAGTGGAATGGAATGGATGAGATGGAACCGACATGAAGATGGCGGGGTTGGGCTTGAACCTTAGGGAGGTTTCGTACATATCCCAGTTGGTTGGGAATCAAATTCTACATAGTTATAATGGGAGTGTTGGGGCTTATATATGGTAAGATTCCCTATAAAAATGGGATATGTGGTTGAGGATTATGCATGGTTATCCACCCAGGTGGACCCAAAGGATATGTAGCCTTCAGGTGGGGCATGATCCTCCTGAGATATAGTAGCTCGAGGGAAAGATCTGGATGGGAATGGATGATGGTGGATACTGAGATCCAGGAGGTTCACCCTTAGTAGGAGGGAACTAGGGTTTACCAGTGGTTGGGATTGAACCTCAGAGAGTCTTCCTACATACCTTATATAGAAGAAAGGGATCAAAACCCATGTAGTTTGGTGGGTTGGAGATTATATATGGTTAGCGGCCCATGAAGGTGGACATTGGGTCTTACTTAAGGATGGATTCCTAGAAGAAGGGTGTCACAATCACTAATAACCTCTAAGACCTTGTGAGGCATGCTTAGTGTGAGAAATAAGAGGAAGTAGTAGAATATATGGTCGCATTTATGAAGATGAATCAATGAGGAATAGTGTGGGGATTATGCATGGTTAGCAGCCCATGGAGATAAATCCCAAAGGGAGAGGGACATGGTATTGAGAGTCCCATGTATCCATCGCCTCTCTGGTATTTGTGTTTGGAGGAGGAAAGGAAGAGAAAGAGTGATACCTCCTGAAAATAAAGGATAAGGGATTAAACTAGGATGGATACCCTTCCCCATGGGTAGATGTCGTTTCATGATAGGAGGATATCATTCCATGTGAGGAAGATCTCACTCCCATGGAGACAAGTGGGCATGGAAAATGCCCAAGGTGAGGCACCCCATGTGCATCGCATGATATGAGGCTACAGCTTAACATCATGCATCAAGGAAAATGGTTCTTGGTAGTTTAACATCCTACTGCTCGGATAAAGGGGGATCACTTCTCACCCATTGGACATACATGACTGGCACTCTTTTACCCTTGGTGAAGGGAAGTCAACAATAATGTCAGGATACAACATGGTGGAGGAGTCGTAAGTCGAGGGGACCATGTTAGAATAGCTATGCAAAGAAGAAATATATATTATCCTACCTATGCAGAGAAGCATTAGGTAGATAAACACAACACGAGACATCGCATGAGGGACCAGGAAATCACTATGCACAAGTTTGGAGGGCTGTACGGAGGAGCTGCGTGCAATATGTGGGTGTTACGTGCAAGAGGGGATCGAACATGGGGTTTCAAAGTGAAGACAACCCATGGAGCCTAAAGGAAGGGGTCCACACAACATTGGAGGCTTGCGCGCAAAATGGAGGGTTCTGAGGGAAAGAGGTACTTCACAAGGGTAAGATTTGTGCGCAAGAAGGGTTTTTTTCATGCACTTACCCTAGGTGAAAAGGGAAATGGGAAAGGGTCAAGCCCTTGTGGGCCCACATGTAGGGGGACCCATGGGGGATCAGTCACGTAGGATTCTATACCTTGAAGTCATGACTTGTATGTAGTCGCTGAAGGGGCGTCTTACATGCACGAGAGTGACGGTTCAACTTTCATAGAGTTACCCCAAAAAGGGAGGGGTGTCCTTCTATTTATAGGTGAAAATATTAGTAGCGACATGCAAGAACTATGGCATGGAAGTGGCCGATTGATGTCGCATTGGGCGCGTAAGAGCCTTACGTGTCACAACCCGTCCTCGGGGCCCGTGCCATGACTACCCCAAGCCCGCCTTCCATAGGCCAGGGGCTGGTGACTAGCACCAAGGCGTAAATCCCGGCAAAAAGGGAAGGCATTGCCTTTGTAAAGTAAACAATCACACAGAGTACAAGCGGAAGAAGTAAACACTAAGTAAAAACTGAGTACAACAGTAAGTGCAGAAAGTAAAAAGGGTCCGGAAATACAAGCCCAACTGTAAAGTACAACTCGAAAGGGAAAACAGCAACTGAAAAGTAAAGCTGCTACGCCGAGCTGTCCACTGGAAATCCCACCTGAAGGGTGGGTACAGATAGCTCCTCTGCTCCTCGGGTCCCGCCGTCCGCTCTGAGTATGTCCCGCCCAGTGGTCCACCTCCGAGTACCGCCTCATCATCACGTCCACCTCTGGGTACCGTCTCGTCGTGAGGTCCTCCTCCGGGTACCATCTCGTCGTATAGTTCACCTCCAGGTACCGTCCAGTCCTCAAACACTCGGCCTCTGTCAGCACTGCCCGTCGTCTGCAACCAACACAACGAGGTGCAGGCATAGCCCGTGCAGGGGTGAGTATAACGATACTCAGTAGGGACCCCGAGACCCTCAATGTCTCACTAAAACCAACAAGGATAACCACATAGAAGATATCAACAGATAACCTCTACTTAGGTATATGCCCATACATATACCTAAGTTATCAAGTAACCCATCTCAATCATGAGGAAACACAAGGATTGTGAAATCAACGGATAACTACTACCCAGGTATATGCCCATACATATACCTAAGTTATCAAGTGACCCATCTCAATCATGAGGTAAACACAAAGGTCAAAAGTCTCAGCTCAAACCGGGATTTTCATTATCGAAACTATAACTGCTGAAGAGCTCCGTCTCTGGAGTGTACAGTGGTCCTGTCACGACTCCGAGGTACTGCTCACTAACCTAAGACTGCTGAAGTACTCCTCCTGTCGAGTACCGCGGGTCAGCCACCTAGACACAGTAGTGCTTCCCGCCGAGGTTTGTCACCCAAACACAGTAGTGCACACCCCCTAGTAGCCTGCTGAGGTACTCTCCGGACGAGTACCGCGGGTCTGCACTATCAAACAGATAGTGCTCCGTCCTCCATGGGTCTGCACCTCAGAAAGTAGTGCTCCGTCCACTGGGCTAGTCGACTCACTCCGAGTCGAGTCGGTCAAGCAGTCGTCAGGTCTCAGCCAGTTACACGGTCTCCGTACTCCACACGCTCGTCACTGGGAGGGTCCGCTCCACGAGCTACAGGTCGATACTCCAAGTATCTCAAAGTCCCACGAAGAAGTATCTCAAAAGACCGCCTCGTCATAGGGGTCTCAACACAACAGACGACGCGTCAATCGGACGCCCGGTCTGTGAGTTATTAGCCTTTTCGTCCCAGGGGCCCGGTTGGTTTCGTGAGCGAACCAAAACCAGCCGTATCTCAACTGTTCCCCGAACTCTCATAGGGTATACTCATAGGGACCGTTTCTCAACAAGATCACCAACGCCGCTGACGGTTCGTCAAACGGACGTTCTGTCAGAAAGGTATCAGCTTTTCCGTTCCAGGGGCCCGGTTGGATTTCTGTGCGATCCAACCCGGCCACTATCCATCTGTATCCAAATCTCGGGCGGAGAATGTCAAAAGTTCCGTATCGTCAATCGGACGCCCGGTCTGAGAGTTATTGACCTTTTCGTTCCAGGGACCCGGTTGGTTTTTAAGGCAAAACCAACCCGATCGTACTCCACCTGCGTCCAAACCTCGGGCGGAGTATACCAAAAGATCCATCTCATCAAGAGGAATTCAACGAAACAGACGGCGCGTAAATCGGACGCCCGGTCTGTTAGTTATTGGCCTTTCCGTCTCACACCCACCCTGGGAAACTTCCCAGGAGGTCACCCATCCTGATCACTACTCTTGGCCAAGCATGCTTAACTATGGATTTTTAACCACGTAGGCTCCCGAAAAGGAAGGTGCACCTTGAGTATAGTATACCGAAACGACCGTCTCGATCCAAGGATCGTGTTGCCGCTGACGGCGAGTCGTTTGGAGGCCTGTAGCCCAAGATACGGGCATTTGACCAAAAGTGGTCCGAAACTGGGGGTCTGGGCCCGGGCCGACCCGGCCCGACCCCCCTGGGTCGGCCAAACCGGGTCGACCCGGCCCGGCTCGGAAAACCCGGCCCGGCGCGGCGGCGCGGGCCGGTGCGGCGGCGCGGTCCGGTGCGGCGGTGCGGGCCGGCACGGCGGCGCCGCCTGGGCGCCGTTCGTGTGCCGTGCGCGGGGGGCAATGCCCCCGCCTTTCCTCAGCTGGCGGCGCGACAACCTGCCGCGCCTAAAGAAAAACGGCCCCCCTCAAGTGGGGGCCTGCCTTCGAGAAAACGGGGGGGGGGGGGGGCTGCCCCCCCTTTGTGAAACCGGCCCCCCTCATAATGGGGGGGCCATTAAGGTTGGCCGGGGGAAATTATTTCCCCCGGTTTTCTCCCTTTCGGCCGGCCCGACCTGGCCGACCGGTTCTTCCTCAACGGGACCGGCAAGGCCGGTCCCCCTTCCGGCTTCCGACACCGGCGGCCCGGCTGGCCGCCGGTCTTCTCGTTCCGCCGCGGCCCGGAACCGGCCGTGGCCTTCGTTGTCCGGCGCGGTGCGACGGCACCGCGCCCCTCCACCGCGGCCCCGCTCCGACCGCGGCGCCTTCAACCTTCTTCGACGCGGCGCGACGGCGTCGCGTCCTTGCATTATTTAACGACGCGGCGCGACGGCTCCGCGCGTTTCTTGCCGCATGATCCTGCGCAGTGCGACGGCACCGCGCCACACCCGTTTCAATCCACAACAAAATCAACATGAATAGGAGGAGGGTCGGCCGTGTTCGTGCGGTCCGGCCCCCTCGCGTTATTTGCTAACAATCGACCTTTAATGAATGATAAACTTTCACAATCTTTTAAATTAAATAAAAAGATTTGGAATCAAGGCCCGACAAATATAAACCTTCAAGTTCGAAGGAGAGATCCACATAACTTTAAAAAGTTAAAACCCCTACCTTGATTTAAGAGGTGACGAGATTCGGCGTCGCGAAAAGAGATGTCGCGGAAGAAGACGTCGTCGTTATTGCGGGTATGGCGTCGCGGAAGACGGTTCCCGAGAACGTGGCGTTCTTCGTCGATGTCCGATTGTTCTTCGCGTTCTTTGTCAAGAGGATGAAGAAACTTCAAGAATTCTAAGCCTTCTTTCCAAAAGCTCTCAAACAACACAACCCAACCAAAAGAAATAAGTTCTCCACTTATTTAATTAACTTCACATGGCTTTTGAAATTCAAGAGTTTGAAATTCAAAAGACTCACACAACTCACCACATTAAAAACAACTCATTTAAGACATAAGTTATAACTAAGTTAAAATCATTTAAGTGGGAGTTGAGTGGTTTTAGAGGATATGAAGAGGTGGGGTTCGTGTGGGCCCCACCACCCTCATAACCTCCCAAGGGAGGTTGGGTGGTTACCCAACTTCCACCATGAGCTAACACTTAGAGTAAGTTAATAAAAATTGTAGTGTACTTATAAAATAAACTTCCAAAATTTTTATTATCAACACTCGTGTAAACGCAACTCCGGAACAAGAGTTCCTAAGCAATTACCGGTGCTGCGGTTCCATCGGTGCCCTCGGAATTCGATTCCGGGCACCGGTTCAAAAGATAGAAATTCCCGCTCGCTCGTTCACTGAACGTACCTGAGCCAAACTTTGGAAATTAATTACGGGCACACCGGGCCTCGGAATCAGGCGCCGTCAGAAACTGCGTTCTTGTAAAATTCCAAAGAAAATTAAGAAAAAAATTTTCCTTGAAATTTACGGGTCTTTACATTACTCCCACCTCAGGGATTTAGGTCGCCGTAAAGCTTCAACACAAACTAGGGTCACAAAAGCGGTACAGAGCATGCATCTGAGCCTTCCGCTCCCATGTGCTTACCTGGAGGTTCCGTACTGCCAAAGAAAGTGCACCCGAGGAATCGATCGTCCTCGTAGGATCTGCTCCTGTCGATCCTCGATCCCCACTGGAATCTCTGTGAAAGACACCCCATCTCCATCGTCCAGCTCCTCATGGTCGATGGTATGCGAAGGGTCGAGAACGTATCTCCTTAGTTGAGATACGTGGAAGTCGTTGTGCACCTGGTGAAACTGCGGTGAATGGGTCAAGCGGTAAACCACCCCGCCTACCCAGCTGGGGACCTAAGAAGGTCCGCTGATCCTTGGAGATAACTTGCCGCCTTGGCCACATCTCCGTAAACCTCATCGAGGTGAGACCCGTATAAGAACGTGGTCGCCATCCTCAAACTCCAGAGGTTTCCAATTCCTGTTAGAACTGGAACTCAAACGACATCTGCCACGAGGGTAAGGTTGGCCGATTCAAGAGTGATCGGTCGCACCCTCCCGTGAAAGATTTTATCCCGTGCTGCCTGGGGTTTCCTTTTCGCCGACCAAGGAAAACCCATCCCGACGTTTGCCTAAAACCGTCAATTTGAGTATGAACAGTTATTGCCCATTCCATACTCAAACTAACGTCGTAAGGCCTCGACGCTGTCACCAAGAGATTCCAACTGAAACTCTCGCCTCGAGGGTCTGACCACACCATCGGCGTAAGTGTGATTATCGAGTCTCCTCCCAAGGTATCTCCATACGTGAGGGTCAAGTCCACGACTTACCGGAAACTTTAGGTCTGGAACAAGATTTGTGAAAGCGAGGAATGATTCATATCGACGTCTGTTACTACAACAGCTAGTAGTGGACAGAGACTGTCCCTTGAATAATTTCTAGAGCCATTGGGTCACACTCCTTGACCGCATGCAGCCACATTCTTCCACCGCCCTCCAGCTCCCTGAGCTTGGCGGGGATAACTAAGGCAGGTGGTTGTAGCATGTTAAGATGTACATCACCTCATGCTGCTCTCCTAGCTCTGCCTCCATGTCTTCCGCTTCGCAGACTCATCTCTATTTAAAGCTTCCTCTTCTTGAAAAATTTAACACGCCCAAGTCTCTAAGATTGGCACCGATTCCCTGTTTCTTACTGCACTGTGCAGTCTTCATCCTCTCTTGGATGTCCTGGACCTCCTTTAGTCTCACAAGAGTTGCTATGATTTCTTCTTTTCCGATAAGAGAAACCCGGTCTCATTCCCTGGATGAACCACATTCGTTGCCTAATACAGTCAATCCTGACATGAATGATGCATTCATGCCATGGATGATGTCGTAAGGCCTCGACGTATCTACTAAGAGATCCAACTGTCACTCTCGCCTCCAAGGGTCGAGTCACACTATTGGCATCAGTGTGAGGTCACTGGGTCCCCTCCAGTAGAAATCTCGAAAGTGAGGGTCAAGTCAACAGTTTAACTGGGACCACTCAGTATCAACCAAACAAAAGGACAGGAAAGCAAACAAAGATAAGTGTCTTTTTATTATTGCAGCTCATAGTACAAAGACACGAATACAACAGCAACATGGAACTAGAAGTACAAGGGATGTATCCACTAGTTCCGCTCCTGTCCACCTGCTCCCGGAGCTCTACTACCTTGTCCACTGCTCGGCTGTTGCTCAAGCACTAGTCGCTGCTTCTGTCTCGGTGGCTCCTCCAACACCCGCTGATCAACTGTACGAGGAGTCGGACAGTCACATGCCAGGTGACCCTTCCCGCCGCAGGAGTAACACTGTCCGTTTCTGGCACGCCTGGATCTGACCCCACCTCGGGTGCCCCGCACCACCGGTCCTAAAACCCGAGATCGTCTAACTGCTAGTCTGGTCCTTCTGGACCTCTGCATCATCTGTTTACTGCCCACAGATGACTCGGCTACTGATCGAAAAGCACGCGGCAAAGGCAGAAGCTCCTGTACACGCTCGGGGTGTAGAGCTACTGGCACAAACTCCACCCTGACGAAGGTCTAGAAGTCTTCCCATGCGAAGGTCATCCCGTCGCAAAACTGAAACAAGTGGCTCCACCACCTGCCTGCTGCTGCCTGAAGGAGGCTGGCAGCAAAGATCACCATGAAGTCTGCCGGCGTCCCCACTAGCCAGAAGACTCTCTCCACAACCTCCAGCCAAACCTCAGCCGCCTGCGGGTCCGTCTCTCCCCGGAACCTGGGTGGACTCTGGCGCTGGAACTCGTGCAGCGCGCTCAAGCGTCGTGCATTGCCTACTACTGGGGCTGGTGGCATCGGTGGCCCAACGGGTAGCAGTACCGCTGGTGCCTCAACTGCAAGAGGGCCCTGTACCGAAGCCTCGTCGCTCGACAGGCTGTCAGCATGCACATCCCTCTGGGCTCTAGCTAGTCGTCTGTGAAAAGGCATCCTGAAAGAAACATCGTGACACGGTCAAACGTTTATACCTGGTGAGCTGACCTGGTTTGAGCTGTTTTAAGGGAAAACCTTTGAAAACACACACGCAATCAGTGTTTCGTGCACAAAGTCGGAAATCAGTTGTCAGGGTCCTGGTGTATGGATACGTCGGCCGCCCGCACCAACACTGGACTCCCTGAACTGAAAACCACACTCGGTACTCCCAACACTATTGCTTCACAGAAAGAAACATCAGAGTTATAAGTTCTGCGGTAGAAACGAACTCCTTTGATACCAATTTGTCACAACCCGTCCTCGGGGCCCGTGCCGTGACTACCCCAATCCCTCCTTCCATAGGACAGGGGCTGGTGACTAGCACCAAGGCGTAAATCCCGGCAAAAAGGGAAGGCATTGCCTTTGTAAAGTAAACAATCACACAGAGTACAAGCGGAAGAAGTAAACACTAAGTAAAAACTGAGTACAACAGTAAGTGAGGAAAGTAAAAAGGGGCCGGAAATACAAACCCAACTGTAAAGTAAAACTCAAAAGGGAAAACAGCAACTGAAAAGTAAAGCTGCTACACCGAGCTGTCCACTGGAAATCCCACCTGAAGGGTGGGTACAGATAGCTCCTTTGCTCCTCGGGTCCCGCCGTCCGCTCCGAGTATGTCCCGCCCAGTGGTCCACCTCCGGGTACTGCCTCGTCGTCACGTCTACCTCTGGGTACCATCTCGTCGTGAGGTCCTCCTCCGGGTACCATCTCGTCGTACAGTCCACCTCCAGGTACCGTCCAGTCCTCAAACACTCAGCCTCTGTCAGCACTGCCCGTCATCTGCAACCAACACAACGAGGTGCGGGCATAGCCCGTGCAGGGGTGAGTATAACAATACTCAGTAGGGACCCCGAGACCCTCAAGGTCTCACAAAAACCAACAAGGATAACCACATAGAAGATATCAACAGATAACCTCTACTTAGGTATATGCCCATACATATACCTAAGTTATCAAGTAACCCATCTCAATCATGAGGAAACACAAGGATTGTGAAATCAACGGATAACTACTACCCAGGTATATGCCCATACATATACCTAAGTTATCAAGTGACACATCTCAATCATGAGGTAAACACAAAGGTCAAAAGTCTCAGCTCAAACCAGGATTTTCATTATCGAAACCGTAACTGATGAAGAGCTCCATCTCCGGAGTGTACAGTGGTCCTGTCACGACTCTGAGGTACTGCTCACTAACCTAAGACTGCTGAAGTACTCCTCCTGTCGAGTACCGCGGGTCAGCCACCCAGACACAGTAGTGCTTCCCGCCGAGGTATGTCACCCAAACACAGTAGTGCACACTCCCTAGTAGCCTACTGAGGTAATCTCCGGACGAGTACCGCGGGTCTGCACTGTCACACAGGTAGTGCTCCGTCCGCCATGGGTCTGCACCTCAGAAAGTAGTGCTCCGTCCACTGGGCTAGTCGACTCACTCCAAGTCGAGTCGGTCAAGAAGTCGTCAGGTCTCAGCCAGTTACACGGTCTCCGTAGTCCGCACGCTCGTCACTGGGAGGGTCCGCTCCACGAGCTACAGGTCGATACTCCAAGTATCTCAAAGTCCCACGAATAAGTATCTCAAAGGACCGCCTCGTCATAGGGGTCTCAACACAACAGACGGCGCGTCAATCGGACGCCCGGTCTGTGAGTTATTAGCCTTTTCGTCCCAGGGGCCCGGTTGGTTTCGTGAGCGAACCAAACCCTGCCGTATCTCAACTGTACCCCGAACTCTCATAGGGTATACTCATAGGGACTGTTTCTCAACGAGATCACCAATGCCGCTGACGGTTCGTCAAACGGACGTTCTGTCAGAAAGGTATCATCTTTTCCGTTCCAGGGGCCCGGTTGGATTTCTGTGCGATCCAACCCGGCCACTATCCATCTGCATCCAAATCTCGGGCGGAGAATGTCAAAAGTTCCGTATCGTCAACAGGAACTCAACGCAACATACGACGCGTCAATCGGACGCCCGATCTGAGAGTTATTGGCCTTTTCGTTCCAGGGGCCCGGTTGGTTTTTAAGGCAAAACCAACCCGATCATACTCCACCTGTGTCCAAACCTCGGGCGGAGTATGCCAAAAGATCCATCTCATCAAGAGGAATTCAACGAAATAGACGGCGCGTAAATCGGACGCCCGGTCTGTTAGTTATTAGCCTTTCCATCTCACACCCACCCTGGGAAACTTCCCAGGAGGTCACCCATCCTGATCACTACTCTTGGCCAAGCACGCTTAACTATGGAGTTTTAACCACGTAGGCTCCCGAAAAGGAAGGTGCACCTTGAGTATAGTATACTGAAACGACCGTCTCGATCCAAGGATCGCGTTGCCGCTGACGGCGAGTCGTTTGGAGGCCCGTAACCCAAGATACGGGCATTTGACCCAAAGTGGTCTGAAACTCGGGGTCTGGGCCCGGGCCGACCCGGCCCGACCCCCCCTGGGTCGGCCGAACCGGGTCGACCCGCCCCGGGCGGCGACCCGGCCCGACGACCCGGCCCGGCTCGGAAAACCCGGCCCGGCGCGGCGGCGCGGTCCGGCACGGCGGCGCGGTCCAGCGCGGCGGTGCGGGCCGGCACGGCGGCGCGGCCTGGGCGTCGTTCGTGTGCCGTGCGCGGGTGGCAATGCCGCCGCCTTTCCTCAGCTGGCGGCGGGGCAACCTGCCGCGCCTAAAGAAAAACGGCCCCCCTCACGTGGGGGCCTGCCTTCGAGAAAATGGGGGGGGGGGGGGGGCGCCTGCCCCCCCTTTTTGAAACCGACCGCCCTCATAATGGGGGGGCCATTAAGGCTGGCCAGGGGAAATTATTTCCCCCGATTTTCTCCCTTCCGGATGGCCCGACCTGGCCGGCCGGTTCTTCCTCAACGGGACCGGCAAGGCCGGTCCCCCTTCCGGCTTCCGACACCGGCGGCCTGGCTGGCCGCCGATCTTCTCGTTCCGCCGTGGCCCGGAACCGGCCGCGGCCTTCATTGTCCGGCGCGGTGCGATGGCACCGCGCCCCTCCACCGCGGCACCTTCAACTTTCTTCGACGCGGCGCGACGGCGTCGCGTCCTTGCATTATTTAACGACGCGGTGCGACGGCTCCGCGCGTTTCTTGCCGCATGATCCTGCGCAGTGCGACGGCACCGCGCCACACCCGTTTCAATCCATAACAAAATCAACATGAATAGGAGGAGGGTCGTCCGTGTTCGTGCGGTCCGGCCCCCTCGCGTTATTTGCTAACAATCGGCCTTTAATGAATGATAAACTTTCACAATCTTTTAAATTAAATAAAAAGATTTGGAATCAAGGCCCGACAAATATAAACCTTCAAGTTCGAAGGAGAGATCCACATAACTTTAAAAAGTTAAAACCCCTACCTTGATTTAAGAGGTGACGAGATTCGGCGTCGCGAAAAGAGATGTCGCGGAAGAAGACGTCGTCGGTATTGCGGGTGTGGCGTCGCAGAAGACGGTTCCCGAGAACGTGGCATTCTTCGTCGATGTCCGATTGTTCTTCGCGTTCTTTGTCAAGAGGATGAAGAAACTTCAAGACTTCTAAGCCTTCTTTCCAAAAGCTCTCAAACAACACAACCCAACCAAAAGAAATAAGTTCTCCACTTATTTAATTAACTTCACATGGCTTTTGAATTTCAAGAGTTTGAAATTCAAAAGACTCACACAACTCACCACATTAAAAACAACTCATTTAAGACATAAGTTATAACTAAGTTAAAATCATTTAAGTGGGAGTTGAGGGGTTTTAGAGGATATGAAGAGGTGGGGTTCGTGTGGGCCCCACCACCCTCATAACCTCCCAAGGGAGGTTGGGTGGTTACCCAATTTCCACCATGAGCTAACACTTAGAGTAAGTTAATAAAAATTGTAGTGTACTTATAAAATAAACTTCCACAATTTTTATTATCAACACTCGTGTAAACGCAAATCCGGAACAGGAGTTCCTAAGAAATTACCGGCGCTGCGGTTCCATCGGTGCCCTCGGAATTCGATTCCGGGCACCGGTTCAAAAGATAGAAATTCCCGCTCGCTCGTTTACTGAATGTACCCGAGCCAAACTTCAGAAATTAATTCCGGGCACACCGGGCCTCGGAATCAGGCGCCGTCAGAAACTGCGTTCTTGTAAAATTCCAAAGAAAATTAAGAAAAAAAATTTCCTTGAAATTTCCGGGTCTTTACATTACGTGCGGTCCAACCTTTTACGCATCGAACTTTCCTATTTTGTGCACATTCCTTAGCCATTTTCGAGAGGTCGGGGTGAAATAATGCCTTTGACATTGCATTGGGAACATAAGGACCTTGCACATGGATTTCCATATTTTTCACAAGCATTAAAACTTACGCACGACTCCCTTGGGGTTCTCGGAATTGTCCACTGAGGAAAATTATGGCATTATGTTTCTAAAAGATACTTATATGTGGCCTCAAGTGGAATTCAGTTCCAATAAATTCCCCCTCATAATTTGAGCTAAAAGGGGACCATAAGGTTATGTTTCAAGGAAAACACCAAAGAGAACAAAATACTTGTATAGGTGTGCACAAAATCCAAAGACCAGTGTGTAAGGTGCCTTGCACGTGCACATAAGACCTAGTCTATGACTATAAATATGTAGACGATCCCAAGGCACAATACCTTGACTTTTTGTATGAAAAGTGATCACTCTCATGAATGTAAGTTGTTGATTTCTTCTTGAAGGACCCCAATTTTGGTCTCTACTTTATGCACAACTTCTGAATCTTACATAATTTTAACTTAGCTGATTTTCTTGTAGACATCATCCGATCTTTCATACAACCATCATTTTTTTGTGAAAAATATCAATCTTTCAAACCAAGTCCTTTGTTCTTTCACATCTTGAATGACATGGTCGGTGAAAGGACCACTACTAAGAGGGGGGATACCTTTGTTACACGGAGGGATGAGATGATTGTAAACCCCCAAATTCTTCATGCCATAAGGGAACTATCAAACAATAAAATTCTCCTAGGAATTTTGATGCATTCTTAGAAGGATTAAATCCTAAGCGATAGCTTCCTGCTATGGAACTTCATCAGTTTTGAGGAAGTGGCCATTCTGGGCTTTGAGACTGACTCGCTGTGGTCATGGGTCATGCGTGAAGATATCCTTCAGTGGTGTAACATCAAAAACAATGGCCACCCTACTAGGGAGACTTTATAGATTTATGCCTACATCCTAAATCCAAATACCATGACAAACAATGAGAGTGAACTGGTGGACGGAGAATTTCCCACTCACTACGCAAGAACCTTCCAGAGTAGTATCACCAATAAGAGAAAGGTCTGTAGTAGGATTGAGACTTGAGGTCCAGGGAAAATTTTATGAGTGAATGGGTGTGTTTTGCATGTGCCACACATACAAAGAATTCAAAGAAGAGATGCAAAACATCAGGCTATTTGAATCCATGTGGACATCACAATTCCACTTCTACCACCAATAGGAATTAGTGGAGGAGTTGTTTATCTGGTGGTCCCCTGACACAAACACTTTCCACCTCCACCATAGGGAGGTTGGTATCAGTATTTGGGACATATATTGCATCAGTGGTATTCCTCTGGATGGACTTCAGTATGATGAGTTCCTACCAACAGAGAATATCTAGGATAACAGAGCACAAAACCCCCATCCTAACATGGAATTTTCTAGATATGGTGAAGGAGAGGCTAAATATCAACTAAATCCTGAAGGAAATATGCTACCCAGCATAGTTTAGTATGTTTCTCAAGAGGGATAAGTAGGTGAGGATGCAAGGACGGGAGAAGCAGTTCCTAAATGTGTTGTAGAGGGGCAAGGTAGGGTTATATTGGGTGATCTTGGAAGTAGGAAAATATTATTCATGGGGCTTTAGTGTGAATGAGATCCAGGATCCACAAGTGAAATATGACACTTTCCTTTCTTCCTTCTTGAGTGGGTGACTGCTTCCAGTGAGGTTCATAAGGATGGGGGTTCCTTTGAGGACACAAGAAATAGTCGGGATCATGGTAGTTCTCAAAAAGGTTAATCTTGGAGTGCCTGTATTGGAGAGGCTGTACAATATTCTAGGGTAAACATCAAGGGGGAACACCCAAAAGAATTTTTGGACCATTCCAAATCCTCCATGTCTGGATCATAGCTCATTTTTGTGGATATTACTTCCCAAATTCCATCCATCCTCCATGAAAATGGCCTACGACCATCCCTTTTAAATGTTTACGGGGTCCGACCGCTGATGCTCAATGAACAGGGGGTCAAGATCTGGATCGATAATCATGAAAACTTCAATTTCCACCCATTACATATCCCGATCAACTTGATGGTGGATGAACTATGAGGTCTACTGAAGCATATGAAATATCTTTTGAGTATTCGGGGAAATGTAATAGTATCCTGAATCGATGAAATGATCCTTTGTGAACCCTACATGTCATCACATTTCACCAGACAGTTTGGGTGACTATAGAGAATGCTGAAGAAAGTGTATACAAAGGTCTGGGAGAAGAAACACCCTTGTATCCTCCACATTTGTGGCTCATGTTTATAACTGCTAGCTTTGGCGAAACAATCACACTACCCCCACTTATGTTGATGCTGACCTGTCAATGGAATATGATGATCAATGGGTGGAGGCATATCCGGAAGCAATTCTACAAAATTTCATTCAACAAATCAATGTGACAAGTGTAGAGTCTGGGTGGAGATAATGAAGGAGAGTTTCCACTACGGGAGAAAGACTAGAGGCAAGCCAGGTGGATAGGGCAACACGAGCTGAATCCTCAGCGGTAGGAACATCGCAAGGTGTTACCACACCTCCTCCATCTGAGGATGGGTTGTCTCGAAGGCGGCCTTGAGGACCATATAGAGAATCTATTTGGAAATAAATAAGGTATCTTTTTCATCCAACTACCAATGCCTTTTTTCTAACCTTGTGGTCTACGTGGAGGATGTTGTGACAATTATTGTCAACTAAAGATATATGGAGAAAAATAATGCATATTGGACTCAATATTCTAGAATTAAGGCACATTCAAATAGCAGAGATGGTAGAATTTAATCACTGGTATGCATACCTGACATCCATGGAATCTTATTCATACCAATATGGGTGATATAAAGAACCACATCTCTTTGTAAAAGTGATTCTCGATCAAGATCATGATCCCAAAGAAATTACACCAGAGGATGATGGTAACGAAGAAGAAGAAGAATAATAAGAATAAGAAAAATAAGAATAGGAGGAGGAAGTAGAACAAGAAGAATAGGAGGATGAGGATGAAGATCCTGGAGGTGATTAATCTCAGGGGACAAAAACTCATCAGGAGGGTCCATGGGAGAGCAATGAGATCGTAGGCTCTGACGAGGAACTTGTTGAACGTCTCGATGTAAGTCTAAACTTAGTCCTCTCCTGGTCCCTTATATTTCTATAACTCTGATTCACTAACCAAAATTTTTACTATTTAGGAACACATTGGTGATAATCAAGGAGTTCCCACTACATGGTGTGAGAATGTGCCGATGGACATAGGGGAATGTGTCCCTCATCCCGCATCCAAGGCTGAGAAATGCGACAGACCAGTTGTGGATGAAGTGTCCAGAGGTGATCCAACTGAAGGGGTCAAAGTGAAGACCATAGAATTATGGGTTGTACCCATTTTTCAGAAGGATACCGTGCCAATAAATGAGCTAACTTGTTCTGAGGGGTCTCTAGTGGTAGAAGTTCCCACGATGACTCAGGATCCTGATTTAGTTGTACTTAGCACTTATAAGTATATATTTTTCACAGACCCACATATGTTATATGAGAATCTAGCTAACCATGGTGTTCATTCCAAACAGTGCTCATAATAATGCAATATTGGAAAATTGAAGAGTCTGGGACATCTGCAGGGGCTCTCTGGATGGATGTACCTGTCTGTGAGGAGCCGACCAATCATGTTGATCTAGCCTTGGCACCTGGTGAGCAAGAGGTTGTGGCTACAGGTGATTCCACTACCAAGGAAGATCCTAAAACTGGCGAGGGTTTCTCACATGTCATAGAGACCAGTCCCTCAGAGAAGATGCTGATGGAAGATCCTACCAATAAACTTTTGGCTACCTTTCTGGAATATGAACCCATAGACCCTAATGAGATGTATGACTCTCATATAGATGTAGATGAGAAGATCCACATGACTCAGCGTATGGAATGGAAGTGCATCAATCATTTCCTTTATTCCCTAGAGGTAGAATGGATAAGTTGAATAGGATCACTTCGTACCTAGCTGCACTGTCTCTATGCTGGAGGGGTGGATGCTCATAATCTTTATGTGATGATCTCTAACTATCTTGTTGGGAATATGTGAGAGAGTAGTCAATACCTAGACACTGCCTAGTTCCAAAAGAAATATGAAAATATATAGAAGTTTTATGAGGCTGAATAGGAAATCTGACACCTTGACGAGCAGGTGAACGAGCGTAATACATTCTTCACCAATTAGTCAAGACTCATTGAATGACCGAAGGTCCATTTGGCAGAAGCCCAGGAGCAGCTAGAATAGGGGATCTGTCAGATGGCTGAGCTCTAAGATGAATGGAACCAAATGAAGATCAGGGTGGATGAGATTCTCTCTACAACCATCAATGAGGAGAGAGATATTAGTAAGCAGTAAGAGACTCTAGAATCCACATGAAAAAAAGTGGAGATATTGAAGCATTCCATTAAGGGGGAAGATCCATAAGGGTCATGTTTTGGCCAAACTTATGAAGCATACTTTATTGATTTCTTATCTGTTTTGAACTACATGTATGGACACATTTCTTATATTCTTTAATTGCTGCACCTAGATCACATCTGTGAAGAAATTAATGATCAATCCCCAAGCTCACTTGGATCATGCACATTGTGAGAAACAAGGGATGACCACATAAACATTCACTTTTTATGAGATTTCCATCCAATCATCAAATACTTGAGGTAGGATATTATTGACTGACCACCTAGAGTATTCGTGATTATAGAGAATATGATTAGAGAATAGGGATCTTATATTAGCCAACTTTCCTTTACCAATGTACTTTAGTGCAAAAATGGGATAACACCAGGGGCGTTAGAATCAATCCGAACAAAGGGAAATTAAAGTGTGAATCAAAATTCCCAAAATTTAGAGCACATTGATGATGGAATGACGATACGAGATAACTGCCAACCATATTCGAGACACATTATTCATAACGTCTTCCTGGAATGGGAACAAAAAAACATGGGAAAACTTCTGAACATATTTGAAACACGAGATCAAACTCGAAATGTCATCCAATGTTTTTCAGGGTATTGTCCTAGAAGAGTAGGTGAGTCGAAGAGACATGGGACTAGACAATTAGGGGGTCCCTTTAGAAACGAAAGAGTACGAGGATCTAAATAAGGGGCACACAAAGTGAGGAAGTGGAGTAGTAGAATGTTCACAAGGATTCCAACAATCTTGAAATTATACCACTATAGATTAGAGAACATTTTTGTAGGCGTATTGGTATGAAAAAATATCAAACCTATATTCCAAGGGAGCGTCATCTCAGATGTTGAGTGACAATTTATGGTGTAAAAAATGTGGTAGACAACCAACATTATGGGAGAGGACCTCTTCGGTGACGGCCTAAGATTCTTTTCAGTTTTATGTCATGAAAGTGAGGATGATGCATAGTATAGTTTAATGTCATGTGATCAGGACATCCCATATTTTAACATCATATGATTAGGATATTTTTACATAGTTTAAGGTCATAATTTATGGTGGAAAACATTTTAAAGTTATATTATATAGAATATGATGTCTATTCCTATAATGTTTTCACGATACAGAGGGGATGAACCTAACATGAATGAGCCAAAGGAGGCTTGTGTACCATACACATACCAAGTAATAGATGTAAATGAGGCATGTGTGATGTGGAAAGGGACAAAAACTAACATGAATGAATTCCAAGGAGACCTACGGCCACACCACATATCCCTATGAGGCTCCTAGTTTAAGGTCATAGAGTTTGGACTGTAATCAAGTCCAAAGGGACAAAAAGGTTAATGAACCTGTGGCTGGGCCCAAAAAAAATGGGCATCACTACATATCCTGTAAGAAGGGGAATCAAGACATGCATATTTATTGAACATATTATAGTTATAGACTAACACTGGTGGGGGGAAATCCTCTCTAGCGAGGAATCTGAAGTATCCCATAATTATCATGGGGCATCCTAAACTTGTTCGGGGCATGGTTATAGTCTTAAAATCATGCATTGAGGATGATGAGTTCTTAATTTAAGGTCATAGTGTTTGGAATGTAGATTTTGTGGATGGGACCAAAGAAAAAATGTCCGGGTGTCACTACGTATCCTGTATAGAGGGAAATCAAGATGCACATAGTTTTGAAATATTGTGCAATTTAACGTCATACAGTTAGGACAAAGATGGTTCGACATGAAAAGGGGAAATAATGTTGCAAATAGACCTGAGATCAATGATCTGGGTGTCACTACATATCCCATAAGGATGGGAATCAAGCCACACATAGTTCTAGAAGAGAAATTTCATCGTGTAGGTCTAACCCATGCACATAGAGAAGAGGCATTAGATATTTCTCATTTTTTATTTTGTTTCTTTTTTTTGAGCGACTGGACCAGGATAAAAATTCTAGGTGTCAGTATGGGAATCAATCCGTGTGCAGGTCTTGATAGGTGGTATGGTGGAGGACCAATTACAAGGGTGATTTCATCTCAAGTGAGAACATCACAATTTTGTTCCGTTATTTCATCATGAATTCGGGATGATGACATTTTAGTTTAAGGTCGTATGATAGGACCGTACCATATAATTTAACATCGTGTGGTAAGGTTGCAATAGTTTAACATCATGTGGGATGAGGAAATATAGTTTAACATCATGTTTCTTGGATGAAATAGATCTTAGTTTAAGGTCATAGAGCTTGAACTATAAGGTTGTACGACTTTTATATGTGGGTATAACCCTACCAAGACTCCTAATCCCATGAGATACATGATCGTTATGGGAAACAAGGAGTGATGTTAGGATTACCCATCATATGTGAGCACAAAATATTAGGAAGGAAATTTCGGGTTGGAAAATTCCAACCACACTGAAATTCCCACTTGACGTGCACAGATGTACAGAGGGATGGCATCAGGGGTGTTGGAGATCCAGAAGAATAGGAGGGGAAGAAAATGTGAATCATTGTGCCTGATATCTAGGATGAGAATAGATAAATGAGGGTCGGCCACTGTCCATATTTGAAATGTGGGACCTATCTCAAAATGGTGTTTGAAATCTTCTAGGCCATTGGCCCAGGATGGTAGGTGATCCATATTTCTAGACATGATGATGTTAGGGGGTCCCTTCAGATGTGAAAGATGACGGAGAACCAAACAAGGGGATTCATGAGGCATGGATACAGAGTGGTGGAATTTTCGAAAGGATTCGAACATTATTGAAATTATTCCACCATACATTCAAACATGCCAGTGTGGAACATCCATAGGTGGGATCAAATCCATCCTCAAGGATTGAGTTCCTGAGGGGTGTTGTGAAAAATTTAAAGGTTGTGTTGTTCGAACCATAAGATCTTAGTTTAAGGTCATAGAGTGTTGACCATAGGTTCCCAATTTAACATCGTGTGTGTGGGACATACCCGTACAGTTTAACATCATGCGATGAGGTTGAAAATGTCACGCATTTTATCATTGTGTGACTATAAAATGTGCATCCCAAATGATACTTGTGTGGTATGAAATATAACATCATGTGAATGAGGACTAAATATATCCAAACTACACCACACATTCTCAAATGGGAACATAAGAAAAAAAAGGGAAAACAAGGTGAATTTTCAACTAGGCCTGGGGAGGAGATGTGAGAGTGTCACTATGTGTCCAGAAAGGGAGGGAATCAATCCACACATAGTTCTTGGAGATGGCATGGTATATGTCTAGTTCTAAAAGGTGATATATCCTCATAAATGATAAAATCATGGTTGTTACATAGTTTACTATCATATGAACTAGGACACTAAAAATCTTAGTTTATGGTCGCAGAGTTTGGACCACAAAGGGCAGAGACATATAATGCGACACTAGAAGGAAACCCAATGTGAATAAGGGAAAAAGTGGTCCACACTGCATGACATACTCCAAAATGATACTTAGGCCAAGGGGCCAAAAGGGATGAAATTATGGATGTGCCCAAAGACAAAATGCCTGGGCATTCCTATGTATCCCATAAGGACGAGAATCAAGCCATATATAGTTTTTGGATTCCATGCAGTTTAATGTCATGTGACGAGGATATAGGAGGGGTTATTTGAAAAGAATATGTGTGGTGTGGCTGCCATAACATGATGTGAATGAGGACTAAAGAGATCCACACCACACCACACAATCCTGAGGAAGGAACTCAGACCAAGAGGGGATGAAAAGGTTCATGATTTAGTGACTGGGCCTAGGGAAAAGATGTTAGGGCATCACTATGTATCCCATAAAGGTGAGAATCAATCCATACATAGTTCTAAAGATGGAATGAAATATGGTCAGTTACAAGGGGAAACATCTTCTCAGGTGAAGACATCGTAGTGTTGTGTAGTTTACCATCATAAAACCCGGATATAGGATGTGTAGTTTAACATCATACGATGAGGATGAGGGATATTATGTAGTTTATCTTCATGAAACTAGGAAACTAGAGATATTAGTTTATGGTCATAGAGCTGGGACCATATGATGAGGCTTCCAAAGTGGAAATGTGTAGCACGACACCATGAAGTAACCCGACGTGAATGAGGACAAAAGAGGTCCACACCACACCATGCATTCCTTATAGAAAACCCACACACAATTTAAAGTCATAAGTCTTGGACTTGGATGCTTATTTTAATTTAATGATCCTGGGATATGAACTCCTAATTTTAGGTTATAGAGTTTGGACTATAGAATGGCGTGATTCTTCCATGCGGGTACAAACACTACCAAGACCCCTAATCCCACATGATCCATGCTCAGTATAGGAAACAAGGTATGGATAGGATTCTTATAACACATGGAAATACACATAAGGAGATCAGAGAAGTTAAGTTAAGGATGTCCCAATGATATCGATCTTCTTGCTTAATGTGCAAAGGTTCATAGAGGGGAAAACCAAGGGTATTGAAGTTCTTTATGGATATATGGATGTGAAAAGGGATGTAAATCATAGTGTACGATATTTGGGGAATGATGGGGGTGGTGTAATGATGGAGGATAACTGATGAACTTATTCGAGATACAAAATCCATATCGTGTAACCTAGAATGGGAATAGAAAAATGATGTTCGACTGATGACCATATTCGAAACGCGAGACTTATCTCAAAATGTCATCAAAATATTCTAAGGAATTGGCCCAGGATGGTAGGTGTTCCATGAGGCTATACACCATGCCTCTAGGGGGTCCCTTTAGATGTGAAAGGTGATGGAGACCCAAACAAAGGGACACATGAAGCATGGAGTTGGAATGAAAGAATGTCCATGCATAATCCAACACCCTAGGTTCTATGCCATAGAACATCTGAGCGCATGAGGTATATCAGATAGAGGGATCCAAACCCATTATTAAGGGAAGAAACCTCACAAGGGATCTTGGATATGTCATGTTAGTGGACCAATGCCAAATTAAGAGGATGATAAGGGATACAAGAGAGTTAATATACCAAGGGTAGGACCTGAAGACAAAATTTCTGAGCATTCTTACATATCCCATAAGGATGGAAATCAAGACATACGTGGTTCTTGAATATTGTGTAGTTAAATTTTATGAGATAAGGACAAAGGTGTCACAAAGTTTAGCATCATGTGACTAAGATGCTAGAAGGAGGAGGTATCCCAATGAATTATATATGATGTGACCACTGTAACATGATGTAAAAAATGAACAAGGAGGCCTATCACACCATATGTTTATAGGGAATGCATATTTTAAATTTATAATGATTAGAATTAGGCTTCTAGTTTAAGGTCGTGGAGCTGAGACCAAAGGATAAGGCCTTTCTAATCGATTTACATAGAATAAAAAGGTAAAAAACCCATCATGAATGTGTTCTAAGTATTCCCATCACCATACCAAACATTCCTAATAAAAAAGGGGTGATGAACCTGGGTTGTACCCAAAGAAAAAATGTTCAGGTTTTCCTACGTATACCATAAGGATGTGAATCAATCCATATGTAGTTCTGGAAATTCCATATAGCTTAACGTCATGTGGTCAGGAAGAAGGCTATGATACAATTTATTGTCATGAAGCTAGGACATTGGGGGGAAAGGGTATCCCAAACATGATGCACCCGGCATGGCTAAATAAACCCGAAGTGAATGAGGACTATGGAAATCCACATCACACCATGCGCTCCCAAGGGAGATATTAGGCCAAGGGGTCGAAAGAATTAAATTATGGCTGAGCCCAAAGACTAAATGTCTGGTCATTCCTATGTATCCCATAAGGATGGAAATCAAGCCATACATAGGTCTTGGGTTACATGAAGTTTAACATCATGTGGTGAGGATGTTGTTCAACAAGAATATTCTTGAGGGAGGTACATGGTGTGACTATTATAAACATACATGATTGATTACCAAGGAATTCCATTGCACCATGCACTCCCAATAGAAACCTAGTCTGGGAATTTGAAGGAATTTTCAGCTGGACCATAGAAAAAATGTCTAGGTGTTCCTATATATCCCATAAGGATGGGAATCAATCCATACATAATTCTAGATATTCCATGCAGTTTAACATCATGTGGTAAGGAAGTAGGTCACAGTTTAACATCATGGAGGATGAGGTAGTTTATAATAATGAAGGATAAAAGGGAACTTCAATTTTATTGTCATGCAAAAATGACCATAAATCCTATGTAGTTTAATATCTTGAAAGTAGTAAATATTAGTTTAATGTAACGTGGGATGAGGCAGCATAGTTTAACATCATGTTGTGTGGACAAAAGAGATTTTATTTATGGTCATAGAACTCAAACCACTATATAAAGATACCAAAATAGGTATGTGTAGAATAGTTATATGAAGCAACCTAATGTGAATGAACCAAAGGAGGTTCAATACCACACTATACACTCCATCAAAAAAACTCAGGCCATATAGCTGAAAAGTTGAATTTTTGGTTGAACCCAAAGACGAACTGTTTGGGCACTCCTACATATCCCACGAGGGAAAGAATCAAGCCACACATAGTTCTAGAAATTATATACAGTTTAAATCCTTGTAGGATGCTGCATCATACAATTTATCATCATGTTATTAGGATGATGGTTCTAGCTAGTTTTACGTCTTGAAGTTTGGGTGAAATGGATCTTAGTTTAAGGTCATAGAACTTATGCCATAGGGTTGTATATGCAGTTTATCATCATGCAGGATGATTGGGAACTTCCATTAATTTTAATTTCATGAAGGAATCATAATGTTTTTATGCAAAGTACTGCTTGAGTAACCTAAAATTTGTGGGAGAAGTAATTATCTTTCCATCTATGGTAACCAAAGAGTATGCATTGTTAGGTTAAACCTTGTGAATGATGAAGGGTACTTCACATTTGGGCTCCAAATTCAGTGGTTTCCTTCAAGGTATCATCAACATGATCAAGGCCAATAATATGTCACCTTATAAAAAGGAGTAGAGACAAAATTTATTATTAAAAGCTCTAGATATCTTGTTATGCTGCCTCTCCAGATTTTGTAAGGCCCGAAGCCTATTCTCATTAAGGGATTCCAGATCTGCTAGATGGAATTATACTACTCTTTATGACATATGATGTTCATAGAAATTTGTACAAATTGATGGAAAGTGAATATTGATGGGCAGTACAACCTCTATTTCATACACCAGGGAATATGGGGTTACCTGGGTGGAATTACGAGTTGTCGTCCGATAAGCCTAGAGAGCATTGGGGAGCATGTTTGGACAACTCTTCTTGTTTTAGAAAACCATATTCTGAAAATTTTTATATAGGGTCTTCTTGAACACCTAGATATGTCCATTTTACTATGCATAGTATTGATAAGTGTGGTTAGACCAAATATTGTACTTGGCATGCAATTTCTTCAACTCAGCTGCTCAAAAGTTGGTGTCATTATCAGTGAGAACAACATGAGGGACTCAGAATTTATGGATGATATTAGAGCTCATGAACTCAAAAATATAATGGGCCTTGACCTCCTTGAGTGGAATCTACTCTACCCACTTATAAGAGAAATCTTTTTTGGTTATAATAAACTTGCACTGGTGGATATAGTCCCGCAACATCGAGTCTCCAGACTGAAAAGGGACAAGAATACTTTGTAGTATGGAAGAGGTTTGGTGGTTGATGCAAAAATTTAGAATGAATATGATATTATTGAAACCTCTTGGTGAAATCTATATAGTCATAGACTATATTGTTCCAAAAGTAGCACAACCTTTGAATCTAGTGAAAGAGTTTTGACCCTACCTGATGGGCTCCACACGATCCAGTGTGAAATTCCTATATAACATGGGGAATCTTGTATCCTTGAATGAAATAGAGGATAATTAAATAAAATCCATGTTTTTAGAGGATCTTCTCAAGTATAGGACCACTTTGTAAGTTCAACTACATTGAACGCCGACAGACTCACTCACGCTTGGCTCTCTCTATCAGGAGATTTCTGTGCTGGAGGCACTCGACAAAAGGAATTGTCCAATCAGAGGTTTCTTTAGCTACGGGGGGATCCGAAGGACCCAATATGGAGTTACTAGTGGTAATATGTCTTACATGTTGGTTCTCATCATCATCCAAGGATACATGAGAGATGACCCTTTGATGCGGAACATGAATTAATAGATCTTCTTGGTTAGGATCTGTTAGAGAAGCAGCTAAACTGTCCAGGGAATTATCTAGAACATTTTTCAACTGGGGGAAATGAGTGACCTAAAGTTGAGAAGGGAAATAGTCCATCAGACTAAGATAATGCTTGAGAAAGGGTATGATCTATGGCTTCCTAATGATATAGTCACCATGGATCTGCTTAATGAATAGTTCAGAGTCCCCCTTCACATGTAGGTGGGGAAGATCAATATCATGAGACAAATCGAGACCAATGATGAGATAATGATACTCCACCTCTTTTTTTTGTGTGTATCCTTTTGACAAAAAGAATGAATAGGGCAAGATAGACTGTGTAGGCATGATGAAGACAATCCCCAAGCCTACTCAGTTGACTTAGTTATCATTGAGCCTCTTACTGGTGGGACTCTGGGAGGGATATCAAAATGAATCTGCTAGCACAACATAGCCCAACCCACTGATAGGATGGACACATATAGAAAATCAAGATCCATAGTCTGCTCTTTAGGGGCTGGATGGGTGGCTAGAAAGTCTACCAGCGCATGACCCTTGATGGCCTTATGTAGGGAAAACCTGTTGTCAAACTACTGAATGATCACTTACCACCAAACTAGACAATATTTCAACATAGAATGATTTATAATATACTTTAGAGAATCCATTTGGGGAACTATATATATCTCATGATGTTGCAGATAATGCCGCAAATTATACACCATGAAAACCAAAGTATGGAAGCTCTTCTTGATAAAAGAATATCTAGTCTCTATGATGAGGAGCATGTGAATGATATAGTAAAAACTTTTCTCAATCCCTTATTTGTTCTTCTGATGGAGAAGGGTACCAATGGATCATTATAAGGTGCTTATATAAAGGAATAGTGACTTTTTGGAGATAGGTGGAATCAGAATCAGAGGTTGCAGTAGATACTGCTTGATCCCCTCAAAGGTAGTTTGGAACTCTTCATCCCACTGGTTGATAACAACTTTCTTCATGAGTCTGGAAAAAGTATTACACTTTCTAGATAAATTCATGATGAATTATCGTATATTTCCTAGGTGTCCTTGAAAGCCTTGGTGCTCTTGGAGGTTTCTCAGTGGAGGCATCTGACTAATAGCCTTGATCTTCATCAGGCTGATCTTGATGCCTCTTTATGTGACAACGAAACAAATAAAATTCCCAGTGGTAACCCCGAAATCACATTTCAAGGGGTTCATCTTTAGATGGCGGGAGCAGAGGAAGATGAATTATTTCTTAATATCTATGATATGGTCCTGAAAATGGCGGGATTTGGCCACCAAATCCTCTACATATAATTCCACTAGTGTTCCAAGGACTAGTTTGAATATGTGGTGCATGGCATGCTGATAGGTGTCGCCTGCATTCCTTAAACCGAAAGGCATTACCTAATAGTAGGAGTTAAGCTAAAACAACTTAAAGTCAGTGGAATCCTCATCTTGGGGGCCATCCAGATCTGATTATACTTGGAATATCCATCCATGAAGGAGAGATCTTGGAACCTAGTAGTGAAATTGATCAATAGATATGTCACTAGAAGGGTAAAATCATCCTTCATAAAGTGGAAGTTGAGATCAAAAAATTTGATACAGACTCTGATCAGTCCATTCTTCTTCCTAAAATAAATGATTTTGGATAACCACTTATGTACTAGACTTCCTAAAAAAAGTTGTATTTAATAATGTTTTCAACCTTGGCCTCGACCATGGAACCATGGTATTGGTTCATATTTCTAGGAGGTTGTTTGAACCTATGATGACTTATTAGGAGACGAAGACAGTGGATGGTAACCTAAGGGTCGAGTCCTAGAATCTCATCATAATTCTAGGAATGTACATAATTATGCTTCTTTAGGAAATCGACATATTTCTTCTCTTATTTCATAGGCATATCTATGCTAATAAATGTTGGCATCAGGTATACCTTAGTACTAAGATTCACCTAAACCAACTCATTGATAGTGGTGGAGAAGCGCTCTTCAAATGTGGGAGGAGAATCTTCCAAATCCTTCTCATCATCCGAGGTGAGAGGATCATCAAGAAGAGGAAATTATTTTGAGTTAACTAACACTGGAGGAATGCTAATGCTGGCTTGAGTGGCAGTGGAATCTTCACCAGTATAATCTTACACTCTTTAAACCATAGAAAAAAAGATACTGAACTGATTCCATCAGGCCTTTAACCGAGGGTCCCATTCTTTATGATGTCAAAGTAATAATTGTGGGTTAGTTTGAATTGACTTATCCTAACCTGGTGAAACAAGCAGGTATGGTGTACTGTCGTAGACATGGGGAGAACATCTCAATACTTAACAGGGGTAAGAGGTTGTGGTATCACTCTAGCCTTTACTATGTAGATGTATGAGGTAGTTTTCTGACGTTCCTTATACCCAAAAACATGTCTTCCCCTTATCTCATAAATGATAAAGCAGTGCCCTAAGTCTGATGTTGCAGCCTCCAACCAGTGAATTGAGAGGATAAAATCATCGTCCAAATCTACCCATGGGTTATCAACAATATCAGTGTTCTAAACCTCATTGGGTTGAACCCGTATATTCTTAATTTTATAATAGTTGGCATCTAGATAATGGAATTCACAAGAGTCAAAGGGAGATGCATAACCTTGGATAATTCTCACTCAACCATTGGGGAATTACTTGAGGCATTGGTGATATGAGGAGGGAACCGCTACATGAAGATGGATCTAGGGTCTACCCATCAATGCATTATAGGTGGCGTCTTACGAGACAACAATGAATTTAGTACCAGCAATCAGACCACCAAATTGGGTTTTATGGTGGATTTTACCACATGTACTCTGCTCAGTCCTATCATAACCCTAAATATTCAAATTAGAGGGACTATGACCTGCCTCAGTCAGCCCTAGCTTGTGTAGTGTATGGGTTGGGATGAGATTGATTTTGGAACCTATGTTGATGAGACAATGGTGGACTTCCATGACATTGAGATAACCTATGATGTATATCAGATTGATTTTCCTCTATATAGGGGAGCCTTTGTACTATCTTGAGAATGAGATGATGGTTTTTCACTCTTCTTGCTCGAATTCCTCAGCATGGAAGGCCTATACATCCGCTACCACTGTCTCAAAATCAAGGGGGATTTTCAAAGTCTCTACGAGGGCCTCAAACATCTCTTATGATAGGCATAGGGCCTCAAGTATTGAGATATTTTTGGGAATGTTAGCAAGATTCTTAATCACATCATACTTCCATGCTAGAAGAACATTTCTTCCAGCAAGGGGTCACTCCTCAGTAGGAGGTATGATAAGTGTCATTGGTCAAACCAGAAAATTCTATCTAGTACTGGGGATATCCCGTTGCTCAATAACTGAACAATTAAAAAATATTATTGGATGAATATTGGATAACTATGGTCTAGCCACAGATGGATGTGAATGATCATCAAATGATCGCAGATAATCTTTCTAGTCAAGTAGAACAAACGATGATGGAGGTGATCCTAAAGAGATTGGATGAGAGGACTGCACATGCTAAGCTCTGCACTGAGCATACTTTCTAGTATCATTATTGTGAAAGACTTGGTTGGAAGCACTGGCTTGAGCACTCTGATGATTCACATATCCACAACCTCTTTAATGATGGTGTCGACCAAGAACATTGGAAAGATCTACCTGATTCTCCTTGTTATCGAGAACCATTTAGGGGGACACCATATCAATGATATTCACTAAGGAATAATATTGATCATCATCTGATGAATCCTCTAATAATTGGAGAATTATGGGGTTTATTTATATCTATGGGGGCATGTAATCACCAAGAGCATGATATGGGCTCGACACAGGTGGGGGGATTCACATTACCTTGTATGTAGGTGCCTAATCTATTGAGAAGTAGAAGGTTGAGATGTGGATGAAAAAGCGGTAGGAGGAGGAGGATCGTTGACTTCAGGAGGCTTGAGATGATTCAAACGAGAAATGATGACACCATGAGTGAAAGAGACTACTCTACGGTCTATCCAATCAGCATATTTCTGAGACTTGTGGTTGGATACCTATTTCCATTCATCTTTTCTGTCGCTGTCAGTCTTTACAGAGATGCACGCCATATATGCTGGGGTAGGACCCAATATGACTTCATTGTTATCAATATGGTTCTAGAGATATTTTTTTGAACAAATAGCATTACTTGATGGTATGTCTAAATAATTTGTGATAAGGGTAGTAGTCAGGTTGATCAGTGAGGTCAGCCTCCTGGGGCCTCCTGTATTTTGGTAATTTTAGGATTCCCTAATCCCATACAATTTGGAAATAACCCAAGACCTGAGCCTCATAAAATGAGTAGGTTCGGTTTCTCATTACTAAGAAAGGGACCCTGTAAGTCTGACCTTGAAGAGGGTATGAAGCCTGGTGAGGTCTAGAGCCTGATCGTCTCACCTAGGTAGCAGTGCTTGATAGGGTGGTGCCGACTTATTCTGTGGTGGGCGATGCTGAGCCTGAGGCTGGGCCTGAGGCTGTTGTCCTCGGTGAGGCTATAGAAGAGGCTCTACCAGTAACAATTCTGGTGGCCTGGGGGCCTCTACCTATGAAACAATAGTAGTCTCATCCACGATGTCTCTTCTTTCAGGATATTTGGGAGGCAACAGGCCTTCCTGCTTGGCTTGTTGCATGGACTCCTCTAGGCGCTGAGCCTTGTCAGAGAAATACCCTAATCCACCTAGTAAATTGTGAGTGATGAGGTAGGGAACCAATTAATTCCTAAAATTCTCCATGCACATATTCAATAGGTTTTCTTCATTCAGAGGCATATCAAGTGAATATGCAAGGCCCTTCCACCTAGCAACAAAGTCTGCAACTCACTCATATGGCCATTGTTTTCACTTGAAGAGGTTAACAGTACTGGTCTTGATGTAGTGGAGAAGAAATGATAAAGAAACTACCTACAAATTTCTTCCCAACTGGATATGGACCTGATGTGTAACTGGATGTACCAGATGAACACATATCCTTCCAATGTCTGCACAAAATACCAGAGCTTAGTAGATTCCTGCTATAATGGAGTTATGAGCATTGTCCCATACCTTGAAATAGAGTAGGAAAATTGTTGTTGTGGGTCACCCATCCTGTTGAAGGGGTAGAATTTAGGATTCCTAAAATCTGGGGGTGCCAACATATCATCCACCCATTCCAAGTATGAATTTGAATCAAGTGGGATCGCCACCTATCGTGTCTCAATGTCCTCGATGCGGGAAATGAGAGTGTCCATTTGATCCTCATGATATGTATTCCTATATTGGCATGGATTTCTAACCACCAGTGAATTGGTAATATCTTCAACATAATGTATAGGCTTAGTGGCTCATGTATATAATGGAGCAGCTTATGGAGTTTTCAAAGGAACAACCTGAGGAACTTCCAAAGGAACAATCTGAGATGGGCCTCGGGGGGGGGGGGGGGCTCTTACATAGTTTAAGAGGATTCATGGATGCATAACATGATTGTTTTCCATAAGCTCCATCCTCTAACCTATCAGGATGTGTAGGGTTGTCGAGATTAACATGAGTTAACTCATTGAAGACAATATGTGGTTGCCCATACTTCCCTAGTAGAGGATGTAGAAGATCTTACCAAGGATCACCGTAGTATGGATGATATACTGTAAGGCACTTAGTAAGAATCTCATCAATAATCTTTCTCTGTTATGTGAGCTGTTAGAGTAACATGACCCTACTGGGACCATCCTATGTCTTCTATGTTGAACCAGATGGGTCAGAGGGATTAAAGGTCCCACTTGATCCTTTACCCTTATTGGTGTTCTGACCGACGAAAAGTGATGTATAGGGGTCTCTAAGGACAATAAACAATCTTTGTTGATGAGTGTGTACACCTACATGGTGTTGTTATACCCTAGGGGGTGGGTCATCCTCTCCAAAACCCATGATAATACCTCCTTATGAGTATATATTAGGAATGACCATATTTACCGTATCAGTGCCTTTAGGCATATCCTCAATATTGTTGGGTCAGTCTAGCTATAATAGAACCAGAATGAAATAGAGAGAAGTATACTACCCCCATCACTGAATCTAAACATGATAAGATGCCTCTTTGATAATTATATGGAACACAAGAAATATCTAAATTCATATCTACTGAAGATTCTAGTGACAGCTGGGTGATGCAGGGTGCTGATCCACAAGACGCGTGACTAGGTTAACCATGAAACACTATTATCTGTTGTCATCAAAGTGCTACCAGATTTTTAGATAAGACAATCATCGACCCCAAAGGTGTAAATTCATTACCTATAAGGTTTGGCAGAAGAAAATGACTTCTTCCTGGGTGAGCGACTCCAGAATATTGAAATCGGCCAGAACATCTCAGATAACTGGTCTACCGCAAGAGTGTACCACAAAATTCTTCATTCATAGGTGGGATACAGATCTTGGTTTCCCCATTCTTCAATTTGGGGTGGATGAGGAACTAGAAACAACACTGATGTAGATATTTGCAGTATTGGACTATCCAATGGAGAGAACACTGCATGAGCTGATAGTTCGCTGTTTACTATGTCGTCTCTTAGGGGCGGTACTGACTGCATTATCACATCCCTGTAAGATGGGGTGTCGACCACCAATTCATGTTTGAGTTTATAGGTTGTTGGTGGTAAGTTTGGAATGTTCTTATCATCTACCTTTCCCGATAATAACTCTATGTGATCTCATGTCGAGGTAGAGGATGAGTCTGGTGACAGTAGAGAAGACTGCAAAACAAGACCCTGGAAGGGATCCAAATCATCCTCCTCTTGCATGTATCTGCAGAGGGTTTGGGGGATTTGGTATATCTCACTTTATTAGAGGATGAAATTCACATGTAAGTTTACTTCCCTAGACTTTGATGTAGAGGATCAGGGTGAAGGATTCATCATCGAGACACATTCCACTTCAGAATCTGAGAAACAGACTGGATTGATAATGATTTGTCACTTCTCTAAGTTCTTCCTTCAGCGGTGAAGGTTCTACCATCTTCCCTAGGATGGTTCTTTAGGTTAGGGTAGATATTTATCATGGGTAAGGACTCCATGCGGGTTGGTGCTGGAGTGGGGAGGGCCTCTGCTTGAGCTAGTTGGGACACAAGGAGGAACTTTATATCAGATGTCATTGGAGTGGGGATGACCTCTACTTTGGTGAGATGATTTGCAAGGAGCTCCTGGGAATATTTCAAAAAGAACATGGGAGGACCTTTTTTTTGATTGATGGATGTACAGGTAGGAACTCCGTGGTTGGGAGTGATAGAGTGGGGAGGACCTCCGCCAGAGTTAGTGAGAACATGAGGAGGACCTCCATGTATGTTGGTAGTGGTAGCACGAGGAGGAAATTTGTACTAATTGAATTGGACACGGAGAGGAAATACAAATTTATTTTCGATGAATCAAGTAGGAAATCCTCTTAGATGGTTGTTGGAGTGGTGAGGGCCTCCGCCGAAGATGGTTAGAACATGGGGAGGACCTCCATGTTGACAGGTGATGGAAAAGGAGGAACTTCGCTCTGGTCGATGCTACTGTAGGGAGGACCTTTTATTAAGCTGGGGGTGATGTGAGGAGGACCTTCATGCTGATTATATGAAATATGGGGAGGAACTATATATCTAGAATGATAATCACGGGGAGGGCATCCATACTGGATGTCAACAAGATGGGGATGACCTTTTTTTGGACAGATGCTGATGACATGAGGAGGACCTCCATGCTGACTATGAGAGTGGGGAGGACCTCCAATCTGGTTGGTGATGGTATGGGGATGAACTATGTATTGTATCTCATCATCATGGTTTGGACCACGACAACTTATGATCATGCCAGCGACCGAAAGAGTCCTTCTAGCCTACCTGTGGGGTGGCTGAGGTCTCAATCCCGATCGAGCATAAGTGGGTTTGTGATCTACAGTATACATGACCTACTAGAATGCACTGAGGGTGGCATGTACCACTAAATCTATAGAAGATAAAACCCATAATGGGAACCTTCCTAATATTGTTCTTGACATTGGCGTCGAGTCATCCGGATCAGGGCTAGTGGAGCAGGGGCGTAAATTTCTTGTTCTTCATCTTGAGGGACCTGTAAATGGTGGCGTTGATTTGGCCTAGTAGGATCCCTCCTTAACAGCTCTTGGGTGTTAGTTGTAGCCAAGATGAATTAGACATCCCTAAACTCATTGACATAGGGGACTGAGTCATATGAACATTTTTGGTAGAGGCTCCTAAAATAGTTGAATGTTGGAGTGGGGAGTAGTGGCTCCCTGCACGGACCTTGGGGGCAGTGGTGATCATGAGGCAAAAAAGCCTCTAGATCCTGGAAGGCCATATTACTCATGGAAATGACCCACTACTACTCATATCTTCAGAAAAGAACATTGATCGCCTTATTTTGAACAATTTTTGATGGTGATATAGGGCATGAGTGCCCATTATCCATGGCCATGGATGACATCGTTGTGGAGGTGGAGTTGTGCGGGACTTCCTCATTATCATTCCTCCTACCACTGCGTCTGCGGGTGGGGGGATATTGGTTTTCTGTAGCTTGAGTCCTGTAAAGTAGGAAGATCCATCCATCATTATGAATATTAGGAAATCAATGCCCAATTCCCCAGTGTTTTTCAGTATTTTACGGTTAAAGAGAGAGATGCATGCTGACAATTCCATAGATCAGAATGCCCAATGATTAACTACCCCTAATTCTTGTGAGTTTCACACCAGGCCCTCTATTTTCTTGGCGGGATCTGGTTCCAGATATTTGGATCCAGTGACATGCTCATCTATTGATGAATTGAGCACTAATAATCCACATAGTTGAAGGAGAACTAGTTCAAGTCAGGTTCACCATTTCTATTTCTAACGCTTTTCATCGGGGCGTGCCACCTGAGCATCATTTATGTTCAATGATGGTGTATTGTACCCCCATTCCTAATTTCCAAAGGTAGGAATATTTCATAAATGCTTTAGATATGTCTTCTCCTTGATTGAAACAGGATGATGGGATGTTGGTCCCTCCTTATGTGGATTCCTCCTCAGAATTCATTGCCTAGTCCAAGTCTCCCTTATAGATTAAGACATTATTCATGAAAATCATTCTTGGTGCCATCAATTTATGGATTATAGTTAATTATAGTTCTCCTATTAGGACATTACAAAGGGTCAAATCAGGGAAGAAACCTTCGACTATGAGATTATTCATGCTGGGCATCAATGGCGTGTCTAGATGATGAAACATTGAAACACCTGTATTGTTCCTCATTAGAGGGCTTCTTAAGAGAATAGAAACCTAAGGCTTCCCACATTGATCACTGATTATCTTAATATAGAGGCATGTCTTCCAGGTTTTCATCAGCATCGCATGTTTAACATGGGGTATGCTACGAGTTTAATGTCTAGCGAAAATAGAGAAGACTAATCAAAACACTTATGAAGGTGGATCAGATAGGCACATCCCTAGAAGGGAGCACTGTCATGACCCGTCCCCCTGGGCCTATGCCATGAATACCCCAATCCCTCCTTCCATATGCTAAGGGTTGGAGACTAGCATCGAAAGGCATATTCCCTAAAATGGGAAGGAATTTACTTTAAACCTATACAAACACACGTTTTGAGAACACAACAAGAAGAAACTGTGAAGTAAAATACTATAGAAAAAGGAGTGATGGAAGTAAAAGGGACCAAAATACAAGCCCAAATGAAATTAAAAATACAACTGAATGGAATAGTAAAATTGAAAAGGGAAAACAACTACTGAGTCATCCTCCGAGGATCCTACCTAAAGGGTAGGTATGGATCACCTCCTCAGCACTGCACGCCCGCCTGTCTCCTCTGTGTACTGCCAAGTCCTAGCTCCCTCAAACCTCAGCCCAAATTCTTTTCATCTGCATAAGACACAACATGGTGTAGGCATAACCTATGCGGGGGTGAGTATAATGATACTCAGTAGGGACCCTGAGACCCCAAAAGGTCTCTCATAATTCCAAAAGGAAAACCACAAAGCATGATCCCAATCAAAAAGCACAAAGAAATAAACCCATATCAATTTGGATATTAGCTCAAACCAGGTATACAACTCAGAGAAACAGGATTATGATTCTAACCCACATAGGATCTCTATGAATGATTATAGCTAGACACAAATTCTCTAGGCCGAGGAACAAGTAACATTCCCAGTCATAACGTCGAACACCTCGGCTGCTGGAGAACTCCTCCTCTAACGAGTACAGTGGGCCTGTCGCATCACACAATGGCACTTCCCACTAACCATGGACTGCTGAGGTACTCCTCCTGTCGAGTAATATGGGTCTGTCGCGTCACACAGAGGCGCTCCCCATCGTTGGTATGCCACGTCACATAGAGGCGCTCCACCTCATAGCCTACTGCGGTACTCCTCCTATCGAGTACTGTGGGTCTACCGCATCACATAGAGGCGATCCCCACCATGTGTCTACTGCATCACATAGAGGCTCTCCCCACTGAGCCATCAAGTCACTTTGAGTCGAAAGGTCAGCATTTGTCAAGTCTCATCCAGTCACAGGGTTCCGTACGTAGTGTGATTGGGAGAACTGCTCCCCAAGACATTGGTTAAATTTCAACCAGAACAAAGTCTCATAAATAAATAACCCGATTATCCTTCATGTCATAAAGGTTCCAATGCAACAGACGACATGTCAATCGGACGCCTGGTCTGTGCGTTATTGGCATTTTAGTGTTGAGGGCCTGGTCGGATTCAGGTGTGATCCAACCCGGTCGTACTCCAAGTTTCTCCAAAACTCCCATGGAGTAACTCAAAAGGACCGTCTCACTCTAAGGATCCTAACGCTGTAAATGGTTCATCAAATGGACATCTGGTTTAGAAGATAGGGCTCGTTTTGTGTAACTGGTCGATAATGGGTCCGAGTCCCGTCCGCCTCGGTCGGACCGGCCCGACCCGGTTTGGCATTGGCCGATCCGGATCGACCTGGGTCAACTCGGAACGACTTAGGTCCAACCCGACCTAGGTCTACCTGGCCCACTAGGCCCGTCCTGACTTGGCTAGGCCGTGGGTCAGGCCACTGGGCTGCAGGTTGGCCCGCTGGGCGGCGGGGCGGTCTGCTGGGCCAACCCAGCGGTGCCACCCGCCTGGCGGTGTAGGCTGTCAGGTATACCTAGATGCAGCATGTCCGGGTAGGGTTGACGTGGCACAGAGCCACATCAGCGGGTTAACCCTCAGGGGTTGAACCAACGTGGTGCCACGTGGCGCCACGTGTCCTCCATGCCGTGGCCGACAGGCTGCGACTTTGCCTCTAGCCACACCCTATCCACCGACCGTCGGTCGATCCGGCGGCCCCTGCTCCTGCCACGGCCAACGCACGCTGCAGCCCTGCTGCCGCATGGGCGCGCCCCACCCATGTCGGTTCCGTCACGGCCGAACGGCATGTCGGCTGACCTCTCTAGAAGTGTGCGACGACACGCTGCCCCATCACCCGCAGCTGGCCGGTGTGCCGGTCGCCTTCCTCTGATTGCCACGACTGATGAGCCACGACCTCCTTTGTTCATCAGCAATGTGCGATGGCGCGCCACGCCTCCTCCACGGCCGACCATTTCTGACTGCTCCTATGAACACCATGAATTTGTGTCGTGGCCTCCTCTTGCGGCGTGCGTCGACATGCTATCCCCAACATAGCCAGTCGGTATCGCCATGTCATCAGTGTTCCATGGAGGTGAAAAATTAGCAAAGTAGCGGAGGGTTCGGGCCAATTTCGTTAGGCACACACCCTCCGCATTAGCTCAAAAACATGAGGGGGGTTAAGGGTTTAAAAAAATCTTGGAATTTAAATGAAGATAAACCCCACAAAGATACCCTGAAATAACCTCCCAGAAAAATGAATGAATCATGAGTCAACCCGTTAGTCGGTTGACCCAAGTTTTGCATATTATTCAAGAATGGGGAAGAGTAAAATCATTTAAAAAGCATAAATGAATAAACCCATACATCGTAAATATGTTAGAGAGCATCCGCGCTTGAAGGTTGATCGTGTTCTTCGTTCCCGCAACCGGTTCCCAACGACGCCACTCGTACGTTGTCCTTCAGTTCGTGGTTTGGTGTTTCCCTTCGCCTCCCGCTAGGATCAGCTCCATCCTCTAAGGGTTCGACATCGCAACGATCCTTCAACACTTCATTTATTAGTGAAGTTATGCCGATACCCCTCCCCAAGCTCCATATATATAGTAGAGGGGGAGGGTAAGTAACGATGTTGGAGTTTAATGGGGCTCATTAACTAGGAAGCTTTTTAATTCCCCAATGAAGTCATTACTTAGGGTTGGCAGGTCAATCTATTTATTAGTTTGACACATCGCTGGACCAACCCATTTTCTTGGCCGTTGTAGGATATGAAATAAAATAATAAAATTATTTTATTTCATTTCTTTTAAAAAGTCAAAAAATACAACTTTTTCTTCGGACCTACTGCGGTCAAAGTAAAGCCTCCCTTAAGATAATCTTGGCACTACGGATTCAACAGTTCCCTGAGATTTTTAATTCAAGAAATGGTTCAAAATTTATAAAATTCCACTCACGCGTTTACCAAACGTACCCGAAAAAAAGTTTAGAAATTTATTCCGGGCACTTCAGGCCTCAGAATCATGCATCGTTAATTTTCACAGACTTGTAATAATTCCATATAATTAAAAAAAATTACATGGAAAATCTAGGTCTTTACATTCTCCCCACATTAGGGCTTTTCATCCTCGAAATCCACAACATATAATGAGAAAAAAATGGGGGTATTGAGCACGAATCTGAGCCTCCCGCTCCCATGTTCTCTCCTGGAGGTTCCCGTGCTACCAGCGAACGCGCACCAGAGGTATCGACCATACACGAAGGACCCACTCCTATCAATCCTCAATATCTACTAGAACCTCCGTAAATATCTCCCCATCATCTAAGTACAAATCGATATGGTTGATGACGTGAGATGGTTCATGCACATATCTCCTCAACTAGAATACGTGGAAGACGTCGTGCACCTTCTCCTACTACGGTGGAAGTGCCAAGGGGTATGCCACCTCGCCTATCCTTTTAAGTATCCAAAATGGCCCGATAAACCTCGGTGATAACTTGCAGCCTCGGCCAAATCCCTATAGTCCCTATTGAGGAGAGACTCACAAGAAAACGTGGTCCCCCTCCTAGAACTCCAGAGGTCTCCGTCTCCTATCAACATATGAATTCTTTCTGCTCTGTGCAGTCTTCATCCACTCTTGGATGGTTTGCACCTTCTTAGTGGTAGCCCGTACCAACTCTGGACCCATAAGTGATGACTCCCCTGGGTATGTCCAGCATAGAGGTGATCTTCAGGGTCGACCGTACAAGGACTCAGATGGTGTCATATTGATGGTGGAGTGATAACTTTTGTTGTAGGTGAACTCCACCAAGGGCAAGTGATCCTCCCATCTGCGGCCAAAATATTGGACACAAGCACGAAGCATGTCCTCTAGTGTTTGAATTGTCCGCTCCATTTGACCATCCATCTGAGGGTGAAAGGAGGTGATTAAACGTAGCCGAGTCTTGAACACCTCTTGTAATACCTTCCACAATCGGGATGTAAAAAGTGCGTCACAATCAGAGACGATCGTCTAAGGCACCCCATGGAGTCACACAATCTCTTGAACATAGAGGCATCCCAATACCTATATTGATCCCTACTCTCGGATAGGTAGGAAGTGGGCCAACTTAGTGAGTTTTTCAACAATCACCCAAATGGAGTCATGTACCCTAGACGTACGTGGAAGTCCTATCACAAAGTCCATGGAGATCCCATCCAACTTCCACTCCGGCACCTCTAGTGGCTGAGATAAGCCTGCTGGAACCTGATGCTTGGACTTCACTTGCTGATGAGTGAGGCATCGTGAAAGAAACTTTTCCACTGCCTTCTTTATCCCTGGCCACCAGTGCTGATGCCGGAGGTCCTGGTACATCTTCACCACACCAGGATGTACCACCAGAGGGGACATATGGAACTTCCTCAACACCTCCTCCCGTAGCGCCACCGGTACCATGGTACATCCTTTGAAGAAGATGACATGCTCCCCACCTTCCAAAATCCATCAGGTGCCTGTCCTGAGGATATCTAAGCATGTCGAGTCTCGCATTCAGTGTACCCAAGCTGTGCCTCCTTAAGTCACTAAATGAGTAGGGGAGTGACTATCATAGACTGGAGGTATGCTGCTCCATCTCTATCCACAAAGGATATCTTCAACACAGCTAGATACTCTGTCACCTCACTCAGCAACTACAGACCAGACCTCCTGCTGAGTGCATCTGCTACCAAATTCTCCTTTGCAGGAGTATAGACTATCTCAAAGTCATATTCCTAGAAGAACTCTAGCCATCACCGCTATCTCAGGTTTAGGTCCTTCTGAGAGAAGATATACCTGAGACTCTTGTGATCAGAGTAGAATATAAAATGTTCTCCCATCAAGTATTGTCGCCACATCTTCAAGGAAAAGACCACTGCTGCTAACTCTAGGTCATGGGTAGCATAGTTCTTCTCATGCTGTCTCAACTGTCATGAGCCAAAAGAGATCACTACTCGCTCCTTCATTAGGACACACCCAAGTCCGATCCCTGATGTTTTGTAGTAGACTACATACCCAAATACCTCTTCTGGTAGCCTCAAGATGGGGGCACTCTTCATTCTCTTCCGCAGCTCCTGGAAACTCTGCCGACATCTCTCTATCCATATAAAGGGCTACCCCTTCTTCATCAATGCTGAAAAGGGTGCTGCAACTCTAGAAAAGTCAGGCATGAATCTCCGGTAGTATCCAGCCAACCCTAGGAAGCTTCGCACATCCGTCGTTGAGTACACCAAGATGTCATTGATCAACAGCACCATGAAGAAATCGAGGTATTGATGAAAAACCCTGTTCATGAGTCCCATGAACAATACTGGGGCGTTGGTCACGCTAAAAGGCATAACCAAGAACTCATAATAGCCATACCGACATCTGAAGCCCATCTTCTGCACATCCTCATCTCGTATACTGAGCAGATGATAGCCTTATATGAGGTCTATCTTTGAAAAACAACGAGCTCCCTTCAGTTGATTGAAAATATAATCAATCATCATAAGTGGATACTTGTTCTTAACGGTCACCTGGTTCAGGCGCCGATAGTTCACATAGAGTCACAAACACCAATCTGCCTTGTTGGTGAACAAAATTGGGGCTACCCATGGAAAACACTGGGTCTTATGAACCCCTTTTCCTGCAAGTCCTCCAACTATACTCGCAACTCATGAAGCTCCACGAGAGCTATCCAATATGCTGGTGTAGATATCAGTGCCATGCCAAGGTACAAGTCAATCTAAAATTCTACCTCTTTGCATGGAGGTAGTCCTAGAACATCATCAAGAAAGGCATCGACATACTGGTCCACCACTACAGGATATCTTGGACTCTCAACATCAGCTGCTCCGAGGGTAAGGCTAGCCAACTGATGAGTAAAGGACTAAACCCTCTTATAGGTAAGTCCATCCTATGATGCAAAGGTTCCGTTCTCATCGATGAAGGAAAACCTAGTCCCATCCATGTGAATACACCACACTTTGTGCCTAATAAAGTCAATATGAGCATGGACTGTAGATAATCAACCCATACCCAAGATGACGTCGTAAGGCCTTGACGCCGCTACTAGGAGATCCCAACCAAAGATATCACCTCATAGAGTAAGATCACACTATCCACACCAATGTGTAATCATTGAATCCAATCCCATAGGAGTCTCTAGCCATAAGAATCAAGCCAACAGATCCACCAAAATATCTGATCTCCGAATGAAGGCCGTGGTAATAAAAGAGTGACTAGAACCTATGTCTATAAGTACTGTAGCTAAGGTGGAGTAGACACAGATCATACCTCTAATAATATTTGGAGCGTTGTGGTCATAGGTCTCAGCTTCCTGGATTTTAGCTCATCCATGTCCTCATGCTCCCTGTGGTGAGGGTGGACCACCTGGCGGTGGTGGTGGTAGAACCTCGAAACACCGCCCACCACCTACTGTATGGCTAGATCCTATTCCACGTCCAACTAATTTCTATGGAACTTATTGTTCTAAACTCTTCCTTTTTCTCAGTGGTCCCTCGACCTTCTGCTGGTCGTTAGTACGGTGGGTCAGGAAATCGAGAGCCATGTGACCCTACCCACCACACGTGTAGGATTACTTGTCCATCACCTAACCTCCTCTACCTCACTAGCTCAGCACCTCTGACCCTTCGTCCCGGGGCCATCCACTAGAAGGTCTAGTCTGATTAGACCTTTGTGTCATCTGCATACTACCATCCACATATGACTCTGCCATGTGTCGCCCGGTGGGGGGTCTCATTGTCAGTGCCTGCTCAGCTATGAAGCTCTTCGCCAAAGGCGCCCGCTCTAGCACCCCAGCCTAAGTCGGTATGCTGAGCGATACCATCGATGATTTGATCTCAAATCATATACCCTAATTAAAGGTCCATGACTTGAATAAAGGGTCCTATAACTTGTCGGCATAGTAGAGGGATAGATTAGTGAACCTCACCGAGTACTGGGCCACTGTCATATTGCCCTACTGTAAGTGCAGCAGTTCCTGTATACGCACAAATCATAAATTTGCTGATACAAACTCTGACCTAAAATGGACCTTGAAGTCTGCCTAGATGAGGGTCGCCTCATTGTACATCTGGAGCATTAGGCTTCACCATCTCCCTACTGCTGCCTGAAAAAGGATGGCTGATCGGATTACCATAAAATCAGCTGGTGTCCCAACTAAGAGGAAAACTCTGGCCACATCCTCCAGCCAGTCCTCAGCCCCCTGTGGACCCATCTAACCTCAGAACCTTGGAGGCCTCTACCACTGGAACTCATGCAATGCACTCAGTTAGCGTGCACCCTCTGCTGGTGGGGCTGGTTGCAATGACTGTCCAATGGGTAGTGGTGCTGCTGGTACACTACCCGAAGGTGCTAACATCATAAGAGGGCCCTACACCGAGGCCTCATCACTCGATGGGCCGTCATCATGTACTACCTCAGGAATCATGGATGGTTTTCATTGTGGAGACATCCTAAAAGAATACAGGTGTTCCACGGTTAATAAGTTATACCTGGTGATCTGACTCAAGAGATCAAAAAGAAAACTTTTCAAAACACATGAAATCAGGGTTTTCGTGCGCTGAGTCAGAAATTAGAATTCATGGTCCTGGTGTATGGATACATCAGACACCGCAACAACAATGGACTCCTCGAACTGAAAAACACACTCATAAAACTTAACAAAATTTCTTCATAGAAAAGATCAGAGTCCTAGTTCTTCGGTAGAACTAAACTCCTCTGATACCAATTTGTCACAACCCATCCCCTGGGGCCCATGCCGTGACTACCCCAAGCCCACCTTCTATAGGCCAGGGGCTAGCGACTAGCACCGAAAGGTGTATTCCCTAAAACAGGAAGGAATTTTATTTAAACTTGTGCAAACACATGGTCTGAGAACACAACAAAAAGCAACTGTGAAGTAAACTACTATAGAAAAAGGAGTGCTGGAAGTAAAAGAGGCCGGAATACAAGCCCAACTGAAGTACGAATACAACTAAAAGGAACAATACAACTGAAAAAGGGAAAAAACTACTGAGTTGTCCTCTGAGGATCCTACCTGAAGGGTAGGTACAGATCGCCTCCTCAACAATTCATGCCCACCTGTCACCTCCGTGTACCACCTAGTCCTGGCTCCCTCAAACCTCAGACCAACTTCTCATTGTCTGCACAAGACACAAAAATGTGCGATCATAGCCCGTTCAGGGGTGAGTATAACGATACGCATTAGGGACCTCGAGACCCCCAAAGGTCTCTCAGAATTCCACAAGGAAAAACACAACGCACAATCTCAATCACAAAACACAAAGCAATAGACACAGATCAATTTGGGTCTTAGATCAAACCAGGTATACAACTCAGAGAAGCATGATTATTATGCTGACCCACACAATATTTCTATGAATGCTGATAGCTAGCCACAAATTCTCTAGGCCTAGGAACAAGTAAAATTCCCAGTTAGAACATCGAACACCTCGGCTGCGGGAGAACTCCTCCTCTAAAAAGTACAGTGGGCCTACCCCATCACACATAGGTTCTTAACACTAACCTTGGACTGTTGAGGTACTCCTCCTATTGAGTACCTTGGGTCTGCCATGTCACATAGAGGTGCTCCCCACCGTGGGTCTGCTGCGTCACACATAGGCACTCCCTCTTGTGGCCTGCTGAGGTACTCCTCCTGTCGAGTACCGTGGGTCTTCTGCATCACAAAAAGGCACTCCCCACCATGGGTCTTCTGCATTACACAAACACGCTCCCCACTGGGCCATCGAGTCACTCCAAGTCGAAAGGTCAGCAGTCGTCAAGTCTCAGCCAGTCGTAGGGTTTCGTACGTAGTGCGCTTGGGAGAACTACTCCCCAAGACATTGGTCATATTTCAACCAACACTAAGTCTGATAAAGAAATAACCCTATGATCCTTTATGTCATAAGGGTTATAACACAATATATGACACATCAATCGGATGCTCGATCTATGCATTATTAGCATTTCAGTGCTGAGGGCCCGGTTGGATTCGTGTGCGATCCAAACCGGCCATACTCCAAGTTTTTACAAAACTCTCATAGAGTAATTCAAAAGTACCATCTCACTCCAAGGATCCCGACTCCACAGACGGTTCATAAAACGGACGTGGGGTTTAGAAGCTAGGGCCCATTTTGTGTAACTGGTCGGTATTGGGTTCAGGTCCCATCCACGTCGGTCGGACCAGCCCGACTCAGTTCGGAATGGGGCGACCCGGATTGACCTGGGTAAACCCGGGTCAACTTAGGTCTGACCCGACCTGGGTCAACTCATCCCGCTAGGCTTGGCCTGACCCAACTGGGCTACGGGTCAGCCCGCTGGGCAGCGGGTCGGTCCGCTGGGCGGACCCGGCGGTGCCACCCGCCTGGCGGCGCGGGCCGCCAGGGATACCCAGATGTGATGTGTTTGGTTAGGTATAACATGGCACAGACCCATTTCATCAGGTCAACCTGTGGGGTTGACCCAACGCGGTGCCGCAGGTCCTCCATGCCGTGGTCAATGGGCCGTAGCTTTGCTGCCGGGCGCACCACTGGTGCACGCCCCGTTCACTGGTCAATCTGGCGGCCCCTTCTCTCTCCACGGCCAATTCAGGCCATGACCCTGCTATCGCGTGGGTGCGCCCCACCCCTGGAAGTTTCTTCGCGGTCGGCCGGCGTTCCGACCGACCTCTCCAGCGGCGCGCGACCGCGCTCCACACCGTCACCCACGACTGGCCGGTGTGTCGACCGCCTTTCTCCAGTCGTTGTGGTTGACGAGCCGCGACCTCCTTTGTTCATCAGCGACATGCAATGGCGTGCTGCGCCTCCTTCGTGGCCGGCCGGTGCTGACCGCTCCGATGATAGCTGCGGCTTTGTGCCATGGCCTCCTCTTGCGGCGTGCGTTGACGCGCTATCCCCAATGTAGCCAGTCGGTATCGCCATGCTGTCCATGTTCCATGGAAGTGAAAAATTAGCAAAGTAGCGGAGGGTTCAGGCTAGGTTCGTTAGGCTCGCTCCCTCCATGTTATCTCGAAAACATGATGGGGGTTAAGGGTTTTACAAACTCTTGGAATTTTAATCAAGTTAAACCCCACAAAGATACCCCCACAATAACCTCTGGAAAAAATGAATGAATTGTGGGTCAACCCGTTAGTCGGTTGACCCACATTCATCATATTATTCAAGAATGGGGAAGATGAAGATCATTTAAAAATGATAAACGAATAAACCCCTTACCTCGTAAACCTATTGGAGAGCGTCCATGCTTGAAGGTGGATCGTGTTCTTCATTCCCGCAACTGGTTCCCAACGACGCCACTCATACGTTGTCCTTCGGTTTGTGGTTCAATGTCACCTGTCACCTCCCACTAGGATCAGCTCCGTCCTCTAAGGGTTCAATATCACAGTGCTCCTTCAACACTTTGTTACTTTGCAAAGCTGTTCCGATACCCCTCCCCAAGCTCCATATATATAGGATAGGGGGAGGGTAAGTAACGACGTTGGAGTTTAATGGGGCTAATTAACTAGAAAGCTTCCTAATTCCCCAATGACGTCGTTACTTAGGGTTGGTAGGTCAATCCATTTATTGTCTTGACACATCACTGGCCCCACCCCTTTGCTTTTCCATTGGAGGATATGAAATAAAATAATAAAATTCTTTTATTTCATTTCTTTTAAAAAGTCACAAAACATAACTTTTTCTCCAGAACTACTGCAACCAAAGTAATGCCTCCCTTAAACAAATCCCAGTGTTGTGGATTCAATGGTGCCCTCATATTTTTAATCCGAGAAATGGTTCAAAAGTTAAAAAATTACGCTCACGCATTTACTGAACGTACCCAAAAATAAGTTTAGAAATTCATTCCGGGCCTTGGAATCATGCGCTGTCAATTTTCACAGACTCATAATAATTCAATATAATTAAAAAAAATTACATGGAAAATCTAGGTCTTTACAAGCACCTAGAAGGTTTACCAAATGGATGGATCAGAACACCCTATGAGGATGGACCCGGTAATGGTGTGTCTTATGAAGGAAAGGTTTGACATCGCGAAGGTTGATACAAACATAACTGAGGGAGGATCAGATAATGTGGGACCCAATGAGGGGGACACCAAGGTTTACCATTGGTTGGGATTGAACCTCGGGGAATCTTCCAACATACCCTATGTAGAATATAGGGATCAAAACCCAAGTAGTTCAACGGGGTGATTTGGGGATTGCACATGGCTAGCTTCCCGTCACAAGAGGGGAACTCTTAGTTGGATGGATATGGATTGTGTGGTTCTTATGAATGGTTAGCTACCTAGGTGGATGGCATGATACCACCGAGATGCGGTGGATCGGGTAAGGATCTTGATGTAAATGGAGGAAGTATTGAAGTGGAATGGAATGGATGATATTAAACCGATGTGAAGATGGTGGTGTTGGACTTGAACCTTAGGTAGGATTTATATGTATCCTAAATGGTTGGGAATCACCGTCCACATATTTATGATGAGGGAATTGGGGATTAAACATGGTTAGATGACCTGTGAAAATGGGACATGTGGTTGGGGCTTATGCATGGTTAACTGCCTAGATAGACCTGAAGGAGATGCAACCTTCAGGTGGAGCATGATCCTCCCAAGATATATTTGGTTGAGGGAAAGATCAGGATGAGAATGGATGATGGTGGATACTAAGATCTAGGAGGTGCACCCCTATAAGGAAGGAACTAGGGTTTACCAGTGATTAGGATTGAACCTCAGGGAGGCTTCCTACGTATAATGTGTAGAAGACAAGGATCAAAACCCATGTAGTTTGGTGGTTTAGAGATTACTCATGTTTAGAGGACTATGAAGGTGGAAGCTGGGCATTACTCTAGGATAGATTCTCAAAATAAGGGTTTCACAATCACTACTAACCTCTAAGACCATATGAGTCATGATCGGTTTGAGAAACAAGAGAAAGCAGTAGACCAGATGGCCGCATCGTGAAATGTTCATCAACAAGGAATGGTGCGGGGCTTACACATGGTTAGCAGTTCAGAAAGATGGAGATTGGGGATTACACATGGTTAGCGGCCCACGGTGAAAAATCCAGAAGGGAGAGAGATGGCTTATTGAGAGTCCCTAATGCCCATCACCTCTCTGGTCTTTATGCACATATGAGGAAAGGAAGTGAAAGGGTGATATCTCCTGCAACAAAGGATAGGGGCTTACACCAGGATGGTTTCCATTTCCTCCAGGAAGATTCTATTCCTTACAAGGAGGATCTCATTCCATGTGAGTAAGATCTCACTTTTGTGGAGACGAGTGTGTGTGGAAAATTCCAATGGTGGGGCACCCCATGTGCATTTCACAGGGTCTATAGTTTAACGTTATGTGCTGAGGAAGTTAGTGTTTGGTAGTTTAACATCCCATTGATCGGGTGAAGGGGGATCACTTTTAACCCCTTGTACTTACATTACTGGTGATCTTTGAACATTGGGGAAGGGAATTTACCAGAAATTCTAGGATACAATGGGGTGGAGGAGTGGTAAGTCGAGGGGTACACATTAGCATAGCTATGAGAAGAATAAATAGATATTAGTGTACCTAAGTGAAGAATAATTAGGTATTGAAGCACAACATGAGACACTGTATGAGGGACCATAAAATCACCACGCACAATCTCGGAGGGCTTCACAGAGGAGGTGTGCACAAGATGTGGGTGTTTCATGCAAGAGGTTCTTGAACATGGGGTTTCAAAGTGAAGAAAACCCATGAAGGCTAAAGGAAGGGGTGTTCTCAAGTTGGAGGCTTGTATGAAAAATGGGGGGTCTGAGCGAAAGAGGTACTGCACAAGAAAAATATTTTCATGAAAAAAGGGTTTTTTTGAGCACTTGAATTAAGAAAAAATGGAAATGGGTGAGGGTCAATCCCTTATGGGCCCACCCAAAGGGGGACCCATGAGGGACCTATCATGCAATATCATATACCATGAAGTCATGACTTATGCAAAATCACTTAAGGGGTGTATTGCACTCGAGGGAGTGATAGTTTGACTTCCACATAGTTACCCCGAAAAGGGAGGGGTTCCCTTCTATTTATAGGAAAAAATCTTGGTGGTGATGTGCAAGAATTGTGGTGCGAAAGTGGTATATTAACATCGTATTGGGAACATAAGAGCCTTAAATGTGGGAAAAACATTTACATGCTGAACTTTCTTCTTTCTCGCACCTACCTTAGCCATTTTTGGGAGGTCGGGGTGAAAGAATGACTTTGATATAATATTGGGCGTTTAAGGACCATGCGTGCAGATTTCCATCTTGTACAAAATTGTCAAAACTTATACACGGCTCCCTTGGGGTTCTCATAATTGTCCACCGAGTCAAATTGTGGATTTAAGTTGCTCAAAGATGCCTATCTGTATCCTCAAGTGGAATTTGGCACCAACATGTACACCATTGAACAGATATGCCTAGAGCTTGTGTACCTTACAAAAAAACTAAAATTTGAAACTATTCCGGGAGAATATTTATTTAACTTTTTTTTCTCTGATTTTATTGAAAACAAATAATCTATTGATCTTAATTCTTCTCTAAATGAAATTACATGATAAAAAAGATGGTTTCAGGACCTAGATGTTAAGATAAAGAGTAAAAGGATGTGATCATATTTTAAGAGAATCTAAAATGGCCACTTCCACTCGTATCCATACAATAACCTTGAACGTGGAATTAGACTAAAAAATGAGCTATATGTTGAGACCAAAGAGGGAGATACCACCAAACTCGATCTATTTCATTATAAGTTTGTGCAAGTTGAATTATCTACTAATCTACCCAGTTACATTTTTACAAATTCATCCCAACTAATTCATATCATGGATGATGATGAAGAAGGATGTGAGGGATATTAATTTTAGGCTAGAATTGAATAACCATAGGCCACAATAATTAGAAATGGTCTTCATATGGTGTTTCATGAGATAAATGAGTTTCAACCTAGGTTATATGAGGGAGTGAATCAATCCTTAAGATCATTAAAATTTTAAAAATCTATTCTATAATATGATTTCACTAATTTTTAAATTACAAAATGAAAATCATTTTCAGTTACCCATACAGAAGATGGTTAATTTGAGGTAGCCACTTAAAAAAAATTGGAGCTTCTAGAAATTGAGGAAAATGCTGCCAGAATAAAGAAGAAGAGTTGGATGAATAATAAATTGACAACACACTTAGACCTTCTCTAGAATAAGACTCACAAGTGTCTTAGGAACCCTATAAAAGAACAAAATAAAGATATATAGGGACCTATGGTAGATCAACCACTCCATATACATCACCATGAATATCATCATGAGGGAGGCATAATAGAGGAATAATTCCTAGAGGATGATCACAAGGAAACATATGTACAAGTTTCAAAATATGAAGGAGAAGATTTTTACCTAAACCCAACCTATTTTAACTCAATTTAATTTAAAACATTCACTAAATCACCCATATTTGAACATCCACTAGCGGAAGAAGCTACTGATTTGAATTTGATAGAATAGGTGGCCCCATTCATCATCCTTCCAGCCCCACATTTCAAGATATTTTACACCACAGAGAGTAAGAACACACTACACTTAGCTACTAGATGGGACTTCCAAAGGAATATACAATTCAATAATAACTACAAGAAAAGAAGAACGTGGTGTTTTTTACCACACAATACCAACCCACCAATAGAATGAGGATAATTGACGAACTATACGACTGTAGACATTATAAACTAAAACACATATTGGGTGGTTTTACCCAAGATTTATCCTCCCCTTTTCTCTGATTTTAATTTTTTTTTTCATATCACTTAATTCTGAATAAAATTTTAAATATTTATTATTTTCCTATATAGGAAATATGTGGAGAATAGCTCCTAGACCCTCTTTGAAGACCATTTGAATCTAAAATAAAAGCGGGAACCAAACCTTCATATGGATATCCATACAAGAAATAATTATTCATAGGTGAACTCTATCTATCATACTATTTTCACTATATTATTTAAAATACAGTGAAAACAGAATAAATTATATGAAATACAATGAGGATATAGCTAAAATTAAGTGTGGGGAGGGGATTAATATGATTTCTATTTTGTTTAATTTCTTTTTTCACTTTTTGTGTTTTATTGAATATGTTTTTTTTAAAATAAAATTAAAAAATCACATAAAAACTATTCTGTAAATATTTTACATATTTTTTATGTAGTTTTTGATTATTTCAATCTTTATTTGATAAAATTTATTCCTTAAATAGATTTAAATTCATGCTAGAGTTAGGGAAGTCCATTGATTCCAAATCAGAAAATGAGAATGATTACTAAATGAATATAACCTCTATTATATGGGAATTCTATTTGAATACTTGGAAAATGGAGTGAAAACTAAAAAGTTAGATGTTGAATAAAAATTACAAAATTTTGTCACTAGAATTTCAAAATCAACCTCAAGTGACCTAATCTTTATTATTGAATAATGAAATATCTCAGATTTCACCGTTAGGTATGTTTTGTTTACATTTCAGTTTAAGTCCCTTATTTTTATTAAATAAGCATTTTCCAAGTTCATGCGAAGATTAGCGGGTGGTTCGGGGGTTCGGGACACAAAAAAAGAAAGAAAAAGGAGTTTTTGGGCTGTAGCATAGTTTTCACATGGTTAGTGATAATTTTAAGGATCAACCCATGTATCCATTAAAAGGTTATGTTTTCGGACAATAGCATCTCCACGGTTTGCACATGGATTGGAAAACTATGTGGGTAAACCGTGCGGACCAGTAACTTTGAGAAATTAACAAAAATCCCATTAAAATATTTTTATATTTCACTCTATATTTTCCTATATCCTTCTCTTTTGAACCCTAGTGATGAGAAAAGCTACCAAGATCTTCCAAGAAGTGATTATCCTTTGATCCAAGGCTATTTGGAGTGATTTCAATTGCATATTGAAGATCTGGGTAAGGATAATCCCCTCCTTGATTTCTTTTCTTGATTAAGGTTTTTATTTTTATCTTATCTATATATAAATCTCTAAAACCCTTCTTTTCGGTGAGATTTTGGGTAAATCATTGAAGGGGGGCTAGATCAGGATCTAAGGTCTCAATTAAGGTTTCTTTCACCAACAGTTTTGAGGTAGGTGGTCTACAAGTTATATCCCATAGTTTGTATTTAGATTGTGCATGTAAGGTTTTATTATTTCTCTATTATTGATGTGTTCTTGGTTTCGTTGGAATAATTTGATGTATTGAGTGTCTAAATACCCAAATTAATTCTTCATGATCCCTTTGGGATGCATAGAGGATATTGTGACTTATTTTAGGGCCACCCATGGGGTGCGCCGAACCTTCCGAATGGGATAATGGAAATGTAAGGTATGAATTTGACTCATGATGTTGTAAATTCATAGAGAATGAGTTAATTGTGTTATTTAATGAGTTATAAGGGTTTTGGATTGTTTTGTATAATGTGGTTAAAGTTTAAGGGATTGTTTGGATGGAATGTAAATGGGATAAACTGGATTAATGAGAATATGTTAAGAGACTATGTTTATGATTGAATATGCTTAGTGAGATAGGCATGGGAAATGGGAAATGGGGCTAAATGGTTATGGGGTATAAATGATGAATGTGTTAATGGATTGTGGAATAATGTTAAATTTCCCATTTATTCGATATTTTTGTGATGTTGCCAATGATATTGGCTACAAATGGTTGTAATGTGGTTATTGTGGAAATGGATAAATAAGAATGTACACATGGTTTGGTAGAGTGGGATATAGACATGAGGTTCTACACCCATGGGTCGACTTTAACTGAGGTTCTAAGCTCCGCCCTCTAAATTCACAGGTTAGGGATGGGGACAAAGTTCTATTCCCCTAATAGTTGCATTCCACCCAGACCGAGGCTTCGAGGTGAGGATAATGTGGTCATTGTGATGTGGTTCCTAGTGAGACATGACTTGATTATTCACATATTCATTGAGAATATTGAACATGCCTAATCCATTTGACACTTGATAAAAGTGTGAACTAAACCATGAGATTCTTAGTAGTGAACTTGGCTTAAAGGGTAGCATAACATAAAGGATCATAATCTAGAATGGTTTATTAAAATGTTTTCATTTACATTCCATTATTTACCACTTGAATTTACTATCTATTTGACTGGATATTTTTTAAACACCATTGGTGGTGGTCTACTGAGTTGTACTCACACCCTGTTCGGGCTGCTGTTGGGTACCTGAGCATATTTCATGGTGGAATTCTTGGAAAGAGATAAGGGCCTTGTGCTAGAGAAGTGAGTCGGGATTGGTATGAGCATGGAGGAGGTCTGCGACATGGATCCAGGACAGTTTTGGGGATTCCTCTGTTTTTATTTCTTTTTGGGTTGTTCACTTGGCATTATAGCATGACATGGAATATTTACTATTGGATATGGTTTGTACCCAGTTGGGGGTCAGTTATTTATGCATGTTCATCATTTTGTTTACATTTATTCTACTTTTGTTTTTATATTACACTATTCATTACTCTGAAAATGAGGTTATAGTCTCCCCACTTGACTCTTAGACCCTCACTGCTGGTCGATAACCTCTGGGGTACGGGGAGGCATGTTTGAGGTCATTTGGAAACCCGGCTTGGGGAACCGGTTTAGTGGCTCCCGGGTTGGGGATGTTACAAAGTAGTATCAGAGGAGTTATTTTCTCTTTATTACTATTTGGGGATGGTATAAAGGATATTTTTATAGTGTTGGGCCTTGGTAATGATCTTGTGCCTAGGATTAGCTAACCCAAGTACGAGGGAAAACCCAAGTCACTCAGAGTGGTAATTATTTTTCTTGTTGTGTGTTGTTATATTTAATGATATTTCACCATTGGGTGATGCACATGTGGTGTGATGTGATTGTTTTATGATATTTTACTCATGGTCGGAATGTCACAAGGTTGTGCATTCATGAATCGTTCTATGCACCTATGTAAATAAGTACCATGAATCTTATTAGGCACACACACAGAATGGGCATGTGGGGCATAGAGAATAGGATGAATTTGATTTATTGAAAATGATGAAAATTGGTTCTAATAAAATGGTTGGAATGCTATGGAATGTAAGGTTTGTTACCATGTGAGTTGGTTATCGAGTTATCCTTGATCTTGTTGGGGTGTCCAAGGGAAGTGTTCCAATTGTGACCATGCTCGTTTGGGTAGTGTGTGAGAAATTATTTGTTTATGGATAGTGATTAGCCTTCCTTTATATTTTTATGAAAGCTTTATGACATGTATTCTAAAGCTTGTGTTTGGAATTGTAGAGAAATGCCACCAAGAATACATGTGCCAATTGGGAGAAAGGAGGAAATTGCCGTGAATACTCCCCTAGTATTGGAGAAAGGGGACCTAGTGGTTCAAGATGATAGGGAAGAGAAGTTCCATGAGAAATTCACTCATTCTATGCAGATGATGGAATAAGACCTAGGGCGGGTTGCACCGAGTATGTTTGAGCTGACTAGGGAGTTTTAGCTACAACACCCTCTAACCTTTACTGGATAGGGTGGGCCAGAGGCAGTGTAGTTCTGGATAGATTCCATCTAGACTATTCTTTACCATTTAGAGAACCCTCTTGAGAAGCAAGTAAAGTTACTAGCCTATATACTGAGAGGCCAAGAAAATCGTTGGTGGGACATCATGGTTCAAACAGAGGAGGCTAAATGAATGACGTGGAAGGATTTTCATGAGAACTTTCTCAAACACTTTTCCCCAGAAACCTTGAGGCAGGTGAAGGCTGCAGATTTTATGAGCTTGACCCAAGGGATAATTTTGGTAATGGACTATTCTAGTTGCTTCACCAATTTATGATGATTTCTTCCAAAATTGATAGGATACAAGGAAGATGTGCCAAAACAATTCATGGATAGACTAAGACACGATATCAGGTCTCAGGTGAATATCTTCCTCTTGAAAAGGTTTGCTGAGGTAGTGGATCAATCCCTTATCTCAGAGGGTAAATTGAATGGGGATTCAGGTATTGAACTCTTATGGCTCCATCTGGGCAATCAAGTGATGCAACTTACAATAGTAAGAAGCGTCATTTTCGAAATTTTTTGTAGGGTGGAAGCATGCAGAGCAGACAAAATAGGGGGTCAACCTCTCAGGGTGGTGATTAGGTGTTTTGTTATCAGTGTGGAAGGACGAGGAACATACATGGACAGTGTCCCCTACCACCAGTAGAGTGATGAGAATGCGGTATGCTAGGACATGTGTAGAGGTTTTTAAGGAACCTACAGTAGTCGGGAAATGATAGAAGTCATAGGAATATTCCAAGTGAAGGAAGGGGTTTAGTTACCCTGTATCAGGTAGGAAGTTAGAGCTCCATAGGTCACAATGGTTGGGGTGGTGGATATGGAACTCCAGGGTGAGATCATCCATACCAACAGGGTGGTGCAGTAAAGGTTACTCAAGTCGGAACCAAGGGTAGAAAAGCATGTCATCTCCAGGCAGTTCAGACTACACCTGAAGGTGGTGAGGCAAGACTGCCTACTATTTGAGGTATGATCCTTGTATCTTCCACACTCTCTAGTGATTTATTTGATACATGTTCTACACATTCTTTTATTTCTACTCAGTTCGTAGTTGTGTTGGGTTTAACTATGGAGAGTGCATGTGGGGTAATGTCACTTGATACTCTATTGGGGGTACGAGTTGAGAACGTAAGGAAATATAAGGGTGGTGTACTGGAGGTTAGTGGATATCATTTTTTGTGGCATCTATTTTTTCTAGAGATGTTAGGTTTTGACCTTATCTTGGGTATATATTGGTTGGTGTTGTATTAAGACCATATCGACTGTTACCAATGTCAGGTAATGTTCACATCTATCTATGGAGACACTTATGTCCTCCGTGGTGAGTGGGATACTTGAGTGGGCCGTATAGGGCCACTATGCCAGTAGTTGGGAGAAATCATATCCTAAGTTGCATTCCTTATGTTAGATTATGGGGAGAAAGAGCAGCCAGTGTTCCCTCCCATTGTGAATCGGTTTTAGGATGTGTTTCCTGAGGAATTATCAATACTACCACCTGATAGAGACGTCGAGTTTACGATTGAGTTTTTACTGGGAGTGGAGAAAGTTTCCATTCTTCCATAGTGAATGGATCCAGAAAAGCTCCAAGAACTGAAAGTTTAGCTAGAGGAGTTGGATCATAAGGGTTTTATTCATCCCAGTACATCACCTTGGGGATATCCTATGATATTTTCTAATAAGGATGATGGATCACTGAGGCTATTTTTCGATTATAGTAAGCTAAACCAGATGAAAGTGAAGAACCGATACCCTCTTCCTAGAATCAATGAACTATTTGACCAGCTCAGAGGTGCCTTGGTGTTTTCTAAGATCGATTTGAGATCGTGATACCATCAGTTGATGGTGAGACCTTTTAATTTCCCCTAAACAAAATTTTGAAGTAGGTACGGGTTGTATGAATTTTTGGTGATGCCGTTTGGGTTAAACAATGCACTGTCTATGTTCATGGCCTTGATGAACCAGATATTTCACCCATATATGGATCAGTTTATGGTTTTATTTTTTGATGACATCTTGGTGTACTCTAGAACTCAGGATGATCATGACAAACACCTTGAAATCATCTTGAGTACACTAAGAGATCATATGATTTGTTCTAATCTATAAAAATGTCAAATTTGGATTAATGAGGTGAAATTTTTGGGACATATCATTTTTGAGTCAGGTGTGTCAGTGGATCTAGAGAAGGTGCAAGTTGTGGTGTCTTGGGAGTATCCCAAGAACGTTTCTAATGTTCAGAGTTTTTTGGGTTTGACTGGTTATTTCCAGAGGTTCATTAGATATTTCTATCATTTGGCAGTACCACTCATAGGGCTAACAAATAAGGGGGTTAAGTTTGAATGGTTAGAGGCTTGTGAGAATGATTTTCAAGAGTTGAAGAAGCGGTTGACTACTAAACCTATTTTGATCTTACTCGAACTAGGTTAGAAGTACACCTTGTTCTATTATGTGTCCGGTGTTGGACTTGGGGAAGTGTTGATGTAGGGTTATCTGGTTGTAGCTTACAGGTCGAGATAGTTGAGACAACATGAAAAAATTACCCTACTCATGACCTTGATCAAACTATTGTGGTTCATGCCTTTAAGTGTTGGGGTATTTACATATTAGGAGAACCTTTCATGGTGTTTATTGACCATAAAAGTCTAAAATACATATTCTATTAGTGGGATTTTAATCTTTGACATCGATGGTGGGTAAAGTACCCACCATCCTTCAATTTTGAGTTGGTCTATACACCAGGGAAAGGAAATAGTACAGATGATGCTAGGAGATGGAAGACTCAGAATTAGGTGGTTTAGGAATCCAATTTAGTGTGGAAGATGATGGCCCTATTTGCTGAGATGAATTTGGATGTACAATATTGGCATGGGAAAACAGATCTCACATCCATAGCAGTTGAATCTTCACTTTTGAGCTGGGTCAAGGAGATCTAGCTAGTGGATATAGAGTGTTTGGCTATAAAACAAATTCCTAAAGTTGGGGAGTCACCTTCTGGTTGGGATTTTTGTGATGATGGAGTTTATTATGTTCATGGCCATGTTGTAGTACTGGTAGGTGTATGGGAGGAGTTGATGTGTGAGTTCCACGCATCAAAGTGGGTGGTACATCTTGGTTTGACCACGATGTACCGTGATCTCCGTAGTCAGTATTGGTGGCCATGAATGAATAAAGAAGTTATGGGTTTTTTGGCATGATGCCTTACCTATCTACAGGTGAAGGACGAACATTAATGTTTAGGTGTATTATTGTAGTCATTTCCCATTCCATAGTGGAAGTGGAATTACATAACAATGGAATTAATAATTAGTCTTCTGAGGATGCCTCAGAAGAATGATATAATATGGGTAGTTGTGAACCAGTTGAAGAAATTATATCATTTCTTGATGATCTAGGAGACTTATATAGTGTACCAATTGGGTGATTTATATGTTTGAGAGATAGTTTGGTTTCATGGTGTGTCGAGAACCATTGTTTTAGATCATGATCCACATTTCACCTTGCATTTATAATAGGGATTAGAGAAGGTTCTTTGTACCTAGGTGTTTTTGAATACGGATTGTCACCCATATATTGACGAGAATTAAGAACGTATGATCCAGGTATTGGAGTACATGTTGAGAGATTGTGTTTTAGATTTAGGTGGTTCATGGAAAAGGAACTTGTCGCTCGATGAGTTTTCTTACAACAACAGTTTTCAATCCACAATTCAGATGGCTCCTTTTAAGGCTCTCTATCAGAGACAATTTAGATCACTGCTATGTTGGTTGGATACTGGTGAGTCTGAGCTGTTAGGACCAAGTATCATGTAAGAGACGTCAGAAAATGTTCAATTGATTCAAAAGTGTATGGAAACAACCCATAGTAGAAATAATTCATATGAATATTGGGGTTGTAGAACTCTCGATTCCAGAGTGAGTGATAATGTGTTTCTTCAGTTGTCTCCAAGGTTGGTTCACCATCAAATTCAGAAGTAGAGAAAGTTGTCACCTAAGTATGTGGTGGCATTTGATATTGTGGATAGGATCAGACCAGTAGAATTTTGATTAGATCTTCCACAATGGTACAGTGGGATGCATGATGTTTTCTATATTTTACAACTCTGACAGTATCACCATAATCCATCTCATGTGATAAACACCGATGATGTCGAGCTTGAGGTTGATGCATCCTTTGAGAAGTATCCAATTTGTATTGAGGATCATAGTGAAAAGGTATTTTGGGGAAGGTTTGTGCCTTTGATTCATGTTCTATGGAAGCATGGAAATTTTCAAGAGGAAACTTGGTAGTGAGAATCAAATATTCGGGCTCAGTGGCCTGATCTCTTTTATTTGGGAACTCAGTGATGCTCAAAAGTAGAGACTCAAGGAAAATCCATTATAAGGTGGGGAGGTTGTAAGATCTCAGATTTCTCCATAAGGTATGTTTTTTTAAGTTTCAGTTTAAGTCCCTTATTTTGATTAAATAAGTTTTTTTCTAAGTTCATTTGAAGATAAGGAGGTGTTCCGGGGGTTCGGGACATGAAAAAGAGAAGAAAAAGGAGTTTCTGGGATGTTGCATGGTTTGTGCACAGGTAGTGCTAACAGTGTGGATCAGCCCAGGTAACCGTGCAAAGGGGTTGTTTTTGAAAAGTATCATCTGCACAATTTATGAACGGTTCAGCAAATTGTGCGGGTAAACCGTGCAGCCCAATAACTTTGATAAATTTACAAAAATTCCATTACAAGTTTTTTATGTTCCCCTCAGGATTTTTCTCCTTCTTCCTCCTTTGAACCCTAGTGATGAGCCAAGCTTCCAAGATCTTCCAAGAGGTGATTCTACTTCGATCCTAGTTTGTTTGTAGTTCCATTAGTTTTAGATTGAAGATCCAGGTAAGGTTAATCCCCTCCTTGCTTCCTTTTCTTGATTAATTTTTGTATCTTTATATTATCTCTATCAAAAGCTCTGAAAACCTTTTTTAGGGGGATTTAGGGTGAATATTTGAAGGGGGTTTAGATTGGGATCTAAGACCTCAATTAAGGGAACGTTCACCAATAGATTTGAGGTAGGTGATCTACAATTTATATCACATAATTTTTATTTAGGTTTTTTCATGTAGGGTTTTATTATTTCCCTCTTATTGATGTGTTCTTGGTGATGTTGGAAGAATTTGATGTATTGAGTATCTAAATACCCAAATGAATTCCTCATGATCCCCATGGGATGCATGGAGGATGTTGTGACTTATTTTCGGGACACCCATGGGGTGAATTGACCCTTCCAAATGGGATAACGAAAATGAAATGTATGAATTTGACTCATGATGTTGTAAATCCCTAGAGAATGAGTTAATTGGGTTATGTAATGAGTTACAAGGGTTTTATATTATTATGTCTAATGTGGTTAAAGGCTAAGGGATTTTTTGGTTGGAATGTAAATGGGATAAATGGGATTAATGAGAATATGTTAAGAGGCTATATTTATTCTTGAATATTCTTAGTGGGATAGGCATGGGAAATGGGAAATGGGGATAAATGGTTATGGGGTATAAATGATGAATGTGTTAATGGATTGTGGTATAATGTTAATTTTCCCATTTATTTGATATTGTTGTGATATTGACAATGATATTGGATATACTTGTTTGCAATGTGGTTATTTTGGAAATGGATAAATAAGTATGTGCACATGTCTTAGTAGAGTGGGATATAGACATGAGGTTCTACACCCACGAGTTGAGTTTGATTGAGGTTCTAAGCTCCGCCCTATAAATTCATGGGTTAGGTAAGGGGACTGAGTTCTATTCCCCTAATAGTTTCATTCCACCATCACTGAGGCTTCTAGGTGAGGATAATGTGGTTATTATGATGTGATTCCTAGTAAGATATGACTTGATTATTCCCATATTCTTTGAGAATATTGAAGATGCATAATCCATTGAACTCTTGATAAAAGAGTGAACTAAACCATGAAATTCTTATGTAGGAAACTTGGATTAAATTTTAGTATAACATAAAGGATCATAATCTAGAATGGATTATTGAACTATTTTCCTTTACTTTCCATTATTTATCACTTTCATGCACTATCTATTTGACTGGATATTTTATAGACACCGTTGGGGGAGGCCTACTGATTTGTACTCACACCCTGCTCAGACTGCTATTGGGTACCCGAGAAGATTTCATGGTTGTAGGTCAAGAAAGAGGCAAATGCCTTTTACTAGAGAAGTGAGTTGAGTTCGGAATGTGCATAGAGGAGGTATGAGACTTGGATCTAGGACCATTTTGGGGATTCCACTATTTCCCTTTCTTTTTGGGTTTTTTCACTTGGCACTATAGCATGACATGGCATATTTACTATTGGATATGGTTTGTACCCAATTGGGGGTTGGTTATTTATGCATTTTCATCATTTTGTTTATATTACTTCTGCTATTGTATATATTTTCCATTGTTTCTTACTCTGAAAATGAGGGTATAGTCTCCCCACTTGACTCTTATACCCTAACTGCTGGTCGACAACCTCTGGAGTACGAGGAGGCACACTTGAGGTCATGTGGTGACCCAACTCGGGGCATTGGTTTAGTGGCTCCTAGGTTGGGGACGTTACAAATAACATATCAGGGATCCAAGCTAAAATAATTTCATATAAATCCTTTGAATATGAAGTAAAATAGGAAATTGGTACCCCACATCGAATCTATGATACAATGACACTGGGTGTATGATTTTAATCCCTTTGTACATATTTAATAAGTTCTCTTGCATAGTGCCTCACACATAAATTTCTGGAAAAAATTATTATTTTTTTAATAAAGTGATCATATATTAAAAATTAATTCATTTAGGAGAGGGGAATATTGAACCCATGAAGGGGGGAACCAAATTATAAAAATTTCATTTAGGAAGTATCTATGAAATTTGAAAATGAAATTGGGTTTAGAAAGCTTTAGAATGAGGTAGAAGATGAAGGTGATACTTGTTAAAATTTTAATTCCACTTAAATCTATCGAATTCACTCATGGAACTAGAATATGAATTGGAATGGAAGTAAAACTGTCTGTGAAAATTACATAGGATGCATAACCATTTAGTGTATTAATTATTTGATCATTTTCAATTCATTTTGATAAGGCTAATTTATATGTACATTTTTCTATCAATTGTTTAAAATTTTTCATTAAATTTATTGATAATGCATGAATATGTTTCTAATTTTTCAGGAAAAAAAGCTTCACAGGTTTCCATGGAAGAAAAGGAAAAAAGTGCAAAATAGGCCAAGTACCCGTCATGATCCACCTATATACATTGTGTACCTGAAGATAATATCCTACCCCAAGTCGTGAAGCCAAGATATGACCATTCCATAAAGCTTAAAAGAAAAATACACTACATGTCATGAAGGAACCTCTCATGTCATGATTCCAGTCAAAGCCCTAGATAAGAAATCCCTGAAGAATCCGTGAAAAATTAGATAGAGATGAGGTATATGTTGTGAATGGACCTCTCACAACGTATACCCAGTCAAACCTCTTAAATTAATGAGAGAACCACATGCCACACTACATATCCAAAATCTATGGAAACTAATGAGGATCAAGGCTACAGGTTGTGTACCTACGATACACATTGTGACAAAATATTCCTATATAAGAAGCTGAGCGGAAGAGCATTTCATATAATTCCAAGACGTACTTCTCTTCTCCCATTCATCTCCTTTGTGAATTCTTTTTCCCTTTCCCCACTCAAAATCACAAAATCTTATTATTTGTGCATTTTTATTAATCTAAGAGTAGTGGAGCCTTCGTTCTTCAATGCATTCAATTCTCACCTTTGTGTTTAGTTTCAATTTCCATCTCTCTTTGACAAGTAAATCTTTTATTTATAATTTTGATTTACTTAGTGCATGTTTATTTAAGTTACCATTCCCAAACCTTTTCATGATACCAATTACATTAATCAATCCATAAAGCATGCTGTCTTCCATTTATTTAATTGTGTCCTACCCCACCATGAGTATATAACTTTATTAGGGGTAGGGATCAATCAATGTATCTTCATAACAAAATATACCTTTAAATATAAACTTTGAAAGCCTAATTGAATTAGTAACTAATATATAAAACTCCAGTCTATCCCATTCATGCAAACATCCCTAACCATGGGATAGTCAAACAAATGACCCTATCCTAATTGGAGTAGACTAAGTTATGGCCACTAGCTTAAGAAAATTTCTGACCTAAAGAACCCAAACTTAATGCACAAAGTATGTTGCTCTCTCCCGACCACAGAATAACTAATTCCTAGGTAGAACTAGGAGGCTAATACCAAAGTCAACAAGTGATCCATGTTTTCTTCATAGACTAAGATATAATATCTTGCCAAGGTTTGAATTAAAGGACATCCTTCACTCAAATACATGACTTGATCCCAACCCCTTATTCATCATTTAGAGTCATATAAAAAATATAACTTAGATAAAACTCCCAAATAAGTACTTCTAGAACGAAATCCCTTACAAGTTTAGGAATCATATTTCTCCAAAGTCAAAATGACAGTCTCCTTGTGGATTCGACCCCATACTACCACTACACTACGTCTCTATAGTTAGTGAAAGTTTGGGACCAAATATAAATTATAAATTTGATAATCATCTGAGGAAGTAATGAAAAAACCACATAAGAGCCATCAAATTTATGGTGCCGTTGTCGGGGAGGAAATGATGCTTTTGAAAGGAAAAGAACTCTTGTTTTTCTACCATAGGATTACCTTTCCATAATACCCTTTCTTCTTTTCCGGATTCCATTGTGTCCATATCTTCTCTCTTTTGTGCATGTATCATGGTCCCTTAACCTGGTCAAGGAATCTTGAAGCACACAAACCCTTGAACTTTGATCCTAAGATCCAAAGGTTTTTTTTCTTCACTTCATCGATCAACAATGGCTGAGCAATAATACCCTATGGGACCCAACCCGCCAAACCATCAGCTCATACCAGGAGAACCTCAGATGTGACCAGAGAAGACCATCATGGAATATGGTTTACCATCGATCCATGGTGCGACACATATAATAGTTTTCTTACATATCCAAGTCCACATGTTTGAAATTAAACCTAGACTCATTCACATGATCTATAACATAGGGCAGTTCAATGGTCTTCAAAGAAAAGACCCCCAAAAACATATTTCTAACTTCCTGGAAGTCTGTGATAGCTTTTGAAACTAGGGAGTATAATCAAATACTATAATACTTTGTGTCTTCACATTTTCACTCAGATATTGAGCAAAATATTGGCTCAAATCTAGGATCCTGAATAAATTACAACTTGGGACGTGCTTGTAAAAAACTTTCTTGGTAAATAGTTTCCACCAATCCGGACTTGGAAGCTCTGGAATGACATTTAGAACTTTTGAAAAATAGATGGATAATCTGCATGGGAAGCATAAGATCAATTCAAATAACTAATGAGGAATTGTCCACATTAAATCTTTCAATCAAGGACTCCAACTAGCAGCACAAACAGTCATCGATGATGCCACTGAGAGAGGTTTGATGTTTAAAACACCCGATATAGAAAAATATATTTTGGACAAAGTATCCCACAATGCTAGTCTGTGGAAAAGTGACCATGGATCACCATGATATGAAATACACCAAGTTGATTAAACCACCCAGTTATTAGCACAAGTTGAAGCACTAACAAATAAACTTGAGTCATTTCAGATACTAACTACAAAACCCCCTCTTACCCTAGTCATGGAGATTCAATCATGAAATATGTGCATTAGACCACACTTATATCAATATTGAAAAGAAGGATATGAAGAGCCACCAGATTTTAATTATATTAATTATATTCAACAAAATTAGTTATTTCAGCAGCAAAAATAATAGCTATTTTATCAGAAAAGGCCTACTTGGCAGCAACCTCAAAACATTCAAGGATATTTTTAGCAGTTTAGTGGTCATGCTCCATTTCACAACCAAGGACCACCAGGAAATCCACCAATAAACCCTATCTTGAGACCACAACAATATACGTACCTGCAACAACCCTTTCCAAATCCCCAAAAAAAAGAACAATTTCCACCTGCCTAAACAAGACCACAGTAGCCACCTCCACCACTAAAAAGTAACTTGGAGAACCTCCTTCCATATTCTATTCAAAATTTAAATCAAATGATGACCACATAGAGGATGGAGATGAAAAACTAGAAAGAAAATTTGAGAAACTTTGAGATTCAAATGGGTCATGTCTAAAAAACTTTATCTGAAAGATTACTAGGAAATCTACATGGTAACACTGATACATAACCATGATAGGTAGCTAAGTATATAGTGATTAAGAGTGGAAAAGTGTTATACTTACAATAAACAATGGAAAAAGGCCACAATAAGATCCCAAGAAATAACAGAAATAAGTAGAGGAATCCATTCCCAAAAAACCACCAGAAGCAATACCAACTGAGAAGGAGAAATCCTTGAAAAAATAGAAGGAACCCATTTATGTATAACCACCTCTATATGAGACACCTTTTCTATTTTTAGAAAGAGTGAGGTAAGGTAGGTAGGAAGCTTAGTACAAAAAGTTCCTCTAAATGTTCAAACAATTGCATATCAATATTCCTTTTATAGAAACAATAAACCAAATGCCTATGTATGAAAAATTTATCAAATAATTTTTATCCAACAAGAGAAATATAGAAGATCTAGGAGTCATATCATTAATCGAATAATGCTCTGTGGTTGTAGAGTAGAAAATCCCACCAAATATGATAGATATTGGAAGATTTTAAATCCCCTGTGTGATAGGAGAATGTAAATTTGGAAGAGCACTATGTGATCTTGGAGTCAGCATTAACCTGATGCTGATGAGTGTTTTCCACAAACTAGGACTCCATGAGCTTAAGAAAATAAGGGTAGAATTGTAGTTGTCTGATCATTCAATTAAATACCCAAGTGATATTATTGAAGATGTTTTAGTTAAAGTCATAAAATTCATTTTCCTAGAAGACTTTCCAGTTTTAGACATGGAAGAGGAAGAAGATGTACCGATCATTATTGAAAGACCCTTCCTGGTGACAGGAAAGGCATTGATTGATGTTAATCAAGGATGTCTCATCTTCAAAGCTGGATAATAACAAGTAGTGTTTAATCTGGTAAAGGCTACACAACATTCAAATGATATAGAGGACTACAGCTCCATCTCTATCGCTTAGCAAGGAGAGGAGTACATGGATATTGAGAAAGAGACCAATGATTCATGTTTAGAAAAGTAAAAAGACTACGACTTCAAGGAAGTCAGCTTTATCGAGCCACTCACTAGATACACCAAGCCACCATTTATCCCATTCATCATTCAACCACCCCATTTGGACTTGAAACCATTACCCATTACATTGAAGTACTCCTATTTAGGAGAGTCATTCTCTTTAACAATCATCATCAGTGCCCAACTATCCTAGTCTCAGGAAGAAAAAACAATTGATGTACTAAAAATAAACAAGAAATAAATTTACTAGGGAGTGGTAGATATTAGGGGAATCAATACTTTATAATGAACCCACCGAATTCTATTAGAAGAGGATAAAAAACCAAAAAGGAAAACTCAGAGGTAGATCACACCACCAATGAAAGAGGTTTTCAAGAAGGAAGACATAAAGCTTATGGATGCTGGAATAATATTTCCTATATCAGACAATGAATTGGTGAGTCCCCTCCAAGTCATTCCCAAGAAAGGAGGACTCACAATAGAAAGGAAAAATGATAATGAACTCATTACAATATACCCCATCACTGGATGGAGATTTTGTGTAGACTAAAGATGTATGAATGTAGTAATAAGAAATGATCATTTTCCCTTACCATTTATGGATCAAATTCTAGAGATACTAGTAGGGCACGATTTTTACTATTTCCTCAATGGCTATTTAGGATACAATCAAATCACAGTCGACCATACTGACTGAACCAAACCATATTAACTTGCCCATTTGGTACTTTCATGTATAGAAACATGTCATTAGGTATGTGAAACACACTAGAAACGTTCCAAAGATGAATGACACAAATCTTTCATGACAGGGATGAATAATTTCTCGAAATATTCGTGGATAATTTATCATTCTATGGGAGATCACTTGATGTCTATCTAAGAAATATAGAACTGGCTCTCCAACACTGTGAGGAGAGGATCTTAGTCCAGAATTGGGAAAAATGTCACTTCATGGTATAGGGAGGGATTGTACTAGGACACATGATCTCAAAAGAAGGCATTGAGGTTGATCTAGCAAAGATCAAAGTTATCAAATATCTACATGAACCATAAACCGTTAAAAAGATTAGAAGTTTCTTTAGGGATGTTGAGTTTTATAGATTCTTTGTTAAATATTTTACTAAAGTTGCATGTCCACTGGAATAGTTGTTGTCAAAATATATTCCATTTTAATTCAATGAGGATTTTCAAAAAGATTTTGAGACACTAAAAAAAAGTCTGATTGCATCTCCAGTTATCATTGCACCAAACTGGGAAAAAGAGTTTGAGCTTATGTGTGACGCCAACGACCTAGCTATAGGAGTTGTGCTCCGACAACACATTAAAAACACCTTCTGTTCAATCTATTATTCCTTCCATACTTTAAATAAAACCCAGATAAATTATATTAATATAGAGAATAAACTCTTAGCCTTCATATATTCCTTTGAAAAGTTTTATTCATATCTCGTTCTATCCAAAGTCATTGTCCATATAGATCATGTCACTCTTCTATACTTTATGAACATGAATGATGAAAAACAAAAGTTGATACACTGGATTCTTTTGCTGCAATAGTTTGACATTGTGATCAAGGACACCAAAGGAATAGATAAATTCATTGTTGACCACTTATCGCAATTCCCCTAACCATCATTAAATAAGACAATGAGACTGATATTGAAGTATATTTTCTTGATAAAACATTATTTAGTGTGAAAAACCAACCTTGGTTCTCAGACATGGACAACTATATTGACACATGATATCTCCACCATGACCTCTCATACCAACAACTCAAGAAGTTTATTTATGATGACAAGCACTAATTTTGGGATGAACCATTGCTATTCAAGCGTTGTACCGATGTCCTTTTAAGTCACTACATCTCAAATAAAGAGATAAAAAATGTCATAAAAATGTGACACATATAAAAAACTAGAAGAAATCATGGACCAGAGCACAAAGTGAAAAAAAATTTATAAAGAAGATTTTTATGGCCCTCATTACCTCACGATTCCAGGGGATTCTTCCATCGATGTGATAAATTTCAAAGAATAGGAAACATCAGTAAAAGAAATGAAATTCCATAAAACCCCATTCTACAAGTTGATGTTTTTGATGTATGGGGTATTGATTTTATGGGACCATTTCCTATGTCACATGACAGGAGTTACATTCTAGTTGCAGTAGACTATATCTCAAAATGGGTGGAAGCCAAATCCATGACACATGACACAATAAAGGTGGTCATTAATCTTCTTCAAAAGAATATGTTTACATGTTTTTTATTTCCAAGATTACTCATCAGTGATTGTGGAACACATTTATCAAACCGGTTGGTGTGAAAAATGATTTAAAGGTATGGAATTTGATACAACACTGGAACTCTCTATCACCCACAAACAAGTGGGAAGGTAAAATTTTCAAATAGGGATATGAAAGAAATATTATAGAAAACTGTCAACACCAGGTGATTAGATCCTGAAGTTGGATAATGCATTATGGGAATACAGAACTGTGTACAAAACACCCATAGGCACTACCCCATTTTGATTGGTTTACGGTAAACCAAGTCATCTTACAATGGAGATAGAACATCGTTCATTCTAGCCAATTAAAAAGATGAATCTGGATATATAAATGGATAGAGAGGAAAAATTATTACAATTAACCTCATTGGAGTAAATTGGGAGATATGCGTATGAAAATGAAAATATTTATAAAGAAAAAAATGAAAAATTGCCACGACCAATGAATTACAAGACGTACCTTCATCACAGAGAATAAGGTTTTGTTATTTAATTCAAGATTAAAACTATTCCTCAGAAAGCTAAAGTCAAGATGGTTTGGTCATTTTGAGGTTGTCCAAGTTTTTTCCTATGGAACAAAATGAAATTAAATGAGATGGAGGACCACCATTCAAGGTGAATGGTTAAAGGTTGAAGATATTTCAAGATCCATTCCATGAAGACTGTGTCATAAGCCTCAAGTTCCACTAATATTTGAAAGATTAAAGCTTTAGACTATAAAGGAAGCACTGATTGTGAGGAAACCTAGGGTAGGAAAGTTTTAGATAAGTTAGATAAGGATCATTGTCCAAGAATATCACGTATCAAAAAAGGATGAGGTGAAAAAGGAACAGAAAAATGGACCAAACATAGTTAAGTACACATCGTGTACACTATGTTCACGATGTATCTCTTTCTCAACCAAAATTTCATTTTTCTTTCCTATAAATGATGTGGATAATCTGTAAAAATTGTGTACAAGGTCTGTTTGTTTTTTAAAAAAATTGAATTCCATGACCCACAAGTCACGACCCACACCAACATCTCCCCCGACCCCTTGTCCCCCCAACCCCCATATCCCATTGCAACCCGAACCCCCTCCCAAACTCCTACTCCACTCTCAAACCCACACCCATAGCCACAAAATCCCTTATACTCTACCCTAAACCACCCAACTAGGCTGCCTTAAGCCAACCTCCTCTAGCGTGCCAACATCCCCCTCCCTACACACCACCATACTACTTCCATGGTGTGCCCCAAATGACCCTATCCTAAGCCAGCACCCTCTACCTCCTCTTCCAACTTCAAGAGCCAGCAACCAACATCTAAGCACCCCCATGCTACATCTAAATATCAGGAAGAAACCTTCTCTCCATCCTCCGATGAGAACCTCTATTTGCACCCGGTGCTCTGCTTCAGCAACCCACATCATCAGGTAAATATTCTTCACCTATAAGCGAAGCCGATGCACACAAAAAAAATTGGACTTGGAGGTTCTTGCCAAGTTGAATGTTAGCGATGTTGTCCTGCACCTATTAGAGACTTTTCATATCAAAAAAAATATTACATTATGGTAGGAGATGCATCGAGATCTATTCATTGAGTTCTTAGCCACATTCGAGATCACTGTGGATTACCTATATTTTCTTCTTGGTGCCAGACCTCAAAATCTTTGTTTTGCTAAGTTTGGAGTTGGGATCGGTATCTACACTGATGAGTTCATTATATTCAAAGTTTACCACACACTCCAGACACATACATCTATTGATAATACACCAAACCTATGTCCTCTCATTACCCATAACCTCCAATATTTTTACGACCCTAGACTCATGAATTCAACTCAGCTATGGGGCCCGACATTGCGCATTTTTCATCGAGCCATGAAACATGGCTGGTTTTCATGAGGATAGACCCATGGCAGCATTAGCCAGATGTATTTCATGATACTAGAAGCTACCATGGGTGGGACACCCATCAATATGGACACCCAGTTCGCTTCATAATTTAGATTCCTAACTCAGAGGAAGCGGGGCACACTCATGGGTGGATTCTTCATCACCCACCTAGCCAACTACCTGTGTGTATTTGATGACTCTCTACCCATCACATTTGTTGGACCCATCGAGATGATTTATCTTCTGATTCTCCATAAGATGTATGTACTCGTGTGAGAGAACGACATCTATTTCTAGGCACCAGACATCCAGAAGGGCACACCTCAGGAGTAGCAGCAGCAGAGCCACCCCAACCTCCTCAGACAGACACACCTACTACACTCATACCCACCACCACCTCCACCACCACCCCTTCGACCATACCACCATCCTTTTACACCCTCACCAAGCTTTAGGCCAATATCCAGTGCGTTTTAGTGAATTTTCACCAAATATCAACCCGCCTCTATCTCCCATTCATTGAGTGCACTTCATTTTCCATTTCACCCTCTCACGCCCCAATTGAACCTTATTCCTCCACCATTCCACCACTCCATTCCACCCAGTCAGACCTCCATCCTAATCTCACCCACCCTACCACCCAGTAGGAGTTCTTGGTAAAGCAGGCCCGAAGGGGCATGGGAGTTTCCACTGAGGCCTTCCCTGAGGTACCATTCATTGATCTAGATGCTAGACCCATGGCCTCAGTATGGATAAGTACTTCACCACCCGCCACCCCAGACCATATCCATACCTCCTATACCACACCACCCACCATCGCTGCACCTCCATCCTCTAATACTGATGCTAATGACGCATATATACCCGACTAGTTGATCAAAACACCAGGTAGCGGAATGACGCTCGAGAAGATTTTTGGGGTAGATCTCTGATCTGATTTTGATCTATCTTTTGGGATTTTTGGGAACCTTTTCATGTAATTGGAATGGGTTTTTGATGTATTAATTTTGTCTCCCACCTCTCTACACACTTTGGATATATATATATATATATATATATATATTCATGAAATTTTGTTTTTACATTTTGTTGTGTTTTTAGTCCCTTTTTTGTTTCTTTGTATCTTTAGCATGTCAATATCCTTAGAATCATTTACCATCCTTGATGGTCTTGTCCCACCAGTGGTCTTAGAGAAAAAGATACTCAAGCACGTCATCGACATTTCCTGACAACTTCATGATCTCTCACTCACAATTCACCACCACCAGTAGCCACCATGATCAATGATCCCATTTTTACCACACCTCATTCATGCTCACACAACTGCGGGTGAAGTGATTAACCCACCAAAGTGACCACGAAATCTTGAGGACACAACCTCTAGTAGCTGTAAAAGGTGAAGGAGAAACTGATCTGGTGGACCTTCTGAAACAAATCTCCATCCACATATCTGGATGACGATGTTTAGTTAACTCTTTATGGTAGGCAACCCATAGTTCATTTCTTGTTTTGTTGAGTCTTCATGGCCATGTCTTTTTCATTTCCTTTTCATTCTTCATTTTGTGTCTTTCATGAAGCTACATTGTAAAACTGTCACAATTTGAATAAAATTCCTATCCCACTTTCTCACTCTGCGTGACTTCTTATTTTCTCTACTATTTTGGATGTTTATACCTATGAACTAATGTTTGTTATCTAGTGAAATATTTTATCTTCTAACACTTTTTCAGGTACTTTGGATTTTCGTTCTACAATAGCTTAAACACCCCTCATGGCATACCACTTATACCAGGGATCTCTCAATTCCCTCTTATTTTAATTTTTTCCAATATTCCATTTCAAATAATTTAAAATTCACTGCCATAATGCTCCCACAATCATTTTATTGATAGTGGGGAAACTGTATCTTACTAAGAGTGTCTGTGTGTGTGTGTGGGGGGGGGGGGTCTTCTCACAGTTTCACTGATGATACACTTGAATTTTTACTGTTCTCACTTGTCTAGGAGACATTTTTCTAAATAATAAGCATGTTTTAAACCTGAGAATCATTATTCCATTGTAATTAAAGAAAACTTTAAGTGGAAAAGTGTTAAGGACCATGTTTCACTCCTTCTTATATTTTTTTAGAATGATTATTGAGTTTAGAGAATTAATTAAAATTCAAAATCTTTGAAATAATGATAAATTTACCTATTACTTAGGATTTATTCCCTTTTTGATTTATAGTTTGTTTTTGATTATCACTACCTAATAGGACTCTAAGACTTCAATTTCATACTCTTATATGAGCATATTTATTGAGAGATACCCAAGGAATGTAAACCGACCAAAACATTCACTAAAATCTTATCAAAACGATGACTAAAAAAGTATGGATTTAAAAGGATTGAGGAATTATTTGATAAAAAAATTCCCTAAGACCCACCTACCATATATCCTTCATTTACCCCATAGTTTCTATGAATGAACTTTTATAATGAATCTATTAAAATCCTATTTTTCTTCATACCCTACTTCTTGTACAATGTATGGATATCCTTGAACAAGTGTGGGGGAGAAATTCAGACAGTATGGGATGCTTCCACTTTCATAGATGCATAGTGCGCTCACCTGACTATGAGGTTGTGATCCATACACCATTTTTAGTAACTCATTCATATTCTATTCCTTTGAAAAATATAAAAAGAAAGGAAAAATTGATATGGTTTGTGCACTAGGGGGTTTAGAAATCACCATTTTCTAAACTGATGAATCCATTGAAAGATTATATGTGGTTAAGTGATGGATGTGAGATATATCCTTGGAATTAATTTATAAAAATAAAATTAAAATTCAATAAAAAAGAAAAATGAAAAGAACATAATCATTTTTGTATACATATTTACTACACATATGGATCCAACCTGAGCTAATGGAATACAGATTTGACCAGTCAGAAGGAGGAATGCCATCACAATTGTTCTTTTACCGATGATTTATAATTTAGATCCTAACCAACTTTTTAGCCTAATTTTCATGTTTTACCTACCTACCCATAGCCGTAGAGTTATCAGAACCCGATTTCTTAAATACCTCAAGATTAATATTATGCTAGTCTTTACACAGTGGAGATGATATAACCAATGCAATCCTATGGTTAGGAACATGTACTCTGGGTATGAGAATACATCTAATTACATTTTCTAATCTAAGTGACGAGAGAAAAGTATGGTGAGGTGCATTACAATTGGGCATATAACTTAAGGAACAATAAATAGGTTACTTTTAGAAGACTATAATTTGTTTTGAAAACTAGTCGGTGAGCCATGACTAACATTCTATGCAGGTTTAATTATAGAAATTAACTTTTCTCTATCTATAACTAATTTTATTTTCATGGAACTAATGAATGTTTCTTGCTTTACAAATTTCTTACCATTCACGAAATATTTATTGAGATATTCTTGCTTGAGGACAAGAAATTGTTTAAGTGTGTGTGTGTGTGTGGGGGGGGGGGGGGGGGTTGATAAACCTAATTTATACATACATTTTTACATCAATTGTTTATAGTTTTTTATTAAATAACTTGAAAATTCATGGGTATGTGTCTAATTTTATAGGAAAAATAGATTCAAAGGTTTACAAGGAAGAAAAAGAATAAAAGGTGAAAAATAGGCCAAGTACACATTGTGATCCGCCTGTACATGTTGTGTACTTGAAGATCACAACCCACCCTAAGTCATGAATCCAAGCCGTGACCATGCCATAAATCCTAAATGAAAAATCCACTACACTTCATCAAGGACCCTCTAATGTTGTGATACTATTCAAATCCCCTGACGAGAAATCCATGAATAATCCGTTGAAAAATCAGATAGAGATGAGGTACACGTCGTGAATGACCCTCTCACGTCGTGTACCCAGTCAGAACTCTTAAATTCTCAAGAGACCCAACCACCACACTGAAGATACAAAATCCATGGAAACTAATACGGATCAAGGCTACACGTCGTGTACCTATGATACACGTCATGAAGAAATATGACTATATAATCGGCGGAGCAGTAGAGCATTTCATATAATTAAAGACGTGCTTCTATTCTCCCTTTCATCTTCTTTCCAAATTATTTCTCCCTTTACCCTCTAAAACTTTTAAACTCTTAGTATTTGTGCATTTTTATTAATCCAAGAGTCGTAGAGCCTCCATTCTTCAACACATTGAATTCTCTCCATCGTGTTTAGTTTCAATTTATTTTTCTCTTTGACAACTAAGACTTGTATTTATAATTGTGATTTAATTAGTGCATGTTTATTTAAGTTACAATTCCAAAACCTTTTCATGATCCTGATTCCATTAATCAATCCATCAAGCATGTTGTCTTCCATTTATTTAATTTCAACCTACTATGCCATGAGTAGCTAAATTTCTTAGGGGTAGGGATCAAGAAATGTATCTTCACAACTAAATATACCTTTAAATCTAAACTTGGAAATCATAATTGAATTAGTAACTAGTATATGAACCCCCAATCTATCCTATTCGTGTGAACATCCCCGACCACGAGATGGTCAAACAAATGACCCTATCATAATTGGAGTAAAATAAGCTATGACCACTAGTTTAAGAAACATTCTGCCTTAAATAAGCCAAACTTAATGCACCTAGGCTATCACTATCTCCCGACCACAGAATAAATAATTCCTAGGTAGAACTAGGAGGCAAAGACCAAAGTATACTAGTGATCCCTATTTGCTTTGTATACTAAGACATAGGATCTTTCCAATGTTATAATTAAAGGACATCCTTCACTCAGATACACAACTTGATCCCAAACCCTCATCATTTAGAGTCATCCCAAAAATAGAAATTAGATCAAACTCCCAAACAAGGACTTCTAGAACGTACTCCCTTACTGGTTTATGAATCTGATTTCTCCAAAGTCAAAATGGTAGTCTTCCTGTAGATTCAAACCTGTAATTATAATGCACTTTGTCTATGTAGTTAGTGAACTTTTGGGATCAAATATAAATTATAAATTTGATAATCGCCGGAGGAAGTAATGACACCACCATGTGAGATCTATCACATATTTTTTTATTTGAAGTTAGTCAAGGAAATCAATATTTTTTGAATTTAATGATAAAAATTCTAGGGAGTCCAATAGTTCAAGTGTGTCTGAGTGATGTTACCCCAAATTTTAATTTTTTTACTGTTATTATTTAAAATTACCCCCATTAATTAAGAAAATTCAAGGTAAATTTGTGATTTTTATGACTTTGTGAATTATGAACATAATTGTAAAGTAGATAAAAACATGGATTTTAGTGATTTATTTATTTTTTGAAATTAACTGTGAAGCTACACATTTTTTTGGAACTTGGAATAAAATTATTTAACTCAATCTAGATTTAATATTTAGAAAAGGATTAAATTTTAAACTTTAATTGTTTTATTCATTAAATGAAATTCATAAATTGATTTTGAAAAATTGAAATTGGAATTAATTTTGATTTTTAATTAGTATTTTTAAAAGTGTGAGGATGGATTTTTTTACCATGATTCAAAAATGATGTAGTTGAATTTATTTGATAATTTTGAATTAATTAATATTTCAAGAAGAATATAATTTTAAAATGATACATTGAGAATTAATTTTGTTTTTGAAAAAAAATATGATTCTAATAGATTATTTTTTATTAAAAATTATTTGGAAGTTAATTTTGGAATTTGTTTTAAAAAATTTCAAATTTATTTTAATTTGGAATTTGGATACATTAAAAAAATTATATGTTTTTCAAAATAAAATTAGGTTTCAAACCTACCATTTTTTCTACTACAGTTTGTTAAAAACATTCCCTACGACTGTAAGCTTTCTACTGGTCCATTTCTACCATCAGAAGCTTCCAGTCTACTACCAACAGTTTTCTACCACTGTCTTTGTTACCGCAATAAAAAATTTGTCTACCATCATGAGTTGTACCACTAAAATGACACCACTACTATTGTTGAGAAGAAAATTTGGTACCGTCAGCCTGATTCTGCTAGATAAAATTTGTGCTACCACCAGTACACTCCTACCATTAGAGGAAAATCTACTTCTACCATTTCCCAATCACCCTATTATTCTACCACCCCCTTCCAATACTGTTTATTCCCTATTATACCACTAATAGTAGAAGGAGACTCACCTTTCTATGATTTATAGAATATCCTTAGCTAAACACTAAATAAGAAATGATGAATCTGATACTAATTGAATATCTATTTTTGCTAAGTCAATAGATTCTAAACTAGTGGGAGCCAAAATAAAGTTTCTCCAAGGTTTTGAAAACTAAAGAAGAGCCACTATTGAAGGATGATTAAAGTGAAAATGATCCTCCACCATTTAAACGTTCTTGATGAAGCTTTGCCGTGAGGATAAAATCCAGCCAAAGATTCATCGATGAAGAAGACTCTCAGATTTTATCTCACCACCAAATAACTACCGAGCTCCATGGATGAATCCCAAGGTTTTCCACATTTGAATCAACCAAGATCCATTGAGATGAATAGAATCCAACCTCTAATGATCTCCTTATTACTATGGAAATCAAACAACATAGATGATTGAAGGAATTCCATGCTTCATGTTGAAAATATGAGACCAGGGTAGAGGAAGATGACCTACAATGATGCTTCTTGTTTGAAGTTTCACTGACCAAGGGAGATGAGCCATCTGAGCAAATTCCACCCTGATGTGATCTCGTTGCTAATTTTATTCATTGCCCGATACTTGAGTTGAAGTAGTGGTCGTACAATGATGGTTCCTGCATAAGGGTGACTACCGGCCTACACGAGGGATACAATGATAACTGCATAAGGTTGAAGTCCACTCATGTAAGGGTATATGAGGACTTGCATAATGGTCTCACAATCATGTAAGGAAAATATTCATAAGGGTACATAGAATATGGGTGAATAATGATTCTTGCATAAGGGTAGCATTGACACTCATTTATGGGTAACTTCAAGTGTATCACACTTCCATAAGGGTCCTTGAGGGATTGCATAAAGGTCATGACAAATACCTTAAGGTAAACTATTAGAACGTGCCTCAATTAAAAAAATCATCCCCAGGAAACTAAAGCTATGTGGCTGTCACTACACCATGAAGAATCATAGTGATTCCACCTGATTATTCTTGAATAATTATGGGATTCAACCACTAGAAAGAAATACTTCAATAAAAATATTTTGATGTTGAAAATTAGAGCTGCACACTTTTCACTCATCAAGTTGATGAAGGAGTTCATAGCTCAGTACACTGGAGTTTAGGGAAATGAGGAACCTACCATGATGTATATAAATATTTTCCACTCCATGAGTAGAAGTATTAATCTCCTTCAGATTATAACTTAGAATTTGACACCCATTAATTCTAACCAGGACTTTGTAATTTTCTTCTGTATTCTAATTCAACGTTTCACTATGTTTTTTTGATTGTGTTGTGTGAATTTTATCTTTCTAAAATTATTTGGGCTTTATCAATCTCCATTCCATATACTTGATCTCTAAATTTTTTTATACATGGAGTACTAAATCAAGGTTTAATTATAAAGGGCGGTACACTATTTCTCAAATCCTCATTTTAATTTATTAAGTTTTTATTTAATTAAGATGATGTAGTGGGGGAGTTCTAGGATTGGTGTGGTGATCATCCAATTTCCCTAAGATTTATTACTATTTCATTCCATTCTATATTAATTCTTCCTTCATCATCTGAATTCTATTCATATGTGATTAAATGAAGGGATTCTGGGAATGAAAAACAGATGATGGAGTTGGGTGTAGTTTGTTGGATTTTCTGCAATTATGGAATGTACATCAAATGAAACCATAGAGGAAATATATTTTTTGTGCCTGTAGATCTCTAAAAGTTCATAAGATATTGAAAAGTTAAGTAGAGGATGGTGATGCATGAATGATATTGAATGCCTAATCAATTTGATGAAAAAAATCAAGATTAGACAATGAATGTTATTAGTGTCTTAATCTTGGACGAACCCTCTCCCCACTCAAAATTATTATTTTTATTTTCCCTCTTACTTTTATTTTTTCATTCATACAATCAAAAAACAAACAAACATCATCTATGGATACTTCAAAAATTAAGAAAAAAATAAGTGCTAGGATTGGTGAAACTCCCCAACCCTTCTCCTTGAGAGATAACTCTGGTCATCCACTATACTACATTAGGAGTAAATAAAAATTCTATTTGACTACAACCCACTATAAACATGTGATCATGAATCTCTATATCATAAATCTATACATAAAAATGTGGTGCCTTCTTAAAATAAAAAACCCCTCACTCTTAAGCACTTTTCCACCATGGAATGGACACCACCTTCCATGGTGAAAGGTTTCTAAACAAGTAGAATCCATGGTGCAACTTCACCCCTATGACATGGATGACCCCATCTCTTAAATTTGACTTAAAGAAAAAAAGACCCTCCACACCATAACCCTAAATCTATTCCATGGTTACCCTTTCCCTAAAAATTCATAATGGAAAAGAAAAGAGCTATGGTCTAGCCTCTCTTGGTCACGGTATAACCAACTATGGACCTGGACTATAACCTCTTGGAACCCCCACCCAAAACACCTAAAAACTAAAAAAGGACCAAAATAACTCAAAATTAAATAATATTCAACATAATAGTGACATATGGGTGTCACACATTATTATCCAAAGAGTTTCTACTAATAGTGAATGCCTTTTAGTCACCCTTACTATTAAGAGAGATCACCATTAGTAGAGAAAGAGATATTTCAAGAGATTTCCTTCATGATAGAGATAGGATGTAGTGGCACTTACCATAATATGTATTGAATAGCAATTCTAGTGCAGCATGGTGAGAAAAAACTAAGCAAATGACATGAGGTCCACCTTAGGTAATGAGTGAGATCCCCTTAGTTGTGGTGAGTAAATCCCACCATCTAGTAGTTGTGGTATACTACCCATTAGGATGTAAGAATGGATTTACATGTTATATGAATGGATGAGAATTTAATTCCTTTGAAATTTGAGTAATGAAAAATGTTTTTTAAGGGTGACCTATGATTTTCCATCGTTGAGATATCGATGTATACATTGGATTTCATTATAGAGATAGTGTTATAATTTCTCTATGTGAAATGATGGGTCAAGTCATTCTTAATTTTAATTCAAGGATGTTACTACAATATATTTTAGTATTTTCCATAGTCATATCAATACATCCTAGGTTTTATAGTACAATATCATTGTATGAGATCTAGATTCATGGAGTAGAATTGGTCTTCATGAAGTTGAAGAAATGGTTTTTGATGAGATCTTAGTGGTGTAGCAATAGTGTGGATGTTGAAAATTAAAATAGAGGACACTATATATAGATTATGGATGAGGTGCATGAGCAGTTAGCTTCAGAGTAGTTGATTATTATGTAGATAAGGAGATGTTTCTCACCTTTTATCGATAGTGGTGGCCATATAATCCTCCCTTGTGTAAGAGAGGCCCATGGGGGTGATGTAGAATTAATGATCTCATATAACTAGACATTATTAGATGATGGACCCAGAGGGTTTTCTTTAAGGTTGGGAGAATACCCACCAATTTCTCATGAAGATGGTGAATTTCTCTTGGTGTTTGAATTAACTATTATGATAGACATCCTGAGTGAATACCACCCCAGTAGAGTGAAAACATCAATGTGGAATGACCAATATATCTTTGTGGGAATACCCATTAGATGAAAACTCTTGTTATGAGATGAAGAGAAAGGTTTTCTTTGGTGCTTGTGGTTTTCAATTTCTCCACTTTGGTTGGTGTTATCTTGGGTTCTATAGTCAACAGAGATGGGTTATCTAAATGGTTAGGGTCTTCTAATTCATATTGTTGTGTATTAGGGTATCCAATGTGAAATTAGGGTGATGTTGATCAGTTTGATGAGGTTGGTGTTGTTTTTGATGTGGTCATTGGGTTCTTTCACAAAATTATAGATGAAAACATAACAATGTTGTCTTGAATGGTGGATGTGAACCTGTTGCATATTGGGATTTGGATGGTGTATTCTGTTATATTTTTGAAAAAAAGGTTGAGGAAGGAGGCTTATTTCACCTTTATTTCACATACTAATGACATTGGGGCATATTCCCTATAGGCAGGAGATGTAAAAGAAGATGATATGGGTCTATAAGAGCATTCTTCCTCAAAACTTTTCAGGTCTAATTGTGAAATATTTGTGAAGTTATCAATAGTGGAGTGTGATGTAGATGAGTTATACACATAAAAATCCACCAATAAAGATTTTTAATGACATGGAATGAATTGATTCCACCAAAGATAGCCTTTTAGATGAACCATTTTGAGATGAATTTTAGTGGTCTATGGGTTCACTTCATCCCATTTGGTGGGGGGGGGGACCTTTAGATGAGAATTGTTTTTGGAAATTGAGGCTTGTAAAGACTTTCATAGATTAAATGAGTATTTTTATTAAATATTCTATTTGTTATGATCTGTATTTGATGACATTAGTGATGAGAAATGATGTTCTCTTATTGGTTGATGGTGTACTAAGATCTCTTAGGGCCGTACCCCTTATGATGAAGGAAATATATGCAAAGGTGGGTTCTTTTCCACATAGGGTTGTTTCATGAGTTTTCTTGTTTAATATATATTGTTCTTTCTTTTTCACTGATGAAAAGGTTTAAAGGTGGTGAGGGTATTATTACCTAGGTTTTTCCCATTTAGGTCTTAACTAAAATTTGGGGCTTCCAAGTCCCGATACCTCTCTAAGGGTAAACTGGTAAATTTTCCATAGTAAATTACTGTAATTTTTCTGATGATTTCCTTGATCCTAGGGTGCAATGTTTACCTCTAGGATAATCTAGTGTAGAATTTCTGGTATTATAGAGTATCAAGAATAATATATTTCGTATAAAATATTATTTTTAGTCTTCCCATGTGCATTCATGGGAATAATGATTTTCCACTAAACTGGAGCCTTAGATGGGAAATCCAATACCATGGTCACATTCAAAATAAGAGTTTTATACTAGAGAAGGTTTAAAATTTATTCAAACCAGAATCTTCAGGATTGATCACCATGGGTGTAATAATTGATTTAATTAACTGAATTGATTAATTAATTAATTTTATGTTATCCAGACCTAGAAACTCTAGAATAATTTATTTATACCTCTTTTAATCTAAATCAAGGGTTCCTCTAAACCCTATAATTAGAGAGGGATAGATAGGGAGTGGAGGAGATTTATTTATGATGAGAATATATTGACATTAGATCCAAGGATCGAGATGAGAGCTATGATGATAATGATGAATAGATATATGATTACATTAAAAAATGAAAACATAAATTTTAAATGGATTGAAGTGATGATGGATCTATGGAGACTGCATAAATTTGGTGAAGAATTAATGAAGCACCATGTAATAGATTTCCCTCCCTCCCTATATCTCTTTCTTTCCCCCTCTCTCGACCCTCCACCTCCCCCACCCCATTTATAAATTTTTATCTCTCTCACTCTTCTCTTTACACATGGATGATAGTAATTCCTTATCCCTAGGATCAGAAAATGATGACAACCTGAGGGACACCGATGTGAGGCAAGGGGGATAGAGGCATAGTAGATCAGAAAAGGTAGCTGTGGAAGGGAGGAAGCTTGGTAGAGGTAGAAAAAGTAAGTAGTGGTGACATGATGGGTAAGTAAATAGTGTAATGGGGAGGTGAGACAACTCAACTGAGGGATTTGGCATGATGTGAAGGGAAGATGCAATGGGAAACCAATTTTGATAGAGGCAGTGACCTGATCTGACCACCATGATAAAGGTAGCTGCTGACTATTTGACCATTGTGTTGTGATCCTGCTGATGGGGCTCAACCAATCAGCATGTCCCTAGCCAACATAACCTTTGGGAATGATACTACATGTGGAATAACCACCCAATATGAACCATTAGGTAGGAAAGTGAATTCCAACATTATAGGAAAATCCGAACCTACCTGGATGATGGATGTGGCACAATGTGCATGGGGAATATGCATGCATAAAAATCACACCCCTCCTTGGGGGGATTCCATGTGTCCTAGTTTTCTCATATGTGATGTTTTTAAAATTCTTTACCGTGTGTTGAATTTTGAAAAATAAATATCCCATCATGATATTTTTATATATATAATAATAATGAAATAGTTTATTCTGTCATCCAAGACTCTTTATGGAGTGATATAGTCAATTTTAAGATTTATCATTACATAGTAGATTATGAAGTTAAAGTGTGAAAATCGGAGCATTAACCCAGGGTTACATACTCACCCTCATATGTTTTCTATTGATTATAGAGGTGTGAGCCCCACTAGGATATGAATGGAGTAATATTCTCCCTCTTTTTTACTATGTGATACTCTTTCTTACTATGTGTTAATCTGAATTTCCATGTTCTACCCCCAATAAAGTGTGTTACCCTATCATTTGATGTGAATACTTTAGTGAGGAGCATATACCCCATTATGGTTTTAGTGGTGATGTGGAAGTTGGAGATTTTTATCAGACCAAATGCTTTGAGACCTGTGATTCCTTAGGAACACATGGGTTTCCTTTGAGATGTGATGTAAAACTAGGCTACCGACTTCTGACTTTGTGGAATTTTCAGTTCTATAAATATCATTTTTTTGTCATGAGTCATGACCTTTATTGATTGAATTTGAGACGATGAATAATTATATATTCCACTGAGACTTCTAGTGGATGAGCATATCTATATCTTTTCATGTATTCCTACTATTGACTCTCTCATACTAGGGATTTTAAGATGATTGTTTTCTTTATTTTATCCTTTGTGGTTTCAATGCATCATACTAAGTATATTTATACTCATAGATACACATGACTTCTAGACACATTGTTTGTGTCTGTCTAAGAAACACAGGGTTAGAGTATTTTATTGGTGGACATGGATCTTGTGTGTCTTGTTCAGAACTAATGCCTAGTGAAACTTGGAAGCACTTGATGGGGTATGGTGGTTTATGATAATAACATTTACCATTGTGGTTATAGAATAATACAAGAGTACATATAGTGAGGATTATATTTCTAGTATATCACTATATCAAATTCAAAGGCTTGTTAGACACACACTTCCTTTGATAGTCACCTATGTGGAATTGTTCTTGAATTTGATGTCTCATTAATGTGTTGGATATAGCTCAATTGTTCAGATATATTTGCAGTTGGTGTTAGTTATTTTTTTGAATTATATATACGTGCATCTATTAGAGGTTTATATAGGATAAGGACTCCCATATTATGTGACATGCCTACTCGATGTAATCCCCCCATCCCCTGGCCTATTGATTGAAGGCTTAGGGTGGAACTCTCGTCTTACTGTCAGCCCGGGTGGGACCCTAATGGGTTAGGTCCAGTCAACTGGTTTGAGGATTAAGAATAATTATAGGACCATTCTGTGATATTTTTAGGTTTTAAATATAATATATTGAACAAATTTTGTGGATATGGGTTTTTATTGAGTATCCTTCCATGATCAAGTTGAGGAAGTATATTATCATGCCACAATGAGTAAGTCATTACATGAACAATTTATTTCCAAAATATTTGGAATATTTATTTGGAATTTAAAATGAGCAAGATGTGGCCTAAATTTTATGATGTTGACTTAGTTTAATTAGTATATTGTGACCAATCATAGAGTATCAGAATAATAAATATTGATCCCAACCATTGAATCAAAGGTTAGAGGCAAATAAGGCTTTATAAAAATAGTTTATAGAAATTATGGAAAGCCAGATTCTTAAAATATTGATATAATAGATTATGAAAAGTAGAATAGAGGAAATCTATAAAGAATTTCCATTTACATATCTAGTTAATTAAAGAGATAAGGATTGAAGAAGGAAGAGTTACATCACTATACCCGGTTATTGAAGAAGGAGTGAAATGATATTATCCCAACACAGATTAATATTTATTTAGAAGAGTAATTTTATACTAATTTTTTTATAGAATACATAGACTAAATTATCAAATCAAGAATCAGGTATCATTAGGCATTGAAGAAGAAGAGTTCAACAAATAATTACTTAAATGAGAATTGATTTTGAGATGAGGATGTAAGGTTTATCAACAACTTATGTTGATCTAGAAAATACCTTCATTTCTATAAATTTTTGAAGTGAACTACATGTTTAAAAACTAACTTAGAATTCATTAAAGTAGTGAATGAAGAAGAATAAGAGGGAGTATACCTTGTATTTATAATGAGTATTTCTAAAACCTTATAATGGAAGTGAACCTTAGTATGTAGTGACTGTTACATAAAAACATGAATCCAATAAAAGTAAGTATATTGGATTATAGTACATCAACACATCACCATGTGTATGCACCTTGGACTATCCCTTAGTTATGAACTAGTCAAAATCCCTATGCATACTTGTGATTTACTTTCCACATTCATTATTATTTTTTTGGTATGATAGGAAATGATAAAATGTGATATTGAACATATTCCTTCCAATTAAGGAACAATATCCATACAAGATAGGAGAGTAAAAAATGAGAAAAGTTTTAATTAGTGTGCACCATGATTCACCCCCTATCAGGGTTGTTTTAGTCAATTTAGTCCCAATAAGCGGAATCAAATCCAAAAGGTTTTGACTTGGTGTTCAATTTATAAACTAGTTTTTGGATTTTTTATGTGCATGAATTTAATGATAAAGCCTCCATTTTTCAGTGGTACTAATTTTTTTAAATTGTAAAAGGAGATTTCTTGGTTTCTCCAAGATTGTGGTCAATAGATCACGAAATATGTACAAAAGGATACTGATTTTAGAAATAATTATGAACGAATATATGATGTGGAGACCCAAAAGATACCATTTAGAGGTTTATCTAGTGAGGTATTCAAGAAAAATATTCATTATTCTAATACTTTTGATATTTGGATATTATAGGAGAAAATTTATGGGAAATACATTGGAGAAAATAAGATTATATAGTCTACCTATAGAGATGAATATAAATATGGTTATAATAAAATGCCTATGAAAAAACATGGGGAGTAATACCTTATATAAAAAGAAAATATGAATAAGAATAAAAAGAAGAATCCTAAGAATAAGTACATACTTGCTGAGGTAAGTGAACATGAAATCAATGTTAAATCTATTGGAACCGAAGCACCACAGAAGTGTGAAATACTAATATTTTCAAAAAAAATTCAACTAGATCAATGTTATAACATCTCATATAGTGTTACAATTTTTTAATTCTCACATATATCACATAAAAGTTAATTTAATCATGTATAATGAAAATTGAACAAAACCATAAATGGTGCCATGTTTGATTTTCAACACCGATGTGATCCACTCATAATTGGAATGTTTCAACTCAAAGGAACCAAATGTGGCTTCCTTTAGATTTTCCACATGTTCACTAAAACTCCTAGTTCATTTCATTTTGATTAGTAAGTGCTATCAGGTAAAATTAAAGTGCATTATGATGTCCCTTTAATCATGATAGGGAAACATGATCTATTTTATTGATGAAATAGATTGGTTATTGTTATTCAATCTAGTTTCTCTCCCTAAAATATTGAGAGAGATCTTGGGATCTCTCAAATTAATGAAAAATTAATGATTCACTATTCATGAGTCTAAAAAACACATAAATACTTATGTTACACTTTCTAAAAGCACACTTTGTCCCCTTAAAATTTATTACCTTAGTTTTAAAATGTTCTATATACTGAAGTTCCCAATGGTGTTTGGTTGGATTTTTTTTTTCAATTAGATTTTCGATTTAATAGATGAAAAGAAGAGAAGTGTTTGATGATGGATTGAGTATCCACCTATTGTATACATAATATCTCCCACTTGTACACTCTGGTTAAATAAGAACGAATCATCGGATGCCTTGAATACCTAGATGAATAGATTCAAGCGGGTATCCCATTACATCTGATGATTGAAAGAGCTAGTCTTTATGTCCATGATAAGTTATGAAATTGAATAAAATGTATCTTCATTAGGTTGAATTAAAGATCTTATAGACACTAAACCTATGTCTAAGAAGCTTGTATAAATATAGAGAACACATATATATTAGGTTCAAAGCATGGGAGAGAGGTAGATGAAAGTGGATACCCATTTGATGAGTAAAAAACCTTTTTGATGTGAAAATAAGTTCTTAATAGTGTTTATACACACATGGATAAAGGTTGAAGTGAATAGATATGGCTTAAGATTGATTGAAGAAGAGCCAAACCAGAACTAGTAGAGGTATTCAAGGGAATACTTTAACATGATTATTTTATATGTTGCAGTACCTTAAATATGTATTATAAGCAGTTTTAAATTATTCTAATAATTCTAAAAATAATTTTAAGAAGCTTAGAGTTTATTTGAAAGTATTTATGAATGGATCAAATTGATTGGAGTCAAAGTGTAGGAGTTATGGTTCAAAAGTAATGAAATATGGACAAAATGGATACATCCAGATTCCATGTAGGTGATTTCTAGTGTAGTCAAATTTCTATGTATTTAAAGTCTAGCATATTACAAAATTGGATTACATAAAGATCCATACACATGAATGAAATAATGTATCTGAATTCCCCACTATTCAAATTTGCATAGCCAAAATCTATTGTGTAGATGAATTTAAGAAATGCGTATATGAGTGAAGATCCATATAGACAAATGAAGTAACGTAGCTAAATCCCTAACATAATGGATTTACATGGTGTATCCTAACCTCATGTATCCAAATTTTACTTTTTATCTAAAATAATATCCACATTTGTGAATAAAGTGTCTTGTGGGTCAATTGGAATAGGAGTACTACATATCAAAATGTCGATACGTAAATCATTGGGTGAGGGAATTATTTATGTAGCCAAATATGTGTATTTGAATTGGAAATTTGCAAAGCTAAATTTCTCTTATGTACTAGGTGAAATTACATAATTTAGAATTTATAAAATATGAAGAAAAAATCATTTAGGATGATACAAGAGGTATTCTATCATGGTATAAACATTTAAAAAACCTAGAAAGGGTTGAGATCCAATATTGAGAAGAAATAGGTTCCGATAATCATCTATGGTAAAGGGAAGATCATGGGGACATGAAAAGTAGAGTTTCTAGAATTATTTAATTCTTTCAAAATACATATATGATGATCTTGATGTTGTTATTTCAAGATAAAAACATCATAAAGATTAAGAAATACATGATTCGAGTGTGTTTTTATGAATAATGAATATGGATACCCACTACATGTATTTCTTGAAGAAAAAGTAAAGTTTCTTGATTTTAAAGAATAACGTAGATGAAGTTCCATTGAATATCAAGATTTTTTTCATTAAATTATACATCATTTTGGTGCGAGGATATTAGAGTGTTCATTAGTGACTGATATTGATGTTTTAGAATTTTCCCATGACTTGAGAAATTATAAATATTGTGCGTCACCAACAGTGAAGAAAATTTCAATGCCACATCTATTTATTGTATATTTTATACAAATATTAATAAATATGATGTGTTAATTTTCAATGAAGATATTTTGAGAAGAAGAAGATAAGACTGCTATAGATATTTTGTGAAGATATTTTGGGATGAATTTGAAAATGAATAAAAATTAAATAACTGTATTTATAGAATACCCTTTGAGTTGAAAAAGTATCAAACATGTAATTATGTTAACCCGAACTGATTATTCTATAGGTGTGATTTTATACTAGTTTCTACTTTTCCCCTCGATATAATATTTATAGGTATTTTAAATTAAAGGATAATTTAATTTAGTCACGCATGCTCATGATATTGTGTGATCATTAAGAGGGAATAAATATAAAAGGAAGAAGAATTTACTATATAAGTGGTGTGCACTATTGAAATAGTGGGTGCCCTAGACCCAACTATTCAGTGATTTTGATTACCATATCTTGTATATAGTAAGATATGCATGATGTCATCTTACCATTATAGTGAAATACTTTTATGCATCCACTATTTAAATGGTAATGTACAAAGATTAATTTTCATATCAAAAGGTTATAGCAGTTCCTAGGATATAATGAGAACCTCTAGATACTATGACATTAATATTAAATATATGTTCTATGGTCTAGATACATCTTACTAATTAGACATAGAAGATGTCGGACCATCAGGTGCTGGGGGTTCATAAGCATTGAGACTTCTTCTGATGAAGTTTACACTTGGTGATCTCTAGTAGTGAGATCACGAGGACTGACCCGCCAATAGGAACACCACATGTTTCGGGTGTCATTGGATGTTCCTATCTACGATCATGTGTATTGGTATCCTGACTTGAGATCATTACCAATGAATATCATTTGATTTCATAATTTGATGCAAGATTAAAACCAAGGCAATGAAGCTGTGGTGAGGTAGTTTTTATCGGGTGTGTCGTTGGTAGAATGGAATTGGTTGAATGTTCAAGAAAGGATTTGTCACTTCCGGGTTACGGAAGTAATATATCTCAGGCCATGTTGATATGGATGGCAGTACCTTTATAAGACCATGTCCATGGAAGTCAAGGTTAAATCCATCAAGTTAAATCAACAAACAATAAAGAAAGAAAAAGGGTGATGACAGTGAGTGCGTCCTTATTTATGAGAAATTACATACAAATAGATTATATTACACAGTGCCTGTTCGTAGGTTGGTTGTCGCTGCTGTGAAAATCCTTATTTCTTTAGGGGTGATGATGGGTTGCTAGATCCCGCTCTTGGTCGGTGAATACTATTCATGACTGTCAAAATAAGGGCATAGAGGGTCACACACAATAGCGTATTCAAGAATCTTCCCTATTCAGTTGAATAAGAGTTTTGGACATGTTGGGACCTCCCACAAGGGTTTGAGATTTTTTCAAATTTAAACGATCCCCAATGAAATAAATAGATTCATATTATTTAATTTTATAATAATGATTATTGAATTTATTTATTAAACGTATTTACGAGTTTTAAGTAAATACATGAAAAAATATTAATTGACGAATATTAAATTATTCAAGATTCAATTAATATTTATGGGAGCGACAAGTCAATTTAATGACTTAATTATTATCATGTAATATATTTTAATATATTACAATTAAGTAATAATAATATTTATGACTCATAAAAGTAGTTGTAAAATGTCATTGATAGTATGTTAAGTATTCGGGGCCGGCGAGGCAATACCAAGTATTTTAATTAAGCACTATATATAGAAGAGGAGGGGAATTTTCCAAACACTATTCATAGATATTATCTCTCCTCTCCTCTATCCCACTCAAGAGAGAGATGCTCTAGATCCAAGGAGCTTGGATGGATCTCTCTCTCAGGTATCGCTAGCGAAGTGATGCAGTGATCGTTGGAACGTCGAAGGCATTGTCAGTATTCCTTGATAGCACCTGGACTATGACGAGCGACGCTCCCGCAGATTCCTTGAAGAACATGTGGATGATATAGAGGAATTCAACTTTGGATTCTTCAAGCATCGATCACCAACGATGATCAGACGTTGTGTGCAGCTTCAGATCTAAACCAGGTATTTTACAGTTTATGTTTGTGCTTAAAATCCTCCACATGTGGTCCTCGGCTAAGACCATTCTTCTCTTCTCTGACGTCGACAAGTTTACGTCGACCGTTAGTGGAATTTTTTTAAAAACCCACCTGTTTTGTGGCTTCCACTGCATGCTCGGTTCCTACATGCACAAAATGAGAGAATTGAAAGTTTCACTACTATGTGATATCTAAATATATCTTAAATAAGAATAAGAATAATCTACTATATATAGTAGATAATATTAATAATAAGTAAACCATCACTCTGAGATCTGTTTGACAATGATGAAGTGTTGATAATAATATGATCCTTAGAAATTATTTGTTGCAGAAGATTTATGAGAAGTAGATGGGTTTGAATATAATAGGAGCTCATTGAGTGAGATATCCAGGTGAACAAATTTAGAAGTTTTTTAAAGCTTATTTTTTAGCAGTGACCATGTTGTAGAGTATTCTTGAAGTTTTGATGGCATTGAAATTATCTATTTATGAGAAAAAGTAGATTAGTCTTATCGATGTAGAGACATATTGTCTAGAGATACTGATTTACTTACATAGAGGAGTTGAAAGAAACTCTGGTAAATACATAGTGTGAATCCATTAAACTTGTGATACTTAGTTACTATAGTGGGAATTTTTTCAATAAGTCCAGTGTGAATTTGACAAGAGAATTACTATGAGATTCAAGAAAAGTTGTTGGTGTGACTCTATCCAAGAGAATATTAGTGAGTCTCTGATATGGTTATAGAGTATGAAAAACCCTCCACTTGTAATTGTGATATTTGATTATAGTATAGAATCCTTGATTAGTGTGAAGAACCAATCAAGCGAATTAGTAGGTATTTATACCAAACATTATAAATCCTTGTGTTCTTGTGCTTTATTTACTGCATTATACAAGTGAGGATATGAGACATAAGAAGAAGTGAATCGAGATTGAATAAGTCTAGGTGGTTTACTTAAAGAGAATAATTCTTAAAAGTCTTAAGTGACCAGTGATTCACCCTCCCCTCTCAGTGGTCCAGTAGTCCTCTATTTACTTCAAGTGGTATTAGAGGTAAGTTTTCCTACAAAAAGATCAAAATGAAGTGTAGATTTGGGATTCTTAAATAATATCCTCAAGTTAAGAATTATTCTTCCATATATATTAATCAAGATGTGGAATTATCATCCAATACACTGAAAAATAGGATGAAGAAAGAGGCAAGGAAGCTTAGAAATATCTCAAAGAAGGAGGAGGAAATACCATTAAATGAAGGTAATCAGAATGGTAAAGATACTATTGGTAAATTAGTTCATTTATATTCCTTTAATGATTTTATTTCAATTTATGAAGGATTTAATGACCCTGAACCCAGTATCCCAGAGTTGGTAGTTACTTTATTACATTTGAACTAGATACAAGGCATCAGATCCTGAAGGACCAACTAGTTTAGTAGTCTTGGTAAACTAAATAAATAATTTAATTTTATATAAATTTGAAAAAATCAAATAAAAAAAGTGTTTTCTTTGATAATTACATTATTCCTCACAACATATACCTACATATCTATCAAAAAACACTTCCTGGTTTCTTGGAGAAAATAAAACATAAGAAACCGGTGATATTAGATGCTCACTAAGGGTAAGTGTATAGAGTAATGTATCATGAGTAAATAAAAATAATCAATATGGTAAGGTAAATAACTAAAACACATTCCATTTAATTGATAAACTGATCATAATATGGTAAAAATAAATGATGATAAAATAAAGGAATATAAATAATCACATGATCTTAAAACTTATGGATGGATATTATAACCAATAGAATAACCACATGAAAATCAATAAATGATATCATAATGTGGGTTTACATAATTTCATACATCTAAAACATAATGGAAAGTTATTTCACCAGACAGTTTAAATCAATGGGTAGAAACCTCTCTAATTTGGCCAACTGATTTGTCTCATGAGACCTGTTAATGCATCGATGTGATATCTATAACTGATCCCCACCCATCAATTTCTATGTACAATTCATTACTCATATTAAAGGGGTAAAACATAGTCCAAATAAATATTCATATTGAAAACTAACACACAAAATGTTAATACTTACCCCAATCAAATAAACATAATCATAAAACATCGAAAATAATATGGTTAATGGTAATAAAATTGTACGAACTTAGTCAAACTAATCATAAAACTTACAAATAAATAATAAGGATGATATCAATAAAAAATATCCCCAGTGGATCATAAGTGTAATAAAATTTTTATGACTTTAATTAATAGAAATACCACAAAAATGTCATTAAAAACATTCTTAAGGAAAATAACTTTTGAACTTTGAAAATCAACTTTAAAGAAAGTTCACAACAGTTTTTGAAAGTAAATTTCTTTGAAAAAAAACTTCTAAAACTTTTAAAATAATATTAAAAAAATTATTTTTCATGATTGAAGAAAATTCCATTTATTTCATACATATTTAAACAATCATTTCTTTCATATTTTAGTAAAAGATAAACGATACTTGTCTTGAAAATGATATTATGATTCCTTTCAATTTAATTTTAAAAAAGTAAAAATAGATAAAAATGTATTTAATGAATTATTTTGAAATGTAAAAAAAAAAAATTCAAAACAGTTTTATATTTTTTTGAAAACATGTATTTTGATTAAAAAGTATTTTCTACCAAATAGGAAAATAAATTCAGATTTCCATAAAATTATTTTATCAATCATTTTAAGTACCAAAAAGTGAAAAAATGGTAATATTAATTGAAATAAAATCATTAAAAACCATGGTATAATAAAATATATTTATTTTAATATATTATTATCAAAATAATTCCGTCAAGGGATACTTACAAAAAAACAATCTAGAATAATGATGAGATTGTGAAATAGACCCTCAACACTTTGGTAACTTCTGAATTGTAAGCCCCATAAAATAAATAACATCAAATGAAACTTTAAATACCATTAATATAAATAGATTAATGATATAAGATATAAAAGGTTTAGTATATACACCACACAAAATAAATTAGTGGTGAATATGGCATATGTATCACAAAATTAAAAGTGAGACGAGAAACCCTTACCTCACGGTCAAATTCCTTTATATGTGTCAGAAACTCATGTATAATGAATATAGATTTATTATACATATATTAAATAAAAATAATCATACATATTATTCCATATATGATTTATTTATATTCTTTTATCACCCGTTTATTAACAATTCTTTATTAAAATCATTGTTCCAGGTCATAATTTATTCATTTTTCATGTATGTTTTTGTTTAGTAATTTTGATCCTTTTACTTTGATCATGGTTAAATCATATTCATAATGTAAAAAACAGTTATTATATAATATATATTCATTATATATGTATTTATAGTATTCTATAAAATTTATTGATAGAAAATGGATTACACCGTTCCTGGAGATGATAAGTCGTACGTACACATGAATGATGTTTCCATTTTTCTCGATGGATAAAATGAAAGAGAAATAAATGTTAATTAAACTTTATATAATAATAATTATTTTATATATATCATTTATATTAATCAAATAAATCCTTATTACCATCCATGTTAAAATGAAATGAAAAACATTTCACTTCACTACGTGGAGGTGGTAGTCTAGAAGTACACACAAGTGCTGTTATTTTTTTAAAATTGATTGGAAGGTAAGAAGTTACATGTGATATTATATTTACAGAATTATTTTTAGTTCATAAATATTACATATATTTATTAACTTTATCCTTTTTTTCATTCCATGTAAAGTGTAATAGAAGAAAAAATCACATCACTTCGTGAGGCAGTAGTTCACCGTACACATGAGTGATGTTATCGTATTCCACCATAGAATAGTAGATAAAAAGGTATATTAGATATCATAATTATATACGTATAATAATTTCATAAATATTATATAAATATGTTAAATATTTCATTATATCCATACTTTAAAGGTGGTGATAAACAATAAATTACATCGATTCATGAGGCAGTAGTCCACCGTAAAAACGATTGACAATTTCATTTCCCATTTGATAGAAGTGGAGTTGGATATAGGTTATTAAATTAAAACAATTAAATATTAGTATATATGATATAATGTTTTTATTAATTTGTAATATTTTTAGAATATTATAAGGAGTTATAAGAATAAGTAAAATGAAAATGCAGAGTTAAAAACATTACCTCTTCTTCGGGCAACCACTTTAGGTTCAACATAAAGCCTGTCTAGATTGAATTTCTGATCTAAAAAGGAATCTATTATGTGGGTATATATTCAAGGAAGGTATTTGGATAGTTATTGTATTAAACTAATGTTTTTATAAATGTAAATAATGGAGGAGATGGGGTGAACTTTTATAAGTGGGGGAGATGACACACATGAAATTTTTGAAAAGATAATGTGATAAACATGTTTTTTTTTCATTTACAAATCCTCCAAAATGGGTAATTATAGAAATTTAGAGATTATAGGGTCTGAATATGGCCATAAAATTGGTTTTTTACAAGTTTTAGGTCAATTATAACTCTTATATTCTTAGTTTAACCATCGAGAAACCCATTTTTAGCTTAACGATGATAATTTACTTTTACTATTTTTACTATTCATTATGGTAAAAAATTAAGTAAAATTTGATAGATAATATAAAATATTATTATTATAAATATATAATCCATTTTAACAAATTCAATTCACAGATGTAGTAGAATTTAATTTAAAATTAAATTGTAGAAGCGACGAAAGAGCGGTTTTCCAAAGAGAAAATTTTCAGAAGTATAGAATGTTTTATTATCAAAATTAAATATGAAATTGATTAAGATGAAATAAATTAGATATAGTTTAACATAATTGAACTAATTTTACTTTAAAAATAATTTAAAAAATAATTTAATTTTTTAAATAACTTAAATGAAAAGGTAGTTTTAAATAAAAATATATATTTTTTACTGTTCATCAAAAAATTAGTCTTTTTAGAAAATTATAAAAAATTAACCCAAATATAATTATGAAATTTAGATTTAAAAAATTAATTTTATATTTTAAAATAAATTTTCTAAAAGTGTTAAAAATTAATCTTAAAATTTTCACACAAAGCGTGACTAGAAAACCTTATAGAAATAATAATGTTTTTTCAGAAAACATTTCTTTTTTATTTCAACTGATTATTATTTTATTTCTAATAAATAGATATCCATTGAATTTATTTTATACATGTTTAAAAAACATTAATTCCTTAATTAATTTATTATTATTTATACCAACCAACTTAACGGCTAGGTTAAAATTGTCATGTTTAAATAATAATATTTTAATAAAGTATCACGTTTCATTAAAACTCGGTGTTGTGTGCATCATAAATTTTCAAAGAGATTGAATTTATTTAAAAATTATTATATCATAAAGTCTTTTGGTGTTAAATTCTCTTCTATGATTGATTTTTCATGTCATATATCCTATTGATGACGATGTTCCTCTTTTAAAATCATGGGGCTTTACATTGTACCCCCTTAAATAAATTGCATCCCCAAAATTTAATCTTGATATAAGAAATTAAGGGTTTGACAATTTAAACACCTTTATTGTAAACCCAAATCATAAAAAAGGTGATGATAAATATTTCTATTAATAATATAGAAAGGCAAGTATGAAATTCATCTATAATAACACATTACTAGGTTTCTATTTAGGAGAATATTGGTGGGAAATAAAAACATGGACATGGAAGAGAGTATTAATGCCTAAGGGTTAATAGAGAGTGATAGAGAACATGGTCATGTGAATGTTAACCACCAAAAAACAATAAATCTGTGAAGAGTTAAAAGACCATTGATTCAATAGAAATTAAAGTAATAGGGCAACTTTTTTTTCTCAATATATGTTTCCTAAAGTTTAGGGATTATATTACCATTATGATAGAGAACACCAAAAAATACACTTTCAATTTAATCCTTGGGTTGTTCTTCGATTAATTCCCACTTCATCTGTTACTCCAAGAAATGTGTATCCAATTGGAAATTTTATGCCCGAAGCACTAAAATTAACATTTAATAGATCATTAGCTCATTAAAATAATAATAAGTAATCCCTCCTATATCTTGATATTTTCCAAGAAAAAAATTATTTGTACATGTTATCAAATAACACACAAATTTAAACTTAATCTATTCCATAGATAGTTAACCTTAATACCCATATAAAAAATGTCTAACCAAATTTAAATTCTAAAAATTTAAAAGGGAGGTTAGTAAATCAACATTATATTTCCCCCAAAATATAGTGTCTCTTAATTTCACATTCCAAATTTGTGAATACCTTGATCACCATAAGACATATTAATTTTTAACTTCTCTCAATCATGTTTTTTCCAAGAAGTTCAACTAGTCACTGAATCACTTTTCCAGGTCATTGGTACCATTCAACATATGCTCTCAAATTCTTAAGGAAAAATAACTATATTATAATCATTACACATTTATTAATTATTATACCCACAATATAATTGATAAAATACTCATATAACATAATTCTTGTATTAAAAAAAATCACATTAATCATTTCACTTAATCTGTAGTAATATCATAAGCTTGAATTTGATCCATTAGCTTCTTCTGAGGTATATTTCCTTGAGGCTTGGGTAATTTTTTTCATAGTGCCCCATCTTCTTATAGTTGAAGCACTGAACATTGGAATTTTTTCTTACCCATTCAATTATGATCATAGTGTCCTTTCTCTCCACACTTTTAGAAAACTCCCATTACCTTCATGAAAATACCACTATGTTTCTTTCCAAAATTATCACATGGGGGAAATCCTTTATTACCTTCTTCCCTTTATCCATATTTTTCTCTATTGTCTTCTTCTTCTCTTACTTACCTTCAAATCCATAAGACTTGGATAATTCTTTCTATTCCTTGATTTCACATGATAATATGTCCTTGTATGATGGGAATGTTTGAGAGACTAATACCCCTCGAAAAAATTGGGTTTAACCAATTAAAGAAATGGATTACATATATATTCTGTAGCATGTCTTGATAACATTGTAAAGTTGGATTCATAATTATCTATATTTTGATCTTCCTTTTGTTTTAGACTCATAAATTTTTTCTCAATATCAGCTTGTTTCTCATGAGGAAAATACTTTTCCAAGAAGTGTACCTTAAAATACTTCCATTATAATTTTGAAAATTATTATTCACCCTTAGTGTTTTGAATCAATGACAACCATTGATCCAAATATATTGATAGATGATAAATTCACATGAAAAAATTATCCATTTCATTACTTCCTAAAGCAAGAAATATCTTTTATAAAGAACTTATCCATTTCTCTACTATAAATGGATTTTTAGTCCAATTGAATGATGAAAGTTGTTGGCGCATAAAGCATTTTAACATTATTAGACCATGTGATGGATCAATAGGCTACTCAATATGGGAAGTTTTATTACTCATAACCTGAGTTAAATTCCCCAATATGGTTATAATTTCTTCGGTTCTAGCTGTGATTAATGCTCCAGCTTCATTATCTTTCCTATGAGGGAAATTATTTCATGAGGCACATCCATTGATATGGTTCCACTTAATTTTAATAGGAAATATTTATAAAAAATTGAATAAACTATATTAGATCATGAAATTATGGAACATAATGTATAATCTAAAAACTAGTGAGTCACTTAGAAGAAATTGAAAAATTTATGCATGGATAATATCTTGATCATAAAAATGGTTTCTTTGGAAAAAATTTCAAATAATAAAGATATTTTTAAATACTTCATAACAGTTTGTAAGAAAATATAAATTAACTAAATCATATTCCCCAGGAGTGTCAAAAAAGGTACACAGTAAGTCCCATTATCGTATACTGGGTAATGCTCGATCCAAGCCTCAAATTCCTTTTTCAGAGTTATTACCCCTAGGTACATCTGTTTTAGAACCACATCCACTTTTTATATCGAGACATGGATGTATTTATAGGGAAACCACTTAATATGTTCTTTAGAAAAACTTTAGGATGTTATTATATACTTATACTCAAATTATTTCATAAGGTTATGTTCCATAATCTATGTTTTTTTAAATCTAGTTCCTAGGGTTTCTAATAAACCTCATATCATACCAAATATAAAGACCCCGATTCCAGTAGCCTAGAGTCGGTGATTATTTTATTACATTATCACTAGATACACAATATCACATCCCGAAGAACTAAATAGTTTAGTAGTCTTGTTAAAATGGATACATTCTTGAATTTTATATACATTTGAAAAAATAAAATACACAAAGTGTTTTTTTTGATAATGCTATTATTCCTCATAGAATATCCCTGTATATCAATCACAAATAACTTTCTGGTATCATAAAGAAAAATAAAATATAAGAAATGGGTGATCTCAAATACTCAGTAAATGTAAACATCCAACATAATCTATCATGAATAAATATACATAATCAATATGAAAAGGTAAATAACTAAAACACATTCCATTTAATTGATAAAATGATAATAATATGGATGAAATAAATAATGATCAAATAAATCCTTATAAATAATCACATGATCTAAAAACTTTTCCATGAATATTATAACTAATAGAATAATAACATGGATATAAATAACTGATCTCATAATTACGGAATTCATAATTCTGAACATATGAAACATACTATCAAGACCTTTCACAAGAAATTTTAAATCTTTGGGTATAAACCTGTCTAATGTGGCCAATTGATTTGTCTCTTGTGAACTTTTAATGCATTAATGGGATATCTATAACCATTCCCCACCCATAAATTACTAATTATAATGAATTAATCATACGAAGGAGGTGAAACATAATAAACATATATATTATCATTGAAAAATAACATATAAAATGTTAATACTTAACCAAATCAAATAAACCTAATCACAAACCATACATAATAATACACTGAATGGTAATAAAACCATAAATCCTTAGTCATATTGATCATAAACCATCTAAATAAAGAATAAGGATGATATAAATACAACATATCCCTGGTGTTTCAAAATTACCATAAAGGGTTGATGTCTTCGATGAATCAAAACATCATAAAAATGTCATTAAAAATATTCTTAAGGAAAATAACCATTGAACTTTGAAAATCACCTTTTAAAAAAAATTCACAAAACATTTTGAAAATAATTTTCTTTAAAAATAAAATTTGAAAAATTGTAAACTAATCTTTAAAACATTTAGTATTCATGATGGTATAAAATTCCGTTCATGTTGAACATGTTAAAATAAATATTCCTTCCACATTTTTGATAAAAACCAAATGAGCCTTATTTTGAAAACTATATGAATATTCATTTAATTTTTTAAAAAAGTGTTAAAATTAAAAATTTATTTAATAAATCATTTGGAAAACATAAAAAATATTTCTAAAAATATTATTATAAAGCATGAAATTTGAGGAAAAAGTATTTTCAATCCAAGAGAGAAATAAAGTCGTTTTTTCTTTAAAGCATTTTCTCAATTATTTTAGGTAAAAAGGAGCCTAAAATGGTTATATTACTAAAAAAAGTTCATTAAAAACCATATTATAGGAAAATATATTGATTTTAAGATAAACATATCAAATAAACCCCAAGGGTTACTTACATAAAAACAATATCGAATAATGATGAGATTGTGAAATAAACCCTCACCACTTTGGTAACTTATAAATTGTAAGCCCCATAAAAGAAATAAAAATACAATGAAACTTTAAATACCATGAAGATAAATTGATTCATGATATAACATATAAAAGGGTCAGTATATACACCACACAAAAGAAATAAGTGGTGAAAATGATATATGTTTCATAGAAGTAAAAGTGAGATGAGAAACCCTTACCTTAGGCTCGACATCCTTCCTATGTGTCTGAAACCCATGTGTAATGAATATAAAATTATCATATATCTATTAAATAACCATAATAACTTATTTAATTCCATATATTATTTACTTAAATTATTTTATCACCCTTTTACTAACAATTCTCTTTTTAAAATCATTGTTTCAGGTGATAATTGCTTCGTTTTCATGTATATTTTTATTTAGTAATTTCATTACTTTTACTTTGATCATGGTTAAATAATATATAGAATTTAAAATATGATATAAATATGATATATATTAATTATATATGTATTTTTATTAATCTATAAAAGTTATAGATATAAAATGGATTACACCATTCCTGGAAATGGTAAGCTGCACATACGTATGAACACTATTTTCATTTTTATTGACAGATAGACTAAAAGGAAAATAAATGTTAAGTAATATTTATATAATCAATATTATTTTATATATATCATTTATATTGATAAAATATATCCTTATTTATGTCCATGTAAAAATAAAATGAAAAAAATTTCACATCGCTAAGTGGAGGTGGTAGTCCACACGTACGCGATGAGGGACATTATTGTTTTCCAAAAGATTGGAAGGTAAGAAGTTAGTTGTAATATTATATTTAAATAAGTATGGTTAGGTAATAAATATCACATATATTAATTAAATTTATACTTACTACCTTCCCTATAAAATGTAGGAGAAAAATGATTCACATTGCTTTGCGAGGCAGTAACACTACTGGAAAACTAACCTATACCAACGGTTTGGAGAACCGTTTCCAAGTAAATCGTTGGTATAAGTAACATGGAAATATATACCAACGGTTATGGAACCGTTGGTATATGTATTTCAAAAAAAAAACATCCGCTGGGATTTGATCCCAGGACCCCTAGTTTATCATTGAACGACTTAACCACTAACCTAACATGAATTTTGTGAACATAATTATATAAATATATATATTTATTCTCATAATTATTTTAAAATTTTATATATATAATGTTCTCGGTAAGAAGAAATGATAAAAAATCAAAGGATCTATACCAACGGTTGTCAAAACTGTTGGGAAAGGGTATGTATTTCCCAATGGTTTGGCCAAACCGTTGGGAAAAGTGTCCACAAAGGGGACTTTTCGCAACGGTTTGGCCAAACCATTGGGAAAGGGTATACATATCCCAACGGTTTGGCCAAACCGTTGGGAAATCCATACCCTTTCCCAATGGTTTGGCCAAACCGTTGGGAAAGGGAACCTATACCAATGGTTTTTACAAACCATTGGTATAAAAGCGGTGGGAAAAGTCATATTTCCAGTAGTGTAATCCACCGTACACACGAGCGACATTATTGTAGCCCCCACAAAAATGGTAAGTAAGAAGGTATATGTGATATAATAATTAAATATTTATAATAATTTCATAAATATCATATAAATATGTTAAATATTTCATTATATCCATCCTTTAAAGGTGGTGATGGAAAACAAATTATATCGATTCGCGAGGCGATAGTCCATCGTTCACACAATCGACGATTTCTTTTCACATTTGATGTAATTAGAGATTGATATAGGTTATTTTGTTAAAATAACAACATATAAGTATATATTATATATTTTTATTTATTTTTTTCATAGTCGGATAATATTATAAGGAGTTAGAAGAATAAGTAAAATGAATATTCATTATTAAGAACTCTACCTCTTCTTTGAGGAACCTCTTTAGATATAACCAAAAGCCTTTATATATTTGATTTATGATATATTAAGACCTATAGGATTTGGAGAGAAATTTAATAAAGATATTTGGTTAGGTATTATCTTAACCAAATGGTTTTGTAATTGTAAATAAGGGAGGAGAGGGGATGTCCATTTATAAGTGGGGGAGAGGACACACATGGAAGTTTTGAGAAGATAAAGTGATACCCATGTTTTTATTATTCAAAAAGACTAAAAAATGAGTAATTATAAATAATTAGAGTCTATAGGTTCCACATATGGCTATAAAATTGATTTTGGACACATTTTATGTCATTTAACGCTTATCTACTTAGCTGAACTCCTGATAAACCAATTTTTACCTTAACTGTGGTAATTAATTTTTACTGTTTTCACTTATAATTATGATAAAAAGTTAAGTTGAAATTATTTGATAATATAAATAATTATTTTTTAAAATATTTAATTCATTTTAAAAAATTCAATTCATAGAATTGAAATAATTTAATTTAAAATTAAACAGCAGATGCGATGAAAGAGCAGTTTTCTATAGAGAAAAGTTTCATAATTATAGAATGTTTTAATATCAAAATTAAATATGAAATTGATTCCAATGACATAAATTAGTTAAATTTTAATATAATTGAACTAATTTTACTTTAAAACCAATTTAAAATATAATTTAACTTCAAAAATAATTTAAATGAAAAGGCTGTTTTCACTAAAAATTAGTATTTTCCACTATTCATAACAAAATTAATATTTTCAAAAAACTCTTAAAAACTCACCCAAAGATAATTTTTAGATTTATATTTAGAAAATTTTGTTTATTTTTTCAAATAAAGTTTCAATAAGTTTAAAAATAAATTTTAAATTATGTGTGCAAAGCACACTACACCACCTTTTAAAAAAAATACATTTTTTAGATAACATTTATTTTTCTTTGAAATGATTCTTATTTTATTTCTAAAAAATATATATCCAATGAATTTATTTTATAGATGTTTAAACCATATAATTTTAATAATTTAGTCATTAATATTCATACCCACCAACTTAAGAACTAGGTTATAATGGCCATGTTTAAATAATAATATTTTAATATATTATCGCAATTCATTAAAACCTGGTGTTGCATGCATCACAGGCTATCAAAGAGATTGAATTTATTTAAAAATAAATATATTATAAAGTCTTGTGGAGTTACATTATCTTATAATATTTATGTTTTGTGTCATATATTCTATTAAAGATGATTTTCTTCTTTTAAAACCACAAGGTGTTACAAAGGATATGAAGAAAATAGAGTTATTAGAACAAATGAATATTTCCAATCACATGTTGGAAAGTATCTGAAAAAGGTTCCTACACAATTTTTTACCTATATGATGAATTTTATCAAGGAAATATTTTATTAAAAAAACTTATATATATAGAGATGATAATTATATGGAGGATTCATTGGAAAAAAAAGTTGGAAGGCACACCACTCTCATAATGGTTGTAAAAACTAAGGAAGAAACTTCCTATCTTTGCAATGAAATATTTTATTTAACTAATAAATAGTATGAAATAATTATTTGAGAGAAATAATTTATTAAAGGTGACTATGAAGGAATTATGAGACCCTTGTAGGATGAAAATTCCATCCTAAACAAGAATTACCTCGAGTTAGAAGTCAAGCTGAAGAATATGGAAGAGAAAAAAACTGATCTTTTCAACAAGTTGAGAAAATATATGATTCCAAAATAACATCAAAGGTGAGACCTATATCAAGGAAGTCTCAAAATGGTATCCCATAGATTTTGAGATCATATGAATAATCCTTAAACTCTTTCTCATGTAATAAGGTAACCCATAATTTAGATAAAGTGGATTACATTAAATCTATATTTTTTGGGGGTTATAGACAGAAATTGAAATATATACAAACCTAAAAAGAGAAAAATATTGGGAATTTCACAAACATATAAATGGATGAAGTGGGTAATTAACAAAGATACATTTCCCCAAAATAATTGCAAAAGAATTATGTTCCATTCCAAAATTATCAAGCATGTCATGTTTGATAACCTACATCTATAGTGAAAATAATAAGCCCAATCAGAAGGTGTTGGTGCTGATAGAGATTCAGGAAAAAGGATATTGATTTTTGTTATATCATGTCAGAATTTATAAATCATAGGATCCCTAAGTTTAGGGGGATAAAGACTATAGAAAGAATACAACTCTCTACTAGAAAGACTCAAACCTCATAGAAAGGGGAGAATCTACTTACGAGAAATAAATTTAAAAGATTGAATAAATCCTATGGTTTTTTCAAGAGCGATGGTTACAACTATAATGAATGTTGGTAAAATCCTACCAGGCACTATATATTTAAAATAGAGAAAATAGAACCACATCATTCTTAACAGTAGGAGAATAAATTAAATGAATCTTCCATGGAAATAAAATCAAAAAGGAGAGAAGTCGAATCATCTACTCCCAATAAGAATGAAATGATAGATGGGAAGTTCTCAAACCTACCAGAAAGGATTATTCTAATATGGAAAAAGATACCACATCATGGACCAATTAAAAATGGTCATTAATGAGAAGATAAATTGGAGAAAGATGAAGAGAATAAATGAATCCATCTAAGTGAGGGATTTTAGGATTAGATTAGTGGTTTACTATCCTAATGAAAAAGTGTAGAAGATTCCCAAGAAGGGAAAATAAAAAATTGATAAAGTGGTTTGTATAAGGTAAAAAATGGCTGTCCATAGTACTATAAAATGTATGACATGGATAAACCAATAATAATTATTAAAGAATAAGCAGAAATCACTAGTGAGATTTAGTCCCAAAATTATTGGTTCAAATAAGGAATCCACACCTAATGGAAAAGTAATGCATGCGACCAAAGACTTTTTAACCATATTTCCAAATCTGTTGGTGAAGGATATAAAGAGAGATAAATATAAAAATAAAATAATTTCTCTATTTAATAAATAAAAGAAGACCAGTACAACTAAGAATAAAAGTGAATATAGAAATAAGACAATTCTACCCAAAGTTGAATAGACCTAGATTTCTAAGGGTGAAAGCATAAAGAAAGATAGATATGAATATCATGGGTTGGAAAATATATCTCAACCCTCATTCTCATAATTATGAGATTATAAGAATTCCAACCTCTCCCCATATTTATTTTATGGTTTTTAAATTATTTTCATGGTAGGTGGTGTAAGATGGAGTGTATTATCTTAAGGGAAAGCATTAATAATGAACTTTCCAGAATTTATCTATTATCTTGAGTATTGAAATATAGACAACCCCTTTACATTTGAAGGATAAGGTATGATTTTTATTTTCCCATTTTTTTTAATATTTACATATTATTTTTTTAATAGGGATTGTATATTTATTCAATGGGGGAGAGTAGGAACTTAAAATCTTTTTATGTATTTTTTCAAGTGATCATATGTTCTTGAATTTTTCTAAAACGCTAGTATGTTTCACACCCAAAATTGAGAAAGATAAAAAATGGTTCACATTTGAAAATGTGGAAAACTCTTTTGTCTAAAATTTTCACTCTTGTTTAATAAACTGGGATATCCCATGTAAACTTATAGATGACTTGATAATAACACATTGCTAAGTGAAATGTGATTCATAGTCAATTAAGATGATGCTATTTTGTGCTTCATTTATGATTGTCACTTGAAAATGGAGAGTTACTATAGATGATAAATTACTTATCTCATGGAGTTGTTGGAGAAGTTGGATTTTGAGAAATGGGATACCATGTTGTGTTTCTCAAAAATAGAATTTGCATTTAAAACCTAAATTGGTATTAATATTTATAAATTTTAATTGGTATATGAAAATGAAACCTTTATCTCAAGAAGAACATGCTAGGATCCATAAGTGGAGAATATGTTTTAAATGCCTCCTAGTGGTATTATTGATTGGATATGAGTTTGATAAAGATCCTCCCAATGATTTACATCAAGTGGTATTAGTTGGAATCTCAGCTAGTATTTCAAATGGTATCATATTTCAATGGTTATCATCTTTCAAGTGGTATCAAACATTTTTTGGGGATAAGAAGTTAAAAGTTTAATAATTACTACTTTACAACCATCTTCATAATTATGGGGAGAGTAAAGTGACCATTACATTAATGGGGAGAATAATTTATTTCCCTAAAAATTTATTTTCAATTAAGGGGAGAGAAATTACATTGACCAATGAAGACTATTTGGAACTGATTGAAACCAAAAACAAACACAAAGGGGGATGGGATTAGAGTTACCAAATGTGTTTGGTTATATTTTTTTTCAATTAGTTTGGAAATATATTAAATGAAAAGAATATAAGTGTTGTGTGATGGATTGAGTATCCACCCACTTTATAAAGAGGATTTTCTACCAATACACTATGGTTAAAGAATAATAAAGAGTTAGATGCACTTAAATATCTGGATGGATAGATTCAATTGATTAGTTCATTAAAAATAATTATTGAAAGAGATGGTATTTATGTCCATGGAAAGTGATTAAGGTGAATAATCTTTGTCTTAAATAGGCCTAATAAAAGAGTTGCTGGCTGCTAAACCTATGACTGAAAATCCTATATAGCTATTGAGAACACATATAGATCATATTCAAATCCTGGGGAATAGCTAGATTAAAGAGGATAACTATTCAATGGGTAAATATCCTATTTTATACTAAAATAAGTGCTTATTAGTGTTTATAAAATACTGGATAAAGGTTGAAGTGAATAGAGATGGCTCAGGATTGATTAAATAACATCCCTACCTGAGATTGTAGAGGTATTCAAGGAAATACTCTAACATGAATATATTATATTCTATAACACCTCAAAATTGAATTACAAGGATTTTGGAATTATTTTAATAATTCCAAAAATCCTTTAAAGAGGTCCCGATATGATGTAGAAGTGTTTATGAATGGCTCAGATTGGATGGAGTTGAAGTGGAGGAGTGCTGGTTAAAAAATAACAAAATATGAAAAAATGGTTAAGTATAGACTCTATGTATATGAATTAAAATGTAAGAAAATTCCAACATATCCGAATCCACATAGTTGAAGTCCTACATATTCAAAAAAAATTATGCAGATATCCATGTATGTGAATGCTGCAATATAGTCGAATGTCCTAGGTATGAAAATTTGCAGAGGTAAAATCTATTACTTAGCAGAATTCAAGGAACATGTATGCAAATAAATATTAATATATCCAAATGATGTGACATAGCCAAGTTCCTCACATAATGAATTTTCATGGACTATATAAACATCACATATCCAATGCCTACAACATATCTAAAATAAGATCCATATATGCGAACGAAGTATTTCATGGGTGAATTGGTATATGAGCACCACATATCCAAATCCTGATATGTGAAGAGCTGTGTAAGGGAATTATTTACATATATGAATCTAGGTATAAAAACTAAAAATTCATGTACCTTAATTTCCCTTATATACTTTTTGAAAATTAAAGACCTCCATATTTATATAATTTGAATAAGAAATAATTTTGGATGATGCAGGAGATATTCATTGATGGTTTAAACATAACAAAACCTAGAAAGTGTTATGATCCATGATTGAGAAGAAATATGTGCTAATATTCATCCATGGTAAAATGAATATAGTGGTAAGATGAAAAGAGGAGTTTCAAGAATTATTTAATTCTAATGAAATACATATTTAATGTTGTTGGTGTTATGATTTCAAGTTTGAAACATAATGAATTTTAGAGAATCCATGATCTGAGCATGTTTTTATGAATACAAAATTATCATAACCACTACATGTATTTCTTGAAGAACAAAATGATGTTACCAGTTTTCCAATAAAAATTTAGATGAATATCCATTGAACATCATTATGTTATTCATAAAATATTATATTAGTTTTATCTAAGGTTGTTTGAGTGTTTATGAGTGACTTAGATTGAAGTTTGGGAATTTTCCCATGACTTGAGAATTGATAATAACTACTGCATGTAACCAGTAATTAAGAAAAGTTCTATATTGTATCCATATACTATATATTTTATATAGCTACTAAAAATATGATGTGTGGATTTTAAGTGGATATATTTTAATAAGAAAAAGATGATTCTACTGAAGATATTTTATGAAGATATTTTGGTACAAGTTTCAAAAAAGAAAAATCATTAAATGAGGGTATTTATATAATACCCTTTTATTTGAAAAAGAATCACACATATAATTATGGGAAACCAAATCAGGTATTCTATAGATGTAATTTTATATTGTCTATTTCTTTTCCCATTGATATAACATTTATGGGGATTGAAAATTAAAGTAAAATTTAATTTATCTTCCCATGCATAGGAAATTGTGTGAATATTTAGAAGAAAGAAATATAAAAGTAAGAAGAATCTATTGAATGTGGTGTGAAAAAACTTAGAGAACTGATAACTATACTGATGTGAGATATTTGGAAATCTCTTAAAGAAGAAGAAAAATCTATTGCATGTTTTGGAAAAGAAGAAGAATAATCTCACCATTACTTTTATATGAGTTTTACAGTACCAAAGTGTTGATAAGAATAAGATAATTCAACATCCTTTGTTACAGAAATTTTATGAGGATTAATTGGGTTTAAATATCATGAGAGTTCATTGAGTGAGACAATTTGATGAATAAATTTAGAAGTTCTATGAAGTTTAGTTGTGTGAAGTGACTGAGTTATAGAATATTCTTAAAGAACTTATAGAATTCAAATAATATGTTTATGAGAATAATGAGATTAGTATTACTAATGAATATTTATCATTTACAGAGCTTCTGATCAACTTCCAAGGAAGAGTTAAAATAAAATTTTGTGTATACTTAGTGTGAAACCATTAAACTCATGTGACTCAAGTTATTAAAGAAGATTATCATCTGAATTTGTGACTATAATAGTAATCTGTTGAAGAATATAACAACCTTAAATCTGATAACTTGGGTATGGTGCAAATTTTATTATATTAACATAGATACAAGGGGTGAAATCCTAAAGGATCAATCAATTTATAATTTTTAGAGATCCAAATGAATAAATGATACCAATTTTACATTGGGAATATAAATTAAAACATAATACATAATAAAGTAAAATAAAATGTATCCTTGAAAACTCATTTAATTATTTCTTCTTCATATCCTAGGGGAAGAAAGAAAAATAAGGGTGAGATAAAATTCCTAGTAAGGGTTATATACAGTGGAATATATCATGAATCAATAAATAATAATCAATATGGAAAGGTAAATAACTGAACACACATTCCATTTAATCAATAACTCACATATCATAATTATATAAGGCATGATAAATATGATTGGGTAAATAACTAAACAAACATTCTATTTAATCAATAAATTGAGAATGAAATGAAACCAGAGATAATATGATTGTGAAAATATCATGGATACTAATAATAACTAAATTATTAATGAAGGAAATAATTAATTATTAGATTACATGATCTTAGGAATCATAATACCCTTACAATCAAGATCATTCACAATATGGTTTAAAACTATAGGTAGAAACCCATTTTATTCATCTAATTGATTTGTCTCACGAGACCTGTTGATGCATCGAGGGGCTATATAATTCAGGTGCCCACCCATCACTACATGTATAACGAATTAATCATATATAAAATAATATATTTAATTCATGAATAATATTACTTATTAAAAAATATCCACATTAAGTAAATAACACATATTTATCAATATTTCCCTATTTAATCAAATAACTTTCAAAGTAAACACCGTATGTAAGAATGATATACAATTTAGGAAATATTCATATACATGATAAAAATAATATAGATAAACTATAATTGAAACATTAAACAAAATAAATAAATATTTATTCATGTTAAATACAATAAAAGGGTATTATATACACTACATGAAGGTGAATAGGTTCATATTAACAAATATGTCTCAATGAAATGGAAATTGAGACAAATCCCTTACAATGATCATAATGTTGAAGTGAGAATCCATCAATAAAATGATTTTTTCTATAAAATTTAAATCAAAATAGAATAGTTTTAAATAAAACATAAGATAATAAAAAATCATTATACATATAATCTTATAATATCAAAGGAAAATGAAAAAGTAATATAACCCAATGAAAATAAATTGAGTTATGAAATTATTTATCACTTGGTAACTTTCATGTTAAATCCAATTGGATGAAATAATTCAAATTAAAACTTAAAATAATATGAATTATGAATTATTCATGATATTACATATAAAAGGGGTAGTATGTACACCATAAAAAATAAATTAGGCACACAACAATAGAATATTCCTTAATGAAGGGAAGTTGAGATGAAGTTTGTTACCTAACAATTTCCTTTTGCTGAACATGATCTAAACTCATGTATAATGGTTTTAATAATTTTATTAATTTATAAATAAAACATATTCATACTTATAACATCATATATGATCATCTTATTACATTTTACTGCCTATTTTGCAATAATATTTCATTATTTTCATTGTTTTTGGTGTTAATTTCCCAGTTTTCTCATGTGTGTTTTGTCATAAAAGTTATGATTATTATGAATAGAATATATATAAGTATTCTAAAAAATTATTTTAATTGTATAAATATCATATTCAATCACTATATACAATTTTACATCCATTTATTAACGTTTTACTGGGAAAATGAATCACATCGCTTCTTGGACACGATAAGCCGTACATACACACGAGCAACGATATAATTCCATTAATGAGTGAAAGGGTAAAGAAGTGTGTGATATATTAATTTTTAAGTATCATAAACATCTAATATATATATATATATATAATATTAATTAATTTTATCCTCATTACATTCTATGTAAATCATAAGTGAAATAAGAATCACATTGCTTCGCGAGGCGGTATTCCTCCGTATAAACGAGCGAAATTATCACATTTTAAACATAATATAAATTAAAAATGTATGTGTGATATTAAAATTACATAATTATAATAAAATCATAAATATAATATAAATTTTTTAAATTTATTATTATATCCACCCTTTAAATATGGTGATGGAAAAAGAATTAAATCGGTTTGCGAGGCGGTAGTCCATCATACAAACGATCGATAGTTTCATTTCACATTTGATGGAAGAGGAGATGGATATAGTTCATGAGATAAAAATAATAAAATTAATTTTATGATATATATTTGGTTTATTATAATAAAATTATTGAATAATATTTTAAGGAGGTTGAAGAAGAAATAAAATAAAAACACTAGTTTTGGAACATTATATCTTCTTGAGAAGAACTTGTTAGGTTTACACCAAAATACTTACTAGGATGGATTTATTATTAAAATAAGGAATATAGTATGAGGTTATAGGATTAGGGAAGTTATTGTTTCAGGTCTGGAAAAAAAAATGGATTTGATAGTGTGAATAAGGGAGGAGATGGGGTGTCATTTTATAAGTGGCGGAGCGGGCACACATAGAATTTCTGAAATTAAACAATTATACCCACATTTTTATCATACCAAAATCCCAATAAATGGGTCATTAACAAACATTATATATTATAAGGTTTAAATAAGTCCATAAAATCAGTGTTGGAAATTTTTTTAGGTCATTTTAACTCTAAACTTCTTAGTTTAACACCGTGGTAAGTTTTTACCCTAACCACGATAATTAAATTTTACTACTTTTACTATGAATAACAGTAAAAAATTAAGTTGAAATTATTAGATAATATAAATTATTATTAATATAAATATCTAATCTATTTTTTCAAATTCAATTCATAGTAGTGGAAGAATCCAATTTAAAATTATACACACAGATGTGGCGAAAAAGTGGGTTTCTAAAGAGAAGAATCTCATAAGTATGGAAGGTTTTTATATTGAAATTAAACATAACATTGTTCCAAATGAAATAAATTAGTTAAATTTTAATATAATTGATATAATTTTACATTAAAACCAAATTAAAATTTAATTTAACTTTTCAAATAATTTAAGTTAAAAGACAATTTTCAATAAAAATCAGCATTTTTCACTATTTATTGAAAAATGAAAATTTTTAGAAAAATCTCAAAAATTTACTCTAAGTTAATTTTTATATTATTATTTTAAAAATTAATTTATTTTTATCAAATAAATTCTATAAAATTGTAAAAAATTAATTCTATCATAAGTTCTTAAGAAGCGATGAAATCATTTTCTTTGAAAAAATATAGTTTTTTCTGAAAACATTTCTTTTGATTTCAAATGATTATTAATTTTATTTAAAATAAATAGATAACCAATGAATGTGAATAAAATATATATAGTTTTTAATTTAGTTAGTCCTATTCATACCCTCCAAATAAATTTCTAGGTTATAATGACCATGTTTATATAATATTTTAATAGAGTATTGGGTTTTGTTTAAACCCTGTGTTGCGTGTATTGCAAAACATTGAATGGAAAATGTAGTTTTAGGAAAATTATACCAATATTAAATAATGATCCCACATACCTTGAAAATCAAGTGATCACAACATCATCATTTATTTCATTGTTTTAATAATCTTTTCAGACTATCCATCAGTTTGATAATGTTAGGTAGTGTTTAAATGAAGCTCAGTATCAAGAGCCTTATAATGAATTTTCTAAAATTTTAATGTAAAACGAGGACCATTATTAGAGACAGTCGAAAGATTTGTGCCATAAATTCTTACAGCTTCATTAATATATAGTCTTGTGAATCACTCAAGCGGTAAATGTTCTCTTATAGAGAGGAAATGTGTAGATTCAGTTAGGTGATCAATAATAACCCATATTGCATCATTTTTTCTAGGAATATTTGTTAGTCCTTTAAAAAATTTCACTGTAATGTCATTAAATTTCCAAAAAGGAATATGAATAGGTTTCATAACTCCTCTAGGATGATGTATTTTAGTCTTGAATAGTTAAAAAATCAATCATCTTGATACATAGTCTGCAATTTCCCATATCATGCTATCTCACTAAAAATGTTCCATCAAATACCTATACATCAGAGTGCTACTAGGATATATAGATAAATTTTTCCTATGAGCAACATCCAAAAATTACATTTTATCCTAAGAATAGATGGAACACATATCCTCTTTCCAAATTTAAAGATTCCATCATAGAAAAATTATTCCAACTTCCCATCATTCAATGCTTTAATTTTCTTCTGAAAATTCTCATCATAGGATTGATAACTATTTATCTTTTCCAATAAATATGGTTTTGAAATAATTTGAAAAATGAGTAATGTATCCTCTTCCTTAATAATTACCATGTCTATATTTACTATATCCATGAATATTGGATCCCTATCAATCCTCATTTGGGTCATAACTTCATGATCTTTACTACTTAATGTATCTTTTAACTTATTTGATTTCCCTTTGTGATAGTGTATTGAGAAATAATAATCCATAAGTAGCTCAAGCCACCACCATTGGATCATGTTGATCTCTTTCTATGAAAGGATGCATTTTAGGCTTTTATGGTCTATGTATATCTTGTATCTTTAACCATATAGATAATGTATCCATATCTTCAAAGTAAAGATTACAGCTTCCAACTCAATATTATGGGTTGGATAGTTATGTTTGTGAGTCTTCAACAGCCTTGATGTATATGCAATAAATTAATCATTTTTTGTAGGTACACAAGTCAGTCATTTCATTGATGTATCACTATATATATAAAACCCATTATTTCATGTAGGTAAATTCAAAATCATATCATTGAATAATGTCCTATTCAATTCATCATAAGATTATTGACATTACTTTGTCCAAATAAAGTTAACACCTTTATGTGTAAGCTTGGTTAATGGGTCAACCAATTGGGAAAAATTCAGAATGAATCATCGATAGTATCTTACCAAACTAATGAAACTATACACTTCAGGTATGTTTATTGGTGTAGGACATTCTATGAACTCCATTATCTTCATGGGATCAACTAAGATTCCATCCCTAGAGACAATATGGCCAAGAAAATGAACTTCTTGAATCCAGGAAGCACACTTACTAATTTTTTCATACAAATATTTTCCTTTAAGATTCTAAATAATTATTCGAAAGTGATTCTCATGGTGCCTATATATTCTAGAAAACACCAATATATCATCAATTAATACAACAAAAAAATCATCAAGATATTCCTCGATTACTCTATTCATTAGATCTATAAAAAAATATGGTGAATTAGTAAATCCAAATGGAATTATTGTAAACTTGTAATGTCTATACCTCATTAGAAAAAATGTCTTCATAATGTCTTCCATATTTATGTGAAATTGATGAAACCCAGACAATATTTCAATCTTTGGAAAATATTGATCTCTATGAAGTTTATTGAATAAGTCATCAATGTGAGGTAGAGGATGCTTGTTCTTTATTGTAATTACATTTATTTCCTTACAATAAATTTATATCCTCATGCATACATATTTTTTTATTAAAGAATAGAACATGTGATACCCAATGTGAAACACTAGGGCACATAAATACTGTAACGCCCCAACCCCAGTTACCCAGAGTCAGTGCATTATTACATAACATTGGCATGATCAAAAAAGATCAAGTCTCGAAAGACCAATTAGTTTAGTAGCCTTCGAATCACTAGATACATTCATAAAGTTTACATTACATCATAAAGTGAAAACTACTACAACAAAATCTTGTCTTCATATCCACTCATAATATCTCTGCAGGTCATTCATAAATTACTTCTTCACATCCTGGAAAAAATAAAACATTGAAAGGGGTGAGCTCAGATGCTCAGTAAGGATAACATTATAGAAGAAACTTTCATAAATAAGCATAAACATTTAAGGCAACGTATAACTAAAAAAAATCCTTTTAAACTTGAACTTCAGCATAATATGTTAGAAATAAAATGAAATAATTCCATTTACTTATTCACATGGATATTCTACTAGTTGAATAATCACATGTAATATCAATAACCACTTTCATAATGATGGAATGCATAATGCCAGACTATCATAACAACATACTCAAGGCCTTGTGCCAAGACTGCAAATACGAATTTGCCAAGGCCTTGTGCCAAGAAACTAGTTTGTCTCATGAGACCTACTGATGCATTGAGGAGCTATAGTGGGCTCCACCAGTCACATATTAAGTCCAATGCATTCCTCATATAAACAGGTTTAAGCATTACATAAACATTCGTATTAAAACTAGCATATGAAATGTCAATACTTTCTCTATAAACCATGAATGGTATAAAAATAACACATCCACAGTCAAACATATCACAAAACCTTCAATACAATATGGAATTTTTTTATCATAATAAATAAACTTCAAATAATCTTAAAATCCATCAAAGGATGTTGATATAGATGAAATCAAAACTATTTGAGAGAAATATCTCTTTTTTTTAATCATTTAAAAGTCACATGATTATAAAATAAAACATTTAATTTGAAAATATTCTTATAATCTTGTAAGGGAATATTTTATGATTTTATAACGGTGGAAATTATCCGCACCCACTGTATAAGTTAAAAAAGACATTCTAACCTTAATTCTGTCGAAAAGGTTAAAAAGGACCTTATTTGGAAAACGACAGAAAGATTCCATTATAAACTTCTTATAAAAAGTCAAAGAGGGTATAAATGACTTTATCCCATAGTCATTAAAATAGTAATAATAATTTGAAATACATTTTTAAGAAACATGGATGTGGATGATAAAGAGGTCCCAGTAGATAATTACATATAAGCAACCTTGGATAATGAAGAGATTGTGAAATAAACCCTTGCCTTGTACTTTTCCTTGGTCGAGGGTAGGTTAAACTCCTGTATAATGGTGAAATAATTTTTATTAATTATACAAGAATCATTTAAATTAATATGATATCATATATGATCTTTTAACATAGCTTTGTTAATAATGTCTTAGTATTATCGTTGTTTCGGGTGTTAACTTACTCATTTTCTTTTATATTTTTTGTTACATAAGCCTTGTTTGTTATACATAGGTTGTATATTATTCATATCCAGAATTATATCAAGTCCTTAAAAATTATTTTTAATAATTAAATGATAATTAGTCTTGAATGGATACGATGGGGAATGAATCTTATCGCTTTCGTGGAGACGATAGTCCGTACGTACGCACGAGCAACAATATCATTCTTTCAATATTAAAATAATATATAATTGGGTGGTATATCATATATACAGAATCATTATCATGTTATATTTATTATTTAAATTAATTACACATCATTATTATACTCATCCAAATAATAATTTATTGAATAACAATTACACCACGACGTGGAGACGGTTAGCCGTATGTACGCACGTATGGTGACATGTCATTCAAAGGATGGATAGAATACTGAATATGGTTATAAAATATTTATAATAACATCACATTATATATAAGATACTGTAGTTATTATTTTATAATTGGAATAACAAAGAAAGAAGAAGTTGAAGAAGAAAGGAACTTGAAAGAGGGTGGTGAAAACATTACCTCTTCCTCAAGTTCTTTCTTTTGATTTGATCAAAAGGGCTCCTTAGGTTGGCTTTCTGACTAGAGTAAGGCCTCTAGAATTAAGGGAAGATATTTTAGAGGGTATTTGGGCAGAGTTTGGCCAAACCAAAAGGCTTTGAAGGTGTGACGAATTGGTTAGAAGTGGTGTCCTTTTATAAGGGGGAGGAGGGGCTCTTTAGGAAAAACTTAAATTATTAGTTTATAATAAACTAATATTCGGTTTCTAATGGATCAAAAGTAGATTATTCAAATTATAAGCTGGGTATGGGTCGAAATAATTTCAACCAATAGATTTTAGACAGGTTTGGGTCAATATATTAACCTTATCTTTTAGTTTTAACTCTTAGTTAATTAGTTTGACATTTACCATGTCACTTTGTATTTTTATATTATATAGTTAATAAACTTACTATATACATCCAAGAGACCCCCAAGTTGTAACACCCCGAGCTTCCACGATACGCTTCTCATTCAATAATACAATAGCTTGCATTGTACGCAACTTCGAGTTCTAAAATATCGCGACAAATCAAAGTAGCCGTTATGAATAGTAATAACCACTTTTTAAAATTATATAAATTTTATATTTCAAAATGGACTTCATTTTTGTATTCCTAATATTGAAATTAGCCTATGTTGAATTTTTTGTAATTTTCTGAGAACTTCAAAATTTTTATGAATAGTGAAAAATACTTAAAACAACTTTTTTAATCAAAATAATTCATAGTGATAAATTATACTATTTAGGGGTTTTAGAGTATAATTAGAATATATTTTTACCATTTTATCCAATGGTGGTCATTAGAATTAATTTAACATTGAAATTGGACATAAACAATTGCCAATCTTTTGATATAAATTGTTTCTTAAAAACACGCTATTTGTTGTGACAGCGGGAATTAATTATAAAATTAATTAATGCAACTAATATGTTTGGAATTTTGTAAAATAGACATCATTTTTGAATTCGTAATATCAATTATATCTTAGGGTGAAATTTTGGCCTTATTCTGAAAAACTTCAATTTTTGATGAATAGTGAAACCACTAAGTGGTAGTTAAATAACTGATTTTTCGTTTAAATGAAATATTACCACTTCTATGATTTGATTTTCAAAATCCGACATACATGGTTGTCATTAAGAAGTAAAATGTGGTTCAATGAGATCAAAATAATTTTTTGGTGAATAGTAACTTTTAAGTTCTTAATCGCGATTAGAGGTAATTAGTGTAGTTTAAGGTAAAAACAATGTTTTATTAATATGATATGAGCTTGACACTTGTCCTACTCCTATTGGATGAGTCATGGCCGACAAAGACAACCCATGGGTCAACTTGGGGACCCCATGGAGCCACTTTAGTTGGAAAATGACATTAATATATATTTATTTAATGTTGAAATTAAATTGACACAAACATGAGTTGTTTTACTAAATCAGTTTTTAAGTGGGGTTACACAAGTCCCAATTTTGATTATAAATCTTCATTAGAAAGATAAAAAGATTTCCTACATCATAGTATTTTTTTTATAATTTGTAGACATTAAATAAATTAAATTATTTATGACATCATGATGATGTAGTGATGACCTCATTATTTAACGATTTAAATAAAATGGGAAGATAATGCAAAATCCAAGGCTTACACTTGTCCAAAGCCAATTGGATGAGAATATTTCGAACCCTTATCACCTTATCCTCGAATTATATAAGTGTGGGACCTTTAGAATCCGAAAATCATTGTGAAATAATGTAACATTTCAATCTTTCCAAAAGTGCCCCTCCTCTCCACTTATAAAAGGCCCCCACCTCTCCCACCTCATTTACACTTTCAAGCCATTTGGCTCGGCCAACCTCTGACCAAATACTCTCCCAACTTCCCCATCTTACTCCTAGAATCCTCACTTTGGGCAGAACTCTTCCCAAGGAATCCTTTGGCTCAAATAAAAAAGAGTTACCCGATTTTGAGGTAATGTATTTTCTAATGTTGTTTTGTTTTATTTTTCTTCTCCAACCCCCTAAACTCTTTTTATTCATTTCTTTTGTAACAACACCAGTATCCTCAATATACTAGGATGTTGTTATAAGAAGGATTAGAGCTACACTTACACACACCTACATCTAATGGTTAAAGAACATACGGTTTCTGTGGATGGCGAATTTCTGCCTCACGAAACGATGATTGTTCAACACTCATATAACACCTTCAAAGGTGGCCATTAAGATGTCACTATATTTATATATGATATATAATGTGTTTATGTTTTACTTATGCTTCTGTATTTCTCATTTATGGCTTACTTTATGATTTCCATTATGGGTAAAACGCGATAATTTCATTTTAGGAAGTGCGGACTACCGCCCCCTCAAAGTGATTTGAATCGTTAATGCCATATGTGGGATGTATAAAGGATGGAGTAAATGGTATTATACACTATATTATACTGGAATTATATTATACATTTATATCATTATGATTTAGTTCCATTAAATATGAAATTGAAATGAAAGTAGCGTTCATGCGTACGTACGGCTTACCGTCTCCATGAACGGTGCATTTCATTTCTTACCTCTAAATGTTATGTAATATTATAAATGAATGTATATACTGGATATATAAGATATATATGACATATAAATCATGAATATAATTCTGGATATAATGGATATTTCACCACATAAACAACTTGTAATTATAAGAAGCTTATTGTTGACTCAAGTACCAAAGATTGACAAAACGACCGTTATTAACTTAAATAATTACATAATGTTCATATCATTGTAATAAGTGATATAATAAGGATAATGAAATTAAAAATGGTTCTTAATAAGGTATATATTAACTCTAGTTTATTATTCAGGAGGTTAAAGAACGGTTGAGTCAAGTCAGACACGAGGTAAGGGAACTTTTTAACCCAATTTCCATTCTTTGGGTTAATCTCCTACTTTCAAATTATGTCATGATATTATTATGTCATATCCTGTATTTGTACATTATTTATGTGTACTTGTAGTGAATACACATAATAGATCTATTTTATTTTAAAAATGCTCTTTGTAAGGGAATTTCTTAACCCAACTTCCATTCTTTGGGTTAATCTCCTACTTTCAAATTATGTCATGATATTATTATGTTGTATATTGTATTTATACTTTCTTTATGTATACATACAGTGAATACACATAATAGATATATTTTATTTAAAAATGATCTTTTTAAGGGACTTCGTCTCAATCTCCATTCATTGAGGCATATTTTGTTTTATACACAAATTTCTTTTATACAGTGTATAAACCCCTTTGACTTTTACGTTTATTCAAAAGGAATCTTTTTTATATACGAAGCGTTTTACTAAACGACAAAAAGGGAATGTTTTTATTTCCGTACTTATGCGGCGACAACGACTTCTCCGCCGCCGCGACCATTATTTGAGTTTCGGCTTCCTCTACAAGCCATCATTTTTTTAATGAAAAATAAATACAAAGTTTTAACTTTCTTTTATTTTGGTATTGAAAATGGTTTTGAAAGAGTTTTTATTATATCAATGTTTTGTATTGATATCTTGTGATTGAAATGTGGAATGTTATGTTTCCTTTATACATGTTTTATGTGATACGATTATGTTATGGTTTATGATATGTTTAAACCTATTCATATGAGGAATGTATTGGACTTAATAAGTGACGGGTGGAGCCCGCTATAGCTCCTCGATGCATCGGTAGGTCTCATGAGACAACTAGACGTGGAATTGGCCGAGGCCCTTTCCCAATTTGATTTATGGTTTTGGCCGAGGCCTTAATCATTTTAGATGTCTTGGCCGAGGCCTTGACAAAATGTTTCAGAATGTCCGGCATTATACATTCCCTCATTATGAAAGCGGTTATTGATATTGCATGTGATTATTCGGCCAGTAGAATATCCATGTGAAGAAGTGAATGGCATTATCTCATTTTACTTTTGCCATGTTATGTTGAAGTTCAAGTTTAAAAGGCTTTTGTTTTAGTTATACATTGCCTTAAATGTTAATGTTTATTTATGAAAGCTTCCGCATTATTGTTATCCTTACTGAGCATCTGAGCTCACCCCTTTCAATGTTTTAATGTTTTCCAGGATGTGAAGAAGTATTTTATGAATGACCTGCAGGGATAGTCAGAAGAGGATATGAGTGTGGACTATGGAGACTTTGTTATTGTAGTTTTTCACTTTATGATGTAATGTAACGTTTACAAATGTATCTAGTGTTTCCAAGGCTACTAAACTAATCGGTCTTTCGAGACTTGATCTTTTGTGATCATGCCAATGTTACGAAGTAATGCACCGACTCTGGGTAGCTGGGGTCGGGGCGTTACAGTTGGTATTAGAGGCAGTTTAGTACTAACCTTGGAAGCTAGATTTAGATAAACTCTGATTAGAGCACATAGCCCAAAGATAGACTTTGAGGATTAGTATAGAAGAACTTCCAAGAATTTTGGTATTATAGAGATGTTATGACTTTTCCGAGCAATACATCCCTGTCTGGATACGAGAAGGTAGAGGCGGCTCTGGCACAGATGTACCTAGGGGTAAAACCCGAAAACACCGCTTTGAGCTAGACTCGAACGGGAACTGGTGCACGACAACGGGCCTTGCTGCACTCTTGGTTACGACACTCCCGGGGGATATGCTTAGGATAATTCTCATTTTATTTACAAACCACTATGAAGGGTTATGAGTATATACTTTCTCAAAGAAAACATTTCTTTTTATGATTATGGATTATATCCATAAATAGTTCAATTTATGTTAAGTGTTTTATAAGTATGGAATTATGTATTTTGATTCATAAACTAATCTTGTTTATGCCATTGTTTAGAAATGGCGCCTAGTGGAAGGAATGGAAACCGTATCAATGCACGAACTCCGTGTAGGGATTGCCCTCCTGATCAAGATAATTATTGTGGATCTGGAGATACAACTGGTGCTGATCAACTTATTACCATACTGGGACAACTCACTCAGGTTATGAATAATAACCTTACTCGTATGGAGCACCCTGATCCGCAACGTGGAGGATCAATGCTAGATCATTTCATGAGGCAACAACCACCAACCTTTAATGGGAGTACAAATCCTATAGTAGCTGAGCAATGGATAAATTCCTTAGAGAAAATATTCCATGCCTTGGGGAGTAGTGAAAGGGAGAAGGTTGTCATGGCAGTTTACCGCCTCACTGGAGATGCCGATCAGTGGTGGTCGCTGATTCAAAACACAAAGGAAGATGATGACGTATCGAATATGGAATGGAGGGAGTTCAAAGATCTTTTCTTAGAAAAATACTTTCCTCGTGACCATCGAGCAGATATGGAAAGGCAATTTCTGAGTTTGAGGCAGAAGGAGGATGAGAATGTCGCAAAGTATGAGGCTAACTTTACAAGGTTAGCGAGGCATGCTGCCGATTATATACGTAACCCAAGGAGTAAGATTGATCGTTTCTTTGATGGGTTAAAACCATTTCTCCGTCGAGCTTTGGTATCACAATCCTTTTCATCATACGAAGATATTGTCTCGTGTGCTATCAAGACAGAAAAGGAATTCTCTAAGTCTTATGACAACAAAGTAAAGCAAGAGAAGAAGAGAACGGTGGAACAAGAGACAGATAAAGGGAAAAAGGGAAAGAAGGATTTTCCATTATGTGATAATTGTGGGAAGAATCACCCTGGTACTTGCCTAAAAGGAATGGGAGGTTGTTATAAATGTGGAGAAAAGGGTCACCAGGCTCGTGATTGCAAGGGAAAGAAAGAGGCTGTCAAAGTTGAATGCTACAATTGTAGAGAAATGGGTCATTATGCAAATGAATGTCCTAAGCGTCAGGGAAACTTACCTCAGAAAAGGCCAAGGGATCAAGGACAATCTTATGTTGTTACTACAGTTGAAGCAGAATAATTAATGTATTGGTGCTTTTGGACTCCAGGATTATATCCTGGTTATAAAAATAATGTGATATATATAAAGATTGTACTGCATTACTTTTTGATTAAGGTAATATGATTAAGGTAATCATATTTTTAGTATGTGACAATAAGAGAAACTTTTCTTTGTTTGAGCAATCTGATGTTACAATTGATTTTGGAATTTAGAGACCTTTTAGAGAAAGTCTGGACAGAGGTATTTTGGATAACTATTAAGGTGGGAATGGATTAAGTTGAACCATGGATAGTATTGTTTAAGGTTAAAGCATTTATGAAGATAATTTTTGGAATATTATGATACTATAGTTTTAGGAAAAGGACAACCTGCAGGGTGGGGCATAACCCGTCGCGTCGGACAAAGCTGGAGGAATCGAACCCACAATCATAGTGCGACATGCCTTTATTTCCTACCACTAGCCTACAGGAATTCCCTGGTTATTACAATATAATTTTACTAATCTAAATGGTATGTGTTAACATTTGGAACCTTATGCAATTAGGATAATAATAATATTTTTGAGTTCTATTATCTTTTTGAGTGAAAGATGAGTTGAAGGTTGAAACACTAATTGTCAAGCATAAATATATATATACCTATCTCTTATTCAATGAATAAATTAATTCTTAAACTTTAGTAAAGGGATATTAAAACAAAAAATGTGTTATCCTAATACCTTATGTCTTGTTGAACTGATGATATTTTAAATCAACATAGATTGAAGGCTTTGAGGCCCTAAATTTGATAGTTGATTGTGATTGATGACCTCAATCACTCCCTACAAATATTTACGTTTTTCCTCCAATTATATGTCTTTAATTTCCACCAATGTTCTCCTTATCGAGATCATAATTTGGTGGTGACTTTCTTATTTCCATTTTCCCTCTTATTAAGGCTAAATTTTATTAACCTTATTTCCGATGTGGGTTTTCCACAAAGGTATTTTCTATTTTCAACCTCTTATTTTTAAAGAAAAATATCAAATTGCGAGGACGCAATTTATTGAAGGAGGGGAGAATGTAACACCCCGAGCTTCCACGATACGCTTCTCATTCAATAATACAATAGCTTGCATTGTACGCAACTTCGAGTTCTAAAACATCGCGACAAATCAAAGTAGCCGTTATGAATAGTAATAACCACTTTTTAAAATTATATAAATTTTATATTTCAAAATGGACTTCATTTTTGTATTCCTAATATTGAAATTAGCCTATGTTGAATTTTTTGTAATTTTCTGAGAACTTCAAAATTTTTATGAATAGTGAAAAATACTTAAAACAATTTTTTTAATCAAAATAATTCATAGTGATAAATTATACTATTGAGGGGTTTTAGAGTATAATTAGAATATATTTTTACCATTTTCTCCAATGGTGGTCATTAGAATTAATTTAACATTGAAATTGGACATAAACAATTGCCAATCTTTTGATATAAATTGTTTCTTAAAAACACGCTATTTGTTGTGACAGCGGGAATTAATTATAAAATTAATTAATGCAACTAATATGTTTGGAATTTTGTAAAATAGACATCATTTTTGAATTCGTAATATCAATTATAGCTTAGGGTGAAATTTTGGCCTTATTCTGAAAAACTTCAATTTTTGATGAATAGTGAAACCACTAAGTGGTAGTTAAATAACTGATTTTTCGTTTAAATGAAATATTACCACTTCTGTGATTTGATTTTCAAAATCCGACATACATGGTTGTCATTAAGAAGTAAAATGTGGTTCAATGAGATCAAAATAATTTTTTGGTGAATAGTAACTTTTAAGTTCTTAATCACGATTAGAGGTAATTAGTGTAGTTTAAGGTAAAAAAAATGTTTTATTAATATGATATGAGCTTGACACTTGTCCTACTCCTATTGGATGAGTCATGGCCGACCAAGACAACCCATGGGTCAACTTGGGGACCCCATGGAGCCACTTTAGTTGGAAAATGACATTAATATATATTTATTTAATGTTGAAATTAAATTGACACAAACATGAGTTGTTTTACTAAAACAGTTTTTAAGTGGGGTTACACAAGTCCAAATTTTGATTATAAATATTCATTAGAAAGATAAAAAGATTTCCTACATCATAGTATTTTTTTTATAATTTTTAGACATTAAATAAATTAAATTATTTATGACATCATGATGATGTAGTGATGACCTCATTATTTAACGATTTAAATAAAATGGGAAGATAATGCAAAATCCAAGGCTTACACTTGTCCAAAGCCAATTGGATGAGAATATTTAGAACCCTTATCACCTTAGCCTCGAATTATATAAGTGTGGGACCTTTAGAATCCGAAAAGCATTGTGAAATAATGTAACATTTCAATCTTTCCAAAAGTGCCCCTCCTCTCCACTTATAAAAGGCCCCCACCTCTCCCACCTCATTTACACTTTCAAGCCATTTGGCTCGGCCAACCTCTGCCCAAATACTCTCCCAACTTCCCCCTCTTACTCCTAGAATCCTCACTTTTGGCAGAACTCTTCCCAAGGAAGCCTTTGGCTCAAATCAAAAAGAGTTACCCGATTTTGAGGTAATGTATTTTCTAATGTTGTTTTGTTTTATTTTTCTTCTCCAACCCCCTAAACTCTTTTTATTCATTTCTTTTGTAACAACACCAGTATCCTCAATATACTAGGATGTTGTTATAAGAAGGATTCGAGCTACACTTACACACACCTACATCTAATGGTTAAAGAACATACGGTTTCTGTGGATGGCGAATTTCTGCCTCACGAAACGATGATTGTTCAACACTCATATAACAACTTCAAAGGTGGCCATTAAGATGTCACTATATTTATATATGATATATAATGTGTTTATGTTTTACTTATGCTTCTGTATTTCTCATTTATGGCTTACTTTATTATTTCCATTATGGGTAAAACGCGATAATTTCATTTTAGGAAGTGCGGACTACCGCCCCCTCAAAGTGATTTGAATCGTTAATGCCATATGTGGGATGTATAAAGGATGGAGTAAATGGTATTATACACTATATTATACTGGAATTATATTATACATTTATATCATTATGATTTAGTTCCATTAAATATGAAATTGAAATGAAAGTAGCGTTCATGCGTACGTACGGCTTACCGTCTCCATGAACGGTGCATTTCATTTCTTACCTCTAAATGTTATGTAATATTATAAATGAATGTATATACTGGATATATAAGATATATATGACATATAAATCATGAATATAATTCTGGATATAATGGATATTTCACCACATAAACAACTTGTAATTATAAGAAGCTTATTGTTGACTCAAGTACCAAAGATCGACAAAACGACCGTTATTAACTTAAATAATTACATAATGTTCATATCATTGTAATAAGTGATATAATAAGGATAATGAAATTAAAAATGGTTCTTAATAAGGTATATATTAACTCTAGTTTATTATTCAGGAGGTTAAAGAACGGTTGAGTCAAGTCAGACACGAGGTAAGGGAACTTCTTAACCCAATTTCCATTCTTTGGGTTAATCTCCTACTTTCAAATTATGTCATGATATTATTATGTCATATCCTGTATTTGTACATTATTTATGTGTACTTGTAGTGAATACACATAATAGATCTATTTTATTTTAAAAATGCTCTTTGTAAGGGAATTTCTTAACCCAACTTCCATTCTTTGGGTTAATCTCCTACTTTCAAATTATGTCATGATATTATTATGTTGTATATTGTATTTATACTTTCTTTATGTATACATACAGTGAATACACATAATAGATATATTTTATTTAAAAATGATCTTTTTAAGGGACTTCGTCTCAATCTCCATTCATTGAGGCATATTTTGTTTTATACACAAATTTCTTTTATACAGTGTATAAACCCCTTTGACTTTTACGTTTATTCAAAAGGAATCTTTTTTATATACGAAGCGTTTTACTAAACAACAAAAAGGGAATGTTTTTATTTCCGTACTTATGCGGCGACAACGACTTCTCCGCCGCCGCGACCATTATTTGAGTTTCGGCTTCCTCTACAAGCCATCATTTTTTTAATGAAAAATAAATACAAAGTTTTAACTTTCTTTTATTTTGGTATTGAAAATGGTTTTGAAAGAGTTTTTATTATATCAATGTTTTGTATTGATATCTTGTGATTGAAATGTGGAATGTTATGTTTCCTTTATACATGTTTTATGTGATACGATTATGTTATGGTTTATGATATGTTTAAACCTATTCATATGAGGAATGTATTGGACTTAATAAGTGACGGGTGGAGCCCGCTATAGCTCCTCGATGCATCGGTAGGTCTCATGAGACAACTAGATGTGGAATTGGCCGAGGCCCTTTCCCAATTTGATTTATGGTTTTGGCCGAGGCCTTAATCATTTTAGATGTCTTGGCCGAGGACTTGACAAAATGTTTCAGAATGTCCGGCATTATACCTTCCCTCATTATGAAAGCGGTTATTGATATTGCATGTGATTATTCGGCCAGTAGAATATCCATGTGAAGAAGTGAATGGCATTATCTCATTTTACTTTTGCCATGTTATGTTGAAGTTCAAGTTTAAAAGGCTTTTGTTTTAGTTATACATTGCCTTAAATGTTAATGTTTATTTATGAAAGCTTCCGCATTATTGTTATCCTTACTGAGCATCTGAGCTCACCCCTTTCAATGTTTTAATGTTTTCCAGGATGTGAAGAAGTATTTTATGAATGACCTGCAGGGATAGTCAGAAGAGGATATGAGTGTGGACTATGGAGACTTTGTTATTGTAGTTTTTCACTTTATGATGTAATGTAACGTTTACGAATGTATCTAGTGTTTCCAAGGCTACTAAACTAATCGGTCTTTCGAGACTTGATCTTTTATGATCATGCCAATGTTACGAAGTAATGCACCGACTCTGGGTAGCTGGGGTCGGGGCGTTACACAAGTGGTAAATTAATGATACAAATATCATGATATAAGTCCTTTTTCCGTACCTTATATTTTTAGGAATAGAATATCAATTAATAATATAATATTTTTTTTAAAAACTCTTTTATGTCAAATTTGACACTATTGGGTATTTTGTTTTTGATAATTTCATAACAGCATTATTACTCCAAAAAAAATTATATAACCAATACTAATATGTCATATTAACCTATAAAATTATTTTAATTCATAAAAAATCTCAAATTACATTTATTTTGATATTTATAATATCAATTATTTTAATATTTCATTAATTAGGTAATTACTACATCACCATTGTGTCACAAACAAATTAAATTATTTAATATCTAAAAAATATAAATAAAATACCATTATGTAGGAAATATTTTTATCTTTATAATTAATATTTAAAATATAATTTATCTTATGTATAACCCTATATTAAAAATGTTTTAGTAATTAAACTTTGATTTTAACTCTTTCAACTCTTCTTTGAATTAAATAATAATAAATGTCCTAATCTAATACAAGTGGACCTAAATGATAATATTTTATTCCTAAGGTTGTTTTTGGTCGAGATAAACTTGTCCAATATAATTAGGACATGTGTTAGGGTAATATTAATATCATTTTTACCCTTAATTACTGTATATTACTTTTAACCGTGGAAAATAAAAGTAAAAAGATACTATTCACCAAAAATTATTTTCATCTCATTGAACCAAATTTTACTCCTTGATATTAACCGTGTCTCTCAGATTTTAAAAATTACACTCACATAAGCGGTAAAATTAAGTTTTATGTGAATTTCTAAATTCAACTAGGAGGTGGGTAAAAGACGGTGAAAAGTTCAATAAAATTTTTATATATCTAAAATTATTCTGAACTAACTCCAATGAATTACATTGAACTTATATAGGTATTATGTATCTATTTTGACCTTAATTAAATTTAAATAAAATAAATAATTATTTAAATAAAAATTCAGTTTTAAACTATAACTCAGTGTTTTTTCACTATTCATCAAAAATTGAAAGTTTTCAGAAAAATACCAAAATTTCACCCTAGGCTAATTTCGATATTCCAAATCCAAAAATGAAGTCCATTTTGAAAGATAAAATTTATAAAATTTCAAAAAGTGGGTATTACTATTCATAACGGCTAGTTTGATTGGTTGTGGTGTGTGTTAGAACTCGAAGTTGTGTACAACACACGCTACTATATTATTCAAATAGAAGCGTACTGTGTAAGCTTGGGGTGTTACATTTACCCTCCTTCAAATACTTTCATCCTCGAAATTTCTAGAATACTACCGCATGAAAAGACTTGGGTGGTTCCTCATCATAAGTTCCTTGGGTTCCCACGTTGCCTCTTCCATCTTATGGTTTCTCCACAAAACTTTTACCAGACGAGTCATCTGGTTTCTTAGTACTTGTTCTCTCGTTTCAAGAATTCTGATGGGATATTCACAATAAGATAGATTGGGTTCCAGTTCTAATTCCTCATAGGTGAGTACATGTGTTGGGTCAGACATGTATTTCCTTAACAATGATACGTGGAACACATCGTGAACTTTGGAGAGACTTGGCGGCATTTCCAAATGGTAAGCTACAGCCCCAATTAGTTCTATAATTTTGAAAGGTCCAATGTACCTGGGACACAATTTACCCTTCTTACTGAAACGTATAACTCCCTTCCATGGATATACCATCAAGAAAACATGATCTCCTACCTGAAATTACAAATCCTTCCTTTGATTATTGGCATAGCTCTTCTGCCTACTTTGATCTGCTTTGATGTGGTTTTGGATTGCGTTTACCTTTTCCATCGTTTCCTCCACCAGTTCTGGGCCTACAAGTTTCCTTTCACCAACGTCATCCCAACAGGTTGGTGTGTGACATCTCTTTCCGTATAACGTTTCATATGGTGCCATTTGAATACTTGAATGGAAGCTATTGTTATAGGAAAATTCCACCAGAGGTAAATATTGATCCCACTTACCCTGAAAGTCAAGTGAGTAAGATATCAACATGTCTTCTAAGGTTTGAATAGTCTATTCTGATTGTCCATCTATTTGAGGGTGGTAGGCAGTGCTCAAATGAAGTTCAGTATCCAAGGCCTTCTGAAGACTCTTCCAGAATCTTGAAGTAAAATGGGGATCATGATCAAAAACATTATATAGGGGTACTCCGTGAAGCCTCACAACTTCATTAATATATAGCCTTACTAGACGTTCAAGTGGTAGATCTTCTCTTATAGCAAGAAAATGTGCTGATTTGGTAAGATGATCAATAATGAACCATATTGCATCATTCCTTCTAGGAGTCTTTGGTAGTCCCATGAAAAAGTCCATTGTGATATTATCCCATTTCCACTCAGGTATGGGAAGAGGTTGCATGACACCTCCAAGATGTTGCCTTTTAGATTTCACTTGTTGACAAACCATACATCTTGACACAAAATCAGCAATCTCCCTATTCATGTTGTCCCACCAAAAATGTTCCGTCAAATCTCTATACATTTTGGTGCTCCCAGGGTGTATAGAGAAATTGGAGCTATGAGAATCATCTAACAATTCCCTTTTTAGATCAGGTTTATCGGGAACACAAAGTCTCTTCCCAAATTTTGAAATTCCTTCTTCATACACAAAGTCTCTCAATCTCTCATCATTCACAGCTTTAATCTTCTTTTGAAGTTCTTCATCATCGGTCTGAGAACTCTTAATCCTTTCTAGTAAAGATGATTTTGCAACCATTTGAAAAAGCATTGATGTTTCACCTTCCATGGTAATTCCCATATCCATCTTCACTAGATCCATGAAAATAGGATCCCTTTCAATTCTCATCATGTTCAAAACTCCATGATCTTTTCTAATCAAAGCATCTTCCACCTTATTTTCTATCCCCTGGCGGTAGTGTATTGTGAAATCATAATCCTTGAGTAGTTCAATCCATCTCCTTTGCCTCATGTTGAGTTCTTTCTATGAGAAAATATACTTCAAACTCTTGTGATTAGTATAAATCTCACATTTTTCACCATAGAGATATTGTCTCCATATCTTCAAAGAAAATATTACAGTAGCTAACTCAAGATCATGAGTAGGATAGTTTTGCTCATGATTTTTTAGCTATCGTGATGCATAGGCAATAACCCTATCATTCTGCATAAGGACACAACCAAGTCCTTTCTTCGATGCATCACTATAAATAACGAACCCATCATTCCCCGATGATAGATTCAATACAGGAGCATTGAATAATCTTCTCTTCAGTTCTTCAAAACATTCTCCACACTCTTTTTTCCAAACAAATTTAACCCCTTTACGTGTGATCTTCATTAATGGGTTAGCCAATCGGGCAAAATTATGGACGAAATGTCGATAATAACCTGCTAAACCAATAAAACTGCGTACCTCGGTTATACTCATTGGTGTTGTCCATTCTTGGATTGCCTTGGTCTTAGAAGGATCAACAGAGATTCTATCCTTAGAGACAATATGGCCAAGAAAAGAAATATTCTAAATCCAGAATTCACACTTGCTAAACTTCCCATATAATTCATGTCTTCTCAGAGTCTTCAATATAATGCTCAAGTGATTTTCATGATCCTCGTATCTTTTGGAGTATACCAAGATATAATCAATAAATAGCACCACAAAATCATCAAGATATTCCTTGAAAACTCTATTCATTAGATCCATGAACACAGAGGGTGCATTAGTCCATACGAAAGGCATTACTGTAAACTTGTAGTGCCTATACCTGGTTCGAAATGCTATCTTTGAAATGTATTTCTTCTTCACACACAATTAATGGTATCCATATTGAAGGTCAATATTTGAAAATTATTAATCTCTATGTATTTGGTCAAATAAATCATCAATGCGAGATAGGGGATAATTGTTCTTTATTGTTATAGCATTGATTTCCCTGTAGTCAATACATAGCCTCATAGATCCATCTTTCTTCTTAACAAAAAGGACAGGGGATCCCTATAGAGAAAAACTAGGTCGAATAAATACCTTATTACTCAATTCCTATAGTTGTTTCTTTAGTTCAACTAATTCTGAAGTGGCCATTCTATAAGGGGTCTCCGATATAGGCCTTGATCTAGGAATTAAATAAATGTAAAACTCAACTTATCGTTCTGGAGGATGTCCAGGTAAGTCTTCCAGAAACACATCTACATATTATTTCACAATAGGTACATCCTCTATTTGAACATTCCTTTACATACCCACAATCATTTCATTCTCTTCCTCCCCAATAATTGAATTTAGTTGAGCTACTGGGGGTGGATCTAGATAACAATTAGGTGGTGAAGATTCTTCTCTAAAGACAAGGTGTTCCTTATCATCATCATAAAAAATCATAACCTCCTTCTTCTTACAATAAATCTTCACATCATGGTCTGAAATCCAATCCATAACGAGGATTATATCAAACTCAATCATAGGTATGACGATGAGATCTGCGGATAAAGAACATTTTTGTGCTCTAATGGATACTGATTCACAAAACGTTTTTGCAATGATACTTCCCTTAGGAGTTCTAACTGACAAATCCCTTGTTAAATCAATTTGGAAATATCTAATTTTCTTAGAAAATTGGGAAGATATGAAACAATGTGATGATCCAGAATCAAATAAATCATTTTCTAAACTTTAGGAAACCATTAAATTACCTGCCACCACATCCTTCGGAGCTTCTACCTCAGCAGTAGTGATAGTATAAGCTTGGACTTGATCCCTTGGCCTTTTCTGAGGTAAGTTCCCATGATGCTTAGGAAATTCATTTTCATAATTTCCCATCACTATGAAATTGTAGCATTGAACATCTGTATCTTCTTTCTTCCCCTTACAATCACGAGCTTGGTGGCCTTTTTCACCACACTTGTAACAGAATCCCATTCCCTTCAAGCAAGTACCAGGGTGTTTCTTCCCACATTTACTGCAGGATGGACATTCAACTTTTCCCTTCTTCCCCTTATTTCCATTCCCAGAGTGATCAGAAGATCTCTTCTTCTCCTAATTTTATTTAAAGTCATAAGACTTAGAGAATTCATTTTCTGTCTTGATAGCACATGAGACAATATCTTTGTACGACGAGAAGGATTGTGACACTAATGCTCGATGAAGAAATGGTTTTAACCCATCCAAGAAACGATCTATCTTACTTCTTGGGTTACATATAAATCTCCAGGATACCTTTATATCCATGTAAAGTTAGCCTCATACTTTGCAACATTCTCATCCTCCTTTTGTCTCAGACTCAGAAATTGCCTTTCCATATCTTCTCGATGGTCACAAGGAAAGTATTTTTCTAGGAAAAGCTCTTTGAACTCTCTCCATTCCATATTTCATACTTCATCATCTTCCTTCATGTTTTGAATCAATGAACACCATTGATCAACATCTCTAGTGAGGAGATAAACTGCCATGATAACTTTCTCCCTTTCACTACTCCCCAAAGCCTGGAATATTTTTTCTAGAGAACTTATCCATTGCTTAGCTACCAATGGATTTTTACTCCCATAGAATGTTGGTGGTTGTTACCTCATGAAGTGATCTAACATTGACCCTCTATGCTGTGGATCAGGGTGCTCCATATGGGTAAGGTTATTATTCATAACCTGAGTGAGTTTTCCCAGTATGGTGATTAGCTTATCAGCACCAGTTGCATCACCAGCTCCACTATAATTATCTTGAGTAGGAGGGAAATCCCTACATGGAGTGCGTATATTGATACAGTTTCCATTTCTTCCACTAGGAGCCATTTCTAAACAATTTCATAAACTAGATCAGTTTATGAATCAAAATACATAATTCCATACTTGTAAAACACCTAACATAAATTGAACTATTTATGGATATAATCCATAATCATAAAAATGTTTTCTTTGAGGAATTATATACTCATAAACCCTTCATAATTTTTTGTAAAGAAAATGAGAATTATCCTAAGCATATCCCCTGGGAGTTCTGTAACCAAGAGTGCAGCAAGGCCCTTTGTCGTGCACCAGTTCTCGTTCAAGTCTAGCTCGAAGCGGTGTTTTCGGGTTTTACCCCTAGGTACATCAATGCCAGAGCCGCCTCTACCTGATCATATCCATACAGAGATGTATTTCTCAGAAAACTCACAAAATTTCTACAATACCAAAATTCTAGGAAGTTCTTATATACTAATCCTCAAAGTCCATCTTAGATCTATGTACTCTAATCAGAGTTTATTTAAATCTAGCTTCCAAGGATTTTACTAAAATTCCTATGATACCAACTATAATGCCCCAAACCCAGTTACCCAGAGTCAGTGAATTATTACATAACATTGGCATTATTACAAAAGATCAAGTCTCGAAAGACTGATTAGTTTAGTAGCCTTGGAATCACTAGATACATTCATAAAGTTTACATTAAAACATAAAGTGAAAACTAATAAAAAAACATATTGTCTTCATATACCCTCATACTATCCCTACAGGTTATTAATAAATTACTTCTTCACATCCTGGGAAAAATAAAACATTAAAAGGGGTGAGCTCAGATGCTCAGTAAGGATAACAATATAGCAAAAACTTTCCTAAATAAGTATAAACATTTAAGGCAATGTATAACTAAAAAAATCCTTTTAAACATGAACTTAATCATAATATAGAAAAAATAAAATGAAATAATTCCATTTACTTATTGACATGGATATTCTACTAGTAGAATAATCACATGCGATATCAATAACCACTTTCATAATGATGGAATGCATAATGCCAGACTATCATAACCACATAGTCAAGGCCTTGTGCCAAGACTATAAATAATATTTTGTCAAGGCCTTGTGCCAAGACACTAGTTTGTCTCATGAGACCTACCAATTCATCGAGGAGCTATAGAGGGCTCCACCCTTCACATATTAAGTCCAATGCATTCCTCATATGAACAGGTTTAAACATAACATAAACATTCGTATTACAACTAGAATATGAAATGTCAATACTTTATCCATAAACCATGAATGGTATAAAAATAAAACATCCACAGTCAAACATATCACAAAACCTTCAATACAATATGGAAGTTTTGTATCATAATAAATAAACTTCAAATAACCTTAAAATCCATCAAAGGATGTTGACATAGATGAAATCAAAACTATTTGAGAGAAATATATCTTTTTTTTAAATCATTTAAAAGTTAGATAATTATAAAATAAAACATTTACTTTGAAAATATTCTTATAAGATTGTAAGGGAAGCTTTGAAGATTTTATAATGGCAGAAAATAGCCACACCCACGATATAAGTTAAAAAATACATTCTTACCTTAATTATGTAGAAAAGGTTAAAAAGGACCTTGTTTGGAAAATGATAGAAATATTACTTTATAAACTTCTTATAAAAAGTCAACTAGGGTATAAATGACTTTATCACATAGTCTTTAAAATAGTAAGAATTATTTTAGATACATTTTTAAGAAACATGGATGTGGATGATAAAGAGGTCCCAGTAGATAATTACGTATAAACAACCTCAGATAATGAAGAGATTGTGAAATAAACCCTTACCTTGTACTTTACCTTGGTAGAGGGTTAATTAACCTCCTGTATAATAGTTAAATAATTGTTATTAAATTATAAAATAATCATTTAAATTAATATGATATCATATATGATCTTTTAACATTTCTTTGTTAATAATATCTTAGTATTATCGTTGTTTCGGGTGTTAACTTACTCGTTTTATTTTATATGTTTTCTTACATAATACATGTTTGTTATGGATAAGTTGTATCTTATTCATATCCAGAATGATATAAAGTCCTTAAACATTATTTTTAATCATTAAATTTGAATTAGTCTTGAATGGATACGATGGGGAATGAATCTCATCGCATTCGTGGAGACGATAGTCCGTACGTATGCATGAGAGACAATATCATTCTTTAGATATTAAAATAATATATAATTGGATGGTATATCATATATAAAGAATAATTATCATGTTATATTTATTATTTAAATTAATTACACATCCTTATTATACCCATCCAAATAATAATTTATTGAATAACAATTACACCATGACGTGGAGACGGTAAGCCGTACATACACACGTATGGTGACATGTCATTAAAAAGATGGATAGAATACTGAATATGGTTGTACCATATTTATAATAACATCATAGTATATATAAGATACTGGAGTTATAATTTTATAATGGGAATAACAAATAAAGAAGAAGTTGAAGAAGAAAGGAACTTGAAAGAGGGTGGTGAAAACATTACCTCTTCCTCGGGTTCATCCTTTTGATTTGATCAAAAGGGATCCTTAGGTTGGCTTTATGACTAAATTAATGCCTCTAGGATGAAGGGAGGATATTTTAGAGGGTATTTGGGAAGATTTTGGACGATCCAAAAGGCTTTGAAGGTGTGAAGAATTGGTTAGAAGTGGTGTCCTTTAATAAGGGGGAGGAGGGGCTCTTTATAAAAAACACAAAGTATTAGTTTATAATAAATTTATATTCGTTTTCTAATGGCTCAAAAGTGTATTATTCAAAACATAAGGTGGGTATGGGTAGAAATCCTTTCAAAAAATAGATTTTAGACAGGTTAGGGTCATTATATTAACCTTATCCTTTAGTTTTAACTCTTAGTTAATTAGTTTGACATTTACCATGTCGCATTGTATTTTTATATTATATAGTTAATAAACTTACTATATAAATCCAAGTTACCCTAAAGTGGTCCATTAATGATACAAATATCATTATATAAGTTATTTGGATGATCCTTATATTTTTAGGAATAAAATATCAATTAATAATATAATATTTGTTTTAAAAACTCTTTTATGTCAATTTTGACACTATTGGGTATTTTGTTTTTGAAAATTTCATAACATTATTATTTAGAAACAAATTTATCTAACCAATCCTAATATGTCATATTAACCTAGAAAATTATTTTAATTCATAAAAAGTCTCATATTACATTTATTTTTATATTTATAATATCAATTATTTTAATATTTCATTAATTAGGTAATTACTGCATCACCATTGTGTCATAAATAAATTAAATTATTTAATGTCTAAAAATTATAAATAAAATATCATTATGTATGAAATATTTTTATCTTTCTAATTAATATTTACAATCTAATTTATATTTTTTATAACCCTATATTACAAATGTTTTAGTAATTAAATTTTGATTTTAACTCTTTTAACTCTTCTTTGAATTAAATAATAATAAATTTCCTAATCTAATCCAGGTGGAGCTAAATGATAATATTTTCTTCCTAAGGTTGTTTTTGGTCGAGATACACTTGTCCAATAGAATTAGGACATGTTTTAGGGTAATATTAATATCATTTTTACCCTTAATTACCCTATTTACTTTTAACCGTGGTAAATAAAAGTAAAAAGATACTATTCACCAAAAATTATTTTCATCTCATTGAACCAAATTTTACTCCTTGATATTAACCATGTCTCTCGGATTTTCTAAATTCCACTCACAAAAGTGGTAAAATTATGTTTTATGTGAATTTCCAAATTCTCCTAAGAGGTGGGTAAAAGACGGTGAAAAGCTCAATAAAATTTTTATATATCTAAAATTATTCTGAACTAACTCCAATTAATTACATTGAACTTATATAGGTATTATGTATCTATTTTAAGCTTAATTAAATTTAAATAAAATAACTAATTATTTAAATAAAAATCCGGTTTTAAACTATAACTAAGTGTTTTTTCACTATTCATCAAAAATTGAATGTTTTCAGAAAAATACCAAAATTTCACCCTAGGACAATTTCGATATTCCGAATCCAAAAATGAAGTCCATTTTGAAAGATAAAATTTATAAAATTTCAAAAGTGGGAATTACTATTCATAACGGCTAGTTTGATTGGTTGTGGTGTGTGTTAGAACTCGAAGTTGCGTACAACACACACTATTGTATTATTCAAAGAGAAGCGTACCGTGGAAGCTTGGGGTGTTACAAATCCCTTATCACACAACTCCTATGGTTGTTTTTTCAACTCTTCTAACTCCACACTGTCCAATATATAGGGGGTATTTTATATTGGTCTTGCATCAAGGACTAAATCGATTGAAAAATTGACTTTACTATCTCATGAATGTCTTGGTAATTCATCATAAAAGTCATAAATGTATTTCTATACAATAGGTATACCCTCAATTTTAAGATTACTTTATACATGTATATATTTTGTTTTCTCTTCTTCCCCAAGAATCTCATTCAAAAGAGCTTTTGGGTGTGGAACTGAACATGACTCATATGATGAAGTCTCATATCTAAAGATATGGAATTACACATCTTCATCATGAATCATAATTTCTTTCTCCTTACAATAAATGATTGAATCATATTTTTAAATATAGTCCATACTAAGGATTATATCAAATTCAACCATTATTATAATAATAAATTCAACAAATAGAGAATGTTTTTGTGTCATAATGGGGACTACTTGATACATCCTTGTTGCAATGATACTTTCCCTATGATTTTTAACTAAAAACTTACTTCTTAAAATAAAAGTTAAAAGTTTAATTTTCTTGGAAAATTGGGTAGATATAAAATACTACAAGTATCCAGAATCAAATAAAATATTATTTAAATTTAAAGATATGATTAAAGTACCTACCACCACATAATTGAGAACTTCCACCTCAGTAGTAGTGATCACATAAGCTTTCCCTTATCCCCTTGTACTATTATATAGTAGATTACATTGAAACTTGGGACATTGGTGTGAATTATTCCCTATTTATTTACAACTTAAGAACTTGAAATCATTGATTTTGTTCTTCCACTACAATTCATAAGCTAGATGATCCTTATCTACACACTTATAAAAAACTCCCATTCCCTTTAGAGATTTCCCAGGATGACTCTTCTCACAATTTTCACATGGTGTAAATTAGTCCATTCACTTCTTATATGAAGCATTCCCTTTATCCTAGTGTTTGGATGAATCTTCTTCTCTTGATTTTCCTTGAATGTGTAATATCTATTTAATTCATTCTCTATTTTGATGGAGCATAAAATCATTTCATCATATGATGAAAAAGTTTGAGAAACCATCACCCTTTAGATAATTGGCTCAATCGCTACAAAAAATGGCCAATATATCACTCCGTGTTTTGTATGTAATCTGTATCATACTTAGATAATATTTTCAAGGTATCATCATAATCAATAGCAATTTCTTCTTCATATTGATTTAATCTGAGGAAATTTATCTTCATTTCAGTTTGGTTATCATGTGGGAAATATATTTTGAATAATGTCTACTTAAAATCTTCCCATTCTATGAGTTATATTTTCTATTCATCCCTAGTATTTCAGATCAACAACCACCATTGATCCACATCATCTTTTAGATAATACACAATAGGTGTAACCTTTTCCTTTTCATTGCATCCTAAATACATATAAATCTTCTCCATATACTTAATCCATTGATCAGATACCATTGGATTATTATTCCCACCAAATGATGGGGACTTCTATCGCATGAAGTGATCCAACATAAGAGAATCACACTGTGGAAATGGTTGCTCCATCGAGGAAATTTTATTTTTCAAAACCTGATTAATCTACCCTAGTATAGGAATAATTTTCTCAGTCCCAATACCAGTTGTATTAGCTTTCTCAGTCATAATATCTCTACATTGGTCATGAGTATTGATACCCTTCTTTCTTCCAAGCACCATTTCAAAATAGTGGCATATACAAAATTATCTCATAAAATTATGAATTTTAAATCATAATATATAATGAAAAATATGGTGTAATAGTTAACATAAATTAAAAATTTATGCATATTTAATCTCAAAAATCATAAAATTGGTTTCTTTTGGGATATATTTATTTTCAAATCCTTTATAATGATTTATAAAGAAAATGTGAATTATCCTAAGCATATCCCCTGGGAGTATCAAACTAGGTGTGTAGTAAGGCCCATTTTCATGCCATAGGTAATGATCGGGTCAAGCCTAATGTATCATTTTCAGAGTTATTATCCCTAGGTACATCTGTTCCAGAACCACATCCACTTATAGTGTCCACATAGAGATATATTTTTTGGAAAAACCACACAGTACATTCCTTACTAAAACTTTAGTATGTTCTTCTATACTTATCCTCAAAGTCTATCATAAGGATATCATCCATAATCTATGTTTTACTTAATCTATTTCCCAATGATTATAATAAACTTATTATGATGCCAACTATAAGAAACCCAACTCTAGTAATCTATATCCATTACCTATTTTATTAAATTGGCACACACACAAGGGGGTCAAATCCCAAATGATTGATCATTTTAGCAGTTTGAAGAACTAGATACATACATGAAACCCATTTTACATTGGGAATAGAAAATAAAACATAATACATAATAAAAGAAAATGAACACATCCTTGAAATCACATTCAAATATTTCTTTTTTATATCATGGGGAAAGGAAACCAAATAAGGGTGAGATCAAATGCTCTATATGGGTTATGTATAATATAAGATATTATGAATTAATAAAGAATAATAAATATGGAAAGTTAAATAACTAAATAAACTTTATATTTAATTAATAACTTGGAAATCATAATTAGATAAGGAATAATAAATATGGTGAGGAAAATAACTGAAAACACATTCTATATAATCAATAAACATAGAATGAAATGGATCCAAAGATAATATAATTTTGAAAATATAATGGATAATAATAAAAAATGAATTATAAATAAAGGAAATACAAAATTATTAGACTTTATGATCTCAGGCATCATGATACCTATACCATGAATACCTTTCACAATATGTTTTAACACTATAGATAGAAACCTGTTTAATTTTTCCAACTAAATTTTCTTACGAGACCTTTCGATGTATCGAGGGAATATATATTTATGGGCATACCCATAAAAATATTTCCAAATTATTCCTCATATATCAAATAATTTATTTAATTCAAGAATAATATTCCTTGTCAATAAACATCCACATTTATTAAAGAAAAAATATTTATCAATGTTTCCCTAGATAATTAAATAACATTCGAAGTAAACACCATATGTAAGAATGGTATATGATATAATAAATATTCATATACATGGTGAAAAGAATATGGATACACTATAATTGAAACATTAATGATAATTAATAAATATATATTCATGTTAAATATATATATGTGGTAGTATATTCACCACATGAAAGTGAAAAGGTGCATATTAAAAAATATGTCTCAATGAAATGGAAATTTAGGCAAAATACCTTATAATGATATTAATATTTAAGTGAGAATTAATAATTGAAAGCATTATGTGTATCACATTTAAATCCACATAAAACTCATGTAAAAACAACATATTATAATAAAAATACATTATACACATAATCTTATAATATCAAAGGCAAATGAAGAAGTAATCTAATCCAATGAAAAGAAATTGAGTTATGAAATTACTTACCACTTGGTAACTTTCATGTAAAAACCCCTTGGATGAAATAATAAAAATTAAAACTTAAAATATCATGAATTATGATTTATTCATGATATTACATCAAAAAGGGTTAGTATTAACTTCATATAAAATAAAGTAGGCACACAATAATAGAATATATGTCAATGAAGGGAAGTTGAGATGAAGTCCCTTACCTCATACTTTCCTTTAGTTGAATGTAATTTAAAATCATGTATAATGATTTTAATCAAGGTAATAATTTCTAAAAGAACCATATTAATACTTATAATATCATATATGATCATATTATTACATTATACGACTCGTTTCTTAATATTATTTCATTATTTTCATTGTTTTGGGTTCTAATTGCCTTGTTTTCTCATGCACGTTTTGTCATGAAAGTTTCAATTCTTTTATATAGAATATGTATATATATATATATATTATCCATAATTATATTAATGTTATAAATATATTATTTACTCATTACATGTATTTTTATAACCATTTATGAAATTTTTACATGGAAAATGAATTGTATCACTTTGTAGAGACGATAGGTCGTACGTATGCACGAGCGGCGATATCATTCATTTAACGAGTGAAAGGGTAAAGAAGTGGGTGATATATTAATTTTACAGAATCAATATAATATCATATTATCACATATATTAATTATTTTTATCCTTATTACATTCCATGTAAGGTGTAAGTGAAAAATGAATCTCATCGCTTTGCGAGGTGGTAATCCACCGTACACACGAGAAACATTATTGTATTTTAAACTGAATACAAAATAAAAATTTATATGTAATATTAAAATTAAAAATTAAAATAATAAAATAAATATCATATAAATGTGTTAAATCCATCATTATATTCATCTTTGAAAGGTGGTGATGGAAAATGAATTAAATCGGTTCACGAGGCGGGAGCCCACCATACACACAATCAACAGTTTCATTTCCAATTTGATGGAAGAGGAGAAAGATACTGGTTATTACAATAAAAAAATTACATATAAGTATATTTTTTATACTGGTGTTTTTATAATACCATTATTTAATAATATTTAAAGGTGGTGGTAGAAGAAATAAAATAATAGTGCTTATTTTTTTAATATTTCCTCTTCCTCGGACGTCTGCCTTAGGATTATGCCAAATTCATTATTAGGATGGATTTTTGATAAAACTATTCTTCTAGTATGATGATAGATAAGTAGGGAAGTGATTTGGGTAGGTCTTGTCTGAACTAAATGGATTTGGGAGTGTGAATAGGGGAGGAGAGGGGGTGACTGTTTAGAAGTGGGGGAGAGAACACCCATGGAATTTTTGAAAACAAACAACGAAGCCAATGTTTTTATTATTCCAAAAGCCAAAATAATTAGTCATTATCAAATATTAAATTTTAAATGGTCAAAATATGTATATAAAATGTGTTTTGGAAAAGTTTTTAGGTCATTTTAACCCTTAACTTCTTAGTTTACCCTCAGTAAATCAATTTTTACCCTAACCATGATAATTAAATTTTACTACCTTTACTATTCATTATGGTAAAAAAAATAATTTTTCATTAATATATAATATAAATTATAATTATTAAAAATATTTATTCTATTTTTTTAAATTAAATTCACATAATTGATAGAATCCAATTTAAAATTATACCTGCAGACACGATGAAAAAGCGAGTTTCCAAAGAGAAAACTCTTATAAGTATGGGCAGTTTTTATATTTAAATTGAACATAAAACTGATAAAAATGACCTAAATTAGTTAAATTGTAATATAATTGATCTATTTTTACTTTAAAAATAATTTTAATTTTAATTTATCTTTGTAAATAATTTAAATGAAATGACATTTTTCAATAAAAATCAGTATTTTTCACTATTCCTCGAAAAATGAAACTTTTCAGAAAGGAACCAAAATTTTACCATAATAAAATTTTGATATTATGATTTCAAAAATAAAGTTAATTTTATCAAATAAATTTTATATAAGTTTCAAAAATTAATTATATCAGAAGTGCACAAGAAGAGACGAACCCATTTTCTTTGAGATAAATACAGTTTTCCAGAATTTGTTTTACTTTAAAATGATTCTTATTTTTATCTATAATAAATAGATAACCAATTAATGGGTGTAAAATACACATATTTGTATTAATTTAGTTATTTATATCCATACCCTATAATTTTATTTCAAGGTTATAATGGTTATGTTTAAATAATATTTTAATATAGTATCACGTTTTGTTTAATCCCAGTGTTGCGTGCATCACATGATATCAAAGAGATTGGATTTTTTTAAAGGAAATAAACAATAAATTATCAGGTATTTAAAATAATTATAGTGTGGATTTGGTAAGATAAGTCTAGTAAGACACATGAAAAGTGGTCGGTGAGACTCTGACCTAGAGACGGTCAGTGATACTTTGATTTGGTTGTGGTGTGTGAAGCACCCTCCACTTGTAATTATAATATTTGATTATATTGATAATATGTGATTATGAAATATATCCAATAAAGGAAAAGAGTAAGTATTTTTTATCAAAACTTGTAAATCCTTGTTTTATTATTCTATCGTTTATTATATTATAGAAGTGAGGCTATGAGATGCAAGATAGAGTCGGTTGATGTTGAATAAGTCTAGGGGGTCTAATTATAGAGAATAATTCTTAAATGTTTTAACTGACCAATGATTCACCCATCCCCTCTCATTGGTCCATCGATACCCTATGTAAATAATATACTTATAACTTAATTAAACATTTAATAAATTCCATAAAAATTTTATCACTCACTTATAACACTAATGTGGCACGTGATAATTCAAGAACTATTAAATAGACTCATTAGACCGTATAATTATTTAATAAACCTTGAATACATAATTTTCATTCAAAAAATAATATTTTCTCATATTCAATTTCTAATTAAATTACTCATTAATACATTGAGAAATGAAATGAATTATTATTATTATTCAAAACTCAAATAATATAATTGAATTAATTTACTTTTGACCATTCACACTTGGTCATTCATCGGCCCACACATGTGGGGGACACATCATCCTAAACTTATATTTAGTTAAATAGGTAGAACTTGTGGATACACTTTGTGTGTGATCCTATTTCTCCATATCTCGATAGTAGTGAGTCATGATCAAAGACCAAAAGTGTTATCTAGTAACACATCATGGCTCCTAAGAAGATAAGGATAATCCATATCTAGGAATACTTCCTACAAACAATATCTCTGTAATATAATATATTTGTCTCTTGATCTCTCACAAAGTGGGATGGTCACTTTATGTTATAATCATTTCATGATTTATTTATTATTTTAATGACCATTATAGATATACTTACCTTATTATACCATGACCATGGATTTAGTAAACACACTACCATTGTGGTCAACTAGGCCTATGATATATTTTCCTTTCAGAAGTGGAAAGTCCTATCTTGATCATTTAATCAATGCCATACTACCAATGATGTACTAAAAAAAGATACCTTTCCATAACATATATATCATGGTTTTTATATTTTATCAAATTACATGATAAAATGGTTCACATTGATATTGATCTCTAGTCAAGAAACCAATATACATGATTATAAATAGATACAACCAATACATCTGAAACATGTGGTGTTTCTATTGGAATTCCAATATTCATGATCTCCTCTACTTGATATCACCAAGTGAAAACTTCATAAAAATAATTCTTAATGCTTATGAGCCCCCAACACTTGATAGTTATACATAATCCGTGTCCTTTTAGTATGATATATCTACACCATTATACATATGTTTTAAGATTACTATCATAGTATCTCAAGGGTCTCATTATGGCTAAAAAATACTATAACCTTTTGATATGATAAATAATCTATGGAAATTACTATGTAAATAGTGGATGAAAAATTATCGACATTATCATGATAAGAATACGATATTCATAACTCTATGTGTACACGAAATTATAATCGAAAAGAACTGCTCAAGTTAGGTATAAAGAACTCACTTTCACAACACTCCCACTTTTAGTAGATCTGACCAGCTAACCATAAATATATTAGCTCCTAAATGATAATATCATGATTCTACTAAGTTATGGATCTTGTTATTGGTCCTGCCATGTTTCCTTACATAGATACTATGCTATCTACAACTTCATCTCATTGAGAAATAAACCCTCAAGAGATGATATCCGTGAGTTGTAACGACTTTAATTTCCCATGTGTTATTTTTGGATATTGTATGGATTATTTTTTAGACTATGAGGTAAGATGATGTTCTATTCCAAGGACCTATGTGCCTAAAATAAATGTTTGAAATATATTAAATATATTAAATAGCACATGCATATAGTTTTCCTGAAAAAGTGTAACAAATTATAAATGGAGACCCAGATCAGAAATTTGAGGGCAACATTGAGTTTAAAATGTTGGTTTTACCTTATCCCTGGAATAAACTTTGTTAGTGTAGGAAGTTTGTGGAAAATTCATCACAAGAATAAAATAAATAAAATAATTAAATAAAATTATTTTATTTATCTTTTGATGAAGTGACCTAAATTATTCTATAAGAATAAGGTTATGATAAAATTCCAGGGTTAGACACATAACCCCCAAAGCTATTGGAGAACCCTTGGAGAGAGTGTTGGAGGATATCTCTTAGGAGAACCTCAAATGAGTCAAAGATTATTGATAAGTGTTCAACGAGATTCAATATCTCTCCAATTACAATGAAATAGGTTCATTCTTCATTAGCGATTGATCCATCTCATGGTAGGATGCTTGTTTTGATTAGATTATTTTCTCATTATCTATTTCTATGAAGAACACGAATCAATAAACCAACTGATTGATCTATGGGTTCTTCATATTGTAGGATAGGTTGGATTATTCGTGAATTGAGAGAATTTATTTGTGGCCATTTTTATTAACTATTAAATTTTCATTCTAATGGTAATGAATTGAGGTCGATATGAATATTGACTGATGTTCATTATTTAATATTATTCATTGTGATTTTCTCCACAAATTCTTTATTACTCATGGACATTATCTATTGGACTATGGTTCGACATACCCAGAGGAAGTCTATCATTGCACACCTATTTCTTGGTGTAATTTTCACGACCCATCCCCCAAGTCCTATTCCATGACTACCCCGCACAACTTCTAGAGGTCAGGGGCTTGCGACCAACACCGAGTAGGAGTATCCCAAAACGGTAAGGCATTTCCTTTAAACCCATACACACGCACGAAGCTCAAACTGTGGAAAGTAAACACAAAGTAAACCACAACTGTCACTGAGACAAATTTTGAGAGTATAGTACAAACTGAAATTATAAATGGGATAAATACAATCCCAGAAACACAAAGGAAAGTACAACTGTCACAATCCATATTTTCGAGACCCTACCTGAATGGTAGGTGAAGGGTATCTTCTTGTATCCATAGAAGTATACTCGTCTGTCCCATCCCACCGAGCACCACCTGGTCCCAGACCACCAAGGTCTCCGTCAAAGTGCCGATCACCTACATGAGACATGAAATGTGTGGGTGAAGTTCGTGCTGGGGTGAGTAACACAATACTCAGTAGGTACCCCAAAACAAAAAGGAAAGACCACAAATTAATACCAGAAACCAATACCACAAAGCAAGAACACAAAGCAAGACCAAAAAGAAAAGAAAACCCACACCAGGTATAACTCAATGTGTAGAAAGTAGGATTATCATTATTAAAGATGAATAATCTTATATTTGTGAGGGAATCAACCCTAAGGATTCACTATGGTTAGTTCAGCTACAGGACCATTGAGATAAGCTTAGCTACTGGACCACTGAGGTATGCTGGGCTATTGGACCACTGAGGTTTGCTCAGCTACTAGATCACTGAGGTCCACTTGGATAATAGACCATTAAGGTCTGTTGCACTACTGGACCACTGAGTTACGATCGGATATTGGAACACTTATGTTCGCTCAGATACTCGACCACTGAGGTCCTCTTGGATGCTGGACCATCAAGGCCCGTCCTGCTGCTGGGCCATCGAGGTCCCGCTCTTTATATCCTTCATGTCACGGCTAGCCGTAGGATTACCACTCTCCAGTGCGCTTTATTTCAAGAGAATCTACCCCTCAAGGCATCATTTGTATCTATAATTTCATTAAAACTCACTTAGAGTATACCCAAAAGACCGTATCATTACAAGGATCCCAACTCCATAGACAATGCATCCATCAGATGCCCTTCCTGAAAGATATTGATGTTTTAGTAAATAGGTGCTAGATACGTCGGGGCCCGGTCCAACTTGGTCAGACCAACCCAACCAATAGGACCAAGGGTCCCGCATGACCTAACTCGGGTCAGCCAACCCGACCCAACCTAGTTGGTTCTGGGATGACTCGGTCCAGCCTGACCCAGTGGCCAGACCCATTGACCCTTATTGGACCTAGCGTGGTTTGACTGTGGGTCTGGCCCACTAGGTCGCCCAGTGACCCAGTTCTCATCTGGTTTGGTCTGACTTAGTCGGACCAGGTTTGACTAGCCCAAGCCACACAATAGCTCTGTTTTCCCATCTGTCCTAGCCTACAATTTGGAAGGCCAGTTCTTCTCCTTCCAGGGCCACCCAACGGTCCAGTTTACTCTATTGGAACCTCCTGTATTGATGGGTTAGATTAGGTCCAGGTCGAGTGTTTACTGGCATCCGGTTCACATAGCCACACAGATGACTGAGTCCATCTGCCTCCCTCCACACGTGGTCCAGCATGGACCACATGCTAGTGCACCCCGCATCCCACCCCATGGGCTGGTCCACCTGACGCAACACCCAACCAGCACCGACACCTTGCACCGTCATGAACCTTGCTGGCCGAGAACTTCACAACCACAATGTGCCGCTGGGGCGCACCACCTCCTACTCGTGGCCGCCGGTGTCGGCATGCCAAAGGTCTCCTTCACATTCCACTAGAATTTTTATAATGGTCTGTTTCTCGATCCGTCTACACTTTCAAGCTTCCTGGGGCGTCATCGTCACTACCACATACTTATCGCCATTTTTCCATCGCTCCGGGGGTCCGACATCAATTAGAATCCCCTCGAAAATATATGACGTGACCTCATGGGTCCGTTGACAGAGAACAAGGAGAGCGGGAGTGGGGATCATAGAGAATATCTAATAAACAAACCATCCTTTGTTCGTGTCAGCCTGAAATTGTTCTTGTCAGCGGGATCATGAAGCATAACTGTAAATCACTAATATTTAATCCCCATAACCAATCCCACAATAAATATTTTCCAATCCTAGAAGGAGAATCCATATGAGGATCAACTTGTTAGAGAGTTGATCTTCATTATTTGTTTAGAGGGGAGAATAGGGGAAAAGCAATCACTAAGATTTAAACCCCTACCTGGGAAAAGGAGATCAGTCGAGGAAGATCGCCTGTCACTGTCCATAGATCTCCAATTCCAATTTTTTCTCCATGGGTATTGTCACCACCTTCCAATTCACCAGTGTTTATTGTTGGAGAGGTTTCCTTAATTTTTCATTTGAATAATTCCATGGTTGTTCATCAACCCTGAATCCCTGTTTAATTAAAGAAAGAAGATGCGCTGCACATTTCGGCAATGCCATGCTGATTAATTAATGAGGATCATTAATGGATTCAGCGTCGCCTTATCAATATACCGTAGTGCTGATGAGTCAATATGTAATGATGAAGAGAAAATAATAAAATAACTTTTTTAAGTTATTTTTTTTCTCAAAGTCTTGAAAACTATCTTTTTCAGTCAACATGTGCAGATAGATGTTAGGCCCTTCCTAGGAGAATATCGATTCTCGGAGATCAATGGTGCCCTCATATTTTTGATTCAGACACCTGTTTAGAAGTTAAAAAAACCAGCTCGCTTGATAATTTAATGAAATTTAAAAAATAGTTTAAAAATACATTCTAACCACTCCAGGACTTTGAATTATATGCTGTCTCAGAGACTAGTCTCAAAATAATCCCATTTAATTTTCAAAAAATTTACATGGAACTATAGGGTATTAAATTCTCCCCACCTTAGGGCTTTGCATCCCCTAAATCCAAACAAATCCTAATCAAACAAATTGGGGTACTGAGCATGAATTTGAGCCTCCCGCTCCCACGTGCTCTCCTAAAGATTCCCGTGCTACTAAAAAACATGCACTAGAGGAATCTTCCATCCAGGAAGGATACTCTCCCGTTGATCCTATATCTCCATCAGGTACTCTGGGAATGTAGCCCTGTCGTCAATCTCTAGCCCTCCATGGTCGATGACGTGAGAAGGGTTATGCACGTATCTCCTTAGTTGTGATATATGGAATATGTCATGCACCCTCTCTAAATACGGTAGTAGATCAAAGTGGTATGCCACCTTTCCCACTCTACAAAGTATCAGGAAATATTCAATTAACCTCATATATAACTTTCCACCCCATCCAAATCTTCGTATCCCTTTTTGAGGAGATACCCATAGGAATATGTGGTCCCCCTCCTCGAACACCAAGGGTATCTGTCACCAATCAGCATAAAACTTTTGTTGGATATGTGAAGTCTTCATCCACTCTCAGATGACCTTAACCTTCTTAGTGGTAGCTTTTACCATCTTTGGACCAATGATTGCTGACTCCCCTGGGTTTGTCCAGCATAATGGTGACCTGCATGGTCATTCGTACAGTGCCTCAAACGGTGTCATATCGATGGTGGATTGGAAGCTATTTTTGTAAACAAACTCCACAAGTGGTAGGTTGTCCTCCTAAATATGAACGAAATTAAGAAAGCAAGCACAAATCATGTACTATAGGGTCTGTATGGTCTGCTCTGTTTGACCATCCATTTGTGGGTGAAAGGCTGTGCTCAAGCACAACTGAGTCCCAAACAATTCCTGCAATCCCTTCCACAACTAGGATGTAAAGAGTGCGTCACGATATGAGACTATCATATGTGGGACTCCATGGAGTCGAACTCTCTCCTGCATGTAGAGGTGTCCCAATCTCTCTACAGAACCCTTTTCTTGAATGGGTAGGAAGTGATCCAACTTGGTGAGTCGGTCTACGATCACCTAGATGGTGTCGTGCCCCCTGGACATATGTGGTAATACCATCGTGAATTCCATTGACATCCCATCCCACTTCCACTATGGTACCTTGATTGGTTGTGTGAAACCTTCTGGAACCTGGTGCCCAGTCGTCACTTGCTAATAAGTGAGGCATCTTGAGACAAACTCTTCCACTTAATTCTTCATCCTTGGCCACCAGTACTGACGTCAAAGGTCCTGTTACATCTTTTCCACACCTGTATATACCGCCAAATGGGATGTATGGAACTCTCTCAACACATCCTCCCATAACACCACTGGTACTATGGTGCATCCTCTGAAAAGGATGATATGCTCCCCACCTTTTGAATATTCATCAGGGGCATGCCCTGTGACTATATGGGCACGAGCAGTCTCGTAGATAGCATCCCTAAGTTGCGCCTCCCTGAATCACTATAATAATGGAGTGGAAACTACCATAAACTAAATAAAATCTATCTCCTCTCTATGCATGAAGGATATCTTAAGTGAGTCCAACTTCTCTGATGCCTCATTTAGTAGTTTGGAATTTGATCTCTTAATGAGAGCATATACCACCATGTTCCGCTTCCCAAGAGTATAGAATATCTCAAAGTCATAGTCCTGGAGGAACTATATCCAACATATCTATATTATATTCATATCCTTTTGAGAAAAGATATATTTGAGACTCTTGTGGTTAGAGTAGATGATGAATCGTTCGCCTCTAAGGTAGTGCCGCCACATCTGCAACAGAAATACTACCGCTACCAACTCAAATTCACAAGTCACATAGTTATTCTCATGAAGTCTCAATTTTCATGATCCATAAGAAATCACTTCTTACCCCTACATCAGGAAACAACCAAGCCCAGTTTCTGATGCGTCACAGAACACCACATAGTCGGTTCCCTCCTCTGGAAGGCTCAAGATATGAGCACTCGTCAAGCTCTGCCTCATCTACTGAAATATCTACTGACATCTTTCTATCCACATGAAGGGTTTCAATTATTTGTAAATGACATCATGGGTTCTACCACTCTAGATAATTCGGGTAAAAACCTCTGATAGTACCCAACCAACCCAAATAAACTACGCTCTTAGGTGGCTCCCAATAAAGCACCACCTCAATATTCCCTAGATCCACTTAAAATCTAGCCTATGAGACGACATGTCCTAGGAAATGTAACTTTTGTTTCTAGAACTCATTATTTGAGAGATTTATGTAAATCCATTCCTCTTAGAGTGTGTCCAAAACCATCCTCAGGTGTATCACGTGCTCAACCTCAGACGCTGAATACACTAAGATGTCATCAATGAATACCACTACAAACTGATCTAAGTACCACTAGAAGATTCTATTCATGAGTACCCTGAACACTAATAGGGTGTTCATTACACCAAAAGACATCATTAAGTACTCTTAGCGTCCATAGAGACATCTGCAATCTGTTAACAAGATGTGTTCATCTTGCACTTGAAGCTGGTGATAGCCTGATCTAAGGTCTATCTTCAAGAACCATATCGCTCCTTTTAGCTAATCAAAGAGGTCATAAATCCTCAGTAGAGGATACCTATTCTTCACTATAACTTGGTTCAGGTTCTAGAAGTCCACGCATAACCTCAAGCTTTTGTCTTCCTTCTTGGAAAACAAAACTAGGGCTGCCCATGGTGAAATGCTGGGCCTTACAAACCCCTTCCACTACAAGTCCTCCAAATGTACCCTCAGCTTCCGAAGATCTATGGGAGATATCTGATATACAGGTGTAGATATCAGTGTCGTACCAGGGTACATATCAAGGAAGAAGTCTACCTCTATGTGAGGAGGTATTCCTGGAACATCCTTTAGAAAGACGTCCTTGTACTCATCCACCACTGTAAGAAACTGTGAAATTTTCATCCACTACACTGAGGTTCATGCTATCAAATTGATGAGTGATCAGCTTCACCCCTATGTATGAGTCCATCTCACACTACTCCATTTTCCTTCTCGCCGAGAATGGAAAATTGGTTCCCATCTCTACAGACACACTACACTATGCGTCTAAAACAGTCTATCTGAGCATGAACTACTGATAGTCAGTCCATACCCAGAATAAAGTCATAAGGCCTCAATGATACTACTTGAAGATCCCAGATGAAGCTCTATCCTCCAAGAGTAATATCACACTGTCGACACCAGTGTGTGATCATCGAATCACCTCTTGTTGGTGTCTCTAATAATAAGGATCAAGCAAATGGCTCGATCGAAATCTTTGAGCTTCAAACAAGTTCTATGACCAGGAAAGAGTGACTGGAACCTGTTTCTATAAGAACTAATACTAAATTGAATAATATATAGATTATACCACATATCATCTCTAGGACATTGGGACTCTAGGCCTTGATTCTCTAAAGTTGAGCCCGCCCATCCATCTGCTCTTGGAGCCCATGGTGGACCACCTAGGGGTGGAATTAGTAGTAACTCGTACCTATTCCCACCTTATTCTTCTCATCCCACTCCTCTTCCACATCCTCCACCTAGCGGACCACCCTGTTCCTTTCTCTACCACTACCTCAGCGGTCCCTCTACCATCTTTCGGTCCTCTACATAGTGAGTCAGAAAATCCTGATCCATGGGCCCCTTCCAACCACACATGTAACATACTCTACTCCTCTTATGACTCCCTCTTCCATGGGATCCTCATACTACCAACCCTAAGTCATGGGGTTTTCCTTTGAATGGTATGGCCTGTTTGGGCCTCTGCATCATCTTTTGGTTACCCACCATGGATGACTCAACCACCTATAGCCCATTGGGAGATCCCACCGTCGGTGGCTAATTGTGAGGAAGATGTCAACTAGTAGAGATATCTCTAGCACCCCATCCTAGGTAGGGATGTTGAGGGAAATCATTGATTTTATTATCTCCCATTGGATTCCTCAATCAAAGGTATGAGCCCTAAAGAAAGAGTCTCGTACCATATTCGTAGAGTAACAGGAGAGGTATGTGAACCTTGAAGAGTACTCATACACTATTAGGATTCCATTTTGTAGGTGAAGAAGCTCTTATATGTGCACTAGGTGTAAAGTAGTGGGGAAGAAATCCTCCTTGAAAAGTCACTTGAAGTCAGACCTGGTGAAGGTCGCCTCACGCATCTGGATCATCAAACTTCACCAGCTCCCTGCCAAGCCCCGCAGAAGGCTCACATCTAGAACTGCCATCTAGTCAAGTAGCATCCTCGATAAGAAGAAGACTCACATAACTGCCTCTAGACAATCCTTACCGACCTGATGATCTGTCTCTCCCCTGAACTTGGGAGGTCTCTATCTCTGGAAATCGTTTATGGCACTAACACTATGCGCTTAATATACCGGTAGCTCCGGTAGTAACTGTTGAAAAATGATCACTAGTAAAGATGGGACACATCCCAAATGTTCTATCTTGTGAAACATTCATTGTACTGAAGCCTCATCACTCTATAGACCATCCTCATGGTCACACACTATAATATTGGATGTCTTTCTGCGTGGAGGCTTCTTGAAAGAGATCAAGATGAATCACGTTTAAAAGATTATACCTGGTGAGTTAAATATGACTCAAAAAGATCCTGATAAAACATTCAAATATGAATTCAACCTGTGTTTTCATGTACTGATTCGAAAAAAAGAATTCAGGGTCTTGGTGTATAAAAATTTGTAGACTCTTAGTTCTTCTGGTAGAACCAACCTCCCTCTAAAACCACTTTTTCCTGACCTGTTCCCCAGGTCAAGTGACCTGAATACCCCAAGTCCACCTTCCATAGGCCAGGAGATGGCGACTAACACTAGGTAGGCATATCCCAAAAGGGAAGACATTTCCTTTAAATATTTACACACGCACGAAGATGAAACTACAGAAAGTAAACACACAGTAAACCCAAACTATAACTAATAAAAATAATGAGATTATAGTACAAACTGAAAGTAAAAAGGGGCCAGAATACAATCCCAAAAGCACAAAGGAAAGTACAACTACCAAAGTCTGTCTACTCAAGACCCTAATTGAAGGGTAGGTGAAGGTTAACTGCCTATAACTATAGAAGTACACCCATTTGTCGCATCTCACTAAGCCCCACTTAGTCCCAGACCACCAAGGTCTCTATCAACGTGTTAATCGACTGAATGAGACACGACACATACAGGAGAATTCCATGCAAGGGTGAGAAACACAATACTCTTTAGGGACCCCAAACCACAAAGGAAAGTCCACAAAGTAAGACCACAAAGAAAATCCACAAATTAAGACCATAAAGAAAATAAAAATCACACTAGGTATAACTCAAAGTATATAAAGTAATATTATCAGTCGTAAAGTTGAATCATCTTGTACTACCGAGGTAATTATCCCAGATGACTCACTAATGTTCGCTCGACTAATAGACCATTGAGATACACTCTGTTACTAGACCACTAAGGTCTGCTCAGCTATGGGACCACTGAGGTCCACTGGGCTATTAGACCATTGAGGTCCTCTCAGCTACTAGACCACTAAGGTCTGCTCGGTGATTGGAACACTGAGGTCTGCTCGGCTACTTGAACACTGAGGTCCGATGAGATATTGGACCACAGAGCTCTATTTAGATAGTGGAAAACTGAGGTCTGCTCAACTACTGGGCCACTAAGGCCCACTCAGCTACTAGACCACTGAGGTCCACTCTTCTACTAGGCCACTGAGGTCCCGCTCGTTATATCTTTCATGTCAAAGCCAGCCATATGATTCCCGCTCTCTAGTGCACTTGATTCCAAAAGGATCTACACCTCACGCCATAAATCATATCTCAAATGAAACTAAAACTCACTTAGAGTACACCCAAATGACCGTCTCATCGTAAGGGTGCCGACGCCGTAGATGGAGCGTCAATCGGATGCCCAGTCTGAAAGATATTGGCATTTTAGTAAATAGGAGCTGGTTGCGTCTGGGCCCAGTCCAACTTGGTCACACCAACCCAACCAACCCAGACTAGGGATCTTGCATGACCCAACCTAGTTTGGCCAACCCGACATGAATCATTTGGTTCTAGTTTGACATAGTCTGGCCTGGACCAGTGGCCAGGCCCGGTTCGGTCATGGGTCTAGCCCGTCAAGTCACCCAACAACTTGATTCTCATACGGTCTGGTCTGGCTTAGTCGGACTATGTCTGACCAGCCCAGTCTGCCCAGTGTCTCAATCTCACATCTGTCCTGACCCACAATTTGATGGGCCAGTTCTTCTCTAGCTCGGGTTTCCCATCGGCCTGACCTGCATCAGTGGGTCAGATTGAGTCCAGCCCGAATAACCACTGTCATCCATTTTGTGTATCCACCCGACCGGTTGAGGCCGACCACCTCCCTCCTCATGTGGTCTAGTGTGGACCATTTTCTAGCACATGCAACGTCCTTCCCCTCGATTCGATACACCTGACGTGATGCCCGACCGACGCCACCACCCTGCACCATCGTGGCCCCTGCTGGCCATGACCTCCACCAATACGGCTTGCCGTTGCATCGCACCGCCTCTTGTTCACGACCGCCGCTATGGGCCACCACTGGCCACCGGCGCCGGCATGCCGGCAGTCTCCTCTTTGGACCATTGGACTTACTTCGGTGGTCTTTTTCCCGATATTTCTATGCTTTTAGGATTCTTGGGACATCACCATCACAAACGCATAATCCTCACCGTTTTCCGTCACTCCAGGGGTCTGTCCTCATTTGGAATCCCCTCGATAAAAATCTGATGAAACCTCATGGGTCTGTCGGTGAAGAACAATGGGAGAGAGAGGGGATCATAGAGAACATCCAATGAACAAACCATCCTTTGTTCGTATTGGCCCATAATTATTCTTGTCTGTAGGGTCACGAAGCATAAATATAAATCACTAAGATTTAATCCTCATAACCGATCCAACAATAAATATTTCCCAATACCACAAGGATAATCTATCCACAGATCAACTTGTTAGATAATTGATCACCATTCTTCATTTATAGGGGAGAATGGGGGAAAATCAATCATTAAGATTTAAATGCCTACCTGGGAAAATGATATCGGTCGAAGAAGATCACCCATCACCATTTTTCAATCTCAGATTTCAATTCTCTCTCCAAGGGTATTTTCTCCGTTTTCTTATTCACTGACGTTCTTCATTAGAGAGGTTTCCTTTATCGCTCGTTTGAGGAATTCCAAGGTTGTTTTTCAACCTTGAATCTCTATTTAATTAAAGAATGAAGACATGATGCACTTTTCATCATCACCACACTGATTCCTTAATGAAGTTCATTAATGGATTCAATGTCACCTTGTCGATGTACCGTAGCGCTGATGGGTCGCTACGTAACGACGAAGAGAAAATAATAAAATAACCTTTTAAAGTTATTTTATTTTTCTTCTCAAAGTCATGAAAACTATCATTTTGGTCAAACTGTGACGTTATATGTTAGGCCCTTCCTAGGAGAATCCTGATGCTCTAAATTCAATGGTTCCATAAGATTTTTGATCTGGGCATCGATTTAAAAGTTAAAAAAACCAGTTCTCACAATTATTTAATGAACTATAAAAAATTGTTCGAAAATACATTCCAGACACCCTAGGCCTCGGAATCACGTGCCGTCCCAGAGCCTAGTCTCAAAATAATCCCATTTAATTTTAAAAAAATTTACATGGAATTCTAGGGTATTACCAAAATGATTCTATATTATAGATCCAAGCTCAGGATGGTGTGTTGATCATGTGGCGATAGAAGAAAAAATGAATCAAATGGTGTGAATAACCAATTTTTTTATTTAGTGCACAATGAAGAACAACGTTTGAAGGAGTTTTTCAAATGAAATCAAAGGATTGAGTGTTATTGATCGATGATGGTATGCCTCATCGAGGCATGATTATTGATTTTCCAGAGTGGCATATTACCCGATCAAGGGCCAGAGGATTGGATGAAGACTCATGAAACAGACCAAGTATTATGGAAAATACTATAACGCACAACATGTAATATGGAATTACATAGTGTGTGAGACCCCTTTAGAGGTTTACAAGTTTTAATTGGAAGTTAAGGATCACATGATGTGTGTCCTTATCTCATGGAATCTGACCCCTTTTTGATGGATCACTATGTACCTTAGAGGGTACATAGAAACTTCTTGAAGTAAATGGCCTGAGGCACACCATCTACACCTAAATATAGATGACTGAATTAGGTATACACAAGATAAGATGTTTACTAGTACACTTGCATAAGTACATAGGAAACAACCCACCATTTACTAATACATAGAAATGGACATGGACATGATCCATTTATATGGGAAAGACCTGGGGTCGAAGGGACAAACCGTGTACTCCTACTACACACCATGTGGTCTATCAAAGTTAGATTAGAGCACTTATCCTCTATATTAGGAACATGTTTCATTAGGGTGCATTCCCTATATCTATTCCGTAAGGGTTAGTATTGAATCCCCTCCTGCACATAGGAAAGCGATCCCTTCAGCAAAAAATCTTGGATAGAGTTGTTAGAATCCCTTTTTAAGGATTGGAGTGAGATCCTCTATCAACTTCTTACCCTAGGAAGAGTTCTTAGTATTTTCATGACAAACACTATGTGGGTTTCAATCCTCTACTTATAAGGTTAATCCAGATTGAGTTGTTTGTATACCTCATAGCCTTGGAAGTGATCCTCATCTATGTATCATATCTTCTCAGACTTTCAGGGTATACTTATAATGGTGATACCCAATAAGAACTACCTTTGGAATGTACATCATTAGTGTTATTTGACTCATGGATTTTGTTCTCCCAGATGATCGCTATGTGGAACTTTCAATCTAGAATCCTGGGCTAGAATTATGGTTGTGATTTTACCTTTATAATATGTTTCTTTTTTGAGAATATTTAGATATTCTTGTTCTATCTGTTGTTGGAATATTCTTGTGTAGAGATAACTGTTATTATTTTATTGTACTCTTTATGGTTTTAGGATGTCCTACTAGGTATTTTTATAATCACCCCTAAATGGTAATTTACCGCATGTTTCATGTCTTGTGTAGATGATTGACCTTTTTAAAGAGTCCTTGATGGACTAGGACTAGGCAGTTCTTAGTGAGATCAGATAGGCCGAGGTGTATTCTAATGGTATCTTGACAAAAATCCCCATCTTTACTTTCAGATTGAACTTGTTTTGAGGATCTTTGCAGAGGGATTGTTTTTTTCTCTATTTACTTTACTTTACTTCCTGTTGTACTTTGGTTGTGGGATTAAATGTATGTATTCATGATTTGTTATAGTTATATTACATTTTAGTAGTGTTTGGTCTTGGAGATGTGTGTGCGTGTATAAGTAATTTAGGTCAACGATTCCCATGTTAGGGATATTCCTACTCGGCACTAGTAATCATCTCCTGTACTATTAGAGGCGGAATTGAGGATTCACAAAATGAGCCCCATTAGGATGGGTTGTGACAAAGTGGTATCAAAGTGGTTGGTTCTACATTAGGAACTGATTTTGTGATATTTGTTTGGGGAAACAATGTCACATGTTTGAAGTTCAACTTTCAGGCTAGGGATTCCATGGTTGGTGCGGTGGCCAATGTATCCATAAACTAGGTCTTTGACCACCTTATTTTCAACTCGGTACATGAGAACACTGGTTTCAAGGAAAACAATGATACATTCATCATATAGGAATGATTTTTGGTTTATATGTCCTTTCTGAATCATCTCTCCAGATATACTCATTAATTGTGGTACATATTGTCTAATTCAGGATGCCACCATGATGTATGCTAGCTAGGATTCAATGTTAATATCATGAGGATAATTCCATAAGTGATGAGTAATTGATACAAGGACTAGTTCTAGAGTTTTTACCTCTAGGTGGTGTACCAGCTACACTACCACCAGTAGAGTAGTAGATGGTACCCGCAGTACCAGCAGATGAGTTGTGTAGGCTGAGCGCACTTCAAGAGTTTCAATGACAGATACCCCTAAGGTTTCTAGGAAATCCCAACCCACAAGTATATAAGAACTATATTGAGGTGGTGACACAACTTTTTCATTTGGTCAGGACACTGGTAGATCAGATGGTGGTTTTATCAGTGAGCCTTCTCTATGGCTCAATAGGATGATGGTGGGGTTTAGTGACCTAGTCTTACGATAAGGTGTCTCTAGTGTGGTCATTGTTGGATTTCCTTTTTAGATAGTATTTATATACTTCTATTTTTAGTGTTTTATATATTGAGTATCATTTACTACTTCAGTAGGGAAGCATGACAATAACCTAGTATTGTTAAGATTTAACAACCTCTCTAGGTACTCGATGGATATGGTTCATGATTAGTTATTCCAGTCTTAGAAATTGTAGTTAGGACTATGTAGATACATCCAAGACATTTTTATAACTCTATGAATTCTCACATATGATGGGGTTATAGAGAGATCTTTGGTGGTTGAGAGTTTTTTGGCTAAACAGGTGCAGAAAGTGGTTGCTGATAGTGGTCCCACAGGCGTAGAGACTTCAGAAGTAGGGAGATGATGTTAGTATCAGGGACCTAGACATGTGATATGTTTTAGAAGTAGGTAATAGGATAGAGGGTTTGTATTTCAAGGATCAAAGGATGGTTCCATTCAGTCTAAGGAGAGGTGGTGCTACTCATGTGACGGCAGGTGACTTCTTGCATGAGATTGTCTGACCCACTGTACGACTGACAGGGAGACCATGGATGAGCCATTGAGATAGAGGAAGTGGTAAGAGAGGAAAATTCCTTAGGGTGGGAGACATGAAAAAATATATGGTAGAGCAGTTGGAGGTAGTAGATGCTTTGATCCATTACCACCACTACCCTTAGGTGGTCCACTTCAGGCTCAAGTAGCTGGAGGACAAGGGTTGGGGTAGCTGTAGGAGATCGATACTTAAGCCCTAGAGGATCTAGGAATGATTTGAGGTATGGTATGTGTCCTTTATACCTTATATGAAGTGTTGATTGACATAGGTGCTATCCATTACTTTATTTCCACATATCTGGTTTGAGACATAGAGATTCTAGTAGATCCCTTGGCTCGACCCTTGCACTAGGTGACTCCTATGAGAGAAGACCCAGTGATCACACACTTGAGCTGATAGTGTGGCCTGGATCTTAGAGGTGATAGTTTATATTATGATATCTTTTTAGTAGTGATGATTCCATACTACTTCATCTTAGGTATGGTTTGGTTATCTATAGTTCATGCCCAGATTGATTTTTTTAGGAAAAGGATGCGGTGTGTTCATAATGATGGAACTCAATTTTCCTTTGTGGGTTAAAATGAAACCCATGAAAAACCAGATGGACTCATTCATAGGAGGGTAATTTTGGTCACTCATCAGTTGTATAACACGATTCTCGGTTCAATGGATTTCATGAGTTATCAGTTTCCTATAGCGATGGAAGAGTATGAGGACATATTTCCTTAGGATGTTCCAAGATTTTCTCCAGTTAGATGACTTATAGAGGAAGAGATTTATTAGACCCAGTGTTTCACCTTAGGGAGCCCCATTGTTGTTCTCCAAGAAGGTTAACCAGATCTTGGGGTTGTGTGTAGACTACCGGTAACTAAACTAAGTGACTGTGAAGAACAAGTATCCACTATTATGGATCAATGACCTCTTTGATCAGCTGAGAGGTGTATGATGGTTCTCAAATGTTTACTTCAGGTTAGGCTATCACCAGTTATGATCACAGGATGTGGATATACCAAATATGACATTCAAATGTCACTACAGGAACAATGCATACTTGGTTATTCCCTTTGGCATAACTAATTCCCTGAATGTGTTCATGGGACTCATGAACCGCATCTTTAATCCTTTATTAGACCGATTCACAGTGGTCTTCGTTGATGATATCCTTGTGTACTTGGAGTCCAAGAGGGAGCATGCGAGACAATTGAGGATGGTTCTAGATGTACTCTGAAAGAACCATCTTTATGGGAATATCTTGAAGATCCAATTCTATATTTAAGTGGTCCAATTTAAAAGATATGTTATCTCAACAGATGGTGTGACTATGGACCCAGTAAGGTCAAGGAAGTGTTAGATTGGGACCCACCCAAGAGTGTGAAGAAGGTATGAATTTTCCTTGGGTTGGATGGATATTATTAGAGATTCATACAAGATTTCTCTAGTAAGTAAACTCCCATGAAATATTTAACTTGAAAGAGGAATCCTTTCATTTAGATAGAGATTCACCAACACAAATTTTAGGAGTTGAGGAAGATATTGACGAGCACTTCCATCGAGAGATTGAAAGAGGATGGTGTCAAGTATGTAGTGTTATGCGATACATCAAGAATCGATCTTGGTTTTGGTTTGATGCAGAGGAAGGAAGTGATTTCCTATGGTTCACATTAGTTGAGACCACATTAGTAGAACTACATGACCCATGATCTTGAGTTAGCAATGGTAGTCTTCTCACTAATTATTCAGCGACAGTACTAATTAGGCAAGAAATTTATTGTCTATTCTAATCACAATAGTCTCAAGTATAAATTCTCTCAAAATGATCTTAACTTGAGATAGAGAAGATTATTAGAGTTCCTCCAGGATTATGACTTTGATATTGTCATACTCTTATGAAGGGGAACATTGTAGCAGATTCTATCAGTAAGAGATCTTGTTCGCAGTTTTTGAACAAGGAATTATAGTAGTTGGCATTGTTTTAGTTACCCTTTATGAATGGATATTGATAAAATTACCTACAGTCGATGTTTTTTACCCCTCTGATTTTCTCATGACTTAGGGAGGCACAACATGAAGATACCGAATGTGAGACCCTATGTACTCAGATATCCATCGAACATTCTCCTGATGGATTTTTTGAAGGTGGAGAGCATATAATTCTTATCAAAGAATACATTTTGGTATAAGTGATGTAGTAGGGGTAGGTTATGAGATATTTTCATACATCTCATTTGGTGGTACATCCTAGTGTGAAAAAGATGTACCATGACAACCGATGACAGTTTTGGTGGCCAGGGATAAAGAAGAGAGTTATAGACTTTGTCTCTCTATGCCTTACTTATCAGCAAGTGAAGGTTGAGCCCCAAGTTCCAATGGGTTTTTCTCAACTCATTACGGTGTCGAAAATGGAAGTGGGATGAGATATACATGGAATTTATGGTGGGATTACCATGTACATTCAGGGGAAAAATTTCCATCTGGGTGATCATATACCAACACACCAAGTCGAACCACTTTATAGCTATCTGAGAACATAGTATAATAGAAGTCTTGGGATGCCTCTATGTGTAGGAGATAGTTCAACTCCCATAATTTTTGACTGTGATTATCACTTCAAATTTTGGTTATGAAAGGAATTATAGGAAGATTTTTGGACTCCGTTATGCTTGAGAACAACATTTAATCCCCAAACTGATAGTCATACCAAGAAGATCATTCAGGTCTTAGAGGACATGTTGTGGGCTTCCAAGTTAGAATTTGGATGTAGCAGGGATGATTATCTACCCTTAGTGTATGTTGATTATAAAAATATCTACCATTCCACCATTGGTATTAAAACTTTTGAGGCTTTGTATGAATGGAACTGTAGATAAAAAATTATCTAGAATAAACCATGAGAGTCAACACTTATGGGCCCAGATTTGGTGTGAGATACTATTGAAATGGTGAAGATCATCTAGGAGTAGAGATGCGGGGCGTCAGGAGTGTCACGCTCGGGAGGAGCCGTGACTGGAAGGGTGTGCGCGTAGGAGGAGATGTGCCATGAGGGAAGAAGCACCGGGGGGGAGCCATGATGGGGCGGGGTCACACACAAGAGGAGTGGGCGCTGGGAGGGAAAGCGCACCGGGGAGCCACACCGGGCATGAGGCACTAAGGAAGGAGGGTGCAAAAATGCACTGGGGAAGCGGGGCCGGACTTAGCCGGGAAAACCGAAAAGAAGAGTGGGGATAGGTTAAGATGTAACCTCCTCTGTTACATTCATCACAAACATCCAGGGCTCTCCAAACTTTCTCCCAAATCTCTCCACTGCATTTTTCTTGGCTACTCCCTAACTCAGCACAGATATCACTGCTTCTCCCCTGACCTATGATTGTATGTCATCTCGGCCATCGCTCCCTTGCATGGATGCTAGACCCAGGTGCCTCCGATGCTGTTAAAAGTCTTATGTTTATAGATGACATAGGAATTCAGAGTTTGATGAGGGAGACCATGTATTTATTTGGTTTCAACTTGTTGTAGATTAAAGAGATTTGTCCAGGGTAGCGAGCTATCTATGAGATTCATTGGAACTTTCTAGATACTTTATTGAGTTAGAGAGGCGACATACCACTTAGATCAACCCCTGCTATTAGACTAGGTACACGATGTCTTCCACGTGTCACAACTGAGGAGGTATGTGCATGAACCATCATACGTTATCAATTGAGGTGAGCCAGGAACCGACGATGGAGATACCTTTGCTGAGTACCTGGTAGAGATTTTGGATTGATAGGAGAGGATCCTTTAGGGGTGAGAGATTCCTTTATTAAATATTTAGTGGTAGCGTGATAATCTCCAAGAGAGGACCTAGGAGTGGGAGGCTCATATTTTTTCTCAGTACTCACATCTCTGTGGCCCTTATTTTGGATTTTCAGGATGCAAATCCCTAGGACGGGGAGAATATAATGAATCTAATTTTCCATGTATTATTTTAGGATATTGTATGGATTATTTTGAGACCAGGTTCTGAGAATATGTGAGATTATGAGGCCCATAGTTATTGGAACAAATGAAATATATTAAATATACTAAATAGAACACATGTATATTTTTCCTAAGAAAGTGGAATAAATTATAAATGGGTTCCTGAATCAGAAACCTGAGGGAACTGTTGAGTTCATAACATGAGTTTTACCTTAGGCACAACATATCCTTTGTCAGTGTGAGAAATTTGTGGAAAATTCATAGTGGGAATAAAATAAATAGATAAATAAATAAATAAATAAATAACTAAATAAAGTTATTTTATTTATTCATTGAATAAGAGACCTAAATTATTCTATAATAATATGATTTTGATGTAATTATAGGGTTATTAATGTAACCATGGAGCCCTTTGAGAACTATTGGAGAGAGCATTGAAGGATCTCTCTTAGATGAACCTCAACCGAGTTGAAGATCAAAAATCAATGTGCAATGAGATTTGGGATCTCTCCAATTACAATGACACATAATAATTCTTCATAAGTGATCGATCCATATTGAGGTATGGAACTTTTTTTGGTTGAATTATTTTCTCATTATCTAATTCTATGATGAACATGAATCAATCAACCAACAAATTGATCCATGGGTCATGTTTATTAAGGTATGTGTTATATCATTAGAGAATTAGGAGTATTACTTTGTGGTTATTTTGATTATCTATTCATTCATTGTTATAATGAAAAAAATCAAGGTTGACAGAAACATCAGATAAGGTATGTTCATCATGATTGTTCTTTGTGAATTTATCCCCCGATTCTTTATTCATCACAGGTGTTTTCCATTGGCATGTGGTTTGACATACCACAAGTAAATTGATCATTTCACACCTATTTCTTGTCACAATTATTCAATATTGCAGAGTTGGGTTCAAAACGATGATGTGATCATGAAATGATAGAATCAGAAGTAGATCAAATGGTGTGGATACCTGTTTTTTTGTGTTCTTCAGTGCACAATGAATAAAAATATAAAAAAAATTTTATGAAGGAAATATAAGGGCTGAATGTTGATGATTAATGATGAAACGACTCTTCTGGGGAATGATTCTAAATTTTTTGGTGAGGAATATTGCTGGATAGAGAGCCAGAGGAGCGGACGAAGATATGTGAACTAGATATGGGATTCTAGAAAATCCCATAAGACACATTGTGTAATATGGGATTTCATAGTGTGTGAGACCCCCGTAGCAGTAGATAGGGTTTGTAAGGATGTTAAGTATAACACAGTGTGTGACCCTTTCACACAGAATGTGACCCCCCACTAGATTGGAATATACCTCAGAGGGTACATAGAAATGACCTAAAGTACATGGCCAGAGGCACACTATGTACCCCGACACAGACACGACCATGATAGGTGTACATAGGCTAATTAATATGGTACACAGGAAATAACATGACATGTATTGTTACACAAACATGGACATATACACAAGATGTTTACATAGGTAGGACCAAGGGTTGAAGGGACACACCATGTACTTCTAATACACACCATGTACTCCCTAAAAGTTATCTTGAGTCCCTTATCCTCAATATATTGAAATTTTTTCATTAGGGTGCTTTACCTATATCAATTTGCTGAGGGTTAGTATGGAATCTCCTCCTACACATAGAATAATGATATATTCCATTGAACTTCTTGGATAGAGTTGTTAGAATTCTTCCATTAGGCTCAAAGTGAGACCCTCTGTTATCTTTATTCTCTAGGTGGAGTTCTTTGTAATTTCATGATAAACACTACACGAGCACCAATACTCTACTTAGAAGGTTAATACAAGTTGATTTGTTGGTATAACTTATATTATTGGAAGAGATCCTCATCTGTGTATCATATCTATTCATACATCCAGTTTATACTTCTAATGGAAAGATCTGATGAGAACTACCTCACATACAGACATCATCAGTGTTATTTGACTCATGGAGTGTGTTCTCCTGGATGAGTGCTATATGGAACATTCAATATGGAATCATTGTTTGGAATTATGATTATGATTTTACCTTTATATTGTCTGTATTTTTTTAGTATACTTGGATATTATTATTATACGTGTTGTAAAAAAATACCTATGTAGATCCAACTATTATTATTTTGCTGTACGTATTTTGGTTTTAGAGTGTTCTACTGGGTATTTTTATACTCATCCCAACACCGGATTTGCCCAAACATTTCATGTCTTGTGTAGAAGATCGACCTTTTGACAGAGACCTTGAGGGACCAGGAGTAGGTGGTGCTTAACGAGAATAGATAGAACAAGGTGTATTCCTCAGTATCTTGAAAACAAACTCCATCTTTACTTTCTGGTTGGACTTGTTTTCAGGATCGTTATGGTGAGCTTGTCGTTGTCTCTGTTTACTTTTCTTTACTTCCTATCATACTCTAGTTGTGTGATTAGAAGTATGTATGCAATGTTTCTTTTGTTTGTTTTAAATTTCAGCATTGTTTGGGCTTGGAGATGTGTGGGTGTGTACATGTAGTTTAGGATAAGGCCTCCCATGTTAGTGATATACCCACTTGGTGCTAGTTTCCAACTCCAGGCCTATTGAAGGTGGAATTTGGGAGTCGCGACATATGCCCTATTGGTACGGGTTGTGACATGTGTATGTCTCCTTTTACCTATATCATAACATTGAATTATTTTCCAGTAACAATGTCATAATATTATCATTATTTATATTATGATATTAATTTACTTGATATATATGATTATAAAAATTATAAATAATCTTTTTTTACTTCATAATTCTTATTTAGCTGCACCAGAATCTGAAAGAGAAGGTGAATTCACCAGAGTAGAGCTAACCAGAGTTGGAAGAATTAGAGGGTATGGCATTTACATAATTACTGAGCCTATGCACCTCTGCATAAGACAACTAGCCGACAAGTCTTACGTAAGTGGAGAGCTAATATCAAGATATTTGCTGGGGAGGAGCAGTTTTAAGTAGTCTTTTTGGGATGGTTTCCTCTAAGTCATTCGAGTCATGTAATGTGTCTCTAAATCTTAAAGGCCATGTAAGGGTTACCCTTAAACCTTTAAAAGCAGTATTATAAAAACTCAATAAAAAAATGAAGGCCTTAGGGCTGTTCAGGCATGTAGTGATGACTACCACTAGCATTGATGTGATTCTCTTGTTCATTTCTATAGATGAATTTTGATATTAGATCTAATGATCCATCAGAATACTAGTTTTACATCCCATTTATAAATATAATAACATTCTCTCAAATACCAGGTATATATCCCTTTTACTTTCTCAAGAACAATTAGAAAGATATGATTGCTTACCATGCAGTTATCCTATATTTATATGATATTTTTTTAGAATAATTAATGTGTTGGAAATAAAATATCTAGCGCATAGGAAGGAATATGTTATAGATCCATCACTATAGCATATATAATTGTACTTTCCATATTAATATCCTCCAATGTCTCATACACATCTTATCAGAAATATTTATTCCATGTGATGTTGGAAACAATTATCTCTCAAATGTTTCCAAATTTTATTTTGTAATACTTTGTTAATATATATTGTTTGACTTGATCTATGAAAACCTTGTATCTAACATAGTAGATCATGTTTACTATAAATTTTCTTATTAATTTAGGTCAATCAATAGATATTTTCTTTTAGTTTAGTCTTAACTAAATATAATACTAATAAAACTTTTGGATATGCAATGAACGTATTATAATTAGAAAACCATGGAAATCACACTAAACTCTAATAGGCACTTAGAATACTTCATTACAAACAAATAATCTATGATCACTATCCTTGAATTAATCTATAAATGTATCCCTATAATTTTTACTCCCCATTAGAATTATATGGTTTCACCAACACTTTTGGTTGAGTTGTATAGACACCTTCAAAGAAAGGTGGTCAATTTTTAACCTAATAATAAATCATGTTGAATAATTAATAATTTTAGATCATGAAGTGTATAAACACAACTCATGGTATTGAATTGTCATTTTCTTATAGATTTACTTGACAAAGAATTATCTTACCATATCTGGGTATGAGAAATACATTTTATATTCATAATTTATTTCCATTGATTCAAGTATTACTAGACTATTAGTTGAGTATTAAATACCATAAAAAAAATTCATTCCAAAATTTAATAACCTATCAATTTTTCTAATGGATACATGAGGTTAATGTTTTGGTAATACTAAACACTAAATAATAGTTCAACTAGAATAAAATGTCCTAAAAAATATAAGCCACGTTCTTATCACTACTGATATAGGAATCACCCTTCATCAACTACTTAGATAATTCACCTCATTATAGTAATGTTTTTAAACATCCTTGGTTGGTGTATTTGGATACAAATATGTATATAACATATTGTATCTAATACCAAATAATTATAATATAAATATTATAGTCATTAATGAATATAATCTAATTAGATACGTCTACTTGTTTCTTCCTTAATTCAATACATGTTCTATTCCTGTGAACTTTATTTCCAAATGACATTATAAGATAAATTTAAATTGGAGATAGTTTTCAAAACCACCAATAAATATTTACTCAATGTTATTTATAAGAGGTTTTTTAAAAAATTCCACTAATTTTTTTGTTTTATTTATTTTTTATTTTTTTAATTTATTTATAGTGGTGGGTTTTAAAAACCACCATGAATTAGTAGTATTTTTAAGAAACCATTGTTAAATATATATATATATATATATATTTAAAAAATTATCACATTTCAGCATCAAATGACTATAACATTTGACCAGAGTGTCTGTATTAGCTAAAAAACCATTAAAATATAATATTATGAAATGAATTACAATTAAATTAGATTATAATTTGGTCATAAGTAATAGAATAAAATTTATTACTTTTATAAGAGAAGTTAAAAATCAAGAGTCAACTTCAAATGCACATTACTTTTGATCTGGGTGTCCATTTGAACTCTACCATATGTCAAATAAAATATTTCAAAGATATCCACACCATGTTGACTGAGGGACCTTGGTCACTCTTTTTTCCAGGTTAATAAAAGCTAGAAAATCCTTTTAAATTGAGTTTCTTGTTTGGATACCATGATTTTTAAACATTCTATGTGATTTTAGCTTCATTTAAGAGTGTCTTTATATGCTTTTTGGGTTGTCTATGATTTTATTCCATGTATTTACATTCATATTGATTTGATGGTGTTGAAATTGCCAGGTTTTCCCTCTTTTGGTGATTTATTATCTTTATATATATTAGTATGTATTTAAATACATTTATGTATATATATATAATTTATACATATCAATCAATATTTATTTAATAATTATATACAATTGCATCCATGCATAGATATTTATATTTATTTATATAAATTAGTCTATATTTATCTATATTTATATCAATTTCAGTATATTTATATACATTAATATATATTTATATATATGATATTGGTATATATATTTATATATATTTTGTTTGTTGGTGTGTGTTTATCTTTGTGCTTGTATTTATATTCATTTATATAAATTTATTAATATTTATATATTTATATAACATATATATAACTGTATTTAAATTAATTTATATATAATTATATAGATTTATTATTTATTATTTATTACTTATTATCAATTATTTATTATCAATTATTTATCATTTATCATTTATCATTTATTATTTTTAAATTATTAATCTATTATTACTTTATTTATTATTTATTATTTATCATTTATTATTTATTTATATATTTATTTACTACTTATTTATTTTATACTAATTTATTATTTATTTATTGAATAATAATATTATTTATTTTTTATGGTTAATTATTAATTATTAATTATTAATTAATTATTTATTTATTATTTATTAATTATTAATCATTTATTTTTTCCTTTATTATTTATCATTTACTAATTATTTATTTCATATTTATTTTTTATGTATTATTTGTTTTCTATTATTTATCATTTATTATTTATTATTATTATTCTTTAATAATATTATTTGTATATATGTATTTGCATTCATTTTTATGTATATATAAGTATATTAAATTCTCTTAACTCACAACATGAATATCTTGTTGAGTGGTAAAGTGTTTACTGAATAACCAAGAGGTAAGGGGTTTAAATCTCACCCAATGTATATATATGCTGAATTTATGCATAGACTGAATGACATATGCTTGCATGGAAGGATAAATAAATAAATAATAAATAAATAAAAAATAAAAAATAAGAAATAAAAATAAATAAAAAACAAATAAAAATAAAAAATAAAAATAGATAAATATTTAAATAAGTATTTAATAATATGAAAATATTAATTTTTTTAAAAAAACATTAAAACCCACTGATATATGTTTCATGACACCTCTTTTCACGATAGTCATGAAAAAGTTCCATGAAACAATTTAGTGTTGGTTTAAACCGCCGTTAAATACTATTTTTTTTTTTCTGTAGTGTGCCTAGAAAATAACCACACATTCAATGCTATAATTATTTATATTTTGTTTCTTAAAAAGGCATTGTAAAGGTGACCTTGGATTCATACATTCCATTTTCTGTTTTTCTTTGCCTTTATTTTTGCTCACCATATGAACTAAATATGTTTCTTTCTTTAAGTTCTTATATTTTGGAGAACCTTACTCAAGAGATATTGAATCAATTTTTCGATACCATTAATTTTATAATTTTCAACAAAACTAGAGTTACTGAGCAATAAAGATGAGAGAATGATAATCTCATTCATTTCTTGCTTCACTTTCTCCTCAAAAACTTCTCAAAGGTGAGATAGTATGGTATAAAAATCCATGTCTTTGTGTTTCTTTCATAAGTCTCTAGACATTAATGATATTATTATGATGAAAACATCAAATACATCATCCATGCATCTCCGGTAAGATTTATTTTCACCCTCACTTGTTTCTTGAGTTGGCATAATAGGTAGAAGAGACTTTAGAAAATGTAATTTTTTTTAATATCATAGTACTATACACAAGTGCCTATACCACTTTTTATAATTGTTTTAATTTATGATGTGTTCATTTTACAATATTGATCACAATGTTACTATGGTATTACTTTCCATTTTATTCATAATAATATTTTATCATACTTTTAATTTTATCTTTATTACCAATTATTAGACACTATAAATATATTAATCTTAAATGTTTCCCACTATTTTATAAAATCATAGTTTCCCTTAACTAAAAAATTCAGAATACTCAGTCACTTGAGTATTCTAGTGGAGAGGATCCATAAAACCTCTCCTTATAGTCCAAGCTATGACTATTCCACTACTCAAAGAGTTTCAAGGTAAGACTATGGCTTTCCATTCATGTTGGCTTGTAACTCCTTGAACCATTTAGTATAAGCCTAAAATATGTAAATAATAAACTTGATATAATCTAAACAAGAATCTAAAATTCCATAAAGCTAGATATAAATATTTATTTGATTCAAATTTTAGTTAAGTCGACCCACTACTCTTGTTAAAACTCCTAAAAAGATGGAGGTACCCTCAAATATGGCTGAAGATCACCTCATACTCTAGGAGTTTCAATGTAAGCATTTGTTAATATATGATCAAAATCAAAACCTTAACCAAGAATAAATAGAAATCATAAAATTACCTATGTTCATTTATTTTATCTATGAATGCTTGTTAATTATACTTTGTGACTTTGAATCACCGACACATTCAAAAATAATTTACCTTTAAAAATAATATAACCAAACAACTACATGCTCATGATTTGTTTCTACTGGTTAATCCAACGAGCAGGTGATGGATCAACTAAGACCCTAGGGGAACTCTATAAGCCATGTATTTTCTTGAGTTATAGAGCTCATCAAACTCTCATAGGTTTATACTATTTGGTTCTATGATGGATATCTATTCGAATCATGTTGGTGGGAACTACGTTATTTTACAATGTATACTCATGGGATAGTTAGGGGGTATTTGGGATGTGGGAATACCTTTTTATCAACCAAAATTTGGACATGAAATACCTTAAAAAATTAATTATTGAGGTACAATGTGCAGATCATTGAAAAATTATACAACTAATTATTACAAAATAATTCTATTGTATTAATTAAAATTAAACAAATAAATAAAGTAAACATGCATGGATCAATCTTAGTTCATGATTAGTTAAAATACAGTTTTATTTCTTAATAAAAACAAATTTTTTATTAATTTAACATGATTATATTATACATGAAAAATAAATAAAATTAATTTTAATTTACTAAATATAATTCACATGGTCACAAAAATAATTTTATTTCAATCCAAATATTTTTTAAAAATATATTTAATATTTTTTATAATTTTTTTGGTTCCTTTGAATATATTTTATCACCTTAGAGGGGTTCTCATCCCAAATGGGTATGAAATGGCTAGGCGGGTGGGGAAAGTCCCAATCGGGTAGGCCCATTGAGTTGATGACATGACACATATTATGTGGCTATGCGTGAGGCTGGGGAGAGGGCAGTTCCATTTAGGCACCCCTTTATATTATATTATTTTATATTTTTTCCAAACTTTACAATATCGAGACACACTTCATTTAGTCAACATCCCCAAATTAGGGGGGCCAATTTCACACCATATGTGGTAGTTACACAACCAATTTTTTTGATTTCTTTATTAAAATTTTGTTTTATTCTTTTTTTTCCATGATTATATCTGTAGGTTGTGATTTTTCTCATGTGGTTTTGACCACGTATTCTCTTTCCCCTCTGCTAACCTTTAGGCATAGACACTGACACCTCCCCTTCCAACAGATAACTTATATATATATATATATATATATATATATATATTTAATATTAGTTTTTTTTTACTATTTTCCCACATATAATGACTAGTTCTCTATGAAATCCTATTCATCTATATTATAACATCCACCAATGAGCTCCTCCTCCCACAACTAGTGACTCACACATTTTCAGTGAAATATATTATATATATATTGAAAGTATATTTTACCCTAAAATAAAACATTCAATATTCATATGTCCTTAACTCAACCTTATTATCTTAGATATAAGAATCATTCATGGAGTTGGGAGTTTTATGAAGCCCTCTTTCTGAATTCATGAAAAATTATTTTTATTTTAGCTTAAATAACATCACTATCACTCTGATACTAATTATAAGAACCCAAACACTATGGAACTATGAAATACCATTATTTTCAAAAAAAATCAACTAGATTAGTTTCATGATATCTTATCTGATATACTAGTTCCCATATTCTCTCATGTGTCATGTATAATTTAATTTAAGCATGAACAAAAAAATAGAATGAAATTGTAAATGATACATTCTCTATTTTTCAACATCGATGTGATATGATCATTTTTTTCTTATCATAACTCAATTGTTATAGTTTTGGAACCCTCTAGGCCATCATAAAATTTAAAAAAAATCTTGGTTCTTTATTCTTTGATACCTAAGTGATAACGAGGGAAATTGAAGTGATTTATGGCATCCCTTTGATCGTGGGCAGAACATGTGACATATTCGATCAAAAAAATTGATTTATTATTATTATTTAATATAGTATCTATCAATATATTCTTGATAGAAATATTATGAGCTCTCAAATTTGTAAAACATAAATGATTCACTTTTCACGAGTCTAAAAAACACTTAAAATACTTAAGTTATACTTTCCAAAATGGTACTTTGGCCCCTAAAAATTTATAACCATAGTTTTAGACACTTATCCACACTAATAACTTAATTAAACCTATCATAAATTCCATGAATATTTTACCACTAACTTAAAATTCTTTAATGTTTCATGTGATAATGTACAAACCATTAAATCATCTCATTAGATCCTATAATTATTTAATGATCCTTGAACATGTAACATTCATTCGAAAAATATTATTTTCTCATATTCAATTTTATAATTAAATTAATTGTGAATACATTGAGAAATGGTTTAAATTATTATTATTATAAACATAAATAATAAAATATAATTAATTTATTTGTGATCATTCACACCTGGGAATTCACTGGCCCCCACACGTGGGGCCCACATCTTTTTAAACCCCTATTCGGTCAAATAGGTGGAACTTGTGGATACACTTTGTGTGTGACCCTATATGAACTTATCTTAATATAATAGAGTCATAATAATATAGCAAGAATGGTATATAACAACACACCATATCCTCTAAGGATATAAGGATAAGTATTAGCTACAATAACTTCCTACGAACACACTCATTGTAAAATAATGTCTTTATCTCATGATATATCATAAGGAGGGATGGAAACTTTGTTTCATCATCTTACATGATTTATTTTTTATTTTAATGACCAATATAGATGAACCTATATTGTTTTACCATGGCCATGGATTTAGTAAAGGTACTACCATTGTGGTTAACTAGGCATGAGATATCTCCTCCTTTTGAAGGTAATAATTCTAATCTTAATCATTAAATCAATTTCATAACACTAATGATGTACCTAACATAATAGACCTCTCCATAATATAAATATGATGATTTTTTTCTTTAAAAAATATAACTGATCAAATGGTTCACATTGATAATGATCTCAAGTTGAGAGACCAAAACACATGATGATAATTAGAAATAACCAATGACACTAGAAACATGTGGTGTTCCCATTGGCGGGTAAGCCCTCATGATATTTTATACTAAAGATAACTAAGTGTGAACTTCATGAGAATAAGTCTATATGATTATTAACCCCCATAACCTAATGTTCAAACATCATATATGTCCCGTAAGTATGATGTATCTAGATCATATGATATATATTTTAATATTACTGACAAAGTATCTCAGTGTTCTAATTATATGCGAGAACCTCTATAACCTTTTGACATGGAAAATAATCTAAGGACATTACCATATAAATATTGGAAATATAAGTATCAATACTATCATGGTAATAATATATCATTCCTAACTATCTGTATACATGATATGGTAATCAAAAAGCATTGTTCAAGTAGGATCTTGGGTAACCAATTTCATAAAAAAATCTATTTCTAGAATTATTAAAAAAGATAATTGAAAATTAAAAAATTTAGATACCTCATTAGAGAAAGAGATAAGTGGAGATTCAATTTAAGAATGTGTTATGGTGTTAATTTATCAATTCAAATATTTTTCATGTAACCTTTAAGATGAGATCAAAATTCTGTATGATAAGGTGGAATAATTGGAGATCAATCATCTAGTAGAATATGCATTCATAGAAGAGTTTTTCATGAAGAATAAAAGATTGAGGAAAGTGGAGGTGTCCCTGAATGAAAATATTATAAAAATGGGTGAAAAAATTATGGTTCCAAGTGACCCGGTTAATAAAATTCCACACAAAGTGTAAAAATAAATACTTACATTGAATGTTATGAAATAAAAATTCATCCCTCTCAAGACACAACATAAACTGATTATGAAATAAAAATAATAAGTTGGATAATGGTTGGAAATGATAACTACCCAATTAAAGGATAAGTAAATGATGATAAATAATCTCTAATTAATGACAAATTCCATGAAAGTTAAGGTGAAAAAACTCGCATTATGGAAACACCGATAAGTTGATGGAATGTAAGTTAAATATAGAATTGAGAAGTGAAAAAAATATTCATGATAAATCAAGAATATAATAATTGCAATGGAATATATATATATATATTAAGTGACACTATTTTGTAATTTTGGGGAACATTATGAGTGTGTATAGAATATTAAGGGCTCAAAGGTGGAAATAAACATGTTGGATTAATTTCTTAATTAAGAAACTGCTACACAAGGTTTAACTTAAAAAAAGTAATTTTTATTTATGCTAATTATGAATATATATATATATATATATATGTAATTATATAAATAGAGTAGTTAATTTTTTATAAATAATTCCTCAAAATATATTAAAAATGGGAAAAAAGTTTTCACTAAAATAAAATATACTGTACTAGAAAACATATTTACTATTTCTGTGGGAAATAATGGATCACAATGAATGGTTCACTAAGAACCAATAATGGTTAACTCATAAAAGTCATTATATAAAAAACAATAACAAATATGGAAATAAAATAATGAAGCTGATCTAGCTACGAGAAATAAGGATGAGAGCTTGAAGAAAGATTCTTCAAGGACTAATAAGTCCTAGGTGACTCTTATGGATATATAATAGGAGAACAATGAAGAATTTATTTGTGGTTTTATCAATCATACCACAAGGTAATAATTGAATATTGATGGAAGATCTATCCTATAGATAATGAAGCATGAATAAATATGTAGTTGTGGTGCGTCAAAGGAAGAAAAATTTATAAGTTCAGCTTGTATCACAATAGAGGTAAATCCAAAGCTAAGAAAGGAGAAGACCAATTCAAACTTCTATAATATATTCTATATAAGTGGTATCATTAAATGTAGAACCACTAAAATTCTTAAAAGAAATTTTGAATTAATTTTTGGGCTCACCAAGACCAAAAACAATCCTCAACTATAGTATAACCATGAAATACCCCTCTCTTCGTGTATTTAAATGTTTTTAGTGTTTGTTTGAAGTGTTGTAGCTTTAAGAGAAAGATATGATCCATAAGGCGTGATTGTATTAAAATGAGATAAATTTAACAAGTGGGGTGAGACTTATGAGTCCCATGGAATATTTTTAGACACTTGAGTGGGGGGGGGGTGAATTATGTTCCAGTAATGCAACACCTATTGATTTTAAATTCTATATTTTTTTAAGAAAGAATTTGTTTGATAATGTTTGATACATGCAACATCGGACCACAATGAATCATTGAACAATATATAATAGTTAAAATGTATCCATAGAGTTGGTTGAAAAAATAGATGTAACCAAATTTTGAAATATATTTACAAATAAAAATAAAAGTCATTATCCATGCTAGGGAATTTATAAATTAAATTATTATAGCTAAATAACTGACAATACGCATTTATCCTTCGAAATTAAACCTTTGTAAAAATTGGATTTTTGTGTGTTTTTTAAGAAAATAAATATACTATAGATAAAATATATTATTTATATTAATAATATATTAATAATAATTTGATTAGTAATTGATAGAAAATTAGAATTAGAATAATTAATATTTTTAAAAATTATTTTTCTATGAAAATAATTTTCATTATATTTTTTTCGTTTTTATTTAAAAGTTAAATTCTAAACATTTATAATTTATTTTTTTTTCAAAAAAATTAGTTTTTAGATTCATCACATAAATATTATTTGATGCTAAATTTTTGGTATTTTTATGAAAACATTGTTTTTAGGTGAATAGGGATGGAATACCGATATTTGTAAAACCGTCACTTTTAATACATTATCATAATATAAGAATGGCTTAATTTTATTTTAAAACTTTTTTTTCTAAAAGACAAGAATACACACATACATATTTATAAGTAAAATAAATCATTTCAAAATACTATTTTGTATTTATAAAACCCAAGTATATCGTTTTGAAAACACAAGTAATATTTTACTCTAAAAACTAATTTATTCAGTTATATTAAAAATTTAGTTTTCAGAACTTGTAGAAATTAATTATAAAAAAATAGATTTAATATTTTATGTAAAAATGTTCATATTATGTAATAAGTTCAATGTAATTTTTTTATAAAATTAAAATTACTAATATTAAAGTTAATAACCTTGATAACGGTTAAACTACTACTTTAAAAGAATTGTTTTATTATATTATGTAATTTTTATCTAATAAAACAAATTATTATATTTTAAAAAATTAATTTAATATAATTTTTAATCCAATATTTAAATAAATTATAACTCATTAAATTAGTAATCAATAATAAATAAGATTAAGAACACTTCGTAGTGAAAACAACATTTTTTTGCGAAATAGTTTTTTCAATATATAAAATGTTTTAATTTTAAAAGTTAATTTTATTTTAATAATAAATTGAGTTATATTAAATTGATATTAAACTCAGTTTCATAGGTCCAATATTGGGTAATATAGGTTGTTTTATATGTTTTTTAAAAAATAAGTTACTTGGGTAAAAACTAGTTACCCTGGTAAAAACAAAAAAAATGTAAAAGTAATATATATAAAAACAAATGACTTAAAAAATGTTTAAAACATTTGAAAAAAACATATTTTAGGATTTATATACTCTAGATCACCCCAAAACCTATTATTTATCACCTTTTTAACAATTTAATCTTGAATAGTATCATTCCGTTATTGGAAAATAATGAGTTTTCACAAAAGTTCCCTTATATTCACTTATAAAATGGGACACTTCCACCCATTTATTATACACCCATTACTTTAAATTTATTCCTAAAGATATGAAATTTTTCTCCTCATAGAATCCTGACTTTTGTTAATAACCCCTAGTCACCATAATTAATTTTAATCCCTTCATTTCTAAGGATACTTTCAATAGAATGTTCAAGGTATTGAAGTGAGTATTACTCAGTCCTTACAATTTATTTCTAATATTTATATTAAAAACATATCCAAAAAATATTAATATAATGAAATAAATATAATAAATGTAATAAAAATATTTTATTTCTTTCCATACACTTATAAAAAAAGAACATTAACCATGTTTTGTGTGGACTACTACCTCCACAAAGAAATGTTTTTCATTTCTCATACTGATTTTATTTATCAAATATACTTAAAATATAATTCAAAAACATAAAAAATAAAAATTTTATCATTATTATTATGTTATAATGATATTATACACCTTTTTAAACATACTAACCCATTGATATTTAACATGTTCATGTTTGGGGTAGGTTTAATCACTTATTAAAACAATGATATAAAACTCTATCATGGATGACTATGAGAGATTAAATACTAATTTTATTATAAGTTAATAAGAAAATAATTATTGGTTTATGGTTATAGAAAATTCATATTATATATTTAACTTATTATTAACATTCCATCTTCATTCACTAAACTTATCTGAATATGTTGACACCGATTCAATTTTTACGCAAAAATATGCAAAAAATATATAATAAATAAATAATATATAATAATAAATGGTATATATTAAATAAAATATAGATGAATAAGGTTTGCAACAAGTTATATAATAAACTTAATTTTATTTTTTCAGGAATATTGGCACATGCGTATAACAAATCAGAAACAATGTAAGGGTTTGTGATAAATCAATTTTCTTAATTGAGTTACACAATATCTTATTGAAATATACTGTTTTAAGTTTTATTTATTCTAATGAATTAATAATTTTTATTTTATTTACCCCTTATTTTATTGGGTTCTATAATTCTTCCTTATATCCTTGTTATCAAATGATTCATACCTCAAATATTATACTACTTGAAATGGGCTTGCTGGTATCAATTCATATTTCTTATGACACACTTATTATTATCCACCTATTTAATTTTATATAGTGCATATAATATATATATATATTTTATATTATATCATGAATTAAATTTTATGGTATTTTAATTTTAGTTTAAATCATTTTAACCTTCATGTATTTTTATTTTGATGATACTCAATCCATATGGGTTTCTTTGTCTTAAATTTATATTCATTAAGACATGATTATGTTATACACTATGTTTTCTATTTTATAGTATTATCACACCTTTTATATTTTATATCATTATTATTTTATTATTCATGGTATTTAATGTTCTATTTTGAAATTTTATCCCAAAAGTAGTTTTGATTTGAAAATTTCCAAAGTTGTATGTTTTATTTGTCTTTATTTTCAAATTGATGATACATGTTAGATATTCCACACTATATTTTATTTTATATGGTGTATTTAATATCCGATTGACTTAAAATATAATGACTATTTAATTTCATTATATTTGAATTTATTGATATCCCTATCACATTCTTTTGATTCTCACATTACCATTATTGTATTGGTGTTTGTATCTCAATTTTTCTTCATTGAGACATGATTATTATTCACCACTTATTTCATTTTTTTGGTGTATATATTAAATATGGATAAATTTATAAATAATCTCATAACATTTTAATTTGGGGGATTAAAATTTTTTATATCCATCATTACCTTTTCTCCCCAAATTATCTTATACTATTGGAATGATTTTTCTTCAGATGCCTTTCCCTTGTGAACACTATAAATTTACTTCCCTTGGTTTTCACCTAGATTCCATAAATTAGCTGATTAGGTAAATTATTGACATAACCGTATACCCCTTTCTCTATAAGGTTTTAGTTTGAGGGATTATTATCTAAAAAGATAATATTTTTATATATTGGGGAAATATAAAAGATAGATATACTTGTTATTCCAATATTATTGTTTATTGATTACTAATGAATGCTGGTTATGTATTTTAAAGATTATTAATTACTTTATAAGATGAATGAATTTTATTTAATTAGATATGGGCGAGGCTCAATATAGATAACCACTTAATGCATATATTGGTCTCATAAGACAAAATAACATGGGTATTTTGGTCTATGAATTCCCGAAACAAAATATTGTCCAGACATAGGGCCTCAATGGTAAGATCGTTATGTCTTAGTTTAGAGAAATAAATTAGTTATATAACATTACAAATTTCATAACTAGGGAACCAATTATTATAATCTATGTGATATTTTAATTTCCATGTATATATATGGATATATTATGATTTTGGTTTCATTATACTATAACATTATTCTTGGTTATCTATACTGACAATATTATTTATCCTCACATTATTATCAGTTATAATATTTAATTTCTATCACTTAAATTTACCCTTACGGAGTGTTAGAGCTCACCCTTATTACGTTTTATTTTACCTAGGTTGTGGATAAATGTATTACACATGATATGTTTATTATAACAGTTTATGTAAAGAATTTTTGGAAGATATTTAAGACTTATTACAAATTAAGTAGTTTCTTATATAGTAAAAAATTTTCATTTTATGAGAAATACAAAGGATTTTTTATTTAAATGTTTTTAAAATATCTCTAAAACTCTAAACCTTAAAGGAAATTATAATTCATGTGAATCAATATTTTTTGGTTATATTTTAATTATTTATTGTCAAAATTGAGTCACTTTGATTCATTTCAAAGATGACATGTAAATAAGGTATTTATGAGCACTGGATTTGGGTGTACATGTCCAAGGTTTCATAGTTTGTATCAAAGGAGGGTTTAGATAAATTTGGAAGTTATGATATTAATTGAGGATAATGTAAGGGTTGATATTTTAAGATGGATCATAATTTCAATTTATATATAACCCTTTCTCTTAGATGAGGTAATATTTAATATTTTAGGGATTATGACAAGATAAATTTAGTGAAAACCCTAGGAAAAAGTCTTAGGGATAAATCTATATATATGATAACATCCCAAAGTTTTGGTAAAGTGGATATTGTGTGGTTATCCATGAGAGTACATCCCTATATAGATATTGGAAAGTGGATGAAGCTATGATAGAAATCACCTAGGGGTAATCACCCTAAAAAGGATGGGTGAGTATCAACTCAACCTCCAATCTATTGCATGATGAGTGGGTCTGGTACTAAAATCTTGGATAAAAACTACTAGGGTTCATGATTTGGTAAATAAAATTCAATATAAAATCCATCATGAAGGATTTCAGTATGGTGTTTTCATATTTATATTTTGGATATTATCATAACAATTTTGGTTTAAGTATTTGGTTGAAATAGGATTAGAGAGAGGAAGCTGAGAAAGGTATGTATGTTGAAACAACTATGTATTATAATTGAATAAGGTAACATTCTTAAATTATTGATAATATTACTATATTGCTATTATATTGGAAAACTTGAGTTTCCTAGTTTTACTTAAGTTAGTGAGTTTATATCATAATATAAATTGAATCTTGATACTCTGAGTTATTTTCAATAGTGAGTGATATTTATTGAGGATATTATAGTATATTTTAAAATTTATGTGGATTGTGTGAAACATATAAGGATTTTTCTTTTGTATTTTTTCATTAATGTTTTGGAAAATATACTAAATGGTATTAATAAACTGAAAAGTGATTTTATGAAACAATTATATTATTTAAGATAACTTATAGAGAACAAATGATTTATTTATGAACAACTATTAGGCATAATATATTATTGAGGTTGAGGTAATAAAGGTTTGATTTATTTTGATAAAAGTGAGTTATATATTATTGATATCCTGGGAATTGATTATTGATTTAATGAAAAAGTGATCCATTATATTTTTGGTGAATTTCATCACATTTTTGGGATTATAGTATATATTGGCTAGTGTTTTATCTTATAAACTAGTGATTAATACCCTTTGAGAGTTAATTATAGTGTTATTTTTTTAAAAAATATATGGTTTCACTATGGTTTAATGTCTTAGAGATGAAAATGGTTTTGTGAAATGTATATTTTTGATAATGTATGATTAATGTTTATAAATTTCTATGTATATGATTGTATGAAATATTTATTTTGTCTAAGTAAAGATAAGTACCTTAATTTGGACTAAGACAGTTAGGTAGATTTCATATTATAAGTTATAACCTGAATGATAAAAATGTTAAGAATACTATCACCTACATTCATCAGTGAGTAATAATTAAAATTGTGAGGAAACAAATTATTTAAGAGGGGATGAATGTATCACCCAAATATTTTAAATTATACATTCCTTTAAGACCTAATATTTTTTGTATCCTATGATACATGAAAAACTGAACCACAAAAAACCACGAAACAATATATAATCACTAAAATTTTGTCAAGGTACCAATGTGAGTATTACTTACTTCTTACCTTTTATTCTTATTATTTATCCTACAAAAATATCATAACCATATTAATATAATTAATTTATTATCTTTATTATATTTAAGTATTATTATATTATTGTAATAACCATTATTTATTTTTTTCTATCCACTTATAAAAACATAAGAACATTAACTATGCATTGTGCAGACTACCATCTCTATGAAGTAATATTTTTCATTTTTTATATAGATTATATTTATTTATCAAAAAACCTTAAAATATGAATAAAAAACATAAACTCATATAACAAATATCATTATTATTCTATTATAATGATATTATAAACTTCCTTAACCATACCCACCCATTGAGATATAGAGTGTTCATGTTTGGGGTTGGTTTAACCACCTACTTGAACAATGTTATAAAACTCTATCATATATGATTATGCGAACTTATAAACTAATGTTATTATAATTTAATAAGAAAATAAATATTTTTATAGTTATTTAAAGGTCATATTGAGTATTTAATTTTTTATTTAAATATCATATTCATTCGCTAAAATTATCATAACAAGTTGACTCTGATTTAATTTTCACAAAAACATATGAAAAAATTATATAATAATTAAATAGAATATGATTATAACTGGTATATATTAAATTAAATATAGTTTAATAAGGTTTATAATAAGGTATATAATAAAATTAATTTGATTATTCATGAAGTTAGGTTCATGTGCAAAATGAATCAGGAACAAGGTTAGGGTTTGTACCAGCTCAATTTTCTTCTATTGAGTTACAAACACTATTATTGAAATTTATTGTTCCAAGTTTGATTTATTATACCTAATGAATAAAAATTATTGGTTTAAATCCTTATATTTTTGGGTTTTACAATTATTCATTATATCCTCATTATCAAATGACCCCTACCTTAAATATTATGTCACTTGAAAGGGGTCTCTTAGCCTCAATTCCTATTTATCAAGACATGAGAAACAATTCTTATTATGCACCAATTTACTTTAATATGATATATATAATTCCTATTTGTTATATTATATCATTAATTATCTTTCATGATATTTTAATTTTAGTTTCAATATCTTTATCTTTCAATGTTTTTTATTTAGATGATCAAGCCGTAAGAGTTTATTTATCTCAAATTTCAATTCATTGAGATATGATTATATTATAAAACATTATTTTATATTATATGGTGAACATAAAAACCCATTTATATTTTATATGAATATTATCTCATTATTCATGTAATTTAATGTTCTATTTTAGATTATTTTTCTCAAGTAGTTTTGATTTGAATGTTTCTAAAGTCGTTAGTCTTATTTTACTCTATTTTCAATTTCACGAGACATGTTTGATATTACGCACCATATTTTATTTTATTTGGTGCATTCAATTCCCTATATCTATTAGGTATAATTAATATATTTACTTTCATTATATTTTAATTTCATGGTATCCATCTTATGTTCTTTTTTATTATTATCTTACCATTACCAAATGAGTGTTTTCATCTCAATTTTTCTCTATACAGATATGATTTGTATTCACCACTTATTTTATTTTTAGGGTTTATATATTTTACATGAATTAATTTATAAATACTCTCATATTATTTTTCATTGGTTAATTAAAATCATGGAGTTCCATCACAACCTTTTTATTTTTAAATCTTCCTTTATTATAGGCATGATTTTCCTTCCAATGTATTTATTTTGGGAACACTATATATTTCCTTCTCTTGATTGAAGGATGTTCACCAAGATTATATATGTCATTTTATTAGGGAAATTATTGACATAACCATATACCCATTTTTTTATACGGTGTTAATTTGAGGGATGCTAACATATAAATCCATTCCATTTATTGATTGGATAAATATTGAAAATACTTATACTTATTATTGCAATATGAATGTTTATTGATTACTATGTAATGTTGGATATGTATTTTAAAGATTATTTATTCCTTCATGTAGTGGATTTATTATACTTAATTAATGTTTGGTAAGGCCTATTATAGATATCCCTTCTATGAATTGATAGGTTTCATGATTCAAACTAGCTTGGGTATTTTAGTGTATTCCTACCCAACAAAAATATTTCCTAGACACATCGCCTTGATAATAAGATCATGATGACTAAAACTAGGACATCTTGGATTAAGGAATAGAATTAAGGGCTCAAAATTATACATTTCATTGATAAGGAACCATTTATTATTATCCACATGATCTTTCATTTATTTTTTTATCCATGGATATATTATTCTTTCAATTTCATTCTATTATTATTTTTTTGGTTATCTATTCCCGCCATATTGTTTATGATCATCTTATGCTCATTTATGATCTTGTATTGATATCACTTATGTTTACCGTTATTGAGTATATTATCTCACTATCTTTATTTTTCTATTTCCCTAGGTTATGATAAAATGTATGAAACATGATATGTATGATAGAATAGCTTGTGTGGAGAGTTTGTGGGAGATATTGAGGACTTATTACAGAATATTCAGTTTCTTTTGTAGTGGATTTTTTTTAATTTGATTAGAAAGACATGGGTTTTGTTAGTAAAATGTTTTTCAAAACACTGAAATACTCTAAACCTAAATGGTACTTTTAATGTAAGTGACTCGATATTTATAGGTGATATAGTAATTATTAATTGTTAGAATTGGGTTGCTTAGGTTTATTTAAAGGATGGTATATAAAGAATATATTTATGAGCACTGGATCCAGGAGTGGGGGTATGGTGAATCATAGATAAACTTTTACTAAATAAAAAATTTATATTTTCATATTTTTACCCTATTTGGTATTTGAATCTTTGAAACCTATTAGGATTTAAATGAATAGGTTTATCTTTTACCCAACAAACATATCCCACATGAAATATAAGACTAAAATTAAAGAGTAGCACACAATATTTTTATAAGGTTCAACTCCTCCTGGGAAACCCACTTCTAATTGTGTTCAGGTTTTCTGAGTAACTTATTTCCACTATAATATTATGATCAATTTCTATTGGTTTTGGGATATGATCATCTTGTTCCCCTTAAACATATTACACATGCAGGGTTTCATCTTATTACATAGATGAACAATGGATGCTCCCATGGGTTCTATTGACTCCCATATATTCTTTAACAACATCCTCTACTAATAAAGTATATCTCTACTCAATATTGGATAATAATGTATCAGAATTTATTATTTGATTCCTCAAAATAAATTCTTTGATTTTTTTGGATCTTCAAGAATAATGACACGAAACTCAGTATTTTCTTTACAGTATAGTTTCTATATCTCTCTTATAATCTACTCACTGTCTTCACACATAAAAAACACAATGTATTTTGTTTCCTAAAGATGATCGGTTATATTGTATGAACATCGCATTTCTAAAATTCTTCTTCTTCATTCTTTCTCAATAGTTATATAATAAATTGTATCACAAGATTTGGTATCTATACCGGATTTTACTTTTTCTTATCCACTTGCTTTGGCACACTATATTTTCTCAAGGTAACCTGGTTGACATCTCATTCTTATTCAATACTTATAGGTTAGATCTTCTTTAGCACAATATTGAGGTATATTAACTTCTCTATAAGATCTTCTCTTTCTTTTTTGAGTGATTCGGTTCTTCTCTATATCAACATCTCCTATAATGGGTATCACAAGTACTAGTCTATGCACTAGTTTCTTATTCTCCTTGTTATTATTATTATTATTATTATTATTATTATTATTATTATTATTCCCTTTTAGTCTTCTTTTCCAATACCCAAAAATTAATTTTCTTAATATATTTATCAAATTTTAATCTTCTTATCTGAGATATTATCCAAACCACTTAAAGGTTTCTCTTCTTTTCTCTTTAATGATTCACTCTAAAATTATTATTTTTCTATATGAGAACCTCATATTATATTTTTAGTTTATTTTATAATATACTTAAAATAGAAGTACTCTATCTATTTTTTGGAACCTCCAAAAAATTAATAATCATCAAATAACCCATAATCCTCTATTTATTTTTCTCAAGGACATCATGTAGGTGTGTTTTCATGATAAAAGAGTATCCTTTTTTCATAACTAAATGTCTCAAATATAATTTCAAGAATACCCTAATTCTTTTAATTTCTTATTTATTCTCATCCAAATAAATGTTCATATATTTCTATAGTAGGAAAAATATTTTTCTTACTTAAACTAATTCCAAAAACAACCCAAAATAAGAAACTTTACATTACTATAATGAAATCATAAAACAATCATCTTATGGCTTGGAACATTCCATTATGGCATGAAAACACCTAGAATTCCAATACTAGGTTTAGGTTCTATTTCATTCAAAGATAGAATAAATGATATATATTATTATTAATATTCAGAAATAATCAGAAATGGGTTTGTGATATTTTATCCATTAAATAAAATTAGAAGAAAAATTATATTTCCAATCTAGATTTTTTTATTCTATAATTTTATCATTTCTATGATATTTATTTTCCCTAAAGTTCATCTTATCTTAATCTTCTTTTTACTAATAATTAAGTTCCTCTTCAGCATCATATAGCTTAAATCAAAATTCATTTTCTTGATATTTAAAATAATTAAGTCCAACAGTATCACCAACCAATTCATTTTTATATTCAAAATATTTATTCCAAAATTATTAATTTTGGATATATTTTTCTTCTCAAAATTACATATATATTTGGTCATCTCAAAATTCCAAATATTTACTTCTCAATCCATTAATCTTGGATCAAAAATAGTTTTGTGGTGTTTTAATCCATGAATATCAACTTGAGTATCATATAGTTTAAATTTAACTTAATCAGTAAAATTAATTTTGAAAATTTCTAATTTTAAAATGACAACTTATTGAAACAGTGATCGATTCAATATCATCTCCCATCATCTTCTTTAAATCATTGCTTGAATCATGGATTAACATAACATCATTATGTTTGAACTTGAATTTGTAACATAACCATTGTTTGAAATTATTATCTTTGGAATATTAAATTTTATAAATTCTTTAAATTCATCTCAATTTTATCCTAAAGGATAAAGTATTAATAAAAGGGTACACTAAATTTCACGATCCATTCAAATTTCTATGCCTTTTCCAATTTTATGAGTAGAAAATGATTTTCATATGACCTAAAAAGTCTTATGATTTTAAGAAAGTCTTATTAGTCATTAACAAATAAGTCTTACAATAATAGGAAAAGTTTATTATTATGGAAGAAAAGCATTATATCTTCATAAATGTCCTATGACATTGTATAAAAATAATTACATGATTTCTCAAAGTATTACGGACACAAAATTTGTATAAATGAAAATTCTATGTATAGAATATCTTACAAGGTCACTTGGATTTATTATTTTCTTAGACAGATAATTATAGAAGTAATAAAGCCTTAATGAATAACTAAAAAAGACTAATGAAATCCATTTAACGTCTTACCAATTCCAGACTTAACCCTTTTTCTTCTTAAGCTCCAAAATAGGGAATTCATTAAATTAATTAACATGTTTTTCAAATCTACTTTAGGACTTATTAAACCTTATAAATCACCTTAGAACAACTTCAAATAATGTAGGAATTATAATAATACTTCCAAAACACTTTATGTTTCTCCAAAGTTCTGAATCATACTAAACCCTCAAGCTATAGTATTTATATAAACATCATAGAATATAGTCTTATACCTTTAAATCTATATTTTAAAACATCCACCCATAATATGTTCATCACAATACTTAGAAGCCTTCATGATAAACCATATTAAGATAGTGTCTTCAAAACGTCTTCTATCTTTCTATTATTTAATATTGACTCTTCAATCATACCATTACCCCACAACCTAGAAATTATATCTAAAAACATTATATATAATGATTCTTTATCCATAAAAAATATTATTTGATTCTTTTAAAACCTTCTTATCAATCATATGATTGAAGGATTTATTCAAAAGAAACAAAATCATTCTCCTTTACCCAAAATACACAAAAAAACCTTCAAATTATTTCGGTGGATTCTTCCTCTACCAGCCAACACTTTAAGACAAGAACATTAAAAAACATATTGAAAAACAATATTAACATAATTTATTGAGAAAAAACACAATCAAAATCCAATGGGAACTTAAATCTATTCTATTGTTATGTTTCCAATAATTTTAACCTCCTAAAATAATAAATTCATGCCAATAATTCTTTAGAAATTCACTTTCCCTCTCCCATTAACTTATACCCCACTCATTTATATTAAATATAAAGGGAAAATGTTTTCTCCCCCCTATTAATATGATCAGGGTAAGGGAAAGTTTTCTTATCTCAATGTAGAAAATTCACCCCTTTTTATTTTTTATTCCAATTTTTGAGAGAATAAATTAGTTCCACTTGATAGAAGGGGAAACCAAATTTTTATTAGAAATTATACATCAACTAATAAAATCTAACTCAATGTGGGATAACCAAGTATAGGAGAAAAGAGTGATCAATTTAGAAAATAAATCTCTACATATTCTTTCAGGAATGTGATAAAAAATAAAACTTAGATTAATAGGGAATATTCAAATATATTTACATGAAATGTTATGAACCTACCCACAAATTCAACAAAAACATGAAAAAAATTCAAGTGTAAGATGATTTTTATCACCCATTTTGTTTTAAAATAACTTCTAATTGATAACCATAATAGAAATAAGTCAAACCAAGGATGTGAACGTGATTATCATACCTCAAATTCAACTTTCATAAAGTCTACCCAAAATTCTAGATTTTTCCTAAATTGATATATATTAGTAAAATTTCCTTTAAATATCCACCTTATGGGATTAAATTTATAAGTCTTTTTCATAGTTGATATAATATTTAGAAAAAATATGCAAGTATTTATGATAACAGTTTAAATATAAAATTACAATTGAGAATTGATAAATAACATGTTTTAAGGAGACACAAAAATACAAATTTAAATATTATCCTTGATGTATGTGTCTTGTATCTAGGCAGAGATAAAATATTTCATGACAATTTTCCTCTTTATTTCTCTTTCAATTACCTGTGAAAGGTAACATGAATAAATATGTATGGGAATAAGGTGAGTTTCCATCATCACTGTAGTGTGATAAATGGGTTCAAGACTTGCTTCTAAACCCATAAAAATTTTAATTTAAATATTTAAATTTTTATGAACTCTTCATGCTTGCTTCACCCTTGATTTTTCAAATCATTAATTCTTTGGAAATTATGGTTTTCTTTTTTTCCTTTTAGTTTTCTTCTTATTTGAAACAACCTTTTAGAAAGTTGTGATCATTCCATATTTTTATATTTATTCTTATCCATTGCCATTTTTCTATAAAAATGGTTAAATATTCATTTTTTACATTATCATCCTTCTTCGTGTGTGTAGAATTCATCTTTATAATAGTTTTTCAGAACTATAAGTCATAAGTTCTTTCATTTTATCCTTCAAAGGTTTTTATTGTTCAAGAATCCATGTTATACATTCAGTAAAAATATGTCTGACATGTTTTCACATTACATACTCCTCCTATAAAAATTTTAGTTTACCCTTTTTTGGAAGCCTCTCAACCACATCATCAGGTATGTCAACCACCATACCAATATAACCATATATTTCTCAGATTGATTTTTTTCTTATTATTTCAACCTTACTCTTTTTTGATTTAATATTCATGGAAATATTATATTTTCAAATTCCATGGAATTTACTTCCACAATAAAATAATATCCCTCTCTTTATTTGTGTGAAATCCTTCACATATTTCTTTTTACATACTTAGAAGTGATTTGATTTTCTTTCCTCTCCAGTTTACTCCTCAAGGAAGAATTTCTAATATTTTCTCCTAATTTTTTTTAAATTATGGAGTTATTTCTTTAAAAGTACATTATTTTTGTATACATGTTACACACTAATTCTCATAATATTAGTGTCCATTTTTTTCATTAATCACATAAGTTTTTTAGTGATTCAATCTATTTTTTATTGATAGATTTATAATTTTCCATGAAAACTATTTTTTCACAATAGGTTTATACTTTGTTTCAGCTCCAAAAACACTTACTTTAGGTCCTATAAAAAATTAATTTTTTATATTATTATACTATAATTACGTATAATCATGTTTTAACTTTTAAAAAAACTCACAATGGATAATAATTATCTATATTTTACTAGGAGATGAAGTCTGGCCAAAATTTTATGGTTCCTATTTTTGAGCACTTTCACTATTATTATGGAATCCATTTGAAAATTATATAATTTATAGATATTATTACATCCAAACTTGATATATTTTCGTTCATATAAATATTTTTATACCTCCAAATTTTTCCATATTTTAACATTATTCATGTAATAAATTTCAAGATAGATTTAGTGAAAATAAAAATATCTAGATAGTGGGGTACCTTTCTCTATGAGATGGTTGTGGGTAGATAAATATATGATCACCAAATATTATTTCAATAAATTTGAATCTTTTTAGAGGTAATAATACTTTCAGAATATTTTGTTAGATCACTTATTTTCCAAGAATCTTGGTAATTTCTAGTTTAAATTTCTTCCCAATTTATCAACTTTACTTCCATTTCAAGGAACCTTAGTATAAGTGCATTATTCTAATCAACAACTAAGTTATATATATATATTTCCATTATTTTTTAATATTCCTTGTCTAATATTTATGAAAATTAATTCTTTATTACATGGTATTATCCAACTCCACTCGTTTGTATTTAATCTCCAATTGAGCATTTTTGACTCCCATCACAACTTTATGTGATTATGCCCATGAATGGATTTTACATTCTCAATATTTAATCATTATAGATTTCTAATAAATAGATTTTTTTCAATTAATATTAATCTAGAAGATAGTTTCCAATAATGAATGATATAATTTATTCCCTAGTCTTCACTATTTTGGTGAGACTGTTTCACTCTTGAATTTTTTTTGCCAAATCCTTTCACCTAGATTTTTCATCTTTTATTTACTATATTTTCTCATTTTACAGTTCCTAAATAAACTGAAATAAATGAATAAATATTTCAATGTGAAATTTATTCATGTAATTATTATATTTATAATATTATTTTCAATTGATTTAGTATATATCATCATATACACTATCTGAATCCAATTCGTCACTAGGATGAATCTTAACAGATTTACCAAATGAACAACCAATTTTACTGAATTCAAATAGTGGAGTTTACTCTTTATTATTTGAACTATATATTATATTATTTTTCTCTTTATTATATATGTTTTTTAATTTCTTATCGAAAACCTCTGACTCTACAAAAATAGAGATGGGAAAAAATATTCTATCCAGAGCCCATATGAAAACAATTTCAAATATACACTTAGGTAATTTAGATAAAAATACCAAGTGAAGAAAAATTTTCAATCCAACCAGTGGGAACCATTTTCTTGATACCAGTTATGAGTCCCAAGGAATATATAAAGTGAAAACTAGGGGGGGTTATAACTCAATCATGACTAAAATTTTACAAAATCCCAAATAATATATTCATATTATTACCTTGTTTTTATTTGTACATCATCAATATGCTATGATGTGAATGAATTTGTTTATTTACTACCCATCACACATATACAACATTGACACAGTTAAAAAATTTATAATATTGTGTTTATATTCAATTCCTTATATTCCATCATATTTATTTATTATCCGAGTTCTAAAAATTTGTGGAATTAATGTGTCAAGTCATTTGATTACCTAAATATTTCTTGAAATGGAAAAATTGGGTATTTAATTAACTTATTTTTTTAGAATATATTGCTAATTATTATAATTTATCTTGATTCTACAAAGTATTGGAGTGTGTAATGTGACATTGGATATCATGCCTAATAATACATTTTTTAGAGAAAGTCATGATGCTTGGAGCATTGTTATGGATTCATATTTCCTAATAACATAAAGAAATGGAAAAGGAATGAGCACATATAAGTCATTTTAGCCCTATGTATTGTCATTTTCACTTGAATATGGGCCATTTCTTGTTCATATGTGTGAATAAGCTTCTATGTATGTTTGAATATACCTATTAATATGTGTAATTTTTCCTAATTCATTAGTGAATTTTCCTATGTTCATGTGTGAATTTCACACATGTATGTGTCATTTTACAGTGCATATGTGTCATTCCTTTGAAAAAATTGGCCAAAGGATGACCTAAAGAAGACTTTTCGGGCATTGGGGTACCAAAAAATCATGAATAAAACCAATTATATAAGTTTATGTAGATTATAATATGAAAAGTATTCCAATAAAGAATAAGAAAAGAAATATTTGGATTTTTAAGAATATAGGATCATGTGGAGATCTGAAGCTACAATAAAGAAAGAAATTTTATAAAAAATAAAAAATAAAAATATCATGGGAATTTATTTGTGTAACTAGAAATAAGTTATATATCTATAAAAATAAGTGAGGATTATGGAATAAGGGAGGAGGTTTAGTTTAGAGTTTGTGCTGGAGAGTTCACTATTGCTACCATTTTATTTTCATTTTTAATTCCTATATTTTTTATTGATTTAATAATCTCCATTAATCTTTGATACCCTTATAATGGAGGGGTATAAACTGAGTGATCAAGGAAGGGAATGTTTTATTTTATAATTATTGAGTTATTCACTTGATGAATAAAACTATATACTATTGATATATTTCTGTTTTTAGTGACTAGTTTCCACTTTTAATATAATTTTGTTTTATGTTTTGAACCATTCAATTATTCACTACTTAGGTTGATAAATTGTAACCTACCTCTACATAGTGAAACTTTTATATTATGTAAGAGGTTTTATTATGTGGTTAGTGTTTAATAATTTATAGCATGTGTGTAAAAGAAGTGTGTTACTTAGGAATTTCTTAGGAACACACAAACCCGACAGGGTATTTATTTGGTAGTTTAAGAGTAGTTTACTATTTTGATTTTTTATACTTTTTATAGACATAGAAATTGGGATTGATGAAGTAGTAATCACTATTTGATCACTATCCACAATAATCTTAAACCTTAGGTATTTGATGAATCATTTGAGGAATCTTTAATTTATCAATTTATAATAAGATAATTAAAACTATTTTAAAGACTACGATAACATTAAAAATTAAAACCTAACCCTGAACCAATCACCCTTCTATAATATTATTTTATTTAATTTTTTCAAACTAAAAAATTTTCAAAAAAATATTTTTCTTAAGTGACAACTGATTTTTGAGCACTCCTCTCTGAATAAAACCCTAGGGTTAACACTAATACTACATTTAACTAAGGAAATAATTTCTTATTCCACACCCCATGATTGGACTATGTTAAAACATGGTGTTATTTTTAGGGAGGAATTTACAAAAATATAAATTTTAAAATGAATAATTAATACTTATAACAACATCCTTTACCCTTAAAATCTATAAATTTAAAGGGATTTTTTAACCGAGATTAGGAATTTAAAAGTTAACCAGATTTTCAAAAGTTTCCTTAACATAATCTAGTGAAACTTTAAGTGTTAACCTTGAGACTACCACTATAGAAACCAACCCCAACCAAACCATGAGACACATATGTTCACCCCAATTCATAAATCAAAATAATCTAATTTATATTCCTGTTTTGAAAAATGATTTTGAATTTAAATATAGTCAAATCCAATTACTACAAAAATTCAATGCCTTGGAAAGAGAATATCAAAAAAATCATATTAAGGAGTTCACATTAGAATTCTCCACAATAAATTTAAGAGGTGTGGTAGAAGAGAAAGTTATGTGGAGTTCATTATATTTTTCACTTGAAGGAGAAACTAAGGAATAGATGTAAAACCTATAAAAAGGTGATTTTAATGATGGATATGTATGAAAATATATTTTATTTTCCTACCTCTAGGATTAAAACAATTATAAAGTATTTTTATACCATTATACATTCTTCAGGAGGGACTCTTTATGAGTATTAGGAGTGGTTTATGAAGCCACGTGACAGTTTCCTACATCAAGCTATAGAGGGGAATAAATTACATGTTTTATTTTATACATTATTGAAATAAAATGAAAGAAACCCTCCAGATGCATCATTTTGAAGAGACATAATAGAAAAATCACAAATATAAGCCTAGAGGATAATTGAGAAGATTTCCTAAAACACAAAATAATTTGGCATAATTGGTACTGGTACCAGATGTTTTCATGAGGTAAGAACCTTTAACTTATATACACTATTATAATGTAAACATGATGATATAATTAATCATGTGATTCAAATATATTTGAATAAAATTAGTGATAAAAAGAACCAACCAAGGTATTTGGTTTATGTTTATCCCCCACCATTTTACTGACCATTATTTTGAGGTACAATGAATAGAAAGGTTTGATGTAGCATTCCATATAAGGTAATTCTAACAACCCATTAAAGGATGGAGAGTTAATTCCCAAGTCCAATATGAATTTAGGAACCAAAAAAGTAAATCTATACCAACCTAACAAAATTGATACCTATAACAACCCTTATTTCAGTTACAAAAACCACTATTCTAGAACCCACCACCTTTTCAACAACCATAAAATAAGCCTTATAACCAAATATCTTACCAAAACCCCCTTGATTTCTAGTGAAAGATACTACTTAAATAACTCTTACCTAGTATATAAACCCATTTCAAGAAAAAACATAGACCTAAAGTCGAGTTGAGAACTAAAGTGGAGGAATTAAGTAACCATATTCGACATCATATAGAAATTATATAAAAAATAAAGAAAATTACCATCTTAATCAATAACTAATATATATAGAAATGTTACTATAACGACCACAAGAAGTTTTAATGAAATTACACCACCCGCCTAACTGGAACCTAAACCAAAACAACCCAAACTTGAGTAAAAGTAATATGAAAATTCTAGATAGATTCTTGAAAACCAACCTTGAGAAAAAGAGAAAAAAGAGGAAGAGTAGAGGGATGGATAAAGAAAAAATAAGTAGAAATAAACACCATTTTAGAATTAATAAAGGGATAATAAATTCATTCCATTAACTTTCCCATAAATAATATTTCAATCCAAGAATATTTAGGAGGAATAAATTCAAAAATAAATTATGAAAGTATTTAAAAATGTTGAGATCAATATTTCTCTTTTAGAATTACTCAAAAAAATCAGAAAATTCTGATAAGTTACCATAGGATATTTTAACCAAAAATAGAAGGCTTCAAGGGAATGAGAGGGTCCACTTGAGAAGAAGTTTCTTATCTTTGATTACCATATAACTTTTCATAAAATGTCAGGATCTAGGGATATTTGTTTATCCCTATCAGTATTTTTCCTTGAATTTATCTGATTATTTATGCAATTTAGGTTCTACTATAAATGTTATTCCTAAATAATTTTTTAATCCTTTGAATATGGGAGAATTAAAGTGAACAAGAGTTGTCATAAAACTCACAAATAGATCTATAAACTTACCAGTAAGAGTTCTTGAATATGTGTTAGTTTTATTTTAGAATCTAATATTCCTAGAATAATTTTATGTTTTTAACATGGAACAAGATGGAGAAATTTATGACTAACCAATTATTTTTTCTAGACCCTTATTAAATATTTATAAGGAAATCATCAATGTTCATAAAGGAAACCTTAATATGGAATATTGAGACATCATTTTCCAGTTCAAATTTTTTGAATAAATAAGGAACCCTTAAGTGGATCATTACCTTCTTACAATCTTCCATGTTAAATAGTCTAAACCCAGTGAAGATCAAATCATTTTTCATAAAATATTAATCTTATATAAACACTTGATTGAAAACTACATAGATAAGGATGAAACTCAAGGAATTATAATAAATATTTACAATTAGAAGGAATATGTAGCCCAAATATCTTTGCAAACTTGACCATTTATTTGATAATGAGGTCGATTATATATATTATTTTGTGAATAAAATCCAAGATATAGATGCCAGAATCCTAAATCTAATTTCATCTATAGAAAATCACTTGAATCTAAAAGTAAAACTACTACCCACTAATCTGAAATATGTGTACTTAATGGATATAGAAAAATTACCAGTGATAATTTCCAATAACATTTACCCTCAAAAATAAAAAAATTGATTTAAATTTTTAGTGAAAATTGGAAATAAATATTTTGGATTTTAAGAGATATTCTAGGCATTAATCCCAAAATCTTCATGTATAAGATTCTACTTAAAGAAAATTATTGAACTATTAGGAAGCCCCAAAGAAAAATGATTCCAACCATGATGGATTATTTTAATAATAATATAGAGAAAATGATAGAGGAAAACATCATCTACCCAATTTCATACTCAAAATAGGTTAGCCCGATTCACATTGTTCCCATAAAAATAGGACTGAACCTAGTAAAAAATGAGATAAATGAGTTGATACCTATTAAAATTCATAATAGGTGGAGAGTTTTTATAGATTATAGGAATATAAATTAGTTCCTTAGGAAAAATCATCTTTCTATTCCCTTTATTGACCAAATTTTGGAGATATTTTCAAGATGAAGTTACTACAATTTTCATGATGGATTTTTAGGTTAGGTTTAAGTACTGATTGCTCATAAGGACCAAGAAAAGATAGCCTTTATATGTATCTTTTCCACATTTTCTTATATAATAATTCTATTTTGATTTTATAATGATTTAGGTTCATTTTAGAGGTTCACATTAAGTATATTTTCTGACTATATTGAGGAATTATTAGAGGTATTTATGGATGAATTCATTATTTTTGGATATTCTTTTGACCACTTCCTATAAAACCTGAATTTTTTTTGAAAAACTTTATTGAAAATAAGATGGTTTTGAATTTTTAAAATTTTCAATTAATTATAGAGCAATGAATATTCCTTGGTCATGTTATTTCAAAAAAACTCTTTGAGGTGGATAAATAAAAAATTGAAGTGATAAATTATTTACCATATCTATCTTTTTTGAAACTTTCCAAATCTTTTCTAGGAAATGAATGATTTTATAGGAGGTTCATCATAGTCTTTAGTAATTTTTTCCAATTTATAGTTTAATTTTTAAAGATAATTAATTTGATTTTGATGTTAATATTTGGTAATATTTTGATGAGTTCAAGTGGTGATTTATCACCCCACTAGTGATATAACCACTAAACTGGGAGAAGCCCTTTAGCAACTTTGTGATGATTTTAACCATGTAGTGGGAGAAAGTTTTACCAAAAGGATTGAAGAAAAAACTAAATCCATTGATTATGAACCAAGTACACCATAATCTTCCCAACCCAGCTATTCTACCATAGAAATAGTTTTTAGTAGTTCATTTTCTTTGGAAAATTCAGTCCTTACTTTTCAGGAACTAACGTTTTTTTTCTAATCATGCATCTCTTATATAATTTATAAAGAAGGAAGAGGAAAATCCAATGAGTGTGACATTTATGCTATTACTTCAAGAGTCTAATCTAGAGATCAAGGATAATAAGGGATATGATAACTGAGTAAATAAAAACCTGAGTAAATCACCTAACAAAATAGAAGTTGAGATTCTAGATGAAGAACCAGTAAATCATGGTATTATAGGATAGTAATTGTACTAGGTGAAGGATAAGTGACCTGGTATGTTGACATGGTAAATTATTTGGTAACATATGAATTCTCATCGCACATGAAACCCCCAAAAATTAAGAGACTCAAATATGAATCAAACTTTTACCTTAGGAAAGATCATTATTTTTATAAAATTTCCAATTACCAAGTAATAAGAAGATTCTTACCTAGGTGTTATGTTCAAATATTTTTTTGAATTCTTTCATACTCAAGAATATGGAGGACACATTGGAAAGAAAATAAATTCTATATTTTTTTTTGAATTTGGAATATATTGGCCCAATTTATTCAAATTTTTACAAGAGTTTTCTAAAACATGTGAGAAATGTCAATTCACTAGAGACATCTCTAAGAGACAATAAATACCCAAAATAAATTTATTTCATGTGAATTTTTTGATGTTTTGGTAGTAGATTTTATGTTACACTTTCCCATTTCATTTGGTATCCCATCCATCTTTACATTAGTCCATTATGTATCCAAATGTGTATAAGATAAGGCTATTAAGACTGATGATGCTAATGTTGTATGTGATTTTTTCAGGAATGACAATTTTTTTAGGATTGGAGTCTGAAGTTCCATCATTAGTGATAAAGGAATCCATATTTGAAATAAAAACATGAAATATTTAATAATTAAGTATGGGGTTAACTATAGGACATCAACACCCTACCTTCCCTAAACATGTGTCTAAGTTGAAGTTTCTAATTGGGAAATCAAAAGGACTTTGGATAAAATTTATAAATGAAAATGGAAAGATTAGAGCCAAAGATTGAAAGATACCTTATGGTATTACATGAAAACTTAAAAAAACTCAATTATAATTATAGACACCCAAGATTAAAAAACATGTATATTACATCATTTTAGATGAATATTATGTATAATACAAAAATGCACACCAGATGACCGTAATAGTTTAGTGACTTTAGAATCATAAAAAAAATCTTCTATCCTTGTGAGAGATCTTCAAAATATCCAATAAAGATCTACACCGTTATTAATTATACCTAAAAACCTTATTCATAACATGGGGAAAGGAAACATAAGACAGGGGTGAGCTCAGATGCTCAGTAAGGGTACATAAAGGAAATGCATAAACATAACATGAAAAAATGGGTATAACATTTGAAGATCATAACTTACATATTTAGAGATCATAATAAATATTGTAAGTTCATATGACCTGAATCAAAAGGAAATAAAGAACATAATACATGAAATAATAACAAAGGAATATAACATAGAATTGTGGAAGACACATAAGAATATAATATTGTGAACATGTATAAGTATAAAAAAGTTCATTGATTAGGTTAAGGACATGAAATCAGGACCTCGCATAAAATTATGAACATGAAACCAGGTCTACGTATAATATTGTGAACATGTAATCAGGTTCACTCATAGTAGACAAGTCATTACTGCCAAGGCCATCTTGGTTGTATAATTTCACTCCCCATGCCATATTGGAAGTCATGGTTTACTCCAATGTCCATATTAGTAGCTTGAGTTCACTCCTCATACTATCTTCGTTGTCATGGTTCACTCCCATGACCATCTTAGTAGTCAAGGATCACTCCCAAGACTATCTTAGTCTATCTCATGAGATATAAATCTCTACCTAATACATTAGAGGGATATATTAGTCCCAAACGTCTAATAATGAAATCATATATACAAGTTCCATAAGATCATAAATAATCATATCATAACCCAAGAAATTATATTGGTATTATAAACTTATAATCATATCATAACCTATGGAAAGAGAGAGGTTTCATAATTATTTCATCATAAACATAAAATGTGAAAAGAAGAACATTTCAAAAACATATAACCCATGAAATAGAAATAAGTTTCATAAATACCATGACATTAAGTGTAACCTATTCATAGAAATAACATGAATGAAACCTTTAGATCTTTTCATAAAAGGTCATGAGTAACATCAATAGATGTCATCCTAGATAGAAAATAATTTTGAAATATCTTTCTAAAATGTTTCTTATAGAAAATATAATTTCTTCTTTGAAAAAGTATTTTCAATACATAAAAACATTTTAAAATCATTTTATTATAAAATACCTTTAATTATTATAAAGAAGACTTGAAATCATTTGAAAACTGTTTTCATTGAAAAATTATAAAATATTCTTCAAAATATTTTAAAAAACGTTTTCTTTGAAGACAATTTGAAATATTATAATGAAAGAATGAACTTTTTTTGAAAACCATTTATTTGAAAATAATTTGAAAACTTATAATTAAAGATTGAAAATTTTTTTAAAACCATTTTCCTTGAAAAATTATAAAATAAGATTTAAGACGTTTTGAATACCATTTTTCTTAAAAAATTATTAAAGGAGCTTGAAAAAATTTTAAAAACCATTTTTTGAAAATAATTTTAAAAAATAAACTTTATTAAAAATAAAACATTTAAACATATGAAGGAAGCTTAACATAAATTATGGTGGGTAAATCTATACATGTCGTATGAGGTAAAACAAATATCTCCTTTTCACGATAAAAAGGTTAGAAAAATTCCCTGATCAGAAAGTGATAAGGATATTCTTTTGAAAATTGGTAAAAGATAAAAATGGTAAAAATGTATTTTAATGATCATTGTATATTAGAAGAATATTATTGGAAACCCTTTTTAGATAATATTGTTTTTATGGAACATATATTTTTGACCGAAGAGAGGGGGATGTTGGGATTTCTTAAAAACAATTTCTTAACTATCTTATGTACCAAAGAGTGGAACAAATGGTACCAATATATGAGTAAACCATTAATAACCATAGGATAATAAAATTCATAAATTTTCTTTATATGTGGATCGTAATATTTCCTTAAAGGAAGCATAAACAAAAATAATCTCGAAAAATGATGAGATTGTCTCAATAAACTCTTATAACTTTGTAACTTGGGAACATACCCTTCATGTAGGAAAAATAAATAAAATTAATCATAAAATATCATTAATGGAATTAAATTAATTATATAAAATGTAAAATAGAAGTATATACCCCTCAAATGAGAATTTAGGTGCATAACAAAATATGAGTCTCAAAGAAGGAAAATTGAGACAAAATTATTTTTCCGATTTAGTAACTTTTGAAACTTAAAACCCATGAATGAAATATCATAAAATGGATATGTGAGTAACCAAAAATTTAATTATAAGATAAATATAAAAGAATAATGGGTATAAATACCCCACACAAAAGTAAAGAGTGGTGAACATATCATGTGTCTCATTGAAATAAAAAGTGAGAAGAAATCCCCTTACCTTAGGTCTTGACTTTCGTCATACTCATTCAAAATACCTGGAAAATAAATATAATCCTATTATAAATATTTTAAAGAAAAATATTCTAATATATAATACCATATATATTTTTATTATGGCATTATATTTCCTTCTTGTTAACCATCCTATGTTAAGGTTTCACTTCGGGTAATATTCGATTTGTTTTTCATGTGTCTTAATTTGTTATATTATTGGTTCTTATACATATATCATGATTAAATAATATCAAAAATGATATAAATATCATGTATATACATTATATTTTTATTATAATAATCGATATAACATGTAAGTATGAAATAGAATACACCGTTCATAGAAATGGTAGGCCGTACGTATGCATGAACAATATTTCTGTTTAATTGTCGTGATGAGATAAAGAAAGTAAAATAAATATACGTATATATATATCATTATTAAATTAGATATATTATATCATATTTATAATATATATTCACTAAAACCACCCTTAATAAAATCCATGTAGTGTATGAATGAATCATATCACTTTGAGGGGGTTGTAGTCCACACTTCCCCAAACAAAATTATATTATTTACATAAGATAGATATAATAAAGGTATGTTACAAATAAAAATTATAGAATAATAATGAAATTAAAAATAATATATATATATATATATATAATATAATTTTTTTCCATCATAATGGCCACCATGATAGGTGGTAATGAAAAAAATGAACAATCAATATTTTGTGAGGTAGTAGTTCGCTGTACACAGAAACAATATGTTTATTACCCATTATATGGAGGTGTGTGTAAGTGTAGGATGAAAAATTTACATTAAAACATACTATAATATTTAGGATACTTGTTTTTTATGTAATCATAAAATAAATAGAGTTGGTTGGGGTGGATAAGGAAAATAAAATAAAATACTAAAGAGAAGATGTTACCTCTTAATCGGGTAACTCCTTTTGGTTTGTGCCAAAAGGCTTCCTTGGATCACATTATTCTGAAGGGAAGGCTTATATAAGGGAAGTAATATTTCTATAAAGTATATTTTGTAGGGAATGGCTGAACATAAGAGGTTTTAGAGGTGTGAGGAAGTTGGATATGTGGTGTCCTTTTATTGGGAAGGATAATGACTCACTTGAAATTTTTAGAAACAAGTTAGGTGTACACATGTTATTACCTAAAAAAAGTCTTAAAAAACCAAAAAACATAATAATTTAAGGTTTATGGAAGAATTATGGACAAACAATGGGTTTTGGAAAATTGGATAAATCATTTGGGCCCTTACTTTTATGGTTTAGTACCTAATTAAGCTTAATTTGGCCTTAATCACTATGATGAATTTTAATCACTTTTACTAATCATTTTGGTAAAAAATTAACTTGGTCTTATTATAATATAAATATTATACTGAATAAAATGGTGTATGTCACCTTTTTTAAATTCAAATCATATAGTTATAAACAATAAGATTAATTCTATTCCCGTAGACAGGACAAAATAACGAGGTTTTAAAGTAGAAAAATGTTCAAAAGTTTGTTAATATTTGGTATTCAATTTGAAAGTAAAATTGATTATAATTAATTAAATTGTATTAATATATTTAATATTTATCAAATTTTACCTTAAAATAAATTTATAATATCATTTGACATTAATAATTAATTATACAAAAATGTAGTTTTTTTAACTAAAAAGCAATATTTTTCACTATTCCTAAAAAATGAAGTTTCATAGAAAAATACAAAAAATTAACCCTAATCTAATTTAAAGATTATAAATTCAAAAATGAAGTTTATTTTATAAAATTAAATTTATAATTTTTTCTAAAATTAATTTTATTATTAAAAATGGTTCATTCAATAAAATAATATTTTTAAAATAAAAGGACTATACCAAAAATTATATCTTTCACTATAAATATGTTTTATTTATATCAAAAAATTATAAAAAATATTCTAAAATTTTTTATTACTATTAATATAACTAATTTTAATGGCTAGGATATAATTATCTCATTTAAATAATTATATATAAAAAGATGTTTCGTAGAAACTCAGTGTTGCATGCATCATACTCTAAGTCAGTGTTGCGCGTAACGTACGCAAAGTCGACACTACATGTAACATATGAAAATTCACATGACAATTTGGTGTTATGTGTAATGTATTCTATGTCTATTCCATGTTACGATAATTTTTGACTTAGTGTAATTCTAAACATAAATGAAAATTTAATTTATTAGAGTAAAACAACTTTGTGACCATAATAATATTTTCTTTTATATTCAATATTTTTTCATATTCATTTATAATTAATTGGTAACCTATTAATTCATATTATATTGTGAAGACCATATATTTTCATAGATTAGTTAATACTATTCATAAATTCTAATTTAACATCACAGTTTTGTATTATTATATCAAATAATAAAATTTTAATAATATATTATTTTTTGGTAAACCTCAGTTTTCCATGTAGAGAAAGACAAATTTTATGATGCGTGTAAATAACTATTAACACGGTGTTTCATATAATTCATGGAAAACATAGTGCTTTAATATAAAATAAACTATCTTTAGTGTTGTATCAAATGAAAAATATAAAAAAGGATAAATTAATTTGAAAAAAATAATTTACAAAATCTTGGGGTGTTACATTCTAACCCCCTTAAAATGAATTTCACCCCCAAAATTCATTTGGGCTATCAAAGGTTTAATATTTGAAAGTTTCATTCATATAAACCCTCATAATACAAATGAATACCAAATCTTCCTTTAAAAAGGGAATGTTGGAACCATAACGGTTAACCAAAGTAACATATAACTAGGTTTCTTCATAGGAGAACATGTGTGGAAAGTAAAAAACGAACATGTAAGAAAAATATAACTATCAAGTTATGAAGGATAGTGATAGTGAACAAGTTAAACATAAATTCAACAATCAGAAATCCATAACATGTGATGAACTAAGGAACCATCAGATTCATCATAAAAAGAGGTATTATAATAACATTTTTTGTTTCAAGATCCTTTTTCTTAAAGTTAAATAATTTTCATGAAAAGATATAATTACTTGATTTCAGTAAAACCCCACCCTTTTATGTTTCTTGATCCACTTCACCTATTTATCTAAAAATGAAAGTGAATTTTTCATTCCTACATCACCGATTGATCATGAGATCCATGATATTCCACCCCATTTTTCATCAACAAAAAGTAGTTTGAACAAGATATCCAATATAAATAAATCCTCACATGGATAGATAACACTTTAATCTTACTAAATTCATATTTTTTTTAACTTAAACTTTCCATGAATGGTTATCCTTATAAACCTTTAGAAATATGAAAACTCAAAGATTTATCAATAAAGTCATGAAACCTGTATAACATTGATCCCCTATATATCACAAAGTACCACTTGTTTGTCACATTAGAAACACGTGAATACCCTTATCATATATTCTCTTGCAACATGGTAATAAACTTAAAAACTATAAATCCTTTTGGAAAACATTCAAACTTAATTATTTCAATTATTACAGGATATATTATATAAATACAAGAAGTTGTAAACTTTATCCTTGATGATATAGAACACTTATTCAATAATCAGTTCCTGGGTAATCGGCACTGTCCAATTTACTTATTAATATCCAACATATCATTATACAAACATCATTATCTCAATATCAAAAACTAATTAAGGGTTACCTTCCCCTAATAGAAATTTCACCTTTCCATCAAATCACTTTTCTATGTCTTAATCACCATTTAAATGGACATTTTCAATCTTTAATTAAAACTTATACCGAAAATAATTATATATTTCATGATTTATATAACATAATCTTTTAATTCCAAAACATAAATACTTCATTCATTCAAATTTATTCTTAAACCATTACTCATGATTCATACACGTATTCCCTAATACCTATTTCTTATAATATTAAATGTGAATCATGTCTTATGGTTCCTCAACCTCACTCTAATCACGCTTCTTATGTTTAAGGTAAAATATAATGTAAGAACATAACATACCTTTAACTTGTCATTTTCAGTCTCTTTATCTTCAGAAGTATAACCAATACTTGTAACACCTTCTTAATTCTCTTTATAGAGTCACACTTAGGAAATCAATTTGAATAATTCCAATACTTTCAACATCTGAAAAATTAAATGTTAACCATGTTCCTTCCGGTCCTCTCTATTTAACTAAAACAAATGGGCATAGTGTGAGAAACATTTATCATATTGGAATACCATATAATCATGAAAAAATACTTATAGGGTGCCTAAATCATGGATCCTACTTCTTTAATCTGTGGAACCTTAGGTTTAACCAAGGTTATTAAAATTCATCTTCTATTCAAATCATTCATGATAGTTCATAAAGAGTTTGTGAATTTATAAAGCATATCTTCTGGGAGTGTCAAACCAAGTGTGTAGAAAGGACTGTTATTGTGTACCAGATTACCTCAGGTTAAGCCCGAAACATCTTGTCAGAGTTGTTACCCCTAGATACATCTATTCCCGAGCCACATCCAATTATAGTATCCAATTATGGATTTATATATAAGAAACCGCTTAATATATCCATTACCAAAATTTTAGGACATTTGTTAAATATCAAATCATCCTTATACTTAACCTTATCGACATCCCTAGACATACCCTTAGAAATATAACTAGGGATATCACTAAATTTTTCTCATCCTAGTTTTCAAAGGTTGACTAAACATTTCTTTTGATACCAACTATAGTGACCTAGGCTTAAAATACATAGATATTGCATCATTTTAGATGAATATTCATTAAATTAAAAAAATACATTCCAGAGGACCGTAATAGTTTAGTGTCTTTGAAAACTTGAAAAAAATTATTCTATCATGGAGAGAGATCTTGAAAATATCTTATAAAGATATATACCTTTATTACTTCTACCTAAAAACTTTGTTCATAACCTTGGGAAAGGAAACATAAGAAAGGGGTGAACTCATATGCTCAGTAAGGGTACATAAAGTAAATTCAAAATTATAACATGAACAAAAGGGTATAACATTTGAAGATCATACCCTGCATATTTAGAGATCATAATAAATATTTGCAGTTTATAAGATATGAATCAAAAGAAAATAAAGAAAATAATACATGACAATATAAAATATAAATAAAACATGGAATTGTGGAATAAACATAATCATATAATATTGTGACCATGTATAAGTATAAAAAATTTCATTTATTAGGTTAAAGACATTCAATAAGGCCCTCTTATAAACTCATGGACATGAAACTAGGTCCATGCATAATATTGTGAACATATAATTAGGTTCACTTGTAGTAGTCAAGAAATTGCTTCCAAGGACATCTTGGTAGTATGGGTTCACTCCCCATACCATCTTGGTATACATGGTTTACTCCCATAGCTATATTAGTAGCATTAGTTCACTCCTCATACCATCTTGGTAGTCATGGTTCACTCACATGACCATTTTAGTAGTCAAGGATCACTCCCAAGACCATATTAGTCTATCTCATTAGATATAAATATTTACCCAATGCAGTGGCGGTAGATATAGGTCTCAACCATATCATAATGAAATCGTACATACATGTTCCTAAATATTATAAACAATTATATCAAAACCCATGAAATTAAGTGGGTATTATAAACATGTAATCGTATCATAACATTCGGAAAAAGACATGTTTCATAATCATTTCATCATAAACATAACCCGTGAAAAGAATAAGGTTTCAGAAATATATAACCCATGAAATAGAAATGTGTTTCATAAATACCATGACATTAAGTGTAACCCATTCATAGAAAGAATATGAATTGAACCTTTAGATCATTTCCTAAAATTTCATGAGTAATATCAAGAGATGTCATATTAGATGGAAAATAATTTTGAAATATCTTTCAAAACAATTTCTTGATAAAAATATATTTTCTTATTTGAGAAAGTATTTTTAATACATAAAAACATTTTAAAATAATTTTCTGGGAAAATAACTTTAATACTTATAAATAATACATGAAATCATTTAGAAACCTTTTTCCTTGAAAAATTATAAAATAAGTGTCAAAACATTTTAAAAACCTTTTTCTTTGATTTTTTTTGAAATATTATAAATAAAGCTTCAAAAAGTTTTGAAAAAAATTTATTTTAAAATAATTTGGAAAATTATAAATAAATGTTGAAAAAGTTTTGAAAACCATTTTCCTTGGAAACTTATAAAAGAAGCTTGAAAACATTTTGAATAACTTTTTTCTTGAAAACTTATAAAAGGAGATTGATTTTTTTAAAAGACTTTATAAAAAGACACTTTTTTAAACATTAAACCTTTAAAAATGTAAAGTAATATTCATAGAAATGACTATGGTTAAATCCATACATATCATATTAGGTAAAACAAATACTCTTTTTATACGGTAAAAGGGTTCGAAAAATTCCTTGATCAGAAAGAGAAAAGAATATTCCATTAAAAATTGGTAAAAGAAAAAAAATGGTAAAAATTTATTTCAATTATCAAAAGATATTAGAATAATATTATTTGAAACTCTTTTTAGAAAACATTGTTTTTATAGAACATAGATTTCTGACTGAAGAGAAGGTGAAGTTGAGATTTATTATAAAAAATTGCTTAACTATATTATTTACAAAAGATAGAAAAAATGGTAAAAAAATATGAATAAATTATTCATCACCAAAATATAATAAAATTCATTAATTTCCTTGAGATATGGATCATAATATTTCTTCAAAGGAAGTACAAACATAAACAATCTTGAAAAACGATGGGATTGTATCAATAAACTCTTATAACTTGGTAACTTGGGATCCTACCCTCCATGTAAGGAAAGGAAATTAAATGAAGCTAAAAATATCATTAAAAGAATTAAATTCATGATATAAAATGTAAAATGGAAGTATATACAGCTCAAATGAGAATTTAGGTCCATACCAAAACTTGAGTCTCAGAGAAGGAAAATTGAGACAAAACTATTTAACTGATTTGGTAACTTTTGAAAATTAAACCCCATGAAATAATTATCATAAAATGGATATGTGAATAACCAAAAAATTAATTATAAGATAATCACGGGAAGTAAATACACAACACAAAAGGAAAGAGTGGGGGAATATAGCGTGTATCTCACAGAAATAAAAAGTTGGATTAAATTCCCTTACATTGTGTCTTGAATCTCGTCGTACTCATTCACACCACATATATAATAAATATAAATTTTTTATAAAAATTTTACAATACCATATTACTATATATAATTCCATATACCATTTGATTATGACCTTATATTACCTACTTTCTAACCATCCTATTCTAAGGCTTCACTTCAGGTAATATTCTATTTGTTTTTCATATGTGTCTTAATTTGTTATATTGTTAGTTCTTATACATATATAATGATTCCAGAATGTAAACAATGATATATATATCATTTATATACAGTATTTTTTTTATTATAATAATCAATATAATATATAAGTATGAAACTAAATACACCGTTCATGGAGACGGTAGGCCATACGTATGCATGAGCGCTATTTCCGTTTAATTGTCATATTGAGGGAAATAAAGTGATATATATATATATATATCATTATTAAAGTAGCTTTATTATATTATATATATCATATATATTCACTAAAATTATACTTAATACAATACATGTAGTGTATGAAAAAATCATATCGCTTTGAGGGCGCGATAGTCCATATTTCCTCAAACAAAATTATCGTATTTACATAAAATGGGAAGCATAAAGGTAAGTCCCAAATGAAAATTATAGAAGCATAAAGACATTATAAATATATTATATATCATATATAAACATATTTTTCCTCATAATGGCCACCATTATAGGTGGTAATGGAAAAATGAACAAACATCATTTTGGGAGGCAGTAGTTCGCCGTATATAGAAACAATATATCCATTACCCATTAAATGAAGATGTGTGTAAGTGTAGGTAAAAAAATTTACATAAAAAAATACTAGTATATTTAGGATATTTGTTTTTTATATAATTATAAAATAATGATAGTTTTATGGGTTGGTGAAGTAAAATAAAAGAAACAACTTGAGAGTAGATGTTACCTCTTAATTGGGAAACTCCTTTTGGTTTGTGCCAAAAGACTTCCTTGGATTTCCTTATTCCCAAGGAAAGGATTATAGTTATAAGAGAGTATTTATATTAAGTGTATTTTTTATGTTTTGGATGGACTTAATAGGTTTGTGGAAGTGGGTTAGGTGGTGGTTTTTTATAGAGAAGGAAAAGGACACTCTTGGATTTTTTAGAAACAAGTTAGGCGTACACATGTTCTTACCTAAAAAAAGTCATAACAAACAAATTATTAAATAATTAATGGTGTATGGACAAATTATGGATAGAAAAAGTGGTTTTGGAAACATGTATAGATCAGTTGGGCCCTTAGTTTTATGGTTTAGTCCCTAATTAAGCTTAATTTGGCCTTTATCACTGTGATTAATTTTAATCAATTTTATTAATCATTTTGGTCAAAAATTAACTTGGTCTTATTAGAATATAAATATTATACTGAATGAAATGGTGTATTTTTTTAAATTCAAATCACAGAAGATGAAAAATTAATATTAATGTTAATCCCACAGATGGGATGAAATAACAGGTTTCTAAAGTAGGAAAATGTTCAAAATTTTGTTAAGATTTTGTATTCAATTTCAAAATGAAATCGATTTTAATGAATTAAATTGTATTAATATATGTAATATTTTTATAATTTGACCTTAAAAAAATTATAATATCATTTAAAATTATCAAATAATTAAAAAAGTACATTTTTTAACTAAAAAGCAGTATTTGTCACTATTTATAAAAAATCACAGTTTCTCAGAAAAATACATAAAATTAAACCTAGGATAATTTTGATGTTATGAATTCAAAATGAAGTTTATTTTATCAAATTAAGTTTATAAATGTGTCTAAAATTAATTTCACTATTAAAAACAGTTCATTCTTTTTAACATAAAAGGACTTTACCAAAAATCATATCTTTCATTATCAATATGTTTTATTTATATAAAATACTATAAAAAATATTTGAAAATTAGTTATTAATATTCCTATAATTAATTTTAATGGCTATATTATAATTATATTATTTAAATAATTATATACAAAAATATGTTTAATAGAAACTTAGTGTTGAGTGCATTGTATGCCATGTCAGTGTTGCATGTAACGTACCCCAAGTCGGTATTGTGTGTAACATAAACCAAGTCATATTCAAAGTTAGTATTGTGTGTAACATATACCAAGTTGGTTTTATATTAAATTAATGTTTTACTTAGTGCATTCCTAGACAGAAATGAAAATTTAATTTACCAGGGTAAAATAACTATGCGACAATAATAATATTTCATTTTATATTCAATTGGTTTCCATATTAATTTATAATTAATTTGTAACCTATGAAATCATAATAGATTTTTTAAACCATATATTTTCATAGACCAGTTAATATTATTCATAACCTCTAATTGAACATCATATTTTTATCTTATTATATTAAATAATCATATTTTAATAATATATTATTGTTTGGTAAACCTTGATGTTCTATATAGAGAAATCCAAAGTTTATATTGCATATAAAGAATGTTTAACTTGGTGTTTCATATAAAAAAAATCCAAACATAGTTCATTAATATATAATAAACTATCTTTAGGGTTTCTTGAAATGTAAAATATCAAAAAAGGATAAATTAATTCGAAAAAAATAATTCACAAAATATATGGGTGTTATAGGAATGATTCTCTATAGGTTGATGTATGGAAAGAGTTTTCACTTACCTATAGAGTTAAAACAAAAATCATAATGGGTAGTGAGATAGATAAATTCTGACATATAAAAGGCTAAAAAAGGAAAAAATTACAGTTCTAGGAGTTGGAAGAATTCAAGAGAGAAAATTGTGAGAATTATAGATTTTAAAAAGAGAGGACTCAAGTGGATTATGAAAAGTTAATTCAACATAAAGTATTTTATATTGGGGAAAAATTACTATTATATATTTAAATAATTAGGCTAATTCTAGGTAATTTCATTCTATATAATATTTCCATTTATAGTGGCTAATTTATATCCCTTCAGTGCTATACAGGTCACTAAATAAGGAAACAAGAACCTATTCACTATTAATGGGCATAGACTAATGAAATTCCATTGAAAGTTAACCTAAGAACTAGTGGAGGATATCACATTCCTCCAACCCATTTATCAATGAATTCCTATTAGGTTATACCTCTCTTTAATACTTGATTAATTTATGTGATTCCATTTAATTTTTTTTAAATGATGAATAAATATAATGTATTTAGGTAACTATATTATTTATGTGTGGTGGTGGAAAAATTTATAGGTTAGGTTTTTTCAAATATCACACCTTTAAATTTTTGTGTGTGTTTCTTTTTCAATTTTTATGTTTTTTTGAAACCTATTGGGCTCAATTTGAAAACCCTTACAAATTTTGAATCCAATACAAGGTTGAGAAACTGATTTAACCCATCTACTCACATTAAATATGAAACAACCCAAACTCCAAAAACGTATAACTAGTGTTTGATTTATTATATTGGTATAATATACAAGGAATAATATCCTAAAGGACCTAAAAGTTTAGTAGTCTTGGTAAACTAGATACACACTCGAGTCAATCGTTACATTTGAATGCAAAAATTACAACATAATTATTTTCTAGAATAAATTTATCCCATCTAGAAAATCCTTTCATATCAAATATAGTGCACATCATGGATTCCTGAGAAAGGAAACAATATAAGGGTGAGCTTAAATGACCATTAGGGGTTACGTACAATGGAAGATACCATGAATTAATAAAAATAATCATCATTCTAAGGTAAATAACTGATAACACATTCCATTTAAATAACTGGATAAGGAATAAACAATATAAAAGATAAATAATTGAAAAAATATTCCATTTAATCAATAAAATGAGAATGAAATGCATCCAAATATTATATCATCATGAAAATATCATGGGTAATACTAATTTTATTTATAATGAAGGAAATTATTAGTTATTAGATGTCATGTCTCATGAACTGGAAAAACACTACCATGAAGACCTTTAAAAAATAGTTTAAAACTACTGGGTACAAACTGATTTGGTTTGTCCAACAATACTTTTACTATCAAGAACTTTCACAAGACATTTTAAAACTATTGGGTATAAACTCATAGGGTTTGGATAACTGATATTCTCTAATGAGACCTTTAGATGCATCTTGGTGCTATATAAAATCTAGGCCCCACCCATGATTAAATGTCCAAATCATTCCTCATATATCGAATAATAGATTTAATTCTTGAATAAAATATTACTTATAAAAAATATATTTATATTGAGTAAAATATAAAAATTTATCAATATTTTGTTATTCGAGCAAATAACTCTCAAAGTAAAACACCATATATATAAATTATATATGGTTTAAGCAATTTAGTATCCATTGGAAATTGTATAATTCAAGGTAAAGTTAATGAATACAAAAATGAATCAAGGAAATGAATCTTGATACTTTCCTTGGTCAAAATGATCAGAAACCATTTAGAGGAAGAATAAGGATGATATCAATACAATATATACCTATTGGAGTAATAATAAAGGGTTATTGTCATTGATGAATAGAAATACCATAAAAATATATTTAAAAACATTATTGAGAAAAATATACTTTTTATTTTTAAAATAACTATTTAAAACATAAAATAGTTTAAAAATCATTTTCTTGGAAAATCACTTTTAAAAACTAAGAATTTCTATAATATTATGGGATTTTATTTCATTAAAATGATTCTTGAAAAATTTAAAGTAAAACTTCAAAGAAATGATGGTTATGATGGTGGGTAATTACATACATGTATTAAAAGATAAAAATAATAATCTTTTTTCACTATAAAAATGTTAGGAACGTTTTTTTTTGTTTAGAAAATGATAAGAAGATTCATTTCACATTTTCAAAAAAGTTAAATGGGTATTGCTTTCAAAATAAATAAGATTCATTTTATTTTTTAAAAAATTAAAAATTTATAATAATTCATTTAATAAATTATTTTTAATCTTTATTTTTTTTAAATTTTTTTAGAAACATGTTTTTGGAAGAAAACATCTTTCTTACTAAAGAGTAAAATAAAGTTGGATTTTCGTAAAAAGATTTTCTCTATTAATTTAAATAAAAAAGTGTGGAAAATTTAACCATTACTTTAAAATATCATGAATAACTAAAGTATAGGAAAATTAAATGGGTTTATAAGTAAATGGTCATATAATTTCCTGTAACTGCAATTCAAGAATAAACAATCTAAATTAGAATGAGACTGTGAAATAAACAGGTACAATGATCATAACATTGAGATGAGAAATAATAAAAGGATCGATTATGTTTTTCAACTACAAATAAACAAAAAAAAGTGGCAGTACAACATAAGGTGATAAAAATTTATTATACACATAATCTTAGAATGACATAATCAATGAAGTTGAATATTAACCCAGGGAATATAAATTCAGTTAAGAAATCCTTTACATCACACTTCCTTTTGATTGAACGTTATTTAAAATATTATATAGTGGTTTTAAACATGTTTTTAAATTAAACAATAGCCATATTAATATTTATAATATCATATATTATTCTTTTATAATATATTATCACCCTTTCATTAATAGTCTTTCACTATTTTCATTATTTTGAGTGTTAATTACCTTGTTTTATCATGCATGTTTCGTCATGAAAGATCCAGTTCTTGCATGTATTATATAGTTATATCATCACCAGAACAATAATAATGAAATATTTATCCTATTAATTTATAAATTTTACTTTTAAAACAAATCATGAAATATTTTTATGAAAAATAAAGTATATTACGATCATGGAGATGGTAGGCCGTACGTACGTATGAGTAATGTTTCCATTTTTCAATGATCATTATGGAAAAAAGGTAGTCAATATATTATCTTTATAGAATGATCATAACATGATATATAAAATATTATATACTTGTTTATATCATCCATGTGGTGTGTTAATGAAAAGAGAGTAACATTCTTTGTGAAGGCGGTAGTACGCATGTACACAAACAATGTTATAATATTTAAGTGATAGAAAATGTAATAAAGAAAATGATATATATTATTTTTACATAATGATAAATATATAATTAAAATAATAATTATTGAATTTATAAATCATATAATTATTAAATTTAACCTTATTAAATTCCATGTAAAGCATTAGTGAAAGACGAATCACTTTGTTTCACGAGGCGGTAGTCCGCTGTACACACAAGAGATTTATTGTATCGCCTATAAAATGGAAAGTAAAAAAGTTATCTATGATATAATGACTAAAAAATTATAAATATATTTTAAATTTAATTTATATACTTTATATCCATCATCATACTCAACTGTAAAAGGTGGTAATGGAAGAACGAATGACCTTAGTTCCCAAAGCAATAGTCTACTGTACACACGAATGATGATTTTGTAACACATTTGATGGAAGTGGAGATGGTTTTAGGCCATGAAATTGTTAAAAATATCAAATTATATGTAATATACTGATTTTATTAAATTTATATGTTTTAGTAATAATTCAAGAAGATAGAGATAAAAATAAAAAAAAAGACGCTCGTTGATGAACATTACCTCTTCTTCAGGAATCCTCTTAAATTTTGCACTAAAGAATTACTAGGTTGGATTTATACCCAAAATAATACTTCTATTATGAGAGGAGGGAATTTTTAAACTAATTTTTTTTGGTATTTTTTGATCTAAAAGGGTGTGAAGGTGTCAATAAGAGAGGAGAGGGGTGACCTTTTATAAGTGAGGCGAGTGACACAATTGTAGTTTTTATTTTAAAAATATTAAATAATACCCACATTTCTATCTTGAGAAAATCATAAAAAAGTGTCCATTATTGAAAATAGAAGAGATAAGGTGAAAATATGTCCATAAAATGGGTGTTGTAAATGTTTATGGGTCATTTTAACCATTATATTTTTTGTTTAGCCCTTGGTAATTCCATTTTTACCTTAACTATGATAATGTTTTTTTTTTCATTTTTCTCTATTAATGTTTGTCAAAAATTAAATTAACATTATTAGACATTATAAATTATTATTATATAAAATATTTATTCCATTTTTCTAATTAAATTCATATAAGAGGAAAAATATAATTTAAAATTAATTTCATAGATGTGACGAGAAAACATTTTTTTAGTGGAACAATGTTCAAAAGTTTACAATATTTTTTATATCAAAATTAATAATTAAAAATTATTACAATGAAAAAAATATATTAATTGATATATTATTGAACTAATTTTTCTTTAAAACCAATTCAAAATATAATATATCATTATAAATAATTTAAATGAAAAGGTAGTTTTAAATTAGAATTCCATAATTTTCACAATTCATAAAAATATAAAACATCCCATAAAAAACCCAAAAATTTACCCAAATATAATATTGATATTCCAATTTCATAAATGAAGTTTTATTTTTTATTTTTTTTCTAAAATTGCTAAAAATTAATTTTAAAATTTGTGTGCAAAGTGTGACTAATCCATCTTTTAAAAAAATACCATTTTTTAAAAAATATTTATTTTTTCCTTTACAGGATTATTATTAATTTTATATTAAATAAATATAAAAGGAATGTGTGTAAATTATATATTTTCATAATTTAGTTAATCATATTCATAATCTTCATTCTAACATATTGGGTATAACTATCAAATTATATAATAAAATTTTAATAATATGTCACGTTTCATTTAAATTCAATGTTGCGTGTAACGAAATCTAAACTCAATGTTGCGTGTAATATAAGATAAACTTAGTGTTTCATGTAAAAAATCTATAATTAGTGTTTCAAGTGATGTAAGCTATTGAATTAAGAGAATTTATTTAAAAATAAATATATCGTGAAGTTTGAGGGTGTTATATTTTCTTCTAAGCATGATGTTGCATATCAAATATTCTATTGAATATAATATTCTTATTTTAGAATTTAGTGTTTTAACATTATACACACCTTAAATAAATTTCTTCCTTAATATTTAAACATGATTTTGGTAATATAGGGTTTTAAATTTGGAAATAATTTAGTTTTAAAACCCACATCATATAAGGGTTAATAAAACATCCTCTTAATAAAAGATAAAAGGAAGTATGAAGGTCATATAGAATAACACATAAATAGGTTTCCAAGTAGGAGAACATAGGTGAGAAATGAAAACACAGACATAGAATAAAATTATAAATATTTATATACAGTGATTTAGGCCATTGATCACAATCTAGTGAATGATAAATAGAATATTAAGGGCCTCAAAACCATAAATACCTGATGATTTAAAATACCATCTAATTTATCAGATATAAAGGTAATATGATGAATTTTTTATTTCAGGATCCTTTTCCTAAAGTCAAGGAATTATTTTACTATATAATAATATAAGGAAATATACACACTTGATTAGTTTTTATTCCATAAGCACAACTTCATACTTTGGTTGTGCTTTGATCAATTTCCAATTTATCCCCTACTGTAAGATATTAATATCTAGAAAATATTTTTTTTATTCTGAAAGTACTAAAATTCAATTCTAATGGATCATAAGATCTGTAAAAGAGTGAAAAGTATTTCTGTTTGTCTCAAACTATTTTAAAAAACCAATATGTTAGCATAAGTTATCTAATATTCATAAATCACCATATAGTGAAGTAATACATTAATCTTTAAAACCAGAACCAAACTTAAATTTAAACCATTTCATAAATGGTTAAACTTATGAAACTTTCAAAATATTAATATCCATAACTTTAGAAATTGGGTCATTGAATTTACAAAATGAACATATCTTTAATACCAAAAAAATGAAGTAGCCCTTAATCGTCATATACCTAACATGTGAATACGTTCATCATGTATTCTCTTGAAAATTTTTAATGACCTAAATTACCATAAAACCTTATTGAAAACATGCATGATTCCTTATTCCTTAATTAAAATATAGATTATTATTTATATTACTTAAATAAAAAACTGCTGTAAACTCCATTAATTATAAACCACTTTATAAAAAAATGTTAATTTATTACAAGGTAGTTAATAATAACCAATTTAAATTATCCATATAAATTATATCTTTATCCCAAAATCATTATCTCAAAACTAGGAATATATTAAGGGTCCTCAATCATGTCTTTTACAAGAATTTAAACATACCACTGAATCATTTTTCTTAGTCATTGGTACTGTTAAACACACTCTTTAAAATAATTAAAGAAAAAGTATTGAACTAAGATAATTATATATTTCATAATTATTATAATCAGGACATCATTGATAAAATAATATAATGAAATATTTTTTGAATCCAAACAAAATCACATTAATTATTCGTCTTCATCTGTGGTAGTAATATAAGCTTGACCATGATCCATTATCTTATTTTGAGGTATATTGCTTTGCTACTTAAGAAATTGATTTTAATAGTTCTTCATCTTCTTATATTTGATGTATTATAAAATAGATTTTTTTATTAACCTTTAAATCTAAAGCACGGTGGCCTTTATCTACACACATGTGGAAAATTACCATTCCTTTAAAGCAAGTAACGATGTGTTTTCTTTCGATAATTATTACATGTGGGAAAATACTCATTTACCTTATTCCCATTACCGATATTTTTATTGACCATCCTATTATTCTTATGTTTACCTATAAAGCCATAATACTTATATAATTATTTCTATATCTTTTTATCACATGATAGTATGTACTCATATGATGAGAATTTTTGGGTGACTAGTTCCCTTCAAAATATTGGATTAAACCCATCAATGAATTGATCATTATTACTCTTTGGATTATGTGCTTTGATGTGGTTCCCATTACTTAACTAAGAACCATTTATCAATGATGGAATACACTATATTAGACCATATAATTATGAAACATAATTTATAATCCCAAAACTAGTGAAATAATTAACATAAATTGAAGAATTTATTCATATCTAATCTCATAGCCATAAACATGGTTTATTTGAGGATATATTTATTTTCATGTCCTTCATAATTGTTTGTGAAGGAAATGTTAATTATCCTAAGCATATCACCTGAGATTGTCAAACTATGTGTGAAGTAAGACCCATTTTCATGCACCAGATGATGATTATGTCAAGACTAATACACCCTTATTAGAGTCATTACCCCTAGGTACATTTGTTCTAGATCCATGACCACTTTTAGTGTCTAGAAAGGGGGGTATTTTATGAAAAAATCACATAATATACACCTTAACAAAATACTAAGATACTATTCTATACTTATCCTCAAAGTTTATCATAGTGTTATGTTCCATAATCTATGTCTTTTTAAATATAGTTACCAAGGATTATACTAAACTTCCTTTGACACCAATTATAGAGACCCAAACTTCAGAAACACAGAGCCAGTTTTTAATTTATTACATTAGTATAATATACATGGAATTTCATCCTAAAATAACATATGGTTTAGTAGTCTTGGTAAACTAGATACATAATTGAGTCACTAATAAAAATTTAAAACAAAATTTAAAATATTTTTTTATGAATAAATTTATTCCAAATAAATAACTAGATATGGTATAATTAGTGTGGAAAGGTAAATAAATAAAACAAAATTCCATTTAATCATTAAAAATGAGAATTAAATTCATCCAAAGATAATATCATTGTGGAAATCTTATGGATAATAATAATTTAATTCCTAATAAGGGAAATGATTAATTATATAATGTTATGCCCTAGGCACATGAAAACCACTACCGTTAAGAACATTCACAAGATGGTTTAAAACTACTAAGTACAAACCGATTTGGTTTGGCCAATTATAGTTACACCAACAAGACATTTCAAAAGATAGATTAAAACTACTGGGTAAAAAATCATAGGTTTTGACCAAACGATTTTTCCTCATGAGACTTGTCTATGCATCAAAGATATATAAACAATCTTGGCCCCACCAATCATTCCATGCCCAAAACATTCCTCATATATCAAATAATATATTTAAATCTTAAATCAGTATGCCTTATCAAAAAAATATCCATATTGAGTAAAATATATGGATTTATCAATATTTCACCAGTCAAAAAAATGATTCTCAAAGTAAAACATAATATGTAGAAATAATAAATGGTTTAAGAAATTTAAGGTCCACATGAAAGTTAACAATTCAAGGTAAAGTTAATTAATACAAAAAATAATCAAGGAAGGGAATGTAAATACTTTACTTGGTCAAAATGATCATAAACCATATAGAGAAATAATATATATGATATTAAAAAAATATATACCCATTGGAGTAACAATAAATAGATATTTTCTTGGATGGAAGAAATACCAAACAAATATATTTAAAAACATGATTGATTAAAATATTATTTTGATTTGAAAATAACATTTTAAAACATAAAACATTTTTAAAATACTTTTATTTTCAAACCACTTTTAAAAACTAATAATTTTCATAATATTAGGGAAATGTTTTTTCTTTAAATAGATCATAGTAAACTTTCAAATGAAGCTTCAAGGAAATAACTTTCATGATGATAGGTAATTCCATACATACCATACAAGTTAAAAATAACATTCCTTTTGAACTGCAAAAATGGGTTGGAAAGTTAATTTTTTTGAAAATGATAAGAATATTACTTTCACATTTTTAGTAAAAGCCAAAAGGGTGTTTTTAAAAAAAGGTATAATATTCATTTGAAATCGTTTTCAAAAAAGTAAAAAATGGGTAAAAATTTATTTATAAAATTATTTTTAATGGTTAAATATTCTTTTGAAAACTTTTTTATAAACATAGTTTTGGAAGAAAACAAATTTTTGACCAAAGATAGAAATGAAGTTAGATTTTTTTGAAGATATTTTCTCAATTAATTTAAGTACCAAAGAGTGAAAAAATTGATCTATTAATCGAAAATATAATTAATAACCATATGAGAAGAAAATTATTATTTTTGGAAATGATCAAATAATTTCCTTCAACCGAAATTCAAGAATAAACAATTTTAATTAGAATGAGATTGTGAAATAAACCATTATAGTGATCTTAACGTTGAAGTGTGAATTAATCAATGAATCTATTTTGTTATTAAACTGTATATCCACATAAAAAAGTGTAAATAAAATATAAGGTGATCAAAATTTATTATACACATAATTCTATAATGAAATAATCATTTAAGTAGAAGATTATACCAATGAACATAAATTGAGTTAATAAATCCCTTACCTCACATGTCCTTTCAATTGAAAGTTATTTAACATAATTTATAGTGGTTTTAAAACTATTTTTAAATTAACACAAAACCATATTAATATTTATAATATAATATATTATCATTTTATAACATATTTTCACCAATTAATTAATAATATTTCATCATTTTAATTGTTTCGAGTGTTATTTGACTTGTTTTCTCATGTGTGTTTCATCATTAATGATACAATTCATGCATATACTATATAGTATTATCATAAAAATAATAATTATAATGAAATAATAATTATATTTATTTTTTATTATACTTTTAAAACCAATCATGAAATATAGTTACAAAAAAAGAAGTATGTTATGATCATAGAGACAGTAGACCGTACATATGCATGAGTAACGTTTCCATTTTTTGACGATCAATATGAAAAGTATAAAAGTAATATATTATCTTAATGAATAATAATAATAACATATATATGAAATTATTATAAAATAATCCAAGTATATTAAAGATAATAAGTTCATTTTATCATAATGGTTTAATAAGAATCCGAGTAGGTGGAGAAAGAAATAAAATAAAGATACTCATTAAAGAACATTAACTCTTCTTCGAGTATCCTCCTTATGTTTGAACTAAATCCTTGTTAGGATGTAATGTTTCCCAAAATAAGGATTATAGGATTATATGAGAGATTTTGGGAAGTGATTTTTTCAGGTATTGGCTGAACCAAAAGGGTGTCAAGGTGTGAAAAAGAGAGCATAAGGGGGTGGCCTTCTACAAGTGAGGTGAGTGGTACACTTGTAATTTTTTGAAATGATTCAATCATACCCACATTTTTATCATGAAAAAAGAATAAAAAAAGTGGAATTATCAAACATATAAGATATAAGGGATAAATATGGTCATCTAATGGGTTTTGGAAAAGTTTGTAGGTCATTTTTAACCCTTATCTTCTTAGTTTAATACCAAATAATTCTATTTTTACCTTAACTGCAGTAATTATTTTTTATTGTTTTCCTCAATAAATTTAGTAAGAAATTAAATTAACCATATTTAAAATTATAAATCATTTTGATTAAAAATATGAAATAAATTTTTATAAATTTAATTTTTATAAGTGGTAAATATTAATTTAAAATTAATCCCACAGATGTGACGAGAAAATAGGTTTTCAAGGAGAAATATTCAAAAGTCTACAATGTTTTTATATTAGAATTTAATATGAAAATGATTCCAATGAGAATAATTAGATTATTTGATATAATATTGAACTAATTTTACTTTACACTCAATTAAAAATAAAATTTAGCATTATAAATAATTTAAATGAAAAGGAAATTTTCAATTACAATTCAGTATTTTTTCACTATTCATCAAAAAATAAAAAATTTCATAAAAATACAAAAAATTAACTCGAATATAATTTTGGTTTTTCAATTTAAAAATGAAGTTTATTATTTCAAATAAATTTTATAGAAGTGGTGAAGATTAAATTTAAATTATGAGTACAAAGCATGACTAATTGTTCTTTTAGAAAAATATAGTTTTTCATAAAACAATTTTGTCCTTTTAAATGTTTATTATTTTATTAATAATAAATACCTAACAAATTAATGTGTGTAAATTATATATTTTTATAATTTGGTTAATAATTTTCATACCCTCCATTCTAACACCTATGTGATAGATGCCACATTAAATAATATTATTTTAATAATATGTAATGTTTTTGTTTAAACTAGGTATTGTGTGTAATGAAAGATAAAATCAATGTTGTATATAACGCAAGTTAAACATAGAGTTTCATGTAACACAAGATAGAATTAGTGTTACATGTAATGTAATATATCGAAGATATTGAATTTATTTAAAAATAAATACATCGTAATGTCTTAGGGTGTTATATTTTCTTCAAAGATTGGTTTTGCGTGCCACATACACTATCAAATAAAATATTCTTATTTTATAATTTTGGGGCATTCAAAAATAAATATTTAAATAAAATTATTTTTAAATTGTGAAGAAATTTCGGGAAAGTATCACTAAATTTTTAATCTCAAGCCATGATATACATCCTTACATTTGAAATCATATACCTGAGAGGATTTTGAACTTATTTTGATATCTTCATACAATACCCTTTTTCTTGGGATAACTAGGGAATAAATTAACCAAACATTTCTGAGTAATCTATTAAAATCCTTAGAGTATTTAAGAACTATTACTATATATTATTGAGGCATTCCTTTGAATTTTAATCCCTTTTAGTAATAAAATATATTTTCAATCCCACCCTTACATTTAACCCTTATATCCTTTATAATACATGAATTGAGTTTTTAGGATGAAAAATTAAAATCCAAAAAACATCATATTCCCTATGATATAAGATGATTCATGATCTAGGTTGAATTCAATTATGGGGGAGGAACAAAGTGAACTAGAACAATATGTTCTAAAAAATACATGTAAACTAAAGTAAATAAGTGTTGTAATTTTTCGTTACTGATTTTTAACAAAAATAATACTAGGAATGATATATATATGGCTTGGATATAATACAAGGCTGAGTATGTATGTATACCACTATTTTGATGTTAAAGTCCCCCTATTTCTCTAAATAAAAATATCTGTGCTCAATTCTACATCTAAAATAAACTTTATAGAACTAATAAAAATCAGTGAAATGATGGAAGAAATTGTTTTTATTTATGAAGTTATTTTAATATGGACTACGATATAATCTAAAAAGAAGTTTTGAGAAAAAATATAGTTTCAATGGATCTAAAATATTCTTATTAATATGTTAAATAAAGTTTGTTTAACAAATTATAATTTGAAATAAGTTTTCATTTTTATTGAATAAAGTCCCTAAAATATATTAAAAGGAAGGGAATAACTCTATATCTAGAGCTTGTAATACCTCACAAATATTAAAATAAATACAAAGTCCCTCTCTACCCTCAATAGTAGAAAAACAGTAAAACAAATAATCATCAATCAAAACATACAGAAGGAAACCAAAAAGGGGAATGTTTTTTTCTATTAAAATTACAAAGGTGAAGAGTATCTTAAAAAAACTCAAGTTGTTAATGTTGAATTAGTGGAAGAGGAAGATATCGGAGGAACCCATTATTAAAGGAAACTAAAAATCATGCCATTTTCTTCAAATATATATTCAAAACTCAAAAATATACCTCATACTTTCTTATTTGATCCCACCAAACATAAGCCTTATAACAAACCTAAAAAATAGTTTTTTATATATATAAATAATTGAATCATGGGTTGATATAAAGAAACTCATCAAGCCTATGGTGAACCTTGCATATACTTGGAATGAAAAAATATTTTCTTAAAATTCTTACTTGAGTGTTGAGTGAAATATTTTTGAAAAGGTCAGTGTAGGTGTGCGTGAGAGGATAAAATAAATGGAAATTTATTAAATGTACTTAATGAAGAAAATGGAATTAAGTTTATTAAATAGGCACTAGAAGATTGATAAAAATGGTGTTAAAAAGGGACCTCACACTGACTAGTGTTTTAATTTTGATCAGGTAATGTTTTTAGGGAATTACTTTTCTGGCAATCTATGGATTAAATGTGGGTGAATTGAAATAGTCCATAAATTGTTAATATTTTTTTGATTTTAAAATAATTTAATTCACTTATATTTATTTATTATTCAATATATAATAATTTTTCAAAATAGAATTTTCAAATCATTTTATTATGTGAAGATTGTTTCAAATGGTAAATTTCATATTTAATTTACTTTCTAAAGGTTTGGATTTTATTAATACTGATTATTCTTTATCTTTCTATTATTAAGGCTTAAAGAATGGAATTAGACATTGAATTTCATGAATGATAAAAAAAATTAATAAATATAGTGGTAATTATTAGAGTATTGTTATGGACTCATCTTCCCTAAGAAGGAATGAAGAAATAAAAAATCCATGAGTACGTATGATTCATTTTATCTCTGTGTATGTTCCATTTTTCACATGATCACGTGTCATTTCCTTAGTAAATGTGGGTACTTTACTATGAATATATGTTAATATGGCTATGTGTTTATGTTATTTACCCTTTCATATGAGTGAATCTTCCTCAGTTTATATGTTTTACACAAGCATTTGTAACATTTTATAGTATGTATATGTCATGTATTTGAGAAAATCATCCAAAGGATGAACAAAAGAAGGATTTGGGGGACTTACATGTGATTCATGTTGAGAATTTTGGGTGACACTTTAGGATTCATACAATAAATCATAGGAGTCCACAAGGATTATAAAAATAAAAATATTTTGTACTAAAACAAGGAAAAAGACTGTGGATTTTCATAAAGATAAGATCACATGGATATTTGATGCTATAAAGAAGAAGGAAAAATTATAGAAATAAAAATTTAAAATATTTAATAGTATTTGATCAATGGAATCAAAAGGAAGTCATTGATCTTTAAAAATAAGGGGATGTTGAGGGAAAAATATATGAGGTTCAGTTGAGAGTTCATGTTGGAGAGTTTCTTACTGATATTGTTCCTGTTTTAGTTTTTATTTTCTATCTTATTTAATGAAACTATTTTATCCACTCATCTCTAATACCCTTCAAATGATGGGGTAAAATCTGAGTGATCAGGGAAGGTAAGATTTTTCTTTTTAATTCTTGAGTCTTATACTTGATGAATAAAGATTTCTTCTATTAATTGTTTTTTGTTTTCAATGACAATTTGAAACTTTTAATACAACTGTGTATAATGATTTTATCTTTTTCATTTTTTAATATTTTGGTTATTAACTTGTAACCTCTCTCTACCCAGTGAAAATTGTCTATAAAGGAATAATTTTTATTGATCAATGAGTGTTTAACAATTATAGGAACATGTTTAAAGGTAGTGATTTACTTATGAATTTCCTAGGAACACCAAAACATGATTAAGAATTTCTATAGAAATTTATGAGTGGTTTAATAAATTAATATTTTTGATAATTTTCACATATATAGGAACGAGGACTGATAAATAAGCAATCACTATTAGAACAATCACCACAATAATCTTGAACCTCAGGTGTTTGATGAATCAATTGAGGAATATTTCATTTATCAATTAATAAGAGGATAAGTAAAACTATTTGAAATAATATGATAACATTGTAAATGGAAATAAAACATTTAACCACTCACCCTTTTATCATCTTGTTTTTCAAACTATTTCTTAATTTCTTTATATATTTTTTAAAAAACCCCAAAAAAATTTAGAAACACGTTTTTTCTTAAGTGAAAACTGATTTTTGTGCACTCTTCTCTAGATACAACCTAATGGTTAACACTAAGACTATATTTAACCTAGGAAATAATTTATTTTTTCACACCCCATGATAGTGTTTTTTAACACATTCAATACAATACTAAAATTAAAGAGTAACACATACTATTTTTATATTGTTTGGCCCTTCTCAATAAATCTACTTGCTATAATCAGGCCGTCCAAGTCATAGTTTTTCAATTATAATATTATGATCAATTACAAGTGGGTTTGGGTAGGGATCCTATTATAACCAATAACTATGTTAATTGTTTGAGTGTTCATCATATTACATAGATAAGTAATGAAAACACATATATGTTTTTATATTGTCTCCCACCAATTGTTCAGCAACTTCCTCTACTAATGAAGTAGATACAAACTCAATATAGGATTGAACTAAATCAATATGATATAATTTAACTATTAAACCCAGAGTCTTCCACTTATTTTGTATATTAAAGAATAATTATAGTAAACTTGGTCTCTACTTCATAGAACAGTTGTCGGATCTTCCTTAAAATCTTCTATTAGGATTCACTTAGTCAAAATTCAAGGTCTTTGAATTATTAAAGAAAATAAGTTATATAGTATGCATGTCATCATTCTTAAATTTTTATTCTTATTTCTTTCTCAACTGTTCTTAAATACACGGGATCATAAAATTATATTTATGTACCATATTTTCCTTATTCTTATCCACAGGTTTAAACACACATGATTTGTTCAAGAGAACCTAGTTAGAATCCTATTATTCTTAGATAAATAGAGGGTAGATCTTTTTTAGTGAAATATCAAGGTCTCTTTACTTATCCATGATATATTGTCTTATTTTTTAAAGAGTTTATTTTCTCCTCTTTATATACATATAAAATAATGTGTCTAACAAAAATTATTATGTGCACCCATTTCTTCTTCTTCTAATTATTCCTTTTTCTACTTATTCATTGATACCCACATTTTATTATTCACCATATATATATATATAATAAATTATCTTCTTCTTATTTTATAGCTTATATATATCACTTGGGAGTTTCTATTCTTCACTCAGTGGTTTACTCTCACATTCCCATTTTTCTATATGAGCACCTCAGATTTTGTTTTTTGGTTGTTTTATAATATAACCAAAACGGAAATACTTTAGGTAATTCATGGAAACCTGAAAAATAGGATTTTAATTCAATGAAACATGATCCTACATTTATTTTTCTTAATGTTATCACATGGAGGCGTCTCCATAATCAATGAATATCATATTTTTTCATAACTAAATGTATCTGGTATAATTATGAGAATACATTTATTCTTTTTTATTTCTCATTTTTTCATAGATAAATATGTATTCTAGATATTTCTATAGAAGGATTGAAATTATTCATTCATAAAATATTTCATAGAACAAACACAAATAAAAAAATTTCTATTTCTATAACAAAATTATGAAACAAATCATCTTCTAGTGTGGTAAATGCCATTTTGGTATGACAACACATGAAATTATAGTTGGATCTTAAACTTTTGTTTCATTATAAGATATCACCACTGACACATCTACTTAAAAATATTCATAAATAATCAAAAAATGGGTTTGTAATATTTTATCCTTTAAAGAAAAATACATGCATATTTTGATTTCAATTTAGGATTTTTTATTGTATTATTTGGTCATTTATAAGTTATTCATTTTACTATAAGTTCATTTCACTTTACTATTTATTTTCTCAGTTATGAATATTATCTTCTCATTCATGAAGATTATCTTATCAGTTATCCATATTAAATTAATATTTATTTTGTAATATTTGAAATAGTGAAGTCTAACTTCATCACCAACAATTTAATTTTTATCATTAGAATTTTTATTCTAGAAACTCTTAATTTTAGATATATTTATTTTCTCATTATTACATCCATATTTTATCTTATCAATATTCTAGAGATCAATTTCTCTATTTATGCAAATAGAATCAAAAATCATTTTATTTTATTTTGATCAGTGAATATTAACTCAAGCATCATATGGTTTAAATTCATCTTGATTACCCAAAATGATATGATATATTATCATTTTAAAATCATAGCTTAATGAAACAATGATCTTTTAAATATAATATCCCATAATATTATTTAAATCTTCTATTGGATCATAGATTTACATAACATTATAATTTTTGAACTTAGTATCATATCTTAAGAATCATATGAAATTTTTATCTTTATAATATTCAATTTAATAAATCCTTTTAGTTTTTCTCAATTTTACACTATAGGAAAAATCTGTATGAATATAACACACTCCATTTCATAAGAAGCTCAAATTTCTATTCATTTTCTAATTTTTAGGGTAGCCATTTATTTTTATATGACATAAAAAGTCTTAAAGTTTGTTGAAAGTCTTATAATAGGATAAAAATTAAGTATTAAAATCATAGGGAAAGTCTTATATGAACATAAGAGTCTTATAAGATCATATAAAAATCATTACATGATTCCTTGAAGACATAAAGAGAAAAATTTTAGATAAGAGAAAATTAATATGAGATCACTCAAATGTATTAAATGATTATACAAAGCCTTATGAGAATACCAAAGTCTTATGGAATCTCTAAAAAAGCCATAAGAAATCCATTTAAAGTCTTACAAATTCCATACATAACCATTTTTTTATTAAACTCAAAAATGTACAATTCTTCAACTTAATTAATAGTTTCTTAAAATCAATTACAAGAATTATCAAACCTTCTAAATTAACTTAAAATGATTTCAAATAATTATAGAATAACTAAAATACACCCAAACTACTTTAGCTTATACTAAAGTTTTATAACATATTAAACACTCAAGTTAATATAATTCAATGAAACTCAATGCCCATACAATTCCATTTTCAAATCAATCTTATGAAAAATTCTCCCATAAGATGTTCATCATAGTACCTAGTATACTTTATTCTAAACTATATTAGGATGGTTCCTTAACAACTTTATCTAAATTTATTTTATTTAATATTGACTATTCAATATCCCCACTAGAAATATACCTAAAAAATCTATATGAAACTATTATATATAGTGAATATTCATTGATCAAAAACATATATTCAATTATTTAAAAACTATATTAGCAATTATTCATTTTATGAAATTCTTCGAAAGTAGTAAAATCATTCTCAATTACCCATAATATATTAGAAACACTTATAAATTCTTTCGGTGGATTATTCCTCCATCTACCAATACTCTAATACAATTTCATTGAAAATATACATATTAAAATAATTTATTAATAAAAAATAAAATCATAATCTAATGGGAAATTCAATTTCACACTTTTTATATTTTCTAAATACATTGTTCTTATTAATACAATAAATACTTGTTAATAACTCTTTAGTGGTTTACATTTCATCCCGGCTTTACTTTTCCTCTACCATTTATTGATAATAAATACAATGAAGATAGGTTTATCCAACCTATTAAAACTATATGGGTAAGGGATGGTTTTCTCGTCTCAGAGTAACTTCTTATACCCTTTTACTTTTTTCTCTCATATGTTTATAGAATCCATTAATTCATCTTTTGAGAAGATAATCATCACATCATTCTTAGTAATGTGGCATTAACTAATCAAATCTATGTTTATGTGGGATAATATGGTATAAAAACAAGAGTGATCAATTTATACAACAATGATCTTTATATTATTTTCATAATTTGATAAAAACTCAAAATTCACTTCTTATGGGATGTTCAAACAAATTCTTAATAAATTTTGTGAACATTAACTCAAATTAAAAAAATATATAAAAAATATTCAATTGAAATTTTATTTTTCACCCTTATTTTGTTTTATAATCAAAACCCTAATAATAACAACTTACACAAGTAAAAACAATTATGGGGAATTGAATTTCATACCACTACTTCAACTTTTTTAAATGTTTTATAGAATTCCAGATTTATCATAAAGTGATAGATCTAAATATCTTACTCTTTAAAGCTCCCCCTCAAGGGGTACTCTTTATAAATATTCATCATAACTGATTTTATCTTCCTCAATAAGCTCCAAGAATTTATGATTCCAATTTAGATATATAATACCAATTAAAATTTCATAAATAATGCGTTTCAATGATACAACAAGATATCAATTGAAATATTATCCACGACGTTTGTGTCTTCTATCTATATAGATATTATGACTTTTAAAAGAGTTCTTATATTTCTTTCCCACGATTAAATTCCCTATATAAAAAACATGATTAAATAAGTAAGGAATAATGTGAGTTTCCATTAACTCCTTAATATGAGTAATAGTATTGAGACTTATTTATAAACCCCAAAATGCATTTATTTATACCTCTAAACTTGTGAGAACTATTAATTCTTGATCCATCCTTGATTTTCCAAACATATACTTATTTGGGAAGTATGTTTTCTTCTTTCTTTAATACTTATTCTAAGTTAGAATGCCTTTTTTCACTTTACCATAAAATGAACATTGCTTCTTTTTAGCTTTCCTTATATTCTTATCCATTTCCATCCAACTTATCAAAATGGTTAATCATTCATTTTTCACATGATCATATTTTTTCAAGTGACTAGACTCTCACTTTATATTAGTTTTTAGTACTTGAGTTCATAGGTTCTTTCCCTTTATCGTTCAATATTTTTTCTTATTCAGGTGACCATGTTAGGAATTTTATAAGGAACCAACCTTAAGAAATATTTAAAATCGATTCTTTGGACAAAAATAAATTTCCTCGAATTCTTGAATATATTTTAGGTTTATAGTTTTATATAATTAGGTCATGAAATTTAAAAAATAAAATGTTACATTACAAAGCAGACACTTCTAGTAAGTATAAATTTTCCTATGATACAAAAATTTTAAGATATAAACTATTCTATTTTCATGAAATATCCTCACAATTTTTATTTTAACCTAATCCTTGTCCTTAATAATCCTTAAAAATCAATCAAAAACATTTTAAAACATATGAATGGAATAAAAATATTATCAAGGGACATATAAAAATAAAAAATAAACCCTTCAGTCCATCAATATTGATAAAAAAATTCCTATTTAAAAATAAACTTTGAGCTCAGAATAAATATTTCATTACCTTAGAAATAAAATTCACTACCCAAATATTTTCATAAAACATTTCATAAGAAATATTAAAATAAAAATAAAACTCACAATTATTTCTTTGAAATCATGAAATATTTTTCACAAAGTTATACATTTTAACCTTAAGAATTTGTATAAACTTCCCTTTAAACTTATTCTCATCTTTCCTTGTGAAATCATAGTATTTCCATGAAAACCAATAGAAAACATAGATAAATCATGTAGGTAACTTGGGAAATAATTTTCATATCACTTTTAAAATCACTCATATTAATGGAATAACCTACTTATTAAAATCCAATAATCTCTTAGGATAATCTTATAACCAATTAACATCATCCCTTTACCCGATTAATTGGAGAGCTATATCGGTCTCCCCCATCACCATGAGCTATATTTTCCTCACACATCATCATGGGATATATTAGTCCAACCCATCATCGTAAAAAAATTTAAAGAACCATAAAATAATTATAACACATGAAGGATTGAATTTCTATCATCATGATAATAAAAATATTCTTTTCATCCATAAGAAAAAATTTTTTGGATATCGAAATATCCATTCCATTTAAAAATATTTTTGAAAATACCTAGAAAAAAGGGAAAGAGAGTTTTTATTAAATAAATAATGAAACATTTTAAAGGAATCCAAACAAAAAATAATAGTTATGATGGTAGGAAATACCATTGACATCGTTTACATTAAAATATAACATTCTTTTTTTCTTTTTTGTCAAAAATTTTGGTATAAAACACATAATAAGATTCTTTTTTAAAACTATTGAAGTAAGAAAAAAGTGTAAAAAATTTAATTTATAATTAATTTAAATACATAAATAAAATAATTTTATGAATATGGGCTTGTAATAAAAATATTTAGAAAATAAATCTTTAAATCATTTACAATAACGTTTTTAAGGTAAAATGTCTTTTACCTCAAGTATGACTCATCACATATGTTATTTGTCTTACCAAATAATGAGCTTATGTTAATTATTTACTTAATTAATACCTATTTTAATTTTTATTATTAATTATATTTTATTTATTACTATCTTATGTTCTATTACTTAATCAACTGTGTTTCACGTTAGATGTTTTGACAATATTCATCTCGTATGTCCAAAATGGATTTGATATGTTAAATATGGTCAAATATGCCATTATTACATCAAATATAGAATAATAATATTTAAATAATAATTAATTTTATAAATTAACTATACTTGTAAAAAAATGGCACATGGTTAGGATTAATGAATTACATTACAATCATGGAGACGGTAGGTCGTATGTACGCAAGAGTTACGTTTCCATTTTCAACGAATATGAGGGAAATAAGGTAAGTATTATTTTACATTTATAGAATTATTATTATATCATAAATATAATATTATGACTTTAAATAAACTTATTTATACTATCCATATGGTGTGGAAATGAAAAACAAATCACCTCGCTTCGTGGACGTGGTAATCTACACATACACACGAATGGTGTTATCATTTTTCAATGGACGAAAATGTAAGAAAATTAATAATATATTTTATTAATAGAATTATAATTATGTCATTGATATGATATATATACAATAAATCCATCATAATAACCATCCTTGAGAGGTGGCGATGGAAAATTAATTAAATCACTTCGCGAGGTGGTAATCCTTCATACACACAAATGATGGAATGATTTCCAATTTGATGGAAGAAGAGATGGATATAGGTTATGAAATTTACATAATAAAATATTAGAATATGAAAGAAACTTATGTTATTATTTAATTATGGTTGAATAATATTTTTAGAATGTATAATAATAAATATAATGAAAATGCTTGATTAAGAACTATACCTCTTCTTTGGACATCCTCTTTAAGTTTATACCTAAAACCTTTCATGGTTGATTTTATGATCAACAAAGGGACTCTATGAAATTATTAGGTATGATAGGAAGGGGTTTGGGTAGGTATTTTCTAAATCAAATGTATCTTTAAGTGTGTATAGGAGAGGAAATGGGGTGTCCTTTTATAAGTGGGGGAGATGACACACTTGGTATTTTTGAAAAGATTAAGATATTTTAATATCTTAATCAATATAAATTGATCAAAAATGAAAAATTTATGAATATTATATTATATAAGGTAAAAATATGATGATAAAATAGGATTTTGATAAGTTTTTAGTTCATTTTAACAATTATATCCTTACTTTAATCCTAGTAAACATGTTTTAACCTTAACCATGGTAATTGATTTTTATTATTATTACAATTGATTATGAAAAAAAATTAATTTAAAATTACTAAATAATATTAATTATAATAATTAAAAATATTTAATCCATTTGATCAAATTCAATTCAAATAATTGGTTTAATTTAATTTAATAGTAAACCCACAAAACACAAAAAACGATTTTTTTGGAAAGATTATTTTTTAAATATAATATTTTTATACTAAATTAAATTATAATTTTAATTAAAATTATATTAATTGGATTATGTTAATTCAAATGGAACTAATTAAATTTTGAAACTAATCTAAAATATAATGTGATTTTGTAAGTACTTGAAAAGAAAATTCAGTCTTCAGTAACAATCAGTATTTTCACTATTAATTTGAAAAATAGAACTTTTAAAAAAATTCTAAAAAGTTAATCCTAAGTTAATTTTAGAATTATTAATTAAAAAAAGTTATTTTTCCAAATTAAAATTATATAATTCGGAAATAAATCTTTTAACTAGAACTATATAATTCATGAAAATCCAATTCGATTAGAACACTACTTTTTTTTTATTTTGAATGAAAAATGTCCTAATGTTATTATAATGAATATATCCCTAAAAAATATTATAATGAATATTAATAATACATGAAAATGGTTTATTTAGACAGTAACTAGGTTTTCAAACATTTTACAATAATATTTCCACCCTGTTTGTATCATCCACACACATCTTTTACAACTTCATGTTATTCTTTTTAGGTAGCCTATCAACCTATTCATTAGGGATATAAACTAATATAAAAATAAAAATATCTATTTATTGGATTGATAATTTCATTTTTGTTTATATAATTATTTATTTTGATTTTATATTCATGGAAATCTTGTATCGGTCCTTGATGCACCCTTTCCTATAATAATAAAAGCACTACATTCTCTTTCGTGGTGAAACGTCCTTCATATAGTTATTTTCAAACTTATTGGGAGTGATTTTAATTGATTTATTATTTTTTAAAATAATTATTATAATTGTTTTTCTCTTATATCCTTTTCAATTGTGGTGCTATTTCTTTAGAAGAATATAATTTATATTGAGCTTTTATATATCAACACTCTTCATACCAGTGACCACTTTTCTTTAATAATAAAAAATGTTGTAAAGTTATTAAAATATGTTCTTAATTGACTAATTTATTCTTTTTTGTGTAAAATTATTTTTCATTATAGATTAATTATTTATTTCAGCTCTATTACCCTTGATTTTAGGCCTTATATAGCTTCCATTTGCTGACATGTTTTTATAGAATTACATAGCCTTATATGTGAACCTCTAAAAATAGAAACAATGGTAACAAAATCTATATATCTTGATAATTGATGTAGTCTTGATAGATTTTTGTACTTTTAGTTTTTAGCCACTTTAACTATTCATTTGAAATATTTTTTGGGAACTTTATTTTTTATTTTTTTTAAACTACCCTTGAAACATTGGTGTTTTTTCCAAATTTTAATCTTATTCCTGTATTTTTTCCCAACATTGATTCAATGAAAGTTGAATTATCTTGATATTGGGGTACCTTCCTCCATAATATGGTTGTGGTTTGATCAATAAATGGATCCCAAATCTTATTCCCACTAATTTGAGTCTTAATAGAGGTAATCATCCTTTAAAAATATTTTTTGTATCACTTAGTTTCTTATTATCCTGAGAAGTTATTGGTTTATCCACTTTCTGATTTCTCAACATTACTTGTAATAGACAAAAACTTAGTCTAATTCTGTTTTTCTAATCTACAATTGAGTTCAGTTTATATTCCCATCTCTTTCGTCATCATTCTTGCATGATATTCCTATAAATTTCTTCTTTCTTGTAATGCATTATCCATATCCTTATCTATTTTGGACTTAATCTCCAATTAAGTATTGTTTACTCTTGTAGAATATTTATGTGATTCATCTAATTCATGTATCTCCTCTCCATATGATTTACTTGTACCAAATTTCTCATAAATTTATATTTTCAATTCATATTTATAAAGAGGATTTTTTATGAAGGAATGATAATATTTGTTCCCTATATTTCAGTTTTCCAATGAGTGTGTCTCACTCTTGAAACTTATTTTCCAAAGTATTTTACATATATTTCTTATATTTTATCAACCATATATTCACATCATCTAGTTCGTCAATAAATTCAAATAAATAAATGAAAAATTTAGTAGGTTCATTCTTTAATCAATACTTAACCTCATAATATAGTTTTTAAATTGATTTAATAGATCAACCCTCTTCCCCATCCGAATTTGATTCTTCAGGAAGATGAATCTTAAAATATTTACTAGATAAACTAACACTTTGACTACCTTAAAGTAGTGGTGGTTTATATTTATTATTTGAACACTTTCTCATTTATTTATCCTATTTATTTTATCCATTTTACAATGTATTTCCAAGAACTTGTAATTTCACATCAATAGGGATGGAAACAAATCTTGAATTTGAGGATCTTGTGAAAAAAATTTAAATATAAAGTTCTTATAATTCAGATAAAAATAATTGGGTAATAAATTTTTTATATCCAATCATATAGAACCTTTACTCTGATACTAGTTAGGTGTTCCATGGAATATATATAAAGATTCTTGGGGGGGGGGGGGGGTGAATCAGGCATCACAAAACATTGATCAAATTAAAAATACACTATTCATATTTTTTCCCCCTTTAATATTTGTTCCTATTCCGTTGGTTAGGATTTGAATGAATTTTTTATGTATTATGCAACCCACATATAGAACATATATTTTAATATTAAAAGTGTGGAGTAACACATAATATTTTTAATATTTTTGACCCCTATAGGGAAACCTACTATTTGTTGTTATCATATTGTTTATGTTATAAACTAATAATAAAATATGATGACAAATTAAATTTGGTTTTGAGAAGGGATAATCTTATAACCTATCACTACATTACATATGTTAGTGTTCATCATATTATATAGATAAACATTGGCTGCTCCCATGGGCTCTATATATTAACTCATGACAATTCTTCCAAAAATTCCTTCACTTATGAAGTAGATATCTAAACATCACTATACAAAACTAAATCGACAATATATGAACTAGTTAATAAACATAGAGTATTTGAAGGAATTTTTATATTCAGGAAAAATGACATTAAACTCTATCTTTGATTCATAATAAACTTACCAAATCTTTCTTTGAATATTCTCACTGGTTTCACTCACTCAAACATTAAGGTTTTATTCTTCCTAAATATAATCATTTATGTTGTTTAAAAATTTTAATTATCAAAATATTCTTCTTATTTATTTCTTACTAGTTCTATAACACATGTTATCACTAGATCTAGTTTCAATGTTGAATTTTCCTTCTTCTCTATTAGATTTGACAACTGGACATACTCAACAGAACTAGGTCTAAATATCCTCTTTCATTGATACATATAGGGAAGATAGTATTCAGTATAATATTAGGATATCTATACTTTTATATTAGATATTATCTTATATTTTTAAGGGTTAAATTATTCTATTTATCAATATATAGTATAATGGGCATCATAGAAACTAGTTTTCTCATAGTATTCTTCTTCTTCTTCTTCTCCTTCATTTTTCTTCTTCTTCTTAAATACCAACAATTTATTCTTCTTATTCTTATTCTACATATTTTTATCAAATCCTCTTTGCATCATCTATATATTATCTAGATATCTCATGAGGTTCTTGTATTTTCTCCTAAGAGGTTTCATCTAAAATTATCCATTTTTTATATGAGAATCTCATATTATATTTTTAAGTCATTTTATAATATTCCTAAAGTGGAAATACTTCAGGTACTATATGGAACCTTGATAAAGATAATAATCATAAAATGACCAATGATCCTCTATTTTTTTGTTAAGGACATCACATGGGTTTGTTTCCATGATCAAAGAATATCCTCGTTTCAAAACTATGTGTCTCTAGTATAATTATTAGAATACCCTTCTTATTTTAATTTTAAATTTTATCTTTATTGAATAAGTCTTACGAAATACTTTTTTGGTAGAATATAGTTTATTCCTTATCAAAATAATCCTAAAAAAACCACAAATGAATAACTCTCTATTTCTTTAGAAAAATCATAATGCAAATATTCTTACAGTGTGACACATCTTATTACGATATGAAAATACATGAAATTCAAGTATCAACTTCATCTTATATTTTATTCTCTGATAGAATAACTATAAAATCCATATTAAAATAATTAAAAATAATTAAAAATATCTTTATGATATTTTATCTAATGAAGAAAATCACTAGCATATTAAAGTTACAATTCTGTATTTTTTATTATATAATTTATTTAATTATAGGCTATTTATTTTACTATAAGTTTATCCCATATTAATCTTTATGTTTTAATCCATGAAGATACTCATATAAATAAATCAGTTTGAATAATAATTCATTTTGTGATATTTAAGATGATGAATTCCATATCCAGTTCCAATAGATTCATTTTTCTCTTCAAAATATTTATTTTTGGAGATATTATTTTGAGAAATATTATTATTTTCAAAATTCCATCTATCTTTGATGTTCCCAACATCCTAAATATTGATTTATCATTTTATTAATATTGGATCAAAAATTACATTAGGATGTTTTAATCCTTGAATAACATGTTGAAAATAATCTATTTAAATTTAATTTGATCATCAAAATTCAATTTCAAGTTTTCTCATTTTAAAATAACAGCTTAATGAAATAATGATCTCTCCCATAACATTTTCCTTGACCTTCTTTAAATCCCAGCTTGAATCATAGATTGGAATAGAGCATGATGATTTAACTTGAAATCACGTCTTAATAATCACTCATAAACACTCAAAAAGTTTTTATAATAATTCTAGGGTCTTATAAAATCATTGAAAAAACCTTAAAAAATCTATTTAAAGTCTTGAAAATTCTAGAATTAGAAAATTTTCATAATAAAATCCAAAATAAATAATTATATGTATTATTTTATGGATTTTTTAAATCAACTCCATTCCCTATCAAACCTTTTAAATCACCTTAGAAAAGTTTCAAATAATATGGGAATTATTTGAATAATTCCAAATAACTTTATCTTATGCCAAAGTTTTTTATCATATTAAATACTATTGTTAGAGAATTTCCCTGAACTTCAGTGCCTCTATGCTTCAAAATTCAATCCATAATTCTAAAATTTTCACCCACATGATGTTATTCATATTATATATCTACCTTCATTATAAAATATATCAAGATGGTTTCACTCGAACTACAACTAGCTTTCTCTTCATTAATGTCGAATTTTCGAATCTCTACAATATCTAGCTACTTGAAAATAACATATGAAACTATTGTAAGTGCCAATTCATACATCAACACTTGTATTTTATTATTTAAAAACTATCTCAATAATAATCTCATTTGGTTGCTTATAAATTAGAAAACTCTTTTTCCATTACCCATAATGTATGGGCATCACTTTCATCTTCTTTAAGTTGATTATTCCTACATTACCCATTAATAACAGACATGATCATTAGAAAAATACATATTAACATGATTAATTGAAAACAATACAATAATAATTCAATGGGAACTTAAATACACCCCTTTAGATTTGTTTTTAATACTTTTAACTTCCTATTACTATAAACACATGTCAATAATTCTATAGTAGTCACTTTTATTCTCCCCTTTACTTTTCTTCCACCCCTTATTTATATTAAATAGAGATGAGCTAGTTTTCTCCCCTTATTAATAACATAAAGGCAAGGGAAGGTTTTTTATTCTAAAAATAATATATTCTCCCATATTCTTTTTTTCTTCTCATTGTTGTGAGAATAAATTACTTATACTTATGAGATGGTTGATACAACATTTTTATTAGTAATGTTCTATAACTAATCAACTATAAGTCTACACAGTCTAAAATTTTATAGAAAACAAGATTGAAAAATTTAGACAACAAAGTTTCTTACATTATTTCCACAATGTGATACCAACATAAACATAACAACCAAGGGGTTATTTAAACTGATTTTCATAAAATTTTAGGATTATACACTCAAATTCAATAAAAAAATGAAATAAATTCAAGAAAAAGTTTATTTTTCCCCCAAGTGTTTTTTAAAATCACTTCTCTTGATAATCATAAAGGTCCTAAGTCAAAAAAAATATTTGAAAGTTATCCACATACCAAAAATTTAATTTTTTTAAAGCTTATCTAGAATTATATATTTATTATAAAGTGATGGATATCTGGTAGATTTCTATTTTAATATCCACCTTAAGGGATGTTATTTAGAAATATTAGTCACGTGTTAAATAGTTTCCCTGATTGATGTATCTCCTATAAATATAGAGATTACATATTTCAAATTAGTTATCCTATTTCTTATGACACATTCAATTCCAAATTAAAAATAATATGAATAAATAAGTATGGAAATAAGGTGAGTTTCTATCATCTATTTAATGTAGGAAACATGATTGATACTTTTTTCTCAACCCAAAGAATTATTTCTTTATAAATCTATTTTTAAGAAACCTTCACTCTTTCTTCGCCCTAAATTTTTAAATATATACTTCCATGGGTAGCATGGTTTCATTATTTATTTTATTATTTATTATTATTGAGAACAAAGTTCATTACCTTAATAATTAATGTAAATTACTTATTTTTATCTTTTTTTTAATTTTCTTATCCATTTTCAACTGTGCTAGACAAAATTTTAAGCATTCCATTTTCATATTCTCTATTAAAGTTTCTCCTTAAACCACTTTTTTATTTAGGTTTTAGTAATTTCAATAAATTTTTGTTTATTAACAATTTATTTTGGAGAAAAAATAATCATAATATGGGTAGGTATTTTATATGTTGTTAGTATGTTATTAGTACACTCTTGAAAATTTGAAAAATCCTAGAACTGACAATGAGTAAAAATTTGTAAATTTTTTGAACTAACCAAAATAATAAAAATAAATTGACCATAATAAGAAAAATGACCTAACTACAAGAAGAAAAATTAATTGAACAAAAGAATAAAAATGAACTAGATATAATAATAATAATAAAATCTATGCAAGAACAAAAATGAACCTATTTTATGAATAAAAATGAATTAACCATAAGTGGAAAAACGAAACTACCACAAGAAGAAAAATAACCGTAATGTGGGTGAAAATTTTGTAAAGTATTGAACATATATTATAAAGTTCAGATTTTGAAAAGCATTAAATATACCTTATGACATACCATGAGTGAAATTTTGGGAAATCTTTGAACCTACCTTATAACCTAAAATCACATAATGAATTTCATATTCTATTTCAAAACATGATCCATTTTTTATTATATTATATTTTCAATTAATGCATGTTTGTTTTACATGTTTATCTTGATTAAATTATTCCCTAAAAATCATTAATTATTTTGGTCATATAAAAATATATTTAGATATATTTTTTGTTGTAATAAAGATGCATTAAATGTGATATTGTGTGTATTAATATACTCACAATACTCTTGGAACATAAAATAATAAAATTTAAAGTATTTTTAAAATGAAAAATTTACTTCACATTCTTAATGGGATTAATTAACTATTATTTATTATGAATGTTTTGTGTTTTATTTGATATCATAAAGAGTTATTTTGTACAAATTGGTTTAGATTTATAGATTATCTGAGTAAACCCATGTTGAAATATTTTTCATGTAAATTTTATTGGAGGAATTAAAAATTTATTTGGGAAGGATGAAATGTAACTGGATTCATGATTTGAATATTCTATACATGAATAAACTCTATATATTGAGTTCGAATGAACCGTATCAATGAAACGAATATGGGGATATTCATAATCCATGTTGTGTGATACACCTTGATGATCAACTATTGTTCTCAACTGGAATTTATCTTTTCATCCTTTTTTATTTGAAGAGAACAATTCTACCTTGACACTCCTGCTCAAACTGATCTTCTAGTTTTTGTGATTCTAAATTCTTTATATCATTGTTTTTTCATAATCATGTCGAGTTGAAATATACTTAAAATGTAGGATTATCAGGTTGTGGCTCCCATAACAAAGTCATACACTGGGTTGTGCATCCCTATTGAAAAAGGAAGGATTTTTTGGGTTGTTCCTCTAGGTTTAAAAAGGTATGATTGTTCAGGCTATGCCCCCTATTATAAAAAGGAATCATTGTTGGGTAATTAATCTAGGTGTAAAAACATAGTTAGGTGTAGTGATTATAGGGTTTAAAATGGTAGTTTTAAAGGTTTGTGACTCTAAAAAAATAAAGAGTCCATTATTTTGGGTTATATCTCTCTCAATGTCTGAGAGGGGTGAAGAGTATACATAGTATTATTTAGATTCAAACTACCATAAAAAATCACTGTATTCATATATTTTTATTTTGTTTCATAAATTAAAATAAAATTGAAAAGTGTTTAAAAATATTTTGAAAGGTAAATTCACCACTCTTGACCATTCTAAAATTCTCTCACTAAGAAATATAAATTGGTATTAGATACTGACCCCTAACTCTTGTATTTATATTTAAATCCATTCTTATAAATTCTTAAGTTAAGTCTGACATCATATGAGGTACCATTTTTTTTCTTCTTGGGTGCATGATTTGTTTGATTCAGGATATAAACACTCCTTCACTTCACCTTCCCTAGTCTATGATTTTGGAATTGAGGTGGAGAGTCTTCCAATACCCTTGGAATTTACTACACCAGTTAGAGGTTAATCTTTTCTATTTGAAGTTTATAGAGACTCTAATATTTTTACAGGGTTGGAAAACTCTTGGGGATACTTTTAATGTTTATAGATACATATATATAACATCATCTTAGACATGGAATGGAAGTATTTAGTGAAAGACATTATGGATTTTTTATGGAGATAGACTGTGTTCTATGATGCTGATGGAGAGTTTCCATGTTCTTTGGGGAGTGATACCTTGAATGGGTGGGAGGAATGTTCCATATTTGTCTTCCTTGATGATAGAGTTGATGCTAAGTTCATGCAACATTTAGATAACAGTGTTTCCTAGGGGTGTGTAAGATTACCCTGATGTCTTTCCAAATGAGTTTGTGTTGTTACCCCCTCAATGAGAGATTGAGTTTTGGATAGAGCAACAACTATGTGATTCTTTGATCTCAATTTTACGCCCTTAGTTTTTATGTATTTTTTTTAAAATAAATTAAATTTATTAGATAAATTTCATTACATTTTAAAAAAAATTAATATTTTTTAAAATAAAATACCATTTTAAATATTAATTATAATGGTTTTATATAAAGAAAACATATTGAAAAAAATTACTTAATTTTTTGATAAAGTATTTATATGTTTCTAAAATAATATTTCTACAAACAAATGCTTTTTTTTATTTTGGAGAACAATAATACAATTATTTTTTTTAATTTTTAGAAAATAAATTTCATAAAATAAGGTTCATTTTTTAAGTCATCATGTTGAAATTATATTAGGTTCAATGTTTTATAATATTCTGAAAGATTAATTTTTGATTAATAGTGAAAAATACTAAATTTTATTTGGAAACTAATATTTAATTTAAATTATTTATAAATTAAATTATATTTTAAAATTATTTGAAATTATCATAAGTTCAATTTTATATATATTATTCTATTTAATTTCATTTTAATAAATTATTTATTGAAATTGGATAGAAACACTTTGTAAAATTTTGAACATTTTCTCTTTGAAACCTCGCTTTCTCATCGCGTCTATGAGATTAATATTAAATTAAAATTTTCCAATTATCTGAATTGAATTTATGAAAATTGATTAAATAATTTTAATTATAATAATTTATATTATATAATAAATTTTAACTTATTTTTTGATTAAAATGAATAGTTAAAGTAGAAAAATGTATTTACCACGGAGAAGGTAAAAATGGGTTTAATAGGGGTTAAATTAAAATGATAAGGGTAAAAAGGAACTAAAAACTTGTCTAAAATATAATTTATGGCCATAGTTAGACCCTATAATTTATTTGGATCAATAATAATCAAATATTTACCCTTGTTCCATGTTAAAAACATAGGTACACATTTTTCCTTTCAAATATTATGTGTGTGCCACTCATCTCACTTATAAAAGGACACCCCCTCTTTTCTCTTCTTCAAATATTCAAAACCTTTTGGATTAGTAAATACTTACCTAAAACACTTTACAAATCCTATCCTCTTATCCTATAAGCCTTAATTTGATAATAAATCCAATTTAGTAAGGCTTTTGGTGAAAAACTAAGGTGGTTACCAAAAGAAGAGGTAACATTCTACAATGAATGTTTTTACATTATTTCATCTTACACATCCTTAAATTATTATTAAAAAATGATGAAATAAAAACATAATTATAATACATATACTTAGATGCTTTTATGTTAATGTAATTAGCTAAAAACATCTCCACCTCCATCAAATGGGTTACAAAATCATCATTCGTGTGTATGGTGGACTACTGTTTCGTGAACCGACGACATTTGTTTCTCCATTATTAACTATCACAGTTGGGTATTATGAGGGATATAAAGCATATATATGATATTTATAACACATTTATACATATTTATTTATTATATCAAATATAACTTTCTACATTCTATTCTATACGATATACAATGACATCGCTCATGTGTACAGAATACTACCTCTTCACGAAGCAATGCGAGTCATTTTCTAGTAACAATTTACATAGAAGACAATAAAGATAAATATATGTGATATAAATGAAATAATTATTATATTAATTACATATTAATAATTCTTAAAATATATTAAATCATTTTATTTCTTACCTTTTCACTCATTTATATTTGATAATGTCATTTGTGTACGTGTGGATTACCGTATTCATGAGGCGATGTGACTCTATATTTTCATCACCAAACCACATGGATGATATATATATGTATATTTAAATAAATAATATAATTTTATTATCATTATTTAAGGATAATATATTACTTACCTCCTTTACATAATGATCTCTAAAAAATGGAAAATGTTATTCACACGTACGTACGACCTATCATCTCCATGATTATAAAATACTTAATTTCTCAACACTGTATTTCATGATTGGTATTAAAAGTATAATTTATATATAATATGATAATTATTTCATGATTATTCATATAGATATGATGGAAACATGATAAACTAAGATAACCAAAAATAAAAAATCAAAACATATATGAAAAACAAAGTAGTTATTTTGAGAAACATGATTTTAACAAAGAATTATTAATAAAAAGGTAATAAATGGTAATAATTAAAAAATATATGGTAAATATAATTATGGTTATATAATATATGTATAATAAAATTATATTTATTATATAGTATGTTCCAATGTATATGAAGGATGTCGAAACATGAGGTAATGGATTTTTTATTTCTCTTTAATTTCGGGGAGACATATGCCATATTACCAACCAATTTATTTTCTGTGGTGTATAAATAACCATGAATTTATTTTATTATTACTATATGTAAAATTATTTGGGTTTATATAACCATTTTACAATCTCTCTTTCATGGTTTTTATATTTCAAAAGGTAACAAACCAGTAAGAGATTTTTATCTCAACGTGCTTTCTTTAGGACATAAGTTATGTTATGCACATATCTTCTTCTATGAGGTGTATATATTTCGAATATGGAATTTTATATCATAAATATAAATATTTTAATGATATTATAATTTTCATTTAATTTTATTCTTTTTTAGGGATTACGATTCTAAGTTACTAAAGTGAGAATATTTTTATGTTACAATATCATCATTTATCAGGATTGTTTATGATTATAATTCTAATGATAAAATACTACAATGAATCTCTCAAGAAACTCATGAATTTTATTATCCTCTAGTTATTAAATTATAAGACATTTTTTCCATTTATTTTATACTATTTATGTATTTAAGAGATCAAAATAATGTTTTTAAGAAAAATAGTCTTTTCGATCAAAAAATCATTTTCTTCTAAAACTATTTTTTCTAAAAATGTTTTCAAAAATCTATTAAAATTACTCAAATGATTAATTAAATAAAATTTTACTAATGTTTTAATTTTTATAAAATGTTTTTAAAGGAATCTTCTTGTCATTTTAAAAAAAAATCCCATTTAGCATTTCCCGATAATATGAAAGTAATCTTTGTTTTAATGTGTATGACATGAGCGGTATTTCCCATCACCATGATTGATCAAATATTTAAAGACTAATTTATATGTTATAAAGGTTATTTTAAAATAAATTTATTTAAAAAATGGTTTATGATTTTTTATTTTTTAAATTGGTTTTCAAATAAAGGTTATTTTCCTCAAGAAAAATTCGAAGTTATTTTTATTTCAAAATAATTATCTATCTCAAATGACATAATTTGAGGATAATTATTATTTACTAGGTATATTATCCATGGATAAAATTCTTATTATTCCTTTTAATAGTTTATATTTATAATTAAAATATGGTTATAAATATCATTTCTCTTCCATAACTTATACCATGATAAAATGTTTATGAAATCTGTCTCTTTTACACAAGTTATGTTATGATGAAATGATGAATTGGTTATGAAAGCTATTTATGTTCCATGATTTATGCCATGATAAAAAAATTTATGAAACCAATTTATTTTCATGGGTTCTAATATGATGAATGTTCTATGATATTTTGGTTTAAAAATGCATAGATTATGTGATGGTTGTGACCTATATCTCCCTCCAATGCATTGGTTAATGTTTAATGTTATATGAACTCAAAGGGTACATGTGAGGTTATCCCAATCCTAAAATAGGGTTTATGGGAGGTTATATCAAGCCCAAAAGAGGGTATACATGAGGTCATCTAAAGACCTAAGTAGGTACAGATGTAGTTTTTTAAATCCCAACATGTTATGAATGTCTTGGTGAGTATCCTAGATATAATAATTTCTATTCTTATATGTATGTAAAAAGTTTATGTGTTACACCAATGTTATGATCTAATAGATCATATTATTTTATTCCCTTATGATTTATGTCTTATGAGCTAATATTATTTAATCTATCAATCAAGATTATAATTTTGATATGTAGGTTATGGTTTTAAAATGTTATTCTTATATTTTCATACCCTTATACTCATGTTATGCTTACATATCGACCCTGTTTACCCTAATTTAGAATATGAGTTCCACCTTTATTATGTGTCCTTTCTAGAGGTTCAATGATATATTTTAAGTACAATTACTAAAGGGTAATATCTTTACTAGATATATTTAATATCTTTCATGAATTAAGAATATTTTTTTCCAAGTTTCCAAAGGAACTGAACTATTATTATCCTTAGGAATGTGTTTGTGTAATGTAATAAATATTCAACTAAAAAGATATAATATCCACATATGGAAATATTGGTTCACCATAGTTGGCATCATAGGAAATGTGTAGTCAATCATTAAAAGATAGGAAAATAAAACATTAGTGATATCACTAGGGATATTTATAAGGATATAACTAGTGATGTTTCTAAGGATAAGTCAAAGGATGATCCAAATTATAGAAGAATGTCCCTGAATTTTGGTAAAGGATAGAGAAACTGGTTTCCAAGAAATTACACCCCCGTATAGATACTTTAAGTGGACGTGGATCTAGCACAAAGGTACTTAGGGGTAATAACTATAGAAATGGTGCATTGGGATGGTCTCAATCATCACCTAGGGCATGACAATGTGACTTGATATACACCTGGTTTAACAATCCTAGGGGATATGCTTTGAAAATTAAAAATCTCTTTATAAACCATCATGAAGGATTTAAATAGATGATGACTATGAATGAAACATGATAAACCTAATGTGTCATAGTTTAAAAAGGGACATTCAAGATTTAGACATCTTATAAATAATTTTAATGATTATGTGGCCCCCCAGTATGATTAGTGTAGCTCACACTATGCTTTTGGTTTTAGTATATATATAGACCATAAAGAAATCATTTTAATACTGAATGTCATAAAAAATTCAATGATTGTACTCATTCGAAATCAAATCATAATAGAGTTGGAATAAAAAATATCTTTTCTATGATCACAAATCATTATCAAGATATGAATCATTTTGGGAATCAAAATGAGAAAAGCCGTGAAGAAAATTATATTGATTCCTTCATGAGATAACATCCAAATTATTTCAGTGGTTATTCTAATACACAAGTTTCTGAGCAATAGATCAACACCACTGAAAATATATTTTTCATCCTCCAGTGTTTGAAGCATGATAAATCCATTTTAGCTAACTACTATTTGGAAGGTGAAACAGATCAATCAAATAATCTTATCATGACTATGAGGAAACATTATGAAATTGAATCCATGGATTGGGATGATTTTTGGAAATTAATTTTCAATAAGTAATTTCCTCATATTCTTTATATAAAGATGGATAAGAAGTTCCCTGAACTAAAGAAAAATAATGATAAATCCATTGGTACCTATGAGGATAAATTTAAATTACTTTTGAGGTACACTTATAGTATTTTCATCTAACTGAAAGAAAGTTTGATTGATTATTCATTGGCATAAAACCAAGTCTACAAAGGGAATTTTCCATACAGTACTTTAGTAGCTATGAAGAGATTTTTTTATGTGATATCAAGGTAGAAATAGAGGTTGTATTTATGTATCAATATAATATTTTTGATAAGAAGTTAATAACAGAAATAAAAGGAAAATATAAAAACCATGGAGTTAAAAATATGAGATTTCGTATATAGTCAAAGTGTGGGAAGAAACATGGAAAAAATTGTACTAAGGGAACTAATAAATATTTTAAGTGTCGAATGGAATTTCATTGGGAAACTGAATGCTAAAGTGATGGAAAGAATTTAGTTATTGGTGTAAATATATATAATTATCTAGATAATGCACCACACACACCATATTGTTTCAAGTGCATGGAGTTTGGGAATTATGAGAATTAATTCCCTAATACAAGGGATAGAATGGATGATAAGACACAAGTTAATCTAAAGGAAAAGGATAAATGGAATGTTTATAAAATCAAAATGGGTTAAGTGAATCATGATAATTAGGTTAAACTTATCCACCCTCCATAGTTTGGAGTTTTTCCCTCATTTTGTATGAATGAACCATATGAAAATTTTATTATTCATCCATTAGCAGAATTTCATGTGATTATCTCTCTCTTCATGAATTGTGGAATAATAAAATCACATTTGATATTCCATCGATACAAGGATGAACCCAAGATACCAATGAAAGTTTTTAATATAATATAACATATTATATAATAAATAAAGTGGGAATTAACTTATGGAAGTGTATATACCTCCTGGTAATATTAACTTAAATCTTATGGAAACCATCATGGAAGTATGAGTTTAAGTTTTATCATAAAGTTTAAAGTCATTGACACCCCTTATAAGGTTTTATGTGATGGGAGGTTATCAACATTAATTATATTTTAAGATACATTATGGCATTGAAACCCTTTGGTTTTGTATATAGTTACATAGTTATTTGAGTAGTAATACATTTAAAATTTGTGGAAATATATTTAGAGGAACTGGTAAACTTTAGGATTTATCTTATTTTTGATGTTGAGATAATTATGGGTCATAATTGATCACCTTATGAGGTCAACGCAATTAATTTATATCAAATAATATATGACTTTGGATATATTGTCTAGAATGTATATTTAAGAAGTGGTAAGGCTTATTGGAGTACCAAATTTAGTTTTATTTGATCTATATCTATATTTTACCTCAAAGTTTTAGAGAAGTATTCTTAAATCTCTTGATATAAATTAAAGTTTCAGAACTACATATCATCCTCATATAGACAGTCAGTCTGAGTGTACAATTCAAATCCTGGAATATATTCTAAGATATTGTTCTTTGAATTTAAATGGTTTTTGGGATCAAAACCTCCCTCTAGTTGAACTATCATATGAAAATCAATTTCACTCAATCATTCATTTGGATCCATATGATTCCCTTTATGGAAAAAGTGTAAAACTCTCACATTATGGATTGAAGTTGTAGAAAGAAAGTTATTGTGACCTAAGAAAGCTAATGATATGATAGAGAAGGTAAGATCCATTCATAAAAATATAAGGATAATAAAAAGTTGATATAAATGTTATATAGATAATCGTAGATGTGATCTAGAATTTGATGTTGGTGAGAGGCCTTTCTATAAATGTCTATGTGTAATAAAGAAGGGAAAACTAAGCCCTAGGTATATAAGTCCATTTGAAATAATTGACCATATCTAGAAAATAGATTATTATTTTGTTCTGCCAAAAAACCTCTATCATGTTCAATTTTGTTTCATGTATCTCTCATAAGGAATTACATACCTGACACTTCACATGTACTAAACTCAGAGGTTATACTATCGGAACACGATCTTTCTTATAAGGAACAACCAGTGGAGATTATAGATCATGTAGAGAAATTTCTATCAAACAAGAGCACTCACATGGTCAAAGTTATATAGATAAACCATCAGTTTAAGGAAGCTATGTGGGATCTTGAGGAAATTATAAGGCTTAAGTATCCCCATTTTTTTGTATCAGAGTGACGAATTTCTAGGGAGAAGTTCATTTTAAGGGGGGTAGAATGTAACACCCCTTGTTTTGTGTATTATTTTTTTCGAATAAATTACATTTCTTATATAGCTTTAATTAAATTAAACACCAAGTTAATATTGTGTTACACACAACACCAAGTTAATCTTTCATTACACACAATACTGGGTTATCTTGGGTTAAACAAGACATTGAGTTTTAAAAAAATCAGGATATATTATTAATATTATTCAAACGTGACCATTATAACCTAGCCATTAAATATAGAGATAAGAATAGAAAAAAATAATTTTTAAATATTATGTTTAATTTTCTTATATAAATAAAAAATATTGACAAAAAATTACTTAATATTTTGATAAAGTATTTATATGTTTTGAAAAGACTTTTTTTCGAAATTTTTTTTTGATTCTTTTTTTGAATAATAATAAAAATAATTTTGGAAACTTTTTTAAAATTAATTTTAAAAAATAAACTTTATTTTTGAAATAACCATTTCAAAAACATCTTAGGGTGAATTTTCGAGAATATTTTGAAAACAGTAGTTTTTTTATGAATATTGAAAAATATTGAATTTTAATTAAAAACCACCTTTTTTAAATTATTTTTAAATTTAAATATTATTTTAAATATATTATATAGTAATATAATTTCAATTATATATATATTATTCAAATTTATTTCATTATAATCAATTCAATATTGAATTTGGATATAAAAACATTGCAAACCTTTGAATATTATCTGTTTGAAAACTCATTTTCCCATCACATCTGCACAATTAATTTTAAATTAAAAGTTTCCACTTTTTTAAATTAAATTTGGAAAAATAGATTAAAATTTTGGGTTTAGAATAATTTATATTATATAATAATTTCAACATAAATTTTTCCAAAATGAATAGTGAAAACTGAAAAAATTAATTAATGTAGTTAAGGTTAAAATGGGTTTACCAGCATTTAAAATAAAAAAAAAGTTAAAATTACATAAAATATTTTATAAAATATATTATATGTCAATATTTCAAACATATCATGTATGAGTATCTATAATACTTTTTTTTACCCTTTTGGCTGTGAAAAATGTTGGTTCATCTTTTTCTTTTAAAAAATTATATGTGTGCCACTCACCTCACTTATAAAAGGCTACCCCTATCCTCTCTTACTCACACCTTAGAACCCATTATTTAAGAAAATAACTACACAAATAACTTCCAAAATTCCTAATCTCATCCTATAATCATTATTTTGGTCATAAATTTAACCTATTAAGACTTTTGGTGAAAACCTAAGGAGGTTACTTGAAGAAGAAGTAACATTTTTAAACAAATGTTTTTATATTATTTATTCCTCCACCTACTTCAATTATTATTAATACATGACGATATATAATTTTTTTATATTAAATAAAATTATATTTTATTATTTTAAGTTTACGACCTAGATACATCTCCACTTTTATCAAATGGGTTTTGAAATCATCATTTGTTTGTACGACAGACTATCGACTTTTGAACCGATGTCATTTGTTTTTCTATTACCACCTCTCACAGTTGGGTATGATGAGGGATATAAGTTATAAATAAATACATATAAACATATATATGATAATTAAAACATAATTATACCTATTTAGTCATTATATATTATATAGCTTTTTTTACTTTCCATTCTATATGGGATATGATAATGTCGCTCGTATTTATAATAGACTACTGCATCAAGAAGTGATGTGATTTGTTTTACACTAACAATTTACATTGAAGATAATAAAGACAACTATATGTGATATAAATGACCTAATTACGATATTAATGAAATATCTATCAATCTAAAAATATAACATATCATTTTATTTCTTACTTTTTCACTCACTGAAAGATGATAACATCATTCATGTACATATGGACTACCGCCTTCACGAATCAACTTGACTTTATCTTTTCATCACCACACTAAATGGATGATATATATAATTAAATTTAAAGAAAAAAATACTATATTATTAACATTATTTAAAGATAAAATATTACTCACCTCCTTTACATAATGACCGTTGAAATATAGAAACTTTACTCATGCGTACATATGACCTAACGTCCCCATGATTGTAACATACTTCATTTCTCAAAACCATCTTTCATGTTCAGTCTTAAAAGTATAATTGATGTTTAAATATTATAATTATATCATTATTATTATTCTATAAATTATGGAACCATGATCAAAGTAATAAGAAGAAAAATAACAAATTAAAACATGTACACAAAAGAAAGCGGTTATTACGCAAAATGTGATTTTCACAAGGAATTATAAATAAATAGGAAATAAATAGTCATAATTAAATAATATAAGTTATGTATAATTATTATTATATAATATATTCATAATTAAATTATATTAATTATAATTTAGTTTCAAATGTATACGAAGGAATCCAAGACTTAAGGTAAGGTATTTTTAGTCTCTCTCTAATTTCGGGGCAACATATTCTAGATTCACCACTGATTTATTTTATGTGGTGTATATACTACCAATTAATGTATTTTAGGATTATTATCCTGAAATCTATTGTGGTTTACATATCCATTGTACGATATATCTCTCATGGGGTTTATGGTTCAAAAGCTAACAAATCAGTAAGGGATTTTTGTCTTATTTTGCCTTATTTTCGATATAAGTTATGTTATGAACCTACATTCTTATATGATATGTATATAATACCCATTTGGAATGTTATATCATGAATATACTTATTTTAATGAAATTATAAGTTTATGTTAATGTTATTCTTTCATGGGGATTATGATCCAATGTTACCAAAGTGGGATGAGTTCTATGTTACAATCTCATCATTCATCGATATTGTTTATGATTATAATTACAATGATGAAATATTTTGATCTATTTATAAAGAAACTCATCAATTTTATTCTCCTTTGGTTATGTCAGTATAATGCACGTTTTCCTTTATTTTCATCTCTTTATGTACTTAATAGCTCAAAAGAAAGTTTTTTTGGGAAAATCATCATTTCAGTCGAAAATCAATTTTCTTCCAAAACCTTGTTTTATATTTTTATTTCAAAAATGTTTTAAAAAATACTAAAATTATTTATTAATGATACTTTTACCAATTTTTTACTTTTTACAATTTTTTTTGAAAGGAATATTCATGTCATTTTCTAAAAAAATCAAGTTTTATTTTTACTAAAAATTTGAAAGGAAACTTTGTTTTAAATTATATGGAATGAATGGAATTTCATGAATAAATGACCAATAAATAATTTAAAGATTAATTAATAATATGACAAGTTTATTTCCATAGAAAATTCTTTCCAATTTGTTTTTATAAATGTTTAGTTTTAAAGGCGGGTTTCAAGGAAAGGTTATTTTCCTCTATAAATTTTCTAAGGTACTTTTCTTTCAAAATAGTTCTCTATACAAGATAAAATCTTCTAAGGATACTTATGTTTTAATGAGGATATGATCCAATGAAACCATTCTTTTTATTTTTATAAATTTTCTATGTTAATTATGAAAATGTTTTTATGAAACCGGTTTCTCTTCCACGGGTTATACCATGATAAAATGTTTATGAAACCCATTTCTTTTTCATAAGTTATGTTTTTATGAAATGATTAAAATATTATGAAACCAATTTATTTTATATTGTTTATTCTTTGATGAATTTTTTTATTTGAAACTCATTTATTTTAATGGGCAGTTCTACCTCCGAGGTGGCGCTTTTCGGGTGATAAGAAAATGGTCTGACGAGGATCATCACCCGTATCTTCTTTGGAAAGAGTTTCCTATCAAATTTACCATTTTTTGTTCTGAAATATTCTTCCTCATTACCATTTAATGAAGGTTGGATTAACCCCACATGGAATGGTTTATTCACCCCTTTCACATTTCAAAAGAGATTACACAGTCAGATTGATCCCAGCAGGTGATTGCATAGGGTCATATACTTGGGAAATCAGAACTCCTTGGATATAACTTCCTAAGATGGTCTCCAATAGGGTTATTTGTGGATCTAGGAATTCCCAACGAACTTGGTGTCCGTGATTCATGGAACTTATTTCCAATGGAATGCACTCATCTATTTATGATTCAACCAGTGACACTTGAGGACTCCATTGGTCAAGAGGATGAGAAGTTAGGGTCACCGTACCCTTCTGGGGGAGAAGTATTGTATGTTCCGAGACACTCATATAGATTTAATTCTTGCTCATTAATCCATGAATCCTTGGTTCATTCCCAAAGAGTGTGTTCATGTGTTACCCTTGGTTTTTAAGATCATCTTAGGCATGCATATGTTTGATGCTACAGAGGTATTACTGACTTGATCCATACAATAAATTTATCTAGATTTTACTGTAATCTAGTGGGGGGGGGGTGAAATCTGATTTGATGTTGGGATTGGACCCATAGGATGGTTTTCTTATATATCCTCGAGAGAGGAATCAGAACCGATGTAGTTCGGAATGACTGGGGCTTACACACAGAAGCTTACCATTTGAGGGGGAATGATTAGGTGGACACTTTTGGATTTGGAAAACTTTTCAGCTCGGGCCTTCAGGTAGGAATCCTATGTATCCTGATTTGATTAGGAATTAGAGTTCTCATAGTTTACATATGTCCGGGGCTTATTCATGGGAGTTTCCCGTTTAAGGAGACATGATTAGGTGGAACCTTTTGAATGGGAACCCTTTTGAGCTTGGGTCTTCTGGTAGGCATCCTACATATCCTAATTTGACCAGGAATTAGAGTTCTCATAGTTCAAATTTGTCTAGGGATTACACATGGGGGTTCCCATTTAAGGAGACATGATTGGGTGGACCCTTTTTAATGGAAACCCTTTAGAGATCGGGCCTTCTGGTAAGCATCCTACGTATCCTAATTTGACTGGGAATCAGATTTCTCATAGCTCAGATATGTCTGGGGCTTATAAATTGGAGATTCTTGTTTAAGAAGACATGATTGGGTGGACCCTTTTGAATGGGTACCCTTTCGTGGTTATGCCTTTTGGTAGGCATCCTATGTATCCTAATTTGACCAGGAATCAGAGTTCTTGTAGTTTAGATGGTGTGGATGTTGTAATTTCCAAAAACCTTTAATCCCACATGATTCATGCTTGGTGTGAGAAACACGAGGACATAAAAGATTCAAAAAATCACAAGCTTCCTCTCCTGCTGGTGGGAGAGGGAAATCCTACGACAGAAGAGGTTGGGGAAACCATGGGTGGGGGTGTGGAGTGATGAGCCTTTCAATGTGAAATGACATTAAAGGTCATGCAGTTCAGCCTTGAAATATTGGGGACTTACCTAAATGGTAGGGCTCTAGAATGTCATATGGGGTACACTACATTTTAAATTCACATAGCACAGACAATGATTAATTGGAGGATAATCATGTTGGGATGTATTGGCGTGCCTCAAACATGATAGGGACAAAGTGTATAAAACATGATTTTGGAGGATATCAGATTAGGTGAAATGATATGAGGAATGAAATCCATTGAGGCATAAAGAGGTAGTAAAGGAATATCCTGAGGATGAATTTTCCTCTGGTTAACGGTCGTTTTGTAGGCAACATATGTAGAGCCACCGGGGCATGATGTGCATAGTCACATAAAGGTATCCTCTTGACACTGACCATCTGCTTCTAATGGCCGGGGAGGTTTATGAAGATAAAAAAACACTCGATATACTACAGTTTAAAGTCATATATCTTGGATGATGACATCAAAGTTTAATTTCGTGTTGCTGGGACTAATACCATACAGTTTAATATCATGTATTTAAGAAGATAACTCTTATTTTATGGTCACAGAGTTTGGACCATTTGTTACCAAATTCATGATTAGCTATAGGATAATTGGGATGGGATGTTCTGACATGCCTTGAACATGAGAGGGAAGAAAAGTGTAAACTGTGACTTTAGGGATTCTCGGATCAGGAAAATGATATGGGGCATGGAATCCATTGAGGTGTACAGAGGTAGGATATGACTCTCCTAAGGATGAATTTACCTTTGGTTGATGAGTATTTTTGTGGTAATCATATATAGAGCCATAAAGGCATGATGTGAATAGTTAATCAGATATGTCCTCAGGACACTGCACTTCCATCTTATAATGGCCATGGAGGATTATGAGGATCCAGAATCACCAGAGACACAAAGTTTGATGGATGAAAAGTATGTTTCCAGGCATGTGAGGAACACTCAGACTGCAATTGTCCATGGATTTCTAGGTCAACCTAGAATAGGAGGCAGGTGATAGTGATTTTTTGGTGGTTCATGAGGAATGTATCTTCTAATGTTAATTGAGGTATGTAAGTCGGTGTGGTATAAGGGCGCAATAAAAAATGTCATCGATCTGACACGAAAGGTTTGTGGTGAAACTATCCATTTTTAATGGGGTTAGTGATGGTAGCGAAGAGATCGGCCCAGAGGGACATGACCATATCTCGACAATGATCTCGAGTGGGTGTGTGAGAGTGTATCCCCTACGGTATAGACCGATGAGAGAAAATAGTTTTTCTCATAAGGCCATTTGTGCAGGAGCTGACCATGTAAGATGGTACATGGAAGAGATGGCCACCAACTATTTGATCGCGAAGGAGCTGGCCTCATAGGAACTAGAAATGTCGGATTGTATGTGGAAGATTTGGCCACCAAAGAACATCCATGTACTAGGTTCCATATATGGTATTCCACGTACTATATTCCACATGTGGGAATCCATGAACCATTTTTATTATTTTATTTATTTATTTTCTGGTTTGCTGTAGAGGTTCTTCCAAATACAGTTCACAGGGAGGACTTCCATGAATTGCTCTCTGCATATGGTTTGTGGGATGGATTCTGTGAACTGCTTATTGTTCATGGGATGGAATCCATGAACTGCTTCGGATATAGGATGGATTCCAATGAACTGCTTTGGGTACAGGATAATTTTTTCCCGCACCCTATATGTTCATCATCCATTTTTGGCTCGTCCCAGAGCTCTCTCTACATCTTCTTCCACACCTTCTCTTTAGTTCCTCTAGATGTCATTTTATGTAGTGTTGGGGAAAATAATATCTATGGGATTGAAACACCATTTTTGGAATCCTATGAAGAGATATCCTGATCCACAAAAGACTCAATTATCTTGGGTTTGCAGAGGTGTGGTACGCTATCGAAATCTACTCATCCGCAAACCGCATCGTTCACAGGGATGGTGCACAGGGCGTACCTCTATCAAATTCTCTCCAAGGAAAATAGTTCATGGTGACTTCAATTCCTGGGTGGAAATTCACCGTGAACAGTTTCATTCATTGGCCAACACCTCACGGTCCAGTTCATCATAGGCCATCCTCTTACTAGTGGTTTGTGTCTTATTCCTTCTGTGAACCTAGCATTGTAATCAGTACATGGCCGGGATAAATCCCTTTGAAATATTTTATTTCTTCACTTTTATCCTAAAATTTTCAATGAAATTTGAATCTTTCTTATTTACCAAACTTTTGGGAGTATTTTCTTTCCCTTTGTTGAATTTTCAGGACCCTACATGGGTTTTGATATGATAAATTTTTTATGATCTTGTGGAATGAAAATGTATGGATTATGTGACAGGTGGGACCTATATCTCCCTTCAATGCATTGGGTAATTATTAATGTTATTTGAGCTCAAAGGGCACATGGGAGGTTATCCCAATCTAAAAAGAGGGTACACAAGAGGTTATATCAAGACTGAATGAAGGTACATGGGATTTCATCCATAACCCAACGCAGGTAGACGAGTGGTTATCCCAATCCTAACATGTTATGAATGTCTTGCTGGGTAGCTTTGACATAATATTTTTTTATGCTTATGTGTATTTCAAAAGTCTATGTCTTATTACCAATGTTAATCTCCCATATATCATGTTCTTTTATTCCCTTTTGAATCATGACTTATGAACTATCATTTTTCCCATGACTCATGATTACGATCTTTGATATAAAGGGTATGGTTTTCAAATTATAAGCTCATATTCTCAACCCTTATTCTCATGTTATGATTATGTATATCCATTATTTAGCCTTAATGATCATCTAAGATCAACCTCTCTTATGTTTCCTTTTCATAGTCTATGAAAAAAGTATTAAGTAGGAGTACTAAAGGGGAATATTATTATGGGAGATGTTAAAGATCTTTCATGAATTAATAAGATTATGTTCCAAGTTTCCCAAGGAACTAGAATATTATTTTCCTTAGGTGTGTGTTTGTTTGATATAATGAATATTCATTTAAAAAGAATTAATATCCATGTATAGGAAGCCTGGGTCACTATACCCAATATCTCCATAAAGGAAATCACCTTCTAAGTTATGTGTGATTCGGGTATAGATCAAATATATTTTGTAGTGAGGTTTTGTTTGGCTGAGTGTGTCACCTTGGGATGTACAGGTTTAGTTCTCAAAGAAGTCTAATGGTAGTATACATTTCTTTATTGACTATCATCATTTGAATCAAGTGAAAGTGAAGAATCCCTATCTTCTTCTATGGATTAATTATTTATTCAATCAGCTGAAAGGGGCTAGTTGGTTTTTGAAGATCGATCTACGGTCAGGATATCATCAGATGCAGGTGAAAGATAAAAATATACCAAAGACTATTTTCTAACATCATTATGGGAATTATATGTTCATTGTGATGAAATTCAATGTGAATAAAAATCTAGCAGTTTTATAGGTTTTATGAAATCAGTGTTCAGAGAGTTTCTAGACTGGTTCATGGTGGTTTTCATCGATGACATCCTTGTGTAGTCCATAGTTGAGGAAGATAATGAAGATAATATGTGGGTAGTTTTGGGAGTTATTTTTCATTAGAATCTATTTATAATGTTGTTTACGTGTGAGTTATAGCCTTATAAATCTCTCTTATTAGGTCTTGTTATGTCCCATCATTATGTTTCTATAGATCCTTCTAAGATCAAGGAAACCTTTTCTTAGGTATCCCTCAAGACTATTTTAGAGGTAAGAAGTTTCCTTGGTATTTCATGCTATTATAGGAGGTTCATACATGAATTATATTATATTGAATCACCTATAATAACCTTGAACAAAAATGATCATAAATTCTTGTGGAATGACCAGTATCAAGAAAATTTTAAGTATCGAAAGGTGAAGATGGTTAGTGATCATATTCTTCATTTATGAGAAGATGGAGTTCAATTTGAGGTTTTTATGATTCTTATCATCTTGGATTGGGAGGTTTCTTGATGCATCATAGATGTTTTATTTCTTATTAGTGTAATAATTTATGTCCCCGTGAGATTAACTATGTCACCCATGATATCTTTTTGGTAGTAGTAATGTTTTCCTTGAATTTGAGGTGCCATTACCTCAGTAGTAATCATTTTTTATTTTTCACTAATCATATAGTCCTGAGGTATGTCTTCTTATAGTATGACCTAAACTTCTGATGGTTAATTCAGATTAATTTCTTACTAGACTATAACTTTGATATTTCATATACCCTAGGTTATGTTAATGTTATAGGAAATTTACTGATAAGGATGTTTTGTAGCAATTACATGCATGGGTCAAGAGATTCCTAGAGAGTGATGAAATAAATCTAAGTGATGAATCTTGATATTTTAGAAGTTGATGGCAGAAGATGACTTTTTCAGATGATGTTAAAGTTTTATTCGATGAAGTAGGTAGATGAGTCCCAATAGGTCAATTCCTAAGGGAAGGTATGGAGAGATTATGTTGTTTGTGGTGATTCCCCTAATGGTTGGTCTAAATTTGAAAAACTCTGCTTGCCTTACATAGGGTAATTTCATTCCTTTAGTGATGTGTGGGATAGTTATCTATGATTTATAAAAATCACACTTAATAGCACATCCTGGTGTCATAAATATGTATCCTTTCATGAGAGGTCACTTTTGGTGGACTGGGTGGAAGCATTCAGTTGTAGAGCTTGTGTCCCCATCTTTAGTTTCAAGATAGTGAAGGAGGAAAACCGTGTTCTCGATAGTTTCCTCTAGCCATTATATATTACTCAGTAGAAGTGATAAGACAATTAAATATAATTAATCAAAGGTTTACCTCCTGATCTAGTATATCATGATGCCATATGGGTGATGGTGTACTATTTGAAAATGTTTTATAACTTATTAGCGATCAAAGAATCGAGATCAGTGAAGATTTTGTCAAAAAAATATCCATAGGTGGTGGTGAGGCTCCACAGATTATTGAGGATGATAATATCTAATTATGATCCTCATTTTACCTATAGGGAATGAGAGGTCACCTATGTGTTTTTTGATATTAGTTGTGGTTTATAATTTCTTTTTATCAATAGTCAAATGTTCTGACATAGAGGAACCTCTATACTCTTAAGGACAAGTTGTGTTCTTGTGTCAATGATTTTGGATGTTCATGGATGAGTCACTTACTATTGGATGAGTTTTATTAAAATAAAAGTTTTCAATCCACTATTTCTATGAAAAAATTTGAATAGTTTTATTCAACACCTTTCTGATCTCCATTGTGTTGGATTTGGGTCAGTGAGTCAGTAACTCTTAGGTTGGAAAGAGAATGAAATAAATGGTTCATGTCATTCAAAAGAGGACGAAGGTAGATAAATATCATCAAAATTTCTATACCAATAATACGAGAAGACCACTGGAGTTAAGTGTTTGAGATAATTTGTTTTTAAAGGTGACTCCTCATCATGGGAAATTAAGGTTTGGTTATGGGAGTAAGCTTTCTCCCTAGTTTCTGGGCCTTTTGAGGTGTTGGATGGAGCCATAGAATATTGTACAAAACTTCCCCTATAGATGATCCAGATACATGATTTATTATATGTAGTTTATCTAATTTATTATCTTCATGATGACCTTCAATTCTTTAATTGGATAAATATTGATGTTGATAATGATATGACCTTCGAGGAGTGTTATGTAGAGATTCCAAACAACCAAGATAATGTATTGTGAAGGTGCGCTATTTCATTTGGTTGTGTCTTGTGGTGATAAAATGGAATATTGGAGAGTACCTAGGAATTTTATTCATAGATACATGATTAGTATCCTGAGATGTTTTAGTTTTATACCTTATTTTTATCATTTTTTGGTGGTTATTTAATATTATGTTGTTTCAAGAAGGTTTTCTCTTATTCGATGCCTTGTTTGTGGGTTTTCTCTCTTTTGAGAGGTATCTACCATGGGAGAGTGTTTGGGAGATGGTTTTTAGTGTTTCATAGTTTTTCATCTCATTCCTAAGATTGAGGTGGGTTTTCTCATATAATAGAGGTATTATTGAGAGGTATCTCATATGGTGGCTATTCAAATAACCCCTTCTTCTTTCCCTCTCTCCAAGTTTGTTTTTATATTCTTGTGGGAGATAATTTTTTGAGAGTTATTTGATATAAGAGGACAAATCCTTCTAGTTAGTCCTTTTTCATCTTTTAGAAGCTTATAGTGCTTGAAAGATCCCTAGAGTGGGTTTGAGGGAGTTTTGGAGATGTGATATATTTGTAGGATAATTTCATGGTGTGAAATTTTTAGGTACACTAGGATAGATACCCTAAGTGGGGGTTGAATCAAGGTATGATAGATTAAAACAAATATCCATTTTGATCTTGTTTTTAAATTAGAATAAACCCTCTTCTCTATCCTTCCCGTAACAAAGTATGAAAAAAACATTAAAGAATTCCCATGAAACAACAATTTTTACTTGGTTCAACCTCACTGGGCTACGTCCAAGGAGCATACACTGGCAATGTGCTAATGTACCAACTCGAATATAAGCACTCTGCGGTTTATAAGTTCAAAGCGGACTCACTGTCCCTCCTAGTTTACAACCATTCACAAATTTAGAACACACTGCTCTCTCAACTGAAGTGATCTCACTGCTTCTTCAGAAGATCCACTCATAGTTTATAGACCTGTAGGTCTATTCATTATCACAAATTAATGCATCCTTCACTATATGTAGATTCTCTGTTCAAGTTACACTTTCATCCACTGATGAATACAACATTACCACATATGTACCGGGAAATATTCCAACTTTTCGCGAAACCCTAGAATGACTGGTACACTTCTCTATGCCTAGAACACTTCTCTAATACTTGGCGAGCTTCTTTAATATTGGCGCACAATTGTCACCAAAATACTTGCGCGACAACCCCATCTTCAACTCTAAACTTGGGTGACTCAAACCCTTTTACGCCCAAACCAATATTGGTGCGCAACTATCAACTGGCGCACAACTTCGGAGTATCTTTATACTAGATTGACCAAACCACCACTTGCCCGACTGAACCACCTGCTCGACTAGAGCTCTAATTTTATCTAGGTGTTGAAATCTATTTTAAATTAGGAGGTTTTGACCTCTATTTATAGTCATTTTGGACACCCTGAGTGTTGGCGCACAAGTCTCCTCTTAACGCGCCAGTCCAGCTACCCTAGTCTCTATCGCCCTAGTCACTTGAACGAGCAAACCAAACCTTGGGTGCCCATATTTCCATTCCCCTATTTTGATGTTCTAATGTAGGAAAACATATGGCATTAAAGTTTCCAAGCATTCAAGACACTGGCGCACAAGTACCTTTTCCAAAAACACTTTTCTCCATTTGTCGATTTTGAGGCCTAAAAATTTGGAAAACACTAGAAAATAGCTCCACCTTATATCCAATATTTATGTACCACCTCCAAATAGTCCATTACTTTTTCTAGGTTCTTCAATAAATCATATATTGTTAACAAAATCCCTTAAAATTGACATGTCACCATGAAAACCCCATTTGTCAACAAATCTGTACATCGTGGTCTGTTTTGTCAACAAACACAACATGGAGGTCCACTTTGTCAACTAAAACAATCACCTCAAAAAATGATTCAATGATACATTGAGGGATTTTGACCAACACAAATATGATTCATAATTTGAAAGAGTAGTTCTATTCCCAAATGTAAATTCATGGACTCAGAAGGGTAGTTCATAGGGTGTGATCCAAGATATGAATTATGGGTTAAAAATGTGAAATTGTGTAGGAATAGATTTGATAAATATATATTGGAAAAATTACGAAAAAACATAATGTTTAGGAACTAAATTGATATATGTTTATTAGATCAAGGTGATACATTTTTTTAGTGAGTCTTAAAATTTAAAACCTTTATGATACGAGTTACACATTCAGACTGTGAATATACATCTGGTACTGTGCCTATTAATCAAATCACACCCTCAATTTTTCTAAAATACCACTGAATTCCACCAAACCCTATGAACTATATGAGATATCTCAATATGGTTTTAATCCCTTCCAGTGGGGATTGGTCCCTGACTTCCCATTTTTGATCCATTGTTATCTGAGGTGAGGTTTTCTCTATTTATCAAATAGTTCTTCTATTTTTTATTTCTCCCCATGTTATATTTCCATATTATAATGGTTAATATGATTCATTATTATTTATGTATTTTTAATTTTACAGTGATTTTGGTGTACCGTCCATGGAGGGTTGTGTTGTCCTTATAGGAGATAAGATTAGAGATCCAGATTGATTTTCTATTCTCATTTGAGTACAATTGAAAGCCTTAAGATATGTGATTAATTTATTATCCTCTAATGTTATGTGAAATCATACATTTACCTAGATTAATCTATTTTCGTGATGGTGTAATTAACCTAAATAAATAATAAACCATATTAACGAATGAAATTGGTATATGGTTATCGTGATGGCATGTTATTCCAACATGATAACGATTTACCTCATGATATTTTATATAGTGTTCCATATATATTTATAATTTAGTTTAGTATGTTTTTATGATGATAATTATTAGGGAACATAAATTTAAAAATTTTCATTGGCTATAGAATTAAAGGGGAATGTTTTAATTTCATTCTTATCTTCATTAATGATTGATTAAACTGGAAGTTATTCTTGGAATCATATTTAAATAATTTACAGCATTTAATATCCTATGGATTAGGTTACATATAATTATAAAATTTAATAAAATAACTAGTTAATCCAATATGGTAAGGAATCTATTATTTGATAAGGATAAATGTTTAGGGTTGAGTGAGCATGTTTTCTTGTAAAGGATGGTTGACTTGTTTTAGGGCCTAGATACCCTACTGATTTTTTTGTTTTATTTCTACCTTGTTTGTTTTTTCTTGATGTGAGGATTTTTATATCACATTATGTGATCCTAGTATGGATTATGGTATATGAGACATGGTTAGGGAGGTCTGTGTTTGTGGCTGCACATGATGCCTTAGATGTTTGGATACATGGTGATATGTATGGAAATATTCTTGGTGATATGCATAGTTATAAACACAGTGTTTTTAGGGATGGAATTGGGATTGATAGAATAGGTTGAAACTATGATTTCATGTTGTTTTGTCTAAAAGCAAGTATGCTTATTTGATAATGTTCTTCTTTAAGGATCGGATCGAGGAGTTACTTGTTTACCTATATCCATTTCCCCACTTCTTGAGGAAACTTGTTATTCTTGGTTATGCATTTATTTTTATGTTATCTTAGGAAATTTCCTAGATAACCTATAATTATGAAATGATAAAAAATAATACATGTTTTAACCCATTGGGTTGGTGTTTGATGGAATACTTCAAATGATGATAATCTTGAGAAACCGTGGTATCAGTTTGTTTATTCCTAGAGGGAATGGAAATTAGTTTGTGATTCTATTAAAGTAATGATAAACAAATATTAATGATTAATTTAAATAATACATGTAATGGGGAATTTTTAATAAAAAAATAAATGATTCCTTCTCGAATTCTTGTATTCTTATATGACATCTAGTCCTTAGGAGTGACAACTAGGTGAACCTAAGACTATGTTGATGTCCATTGTGTGGTTGAAAGATATATTATATCAATTCTAGTATTTATTTTCATACTATACCCCACCAATATTGGTAGGGATAATGAAACCTAGTGGACTCTGGGAGGGGTTTTCCCCAACATCTAGGTTAGCGAGGAACAAATAGTTTACTACCCACTTTTCCCCCAGTCTTTTCTACTCATAGTATTGTGTGTTTGTATTCAAGGGGGTTTCCTTTTCCATATATGTGTATATAGATATAAAAAGGATTTTGGATATTTCCCATAAATTTATCTTAATATATAGTATCCTATATATTATTATAGGTATGTCATGTATGGGTTGTGATGGCTTGAAATATAATACTTGACAAATGAGTGTGGTAGCCCCTGAAAACTACTCTATTACTATGCAGATATGTACCATGTGATGATGAGATGATATGATATACGAGATGAATGAGGGGTTACTTTAACCTAGGTGTCTTTTGGATTGTTTACTTTTGTAGAGAGATAAATTAGGATGTGCAATGTTGGGGAAGAGAATAAATCTAGTTGGGAAGTGGTTTCAGTGTACATTATTTTGATATTATATTATATTATATATTGTATAAGATAATTTGTGAGAGATATGCATGGTGAGGTTGGGAATATAGTACACCTTCTTAGATGATGAGTTAGCTTCACTTGTTGTTCACTGGTATTTTTTATGAATTATTTATCTTTTTCATGAGAGGCTATGGGGGGGATCCTACTATGTATACCTGTTATGCTCACATACGCCTTTATAAACTATTGTTTAGGTATGTAGGAGCTAGTTGATGATTAAGATATACATTAATAACTCATGGGGGTTGTTCTAGATATTTTTTTTCTCCATGGTTTTTAATAAGGATATCTTTTTGTACTTTTAGGTTCCTTTCAGTTGTTCAGATGTAATACATTATATGAATGCACTTAGAAATTTATTTCTTTTATCTCCAGTCAGAGTTGTTGGGTGTTTCCATTTTATCTCTCATTTATCTTATCCTATAGGGTAATTACTCATATATATATATATATATATGTATGATTTAACCATATTTATTTTCACCAATACTTGACCTATTAGAGGTGAGATTTAGAAATTATTAACTCCCTTCTCTCATTTTTAAACTAAGAGGGGTCCCTTGGGGGGAGGGGGTTGTGAAACTCATGCTAATAAAATCTGGTGTCTGCCAATAATTCCTTGTTTTAAGAATTTATTTTTAATCTAAAATGATGAAAATAGGTTAATATAACATAAAAATGATCAAATTTCTGATAGAAACCTACATAACTCTACAAATTCACCATAATTGAAGATATTTGATAAAAAAATTCATGGTTTTGGATATGAAGTTATAATTTTCAGAATTTTACTAGCACATATGTAATGAATCAATATCAAATCCTTAGTATCCAAAATAGTTCTTATACTATTATGTTGGTAGTGTATAAATTTTTCTCACTTATATTTATAAAAAAATATATGTTATGATGAGGTTCATGATTTCTATACCAAAAAAGCCTAAAAATGATATTGATGATCATCAAATCACAATCTAATGATGGTTTGTAATTTTTATAGAAATAGGTGTTATAGTATTAGATAAATACAAGAAATATTACTTTGTTTTATATTATATAGACCTGTTCACTATAAATAACATTCTTATATATGTAGTTTGAAATGTTAAGGGTCATAAAATTTTTCCAATTTGTAAATATGGGACTCCATATCATCAATTTTAGAATGGATAAAAAGGAATTTTGAAATGGACATGAAATATTTTTGTGTGAATAGTTTATCCTTATCAAATATTAAAAAATATATTTAATCGTTTTCAAGAGTATAATTTGACCTTATAACCACTATCAGTAGAAGAATATTATGATGATGTGAGAAAAATAGATGTTGCATTTGGAATGAAAGGAAGTTATGTTCATCAAAAAAATACATGGAATAAATAAATAATCTTATTAGTGATACCTTATTGGACTTATTTTGAGTTAAAACATGACATTAATGTTATGCATGTTGAGAAAAACTTATATGATAGTTTTATTGTAACTTTTTAAACATAAAAAGAAATATAAAAGAAGTATTGAATGAAATATTGGAATTAATTTACATGAAATATGTTTGGAGTTAGCTCCCAATATTTATGGAAATAGAACATATTTACCTCCATCTTGTCACACATTATGCATGTGTGACAAGATAATTTTTTGTAAATTTATCCATAGTATTAAAATAGCAAGTGAGTTTTCCTCAAATATGAAAAATTTCATGTCATTTAAAGATTTGATGTAAATAGGTATAAAATATAAACACTATCAAGTATTGATGTAACAATTCCTACTAGTTTCACTATGCATTATATTGTAAATAAATATCTTAAAGTATATCATCGGGTTGTGTTACCTTTTCAATACCATTTTTAGCAATTTCATAGATCCAAATTTATTAGATTTGTTAGATAATGTAGTCATCCTCATAATATTTGAACTAGAAATGTATTTTACACTATAATATTTTATGATAATGGTTTATTTGATGATTAATTTGGTGTGAGAGGTAAGAATATATGGGCTTGATTATTTAAATTGGATGTATCTTTTTGAAATATATATGAAATTTTTTAATGGGAATGTTAAAAATCCATAGTGACCAGAGGCCTATATACTTCAAAAATATATATCAAAAGAGGTGATTGAGTTTTTTATTGATTATTTTTATGAAGTGTAGCATGTTGGACTCCTTTTATCATGATATTTTATAGTTAATATTGATGGTAAAGGGATCCATGGCTTAAATGAAATGCTAACTCCATGTGATGAAGTGATGAATGCACATTTATACATTTTGAACAAAATTATTGATCTTCAACCATATATATCATCATATATTTCTAGATTGAAGGTACAATATCTAAAAAAAGAAATGTGGTAGATGAATAAACATACAAATACACTAGTTTCATAGTTTAAGGAGAAATTAAACACTGATATATCTGCATTAGAATCATTGAAAAGGTTATTAGGAGGATCAAGTGTTAATGTGACCACATGGTATAGAATTTATATTAATACTTACGCATTAAAAAAATCAATATAATGATATTATCATTCAAAATAGTTGAGTATTGGTCATCAATGAAGTACTGTATTTTTCAAGTTCAAAAGTTAAACACCCAATTTCTTCATACATATCATATTTTTGAGTTGTTGAGGATATATGAGAAATTGATTAAACTAAAATTTAAGTACTGGTATCTAAGGGTAATTGGTTTGAAAGTAACAGTGGTGTGAAATATAATGAGTATGGATTTACAATTATTTACATGAAAAGATTTATTTGTGAAGTGGAATCATTTATTATGGAAATGCAAGAAAAATAGATAATTTATATTGTTGACATATCAAATAACCAGTGGTCTATCATTTTTCAATGGAAAACATTTATTTGGGTGATTATAATGTTAATGAATTTGAGGGATAATTTGATATTTATTTACCTATTACATGATTACCCAATGAAAAAAATGACTATTACATTGACATAGACCATGAAATACAAAAATTATCACATTGAAGTGATATAGTTAAATACTCTATTACACTCTTAATAATTCAGATAAACATCTATTATATTGTTTTTAAACTTATACATGTAAAAAATATATTGTGGATATTGAAATCTACATATATTGATCATTTTTTACAATTTTTTATTAAATTTTATATTCATCATTTTTATTTAAACATTTTTTGTTAAAGAAATCTCAACTTGGATATTTAAATCTACAGATTTTGACCATTTATTTCTTTTTTAAATTAATTTTTATATTCATCAGTATTACTTGAACATTGTTTGGTTGATCAAACATGATATCATTAATTTTTATTAAAAATTACACAAATATTAATGACACATTTTTAACATGGATATTTAAATTTACAAATGTTGATCAATTCTATGTTTTCTACATTAATTTCTATATTCATCCATTCCAGTTACACAATTTATAGTTAAATTACATTAATGCCATTATTTTTCTATGACTATTTATTTGTATTTAACTTTCTTATATATTCATTTTACTTCATTACTATTAGTTATGATAATAGACATATTTTTCTTTTTGTTATTATTATTTTTATAAAAAATATTTAATTATAATAAAAATAAAAGTACATAAAATTTTATTACATTCATCCATTTATTTTAAAAACATGGATTCAAAGGAACATTTATCGTGGTATGTCCACATTTTATTTATATTAATATATTAATATATATATATATATATAATAAAATAAAATTAAGTTTTTTTGTTAAATTTATTTATATCACTTCTGGTGAGACTCTTATGGTAGAGTATTATTCTTATCTAGAGAAGACAATACTCAGAGTTAGTGGACATGGGATAACATATTTATTAAAACGTTCACTTGATAATGTGAAGCAGAGGTTGAGAATTGAATTTTATGCTAATAGGAATACAAATATCTTAAATTAAAATCATTTTAAGAGTTATATGACAATGTAGAGTTATTATATGATTAATATTTTATATCCATATTAGAATATCATTGATAAGATGTAGAAAAATAAATTATGGGAGTCCTTAATGGTAAAATACATCATCTTCGTTTGTTTCCAAATCACAAAATACTATATATTTCATGAATAATATTTAATTTATTGAATTAAAAAGTAATTTAACTTATAATATTTGAAATAAAATAAAAATATGTGGATCTATTTTTCATGAATGAGATGGAGAAATTTTAAAATAATGTTTACTTCACATAATATTTTCAAGAAACAATAGAATGAAAACCCATGCCTAAAATACGAGTTTATATATATAGAGACCTGGTAGAAGTTTCTCATTAGCCACTGGTATAAATCCTTTTTTGTATGATAATTATTTATTATCAAATAAATTTATAAAATTATTTTTTCATTATATGTGAACATATTCATTTGTTATTATATATTATGCCTCCAGAAAATCTCACCAAGAGGCTTATCCACAAAATGTATACCCTCATACTTTCTCAGTTGGAGGGTATTAAAAAATATAGGAGCACATGATTATTGAAGTGTTTGATGAATTAAGTTCTAAATACAATAATAACTTGTAATAAGTTTATCTTTTCCCTCCATATCCTCTGTTCACCAAGAAAAATGGAAAAGGGAAAGGGTAAAATGGGGAAGTTTTTTATAGATCCATCAATAGAAGTAGCTGATAATAATTTAATAATAAGATTATTATTATTTATATATTAGTTCTTTATAAATTCACCACACTAATATAAAATTTTCATATATTATTTTTGATTGACCTTCAGAATAAATCGTTGCAGAGAGCCTTTATCCCTGAGGGTAGGTTTGAAATTTTGGCTATTGTTTTAGGAAATCCAGAACACCTGGATCATGCAAGAGGATATAAGGTAGGTGTTAGTATTATAATTTTTTTAGCTTCCCTAGTATGAAATCAAGAGAAATGTAATATAGGGGAGAAATAAATTCCTTAAAAGATGAACTGTGTGAGATAAATTAGTTGATTAGAGATCAACTTAAATCATCTATACATGCTATGTTTATAGAAATGGGAAAAAAATAAAACCTCCCTTTCCACCCCAAAATTCACAACCTAACCATCATAGCTATCTAGACTCTAAATTTATTTATTCATACCCAACTATGTATTATGAGTTGAATGATGGTGATCCACATTCACATATTGTAGAATACATAATCATATATGATATGAGATATTATCTACATCACCATCTTACACAGTTGGATAAAGTACGATTATTTGTGTATGAAATTATGAATCTAACTACTCGTGTTACATTTCCTACCAAGGATATGGGAAAAATTTAAAAAATAATGGGTTATTTTTTTTTACTTTGGAAAACTAGTCATTATCATAAACTGACATATGAGGAATGTTTTTTTCTTTAATTTTTATTTTTATTTTTTTTATTTTTTCTTAAATTTACCTTATATAGGAGTATCTAAAATCTAAGGATTCATTAAAAAAATAAAAAAAAAGTTGTTGAAAACCCACACATTCAGGTACTTCTCATATTTCTCAATGCATAAAAAATTAGTAATGAATTATTTTATATCGAAGAGTTATCATGAGTTTATAATGACTATAAATACATATAGGAGATACTATGTGTTAATAATATTTTTTAAAATTCATAATATATATTGTTATCAATGATTATCCATTCAAACCATTCGTGTAGTTGATTTCCATGTAATTAAATTTCAATTTATTTAAATAAATGAAACTCATAGTGATTTAATTTATTAATTATATTATTAGGTATCTACACACTCTTTGAATACAATATGAGGGAACTTTGGTTTATGTTTTTATTATTATATAATGTATTTCAATGACTATGAAATACACGAGGAATAATATCAAAATTAAATGTATAACAGATACATAGGAAAACACAAAGATAAAGTATTGTTTCCTCTAATTCCTTGAAGGGTAAGAATAATTATATAATTATGAACTATTTCTCATTATAATATCATTCATGTTAAACATTTTATGATATATCATGAATATTCTTCCCACATGACTGTATAACATATTGGTTATGCTCTTTTCTATGTAATGTTTGCGACCATTTTCAAGAGTTGTTGAATGAAGATGTTTTATACTATTTTATTAGTCCCTTAATATAAACATTTTCATTTTATAAATTTTTTAATAATTAATATATGAAAAAATTGGTCATGGAAATCATTTAAAAAAAATAAATTATAAATAAAGAAACAAAATGAAATTAATTATGTGTAGATATCTTTTATATTATAACATATATTTCTATATCTTAAAAATATTGTGTGTTTTATTTTTAAATTTTTATTTCAGAAAAATACTTTCATCCTCAAAAAGGATATGTAGAATGTGGATATTATGTTTTATGATTAATTAATGAGACTATCATTATTAGAATGGTGAAAATGTTGACAAGGTTAGTTTCACTATATCTATTATGATTTAAAGAAATATGTTTTCTTGTAAATTAAAACAAATTATGATTTTTGTAGGGTTTTAATGATTTAAAATATTATTCTAGTGAGTAATTAATACACCTTTGATATATTGTTTTTAAATTTTTTTATAATTTTTATTAATTTATAGATGTTTAATAAAAAGTTTCACTTATGTGCATTATCGTGAAAAAATGTTTTATACAAGTTTTCCTTGTTTTTTTATTCATTTTTTATTATTACTAATGATTTTTATTTCATTCTATTGGTTACTATAAAACTAGATATAGGGTGCTATATTAATATAATATTATATAATAATAATAATTTTGTTTTGAAATTGGATATTATGATAACCGACCTCAAAAGTCTCTTTCAGCATCAATTCATTTGTACAACCAATATCTAAAAGTGCTTATGAGGCCCTTTTTTCAAACATTACATGTTAATTTTAATTATAAAAAACCTAGGCATAGTATTTATATACTATTTATTATCATAACTAGTGTAGAAATCCTATTTTGATGTTTTTTTATTAATAACTGTTGTTGAAAGTCTTTTTTAAGCAATTTTTTTTAGAATTTCCACATGGGTTATTTATAAAATTGATGTCAAAATTATTTTTCAATTTTTTTATAACCAAGATTTAAACATTAATTTTAGTGTTAGTTGTAATAAAATCACCTTTTAACCATTGTTGAAGACTAAAAAATCATGTTAAAATATATTTTCCCAATAGTGTTCTCCCATCATTGAACATGTTTCAGTAACAAAAATGATCATCATTTCTCCAGATAAACTTTTGTTCTACCATAAAGGTATTTATGTTTTGGTCCCATTTCCTTTGTACTTGATTTAACTCGTAAAGGGTATTCTTTATCTTATAGAAAATATTTAATTTTTTTATCCATGAAACCCTATATATGCTATGTGTAAATCTCTTCATCAACGACTCTATGAAGAAATGAAATATTCACATCTAACTACTCTTGATTATATTATTCCATGTAAAATATACTGATCACCATCTAAAATAGTCATGTTGTTAAAAAATCGATAAAATATCTTGAAAAAAACATATACCTTATATTTAATTAAAATTATTAAGGACATGCTTTCCATTCACCTATCTCCACCATTCTCTTCTTCCTTTCATCAATAAACCCAATTATTCTGATGTACTATTCCCCCAAGAATCATTTTATTAGATCTCATGAACATGTACATAGTCCATTTTATCCCTTATCACTAACTCACACTATCTTGATTATTTTAGTCTCATAGCCTTTTTTTGGATCTCAATATCTCCATCAACCATGAGAAGAAAATAATGTAAATCAATTCCATATCTCTTCAATTAACTCATAATATTTGTAGATATCCATAATTTTACATTAAGGGTTTATCCTTCTCAAAGAACTACTTTTATAACATTTCCTTATAGATCCCTTCCCCGAGCTTCCACTATCCCTGAAATCTATAATATTTCTGGACCTAGAAATAACATCATAACTGATTGTCTTCCAAAACTTCTTATAATCATTCTATTTTTTTGGAACCTTCATACTCACTGAATTCTCTAAAATATTTACAACTTCCAATTTAATATTTAGTTGAACCTTTTGTTTCGATGATACTTTTATCTCATCAAAAAATTCTACTTAGTTCTAATACTTCAACATGATCTCTTCATCAGAGATAAAATTTTAATTTCTATCCATGATACCTCTTTATAGAATAGTTATTTCCAATTGGGATTTCAAATTTAGAAATTTGAAATAATAAACACCTAGACACTAAACAACTAAGTAATATGGGTGTGGTGACTCTGTGGTTAATCCCACAAGTACTAAGTGGAAAATATATTTAATAAAATTTTAAATACCTAACAGACATTTCAAAATAAATATTTTCTATTTATAAAAAAATAGATAATGGTAGTGAGTGTTGAAGATTAAGAAAAAGGTAAAGGTGATAAGAAATTAAAAATCATTTTTTATGAAGCATCAAGGCATAAATGGTGAAGTGGAAACCATGAGTTGTCAGAATCAAGTCTAATTGAATCCAATGGTCATGATAAACACTATCCAATTACTGATTTCCCCTTTTCTCAATGGTCATGGATTTTTTTTGTTTTGGTGACTGGGTGACTCAAATCCAGGTTTAAACAAAGTGAACAACCCACCCAATGTTCATTGTGAGAATAATTCACTATTCAATGCACTAAAATTATCACTCCTCTCACTAGTTACATAATGGTCATTCATGATTAAGAAAAGAAGATAATTAAGAGTTGAAGTATGAATACAAATACCCACATAAATCACACTTAGGAATAAAGTACTTTAATAAATTCAATCCCCATTCACATTAAACATCTTTCACAAATTATAACCCCTTATTCTATCCATGAGGGGGTAGGAAAATAAAAGTAATTAATACAACATCAGCTCAGTAATATCTTCATTACAACAAGTACGGTCCTGTTCAATTCTCTTCAGCAGTAGCTGAGTACCTTGTATTTATTGACCAATAAATCTCTCCAGGTATGGAATTTATTTTTTCTACTTTTAATTCATAGAAATATCATCCTGAAATCTCATGGTCATACCATATTTAATTATTCCTCATATATCTATAGATTATTAATTTTAATCTTTCAATTATTTTAATTGGTCAAATATTCTTCAAAAAATCCCCTTAAATTTTTGATGAGTCCACATAGTATATGGTAGTTCCACTAGGATAGATACCCTGAGGGGGGGGGGGTAATCAGGTTATGAAAGATTAAAACAACTACCCCTATGATCTTGTTTCATTGTTAGAAAAACTCTCTTCTCTATCATTCCTGTTGCAGAGTGTGAACAAATCATAGATCATACACAGGACACAAAATTTTTACTTGGTTCACCCTCACTTGTCTATGCCCAAGGAGAATACACCAAACATATTCCGATATAACAAATCCACTATAAGTGCACTGTTGTTTACAAGTTTGAATCAGACTCACTATCCCAACTAGTTTACAACCACACACAATTTGAAAGGTCATCGTTCTCTCAACTGAAGTGAGCTCACTGCTTTTTCAGAAGATCCACTCACAATTTAAAGACTTGGAGGTCCATTCATTAAATCTAATGAATACATACTCCACTATATGTAGATACTATATTGATGTCCCACTTTCATCCATAGATGAATACCTTTTTTCCAATGAACTCTAGGAAATACCTTTTCACCTATTTTGGCAAAGATTACTGCCTTCGTGAAGACCTTCTTTCACAAAGCACAAACTAGACTTCATGTAGCACCTTTCGCAAAGCACAAAATAGCCTTCACAAATCACCTTTCATGAAGCGCAAACTGGCCTTTGAGAATCTCACATGTTTTAGTTGGATTTTTAGGGCCTTCATGAAATACTCGCTTTTCACAATGCTCATAACATTTGGTTGTCTTATAGCTTTCGTGAATGACTTTTAATACCACCTTTGCGAATCCTATATGTGAACTCGAAGACTTGTAATTTTTGTTGAGTCTCTCTTCTTTTCTTTTACTTTTGAAGTGGGGTGGACTCATATTTATAGGCTTTGAACTTTAAAAAGCTCCACCACCTTTAGTGATTTTTCCAAATCTGTCTTCGCGGCACATCTCCATTTTGTGAAGATCCATTGTAATTATCCATTCGTGAAGCCCGTCGTAAATGCAGAGCACTCAGTTATTACGATGCCCATAGAAATCAAGAAGTCTTACATCAATGACTACAATGAAGTCTGTCACTGATTGCGAAGCTCCATTTTTCTCAGAATCGTGATTCTCATCGCTTTATTGAAGACCTCCACCATAAATATTTGCTTCTTCACGAAACACAACTCTCAAGGCCCATGTTCTCAAAATTCATGCCTTTTCCATATTTTGATGATATCTTTGAGGAAATCCACTTTCCATGTTGAAAACCAAACTCCAAATTTGGGACCCCAAAAATTTGGAAAATATTGGGAAATGGTGGCACCTGATGTCTATTCTTTTGTACCACCTCTAAATATTACATTACTTTGTCATAGTTCTTTGTCAACATGTATTCTCAAAAACATATCTGGAACATTAAAACTCACCATGAAAACCTGCTTTGTCAACAAACACATCCGACCCAAAAATGCTGCAATGTTACCTTGGGATATTTTTGCACAACAATATCCCCCTTTGGGTTTGTTGAAAACTCTTCTCAAAATGATTGTCTTGAATTTGACATGTCAATGAAGAACCTACCATTATCCACCATCATTCACCTCTTGTTATTTAGATAGTGACAAAAGATTCACTAACAACATACTCTAATACTATATGAGGAATGTTTAGAGAGTAATGTGAGAAATTAATCAATGAATCACTTAATTTCTGACACCAATCATTGATACCATACTGATAACAATAAAAAAATTTCATTAATAACTTCAACTGTTGTGATATCTAATCTTTGATTGATCACCTCAAGAATCTTTATATTTAAAACTCATACTTCCCCTATCTTGTTGCTCTCCCCTATCTCACTGCTCCACCTGTCAGCTTCTCCCGGTGTATTTGACTAAGGAATTTTCTCCCTTATTTATCCACATTTTCTCCTCCTTAAAGAACTATTTCTCCACATTTTTCAATGAACCCAAAGGTCACTGCTTTGTGGTTTTCAACATAGTAGATAAAAAATATCATCACATTAGGAAAAAACACAACATACCTCGGAGAGAGGGTGGTGCCAAATCAACACTTTTTCAACTGTGGGTAGTTGACTGGACTCCCAAATCCAGTCAATGAATCTCGAACGCTTCTTTGGGTAAGGCCTTCATTAGGATATCAGCAACCTGTAACTCTTTGGGCACATACTCCAACTTCATTATCCCTCTCTCCACCTTCTCCTTTGTAAAATGATATTTGATCTCAATGTTATTCATCCTTGAGAGATGAAAGGGATTTTTTCTGTGATTTATAGAACTTGAGTTATCTCACTGGATTCCGATCGGATACTTCACTTCAACTCCCATATCCTCAAGATGCTACTTTATCCACAAGAACTATGTGCATGATTGAGGGGCAGCAATATACTCTGATTCTGCTATTCTCAAAGAAATTCAATCTTTCTTATTTCTAAGCCAAGAAATACACAAACCACCAAGATAGAATGAACCTCCTGATGTTGATTTTTTTATCATCTGTTGAACCAGCCCAATCTGCATATGTATATCCCAGCAGCTCCAATTGAGATATATCATTATAAATTAAACCAAAATCCACCAATTCTTTGATATACCCAAGTATCCTTTTTACTACAATAATGCGTATTTCCTTGGGATTGAATTGATATCTCACTTCTTGGCATGTGGAAAAAACAATATCAGGTCTCTTCGCTATTAGGTACAGTAAACTCTCAATAATATGCATGTATTCTATGATATTAACTTCCTGTCCATCATCATCCTTCGATAATTTCATTCGAGTAGCAACTGGAGTCTCTATATATTTGGAATTTTCCTTTCCAAATCTTATCATAACCTCATTGGTATATTTGGATTGAAAAATGAAAGTTCCATTCCTTCCTTGTGACACCTGTAAACCAAGAAAAAAATTTATGTCTCCAATCATCGACATTTCGAACTCACATTTCATAAATTCAGAAAACTATCTGCACTAAGCTTTATCTGATCTGCCAACTATTATGTCATCAACATAAAATAGCACCATCATCCTTTTATTACTATAATTATTGAAGTAGATATTGTAATCAACTCCACAATGCTGGAAACCAAGCTTCTTCAAATACAGATCAAGCCTTGAGTACCATGTTTTTTGTGATTGTTTCAGCCCATATAAAACTTTCTACAACCGAAAAAACTTTTTCTCATCCTCACGAATAAGAAAACCATATGGTTTATCAATATTCAATTCTTATTCAAGAACCCCATTCAGGAATGAATATTTGACATCAATATGGAACACTTTGAACTTCCATTACACTACAATGGGTAGGAATAATCTGATTGTCTCCAGCCTTGCAACCGGTGAAATTGTCTCATCTACATCTATTTTCTCAATCCAAGAGTATCGTTTGCACACTAGTCATGATTTTTTTCGAATTACTATGCCATATTCATTTTCCACAATAGTGACATAATCTCTCTAAACTACTTTTTCCATCCTATTATTAAAGCATTTGTATGCTTTTCTTTTTCCCGAGTAGCCAAGGAATATCCCCTCATCTCCTCGTGACTCAAATTTCCTATGTTTTTCTTTGTTGAGAATACAGAACTTACTCCCAAATATTCAAAATTATTTCAGTGTTGTATTATTTTCATACCAAAGCTCATATAGAGTCTTTCCTTCCTTCAGACACTATAGAGCTCTGTTAGAAATGTAGTCCGATGTTAAAACTACTTCCTTCCAAAATTTCTCTGGTAGGTCTTTTTCAATAATCAATGTCTTATCCATGTTGTCGATGATCCAATTTATCCTTTCAACCAATCCATTCTATTGTGGAGTTATTACTGAAGAAACTTGATTCGTTATCCCATGTTTATCGAGATAGTATTCCACAAGACTGTTTGTGAATTTTGTACCATTATCTGTACAAAACTTAAAAATTTTCTGTCCAAGCATCCTTTCACACTCTCTTTGGTATTTCTTTAGGAAAACAAACACATATAAATTATGGGAAATGACCAATACCCATTCCAATATGTTATATTAATCAATGAAAAGAACATATTACCTCTTTTTGTCAATGACTCTTGGTGAGATAAGTCCACAAACATCATCATGCACCAATTCAAGAACTCTTGTTGGTTTCATCTCCTTTTCCTTGTACGTATTTCTAATGATATTCCCTTGTTGAAATGAATCTCATGTATGAGTAAGATAATGTGATATCTTAGGGAGGTATCTTTTTTCATCACACATTATTAGATCTTCCAGGTATGTTTGGCCTAGATGACCAAGTCATTTATGACACATTTTTTTCTTCCTCTCTAGATAGAAGGAACATATCTTATTCTTCACTTACCAAGTATAGATTACCTTTTCTATTTTTACCTATAGGATCACTGTACCATCTCTTCCCTTAATGATACATGTCTTATTGGTAAACCATATTGAATTATCTAAGTCACACAGTTTACTGACGCTAAGCAAACAGTGACTGAGACATTCTACAACCAAGACATCAACACATCTTATTTCTTTACCCCCAAACCCGGCCTTTCCCGATCCAATTATCTTCAAGACTTCATCATTTCCAAAATTGAAAACTCATTATTTTTAATATTTTATGCCTATAACCAGATCCTAATTTCTTGTAATGTGATATGTTCAACCACTATCAATGATTCGTACACTAGATCAGTCTGATGAATTAGGGGAAATTTCAGCAACCACTGCCTTCTCGACTCTCTTCTTCTTGGTTCATATTTTTTTTCTTCACACTCGACATATATTGAGACTTCTGATATTTCTCAGAGTATAATGGACAAAATTCATCATGAAAATATGAAAATATATTTTTCATTTTCAACTCACCTGTTGGTTTATTGATCTTCGACTTGCGAACATTTTGATTATGATTTGGAACATTCATCTGTATAATCGATGTGCAGTATCTAGCCACGTGCCCAAATAATCTGCACCAAAAATAGTGTCCTTAGAAATATGTTATAGATAATAGTCCTCTGTTTGGATTCCACATCTGTTCTTGTGCCCTTCAGTATCTCCTGGCTATAGAACACACATTCTATGAGTGTCCCATATTTCTATAGCAATAACACCTGATGAAAGGTGAATTCTGGCATGTCACTTCTGTACTGCCAGTTGTCCCTTAGGTTCTTTGAATTTCTTGATTCTACTTTTTACCCACAGCAATTTTCATACTCGTAATGGGCTCTTGCGGTCTGACTTCAACCCTCACAACTTTCTATTTTTGTTCGAGACCCAAATCAGACTTAACATCTGAGCTCGATTGTTGCTTCCTTTCTTCTGAAATACTAATATCCTCTTTTACCTTCTCATTATTCTCAATGATCTTCTTTCCCAATAATGTGTTGGGAATCATAATATTTTCTTTGTCCTTAACTTTTTGTCACAGACTGAAAAATTCCTCTTCAAGCTCTTCGATATTCTTGATGTGAACTTTCACTATGTTATTCAAGCCACCAATCTCCCTCTTTTTATCTTCAACTTTCATTTTATACTCACTTACCAATTATGAGTTCTTTGGTGTTGATGTCTTGAGTTTTTCAAATTCTTCCATTAGCTCAGATTTTTCTTCTTCTTACTATTTCATGTAGAGTTTGGTGTCACATACAACTTTTTTGGCTTTCTTTATTTTGTCTCTACAAACATATATCTCTTTAAGAGTGGATTCTAACTCAGATTTCATGTCAATTATTACTTAATCTTATTTTTATTTATCAATGTTGTCTTATTCCTTTTCTTGAGAACTACTGACAACATCCACCATAGTATTTTCTCTATGATCATTTCAATTTTCAATCTACTTAACCTATTTAACCTCACACTCATCTAAACTGTAAAATTCTTGTTAAAGAAGATTATTCTTCTTGAAGAAATTTCTCTTGAACTGTTTCTTCCCTTTCACATAGGTTGAGGACTTCTTCTTGATAATTTCAACTTCATCATCATCATTATCATGATCTTGAAACCTTTTGGGCACCTTGCCTCAAGATGACCAACCTTTACACACCTAAATCATGCTAGAGTAAGTTTTCCTTTAAAATTTACTTTTACTCTTTTAAGATTTGAAGAAAGGAATGACATCACCTCATTTGTCTATTATTCTTCCTGAGTATCTTCAATGGTGAGCTTCTTCATGGCCTTGAATGACACCTATTTGGATTTCCCCTTTTCTATAGCCTCGTTATCATTGTTCCTCATTTCATATGCAACCATGGTACTATGAAAATTGTCCAGTGGAAGCTCTTTTGAATCTTTATCTTCTAGTACTGAAACATTCGGATTGAACTACGGTGAATATTTTCTCAATATGTGCTTCACGATTTTTATGTCTTCAATGACTTCTCCACGACCTCACATATCTTCCACAATAATATTTAACCTATCAAATAATTCATCAACAGACATATTTGGGTTCATTTTTAGATCTTCATACTTATTCCACAACACCTGCATCTTTTCCTCTCTGACATTTGTATCTCCTTCATATATGTTCAACATATTTTTCCCACTTACAATATGATGTTTTTCATGACATCACCTTTATATAAATATCATTGGATAGATCTCCTATTAAATCATTAATTCCCTTGGCATCAACATCCAATTCTATTCTCTCAGCTTCTAATAAAGCACCACTATTGATATCAGTTGAGATACCATTCATTGATACTATAGACATGTCCATTCCCAATGATCAGAATTAGTGTTGCATCCGATTCTTCCATAGATGAAAATTATTTCCGCCGAAGATCATAATTCCATTGTGATTGGTGACCTCCATCTAGAGAGAAACACTGATATCAACCTGCCTTTTATACCACTAGTTAGGTCCACTAGGCTAGATACCCGGGGGGGTAAATCGAGGTATAACATATTAAAATAACTGCCCCTTTGATCTTGTTTCATTGTTAGACAAAACTCTCTTCTCTATCCTTCCCATTGCATAGTATGAACAAATCCCAAATCGTGCACATCAAAAATCTTTCTCATGGGGGATTCATTAGCCTTGTTCGTTTTCATAGAGGGATCACAATGGTCACCTGCACATTATAGGTCTAGTAATGGTGGTTCTAGGATTTACAGTATCTTTCCAGCTTGAGATAGATCTTTAATAGATTATGAAAATTGTTTTATCTAGTGAATTATAATGGTTGTATGGTGATCATTAGTGGTGGTGGTGGTGAGTAATAGTCCGAGAGGGTACACACAACTTTTACACAAGAAAAATTTATTCCAATTAAGTGAAAAGTGCCTCTAGAAATGAACTTTTTCCACATCAGTTTTTAATATAGAGGAACAATGCCATATCAAATAAGTCTCAGGCTAACAAATTTTAACAACCACCTATATAACACCCCGGACACAACTTATTTTAAGATATACCAACTCGGATGGTCTCAGCGCGTACACGTGTTGTGCTTTGGACTACCTCATATTACTGACACTTCATTTTTCCCATATGGGATCCCCTTGGATCATATTTTCATGCTTTGTAATTTTATTCATATGGTTTAAACTGACCAATTTTTTCACCTATGAATGAAATTACTTTAATTAAAATATATTCAAACACTTGAGTATATAAAAGTATTTTCTTTTGAAATTATTTTCCTAAACTTCATTAATTTTTTTTTTTCAAAACTTTTATGTATATAATAATAAAATAATGTAAATGTTTTAATAATTGGACATAATCATTAAAAAATCAAAAAAATTTAAAAATTTATTTTTTTGCATGTATAAAATCTTTACATCAAATACCCCAACACTTACAACCAATGATTGTCCTCAAATATATAATCTCAAAATAAATTATGATAAAGGCCCATTCTACAAATATTTTGATCTCAAACAAACAAAAACAAAATATTCTCAATGGGTAAATCAAATTTTCTAGAGTCAGACATAAAATATTAATATAACTCCTCACTCTTCAATTAAACTTAGTTAAAAAATGTATTTTACTTCTCAAATTTTTAAAATGATGGGTATTTTCCTATATTACAATCAAATATCTCAATTTACCAATAATAAACATACTAAGTCATTATCTACCTCACCTATATATTTCCCATTTTACATCACTCAAGAAATAAATTGAAGTGGAGTTATGATCATACATTAAGTATATATATTTTTCTATTATCTTGCAAAGGATCTAAATTCTCCATCATGTAAAGAAAAATATCAATATTAATCATGAGAGCTTAACATTATGGATCAAGCGACTTTGAGGATTTTTGTAGGCATGTATATAAAAACATTAAGGCTAAATATTATTTTTTATAGCCTTAAGTACAATGAATGATAAAAAAAAGTAAATTTATAATATAAGTGTTTTTTTTACAATTACAACACCCACTTACCTAAAATCATAGTAAAGTCCATGGAATAATGAATGCATAATCGACGAATAACACATATTTTTTTTTTCTGTTTTTCTTCTAAAATTTTCCATCCCCCCCCCCAAATTTGATTTTAGTAAAATCCTCACATCCACCAACCAAACCAAAATGATCAGGATCATTGGTCAATTAATGGTAATTTTTTACTCTCCTAAGACACAACCAATTTTTTTCATGATGGATAACTCTAGAATACAATGAATGGTAATCACAGAACCTTCTTCTTAATACCCAATAAAGCACCCCACACTTATTATTTAATGTGAAAAATCATTTTTCCCACCATATAAAACCTATCATCCACACTTTATCTTTTAAATATCATGAAAAATATAAAGAGTATGTTAGGAAATAAAATGTATGCTTTTAACATGGATCTTTCCTAAAAAGGTTTCCATGTCTTCTATAGGCTTAAAAAAGGAATAATGTCAAGGTGGGTTTAAGGATAGAGATATTAACATTAAAATGACTCAATTATATTAAATTTGGATTTTTTATTCATATATTTGATAAGAAACCATCAAAATTTATATTAGGTGACATGTCACAAAATTCATGCAACTAATACGTTAAAGAAATAATTGAAAATACTGGGATATGATCCCTTTTAGGAATGGGAATATGTGATTGAGCATAAATCACTCATGGCATGAAACATAATGGAAAAATAATCTACATGAATTTTATAAATTAAAATAATGAAAATTGGTAGAAAAAATTCATTTACATGAATCAACTAGCTCTCCCAAATCATGTTTCATTAAGTTAAAACTCTTGTGCTTATCTATAATCATTAAATATCCCAGTTTAATTATTCAATTATATCAAATTTAAATTCTAAGAAATGGAATCAAAAGATTAATAAGTAATCCTTTTTTATCCTAGATGAAAAATATAGCAAAAGTCTCAATGTTGAGCATGAAAGCCCTCTTTTATAGTGCAAAAACATTAAAAAAATATGGGGAGAAAAAGACAGTGAATAAAATATAATTTCCTTTACCCATGAAGCTCTTTTATTTTATTTTTTCTTCTTATGATTTCATCTTAATTAATATAAAAAATAAAAAAACTCATTAAAGTTTAAGGATAATGTCATTAAGATAAAAAACAGAAGGTGAATTGAAAACTATCTTAATTTATCACTAAACTAGAAATAAATAAAAAATGTAAGTTTCCTAATGTAATGAAATTTCTTGAGCTCATTAAGCTTTCAATTACATCATTGTGTCATGTTATTAGAGTATCCTAAACCATTAACCATCATATATTTTCTTAATTTTGGATTTTTTCTTACCTAGGTCATGTCCACTCCTTTTCTTGTTTAATAATTTCTTAAAACATTATTAGGGAGATAACCAAGTAAGAGTAAACTCCTAATAGTGGAAAAGAACCTCATATATTGTACATACTTGGTACAAATACTCATTTACTTCTCATTCTTATCACTTATTTTCCAGATTGTCAAGAAACCTTTCTATTTTAGTATCCACTATCTCTTAGTATTCTTGTTTTTCATCCATCTGTGACCAAAATATTAAAGGAATCCCATTAAAATGAAGAAATTTACATCTTATCTTCTTTATCTATTTTAACTTCGATATTGTATTCCTTATTTTAACTTTTATACTTTGGTTCAGCCTCAAATTACTATTAAATATAAAACTAGTATATTGAAAAACATAGATATATTTGATGGAGTTCTCAGGATTTCCATGCCTTAAAATTTTGTTTGTCTTTCTCTTTCAATTTATCAATAGTGTTCTTGTCTTACATAAAATTTTCATACTTGGTTTCAGATTTAGGATTAAAAATAGGGTTTACCTTGGATTCATTTTCATGTTTAGGTTTATGAGATGCTTATAGAAATTTATTATTTGATGTGATATTACAACTTGGTTCCTTTTATTTCATCCCCAAATTCACTAGAAATCATTTTTAAATAATTATGAAATTATTTGAAAGTGAATTCTATCCCGTAGAGGAGTGCCATATCATCAATTGTGTTCAATTGTGGGTGATGTGTCTCTTAACTTTATTAGAACCTCTCTATAAGTTTTTCAATTTCATGCGAGAGCTATAATAAGATGGTGTACTTATCATTATAAGCTAACATAAAATTTTCCACTACCATCACAGCCAAATAAACCAACTGTAGTCAAATAAAACAAAAGAAAAATAAAATAAAATAATACATTTAAATTAATGAACATAAAATATGGAAAAACTCCTTTTCTAATGTACTAAATCAAAGTATCCTAAAAAACTTGTCCCCAAAAAATGGTGCTAAAAATTTAGTACTACCTCTAGGAATATTTAATTATAACGAGGATTTAAAATTTATAAAACATGAACCCCTAAACACTAAACTATTAATTAATATAGGTATGGTAAGTTTAAGTTTAATCTTATGAGGACTGGAATTTTTTTTAATAATACAGTAATTTCATAAACTATGTTGTGAAATAAATCTCAACTATTTTTAAATAAAACATAAAATTATGGTGAATTTTTACGTTAAAGAAAAATGAAAAACTTTCTTGAAATTGAAAATTTGAGTTTATGAAGTACCAATACATTAAATGATATAGTGTCATCCATGAGTTTTCATAATCTAGTGTAAGTGAATCCAATGGTTATGGTAGACACTCTCCAATCAATAAATTCCCATTTTCACAGTGTTCATGGAAGTTATGTTCATTCATAAATTGGGTGACTTGAAACCATATTTAAACACAGTGAATAACCGAAACAATGGTTATGTTGAAAGTAATTCCCTATTCAATGCATTAAAATTATCCCTCCCTTCAAAAGTCACACAATATTAAAGTATGATCAAGAAAATAATATAATTGAGAGTTTAAGTATGAATAAAAAGACACACATGAATTACATTTAAGAATAAAATAAATTAATACAATAAAATACCATTTATTGTAATAACCTTTTGTAAAGTATACCCAATCATGTAATCCATGATGGGGTAAGAAAATGAAAATCCTAAATAAAAATTCGATCCAATAATATTTTCGTTCTATAATGTTTGGTCATATGTTATTTTCCTAAATAATATCTGAGTCCCTTATATTTATAGGCCCATAAATCTCTTAAGGCTCAACCCTTATTTCATTTTCTAATTTGAATTCATCCAAATACCATAAAAAAATCTCATGGTCATCCCATCATTAATTTTTCCTCATATCTCATTAGATATTTCATAATAATCTTATAATTATTTTAATAGGTATAATATTATTTTATAAATCCCATTGAATTTTTATTAAGTCCATGTAAAACATCCATTTTATGTACCATTGAATTAAAATCAAATCATGTTCATAGAGATTTAGTAGCCCGATCATCGTATCTAATTGTAGAAATACCCACTACAATATAGAGGGGATTAACCATGAAATAAAAAACCATAGTATGTGAAACTATTCATCCAAATGGCATGAAAATTTGGTTTTGGGTATGATATTCACCATTTCATGCATCTATCTTCACTTATCCTTCACACATGCACACCAAAGGTACAACCACGTTGAATATGTGAGAGTTTCAAGCCTTGAGTTCACTATATAACACAAGTTCTTAGACCACAATGTTGGTTTCACTATTTCTTCCTTTAGAGCCTTCCATTCATGCACATCGACCATAAACAACCCAATACACTATTTTGAAAATACATTTAGCAGCTTAATCATCTCCAAGATATTCATCATTATCAACATCCAATTTCAATGGGTATTTTTGTCTATGACCTCACTATTGACCATGTATAAGCCCTCTATGGTATAGTGATGTATTTTTTGGTATCTTTCACGTGTGAGGTTTCATCATCCTCAATTTTCTTCACATAGAGATCCTAATATTCACCCAAGATTAATAGGTCCAAAAATGTTGGTTCTAACCTTTTTAGTGGATTTTAAAATTGATACAGAGCTTCAACTGGTGGTGATAATGTTGTTCTCTAGTGACTTGTAGTGGTGGTCTGATATTTGTAAGTGGTAGAGGTGGTAGGAATCCGTTTGAGAGAAGACATGAAACTTTAGTGTGGGATGGAATCATTCCACTTATTTTCACAATGCCCCTACAAATGAACTTTTCCCACATTGGTTTTTATAATGGAGGTGAAACACTATATCAACCAAGAAAAATATTGATTAATTAAAATAACCAGTTTTTACCACCTTATGCATAGCTTCCTCTAACCCATGCTAAGAAACACAGTGTCAGTGCCTATATACAATGTTCTTTTTTCCTACCCCATGATCTTGGAACTTCAGTATGCCCATATGGGATCCTCTTGGATCATCCATTCATGATTAGTAATTGACTTTGGATGGTTTAAATGGTATACCTTTTCACCTTAGAATGAATTTTTCTTAAGTCAAATATCTTTAAAAAATAAAATATATAAAAGTATTTTTCTTCTAAATTATTTTAAAAAAAATCATTAATTTATAATTTTTCCAAAATTATGTGTATATAACCATAAAAAATTTAAATATTTAGTAATTGGTAATAATTATTAAAAAATAAAGAAAGTTTAACAATTTAATTTAAACATTTTTCATGTTTAAAATAGAGACATGAAATCACCTTTTGAGATTTATTATTCTGGATTCAAAATAAAAAATATTCATAGCTATATCCTAAAGAGTGACATGATTGGGACATAACCTTCATATTGTACCCCTCCTAAGAAACAAAATGTCCATAGGTGAGTGAACTAAATACTTTGATATGGGTAAGTTCAATGTTTCTTCCTGATGATCAAGATTTCAAAAGTTTCTTCCCCAATGGAGATGATTACTAGGTAGGCCAGAAAATTCATAGTATCCAAAAAAAACCTAATTGTAAAACCCAGATAAATTATAATTCTCCTTTACTTATCTAATACTGTCTGATTCATCCTCTCCATGAATTGTTTTTGTTATGGAGCACCTGGTACAATATTCTCAATCCATACAACCTTCAGCCAATAGAAACTATGGAACTTCCCACTTTTGTACTCCCCCTCCCCATTTTTAGAACTCAAGTACCTCAATTTAATTATAGTATAATTTTCCATAACTGTCTTATATTGATAAATGTTTTGAATATCTAAGAATTTTTATTTATGGAAAAATCTCACACCTTTCATGTCACATCACTAATGAAGGTAACATAGTATAATGAAACTCATTGAGAACAAACCAAATGTGTCCCCTATACATTCGCATGAACAAGACCAAACATTACGTGATTCATAATCTTACTTCCCATTTAGAATGAAATCTTATCATACTTTATTGGGATGAATTACTTTCATGTTTTCTACACCATGTTTCTATTATTCAATATATATCTAGAAACTATATTTTTATCCCTTTATCACTTAAGTGACCCTGACATTCATTCTATAACTTAGCGAAAGTTAATTGTATGACATGTATTAAACATCCAAAAACTCTTATTAGGTACAATGCTCTATCCTTAACTCCTTTAGAAACCACCATGGTTCTCTATGTAACTTTTCACTCTCTATCCACAAAGGTAGTGTAAAAACCCACAAAATCTCACTATCCTTTCAAAATCAGGTTTATCCTTAATACTAATATATAACTCATGCCTTAAAATTCTAGTAGTAATACATTTTCCAGATGGAAACATCACCCTTTCCCACGATCTCAAAAGATCTATCATCCATAAGATAAACCTTTACATATCTTCCAGAAGTATAATTCCTTATACATCCATTCTCTGATATTGATTAAAATAAAGATACATAGTCTATGATACAAGACACAAGTGAACTTTTTTAACTAGTATTAGACCACTCGTATCTTTTGGCATGGGATTAAAAGATTAAATTCTATATATCCATATTCTAATTTTGACACTTCATACACTACAATATTTAATTTTTCCTCTCTTCCCACAATTTGAAAACAAGGGGATACCTTATTTTAAGATACAACCACATCATATTTCTCATTTGTTTATTTCTATTTAACCCTTATAGATTATAAAACTTCTCTTATTTTCTACGCTATATGTGTTCTAATAGTTTCATGAATATCCTTATGATGAACTTCCTCATTCAATATAATATCTCTAATGTCTATAATCACTAAATTTGTCATATCTATATAGTTACTCACTATGTTTACCCTAAACTTCAATGATTCCAAGAGTGATGAATGTAGAAGCACTTACCCCTCAAGATATATGAAGGTTTCCTTAAAATATTATAATTGAAATATTATTATGTTGATGTCTTTAACATAATAATCCACTAAAGTTCCTTTTGAATTCTCATTCTAGATAGCCACCACAAAAGGAACACCATATTCATGAACATTGGTTTCTCAAGGAATATCCAAACACATACATACATTGAAACACACACACACACACACACATATCAGTAATAAATTTAATATCTTATAAAGTAATCTGAACCTCTCTGATGTTATAATCATCATTATAGAATATTGAAATTTTGATAATTTAATGTTCTTTATTTTCTATCCTTTTCCATTATTCCATATTTAACACTTCCCAGTTGATACCTATCAATGGAATCTGGATCCTTATATCATAAAAAATTCTAATTTTTATCTTTAATAATTTTAAATACTACCCAATAAAATTATCCACTTAAACCTTATACTCACCCATTTTGATTACATCAAGAGAGAGTGAGATATCACTAAATTATAGAATATATAAGAGGGCCCCTAAATTTATTAGTAGAATTATCTTATAAAAATAAGGATAAAATTATTATTTTAAAACGATCTATGAAACACCTTCATTAGGGTCTATTCATCCTAATATCTATAACCAAATCTATTATACCACTTATTGGGTAAAATGAAACTTTTAATAAACCATTAAATGTTATGAATATGGAACCTAATAGTTGGAAAGAAATCACAAGAATGAAATTGTATCAATTTGGAATCTTAAATTAGAAGAGAATATATTTCTAAGTGACCAAAATAAAACATACACTTTAAAAATAGAACAGAAAATAACTTCCACAAGAAAATGGTTTAATGAAAAATGTAAATGAACAAAATTTTTTTTAGTGGTTCAAAAGTTAGTCCTAATACATAGGTGTGACATTTCATTCTCCTTTATTAAAGAATTATAAGAAGAATACAATATATTGATTTAATTATAATAACAAGTGATTCCACCCTTCTACTTATATTAGAGTTAAACTTGTGAAACTAGTAACACTATATTATAATATATATAGATAGCTCTCCCACTCCGCTCATATATTTATGAGCATCCATTTGTTTGGTCAAATAAATTCATCACCTCAACACCCCTTCCAGTGAACAATGTGTTATTCAAAAAACACCAGAGACTTTACCTTTTCATATAATCTAAAAATATCTTATGTATCCCTTTTACACAAATACATCAATGGAATAATCTTTCATATCCTAAAAAATAATATTATAGAACTTTTTTGTGCCTTCACACTTCACCTTCAAAATTTTAAAATGGTAATTTAAAATCTATCTTCTCTGACTACAATCATTCTATACCATAGTTTATAGACATATAGACATGGTAGTTTTTTCTCCACTATCTCTATCTTATCAAAAAAAATTAGTCTTCTAGTATCCACCTCATTTATATTTACATACAAAATAAAAAATGTGATTACATAGATTTTCATAACTTGAATTTAAAATGATGCATAACCTAATCTGTAGTTAAATTGGTGTCAATATATATATGAAATATCTAGTGGTGTCAAGTAAACTTTGGTGATCAAGAAATAATATCTGGCCATATCTTAAGCGGTATCATACCATTAGAATAAGGAGAAGACAAATCAAGAGGAAAAGAATAAATATCCATGAAATACATGTTTTTTGTTCATATACTAACAATGTAGTATAAACTTATAGATTTTAAGGATACAAAAAGATATAAAGAAGAAATTTTTATACAAAAAAGTGGTTGCATCATGATTAAGAGTATCTCAATACTTTGTGTCAATAAATTATGGTATTTATTGGGAGTAGGTGATGAGAATTTAAAGGTATGTTATGCAGATATGAAAAAATAGTATCCCTATAAATATAGGGAGGGTCATGGATATTAATAAATATAAAAAATTCATAATTAAAAAGTGGTATTAGTTGGTTCAACATGTGGTATGAATGACATACTTATTACTTTAATGTTTATTCACTAATATTCTTTCATATAGTGTGATTGAGATAATAGGAATAATTTTTAAGGAATTAAAAGCACATGCTTATTTTGTTTATAGAAGTAAATGAGTGGATTAAATTTATTTGACATCATTAATTTGGTTTTTTTCTTATTTTAAGGCCCAACTTAGTAGGATTATATAATTTATTAATACCCATTTACAAGTTTTATATTCATCCTATGAAAATATTTGATTAAAATGTAGTTGGATGGAGAAAGTGATCCATAACTTGGAAGGTGAAAATATTGAGTTTTTTTGTTCATAAAGTGGTATCAAGTATGAAGTAAAAAATATGGCATCTCACAAGTGATAAATAGTTTATTGATTCAATCAAGAAGTGGATGGGGGAGCCTCAAGGTTTGAATGAGGTAAACATGTCCAAAGGTTCAATATCTAAAGGTTTTTTTGAATAGGTTGAACATATTCAAAGGTTAAAGATCTAAAATTATTTGTGGAAGAGGTTGAAAGATTCCAATATCAATTTTATATGAGATAATTTTATGAAAAATGGGGATCAAAACTAAGAAGATACCCCCTATTTAATTCTATGAGAAATGAGAAGATAATTAAATGGAAACATATGGGTGATAATACTATTTCATTTTATATTCATATAGGTAGTGAGAAAAATATACCATAAATCCATATATTCAGTTGAAGGATTTATAGTTATAAGTTAAATTGGGATTCATGGTAGTATTGTTAACAAAATACAAAAGGGGTTAACATTACTACTAGGAGGATTTTTGTACGATTTGTTGACAATATTTGTTAAAGTTATTGAATATATAACATTGATATACATGGATTTAGAGTTTGAGGAACCTATTGTTTCGAAAGATTTTGTGGATTTATAGTTATTATATAAGTTAATAATTGATGTTTTTATTAAAGTGGAAGCCAAAATTTTAAATAGAAAATAAGTTTAAAGATGTTTACAAATGGATTGAGATAAATTCAAAAGTTTTTTAGAAATTATTAGAACCAAAAAAAGGAAAAAGTAAAAAGATCTTGATTTTAGTAAAGTTGAATGAATTTGAAAAATACAAGTACATAATTTTTTGGGATGATACGTAATATTTTCTAGAATTTTAAAATTAAAAAAAGGAAAATAATATTTGTATATGTAAGAGTAACTTTAGAATAAATAGAAAATATATAAATGGAAAACACTCATTGAAATATATAATGTTTTTTCTTGCATAATGTTTTATCATGACACAAAAAAATGATCACATTGTGAGTGGAGTTCACAAAATAATGAAAAACTCTTGAAGCTCCATGTATATGCAATATATAAAAATGGTATATAAGTTTCTTTTGAGTTCATAATTGGAAAAGGACCACATGGATGGTTTTAATTTACAAGTTACATAAGGGTATTTATAACACTCCAAGTTTTTATGTATTATTTTTTTAAATAAATTTAATTTCTATGATATATTGAATCACACAAAACACTAATTTATATTTTTTCACATGTAACACTAGGTTAGCTTGCATTACACATGGCACTGAGTTTAAAAAAACATGATATATTATTAATATAGTTATTTTAACGTGATGGTTATAACCTAGACATCAAAATTACTGATATTAATAGTAATAAATAATTTTTAAATATTAATTTTAAAGTATTTACCTAATAAAGACATATTGAAAAAATTACTTAATTTTTAGTAAAGTCTTTATATGTTTCAAAAATACTACTTTCTCAAAAAATTCCTTTTTGTTTCTTTTTTGTGCATTAATAAAAATAATTTTTGAAACTTTTAGAAAATTAATTTGATAAAATAAATATCATTTTTTAAATCATAATTTCAAAATTATCTTTGGGTGAATTTTTTGGAGTTTTATGAAATGTTTCATTTTTTGATGAATAGTGAAAACTAATGAATTTTAATTGAAAATCACCTTTTTGTTTAGATTATTTATAAAGTTAAATTTTATTTTTAACTTTTTTTAAAGTTACATCAGTTAAAATATAGATATATTAATCGAATTTAGGCAATTTTAATCGATTTCATAATTAATTTTGATATAAAAACAGTGTAAACTTTTGAACATTTTCTCGTTGAAAACCCGCTTTCTCATCGTGTATACACGATTAATTTTAAATTAAATTATTCAACCTATATGAATATAATTATTCAAAATGGATTAAATATTAATAATAATAACTATATATATTATCTAATATGATTAAATTTATCTTTTACCGTAATTATTAGTGAAAATAGTTAATATTAATCACTGTGATTAAAGTTAGAACATGATTTTTTGCATTACATGTGTTTGTATTATAATACATTTTACACACACATATGATTTTTATTTAATGATTAGGATTTAATATTTAGAATAATTATTTTTAAAAAATATAATAATGAATATTTAAATTTTATTCTTAAAGGATAAAATACCCAGGTAAATAAAAAGATACAAGTTATTGTGGTAAAAATCTAAACAGGTATAATTGAGTAAACTTAAAGACTAAGGAATAATATGATAAAAAATGTGTTTATTTTTTGTGTTGGATGTGTGAATAGACCAAATAATACAAATAATGCTTTATCTATCTATTTTGAGGTAATTTGGTAAGAGTGACCTACCAATATTGAACACTTTTGGGTGTTTACAAAAAATGCCACCCCAACTCAATTATAAAAGGGCACTCACCACCCCACTTACTCACACCTTTAAATTCATTTTTATCAACCAAAATATCCTCAAATAATTTCCCAACTTACCTCAATGCATACTAGAAGCCTTATTTTTGACATAAATCCAACCAAGAAAGGCTTTTGGTGCATACTTAAGGAGGATGCCCAAAGAAGAGGTAACATTCATCAATGTGTGTTTTTGTGTTATTTATTCCTCAACCTCCTTAAATTCTTATTATAACATGATTATATAATAAAATTAGTAACTTATATATAATTATATTATTTTATGTTATGTTAATGACCTATAACTGTCTCTATTTCCATCAAATGGGTAACAAAATCATTGTTCGTGTGTACAACAGACTACCACCTCACGAATCGATGCCATTTGTTTTATTCATTACCACCTATAAAGTAAAGTCATAATGACAGATTTATTATTTATATATTATATTTATGATATTATTAGGCTTATATAATTATTATATCATACATAACATCATGATCTCCATTTTGTGGGAATATGATAACGTCGCTCTTGTGTACAACAAACTACTGCCTTATGAAGCAATGTCATTTGTTCACGCTTTACATTGAAGTTATTAATAGATGTTTTTAATGAAAATATGTAATATATTTGAAATAAGAATTATTATTTAATGATAATATATATCATTTAGTTTTATTTCTTTTAATATGACAAGAAAATAGACACAACCTTCATGATTACATATGGCCTATGGTCTCCATGAATGATGTATTTGATTTTTTATTACTAAATTTTATATATTACTATAAATATATAAATACATATATAATGAATATATATTATAATTATATCTTTTATTAAATTATATATATTATTAAACCATGATTAAATTAATATGACCAAAAATAACAAGCTAAAACTTACAAGAAAATCAAACCAGTTATTGCCCAAAACATGAAATATGGAATTGTTAATATATAGATAATAAAAGGCCTAAATAAAATCATATATTGGATGATATATATAAATATGGTTCTTTAATATATTTATAATAAACTTATATTCATTATAAAATAAATTATCATGATTAGGATGAAAGTCAATACTTAAGGTCATAGATTTCCGTCTCACCTTTTTTTTACTTCAGTGAGACACATGCCATATTCACCACCTATTTTATTTATTGGGTATATATAATATCCATGGATTTATTTTATAATTAAAATACATAAAATTATATTTATTTACATATAAATTCTATGAACTCTTATTCCTGGGGGTTCTGGGATAAAAGTTACCAAAGTTGTAAGGGGGTTTTATCTCAATTTTCCTTCTTTCAGACATAATTTGTGATACACACATATATTATTTTATGAGGTGTATATAAAATACCTTTTAAACTTAATATATCTAATTTATTCACCCTCTTGATAATTTAGTTTTCATTTTATGTTATTCCTTAATGGGTCTTACGATTCAAGGTTACCAAAGTGGTAAATATTTTACGTTAAAATCTCATCGTTTATACGGATTGTTTAGGATTATGTTTCCGATGATAAAATAATATGATTCACATCTCATTATACTCACCAATTTTCTTATAAAATGGTTATTCATGATATTTTAAAGTAATATTACCATTCTAAAACTCTTTTATATTTAAAATAATCAATAAATTATTTCTAATAAAATTTGAATTTAATTCTATCTTTGATTGGAAAATGGTTTTATTCCAAAACTAAGTTTTCTAAAAATGTATTAAACAATTCTTTAATATTATCATCTTGATTATAAAATAAATCTTTTTCCATGTATAAAGACCCTAAATTTTCATGTATTTTTTTAATATATGTGAATTTTACGAGTCCGCAAAAATTGATGGCGTGTGATTCTGAAGCCCAGAGTGCCCAGAATGAATTTCTAATCTTTTTTTCAGGCACATTTAGTAAAATTGCGATCGAGTTTTTTCTAAATTTTGAACTGGTGCTCGGAATTGAAATATGAGGGCACCATTGAACTCGCAGTGCAGATATTCACTTAAGAATACTTTCATCTCGATGGCAGTTGGTCGAGGGAGAAAGTTATTTTTTTGGGTTTTCTGTGGAAATAATAAATTAAAATAAACTGTCTTTTTATTTTATTTTATTTTTCTTTAAGAAACATCCATGTGGAAGTTGAGAAGTGTGGACCACCAGACCTTAACCTCCCATGAGAGGTTATGGAGGTGGGGACCACCCGAGCTTAACCTCCCATGGAAGGTTATGGTGGTGGGGACCACCCGAGGCCTAAACCTCTTGCACTCCCCTATTAATGAGGGAGAAACTTCTCAACACCATAATTAATGTGGAGGAGCCTCTTGAGCTTTCTCCACATTAAATTATGCCAACAAACCACATTAAATTGTACCAACTTAGTTAATTAATTTAGCTAATTTCAATTTTATGCCAATTAACTAAATAACCAAAAAAATATATTTTGTTGGATACTTGGAATTTTTGGAGGAATTGGGAGAGGAGAGAGCTTTGGGAGAAATAATGTTCTCCAACAAAGAACTTCACCTCCCAATAAAGAACACTCCGCCAATGAAGAATGATGACCTCGACTTTGACCTACTTCCTCGGGACTTCTTCCGACATGGGACGTCTTCATCCACGACGAATCGACGTCCGTACTTCCTTCTTGCACCAACATCAATGAACAACCCGAGGCAGGGATTTATTTATTTTTGTTTATCCCTTCCCATGTACACCCTTATATTTCTTTTGCGGGTTGGGAACAATCATTACAGGAAGATAGGATTTGATGTTCACGTTCATGTTCTTGATGAGCCATATGCTACCACCCTAACACGGAGGGTATGAGTAAAACCAACATGGCCTGACCCTTCTGCAAATCTTGGAGTGTTCTTCGCGACGGAGGAGGACGACCACCATCCATGGTTGGGGCACGAGAACGTCGGTTAACACCACCGCCAGCCACGACGAAGGTGACTGCACAATAGCGCTGCCCCACAGCCTCCGCGCTGAACGCGACCACCGCCGCCGTCCGCCACTCCGCACTGCCCCGTGGCCAGACTGCCGCCCTGCGGTCAGACCGCCGCCCTGCAGCTGGACCGCCGTCACTGGTCGAGCCACCTCGCGACCTCACACCCACGCGGTACCCTCCATGGCCTCGCGGCCACCTACAGCCCTCTACGGCCCCTCGCGGCCTGCCGGTCTGAACCCAATAGGCCGGGCCGAGTCGGTCCAACCGGGCTGGACCGGACCCGGGCCCACTACGACCCGATTACATTCTTTTGGCCATAACTTTGGCACCGGACATCTGTTAGATGAACCATCAGTGGCATTGGGAACCTTGGAGCCAGTTGTCCCCTTAGAGTAATACCCCACTATGATTTCGATTAATGTTGGAAATAGTCTGGTTGGATCGAGCACAAATCCAACCTAGCCCCGGGATTAAATGGATAATAAATCATAGACCGAGCATCCGATTGACGGGTTGTCTATTGCATTGAGACCCCTATGACATGTTGGTCCTTCGAAATTATTATTCCTGGGAATTAATGGCAGTTGGAGTATCGACCATTAGATCATTGATTGAATCCTCCTACAGAAGAGCGAGTATAGTACGGGAACCCAGTAGCTGGCAGAGACTTGACGAATGCTGACCTTTTCGACTTGGAGTGACTTGACAGGACCAGTGGGGAGCGCCTCTGTGTGACGCAGCAGACCCATGGTGGGGAGCACCTCTGTGTGACACGGTAGACCCGTGGTACATGACAGGAAGTATAAGGCCCCAACCTTAAACCTTACTTAATCTTGAGTTATTACAAGATTACACATTGAGGATCTTTTCAGGTTTAGAGTTTTAGAGAATTAGATCATGAAACTTGCATTACATTCCACATTTAAACAAAGTGGTTACATAAAAGACCGTATTCATTCTTCCCATCAACAGAAACATATTGAAAATAAAACATGGATTCTTTCTTAACACATCCTTGACTCTATCATCTTATCATGTACCTTTCCCATGACCTGAAAAACATTTCAAAAACATGGGATGAGCATAAAAAGCTCAGTAAGGGATATAAAAATATGGAAAGGAAACATGAGTTTATATATACATAATAATGAAATCATAATTTACCCATAAAACATAGGCACTTTAACCTACCTCATCAAATCATGAATAAATCATAGAAATCATAAGACATAAAGGTAACTTGAGGAATTCATAACATTCCTACGTAGGGAGTAACCCTCTTGGTTACGTTTGGAATACCCATCATAGTATATTCCCTAAATCTCTTAGGAGAAACCTTAACGTTTCACTCCTTCGCGTTACCCAATGCATTGGAGAGCTATATCGGGCTCACCCGCCCTTAGTTTATCACGGAACCACCCGTTCTTCATAACAATGCCCAAGAACCATAACATAATCGTATCACATAAACATGAATAAAGGAAACATAACATTTCCACATTTCAATCACAATATAACATTTTAGGATATTGAAATATTGAATCCATTCAAAAAGAAACCATTTCCAAAACCATTTAAAACATTTAATAAAGAGATTTTTGAATCAAAGTGTCCCATACCACCTTGAAGCTTTTAACATTTTAAACCATTAATATCCATATAAATAAATCCTTAAAACCATTTTGAAAAAATGGATATTAATAAGAACAAATAATCAAAACATTTAAAACGATATTTTGGTTAAAGGTGTTTTACCAAAATTATAGACACTTGAATACAATAATCGAGGAATAACATTTAGTCAGAATTTTATAATATCATGAGAATAAAAGGAATCATGATATAATACTCCAAAGGACAGTATATACACCATATAAGAGTGAATTGGTGCATAACAACAATTAGCCCTCAATAGAAATGTCAAATGTGATGAAATCCCTTATAAAGAAGGTATCATTAAATTAAGGACAAATAAATCTCAAAAAATATGTGTGACAAATATATATACACCCAATATAATTGGATATTAATTGTAAAACAATAAAAAGTCATTCACACATATTCAATGGATGACATATTCAATGACTACAAGTTGAACCCAAAGAAATCGAAATTGGGTTAAAAAGTTCCCTTGACAGCCTAACGACATCACATCAAAATGAGTTGATGAAAGATAAAAAGTGTATCTCATCACTTGGACATAAAATTTACATCAATAAGGATGTATGAGAACATATCCCAACATAAAAATATGTAAATTAAAAGACCCAATAAAATAAGTCTTTTAAAAAAGAGGAGGGTGAAAGGTTCCCTTACCGACTTGGGTATCTTTCAAAACATACACCCCATGAAAGAAAGACAATAGGTCATTGATGTAAATAATCATAAAGGAAAGTATATTACACAAAGAGTAGAATAATGGGCAGTAAATACACCACTCAATGGAATTTGTGGCAAATGTATCATAAATCTCACGGGAATAAAAGTGAGATGAAAAATCCCTCACGAAAACTCGGCAGCCTAACGACGCCACATAAAACTTCCGAATATGGATTGATGAGATCAAATAGGGTATCTCATCACATTAAAATATAATTTACATCAAGCGGAATATAAAAGAACATCCCCCAACATTACAAATAGGACCTTAAAAGAAGTGACATAAAGGAGAGTACTTAAAAAAGAAAGAGAGAAGTTAGATCTCTTACGAAAGTTCGGCAGCATAACGACGCCACTCAAAACTTCCAAAATGGATTGATGAGAGAGAATAGGGTCTCTCATCACATTAACATAAAAATTACAGTAGGAGTAATATAAAAGAACATCCCAATCATTTGAAATATGATCATAAAAAAAATGACATAAAAGAGTGTACTTAAAAAGAAAGAGAGTTGTAGGATCCCTTACCTCGGGTCCGACTTGACTCGATCGTTCTTTAATCTCCTGAATAATAAACTTGAGTTAATTTATAATTCCTTAAGAAAATTTTTCAAGTTCATTATTCCTTTTATATCACTTATTACCATGTCATAAACATTATTTAATCATTTAAGTTAATAATATTTGTTTTGCCGATATTTGGTTCTTAAGTCGAAAGTGGACTTCTTACAATTACATGTTGTTCATGTGGTCAAATGTTTATTATATCCAGAATTGTATTCATGATGTAGATATAATATATGTCATATATATCCATTACATGCATTCATTTATAACATTACATAATCATTTAGAGGTAAGAAATGAAATGCACCGTTCATGGAGACGGTAAGCCGTACGTACGCATGAACGCTACTTTCATTTCTATTTTGTATTTTATAGAATTGAATAATAATGATATAAAGGTATATTATAATTCCAGTATAATATCATATATAATATCATAGTTCCATCCTTGATACATCCCACATATGGTATTTAATGAATCAAATCACTTTGAGGGGGCGGTAGTCCGCACTTCCTTAAATGAAGATATCGCGTTTACCCATAATGGAAACCATAAAGGTAAGACAAAAATGAAAAATACAGAAGCATAAGTAAAACATAAACATATTATATATCATATATAAAAATAGTGACATCATAATGGCCACCTTTGAAGGTGTTAAATGAGTATTGAACAATCATCGTTTCGGGAGGCAGAATTTCGCCATCCACGGAAACCGTATGTTCTTTAACCATTTGATGTAGTTGTGTGAGAGTGTAGCTCAAATAAATACAATAACAAAATCCTAGTATAATGAAGATACTGTTGTTGTTACAAAAGAAATAAATAAAAATAGTTTAGGGGGTTGGAGAAGCAAAATAAAACAAATAAACATGAGAGAATGAATTACCTTTAAAAGTGTAACTCCTTTTGATTTGAGCCTAAAGGCTTCCTTTGTAAGGATTATTCCCAAAGGTAAACCTCTAGGATGAGGGGAGGGATGTGGAGAGAGTAAATGGGAAGGGTTTGTCTGAGCCAAAGGCTTGAGGTGTGTGGGAAAAGAGGTAGAGGTGGGGGCCTTTTATAAGAGGAGAGGTGGGGCACTTTTGGAAAGTAAGAAATATTACTTTATTTGAAAATGTGTTTCGGTTTCAAAAGGTCCCACATTGATATAATTCGTGGATAAGGTGATAAGGCATCGAAATCCACTCATCCAATTGGTTTTGGCCATGTGTAGGTTGTAGATGTGTCATTATCTTTCCATTTTAATTAAATCGTCAAATGATGATGTCATCGCTGCATCATTATTATGTCATAAATAATTTAATTTCTTTAATGTCTAAAAATTATAAAAAAACTACTATGATATAGGAAATCTTTTTATATTTCCAATTACTATTTATAATCAAAAAGTTTACTTGTATAACCCCACTTAAAAATTGTTTTTGTAAAACATATTATGTTTGTGTCATTTTCACTTTAACATTAAATAAAAAGTAATTTATGTCATTTCCCAACAAAAGTGGATCCATGAGGTCCCCAAGTTGACCCATTGATTTTCATGGTCGGCCATGACACAACAAATGAGGTTGGGACATGTGTCAAGTTCATTTCATTTTATTAAAGCATTATTTTTACCTTAAACTACACTAATTACCACTAAATGCGATTAAAAACTTAATAAGTTACTATTCACCAAAAAATTATTTTTATCCCATTGAACCAAATTTTACTTCTTAATGACAACCATGTATGTTGGATTTTTGAAATTCAAAACACATAAGTGGTAAAATTTCATTTAAACGAAAAATCAGCTTTTATAAGTACCACTTAGTGGTTTCACTATTCATCAAAAATTGAAGTTTTTCAGAAAATTACCAAAAATTCACCCTACGCTATTTTGGATATTCCGAATTCAAAAATTAAGTCTATTTTACAAAATTCAAAACATATAAGTCACATTAATTAATTTAATAATTAATTCCTGCTGTCAGAGCAAAGAGCGTGCTTTTATAAAACAATAAGTATCAAAAGATTGACACCAGTTTAAGTCTAATTTCAAAGTGAAATTGATTCCAATGACCACCATTGGATTAAATGGTAAAAATATATTCTAATTTCACTTTAAAACCAATTCAAAAGATAATCTAATCATATAAATAAATTAGATTAAAAAGAGGTTTTGAATTAAAATAAAACATTTTACACTATTCATTAAAAAAATGAACTTTATCAGAAAGATACCAAAAATTTACACAAAGTAAATTTTGATGTCAAAATTCTAAAGAAGAGTTTTATTTGGTCCAAAATAATGTATAAGAGTGATCAAAACTATATTTAATGACAGTTCACCATCAAAAGGTGATAAGTGAACCTTTAGTGAAAATTAGGGTATAAAAGCCTAGAATTGATTTCTTTCCGTATTTTAAGCCTTTAGCTTTTATTGGATAAATGTAAAAACATTAAAAAACATATATAATCATATTTTAGTTATTTCTATCCATTCCCGCCAATACAACGACTACATGTTAACTACCATTTAAAATAATATTATTTTATTATTAGAGTGCAACGTAAGATTCCCAAGAAACTCATTGTTGCGTGTTGGGTACGCCATCGAGCATTGCATCCCCTTTAAAGTCATATTAATATTTTATTCACAAATATGGATAAATATGAAAATGTCTATTCTTTATTTACCTGGGGTGTTACATCCTTCCCCCCTTTTGGGAATTGCGTCCTCGCAATTTTAAAATTGCGCTTGGAAACATCCTTGAAAGTCCCGCATCGGAAGAAGAGTCGGTAAAACAACCACTTTAAAAAAATAAAGAAAGATAAGCACAGAGGTCACCCGAGTTAACCCATACTAGGATTCCAAGTATGAAAATATGGACAAGGAGGAAAAAACAAAGGGTCATGTTCTGATGGAGAGTGATAGAAAACACGTTTAGGAGAAAGTTAACCACGAGAAAATCACAAACTTGTGATGGGTTAAACGGTATTCGTTTCCCCAGTAGGAAAAGTTAATAGACAACATTTTTGTTTTAATTTACTTTTTATTGAGGAATTTATTCATAAGGAAACATAATCACTTATCATGTGGACTTTCAACTTTTACTAGATTCCTTAATCAAACTCATATTTTTTTCCAAAAGACGAGTATTTAGGGAGACTTGTTCGCACTAAGAGTACTATAATCAACTTTTAGATAATCACCTAATCCACAAAAGAGAACTATGTACATCCTATTTCTTTAGGCTTTAACCAGAACCAAAACCAAAAATGTTAGTACAAGGTCAGATAATCCAGAAAAGGAAAACCCATTAAAAAGAAAATCCATGCTTAATCTCCAAAATTTTTCCAACAAAACCCAAAGTTCAACGAGGACCATCCGATAAAAAATTTGTCCATAAAATTCTTCAAAGTAAACCAATCTAAGATTGAAACCCAAATATTTGAAGGATTTAGTCACATAGTATTCCAAGTTAAATCGTAACATTTATCTCCAAACAACATCAGTTGCTCCTAAAGTCTCGTATTGAAAGGTAATTAACCTAATCACATATCCTCTATGATAGGTTAATCATTTTCATAAATAACCCAAAATCAACTTACTCTTAATTCATAAAATCATATAACCAAAAAGAATCAGTCAAACTAACCAGGGACTTCACGTAGTCCAGTGGTAGGCGATAAATACCAGTCGCACTTTGGTTGTGGGATCGATTCCCGCAGCTTTATCCGACACGACGGGATGTCAGACGGTCTGCGTGTTGTCCTTTTTCCAAAACTATATAATTCTTAAAACATTCCCCCAAAATGAGATAAAATCTTCAAAGATGATCATAACATATTTTAACCTCAAGTTTATCTCATACCTTTCATTTTCCATCATATTATATAATAACCCATAATTACCTCAAAAGTAAGGATCATATAAACTCTAATGGTTACCTTTATAATTATTACCTGAACTTTCACATGGATTGGTCATCTCATACATGATGCATTAAAGATCATACCAAGGTTAAAGTGGTTGATGACGACTCCTTGATATTTGGTTTAGAACAACCACAAGTTTCCTCATTGAATCCTCCATTTTATCTAGTATCTTAGTCAGAGAACCACCACAGTTTCCTTCAAACCTGTTGTCCCTTTGGTGCCTGCTAGATCCATCCATTCACTAAAAATAGAAATGTCAGTGTGAGTATATCAACAAAACCATCATGTACTAATGAGGAAGGTAAACACTAAGATACACTTACTCATTCACTTTATCTAAAACTAGGACGCTTTCTGAAATCCTAAGCATTATGGTAATGTCACTTATGATTAAAGAATACCCTATCCTCTAAAGTTATCTAAACCGACCTCTGATACCAACTATAAGGCCCCAGCCTTAAACCTTACTTAATCTTGAGTTATTACAAGATTACACATTGAGGATCTTTTCAGGTTTAGAGTTTTAGAGAATTAGATCATGAAACTTGCATTACATTCCACATTTAAACAAAGTGGTTACATAAAAGACCGTATTCATTATTCCCATCAATAGAAACATATTGAAAATAAAACATGGACTCTTTCTTAACACATCCTTGACTCTATCATCTTATCATGTACCTTTCCCTTGACCTGAAAAACATTTCAAAAACATGGGATGAGCATAAAAAGCTCAGTAAGGGATATAAAAATATGGAAAGGAAACATGAGTTCATATATACATAATAATGAAATCATAATTTACCCATAAAACATAGGCACTTTAACCTACCTCATCAAATCATGAATAAATCATAGAAATAATAAGATATAAAGGTAACTTGAGGCATTCATAACATTCCTACGTAGGGAGTAACCCTCTTGGTTACGTTTGGAATACCCATCACAGTATATTCCCTAAATCTCTTCGGAGAAACCTTAACGTTTCACTCCTTCGCGTTACCCAATGCATTGGAGAGCTATATCGGGCTCACCCGCCCTTAGTTTATCACGGAACCACCCGTTCTTCATAACAATGCCCAAGAACCATAACATAATCGTATCACATAAACATGAATAAAGGAAACATAACATTTCCACATTTCAATCACAATTTAACATTTTAGGATATTGAAATAATGAATCCATTCAAAAAGAAACCATTTCCAAAACCATTTAAAACATTTAATAAAGAGATTTTTGAATCAAAGTGTCCCATACCACCTTGAAGCTTTTAACATTTTAAACCATTAATATCCATATAAATAAATCCTTAAAACCATTTTGAAAACATGGATATTAATAAGAACAAATAATTAAAACATTTAAAATGATATTTTGGTTAAAGGGGTTTTACCAAAATTAGAGACACTTGAATACAATAATCGAGGAATAACATTTAGTCAGAATTTTATAATATCATGAGAATAAAAGGATTCATGATATAATACTCCAAAGGACAGTATATACACCATATAAGAGTGAATTGGTGCATAACAACAATGAGCCCTCAATAGAAATGTCAAATGTGATGAAATCCCTTATAAAGAAGGTATCCTTAAATTAAGGACAAATAAATCTCAAAAAATATGTGTGACAAATATATATACACCCAATATAAGTGGATATTAAGTGTAAAACAATAAAAGGCCATTCACACATATTCAATGGATGACATATTCAATGACTACAAGTTGAACCCAAAGAAATCGAAATTGGGTTAAAAAGTTCCCTTGACAGCCTAACGGCATCACATCAAAATGAGTTGATGAGAGATAAAAAGTGTATCTCATCACTTGGACATAAAATTTACATCAATAAGGATGTATGAGAACATATCCCAACATAAAAATATGTAAATTAAAAGACCCAATAAAATAAGTCTTTTAAAAAAGAGGAGGGTGAAAGGTTCCCTTACCGACTTGGGTATCTTTCAAAACATACACCCCATGAAAGAAAGACAATAGGTCATTGATGTAAATACTCATAAAGGAAAGTATATTACACAAAGAGTAGAATAATGGGCAGTACATACACCACTCAATGGAATTTGTGGAAAATGTAGCATAAATCTCACGGGAATAAAAGTGAGATGAAAAATCCCTCACGAAAACTCGGCAGCCTAACGACGCCACATAAAACTTCCGAATATGGATTGATGAGATCAAATAGGGTATCTAATCACATTAAAATATAATTTACAGCAAGATTAATATAAAAGAACATCCCCCAACATTACAAATAGGAGCTTAAAAGAAGTGACATAAAGGAGAGTACTTAAAAAAGAAAGAGAGAAGTTAGATCTCTTACGAAAGTTCGGCAGCCTAACGGCGCCACTCAAAACCTCCAAAATGGATTGATGAGAGAGAATAGGGTCTCTCATCACATTAACATAAAAATTACAGTAGGAGTAATATAAAATAACATCCCAATCATATGAAAGATAAACATAAAAGAAATGACATAAAAGAGTGTACTTAAAAAGAAAGAGAGTTGTAGGATCCCTTACCTCGGGTCCGACTTGACTCGATCGTTCTTTAATCTCCTGAATAATAAACTTGAGTTAATTTATACTTCCTTAAGAACATTTTTCAAGTTCATTATTCCTTTTATATCACTTATTACCATGTCATAAATATTATTTAATCATTTAAGTTAATAATATTTGTTTTGCTGATATTTGGTTCTTAAGTCGAAAGTGGACTTCTTACAATTACATGTTGTTCGTGTGGTCAAATGTTTATTATATCCAGAATTTTATTCATGATGTAGATATAATATATGTCATATATATCCAGTACATGCATGAATTTATAAAATTACATAATCATTTAGAGGTAAGAAATGAAATGCACTTTTCATGGAGACGGTAAGCCGTACGTACTCATGAACGCTACTTTCATTTCTATTTCGTATTTTATAGAATTGAATAATAATGATATAAAGGTATATTATAATTCCAGTATAATATCATATATAATATCATAGTTCCATCCTTTATACATCCCACATATGGTATTTAACGAATCAAATCACTTTGAGGGGGCGGTAGTCCGCACTTCCTTAAATGAAGATATCGCGTTTACCCATAATGGAAACCATAAAGGTAAGACACAAATGAAAAATACAGAAGCATAAGTAAAACATAAACATATTATATATCATATATAAAAATAGTGACATCATAATGGCCACCTTTGAAGGTGTTAAATGAGTATTGAACAATCATCGTTTCGGGAGGCAGAATTTCACCATCCACGGAAACCGTATGTTCTTTAACCATTTTATGTAGTTGTATGAGAGTGTAGCTCAAATAAATCCTATAACAACATCCTAGTATATTTAAGATACTGTTGTTGTTACAAAAGAAGTAAATAAAAAGAGTTTAGGGGGTTGGAGAAGCAAAATAAAACAAATGAACATGAGAGAATGAATTACCTTTAAAAGTGTAACTCCTTTTGATTTGAGCCTAAAGGCTTCCTTTGTAAGGATTATTCCCAAAAGGAAACCTCTAGGATGAGGGGAGGGATGTGGAGAGAGTAAATGGGAAGGGGTTGTCCGATCCAAAGGCTTGAGGAGTGTGGGAAAAGAGGTAGAGGTGGGGGCCTTTTATAAGAGGAGAGGAGGGGCACTTTTGGAAAGTAAGAAATATTACTTTATTTGAAAATGTGTTTCGGTTTAAAAAGGTCCCAAAATGATATAATTAGTGGATAAGGTGATAAAGCATAGAAATCCACTCATCCAAATGGTTTTGGCCATGTGTAGGTTGTAGATTGTTCATTATCTTTCCATTTTAATTAAATCGTCAAATGATGATGTCATCGCTGCATCATTATTATGTCATAAATAATTTAATTTCTTTAATGTCTAAAAATTATAAAACAAATACTATGATATAGGAAATCTTCTTAGCTTTCCAATGACTATTTATAATCAAAAGTTGGACTTTTATAACCCCACTTAAAAATTGTTTTTGTAAAACATATTATGTTTGTGTCATTTTCACTTTAACATTAAATAAAAAGTAATTTATGTCATTTCCCAACAAAAGTGGATCCATGGGGTCCCCTAGTTGACCCATTGATTTTCATGGTCGGCCATGACACAAACAATGAGGTTGGTACATGTGTCAAGTTCATTTCATTTTATTAAAGCATTATTTTTACCTTAAACTATACTAATTACCACTAAACGCGATTAAAAACATAATAAGTTACTATTCACCAAAAAATTATTTTTATCCCATTGAACCACATTTTACTTCTCAATGACAACCATGTATGTCGGATTTTTGAAATTCAAAACACATAAGTGGTAAAATTTCATTTAAACTGAAAATCAGCTTTTATAAGTACCACTTAGTGGTTTCACTATTCATTAAAAATTGAAGTTTTTCAGAAAATTACCAAAAATTCACCCTACGCTATTTTTGATATTCCGAATTCAAAAATGAAGTCTATTTTAAAAAATTCAAAACATATAAGTCACATTAATTAATTTAATAATTAATTCCCGCTGTCAGAGCAAAGAGCGTGTTTTTATAAAACAATAAGTATCAAAAGATTGACACCAGTTTAAGTCTAATTTCAAAGTGAAATTGATTCCAATGACCACCATTGGATTAAATGGTAAAAATATATATTCTAATTTCACTTTAAAACCAATTCAAAAGATAATCTAATCATATAAATAAATTAGATTAAAAAGAGGTTTTGAATTAAAATACAACATTTTACACTATTCATTAAAAAAAATGAACTTTATCAGAAAGATACCAAAAATTTACACAAAGTAAATTTTGATGTCAAAATTCTAAGGAAGAGTTTTATTTGGTCCAAAATAATGTATAAGAGTGATCAAAACTATATTTAATGACAGTTCACCATCAAAAGGTGATAAGTGAATCTTTAGTGAAAATTAGGGTATAAAAGCCTAGAATTGATTTCTTTCCGTATTTTAAGCCTTTAGCTTTTATTGGATAAATGTAAAAACATTAAAAAACATATATAATCATATTTTAGTTATTTCTATCCATTCCCGCCAATACAACGGCTACATGTTAACTACCATTTAAAATAATATTATTTTATTATTAGAGTGCAACGTAAGATTCCCAAGAAACTCGTTGTTGCGTGTTGGGTACGCCATCGAGCACTGCATCACCTTTAAAGTAATATTAATATTTTATTCACAAATATGGATAAATATGAAAATGTCTATTCTTTATTTACCTGGGGTGTTACAGGAAGAGTACCTCAACAGGCCACGGTGGGGAGAACCTCTATGTGACGTGGCATACACACTGTACTCGATAGAGGAGGAGTTCTCCAGCAGACGAGGTGTTTGGAATGTTACTTGTTACTACCCCTAGAATAAATCCTGGTTTGAGCTTAGTTAGTATCTCTATTTTTTCCTCATTTTTAAGATGGATTACTTGATAACTTAGGTATATGTATGGGAATATAACTAAGTAGGGCTATCTGTTGATTTCATAATTTGTTGTTTATCCTTGGTGTTTTTTTGTAAGACCTTGAGGATATCAGGGTCCCTACTGAGTATCGTTATACTCACCCCTGCATGAGATGTGCCCACACATTATTGTGTTGGATGCAGATGACGAACAACGCTGACTGAGGATGAGAGTACCAGGACTGGACGGTGCCCAGAGGTAGACCGTACGACCTCTCGGTACGAAAAGGAGACGGGTGGATGTGGAGTGTTAAGGAGGAGATATGTAACTACCCTTCAGGTAGGAATCTCAGAGGACAATCCAGTAGCTATCTTTTCTCTTTCTCCAGTTGTACTTGTAATTTCAGTTTCTGTACCTTTACATTTGGGCTTGTATTTCCTACCCCTTTTACTTTCAGCACTCTTTTGTTATACAGTTGAATTGTTGTTCATATCTTTCTTTGTGCATGGTTGAGTGTGTTTACAGGTTATAAAGGCAATGCCTTCCCAGTTTTTTGGGAATACGCATTTCGGTACTTGTTTCCAGCCCTTGGAAAATGGAAAGCGGGATTGGGGTAGTCACAACACGAGCCCTAGGGGACGGGTCGTAAAAAATTGGTATCCGAGGATTTAGTTCTACAGAAGAACTAAGACTATGATCTTTTCTATGAAGTAATATTGTTAAGGGAAATGAGAGAAGTTTTCAGTTCAGGGGGTCTAGTGTTGGTGCGGCGGTCAATGTATCCATACACCAGGACCATGACTTCTGATTTTTGACTCAATGCATGAAAACACTGATTGTGTGTGTGTTTCCAAGATCTTTCTTTGATATATCTTAAGTTAGCTCACCATGTATAACTTACTGATCGTGGAACACCTGATTTTTTTTAGGATATCTCCACACGAACTGCCAGCTAGGGTTCTGAGAGTAATACGCACGGATAGCCCACCGAGCAATCAGGCCTCGGTGCAGGGTCCTTTTCTAGTAGAGGAACTAGCGTTACCATTACCTTTTGGGCCACCGAGGCCTTCAGCCCCAGTAGTAAAGAGTTCATGCCTCTTGAGTGTGTTGCATGAGTTCCAGCTCTAGAGGCCACCTAGGTTTAGGGGAGAGACATACCCACAGACTGCTAAGGATTGGCTGGAGGCTGTGGTGAGATTCTTCCGACTCGTAGGGAAACCAGCTGATCTCATGGTGATCCTTGCCGCCAGCCTTCTATAGGAAGCAACAAGAAGATGGTGGAACTTGATGCTCCAGGTTCACAACGAGGTGAGGCTTCTCTGGACAGACTTCGAGAGCCTATTTCAGGAATATTTTGTCTCAGCGACTCTTCGCGCAGTATGCATTCAGAAGATACTTCATCTGTAGAAGGACGACATGACTGTACCTCAGTATTCATCGAGGTTCACAGACCTCTCACATTACTACACCGATATGGTGCATGACCCATTCTTCAAGGCCCGTACCTTTGAGCAGGGACTCAGGAGGGAGATCAGGGCTTTGATGATCTCACTAAGTATCCCGACACAGGCGGGGGTGTTAGAGAGATCCCTCTTAGTTGAGAGTTTCCATACTGAGTAGTCACTAGTAGCGAGACCCACCACCAGTTGTCACGTAGCGGAGTCTTCTACAGTTGGTAGCATACATACATCATAGATGTCCAAGAGGACCATACCTATAGGTGGATGACCGCATGACTCAGGATTGGTTGTGCGGAGCACCTAAGGCAGAACCAATCAGGAAAGGATCATGCAGTGTTACTCATGTGACAGGCAGGTTCACATGGCTCATGATTATCTAACTCGTCGTATGGATGATCAGTAGACGGTCGAAGGACCACCCAAACAGAGACAGAGTTCAATCGAGGAGGTCCGCAGGGAGCAGCCGAACGTGGCAGAGGAGCTGGTCGTGCCGCTGGAGGTTGGCGATGATTCAAGATATTACCATCACCACCACCAAGAGATCCACTCCGACCACAAGGAGTAGGTGGAAAGGGGAGATCTCAGCTCCAGGAAGCTGAGGCTTATGTTCATGGAGCTCCAGAGATGATATGAGGTACGATTTTTGTCTAATCCACCTTAGTTTCAGTAATTATAGACACAGGTTCCAGTCATACTTTTATTTCCAATGCCCTAGTTTGAAGCTCAGAGATTCTAACAGATTCGTTGGCTCGATCATTACAGCTAGAGACTCCTACGGGAGAGAATTCGATGATTACGCACTGGTGCCGGTAGTGTGGGCTTACTCTAGGAGGCGAGAGAATCGACTGAGATCTATTAGTAGCGGCATCAAGGCTTTACGACGTCATCTTGGTTATGTACTGGTTATCTACAGTCCATGATCAGATAGACTATATTAGGCACAAAGTGCAGTGTGTCCACATAGATGGGACCAGGTTTACCTTCACCGGTGAGAAGGTATCCTTTGTAGCGCAAGATGAACTTACCTAGAGGAGAATGTAGTCGATTACTCATCAGCTATCTAGCCTTACCCTTGGAGCTGTTGATGTGGATATTCCGAGCTATCCTGTAGTGGCACACCAGTACGCGGATTTTTTCCTGAATGATTTCCCAAGTCTACCTCCTCATAGAGTGGTGGACTTTTACATTGACTTGTACCCTGGGATGACACCGATATCTACACCGGCATATCAGATGTCTCTCGTTGAGCTTCATGAGCTACGAGTATAGCTGTAGGACTTTTAGGGGAAGGGATTCATTCAGCCAAGTGTTTCTCCATGGGTAGCCCCGATTTTGTTCGCCAAGAAGGCAGATGGGAGCTTGAGACTTTGTTTCGACTATCGGCGCCTGAACCAAGTGACCGTGAAGAACAAGTACCCACTATTGACGATTGATGGTCTCTTGGATCAGCTGAAGAGAGCACGGTGGTTCTCAAAGATTGAACTCAGATCAGGCTATAACCAGCTCAGAGTGCAAGATGGGGATGTGCAGAAGAGAGCCTTCAGATGTCAGTACAACCATTAAGAATTCTTGGTTATGCCATTAGGTGTAACCAACTATCCAGTATTGTTCATGGGACTCATGAACATGATCTTTCAGCCACACTTTGATCTCTTTTTAGTAGTCTTCATCGATGACATTCTGATTAACTCGAATACTGAGGAGGAGCATGCCTATCATTTACAGGTAGTATTGGACACAATCTGAGAGCACCAACTTTATGGTAAGCTCTCGAAGTGCCAGTTTTGGATCCAAGAGGTTCACTTTTTGGGACATGTCATATCAGAGGTTAGAGTTACAGTGGATCCAGCAAATATTGAGGCGGTACTTGCTTAGGATCCACCTAGGAGTGTGACGGAGGTAAGAAGTTTCCTGGGTTTGGCTGGAGATTACTGGAGGTTTGTTCCAGAATTTTCCAGAGTTACATCACCACTATCATCATTGTCCAAGAAGGGAAACCCTTTGTTTGGTTGGAGAAATTCCAGCGGAGTTTTCAGGAGCTGAGATAGTGGCTGACTAGTTCCCCCATCTTGAGTCTTTCAGAGGAGGGCGTAGGATACGTAGTTTACTATGACACATCAGGGACCAAACTCAGATGTGTCCTGATGTAGGAGTGAGTAGTGACTGCATATGGTTCTCGATAGCTAAGATAGAACAAGAATAACTACACTACCCATGACCTAGATTTAGCAGTAGTGGTCTTCGCCTTGAAGATGCGGCGACACTATCTGATGGGTGAGAATTGTACCATGTACTCTGATAATAAGAGTCTCAGGTATATCTTCTCCCAGAAAAACCTGAACCTAGGAAATTGATGATGACTTGTGTTCCTCCAGGACTATGGCTTCGAGATAGTCTATACTCTTGGGAAGGTGAACATTGTAGTAGATGCACTCAACAAGAGGTATGGTATACAGCTGTTAGGCGAGGCGATGAAGCAGTTGGCTACTTTATAGATATCCTTTGTGGATAGAGATGGAGCAGCTTCTCTTCAGTCTCTTACAGTCACTCCGCCACTCCTTCAGCGAGTCAGGGAGGCACAAAATTGGGATACTGACTGCGAGACACAAAGTGCTCAGGTATCTACAGGACAACCACCTGATTGATTTATTAGAGGTGGGGATCACATCATCCTCTCCAGAGGACGTTCCATGGTACTAGTGTCACTTCAGGAGAAAGTGTTGAAGGAGTTCCACACTTCCCCTATAGCGGTACATCCATAAGTGGTGAAGATGTACCAGGATCTCCGACCACAACACTGGTGGCTGGGAATGAATAAAGCAGTTGCATAGTTTTTCTTTCAGTACCTCACTTGTCAGCAAGTGAAGGAGGAGCATTAGGTACTAGTAGGCTTGGTTCATCCTTTAGAGGTCCCAGAGTGGAAGTGGTATGGGATATCCATGGACTTCATGGCAGGACTTCCACGTACATTTAGGGGTGATGACTTGATTTGTGTGATCATCGACCGACTCACAAAGTAGGCCCACTTCCTACTGATCAGAGAGCAGGGTTTAGTAGAGAGATTGGGACACCTCTATGTGCAGGATATTGTATGATTACATAGATTACCTTCCACGATTATCTCCAATTATGATGCAAGTTTTACTTCTTGGCTGTGGAAGGGGTTGTAGGAGGCTTTCGGGATGTAGCTTCGTTTGAGTACCTCCTTCCATCCTCAGACGGATGGCCAGACTGAGCGGACCATTTAGACCCTTGAGGACATGTTGCATGCCTGTGTCCTAGACTTCGGTCGTAGTTGGGAGGATCACTTGCCTTTGGTGGAGTTTGCATACAACAACATCTATCACTCCACCATAGGGATGACACCTTTTGAGGCGTTGTACGAGCGACCTTACATATCAACTTTGTGCTGGACTGACCCAGGGGAGTCAACACTCATGGGACCAGAGATGGTACGGGATACCACAGAGAAGGTGCAGATCATCTAGGAGTAGATGAATACTGCACAGAGTAGGAAGAAATTGTATGTCGACAAGAGACGGATAACTCTAGAGTTTGAGGATGGTGACAACGTCTTTCTACAGGTCTCTCCCTGACAAGGTTTGTAGAGATTTGGCCGAGGCGACAATTTATCTCCGAGATTCATCGGACCTTTTCAGGTCCTTAGCAGAGTTGGCGAGGTGGCATACCACTTAGCTCTTCCACCTCAGTTGCACTGAGATCATGACGTCTTCCACATATCCCAGCTGAGGAGATACATGTACGACCCTTCTCAAATCATCGACCATGGTGAGCTAGACGTCGAAAATGGGGCGAATTTTACAGAGGATCTAGTAGAGATTGAGGATCGACAGAAGTGAGTCTTTCATGGACGGTTGATACCTCTGGTGCGTGTTTGCTGGAAGCACAGGAACTTCAAGGAGAGAACATAGGAGCAGGAGGCTCATATGTGTGCTCAGTACCCCCACTTATTCCTTTAGTTTGAGTTGTGGATTATGAGAACGTAAAGACCTAAGGTGACATGAATTTAATGACCCATAATTTCCATGATTTTATTTTAAATATATGGGAATTTACGAGTCTGCAAAAATTGACGGCGCGTGATTCTGAGGCCCGGAGTGCCCAAAATGAATTTCTGAATTTTTGTTCAGGTACGTTCAGTAAACATACGAGCATGTTTTTTTAACTCTTAAAACAGTGCACAGAATTGAAATCTGAGGGCACAATTGAACTCGCAATGCCAGTATTCTCTTAGGAATACATTCAGCTCAATGACAGTTGGTTGAGGATGAAAGTTAATTTTTTCAGTTTTCCGTGGAAATAATAAAATAAAATAAACATTCTTTTTATTTTATTTTATTTTTCTTTAGGATATCTCCATGTGGAAGTTGAGAAGTTGGGGCCACCAGACCTTAACCTCCCATGAATGGTTATAGTGGTGGGGACCACCCGATCTTAACCTCTCATGAGAGGTTATGGTGGTGGGGACCACCTAAGGCATAAACCTCTTGAACTCCCCTCTTAATGAGGGAGAAAATTCTAAACTCCCTCATTAATGTGGAGGAGCCTCTTGATCTTACTCCACATTAAATTATGCCAATGCACCACATTAAATTGTACCAACTTAGTTAATTAATTTCTCTAATTTTAATTTTATGCCAACGAACTAAATAGCCAACATAATCTATTATGTTGGCTACTTGGAATTTTTGGAGGAATTGGGAGATGAGAGAGCTTTGGGAGAAATAAAGTTCTCCAACGAAGAACTTAACCTCCCAATGAAGAATGCTCCACCAATGAAGAACGCCGACCTCGACTGTGACCTTTTTTCCTCGTAACTTCTTCTAACGTGGGAAATCTTCATCCACGATGAATCAACGTTCGTACTTTCTTCTCGCACCAATGTAAACAAACAACCCGAGGTAGGGGTTTATTTCTTTTTGTTTATAAGTTCGCATGTACACCCCTTATATTTCTTTTGCAAGTTGGGAACAATCATTGAGGGAGGATAATATTTGACATTCATGTTCATGTTCTTGATGAGCCATATGCTATTACCCTAACGTTGAGGGTATGGGCCAAATCAACATGGACCGAACCTTCTGCAAATCTTGTGGTGTTTTTCGCAATGGAAGAGGATGAAAACCATCTATGGTTGGGGCATCAGAACGGCGGCCGGAACCACCGCCGACTGCGATACAGGCGACGACACAAAGGCGCCGCCCCGCGGCCTCCACGCTGATTGCGACCACCGCTGCCGTCCGTGGCTCCCACCATCCCGCAGCCGGACCGCCGCCCCGCGGCCGGACCGTCTCCCTGCGGCCAGACTGACCCCCCCGTAGCTTAACCACCATCCTCAGTCGAGCCGACCTATGGCCTCGCGCCCTCACGACACCCTCCACGGCTCCGCGACCACCTACAACCCTCCGCGACCCCTCACGACCTATCAGGCTGGACCTAGCAGGTCTAGCCACCCAGCGGGCTAGGCTGAACCTAATGGTCCGGGTCGCCCAACAGGATGGGTCGGGCCGAGTCGGTCCGACCGGGTCAGATCGGACCCGGGCCCACTACGACCTAGTTACATTCTTTTGGCCATAACTTTGGCACCAGACATCCGTTAGACGAACCATCGGCGGCATTGGGAACCTTGGAGTGAGTCGGTCTCTTAGAGTAATACCCCACTGTGATTTGGATTAATATGGGGAACTATCAGGTTGGATCGAGCACGAATCCAACCGGTCCCCCAGGATTAAAAGGCTAATAACTCACAGACCGGGCGTCCAATTGACGCGCCGTTGATTGCGTTGAGACCCTTATGACATGGAGGTCCTTTGAGATTCTTCTTCATGGGACTTCGTGGTAGTTGGAGTATTGAATAGTAGCTCATAGAGCGGATCCTCCCCTAGACGAGCGAGCGTAGTGCCGGAACCCAGTTGCTAGATGAGACTTGACGACTGCTGACCTTTTCGACATGGAGTGATTTGACAGGCCCAGGGGGGAGCGCCTTTGTGTGACGTGGCAGACCCCACGGTGGGGAGTGCCTTTATGTGACATGGTAGACACACGGTACATGATAGGAGGAGTATCTCAGTAGGCCACGGTGGGGAGCACCTCTGTGTGACGTGGCAGAACCACGATACTCGATAGGAGGAGTACCTCAGCAAGTCATGAGGGGGAATACCTTTGTGTGATGTGGCAGACCCATGGTGGGGAGTGCCTCTATGTGTCACAAAAGACCCACAATACTCGACAGGAGGAGTACCTCAGTAGTCCATGGTTTGTGGGAAGCACCTCTGTGTGACGCGACAGACCCACTGTACTCGATAGAGGAGAAGTTCTCCAACAGCCGAGGTGTTCAGAATGATACTTGTTACTACCCCTAGAATAAATCCTGGTGTGAGATGAGTTAGTATATTTGTGTTTTCCTCATTATTGAGATGGATTAATTGATAACTTATTTATATGTATGGGCATATACCTAGGTAGGGTTATCTGTTGATTCCATATTTTTTTGGTTTATCCCTGGTGTTTTTTGTGAGACCTTGGAGGTCTCAGGGTCCCTACTGAGTATCATTATACTCACCCATACATGGGAAATGCCCACACCTTATTGTGTTGGATGTAGACGACAGACAACACTGGCTGAGGTTGAGAGTACCAGGACTGGACGTTGCCTGGAGGTGGACCATACGACATGTCAGTATGTAGAGGAGACGGGTGGATGTGGAGTGTTGAGGAGGCTATCCATACCTACCCTTCTGGTAGGAATCTCAAAGGACAATCCAATAGCTGTCTTTTATATTTATTCAGTTTTACTTTCACTTTCAGTTTCTTGTACCTTTACTACTGGGCTTGTATTTCTGGCCCCTTTTACTTTCAGCACTCTTTTTTTATACAGTTGACTTGTTGTTTGTATCTTTCTTTGTTCTTGTTTGAGTGTGTTTACAGGTTATAAAGGCAACGAATTCCTAGTTTTTAGGGAATATTCCTTTCAGTGCTAGTTTTTATCCCCTAGCCTATGGAAGGCGGGCTCGGGGTAGTCATGACACGGGCCCTGGGGGTGGGTCGTGACACCATGTTTTAATTTTTACAAAAATGTTTTTAAAGGAATCTTATTTTCATTTTCCAAATAACGCTCATTTTATTTTTATAAAACATGTGAATGGAATATTTATTTTAACATGTATTTCATGAATGAAAAATTCCATCTACATAAAAATTATTTTATTTGAAGTGTCATTTATAAGTTTCAATTTTATTTTCAAATAAAAACATTTTCAATATTTTCTATTCTTTAAAAAAAGAATTTCAATGCAGAAAAGATATTTTCCCCAAAAAACAATTTAAATGATATTTCAAAATCATTTTCCCTATAATATGAATCCATTGGTGTTACCTATGCCTTACTGGGGATATGATCCAAGGATACCATTTATATTCTTTCACCAGATGATTTATGCTTATGATTACATGATTTTTATGCAACCAATTTCTATTCCATGGGTTATACCTTGAGGAAATTCTTATCAAACCCACTTCTTTTCACAACTTATGCTATGATAAAATGATTATGAAACCTCTATTTTTTTATAGGCTATAATATGGTGAATTTTTTATGATGCCCAATTCATTTAATGGTTTATTAAATGATGAATTTTTATGATCTTATAGAACACATTAATATGGTTTTCATTATATGATGGGTGAGACCCATATATTCCTCTAATTAATTGGGTAAATATTTATATCTCATGAGATATATAAAATGGAATGGGGAGTGAATCCAAGAGAATGGTGTCATACTTTTCCAACACCCTTCCTCTACTCTCGGACTCACCTTATTCCTTCTCGGATCCTACTATCCTACATCATGATTTCTTATAGGGTTTAGTGTTCTCCCTGACATCGATGAGACTTTCCTCCTTCTTCTAATTTAGGGTTTCATCCTTCCAGAAGCTTCTTCCCTTTGATTCTCTCACCCCTGTTAATCGCTTCTCCTACTCGGTTACTTATTTGGGTTTCAATATCATCTTCCCCTTTGATTGTGTTTCTATTAGGGTTTTAGCCCCACTTTCCCTATTTTCATTCAAGGATACAGTTATTTATTTTAGGGTTTCATCCCCAATTATTTCATTCTTTCTTCACAGAGGTTCTCTTAGGGTTTCATACCAAGTTCTCCCCTTTCTCACTCCATTGTGGTTCATGATTCATGGATTTTTGAATTTTACCGAGTTTTTCTTCTATTATATTGTTCTTACCCCCATTTCTGTTGTTCCTATCTGATATGGATTCCTGGTTATTTTCTACCTCCCTGGTTGGTTGGGTGCGAAGATTACCAAGGAGGTTTTGGAATGTGTATGGGGAGTGGTATGAGGTTCCAGGTGGTGCGACCTATGATAGATCTTACCAGTTATGTTGGATCTTTAGTGATAGTTCATGTTGTGTTGGTCAGAGTGGTATCTGCAGAAAAATACATATTATGGTTCTGATAGTCCATGCTTATGGTGTTTCACAATAGTGACAGTGGTTCGTTTGGTTTTTTTTTCATTTTATTTCTTTTGTTCAGATTTATTTTATGTGGATTTTTTTTGGAATCGTTTTGCTGGGATGGTTCATGGTTGTTCTGATAAAGACTCTCTAGATTATGGTTTTTATGGTTATGATGATGTTGTTGTTCATGCTAGTTAATGGTGTTGCCTTATGAAGACTGTGGTGGTGCTTTCTGGCTATGGGGATTCCAGTGGGTCTCGCTGGAATGGTAATGATGAGGAGGTGAAAGGAGATGTTTGATGGGATATGTGTGCGACTCGAGGCATGCGTGTGACTCAATACTCATGGGAACTAAAATGAGTGATGATGTTTTTTGAAAGTTGTAATTTGAAATTGAATTTTTTGGAATATGGTACTATTTTTTTTGAAATTTAGTGTTTTCAGATAATCTTAATGTAGCTTTTTTAAAATGAAAAAAAATATTTTGAGGGGGGAATGGGGAGTGAATCTGGTTCAGTATGGGAATTTGTTTTCTATGATGATCTTGGGAGTGAACCGTGACTACTATGATAGTTTTAGGAGTTAATACATTTCAATATGATAAACTTATAAATGAAACTTTACTAATATGGAAATTATTTTCTATTCTTATGTGTATAAAAAAAATCTACTTCATATGTAAATGTTATTCTCACATGGATCATTTTCTTTGATTTCTTTATGATTCATTTCTTATGAACTACCAACATATTTTCAATGATTTAAGATTATGATATTTGATATAAAGGGTATGGTTTATAAATGTTATGCTCTTGTTCTCATACCCTTATGTTTATGTTTGGATTATATATATCCCATGTTTACCCTTACTAATCATCTGTGCTCACCATTTCTTATGTTTACTTTCCCTAGGTTATGAGGAAATGTATTATGTATGATATGTTTAAGAAGGGAACTAGTTATGAATCACTTAGTTGGAGATGACATAGCTCACTTATGAACCATTATTTATATTTACATGTTTCTAAAGGAACTAAACTATTACAGTACTTAGGCTTGTGTTTGTGTAATGTAATGAATATTCTTAAACAAAATGATGTAAAATCAATTTAAGATAATCCTGGGTCACTATAGTCAGCATCAGAGGATAGGTTTAGTTAAAATTTAGAAACTATGATGAGAAAACCAAAGTGAGATCCCTATACACATGTCTAAGGACAAGTCTAAGGATGAGTTAATGTATAAGAAAATTAATTTGAATTTTTATAAAGGATTGAATGAGTGGTTTCCAAGAAACTACATCCCTTTATGGATACTATAAGTGGATGTGGATTTTCCAAAACATTACATAGGGGAAATAAATCCAAAACGTGTGTATTAATCTAGACTCGATACTCACATGATACATGACAACATGCCCTACTGCACACCTAGCATGAAACTACTAAGTAAATGATTTTTAAATTAAAAAAATCTTTATGAACCATCTTGGAGGATTTAAATAGAATATTACTATGAATAACCATGGATGAATATATGGTTTAATAAATTAAAGAATAAATTTTCATGATTTAGACATCCTATATGTTATTTTTCATTATTATGTGGTTCTCTATTATGATTATTATTTCACAAACTATTCTTTTTGGTTTTATTAAATGGATGGAACCAGAAGGAACCATGTTAATATTGATTGTGATGGAAAATGAAATGATTTTTCTCCCGAACAACCACACATTATGGGATCGTGAATGAAAAATCTCATAGTTATGATCACAAAAATTTCTCAAGCTATGAATCATGATGGACTTACAAAATAAAAAAATATGGAACAACAATATATTGAGTCCTTAACGAGGAAATTTACTCCTTACTTCAGTGTATTATCTGATCCATTAGTTACTAAGTAATATATCATGACCACTGAAAAGAAATTTTCTATTATCCATTGTTCATAATTTAAAAAAATCATTTTTTATGTATACTAGTTATGATGTTAAATCGATCAATGGTGGAATATTATCAAGAATATAAGGAAAAAATATGAAATTGATTTTATGGATTGCGAAGAGTTCAAGAAAATATTTTTAAATAAGTAATTTCCTTTTATTATTCATACATATATTGAGTAATATGTTGGTAAATTCTTCAGTGGATTAAAACTAAATTTTCAATAGGAATTAGACATAAGATAATTTAGTAGGTATGAAGAGATTGTTTGATGTGCTATCAAGGTGTGAATATAGGTTAAAGTTACGTATCAATCTCATGATTTTAAAAAAATGAATATGAAGTTAAAAGGATAATCAAAGAACCATGAATAGAAGAAGATGAATTTTCCTTTATGATCAAAGTGTAGAAATAATCGCGGGGGAAATTGACTTAAGGGTACTATTAAATGTTTTTTGTTTGGAAGGGAAGGTCATCAGGAAATTGATTTATGATGTGATGGGAATAATTTATCTAATGATGAAAATAGAGAGAAAGTTGTATAGAATACACCACCCAAAATCCAGTGTTTAAAATGCAAGGGGTATGAGAATTATTTTTACCAATGACCAAATTCAAATGTTAAATATGATGATCGATGTAAGCAACCTCTTAGGATGAGAGAAAAAAGGAAATATCATATGATCACTATTTCTAATGAGGGGTAAAATAATATCATGGTGAAAGATAAAACTACCATTCACATTATAACTAATATTGCCTTATTTAACACCAGGTCTACTCATTAATTTCTATCTTAATATATTAATATTCCACAAATACTATTAGATGTAAAATTAGTAATGAAAACCACTAATGGTATGATGATCACAACTCAAGTATATGATTCCTCTCTGATTGATGTTTTTGGGAATGTACTTCATGAAAATATTGTTATTATTTCCATGACGAAGTTTGATTTTATCTTGGACATGGTTTTTCTTTGTCTACATAAATACCACATCAATTTTCGTGTAAGGGATGTCACATTTTATATTCCAAAGAAAACAATGAATTTATTTCAATGTGATGATAATTATGAACTTCTGATGGATACCACATCTATTTTATGGTTCTTGATCGTCATTTAGAATGGGTGTTTATCTCAAATGGATGGGGAGAAACTTGATATCGATGATATTCCTATTTTGTGGGAATTATTTTATGTCCTTACAAAATAGTTTCAGAGCCTTCCACCAAAATGTGAAGTTAAGTTATCAATAAAATTTATACTTGGTGCCATATGAATTTTAAATAATACCTATAGAATAGCCTTGATTGTGTTGTGGGAATCGAAGGTGAAACTCTTGAAAACCCTTGAAAAGGGGTTCATTCATCAAATTTTTTCACCTTGGGGTGCACATATTCTCTTTGTTGAAAAAAAAGATGGATTGATGCAACTATACACTGATTATCAGAAGTTTACCAATATCACAATCAAGAAAAAGTATACTCTTCCCCATATTGATGACTTATTTGATCAACTTCATAGAGATCAATAATTTTCCAAGACCAACCTTTATTTTGGATATCATCAAAATAGTTTCAAGAAAAAGGATATACGCAAGATGGAATTCTATACAAGGTATAAACACTATAATATATAGTGATTCCATTCAGTCTTACTAATTCCCCTTCTATCTTTATGGATTTAAAAATAGTGTTTTTAAAGATTAACCTAATCATTTTTTGGTATTATTTACAGATGATATTCTTATCCATTCCTTGAATAAGTAAGATCATGAATACTAATTAAGAATTATACAAAATACCATAAGGAAGGAGAAAATATTTTCAAAATTTAAAAAGTGTGATTTTTGGCTGCAAAATTTCACATTCTTGAGTCATATAATCTCAAAGAGAAGTTATATTGGTAGATCCATAAAATATGAAGGTTATTGAATATTAACCTAGAGTAACCATGGTGACTAAAATCCATAGTTTCCTTGGTTCAACTAGATATTATCAATGGGTTGTGTAGTATTTTTGATGACTATCTAATCCACTCACCAAGTTAACTTGGAAGGGAGCCATGTTCCTCTGCATAGATGAATGTGAGAAAATTTTACGGAACTAAAGATAAGATTATTTAGCGCATATGTGATCATATTACCTTGGAGTGGATAAGGGTTTGTAATATATTGTGATGCATCCAAGAAGTGATTGGTATGTGTTTTTTTCATAATTACATGGTTATAGATTTGCCTCATGACAATTGAAGATTCATGAACAAAATTACCCAACTCATGATGTGGAGTTAGATGCGGTAATTTTTTCATTAAAGATATGGTGGGATTATCTTTATGGAGAAAAGTGTGATATCTATATACCGATCATAAAATGTTAAAGTATATATTCACATAGAACGAGTTGAATATTTTACAGAGAATATGGTTAGAGTTGATTAAATATTAAGACTAATCAATGCATTAACACCCTGTAAAAGCGGACAGGTTGGTCGATGCTTTGATTCAAAATGATTATGCTACCTTATCTATGATGAGGACAAAAAGGATAAAATATTTATGAATTTGTAAATGATGGATCTATAAATATTGAATAAAGGGAAAAAAATTTATCTTGCTCAATTTAATGTTCAACCGTCTATCCAATTAAATATTAAAGAGGCATAGAAAGAAGATGTATAGATATAAAAGAAGGTTATAATGGATTTTAGGTTTATCCTTGATCATGTTAAAATGATAAGGATTAGGAATTGTGTACGGATTCCATCCATATAATATTTTAAGAAGGAGTTATTAGAGGAAGTTCATAGTTCTTCATTATCCATTCACTTGAACAATATGAAGATATATAGAGATTTGAAAGAGTACTTTGGGTGGGATGGAATGAAGAGAGATATAAAAGAGTTTGTATCTCAGTGCTTGGAATTTCAGAAAGTTAAGGATGAAATAAAAATTTATAAGGGGATGTTACATCCATTACCCATACCATCACAGAAATGGGAAAACATCAACATGGATTTTGTTGTTAGACTCCCTAAAATGTCTAAAGGATATAATGATACATGGGTTTTAGTCGATTGAATTAAAAATTTAGAACACTTAATCACTATCATAGTATACTTCTCTCTATATTATCTTTCTAGGATATACATTAAGTAAGTGTTACGATTGGCATGGAGTACAAAATTTAATTTTATTTGAGCAGGATCTGAGGTTTACCTAAAAGTTTTGGAAAAGTCTTCAACAAGCTACAAATACAGATTTTAGTTTTAGCGGTGTGCATCATCCTCCAAAAGATGGTAATTCTAAAAGGAAAATTTAAACCCTAAAGGATATTCCAAGATCTTGTTCTTTAGATTTCATTGGTTGTTGGGATAAATACCTTCATTTAGTGGAGTTTTCTTATAATAATAGATTTCACTCAAGAAATTAGTATAATTTTTATAAATACCTTTATAGAATGAGATGTAGAGCTCTAACGTGATATAATAATGTTGGAAAAATAAATCTATTGGGACTTGAGAAAACTAAAACAATGACAGAGAAGATTAGAGCTATTCAGCAACATATCAAAGCAGCTAAGAGTTGGTAGAGAATTTATGTTGGCAATCACCGATGTTATCTAGAATTTGAATTTGATGAAAGGGTGTTTCTAATTATTAATCCATGGAAGAAGGTTATGATATTCAGGAAGAAAGGGAAACTAAACCCTAGGTATATGGGTCCCTTTGAAATTCTTGATCATCAATATGGAAGTCTATTATCTGGAACTTCCACAAAACCTATCTCAATTCCATGAGGTGTTACATGTATCTCTCCTAAATAAGTACATATCTAAAACTTCACATGTACTAAAATCAGTGGTCATATCACTGTGGGAATATTTTCTTTATGAAGAACAACTGGTGGAGATTCTGGAACATACAGAAGAAGTTATAAGAAACAAGACAATTCACCTGGTCAATGTTTTGGACAAAACCACCAGTTTGAGAAAGCTACATGGGATCCAAAGGAATTGCTGAGGCGGATTTATTCTCATTTTTTTGTATCAGAGTGACATATTTTGATGGAGAAATTAATTTTAATATAGGTATATTAAAACACCTCGACCTTTTATAAATTATCATTTTTTGAATAAGTTAATTTTATTTGATATATTTCATTACACAAAACACCAAGTTAATCTTCTACTAATGGAAAACTGGGTTAGCTTTCATTACACACGACATTGAGTTTTAACAGAACCACAATATATTATCAATATAGTTACTTAAATTTGATGGTTGCAACATAGAAATTTAACTTAGAGGTATTAATAGTAATAACTAATTTTTATATATTAATTATAATGGATTTATATAAAGCAACGAAATTCTTAAAAATCTACTTAATTTTCAATGAAGTCTTTATATGTTTTGAAAATACTATTTTCTAAAAATATGATTTTTTTCTTTATATACATTAATAAAATTCATCATTGAAATTTTTACGAAATTTAGTTTGATAAAATAAACTTCATTTTTGAAATCATTATGTCAAAAAATAGCTGAGGGTGATGTTTTGGGATTTTTCAAAAAAGTCTCATGTTTTTGATGAATAGGGAAAAATAATGAATTTTAATTGAAAACCGTCATTTCATTTAATTTATTTATAAAGTAAAATTAATTGAATTGTATATCCATTAATCCAATTTTTGTCATTTTAATAAATTTCATATTTAATTTTGATATAAGAATTTCTAAACATTTGATCATTTCTCTTTGAATTCCAACATTCTTGTCAAGTCTACCGAATTTATTTTAAAGAAAATTATACCACTTATATGAATGGAATTTAAGAATGAAGTTCCAAGAATCGAATAACAACTGAAGGGGGGGTGGGTTGAATCAGTTGTTTAACTTTTTATAAGTTTCAAAACATTAAGAAACTTAACCCTTGGAACCTATTAGGATTTATTTCCTTATCAATGTTTAGCAAGAAACTCAAGCATACAAGGAAAGTAAATCAAGAAAGGCACACAAGATTTACAAGGTTCTGCCTCAATAAGAGAACCTACGTCCTTGCCATAGCAACTCCCGTGGGTCTATGGTAATCGACTATAATGAAGAAGTGAATACAGCTTGTGCCAACTCCCGTTAGACACCGTTTATCTCCCGATAGGAAAGATTAATCTGACTCCTGTCAGTTTAAAATGTTTCCTTAAAGAAAAAATGAGCCAAACACAAGAATAAGAACTTTGTTAAGCTGCTCCAAAAATGCTTACTCCAAATCATCAATTTGATTTCTTGAATCTGATTTTCTGAAACCAGTCTTCTCAACAAGATAAGATGATTCCGTACAAGATCTCACTCCGAATCTTCAATCCGATTTCTTGAATCCAATTTTCTAAAACTGATCTTCTCAGCAAGATAAGATAATCCTAATTATCTTCTTCTCAAACACTCAAGGAAACTTCTTCCATATGGTAGGAACTTTTCAATTAGAATTCTCCATCACTCTGACTTTTCCGCATTTGTTAAAGTTGTCAATGAATGAATGATTTGAGCACATATTTATAGACAACTCAGAAAACAAAGGCGAGAATCTTGAAATTATTTCTCGCTTCCTCAAATCTCAAAAACTCTGTAAATATCTCGCATTTAAAGTTCAATCTTTTAATTTTTAAAATCTCTTTAAATTTCTCTGATATTTATGAAAAGTTAAAATTCAGGTTCTCTTGAACTTTTCATACCTTCCTTAGAATGATAAGGCTGGATTGAGGTTCTGATTTTAGGTTCAAGAAACAGGTTCAAGAAAACAGGTTCCAGAAAACTGGTTCCGGAAACAGGTTCCGAATTTTAGGTCCAGGAAACAAAATCTAAATATTAGGTTTAGGAAGTAGACACTTAATTTCTAGATCAGGAAGTAGAATCCAAATTTCAAGTTCAGGAAGTAGACTCCAAATGTTTGGCCCAGAAAGTAAACTCCAAATTTATTGCTCAGGAAGTAGACTTCAAATTTCATGTTCAGGAAGTAGACTCTGAATTTATGGCTCAGGAAGTAGACTCGGAATTTCTAGCTCAGGAAGTAGACTCAAAATTTAAGGTTAAGGAAGTAGACTCTAAATTTATGGATCAGGATGTAGACTCTGAATTTCTAACTCAGGAAGTAGACTCCAAATTTCTAGCTCAGAAAGTAGACTCTAAATTTCAAGCTCAGGAAGTAGACTCTGAATTTCTAACTCAGAAAGTAGACTCCAGATTTCAAGTTGAAGAAGCAGAATCTAAATTTCTGGCTCAAGAAGGAGACTCCGAATTTCAAGCTCAGAAATTAGACTTTGAATTTCAGGTTTGGGAAGTAGATTCCAAATTTCAGGTTTAGGAAGTAGAATCTGAGTTTCTTGCTCAGGAAGTAGACTCCGAATTTCAGGTTCAGAAAGTAGACTCCAGATTTTTGGCTCAGGAAGTAGACTATGAATTTCTAGCTCAAGAAGTAGACATAGAATTTCTAGCTCAGGAAGTAGACTTAGAATTTTAGGTTCTGGAGATAGGTTCAGGAAAACTGGTTCAGGAAAGCTGGTTCAGGAAAAACTAGTTCCGAAATTACTCATAATTTTTCTTAGTGAAAAACCTCAATCCTCTTCACCATTTCTTCAAAAGCTTTTGACATGAAACTTTTGATGATCTGTGAGAACTTTAAGACCAGAAAAGCATCATATGATTATATTTAGAAAGTTTGAGACCCTTTATTAACTTCTGACATTTTATTCTTCAACATAATCTTCTTTAAGGAAATATTCAGCAACCAACAACTTAAACTTTTTGTAAGTCAAAAACATTGTTCAACAAAAATAATAGTTATCAAAAAATACAAAACGTTGTTAAAAAAAACAGCACAAAGGTTCTTCAATATCTCCCTTTAGATTTGTTGGAAACCCTTGTTAACAAGTCTTCACCTCTCAAATATTTTACATCTCAAGTTCTTGAATTTTACCAAAAGATAGACTTTCTCAAACAGAGTGTCCTAACACCATAATAATGGATAAAGTAATATTTTTGAAGGATTTCCATACCTCGGTGACAAGAAAATTTTTCAACCATATAAAGATAAACTTCACCTTACTAAAACTCCCACTCAAATTTTATCTTTCTCTTTCTCACTTTTCTTTTCCTCTCTCATTTTTCTTTCTCTCTCCCCCATTATATGATAACCACAGTTTTAGATTCGTAGAAAAAAACTTAATCTCCCTATTTTTCAACATAATCCAAATCACGGTGGGGGTAGACTTCCTTATGAGTTTTAGGAAGTCTTGGGAGGAGGCTGAACTTGGAGTTGCAGCCTCAGTTCAACAAACATTTCCTTTGACATTGCTTTTGTGAAAATATCAGTAATCTGATACTTTGTTGAAATATATTCCATCAAGGATTCTCCAGCAGCATCTTTTTATTTTAAAAAAATGATACTTTATATCATTATTCTTTGATATTGAATGTTTAATATGATTATTGGAAATATCAATGGCACTTTGATTATCATAGAGTAATTTCAAAGGTTTAGAAACTTTCACTTTAAAATCTTCCTGCTGAACATTCATCCACATCATTTGAGTATAATCCTGAGTAGCTGCAACATATTCAGATTCAGCTGTACTTAAAGTTATTGAACTTTGTTTATTTCTATTCCAACTCACACAGTAGTCCACTAAGAAAAATGTTCCTCCTGATGTTGATTTTCTATCATTACAATCACCATCCCAATCAGCATTAGTATAACCATGAATCTTCATTTATTTGTTTCTCTTGTATAAAAACCCATGTGAAGTTGTTCCTTTAACATATCTCAGAATCCTCTTAACTACCAACATATGTGATTCTTTTGGATTACTTTGATATAGGTAATAGAGAGTCACAACATAAGCAATATCATGCCTTGAGGCTGTAAGATAAAGAAGACTTTCTATCAACTTTCGAAAGTCTTTTTGAATCACACTGTTCCCTGAATCATCTTTGCTCAACTTTGTGCTCACTGAGATAGGGGTTAAAACTAACTTTGATTCTTCCATCCCAAAATTATTTAACAATTCCTTGGTATACTTTTTTTGGGATAAGAAAATGTAGTTTTCTTGTTGCTGAACTTGTAGTCCAAGGAAGAAAGTTAATTCTCCCAACATTGATATTTCAAAAAAATTCATCATCTCTTCAGCAAAATTTTCACAGACATTTTATTCATCTCCATCAAAAATTATATCATCCACATAAACAATTACAATTAATGTTCTGGAGTCGACATATTTATCATACAAGTTTCTATCAACCTTTCGTTTAGAAAATTTCATCTTTCTCAAAGAATTGTCAGGATTCGAATACCATGATCGCGGAGCTTGTTTTAGCCCATAAAAGGATTTCTTCAATTTGAAAACTTTATTCTCATCTTAATCAATTAAAAACCCACAAGGTTGTTCAATGTAAACATCTTCCTTGATCTTACAATTTAAGAACACTGACTTTACATCCATCTGATAAACCGTGTAATTCCGATGAGTAGCTACTGCAAGAAACATTTGAATAGTTACCAATCTTGAAATAGGGGAAAAAGTTTCATCAAAATCCACACCTTCCACCTGTGCATATTATTTACACACAAGCCTTACTTTGTTTCTTGTAACTTATTCATGCTCATTCAATTTATTTCTGTAAACCCACATGGTTATGATAACATTCCTATTTGCTGGCCTTGAAACAAGTTCCCATGTTTCATTCTTCTCAAAATGATTCATTTATTCATTCATAGAATCCACCCATTCTTTATGTTGAATAGCTTCTGAAACTGATTCTAGTTCAACTTTTGAGATAAGGGAAGTCTAATGTTCTAATATTAACTTCCTTCTTGTTTAAACTGGATCCATCTGATCCCCAATAAATTTTTTAAATTCAACATGTTTTTGTAAGGTAGGAAAACTCAAATTTCCTTTCTCGGCATCAATTTCATCCCCATGTGACTTATCTAAGTCCCTTTCACTCTGATGGGGATTCTCTGCTTTATCGTCCTCAGTATTCTTAACAAATGTTATAAAGGAACTTGGAATTTCAATTACCTTCCCATCATATGAGTCCACCAACTTCTATAAACGTTTGTTCCATCATTTGAAACTTCTTTCATTCGGTGAATAACCCACAAATATTCCTTCTTCAGCCTTCTCATAAAACTTTCCTATGTTCGGGTTTTTGATTTTGAGCAATCATGGACTTTAATAAACTTTGATGTAATTAAAAGAAGGTTTTTTTTTATACCACATATCGTAAGGAGTCATGTTGGTTTCCAGTCTCAACGAGAATCTATTTTGAACATGTAAAATAGTGCTAACAGCTTCTCTCCAAAAGAATTTTGAATTTTTTTATTCTGATAACATACTTCTTCCCATTTCCACCAAGCTTCTATTTTTCCTTTCTGCTACTCCATTTTGTTGTGGAGTATAGGGAGCACTATACTGATGTTTGATACCATACTTCCCTAGATATGTTTCAAAAGCATTGCGTATGAATTTGGTACCATTGTCTATTCTCAACTTCTTTATGGAATCTCCCCATTCTTTCTTGACATCTCTTCTGAAGAATTTAAACATTTCAGTAGCCTTTGACTTATGCTTCATAAACATGATGTTTGTCATTCAAGTGAAGTCATCAATAAAAGTGATAAAGTATAAATCTTCTTTTGTTGATTGATGTCTCATCAGCCCACATAGATCAGAATGAATAAGCTCAAGTGGTTTGTTGGATTGAATCTAAACTCTTTTATGACTTTTGTTAGTCATCTTTCCTTTCTGGAAAGTAATACAAACATATTCAACTCTTCTTTTCAGTTTGGAAAAATTCCAAACAACATCAACTTTAGAAATATTATTCATTTTCTTCTACCCAAGGTGGAGAAGTATTCAGTGCCAAAACTTGTTTTCATCTTCAGCACTCAAATAATAAGAGTTATTTGATTCTCCAATTTGAAAGAGATTCCCACTAGTCCTTTCTCCTTTTGTAACCACTTTTCCATTTTTCATACTTTTGGTGATACAAGAATCCTTTTTGAAGATAACTTATTTTCCATCATCACAAAGTTGACTTACACTAAGTAAGTTATGTTTTAGCCAATCAACAAGTACAACTTCCTTAGATTCCAATTTCTCTTCTTCAATCTCTTCCGTTCGGATTCCCTTAAATTTTAAGGAACTATCATTGCCAAAAGTAATTGCTCCTCCATTATGAATTTCAACATGTTCCAAGATTTTTATATCACCTGTCATGTGTGAATAACAACCACTTTAAAGAAGCCATGGTTTGTTCCTCTTACTTTCTTTCAAAGCTATCTCAACAACAAAATATCTCTCATCAACCTTCTTATTTTCAGCTCTCTTTTCTTTCTTGTCATAAGAAACTTGTTCTAGAAGGAGTTTCATACATCATTTGGCATGATGACCAGACTGATCACATATTCCAAAAACTTCTTCTAAATATTTAAATTTATTATTTGTTGGAATTTTTTTGACATCTTGAGAATTCACCTTTTCAACTTTCTGTGAGTATAGAGAGTTACGCATTCTTCTTTCACTATTTCTTCTGCATTGCTTCAACCTTCTTCGGGGTAGAGATAAATTCTACCAACAATTATAAGATCTATGCCCATATATTCTAAAACACTAACAACAACCCTAAAATATTTATTTTCTATTAAAGAATGATCTTTATTTATAGAAATTGTTTTGAGGTTGATAACTTCTTTCAGCTCTATAAAAATCAAGATGTAGGTCATCTCTTCTTTTGAGTGAGTTTTCAGATTTTGTCGGATTGATAGGTTTATCAAATCCTTTCTCCACCCAAGATTTACAAATAATTTTTCCATAACCTGAAATGTTATAAGAATCAGATAAAACATTATTTTTGATAGGAGAAGATTTCACCTAATTCTTATGGTTAGCCTTTCCAGCAATCTTGGACGTCTCAGATTTTACTTTAGTGGCTTTATGGAAGTTTTCATTCATCTTCCTTAGGGAATTTTTGGACTCAATAAATTTTGATTGCAACTTTTTGACCTCTTCTTCTTTAGTTTCTAGCTTCTTTCTAAGATCTTCAATCATCTTTCCTTGTTCATCGATTTTAAGTTTGTGAAATAAAATTTCTTGAATGTATTCGTCTTCCTTATTGGTGACATCCTTACTTCCATCATGAACTTCTTCATTATTTTTCTTCAACACACGAATTTCTTTCTTGAGAGATTTGTTTTGCTCAAGGAATGCCAAAAGTTTGGATCTTAGTTGATATTCTCTGTAAGATTTTCACCGCTTTCTTCACTCTTCGAGGAAACATTTGTTTTCTCAACTTTTTCAATGAAGGTTCTGAATATTTCTTTGCTTTCATCTTCTGAGGAATCATTTTCAGATGATTCGGATTCAACCTTCTTGCTCAACATACTTCTTTTCTTTCCATAAAACTTCGTCTTGAGTTATTTAGAAGCATTATCTTATTTTTCATTCTTGTTATACTTCTTCCATCAAGGATTCTCATTAGAAACATCTTGATATTCTCCAACTTTCTTATTAGGGAAATTCTTAGCATAGTGTCTGATTCCACCACACTCAAAAACATTTAGAGGAAGTTTCCCTACATATTTTCCTCTTCCTCTTCGATAGTTCTTAGATATGAGAAATATGATTTTTTTCATTCAACTCTTCATATTCTTTATCAACAGACTCACAAGGATCAGCTTCATCATCATCTTGGATTTTCATCTTTCTCATATCTTGATAATCCATTTCATCTTTTATCTTCTTCTTAAAGATTGGAGTTTTCCTCATTTCATAAGCAACAAGAATGTTATGCAGTTCATCAAGAGAAAAATCATCCTTATCTTCTAAAGATGAAATTTTAGAATAAAACCTGTCTGGAAAGTTTCTCATAAGTTTCTTCACAATTATAAAATCTTCCAAGTCTTCTCCAAATCCACTAATGTTGCATACAATTTTATTAACTATGGTGATGTATTCATTAATTGTTTCATCATCTCTCATTCTAATTTCTTCAAACTTACTATGCCAGATTTGTAGCTTGGCCTCCTTGACTTTTGTGTTTCCTTCAAAAACACATTCTAGCTTATCCCACATGCTTTTTGATGTTGTGAGACCCATCACCATATGATAAAAATTTTCTGATAAGGAAATGAGAATAGAATTTCTATCCTTTCCAACAATTTCTATGTTTCTCTTATCAACAAATTTCATAGGAGCATTTTTCTCAATAGGTGGAAAGCCAATAGTAGCAGCATCAACAACTTCAAGGCCAATAGATTGGAGATAGGGAATCATCCTATAGTTCCATCCATTATAATTATTTCCCTCGAACGTAGGAATTCCTCTACTGTTAACAGAATTGATATTCTCCATGATAAGGATTAAACAATGGAACCTCCCTCTAATAACACTTGAAGTTCCAAGGATCGAATAACAACCGAGACGGGGGGTGGGGGGGGGGGGGGTTGAATCAGTTGTTTAACTTTTTATAAGTATCAAAACGTTAAGAAAATTAACCCTTGAAACCTGTTAGGATATATTTACTTATCAACCTTTAGGAAGAAACACAATCATGAAGGAAAAGTAAATCAAGAAAGGAACGAAAGATTTACAAGGTTCATCCTCAATAAGAGAACCTACGTCCTGACCATAGCCACTCCTGTGGGCCTATGGAAATACACTATAATGAAGAAGTGAATACAGCTTGTGCCAACTCCCAGTAGACACCTTATATCTCCTGATAGGAAAGATTATACTAACTCCCTTCAGTTTACAATGTTTCCTTAAAGAAAAAATGATCCAAACAAAAGAATACGAACTTTGTTAAGCTTCTCCACAAATGCTCACTCTGAATCATCAATCCGATTTCTTGAATCTAATTTTCTAAAACTGGCCTTATCTGCAAGATAAGATGATTCTGCAAAAGTGCGCACTCCGAATCTTCAATCCGATTTCTCGAATTCTATTTTCTGAAACCAGTCTTCTCAGCAAGATAAGATAATTTTAATTCTCTTCTTCTCAAACACTCAAGTAAAATTCTTCAAGATGGTAGTATCTTTTCACTTAGAATTCTCCAACACTCTAGCTCAGGAAGTAGACTCCGAATTTCTTGCCCAGGAAGTAGACTTCGAATTTCATGATTAGGAAGTAGACTCTGAATTTCTGGCTCAGGAAGTAGACTCCGAATTTCTAGATCAAGAAGTAGACTCTGAATTTAAGTTTCAGGAAGTAGACTCCAAATTTATAGCTCATGAAGTAGACTACGAATTTTTAAATCAGGAAGTAGACTCCAAATTTCTAGCTCAGGAAGCAGACTTTGAATTTCTAGCTCAGGAAGTACACTTCGAATTTCTAGCTCAGGAAGTAGACTTCGAATTTCAAGTTCAAGAAGTAGACTCTGAATCTCTGGCTCAGAAATCAAACTCCGAATTTCAAGCTTAGAAATTAGACTTTTAATTTCAGGTTCGAGAAGTAGATTCCAAATTTTGGGTTCAGGAAGTAGAATATGAATTTCTTGCTCAGGAAGTAGACTCTGAATTTCCAGCTCAGGAAGTAGACTTAGAATTTCTGGCTCAGGAAGTAGACTTAGAATTTTAGGTTCCGGAGATAGGTTCAGGAAAACTAGTTTAGGAAAGCTGGTTTAGGAAAAACTAGTTCCGAAATTCCTCAGAATTTTTCTTAGTGAAAAACCTCAATCCTCTTCACCATTTCTTCAAAAGATTTTATCATGAATCTTTTGATGATATATGAGAACTTTAAGATCCTAAAAGCATCGTATGATTATATTTAGAATGTTTGAGAAACTTTCTTAACTTTTGACTTCTTATTCTTTAACATAATATTCTTTAAGTAAATCTTCAGCAACCAACAACTTCAACTTTTTGTAACTCAAAAACATTATTGAACAAAAATAATAGTTATCAACAAATACAAAACTTTTTTAAACAAAACTGCACAAAGGTTCTTCAATCTCTCCCTTTGGATTTGTTGGCAACCATTGTTAACTAGTTTTCACCTCTCAAATATTTTACATCTCAAGTTCTTGAATTTTACCAAAACATATCCTTTCTCAAAAAGAGTGTCCTGACACCACAATACTGGATAAAGTAATGTTTTTGAAGGATTTACATACCTCGGTGACAAGAAAATTTTGCAGCCATATAAAGATAAACATCACCTTACTCAAACTCCCCCTCAAATTTTATCTTTCTCTTTCTCACTTTTCTTTTCCTCTCTCATTTTTCTTTCTCTCTCCCCCATTATATGACAACCACAGTTTTAGATTCATAAAAAATAGTTAATCTCCCGCTTTGTCAACATAATCCAAAGCACGGTGGGGGTAGACTTCCTTATGAGTTTGAGGAAGTCTTGGGAGGAGGCTGAAATTAGAGTTCAGCCTCAGTCCAACAAACATTTCCTTTGACATTGCTTTTGTGAAAATATCAGCAATCTGATACTTTGTTGAAATATATTCCATCAAGACTTCTCCAGAAAAATCTTTTTCTTTTAAGAAAATGATACTTTATATCAATATTATTTTATCTTGATTGTTGGATAGGATTATTGGAAAGATCAATGGCACTTTGATTATCACAGAGTAATTTCAATGGTTTTGAAACATTCACTTTCAAATCTTCTTACTGAACTTTCATCCACATAATTTGAGTATAGGCCTGAGTAGCTGCAACATATTCGGATTCAACTTTAATTAATGTTATGGAACTTTGTTTCTTGCTATTCCAACTCACACAGCAGCCCCCTAAGAAAAATGTTCCTCCTAATGTTGATTTTCTATCATTACAATCACCAGCCCAATTAGCATCAACATAACCATGAAACTTCATCTCATTGTTTCTCTTGTATAACAACCCATGTGAAGTTGTTCCTTTAACATATCTTAGAATACTCTTAACTGCCAACATATAAGATTATTTTGGATTACTTTGATATCGGGAATAGAGAGTCACAACATAATCAATATTAGGACTTGAGGCTGTAAGATAAAGAAGACTTCCTATCAACTTTCGAAAGTCTTTTTGAATCACACTGTTCCCTGAATCATCTTTTCTCAACTTTGTGCTCACTGAGATAGGGGTTAGAACTTACTTTGATTCTTCCATCCCAAAATTCTTTAACAATTACTTGGTATACTTTTGTTGGGAAAATAAAATGTAGTTTTCTTGTTGTTGAACTTATAGTCCAAGGAAGAATGTTAATTCTCCCAACAATGACATTTCAAAAAATTTCATTATCTCTTCAGCAAAATTTTCACAGAAATTTTCTTCACCTCCATCAAAAATTATATCAACCACATAAACAATTACAATTAATGTTCTGGAGTCGATATCTTTAACATACAAGTTGCTATCAACCTTTCCTTTAAAAAATTTCATCTTTCTCAAAGAATTGTCAAGCTTTGAATACCATGCTCGTGGAGCTTGTTTTAGCCCATACAAGGCTTTCCTCAATTTGAAAACTTTATTTTCATTTTAATCAATTAAAAACCCACAAGGTTGTTCAATGTAAACATCTTCCTCGATCTTACCATTTAAGAACACTGACTTTACATCCATCTGATAAACCGTGTAATTCTGATGAGTAGCTATTGCAAAAAACATTTGAATAGTTTCCAATCTTGAAACAGGGGAAAAAGTTTCATCAAACTCCACACCTTCCACCTGTGCATATTATTTACACACAAGCCCTGCTTTGTTTCTTGTAACTTATGTATTCTCATTCAATTTATTTCTGTAAACCCACATGGTTATGATAACATTCCTATTTTCTGGCCGTGAAACAAGTTCCCATGTTTCATTATTCTCTATATGATCCAGTTCTTCATTCATAGAATCCACCCATTCTTTATGTTGAATAGCTTCTGAAATTGATTCTAGTTCAACTTTTGAGATAAGGGAAGTCTAATTTTCTAATATTAACTTCCTTCTTGTTTAAACTGGAGCCATATGATCCCCAATAATATTTTTAAATTTAAAATGTTTTTGTAAGGTAGGAAAACTCAAATTTCATTTCTCAGCATCAATTTCTTCCCCATGTGACTTATTGAAGTCACTTTCACTCTGATGGGGATTCTTTGATTTATCTTCCTCAGTATTCTTAACAAATTTTATAAAGGAACTTGGAATTTCAATTACCTTCACATCATATGAGTCCACCAACTTCTATAAATGTTTGTTCCAGCATTTGTAACTTCTTTCATTTGGTGAATAACCCATAAATATTCCTTCTTTAGCCTTCTCATCAAAATTTCCTATGTTGGGGTTTTTGATTTTGAGCAAGCATGGACTTTCAAAAACTTTGAAGTAATTAAAAGAAGGTTTTTTGTTATACCACATATTGTAAGGAGTCATGTTGGTTTCCAGTCTCAACAATCATCTATTTTGAACATGTAAAACAGTGCTAACAGCTTCTCTCCAAAAGAATTTTGAAATTTTGTATTCTTATAACATACTTCTTTCCATTTCCACCATGCTTCTATTTTTCCTTTCTGCTACTCCATTTTGTTGTGGAGTATATGGAGCACTATACTAATTTTTGATACCGTACTTCCCTAGATATGTTTCAAAAGCATTGCTTGTGAATTTGGTAACATTGTCTATTCTCAACTTATTTATGGAAGCTCCCCATTCTTTCTAGACATCTCTTCTGAACAATTTAAAAGTTTCAGTAGCCTCTGACTTATGCTTCATGAAAATGATGTTTGTCATTCGAGTGAAGTCATCAATAAAAGTGATAAAGTATAAATATCCTTAGTTTTATTGATGTCTCATCGACCCACATAGATCGGAATGAATAATCTCAAGTGGTTTTTTGGATTGAATCTCAACTCTTTTATGACTTTTGTTAGTCATCTTTCCTTTCTGGAAAGTAATACAAAGATATTCATCTCTTATTTTCAGTTTGGAAAAATTCCAAACAACATCAACTTTAGAAATCTTATTCATGTTCTTCTACCCAAGGTGGAAACGTATTCAGTGCCACAACTAGTTTTCATCTTCAACACTCAAATAATAAGAGTTATTTGATTCTCCAATTTGAAAGAGATTCCCACTGGTCCTTTCTCCTTTTGTAATAACTTTTCCATTTTTTACACTTTTGATGATACAAGAATCCTTTCTGATGATAACTTCTTTTCCATCATCAAAAAGTTGACTTATACTAAGTAAGTTATGTTTTAGCCAATCAACAAGTACGACATCCTTAGATTCCAATTTCTCTGCTTCAATCTCTTCCGTTCTGATTCCCTTAATTTTTAAGGAACTATCATTGCCAAAAGTAACTACTCCTCCATTATGAATTTTAACATGTTCCAAGATTTTTATATCACCTATCATGTGTGAATAACAAAAACTTTCAAGAATCCATGTTTTGTTCCTCTTACTTTCTTTCAAAGCTATCTCAACAACAAAATCTCTCTCATCAACCTTCTTATTTTCAGCTATATTTTCTTTCTTGTCATAAGAAACTTGTTCTAGAAGGAGTTTCATACATCATTTGGAATGATGACCAGACTGATCACATATTCCACAAAATTCTTCTAAACATTTAAATTGATTATTTGTTGGAATGTTTCTGACATCTTGAGAATTCACCTTTTCAACTTTCTGTGAGTACGGAGAGTTACCCATTATTCTTTCACTATTTCTTCTGCTTTTCTCAAACCTTCTTCCGGGTAGAGGTAAATTGTGCCAACAATTATAAGCTCTATGCCCATATATTCTACAACACTAACAATAACCCTAAAATATTTATTTTCTATTAAAGAATGATATTTATTTATAGAAATTTTGTTGAGGTTGATAACTTCTTTTAGCTGTAGAAAAATTAAGATGTAGTTCATCTCTTCTTTTGAGTGAGTTTTCATATTTTGTAGGATTGATAGGTTTATCACATCCTTTCTCCACCCAATATTTACAAATAATTTTTCCATAACCTGAAATGTTATAAGAATCAGAAAAAACATTATTTTTGATAGGAGAAGATTTCACCTAATCTTCATGGTAAGCCTTTCCAGCAATCTTGGACGTCTTAGCTTTTACTTCAGTGGCTTTATGGAAGTTTTCATTCATCTTCCTTAGGGAATTTTTGGACTCAATAACTTTTGATTACAACTTTTGGACCTCTTCTTCTTTAGTTTTCATCTTCTTTCTAAGATCTTCAATCATCTTTCCTTGTTTAGAAATTTTAATTTTGTGAAATAAAATTTCTTGAATGTATTCATCTTCCTTATTTGTGACATCTTTACTTCCAGCATGAACTTCTTCATTATTTTTCTTCAACACACTAATTTATTTCTTGAGAGATTTGTTTTTCTCAAGGTATGCCAAAGGTTTGGATCTTAGTTGATATTCTCTGTAAGATTCTTCACCACATTCTTCACTCTCTGAGGAACCATTTATTTTCTCAACTTTTTTAATGAAGGTTATGAATATTTCTTTTCTTTCATCTTCTGAGGAATCATTGTCAAATGATTCGGATTCAACCTTCTTGCTCAACATACTTCTTTTCTTTCCGTAGAACTTCTTCTTGAGTTATTTAGAAGTATTCTCTTCTTTTTCATTCTTGTTATACTTCTTCCATCGAGGATTCTCATATGAAACATCTTGTTATTCTCCAACTTTATTCTTATGGAAATTCATATCATAGTGTCCGATTCCACCACACTCAAAACATTTTAGAGGAATTTTCCCTCCATATTTTCCTCTTCCTCTTCGATAGTTCTTAGATATGAGAAATAAGATTTTTTCATTCAACTCTTCATCTTTTTTATCAACGGACTCATAAGGATCAACTTCATCATCATCTTGGATTTTCATCCATTTCATCTTTTATCTTTTTTATAAATATTGGAGTTTTACTCATTTCATAAGCAACAAGAATATTATCCAGTTCATCAAGAGATAAATCGTCCTTATCTGCTAAAGATGAAATTTTAGAATCAAACATATCTTGAAAGTTTCTCATAAGTTTCTTCACAATTATAGAATCTTCCAAGTCTTCTCCAAATCCTCTGATGTTGCATAAAATTTCATTAACTCTAGTGAAGTATTCATTAATTGTTTCATCATATCTCATTCTGATTTCTTCAAACTTACTATGACAGATTTGTAGCTTGGGCTCCTTGACTTTTGTGTTTCTTTCGAAAAACATTCTGGCTTATCCCACATGCTTTTTGATGTTGTGAGACCCATCACCATATGATAAAAATTTTCTGATAAGGAAATGAGAATATCATTTCATTCCTTTCCATCAATTTTTATGTTTCTCTTATAAGCAAACGTCATAGGGGAATTTTTCCCAATAGGTGGAAAGTCAATTGTAGCAGCATCAACAACTTCAAGGCCAAGAGATAAGAGATAAGGAATCATCCTATAGTTCCATCCATAATAATTCTTTCCATTGAACATAGGAATTCCTCTACTGTTGACAGAATTAATATTCTCTATGACAAGGATTAAACAAGGGAACCTCCCTCTGATACCACTTGATGTTCCAAGGATCGAATAACAACTTAGAAGGGGGGTAGGGGGGTTGAATCAGTTGTTTAAATTTTTATAAGTTTCAAAACTTTAAGAAACTTAACCCTTGAAACCTGTTAGGATTTATTTACTTATCATCCTTTAAGAAGAAACTCAAGCATGAAAGAAAAGTAAAACAAGAAAGGCACGCAAGATTTACAAGGTTTGTCCTCAATAAGAGAACCTACGTCCTGGCCATAGCCACTCCTGTGGGTCTATGGAAATACACTATAATGAAGAAGTGAATACAACTTGTGCCAACTCCCATTAGACACCTTCTATCTCCTGATAGGAAAGATTATACTAACTACATTCAGTTTATAATGTTTCTTTAAAGGAAAAATGATCCAAACAAAAGAATAAGAACTTTGTTAATCTTCTCCACAAATGCTCACTCCGAATATTCAATCTGATTTCTTGAATCCAATTTTATAAAACCGGTCTTATCTGCAAGATAAGATGATTCTATAAAAGTGGGCACTCCGAATCTTCAATCCAATTTATTGAATTCGATTTTCTGAAACCAATGTTCTCAGAAAGATAGGATAATTCTGATTCTCTTCTTGTCAAACACTCAGGGAAAACTCTTCAAGATGGTAGGATCTTTTCACTTAAAATTATTTAACACTCTGGATCAGGAAGTAGACTCCAAATTTCTTGCTCAGGAAGTAGACTTCAAATTTCATGTTCAGGAATTAGACTACGAATTTATGGCTCAGGAAGTAGACTCTGAATTTCTAGATCAGGTAGTAGACTCTGAATTTAAGTTTCAAGAAGTAGAATCCGAATTTCTGGATCAGGAAGTAGACTTCGAATTTCTAACTCAGGAAGTAGACTCAAAATTTCTATCTCGGGAAGTAGACTCTGAATTTCTAGCTCAGGAAGTAGACTCCGAATTTCTAGCTCAGAAAGTAGACTCTGAATTTCACGTTCAAGAAGTAGACTCTGAATTTCTGGCTCAGGAAGAAGCCTCTGAATTTCAACCTCAGAAAGTAGACTTTGAATTTCAGGTTCGGGAAGTTGATTCCAAATTTTATGTTCAGGAAGTAGAATATGAAATTCTTGCTCATGATGTAGACTCTGAATTTCAGGTTCAGGAAGCAGACTCTAGATTTCTGGCTCAGGAAGTAGACTCTGAATTTCTAGCTCAGTAAGCAGACTTAGAATTTCTAGCTCAGGAAGTAGACTTAGAATTTTAGGTTCTGGATATAGGTTCAGTAAAACTGGTTCAGGAAAGCTGGTAAAAGGAAAAACTAGTTCCGAAATTCCTCAGAATTTTTCTTAGTGAAAAACCTCAATCCTCTTCACCATTTCTTAAAAATCTTTATCATGAAACTTTTGATGATATGTGAGAACTTTAAGATCAGAAAAGCATCGTATGATTATATTTAGAATGTTTGAGACACTTTCTTAACTTCCGACTTCTTATTCTTCAACATAATCTTCTTTAAGGAAATCTTCAGCAACCAACAACTTCAACTTTTTGTAACTCAAAAACATTCTTCAACAAAAATAATAGTTATAAACAAATAAAAAACTTTGTTAAACAAAACAGCACACAGGTTCTTCAATCTCCCCCTTTGGATTTGTTGGAAAACCTTGTTAACAAGTTTTCACCTCTCAAATATTTTACATCTCAAGTTCTTGAATTTTACCAAGACATAACCTTTCTCAAAAAGAATGTCCTGACAGCACAATACTGGATAAAGTAATGTTTTTTAAGGATTTCCATACCTCGGTGACAAGAAAATTTTGCAGCCATATAATGATAAACATCACCTTACTCAAACTCCCCCTCAAATTTTATCTTTCTCTTTCTCACTTTTCGTTTCCTCTCTCATTTTTCTTTCTCTCTCCCCCATTATATGATAACCACAATTTTAGATTCATAAAAAAACTTAATCTCCCTCTTTGTCAATATAATCCAAAGCACGGTGGGGGTAGACTTCCTTATGAGTTTTAGGAAGTCTTGGGAGGAGGCTGAATTTGGATTTACAGCCTCAGTTCAACAAACATTTCCTTTGACATTGCTTTTGTGAAAATATCAGCAATCTGATACTTTGTTCAAATATATTCCATCAATACTCTCTAGCAACATATTTTTTATTTAAAAAAATGATACTTTATATCAATATTCTTTGATCTTGAATGTTGAATAGGATTATTGGAATGATCAATGGAACTTTTATTATCATAGAGTAATTTCAAAGGTTTAAAAACTTTCACATTCAAATCTTCTTGTTGAACTTTCATCCACATCATTTGAGTACAAGCCTGAGTAGCTGCAACATGTTCGGATTCAGCTGTACTTAAAGTTATTGAACTTTGTTTCTTTCTATTCCAACTCACACAGTAGTCCCCTAAGAAAAATGTTCCTCATGATGTTGATTTTCTATCATTACAATCACCATCCCAATCAGCATTAGTATAATCATGAAACTTCATCTCATTGTTTCTCTTGTATAACAACCCATGTTAAGTTGTTCCTTTAACTTATCTCAGAATCCTCTTAACTGCCAACATATGTGATTCTTTTGGATTACTTTGATATCAAGAATAGAGAGTCACAACATAAGAAATATCAGGCCTTGATGTTGTAAGATAAAGAAGACTTCCTATCAACTTTCAAAAGTCTTTTTGAATCACATTGTTCCCTGAATCATCTTTTCTCAACATTGTGTTCACTAAGATAGGGGTTAAAACTTTCTTTTATTCTTCCATCCCAAACTTATTGAACAATTATTTGGCATACTTTTGTTGGGATAAGAAAATGTAGTTTTCTTTTTGTTGAACTTGTAGTCCAATGAAGAAAGTTAATTCTCCCAACATTGACATTTCCAAAAATTTCATTATCTCTTCAACAAAATTTTCACAGACATTTTCTTCATCTCAATAAAAAATTATATCATCCAAATAAACAATTACAATTAATGTTCTGGAGTCGACATCTTTAACGTACAAGTTGCTATAAACCTTTCCTTTAGAAAATTTCATCTTTCTCAAAGAATTGTCAAGCTTCGAATACCATGCTCGTGGATCTTGTTTCATCCCATACAAGGATTTCTTCAATTTGAAAACTTTATTTTCATCATAATCAATTAAAAACCCACAAGGATGTTTAATTAAAACAACTTCCTCAATCTTACCATTTAAGAACACTGACTTTACATCCATCTGATAAATCGTGTAATTCTGATGAGTAGCTATTGAAAGAAACATTTGAATAGTTTCCAATCTCGAAATAGGGGAAAACGTTTCATCAAAATCCACACCTTCCACTTGTGCATATTCTTTACACACAAGCCTTTCTTTGTTTCTTGTAACTTATGCATGCTCATTCAATTTATTTCTGTAAACCCACATGGTTATGATTACATTCCTATTTGCTGGCCTTGAAACAAGTTCCCATGTTTCATTCTTCTCAATATGATCCAGTTCTTCATTAATAGAATCCACCCATTCTTTATGTTGAATAGATTTTGAAACTGATTCTAGTTCAACTTTTGAGATAAGGGAAGTCTAATTTTCTAATCTTAACTTCCTTCTTGTTTAAGCTAGAGCCATCTGATACTCAATAATATTTTTAAATTCAATATCTTTTTATAAGGTAGGAAAACTCAAATTTCCTTTCTTGGCATCACTTTCTTCCCCATGTGACTTATCTAAGTCACTTTTACTCTGATGGGGATTCTCTAATTTATCTTCCTCAGTATTGTTGACATATTTTATAAAGGAAATTGGATTTTAAATTACCTTCACATCATATGAGTCCACCAAATTCTATAAACGTTTTTCCAGAATTTGTAACTTCTTTCATTCGGTGAATAACCCAAAAATATTCCTTCTTCAGCCTTCTCATCAAACTTTCCTATGTTCGGGTTTTTGATTTTGAGCAAGCATGGACTTTTAAAAACTACGAAGTAATTAAAAGAAGGTTTTTTGTTATACCACATATCGTAAGGAGTCATGTTGGTTTCCAGTCTCAACAAGCATCTATTTTGAACATGTACAACAGTGCTAACAACTTCTCTCCAAAAGAATTTTGAAATTTTGTATTCTGATAACATACTTCTTCCCATTTCCACCAATCTTCTTTTTTTCTTTTCCGCTACTTGATTTTTTTGTGGAGTATAGGTAACACTATACTGATGTTTGATACCGTACTTCCCTAGATATGTTTCAAAAGAATTGCTTGTGAATTTGGTACCATTGTCTATTCTCAAATTCTTTATGGAAGATCCCCATTTTTTCTAGATATCTCTTCTGATGAATTTAAACGTTTCAGTAGCCTCTGACTAATGCTTCATGAACATGATGTTTGTCATTCGAGTGAAGTCATCAGTAAAAGTGATAAAGTATAAATCTCTTTTTGTTGATTGATGTCTCATCGGCCCACATAGATCGGAATGAATAAGCTCAAGTGGTTTTTTGGATTGAATCTCAACTCTTTTATGACTTTTGTTAGTCATATTTACTTTCTGTAAAGTAATACAAACATATTCATCTCTTTTTTTCAGTTTGGAAAAATTTCAAACAACATCAACTTTAGAAATATTATTCATGTTCTTCTGCCCAAGGTGGAAAAGTCTTCATTGCCACAACTTGTTTTCATCTTCAGCACTCAAATAATAAGAGTTATTTGATTCTCCAATTTGAAAGAGATTCCCACTGGTCCTTTCTCCTTTTGTAATCACTTTTCCATTTTTCACATTTTTGATGATACATGAATACTTTCTGAAGATACCTTCTTTTCTATCATCAAAAAGTTGACTTAAACTAAGTAAGTTATGTTTTATCTAATCAACAAGTAAAAATTCCTTAGATTCCAATTTATCTGCTTCAAACTCTTCCGTTCTGATTCCCTTAATTTTTAAGGAACTATCATTGCCAAAAGTAACTTCTCCTCAATTATGAATTTCAACATGTTCCAAGATTTTTATATCACCTGTCATGTGTGAATAACAACCACTTTCAAGAATCCATGGTTTTTTCCTCTTACTTGATTTCCAAGCTATCTCAACAACAAAATCTCTCTCATAAACCTTCTTATTTTCAGCTCTCTTTTCTTGCTTGCCATAAGAAACTTGTTCTAGAAGGAGTTTCATACATCATTCGGCATAATGACCAGACTGATCACATATTCCACAAACTTCTTCTAAACATTTAAATTGATTATTTGTTGGAATGTTTCTAACATCTCGAGAATTCACCTTTCAACTTTCTGTGAGTACGTAGAGTTACCCATTCTTCTTTCACTATTTCTTATGCTTTTCTCAAACCTTCTTTGGGGTAGAGATAAATTGTGCCAACAATTATAAGCTCTATGCCCATATATTCTAAAACACTAAAAACAACCCTAAAATATTTATTTTCTATTAAATAATGATCTTTATTTATAGAAATTTTGTTGAGGTTGATAACTTCTTTCAGCTCTAGAAAAATCAGGATGTAGGTCATCTCTTCTTTTGAGTGAGTTTTCAAATTTTGTAGGATTGATAGGTTTATCACATCCTTTCTCCACAGAAGATTTACAAATAATTTTTCCATAACCTGAAATTTTATAAGAATCAGATAAAACATTATTTTTGATAGGAGAAGATTTCACCTAATTCTCATGGTAAGCCATTCTAGCAATCTTGGACGTCTCAGCTTTTACTTCAGTGGCTTTATGGAAGTTTTCATTCATCTTCCTTAGGGAATTTTTGGACTTAATAACTTTTGATCGCTTCTTTTCGACCTCTTCTTCTTTAGTTTCCATCTTCTTGCTAAGATCTTCAATCATCTTTCCTTGTTCATCGATTTTAAGTTTGTGGAATAAAATTTCTTGAATGTATTCTTCTTCCTTATTGGTGACATCTTTACATCCATCATGAACTTCTTCATTATTTTTCTTCAGCACAAGAATTTATTTCTTGAGAGATTTTTTTTGATCAAGGCATGCCAAAAGTTTGGATCTTAGTTGATATTCTCTGTAAGACTCTTCACCGCCCTCTTCACTCTCTGAGGAAACATTTGTTTTCTCAACTTGTTCAATGAAGGTTCTGAAAATTTCTTTGCTTTCATCTTCTGAAGAATCATTGTTAGATGATTCGAATTCAACCTTCTTTCTCAACATACTTCTTTTCTTTCCATAAAACTTCTTCTTGAGTTATTAAGAAGTATTCTCTTCTTTTTCATTCTTGTTATACTTCTTCCATTGAGGATTCTCATTAGAAATATCTTGATATTCTAAAACATTCTTTTCAGGGAAATTTATAGCATAGTGCCTGATTCCACTACTCAAAAAATTTTAGAGGAATTTCCCCCCCATATTTTCCTCTTCCTCCTTGATAGTTCTTAGATATGAGAAATATGATTTTTTTCATTCAACTCTTCATCTTCTTTATCAATGGACTCACAAGGATTAGCTTCATTATCATCTTTGATTTTAAACATTCTCATAGCTTGAAAATCCATTTCATCTTTTATCTTAATCTTAAAGATTGGAGTTTTCATCATTTCATAACCAACAAGAATGTTTTGCAGTTCATCAAGAGATAAATCATCCTTATCTTCTATAGGTAAAATTTTAGAATCAAACCTGTCTGGAAAGTTTCTCATAAGTTTCTTCATAATTATAGAATCTTCCAAGTCTTCTCCAAATCCTCTGATGTTGCATACAATTTCATTAACTCTCGTGAAGTATTCATTAATTATTTCATCATCTCTCATTCTGATTTCTTCAAACTTACTATGCCAGATTTGTAGCTTGGCCTCCTTGACTTTTGTGTTTCCTTCGAAAACACATTCCAGCTTATCCCACATGCCTTTTGATGCTGTAAGACCTATCACCATCTGATAAAAATTTTCTGATAAGGAAATGAGAATATCATTTCTAGCCTTTCCATCAATTTCTATGTTTCTCTTATCAGCAAACATCATAGGATCATTTTTCTCAATAGGTGGAAAGCCAATAATAGCAGCATCAACAACTTCAAGGCCAAGAGATAGGAGATAAGGAATCATCCTATAGTTCCATCCATAATAATTCTTTCCATCGAACGTAGGAATTCCTCTACTATTGACAGAATTGATATTATCCATGATAAGGATTAAAGAAGGGAACCTCCCTCTGATACCACTTGAAGTTCCACGGATCGAATAACAACTCAGAAGGGGGGGGGGGTTGAATCAGTTGTTTAACTTTTTATAAGTTTCAAAACTTTAAGAAACTTAACCCTTGAAACCTATTAGGATTTATTTACTTATCAACCTTTAGGAAGAAACTCAATCATTAAAGAAAAGTAAATCAAGAAAGGCACGCACGATCTACATGGTTCATCCTCAATAATAGAACCTACATCCTGGCCATAGCCACTCTTATGGGCCTATGGAAATACACTATAATGAAGAAGTGAATACAGTTTGTGCCAACTCCCATTAGACACCTTCTATCTCCTAATAGGAAAGATTATACTAACTCCCTTAAGTTTACAATGTTTCCTTAAAGGAAAAATGATCCAAACAAAAGAATAATAAATTTGTTAAGATGCTCCACAAATGCTCACTCCGAATCTTCAATCTAATTTCTTGAATCCAATTTTCTAAAACTGTTCTTATCTGTAAGATAAGATGATTCTGCAAAAGTGCGCACTCCGAATCTTCAATTCGATTTCTTGAATTCAATTACCTGAAACCAATCTTCTCAGCAAGATAAGATAATTCTGATTCTATTATTCTCAAACACTCAAGGAAAATTCTTCAAGATGGTAGGATATTTTCACTTAGAATTCTCCAGAGCTCCGCCTTTTCCGGGTTTGTTGAAGTTGTAAATGAATGAATGATCTGAGCACATATTTATAGGCAACTTAGAAAACAAAGGCAGGAAACTTGAAAATCTTTCCCACTTCTTCAAATATCAAAAATTCTGCAAATCTTCCACATTTAATCTTCAATCTTTAACTTCTTCAAATCAGATTAAATTTATTTGAGATTTATGTAAAGTTGAAGTTCAGGTTTTCTTGAAATCTTCATATCTTCCTCACAATGATATGGCTGGATCTTGGTTCTGATTTTAGGTTCAGGAAAACTGGTTCAGGAAATCTGTTTCAGGAAATAGGTTCCTAATTTTAGGTTCTGGAAACAAACTCTGAATTTCTGGTTCAGGAAGTAGACTCTGAATTTCTAGATCAGGAAGTAGAATCAGAATTTCATGTTCAGGAAGTAGACTCTGAATTTCTGGCTCAATAAGTAGACTCTAAATTTCTAGATCAAGAAGTAGACTCTGAATATCATGTTCAGGAAGTAGACTTCGAATTTATGGCTTAGGAAGTAGACTCTGAATTTCTAGCTCAGTAAGTAGACTCCGAATTTCAGGTTCAGGAAGTAGACTCCGAATTTTTGGCTCAGGAAGTAGAATATGAATTTCTAGCTCAGGAATTAAACTTCGAATTTGTATCTCAGGAAGTAGACTCTGAATTTCTAGCTCAGGAAGTAGATTTCTAATTTCTATCTCAGGAAGCAGACTCAGAATTTCTAGTTCAGGAAGTAAACTCCAAATTTCTGGCTCAGAAAGTAGACTCCGAATTTCTAGCTCACGAAGTAGACTCCGAATTTTAGGTTCAAGAAGTAGACTCCAAATTTTAGGTTCAGGAAGTAGAATCAGAATTTCTTTCTCAGGAAGTAGACTCTAAATTTCAGTTTTAGGAATTAGACTCCAAATTTCTGGCTCAGGAAGTAGACTACGAATTTATAGCTCAGGAAGTAGACTATGAATTTCAAGTTTAGGAAGTAGACTCTGAATTTCTATCTTTGAAAGTAGACACCAAATTTTAGGTTGAGGAAATAGGTTCAAGAAAACTGGTTCAGGAAAGTTGGTTTTGGAAAAACTGGTTCTGAAATTCTTCAGAATTTTTCTTAGTGAAAAACCTCAATCCTATTCACCATTTCTTCAAGAAATTTTATCATGAAACTTTTCATGATCTGTGAAAACTTTAAGATCAACAAAGCATCGTCTAATTATATTTAGAAATCTTGAGACACTTTCTTAAATTATGAATTCTTATTTTTCAACACAATATTCTTTATGTCAGTCTTCAGCAACCAACAAATTCAACTGTTTGTAACTCAAAAACATTCTTCAACAAAATGATTAGTTGTCAACAAATACAAAACTTTGTTAAACAAAAAACCACAAAGGTTCTTCAAAGAAAATGGATTCCATATTTTAAATCATCATAATTTATATTATCTAAAAAATTTATCTTAATTTCTAACCATAATGATTAGTGAAAATAGTTAAAATTAATTTCCACGATTAAAGTTACAATAGGGTTTTATGCATTACACATGTTTGTATTGAAATAAATTTTACACACACACATGATTTTAATTTAATGATATTTACTTTAAATTTAGAATAATTAGGCCTAAATTATCTGATAGGGGTTATTTTAATTTTTTATTAAAGAATAAATTACGTAGGTAAACAATAAGATACAAATTATCATGGTAGAAAAATAAAAGGGTAGAATTGAGTAAACATAAAGACTAAATAATAACATGATAAAAAAATGTGTCTCTTCCATGTCATATAGATGTGTCTAGACCATATCATCCCTCAAATACTTTATTGATCTATTTTAGAGGCATATAGTGTAAGAGTGACCTCCCAATATTGAATACTATTGGTTATTTACCAAAATGAAACCCCTCTTAAATTATACTTTTGGATCAAAAAAATAATTCCAAAATCACTTCCTAACTTAACTCCCTTATCATAGATGTCTTAGTTTTGAAAAAATTCCAACCAATAAAATCATTTAGAGCAAACCTAAAAAGGATACCCGAAGAAGAGGCAACATTCATCAATGAGAGTTTTTGTTTTATTTATTCCTACAACTCCTTAAATTATTATTATACCATATTGTTCTAATAACCTTAGTATCTTCCATTTACTATAATTTTTTATGTTAAGGTAATGAGGTATAACCATCTCAACTTCCACCTAATGGGTTATGAAATCATTGTTTGTGTGTATAGTGGACTACCGCATCACTAATCGATGTCATTCATTTTTCCATTAACACCTATCAAGTAAGGAAATAATCGTGGATTTATTTTTTATATAAGATAAATATGATATTATCATTCTTTTGGAATTATTATATTACACATACTTTCATGTTTTTTATTTTTTGAGAATACGAGAACGTCGCCCGTGTGTACGACAGAATACCACATTGTGAAGTGATGTGATTCATTTATGCTTAACATGGAAGGTATTAAGGATGATTTTAATGAACATATATGATATATTTGACATAAAAATGATTTGATAATGATTATATATATCATTTAATTTTAATTATTTTAATCTGAAAAGAAAATGGAAACAACATTCATGCATATGTACAACCTACCATCTCCATGAATGGTGTATTTCATTTCCTATCACTATATTTTATGTATTAGTATAAATAAGAATATAATGAATATATATTAATTATATAATGTTTTAAATTATAGATATTATGAAACTATAATCTATGTAAGATGACTAAAAATAACAAGTCAAATCATAAACGAAAAACAAATTCGTTATTTCCCAAAACGTGACTTTAACACAGAATTGTTAATAAATGTGTAAAAAAGGTATGTTGGGTCTTGAAAAATATGCATAAAAAAATAAAACTCCATTAATTTGTAAAGGGTTAAGAAAAATATAAGAATGTTTTCAAGGAAAAAAGTTCAATGGGAGAGATCCATGAATTATGGATCGATTCAATGAAATGGAAATCACTCCACGGATCACCGCTCCACATGGCATTCCACTAATTTTTGAAGCACCTAAAAACAAAATAGTTAACTGAACGGAAAGGTACCTCCAACACCTTAAAACAAGAAAAGTCATTTGTGGGTCCAAGTTGTAATTTTTTCCCCTGTTAACAACCATCCCCATGAATGAAAATTTTCACGAGATGAGACATGCTCCCATTGTATGTGAATGAAAACATAATCATTTGTGGGGATGGATGGTGAATTCGGACCCTGTTAATGGATTCAACTATGAACAGAATCACTCACAAGATAAGGAATACTCTAGGTCTCCCTCAAAATAATCCATATTGCCCACCATGGATGACTAGACATGCCTGTATTCGGTCCCTTTTCTCTTTAATAAAAAGACCCTGAGCGGGACCGAAAGAAGGATAAAAGGACTGAACCAAATAGAGTTTACAGAGATAAGAAACATGGAGAAGAAAAAAATTTGATCCTCCAAGAAGAATAAAGAAAGATATTTTGATTCCCAGTAGGTAAAAATACACCGCAGATCAGTAAAGAAGAAATAATAATTTTTCTAGCCATCTATGAACTCAGAACCCCTTCACAGAAACCATTCCGTGGGGCCTAAAAAAATGTCCCCTTTTTGAATAAGAACCCCGTATAGAAGAATCCCACATGGGATAACCATTACCCACATAGAAAATTATTACACGAGAAGAAATTGGCCCCATGTAGCAACATGATCTGAGGGCAGAACACATGTCCACATAGCATAACACTATGTAGATGGTACGCTCACCCTCATAGCATAATTCCACACAGATAGAACCCCATCAACCCCTATGAACCGACTATGTGAATTCAGAAATCCTAAGGAGTTATGCTCTCCACCTCATATCATACACTTAAGTTATGTCATTAGGCTCCATGTTGGTCCCTCCATGAACTAGTTCAGTATCATCCAACCAAGGCCTCTTCCAAAGATGCCTGAAAATTATGAATAGATCATTAGGAACATCAGTCTTCCCCCTTGGGTCAACATACCCATGGTAAGAGGAGTCACATGTGTAACCTATGAAATAGGGAGGACCCTTCAAATGTCTTCAGGTCTAGATTCCCATTGTAATTATGGTTCTATCCTTGGGGTGATCACATGAACCTCCATGTTCCAGGTGGGGTGTGTGAGGATCATGATTGACTTTACCTTTGTCATGGAATGAGATCCACCCCTGGAACCGATTTGAATGAATTCACCCCGATGTAATCCCTTAGTATTTCTTACAGGAGGTGGAACTTTTTCTCCTCTTTACCTCATCCCAAGGCATATCCAGATGGATTACCAGATGTGAATATCCCTGTTACCAAAATAAAAGAGGATACATGCACACTCAAGTCCCTCTACATCTCTCTTTGGGTTTTAGAATCTTGTCTATTAGTGGATAGAGTGGATTATGAGATCATTAGATCCAATGCTTCCTCTTGTTTCTCACACTGATCATGCCTCATGTAGGATTAGAGGTTAGTGAAAATCATGAAATTATCACATATTTAATGAAAATGGTCTTTTACATAAATTTAATCCCCAACCCCTACTCAAATGGGTATTATTTATAGATGTAATCCCCAATATCCACTCAAATGGGTCTCCTATACAGTATAATCCTCAATCATATTCACTCAAATAGGCAGTTCCCATGTGTAAGTTCCAACAACATGCTCTTTTGGGATTCTTATAAGGTGTAAGACCAAATGTACCTAACTATGTGGAATTTTATTCCCAACTAATAGTGATACATATAAATACCCCCTTAGGTACAAACCCAACACCTAAATTCACCCAAATATTCTGCAGGTCACATTCTTGGTTGGGTCATATTCACCCGGGAGACCACAACACTTGAAGGTCCCTCAGGCTGCCTTAGTTTATGTTCCCCACCATCCTTGACCAGATATATTTCACATTGTAATCCTTTCCACATAAAGTTAAAATTAATGGTTTATTCCTCATCACATGACTTTAAAAGGTGATGTGTCCTATTAAGTGGAACTGAATAATGCATTTTATGATTCCTCTCATGAGGACACATAGGAATCCCATCTTCTGGGTTCTATCGTGACATCAAAACAACTTCTATCTTCCTAGATGATAGTAAACTCCAAAATGAATCAACACCTAGTTTAAAAATAGTATCATCCTAATGAACTACAAAATAATGTATAATCCATCCATAAAAAGGTACCATTGATGGAGAACCTTGGATACCCATAGAAACCCCTATCAATAGATTTCCTTGGATAAATATAGATGATTCAAAAACTGTTCATGTTCATGATTTATCATTACATGGGGGTAATCTGTATATACATACTTCGGAATGAACAATGGACTGGCGAACACATCTTAAATCAAGAAGAGAGTCTAAGAATAGGAAATAGTTTCCACCAAAAGGGTGTGATGATCTTGAATTCCCATAATCTTGACTAATGTGAGTTCTTTTGTTTCATTGGACAAGTTACCCATGTTGTATTGAATATGTAAAGATGAGATGCTCAAATAAAAGAGCGGGGTGAATTGTATTCGTTAAAAATTCTTTGGGAACTTTTAATGTAGAAAAGAAGCCTTTCTATTGTTTAACAAGGTTAAAAAATATAATTCACTAAACCTCTAGTTATATACACTTTATAGATTCCAAAAATGTGATTCCAAGAAAGTGGATCCGAAATATGGTTCCGGAAAGTGAAACTTAATTAAAGTTTACAACCACAAAGATTCTACCTTAAAGCATATAGAATCTTACAAAATTAGAGTACAAGTATAAGGAAGTATAAGAGAGTTGTACTTTCCTCAACAATAAAAATGTAACAGAAAACTTGTAACAAAATGAGTAACAAGTAATAAGTCTTTTAACCCAAAGAGAAGGGTATCCAACAACCTTGGATAAAGGTCCCTTGATTTATACTTTCAAGAAAGTATGTCTTACCCACACCAGGGTAACCCCTCAATACGAAGATCGAAGTCTGTCTCGCTATCCCCGCAAGCCCTCAACTTCAAGGAAGTCAAAACCTCTGTCTTCCTCAGCAAGGAAGCCCTCAACATCAAGGTATTCAGCACCTCTGTCTTCCTATCCCCAGAAGCCCTCGGATGTACACAGCAACAATTGGAGTTTCACGAAGCAAATCTGAAAAAGATGTTAAGTATGCACAAAGAATGAGAGTATCTCTCTAGAAATCACTTCAACAACACGTAATATCTATAGTCTTGAAACAGTATTGAGATCGTTCAAATGAGATCCTATTTATAGGCACGACTTCAACGGTCAGCTCCCTCCTCCAACAATCATATTTTTATTTCAATTTTGGAGGAACCTGTACACGTGTTACTCAAACAATGGTTAGAGAGTAACTAAAAGCACGACATCATTTTATAACAAAATGAGTGTAAGCATAAATAAAAACAGATATTCGGAATGTGAGGAAATATGAATTTTTGGAGTCTAACCAAAACTGAATTTGGAGTTTATAATACAATGATATTCTGATTATGTTTTCTAGGAATTTGGAACCTGAATTCTATAGAATTTCAGAGTCTGAATTTCAAGTAAATTCGTTGTATGGATTCACAAGAATTCAGAACTAGAACTTACAATGTTCAGAGTCAGAGTTCATGAGAATTCAGAGTTAGAACTCATAGGAGTTTGGAGTCTTTTTTCAGAGAACTCAGAGTCAGAACCTAGAAAATTTCGTAAGAATAATTAGTATTCGGAATTTGGAGTCAGAACTCAGAAAGTTCATAACTAGAATTTGTATTCAGAATTCGAAGTCAGAAATCAGAAAGTTCATAACCAGAATTCATATTCAGAATTTGGAGTTAGAACTCAGAAAGTTCATAACCATAATTAATATTTAGAATTTGGAGTTAGAACTTAAAAAGTTTGTAACCAGAATTCGTATTCAGAATTCGGAGTTAGAACATGGAAAAGTTCGAAACCAGAATTCTGAGAATTCGGATTCTGAAACAGAATGCTTCATATCTAGGTATTTATATGATTCTGAGGTTTTGGTTATAAACCGAATTTTACACTTAGAAAAATTATGATATGAACAATGAAGACAAGATAAAGATAAATTTCCATGGGGAAGGAAATTTTAATTAAAGAAGTAAAATAGGGGTAAAAAGAGATTTTATTTGAGATAAGGTGTTTGTGATTTTCAAAACAAGAAAGAATGATAAAGTCATAATGAAACCTTATTGACTCAACAATCTCCCCCATACATGAATTAATCGAAAATTCATAATGAAAACCTTATTGAATCAACAATCTCCCCCTTTTTGGAAAGCACAGACATCCTTTCGAAAAACAATATAAGGACTTAGAAAAACATTTTCTAGACTTTGAAAATAAAACTTATCTCCCTTTATACATGAAAAAAGGTTAATATGACTAATTACCCATTAGGATTTGGAACACTAAGGATTTTATTCTAGATTTCCAGAATGAGAAATTACATTATCTTGAGTATAGAAATATTTGTAATGGAAAACTCCCCCTAAGATGAACTCCCCCTTACTTAGGGATATTTATTCTTTTACTTAGAATTATTTTTACTTCTCCACCTTTGTGATTTTCAAAAAGAAATGTAGGGAATAGAAAAGAAATTATGGTACCTTAAATATTAGTACAAAACATCCAAACAACAACAAGAAACCACAATTTCATTAAGATTGAAAAAATTTGAACAAGGAAAAACTGATACAACAAAAGATCGTATTTGGATCTATTTTTCTTATTTTTTCTTGGGAATCAATTTCTTTACGATGGTTTTCAGCTTCTTTATCTCTTTGTGATCCTCCTCTTCTTGCTTCTCTAAGGATTTGATCCTATAATATTGAGCCTTAAGAGCCTCTTCCAGAGCCTTCAGCAAGTCATCTTGCTTCAAAATAGTTTCTTAAATCTCGATCCGGAGATTCCTTTCTGTTTTCCGAACACTACCACAAAACTGGGCAAGGTATGCGCCTGCCTTTATCAACGATAACAGTAAAGCGTTGATAAAGTGTTGGGCCTTTATCAACACTAAAAAAAGCGCTGATAAAGGTCCACTTTATCAGTGCTAAAACAAGCGCTGATAAAGGCTTTCCCCTTTATCAGCGCTTTTTTTAGCGCTGATAAAGGGCTTATTTATCAGCACTAAAAAAGCGCTGATAAAGGTTGTATTTATCAACGCTATTCATTTTATCACTGATAAATACACCCTTTATCAGCGCTTTTTACTAGCGCTGATAAAGGCTCACACGGATTTGTTAAAAACCTGCGGGTCCTCTTCCTCCTCCCTGCACCCGGTCAAGCTCTCGCAGAAGCCCTCCTCTGCGCCGCTGCCACCGCCTCCTCCTCCTCCGTTGTGGCCACCGCCTACTCCTTCTCCTCCTCCTCCAACCGCCACCTCCTCCTCCTCTGGCCGCCGCCGCCGCCTCCTCCTCTGCTCCTCCTCCTCCTCCTCCTCCACCGCGGCCTCGTCCTCCTCCTCCTCCACCGGCGCTTCCTCCTCCTCCTCCTAGTCCGCGGCCTCATCCTCCTCCTCCTCCACCGACTCCTCCTCCTCCTCCTCCTCTGCCAACTCCGCTGCCTCCTCCTCCACCGCAGCCTCCTCCTCCTCCTCTTCCTCCTCCACTGCCTCCGCCCTGCCTCCGCCCTGCCTCCGTTGCCTCCGGTGCCTCCACTGTCGACACCTCCTTCTCCTCCGGCATCGGGTCCTCCTCCTTAAGGTGATTCAAATTGAATTTTCATGAATTAATTAGTTTTGGAATGGGTAAGTGTTTGGCCAACTATTCTTCGTGTTGAATCTTCAGTTTCCATGGGTGGTTTGGGATTGTGGTTATGTTTTGATCCTGACTATGGGTTGTTTTTATGATTTCCCACTACCTCTTTAGACTTATTTAGTTATTCTTATGTTTTGGTGTTTTCATTTAGTTTTTTGTTGTGATTTGATGTTGGGTTTTCCTTGATGGAGGTTGTTCATGTTTCTTGTAGACAATACCTCCTAGAAGGACCATGTAGAAGAATAGAGAGTGTGAACCAGAGTACCCCAAAGAGGAACCATCCCATTGATACAATTTTTTTTTGGATTCAATGATTTATAATTTCAAAAACGTGGGTTAAATTGGTATCCATGATAAGACATGAACTATGGACCACACTCAAGAATTTTCAAAAAATAATTCAGAGTTTTTCCTTACTGAAAAGAAAACCAAGTAATTTAAGGAGTAGATGGACTGTATCAAGTAGATCTTAGAGTTTTTGAAAACCCCTAAGACATCTAAAGTGTTATTTTTTGGTTCCTTTTTAAAATAATTTATTTGAATGTGGCGCGATTCAATGATTCTTTCAAGGAATAGAGATGATCTCACTTTTACCACTTTCCAAGTGGTATTTCTTCAGAGGTTCTACCCAGATACCTTGAGATTGATGAATGAAAATGTGTTTTTAAAGCTAGAGTATGGTGGTCATTTAGTCATGAATTATGCCACTAGATTCCGTAATTTGGTTCATGTATCTCTTTATCTCCCCACGAACGATTATCTTATGGCTATTAATTCTGAGATGGGTTTGAGGAAATATATCATATTTATTCTTATTGTTCTAAGTCTACCAACCTATTTTTAGGTGTTTCCCAAGGTATTGATGTGAGAGGCATATTTTAATTGAAATATTGGTCTCAATTGTGTTCCATTAATGGGTGGTATCCATAGTTATTTTTGAGGATAAAATCTAAAGCACGATGAGTCTTAGAGAAGTAGTGGAAAGGGATTTGAGTAGTCTTTATAAACAGATGATGTGGATTCTATGGACAATGGAACTATTTTTTTATCAGATTAGAAATGTGGGAAACATCTAGATGATTTTACCAGAGACTCTGAGGGTGTTCCACCTATTTGGGTAGCCGGGGAATATCTTGTGATTTTTTCAATTGGCTCCTAATGGGAGTGGTGTAGGCTCCACTTTTTTAAGGGCTCTTAGTTAAAATAAGAGGCTTCAAATGGTGGAGGATCACATCCTAAAAGAAAGGGGGATTCTTAATAGATAAATAATACATAGACGAGTCTAATTCAGAAAAAATCAATGCAGTAGAGGTCATTCATGAGGACTCATAATCTTGGCCAACCACAATTCGAGGTGAATTTTTTTAATTCTTCTATAGTATTGGTTTCATTTCAAAATGGTGAATCCTAGTCATTAATTTCACATATTTTTTTATTACTTGGGTATGATGACAGAGTTTATGAATTATTTCATGTATTGCCTAACCCTTTTGTGTAGGAAAAATGGTCATGGTTTCATGTTCTTTGAGAGTTGTGTTGTGGTACTTGGCATGGAGGACATTTCGGAATTCCATGTTTTGGACCTGGTCTTTTTCGACCTCATTATCGTCTTGGATTTGTTTCTTGGATTTAGTGCAGTAGATGACTATTATCACCATTGGGTTCAGTTACTTACTCTTAACAAGAGATTCCATGTCTTTTATGGAGAATGTGATCTATAACCATGGAGGGTATGGCAAGTTGCTTCTATGTTATGGTTCATATCATGTCATTTTTCCAAGGTTTTCCTTGGGGTTGTTGAGAAGTGTTCTTCATGTGAAATTCCAGTGGTCATGGAAAAGTACACAAAATCATTTTTAGAGGACTTCATGGGATAACCTCCCCAATGAGTGTTTGCGTTTTCTATCTATTTTCTTCACATGACGATCCCATTTTCTATTCCATCACATCATAAGGCTCTAGCCGATTTAGAGGAGCTAAAAGATCAGCTAGAATATCTTTAGGGAAATGGTTCTATCTATATGATCATGTCACTATGGGATTTTCCAATTCAATTTTCAATGAAGTCATATCATAGCCTATTAATTTTAACAGTCTACCGTAGTCATAGCCAGGTGACAGTAATTAATAATTACATATTTCCTATAATTGATGATTTGTTTGGCTATCTTATAAGGTTTTATTGGTTTTTGAATATTTTCTAGAGATCATGGTACCAATAGTTGAGGGTTTGGGAAGAGGATGCTCAAAAGATAGATTTTTAAAGTCGATATGGAAATTTAAAGTATTTATGAATTCCAATTGGGATCACCAATGCTCTATCTATTTTATGGAACTGATGAACTAGATCTTTAATATCTTTCTAGACACCTCCATTTTCAATTTTTTAGAATACTTCTCGGTGTATTACAATATATAGAAGGAGTACTCCGATAATCTGGAGGTTGTTTTTGGTTTTTTAGAGAGATTTGTCTTTATTACAAAATTATAAATTCCCCATATTTTGTTTAAGAAGTATTGTTTCATGGTCACATTATTTCCTTGGAAGGAGTTCTAGGTTATCCAGTAAAGGTTCGAGAAGTCATTTCTCCAAATCAGTCAAAGAATGTATTCAAGATCCACAACATTCTAGACTTAGTCTTTTCATGGTCACATTATTTCCTTGAAGTATCTTGTTTTTTATCTAAATTTTACTCATATTCCTTCTACTCTAACCTATATACTCATCCTATGGATTTCAAATAGGATGAATATAAATAAAGAATGGATGAATGCCAATCGGTTGACAAAAGAGTATGAAGAAGGAGTGAAAGAATTTATCAAGTTTTCAAAAGATCATTCATGTGACTCTTCTCAAATCCTTTGTCCGTGTTTACACTGTTGTTATTCAAAACAAATTAGTCCAGATGAGTTGGAAGTACACTTGATCTGTCACGGAATAGATCAAAGTTAAACATGTTGGAATAAACATGAGGAAACAATGAATGTAGGTAGTGACTGGGGTGACACTGCGTTTTATAGATCATCTGATATGATTACAAAAATGAACAATGAAGATGACCATATGGAGGATGTGATTATAGATGTGAATTATGATGAAGATCGTATTGAGAAAATGACAAGGACCTTCGAAGATGAACTTCATGATTGCCCAAAATTGTTTGAGAAGTTAAAAAGTTGTGCAAAGACGCCATTGTATACTGGTTGCACTAAATATACAGCATTGTCAGCCATACTGAAGCTGTATAATTTGAAAGCAGATAACGGGTGGAGTGACGAAAGTTTTACGAAACTACTTTCCCTCTTGAATGACATGCTCCCAGAAGACAATGAGCTCCCGAGCCGAACATACGATGCCAAAAAAATGCTACGCTCTATGGGTATGATCTCTGAAAGAATACACACCTGCCCGAATGACTGTATACTATTTCGCAAGGACCACAAATCACTTAAAGAATGCCCAAAGTGTGGTGCTTCTCGATACAAGAAAGATGAATCCAGTCCTACTAAAGTTGTATGGTACTTTCCAATCATTCCAAGGTTTAGACGCCTATATGGAAGTGAGGAGACTACAGAACAATTAACATGGAATGCAGATACAAGAATTAAAGATGGGATACTACGTCACCCGGTAGTATGAAACGAAAATACATCATGTTATCTATGCTTATATCAGGACCAAAACAACCGGGTAATGATATTGATGTTTATTTGGCTCCATTGATCAAAGATTTGAAATTATTGTGGGATTCAGGTGTTACATTGTATGATGCTTACAGAAAAGAAGATTTCACATTGAGAGTCATGTTGTATGGGACAATAAATGACTTCCCTGCTTATGGAAATTTGTCAGGATATAGAATTAAAGGAACTCAAGGCTGTCCCATTTGCAAAGAAGGTACACAGTCAATTAGGTTGAAACATTCATCCAAAACTGTGTTTCTAGGACATCGCAGATTTCTACCGCGACGATATAAGTACCCTTCTTGGAAGACATCATTCAATGGAAGTTCAGAAGAACGTACAACACTGTCTCCACTAACAGGCGGTCAATTGTTTGAGAAAGTTAAAAATGTGGACACTACTTTTGGTAAACCTACTTCGAAAAACCTTACGAAAATCGGTTGGAAAAAGAGATCAATTTTTTTTAATTACAATACTGGAATTGTCTATATGTAAGACATTTTATTGATGTTATGCATGTAGAAAAAAATTTATTTGACAGTGTTATCGGCACGTTTCTAAATACATCTGGCCAAACAAAATATAGAATTAAGGCTAGGTTGGACATGGTTGAGATGGGAATACGAGAAGAGTTGGAACCAGTGAAGGGTGAAAAACGAACATTTCTTCCTCCTACTGCTTACACTCTTTCCAGGAAGGAGAGATATCAGTTTTGAAACTTCTTGAATGACGTAAAGGTTCGAGAGGGGTATTCATCAAATATCAGTAACCTTGTGTCAATGAGCGACTTGAAGTTAAAAGGTCTGAAATCACATGACTGTCATGTTTTGATGCAAAATCTCATTCCAATTTCTTTACGTTGCATTTTGCCCAAGAATTTCCGCCATACATTAACGAAACTGTGTTTCTTCTTCAAAGATATATGCAGCAAAGTTATAGACCCGACGAAATTTCCAGCTATGGAAAAAGAAATTGCCGTCATATTATGTGAATTAGAAATGTTCTTCCCGCCTTCATTTTTTGATATGATGGTTCATTTGATGGTCCACTTGGTGAGAGAGATTCGACTATGTGGTCCTGTACATTACAGATGGATGTACCCCATTGAATGGTATATGAATATTTTGAAAGGGTATGTCAAAAATCGAAGTCGGCCAGAGGGTTGTATTGCAGAGAGATATATTGTTGAGGAAGCCGTTGAATTCTGTACCGAATACTTGTATGGTCTGGAAATCATTGGATTACCGAAATCTTGTAACACTGGGTGGCTTTAGGGTGAAGGAATTTCTCGATGAAAGGTTGTCACAATCAATATTATAGATCGGGAGCAGGCCCACCTTTATGTTTTGCATAACAGTTTCGATGTTGACCCATATGTTGAAATCCACAAAGAAATTCTTAGGCATTTGAATCCATCAAGGGAATTAAAATGGATATCAGATACACATAATCGACAGTTTATAGGATGGTTTCGAGATCATATTTTTAAGAAGTCAGATGAAAATCCAAAGTCAATTTCGGAACGACTTCGATGGCTAGCCGGAGGACCAAGTGTGTATGGATTATCTTACAATTCTTATGTAGTTAATGGTTATACATTTTATACTAATGAAAATGATGAAGACAATACCATGTAGAATAATGGGGTTACACTTGTGGCTGAAGCGATGCATGTTTCTGGTGCTAAGGACAGAAATCCAATTTATACGAATATGTCATACTTTGGCATCATCAAAAAAATATGGGAGTTGGATTATACGGAATTTCAAGTTCCGATATTCCAATGCAAGTGGGTTGATAACAGGAGTGCTGTTAAAATAGATGATTTGGGATTTGTGAAAGTTGATTTCAGTAAGGCAGGGGAGAATGACGAACCATTTATAATGGCATCACAGGTAGTGCAAGTATTTTATGTTCCAGATCCCGCAAACCGAAACTGGTCAATTGTTCTGTTATCGACCAAAACAGCTGAAGGGTCAGATGAAAATTCAACGGAAGATGACCCTTTCATTGGTACTTCACAATCATTTCGCCGTAGTCCCAATGTAGATGAAGTTTTTATGTCATAGGATACCACAATGAAGGGATATGGATAGTTGATAGAGGGGTCAAATCCCTTCAGTCTTTTAAAAAAAGGGAGTTCAATAATCAGGTTATTGATTTTTAGTGTAATATAGATTGAGTTACATTATGTTATTATCTGTTCACTGCTGCTTTTATGTGATCTAAATTAAATTTTAAACCAGTTCTGCAGATAATGACTTCTTCACCTACTGATGCACCCAATCCCGAGACACAACACTTCTCTCAACCTGTTGCAGCTGGTCCCACTGCTGAGAGACAACATGTCTCTCAACCTGTTGCAGCTGGTCCCATTGCTGAGAGACAACAGGTCTCTCAACCTGTTGCAGCTGGTCCCACTACTGACGTACAACAAGTCTCTCAACCTGTTGCAGCTGGTGTCAGTGCCGATGCTAGCGCTTCGGAGAAACATAATGATGATGCAGAAACTGAGGAAATGGTAGGCGATGAAACCCCAGTGGCACAAAAAAAACAGGTGTGCCGTAGTTTGACAGTTTTAGCAAAAATCCTTAAGGCAAAAGAAAAAGGCATCAAATATGAGGTGGGATGGAAAAGCTAGGACAGAATGTAAACTCCAACAAAGCCATGTTTAGTAGCTACATTGGAATCTTCACTCGACAACGCATGCCGATTGACGTAGAGTCGTGGCACCATGTTGTCAGCGGGTTGAAAACATTAATGTGGGAAGAGATTACGGTAAAATTACGATATCATCTATTTAATTTATTAAAATAAAATAAAATATTGAAATATTGACAAACCCTTCATCATCTCTTGTAGAGTGCATTTATAGTAGATGTTTCGCACAAAGAATATGTTTTCAGACTGGCAGGAAGGATTCATAGAGGCTTTCGCACCATTTTAACGAAACATCATCTGAAAGATGCCGAAGGGAAAATCATGCAGCACCCGCATCCTCTTTATGTACACTTGATATCCCAAGGAACGTGGGATGCGTTTTGCAACCGTCGTGCAGAACAAAATTTTCAGGTACATTGTGTTTGGTTACACATTGTGCAACACTGCTTGTATTCATCACATTTATTGATAGGTTTTTATTTATGAAAAAGCAATTGAGTGCTGAAAATAAAGAACGGGCAGAAAAACCAGCGTACCCCTACCGTAAAGCAAGGTTGGGGTACACTTCAATTGAAAAACAATTGGTATGTATTTTAAAAGTACTGTAATAATTTTATGTGACATAAAACAACACTATAACCATGTTTCTCTGTTTATATGCAGATTGATGAAGCAAAATCTCAAGTCACTTCCATTCCATGCCATGTGCTATGGAAGGAGGCTCGTGTTAATAAAGAGGGCAAACTGATAGATGAAAACACACAAAAAGTGTGGGAAACATGTGTAAGTATGACATAATATAAACTTGTTTTGCTTTAAATCACTGTTACATAACGGTGCTTACTTATTTTTACATATTTTCTATTTGACATAGTCACAGGAATAAACAACACCCGCACCGGATGCAGACATACTTTAAACAGCCTTGAAACAGCCAGAACAGTATGGCTGCGTCAGAGGTTTGGGTTTTGGGGTGTCACCCCGGACATATATTCAGAAAAAATAACAAGAGGATGAACAAACTAAATAATTGCATGTAATGAGAGATAAAGTAGATACCCTTGAAGAACTAATCCAAACTCAGGGAGAGATGCTAAAGAGTTTGATGGAGGAGAGTCGAAAAGAACAAACAACTCAAGAACAACCCCCGTGGGAAGATCCACAACTCACCAGCTTTGAGGCGAGCCATTCCCCTCAAAGACCTGACTTAACTGAGGTAATCAATGTTATAATATTCGTTTTTGTGAGATGTGAATCCCATAGACACTGATACCTTTCATGTAATGATATTCTGCAGGGTGAAAATGATTGTGATTTATATCTGTCAACTCCCACCCATCACCTTGTAGCGAGGGCTACGGTGTTCAATATGCAGAATGGCACGCTACACTCTAGAACACTTCCAACCGGTCATGTCAAAGTGTCGATTAACGTAGCTCATGAGCCGAGCGCCGAGCTACCCATGCTAAATGACGATGACGACATTCATACGGTGGAAAAAGCCGTTGGAACATTCATTGCATGGCCGTCGAATCTTGTAAAAAAACATGTCGAGCAGGAGGTATTCATTTCCAGTTCATTTTTCAAGAAGAACCTTTAACATTAAATTAGAAAATGGCTGAACTGATGAATGTTATTACAGAAGGATAAAATGGAGAAGCTAAAACGAAAGAGCGGCTCCAACATTGGATCAACCAACCGATCAAAAGGATCTACTGAGAGCGCGTTCACCCCGCCTGTTCTATATCCACATTTAATATCATTACAAGCTCATGTGGATACGAAAATGAAAGATGAAAATAGTCATAAAATTGTTTGTGAAAAAGATATGTACGGAGAGGAAACAATAGATTTCGTTAGTGCAGACGCTGTTTCTGAGATCATCACATACGACTGGCTAGGCGCCTCAGTTATAAATGTATACATGAGGTATGTTTTCATGATTTGATTTTACAGAAGCAGATATACTTTGATAATTATGGATAAATACATCTCATATTTTTCACAGGAGTATATATGAAAAAAAATTGAAGGGATTTTCCCATGAATACAAATTTGGACTCGTTAGTCCTCACACCATTTCTACACAACGAACAGAAATAGATTCTAATTTTCAGGCTGAATTGATGTCAAATCTGCTCAGAACGTTTCAAAGAAGAATTAAGACTGACAGGATCTTTTTAATACCAACGATGCAAGGGTAAAAGTCAAAATTTTAATCATATCAATTATATTTTCATTTCTATCAGTACTTATTTCTTTTTATGTTTTTAGGGAACATTGGATGCTCATTTCAGTCAATTTGGATACTCCAAAATTTATTTTCTGGATTCACTGCATGGATATCCAACTAACCGACCACAGATGATGGCGATTGTCAATTTGTAATACACTAGATCCAACATTTTAGAACTAAATATCTAGTTATATAATTTATATTATCTTTTAATGAGGATTTTGTTATGATAGGGCGGTGTATGAATATCGTCTAAAGGCTGGAATGAATCCAGGGCATAAGGACGAAAATACCCACAAGATCTACAAATGGAGAAGTATCTGGGTATACATAATTATATTTCACTATCCAAATACATATCAAAACAAATTACTTATTTTTCTCGATGTTTCTGCAGTGTCCGAAACAAACAAATGACAAGGATTGTGGTTATTGTGTTTGTAAATTTATGAAAGAGATCATATTTCATGAACAAACTAGCATCCCTGAAGAGGTATTTTTGAAAATAATTACTAATTTATTTAAAATAATTATTAATCCTTTGTGTATTTATATTTTTTCAGTACTACTATGACTGTCGCAAAAACTCCTATTTAGAAGATGATATAAATGTCTTTAGAAACGAATGGGCATCGTACCTGATGGAAGAATGTAAACAAATAGGACAATGAAGGTGAATTCATAATACTTATGTTATCTTTATATGGTCATTGATATATACCTTTAAACTTATTGAGAATCTATGATCTCCCTTTCTGATGTTTCATATCCTTAGATTAGTGAATTCCTACTACTTAGTTTGAAAATGACATAAACTTTGGAAAACAACACCAATGACATACACCAAACCGAGCAAATGCATTCGGATTGTTTTGATACTTTAGGACAACGGTCCACGAGTCATTTGTGACACGTACGAATCGACCGCACCTCAATCCGATGCACGGTGTGACCGGTATGGATAAAAGTGTCTGATATCAGTTTCAAATTGAGATAAACTCTGGAAAACAACACCAATGACATACACCAAACCGAGAAAACGCATTCAGATTGTTTTGATACTTTAGGACAATGATCCACGAGTCATTTTTGACGTGTAAGAATCAACCACACCTCAATCCGACGCACGGTGTGACCGGTATGGCTAAAAGTGTCTGATATCAGTTTCAAATTGAGATAAACTTTGGAAAAAAACACCAATGACATACGGAAAACTGAGAAAACGCATTAGGATTGTTTTGATACTTTATAAAAACGATCCAAGAGTCATTTTTGATGTGTACGAATCGACCAAACCTCAATCCGAGGCACGGTGTGACCGGTATGGATAAAAGTGTATGATATCATTTTCAAATTGAGATAAACTTTGGAAAACAACACCAATGACATACGCCAAACTGATCAAATGCGTTCGGATTGTTTTGATACTTTAGGACAATGATCCACGAGTCATTTGTGACGTGTATGAATCAACTGCACCTCAATCGACCGCACAATGTGACCGGTATGTCTAAAAGTGTCTGATATCAGTTTCAAATTGAGATAAACTTTGGAAGACAACACCAATGACATATGAAAAACCGAGCAAACACATTAGGATTGTTTTGATATTTTAGGAAAATGATCCAAGAGTCATTTGTGACGTGTATGAATCGACCGCACCTCAATCCAACGCACGGTGTGACTGTTATGGCTAAAAGAGTCTGATATCAGTTTCAAATTGAGATAAACTTTGGAAAACAACACCAATGACATACTGAAAACCGAGCAAATGCGTTCGGATTGTTTTGATACTTTAGGAAAACGATCCATGAGTCATTTTTGACGTGTACAAATCGACCTCACCTCAATCCGATGCACGGTGTGACCGGTATGGCTAAAAGTGTGTGATATCAGTTTCAAATTGAGATAAACTGTGGAAAAGAACACCAATGACATACGGAAAACCGAGAAAATGAGTTCGGATTATTTTTATACTTTAGGAAAACGATCTGCGAGTCATTTGTGACGTGTACGAATCGACCTCACCTCAATCCGACGCACGGTGTGACCGGTATGGTTAAAAGTGTCTGATATCAGTTTCAAATTGAGATAAACTTTGGAAAACAACAACAATGACATATGCCAAACCGAGCAAATGAGTTCAGATTGTTTTGATACTTTAGGAAAACGATCTACGAGTCATTTGTGATGTGTAAGAATCGACCGCACCTCAATCCGACACACGGTGTGACCGGTATGGCTAAAAGTGTCTGATATCAGTTTCAAATTGAGATAAACTTTGGAAAACAACACCAATAACATATGCCAAACCGAGAAAACGCGTTCGTATGGTTTTGATACATTAGGAAAACGATCCACGAGTCATTTTTGACGTGTACGAATCGACCGAACCTCAATCCGACGCACGGTGTGACCGGTATGGCTAAAAGTGTCTGATATCAGTTTCAAATTGAGATAAACTTTGGTAAAGAACACCAATGACAGACGGAAAACCGAGAAAACGTGTTCGTATTGTTTTGATACTTTAGGAAAATGATCTATGAGTCATTTGTGACATGTACGAATCGATCGCACCTCAATCCGACGCACGGTGTGACCGGTATGGCTAAAAGTGTCTGATATCAGTTTCAAATTGAGATAAACTTTGGAAAACAACACCAATGACATACGGAAAACCGAGAAAACGCGTTCGGATTGTTTTGATACTTTAGGAAATCGATCCAAGAGTCATTTGTGATGTGTACGAATCGACCGCACCTCAATCCGACGCACGCTATGACCGGTATGACTAAAACTGTCTGATATCAGTTTCAATTTGAGATAAACTTTGGAAACCAACACCAATGACATACGCCAAACCGAGAAAACGTGTTTAGATTGTTTTGATACTTTAGGAAAACGATCCACGAGTCATTTGTGACGTGTACGAATCGACCGCACCTCAATCCGACCGACACACGGTGTGACCGGTAAAGCTTTTCATTAGATAAAGAATCAGTATTTATTAAATGAGATAAATCAATAAAAAACATATTGATTTTACATTATTCCCTTTCATTGTTATGAAAATGAAAACTTTTGAGTTTAAAATTTCATATTTTAGTTTCACATTTCCATATTAATGTATTATTTCATATTACTATTTTAATTTATTTCATTATTTCATTACTAACATAATATTTGTTTTCTTATATAGGTGAATTTTTTCCTTGAGTTCGGATGCTTTGTTCGGAAACAAATACCATCGAGAGCAGATCACGGATATCAAAGGATGAAACATGAATGTTTAAAACTGTCGTTGAATAATTGTAAATGTAACCATGTAAAACAATGTTTGAAATGTATATAGCAATGCGTTTTTTTATTCATGATGTTAAGTAAATGTATATACCATTGTCGGTCAAAATATTGGATGCAGGTGCTATGGTGTGTTGGTGTGCATGTGATACTTTGTGAAGGTATTCTGGGGTGCAGGTGTACAGGTACTGTTTTGCAGGTGTAGGCGATGGGGCCTTTATCCGCGCTTTTTTAGCGCTGTTAAAGGACACCTTTAACAACGCTAGAGGAGCGCCGATATAGGAGACCTTTATCAGTGCTAAAATAAGCGCTGATAAAGGGGTCCTTTATCAGCGCTCCGAGAAGCGCTGAAAAAGGCGATCCTTTATCAGCACTTCTGTTAGCACTGATAAAGGTATCCTATATCAGTGCTTCTTGGAGCACTGATAAAGGGGACCCCCCTTTATCTACGCCGGCATTAACAGCGCTTTTCTAGCGCTGTTAATGCCGGTTTTTAGCGCTGATAAAGGGCCAGGTTGTAGTAGTGGACTTTGGAAAACATAATTTAATTTCCCATTCAGGTCTTTGACATCCTGAATCCGAGAATTCTATTCAAGATTTAGCTTTCTCTCAAATATATTTGTTAGATCCTTGATTTTTCTATCTTGAGTGTCAAAGGAATCCTTAACATCATTTTGAAAGTCATCAAGCTCTCTCAAATCTTCGACTATATTCTTTGACCAGCTCACCATTTTCATGAAATATTTTCTGTGGGCTTCATAGTTGATAAGGAAATTCTTATGCTCAACCTCAATCTTTAATCACCTATCCATGACCATGGATACAGAGTCTGATTTCTGATTCATGCTATGTTGAATCATTTGGCATCTAGAATCAATTGTTGGAAAGATCAGAATGGTGTCCACTAGCTTCTTTAGAGACTGAATGACAAAATCATGTCCTAAAGCTAATGACTCCGAGTCTAACACTCTTCTAGGTTGTGGTTCTTCCTCAAGCTCGAATAGCTTACTCTTAGATGATCCACCAGTTTGTTTCTTCATTAAAGAAATTTTGGTTGGTGTGTCAACAAAAACTTATTTTCCTTTGACAGATTTCAAAATAGCTTCTTCATCTGGAGACTCATGCTCACTCTCAGACAATTGAACAACTCTGTCTTCATCAAATTTTTCTTTCTTGGATCCCACTTCAATATCCTCAGAATGAATAAAGTCATGATTATGAATCTCTTCCTCAGCTAACTTGTTCAATTCCTCTTCAGTCTTCTCATCAACTCCAGGGGTAGCAATTTTTGAAGATCTGGCTTGAGAACTCCGGATTGACAATTTTTTTGAAGCACTTTCCTTCTCATGATAATCTTCAGCTTGATTAATCAAATAATCAGTGTGAATACTACATTCTTCCTTTTCTTGCACTTCTTCCACAACTTCAATCTATTTAGCAACCTTCTCTTGAACTTTTTCCGGAGTCATAAACTTTTTCCTTGGTGTCTCAGGAAAAGGTTCTACTAAGAAAGATTTCGGTACCGAAATGTTCTCGGATGCTACTTCAGTAGACTTCAAAAGAGATTGCACAATCTCTGCCTCTAAAATCTTCTTCTTAAGATTCTTCTCTCTGGATTTATCTTCAAGCTCTTCAACAACTTTTTCTTTCAAAGCTTTGGCCTCTGTAGTGTCTAGGCCAAACTCTGGCTCCCTTTTTTCCGGTTCTTCTTATCCTCCATCCATTTGACAACGACTTCATCTGGATAAAATTTCGACTTCTTAGGCTTTAAAGGTTCATTTTGAGCTTCCTTATCTGTAGGGGTTTCACCTTTAGCTTCTACTTCCTTCAATTTTTTTCTTTCCAGATTTTTTAGATGGTTCAGCTTCATCATCATTTTTCGGAACATCTTCCACCTCTTCTACTAACGGATCATAAAACTCCCCTGATTCTTTAGAAAAGAAAACATTAATTCTTTTCAAATTTTCATTTCTTATTATCATCACTTTGAAATTCCTTGGCTTGGAACTGCAAGGAATCCTGAATGATTCAAGACACCGAACTATCAACTTTGAGAGTAAGGCAGGATACATGATTATCTGTGCTCTCAGATTCCCATTCTTGATATTTTCTATCATAATAAGAATTTAATTCATTACGTTGATCTTCCTTAGATTGACCAAAAAATATAAGATGTACATATCACTTTTATTATGAGTGTCCTTGTCACCCTTTGTCGGTACGATAAGAAACTGAACCCATAACTCTAGGATTCGATTATTGGTAGACAAGTGAGAAATTTTTTTAGTCTTGACATCTTTAAGTCCAAGACATTGCATAGCATTTACTTTAACAAAACTACTTTTCACATCTGATAATTTGTGGGTACAAAATTTTTCCTCTCCTTAATAAGATAATCCTACAATGATAGTAGCCTTGGTGTAAGAAAGTGAATATGTCTTTCCATAACTCTTGAAGGAATTTTTTCCATACCATCTTCTTTAAAGAAAAAATCTATCTCAGAAAACTCTATCAGCAAATCCAGATATACCACACCCTGAGCTCCTGGATTTGAAATGGATACACTCTCCCATCCATTAATCTTGTTATTCTTGGAGATAATAGAGTCATATTTGTTGAAGAAGTTTGGATGCAATAACCTCTCCCTGTATATCTGCCACTCCGCAATCGACTTGATAGTAGACATTTCTTGAGAAGTAATTTCACCAGACATTCGGAATTGAGTACTTCTGAAAAGTTCGAAACTAACTTTTATAGAGGGAAAAAACTTCGATAGGAAAAATTATGAGAACTAATGTGGGACAAACATCGAGGGTCCCCTTTTATAGGTGTTGAAGCGATGGTTCATCTTCCTATTTCAATCTAATGGCTGAGAATACTTCTGATCTAATCTGATAGTTGAAAAGATAGCCACAAATTTTTTTTGATAGAATCTGATCATTTAAGGGTTTTAAAGGAAAATATTCAGAGTTAAGGAAACTATAATCCATGAAATTTTACAAACAAAAGAAACTACCAGCAAATAAAAAGTTATTACAAAAACTCAAGAAAGAATCATACCTTTCGGATTGTCAGGAGAATTATTCATAAAGAGGAAAATTATTTTTGAAGGACTTTAGATTATAAAAAAAACTTGAGTATGAAAAAAAACATAGTACACATATTTTCATTACAAAAATCTTCATTACAAAAATCTTCATTACGAAAATTTTCATTATGAAAATTATCATTATGAAAATTTTCATTACAAAAAATTATGAAAAAAATTCATTATGAAAAATATGAAAAACTTCATTACGAAAAATATGAAAAACTTCATTATGAAAAATATGAAAAAATTCATTATGAAAAATATGAAAAACTTCATTACGAAATATATGAAAAATTTAATTACAAAAAATATGAAAAATCTTCATGATGAAAAATATAAAAAACAGTACTACGAAAAATATGAAAAAATTCATTACAAAAAATATGAAAAACTTAATTATGAAAAATATAAAAATCGTCATTACGAAAAATATGAAAATATTTATTATGACAAATATGAAAAAAATTCATTACAAATGTACTCCTAAGAAGTTTTATTAAGAAAAGGTCTAATCAAAACTCGATTTATAGTATAACACGCAGTACTTGCAGCTTCATCCCAAAAATGTTTAGGTACAGAATATTCACTCAACATGGTTCTTGTTATCTCTTGAAGAATTCTATTTCTTCTTTCAACAACACCATTCTATTGAGGTGTTCTAGGTGCTGAGAAGTTATTAGTAATGCCTTTTCTACTAAAAAAAGTTTCAAAATCAGAATTTTGAAATTCTCTTCCATAATCACTATGAATAGTTTTCAATGGAAGGCTTTTCTCATTTTTAACTTGGGCTCCAAAAAATTTCAAATATGAGAAGGATTCAGACTTATTTACTAGAAAATAAATCCACATAAATATAGTGTAATCATCAACTAGAACAAATACATAGTACTTGCCTCCAATGCTTCCAGTTTGTGTTAGACTAAAAAGATCCATATGCACTAGCTGTAATGTATCAGTAGTTGAGACTTCACTAACTAATTTAATACTTGATTTATGTTTCTTTCCATATTGACAAGGGTCACAAACTTTTGAATAATCATATCTAAGTTCCGGTAGATCCTTAACTAATCTTTTCTTAGAAAGTTTGCATAAGTTCCTAAGGTTACAAAGACCTAAACTTCTATGCCAAAACGAAGAATGATCTTCTATTGAACTAAGGCAAGGTAGATCTTGGATCCTAAGGTATTCTAAGTTTAGTATGTAAACATTCTATTGCCTATGGGTAGAAAGAATGAACCCTTCCTTGTAATTGTGTACTAAAAACTTGTTATTCCTAAAATTCACAAGGTAACCTTCATCATATAATTGGATTATGCTAATGAGGTTATTCTTAAGACCTTTATCAAACAAAAAATTTGAAATCAAATTTTTTCCAAGAAGAACAATGTTACCTACACCAATAATATCTCCCTGAGCATTATCTGCAAAAGTTACTTTTCCTCCTTTCGTCTTGATAATCTTTTCAAAGTAGTTTTTGTTACCAGTCATATGCCAGGAACATCCAATATCCATGTACCATGTATTGTTGTTGGTACCCTCTCTATTTTCCTGAAAACAAAAGAGTTAGACTTTCAGAATCCAAACTTTCTTGGATCCGGAAATTTTAGAAAGCAACATTTTATGCACCCACAACTTTTTAGAAAAATAGGCTTTATGAAATCCTAAAGATTGAGTTTTGTTTAGGGAACAATTTTTTTCCCAGTGTCCACCACACTGACACTTAGTGCAGAATGAAGCACTTTGAGGAACAAAATAATTGTTACTAAAAATATGTTTAGAACTAGTATAACAAAAACCAGAACTATTCCTTCGAGGTAAGATTTGTGAATACATTTTATCAAAATTTCCCTTACCTAAGGTAAAGTTTGACAAACACTTCCTCAAGGAAAATATTTCAGATTTCAGTTTTATAACCAAGTTCTTGTCTTCCAAAACATTTGATTTTGAACTAGATCTAAGCTCAAAAACATTTTTCTTAGAAATTACATTTTCTAGATCTTTAGTATGTTAATTCTTTTCAGAACTTACTTCCTCAAGATTTTTTGAAATACTTTCAAAATCATAATTTATCTTATCAAGATATTTAGAAAGATTTGATATTTCCTTAGGAAGAATAGTATTCCTAGAATTTTCCTTATCAATTTTTTTCATGAGTTTTGAATTCTCAATCCCAAGAAGTTTGGAAAACCTAGAAACTTCATCATAGGAAGGTAAAGTATTACCTTCATCAGAAGAAGATATTTCATCAGAAGAGTAATAATATTTACTATCATTAGCATTCAAAGATATATTGGTCATAGATTCAACATTGTGTACCTTATCCATTAAACAATGATTTTCAATAGGTAGTTTGGCTATTAGACCAATATTATTTTGTCCAGAAGATTCATAATCAGAAGATTCATCTAAAGAGTCACCACCACTAGCACTCCAGGTGTCATTATCTTTCAAGACTTTATTAGCTTTAGCCTTGTAATAATTCTTTCTGTTTTTCTCAGAATTCTTTCCATTTCTTTCTTTTCTCTTGAGCATGGGGTAATCAAGCCTTATACGTCCAGCTCTCTTGCATTCATAACATGTAGCTTCAGAATCTTTCTTGTATTTTATCTCTTTCTTCTTGTATCTGGATTTAATGTTCCTCTATCTAGCTATCTTTTTCATCCTTCGAGTAAGATTTTTTGACTCATTCTCTAAAGATTCACTTCCACTAGATTCAAATTGAATAATAACCTTCATAGATTTGGATCTAGTAACTCTCTCAGGAGTCTTAGATTTCATATGATTAGAAGTGGTAGTAAAAGAAACACTTCCATTTCCATTCTTCTTATTTAAATTATCAACATCTCTATTCATTCTAGTCTCATGTTGAAGAAGAGTTCCAAAGAGTTCATCAAGAGTAATATGAGTAACCTTTTTTTTCATCTATAGTTATCCTCTTGGATTCCCATTCATTGGGCATGATGTCTATGATCTTATCAATAAGAGCTTCATGATCTAATCCTTTCTCACCCATTGATTGTAAAATATTCACAATAGTCATGAATCTTTTTTTCACCTTACATATGGGTTCTCCATAAGGAAAGCAGAAACCCTGATATTCAGCTCTGAGTATAGCTCTTCTTGCCTTTATAACTTTGGAAGTACCAAAGTGAGTAACTTCAAGTTTATTACAAATAGAATTTTATGCTTCACAAGATGAAATATGGCTATATATATCTCTAGTCATGGAACAAATCAAATTATTGCGTAACTTATAATTCAGTTGATAATAAAATTATCAACTCCAATATTGATAATAAAAGTCTTCATGCGATCTCTCAAATATTCATAATTATTTCCAATATTATCAACTCCAGTAAGCATAAAAAAAATTACCAACTCCAGTATTGATAATAAAAGTCTTCATGCGATCTCTCCAATATTCATAATCATTTCCATCAAAGATAGGCGGTCTTGTTGGATTGAAATTGTCTATGGAACAAAAATTGATTTCTAACAACTTAAAGAAAATTATTTCCACACAAACATCTTAATAGAAAAAGTTTGTAGACTACCAAAATATTCCTCAACTAGAAAAATATATAACAAGGGTAACTCTAAGATAAAATGAATTCGAACTTTATGAATCTGAAAAATACGATTCCAAAAAATAATGGGAGAAGAAGATTTCACTTCTGAATCAAATCATGAGATTAATTCAGATTGAACCAATCCTATGATACCAATTATAGGATCAAATATGTAAAGATGAGATGCTCAAATAAACGAGGGGGGTGAATTGTATTCGTTAAAAATTCTTTGGGAACTTTTAATGTAGAAAAGAAGCCTTTCTATTGTTTAACAAGGTTAAAAAAGATAATTCACTAAACCTCTAGTTCTACACACTTGATAGATTCCAAAAATGTGATTCCAAGAAAGTGGATCCGAAATATGGTTCCGGAAAGTGAAACTTAATTAAAGTTTACAACCACAAAGATTCTACCTTAAAGCATATAGAATCTTACAAAATTAGAGTACAAGTATAAGGAAGTATAAGAGAGTTGTACTTTCCTCAACAATACAAATGTAACAGAAAACCTGTAACAAAATGAGTAACAAGTAATAAGTCTTTTAACCCAAAGAGAAGGGTATCCAACAACCTTGGATAAAGGTCCCTTGATTTATACTTTTAAGAACGTATATCTTACCCACACTAGGTGAAGCCCTCGATATAAAGATCGAAGTCTGTCTTGCTATCCCTGCAAGACCTCAACATCAAGGAAGTCGGCATCTCTGTCTTCCTCAGCAAGGAAGCCCTCAACTTCAAGGTATTCAACACCTCTATATTCATATCCCTAGAAGTCCTCGGTTGTACACAACAAAAATAAGAGTCGCACGAAGCAAATCTGAACAAGATGTTCAGTAAACACAAATAAAGAGAGTCTCTCTCTAGAAATCAATTCAATAGCGTGTAATCTATAGAGTCTTGAAACAACATTGATCTCTTTCAAATGAGATCCTATTTATAGGCATGGATTCAATGGTCACCTCCCTCCTCTAATGGTCATATTTTTCCTTGAATTTTGGAGGGACCTATACACATGTCACTCAAATAACGGTTAGTGAGTAACTAAAAGCACCTCATCTTTTTATAACAAAACGATTGTAAGCATAACTAAAAACTGATATTCGGAATAGTCTAACCAAAATTGAATTCGGAGTCTATAATAGAATGATATTCGGATTCTGATTTCTACGAATTCAGAACCTGAAATCTATAGAATTTTGGAGTCTGAATTTTAAGGAAATTCGGAGTTTGGATTCATAGGAATTTGAAACTAGAACATACAAAGTTCGGAGTCAGAGTTCATGAGAATTCGGAGTTAGAACTCATAGGAGTTCAGAGTATATATTCACAAAATTCAGATTCAGAACTTATAAAAGTTTCGTAACCAGAATTCGTATTTAGAATTCGGAGTCAGAACTCAGAAAGTTCGTAACCAGAATTCGTATTCAAAATTCGGAGTCAGAACTCAGACAGTTCGAAACTAGAATTCGGAGTCAGAACTCAGAAAGTTTGTAACCATAATTCATATTCAGAATTCGGAGTTAGAACTCCAAAAGTTCGTAACCAGAATTTGTATATAGAATTCGGAGTCAGAACTTGGAAAAGTTCGTAACCAGAATTTTGATAATTCAGATTCTGAAATAGAATGCTTCATATCTAGGTATTTACAATATTCTGAGGTTTTGGTTATAAACTGAATTTTACACTTAGAAAAATTATGATATGAACAATGAAAACAAGATAAAGGTAAATTTCCTTAGGGAAGGAAAGTTTCCTTAAATAAGTAAAACAAGGGTAAAAAGAGATTTTCCTTGAGATAAGGTGTTTGTGATTTTCAAAACAAGAAGGAATGATAAAGTCATAAGGAAACCTTATTGACGCAACAATCTCCCCCATAAATGAAGGAATAAAAAATTCATAAGTAAAACCTTATTGACTCAACAACCCAATGAATTCATGCCTTTGGAAATTTGGTCTTTAAGTCATCAGAGATATATGATTCATTGGGTATTTTCGGTTACATGAATAAAACCCATTGTAAAATGTTCAAAATAATGTGCCTGATGTGAGTGATTTTACACAACTTAACCAATGTTCAAAAAAAGGATATTTTTTCAGAAAAAAATGGTGAAACCAATGTCAATCATTAACCAAGGTGATGGTGTACCCCACTTCAAGCCCCTTTCACATTCACAATGGAGGAGGGCCAAAACAAGACCATAAATTACTCATATGGCCATGAGATTCTAATTTGATGAGGTTTTTTGCTCGGTAATTGTCACACATATTGTAGGAACTTCTCTACAGAACTCTTTTCAATCTAATGGCGTCTCACCAGTTCTCATGGACACGTGCATCAACCACTGCACTGACCAGAACCTCAACTAGACAAAGGACACCATCTCCCATCCAACATCCTCAATGATATTATTAAAATGAATTTGTATAATAGTTCCACAAAAATGGTACTCTCCCAACCCTTGAGGTAGATCGACATTCCCTCCAGTCCATGAAACCCTGCCACTCATCCACCCAGTGAAGGTTGGTGATCTAGAACCAGAATGATCCACTAGATGTCTCTAATATTTGTGGGAGCCTATCCTAGAAACATGATAAAAAGTTACTCTCATACCTTGGAGAGTCTGATGAAGTGGTTACCAATTACTTCATCCTATCAGCATAGGGGTCCTGCCCATGGGCCCCTGTTAGAAGTCATCGTCAACAAAGTCGTGCATCCTAGAATTCTTATCATGCAGAGGATACCACCCCATAGTCCCTGACTGAAGTCAAATGATCCCAGGTCCCTAGGTTATTCAAAAAAGGGTGAATATCATACAATTAGGAATATTCCATCATCCTAATTCCTATTGAATAATACCCCCAAGTAAATATAATGACAACCTATGAGTAGGCGTATATTCCTGGTCACTCTCATGAATCCCATTAGTGAAATATGATTGAAAATTATAGGAAAATGTATATTCCTACGAAAGTAAATAAAGTAATCCATGAAATCACAATATAAAATTATAGTCAGACATATGCCCCTTCAAATTCACATCAATCCCTCCAGTCTAATATGATGGAAAACTACGAGCAAATGAAAATTTCTGTTATCCCATATTAATCCCACTATGAAAAAATGGCTGCAAATTACCGGAAGATGCAACCCCCTTTCCCCCAATATGAAGCCCTCTAAACAAATACAGTAACAAAAAAATGAAAGATGTTGAAAATTACTATAGCTATAATCATTACCATCATTCAAGTATGATGTAAACTAAGAAGAAGATATGAATTCCTACTCACTCATGTCAATCCTACCCTGAAAATATGATTTAAATCAAAGAAAGAATCCAAAATATCCTATTTTAAAATCAAGGGAAGACTCATAACTATTCCCCAACATAAGATAATTTTCAATACCCACTGGAAGGAAATAGAGGATTAAAGTAGGCACATAGTCATTCTTCGACACAGGAATGAGCATATATTCCCATTACCATAAAGGACATATCTTATCACATCTTAAAAATGATGGATGGTCATACATCAAACCTTGACCACATTCTACAGACATTCCATGATGTAATGACATCCTCCATGATAGTAAGGAGTCGGGCCCTCAACCCCACCTTCCCAAGTGGGGTGGCTCATCCACACAATGAGGTGGTTATTGAGGAGCAGGAATGCATCACTCCTCTTGTCCAGAAGGGTCATTGGAAATCATACTCAATAAATGGATGATATTACCTGGAAAAAATATCCATTCCAACTAGGGGAAACCATTCCACTTCGGTGGCCTCTCCAGGGAATGCATATATCCCTTCCAAAACAGGAATATCCTAGAATCACCATATGATCCTCTTGAATCGGCACCCATGTATGAAGGCCGCCACCTATAGCAAGCGGACTGATCCTCCTGCAAAAGAGAACCTAAAAATAAATCACAACAAAGGATGCTAGAAAATTAATTGAAGATGTATGACCCTAATCTACTAGAACCTGTAGTTATTGAGGTCGATAAACATATGTTAATAGTGACTCATGATGCTACGAATCCATTAACAAATTATGAAAGTGTCTATAGAAATTGTAAAGGTTCTCCCTATAGCATTATTACAAGTAACTCTGGAGATCCTCTGCATAGAATCTACCATGAAGGCTTCCTTAATGGATAAAAAATGATTGATCATGAGAGCTTATATCCTAATGAGAATCAGGGTATCCCTCCTCATGGGCATAAGATCAAATGGAAAGAAAGTACTCCCCTTTCTATTATCCTCTCAGAAGGTCCTCACCGGGGTATACACTAAAGAAATTATCCCTATAGTCAGACATCGAGCAATGATGGTAGTCCTCTCCATAATGGAATTCACAATGAAGGTCGTCCCCATAGTGAAATATCATTTCAGGAAGAAGGTTCTCCCCTTTCTATCATTTTCCTTGAAGGTTCTCCCAAAGGTATATAATATAGAAATTATCCCTACAATAGGAAATTGAGATATTATTGTAGTCCTATTCATGATAACACCTGTTATGATGGTCCTCCCCACCTTAGAATTTCATGTCAAAAAGAAGGTCCTCCCCTTTACAATTAAAATACAAGAAAGACCTCATATTATGAGGTTTTAGGAAATATGGGTTCAGACTTGTTAGATACCTTATCAATGAAAAGAAACATAATTTCTTAACTAGGAGACGACATGGGAAAAATCACATCCTCCGAGCAACCCATGACTATTCCCATACAAATGGGACCCCTACTAGCCTTTCTACTTGTGACTAAATAGTTAATAAGAGTCCATGTTGGTAAAATCATGTAAATTATCCACTAGTAGAAGAAAAAAATGATATGATACTCATTAAAATAAAATTAGATGGTAATGATATACCCATTATGTTTGGGCCCTCACACACTTCTCAGTTCAACATTCTAGAGGCATTGTTAGAAACAAAGATACACAATATCCGTTCTAATCACTGGAAAACTCTCCACCACTTGAATAAAAATTTATTTCCTTATGACATGTATGCAGACCTTGCCAAAATATTGGGGGAGAATTATCTTCAAATCAATATGGAAGCCCTTATGTCTGCGTAGAGAACACAATTAGATAAGTGTAAGAATAATCTTCAATCAGTATGCCTCAACATGTTTCATTAGTAGTTCCATATAATTGTTAATTCCCAAATAGAATTCATTTTCACGGATGGGGGGAGAATAGATCTTTTCATTCACCTCACACCACACTCAACATAACCCACTATAAGTGACATCCTGTAATTTCATTATTCTAAAGAGGATATTAAAATAACCCACACTTAGAAAATATAACATACTCAATTAGAATCTACCTTGAGGAAGTATCAAAAGCCTCAGTCTTGATGAGAGGAAGCCATTGAAAAACTTATGAATTAGGAAACTAATTATATTCAGTAGGTTTCCCGCTTAAGGGAAGCCAATCCCAAACCACTGCTAATTTTCTCAGAAGAAAAAAGTTCACATACAAGCTCATCATTATATATATCTCACACTCAAACAATTATTAATAATATAAAGAGAGTGACAATATCAGTATCAACAATCAAAGTATGAGATCATCCCCATCTTGTAGGGTTGGCGGCATTTTTTACATAAAATTCCCCTATAAGACTGAAAAATATGAACATAGGCATAATAATAGGAGAATGAGAACAACCCCAGTCTGTCAGGATAGGGGAATATTTACCTCAACCACCCCTCAATAGAAATTGGTCTTTTACTTTTTAGGATGGATGAAAAGAAGTAAAGTCTCCTAGTTCACCTCGTATTGTGACACATTTCTTCTTGAAGGGAGGCGTACAACCGTGATACATAGAGGTTCCCCCTAAGATATTCTTCACCAATAATCCAAAAGTGGATCCTGAAAAAGAATATATAGGTCCATAAAAGGAAACAAATATCTCTCCTAACACTCTATAACTAGTAAAACACCCACCATGTGTTATAAATCAATGAATATGATGGATTTAAATCCTGTAGATGACACAAAAAATGTTGAAAATGATGAATATAAATGAGATGATGATTGCACATAGAATGTGGTCTACACTAAAAATGAAGGTGTGCATACCTGGAACAATAGAATCACCCTAAATATGGGTTCTCCCTTGATCAATCCTACATTGCCTCTTCATAAAATATCTACTAGAGAGAAAAATAAAAGCAAGGTCTTATATGACCAACCTCATCCTCTCGATGAAAACAAGCTTCTTATTCTTGAAGAAAGATTTTCTTTTTAGTAGGAAGAAATGAAAGAGTTATGGAAAGTCAATGTTGTGTGACTCCATGGTAGTCTTCCCATTGAATACTCCCCTAGTTAGATCATCAAATTACAATTCTAGCAGGTGTACCTCAACAATAAGGGTTCATCCTAGTAACTGAAGCAGGGCTAGGATGTCTGTAACACCCGAGACTTTTGTGAGAAATATTTTGTTTTTATGTTATATAAATCCTCAAATGAATCTTTCACTACACACAACACCAGCTCGTCTTTCTTTACACGCAATCGCGACCTTCCTTGATAGCTTGCATCGTACGCAATACCGAGTTTCACTAAACAACGATATGCTATTAAAATATTATTAAAACTATCCATTATGAATAGTAATAACCACTTTTTGAAATTTTGTAAATTTTATTTTTCAAAATGGACTTCATTTTTGGATTTAGAATATCGAAATTAGCCTATATTGAAATTTTGGTATTTTTCTGGAAACTTTCAATTTTTGATGAATAGTGAAAACACTAGGTTACTATTTAAAAACCAACTTTTTATTTAAATAATTATTTATTTTATTTAAATTTATTTTAGGTAATAATTGATACAAAATACCTATATAAGTTCAATGTAATTCATTGGAGTAATTTTATAATAATTTTAGATATATAAAAATTTTATTGAACTTTTCACCGTCTTTTACCCACCTCCTAGGAGAATTTGCAAATTTACATAAAAATTAATTTTACCACTTTTGTGAATGGAATTTCAAAAATCAGAGAGACACGGTTGATGTCAGTAAATAAAATGTGGTTCAATGAGATGAAAATAATTTTTGGTGAATAGAAACTTTTTACTTTTATTTACCACGGTTAAAAGTAAATAGGGTAATTAAGGGTACAAATGATATTATTATTATCCTAACACATGTTATAATTCTATTGGATAAGTTTAATTCGACAAAAAACAACCTTAGGAATAAAATATGACCATTTAGGCCCACTTGGATTAGATTAGGACATTTATTATTAATTTATTTAAAGAAGGGTTAAAATAGTTAAAATCAAAGTTTAATAACTAAATCATTTTTAATATAGGTTTATACATAAGATAAATTCGACTATAAGAATTAATTATAAAGATAAAAATATTTCCTACATAATGGTACTTTATTTTTAATTTTTAGACATTAAATAATTTAATTTTTTTATGACACAATGATGATGGAGTAATTATCGTATTAATGAAATATTGACATAATTGATGTTATAAATACCCAAATAAATGTAATTTGAGACTTTTTATGAATTAAATTAATTTTATAGGTTACTATGACATGTTAGTATTGATTTAATTAACTCTTTTCTAACTAATAATTCTGTTATGAGTTTCACAAAAATCAATTACTAAATAGTGTCAAAATTGACATAAAATAGTTTTTAAAACAAATATTATATTGTTGATTGTTATTTTATATAAGGGTCGGCCAAGATACTTATATCATGATAGGTGTATCTTTAATGGACCACTTGGGGGGTCTCTTGGATGTATATAGTAAGTTTATTAATTATACAACATAAAAATACAAAGTGACATGGTAAATGTCAATCTAATTAACTAAGAGTTAAAACTAAAAGATAAGGTTAATATAATGACCTAAACTTGTCTAAATTATATTGTATGAGAGGATTTCGACCCATCCCCACATTAGCTTCGAAATATATCAATTTGGAGCTACTAAAAACCGAATTTGACTTTATAATAAAATAATATTTTTAGTTATTCCAAAGGTGCCCCTCTCCTCCCTTATAAAAGGGAACCTCCTCCCTCTCCTACTCACACCAATTTGAGCCTTCAATCTCGGACAAACCCTGCCAATTTCTCATCTACACTTCCCTAGAAACATCCCAGAGGTATTGGTCTTCTTCAAAGGCCAATTTTAGTTCCCTAAAAGGAGGTCTCAAAGAAGCGCTTCAAAGAAGAGGTAATGTCTGTTACCGATTCTTTCATCTTTATTTTTTCTTCCACTTCTTCTTCTTTAGTTGTTTCATTATGAAGTAATAACATCAGTATCAATAATATAATGATATGTTATTATAAGTATGAAACAACCCTATTTAACCATCTATCCATCCTACGGAAAATGAAATCACCGCGTGTGTGTACGTACGGAATACCGTCTCCACGCCGTAGTGTAATCTATTTCCCCCACCACCTTACTTGGATGGGTATAATGATGTAAATAATAACTATATATGATTATTGTAAAGTGATATTGATTATTAAATAGTATAAATACACTCCAATACAATTCCACGATCATGGGAACGATATCATCGCTCGTGCGTACGTATGGAATACCATCTCCACGATGTAATGCGACTCGTTCTACATGATATTCATTGCATAATGATTATATAAATGAATTGAATGAATGAATATGATATATATTACACTAATACCATTCTGGAAATGATGTATCTATAACCTAAAGAGAAGAAGAATAATTTATTCGACAAAACACGCATAAGAACAAAAAGTAATAAACACCCGAATAACAAGTAGTAATGAAATATTACTAATAAGAAGATAATAATATGACCATATATGATATCTTGACAATGAGTATGATTCAGGAATAAGTCAATAACATTATTTAAATCATTATACAGGAGTTTCGTACACTTAATAAGCGAATCAGACCTAAGGTAAGGGAAAATATCACAATCTCATTTTTATCCGAGATTGTTTATACTTTGGTATTTACTGGGGTGTATTTTATCATCCACATCCATGTTTCCTCAATATGTAATATTATTTCCATCCACCTAATTTTTTTTAAATCCAATTTTACCCTTCGGTGAGTTTTTAGTAAGGATATGAAAGGAATCTTTTGTCGTTTATCGTACGAGGTACTTTTTGACTTTTCCGACAAAAGTACGAGAAGAATGTTTTTTTAACTTATACGGCATGAATGTATTTTTAAAACATTATTTTCAATAATATTCCCTTACATGTTTTCAAGTTTAATTTTAATCAACTTCTTTTAGTTTATAATTGTATGACATGTTAAGAAAGGAAAAGTGTTTTTGAAGTAGAAATGATATTTTCCTCAAGAATGGAGTTCAAGTATTTTATCAAAATTATTTTCCATCTAAGATAATAAAGGTTTCTGTTTCTATCCCTATTATCACATTGATTTTACTATGTTGTGATAGAAATATTTTTATGAATTCCTTTATCTTATATGAATTTTTTTATGATGTCACGATGTTTAAGATTCCCATTTTTATTACATGGGTTATGCTATGATGTATGGTTTATTATTTTGTGGCACACATAAGAATGGTACCATTATGAGATGGGTGGGACCTATATCTCCCTCCAATGCATTGGGTAAAGATTGTATATCTCATGATATAGACATGGCCAGAACGGCAGGTTAAACCGGTTCAATGAAACAGGACTGAAACAAGGAATGAACTCGGTTCGGAAATGGACTTTGTACACTAAGATAGTCTTGGAAATGAGTCTTGACTGATAATAAATGATTATCTATGATTATGTGTGTATGCCACAAAGTTTCATGTTTTATGTTATTATTATTGGGATTACATTTCACTTATATGATTTATCCCATGGTATGAAATTATGATTTCTTTTGCAGGTTAATATTTCCAAAATGTTATGTTCATGATGTGATTGATTTTTCTTTTGTTTACCCTTACTGAGCATTTGAGCTCACCCTTTTGTATGTTTTCTTTCCCCCAGGTCAGGAAGAAGGTTATTAAGTAAAATATGCCAAAAGCGACTATAGATATGATGAAATAAATGGGAGACAGTGTAGACGCTTTATGAACTAGTTGTTTATGTTTCCCAGTTTCTAAAGACACTATACCTATACGGTCCTTCCATGGTTATGTTATATGTTGTAATAATTATGCTTCAATATTGAAGTCTTAACAATGTATGTAAAGTATGGGTCATTATAGTTGGTATCAGAGGAAAGGTATAGTCATCCTTTGGAAACTAGGATGTGAAAGCCTTAGTAAGAACCCTAAGGATAAGTCTAAGAATAGAACACAATCTTAGTGTTTTAGAAATGTCCATGAATGACCTAGGATAATACCTTAAGTGTGAAATTTTATTCTTGATTATGTGGTTTTCCTATTATAATTAGTGTTGATCACACTATTCTTCTTGGTTTTAGTCAATGGATGGAACCCGAAGGAACCGTGTTAATACGGAATGCGACGGGCAATGCAATGATTTTCCCCCTGAGCAACAAAACGTTATGGGAGTTGGAATGAAAAATCTTGTAGCCATGCTCACACAACTTTCTCAAGCTGTGAATCATGCTGGAATTCCTAATGAGCAAAGGAAGGAGCAACATTCTGTTGAATCCTTCATGAGACAGTGTCCACCTTCATTCAGCGGGTCTACTGATCCATTAGTTACTGAACAATGGATCAATACTACTGAAAAGATATTTTCAGTTCTTCAATTTTTTGAAAATGATAAAGTCATCTTAGTAGTGTATCGTTTGGAAGGTGATGCTGATAAATGGTGGAATCTTATCAAGAATACGAGGCAAAGGGATGAAATTGAGTCCATGGAATGGGACAAGTTCAAGAACTTATTTTTCAATAAGTACTTCCCTCGTATTCTCCGAACAAAGATGGAGAAAGATTTTATTGAACTGAAGCAAAAGGACGATGAATCTGTTGGTACATATGAAGAAAATTTTACAAGACTTGCAAGGTACGCTTCTGGTATTATCATCCAACCTGAGAGTAAGATCGATCGATTATTTAGTGGCTTAAAACCAAGTCTTCGAAGGGACTTATCCATAAGGGACTTCAATAGCTACGAGGAAATCGTTTGATGTGCTCTCAAAGTTGAGATGGAGATTGTAGTAACCCATCAGTCATATGGGTTTGATAAGAAGAGGAAAATGGAATTCAAAGGAAAATCAAAAGAGCACAATGAAAAAAATATGAGCTTTCCCTTATGCTCAAAGTGTGGAAAGAAACATGGAGGGAGTTGTCTTAAAGTGACAAGTAAATGTTTCAAATGTGGAAAGGAAGGTCATCAGGCATTTGAATGCTGCAATTATGGGAAGAAGATTTCTAATGATGCAAACAATGGGAGGGATACATAGAATGAACCTACTACACTTCAATGTTTCAAGTGCAAGGAGATGGGGCGTTATGCCAATCAATGCCCAAATCCAAGGGTTGATGATGATGATCGACGTCAACCAACTCTTAAGTCTAAAGACAAAGGAAAGTCACATGCAATTTCTATCAGTGATGTGGAGTACGATAACGATGTGGTGAAAGGTACACTTACCATCCACTCTAAAGTAGAAAATGTTTTATTTGATTATGGATCCACCCACTCTTTTATTTATGAAGAATTTTCTAAGAGTATCACCATATTACCTCAACAATTAGATGTTGAGTTAGCTGTGACAACCCCTAATGGCACAACACTCACATCAAAAGTTTATAATTCTTCCCCGATTGAAGTTTGTGGGAAAGTGCTTCCTGCAAATCTTGTGATCCTTTCTATAGTGGAATTTGATGTGATTCTTGGTTTGGATTGGCTTTCTTTATATGGATCTCATATCAATTGCCAAAGAAGGGAAGTCACATTTCATATTCCAGATCAATCCATGATCATCTATCGATGGAAGGATGAACATAACCTTCCAGTGGAAATTTCATCCATCTTATGGGTCTTGATTCCACTAAATGAAGGTTATTTATCTCAAATGGCTGGAGAGAAACTCATGATTAAGAATATTCCCGTTTTACGGGAGTTTGATGATGTCTTTCCAGAGTAATTTCCAGGTCTTCCACCAAATCTAGAAGTTGAGTTTTCAATAGAACTCGTACCGGGTGCTTTGCCTATTTCAAAGACACCTTATAGAATGGACCCAATTGAGTTGCAGGAATTGAAGAAGTAACTCCAAGAGAATCTTGATAAGGGGTTCATATGCCCTAGTGCATCAACTTGGGGAGCACCTGTTCTGTTTTTTAGGAAGAATGATGGATCAATGAGACTTTGTATTGATTATCGAGAACTTAACAAGATCACTATCAAGAACAAATATCCTCTCCCGTGCATTGATGACTTATTTGACCAACTACGCGGAGCTCAATACTTTTCCAAGATTGATCTTCGTTCAGGGTATCATCAATTAAGGGTCAAAAGGGAGGATATACCAAAGACGGATTTCCGTACAAGGTATGGACACTATGAATTTATAGGGATTCCATTTGGTCTTACTAATTCCCCTGCTATCTTCATAGATCTGATGAATAGAGTCTTTAGAGACTATCTTGATCAGTTTTTGGAAGTCTTTATAGACGATATTCTTGTATATTCAAAGAGCAAGGAAGAACATGAAGATCACTTGAGAATTATTTTGAAGACCCTGAGAAAGGAGAAGCTTTATGCCAAATTTACCAAGTGTTAATTTTGGCTTCAAAAAGTTTCATTTTTGGGTCAAAAAATCTCAAAAGAGGGGATATCTGTGGATCCAGCAAAAACAGAGGTTATTGAAAGATGGTCGAGACCAACAACAGCAACTAAGATCCGAAGTTTTCTTTGTTTGGATGGATATTACCGACGTTTTGTGAATGATTTTTCATGATTATCTAATCCAATCACTAGGTTTACTGAAAAAGGAGTTAAGTTCTTGTGGACGAAGGAATGTGAAGAGAATTTCAAGGAGTTGAAAAGAAGGCTATCCAGTGCACCTATACTCACACTTCCTTGTAGTGAAGAAAGGTTTGTGATCTACAGTGATGCATCCAAGAAGGGATTGGGGTGTGTTCTTATACAAAATGATATGGTGATATCTTATGCCTCACGACAATTGAAAATCCACGAGCAAAATTACCCAACTCATGATTTGGAGTTAGCTACGGTAATATTTGCATTATAGAATTGGAGGCATTATCTTTATGGATAAAGGTGTGATATTTATACTGATCATAAAAGTTTAAAGTATATTTTCACACAAAAGAAGCTGAATATGCGCCAAAGAAGATGGTTGGAGATGATTAAGGATTACGACTGCTCAATTCATTACCACCCTGGGAAAGCAAACAAGGTGGAAGATGCATTAAGTCGATAAGACCATGCTAGCTTATCTATGATGAGGATCACAAAAGATCCAATATTTATGTATTTACAAAGGATGGATCTTGGAATTATAATGGAAGGGGAAAAATCGTATCTTTCTCAAATGAATGTTCAACCATCTATACATGTGAAGATTAAAGAGGCGTAGAAAGAAGATGTTGAGTTACAAAATAAGGTGAGAAATGTTCCTGAATTCAACCTTGATTGTGATGGGATAATAATGTTCAGGAATCAGGTTTGTGTTCCTCCCATCCCAAAATTAAAGAAGGAGCTGCTGGATGAGGCTCATAGTTCTTCATTCTCTATTCATCCAGGAAGCATGAAGATGTATAGGGATATGAAAGAGTACTTCTGGTGGGATGTCATGAAAAGAGATGTTGCTGAATATGTCTCTCGATGCTTGGTTTTTCAGCAAGTTAAAGATGAGAGACAGAAGTCTAAGGGGATGTTACAACCATTACCCATACCTGAATGGAAATGGGAAAACATCACTATGAACTTTGTCACTGGACTTCCTAAAACATCCAAAGGCAATAATTCTATCTGGGTCATAGTTTATCATCTTACAAAGTCTGCACACTTCCTTGATATTAGAGAGGATTTCTCTCTAGATCATCTTGCCAGGATATATGTAAAGGAAGTGGTAAGATTGCATGGAGTACCAATTTGTATTATATCTGATCGAAATCCGAGTTTTACCTCAAAGTTCTGGAGAAGTCTTCAGCATAATCTGGATACAGAGTTGAGTTTCAGCACTACTTATCATCCTTAGACAAACGGTCAGTCTGAGAGGACAATTAAAAGTCTAGAAGATATGTTGAGAGCTTGCTCTATATATTTCAAAGGTGTTTGGAATCAACACCTACCTTTGGTGGAATTTTCTTATAATAATAGCTTTCACTCTAGTATTCAGATGGCTCCTTATGAAGCTCTCTATGGAAAGAAATGTAGGACTCCAACTTGCTGGGATGAAGTTGGGGAAAGAAAGATATTAGGACCTGATCTCGTTGATGAAATGGAAGAAAAGGTTAGATCTATTCAACAACACATAAGAGCAGCTCAGAGTTGACAGAAAAGTTATTCTGACAACCGAAGAAAAGATCTAGAGTTTGAAGTGGGTGATAAAGTGTTCTTAAGAATATCTCCCTGGAATAGGGTCATGAGATTTGGAAAGAAGGGGAAGTTGAGCCCAAGATATATCGGTCCTTTCGAAATACTGGATCGTGTTGGAAAGGTAGCTTACCAATTGGTGCTTCCATCGAATCTCTCTCAAGTTCACGATGTGTTCCAAGTATCTCTACTGAGAAAGTATATACCTGATCCTTCACATGTACTCAGCTCAGAAGTTGTACCGCTGGAGCAAGATCTTTCATATGAAGAACAACTGATAGAGATTCTGGATCATAGCGAAAAAGTATTACGGAACAAGAACACTCGCTTGGTGAAAGTTTTATGGAGTAACCACCAATTAGAAGAAGCTACATGGGAACTTGAGGATATGATGAGGGAGATGTATCCTCATCTGTTTGTAATGAAGTGATGAATTTCGAGGGAGAAATTCATTTTAAGGGGGGTAGAATGTAACACCCGAGACTTTTATGAGAAATATTTTGTTTTTATGTTATATAAATCCTCAAAGGAATCTTTCACTACACACAACACTATCTTGGCTTGCTTTACACGCAATCACGACCTTCCTCGATATCTTGCATTGTATGTAATACCGAGTTTCACTAAACAACGACATGCTATTAAAATATTATTAAAACTAGCTGTGATGAATAGTAATAACCACTTTTTGAAATTTTGTAAATTTTATTTTTCAAAATGGACTTCATTTTTGGATTCGGAATATCGAAATTAGCCTAGAGTGAAATTTTGGTATTTTTCTGGAAACTTTCAATTTTTGATGAATAGTGAAAACACTGGGTTACTATTTAGAAACCGGCTTTTTATTTAAATAATTATTTATTTTATTTAAATTTATTTTAGGTCAAAATTGATACATAATACCTATATAAGTTCAATGTAATTCATTGGAGTAATTTTATAATAGTTTTAGATATATAAAAATTTTATTGAACTTTTCACCGTCTTTTACCCATCTCCTAGGAGAATTTGAAAATTTACATAAAACATAATTTTACCACTTTTGTGAATGGAATTTCAAAAATTCGAGAGACACGGTTGATGTCAGTATGTAAAATGTGGTTCAATGAGATGAAAATAATTTTTGGTGAATAGTAACTTTTTACTTTTATTTACCACGGTTAAAAATAAATAGGGTAATTAAGGGTAAAAATGATATTATTATTAGCCTAAAACATGTTATAATTCTATTGGATAAGTGTAATTCGATCAAAAAAACCTTAGGAATAAAATATGACCATTTAGGCCCACTTGGATTAGATTAGGACAATTATTATTAATTTATTTAAAGAAGGGTTAAAATAGTTAAAATCAAAGTTTAATAACTAAATCATTTTTAATATAAGTTTATACATAAGATAAATTCGACTATAAATATTCATTATAAATATAAAAATATTTCCTACATAATGGTATTTTATTTGTAATTTTTAGACATTAAATAATTTAATTTATTTATGACACAATGATGATGCAGTAATTATCTTATTAATGAAATATTGACATAATTGATGTTATAAATACCCAAATAAATGTAATTTGAGACTTTTTATGAATTCCATTAATTTTTTAGGTTAATATGAAATGTTAGTATTGATTTAATTAACTTTTTTCGAACTAATCATTCTGTTATGATTTTCACAAAAATCAATTACTAAATAGTGTAAAAATTGACATAAAATATTTTTTAAAACAAATATTATATTATTGAATGTTATTTTATCTAAGGTTTGGCCAAGATACTTATATCATGATAGGTGTATCATTAATGGACCACTTGGTGGTCGCTTGGATGTATATGGTATGTTTATTAACTATATAATATAAAAATACAAAGTGACATGGTAAATGTCAATCTAATTAACTAAGAGTTAAAACTAAAAGATAACATTAATATAATGACCTAAACTTGTCTAAATTATATTGGATGAGAGTATTTTGACCCATCCCCACCTTAGATTCAAAATATATAAATTTGGCGCTATTAAAAACCGATTTTAACTTTATAATAAAATAATATTTTTAGTTATTCCAAAGGTGCCCCTCTCTTCCCTTAGAAAAGGGCACCTCCTCCCTTTCCTCCTCACACCAATTTGAGCCTTCAAGCTCGGACAACCCCTGCCAATTTCTCCTCTCTACTTCCCTAGAAACATACTAGAGGTCCTGGTCTTCTTCAAAAACCAATTTTAGTGCCCTAAAAGGAGGTCTCAAAGAAGCGCTTCAAAGAAGAGGTAATGTCCGTTACCGATTCTTTCATCTTTATTTCTTCTTCCACTTCTTCTTATTAAGTTGTTTCATTATGAAGTAATAACATCAGTATCACTCATATACTGATATGTTATTATAAGAATGAAACAACCCTATTTCACCATCTATCCATCCTACGGAAAATGAAATCACCGCGCGTGCGTACGTACTATAATACCGTCTCCACGCCGTGGTGCAATCTATTTTGCCCCACAAAATTACTTGTATGGGTATAATGGTGTAAATAATAACTATATATGATTATTGTAAAGTGATTTTGTTTCTGAAATAGTATACATCAACTCAAATACAATTCCACGATCATGGGAACGATATCATCGCTCGTGCGTACGTACGGAATACCGTCTCCACGATGTGATGCGACTCGTTCTACATGATATTAATTTCATAATGATTATATAAATGAATTGAATGAATTAATATGATATATATTACACTAATAACATTCTTGAAATGAGGTATCTATAACCTAAAGAGAAGAATAAGAATATATTCGACAAAACACGCATAAGAACAAAAAGTAATAAACACCCGAATAACAAGAAGTAATGAAATATTACTAATAAGAAGATAAGAATATGACCATATATGATATCATAACAATACGTATGATTCTGGAATAAGTCAATAACATTATTTAAATCATTATACAGGAGTTTCAGACACTTACGAAGCAAATCAGACCTAAGGTAAGGGAAAATATCACAATCTCATTTTTATCCGAGATTGTTTATACTTTGGTATTTACTGGGGTGTATTTTATCATCCACATCCATGTTTCCTCAATATATAATATTATTTCCATCGATCTACAATTGTTTAAATCCAATTTTACCCTTCGGTGAGTTTTTAGTAAAATATATGAAAGGAATCTTTTGTCGTTTTTCATACGAGGTACTTTTTGACATTTCCGAAAAAAGTACGAGAAGAATGTATTTTAACTTATACGACATGAATGGATTTTTAAAACATTATTTCCAAGAATCTTCCCTTACAAGTTTTCAAGTTTATTTTTAATAAAATTCTTTTAGTTTATAATTTTATGACATGTTAAGAAAGGAAAATTGTTTTTGAAGTAGAAAGGATATTTTCCTCAAGAATGGAGTTCAGGTGTTTTATCAAAATTATTTTCCATATAAGATAATAAAGGGTTATGTTTCTATCCCTATTATTACATTGATTTGACTATTTTTTGATGGAATTATTTTTATGAATTCCTTTATCTTATATGAATTGTTTTATGATGTCTCGATGTTTAGGATTCCCATTTTTATTACATGGGTTATGCTATGATGTATGGTTTATGGTTTTGTGGCACACATAAGAATGGTATCATTATGAGATGGGTGGGACCTATATCTCCCTCCAATTCATTGGGTAAAGATTTTATATCTCATGAGATAGACATGGCTGGAACGGAAGGTTAAACCGGTTCAGTGAAACAAGACTAAAATGCGGAATGAACTCGGTTCAGAAATGGACTTTGTCCACTAAGATAGTCTTGGAAATGAGTTTTGACCAATAAGAAATGATTATCTATGATTATGTGTGTATTCCACAAAGTTTCATGTTTTATGTTATGATTATTAGGATTACATTTCACATCTATGATTTATCCCATGGTATGAAATTATGATTTCTTTTGCAGGTTAAGATTTCCAAAATGTTATGTTCATGATGTGATTGATTTTTCTTTTTTTTACCCTTACTGAGCATTTGAGGTCACCCTTTTGTATGTTTTCTTTCCCCCAGGCCAGGAAGAAGGTTATTAGGTAATATATGACGAAATCGACTATAGATATGATAAAATAAATGGGAGATAGTGTAGATGCTTTATGAACCAGTTGTTTATGTTTCCCAGTTTCTAAAGACACTATACCTATACAGTCCTTCCATGGTTTTGTTATATGTTGTAATAAGTATGCTTAAATTTTGAAGTATTAACAATGTATGCAAAGTATGGGTCGTTATAATGTCCACCCAACTTGGCACCTGGACCCTCATTTTACCTAGAACTGATCTTGGACAGATATCAATATTTCCTTCCACTTAGGAGAAAACTTTAATGGGTTCAGAAGAACCCTCAAAAGATGTCATCCACCATCTTTCCATCTCAAATAGTGGCATAAATATAATGTCAGGACTTTCCCATTACCATGCCTGTCCAATATCCAATTCAACTAGACACTCATCAAGGGATTATAGACACCATCAAGTCATTAACATCTTGATTGGAAGGTGTAGAGGAGTGGTGTGCACCAGAGCAGATGGAACATAAACCTTATCTAGACTGGGTGAGAGACACCCCACCACCTCCAAACATTAAGAGTCCTATATTTCTGTTATTAAATGGATCATGTGACCCAGAAAAACAACTGACCCACTATGTGTCCCATTATGATCCTGTGATGGGAACTTATAAGAAAAAAGAAGCAGTAAAACATAGATGATTCGTACGAACCTTACAAGGGCCAACCTTTGTGTGGTACACCATCTTTCCATATTAGTCGATTATAGGATAGGAGGATCTCTATCGGTAATTAATCATTAATTTTAGATCAACACAAAAAATGATTAAAATCAAATACATATCAAATTAAAAATAGTGAGAGAATGAGAGAGTCTCAGATTCCATTTCCATATGGAAAGTGCTATCATATTCCTTGAACCGACCACTTCACTAGGAGGATATGCCTACTCAATGCATTGATAACCATCACAACGAGCTACGAACCCCACTCATACTAGTGATGTATATAGATGGGTTTTGGATTTCTTGGAAATAATCTAATGAATATAAGAATCCATTCAACAGACTATGCTCTAGTCTTGGGTAACTCCAATGGCCCTAAGTAAAAGAGTAGGGAAGGTGGAGGTGATTGTTGTCACACTTAAGCCAATATACCTGCCTATTCTAGATTTTAAACCTGCATCATATCATATAAGACCCCTTGGAATTAATAGAAAACCATGACTTGACAGGTTGAGAAAAGGGGACCCATAAAAAATTAATTCATGGAACAAAGGAATAAAGTTTACTAATTATGAGATGATCATGTCCGTGGATATTTAATTGCTTCTATGGACAATGATTTTCTCTACCTTCTAGAACAGATGAGGGTTGACTAGGTTAGTCTTCAAAAACAGTAAGATTATTTCCCCTTTCACTGAATATTGGGACACATCAATCATGAATTATTTATCTTCAAGAACCTCTTACATAATTTTTTTTTATTTTGGGGAAGTAAACTAGGAAGGCCACTGACACAAGTGGTGTATGTTATCACCACTACCCCTAAGGAAGGAAGAGAGTGGAAAGAAGTTGTTAGAAGGAGGGAACCAAATATTTATAGTTATATGACATTCATTATAATCAATATATGTCATGGTATTATCTAATAATAGTTGAAAAAAATTCTCAAAGTTATCCTGCTACAATACAGTTAGCTTCATTATCCCCATAAACCTCCAAAAACAAACAATACAAAAATTTATTTGACAATAAATTTAGAGAGAAAGTGTAAGAAGATGGACCTACATCAAGGAAAAAAGTTGGCATTTGACCTCTCAGATTTTATTCCTTCACATATAAAACAATGGGTGCCGCCCCGCCAAACGACACCACCAGAAATTGTCAGAGAAGCAAAGTTCTCATCAGAATAGGATTTAATCCTTAGTTCTGTTAATCTCATTCACTTAATGGATCCATTCCTTTAATATGAGTATGTATATGAACCTGATTTCCCAAAATTCTTTTGGGGGAACTTGATGAAGAGGTCATAGGAGCCAATTATATTGGGGAAGAAGCATCTATGGAAGAATTCATACTTCTAGATGCACTATTGCTCGAAATATCAACATTATAGAAACCAATGAAAGAACCCTTCAGTAAGATCTCCATGAAAAGTAAAATCCTCCCATATTAGCCAAAATAAAATCAAACTAGATCACTCTAGAATATCAATCAGAAGAGGAAAAAATTTTGGGTTTCCCCTAGCATGCAAGTAGACCTTCTCAGCCCAACCCACCAAAATTAGAAGTGCTTCTAGCTTCTATATCATGATATGATCTATCTACATCAAATAATAAATCCCTTAAATCCCTTGTAAAATAAAATACCCATACTAGGAAGCACTGAACTTTAGAATGGATGTATGAAATACAAAAATAGTTAGCCTTTGTACCAACCAAGCTATCGATATTGGATTCCCTGATCATGTTAAAGGACCTCAGCGAAGCACTCATAGAGGGTTTGCTAAGACCCAATAAGTTTAAATCTAAATTTTCCATTGTGGAGGTATATCAAATAGAGACTAATCCTATAGATCATCATGTGGATATCTCCTTCATGGATGAAGATGACGATTCTGTTATTTAGGAAAAAATCAGACCCTTGTATGTGTCCTACAGGATAAATGGTGTCAATGTTCGAAAGGTTTTCATTGAGAATGGATATGGAGGTAATCACATTCTAGTGTGAACAATTTTTATGCTGGAATAAAATGAGGATAACCTATTTCCTTCCACCATAACTATTCAGTTCTATGAAAAAATTGAAAAAATTCATTGGTCCAAATTAAGCTCCAGGCATAGTTTAGAGATCTTGTGGATGACACATAATTTATGCTGGTTCGATAGAAAACAACCTTAAATGTCTTGAAAGTAAGGAACCAATTTCATCAACATGTGGTAATAACTTTCTCATACCATCAATGCATAAAATACAACATTAATGAAAAAATCCAGACATTGCACAATGTTAAGGCCACATTCGAGTCATACGAGTCACATTATATTGATGTAAGATTCTATCAGGGGAAAGGGAATCATCCCCAAGTAAATGGTGTCTCTTGGGTTACCACCCTAAAAAATCTTTAAATGATCTCAGCTGAACCCTTTAAATAGATCAGTGAAGAATACATGTTACCCATGAATTAGGTAGAGTTTATGAGTCCATATTTCGATGTATATTCAGCGGTATTCATGATTTTAGTCATGGCTACTGAGTTATTCATTGTTGAAAAGTTTACTGAATCCCTAGTAAATGGTGAAATTGTGGATGAAAATTACCTAAATACATCCCCATATCTTTAGAAATACCCGCATCACCAACTATGGTAGAAGAGGTTGTATTATCACCAAAAGAGGACGAAGGAAATCCAACTCCATCCCTCACTCTACCCTCTCCAAAGTTTTATGGAAATCTCATATTTTCTAATGGGTCAAAGGAAGTAATTTCATCTTTTTAATATCAATGTATTTACTCCTCCACTAACCATGGAGGATTTATCCGATTACTTGGTCCCCCATAAGGAATAAGAGGACAAAGAAGAGGAGGAGGAGGACCTTAAGTATTACCCTCGAGCATTTGAGGAGGGTGTCTCTACCACCATTTATGAACTCAGGGAAATAAATCTGGGTATAAAATAAGACCCATAACCCACATTGATTTGTAAAAACATGTATTCAAAAAATAAAGAGGTATATACCTACTTCCCTAGGTTGCATAAGAATGTATTGGCCTAGAACTACACATAAATTCTATTCCTCGAACCCATCATGGTCAGACACTACATAAGTTTACCAGTAGACCAGCAGGGCTATAAACAAACATCTAGAAAGATGAAAATGGCACATTCTACCAAATTTGTGAATGAATTTGGAAATATTATCACATATAACTTCCTTCGGGATGTACAATGTCCCAAATGACTGGACAACATCAACCCCTTCAAGAAAAATAACGGGAAAATCAGATTCTACATCAATTTCAGAGATCTCAAATGGAACTACTCGAAGAATGATTTCACAGTCTTGATCGCAAAACTATTAATTGATGAAAGAATGGGATATTAGGATCTCTCTTTCATGGATGGCTATCCAGGATACAACCAAATCTAAACTGACCAAGAAGATGAATAATTCACCACCTTTAGGGCCCCCAAGGAATATTTTACTATCAGGTAATTCCATTTTTCTTGAAGAATGTCATCGCTACATACCAACATTCCATAAATTTCATCTTAAATACCTTCATTTGGATGTTCTTAGAGTTCTATGTTGAAAATATGGTGGTTAAATCCCAAAAGTTCTCTGGACACCTAGTGATCTTGAGATTATCTTCAATAAACGGTGACAACACAATTTGGAAATGAAATCTTTGAAATGTGATTCCAATGTTCCCTCAGGGAAATTACTCAGCTTTTTCATACACCATTGTGGCATCAAAGTCAACCCCAAGAATAAAAATACTATCCTTGAAATGTAACCTCCTCGTAACCTCATAGATTTGGGATCAATTCAAGAAAACTTAGACTACATCCAATGATTCATTCAAAAAATTTCTGGAAAATGATTTCCCTTACCCAGGTTTATGAAATGGGGGGTTACATATTAGTGGACTAATTATTGGTAAGAATAATTATAAAATATAAATAAATATCACTTAATATTTCTAGTGATTATTATGCTTGTTAAAGGAAGGATTGATATTTTGTACATGATATATTTGAAGCGATCACTGGGTGAATTCCTCACACAAAAGAATGACGATGACAGTGAAAATATCCTTTATTATCTTAGTCAAAAAATGATCAATGATAAAACTCAATATTTATATGATGATAAGAACTATATAAAACTAATATTTTCAATCCAAAAATGGAGGCACTACCTACAATATCATGAGGTCCATTTAGTCAATTATAGAAACCCACTCAAATAAATTCTTAGCTGTATGATGTTTAATAGACATATGTCATAGTGGGTGGTCATCCTGAAATATGTTTACATTCAGTTTGTTACATAGAAAGCAGTCAAAGTCCAGAAATTAGAATATTTTCAAGAAGATCATCCCTTGGTGGAAATGATTGCATTAGATACTGAACTAAATGATGAAGAGGTTTTTTCTGTTCAAGAGGACACACAAACAAGAGAGATTTATTTTGATGATTCAATTATTAGACCAAAAGAACATAATATCGAAGGCCCTAAGCTCAGTAAAGTTAGACTGGGAGTCATACAAATATCTCCAGAAAATGTTTTCCTACCTTACACTTTCATTCTATCTGAGGGGTGAAAAAACTATATAGCAGAATATCGAGCTCTCATTATAGGGAAAGAGCAGGCACTTTAATTACAAATAACACACATGGAGATAAAAAGTGATTCTGAACTGGTCATCAAGTAGGTTAATGATGATTATGATATTACAAAGGAAGATATAATACCCATGTTAATCCACATCTAAGGAATAATGATATAATTCAATTTATAACTGACTTTGACTCATGTCCCATGATCATAAAATTCCCAAGATGATTCACAGTATAATGTATCCACAACTCTAGAAAATCTAGACCAGGATGAAACAATCATAAACATTGCATACCAATGAATGGTCTCTCTATTAATTCAAACCAACATGGAAGAGATCGATGAGATTAGCCCCATCCACAAACCATAGGGTCCTACCACCTACTGGTTGACACCCATTGTGGACTAACTTATTAAGGGACATATTCCACTAGATATATCCAGAATAGAGAAAATATGAGAATGAGTAATTACAATTTTTCTCATTAACGACACAAATCCTCAAAAGGTACTCTATAAGTAGATCCTTAATGGGGTCCTTCTCAGTTGAATTGATGGAGAAGAGACAACTTCTATCATGAAGGAAGTGCAAACTAGAGCCCACAATGCCCTAAATTCAGGATCCAATATTTTGCATAACATCTTAAGGCTTGGTTACTACATTCCCACTATAATGCAGGATTGAACTAAATTCTCCAAAAGGTGCCAATCCTACAAGGTTCATGCCAAATTCATTCAAAAACCCATAGAGATTCTTCACATAGGAAAATACTCTTGTCTATTTTCCATATAGGGAATGAATTTTGTGGGACCATATACTACTACTATGTATAGGAAGTTACAATACATTCTCACAAAAACTGACTTATTCACCAAATGTGAGGAATCCATACCCATAAAAGAGGCCAGGGTAAGGAACATTATCATCTTTTTGTTATCCAACATCATCACCAGATTTGATTTATCTCATACAATACTGATTGACAATGACAAAAATTACTGTTCTGCTTAATTGGAGAGACCTTATCAGGAGTATAACATCATGTCAAACCAGTCATCCCACTACCACGTGGTGAATAACAGACCAATAGAGGCCTTCAACAATAACTTGTGAAATATACTCTAGTATATGGTATAAAAGAATAAAAATTCTTAGATGGACTAGATCTTTCATGCCTTGTGGGATTTCTAGACCATGACTCACACTGCCACATTGGAAACAACATACTCATTAGTATACAAGACATAGGTTTTACTACCCATAAAAGTTAAATTTCCCTCTCCATGTTTCCATCTGTGATCATGTATCCCTAGATGAGAAATCCCATAGATGATTGGATGAATTAGAGTGATTATATGAGAAGATATTTCATACCTTGGACCATTAGGAGGTCCACCAAAACTAGGTTGCAACATCCTTTAACAAAAAATTTCACCTTTGGTATTTCTTCGAGGGAGAGACGGTGTTGGTCTTCAATAATCCTATGATAATTAAAAAGAATCCTACATAGTTTGACCAAAAGTGAGAGGGTCCCTATGCCATACTAAATGTCTATTCTAATAGAGCATATTCGTTGATCTCAATGGGAAAATACCTCACCATGACTCCCACAAATGCAAGGTTCTTGAAGAAGTATTTCATATAACCAAAATATCTTTTTCTAGATCACATGAAATTAAATTACATGGTACATCATCCTAATTGAATGGGATTAAATTTCATAGTATATTTTCTTGATCACATGATGTTAAACTAGAGGGTACATTGTCTTAGCTGCTCGATATTAAACTGTATAACATCGATGGTCCTTTCTGTATGACATTAAAAGGAATATAGTAGTGTCCTAGGTTCATGATGATAAACCATGTGACTACATAATAGGCATACAACATTAAACCATGCACTCTTTCCAAACTACATGACCTTTAACTGGAAACCCAATTCCAAGCATCATGAATTAAAACTGAATGCAATCCTCCTTAGGAATTCATACATTTTGTGGGGAACTTCTTGGTCCTTATTCAAATCAGGTTTATTATACCAACATATCATGCACAACTCTTTTGGAATGCTCTCGCATAGGTTTTAAATCCATGACCTTAAAATAGTAGTTAACATCCTCACCACATGATGTTAAATTACCCAAGAACCATCATTTAAATTGATGATTCTCTACACATAAGCTAGATCTGTACGGGAGAAAGAAAAAATTCCCATATCCACTACATGAGATTCAGATACATGTTTGGAGTCTCATTATCTACAAATATGTATGTCTTGTTTCTTATCATCACAAGAAACATAATGACACCTATACCTCATGCATTAATCCCATCAGAAAATTTCCCTACATGAATAAGATGATTTTCTTAAGAGCCATTGGCCTGAAGGCCTCTTTTCACGTAGGGAATATGTTTCTTATTGTTCCTCACAATAATCTTTCTCATATGTCCAATCATTTTTTGTAACACCCCATGATTTCATAGTAAACTATCTAATTAATGTAATTCAATAACTTGCGCTACACGTAACACCGAGTTTGAGCGCACCACGACTTACCAAACTAGCTTTTCAAAAAGAGTTTATGAATAATATTAACTACATTTTTAATTTTATATACTAAATAAAATTTTGACACCCATATTATGCGTTTATTAGACATAATATGAGAAAAACTTCATTTTTTCAGATAAAAGATGTATTTTTCAAAACTTGCAATTTTACCACCTTTTAATGGAGAACCCTTTTCAAAACGATTATTTGACACTTTTATAGATTAAATTTAATGAAATTAAATTCTTCTTTAGAATCGGGACATAAAAATTTAGTTTGGGTAATTTTTTTTACGTTTCTGATAACTTTCATATTTTGATGAATAGTGAGAAATACTAAATTTTAATTGAAAACAAAATTTTTAATTGAAATAATTTATAGTGATAAATTATGAATTTGAATGTTTTGGAAGTATAATTAGATTATATTTCTATCATTTAATATAATTTAGGTCCTTATAAGTAATTTCACATTTAAATTTGATATAAACACATGTTAATCTTTTGATAGTTTTTACTTTTAAAAAACCCGCCTTTTGGTTTCGACTTAAAAGAAATTTAAATAAAATAAATAATTATTTAAAATAGAAAGTCGGTTTTAAACAATGATGCAATGTTTTTCACTATTCATAAAAAATTAGATGTTTTCAAAAAAATACAAAAAAAATCATACGTGCGTACGCACGTCTTACCATCTTCACGTCGTGGTGTAGTTTGTTATTCAAACACTTTATTATTTGGATGGGTATAATAATGAGTATAATTAATGTAGATAATAAATTTAAAATGTTAATGATTATTTATATATGATATAACATCTAATTACACACGATTTCACCATCAATATGATGATATTTTCGCTCATGCGTACGTACAGATTGCCGTCTCCATGACACGATGAGATTCATTTCCACATTCACCATTCAACGATGATTATAAAAATATATATTATTAATAAGTTTTTAATATATTACCTAATAATTCAACTTAATATATATATATATATATATGTATTTACTTACATATATCTTATTCAGTTACTTCCATTCAATACGATATGAAAACAGAAACTGCATTTATGCGTACATACGACCTACCCTCTCCATAAAATGTGTTTTCCATTTCATATATCTATCTATTATATATATTTATATTCTAAATATATATGATATATAAATCGTATTTTATATTCTGTAATTAAGTAAATCATTATCTAAATGATACGATCAAGAATAACAAGTTAATACACGTACGATAAAGAAAGCGATTATTACCAGAAATGTTAATTTAACATGGAAATCATTATTAATTGGGTAGTATAAAATGATAAATGAATCATGTATGATATAATAAATATGAATATGGTTCTGGTATAATTTAATAACATACTCTGGTTATTATAAATAAGGTTAAACGTACCCTCGACCAAAGGAAAGTGCAAGGAAAGGGTTAATTCCTCAACCCCATTATTATCCAAGATTGTTTATGAGTAAGTATTTACTGGGACATATTTATCATCAATGTCAACATTTCATAAAAATATTTTCAAAAGAAATATTTTAAGGTTTTATAGAAGGGTATATTTAACTATATCATCTTTTTAAATGATATAAATATTTATTTTTCTAAATCTTTTTAATTAATGTCCATGTTTCATCATTGTTTTAAAATGTCAATTCCATTCAATGTTTCAATGTGGTATGGTACACTTTGATTAAAAAATGTATTTAAATGTATTACTTTCAAAATTATGTGAATTTTAAATGATTTCAAAAAAAAGAAAGAGATGTTTCTCTCAAATAGTTTTCATTTCATCTATGTCAACATCCTTTGATAGATTTTAGACTTGTTTGAAGTTGATTTATTATGATACAAATATTCCATATTGTATTGAAGGTTTTGGGATATGTTTGACTGTGGATGTGTTATTTTTATACTATTCATGGTTTATGAATAAATTATTGACATTTCTTATGCTAGTTTTAATATGAATGTTTATGTTATGTTTAAACCTTTTTATATGAGGAAGGAATTGGACTTAGTAAGTGATGGGTGGAGCCCGCTATAGCTCCTCGATGAATCTATAGGTCTCATGAGACAATTAAATGTGGAATTGGATGAGGACTTTCCCAATTTTAATATATGGTTTTGGCTGAGGAGTTAATCAATTTTAGATGTCTTGGCGAGGCCTTGACAAAATGTTTCAGAATGTCCAGCATTATACATTCCTTCATCATGAAAATATTATTGATGGTTCATATGGTTATTTGATTATTATAATTCCCATGACTATGTTTTATTATATAATTATTTAATCATTTCATATTCCTACCATAAAGTGTTCATGTTTATTATTTATAAATGCATGCGTTTTAAATTATTCACTATGCCTAATTTTTATGTTATCTTCCGATGTATTGCTTACCCTTACTGAGCGTTTGAGCTTACCCCTTTATTATGTTTTATTTCCCCAGGATTACAAGAAGTGTATTAAGATTTATAAGCAGGTTTAAGCTAGGGGATTAATGGATTTCCCAAAGGATCATTTATATTGTGTTTTATTTTCTAAGGTGTAATGCAACGTTCATGTTCGTAATCTATTTTCTAATACTTCTAAACTGATTGGTCCTTCGAGACTTGATTCCTTGTAATCATGACAATGTATTAAAATAATTCACTGACTCTGGGAAACCAGGGTCTGGGTGTTACATTTTTCCTGACCGCGTAATATTAATATTCATGGTATATTGTCCATTTCATAAGACAATAAATTGCATTACACCAATGTCCTCACTGTATGAAGTTAAACTGTACAACACCATAATTTTCTCACCTGGTAGAAAATCATACTCAAAATAATCAACATACCATGAAATACTTAAGATCTATATATGTCTTGATTCCCTTCCATAGAGGATAAATAGAAATGCATAGGTTTTACATCTTCATCCTGCCACCCAAAAGAAAAAAATTCCCCCTCCCTATATATGGGCCATACTTACGTAGAGAGAATTCCATCATGAACTATGTACAAATTGATTCTCACCATAATGAGATATATAGTTAAATCCATATATATGATTCCAAACCCATCTATGAAATACAAGAAATGTACCCTCCTATGCATAAAAACTAAATCAATGTAGGGAACTCTAAAGTAGGTCCTATTTATAGGACCCTTTTAATAAAAATTCCATCTCCCTATGCATGAATCTGATCTACGTAGGTACAAACATAAAGAACTACATGTGGAGTGATTCCCATTCTATAGGATACATAGTGTCATTTGGAACTTATGTCCTGGGACTAGTCATGAAATATTGGAAAAATTCCATCTGCATATGGATCTGACCTGCATAGAGGGGTCCCATTCAGAACTACATGTGACTTGATTCCAACCCACATAAGATACATAGTGATGCAAAAATATCGGATTCTGGGTGAAGCCACAAAATTAACCCTCTTTCATGTTGGTTGACCAACATACTATCTCAATATGTTAAACTCCATGACTATTTCCCTTACTACATGTCATTAAACTACATGGATAATGTCCTACCCATAAGATATCAAACTACATGGTACCTCAAGAAATACATGTGTCTAGATTCTTGTTTCAATGAGATACGTAGTGAAGACTATTTCCTATACCATAGTCCCATAAATGTTGTAAATAAAACGAGAAATATCCCCCTCTCTTGTATTCAAATAGATATCTATGAAGAAAATCTCAAGTTTTAGTCCCCCATTCAAGGATCTATCAAGGAATCATAATCCACCCTAAGTATGGGTCAAATCAATGTAGGGTATTTGAATATCCATATCCAATCACAGTCTAAATATTTCGTACATACCTATAAAATTCCTTCCATTCATCATAATCTATTCCCTAGGAAATTTTAGATATTCACAATTTTCCTTTGGATATTGAAAATGGAGGGTTGGTGTCCTGAGGAAACAATTTTTTGAGTATGCACAATATTCCCTAGTTGGAGATGCATAAGTCTCCCATAAAAATGACTATAAAAAAGGTAAATTAATCATCAGGAAAGGCCAATTATATCTCCATAACACAAATTTAATTTTTCCCCATATCAATTCGCTTGATCTGAGAATCCCTAGAACCATGGTTTAATTTCTACCCCCTCACATTCAGGGCATGTCAGAAAATATGGCCTGATTATCCTCTCATTAGTCATAATTTCTATGATAAATCATCCTTGTTTTATGACCATAAACTACAGGAAACCATGTCATCCTCAACTCATAATGTTAAACTAAATGACTGATATCAATGTCTCATGACACTAACCTGCATGATATTAAGAACACTGTGTGTCATGTTCCCTTCAATTGTAGGATACATAGTGAAACCTAAATGTTCAATATTAGGTCCATCCATTGAAAGAGATATAAATTACCATTTCTTGTGCATGAGTCGGACCCTAAGGGGGAACCCAATAATAACTACATAGGTCCTCATTCCCTCTTTGACGAGATGTACAATGAAACCGAGAATTTATATCCCGGTCTGAGCATGAAAAATATTACCCAAATATCATATGAAATAGATAGATCTGTCTGGGGGGGGGTCTCCAATATGATCCTTTCCCCATTCTTGATTTCTTACTAAAAAACAAAGTGTCCCTTTCCCCATTATTGATTTATTACTAAAAAACAAAGTGTTCCTTTCCCCATGCACGAGACACACCTCTAGGGGGAACCTTCTCAGAACTCTGTATGGCTTAATTCTCATTCTAATGAGATAAGTAGTGATGTACATACCTCATGTCTTAGACCCATACATATAAAAAATCATTCCCAAATGTTGGTTAAAACAATATATAGGAAACACCTCTAACTATTCTCAATAAATCATGACATGAAATGCTCGTTTCATGTTCATGAACTCTCATTTAACAAACCAAACTCTATGTATGGGAAATTATGAATCTCTATAAACATCCCGAAATATTGGAAAAGAAGGTATAGTGTCTTGATGGAATATTTTTTGACTATTAATATTATTCCTTGGTCAGCTCTGCATAAGTTTCCTACAAAAAATACATGTCAACAAAATAAAAAATTTCCATTAGGGGATTCTTTTCATATCTTTGTATTCCCCAATGAAATTTTTATCCCACATCACTCCTCATATTTCAAAACCCATATGTTATAGTTTACAAACTTTCCCCTTTATTCCTAAGGATGGTGGGGTATTCTTGAATAGATTACTATATAAAGGTAAAAAAATTATCCCTCGATCAAATCAAAACAAATTTAAAATGTAGCCCTTGAATTTCTTTGACTTAAGACATTAAACTACATGGTCCATTTCCTAGTTTCATGATGTTAAAATTCACCATGATCTATCCTTACTTTACACAATCCAAATTCATGTAGGAGTGGTTTCTCATTCATGCCCAATCTTTATACAGGTTTCCTTGTTATTTTTAGACACCATTACCTTGGAAAACCACCCTTCATGGTCTTAAGAAATCCAAGTTTTCACAAATTACCCAACTATAAAAGATAGAGGGTTAGTGTCCTAAGGAAATCCTTGTTTTACTATGCAAAATATGACCCAATTGCTTCTACATAAGTATCGCAACAAAAAGGTGTATCAACCAAAGGAAAATTCATCCCCAGGAGATGATTTTCCTATATCTGTATGCCCCAAAAAACATCATTTTGGAAATCATTATTATGGTTACTCCTCATGTACATTCTCCATATGATGTATCAAATTAAAAAATCATAAAACTAGGTTCATGGGAAAATCCCTCAGTCATGTATGAAAAATATTGGGACATTCTCAACTAGTAAGCCTTATTGGGCCCCTCTCCCCTATAATTCATGATCAAACCTGTTCAACCTAAAACATCTATTTAATTAGTCTCATTTTCAAGAATTGAAACTTACCATGAAAAAAAAGAAAACACTTGTTAGGTTGATCAACCAAAAAGGGAGGCCTAATAAAAATTCAAGTTACACAAATTAAGACTCCACCATAGTGGACTTAGGAACAAATTAGGGTGATAAGAGAAAAGAAACAATGATTATTGGGTTTTCTATGAAACCCTAGAAAAATTGAAAAATACACTCAATGAGTCCCTCAACTCTAGAAAAAAATAGGGCATTACATGATCATGTAAATTATATTATTCTAGATCATAATTGAAATTGATATACTGTGATGAAAAAATTCAAGTCATCTGAGTAATTATCATTCAAAGCACATTGTAATTTGTAATTAATTGACATGGTAGGATAAGATAATGAATATGTATCTGAGGTGAAATGAGTTTCATTTATTTATTGAATGATATCAAAGGAGCACCCACACCCTAGAGCCTCTTCTAGAAACTTACATAAAAAAGAGCATGGAGCACCCAAAATGGTTGCAATGAGGCTCGACTCACTTTAGTTAGGAAATTGACTACCGCCTGATTGAAGCCATCAAGGGTCCATTCCAAAGTGGTCATTTTACCTGCTTCATCTTTAGCTATTGTGTGCATATGTATAATAATGGACCTGAGTTCTTGAACATTATACTTTATGGCTTCAAAATGTACACTCATCAATGATATTTGTACCTTTAACCTTACTACATGATACTTACATTCCCATAACTGCATGGTATGTGTGACCACTTGATCATAAGATATTTCATCTTTAGAAACAATGTAGTGTTTCTAAATAGTAATATTATATTAGGTTTCTTTTTGATGATATGAAGAATTAATATGAGTAAGTTCACATTCAAAAGTTTCTAGGTCTTCTTAGTGATGAAAATTTGATGGATATGGATGGAAAGGTTCTAGTAATTAAACCCACCTAAGACAAGGCCAAGGAAAAGTTGGCGAAGGCTGTCCAACCTATCCTCCATTTTTTCTAGGGTATCACTGTGATTACATTACAAATTTGTCAATAGAACCAGCTTTGAACAACTTGGTGTTCGATAGTGACACAAGGATCCTTATCTCGACCACTTGATGATATCGATATATAGTACAAAATTCCAACCATACTAGATAATTTTGTACTGAAAAATGACTCCAAACTGGGGAAATCTTTCAAATCCACCTCATTCTCATCTTTGGGGATCAATATTATGGTCCCAAGATCAATTAGTGAGGTTCCCAATGCTATTACACTAGGACCAACATCATCAGGGCTACCTAAAATTCTGGTTAAAAAAATAATACCTCCACCACCTTCAGTAAGGGGGGATATAGAGAATTATGATCCACTGAGACACTTAGAGCATCGAGACACAAGGTGTTTCCCTATAAAATCAACGGGAAATGTATGTCAGCTAATGATTTTTGATAGACCTATGGTTTATGAAACATTCAGATCACCTTCCTCAATATCCCATTAAGATAGTATTTCAACTATATTCTAGCATAATCATGTGATAGATTAGTGGGTTATTCTATAAAAGGTAAGGATATGATCATTATAGAATCTTCACTCATAATCATCAGCCATAGTCGGTGAATAATAACTTGGTGCGACTCCTGAATCTAGGGAAGGGTCAAAGAAGCAACCCAACACATACATTTAAATTATCATGATAATCAATGGGAAGTATATTATTTACAAATGGTTACCCTGACCGCCCATGAATCTATATTTCCATCTCATTGAGAGATTATGTAAGACTTATCCTTTGATGTCCCTTCACCATTATCAACCACTATGCTCAAAGGTTCAGGGTATTGGATGAATGTAAAATGTGGAACATTTCTCAATAGTTCCATAACATTGTCGATTAATAGGGATCTTGGGAAAACGATAGGAATATCAATAAATATTGGGTGAAAGGTAAAATAAGTAATGTTTACATTATACTAATATTTATAGCATCCACAGTGTTCCAAAACCTAGACATATAAGAATTGGAATGGACCACAAAGATGATGTAGATACATATGTTCTTAAATATGGCCAAATATCTCATAGATATAAGGAAGTGTGGGTTAATTAAGTTTTACTGGGTGTCCCTATATCAGTTTGGTCACCATCATCAGTGTGCAGACCCTAACACCGGTGTATGCATCACAGTATGAGAAGATCCATCCACTCAGGAACATAGTGAAGAATCCTACCAATATGAATTTAAGAGATATGTCTAGGAGGATTCTATTTCCCAATGTGGTATATTTCCCCACATCGAGAGTATCCTAATATAAACTATGAATTCATTGTTAATGTTGAGTTGAATGATTCATACTATAGTTAACTTTCAGCCTCGAACCACTAACATGAAAAAACAACTTTATCCAATCATTGAATGGAATGAGTGAATGTGTGTGGAGGGGAAGGCCAAGTAATTCCTATGTGGTGGTCAAAATATCCCTTTCCAATAGAGATACTTTCTTGGTGTTATCCTAGGTATTTTATGCAAGTATGAATTCATCATTTATGTTAACCAGAATGGGGATTCACCCTAGATGATAGAGATCCCATAGGCTGATCCCTACTTCACCATGCTATAATTGAAAAGTAATGTTGCTAAAACACCAATGAATAAATAATTTGGCTAACACCTCGGTCGGTGAATAAATTTAAAATTTATTTTCCTCCAAATATTACTATAATATGTTGAAATCCAACTATTAAGGGAGTTACATGAAATTCTGGTGCACCTAGAATTCCCTAGCTCATTCATCAAAGAAACTCCCTCCAGAATGAAAACCCCACTTGGATTTCTAACCATTGTTGGTATTGCCACATGAGAGATTGAAAATAGATGTATAATCGTGAATGGATTATTTCAAGGATATACCATGGACATTTCTCTTTCCTTGTGTCTATATATAATTATTTAGAAAAAATTCATTCTCTTGACATAAACCGGAAATTATTTTTCTTATGGTAGAGATGTTCACTTGAGAATGCTCCCAACACATCTCAGACCAAGAAGATGGAAAATTTTAATCAACTAGTGGAATGGGAGAATCATATTGAATTCCAATGTTATAAAGTGTATTTTTTGAATATTGTAAGGTCATATGATCTGGTGAAAGACGTTTCTTCAAAACACCCTCCTGAGTGATGATATGATATTAGAGATTGTCTTCAGTATTCTCAGATGTGGGGGTTCTTCTCCTTATTTCATTCATTGAGGTGGAATCAAGACCCATTTTTTTCCTATATTTTATCATAAAAAAATGTGAGATTAATTAGAGAAGGATTCAAAATAATTCATAAAAAACATGAAAGGTTGTGTGCCAGACACCTAGCATAAGCCTATGAACCATTAGTTTATGGAGAATTGGCCCATAGAGCATTGACCCGTGAAGCATACACAAATAAGGAATTGTCATGAGAAGCATTATCCAGTGAAGCATTCATTATAAGAGATTTTCAATCTATGGGTCAATCAATTACCTGCTATGTAGAGATAAAAATTATTATTCAGTAGTGTCGAAGTTCAGTTCGCAAGAGGGGGCATCTGCAAAGTAGGAACTATGCAGAAGCAATGGAGGATCAAGAATATGTGGAGTGATTAGTTTTCCACAAAATCTAATAGAAGACAAATTAATTGTTCCACTTAATTATATTCATGTTCTGTTATTTATAGTATACTTGTTTATTAGAAACTAGTTCAAAATAAAAACAATTTCTTTATTAGAATAACCACTTCTTCTTCCGATCAGAATCCATTCTGATGGGGGGAATTTTTTAGGTCCTAGAAATTCTGCATAGAGAAAAAAATTCCTTTAATTTGGAAAAGGATAAGAAAAAATTCATATATATGTTTGATGAAATTTTTTAAAGGGGATGATCCATTAAGGACATGTCAATTCTGTGAAGTGAAAATCGCTTCGTGGAATGCCACTCTGCAAGGCATTCCACCAGTTCGCGAAGAACTCACAAAAAATAGTTCAGGGAATGGGATGGTACCATTGAATCCTAAAAAATAAAAGAAGTCATTTTCATGTCTAGGTGGTGATTTTCACCCCTACAAATGACTATCACTGTGAACAAAATAGTTCATGGGATGAGACAGACCACTGATGTCTGCGAGTGAAAACACATCTATTTTCGAGGATGGAGACGATTTCCTCCCCCAAGAAAGATATATTTTTTTTGGGATGGGGTGTCCTTCAGAGATCCCAAAAAATATTTCCCATGAACCAACACAGATGATCGAACATTGCTAAATTTGGTCCCTCCACACCTCTATAAAAATTCCCCAAGGGGGACTGAAAGAATGATGGAAGGACCAAACCAAAGTGAGTTGATGGAGACATGCGATGAGGAGATGCAAAAATGAGAGACTATGAGATGAATAAAGAAATATGCATCAATTAATAGTATGTAAAAATCCACCTCATAGTATTAATGAGGAAATAATAAATCATTATTACATCAATGAACTCAAAACCCCTTTGTAGACACCATTCTACGAGGCATAAATGATTGGACCCTTTACGGATAAACACCCTACATAGAAATATTATATGCAGGTGGAACCCTACCCCATGTAGAAAAGTAATATGTGGGAGGAACTAATCCCTATGTATAGACATGATACATGGAATGAACCTAGTTCTTCATAGAAAAATTCTACGTTGTAAAAACCCAGGCTGCGTAGCATAACACTATGTGGACGGTACTCTGACCCGTGTAGTAACATGCACACGGAGGAATCCCCATCCCACCTAAGAACCTACTATGTGGAATAATGAATACTAGGGTTTTTTAATTTCCACCTCTTATCGATTTATTACATCATGTTATCTAGACACATGTTGGCCCCACCACGATCCAGTCCAATGACATCCGACCAAGGCGTCTTTTAAAGCCTCTTAGAATGTATGAATAGATTACCAGGAACATAAGTGTGTCCCCTCGGGTTTACATACACATGGTAAGTGGAGTCAAATGTGTAACCTCTATAATTGGGTAGAACGTAGGAATGTATTCATGTATATATTTTAACAGTAACAGGGGTTTCAAAATTGGGGTACTCATATGAACCTCTCAGTTATAGGTGGGGATGGTTAATATCTTACTTTCCTTTACCTTAGGCATGGAATGAGATCCGCCCCCAGAACCAAGTTTAGGGAATACCTCCTGATGTAATCCCCTAGTATATCTTTCTGAAGGTGGCACTTTTTCTCCTCTCTACCTCTTTCCATGGCATACCCAGATGGATCACCATATGTGACTGTCCTGATTACCAAATAAAAGTAGACATTGGAACACTCGAGGCCATATCCTCCCCATTTGGTCTTCAAAACCTCATCCATCAGCGAACATATTAGATCATACGATCTTCAGATTCACTGCATCCTCTTGTTTCTCACACCGAGAATGACTCATATGGGCATAAAGGTTAGTGGTGATCATGAAATCCACACTATCCCAATATAAATGGGCCTTCTCTATAGATGTAAAACCAATTTTCTACTCAAATGGGTCTTCTCAATAGATGTAATCTCCAACCTCTACTCTAATGGACCTCCTATATAATATAATCTCCAATCATATTCACTAAAACGGGCAGCTCTAGTGAGTAATTCCCAACCATGTGCTCATTTAGGCCTCATATAAAGTGTAAGAACTAACATACTGAACTACATGGGATTTGATTCACAACTAACTAGAATACATAGGAAGCCTCCCTGAGGTCCAAAATCAAAACCCAAATTCACTTGATTGTTCTCTAAGCCACATTCTTTGTAGGATTATATCCACCTAGGAGACCACACCTTTTCCAGGTCCCTTAGGAAACCTCGGCATAAGTCTCCAACCATCCTTGACCAGGTATCTTTGGCCTAGGTGTCCATGCCACATGAAATTAAACTGCATGGTTCAATCCTTTTTACTTGAACTTAAAAGGTGACGTGTCCTGTTAAGTGTCACAAAAAAATGTGGGTTCATATTTCTATCATGTGGATATGTAAAAATACAATATTATGGGTTCAATATAGTCATCAAAACAACTTATATCTACCTAGATGATAGATAACTCTAGAGTGCCTCACCACAAGGCATAAAACCATATTCATCATAATAAATAACGAATAAATCTCTAATCTATTCTCAAAAGGGTACCATTTATGGAGATCTATATATATATATATCCCTATAAATGGAGGAACTTTGATACATATAGAATAGTTTGAAACCAAGAATGTTAACGATTGATCATTACCTAGGGTTAATCTATATAAGCATACTTGGGAATGACATGACGATTTTAAAAAATATCTTAACTCTATAAGAGAGTCCTAAAATAGGTAATAGTTCCCCCAAAAGGGTGAGATGATACCAACTTCCCATCCTCTCGACCAATGTTAATTCTTATGTTTATTTGGCCATGTTACCTACTGAAATAATTCTTTTGGAAAGTAGGTCCATGATTCATCACATATATAATATTCATTGGGTGTTTCTTGTTCTAATAATAAAACAAATTGGAAACCATTCGAAGATAATGTACCTGGCGTGAGTGATTTCACACAACTCAACCCCCTATAATAACCCATTTAGGCACAAATGTTATTTGTTTAGAAAAAATGTCATTAAAAATAATATATTGTACAATATATATAAATATGGTTTGATAATATATTTATATTAAACTTTTGTTTTTTATATAGGATGATTGAATTAGTATGATAGAATTCAAGACTTAAGGTAAGTTATTTTAATATCACTATTTACTTTTGTTAGACACATGACATTTTCACCACCTATTTATTTATTTGGTGTATATAATGTCCATGAATGCATTTTATCATTATTATAAATACAATTTTGGGGATTTAAATATCCATTTTATGATCTCTTTTTTAATGGGGTTTACTGTTCAAAAGTTACCAAATTAATAAGGGATTTTGACTCAATCTTGCTTTTTTGAGTCATACATTATGCAATGCACCTATATTCATTTACGAGGTGTATATAAATGGAATTTTACATGTAATACCATGAATTTATTCAACTTCATGATATTTTAATTTTCATTTGATGTTATTCCTTTGTGGGAATTATGATTAAAGGTTATAAAAGTTGTAAGGATTTTATATTAAAATCTCATTGTTTATCAGGATTATTTATGATTATGATTCAAATGAAAAAAAATATGATGATCCATATCTCAATAAACTCATGAATTTTAATCATCCTCTATTTATTTATGATATATTAAAGTAAATTTACAATTTTCCCACTAGTTGGTACTTAAATTAATTAAGAAAATGTTTTTAAGAAAATATAAATTTATTTCTCCCTCTTATCAGAAAATCATTTTCCTCTAATTTTTTCTTTCGAAAAATGTTTTAAAAAATGTTTTACTATTCTCCAATTATTTTTAAAAGAAATTTTTACCTTTTTTATGTTTATAAAAAAATAAAGGAATCTTCATGTCATTTCCCAAAAAATTTTCATTTTTATTTTTTTGAAAATGTGACCGGAATATTTTTTTTAATGTGTATGAAATGAATAAAACTTCCCATCATCATGAAAATTATTTTTTTTAAAACACATTATATGTATTGAATGTTATTTCCCATAAAAATATTTTCAATATTTTTTTTTGTTTTAAAAAGTTTTTTTTTCAAAGTAGAATGTGTATTCTCCTCTAGAATGATTTAAATGTTATTTCAAAATCATTTTTCATCTAAGATGAAATCAATTTGTTTTATGTATGACTTACTAGGGATATCATCCAAGGATACCATTCATATTTTTTCTTTAAATATTTTATATTTATGATGGTGTGATGTTTATGAAACCTATTTCTCTTCTACGAGTTATAGGATATGGAAATGCTTATGAAACCCGCTTCTTTCCACAAGTTATGATTTGTTGAAATTGTAGAGACCCGAAGCCTGACGTACACAGACTTTACATTACTTTTGCGGAATACTTAGTACATAACAAAAACACACACACAAGGACCGTAATAGTTTAGTGTCTTTGGAAACTCGGAATATAATCTTCTAATCGTGGTGAAAGATCTTAAAAATCTCCCATAAAGATCTTCCTTTTTTTACCTAAAACCTTTCTTTATATCCTGGGGAAAAGAAAACATAAAAGGGTGAGCTCAAATGCTCAGTAAGGGTATACAAAAGAAATAAAAATCATTTCATATCTTTTTGAAAATCATAACCTGCAAAAGAGATCATAATATCTTAACATGGAACAAATCATAGAAGTGAAAATGAGATCACCATAATCATAACATGAAACTTGAAACTTTGTGGCATGGACACATAATCATGGAAAATCATTTCTTGTTAGTCATGACTCATTTCCAAGACTATCTTAGTGGACAAAGTCCCTTTCTGAACCGAGTTCACTCCTCGTTTCAGTCCTGTATCACTGAACCGAAATAACCTTCCGTTCCAGCCATGTCTATCTCATGAGATATAAAATATTTACCCAATGCATTGGAGGGAGATATAGGTCCCACCCATCTTATAATGAATCCTTTCTTATGTGTGCCACATAATCATAAATCATACATCATCGCATAACCCATGTAATAAAAATGGGATTCTTAAACAACATGACATCATAAAACAATTCATATAAGATAAAGGAATTCATAAAAATGTTTACATCACAACATAATCAAATCCATGTAATAATAGGGATAAAAACAGAACCCTTTTATTATCTTAGATGGAAAATAATTTTGATAAAATACTTGAACTCCATTCTTGAGGAAAATATCCTTTCTACTTCAAAAACATTTTTCCTTTCATAACATGTCATACAACTTTAAAATAAAAGAAGTTGATTAAAAATAAACTTGAAAACTTGTAAAGGATGTTTCTTGGAAATAATGTTTTAAAAATCCATTCATGCCGTATAAGTTAAAAAAAACATTCTTCGTACTTTTGTCGGAAAAGTCAAAAAGTACCTCGTACGACAAAAGATTCCTTTCATACATATTACTAAAAACTCACCGAAGGGTAAAAATGGATTTAAACAATTGTAGGTGGATGGAAATAATATTACATATTGATGAAACATGGATGTGGATGATAAAATACACCCCAGTGAATACTTACGAATAAACAATCTCGGATAAAAATGAGATTGTGATATTTCCCTTACCTTAGGTCCGATTTGCTTCGTATGTGTCCGAACCTCCTGTATAATGATTTAAATAATGTCATTGACTTATTATAGAATCATATTCATTGTTATGATATCATATATGGTTCACTTATGACATTATATTACCCGTTCTTTTGTAAATTCCATGTTAAAGAAGCGTTTTGGGTAAAATCGTTTCATTTATCGTAGGTGTTTTGACTTGTTGTTCTTGACATTATTATTACTTATATCATGATTTACTTACTTCCAGAATATAAAATTTGATTTATATATCATATATATTCAGTATATATTTATATATAATAGATAGATAAATAAAATGAAAAACACCGTTCATGGAGACGGTAGTCCGTACGTACGCATGAACGCTGTTTTCCATTCCTTATTGTCTTGAAATGGAAGTAAGTAGATGACATACATATATATATATACATAATCCAGTAGATTTATAATTTCATATATTTCATTATTATTTCTTATATATACTTTATAATCATTCTTAAATGGTTAACATGGAGAATGAATCTCATCGCGCCGTGGAGACGGTAGTTCGTACGTACGCACGAGCGATGATATCATTTTCATAAATATTGAATTGAATCGGAGTGGATTATACAATATATAAGAATCAATATGATTTTGTAATAACTATGTATAGTTATTCTTTACACCATTATACCCATCCATGTAAGGTGGTGGTGGAAAATAGATTACACCACGGCGTGGAGACGGTATTCCGTACGTACGCACGCGCAGTGATTTATTTTTCCGTAGGATGGATAGATGGTGAAATAGGTTTGTTTCATACTTATAATAACATATCAGTATATGATTGATACTGATGTTATTACTTCATAATTAAACAACCTAAGAAGAAGAAGTGGAAGAAGAAATAAAGATGAAAGAATTGGTAACGGTAATTACCTCTTCTTTGAAGCGCCTCTTTGAGACCTCCTCTTAGGGCACTAAAATTGGTCTTTGAGGAAGACCAGAACCTCTAGGATGTTTCTAGGGAAGTGGAGAAGAGATTTTGGCAGGGGTTGGACGAGCTTGAGTGCTCAAATTGGTGTGAGGAGGAGGGGGAGGAGGTGTCCTTTTATAAGGGAGGAGAGGGGCACCTTAGGAATATCTCAAAATATTATTTTATATTAAAGTCAAAATCGGTTTATAATGGTTCCAAAGGGTCTTATTTCGAAGATAAAGTGGGTATGGGTCGAAAGCCTATCAACCAATAGTATTTAGACAAGTTTAGGTTATTATTTTAACCTTATCAATTAGATTTAACTCTAAGTTAAATAATTTAACTTTTACCGTGTCTTTTTGTTTTCTTTGACTATATGGTTAATATACTTACTATAACATGCCAAAAGAACCCCAAATTGTATATTATTAATAAATATATCCTTATCTAAGTCATTTGGACGAACCTTAGATTTTTAGGAATAAAATAACAATTAATAATATAATATTTGATTTAAAAACTATTTTGTGTCAATTTTGACACTATTTGATATATGATTTTTTTGAAAGTCATAACAGAATTATATGTTCGAACCAAGTTTATTAAATCAACAATAATATATCATAGTAACCTAGAAAATTAGTTTAAGTCATAAAAAGTCTCAAATTACATTCATTTGAGCATTTATAACATCAATTATGTTAATATTTCCTTAAAAGGGTAATTACTGGATCATCGTTGTGTCATAAATAAATTAATTTATTTAAAGTCTAAAAATTATAAATAAAATATCATTATGTAGGAAAGCTTTTTATCTTTCTAATGAATATTTATAGTCGAATTTATCTTATGTATAACCTCATATTAAAAATGTTTTAGTTATTAAACTTTGATTTTAACTATTTTAACTATTCATTAAATAATATAATATTAAATGTCATAATCTAATCCATGTGAACCTAAATGGTCATATTATATTTATAAGGTTGTTTTTGGTCGAATTACACTTATCTAATAGAATTAGTACATGTGTTAGGGTAATAGTAATATCATATTTACCCTTAGTTACCCTATTTACTATTAACCGTGGTAAAAAAAAGTAAAAAGTTACTATTCACCAAAAATTATTTTCATCTCATTGAACCACATTTTACTTACTGACATCAACCGTGTCTCTCGGATTTTTGAAATTCCATTCACAGAAGCGGTAAAATTAAGATTTATGAAGAAATTAATTTTTTTAACTACCACTTAGTAGTTTCACTATTCATCAAAAATTGATGTTTTTCAGAACAATGCCAAAATTTCATCTTAAGCTATATTTCATATACCGAATTCAAAAATGAAGTCTATTTTACCAAATTCATATCATAGAATTTGCATTAATTAATTTTATAATTAAATCCCGCTGTTAAAACAAATAGCATTTTTTTAAGAAACAATATCTATCAAAAGATTGACACTTGATTATGTCTGGTTTAAATGTGAAATTACATCCAATGACCAACATTGTATTAAATTGTAAAAATATATTCTAAATATACTTTAAAACCACTCAAATTAATAATTTATCACTATTAATTATTTCGATTAAAAAATTTGTTTTTAATTATAATTTAGTAATTTTCACTATTCATCAGAATATGAAAGTTATCCGAAAAGTACCAAAATTTCACCTTAGGCTAAATTCGATACTCCGAATCCAAAAATGAAGTTCATTTTGAAAAATAAGATTTACAGAGTTTTAAAAAGTGGTTATTACTATTCATAACAGCTAGTTTTAATAATATTTTAATAGCATATCGTTGTTTAGTGAAACTCGGTATTGCGTATTACACACGCTATCGAGGAAGGTCGTGATTGCGTGTAATGCAAGGCAAGTCAAGGATGCGTGTTGTGCAAGCTTCTTTTGGTGTAGCGTACAACACAAGACATTAATAAAATTAAAAAGAATATTTTTTATAAAATCTTGGGCTGTTACATTCTACCCCCCTTAAAATGAATTTCGCCCTCGAAATTCGTCGGGGTTATAAATGGATTACTATTCGAAAGTTTCTTTAATAGAAACCCACATCGTAAAAAGGAATATCAAAACCAATCTTTAAAAACAAAAGTATGAAACGTAACGGTTACCCAAATAAACTAATCATTGGGTTTCCACATAGGTGAAAATATGGATATGGAAGAGAAATCTAACCATCATGTTCTGATGGAGAGTGGTAGAGAACATGGCTATGGAAAAGCCAGTAATCACAAATCCATAGATTTGTGATGATATAAGGTACCATCTGATTCATCAGGTATAAGATCACTAGGACAACATTTTTGGTTTTCAAGATCATTTCCCTAAAGTTGAAAATTTGAATTAGAATAAATACTTACTTTATTTCGGTACAATCTCACTGTTGTTCGTGCCTTGAACAATTTCCACTTCATCTCTTAAATAAATGAAGTTGAATTTGTTATTCCTGAAGTGTTAGCAGATCATGTGATAGAATGACGGGTCATTCCATCTGTCTCAAACAAAAGGTTAGCAAAAATTATATGCATAAGTCGATCTATAGTGAGATTAATCATATATGGTTCCTAAAATGGACTTATACTTCATATATCATACTGCTTAATATAATAAAACTAGTTTCTACTAAACAGGGACTTCCTGTAGGCCAGTGGTAGGCAATAAAGGCCAGTCGCACTTCGGTTGTGGGTTCGATTCCCACAGCCTTGTCCGAAGCGATGGGCTGTCGCCCGTCCTGCAGGTTGTCCTTTTTCCAAAACTCTATAACATCCCATCAATAATATCGAAAAAACAAACAATACTAACTTATGTCCAACATAATCCATTCCAATCTTTTAGGCTTATCCATAATACTGCAGTCGACTCTCATAATATAGTGAAAACGATTCTCAGAGATTTAATACCATCGTTGATCCCCATATATCATAATATATGTTTTGTTGGTCACATTCCAAATATTCAAAGTCCTTAATCACGTATTCTCTTGAATACCCATTGAACCTTAGTGAAAACATGAATGCTATCAAAAGTTAATTATATATACTCAAACCATGATATCACTTAGTCCTTATATCAATCATGAGCTCATGAATACAATCAAACATCTCATTATCTTCTTATCCTTTCATTATGCACTTATCATCTACTTTCCAAAAGTATCTGAATAACCTTTCATGGTTACTGGTACCATTCATCATACACTTTCAAAACTTATGGAAAGACAACAGTGTAACAATCCTTTGATGTCTCCTTATTCCAACATTACACATGATAAACATGTAATCATTCCACTACATTCTTAGACCATTGATCGAGCTTCAACATTTCTTTCATCTCACATATCATTTGTAGTTTCTTCATCATCATCAACATAAATACTTCCCATACGACCATACTGATTCTCTTCATGAGACTTTCCCTTAGGGCATTGGTTTGCATAATGACCGTGCATTCCACATTTAAAGCATTTAACCATTGTCGATGTCGTAGCAATACCATTATCCTCGTCCATGGTGTCAACTGAACCTTTTCCTTTGCACTTACTTGCTTTGTGTCCTTCTTTTCCACACCCAAAGCATCTTCCAGTTCCTTTGAAACATTCTCCTTGATGCCTCTTCCCACATGATTTACATAGGTGAAATTGAACTTTCTTTCCTCTATGATCATCATGAAACTCCATCTTTCTCTTATTAGCCGAGTCAAGAAACTTACCAAATTTTACTTTATTGATCATATTATGAGATTGCTGATTCAACATAATAATGATGTTTAGACTTCCAAATCCCATTTCATTATGAAGAATATCATTCCATTGTCCATCATATCCTCCATTATTGTGAATCATCTTGTTTCCATCCATTTTCTAAAACCCAAAAAGAATAGTGTGAGAGGCAAAAATCATGCTAGGGAAAACAACATAATAAAGGGGGAGTACCTTCAATATCTAACATCTTAGGTTTAATTCTAAGATCGTTACCATAGTTCTAGGACTATCCTATACGTATACGTATCCTTAGGGACATCCCTAGACATACCTTAGAAATATCTCTAGGGATCTCACTAACGTTTTCACATCCTAGTTTCCAAAGGTTGACTAAACCTTTCCTCTGATACCAATTGTAGAGACCCGAAGCCTGACGTACATAGACTTTACATTACTTTTGCGGAATACTTAGTACATAACAAAAACACACACACAAGGACCGTAATAGTTTAGTGTCTTTGGAAACTCGGAATATAATCTTCTAATCGTGGTGAAAGATCTTAAAAATCTCCCATAAAGATCTTCCTTTTTTTACCTAAAACATTTCTTTATATCCTGGGGAAAAGAAAACATAAAAGGGTGAGCTCAAATGCTCAGTAAGGGTATACAAAAGAAATAAAAATCATTTCATATCTTTTTGAAAATCATAACCTGCAAAAGAGATCATAATATCTTAACATGGAACAAATCATAGAAGTGAAAATGAGATCACCATAATCATAACATGAAACTTGAAACTTTGTGGCATGCACACATAATCATGGAAAATCATTTCTTGTTAGTCATGACTCATTGCCAAGACTATCTTAGTGGACAAAGTCCCTTTCTGAACCGAGTTCACTCCTCGTTTCAGTCCTGTATCACTGAACCGAAATAACCTTCCGTTCCAGCCTTGTCTATCTCATGAGATATAAAATCTTTACCCAATGCATTGGAGGGAGATATAGGTCCCACCCATCTTATAATGAATCCTTTCTTATGTGTGCCACATAATCATAAATCATACATCATCGCATAACCCATGTAATAAAAATGGGATTCTTAAACAACATGACATCATAAAACAATTCATATAAGATAAAGGAATTCATAAAAATGTTTACATCACAACATAATCAAATCCATGTAATAATAGGGATAAAAACAGAACCCTTTTATTATCTTAGATGGAAAATAATTTTGATAAAATACTTGAACTCCATTCTTGAGGAAAATATCCTTTCTACTTCAAAATTTTTTTTCCTTTCATAACATGTCATACAACTTTAAAATAAAAGAAGTTGATTAAAAATAAACTTGAAAACTTGTAAAGGAAGTTTCTTGGAAATAATGTTTTAAAAATCCATTCATGCCGTATAAGTTAAAAAAAACATTCTTCGTACTTTTGTCGGAAAAGTCAAAAAGTACCTCGTACGACAAAAGATTCCTTTCATAAATATTACTAAAAACTCACCGAAGGGTAAAAATGGATTTAAACAATTGTAGGTGGATGGAAATAATATTACATATTGATGAAACATGGATGTGGATGATAAAATACACCCCAGTGAATACTTACGAATAAACAATCTCGGATAAAAATGAGATTGTGATATTTCCCTTACCTTAGGTCCGATTTGCTTCGTATGTGTCCGAACCTCCTGTATAATGATTTAAATAATGTCATTGACTTATTATAGAATCATATTCATTGTTATGATATCATATATGGTTCACTTATGACATTATATTACCCGTTCTTTTGTAAATTCCATGTTAAAGAAGCGTTTTGGGTAAAATCGTTTCATTTATCGTAGGTGTTTTGACTTGTTGTTCTTGACATTATTATTACTTATATCATGATTTACTTACTTCCAGAATATAAAATTTGATTTATATATCATATATATTCAGTATATATATATATATAATAGATAGATAAATAAAATGAAAAACACCGTTCATGGAGACGGTAGTCCGTACGTACGCATGAACGCTGTTTTCCATTCCTTATTGTCTTGAAATGGAAGTAAGTAGATGACATACATATATATATATATATATACATAATCCAGTAGATTTATAATTTCATATATTTCATTATTATTTCTTATATATACTTTATAATCATTCTTAAATGGTTAACATGGAGAATGAATCTCATCGCATCGTGGAGACGGTAGTCCGTACGTACGCACGAGCGATGATATCATTTTCATAAATATTGAATTGAATCGGAGTGGATTATACAATATATCATAATCAATATGATGTTGTAATAACTATGTATAGTTATTCTTTACACCATTATACCCATCCATGTAAGGTGGTGGTGGAAAATAGATTACACCACGGCGTGGAGACGGTATTCCGTACGTACGCACGCGCAGTGATTTCTTTTTCCGTAGGATGGATAGATGGTGAAATAGGTTTGTTTCATACTTATAATAACATATCAGTATATGAGTGATACTGATGTTATTACTTCATAATGAAACAACCTAAGAAGAAGAAGTGGAATAAGAAATAAAGATGAAAGAATTGGTAACGGTAATTACCTCTTCTTTGAAGCGCCTCTTTGAGACCTCCTCTTAGGGCACTAAAATTGGTCTTTGAGGAAGACCAGAACCTCTAGGATGTTTCTAGGTAAGTGGAGAAGAGATTTTGGCAGGGTTTGGCCGAGCTTGAGTGCTCAAATTGGTGTGAGGAGGAGGGGGAGGAGGTGTCCTTTTATAAGGGAGGAGAGGGGCACCTTAGGAATATCTCAAAATATTATTTTATATTAAAGTCAAAATCGGTTTATAATGGTTCCAAAGGGTCTTATTTCGAATATAAAGTAGGGATGGGTCGATAGCCTATCAACCAATATGATTTAGACAAGTTTAGGTTATTATTTTAACCTTATCAATTAGATTTAACTCTAAGTTAAATAATTTAACTTTTACCGTGTCTTTTTGTTTTCTTTGACTATATGGTTAATATACTTACTATAAAATGCCCAAAGAACCCCAAATTGTATATTATTAATAAATATATCCTTATCTAAGTCATTTGGCCGAACCTTAGATTTTTAGGAATAAAATAACAATTAATAATATAATATTTGATTTAAAAAATATTTTGTGTCAATTTTGACACTATTTGATATATGATTTTTGTGAAAGTCATAACAGAATTATATGTTCGAACCAAGTTGATTAAATCAACAATAATATATCATAGTAACCTAGAAAATTAGTTTAAGTCATAAAAAGTCTGAAATTACATTCATTTGAGCATTTATAACATCAATTATGTTAATATTTCCTTAAAAGGGTAATTACTGCATCATCGTTGTGTCATAAATAAATTAATTTATTTAAAGTCTAAAAATTATAAATAAAATATAATTATGTAGGAAATATTTTTAGCTTTCTAATGAATATTTATAGTCGAATTTATCTTATGTATAACCTCATATTAAAAATGTTTTAGTTATTAAACTTTGATTTTAACTATTTTAACTATTCATTAAATAATATAATATTAAATGTCATAATCTAATCCATGTGGACCTAAATGGTCATATTATATTTATAAGGTTGTTTTTGGTCGAATTACACTTATCCAATAGAATTAGTACATGTGTTAGGGTAATAGTAATATCATATTTACCCTTAGTTACCCTATTTACTATTAACCGTGGTAAAAAAAAAAGTAAAAAGTTACTATTCACCAAAAATTATTTTCATCTCATTGAACCACATTTTACTTACTGACATCAACCGTGTCTCTCGGATTTTTGAAATTCCATTCACAGAAGCGGTAAAATTAAGATTTATGAAGAAATTAATTTTTTTAACTACCACTTAGTAGTTTCACTATTCATCAAAAATTGATGTTTTTCAGAACAATGCCAAAATTTCATCCTAAGCTATATTTCATATACCGAATTCAAAAATGAAGTCTATTTTACCAAATTCATATCATAGAATTTGCATTAATTAATGTTATAATTAAATCCCGCTGTTAAAACAAATAGCGTTTTTTTAAGAAACAATATCTATCAAAAGATTGACACTTGATTATGTCTGGTTTAAATGTGAAATTACATCCAATGAACAACATTGTATTAAATTGTAAAAATATATTCTAAATATACTTTAAAACCACTCAAATTAATAATTTATCACTATTAATTATTTCGATTAAAAAAGTTGTTTTTAATTATAATTTAGTAATTTTCACTATTCATCAGAATATGAAAGTTATCCGAAAAGTACCAAAATTTCACCTTAGGATAAATTCGATACTCCGAATCCAAAAATGAAGTTCATTTTGAAAAATAAGATTTACAGAGTTTTAAAAAGTGGTTATTACTATTCATAACGGCTAGTTTTAATAATATTTTAATAGCATATCGTCATTTATTGAAACTCAGTATTGCGTATTACACACGCTATCGAGGAAGGTCGTGATTGCGTGTAATGCAAGGCAAGTCAAGGATGCGTGTTGTGCAAGCTTCTTTTGGTGTAGCGTACAACACAAGACTTTAATAAAATTAAAAAGAATATTTTTTATAAAATCTTGGGCTGTTACATACTACCCCCCTTAAAATGAATTTCGCCCTCGAAATTCGTCGGGGTTATAAATGGATTACTATTCGAAAGTTTCTTTAATAGAAACCCACATCGTAAAAAGGAATATCAAAACCAATCTTTAAAAACAAAAGTATGAAACGTAACGGTTACCCAAATAAACTAATCATTGGGTTTCCACATAGGTGAAAATATGGATATGGAAGAGAAATCTAACCATCATGTTCTGATGGAGAGTGGTAGAGAACATGGCTATAGAAAAGCCAGTAATCACAAATCCATAGATTTGTGATGATATAAGGTACCATCTGATTCATCAGGTATAAGATCACTAGGACAACATTTTTGGTTTTCAAGATCATTTCCCTAAAGTTGAAAATTTGAATTAGAATAAATACTTACTTTATTTCGGTACAATCTCACTGTTGTTCGTGCCTTGAACAATTTCCACTTCATCTCTTAAATAAATGAAGTTGAATTTGTTATTCCTGAAGTGTTAGCAGATCATGTGATAGAATGACGGGTCATTCCATCTGTCTCAAACAAAAGGTTAGCAAAAATTATATGCATAAGTCGATCTATAGTGAGATTAATCATATATGGTTCCTAAAATGGACTTATACTTCATATATCATACTGCTTAATATAATAAAACTAGTTTCTACTAAACAGGGACTTCCTGTAGGCCAGTGGTAGGCGATAAAGGCCAGTCGCACTTCGGTTGTGGGTTCGATTCCCACAGCCTTGTCCGAAGCGATGGGCTGTCGCCCGTCCTGCAGGTTGTCCTTTTTCCAAAACTCTATAACATCCCATCAATAATATCGAAAAAACAAACAATACTAACTTATGTCCAACATAATCCATTCCAATATTTTAGGCTTATCCATAATACTTCAGTCGACTCTCATAATATAGTGAAAACGATTCTCAGAGATTTAATACCATCGTTGATCCCCATATATCATAATATATGTTTTGTTGGTCACATTCCAAATATTCAAAGGCCTTAATCACGTATTCTCCTGAATACCAATTGAACCTTAGTGAAAACATGAATGCTGTCAAAAGTTAATTATATATACTCAAACCATGATATCACGTAGTCCTTATATCAATCATGAGCTCATGAATACAATCAAACATCTCATTATCTTCTTATCCTTTCATTATGCACTTATCATCTACTTTCCAAAAGTATCTGAATAACCTTTCATGGTTACTGGTACCATTCATCATACACTTTCAAAACTTATGGAAAGACAACAGTGTAACAATCCTTTGATGTCTCCTTATTCCAACATTACACATGATAAACATGTAATCATTCCACTACATTCTTAGACCATTGATCGAGCTTCAACATTTCTTTCATCTCACATATCATTTGTAGTTTCTTCATCATCATCAACATAAATACTTCCCATACGACCATACTGATTCTCTTCATGAGACTTTCCCTTAGGGCATTGGTTTGCATAATGCCCGTACATTCCACATTTAAAGCATTTAACCATTGTTGATGTCGTAGCAATACCATTATCCTCATCCATGGTGTTAACTGAACCTTTTCCTTTGCACTTACTTGCTTTGTGTCCTTCTTTTCCACACCCAAAGCATCTTCCAGTTCCTTTGAAACATTCTCCTTGATGCCTCTTCCCACATGATTTACATAGGGGAAATTGAACTTTCTTTCCTCTATGATCATCATGAAACTCCATCTTTCTCTTATTAGCCGAGTCAGGAAACTTACCAAATTTTACTTTATTGATCATATTATGAGATTGCTGATTCGACATAATAATGATGTTTAGACTTCCAAATCCCATTTCATTATGAAGAATATCATTCCATTGTCCATCATATCCTCCATTATTGTGAATCATCTTGTTTCCATCCATTTTCTAAAACCCAAAAAGAATAGTGTGAGAGGAAAAAATCATGCTAGGGAAAACAACATAATAAAGGGGGAGTACCTTCAATATCTAACATCTTAGGTTTAATTCTAAGATCGTTACCATAGTTCTAGGACTATCCTATACGTATACGTATCCTTAGGGACATCCCTAGACATACCTTAGAAATATCTCTAGGGATCTCACTAACGTTTTCACATCCTAGTTTCCAAAGGTTGACTAAACCTTTCCTCTGATACCAATTGTAGAGACCCGAAGCCTGACGTATATAGACTTTACATTACTTTTGCGGAATACTTAGTACATAACAAAAACACACACACAAGGACCGTAATAGTTTAGTGTCTTTGGAAACTCGGAATTTAATCTTCTAATCATGGTGAAAGATCTTAAAAATCTCCCATAAAGATCTTCCTTTTTTTTACCTAAAACCTTTCTTTATATCCTGGGGAAAAGAAAACATAAAAGGGTGAGCTCAAATTCTCAGTAAGGGTATACAAAAGAAATAAAAATCATTTCATATCTTTTTGAAAATCATAACCTGCAAAAGAGATCATAATATCTTAACATGGAACAAATCATAGAAGTGAAAATGAGATCACCATAATCATAACATGAAACTTGAAACTTTGTGGCATGCACACATAATCATGGAAAATCATTTCTTGTTAGTCATGACTCATTGCCAAGACTATCTTAGTGGACAAAGTCCCTTTCTGAACCGAGTTCACTCCTCGTTTCAGTCCTGTATCACTGAACCGAAATAACCTTCCGTTCCAGCCATGTCTATCTCATGAGATATAAAATCTTTACCCAATGAATTGGAGGGAGATATAGGTCCCACCCATCTTATAATGAATCCTTTCTTATGTGTGCCACATAATCATAAATCATACATCATCGCATAACCCATGTAATAAAAATGGGATTCTTAAACAACATGACATCATAAAACAATTCATATAAGATAAAGGAATTCATAAAAATGTTTACATCACAACATAATCAAATCCATGTAATAATAGGGATAAAAACAGAACCCTTTTATTATCTTAGATGGAAAATAATTTTGATAAAATACTTGAACTCCATTCTTGAGGAAAATATCCTTTCTACTTCAAAAACATTTTTCCTTTCATAACATGTCATACAACTTTAAAATAAAAGAAGTTGATTAAAAATAAACTTGAAAACTTGTAAAGGAAGTTTCTTGGAAATAATGTTTTAAAAATCCATTCATGCCGTATAAGTTAAAAAAACATTCTTCGTACTTTTGTCGGAAAAGTCAAAAAGTACCTCGTACGACAAAAGATTCCTTTCATACATATTACTAAAAACTCACCGAAGGGTAAAAATGGATTTAAACAATTTTAGGTGGATGGAAATAATATTACATATTGATGAAACATGGATGTGGATGATAAAATACACCCCAGTGAATACTTACGAATAAACAATCTCGGATAAAAATGAGATTGTGATATTTCCCTTACCTTAGGTCCGATTTGCTTCGTATGTGTCCGAAACTCCTGTATAATGATTTAAATAATGTCATTGAATTATTATAGAATCATATTCATTGTTATTATATCATATGTGGTTCACTTATGACATTATATTACCCGTTCTTTTGTAAATTCCATGTTAAAGAAGCGTTTTGGGTAAAATTGTTTCATTTATCGTAGGTGTTTTGACTTGTTGTTCTTGACATTATTATTACTTATATCATGATTTACTTACTTCCATAATATAAAATTTGATTTATATATCATATATATTCAGTATATATATATATATAATAGATAGATAAATAAAATGAAAAACACCGTTCATGGAGACGGTAGTCCGTACGTACGCATGAACACTGTTTTCCATTCCTTATTGTCTTGAAATGGAAGTAAGTAGATGACATACATATATATATATATATACATAATCCAGTAGATTTATAATTTCATATATTTCATTATTATTTCTTATATAAACTTTATAATCATTCTTAAATGGTTAACATGGAGAATGAATCTCATCGCGTCGTGGAGACGGTAGTCTGTACGTACGCACGAGCGATGATATCATTTTCATAAATATTGAATTGAATCGGAGTGGATTATACAATATATCAGAATAAATATGATGTTGTAATAACTATGTATAGTTATTCTTTACACCATTATACCCATCCATGTAAGGTGGTGGTGGAAAATAGATTACACCACGGCGTGGAGACGGTATTCCGTACGTACGCACGCGCAGTGATTTCTTTTTCCGTAGGATGGATAGATGGTGAAATAGGTTTGTTTCATACTTATAATAACATATCAGTATATTAGTGATACTGATTTTATTACTTCATAATGAAACAACCTAAGAAGAAGAAGTGGAAGAAGAAATAAAGATGAAAGAATTGGTAACGGTAATTACCTCTTCTTTGAAGCGCCTCTTTGAGACCTCCTCTTAGGGCACTAAAATTGGTCTTTGAGGAAGACCAGAACCTCTAGGATGTTTCTAGGGAAGTGGAGAAGAGATTTAGGCAGGGGTTGGCCGAGCTTGAGTGCTCAAATTGGTGTGAGGAGGAGGGGGAGGAGGTGTCCTTTTATAAGGGAGGAGAGGGGCACCTTAGGAATATCTCAAAATATTATTTTATATTAAAGTCAAAATCGGTTTATAATGGTTCCAAAGGGTCTTATTTCGAAGATAAAGTGGGGATGGGTCGAAATCCTATCAACCAATAGGATTTAGACAAGTTTAGGTTATTATTTTAACCTTATCAATTAGATTTAACTCTAAGTTAAATAATTTAACTTTTACCGTGTCTTTTTGTTTTCTTTGACTATATGGTTAATATACTTACTATAACATGCCCAAAGAACCCCAAATTGTATATTATTAATACATATATCCTTATCTAAGTCATTTTGCCGAACCTTAGATTTTTAGGAATAAAATAACAATTAATAATATAATATTTGATTTAAAAACTATTTTGTGTCAATTTTGAAACTATTTGATATATGATTTTTGTGAAAGTCATAACAGAATTATATGTTCGAACCAATTTGATTAAATCAACAATACTATATCATAGTAACCTAGAAAATTAGTTTAAGTCATAAAAAGTCTCAAATTACATTCATTTGAGCATTTATAACATCAATTATGTTAATATTTCCTTAAAAGGGTAATTACTGCATCATCGTTGTGTCATAAATAAATTAATTTATTTAAAGTATAAAAATTATAAATAAAATATCATTATGTAGGAAAGCTTTTTAGATTTCTAATGAATATTTATAGTCGAATTTATCTTATGTATAACCTCATATTAAAAATGTCTTAGTTATTAAACTTTGATTTTAACTATTTTAACTATTCATTAAATAATATAATTTTAAATGTCATAATCTAATCCATGTGGACCTAAATGGTCATATTATATTCATAAGGTTGTTTTTGGTCGAATTACACTTATCCAATAGAATTAGTACATGTGTTAGGGTAATAGTAATATCATATTTACCCTTAGTTACCCTATTTACTATTAACCGTGGTAAAAAAAAAGTAAAAAGTTACTATTCACCAAAAATTATTTTCATCTCATTGAACCACATTTTACTTACTGACATCAACCGTGTCTCTCGGATTTTTGAAATTCCATTCACAGAAGCGGTAAAATTAAGATTTATGAAGAAATTAATTTTTTTAACTACCACTTAGTAGTTTCACTATTCATCAAAAATTGATGTTTTTCAGAACAATGCCAAAATTTCATCCTAAGCTATATTTCATATTCCGAATTCAAAAATGAAGTCTATTTTACCAAATTCATATCATAGAATTTGTATTAATTAATTTTATAATTAAATCCCGCTGTTAAAACAAATAGCGTTTTTTTAAGAAACAATATCTATCAAAAGATTGACACTTGATTATGTCTGGTTTAAATGTGAAATTACATCCAATGACCAACATTGTATTAAATTGTAAAAATATATTCTAAATATACTTTAAAACCACTCAAATTAATAATTTATCACTATTAATTATTTCGATTAAAAAAGTTGTTTTTAATTATAATTTAGTAATTTTCACTATTCATCAGAATATGAAAGTTATCCGAAAAGTACCAAAATTTCACCTTAGGCTAAATTCGATACTCCGAATCCAAAAATGAAGTTCATTTTGAAAAATAAGATTTACAGAGTTTTAAAAAGTGGTTATTACTATTCATAACGGCTAGTTTTAATAATATTTTAATAGCATATCGTTGTTTAGTGAAACTCGGTATTGCGTATTACACACGCTATCGAGGAAGGTCGTGATTGCGTGTAATGCAAGGCAAGTCAAGGATGCGTGTTGTGCAAGCTTCTTTTGGTGTAGCGTACAACACAAGACTTTAATAAAATTAAAAAGAATATTTTTTATAAAATCTTGGGCTGTTACAGAAATGATTATGAAACCTATATATTTTTCATAGGGTATGATATGATTAAGTGTTTATAAAACCTAGTTCATTTCATGGGTTATGATATGATAGATTTTTATGATCTTATAGAATACATAAATATGGGTTTCATTATATGAGAAAAAAACCTATATCTCCTTCCAATATATTGGGTAAAGATTTATATCTCATGTTATAGATAGTACTAGAATAGGGAGTGAACCTAATTTAGTAAGGGGATTTGTGTTCTATGATGGTCTTGGGAGTGATCCTTGACTATTATGATGGTTTGGTGGGTGAACCAATTCCACTATGATAACATTGTAAATAAGCCTTGACTAATATGGAAATGATTTTCTATACTTATTTGTATGACATGAATCTATTTCACATAAAAATGTTATTCTCTCATGGATCACATTATTTGATCTCTTAAGGATACATGTCTTATGAACTGCCAATATTTATTCCATGATTCATGAGTATGATCCTTGAAATTTAGGGTATGGGTTTAGAATATCATTCTCATGTTCTCATACCCTTATGTTCATGTTATGCTTATGTATCTCCCTTGTTTAAACTTGATGATTATCTAAACTCATCATTTCTTATGCTTTATTTTACCAGGTTATGAATAATGTAATTATGTATAATATTTATAAGAAGGGTACTAGTTATTAAGAACAACATGGGAGATGATGTAGCTCACTTATGGACTGGGGTTTATTTGTTCAGGTTTCTAAAGGAAACAAACAATTACAATCCATAGGTGTGTGTTTTTGTAATGTAATGAATATTCATCAAAAGTGATGTAATATCTATGTATGATAATACTGGGTTTCTATATAATTTTTGAGTATATTTAGTAGAAAAAATGGAAAATGGAACCAAATATTTATAGGGATACAAAAAGATAACTACACCAATGCGTAAATGTAACCAAAAGATATATAAAGGTTACCTAGAAATACATAAGTGGATTTTCCATTACCAGTAAATGCAATTGATAATGTGACCAATCATGGATATTGTCACACTATGGGAATAATGTATATTCCATGAAGAGATAAATGTATTTAAGTGGTTATGACTATGTATATATTCCCATTCTATGGAAGAATATTACACAACAATAGGTTTTAGGATTAAGAAGAGTTAATGGGTCAAATTGTGATATTTAAAATAGTTAAATATATTATATCACATGTATTTAATGTAGGTTCTTATTAATTTATAATCATAGAATGAATAATAATATATCATCATGATCTGGCTAAAGAAGTAGAAAATTACATAATAATGATGAAGTCACATCGTGATTAGGTTATTTCCTTAATATTTTGTAGATTTCATTGAGATTTAAATGGAGGAACATATAGATTAGAATTCATGAACTTGAATTGGTTTTATTGGTATATTTTTACCACATTAAAACATGTGGTACACTTGGAATGATCCAGGACGATTATTAGAATAAGGATTGATCCCAACCATTGAATCCAAGGTTGTATGTATATAAGGATTTATAAAAACTTATTATAGAAGTTGTGGAAATATAGTGTCTAAATATATTGATATATCAATTATTCTGAAAAAGAATAGAGGATAGAAACAAAAAACATAAATTAACATATATGGTTTAATTTAAGAGATAAGGCTCAAATAAGAATAAGGAGTCACATCATAATATCCATCTTTTGAATAAGGAATGAAATATGATTAACCTAGTGGGGATAAATATTTATCTAGAAGGGGAATTTGTAGATGTTATGTTTGTTTATAATATATAGACTCAATTGTCACATCAAGGAGTTAGTATCATCTAGTATTAGAGAAGAAGATTATAGAAAATCAAAGATTAATGCAGTGTACATTTTTTATGAGGATTAAATATGTATTATTAACATATGATTATCCATAAAATTTATTTATGTATATCAAATATTTAAGAGACCCTCACAGTTATATACTAACTTATCCTTCACCAAAGTAGTGTATAGAGAAAAATAAGGGAGGGTGGCCCTGAGATTTATTGTGAGACATTCTATAACCATATAAGGGAAGTTTTACTTGGTACATAATGTCCATGATATAAAAACATACATCCAATGAAATTGAGTATAGCAGATTCCAGTACATCGACACATCATCATGCACATTTTTCTTTATATTACCCCTAAGTGGAAAATCATGTAAAATACTTATTCATTTTTATGATTTAATTTGTGAATTCTTTTTTATTATTCAATGAAAACGATGATGATATAATTATATATTGACCATGTTACTTACAATAAGAGAACAAGATATGTAAATTCTAGGTGACTGAAAGAAGAGAAAAGTTATAATCGATGTGCGCCCTAATTCACCCAACCTATTAGGGTTATTTCAGTTAGAATGATCCCAACAGTTTGGGTTCTAATCAAGAAAGTTCATTCATACCCTTAATTCTTAAAAACATGCAACACATATTAAGTTTAAAAAGATATAATGTTTCACATTAAATATATAACACATATAAATTTGGGATTTTATGAATTAGTTTATCAAATTCAATCACTAATGATAACTAACAAACCCTCAATTATTTTGATATCCACCAGGTTAAATATTTATTGACAAAATACTTTAAAATTTTTATAATGACTCTTCAAACTCCAAAATATTTTTTTGACTTATAAAATATGTGTGAAGGTGGTGATGTGGATTATTTTATTAGAAACTTATTCAATATTATAGAATAATTGGTAGTTTTTATGAATCCTTTATAAAGTTACCATGAATGTGAGACCATTGAGGGGGGGGGGGGTTTGAATTAGTGGTGGGATTTTATAATTTCCATTATGTTTAAATTATCCCATGAAAAATGATAGAGTTTCAATACTATCAAATTTAAATCACAACCTAAATCATATGAAATGATAGTAAATGAAACCAAGGAACACAATTTTTTACATGGTTCACCCCCAATGTGGGTGACAATGCCTGAACCATATTTACTCCCACTGGTATATTGAAATTGACTATATTAAAAAGTGAATATAATGGATTCCTCTCCCATCAAACTCCATCTATCCGTTAATAGGGAATTATATTAACTACCACTAGATACAATGTTTTTCTTATCATTTTAATCCAATATAAAATAATAAAATTAAAATAATCTCAAAAAAATGTAATATCTTTATGGTTCCTCTCCTCCCATTATGTATCCTCCTACTACATATTTTTCCAATGTGAGTTAATTTTGTAAGAATCTATCTAAAACACCTCTGTTTGATGCACTCCATCAAATGCACCTATGTCCGCTATTGTTTTATTCACAACACCTTTATCTACTTTGCCTATTCTTCTTCAACCAGGAGATTCCTTAAAAGGTAACTCATATTTATTAAAATTCAACAGTTCTACTTACATGAAACAAATATAACTAAAATATTATTTACCCTCTTTATATAGAAAAACATAAACATAAAAATAAGGGGAAAACATAAACTGCAACTTGAATTATCCCACTCAACTAACTTATATTTTATGACCTTAGTGCTGTTTGAAACTATGGAGAAAAATTTCTTCATTAAATTTTATTCAAATCTTGACATCTATATTTTATTCAAAACATCCTTAAATATTGTATAGATATAAAAATGTTGAAAGTATATCCATTTAAAATCACATTTAATGACATTAGAATGTTTTAAAATGTTATTAAAACCTCCACCTGATAAATATTTCTCTGTTTCATATTTAAAAATAACTTCTACATCCACCAAATATTTGTTTGGTGATACATTGTATGGATATTCTCTATTTTGAAGCTTCTATCTGATGAACTAAATATTCATTATTCTATATGATTTTATTATAATTTATACCATTCAAGACTTATATAAATCTACTATTTTTTATGTTATTTATTTGAATATCTCATATAGGTAAAGTCATACTTTCTTCATCTGGTATAATTATATTTTATACAGCCTTAAATTTTTTTTTGATAAATTATTTTTTCTCGAACAAACTAAAGATTTAATCCAACTGATTCAATTTACATGATTCTTATGTATGGTATCATTATAAAATTTTGGCTGTTATGATCTATCCAGCGTGATTTCATGACTCCAACAGGTCATCCTATGTCCGATCAAACATTTTATAGAAATAGGTCCTCTAAAACATAGTCTAGTATAACATTGTATTTCTAGTTTTCTAGTGATACTATGTAAGAACTTTTTAACCATCAGATCTATAAATTTGATAGAAGTTATGATTCTATATCCAGTGAGATTTAGATACTTCTTCTTCTAGAGTTACAATGCCTATCCTGAAAATTACTTTTTTATTTTAAAACAATTTTAAAGGAAAGTGAGAACCCAAGTTGGTACAAAATACAGAGCATTAAACATCAAAATTCTATAGATGAACCATTGAAATAAATTTTATGTCTTTTGGATGCATTATTCCTAGAAAGTTTTCAAAGAAGTCCATTTACCTCAAAATCTGGATCTTCTTTGATAAGGTCCTAGAACTAAAATGTAAACTTGTCCCATGTATGTATGAATTACTCCTTGTTTAACTTCCCTGCATTAAATCCTCTTGTTAAGATATGATCTTGCTTTTCGATCCACTTCATCTTCACCTGGGTAGTGTCCATATGTAGTGATATCTCAGACATCTTATCACCATAATCTTTCAAGGAGTTGAATGGAATAGATTTATTCAGAATTTATTCCTCAGAATGTACAACAAGTTATCATAGATACTCTTCATGCTGATTTTCAGAAGGGTATGCGGCCTCCTTCACTAGCGCCATATCCTCTAAATGTAGAGGTGTCTCTCTGAACCGAGCCTCCAACCTCTCATCTGCATCCCCTATAGGGTTCGCCAAAACGTTCCCGTTGTCCTCTTCCTTTGAAACCTCCTTGCCATAATCTGGAGACCCATATTATAGAGTTATAATGACTATTCCTGATAATTATTAGTCAAATAATATTCTGTCTGATGGACTCATTCTAGTAAGTTTCATACAACACAAAATTCATGAATTCAAACATTATACAATAGAAACTCTAACTTTGTGATATGAACTTTGTTCAACATATTTTTTTTGGAAATGTCATCTTGAACCATGAATTTGTTTTAGTAATCATGATGTTAGGAACATTGAGGATCAACATAGAATCATAATACTTAATAAATAAAGTAGCTCAAACTTTATTATGATAAATAGAAAATTACTTTTCACTAGAAATACTAGGACATCAAAAAATAGGATATTGATAAAAAACACAACAATTTTTATAAAAAACCCAAAGAATATTCAATTTATATATCATATAAGAATCCTAACTTCATAAATATCACCAACCTTCATCATCTTTAAGTTATAAATCATAGAATTTACAACTCTCTTATCTTCTATCACATGAATAAAACTACCAATAACTAATTAAAGAACTTTATAACAATTTTAAATGGTTAATTTATCTCAAAATAGATTCAGTAACTCTTAATAATATAATAATAATGGAATCTGTGATTAAACCCTAAAAAACATGTTTAAATTCAATGATTCAACCATCAGAATCAATAAATGTAAAATGATTTTATCAATTATTATATTAGTATTGATCTCAATTAAATGACTACATAAGAAAAAATAGTGAAAGGTCATGAATTTTTAAAGTTCACCTCATTATAAGAGAGGCTAGTCCTTGATTCAATGAGAGAGGCCAGTGCTTGGTGTGCTTATATCCATTTTAGCAAAACAAATCTACTCTTTGTATCAAAAAAATATAAAACTGAATTGAATTTCTTTAAATAATTTTTTTAATGACTATTTCCAAACTATTTAATGTATTCACTTCATGATTACAATTGATTAAATGGTTCATGACAAACAAGTGATAAATGAGTATCAATTTTATTTAATATCAATGAAAATTATTCCACTATAAGAGAATTAGGTTTTTAAAAAGGTATGGAAAACCCCTATCTAATAGGTATTTTTATCATAACATATTTAGTTTAATTTAATTAATACACTACTAATAATGTTAATAAAATAAAAAAAATCTACTTTGTCTCTATACCCTTTTGCTCTCATGACCCCATTACACCGACATTCCTCACAATTTAATTGTTTCCCCATAATTATATATTTAAAAAAGATCATAGCTCTATATAGAATCCTAATGATGATCTCTCATAGATGAACTCCTTAAAATGATTATCTCTAGTGGATACCCCCATAATATTCCTACCATTCAAAACCTAATTCCCACTACATCCTAAGAAGATTATTATATCATAGTTTAGAATAAATAATTTTTTTTTTGAAAAGTTGACCATTTATCTACATGTATTATTGGTTAATACAGCAATGTATGCATTAGAATCCACAGTTCGATGGATTTAATAAAATTTTGGAGAAGTTTCACATTGATATGTTTTGTAACTCTATAGTTTCTATATGAATTTGAATTACTAAATATGAATTATTGAATATAATAAGTATAATTCTTTGAGAAGGGTAATACATTAGGGTTATAAACACACTTTTAGATTATATATATATGGGAATATTATCAATTTTATTAATATGGTTGACTAAGATAATTTCACCAAAGGTTGTTTATTTATCATTATGGTTTGGGTCATGGAAAATAATATCTCTACCTCAATTAATTTTATATTATAGTGAATTATAGATATTCATTAATCAATGATGGACCAAAATGTATACGTTCCAAAGATAAATTTTAAAAATGTTTCTATTTTCATTGAGTAATATACATATCAAAGAATAAAACTCAAAACACACATTTATATAATCATTACATCAAAACTTTTAAGATACACAATTAGAAAAATAAAAACAAATTAATATTAAATTTTTTAAAAAATTATTGGTTAACATAATCCAAAATTTTAAAAATAATGATTTAAAATAAATATTTTTTAAAATAAAATAATTTTTCAAGAAAAAAATTCTTATTTTGATTTTCTATATTTTAAAATATAATAAAATAAGTAAACTAAAACATATTTTTCCAATAAAAAAGAAAATTATGGATTATTTTCAGTGAAAAAACATAGCTTTCTTATTTTATCAATATAAAAAATAAAAGAAAATAAATATTTCATTTATTTGTTAATTTTTAAATAACTTGAAACATAATTTATAACATATTTTTAGAAAATAGAAGAAAAAATATATTTTCTAAAACCAAAGACATTTAAAATTTATTTTATTTTATAAATTTTTAATTTTTATTATCATTTCGTAAAAAATATTTGTACACTTATATAATCTAATAGATTTCAAAATGAAATTTTAAAAATTTAACACAAAAAATACGTTTAAATATTAAATAAAATATAACATTTTTAGTAATTATCTACATTCCCATAGCATTAAAATATAAATATTTTTTATCTATTAAAAATTAAAAAATTTAGGTTAAAATATATTTATTGTTTACTTATTAATTTTCAAAAACTAAAAAAAACATATGAAATTAAATATTTCATATTTCACATAAATAAAAACTTATTGAATTAAAATTTGACATGTCAACCCAATAACAGACATATATGATTAAAAAATAAAATAAGAATAAAATTAGGTGAAATTAAAACAAGAAATGATGATAATATACAAAAAATAAATTATAAATCCTAGGAGAGGTGAATTAGCAACTGGTCTACAATTCAAATAATTTCTGAAATATTTTAAATACACAATTTGGGAAAATAAAAATTTATCAGCAATAATATTAAATTTATTTATAAAAATAAAAAAATCACACCAAAATGAGATTTGGGATTTGGGTTTCAATAAGGGGACATAGTGAGGCCATAAGAAGCTAGTGTTGTGCAATTGGAAGGGTGGCATGCATGAATTATTGGTTGGTAGATCATGAGGGGGAGACGTGGGGGTAGTTAGGTAAGGTTTTGACCAATGATTTGGTGACGGATGGTAGGATAAAGAAGTAACACTATCACCTGCTCATGATGGGGAAGGCAAGGAAGGATAAAATAAAAAATTGGTAGATGAAGGAAGGTTGTGTAATTTTTAGAATAGTGTTATTGTTCAATGATATAGTGTGGGGGGAGTTAAGGCATAAAAAAATATTCTTATAGGGTTGTGGATACCTCTCTTTCTAGGGGTAGGGATACCTCTCTTATACACAATTTTTATTCACTTATATATATAATATGAAATTAAACATTAGTTAAAAATATTATTTGATCACAAAAAAAAATTCATATATTTATAGAAAACTTATTTTATGTAAATTGTTTCACACTGGTACATGAATCACATGAAAGTGGTTTTATCCACTCACAACATAACAAAAGAAGAAATATTAATTAATCTAAGTGAAAAAACATAGAATGATCCTAGATTTCTTATTAAAGTAATAAAACATAATATTATACTTTAACTCTTTCATCCCCATAATAAATTCTATGTAAGTATCTAATTTTTTTTATTATGACTCATTTAAACACTTAATAATTAATAAATGGAAGCAGATACTTTGTTTTTAGGAAAAATATAGCACATCCAAACCAATATATAAATGACATAACAATGAAACTTTTGAAGATAATTTTCTATAATAAACTATATTTGAGTTTCTTTTGATGTTTTATTCATATTTAAAACCAATTGCATGATAAAATCATTGGAATTAATTTTTCATAGAGTTTTTTTGGAATTTATTATTATATGGCTATCACACTAAACAAAAATCAAATTTTAGTGTGGGTTATTAAATATATTTTTTTATATTTATTTCATATAAATTTTATCATGTAAATATTGAATATATTTTAAAAAATTATTATTATATTATATTTTTAATAGATATATATTCTTTTTTATTTTTATATATATGTATAACTATATTTTTATATAAAAGTGTAGGAAACAAATCATATATGGATAAGATTAATATTTAATTACCTCAAAATGCACTATAATATGATTACTATTTGGCATTGTTTTGATATTTTACAATTAAAAATTTATCCATAGGTGAAAGAATAAAAATTTCTTGTTGAAAATATAAATTAAAATGATGGTTAAAGAGACATAGAGTTTATCAGAACTTTATATTAAAATAGTTGTATACTTAATATTGATGATATATTTATAATTGGGTGTCAAATAGTATATAATTTTTAAATAATCATATCCACTATCAAAATGAATGAGTTACTTCTTAAGCAATAGATATTAAAATTAAAAACTTAATAAATAATGATATCAACATTACAGGGAAACATCATTATGATTGTAACATATCAATATATCCAAACATTGATGACACAAATATTATCCGAATATTTTTTTTTCAAAATTAAAGGAACATATGATCAATAATATAACATACTATTAGATTATCTTCATACTATTAAAGAGAATGATACAAGGGAAAAAACTAAGCAGAAAAATGAAATTTATGAATTAGTTAAAGATCAAAATAAAAAATTATATAAAGTATGTGTTACATAGTAGAACTATCATTTCTATTATTTTTTGACAAAATTATGTGACTATATATAATTAAAAACAAATCATTTTGCATGGTATTGGAATTTTTATTTGATGTATTTTTTGATGTCAATATCATTGAATCATTTTATTAGATGATGAAAGTTATTAATATGAATTACCTAAAATATAAAAATATGTATTAATAACCTAGTTCATATTTAATCAATTTATGAGATAAAGAAACTTATTAAAAATATTTAGCGTAATTATATGAGGATACATGTTTATTCTAATAATTATATGTTATATTGGGAGAATATTGGACAGGAAAAAGTGAAAAAGATGTTCAACATATAGGTTTAAGTCAATGAGTAATGATGAATTTTTGAACCAATGTACTAATATTAAGAATAAGGGGGGGGGGGTTACAATATTAAATAATTTGATTATTTTAAAAGATAAGTGTAATTTTTTTGGAATAAAATTTAACAATTCGATTACTACCAGATAGTGTATAGGGTGTATGAATAATAACCATAAAGGTAATTAATAATAGAATAAAACAATTTTATAGTAGTTTATATCCCAAATATCCAACATTTACTTTTCACACCCTCATATAAAAGAGTTTATATGTACACTATTATATACCTCACTTTTAAAGACATAGATAACTTTTGCAATGCTCCTTTTTTACACATAGAGGCACAACCCAAACCCCTTAATTTTCAAACCAAGTGAAGAAAGCTAGTGAAATTCTCTTTTTGGTTGGGTATGTGTAACCAAACATGTATCTTTTAATGTATGTTTTACCGGTGTGAGAGTTATCTTACAATTTGATAGAAAAGTTGATAATACAACTGGATATATACTAAAAAGAAATGAATAAATAGTTAAAAAAGTGAAAGTAGATGAAAGTGGTTCCTAGTGTAGAAAGAATATCCTTTCCATTTTAAAAAATTAGTAGAGTGATTTTGTTTTGGGAAACTAATACTTCTTCAATAATTTAGAATGATTACAAAATGAGAAATTTATCCTCACAACCTTTTACCTCTTATTGATAGGATATTTGATCTCACTACCAATTTTTTTTCTCCTTCATATAAAAAACATTCAATGGAAAATAGTTTATGTTCAAAATCCACGATCTTTCTCAAAATTTTGATCAATTTTTACTTTTCATAGTCGACTCTTAATTATCTCCATGACCTATAATCATAATTGTTAGATGTAATTAAAACAATTCAAGTATCCATTACCTTAGTTTGAACAATATTACTTCATTTTAAATTCATATAATGTTACCATGAACACAAAATCATACATTATATCATCAAATTACATTCTATATATCATATCATCATAACTTTTCTTAACAATAAATTTGATACATAATGTAGTCTCAACTTTCTCTTAACAATGTGATCATTAATTTAATGTACTATCTCACTTCACTTCAGGATATTATGTTATTACCTCAAGTTACTTGTGAGTATAATATGGAGAGAAGGAGTGGACCCAAAACCACAAAAATAATTTCATGATAATTCTATTCTCACATAATATAACCTGTCTTATACACCCTTTATGAAGGAAACCCATTTAATTACTTCATATATATATGGTCACATAATTACTTTAAGTTCAAAAATCATTAAACACAATAGAATTTGGAAACCATACTTAGTTTCATAAAACACCAATATTACATAAAAATTGGGAATATAAATTAAATTATGCCCTCTTTCGAATGACTTATCACAAAAAACTATTTATGGTCAACAAATTTTTGAATGACCCCAATGGTAAATACTTGGTACTTCTTCAAACACATTAAATTGATTATGTCATCTACATGGGCTAAATCAATCCAAATGATCTCATTAGATTATTTTTACTAAGGTCAGAGACTTGAAGAACCCATTCTATTAAGGCCCCTCCATAACATCCTAAGGAACACAAATATGTTATTCACCGCATCATTATCCCATATGATCACATATTCCTTTGATAATTCGGATTAAGGACCCCATGAGAAATACTCCTTGTGATTTTATACCCAACCAATAGGATATTCATGGTTCCAATAATAATTTATTCTCTTAATAATGAGTGTAACTATTGTTAGGAAAACAGTGAACTCCCCAGTTCAAGATTCTAGACTCAAAATCCTCTGTTAGCTTCTACATCCTTTAAGAAACCCAACATGCTTATTTTTTCAACTCAATGAGAGGGGAAGAATAGATAGACATGGAATTTGGTGTAATACCCATCCCTTACAAACTAGGCTGTATTCCCTATGTGTCAATTCTTCCTTTTTCATTTAATTGTCAACAAATAGGTGGTGGACATGTATACCTGTCTCTCCTTCTATGTGTAGGCCCCATATATACTTTATTATGTCTAGATACCAACAAAAAATTTGAAATAGGAAGGTCCACTCTTGTATATTTCTCACACTTACCATTGTTAGGTTATTCACACCAATTATTCCCAACATTATGAATTTAAACTACATAAAATGTATTCCATTCCACATTATGTTAAATAGATCAAAAATATGACTCAGATGCATTATCATAAAAGAAAATTTAATTGGTCAAGGATGCATGACCATAAAATCTACCATCATTTCCTTTATAAAATTAATTTAAAAGGTATGACATATCCTATTAAGAAGAAAAAATCTATATGGGTTCCAATAATAATTATTGAGATATGTGAGAAGATACTATCATGGCCTCGATCCCAATTTCACAACACCTATAACCTCCTTAGATGGTTATGAATTCAAGAGTGATTTTTTATTTCCATTTAAACCATTATATAACTGAACAATAATATATATATGGATAACCTTTGATACATACATATATTCACATCAATGCATGGTATTAATTAGTAAATATCAAGAATAAGGTAACAAATATTGTTACTAGGAAGGATTTCATAAGTATGATTTAAATATATAATAGAGTCCTTGACTAGAAAACAATAGCCCTTATGGTATGATCTATCCTCACATCCTCGTAATAAATGTGGACTCCAAAGTTTTTCTAGCATATACCAGTAATTTATTACCTTTAGAAATCAGTTTAAAATGGACTCAAAATACATGAGTGAATAGAATATGAGAAACAAAAATGGTGAACCAAATATGAAACACTTTACATGTGGAAGATATCAATTTTCCATGCAATATTTCTTGTGATGCTACATTTATAAGATTCTTGTGTGCGGATTTGGTCTCATTCTGGACCTCCCACATCACCTAAATTGAATCACCAAATGAGTTATCACTTGAAAAGTTTCCTTGAAAAATTAGTGATGAAAAAAACAAACCTTGGTCTACCCCACACCATCATCTAATGTACCAAACATATTAGTTGGTAGCTATTAAGACCATATAACTTTATTATAGAGGAGTAATATTACTAACCTAGTACCTACAATGTCATGTGGTGAACACCTTCTTATGGGAGTACCATTTCAATCGCTCCATCCTGACACTAAAGGAGGATCATGAAATCCTCTAGGATATGAATCCCCATTGGTAATCCAGTGACTCATAGTCTATAAAGAAGAATGTGGCCCTAGTGTCTATATAAAATTGCTTTTATATTTTTTCTTCAAAGCATAGTAACACCCACATTTATTATCTTAGAAGATTTAATAAGGAAAATATTATGTCCCCACTGCTGATCAAGATATATATAAGATTTTTTCCATCAACATACATCATCACTTGTTCCACATGACCCCAGGTCTTCTAGAAATATTGATAAAATCACCATAGATATCAAGACCCCTGTTATAGAAACCAAGACACCTAGGAGGAGGACCCTCTAGGGGTAACTAGCCATTAAAACACTGGAGTTAGATAATATCATTATTCTCAATCATATCCATGAAGTTTATTTACACATTATAATGGAAACTTTTTAAGAGTCTCATATCCTTATTCTCATTCTATATGCTCATTGACATATTCCAATGGAAGATTAAAATCAAAATCATATCCCCACTCCCTCCCATAAAGTTCATTATAATATCTGGATGACAAACAAGGAGTATCTTAGAATGTATCCCACTCATCTGGACCACTACCAACACTATGAAATACTAATAATGAATCGGGTTATACCCCAATAATATGGTCTTAAATATTCATAAGGATGTATCATTGGATTCAGTCTACAATCTATGAGAAATAATTTTTCCCTCAGGACATTAAAATTCTTGAGGATCACCAGCATATTCTGATAGTGGATTGAGGACCTTACATATCTCTGTTAATTATAGGAGGTAACTACAGTTATGGAGGTCCTCCCCAAGATTTTATAATCAATAAATCCAGAGTTCCTCTTAATTATAATGAAACAATTAGTCAATAAGTTACTCTTTATGACATCAATTTAATATGTCCTACATGTATCATAAAGACCAGTCATTAAGGAGATACTCCTCTAGTTAAATAATTTAAAATCAGTAATCACAAAGGTCCTCCCTATATAATCCTATACAATACCTCTATAGGTACTCCCTAGAGTATGTGTTATCAATATTTTTCTATAAACTTTTATGTGAATTTCCTTTCAATAAAGATATATAAAAAGGTTATAACCCTAGTGCCTCCCTAGGGAATATATTATAGAGGTCCTCCCTATGATAGATAATTAAGACATAATGGAGGTCCAGCCCATGAAAAAATCATGAAAAAACCATGGAGGTCCTCCCCATGGTGATCATTATGAATAAACACATTAAAATCACATATATAATTTAAATAGTGATCCTACCCATGTAGAAAATATTATGATATTTCCATCTTATTGAGAGGAACTTGATAAACCAATGCTAGTTACATAGGGTGTTTGGTCATTAATCAATGATGTCCCACCCTAGTCAAGAGGTATCTCAACAAAATTATCATCATCTATGAATAACATAGAATGCATACTCATTGTTAAAATTGAGGATGTTTTGAATGATCTCCTCTTGGAAAATCATTGGATAAATAGACTTTATGGTTATGAAATGTCAAAGAACCCCTCACAAAGTATGAGGTTAAATTCATGGTCATGTGGAAAGAGATGACTAAAGATAGAAAAATGGTCATGTTATGGACCATTACCACTCTACAGTATGATATTATAGAGGAATTAAAAGAATAATACATATCCTACTTTCTTCAAACATTTTTGGAAAATCTTCATTATCTAAAGACTATATACATGTTTTATAGGGATTACTCTAATAATATCAGGGTTATAAATAATATTATTCACCATAATGATTTGAACACCATTTTAGTATCCCAAAACCCCAAGCCATGGAAATAACATGAGTATCTATAACTCACCTATCTTACTAGTGGGATGGAACTCCAGTAGATTGTTGCTGGACCCTCACATGATGTGCATATTAAAGGGTGGGGAAAATATGATGGTTTTAATTTCACTAAAATCACTCAGAATCATACTTTAATGAGGAAAGTGTCTTGAAATGTATCACTTAATGTAATTTCATGGTAAATGGGTGTGTATTTTCTAGTTTTTCTATCCAATTAAGTCCCATTCTTATTCATGGTCAGAAAAGGTATACTCGAAATAAGTGAGACATTGAAATAATCTTATATAAAGATACCTAGAAGTTTAAACAATCCTCCTGTTTTAGGAAAAAACCCTTGTAATCAAATAATATACCTATACAGTGAGAATATATCTTCCTTAAATGGATTTGTGTCTATATCATTATAGTTTATAAGCCTAAAAGGATAAAACTGATTCCATAAAATCTTCTTATGTATCATTATAATGGAAACCCTATATCACAAATACAGAGGAATTTTTACCACCACCATCACCACTTGATTCATAAAATATACACTGGGGTATATACAACATGGTGGTAGAATAAACCACCTTCCTATAGGACTGGGGGAATTACTGCCTACCCTTAATATAAAGAAGTTTGTCTTTTCTATGTTGGGTGGAACTTCATAGGAAGTTACCACATTTTTTGTTTCACTTTTTAATTCATCTCCTTTACTATGAGTGCATTAAGTAATGGTCATTAGGGAATCTCTATGGATCAACATCCAGAAATATATCTTGGGGGAGCACTGAGGTGAGTGAGTGAAACCTTTTAGGGGTTTTAAGTCCAAATTACTATACAAGAAATAAGATATAAATAAGGATTATAATTAGACCCTTGAGAGATATTAAAAAAAAAGGAAAATCTACTTACTACAATTATGTGAATGAGGATATTACCATAACTTTGTGATTCACATTGGTGAATGTTGTTAACATAAAACCCACATGTGGCCCAAATCATGGCATTGATATAGAAGAATGTGATGAGGAGTCATCCATTCCAAATAATTCCTATAACAAAACACAAGAATAAGGTGTGTGTAAAAGACATCAAATACATACTGATGATCCAACATCTCCTTTTAACATCCAGCTACCACTTACTTAGTGATATTTTTCTAAAGATAAATGAAAAAATGTGCTAATATATATCCCCAACCACCACCCAAAAAAATTTGATCTTCTCTCTATTTAGGAGGAAAGTTCTCAACATGAAGTTGATTTATAAATATTTATGTGACCCAATACCAAATCACTCTGAAGGAATATTCCTACTATGTGAAATTCCTATGCGGAGGGATATATATCCCCATTAGTAAACTGACCCTCAACAAGGGGGATCATCTCTATTAGCAAGACCATAGTCCAATTGTGAAACTAAACTAAGGAGAAAAAAACTAGTATACCTAATCCTAAAAGATATACACTTCCAGGAATCCACTTCCCCAAGGAAACCAATACCGCAATTTCAAGTAAGTTACTAGATTACTCTCAAAATAGATATCAATATATGATATAGGAAAACTGACCTTATCATGATCTTCAAATTACTTCCACTTAGGTGTTTTCTGAGGAAAAAGATTCACCATAACATTTTGAATCTATTAAGTCCCTTTCCATTCAAATGGAATCCATAAAGGGGTGACATGAAACACTATTACTAGAGAGGAATCCATATCTTGATTTAGAGGGCTTGTCACCTCTTTCATCAAACCTTGGGAATCCCACTTTCCAGATATTAAATGGTATTTTTAGTATGGAGTAGTATTTCATACACTTCATGTATTTATGTGCCCACATGATGGTAAATTTAAAGAAACACATGTATCTGAATCTTTGGTGCTTCATACAAACTGTGGAAGAAAAGTCCTTTATTTGGTATAACAACATACTAGCAAGGCCTATCACCAATTGGGAAAATCTTTAGTAGAAATTTATCTACCATATTTTCTCTATGATAAAGAAGATAATAATTCATGATCTCTCAATTTTTAAACAACATGGTAATAATGAAGTCATTGTCTTCATTACTAAGTAAAAGGATGTAACCTACACCATAAATATTCAATTATTATATGATTATTTGTAATAGATATGTATAGAAAATTTATATGATTAGTTCTTACACTCCACTCATTCCCTTAAATCACCTTGGTGGAATTTTAGATTTCCCCCCCATAGAACCATATTGTAGGATTCTATTCAGTACTCCAAAGAGAATTCTCATTCAATTTCATCAAGATAATAGTGGAAGGATGCTAGAGAAATGATAATTATTATCATTCTGAATACAACAATGATTCCATATCTAATTCATAGGCTTTCTCAATATGATTTCAGTAATTTTCCTAAACAACTATGGTAGAAGAAAATACATTTTGGGGATGGAATAAAGGATAAAATCCACCTAAATATTATGATCAAAAGAAAAAAGTGTATTCCTATTAAAAGGAACATGTTCTCGGATTCTTCATTACAACCCTAGAGAAGAACATGGTTAAAATTACATGGAATAGTAATCCCAATAACTTTGGTTTGGTTGATCGCCTAGATTATGGACTATCCAGCAGATATTAGGGAATAACATTAAAGAACACATTGTTTGGAAGGATATAATCTTGAATATGATTTACTATAGATGGGTCAAGTTGGGTAAACCCATAGTGTAGGTGCCTTATGTCTCTATCACTCTAGAAGAAAGAGATGAAGAGTGGAAAGAGGTTATGGATAATAACAGATAAAAATTTTATGACTGGATGATAGGAAAACTGATTAACTAGGTGCAAGAAATAATTAAGGTTCAACTGAATCAACCCATTATAACTCTAATTCCCTCTTTGATTACAGATGTAAAATCATCATTCTTAAAACATTTCAAGAGTTGGTTCTATCTATTTTATAAAACAAGATATAGAAATATCTTAACTTATCAGTAGCCAAGATGTTTCAAAATATTCAAGATTTCTTACCCCCCATCACCGAGAGGATGAGAACCATCCCAACAAGAAATATTCTTAATGATATAACAAGTATCTACTAAATGAAAGGAATAATATTAGGCCCTCATTATAGGCATGCAATTGGCCCTAAAACACCAGAAGACCAATTACTAATGTATATGAATTATTGAAATGGTGGAAAAGGGTAAAATTAATCCCATTAAATATAATAGTAGAGAGAATGTAACATCTCACTTATTTTATAATGGTGATTTGATTCTGTCTCGTCAGGGATGATTTTGAGATATTGACTTTACAATATATGTTCTAGGGAATTATGGTTGGATCTTAAACTAATACATAAACTAGAATAAATCCAGGGTATTCTTTGTCTATAATTTTAATATCCAAATATGGTTTCTTAATAGGAAGGATTGGATATTTTAGAGGATAATCCCCCATTTACCTATATGGGAATACCCCTATTATGGGTAAGGACTAAGACCCCCATATTTGTGGGACATTTATAACATCATTATTGATTAATAATCACTTAGAAAGTTAAATTTCTCTCACGAGATTGAATAATCTATATTATCATGGGTATTTCCATCCCCAAGATTTCTTATTATTTTATTAATTATAAATATAAAAATTCCATGATAAAAAGTTTTAATCCAAGAATTCGGAACTTTATCTAGATAGGATGTGTTTATGAGATAAATAAGTGATTTTTTAAAAAAATAATATTTTTCAAGCATTGAAGGAAGGCATAATGGTCACTAAAAATCTTGTCATGTTCAATAAAGATCTATAGGACTAATTTATATAGTGGTTTCTAATTGATAAATCAAATTAAAATTAGTTATTATAGCATATATTCATCAATCTACTAAGTTCTAGGAACGTTCACTATCTTTTCTCTTCTATTTAGCATAACATAAAACAGGCCTACATAGCCATGATAAATCATAGTCATTAAATTTCTTCCCTTAATTCTAACCTCATATTTTGGAATGAAAACTATCCTAGTTCTTCCTCGATTGATGATTTTCATGATTTGGTGAACGAACCTCATGTGATTATCGTGGATAAAATTATAACCCCTTTGGATAACTACCTATCACAATTAGGGAGGTTGTCTGTGCGTATCATTTCATTCCAAACTATGACACCCTAATTTGGGAACTAGTGAAGAAAAAAAACCCTAAATTGTAAATTCTACCCCAACTTATGCATGGATATGACCAAAAAATGGAATCCTAGTAATCTCAATTCTACCGGCCTTGGATTTAAAATCCATGCTATACTCTTCTCTTGAAGGTGTCTTATTAAAGAATTCCCCTAAATTAATACCTGAGAGAACTGGTATGAAACTTTTTACTATGTGTAGAACATGAAAATATAGATATGAATCCATTAAGAATATATTCTTTAAATGTTATTTTACTAAAAATATATGGAACAACTTTTCTAAACTCTTTAAGTGGAGTATTTTAATGTGGTAGATAATTAATATTGGATTGATCATTATAATATCCAAGATCGTTTCTATCAACTCAAGAATTTATTTCAGGATTCTATAGCTGATGTATGGTATCTTATAAGGTGGAATAAGTACACAAAAAGGTATGATGGGAATGTTTTTAGTCTAGATATATCAATGAGGAATATTTTAAATAAAATTAATATGGATTCATCAATAAATACTTATTTGTATAGAAATTCAGTTTAGGAACTATCTATATTTTTCAGGATATGAATTTGAGGGATTGTTAAAAATTATTCTAGTTTTATTCCTATTATTTAGAACCCCCCTGTATAGGATGGGTTAAGATTAAAATATATGGTTATTCCTAAGGTAACCTAGTAATTTTAGGCTAAATTTGTATTTTTAGGGACTCTAAAGTGGGGTAACTCTCATATTTCACTATGTATTATAGGACCACTATCACCTATTAATATAAGATAGAAGTAGTTATTATGATGATATAGATTGCAAGATTTAACAACTATACCACGATATGGATTGAGATATACACCTCCTTTATTGTGCATATAATCAATCTTAATATATCCTCTCTATTTTTTAGGCCAGATACAACATTGGATGATTTTATGGAATTATAAAAGAAAATAATCTTTTTTTTTCTACATTGGTAAGTGGGTAATATAGTTATTGACTTATTATCCAAATTGAGAGTTGGGTTGGGGTTTTGTAACTAGGATATAACAATGGCCCAGTCTATTAAGGATCTTTTGTTCCTTGACATATATAAAACTCCATATTCTCAATTTTTATAATATTCTTTCCCCTAGAATGTTCCTCTAGGGAAAAATATTATTATGAATAAGTATTAATGGATTAATCAACCCCGGATCCAATACTGTCTCACATATTGTGTTTATAAGACTCCTATGAAAATGCTCTAGAAAACACACGTACAACCTCGTAATATCCAAACTAGGGTGAGACATGAATTTTCATCACACATCACAGGGTAGTATATAAATTCATCAGTAGTGATATGGATAAAATCATTGATGTTAACACCACCACAAATCAATGAAAGTTGTTATCCTCATCGATCAGTTCCACAGTTATTTGGATATATCCAATAATAGAATAAATCCAAAGTGGGATCATCCCACTAGATATAGCCTAAAAGAAATAGATCTATCTCTAGGTTAAAAATTCATCCTTTATAATGGCACAAATTCCAAAAAAATCATCTATAAATAATCCAATAATATAGTCCACATCATGTGTATTTCAAGAGTATATAACCTCAGTGTTATACAAGAATTCATTGTAAAAACCCATAGAACACACCTATCAGGAATGAATCTATCAAATAAATCCATTATTCTTGGGTACTTATGGCCATCAATGATACATGAATGCATATAATTCATGGAAAAAATTACATTCTTGCAAGATATTTTTCAATTTCATCTATCAACCCCATAATATTTTCACCATAACAAGTACAGTTGTCCATTTTCTTTATGGGGAATAAATTTCATGGGTCTGTACTCTCCATCTACTATAAGTAGTTTCATTTTATCCTTATTTCCACCATTTTATTCTCCAACTGTGCTAAATAGTTTTTCCTATAAAAGGTTTAAATTAAATCATTCATCAATTTCATGAATTCTAATTTCAAAAATTAATTTGGCATACCTCAGAAAATACTGATATAAGTGACACAAATTTATTTTCTTTTGAATATAAAATGTTATACTAAGAATAGAATATCAATCTATCTATTCATATCACTATCATGAAGTAGTCAGTAGAAAAAAATTGGACATTAATAGAAATCTATCTAATATAACTCAAAATATGGTAGATAAGAAAAATGAGTGTTTTGGATAAAAAATCTTTCATTTTTATTTTTAATTAAACCATAACCTATTGATTCACACCTTTCATAGGGTTTGCATTTTTTTTAATTATTCTTTATGTATAGGTATAACATTTATCCCTTAGTTTATCTCCAATAGAAGAGTACATAAAACAAGGTTGTCATTTTTTGTTGGTTTTATGAAAAATTGATTTTAATTAATGTTTATAAAGTAAAAGTAAAAATCAGTTTGACTAAATTAATTTTCTAAAAAATTGAGAGAGATAGTGATCAGAGAAAGTTTTTATAGTCTATCTTTAGTGATACCATGGTTTCCAAATTTTACCCCACCTTGTTATGATAACTAGTAAGAGAGAGAGTCATCTTCCAAGTCCTCTCTCCCCCATGGAAAAATTGTTATAATGAGAGTATTCCTAACTAAATCCTCAGGTTGGTCTACCCTATTTCGTATGTGTGTGGAATTTCAGCAGGTTCACTTCATTAATTAGGGAAATCCATAACCAAGAATTATTATTTCTTAATTAACCAAAATCCATTAGTTATAATTGTACACATGTGATGATACTGTTGGGAAGTCACCTCCCAACCCTAATTTGTTCGAATGTATATATAAAAGAATTCAGTAGAGGGAGGAATAGATTATTATCCAATGAATTTAAAATTAATAGAACCAAGACCTAATGAAACCACAATCATAAATTAAATATAAACTCAAGAATTTAATCTAGATGTATAAAGAATAAAGTATTTTACATAATTTAATTAAAAAAACTCATGGAAATAACATAGGTATATTACCCCATTTCATGATCACTCATAGAATGTACCCATCCATATATGGGAAAGTTGAGTTTATTTGAGAGAGGGAGACTTTTCATAAAATAAGATAAATAAAATAAAATAAAAGAAAGCAGTAGTGTAGGGAAGAAGAATGGAATTATACAGAGCTTATATCATGGATTAATCCTCTACAATCCACCCATATCATCATATTTATAGGCATGGAAGAGACTTCAAGGAATCATAATGGTTTATTAATTGGTGTCATGTAATAATGGGACATCAATGTGTTTTTAAAAAGTGTGTACCCAATTAATCCCATAAAACCTATTGTTTTAATTTTGTGTGAAAGAGTTACACATCATGTAAGTCATGTATAGGATGTGTAATGTGTCAGTTTTTGAACCTTCTCAGGGTATGTTTCATGACTTTTATTCTTTTTGAGTTTCAAGTTGTGTATGTGACTTACATGACGTGTAATATTTATTTCCAGCTCTTTTCTCATAGTTTTATTCCATTTCATCATTTTAGATATTCAAATGTGGTAATTAATGTTTCCATTCATTACGACCATTATACACATCATGAAATAATCATCTTTTAGCTTCAAAAATCCCATGTCATTCCCTACTACGATGCAGTGCTGTGAGAAGTGGTTTCGGCTCTTTATATTCATCTCATTCTTCTTCAATTTTTTGTTAAACATTGTATCCTTAAACAAAAGACAAAAAACAATTAAATATATAAAATTTTAAACAATTAGTTTATACAAATTTTCCATTTTATATCTATAAAATACATGCAAAAATGGTAATATCACCAATACTTCCACTTTGGTAACCCCATATTCACTTGTGTATGAGACATAGGCAATCGTTTCCATTGAGGATCAACACCTACACATTGTATCACCATAGTTAAAAAAATATCTTGTGTATAATAATATCATATATGTCTTGATGAATTATAATGACTTGAGGGGAAAGGTTTACACATACTACAAAACCATTAGATCCATCAAATTTGAGTCATATGAGATTTTGATTGGAAATTTCAACTTTTCTCATTAAACCAAGGATTATTAGTTCTGTCTCTGAGAATACCAATGATACCTAGAAAAAATCCCCCAAAATTGATTCTGAAATGTTAAGGGCTTTATTCCATATACAAATTCTACTCTAATAGAGTTACTCTTTAATTATAATTTATGGAAAATATATAAAACTTACCATTATTACAAGGTTTCCCAAGAAGTAATTTTCATAATTTTATATCAGGTTATAATAACTCATCATAAGTATTTAAAATGTATTGAATATATGTTACACCTTATGATTATTTGAAATATTTTATTGAATTAATTTAAACTTTTGAAAATTTTCATTTCATGAAACACATGATATAGCTTGTGTTTTATAAAAGAACTAATATTGGTTTGAGTTGCATGTAACACCAAGTTAATATTTATCTACACACAATACTTATATTATCTTTTGGTATAAGCAACACTGTGTTTGGATTATGTTACACACAATTCCATGTTCCCTTGATAGCTTGTGTTACATGCAAGGATGAGTTTTACTTAACTATAATATACTATTTATATTTTCAATAAAATATAATTATAGTTATCACCTAGACATTGCAGTGGAATTCATGAATAAGATTAACTAAATTTTTAAAATATGATATATAAATTGATTGGTTATCAGTAAAAGTAAGAACTATTTGGAAATAAAGAAATTCATTTTCTATGTAAATAATATTTCAATGTACAAATATGTTTAATATCAATAAATTAAACAGAAAACATTTTATGAATGTTTGTAATATAATTTATGTATTATATATTTAATAATTTTTTTAAACTCATCCAATATATTTCATAAGCATAAGATAAGAATAAATATAAATTTATGAATTAAAAGATGTAGTTTCTAAAATGTGATATTGTTGCCTTTTAATGAAATACCTATTTGAAATATAATTATTGAAAATTTTATAAATTTTATTTGAAAAAATATACTTTATTTATTAAATAGGAATATCAAAATTTACTTTGTCTGATTTTTTGGTGTTTTTTCTAGGAAGTTTAATTTTTTTTTATGAATAATGAAAAAACACTAAATTGTAATTGAAAACTTCTTGTTCATCTTAATTATTCATAAAGTTAAATTATATATTAAATAAGTTTTAAAGTACAATTATTTTATTTATTAAAAATAAATCCAATTTAGGTCATTTGAATTAATTTCACATTGAAATTAGATATAAAAACATTTGAAATATTTTAACTTTTTTTACTTCACAAACCTGCTTTTCCATCACCTTCGCAGGATTAATTTTAAATCAATATCTCCCACTTCTGTGTTTATAATTTGGAAAAATGGATTCCATATTTGGGATCAGAATAATAATAAATTTCTCATAAGTTAAAATTATTTTTTGACATAAAATATTAGTGAATGTAGTTAAAATTAATTAAAATGATTAAAGAAAAAATAAGTTTACTTAGTGGTTAAATTTTATCTTAAAGGGCCAGATAACTTATACACAGGTAAAAAATTAATTTTATAACTGTATTTCAAACATATCCTCTATTTTATAAAAAAATTTCCATTATTGGAGATAAATGATGTAAGGGATACCTCTCAATAATGTTTATCTTTTTATATTTACAATATTGCCACTCCTCCACTATAAAATGGGAACTCACCCACTTACTTATTAAAACCTCTAAATCCCTTTGGATCCTCTAAAAACTAACCAAATATGCTCCAAAATTCAATAATTTCATACTATAAGACTCTATTTAGGCATAAATCAAACCAAGGTATCCCTTTGGTGAAAACCACATGGAGTTGCCTAAAGAAGAGGTACCATCCTTCAAAAAGCACTTTCATTCTACTTCTTTCTTGACCCCCTAAATTATTTTTTAACATGATTAAATAATAAAATAATTATAATACATATAATGATATATCGATATTCTATTTTTAAGACCTATAATCACACAGACTTCCATGAAATGGGATACACCATCATTGTTCAAGTGTATGGGAGACTACCACCCTGCGAACTAATATCATTCATTCTTCCATTGAAACCTTTATAAGTTGGGAATAATGATGAAAATTTTATTTCTATATGATATATATGATATATTTATTATTTTATAAATATTATATTACACATACCATTATGGTTTCCATTTTTTTGGAAATACGATAACTTCGTTTGTGGACGCGTGGACTACCGCCTCCTCAAAGTGATGCGATTCATTCACACATTACATTGCATGTGTTAAAGATGAGTTTAGTTAAATTTTATGATATATATTAAACCATAAATTTAATTTAATGATATTATATATACATATATTTCTTTTTATTTCTTTTTTTTTTTGATATAACAAAAAATGGAGAGAGTGTTCATGTGTATGTACGACCTACTGTCTTCATGAACGATGTATTTCATTTCATATTTATATATTTTATAGATTATTATAAATAAATATATAATGAATATATTTTATATCTATACCATTTATATCATTATTTAAATAATTAAATCATTAACTAAGTAATAGGATCAAGAACAATTAGTCAAATCATGTACGAAAAATAAAGTGGTTATTACCCGAAACATAACCTCAACATGGAATTGTTAGTAATTGAGTAATATAAGGTCATAATTAAATCATATATGGTAAAATATATATGAGAATGTTTATAATAATCCTACATTTATTACTCAGAGGTTTTAATATATATTAATAAGGCCAAGACTTAAGGTAATGTTTTCTCGTCTCATTTTTATTTCTCTAAGATATATGTTATATTCACCACTTATTCTTTTTATGTGGTGTATATACTAATATATGAAATGGTATAAAATGAATTTTATTTACTTAAATATATTAAAAAATTAAATTTTGTTATTATTTCATGGATTTCATGATTCAAAATTCACTCAAGTCGTAAGGGGATTTCAAGTATCACTTTTATTTATGCGAGGCCTATGTCTTATTCACCAGTAGTTTCTTTGGTGTGGGGAATATAATTCTCATGAATTTATTATATTATTATTATATTTAAATTTATTTATATTTACATATCCATTTTATTATCTCAATTTCATGTCATTTTATGGTTCAAAAGTTACCAAATCTGTCTGGTAATATTTTCTCGATTTTCCTTTTTTGAGACACATGTTTTGTTATAACCCTATAATATTTTTGAAGGTGTATATAATTACATTTGACTTGTTATATCATGAATATATTTATTATTATTATATTTTAGTCTTCATATAAATTTCTTCTCTTATAGGAATTTTGACTAAAAGTTACAAAAGTGGTAAGGGTTTATTGTTACAATCACATCGTTTATCAGGATTGTTTATGATTATGCTTCCATTAATGAAATTTTATGATATATCTCTCAATAATTATAATTATTTTTATTATAATTTGGGTTTTTAGGATGTCTTCATGTATTAGCACTATTTTACATTATTTGATACTTAATATAATTAATAAAACGTTTTCAAGAATATAAAAGTTCATTTCTATCTATTGTTAGAAATCCATTTTCTTCCAAAAAAATGTTTTCTAAAAATGTTTTCAATATTTAAATGAAATTTTATTATTTTTTCAAATAAAAATGATTTCAATGTATTATTTTGTATTTTTTCAAAGATATTTTTCAAGAAAAAGTTTTTAAAAAGGTTTTCCAAAGGTTTTTAAGATTTCCATATATGTTTTCAATGTGTTTTTAAAGAAAAAGGTTTTCAAAAAGTTTTCAATATTTCTTTATAAATTTTCAAAGTGTTTTCAAAAAATTTTCAAGCTTCATTTATAGTTTTAAATGATATTTTTAAATAAAAAGGATTTCAAAATTATTTATTTTTTAAAAAGAGTTTTTCAAAGTGGAAATAATATTCTCCTAAAGAAATTTTTTAAATGAAATTTCAATGATTTATTTATATGGAAAGTAATTTTGAAATGGTTTTCTGAAAGGTATTTTCAAAGAATGGATATTTTCATAAGGAAATGTTCCAATTGATCTTTCAGAATCACTCTCTATAAAAGACGACATACTTTGAAATATTTTATGCTTTACTGGGGATATGATTCAAAGAAACCATTATTATTATTTCCATGAATGGTTTATGTTTAAGATGAAAAGTGGTTTATGAAACCTATTTATCTTCTATGGGTTATACCATGATAAAATGATTATGCAACATGCTTCATTTTGTGGGTTATTGTATGATGAAATTATTTTGAAAGTTTTCTATTTCCCATAGGTTATGATATGATGAAATTATTATAACACCCATTTAATTTCATGTGTTAGGATATGAATTTTATAAAACCCATAAATTATTATGTTTCATGAGATGATATATGTTTTATTATGTTCTGTTACTTGTATTAATGATTTCATTATGGGATGGGTGAGACATATATCTCCCTCCAATGCATTGGGTAAATATTTATATCTCATGAGATAGAAATTGTTGGAATGGGGAGTGAAATCAGTTCACTAAATTACTTTTCCACTAAGATGGCCTTATGAGTAAAATATAACTAATAAGATGGCATTAGGAGTAAAATTGACTAATAATATGGTCTTGGGAGAAATCATGACTACTAATATGGTCTTGGGAGTGAACCTTTATGACTAATATGGTTTTGGGATTGGGAAAATTCCACTAAAAGGAAAAGGTTGTGACTGGGGATGGTGATGTGTTTTGCCTAGTTTGTGTAGCCCCCATTATATACCTTGGTGGGTTTTGAAAACATTACTTGACTCATAGTGAATGATTTTATATTTGTACATATACACCAAAAATTCTATGTATTATTTATTTTTTATTCTCTCATGGATTATTATCTCGATTCCTTTATCATTCATGTCATATGAACATCCAATATTTAAGCTGTGGCTCATGTATAGGATCTTTGATATATAGGGTATGATCTTTAAATGTTATTTTCATGTTCTCATACCCTTATGATCATAATTATTCTTACATATCTTCTTGTTTACCCTTACTGAGTATGTGATTTCACCCCTTTCTCATGTTTCCTTTATCCATGTTATAAAGAAAGGGTTTAAATAGGAGTACTCAAGGAGAAGTTTTTTATTGGATATTTTAATGATATTTCAACAAATTAGAATAATATATTACAATTTTACAATGACACTAAAATATTATGGCCCTAAAGAATGTAATTTTGTAATGTGCTAAATATTTATCTGAAATTATGTAATATCCATGTATATTAAGTTTGGGCCACTATAGTTGGAATCAAATAAAAGGTTTAGGTAACCATTGGAATCTTGGATGATAAACTTTTACTGAGATACATAGGTATATTTTTAAGGATATTTATAGGGATGTATCTAAGGATTAGACTAAGGTATCATAGAAAATGGTGTCATATTTTGGCATCCTATAAGTGATTTTTCAGGATTATGTGGTATTTTTGTATGATAAGTTCTAATAAAACTATACAATATGGTTTTAGTCAATAAATGGAAGAAGAATAAACTAGGTTAATATTGAATATGATGGAATTTTTTTTGATGAGCAGTAAAATGGTATGATCACTGGAAGTAAAAGTGTTTTGATCATACCTGATTTGTTATCATGAAACATGATTAATAACATGTAGCTTAACTAATTATAGGTCTAACCAAAGAAGATATAGAAGGAGTTAATTGAGATCTCATGTAATGGAGACCACTGAGGAAAGGAGATTCGGCTTTCTTTATTTTGAGAATGTGGAAAGAATCACCCATGTGAATGTCTTAGAGGAATGAGAAGATGTTTTAACTATGGAAAATGAGGACATAAATCAATTAACTACAAAGGAAAAATTAAAATTTTTGTTAATGTAATGAACTAGAATAATGGGTTCCCTAATATATCATCAATGGTTCAATGATTTAAATGTGCAATGGATGTACATTATACAAATCGGTGTTCTAAGTGGAAATCTCATGAATAAAATAAACAAGTTGGTGTGGGTAATGTTTATATTGCTGTTGATGATGATAATAAAAGAGAAATGTGAATAGAAAGAGGTATTGAGTAATAGGATGATGTAACCTTGCTAATGACTTTAGGATGTTTTGGATTACTCAAATAATTTATGCATTTGAATTCAATAATTATAAATTGTAAAATCTATAAGGATTGTTCGGTTTAAGTTTTTCACAAAGTATTTTTATGAATATATTGAATGGTTCCAATGGACTCAAAAAGTGATCTAATAACAAGGTGATATTCATGGGAAATAGTATTATGTTAAGGATAACCCTTAATATATTCTTAATGTTGAGATAATGATGTTCATATAAGGATTTGTTGGATATGAATAAGTAAATTCAATAATACTGATTACCTTGGAACTGAATAAGGATGTGTTGAAAAAGTGGTTCATGCTATCATTTATGGAATTTATGACATTTTTATACATAAATAATATATACAATAATATTTGGAATAAGGAAACATTCATGTTTTAAATAAGGATTTTTGGTAATTTAGGTTATTACTATGTTTCAAAATAATACATGATGAAGGTATTCACATGTTTGGTATGTGACAAGTAAGTGCTACTTTATGATATATGGGGGATGAATGTTAAGATAACTTTTAGAAATTTAGTTACCTTATTTCTAAATACTTAGTCTTCTATATTTTGTAAGGGTAATAAATTTAGCCATTTATGAAATGGGTTTTGTTAAACTTCAGATGAACTTTTAGAGATTAACGTATTATCTGACTATAAGAGGATTTACTCATATTAGATAACTTATGATAACCATTTTTTTGTGATGTTAACTATAAATATATGGAATGAAGTATAATTAAATTTATTTATCTCTTGATGTGGTAATTCTTTGGGAATGACATGTTCACCTTAATTTATTGGATTATGATATAAATTGTAAATTAAACAAGGTGAAACCCAAGGGTGAGATTGTTATTATGAAATATAATAAAATAAATGAATTATATTTTCTCAACAAGATTATTAAACTTTAGAGATGATTATTGAAATAAATCATTGTCCCATTATCACCATTATTGATGATATTAATAATATTTTTCAAGCCACTTTGAGTTATATATTTGTGATCATTAACTATCTCCTAAAAATGTTCTCTATTAATATCCATCAAAACCTGATAGTTATACTTATCTTTAATGAACATGTTTTCATTTTCCACCTATGTTCACTTATGTGGAATCATATTTATGAGTTACATATGGTAACTATTATGTTTACAATTTCTATTTTAAAGAAGTTTTAGTATTCATTTTTATGATCTCGGTTTCTATGGAAATAAATTTCAAGTATTAAAACATTCATAACCCAAAAAAAATTCTTGGGTGAAATCCATTTTAAGCGGGTATAATGTGACACCTCCATATTTTTTGAAATATATATATTTTGAATTAATTTAAACTTTTAATATTTTTCATTTCACACAATATAAAATATAGATTGTGTTATATAAAAGAACTATGTTTGATTTTCATTGCACAAAAAACCAAGTTAATATTGTACTACAGACAACACTTAGATTATCTTTTGGTGCACAAAACACTATGTTTAGATTATGTTACACACAATGTCGAGTTCCCTCGACATCATGCATTACACATGATGAGTTTTATCAAACTAGAATTTACAATTAATATTGTTATTAAAATTTTATTATATCTAGAAACTATATATTTTAATGGAATTTATAAATACTATTTACTAAATTTTGAAAATTTGGCATATAAAATGTACTCTTTAGTTATTAACTAAAGTAAGAACTATTTGGGAAAAAAATTCAATTTCCATGAAAATTAATTTTCTATACAAAAATAAGTTTTATCTTAATAAATTAATGAAAACACTTTTCATGAATGTATTTAATAAAATTTATGTATTATATATTAAATTTTTTTTACACTCATTAACATTATTTTAAAGGCATAAGATAAGAATAAATCCAATTTTATGAATAAAAATATGTATTTTTCTGAATTGTTTTTAATAACTTTTAATAGAACAACTATTTTAAATATAATATTTCACACTTTTATAATTTTTATTTTACAAAATAAACTTAAATTTTGAAATCATAATATCAAAATTTAATTTCGGCTGGTTTTTGGTGTTTTTATGAGAAGTTTAACCTTTTTTAATGAATAGTGAAAACACTTACTTTTAATTGAAAAAAACTTTTTATATAATTTATTTTTATAGTTAAATTATATTTTAAATTATTTTTAAAGTTAAATTAGTTAAATTATACAAATATAAATCTAATTTAGGTCATTTTAATCAATTTCACATTGAAATTTGATATGAAAACATTTGAATCATTTGAAATTTTTTACTTTAAAAACATGATTTTTCACCACATCAGTGGGGTTAATTTTAAATTAATTTCTGCCATTTATGTGTTTAGAATTTGAAAAAATGGATTCTATATTTGAAATAAAAATTATTTATAATTTCTATTATGGTCAACATAGTTTTTGGAATTTTTTTTAATGTAATTATAATGAATTATAGTGATTAAGGTAAAAACGAGTTTATATAGTTGTTAAACTTTATCTTAAGGGTCTAAATAACCTTGAAAAATGTCCAAAATAAAGTTTCTATGACTAATTTTACCATATAATCCCTCTTATCTAAAATGGAACATTATGTGAGACTAATTATGTAATGGAGACCTCTCAATAGTGTTTACCATTTTATATTTATAAGAATGCCACTCCTCCATATAAAAGGCCACTCACCCCTCACGACTTTATATCTCTGAATCCAATTGAATAATCTAAAAACTAACAAAATAAGCTAAAAAATACCCTAAATTTATCTTATAATAGTCTATTTGGATAGAAATCCAACCCAAGAAGCCCTTTGGTGGAAACGAAAAGGCATTTCCCAAAGAAGAGGTAACATCTTTCAACAAGCACTTTTGTTTTTTTGTTTTACACCCCATAATTGTTTATTCTTACATGATTATATAATATATTTTTTATCCTAAATATAATGATATGTTTTTTTCTAAGAGTATGACCTATACTCGCACACCCTACGTTCAAATGGGATAAACAATCATCATTCATGTGTATATCAAACTACCTTCTCAAGAACCGATGTCATTTTTTTTACATTACCACATATAATGGTTAAGAATAATGAGATAATTTATATTTTTATATTATATATATGATTTTAATGATTTATGTATTCTTATTGAATTATTATATATCATATACATCCATACTTTCGATTTTTTGGAAATACGATTACTTCGTTTGTGGATGTGCGAACTACCGCCTCCTCAAAGAAATGTGATTCATTCACACTTTACATGGAATGTTTTAAGGATGGGTTTAGTTAACATATATTATATATGTGGAAAACAATTATACTTTAATTATATTATATAAATACATATATTTAATTAATTTTTTTCTTTCAATATGACATGAAAATGGAGACAACGTTCAGGCATACAAACGACCTACCGTCTCCATGAATAGTGAATTTCATTTATTATTTATATATTTTATTGATTATTATAAATATATATGATATTTATACCATGTTTTAAATTCTATAAATATGGGAATCATGATCTAAGTAAGAGGACCATGAATAATAAGTCAAATCATGTATGGAAAACAAAGTGTTTATTACTTAAAACATAACCTTAACATGAAATTATTAGTAAATGTGTAATATAAGGTAATAATAAAATAATATTTGTCATAATATATAATTATATAGTTATTTGAAAAATTTATAATAAAATTATATTTATCATACAATATTTTTGAACATTACACTGAAATTCAAGACTTAAGGTAAGGTTTTTCTCATCTCACTTTTATTTCTGTGAGAAATATCCTATATTCCCCATTTATTATTATTATGTGGTGTATATAATTCACTATGAATTTTATTTATGGAATTTTATTTAATTAATTTTATTAAAATATTCAATTCATGTTATTATTTCATGGATTTTATGATTCAAAAGCTACTCAAGTAGTAAGGGGATTTCTAGTCTCAATTTTATTTCTACGAGACTTATGCCTTATTCAACACTTGTTTCCTTAGTGTGGTGTATATACTACCCATGAATTTATTATATGATTATTATATTTATACTTTTGTTTATTTACATATCAATTTTATTATCTCTATTTAATTGGGTTTTATAGTTCAAAAGTTACCAAATCGGTAAGGTAATTTGGTCTTAATTTCCCTTATTTGAGACACATATTCTTTTATGCACCTATATTATTATTTGGGGTGTATATAATAATTTTTTCAATTTTATATAATTAATATCATTATTTTCATGATATTATAAGTTTCATGTAATTGTTTTCTCTCATTAGAATTATGAATCAAATTTACTAAAGTGATAATAGTTTATTGCTAAAATCTCATAGTTTATTTAAATTGTTAATGATTATGCTTCCATTGATAAAATATTATGATATATCTCTTAATAATTATCATGTTTGTTTAACATACTAAAGATTTTCATGATACATTCATGTATTGTTTACTAATTTCCTAGTATTTGGTAATTATTATAATTAATAAAATGTTTTTAAGAAAATTAGACTTCATTTCTCTCTTGGAACATAAATCTATTTTCTCCCTTTTTTTATAGAAATGTTTTTATAAATTTTTTATATGATATTTTATTCTCACTTTCAAATAAAAAGGATCCCAATGATTTTAAAATATTCCTTTAAAATGTTTTAAATATTTTTTCAAATAAAAGGTTTTAAAAATGTTTTCATGATTTATTTATATGTTTTCGACGGGTTTTCAAAGAAAAAGGTTTTCAAACGGTTTTCAAAATTTCCTTATAATTTTTCAAAGTGTTTTCAAATAAAAATGTTTTCAAAATGTTTTCAATCCTTATTTATATGTTTTTAAATTATTTTCAAACAAAAAGGTTTTCAAAATATTTTCAAGCTTCTTTCATAAGTGTTCAAATCATTTTTCAAAGAAAAATGTTTCCAAAATGATTCATGTTTTAAAAAGTGTTTTTAAAATTAGAAAATATATTCACCAAAAGAAATGTTTTAACTGAAATTGAAAAAGTTTATTTATAAGAAAATTATTTTTAAAATGGATTTATTAAAGGTATTTTAATATAATGGTTATTTTCCTTAAGAAACGTTCCAAGTAATATTTCAAAATCCTTATCTATCTGAGAGAAATATTTTGAAATAGTTTATGCTTTACTGAGGATATGATCCAAGGGAACAATTCATATTATTTATTTATATAGTATTTATTTAATATGAAAGGTTTTTTATAAAACATGTTTCTCCACCATAGGTTATACCTGGATAAAATTATTATGAAACCTACACCTTTAAATGGGATATTATATAATTTAATGATAATAAAACCAATATATTTACCATAGGTTATGATATGATGAAAGTCTTATGACACCCATTTCATTTCATTAGTTATAATATATTGTTTATAAAACACATATTTTTTATGGTTCATGATATGATGAATTATTTATTATATTTTGGAACATGTATATATGACTTAATAATTTTAGGAGAGTGATGCATATATCCCTACAATGCATTGGGTAAATATTTATATCTCAGAAGATATAAATGGATGGATTAGGGAGTGAACTTGGTTCATTAAAGCATGTTTTCTCTTAATATCGTCTTATGAGTAAAACTTGACTACTAAGATGGTATTGGGAGGAAATGTTGACCACTAAGATGGAATTGGGAGTGAAACTTTACTACTAATATAGTCTTAGGAGTGAAAATTTACTACTAAGATAGTTTTGGGAGTGAACCCATTCCATTATAAGTAAAGGGGTATGACTGGGGATGTTGGTGTGTCCCTCCTAGTAGGTGTATCCCCCATGAAGGGCTGCAATATGATTTAGAAATGATCCTTAAGCTATAGGGAATGCTTCTAAATGATTATGTGTATACCATAAATTCTATGTATTATTACTATGTTATTATCTCATTAATTATGATATTGATTCCGTTATGATTCATTTATTATGAACTTCTATATCTTTAATATGTGACTCATGTATATGATCTTTGATATGCAGGGTTTGATCTTTAAATGTTATTCTCAAATTCTCATACCCTTATGCTCATGATTATGCTTACATATCTCCCTGTTGACCCTTACTGAGAATCTGATCTCACCCCTTTCTAATCATTCCTTTACCCAAGTTATGTAGAAAGCTTTTAAGTAGGATTATAAAATTAGAATATTTTTACCAGATATGTTGATGATTTTTCACCAAGTCTGAATAATGTGTTATAATTTCTAAAGAATCTAAACTATTATGGTCCTCGGGCATGTAATTTTGTAATGTTCTTAATATTCATATAAAATGATGTAATATCCATGTATTTCACACTTGGTTCACTATAATATAGTATATTATATGTGACATTAATCTCCCTAGAAATTATCTTAATCATATATCCTCCAACCACATGACATGACGATCCTTGGAACATAGTGTTAAACAATAAGACAAGTTTTCCATCATGAAAGATCATAATTCACTTAATTTAGTTTAGTCTATATGAACTAATTATCCTATATATGAGCTAGATCTACATAACAAAATCCCATAGGTATAGGTTCACTAGCCTATGTCAGTTTTCTCTAGAAACCCTACACTATTACAAAATAATTTTATTTCCTATATATATGATGAAAATATATGTAGAGGCTACTTTATATAACTATATATGACTTGATTTCTAACAATAAATAAAACAAATTAATTCTTATTTATCTTATCATGGGCCCATCTAATGAATTTTCTTTTTATATAATCCACAATTCTATCCTAGTGTATGAGTTTTTTTTTCAATTCGCATTTGGTTTCCATCAAAGAACCTTATACTAGGGAAATACAATCCTCTATTTAAGAAATATTTGTGACTGTATTCCAATAATTTAAGGATATATAGTGGTGGCCAGATTACTGATCTCAAAATCAATCATGAACTTCATTCCCAATAAAAAATTATTTTCTTTTTGGTGTTTGAGACTCCATCAATTCACATTGGGACCTCTACATTAACCCATCTCTAAGATAGGACCACCCCATATTAAGTAAGAGAAAAATATACATGAAGCCATATATATAGTGTTTTTAATCATACAAACTTAAACCATATGGACTTTGATTACTTTTCACATGATATGAAACTATGTGATATATGGTCCATCATGCTTGTCCATAAAATATAAAATGCGTTCTTTTCTATATGAACTGATTTCCTTACATGGGAGATAGATCCATGTAAGGGTACCCAACGTATGGTTTTTATATATAAACCTATTCATTGATAAAACTATCCCATTACTAAAAATTACATCCTATTATTTGGTATTTCATCATTCACATTGGGACTTATCTTTTATAGCTCAATATAGGGATGTGACTATTATATATTTCCCTTGCACATGAGTAAGATTTGTGAAAAGACCTTATAAAACATGTGAGTGGATTTATTCATGTTATTTCAAGATATATAATGATGCTAACACCATTTTATGTTATATAAATAAAAAAATATTATTCCCATATAATCATATATGCCATATTAGTGTATGGTTTCTCCTCATTCTTGTTAGGTCTTATCTAATAGACCTACACTAAGACCGAATCATTTTACCCTATCTTTTTCATGAGTTATATAGGATTAGAAAAACCAAAAAATAACTATATATGGATTTATTCATATTATTAAAATATATTCACTAAAATTTGATCCATATATTTTAGACCCATTCATTGATTATCATCCAAATCCATTCCCCAAAAGAATCGCATAACTTCTTATTCATGGTTAGTTTTTAATGAGAGTGATCTAATGATTTTTTTTAATTCCATATTTCCATTGACAACACTTTATACCATAGGTGTTTAAATAACAATTAAAAATTCATGGCTATTGTTAATGAGTGTATCTAATTATAAAAGGACACATATTCTTGGTAACTTAATTCATTCTATCATATCTAGCATACCAACCATAAGCATGTTTTCATCCCTAGGAAAAGGTCCTCTACCACCATACACCCTCAATAGTGATATTATAGAACATTCCATTTGAACATTGTTAATGTACATCCTAGACATGTTATTTCCACTTCATCACTTCCTAACTCAAATACATATGGTTATAATATTCATTATTTAGTTTCCATTTTCAAAGGTGTTAGATAACTCTTCACTCTTTATCCCCATTGGATTTTCATATCATACCCTTTATCAATGGTCCATGTATAATGAACTTAAAATATATGCACCGTTTTCTACCTAAGGTTTCTGTCATCCGTCTTTAAAAATCATTCATGTCAGGTCAATTCTATCATTAATTCTAGAAAAGAAATTATTTTTCCATTAAATATATATAAACTTAAAGAGTAGTTTCATCGGTCCGAGTTCCATGACCTTAATCTTTTTGAACCCAACCCTAAAGTTTTCTATACTAGCCTTGGGATCTCAATTCATTATGGGAATACTATTCCCCTTTTCTATATTGGTCATCTATTTCAACAATGATTTTTTATGATTGAATTTGCTGAAAATATGTTAATGAAATCACAATGAATAATTTGAATGAAGTATTGAAATAGAGGATATGGTGACAAATAATTGGATATTATGCTTGGAGGAGTTAATTAGATTAATTATATCCACAATGTTGTTAAGGATAAAGCTGTTTTAGTTTCTATTTTTGAAGAGCTAAAAAATAAATATGTGGTAGCTTGGCTTTGGTTTCTTACATAAAAAGAGAAAAATATACATATATATATATATATTATAATATTTTTTGTATTTATATTATTATTTTAAAGGTATTTTAATAAAACATATACCATCCCCTAGCCGAGTGAATTAAGCAAGGAAACACAATGATTTGGAAATAACCTGACAATCAAGACTAATCCAGGAGTGAATGTGCAGTGGAAATTGGGTAGAATGGTAGATGTTTTCATGGTTTGAGGCATGTAACAATGGTAGTGGTTTTCACCAAGTGGGAAATACCAAAGATTCTTATTGAATGGCCTATGAATAATCGAGGATAATAAACTAGGTTGAAGTATGTAACAAAATTTGGTATGGTGTAGTGCACAATATGAGTGCTGTATATGTAATAAAAAACATGAAATTGAAATTATATTCCGTAATTTTGATCACATTCAACATAGTAATGTTTTTCATGCATAAGGATTTGGAAAAAATTACTCCATACTTTAATAAATAATTACAGATATACTTCCATGTTAAAATTTTTAAGGACTAGTGTGCATAATTATTGGTTGAATCAAGAATATTTTATGAACTCTTATATCAAGGAATGAGTAGAAACACAAAGAAGTTTTTTACATTCTGGGTGATAGAGGTGATATTAGTATTCCATGCTTAATTATGTTACTAAAATGATCCAGATAAAGATTTAGTGATGGAATAATTATTGGGTAGGTAGAATAGTTTGGTTTAGAATATTTTAGTGGGTGGGTAAAGGTAAATATGTAATATAACAGTAATAAATGATCAGTGTTAAAGTAAATAGAGAATCATGTAATGGTAATTTTATATTTTTTAGTATATTCAAAGGTAATTTGTCTTATATAAGGTTAATACATTAACTACTTAAGGTCTCTATAGACTCATATGTTAGTATCAATGGAACTAAAATATCATGGATTCATGCATAATTTTTTGGTAATATATTCATAGGATATTAATAGTTTTTAAAATATTTTATGAATAATTTAAATGGGAATATTATCCATCAGTATAATCAGAGTTTTATAAGAGAATTTAAAATGAAGATGTTCCCACATTTTTATTGTGTAAATTAAAGGATTATGAAGATCTTTATATCAATACATTTAGAATCCTGAAGAGTAAGAGAGTTATGAAAATAAATGGAAATCATTTTGAATTAAAAATATGATAAAGAAAGATCTTAGAGAATATTTTAGAATTTTTTTTGATTTAATGCTGAGACTTGTGGAGTAATTCTTGGAGGACCAATTTTAATTTTAATAGGTTCATTGAATTTATACATGAGGATAGTCATGGATCAGAATAGAAATAAATATTGATAAAAACTATTAGTGGATGTACATAGAATAATCAAGATTCTATATGAAATTCATAAAGAATCCTAAAAAGTTGGTGGTCAAACCTATTTACAAATTTGGTTCTTTAAGAAAAAAGGAAATGATTGGTGAAACATTATAATATCTTTCTTGAACGTAATATGTGTTCATTATTAGATAGAGATATCTGATTTATTATAAAAGTATATAAGGGAGGGTTTCTAACCCCATTATAATATCATGTTTGGAAGAGGGAAAAGTTCTATATTTCAATTTTTTTTTCTATGAATGAAGAAATAAAATGAGTGAGGAGATTTTGTGTTATATTGATGTATATGATTCATCGAAGAAGAATGAAGAAGAAAGATATATATGATTATAGAATAATATATTAAAGATAAAAGAAGGTGGGAAACATTGTTATATCAACCTAAAAGAGTATAAGAAGGGATAATTCTTGTTTTGGAATTATTATCCAGAATAAGGATTCCATATATTGATATACTTGGAAAAAACAGAAGATGTCAATTTAGTATACACATCTAGAAGTACTTTTGATAAATATCTATATTTAATTTTTGTATATATAGAATGTAATAAGATAATCAGAATTATAATTACAACAGATTGGATTTCTTATCTGGAAAAAGTGGTTGATATAGTTTGAATGAGAACAAAAACCTAACCCCCACCTATGTGGTGTTAGACTCATATTGTTTGAAAGAATGGGGAAACAAGACTTTGATATCAATGAGTATCTATATAGAATCAAATATACAACTATTTCCTACCATTAAGATTATATAGATATTGTTAAGTATATAAATAGAATCATTCGTCACTTGAGAAGTGCATGAGAGTAGAGAAGAGGCATAATGATTGGGATCAACAACAAACCTTTCCTGAATCCATTGTAATTACCCTAGTAAGAGTATTAAAGCCTTGGCACACTAACACATTGTCGGTGGGTTCCCTTTATATTATAAAATTTGGCATAACTAATAAAAATTAAAAATCATCTCATATTTAATTTCTATATGTGTGATGTGGATGAAATTGAAAGATAATTTAAGTTGAATAAATGTTCCAGTTAATCTGAGAATAAAATCCTATTAAGAAAAGATAAAAAACGAGTAAGAAAAAGTTTTCAATTATCCACACCCTAGTTCAACCCCCTCTTAGTGTGCCTCTAGTTACAATAAGTTGTATCAAATCATTAAGGTTATATAATTATTCAAAACATCCAATCTAGTTAGTGAATATTTTAGAGATTGTGTAACACATCGTGATTTTAAGAGAGGAATATTATGGTTGATAGAATATATGAAAAAATACTATAAGATAATGTAAAACCCCAATACTTTATGATATATTTATTTTTAAATAAATTAAATCTCTTCAAGAGGATAGGATGCATAAAACACCGAGTTTAAAGAAAAACAATACGCTATTAAATATTATTATTTAAATGTGACAATTATAACATATCCATTAAGTTGGTGTTTATGAATAAGAATAATTGAATTATGAAAAGTATTTCTTTTACACATGTATGAAAAACATTAATTAAAATCTATTTATTAGAAATAAAATAATAATCAATTGAAAGAAAAGTTAATGATTTCTGAAAAACTATATTTGTCAAAGAAAATGGTTTCATCTCGTTTTGAGAATGTTAAAATTAATTTTTTTAACTTTTTTTAAAAAAATATTTTAAAAAATGAACTCAATTCTTGAAATAAATATATATCAAAATTATCTTTGGTGAATTTTTGATAATTTATAGAAAAGATTAATTTCACGATGAATATTGAAAAATACTAATTTTTATTTGAAACTTTTCTTTCTGTTTAAATTATTTACAGTGATAAATTATATTTTAAATTGGTTTTAAAGTAAAATTAGTTATATAATATTAAAATTTAACTAAATTATTTTAATTTAATCAATTTCATATTTAATTGTTAAATATTTTTTTTAAACTTTTGGTTGCATTTATTTGGAAAATCTGTTTTTTCAACGTGTATGGGAGTTTAAATGTAAAATTAATTATTTTAATTTTTTGAATTGAATTTGGAAAGATGGATTCTATATATGGAATCATAATAATTTATAATATATAATAATTTCATCGTAATTTTTTACCATTACGTATAGTTAAAGCGGTAAGAGTTAATAACCTTGGTTAAGGTTAAAATAGGTTTACTAGGGGTTAACTTAGAAGATAAGGATTAAAAATGACCAATAACTTGTCCGAAACCTATTTTATGGATTTATTTATATCTTATAACCTCTATGTTTTGTTAATTTACCATTTTTATCCTTTTGGAATGTGATAAAGGTTGGAAAATGTGATTATTTTAAAAATTCCATGTGTGTCCTCACCCCAACTTATAAAAAGCCAATCCATCCCTTTTCTTATGCAAAACACTCAATCTATATTTCTAGAAGAAAAACTATAAAAATATCTTCTAAAAATCCTTATAAAAATTATACAGACAATTTTATTCCAAAAAGACCAACCTGAGGGTCCTTAATAGGAAAACCAAAGGAGGATTCTCAAAGACAATGTAGTTGTCTTAACGAAGATTTTTCATTTTATTTTTTATTTTCCAGCATAAATTAGGTATTAATACTTAAAATTTAATAAAAAAGTATATAAAAATACTAATATTTTATTATGTTTATTTAATAACATTTATCTATCTCTTACTTCATCAAATGGAAAATGAAATTGTCGATCGTGTGTAAGGTGGGATACCACCTCACGAACTGACGTAACTCATTTTCCATTAACGCATACCATGATTATATATAATGATGGATTTAATGAATATATATAATATTTATTATATTATTATTCTTATATAATTATAATATAACATATAACTTCTAAATTTGCATATTGTTTAAAAATATGATAACGTCGGTCATGTGTATGACAGACTACCACCTCCCGAAGCGATGTGATTTGTTTTTTGACTTATGCTGTACATGGAGAATAATAAGGATAAATATGATGAGTATATGTGAAATATAATAAATTATATTTATTATTTAAAATTAATATATTATACACTCCCTTACCCTTTCACCCATTAAGAATTGATATCTTTGCTCGTGCGTAAGTATGACCTACTATCTCCACAAAGCGATGTGATTAATTTTCCACATAAAAACATAAATAATGATTATAAAAATGAATATAATGATTAAATATGATATTAAAAACATAATTATCAATTTTTAGGTTATATATCTATATCTTATTCAGAATAATCATATCTTTCATGACAAACAGGAATGAGAAAACAAGGTAATTAACGCCAGAAAAAATAAATATAATGAAATATTATAAAAAAGGTGGTATAATTTTATTATAGTATCATATATGAAATTATAAATATCAATATGTTTATTTTATAATTTAATAACCATATTTAATCCATTATAAAAGAGTTTAAATGAAATTCAACAAAACAAACATGAGGTAATGGGCTTTATCTTGATTTCCCTTCATTGAGGCATATTATAACAGTATATATGACAACCCTTATCTTTTATTGCATAATTAGAAATAATTTATTACATAAAATTCACTTGATACAACATAGAAGATCAAGATTTATAGTGTCTTTTGGGATTAGGATCATTACATAACCACTTAAAACAAGAAAAACAACATCTTTATTGAAAAATTCCTTTACATAACCATTACATTTTGTCATACTTAGCATTACATGGGAAAACGTGAGGACATGCATAAGAAAAGGGTGAGATATAAAGCCCAATAAGGGAATAATTGTGGAATAAAATGAGGAGTAAAATACATTTTAGACAATAGATATATCAATAGATCACAAGAGAAGCATAAATATAAAGGCATGATAATGCAAGACAATCATGACATGGAAATGTGGCAACAATACTTAACATGGAATTAGAAAGAGTAAGTCTTTATTGCACATGAATCACGAGTAAAACCTCGTTTCACTTGAGTTAGCATGAATCAAAACCCATTGCACATGACGTATCATGATACTATACTTTACCCAATGCATTGGATCACGATAGGGGCACACCCTTCTTAAACCTTTCATTTCATGCATAAGTGTGCAACATGGATCATATAACAAGAATTCATAAAACATCATCATTTATTCCATGATAAATGAATTTGGAATTCATACATGAAATTTTATAATCAATAAGTAAATTTTCATAAAGTTAAATACCCTTGATAGAGAAATGGACATGGTATTCATTACACAAGGACATTATCTTGGAAAATCAGTGCAATTTCGGCAGCGTAACGACGTGACGTAAGAATTCATAAAAATGGTTGATGAGAGAGAAAGGGGTGTCTAATAATATTTCCATGATATAGATAGTATGGGGGTCATATAGATACATTTCCCAGCAAATGTAATGTAAATTAGATTCATGATACAAAAGAATTTCTTGAATGTAAATGAAGAGAGAAAAATTCTTTTCGGAATTTCAGCATAGTAACAGGTGTACATGAGAGTCATTTAATGAGAGAGAAAGGGGTATCTGATCATTCAAACATAAAGAGGGTAGTATGGGGGAGGTGTGAAACCATACCCCAACATTTATAATTGAAATTAAATGGGCATAACAACATTATGAAAATTAGGCAAAAATGAGAAATGAAGAAAACCCCTTACATGGAAGTGTGCTTCCAAAGGCTTGAGAGAGGATTGAGAGAGGCTTCTTGGGAGCTTGAGAAACCTTGGGAGGATTCTAGAGAGATGATAGTAGAGTTTGGACAAACTCTAAAGGATTTGGGGGAGGATGAAGTGGGAGCTTGGGTGGGTTTATATAGGAAAGGTGAGGGAATTCCTTATTATTTAGGTTTGCGACCCTCACGTTAAACTAATCCAAACCACAAACCATACCATAGTTTTTGACCATCGTTTTTGGAAAAGGAAAGTGGAAAAAAATATTTTATAATGCCAAATTCCAAACTACTTAATATAATGGGGTTGATTATGTCACACTCAGACCACGGGCACCACCTTTTTTTTCTTTTATTGGTCTCGCATCATTTGGATGAGGTGTAGTTGGGGTCCTGATTTAACATTTTCGAAGTTTTATACTTTTTGGTGGGTCTTGGGCCGGAGCACGGTCACTGCGCTGTTAACGGTGCCCGTGCGTTCGGCACTGGTGAACGCGCGGTTACCCGATACATAAGATAACTAATTTTTTTTTATAAATGTTTAAATCGCCATGTTAATATAATTTTGGCAGATGATAATAATAAAATGATCTTTAAATTTATTTTAATATTTTATTTTTAAATTTCCATTGATAATAATATTATTATTACTCAAAATAAAATGGATAATAAATGATAATAATAATTATTTGTTTTATTATTATTATTATTATTATTATTATTATTATATTTTTTTATTTTCTTTTTCTTTTTCTCTTAACCCTAACCCTACCCGCGTTGCCCCCCCTTCTCCCTCGCGCTGCGGCGCACATCCCCGTGACTCCCCCCCTCCCTTCGCGATGCGGCCTCACCGCCGCCGCTGGGCGCCGCCCCCTCACCTGCGCCTCACCCGAGCTCCCCCCCCCCTTTTCCTCCGACCCGCGCCGCGCACAACCCCCCTTCCGGCTGACCCCGCCGATTCGGCTTTCCCTGTCCGACCTTATCGCCGCCGGCCTCCCTCTCGGCTCGCCCTCCTCCCCGGGTGGACTCTTCTTCGGCATGAAATTCCTACGGCAGTCGCCCTCCTCGCAGCGGCGTGTTCGCCCCCCCCCCTCTTTTCCAATCGGCAAGTGTTGCAAATGGTCCTGCGGGGTGTACACTTCCTCCTCCGAAGGTTTCGTCATAATCGCACGCATTTGAGGTAGATAAATATGTATTCTTCCTCTTCCGAAGCATTCTTTTGGTGCTTGCGTTGCTTTACATATTATTTTTATTTTATTTTTTTCTTGACGATATATCTAATTAGTCCATTATGATGTTTATGGATTGTTATAGCATGTTAAAATTAGTTTATGAGGTGTTGCTTGTTTATGGTTATGTATGTTAATGCTCAATTTTTGTTTTAATCACCTAGCGATTTTGTCGTGATGTTTTCTTGAGAGTAAAATTTGTTAAAACTATGTTTTGAACTTAATATTCAATTATGTATATGTGTGCATGTGTCTACATTGTTCTGCTTGTTTGTTTGATTAATCTTCTATGTACTTTAACTTATTTATGTGGTGCAGATTGTGTTTTGGGAGTATTTTGAGGCGCGCTTGATTTCAAATGTAGACTTTTGGTTTACAGTTTTTGAAAGCGGTGTATGAATGGTTTCAAAATGGGTTTTAAGAGTGTTTAGAAGGTGTGAGACGCGCTTTACAATTGTTTTGGCATGTGTGTGTGATGAATTTGTATCTTCTTTTAGAAATGATGTGTTTTCATTTTGGTCTTGTTTTGGGTTATTTTATAGAAGTGTTTAATCAATTGTTTTTTTGGGTGTGAATTATATTTTAAAAGGTGGTGAACATGTTTAAGTGTTGAGAACATAATTTTTAATTGAAAGCTGCAATGTTTTGTCTGTGCAAACGGGTGCGTTTTTTTGTAAAATGTTTTATGGGTTGGTTGCTAGGTGCAAGACATGTTCTAGGTGTGATGATGTTGTGTGTTTTATTTAAAAGTGTTTTCTTATGTGAAACTGAGTATGTTTTGATGTGAACCTTGGTTTCACCTTTTTCGAATGTTTTATAAATTATTCAAATGCCTTATTACTTTGATCTTGTGGTGTATAAAGCGGTTGGTGTGTCTAAAGGTCGAAATTGAATTATACTAAAGAGTTTGGTTGTGTTTTGATACGTGTTTTGATGTGATATTTTAAAAACATGTCAAGCTAGTTATCTTATATTGTTTATGTGTTAGGATTATTTTAGGTTTGCTTTTGTGGGTATTTTGAGAGGTTTTGCGTTGTTGCAGCGCATTGACGAGGCTTTCCGTGATGTTGCGATCGTAAGAAGGTTGCGCGTACTCTTGCGCGAGTGTGTGACATGAATCGTCGTCGTAACCGGGCTACGAGTCGAGGTAGGTCCCCCACTGCACCTACCTCTAGATTTAGAATTTATTAATTACTTGTTGTTTTATAAATTATTAATGAATTCAAAATAATATTAAATAATAAAACCTAAAATGATCATTTAGTGTGAAAAGAGCCGTTTATTTTATACCGAACACTTGGAACATTTTCTTGACGGGCGGACACCCAGTTTTGAAAGAATGCATGTTTGGCCTTAAAACATAATTCACGACATTTCAAATGTACTTCTAGATTTAAAGATAAATGACTTCTTCTGAACAAGTGTTTTGAGCTTTTTGAGAAATGAAGTTTTACTTTAAAATTGGCGAAGGCCCGTTTGGAACTTTAATAAAAATAGATTATTTTGGAAAACCCACTCGGGCGTGATCTTTAGTGTGAGTTGTTTTCGTGAGCTGTATGTGATGTTGGTGCATCGTGACTGATTAATTTACATTGTGGACGCACCCCCTTTTTATTGCTTGTGATGACATGGGAACCTGGCATATTGAGTGAATTTTCTGAGAACGACTGCTGCACTAGTTTAGATTACACACTGGCTAGTGGCCCCATAGCAGGGGAATACTGAGTTATTGCTGCTATGGGGATCGGGAACACCCTTTGGGCCATGTCGGGGGCCGGCTCGGGTGACTGGTTCGGGGTCAACCCGGGTTGGATCATGACAAAATGGTATCAGAGGAGGTTCTTGATATTTGGGAGGTCTGGTAGAAGGAGATTAGGACTGTCGGGGCTCAGGAGGTAGGTTACGGGTCGGTGCCTGATCACCACCGATCATGACGAGACCTGAGTTACAAGGGTTAGTCCGGGATTTGAGTCTTTAGTCTTTGGTTTTTTTGGATTGAGGAATTAATATGGGAGCGAATTGGTTCACATTGCGGCCTCATGTGGGGTGGTGACCCATGTGGAGTCCAAGTACCCGGTTTAAGGTCCCCTTAGTGTTATGTCTTACTTGGAACATGGCTCACCACCATGTCGCTGAGTTAAGTACAGACACTAGTCCCTCATTCCGATGGTTTATAGTTGGTTGTGTTTCATTTTAAACCCGGTTTATGTGTTTATGTGTGTTGAAAATGAAGGTGATTTCGAAACGAAAAAAAGGGTTTTCTTCCAAATTGTTTTTAAAATTAGTAAAGTGGGTTTTTAAAGAAAAAGTGTTTCGGCTTGGAGCAATATGATATGTGTTTGGATTTGGTAAGGAAATATGCGTTTGAACCTTGGCACTCCTTATGGAGTGTCACACGTGCGTGGGTATGTATGGAGAGTGTGTAGGGGCAGTTGTTTGCAGATGATGTGAGCGAGATTGAATGAACGCACATGTGACGGTTCATAAGGTGCCATAGGTGAGTTGTAATGTTTTAAAGAAATGATGGTTTTGTAAATTGATTTATGCTTGTGTTTGTATATGTTTGGCTTATGGGAATATTTACCTAGACTTGTGTTGTTGGCTTGATTGAATTTTGGCTTAATGCTGATTTCGATGATGTTTCTCATGTTGTCATGAGTATGCCGCCCAGAAAGGTCGTTAAGGTTGCTAATGGGTCATGCCTAGTTTCCAGTTCTTTCTTCATGTTGCCTATCGATCAAAGTAATCATAGTCCGTAAGGGTAGTTGTGTGTTTGTAAAATTACAGTGGGTTTTCAGGCTATTGGGAACTCCCAGGGTTGTTAGGGTGCGTACCGTCTCAGGTTTATTTAAGGGTTTAGTTTTAGACTAGTAAAGATGAGATGTCTCATCGTCATTGGAGTTTTGGGTGTGATTAACAGTGGTCAGCTTCCGCGAAGGTTCCCCACCTGGCAAGGAGTGTGAGCCAGTGGAACCTGTCTCCAAGAAACCATCCTCGTCGGTACCAGCTCATAGTTCGTCGGGCCGCTCTCTTGTGTGCCACCAGTATGGCCTATCCAGACATTCTAAGTCACCTTGCCGCATCCCTTCGAAGTCTTGCTACCGTGTGGCTGTTCGGGCCACCGGTGAGAGTTCTGGAAGAAGTGTCGTCCGGGAGGAAGGAGCTAGGGACCAGAGGATGCAAATGCATGACTGTGAGGCAGGAGATGCTTTAGCCATCAGGGCCCCAACCACAGGTCTCGGGGTGAAGCTCGCGCAAAGTCAGGAGTTGCTGAGGGTGTGTAAAACCTCACTTCGGATTATGTTTTCAGCTTTTTAAAGGGAAATATCCAAAGTTTCCTTGTTCTGTTCTTGTCACCGTTGGAAGCTCATCATAGTTGTGGTGATGTGATGAACTTATTCTATCGCAGTCTAAGAGGTCTTATCTGTTCTCAGTGTGTTCTCAAAATCATTCGGTTTTCTTTGAAGGGTGTTGGGCATGCAAATAAATGGGTCGTTCTAATTTTGAGTTGGGTCTCAATTTTGTGCGTTAGGGGGATGTTTGGTTTCATGAAATTAACGTGCGGTGTTTCTTGGTCCTTTGTGAGTCTGGGCTAGAAATTCCCTAGTCTCTGGTTGCGGTGAGGTTTTTCTTTGGTCGGTGTGTGAGGGGTTGAATTAATTCCTTATCCTAGATCTGTTGGGTCTTCTCGTAGACAGCTTCCTGTTTAAATCTCCGAGTGTTGTTCAGTCTGTGTGGAGAAAGTAACTGGGTTCAGTTTGTGACTTCCCGTGTTTCCCCCCCCGTCTGGGGTGGTGTGTTCGAGTTTCAAAGTCTCCATGTTAGTAGATTTCTGTGGTGGGGAGAACCCTCCCGTGTTCTACCCTCAATCTCGGACAATGTTTGTACTTGAGTTGGTCGGGTGTGACTTGTGTTGGTAATGGTCACCCTGAGCCTCTAAATTTCTTCTGGTTTTTCTTGGGCACAGACTCGAGTTAAGATAACTGTTGGCTTGGTGACTTTCTGGGGGCAGAAAGTGTTTGTGGTGGGGAGAATTGTCACACTCCGACCACGGGCACCACCTTTTTTTTCTTTTATTGGTCTCGCGTTATTTGGATGAGGTGTAGTTGGGGTCCTGATTTAACATTTCCGAAGTTTTATACTTTTCGGTGGGTCTCGGGCCGGAGCGCGGTCACTGCGCCGTTAACGGTGCCCGTGCGTTCGGCACTAGTGAACGCGCGGTTACCCGATACATAAGATAACAAATTTTTTTATAAATGTTTAAATCGCCATGTTAATATAATTTTGGCAGATGATAATAATAAAATGATCTTAAAATTTATTTTAATATTTTCTTTTTAAATTTCCATTGATAATATTATTATTATTACACAAAATAAAATGGATAATAAATGATAATAATAATTATTTTTTTATTATTTATTATTATTATTATATTTTTTTATTGTTTTTTTCTTTTTCTCTTAACCCTAACCCTACCCACGTTGCCCCCCCTTCTCCCTCGCGCTGCGGCGTACATCGCCACAACCCCCCTCCCTTCGCGATGCGGCCTCGCCGCCGCCGCTGGGCGCCGCCCCCCTCACCTGCGCCTCACCCGAGCTCTGCCCCCCCCCCCCCTTTTCCTCCGACCCGCGCCGCGCACAGCCCCGCTTCCGGCCGACCCCGCCGATTCAGCTCCCCCTGTCAGACCTTGTCACCGCCGGCCTCCCTCTCGGCTCGCCCTCCTCCCCGGATGGACTCTTCTTCGGCATGAAATTCCTCCGATAGTCGCCCTCCTTGCAGCGGCGTGTTCGCCCCCCCCCACTCTTTTCCAATCGGCAAGTGTTGCAAATGGTCCTGCGGGGTGTACACTTCTTCCTCCGAAGGTTTCGTCAGAATCGCACGCATTTGAGGTTGATAAATATGTATTCTTCCTCTTCCGAAGCATTCTTTTGGTGCTTGCGTTGCTTTACATATTATTTTTACTTTATTTATTGCTTGATGATATATCTAATTAGTCCATTATGATGTTTATGGATTGTTATAGCATGTTAAAATTAGTTTATGAGGTGTTGCTTGTTTATGGTTATGTATGTTAATGCTCAATTTTTGTTTTAATCACCTAGCGATTTTGTCGTGATGTTTTCTTGAGAGTATAATTTGTTAAAACTATGTTTTGAACTTAATATTCAATTATGTATATGTTTGCATGTGTCTACATTGTTCTGCTTGTTTGTTTGATTAATCTGCTATGTACTTTAACTTATTTATGTGGTGCAGATTGTGTTTTGGGAGTATTTTGAGGCGCGCATGATTTCAAAGGTAGACTTTTGGTTTACAGTTTTTGAAAGCGGCGTATGAATGGTTTCAAAATGGGTTTTAAGAGTGTTTAGAAGTTGTGAGACGAGCTTTACAATTGTTTTGGCATGTGTGTGTGATGAATTTGTATCTTCTTTTAGAAATGATGTGTTTTCATTTTGGTCTTGTTTTGGGTTATTTTATATAAGTGTTTAATCAATTGTTTTTTTTGGTGTGCATTATATTTTTAAAGGTGGTGAACATGTTTAAGTGTTGAGAACATAATTTTTAATTGAATGCTGCATTGTTTTTTGTGTGAAAACGGGTGCGTTTTTTTATAAAATGTTTTATGGGTTGGTTGCTAGGTGCGAGACATGTTCTAGGTGTGATGATGTTGTGTGTTTTATTTCAAAGTGTTTTCTTATGTGAAACTGAGTATGTTTTGATGTGAACCTTGGTTTCACCTTTTGCGGATGTTTTATAAATTATTCAAATGCCTTATTACTTTGATCTTGTGGTGCGTAAAGCGGTTGGTGTGTCTAAAGGTCAAAATTGAATTCTACTAAAGAGTTTGGTTGTGTTTTTATACGTGTTTTGATGTGATATTTTAAAAACATGTCGAGCTAGTTATCTTATATTGTTTATGTGTTAGGATTATTTTTGGTTTGCTTTTGTGGGTATTTTGAGAGGTTTTGCGTTGTTGCAGCGCATTGGCGAGGCTTTCCGTGATGTTGCGATCGTCAGAAGGTTGCGCGTACTCTTGCGCGAGTGTGTGACATGCATCGTCGTTGTAACCGGGCTACGAGTCGAGGTAGGTCCCCCACTGTACCTACCTCTAGATTTAGAATTTATTAATTGCTTGTTGTTTTATAAATTTTTAATGAATTAGAAATAATATTAAATAATAAAACATAAAATGATCATTTAGTGTGAAAAGAGTCGTTTATTTTATACCGAACACTTGGAACATTTTCTTGATGGGCGGACACCCAGTTTTGAAAGAATGCATGTTTGGCCTTAAAACATAATTCACGGCATTTCAAATGTACTTCTAGATTTAAAGATAAATGACTTCTTCTGAACAAGTGTTTTGAGCTTTTTGAGAAATGAAGTTTTTCTTTAAAATTGGCGAAGTCCTGTTTGGAACTTTAATAAAAATAGATTATTTTGGAAAACCCACTCAGGAGTTATCTTTGGTGTGAGTTGTTTTCGTGAGCTATATGTGATGTTGGTGGATCGTGACTGATTAATTTACATTGTGGACGCACCCCCTTTTTATTGCTTATGATGACATGGGAACCTGGCATATTGAGTGAATTTTCTGAGAATGATTTCTGCACTAGTTTAGATTACGCACTGGCTAGTGGCCCCATAGCAGAGGAATACTGAGTTATTGCTGCTATGGGGATTGGGCCCCTCGGTTAGGCCATGTAGGGCTATGCTGGGCGTTAGGGCGTTATGACATCATCGAGTTAGGGCATGCCTTCAGGATGAGTCAGATGTATAGTACGTTCTGGAGTGTTCACGATCTCCTAGGTTCGACCCATGTTTCTTTTAGTGTTTGTGTGTGGCAGATGATTGAGAGGTCGAGTTCGGCTACTGACCCATGTGTGCCAATTTTTCCATTTCCCTTAGTGTGTGATGTGTGTAATTTTCATTTTGACTGACACCTAATGTTTGGATTTCTAAATTGTTCGCAAAATGTTGAAAAAATGTGATGCACATGCTTCTTTCAACTTTAAACTTGTTTTAAATTAAAAAGGGGAATGGAATGTTACTTGTTTTAGAAATGAAAGTGTGTGGAAACCATATTTTATATAATTTAGTTCAAACCTGGAATTGATAAATTCTTTATTTATTGGTATGTGCATTGGGAATAGAATTAGTCGGGCCTGCCTACTGAGTTTTAATACTCACGCCTATAGATCTTTTCTGTTTTTAGTGTTTGTGCAGGTTACAGCTTGGGTGCGTCGCCTTGGGTGACGTTTGGTTGTGAGTTGGAGAGTAACCCGCGAGGTCACACGGTGATAGTGGTTGTCTCTTTCGGTTAGTTTTATTTTCTTTTGTTCTTAGTTATTTTACTTTGTTTATTTATTTTGCACTGCTCTGTTTATTTTTCTGCTGCTTTAATTATTTATTTTTATTGGGCGAAATCGTTCCCACTTTCTCTCTGTTGATACCCTGGTACTTGTCACCAGCCCGGGAGGATCGGGAACGCCTCTCGGGTCATGTCGCGGACCGGCTCGGGTGACCGGTTTAGGGTTGACCCGGGTTGGTTCGTGATAGATTATGTGGAGGTGAGTCACACTCCCATGGAAAACAATTTAAATAGACAAAATGTTTAATAAGTCTTGAAGGGTCCACTAAAGCTATGTAAAATAAGTCAAAAAAACCCAAAAGTATATTATTTTAATGGTAAAATATATTTTGTCTGAACATAAGGCTTATATTATTTTATTACCTCACTATTGGGTCATTATGATGTCATAAAATACATTATATATTTAAACGGTATTTAATTTTTACCAAATTTTTTTACTATCTTAGAAAATTATGAAAACTTTTCCGTTGGATAATTTCGATGCCTTGATGCCAAAAATAATATTTATTTTATCTAACTAATTTTTTAAATATGTTAATTTTCACTTTTTAACATTTATCGAAAATTCATGGGTTTTGACAAAAAATGGCTTTCAAACCTTAATAAAAATTACAATTTAATTCATAAAATTATACGATCATTTATATTTAATAAAAATTAATTTACTAATAATAATAATAATATTTTATTAAAATAATATTTAATTCAATAATACATTAATTCGTGAAAATAAATTTCTTAGTTGAACATTAACTAAAAATACTATTTGTGCTTTAAAAACTATTTACAAGGTAAGAATAATACAATGAAAGTATATTCATTATTATATAAAAAAATACTGCACATATTAATAGTGCTAATGTCTTGTCACATAACCCATTATAACACCCACATAAGACCAAAGGGTAAGGTGTGTGATGATGACCGACTCTTGGGGTGGATCAGATAACATTGCACGCGTGGTAATCTCTATCAACATACACTTCTCACGTAGACGGTTCTATTCGAGCTTGACATGATGAAGATCGGTTTGGGCTTGGTCAAGAGTGAAGCTCAATGACGCCACCACTTTTCTGAGCTCCGACAAATGGGATTTTTATGGAGCAATTCTACTAGATGAGGCTATCACTTCCTTTTTATGAGTAAATTAGATTGTTAAAGCCCTATATTTATACTAATCATGTGATCATTGTTTAATGCCTATATTAGCAATTGTCCAAATTCTCAAAATAAAACCAATAAAGTTGACATTTGATATAAAAATTTTACATAAAGAGAAATTTATTTATATCGAAAGGGATTTCCATTAATGAAAGTTTGGGTCATTACAATATTTCACCCATAAGAAATTTCACCCTCAAAATTTACTTTTCCTACACTAAAAAAGATGTGTGTAACTTTGCTTCATCATTTCCTCTGATTCCCAAGTCGCTTCTTCAAACATGTGGTTTCTACACAACACCTTGTTGAGGGGCATTGTCTTATTTTGTATAAATTTTTCTATATGATCTAAGATCTTCCCTGGTTGCTCCTCATAAGAAAGACCATCCTCTAACTATACCACTTCTAAAGAGAGTACATGTGAAGGGTCCAGTATGTACTTCCTTAAGAGGGATACATGAAAGACATCTTTTAGTTTGGCCATGGTAGGTGGAAGTTCTAGTCGATAGGCCACAACCCCGACACGATCTAGAATCTCAAAGGGGCTGATGTACCTTGAACTTAACTTCCCTTTCTTTCCAAACCTCATGACCTTCTTCCATGGAGATATGCATAGAAATAATATGTCTCTAACTTTAAACTCAAGGTCACATCAACAGTTATCTGCATAACTCTTATATCGACTCTGGGCTGCCTTGATATGTTTTTGAATGGTTTTCACATTCTCCACCATTTCATCAACCATTTCTAGTCCAAGCAGCTTACGTTCATGAACCTCATCCCAATAGGCCAGTGTTCTTCACCTTTTCCCATAACGGGCTTCATATGGTGCCATTTGGATGCTCGAGTGAAAACTATTATTATAAGAGAACTAAACCAGATGAATATATTGATCCCATCCTTCTTTAAAGTCCATTGGGCACGCTCTCAATATTTCCTCATGTTTTTGGATAGTACGCTCTTATTGGCCATCAGTTTGAGGATGATAGGTCATACTGAAGTTCAGTTTAGTACTCAGAGCATGTTGAAGACTCATCCAAAACATAGATGTGAATCTTGGATCTCGATCGGACAGAATAGATAGTGGTACTCCATACAGCCTTATCACTTCCATGATATATATCCATGCTAGTTGATCCAATGAGAAATCCTCCCAAATATAAATGAAGTGTGCTTCCTTTGTATGGCGATCCACAACAACCCAGATTGCATTGTTGCCTTTTTATTTCTTCAGAAGTCCAGTGAAAAAGTTCATAGTTATGTTCTCCCATTTCCATTCTGGTATAGGGAATTTTTGCAGCATCCTCTTAGACTTCTGCCTCTCTGCCTTCACTTGCTAGTACACCAGACACTTTTATGTATATTCATCAATATCCTTCTTCATATTATCCCACCAATAAAGCTCTTGGATATCTCGATATATATTTGTGTTTCCTGGGTGAATAATTAAATTTGAACCATGTGCATCATCCAAAGGTTCCTTCTTCAGCTCTGGACTTGATGGAACACATAGTCTTTTCCCAAATCTCACAATCCCTTCTTCATTAAAATTAAGCTCAGAGGATTCCCTTTTCTGATAGCTTCCACTTTTTCCTGAATTCCCACATCATCTTTTTGAACATCCTTTAACCATTCCAAAAGTGAAGGTTGAGAAATCATTTGTGAAAGGATTGATTATGTTCCCTTCTTTATGATTCCCATTTCCATCTTCATAAAATATAAGAAGATTGCATCCCATTCAATTCTCATCAACGATAGAATCACTAGGTCCTTTCTACTTAGGGAATCCGCCACCTTGTTCGCTTTCCCATGGTGGTAATAGATTGAGCAGTCATACTCTTTGATCAGCTCTAACCATCTTTGTTGGTTCATGTTCAACTCTTTCTGTGTGAATATATACATGAGGATTTCGTGTTCCATATATATTTCACATTTATCCCCAAAGAGGTAATGCTGCCAAATTTTAAAACTGAAGATCACTATAGCCAACTCAAGGTCATGTGTTGGATAGTTATATTCATGAACATTCAATTTCATTGAAGCATAGGCAATGAATTTGTCATTTTGCATCAACACACAGATGAGGACCTTCTTAAAATCATCACTGAATACCCCAAAAATCTCTCCAATTGTGAGGAAAGTTAGCACGAGTGAAGTGACAAGCCTCCTTTTCTACTCCTTGAATAATTCTTCACATTCATCACTCCAAGGAAACTTTACTCCCTTCTAAGTTATCTTGGTTATAGGGTTGTACAATCGTGAGAAATTTCTCACAAATCGTTGATAATATCCAGCTAGCCCGAAATAGCTATAGATATCCATTACTGATATTGGCCTCGACCATCTCTCAATTACATCTGTTTTGGAGGGATCCATAGTTATCCCATTTCTTGTGATGATATGGCCCAATAATGAGACCTCATTCAACCAGAAATCACACTTGTTGTACTTTACATAGAGCTTATCGTTATGCAAGGTCTCTAGTATAGTTCTTAGATGCTTCTCATTATCCTCCTTGGTTTTGGTGTATATCAGAATATCATCTATAAAGACTACAAAAAATTTGTCGAGGTAATCTCTAAAGACTCTATTCATTAAGTCCCTTAATATTTCTTCAGCATTAGTGAGTCCGAAAGGAATTACTATTAATTCATAGTGCCTGTACCTTGTACGAAAGGTAGTCTTGGGGATATCTTCCTTCTTCACCCTTACATGATAATATCCCAACCACAAATCCATCTAGGAGAAGTATTGTGCTCCACAAAGCTGATAAAAAAAGTCATCAATTCGTGGAAGAGGATACTTGTTCTTTATCGTTATTTTTTTAAGATCAAGATAATCGATGAAAATCCGTATTGACCCATTATTCTTCTTGACGAAGAGGACTGGTGCACCCCATGGTGAAGCACTTGGGCATATAAACCCTTTATACAGATTATCCTGTAGTTATTTTTTCAGCTCCTCAAGCTCCACAACAGCCATTCTATAAGGAGTCTTGGATATTGGCAATGCCCCAGGTATAAGATCAATTGAGAATTAAACATCTCTTCTAGGTGGAATACCAGACAATTTTCTAGGAAAAACTTCAGCAAATTCCCTCACAATAGGCATGTCTTCTAGGATAGTTGCCTCCTAAAACTCAATCATCTGAGCAAGATACGCATCCTCACAGGGAATTAATATCCACACTTGATATGATGGAGCTAAATAAGGTTCATCTTCCTCCTTGCACCTGTAAAGAATCATGGGTCAGTTCTCCACATGGAGAGTGATTTCCCTCTCACGACAATTTATGTTGGCTCTATATAAGGAAATCCAATCCATGCCTAGGATAACATCAAATTCCACTAGAGGGAGAATGAAAAGGTTCTCTGGAAAGTTCAATACATAGATTATGATAGGGGAGGTGTTATATTCATGGGATGCAATGATTTCCCAATTTTTAGCACTCATCGACATCTTCACTTCCATGATTTGTGGTGGTGCTGGAATTGTTCGACTAAAAATTAGAGATATAAAATGATGCGTAGAATTGGAATCAAAAAGTATGTTCACTATTCTTGAATTAATAACTAGCGTACGTGTCACCACTTCGTTGTTGGGGTGCAATTAAGTAGTAGTGATGGAAAAAGCTCATGCTTTCTGCCTTGGAGTTTTTTGGTTGCCTCCGAAAACCCTTGGATTGGAGCACATATTTTCAATATTCCCTTATTCTTTGCAGTTGTAGCAATGAACTTCATGTTGAGGTTCGAATGGAGCATTCCTCCCGTCTGTCACAGCCGCGAGTTTTTCTTGCCATCAGTTAATAGCGAGGTTCCCTTATCTTCCACACCTAGAGCATTTCCTCATCCCCTTCAGGTAATTTCCAGGGTGCTTCTTCCCACACCTTTGGAAAGTGGGGTGATGGATCTTATTAGCACCATTGGATTTATCAATTGGATTGCCAGCATTGAATTCCACCTTATGCTTCTTATCCCCATGATACACCTGAGATTCTCCAATCATTATTTCAGCCTTGAGGGTACATCGAACAATTTCCTCATAGATTTTGAAGTCATGGATCTCTAGCGCTTTCCGCAAGCTAGGTTTCAGCCCACCAAAGAAGTGGTCAACCTTGCATTCAGGGGTAACAACAAATCCAAAAGTGTATCATGCAAGCCTTTTTCATTTTTCCTCATACTTTCCAAAAAAAATCTCATTTTTTTCTTGAGGGCAAGGAAGTCCCTTCCCATCTTAAGCCAGAGGGTACACAACAAATATTTATCAAAAAACATCTTCTAGAAATCCTTCCATTCCAATACCTCGATTTATTCCTTAGGCTTCATATTTTTTATCAATGTAAACCATTGATAAACTTCACCCCCCATAAGATAAGTTTCCATGACAACCTTCTCTTGTTCAGAACATTGAAGGATGGTGAATATCTTTTCAATGGAGTTGATCCATTGTTCAACAATAGAGGGATCAGATGATCTATTAAAAATATGAGGACTTTGTCTCACGAAGATCTCAATAGAGATTTGTTCTTTCATGGGGGGGGGGTGAATGTTCATCTTGACGCATGTATCTATTCAAAGATTGAGGTAGGTGAGAGAGAAGCATGACAAAGTTCACGATTACTGCTCCCATTGTATTCCGTTCCTCATTAGTAAAGTCATCACATTGATCTTTACATCGGTTGTTAGCTCGAGTCCTCTTATTACCAGCCATTGGCTGGAATAAAAGGAATGTTTGGGGTAACACATAAAGGGTAATACAATGAAAAAAATGATGACTTATAAAAACTTTTATTTCCTTAACATATGAATCTATTGGATTCAGTCTATGATATCCATGATCTAATTTTGAACATATATTCTTAGGGAATTGTTTTGTCCATTAATAATGGTTCATACTAAGCTTGTGAATTTAAAAAAGAATATCCCTCAGGAGTGTCGTAACCAAGTGTCCAGAAAGGCCCGTTGTCATGTACCATTTCCCATTTGAGTCTATCTCTAAGAAGTGTTTTCAGGTTTTACCCCGATGATACATCTGTGCTAGAGCCGCCTCTACCTGCTCGTATCCAGACAGGGATGTATTTTTCTGATAAACCACTTAATCAATACTTGACAAAAATTAGAGATGTTTTTATTATAATTAGTCTTGTCTCTAAAGATTTACTAGGATTTTCTAATCCTAATCAAAAAAATAACTAATCCTATCCTCTGATACCAACTATGACAACCCTGCTCTTTTATTACACAATTAAACATAATTTATTACATAAACATCACTTGATACAACCTAGAAGATCGATAGGTCCAGTGTCTTTAGGGCTTATGATCATTACATGACCACTTAAAACATAAAAAACATCTTTATTGAAAAATTCCTTTACATGACAACTACATTCCCTCATACTTAGCATTGCATGGGAAACCTAAGGACGTGCATAAGAAAAGGGTGAGCTATAAAGCCCAGTAAGGGAATAATTATGTAATAAAATGACGAGTACAACACATGTTAGACAATACGAATATCAACAGAGCATAAGAGAAGCATAAACATAAAGTCATGATAAATGAAAGATAACCATAACATGAAAATGTTTCAACAACACTTAACATGGAATTAGCATGAGGCAAGGATCATTACACATGGAGCATGAGTAAATCCTCATTACACATGAAGCACGAGTAAAACCTTGTTGAAATTGAATTATAATGAGTTAACACCCATTGAACATGATGTATCATGATACTATACTTTACCCAATTCATTGGAGTGCTATAAGGGCACACCCTTCTTAAACCTTTCATTTCCTGCATAAGTGTGCCACATGGATCATATAGCATGGATTCATAAAACATAATCATTTATTACATGATAAAGGAATGTGAAATTCATACATGAAACATTATAATCAATAAGTAAAATTGCATTAAGGTGAATACCCTTGATAGAGAAATGGGCTTGGTATTCACTACACAATGGCAATGTCTTGGAAAATCAGTGCAATTTCGGCAGCGTAACGACGTGACGTAAGAATTCATAAAAATGGTTGATTAGAGAGAAATGGGTGACTCATCATATTTTAATGACATGGACAGTAAGGGGGTCATATAGATACATGTCCCAAAAAATGTAATGAAAATTAGATTCATGATACAAAAAAATCTCTTGAATGTGAATGAGGATAGAGAAATTCATTTCGGTATTTTGACATAGTAATGAGTGTACATGGGAGGCATTTAATGAGAGAGAAAATGGTATCCCATAATTCAAACATAAATAGGGATGTATGGGGGAGGTGATAAATCATACCCCAATATTTATAATTGAAATTAAAAGAGCATAACAACATTACGAAAATTGGACAAAATGAGAAAGGATGAAAAACCCTTACTTGGAAGTACGCTTCCAAAGGCTTGAGAGAGGCTTGAGAGAGGATTCATGGGAGCTTGGGGAACCTTGGGAGGATTCTAGAGAAAGGAGGGAAAAGGTTGGACAAACTCCAAAGTCTTGGAGTGAGGAGGAAGCGGGATCTTGGGTGGATTTATATTGGAAAGGTGAGGGAATTGTTTATTATTTAGTTTTGGGGCCCTCACATTAAACTGATCAAAACCATAAAAAATACCATAGTTTTTGCCCATGGTTTTTGGAAAAGGGAATTGGAAACAAATATTTTATAAGGCCAAAGTAAAAAATTCATAAAATAATGGGGTTGCTTATGTAGAGGTGAGTCACACTCCCAAGGAAAACAATTTAAAAAGACAAAATGTTTAATATGTTTGAAGAGTCCACTAAAGCTTTGTAAAATATGTCAAACAAATACAAAATCAAATTATTTTAATGGTAAAAAATATATTGGCTGAAAATAAGGCTTATAGTACTTTATTACATAACTATTGGGTCATTATGATGTCATAAAACACATTATATATTTAAACAGTATTTAATTTATACCCAAAAATTTGACTATCTCAGAAAATTATGAAAAATTAACCGTTGGATAATTTTGACATCGTGATTCCAGAAATAATATTTATTTTATCTAAATAATTTTCTAAACATGTTAATTTTCACTTTTAAAATAAATACCGATATTTATAAAAAATTCATTGGTTTTTACAAAAATGGCTTTCAAACCATAATAAAAATTACAATTGCATTCATAAAATTATACAACCATTTATTTTAATAAAAATTAATTTAATAATAATAATAATAATATTTTATTAAAATATTATTTAATTCAAAAATCCATTAATTCATCAAAATATATTTCTTAGTTGAACATTAACTAAAAATTCTATTTGTTCTTTAAAATCTATTCACAAGGTAACAGTAATACAATGAAAGTATATTCATTATTATATACAAAAATAATGCATATATTAATAGTGATAATGTCTTGTTACATAACCCCTTTTAACACCCGCATAAGACCAGAGGGTAAGGTGTGCGATGGTGACCAACTCTTGGGGTGGATCAGATAACATTGCACATGTGGTGATCTCTATCAACTTCAACTTCTTTCGTAGACACTTTTGTTCGAGCTTTACATGATGAAGCTTAGCTTGGGCTTCGTTAAGAGCGAAGCCCAATGAAACCACCTCTTTTCTGAGCTCTGAAAAATGGGATTCGTATGGAGCAATTCTACTGGATGAGGTCATCACTTCCTTTTTTCTGAATAAATTAGATTGTTAAAGCCCTATATTTATACTAATCATGTGATCACTGTTTAATGACTATATTAGAAATGATCACAATTCTTAAAATAAAACCAAATAAGTTGAAATTTTATATAAACATTTTACATAAAGAGACATTTAATTAGATCAAGAGGGATTTCCATTAATGAATGTTTGGGTCATTACAGTATACACCTAATTTATTTTATTTAGTGAATATACCAGCCCATTTACATGTAATATCATGATTATTTAATAATTTATTGTATTTTATTTTTCAATTTTAATTATTTCATCTAAGTATATTTTACAAGAAAATGACCAAGTGGTAAAGAATTTCATAATTCAGTTTCTTTTCATTAGGTTATATTACATCATCATTGTCATTGATATTCTATGATTATGTGTTTATTGACTTTTTACTATATCATGTTGTATATACAAATTTTTATGTAGATTTAAATTTGATAAATATAGTTGATTCATTGGTAAATTTTCACATCATGGTTTTGATCTTTGTAAGGATTTATTTCACAATCTCATTTAAATTGATATTTTTTATGCTTAAATTTCCATTAAAGAAAAGTATTTTTTTTATTTGTGTAATAATCCCTTTAAATATTCTGCTAATATGGTTTTCCCTTAATTTTCAAGTAATAGTACCATTTTACCACTAATTGGTACTTAAAATTCTTGGTCAAAAGTTTTTGATAATATTTGACTATAATTCTCTCTTTGGTGAAAAGTAATTTTTTTCCAAAACCATGTTTTAAAAAACAATTGTCTGACCAATTAGGTCAAATATCATGGGGGGTCGGGTTGAATTAGAGTATGAAAGATTAGAAAAATGGCCCCTTTATGTTTTGTTTCATCGTTACACAAACAAATCTTCACTGTCTTTCCCATAACAATTTATAGACATCTTAAAATCATGCATGAGACACAAAACTTTTACATGGTTCACACTCACTTGACTAAAAAGAAGGAACATATAATTATTATGTGTTGATGTACCAAATCCAAAAAGAATCACTAAAAAATTACAAGGTTCAGTCTAGATCACTTCTATACCTAGGCTCACTACCTTTACAGGGTTTAGGTTTAGCTTACTCACTTCTCAAGGGTCACTACCTTGGTCTCTTTCTATAGATCAATTCTAGTGAAATGTATCTTTTTATTCATATTTTTTACACACTATTATTTAAGGCCTTCACCCATAGTTTATGGACTTTTATGCCCCTTCAATTTCATGAATTAATTCAGCCTCAATTATAGGTAGATGTTATGCTTGAGTCCTGTTTTTTTGCAAGCTGTTGGTTTGAAGAAATGGCTTCTGTGAACTATTTTATTCCCTTTGAAAAATATCTGACATCCTCCATAAACCATCTTTAATCCATTTCATATTGCATTGCACCATGTGGTGCAAGTTCCTCATAGATGCATTTTTCTATTGAAGATCGTACTTGCTTTGCGGACGACTGATGCCTCGCGGATCGCTTATGTTATGCAGTCCCTTTCCCTTTACGGGCTAAAGAACCCCCCAAACCTTCTTTCTTGAACTGTTCTCATGAATTTTTTCCTCCTCCATAGAGTCCTCCCTCATGAACTCTTCTCTTTTGTAGATTTCTCCCCCACGAAATACATCGGTCTTTACTGAATTCTTCCAAGAGCAATGATATTTTCTAATGAAATTAACCCTATAAAATGATCTGATTGGGGGTATTTATATAGGAAAACAAATCTAAAAACCACACTAATTAGAATTACCCAAAATTTTGATGTGGTACAACATTCACCATAAACTTTTCTATATGGTGTTTAGAATGAATTTCTCCTTTACTACGACCGATTTCTTCGACAATCAAAAAACCTTTGCTGGTGCTTAAATCACCACATTCCTTCCACAAACATTGTGCCTCCCATGAATAGTTTTACCCCCAGAATCTATGAACCATCCATACATTAATTTCTATAGGATTTCAGGGTATCATGCTTAATGGTCCAAAAAGCGCTACTATGTGGAAATCTTCCTTTTCTGATTTTCCTTTATCGTTCTGTATACCTCTATTGCAGTTCGAAAACGGTCCCATATGGTCCGAAAACTTCTTTAGAAAAATTATTCCTTTTCAATAAAACATACTTCCAATTTTGAGGTTCAAAATTTTGGTAAACACTGGAAAACTGTATAACCCTTAAAAATTTTCTTTGGTAGCACTAACCATACTCATTCATAGTTATTTGGATTTGTCTTCAAACACAATCCCCCAAAAAACACTGACATGATGCATAAAGCTATTTTTCCTAATATGTTTTCAAAAATGTTTTTTTAAAATTCCCCAAATGATTTATTAAATAAATTTTGACCCATGTTGTAATTTTTTCAAATATTTTTAAAAGGAATATTCCTATCATTTTCCAAATAAGTCCGGAATAAATTATACCAAAAATGTAAAAAGATTATTTTTATTGTGTAATACATGTATGTAATTTTCTACCATTATTAAAAATAAATTTTTTAAATATTAATTTATAAGTTTCGAAGGTTATCTTTATATAAATTTAATTTAATGTATTTTGAACATTTAGTTTTAAAAAATATTATCAAAGTAAAATAGGATATTTTTTTCAATAAAGTTTTAATTTTATTTTTATGATAAATAAATTTGTAAATGATAACAACCTACTTTTTTACAAATAATCCACTATTTTTATATTTTATTGATTCCACTATTATTTATTGTTTGTATTGTTTATGATCATTTTGAATAAAAAATTATTGACATTCACTTTCTTAATTTATTTTTTATAGTCATTAAATTTTCGTTGAAATATTAACTTTCATGTGACCATTGGACAATATGTTTTTCTTAAATCTCCATATTATTTATTGTGGATACATTTTTTAGTCAAACCATATATCAGTTCTATATATGGGGTTATAAATTGAAAGTTATTTAATTATCTGGGGAAATATTGATAATTTTGTTTCTTTACTCAATACTAATATTTGATGATAAGAAAAAATATTCATGAATTTAATCGATTGTTTGGTATATGGGTAAGGATTTGAAAATTAATATAGGGGTGAGTCTTTGTTATAGATAGCTCTTAGATTCATCAATATTCTCGTGAGTGGAATTATTTATCTAACCTTAGTTAATAGTTTTACTAGAGTATACTTACCATTATGTTTTAAACTATCCTGTGAAAGCACATTACAATAGAGGTCTCATGAATCCTAATATCATGACATACAATAACTAATAATTTCATCCATTAATAATTAATTTATTATAATCTATGATATTTTTTAAATTATATTATTTTTTCTGTATTTTATTTATGGTCTATTGATTAAATGGAATGTGTTTCCACTTGTTTATCTTACAATAAGGATTATAAATTGTCAAATAATGATAGTCATTTTATTTATTAAAGGAACATGTATTTAAATAATTAACTTTCCATATTTATTATGAAATATATAATCATTATAGTTAAGTTATTGATTAAATGTGATTTTTTTTCCAGATATTTACCTTACCATATTGATTATACCTTATCTAATCATGGTAGTCAAATTATTTAAATGACATGTGTGTTTAGTTATTTAACTATCCATTATTATTATTATTATTGATTCATGATAGCTTCATCTTTATGAAACTCTTACTAAAAATCCGAGAAAACCCTTATTTATTTTAATTTCCTATGAATTTAAGATGTGTACTATGGAAGATATGAAAGGATAATATAGAGGGAATAATGATATTATTGATTTTTTGTTTTTAAATGTTATGTATGGATCATGTATGGATATATTTGACCAATATTAATAAACTATTATGTCTTTCAATATGTGATCACTTGTATCTTATGCCAAAGTAGTAAAGTAACCACCGACTCTGGGCTACTGGGGTAAGGGTCTATATAGTTGGTTTAAAATTAATTTTAGTATAAATATTGAGAAATAAATTTAGGGAACATAACCCTATGATATAATTTTAGGTTAATTATTGAATAATATCTTAATGTTTTAGCAAGGAAGATATTATGTGGGTTTTCCTAGAAATACATCCCTTTTTGGATAATATAAGCAGACATAGTTTTTGAACATATGTACCTAAGGGTAATAACTCTGAAAAAGGAAAACAATTCTTCACTTGAGTGTTACTTGGTACATTATAAGGGGCCTTATTATGAAATTGGTTTGACACTATTGATAAACTTTTTTTGGATAATTCACATTTTATCTAAAAACTATTTTGATGGATTTAAATAAATGATGACAGTAAATAAACTAGGTTAAACATAAGGTGAATTAGAATGAGAAAATTATTCATTGTTTAGAAATCCCATTAGTGATTCTTTATTATTATGTGGTTTCCCAATATGATTATTTTTTCTTTAACTATGTATATTGGTTTTATTCAATGATTGGAAACTAAAGGAATCATGTTAACATTGAATATGAAAGAAAATTTGGTGACTATAAGAAAAGAAATGGGATGATTACTGTAGTTAAATATATAATTATTGTTCCTAATCTATTATCATAAAATTAGATTAAAAATATATACCTTAGAAAACTCCAAAAATCACCAAATAAGAGAAGGATGTAGATCGCTATGAGCTTGAGTGTCTAAGAACATGAGGTAAATAAGGCTCAATTTTCTTCATAATAAAAATGTGTAAGGATAAACATAAGAACATGTATCAGTGGAATATAAAAATGTTTTATGTGTGGAAAATAATGTCAAAAATAATTTAATTTCAAAAGAAAAATGACGTGTATGATGGAATGAAATAAATTTCATCACAGGTATCCATTTATAATTCATTGTCTTAAATGTGGGGAAAATGGGAATTATCTGAGTCAATGCCCTTTTATAAAGGTTAACCCCTATACATAGAAATGAAATATATTAAAATAAAATGGTTGAAATATTTATATATCAAGATTAAAATTTTTTATTGAAAAATTATTTTCTTACCAAGGGTATTTTGGTTGTAAGAACGATGAAACATCTAAGTATGATGTTAAGTTTTTGAATCACATTTGTCTTTATTAACTTAAGAGTTATGGATACTAACATGTGTTTATGAGTTTAAGATAGATAATATGTTAAAATTATTAAAAGTTCCTTTTTAGGGTTTATGAAATGGGAGTATACTAAGATCAAATATATTTTGGGAGACATTAATGATAATAGAAACCATTGGTTCAATATATTTTTTAATAAAAAAGTTATTTAAGGAATAATGCCCTTAATTTTTATGGGTATAAGATTGAAGGTATATGTAACCATTAGGATTTATCTTATATTTAATGTTAAAGTAATTATGTTATATTACCATTTATGAATGTTATGAGAAAAATATTAATTTGGTTTTAGAAAACATATCACCTACATTTCTGGTGAAAATCTGTCACATTTGGTAAGGTTGTGGGGCTTGGACCCATAATTAAAGGGAAACAAGGATGTTGTTCCTACCACCAGTGTATGTAAGGTATTGTTAAAAAAAATTTATTTTAATTAAACTATTTAATGGATAAAATTTAATGTTGAACTAATGGTGTTATTATTGAGGTTTATATTGTAATGTATTATATTAGATAATTTTTTCTAACCATATCAGTTTTAGAAAATATTTAATTATAGAAGGAAGAAATTGTCAGTCTTTTATGGATTTTATGATTTTCTAAAATTAACTTTAGCAATTTAGTAATAAAAAAATAATTTTTGGATATTCATTTATTAGAGTAAGAGATAATGTGGAAATTATTTCAAGTAAAACAAAATAATGAAATTGTGATTATGAAATATAAAGATATCAAGAATGTATATTTCCTTATGTTCATAGTCAAGGTGGTAGATGCTCCTGCTTGTAATTTAAAAGACCCAAGATCAAATTCAGCAAGGGGAGGAAATACCAAGTTACTGTAGGAGCACTTTAGCATGTAATGTAGAAGTAGTGGCATTGTTTCAGTGGAGGTACTATAGTGGGGATGGGGGGGGGGGTACTGTAGGAGCCCGGGTACTGTAGTAGTACTATTCACCGAAGGTCCCTTTCCAAAAATGGGCTTTCAAGCCTTGTATTAAGGCCACTTGGCCTTGGGACTTTAGGATATTTAATGGGTCTACCTATACTAAGAAAAAAGAGGTCTTTGATTTAATAATAAAATGAGGCTTTGGTCCTAACCTTTAAAAAAATAGTCAAGATGGTAATTAAATTCTTTAACTTTAGGAAAAAAGATCTTGAAAAAAATGTTATCCATTAACCTTAATATCAAATGAATCTAATTGTAATTTAAATCATTAAAAATTTATAGTTTTTAGGTCCTTAAATTTCCATTGATCATTCAATCTCTTTTGATAAATTATCTCTATCAATCTTTATAATTATTTATGATTTTCTTCCATGTCTATATCTTTTTTTTCCATAAATGTTCTTTTATTTGGAAAACTAGTATGTGTTATTAATGATGAGATTTTTACTTCCCTTTATCTCTTATTTAGAGGATGTTTTATTAATCCATTTTATGAAGTGGGTCTGCAACAAGGGTATCTTAAAATTTCAATCCCTTGATTATTGAGATCAAGATTAAATTATGAGGACACAATTTATTTAAGTGTGTGGGGGGGGGGGGGGTAAAATGTGACAGTATGAGATTTTTAAAGAGGAACATCATGATAAATAGGGTATACAAAAAATAGAAGTTAATGTTACACACTAAGACTTTATGATATTATTATTTTTAAATAAATTTAATCATTTTGATATATTATGATTCACGCAACACCCCATTAAAATGAAACAAGATACTATATTAAATATAATTACTTAAACATGGCCATTATAACCTAGCTGTTAAGTTGGCAGGTATGAGTAGGACTACATAAACTATGAAAAGTATTTTGTTTATACATGTTTAAAAAATTCAATGGATATCTATTGACTATAAATAAAATAATTATTATTTAAAAGAAAAATATATTTTTTGAAAAACATTATTTTTCAAAGAAAATGATTTCGTCACATTTTTACCACTTTTATTAAAATTAATTATTTAAAACTTCTATAAAATTTATTTTAAAAATTGAAATTTATTATTGAAACCATAATATAAAAATTATATTTTGGTTAATTTTTTATAATTTACTGAAAACGTTAATTTCTCTATGAATAGTGAAAAAATATAGATTTTTATACGAAAACAACCTTTTCATTTAAAATATACTCTAAATTTGTTTTAATGTAAATTTACCTAAATTATATTAGTTTTTTTAAATTAGTTCTTTGCTGTCAATTTTGTATTGAATTATTGTATCGTTGATTTTAAAACTTTTGAAAGCTTGTCTTTGGGAAAAATATTTTTCAACTCATTTTTGGATTTAATTTTAAAATAAATTATGCCACCTTTATTAATAGAATTTGAAAAAATGTATTTTATTTTTTTGTTTTTTATAATTTATATTATATAATAAATTTATCCTTAATCTTTTACCAGTATAAACAGTAAAAGAAGTACAAATTAATTAATACGGTTAACGTGAAAATGGGTTTACCGGGGGATAACATAAGAAGATGAGGGTTATATATAACCAAAAAAAATTTTAATTTTTTTTGGAAATATTTAGACATTTTAACCTATAAAGCTTGATAATGAAGAATTTTGGATCCTTTTGAAATGTGAAAATCATGGGTACACTTTATTCTTTTCAACAATTCCACACATGTGCTCTCCCCCACTTATAAAATGCCACTCCATACCTTAACATGTTTCACACAAATAAAGACCCTTAGTTCAGAAAAAACCTGAATAATTATGTTCCCACAAACATTATACACATTATATATCTTCTGTTCGACCCAAAATTACAACCATATGATCCTTAAGAGGAGAACCAAATAGGGTATCTCAAAGAGAAGCTAATTATCTTAACGAATTGCTTTAAAAAATTTATTATTTTTCAACCACAAATTATGTAATAAAACATAAAATATAATAAAACTAGTATTAAAAATATACTGATATGTTATTATATTGATTTTATAAGATCTATCCATCTTCTCTTCCATTAAATGGGAACTAAATCATCGATAGTGTGTACTGCGGACTACCACACCGTGAACCGGTTTAACTCATTTTAATCAAAACATCTTATAATTATATATAATTATTTATTTATTTTTTAAATATAATATTTTTGATTTTATAATAATTTTTAATTATAATATCTCATATAACTTATTACTTTCCATGTTGTTTAAAAATATGATAATGTCACTTGTGTGTACGACGAACTACCGCCTCACGAAGCATTGAGATTCATTTTTCACATACGATTTACATATAAGGTAATAAGGGAAAATATGATAAATATATGTGACATATATCAAATTATATTTATTTTATAAAATTAATATACCATGCACTTCCTTACCCTTTCACCCATTAATAAATTATATTGTCTTTCGTGTGTATGTACGCCCTACTGTCACCACAAAGAGATGTAATTCATCTTCCATGTAAAATTGTAAAGAATGTATATAAAAATGTATATAATGATATATTATTATATTAATAACATTTTTATCAATCTAGGGATGATGTATATATATCCTATGCACAATAATTTGAATATTCATGTTAAAACACACACAAGAAAACAAGGCAGTTAACACCTGAAATAATGAATATTATGAAATATTATTAAAAAAGGTGGTAAAATGTTATAAGAGTATCCTATATTATATTATAAATTTTAATATGGTTATAATATAAATTAATAACATTATTAAAACCATTATACATGAGGTTAAATCACATTTAACTTAATATAAGCGTGAGGTAAGGGTCTTCATCTCAATTTCCCTTCATTGAGGCATATTGTAAAGTTATACACCTAATTTATATTCTTTTGTATATATAATTCCCCTTAGAAATTTAATTTCATGATTCATTAATAATTCAGAGTATTTTAAGATTCAATTTTAATTATTTACTCTAATGGGATTTGACTTGAAAATTACCTAGGCATAAAGAATTTATAACTCAATTTATTTTCATTGGGTTATATTATTTCTTTATGGTTTTTGATATTATATGATTATGTGTGAATTTAGTTTATACTATATTATTATGCATATCAAATTTTTTTATTTGGATTTATATTTGATACACATAATTTATTAATTAACTCATTATCACTTCAATATTATAATCTTTATAAAGTTTAATTTCACAATCTAATTTTAATTGGGATTTTTATATTGAAATTTCCATTAAAGGATTTTATTTGATCTTTATATAAGAAACCCCTTTAATTTAATCTCCTCTATTTATTAATTTTTTTAATTTAATAGCATTATATTTCCACTCTTTGGTACATAAAATTATTGATACATTTTTTAATGAAATCTATCTTCATTTTTCTCTTCTTTAAAAAATCATTTTTTCTTCCAAAACCGTGTTTTAAAATAATTTTTTCAAATAATTTTTTAAAATACTCAAAAATAATTTTCTAAATAAAATTTTACTCATATTTTAGTTTTTAAAATTTGTTCCGAAAAGAATTATCTTCTCATTTTCGAAACAAGTCTCATTTGGATTTTAACAAAATGTTAAAGGAATATATAATTTAACATGTTCAATATTTCTAAAAAATTTAGCATTAGAGACCACTCAATGTTATAATTATTAATTTATAAGTTTCAAAGGTTATTTTCAAATAAAATTATTTTCAAAATATTTTTTTAACTTTTATTTCTAATGATATTTTCAAAGTGAAAAGGATATTTTCATCATGAATACTTTTAATAAAATTTTATGGTATTTCATTTTATCAACAACAAAAACCATTTATTTTAATTATAATACACTGCTAATATGTTGTATTGATTCTATAATTATTCATTAGATGTATTTTTTATGATATGTTTGACCAAGGAAATTATCTCAGTTCACTATCTTGATTCATTTTTGTGGCCATTTACATTTTATAGAATTACCCACTTTTATATAGTCATTGGAAATAAACTTTTACCTAAATATCCATATTATGTTTCATGAATATATTTATTTATTAGAACATATATCATCTATACATATGGTGTTCAACATTGAATTTTATTTGATTGTATTCGGAAATATTGATACATCTGTATTCTTTATTCAATACACATATTAAATGATATGGAACCTTATTCATTAACTAAAGAGATTATTCAACATGTTAGGAATGATTTGGTCATAACGATATGTGTAGGTCCTATTTATAGATATCCTATTGAAGCATTAGTAACATCATGAAATTAATTAGTTATATATGTTTAGTTAAATGGGTTTCTATTGTTTACCTACCCATCTATTTTAACTTATCTTTAGAAAGGTATTGACTCTAGATGTGTCATGATTTATGAGATCAAAATGTCTAATAATTAAGAATTTCCTTTATTAAGAATTTATTTATTATTATCCATGATATTTTCATAATTATATTATCTCTAGATTCATTTCAATCTTAGTAAATTGGTTAAATGGATGGTATTTTTTGTTGTTTATGTTTCCATATTAATTATGAAAGACATAGTTGTAATATGAGAAATACCAATATTAGATACCATAATCCTATAAACAAAAAGTAATTTTAATATAAGGTTGGAGAATATGTTTCATCTATAACCAAATTTATTGTTATGGGTATGAAAAATATGGAGGATTCAATTATAGTGAGAAAAAGCCTAAGTTATTTGAAAAAGGTAATTATAAAAGAAAACAAAAACATGTTCAAATACCTAATAGATCATACTCTCAAATAACTACATTTTATGAAAATAAGTAGGTATAGAAATATAAGGATAAGGAAAGTTTTTTCACATGTAAATAAAGTAAAATAAATAAGGGGTAGGTTGAGTGAGTTTAATAATACCACAACAATGTTACATTAAAATCTTAGTAATACTACCATGGCATAGAGAAATAAGAATTATATATGAAAATTTGACCATCAGGTTTAATGGAAGAAACCTACCTTATTCAGATAAGTCTCACTCTTGAAGGGAATCCCAATAAAATTATAGAAATATGTTTCATGTAAATCATTCAAAGAGAAGTGTGTTCATTTTTTATCATTCAAGAGAACATAATTGAGGTATGGAAGAAAGGATTTGTCAAAAATGATAAACCACCCTCTTTAGCATATGAAAGATATCGATAACCCTCTCATTTTTTTAACTTTATTGTCAAATATGATTAATGAAACAATTTAGGAAAAAGGGACAGATAAATCTGCAGGGGATGTTCACTGTGTATGAATTTAGAGAAAATACATTATGAATTTATAATTTCATGCTAAAATGGATCCTCAAGAAAAATATGTAACTGATCAAAGTAGTTTTTTTAGTGACTAAATAAAATATGACTAATTATGATACTATTTTTTATGTAAAATTGGTGTCAATATTATAATGTTTTGTTTTAAAATATATAAGCCACGAAATTTGAACTAGACCCTGAGATTATATTTTGAAATATAAATATAAATGTTGGAATTTTTATTTGTATAATGAAATATCATAGAAAATTATATATCATGTATAATTTTATGTGATCTAGGTGTGAAATCCATGTACTAAGACATCTAAATAGTATTTAAACAAGCTTGAAATTATGTCATCATGTTTCTTGTCCTTATCTAATGATGGTTTACCCTGAGGAATGGATACAAATCATGGTTAAATAGATTAATGTATAATATTTATTATATATTTGTTATACAATAACCTAATTGTATAATATGAGTAGTTTTTCAGGACACACTAAATCTACATAGAGAATATATGATATCAATAAGTCCCACCCATTAAATAATTCTTCCAATAAATGGAAACTATATGTTCATAAATATAGGAAGAGTTGGAGTTATGCATATAAAATTTTTCAACCTCATTTGAAAGTTAGAAGGTTCATTATTAAGAATCAGAATACATGGATTGAAGTGGTATAACTTGTTTAGTATTGAAAACTGGTATCCATTGGAATTATAAATGGGTTTTCCCCACCCATTTTATTTAAAATTCTATATGCTAACATTTTATATGGGATGATTTTTGAGATAACAATAATATTAGTCTTCTCAGGCTAAAATATTTTTATATAGTGAAAATATAGACAAAATTTGAATTTTTTACTTTAGATATTATTTCCTACACCAATACTAGATTTAGTGGGATTAGAGGATTTATTGAAAAGTTATTCCCAATTGGAAATTTTCTAATTAGAAATTAAAAGGAGGAATACAACTATATTATGGTGGTAAGTTCTCTTGAGGAATCTAGTTTATAAATTATGTTGAAAAATGGGAAGTGGAAATGAGAAATAAGTATTTCAAATATGGTGTTGATATTCCCCAAATGAGGAGACTAGAACAGTTTATAATTTATTGAAATGGAGGTAGAGAGAAGAGATATGAGGACTTCATTTGATACAATAAACAAAAAAAGGGGAGAACGTGACAATTTGTTTTGCATGATTGGATTTGTTGGAAATAAGTTTATGTAAATATATAAAAGGATTTAAATGATGTATTGAAATGATGGATATGGTGAAAAATAATCATATTCCATGATTATAAGATTTTTTCAAGTATTTTTATGGATTAGTCAAATCCATAAATCTTGTTAAGGATAATGTGGTTTTGGTTTCAATTCTTGAAGAAATAATATATATATATATATATAGATGCATGGTTGTGGTCTCAACTATAGAAAAAAAGAAAAATTATACATATTTATTATAGGAGGTGTGGTATAATTATCTATTTGTTTTAATGCGAGTTTAAAAAAATACACCAACACCTAACAAGATAACTGGAGAAAGGATACATATAGAGGTGGAAATAAGATTGATGGTTGAGCCTAAACTAGGAGTGGAAGTGTAGTGTAAATTGGGAAGAATGTAAGATGTTTTCATGGGCTGACGCATGTATGAAGGGAATAATTGATCGACAGGGGGTCATCCCTTAGAGTCTTATCAGTTGTCCTATGAATTATTCAGGATAATAAATCATGTTGAATAATATTATAAAATATGGCATGTGATAAGGTATAACACATGTAAAACTTAAGTTATTAAATTTATTGAATTTAAAGGAAATTCCACTATTTCAATCATGTTCAAGATTTTTCATAGAGTTCAAAATACAAAAGGACTTGGATACCATGAATCCATCCATATAAAATTAACTATATAGATTTTTATATGACATACATTTTTAGGTTCTTTGAATATAATTTCCATTTGAATTAACATAATGGTTTAAATAATCTATGAATGAATGGGTTACAACAAAAAGGAATTATTAAACTTTTAGGAAATAGAGTTTATCCCAGTATAGTAGGATTCATTTAGTGATTAAAAATATTGAGATAAATATGAAGTGATGGCAGATTGATTTAGTAGGAAATATGGTTTGGTATAGCATAATATAGAGTCCACAGAAAGGTAAATAGGATACATAAAGGTAATAAACGTTCTATATAAATCAGGATTCACATTAGGTAATTCCATATTTATATGGTATACAAAAAGCTAATTTGGATAATATGAGGGTAATACAACAACTTCATAAAGGTCACAATGGGGACCCATGTACATTTCATTTTCACTGTAATATCATGGATTCATGCATATATATTTTTTAGAATATCTTCCCATGATATAATAGTATTTCCCAAAAGCATATATTGAAAATTTTAAATGGAAATATTATCCTCCATTACTTTTATAGATTTAAATGTTTATTTAAAATTAATATGTTTCCACTAAATTCTTAGATAAATTCAATTACTGTGGGGATTATTATTTTATTACATTTATATTTTTAAATAATCAAAGAGAGGATACAAAATAGAAACTATTTTAAATTAAAAAGGATGATAAATCAAGTGTTCGGTGAATATTTTAGAAATAAATTTTCATATTTAATGTTGGAACTCAGGGGGTTATTATTAGAGGTATTATTTGAATATGAAAAATTTTGTTACATGGAAACACATAGATGATCATGTAATGAAAGAGGAATAGAGCATGATCAACACCATTGGTGTATGTGCATATAATACTAAATATTATATATAAAATTTTTGAAGAATCCTGAAAAGAGTGGTGAATCCTATTTCATAATCCAGTTCTTTGATGAGGAAGGAAAAGGATGGTGGTATATTATAATATCTCTCTTGCCACATCTATGTGATCAACACTCCATGAAAATTTTCATATTTAGAATAAAAGGATTGAATAAAGAGACCATCACTATAACGATCCAAAATTTTATCAATTCTATTATATTATAAATGAATAAATACCTTATTATGTAATGTAGTTAGAGAAAACACATTCACTAAATTTCATTTTATTCTTTTGTATTTTTAGAAAATATATCCATAATTTGACTGACTGTCTTAAAATACTATTATGAATCATAACTACTGATACTATATACATTCTGTAGTGACTGTTAAAATTATATATGCTAAGGTTTATAATAAAATATAATTGAAATATAAAGAAGAAAGGATGACCTCAACTAGTTGGATCATATGCTATGAATCTCATTTTTGTAGACCTTCTGAGGGAGATAGAATCACTGACCATTGAAATCGAATAACCCCAATACAAGATTCAACAACTCAAACTTGAGAAAAGCCTTTTATTTGAGTAGTTCAAGACTATAATGATCATTTCCCAAACCATGTTCACCAAACTACCCCAAGAATGTACTACCATCACATATCTTACCCTTAGAGCATAAAACAGTGTAATAAGGGAATATATTTATATATATAGACCCTAGTAGTATGAATTTATGTATTCTATTTTTAATGAAAAAATGATGGTTACATTAATTCCCTTTTCGTTATTATTTTATACACTTTATTGTAAAATGAGTTTGGTAAAAAATAGATTTTGAAACCAAGAAACCAAAATTATATTTTAGAAAAATATAGAATTTCAATTAAAATTATCTTTATTGATAAAATCTAGAATTTGGAAAAAAATCAGGAAATAGACTTAATTATATATATATATATATAAATGGTAATATAATTTAACAAAGTCCCATGTAATTCTTACAAGGTTAGAAGAGTTTTTTGTGTCGTAAAGACTAGTATTTTTCAATAAATAAGAATTTTTATTTAAAGGTAATAAATTAAAATATTTAAAAAAATATTTTGGTAAAATAAATATTAATTTTTAAGTCAATATATCAAAATTATACAATGGTTAAATTTTCATAATTTTCTGAGATTGTAAAATTTCTGGGTGAAAATTAAATATAGTATAAATATATGGTATGTATTACGACATCTTAATGGTATAAATGATATGTAACAAATAATTTAAAATTCATCCTCAACCAAACTTTTACCTTTATTATAATGTTTTTTTGAATCAATTTTATTAATGTTTAAAACATATAATGAATCCTCCAAAACCTATATTATATTTATGGTTAAAAAAACATCTTTAGGAAAACGAATCACATCCATATGGTATTATTTTAATGATATTTATTAACAAACTAATAAAATATTTTAATCCTATATTATTTTCCAAAAAAATATGGTAGAAAAATGGGAAGGTTTGTGGTTTTGATTATTTTTTTACTTAGTGTCCAAAACCTATGTTTAGAAATTAATAAATAATTCCACTCTCTTTTGATATAAATACCCAATAAAAATACATTTTATATTCTCTCGAAAGATATTAATAATAGACTAACTCTCTATATCTCTATATAAATCCCTCTCAAGTTGTTATCAAGATCTTAATAATCTCCTCCAATGATTTTAGAATCAACCTTTCATGTAATCTGTTCTCTTTCACTTCCTCATTATTCAATCACATAATTTTGATTTATACTTTTTAACATCAATTTATTATGTTTTGATTTGTTTATAAATAACAATTTACTGTAAAATTTATTTTATTTGAACTATATAATATTTTACCGTCTTATTATAACATTTACATAAGTTAATACCATACAGAAGTAGGGATTCTACATATCTCCTTTTTCATTAAAGTAAAAACTTTGAATTAATCTTTTTGGTTTTTTATTTTTATTGTTGACATGTATTTTTCCACAGCCCTTTAATATCCTTATTATTCTCAAGTAATTATATACCACCTTTTACTATCATAAAAACCTCTCATGATTCTTTATGTGAACCAATTATGTTGTCAAAATTATTACATGATTTTTTCAATCCAAAATTCTGTATTGTGAATACCTGTCCTCATTTCCACTCAATGGTATTCACCTAGATATATCTATACATAATTTATTGGGTAATTACTTACAAGTAACCCCCAATTATTAATAATGAGATTAAAATTGATGAAATATATTCTTATTTTATGATCTACGAGGCACATCAATGCATATACATGATATGAATATAATGGATGGGACCAAAATTATATATCCCCTCAATGCATTGGGTATTGTTTTTATCTCATGAGATACCATGTGTGGTACATGGGAGATTACTTTATTCACACTATATTATGATGTCACAATGGTTATCCTTGACTTTTGCTTATGATGTCATGTTTTATATTATTTCCACATTCCAATAAAGCCTTTATGATATCATCTTATCTCATAATTTGAAATTTCTAATTATGATTATTATCCTTCTATGTCACCATGTTATAACTTTTGAATAACACACACAACATTATTTTATTCTATGATTTTATTATTCTCTTAATGGTATTTATAGATCAAACCTTTCATATGTATATCCATTGTTTATCTCTATTAGTTTTATAATATCACTAAAATTTAAGGGAATGTTTGAGAATTTTTAAATAATGTCGTTGTATCCTCATTTGAAGTTATTTTGGTATTCTTATAATTCCACAAAGGCATTTGGCCTCTTGATCTTCTACGATTGTATTATGTGTTTCTTTATATAATAAATATTGAAATAAGTTTTAAATAATATAGGTATTCATATTTTGAATTAGTGAATGTTCTAGTAATTGTTTTTGGGATTAGGGTTATATAACCTTAGTGAAAACTGAAGGGATAATACTAAGAATAGAAACACACCACTAAATTTTGGTAAAGTATAGAGTTATTGTTTTTTTGAGCAAATATAAGAGTTTTTAGATACTAGAATGTAGATGTGTATGTGGAATATATGTACCTAGGGGTAATAAATCTAAAAGGGATTATTGTGTATTAAATTAAAATGTACCTACTGCACAAAAAAGAGTCATAATACTACACACCAAGACATACATTCCAAAGGTATATGCATTGGTTAATAATGTGATTTTTACAACCTGTTATAAAGTGAAAAATTAATATGAAATTTATTGTTAAGAAATAGATCATGGATAACTTATATTGAAGAACAAAAATTCATAGGTAAAGGAATACATGGAATTTATGGTTTATCCCTTATATGTTTATAGTTTCCCTTTTATATGATTTATCATTTGAAAATTCTCATCCCTAATTCTATTTTTGGTTGAGGTAAAAGATTAGAACCATAATGGAATAGGGATAGGCATATATATTATACATCCATGAACCTCAAATGTACAACATTATTATGGTTCTATTCATTACTTCATATCACACATGGATAATAGAGCTATTCAAACAACACATCAAAATATGAATGTTGAGTTATTCGAGAAAATCATAAATTGGTCAATTATTTCATCCAAATTATATAAGTTCCCACCTATCAATATTTTTGGGCTGAATTTTATATTCAACCTTATGATACTATCTTTAGGATAATTTAATGATATATTGAGTATAGATTAGATTTAATTTTATAGAACTAACATAAATTTCAAGTGAAGTAAATCACCATGCATATTATCAAACAACCTCTAATTCGATACAAGTGTATGGAGGAAGATGGGAATTCCTTCGATTCATCATATCACATGTAGATATTATTACATTATAAGAAGTCATATATTGGTCAAATGATTGAGACTAAGGAAAATATCATCCTTTATGATATGCCCACAATAAAATAATTTGATATTGTGTTCCCTAAGGAATTTCTAGGTCTTAATTCTAATTTAGAGGTTGAGATCTCAATTGAACTTAATCCCAGATATTTTCCAATATCCAAGAATCCATATAGAATAGACCCAATTGAACTTAAAGAGATGAAGGATCATATAAAATAAAATTTAAATAAAATATTTACGCAATCAAATTCATTACCATGGGGTGTTATAGTCATTATCATCATGTTAATTATCCTATACAATGATCATAAATATATCAAAAATATCTTGATAAAGAACAAGTATCTTCTTCCATGGATTGATTACATTTTTTATCAACTACACAGAGCCTAATACTTTTCTAAAGACGATATTCAACTGAGATATTATCAATTAAATTTGAAGATCATAGATATAACAATGATTGATTTTTGTAAAATTTATGACCACTACAAGTTCATGGTGATTCCATTTGGACTCAATAATTCTACAAATATGTTCATGGTCGTAATAACTAGAGCCTTTAGGAACTACCTTAAATTTTTTTTGGTTGTATTAATAGATGAAATTATTATCTAATCGAAAAGAAAGGAGGAATATGAGGATGATTTGAAATATAAATTTAATATCTTTTGAATGGAAAATCTATATATGAAGTACAGTAAATTATTGTTTTGGAAGTAGAAAATAACCTTCCTAGGGAATTGTTTTACCAGTAAAGAGATATAAATGGACCATTTGAAGACAAAGTCAATAAAATGATGGATCAGAATAATATATTTGATGAAGATCCATTGTTTAAATGGATTAAATTAATAATACATTAAATTGGTGACATAAATATAATGATTTTCCAACCCACTGAAAAAGATAACTCAAAAGTGAGTAATGTTCTTCAAGAGAAATGAATATTAGGAGACCTTTAAAGAGTTAAATAAGAGGCTAATAACTACACTTATGCTCACATTACCCACCAGTGAAAAAGTATTTGTGATATATAATGATGCGTTCAAAAGGGGAAAGTTTTTTTTACTCACGAAAAAATGAAAAAGTGATAGCCTATGCCTCACAATAACTATAGATGTATGAGTAGAACTACCTAATAAGAGATCAAGAATTGGATCTAGTAATATTTTTCTTGAATATTTGGTGGAATTATCTCTTTGGGGAGAAGTGTGACACATATATAGATCATAAGATAGTCAATTATATATTCTAAAAAAAGTGAATAATTTGTTCCAATGAAGGTGGTTAAATATGATTAAGTGTTGTAACTATTTAATCCATTACCACTATGGGATGAAAAATAAAGTGGTAAATGCTCTAAGTAGAAAGGAACTTGAAATAATATCCATGAAGAGGATTAATGGGGATCCAATATTAAAGGATATGAATAGTATTTATATGGGAATTATAAAAGGAATTTCATCCTAAATTACTCAAATAACTAGTCAACCATTCATTATTGAGAGGATCAAGGAGGTCTAAAAAGTAAATAAGATAATATATAGAAAGGCAGTGAATATTATAGAGTTTACCCTTTATAAATATAAAGTTTTATGGTTTGGAACCTATATATTTGTCCCAGTAAAACCATAACTATAGAGGGATCTTCTGGATGATTTATACAGCTCATACTTATCTATTCATCCAAACACTTGTAAGACATATAAAGTTGTGAAGACGACTTTTTAGTGGGATAACATAAGGAGAGTGATTACAAAATTTGTATATTGATGATTTCTTTCCCAATAAAGCAAGGTTGAATAAAATATGTTTACGGGTATCATGAATCTATTTACCATACCAATATGAAAATGAAAAAATAGAACCATGGACCTTATCATAGGACCCCCAAGACATCAAAAGGTCACAATTTCATTGGGGTGGTAGTAGATCACCTTACAAAGTTAGTGAATTTAATTATTATTAATGAATAATTATCTCTTAAAAAACATGAGAATATATAAATAATAGTTGGGGTATGACTACATTATTACCACTATCCATTTAATATTATTGAGATACAAGGTTTTCCATGAGGTTCTAGGGAAGCTTTCAACAAGAATTGGATACGTAGTCCAGTTTTTGTACTGCTTATCACCCTATGAAAAATGTTTTTTCTAATAGAACAATTTAAAATATATAGTATATTTTGAGATTATGTTTATTATATTTATGATGATTTTGGGATTAACACGTTCCCCTACTATAGTTCTCATAAAATTATAATTTATATTCTAACATTAAAATAGAGCCATATGAGGCTCTGTATGAGAAGTGGTGCCATACTCAAAAATATTGGTATGAGGTTTGAGAGAGGATGTTGATGAGGCTTGATAATATCCATGAAATGATAGATAAGGGTAAAAGCATTAATCATTATATGAATTTTGTTCAAATATGATTGAAATTTTGTGCAGAAAATCATCGATGATACCTCGAGGTCGATATAGGATATAAAGTGTTCCTTCATATATCACCAATGGAAAAATTTAGAAGCATTGGGAAGAAGGTAAATATTAGTCCTAGATACATTATCCTCTTTGAGATTACTAATCACATAAGAGGTATAGACTATCAAATAACACTCCCACCTAATCTATCTCAAGTACATGATAGGTTCTATGTATCCTTGTTATGTAAGTACACACCCTAACACTCACATGTATTAAATCTAGTGGTTGTACCTTTTGAGAAAGACCATTCATCTGAGGAGTATTAAATGAGGATCTTATATCATAGATATATTTTTTTATGATACAAGAAACCCAACTATTAAAAGTACTATGGAAGGACCACAATCATTAGGAGGCAACATGGAAACCTGAAGACATGATGAAACATAAGTACCCTAATCTATTTTAGTGTATGAAATGAAATTTCAAAGGAAACATTCATGAAGGGATGAATAATGTAATGACCCATACTTTTATCAATGAAATTTCATTCTAAATGAATAAATATCATATTATGAAATTTACTTACTGGAAACACATACACTATATTTAATTAATATTTTGTACTATTATAAAAATATCCATAATTTGACGATCAATCTTAAAAGTGTGTAAAGAATCATAACTGTCGTTAAAACATCCATTCTATAGTACCTATTAAAATTAGTATATATTAATGTTAATAATAAAATCTAATTGTCATAAATTGAAGAAGTGACATCCTGGACTATTAGGATTGTACCCAATAAAATATATTTGTTGGAGATTCCTAGGGATATGGAATATTACAACTCAAAATCTTTAAAATAGAATTACATTATGAATAAATAAATACCTTATTAAGTAATGTGGTTATTGAAAATAGATGCACTATATATCATATTTTATTTTTGACTTCTATAAAATATATTTATGATTCTATGAAGGGATTAAAAGAACATTAAACATCATAACCATTGATAATATAATCATTATAGATTGGCCATTAAAATAAATATTGTAAAGACCCTGACCTCAGTATCCCAGAGCCAGTGGTTACTTTATTACATTGGAATAAGATACAAGGAATTAAATATTTAATGTTTGAATATAGTAGTAGTCTTAGTAAACTATATACATACTTGAAATTAATAATATAATTGAAATCACAAAACACAAAATGTGTTTTCTTTGAGAATACCATTATTCATCATAGCGTATCCCTGAATGTCAATCACAAACACTTCCTGGTATCCTAAGGAAAATAAAACATAATAAAGGGTTAATATCATATGCTCAGTAAGGGTATGAGTATAGTGTAATCTATCATCAATAAAAAACCATAGTCAATATGGAATGTTAAATAACTAAAATAATTCCAATTTAAATAATGAGTTGAGAATAATATGGCAAAAATAAATGATGATCAAATAAATCTATAAAAACAATCTCATAATAATGAATTTTATCCATAGATAATATAACTAATATAATAATCACATGTACATCAATAGATGATCTCATAATGAAGGAATACATAATGCCAGAAATTTGAAACATATTTTCAAGAAATTTCACAAGACAATTTTAATATGTGTGTAAAAACCCCTTTAATCTGCCCAACTGATTTTTCTCATGAGACTTGTTGATGCATAGAGGTACTATATATAACTGGGACCCACCAATCACTTACAAATTCCAATGAATTTATAATATGAACAGGGAGAAATATAATTCAAATAAACATTTTTATTGGAAAAATAACATATGAAATGTTAATACTTACCCCAATCAAATAAACATAATCAAGAAACAACCAAAATAATATGGAGACTGATAAGAAAATTATACATCCTCAGTCAAATTGATCTTAAGCCATAAAAATAAAGAAATGAGGATGGTATAATTACAAAATATCCTTAGTCTGTCATAATTAAAATAAGTGGTTGATGTCATCGATGAATATAAATACCAAAAAAGGTCATTTCAAACATTATTGAGTGAAATAACTTTTTCAATTTGAAAATAACCTTTAAAAAAAATCAAAAATAAATGAAAATAATTTTATTTTGAAAATTATGAAATAATCTTTAAAACATTGAGTGGTTATGATGGCAGGAAATTGTGTTCATGTCGTACATGTTAAAACAAATATTCCTTCCACTTTTTTGGTAAAATCAAAACAAGCCTAATTTTATAAATGAAATGAAAATTCCTTTAACTTTTTTTTGTAAAAAGTCAAAATGGGTAAAAACGTAACAAATAAATCATGTGGAAAATGCTAAAAAACTGAAAAACATTTTTTGAAAACATGGATTTTGATGAAAAACAATTTTCGAATGAAGAGATAAATAAAGTCAAATTTTCATAAAAACATTTTCTCAATCATTTTAACTACTAAAGAGTGGAAAGATAGTATTATTAATAGAGATTTTTCATTAATAACGACATGATAAGTGAATATATTGATAATAAGATATAAATATCAAATAATTCCCCAATGGGAGTATTAAACATAAATAGTCTTGAATAATGATGAGATTGTGAAATAAACCTTTACCATTCTGGTAACTTTTGAATCATAAGACACATGAAAGAAATAAATTCAAATGAAACATTAAATACCTTGAATAGAAATGTATTCATGATATAAAATATTATAATGGGTATTATATACACCACATAAAGGAATAAGTGGTGAATATGGTGTATGTCTCATGGAAGTAAAAGTGAGACGAAATATATTTACCTACGGATCAAATTCCATAGTATTTTTCAGACACTCATGTATAATAAGTATATATATATATAATACATATATTAAAAGACCATAATCATATGTTTAATATCATATTTTATTTACTTATTTTCTTTTTCAACCCATTTACATAAAATTCTTTGTTAAAATCATGATTTCGTGTCATAATCACATCGTTTTTCTTGTATGTTATTGTTTAGTAATTTGTGTAATTTTTGTTATATCGGGGTTAAATAATCTAAATAATTTTAACCATTATATAAATATCTTATATATTCATTACAAATATATTTAAATTAACCTATAAATTTTAGATATGGAAAATGGATTACACAATTCATGAAGATGGTAGGCCGTACACACGCATGAATATTGTTTCCATTTTTCTTGAGGGAAGGAAAATAGGTATTAAATATTAAATCACCTTTAGAAAATAATAATTTTTTTATATAAATAATTTATATTAATAAAATATATACTTATTATCATCCATGTTAAAATAAAATGAAAAACATTTCACATCACTATGTTGAGGCAGTTGTCCACACAAACACACATGGGACATTATTGTTTTAAAAAGGTTATTTAAGTAAGATGTTATATGTAATATTATATTTAAATAAGAATTATATGATCATAAATATAACATATTGTTATAATAGTCATGTTTTAATAATTTTTTAGAGATAAAAAATCATATATATTTTGTAAAGCCTGTTAGTTCTATGTAATTAATCTCAAATCATATGTATAGATGATTAGTATATTTATAATTTAAATAAACCTATCTAAGATCTTAATTTCTATATATTAAGTTTAATTATTGTAAAATATATTTAATTCACTTCATAATGATTTATTTAATGAATTACTAAGTCTAAACCATTTTATGAATATAACTGTTTAAGTCTGTATACAGATAGTTGACTAATTATGAGAAACCGTGAGTCTGCCACTAGTTGTGCTTTTTTGGAAAAGGATCCAGAAACTGTGGCCATATAAACACCGTGACTATCCAAACACCGTGGCCTTATAGAAACCGTGACCATCTAAACACTTTGACCATTCATATGCCGTGACTATTCAGACACCTTGACCATCCAGATACTGTCACCATCCAGACACTATGACCATCCAGACACCGTAACCATGCAGACACCATGACCATCTAGACACCGTGACCATCCAGACGCCATCACTATCTAGACACCGTCACCATCTAGACACTGTGACCATCCATACGCCATCACTATCTAGACACCATCACCATCTAGACACTATGACCATCCATAAACTGTAACCATCCAGACACTGTGACCCTCAAGATATCATGACCATCCAGACACAATCACCATCCAGACACTGTAACCATACAGACACCGTGACCATCCAAACACTATGACTTGACACTGTGATCCTAACACTACATCTGTGCTACCAGTTCTTGATCTCTATATGACAATTCCATCATAGCTATCTCATCATTCAATGACGAAGAAGGATACACCGTTTCAAAGAGACACTATTTCACGGAGACATAGTTTGTGGAAAATGTGACACCGTTTCTAATTCTATTTTCTTGTTTTTTCATTTAATTTCCAATAGTCATATTTTATTCTTTTGAATGCACAAACATAATTAATGTTTCTTTATAGACATATCATCTGATAGTATGAGGTACGAGGTGCAGAATATATGCATCCTATCGGCTCCAACACATGCACTCCAAGAATAAAGAGAAGTGTAGCCCAGAAACAAGTGAGAGTTCAATAACGAAGTACACACAAGTTTTTTTGAAAATAAGAAGCGGCGGATGAAACTCAACATTCATTAAGAAAACAAAAATCATTATTGAATCAAAAATATAGACACCATAGATCAAAATTGTTCAGCACATCTTCTCATTGACAATACCATGATGAATAAGAGCTAGATCTAGTGGACTTACGATACTTTTTTTTCCACAAGAGGACTCGATTTCTGCTTCTGTTTCATCTCAAAAGTATAGAGCTTCATAGAATAACACTCAGAGCACTTCTAACACTATCTCATCATTTCAACTTTGTTGTGTATTATTTCTCTTATCTTTTGAGAAGTGTGTGTGTTTGTATTAAACATGAACTGTATCCTACATAAAACTGAAGGATACCAGATATCCTCTTTCTTACATATTTTTACACATGTGTATTCGCACAGATAAGGGTGGAAGAGGTTGCGTGTAACCTACTAGTTCATACCCATGAAGAACTGTGGAATAGGTTCTGTGACCTGGACAGTCTTGAGTACTGTTGTAAATCCCGATACAGGCTATGTATCTAGTTTATTTATTTAAACTTCTTGGTGGTAGGTGATCACCAAGTGGAGTGGATTATGTATCATCTTGAGACTAAACCAATTGTTTTATATCCATTGTGCTATCTATTTTAGTTGTCTCTATTTTACTATTTAATTCAGAATTCACTAAATTTACTTTGATAGTTAATCTTGGAAAGAAATTATAATTTTATTATCTTATTAGAATAGTTTCAAAAGTAATGTTAATAACCAATATTTAGATTACTGATAATTAATCAATCTTCTAAAAAGTTATTTAAATAGTCAAAATTTTATAAAAATATAACCTTGATTAACTGGGCTATATTTAACTTTATTAGGGAACCCATTTAAAAATACTTTTTTAAAAAAAAATTGAATAGATACTCAATTCACCCCCCTTTTGAGTACTCTCCTCAAACCAAAATTTAGTATCATAGGGTTTCTTTTAAAGACTCTGTTTTTAACCCTATTCAACTATGATTGGAGTTTTACTTTAAAGATCTGTAAATTTTTGTTAATTTTAAATTTTTACCTATTATAAAGTATTTCTGTATTATGGATAATAGATGGGAAGGTGCTTCAATAAACAGACCACCATTCTTTAATGGAACCAATTATGCTCAATGGAAAATTAAAATGAAAATGCATTTAGAAATCATGATCTTTGAAATATGGTCTTCGATTATAGATGAATATAATATTTCTTCTATGGATAAAATCACATGGGATGAACCTACCAAAACTTATTACAATAAAAATTGAAAATCTATGAATGATTTGTACTTCTCTTTAGGAGATGAGGAATTTAATCGAATCTCTGCATGTAAAACCTACAATAAAATTTGGGACATTTTGTCTATTTCACATGAAGGAAATTCTAGTGTGAAAGAAACAAGACTTAATAAATAGACTATTAAATATGATAACTTTAAAATGAAACCTGATGAGCCTATTTATTACATGTATCTCAGGTTCAAAGAAATTTTCAACACAATGATTTATCTTAGAAGATAAGTCACTGCCAAAGAACAGATTATGAGAATTCTCAAGTGCCTTCCTAACAGATGGAGAGGAACCCCTATCTCTATTAAAGAATCATGTGACATCAGAAAACTACCTGTAAAATAACTCATTAGAAAACTGATGATGTATGAAGAGGAGTTGAAAGTCAACAAGTAAGAGGGGGATGAACCTAAAAGAAAATCAGTTTCGTTTAAGACCACCACCTCTAAAAACAAATACAAAGGGAAATTAGAAGTTTCTTTAAAAAGTTCCAGTAGTGAACAATCATCACCTGATAGTGATGAGGAGATGAATCAACTATCTAGAAGGTTTAATAAATTTTATAAGAAGAATTTTTTTTCAAAAATCATAACTTCAAGGGAATATATGATCAAAAATAAAGTTGAAAGAAACATTGTAAAAGAAGTGACAAGTCTGATGAGATTGTCTGCTATTAATATAAACGAAAAGGACACATCAAGGATCACTGTCCCAAGATCAAGTACAAAAATAAATATGATGAAAAATATAGAAAGTATAAAAAGGAAATGAAAGAAACATGGAGTGATTATGAGGATAGTTCAAGTGACTCAAAATCATCACATGATGAATAGGCTAACAAAGCCAATATGTTTTTATGAAAAAAACATCTGAGGTAACATTGGAATCTCCTATACAAAATTCTTATTATTCTGGAGATAAGAGTGACTATAAAAATATGTCTAATGAAGAAATATTTTAATACTATAATATGATTGAATATTCATGAAATGAACTAAAACATAAATAAATGTATTTAAAGAAACAACATGCTCTTACCTCAACTGTTAAAACTGAACTCACTATAGAAATGGAGAAACATGCTCAATTACTCAAAGAGACCAATGAACTAAAACTATATAATGGGAAATTGAAAAAGGATCTTGAAAGTTTTACTAATGGTAAGGATACATTGGTACAAATTCTAGGTAAACAGATTTCACCTAAATACACTACTGGCATTGGCAATCAACCTTGTAAATGTTTTTTGGAAGAACTAATTTTTGTTTCTAAATCTAGGACATACAGCTTTAATCCTAGTCCTAGAAAACATTTATCTAGATCAAGTTATGACACACTCTCTACTATTTCATGCTTTTATGGACCAAATAGAGTTTATTTTTCAGATAATTTACATAATTCTTATAGGAAATCTATGAGGCAGATGTTGGTTCCTAATGCACAAGTAACTAATAATACTGGACACAAAAAGTGTGGGTTCCAAACTCTGTTTTTTATTTGACTATTTTATAGGAAAGCTGCTTAAAGAGTTCCTGTAAAATTTTATTTTACTTGGATAGTGGGTGTTCAAGACACATGACTTGAGAATACTCATGATTCAAGAATTTAATAAAAATTGATGGAGAAAAAGTCACATTTGGTGATAGTGTGAAAGGAATTATTATTGGGCTTGGCCCAATTGGTAAATCTAACCCAGTTTTGATTTCTAAAGTATTGTTTGTGGATGGATTGACATATAATCTACTTAGTATCTCACATTTATGTGATGATGGATTTCATGTTAAATTTTAAAATGATTCTTTAAATGTTTTTAATTATAAAGACGAATTAGTATTTTATATATTGAGAAATGAAATAGTATATTCTATTAACTTGCATTATTTAGATTCTCAAAATGCTTCATGTTTAAGTGTGTTTCACAAAGAGTTTGAGATTTTTCATAGGAGACCAGGACAATGTAACACTCACTACATTAGAAGGTTAACTTGAAAAACCTTAGTCAAAGACATACCCAAACTTGAGTTTCCAAATGATAAAGTGTGTAATCCTTGTCAAAAAGGGAATCAACACAAAATTTCCTTCAAACCAATGAAATAAGTGTCGATTTCTCAACCACTTGAATTGGTTCACATGGATTTGTTTGGACCATCTAGAGTTTATAGATTTAATGGGAATTACTATGTTTATGTTCTAGTAGATGAATTTTCTAGATATACTTGGACCTTCTTTTTGGCTCACAAAAGATAAGCCTACTCTCATTTTACCAAATATGCAAAAACTGTAGAAAATCTTAGTGAAAATACAAGTAAATCATTAAGAATTTATCATAGTTGTGAGGTTTAAAATCAAGAGTTTGTATCCTTTTACTAACAAAATGGATATAGTCATAATTTCACTACCCCTTGAACACCTCAACTGAATGGAGTTCTAGAATGAAGAAATAAAACCCTGTGAGAGATTGTAAGAACTATTCTCAGTGAATATGACTTACCTATTTACTTTTGGGAAGAAGCTGTAAATACAACATGCTATATCATCAATAGATTATTGATTCAACCTATCCTTAAAAGAACTTTATATGAGTTTTGGAACAATAGAAGAAAAAAAGTTAGCTACTTCATAGTATTCAGTTGCGATGTCTATATCCTTAATACTAAGGACAATATTGAAAAATTTGTATTCAAGACTGATGAAAAAATATTCTTAGGATATTCAATTTATATTAAATTCTATAGAGTGTTTAATAAAATAAATAAATGTGTAGAAGAATATATTCACGTCATGTTTGATGAAACAGATCCACATGAGCTTAAGACTACTGAAGAGAACCTATAGGATTATGCATAAAATATGAAAATTAATTCAAAATCCCCTAACCATCCTGTAAAGGAATCTATGAAACCTTCCAGTTCTAGAAATTCTTTAGATTCAGGTCACAATGAACGAGATCCTATGGAAGAACCTGAAATCACCAGTCCTTCTTTTTCTAGATCTGTTAGAACTTGTTAGAACCATTATTTAGATGCTGCTGTAGGAGACCAAGACAAAGGATCTAAAACTAGAGATTCTCTTAGAAATCAGGTTGAATATCGAGTCTTCTTGTAACAACATGAACCTAAAAACATTGATGATGCTATCAATGAATAATTTTGGGCGATGACTATGTAAGAAGAACTTATTCAGTTTCAAATAAACAAAGTTTGAAAAAACATGGAATGACCCAAAGACACATTCACCATAGGAACTAAATGGGTATTTAGAAATAAGGTAGGTGAAGATGGTAATATAGTTAAAAACAAGGCTAGATTGGTTTTAGAAGGCCATAATTATGAAGAATTAATTGACTATGAAGAGACCTTTTCCCTAGTATCCAGAGTAGAAGCTATCAAAATTCTCCTTGCTTATACAACACATCTAAATTTCAAACTATATGAAATGGATATCAAAAGTGCATTCTTAAATGGGTATACAGATGAGGATGTATTTTTTATCAAACCCCCAGGTTTAACAAACCCTCATTTTCCAAATAATATTTTTAAGTTATCAAATGATTTATATGATATAAAACAAACTCCAAGATCTTGGAATGATAGATTAAGTACTTTTCTTATTCCAAAGGTTTTAAAAACGATTATATGATCCTATGCTTTTTATAAAACAAATTTTTAATGATGTTTTAGTTGTTAAAATCTATGTAGATGATATTATAATTGGATCTTTAAAAAACTATTTAATTATTTATTTTTCTAAAATGATGCAAAACGAATTTGAAATGAGTTTAATGGGTGACCTCAAATTCTTTCTTGGATTTCAAATCTTTTAAAATAATGATGGTATTATTTTAAATCAAAGTAAATATACTAGATACCTTCTAAAACATTTTGGATTGGATAACACTAAGAGTAGTGAAACTCCAATGAGTACTACTTGTAAGTTGGATCTTGATGAAGATAGAAAATCTATTTATCAAACCTCTTATAGAAGAATGATTGGAATTTAACTTTAATTGACTGCTAGTTGACCTGACATTATGTTTAGTGTGTGTATGTGTGCTTGTTTTCAAGAAAATCCTATGGAATCTCATTTAATTGTTGTTAAGATAATTTTCAAATGCCTCAAGCATACACCCAATCTAGGACTATTCTATCCGAGATGAAAATAATTTGAGTTAGTGAGTTATTCTAATGCTGACTTCGGTGGTTGTAAGTTAGATAGAAAAAGAACCCCTCGAACCTATCACTTTTTAGGCAAGTCACTAGTATCATGGTGTAGTAAGAAACAAAACTCTATTGAATTATCTACTGTATAAGCTGAACTCATAGCTTCTGGCAGTTGTTGTGCATAATGTTAATAGATAAAACAAACATTACTAGATTATGGATATCAATTCCAGCATGTACCTATAAATTGTGACAATAAAAGTGCTATTAACATCTCAAAAAATCATGTTTCACACTCGAGTATGAAACATATTGATGTAAGACATCACTTTTTGAGAAATTATTATCACAAAGGTGATATCACATTGGAATTAATTTGAACTGAATATCATCTTACTGATATATTTACTAAACAACTAAATTTGGAAGGAATAGATTACATGAATCATGAATTGGGTATGATAAATCATAAGTTGTTTTCTTACTATTTCATATATTACTATTTCACACATTATAGTTTCACAATTCACTGTCTTAAGAATTACAGTTTCATGTCTACGGTCTCACCATTACTATTTCTTGGTGACTGTCTGGCACTTACTGCCTCAAAAAATACAGTCGCATAGTTTAGAAATGACAGTGTTACTGTCTCACTGTGAACACTTGTTACTATCTCACCATGAATGATTGTTATTGTCTCACTGTGAATGGCTGTTACGATCTCACTATAAAAATTATTTATTGTTTTATTTAAAAATTATAACCTATATTGCGATAATTCTTCTTTTGACTTTCCTTACTTTTTACCCCACGATGCTTGATATCCCTAAATGGTAAAATAAAATAAGTTTCACTCATTCTTCACTCGAGCTCTCTTCTCTTATCTTCTCTCAAACCATAACCCCTCTTTCAACCCTTCCCTCTCTCAAACTTTTCATGAATTACCAGGATGAAACACCCTTCGTCGTCAACTTCTTATAAGTGCAGTTAAAATAATAATTTGAAAATAACTCCGAAATTAGCATATGAGGGCCCTCTAAATATGAACCTAGTAAACAAAGTAGTGGTACCTAAAAAGGAGATATGCCCAAAGTATCTTCTATATTGTATTTATTTGGTTCTAAAAGTGATAATTGAGAAAGGCTGGCTAGATTGGTTTATTAAGGAGGATAGAATTATCTACCCGAAGCTGGTTTCCTAGTTTTAACAATATATTCAATTTTCTTTTGATTCAGTATATAGGTATGTTGTGCGAAGCAGGATCAATGGTCATATTTGTACATTTTATTTGAGGTTATGGGGTACATGCCTTAGGATACCTCATGAGGTTATTTTTGAGTACTATCAAAGAGGTCCTCTACCTCCAATAGAGTTATTTTTTCTGGAAGGAGCTTTGAGAAGTTTAACTAGAAATGAAACCAAGAGGAGATCCATAGCTGCCGAGCTTGATGATAAATCAAGACTCTTGTTTAAGTTTGTTCAGAATTTGGTTACCCCGAAAAGGTGATTTTTCTGTACTCATGTATCAGGATTTATTTTTGATACATCTAATGAAAAATGAACATAAGATCGACCTTTACAAGTATATTATACACTATATATGTGAGTTGATCAAAACAACCTCCATGTAAAACTCCCAGTTTTATTCTAGGATTATCTCAACTATGCTTCCGGCAAAGGGATTGGTTGGACTAGATGAAGAAGTCAACAAGGATTATGAGTTTTCTTTTCAAAAATTATTGTAAAGAGAATGAAAATTAATTATAATCCATGGAGGAAAGCATGGATGCAAGATAATGATAGAGTTTATGAAAAGTTTAACCCAGTGGAACACCCTTAAAGACATAAGGATGTCTCTGATATCGGTTTGGAACAATATGAGATTGCTTAATATTCTGATGTAGAAGAAGAGGAAGAGTCTAATGTACCTTCAAAAGAAACAATTCTGGTTGAGGAAGATAGTGAATCTTCTCCTCAAGTATTAATTGAAATGGAGGTTCATGTTCCTAAAATAGTTGTTTCTCTGGAAGAAAACATTTATTCAAAAGAAGAATCTGTTGCTAAGGGATGTTGAAAGAGTGTTGTAGAAGAGCATATAAAAGAATATAATACTATTGTTCAAGAAGCTTCCCTTGAGGAACTCCCATAAGAACAAGCTATTCCTGGAGCTATTCCTTCTACTGAAGAGAGAATGGAGAAAGACTTTCAGTTGGCTCAAAAGGAAATAGATGAGAAAATTAGAAATGAAATAATGGAGATAGATTAAGGATCCAAATCTATTAGTCCTGAGAAATATGCACCTATTGAGGGAGAGCTTCCCCCCAATCTGGAAGCTATTGAGGTTCCTAATACAGTTTATCCAAGCTCACTGGATACATGGTAAAAAAATTTTAGTTATTTTGATGTGAATAATTCATAGGAAATTTCAGTCAATGGTCTTGATCTATCTACTATGTTTTAGTTGAAATAACATTCTGATCTTGTTCCCAAAAAGGAACCTAATCTTGTATCAGCTCTTGTTTATGAGCCTTCAAAAGAATATCCAAACATGGTGAATCAGGATGATTTGAAAGCTTTTGGAGCCACTATTTTGGATGGATTTGGGAGACTCATAAATAACCAAACGGATCTTGTAGCCAATCTAAGTGAAAGAGATGCTTCACTATTATTGGAAAAAGTCATATGGAAGATTCAACACAAGATGCTTCATGAGATTCAATAAGTAATAGTTGAGAATAAACGACTCATTAATGAAATAAAGACTCTAAGAGGTATGGATGAAGAAATGCAAAGAGTGATAACCTCAAAACAAGAACCTGCTTCTCATCCTATTGAGGATATTGTTACTCAGACCCTATAGGAATTAGCATCACTAATTCAACCTCATATAACCTCTTTATACTAAAAATTAGCTGAAAGGAACAAGAAGATTGTTTAAGAGATGCATGAGATATTTTTTGGACTTAAAAGGATAACTAATGAATATAAGGGGTGCCTCTAGAATGTTCTCAATCAACTAAAATATCTTACACTAGATTCCACTTCTACTCATACTACTAGACAATCTTTTCAACCTTATTTAGACAATGATCTTCTCTAAGAATTTTTCAAAGAAGAACATTAGGATTTTCTTTGTGGCTTTGATAAAGAATCTCTATATAAATTTATCAAGAACAATGACAGAGTTCCAAATTTGATGCGCATCCATTCCAAGATTTCTAATGATTCTCAGCAAGAATTTTCTAAGAAAGTGGACTTCTAATTCAATCATATTTTCTATAAGAATTACATGTCAAAACACTTCAAGTATCCTATGGAGAATCTGAGGATCCGTCTTGTAACTCAAGCTTTCAAAACTCAAGTCCAAAAGCTCAATGATTTTACTCCTTTGTTGGATAAGTTTATGGAGAACAAGGATGAATTTGAGAAATCTGTGCAGTATGGTGGTGAAATCATTGCTCATTTTATCAAGATTTTAAGGCCTTATCTTCTTGTTCAGAGTACTTCCATTGTCACTCAGGCAACTGTACCTCTGAGATCTGGTTTTTCTACCTTCTCATCCTCTACCCTAGCCTCCACATATATGTTTTTCAGTTAGTCCCTGGGTTAAATCAGGTCTATAATCCTTGATCAATAGTTGCCTCAGTCTTCTTCTTCACCTAACATGGCCCTTTATGTTTTTCAAGGACTCCCTTTACCTTCCATGTCCACCGGTTCACTCCCTTCCTCTACTTCAACATGTACTCCTATGGATTCTTATTCTGATGTTGCTTCCAATGGCATGGAGAAGATTAGCCAGTGCTGAAGAACAGTGATTACTATATTTTGATGGGGATATTTTATGTAGTCTTGTTCCTTATTGCTTGTACTGCCATTTTTTATCAATCGAATGCATTGTGCTCGTTCATTTTATATTTCTTATTTTATTCTTTTTGATAATCCAAAAGGGGGGGTAATATGTTTTCTATATTAACTAAATGATCATTAAAGAAGAGACACATTACCTGAGAATAAATCTCTCACTCACATGATTTATGACCATCAAAAGGGGGTGATTGTTCGATTCCTCATTTATTAATCATGTTTTAATGATAAAAAATCATATATATTCTTTAAATCCTATAAATATGGTGTAATATATCCCAAATCATATATACTGATGATTAGTATCATTATGATTTAAATAAACCTATCGAAGATATTAATTTATATACATTAATATTAATTATTGTAAACTATATTTAATTCACTTCATAATGATTTCTTTGATGAATGACTAAGTCTAAGACATTTTAGGGATATAAATGTTTATTTTTGTATATAGATATATGACTATGTTTGAGAAACCATGATTCTACCACCGATTTTGCTTTTATGGAAAATGATCCAAACATCATGACCATCCATACACCATGACCATTCAGACACCATGACTATCTAGACACCGTAACCATCTAGACACTGTGACCATCCAGACACCGTGACCATCCAGACACCTTGACCATCGAGACATTATAACCATCCAGACACCGTGACCATCAAGACACTATGACCATCTAGACACCGTAACCATCCAGACACCATGACCATCCAGACACCGTGACTATCCAGACACCGTCACTATCCAGACACCATCACCATCCAGACACTGTGACCATCCATACACCATGACCAGGTATCGTGATCCTAACACCGCATATGTGCTACCGGTTCCTGATCTCTATATGAATATTCCATCATATCTATCTCAATCCTCAAAGACAAAGAAGGAGACACCATTTCAAGGAGAGACCGTTTCATGGAGACACCGTTTATAGAAAAACTATGACACCATTTCGAAATCTGTTTTGTCATTTTCTCATTTAATTTCTAACGGTCATATTTGAAGCTTTTAAATGCACTGACATAATTAATGTTTCTTTGTAGAAATATCATCCAACAGTATAAGGTACGAGATGCAGAATACATGCATCATGTTGGATCCAACACTTTCAATCCAAGAATAAAAGAGAAGTACAACCCAGAAACAAGTGAGAGCATAATAACGAAGTACACACGAGATTTCCAAAAAACAAGAAGTGACACATGCAACTCAACATTCATGAAGAACACATAAAGCATTCTTGAATCAAAAAGCTGGAAACCATATATCAGAATCGTCGAGCATATCTTCACATAGAAAATACCATGAAGAATACGAGTCAGATCTAGTTGACTAATGATACTATGTTTTCAATGAGAGGACTTGATTTTTGCACATATTTCATCTCAGAAGTCCAGAGCCACCTAGACTAACACTCAGTGCAATTCTAACCCTATCTCATCATTTATGCTCTATTGTATATTATTTCACTTATATTTTGAGCAGTGTGTGTGTCTGTATTAAACACGCACTGTCTCCTGCATAAAAATGAAGGATACAAGATATTCTCTCTCTTAAATATTTTTACACCAGTGTATTCCCATGGATATGTGTGGAAGATATTGTGTTTAACATGTTAGTTTATACCCAAAAATAACTGTGGAAGAGGTCGTGTGACCTGGACAGTCTTATGTACTATTGTAAATCCCGATACAAGATTTGTATTTAGTTTATTTATATAAACTTCTTGGTGGTAGGATATCACCATGTGGAGTAGATTAGGTCTTGAATTGAGTCTGAACAACTTTTTTTATATCAATTGTGATTTATATTTTATTATTCTCTATTTTACTATTTAATTAAGAATTCACTATGTTTACATTGATATTTAATCTTAGAAAGAAGTTATAATTGTATTGCTATAATAGAATAGATTCAAAAGTAAGGTTAATAACCAATATTAAGATTACTGAGAATTAATCAATCTTCTAAAAAGTTGTTTAAATTGTTAAACGTTCAAAATAGTATAACCTTGATTAACTAGGCTGTATTTAACTTTATCAGGGAACCCTTTGAAGAATAATTTTTAAACAGAAATTCTGAATAGATACTCAATTCACCTCCTCTTGAGTACTCTACTCTGAACAACACATATATTAATTAACTTTATCCTTACCACCTTCCATGTAATGTGTAGAGAAAAATGGATCCCACTACTTCGTGAGGCGGTAGTCGACTATACACATGAGCGACGTTATCGTATCCCCTAAAAAATAGAAATTAAGGAGGTATATATGATATCATAATTTGAAAAGAATTATAATTTAATGAGTATCATATAAATATGTTAAAAATATCATCATATCCATCATTGAAAGGCTGTAATGAAAAATGAATTACATTTGTTCGTGAGGTGGTAGTCTATTTCACACAAGATCGATGATTTCAAATTTGATTTTTTGGAATTAGAGATGAATATTGTATACTAATTTATTATAATAACATATAATTATATGGGATATACTATGTATATTATATTATAATGATTTAATAATATTTTAAGGAGGTGGTAGAAAAAATAAAACAAATATTCACTTTTAATAATTTTACAACTTCTTTATAGAGCCTCTTTATATTTATTACTAAAGACTTATTATGAGGAAATCACAATAAAAATAATGAATTTAAGATGTGTGGAGGTGAATGAGAATGGTATTTGGTTAGGTATTGGAAGTGTGAAGAGGGGAGGAGAGCGGGTATCATTTTATAACTGGGGGAGAGGACACACATGGAATATTTGAAAAGATAGTGTTATAAACATGTTTTTATATTTAGAAAAAACTAAAAAATGGTTCATTAAAAATAAATATATATTATAATGTCTAAAAAATTATATAAAATAGATTTTGGATATGTTTTAGGTTATTTTTAATCTTAATATTTTTAGTTTAACCCACCTAGTAAACTCATTTTAATGCTTATTGTGGTAATTAATTGATAATTTTTTCACAATTAAATTATGTGAAAAATTAGGTTAAAATTATTAGAAATTATAAATATTTTTTATTAAAAATATGGAATTAATATTTTCAAATTAAATTCACATAAGTGACAGAATTCAGTTTAAAATTAAACCACATGTACAATGAAGGAGCGCTTTTTCCAAACAAAAAATGCTCATAAGTATAAATTTTTTTAATATCAAAATTAAATATTAAATTCATTAAAGTGAATTAAATTAGTTAAATTTTAATATAATTCAACTAATTTTACATTATCACTAATTATAAATATAAATTAACTTTATAAATAATTTAAACTAAAATACAATCTTCAATAAAAATTAGTATTTTTCAATACTCATAAAAAAATTAACCATTTAAGAAAATTATTAAAAATCAACCCAAAGATAATTTTTAAATGTATATTTAAAAAATTAAGTTTATTTTTTCATATATATTATATATAATTTTTCAAAAAAAATTATTTTTACGTTACGTGTGCAAAGCACAACTGATTCACCTTTTAGAAAAAGGCAATTTTTAGAAAACATTTATTTCTATTTCAAATGGTTCTTATTTTATTTATAATAAATATATAACCATTTGATTTATTTTATAATTATTTAAACCAGATTATTATCATAATTTATTTCTTACTATTCATACCCACCATATTAACAACTATGTTATAATGGTCATGTTTGAATAATAATATTTTGATTGAGTATCTCATTTCGTTTAAACACATTGTTGTGTGCATCATAAGATATTAAATAGACTAAATTCAAAGAAATATATTATAAAGTTTCATGTTATTATATTATATTCAAATCTTGGTATTCCATGTCCTACATTCTATCAAACATGATGTTCTAGTTTTAAAATCTCTTGGAGTTACATTCTACTCCCTTAAATAAAATGTGGACTAAAAATTTATTATTGATCCCAGTAAAAAAGGTTTTGACATTTGAAAATACCTTTGTTGGGAAACCAAATCCTAAATTTTTTAAATAAAACTTTCTCTTGATAAGACAGAATGGAAAGTACAATGTCATCCAGAATAGCACATCAGTCTCTTTCTATGTAAGATAAGATTGGGGGTAAATAAAAATATCGAAGTGGAAGAGAATACTAATTCCCAATGATTAATCAAGAGTCATAGAAAAATTTTCATGAGAATTTTAACCACAAAAAAACCATTAATATATGATGAGTTAAAATTCCACTGATTAAATGGATATGAAAGTAATAGGGTAATATTTTGGAGTCAAGATATTTATCCTAATGTCGAGGGATTTTGTTACCATTATAATAGAGAACACTAAAAATATACGTACGATTTCATCCTTTAGTGGTTATTTTATAAATTCCTAATTAATCTCTTACATAAAAAAGTGAATATACAATAGGAATTTATTACGCTTGAAGAAATAAAATTTACATTTAACAGATCATTGGCATAGTAAAATAATGAAATGTCATTCCTCCTATCTCTAGATATTTTCTAAGACCAAAATGGTTAGAAAATGTTATCTAATAACACACAATGTTCAATGTAATACTTTCCATAAATACTTAACCATAAGACTCATCCAAAATATGTTTGACCAAATTCGAATTATAAAAAATTATAAGGGTGGTCCCCAAATCAATATTTTATTCCCTAGATAATATAAAGTGTATGTTAATGTCACATCCAGAATATGTGAATAACTTGATCATGGTAAAATCTTAATTAAAACATTTTTACTTCCAAAAAATAAAATATTTGGTTGTTGAATATATTCTATAAATCAAAACATGTGGTAAAATCTAACAAATAAAACATAAATAACTAACCAATTTAATGGATACAAATACTATACCATACAAATATCCTTATAATTATTATCTTAACATTGGAAACATATTTATAGTTATCTTCCTTCAATAATTTCCTTTCAGAAAATATCTACTTGTCACAAAATCACTTTTCATCGTTATCGGTTTTATTCATCATATTCTTTCAAATCCTTAAATAAAAGGCATTGTAATACAATACTTAAACATTTTATGAATATTATAATGAGAGTATCATTTTAAAATGGTTCTATAACTTTATTCTTTAATCCAAACACACAATAAATTTAATCATTCCACACTGGTCATAGTAGTAACATAATATTAACATTTATCCTTTAGCTTCTTCTAAGTCATATTCTATTGACTCTTGGGGAATTCATTTAAATAGTGCCACATATCCTTATAGTTTAGGCATTCAACAATGAAGACTAATTTCTTTCCCATAAAATCTTGATCATGGTGGAATTTTTTTTAAAACTCATTAAAAACTCCCATTACCTTAAATAAAGTACCAGGGTGTTTCTTTTCTAAACTATCACATGTTGGAAAATCGTTATTTCTATTATTCCCTTTATCCATATCTTTCTCTACTATCTTATACATCACACTATTTCCACTGAATCAAAATTACTTGGGGGATTATTTATCTATCTTGATAGAATATGGTATTATGTCCTTGAATGATAGGGGTGTTCATGAGACGATTTCCAATCAAAGGATTGGATTTATCCCATCAATGAAATGGTAAACAATACACTTATTATTATGTATGTAGTTTGTTGAATACCTTTAAAGCCTTGTAAATTTGGTGTTATATTTTGATATATTTTAATCTTAATTTTTTTCTTAGAGTTAGGAAATGAATCACCATATCCACTCTTTTCTGATAAAGAAAATACATTTCCAAGAAGAGTACCTTAATAATCACATTACATTTTTTTATTTTTATTTAATATTTAATGTTTTGTATAAATGAAAACTATTTATCTATATTTCCTAAGATAAAATAAAACTCTATGAAAACTATATCCCATTTATTGCCTCCCAAAGTGAGAAATAAATTTTCTAAGGAAATTATCCATTTCTCAACTACAAATGGATTTTTTGTCCCATTTAGTAATGAAGGTTGTTGATTTATAAAGTAGTCTACCATTGATACATCGCATGGTAGATAAGTAGGATACTAAATATAGGAAATGTTATCACTCATAACCTAACTCTTCTTCCCCAATATGGTTATAATTTCTTCTGTTCCAACTACAGATTCATCTCCAACTTTATTATATTTCACAAGATCAAAACACCTATATGGGGTACATTTATTGATGTGGTTCCCATTCCATATACTATGAACCATTTCTAGACAATTTAATACAATATATTATATTATAAAATTAATAAACATAATGTATAATCCTGGAACAAGTGGAATAATTAACGTAAATTTATTTTTTTCATAACTAGTCTCATAATCATAAACATTATTTGTTTTCAAAAGTTTCCAAATCAAAAAATTAAAATCGTTCATAAGTTTTTTAAAGAAAATAAAAATTAACCAAATAATATCCCCAAGGAGTGTCAAACTCTGTGCACTATAAATCCCATTTTTGTGTATTAAGTAACACGTGAGTTAAGGTCGACGTGCCCTTTTAGGAGTTATTACCCCTAGGTACATTTGTACAAAAAATATATTTACTTGTAGTATCCAGAAATATATGTATTTCTATGAAAACAACATAATATAAACCATATAAAACATTTTGATATTATCTTATACTTGGCTTATCCATAATGTAATTCATAGGTTTATATTCCATAATATTTGTTTTCTGTAATCTAGTTCCCAAGGTTTCAACTAATATTTCTCTAATACCAATTGTAAAGACCCTAGACCCATTTTCCTGGAATCAGTGGTAATTTTATTACATTTTCATAAGATATAATGAATCACATCTTGAAAACACTTAATAGTTTATTTGTCTTGGTAGAGTAGATACATACATGAAATTCACATTAATATTGAAAACATAAAATACCAAAATTTGTTCCATTGATAACTCAATTATTCCTTATCGATTCTCCCTACATATCAATCAAAAAACACATATTTGTATCCTTGGGAAAATAAAAAAATAAGATTTGGGTGATTTTAGATGATAAGTAATGGTATGACTACATTGGAAGCTATCATGAATAAATAATCACAATAAATATAATGAGGTAAATAAATGAAACAAATTCCATTTAAATAATGACTTGAGAATAATATGGTAGGAATAAATTATTATCAAATAATGCCACATAAAAAATAACATAATACTGAAACTAATCCATGTATATTATAACTAATTGAGTAATCACATAAACATAAATAAATGATATCATAATGGTCAAATTGAAAGTAGGAAACATATGAAGCATACATTCAAGACCTGTCAAAAGATAATTTAAATCTATAGGTAGAAACCCATCTAATTTAGCCAAATGATTTGTTTCTTGATACTTGTCGATGCATCGAGGGGATATCTATATCCAGGTCCCACCATAAACAATTTGAGTACAAATTATTCCTTGTATGAAAGGGGTGAAAAAATATCAATATAAACATTCACATTGAAAAACTAACAAACAGAATGTTAATACATACCCCAATCAAATAAACTTCATCCTAAACCATCCAAAATAATATGATGAATAATAATAATATTGTATATACTCAATCAAAATGATAATAAACCATCCAAATAAATAATAATTATGATATAAATATAAAATATCTCTATTGGATCATAATTACAATAAAGGGTTGAGGTTATCGATGAATATAAATACCATAAAAATGTCATTAAAAACATTATTGGGGAAAATAACCTTTACACTTTAAAAATAACATTTAAAAAAACCCCCAAAAACCATTTTGAAAATAATTTTATTTTAAAATTCGCTTTTAAATTGATAAAATAATCTTAAAAAAATTTAGTGGTTATGGTCGAAGGAAATTTCATTCATGTCGTACACATTAAAACAACGATTCCTTTCACATTTTCAGTAAAAACGAAACATCCCATGGATTGAAATAGCCATATAGATTTATTTATTTTTCTTAAAAAAAAAATGGGTAAAATTATATTTAATAAATTATTTTTATAACGTTTAATTTTTTTTGGAAAACATTTTTAGGAAACATGGATTTTGATGAAAACGTATTTGTGAGTTAAGTGAGAAATAAAGCCGTATTTTTTTCCAAACATTTTTCTCATTAATTTTAACTATACAAGAGTTTAAAAATGACACTATTAGTTAAAAATGATCATTAATAACCATAGTATAATAAACTATATTTGTTTTTTGATAGAAGAATCAAATAATTTCTCCATGGGACACTAAAAAACAATCCCGAATAATTACGAGTTTGTGGAATAAACAGTTACCGCTTTGGAAAATTTTGAATCATATGATAAAGAAAGAAATAAATTCAAAGAAAAAAGTTAATATGTGGAATAGAAATATATTAATGATATACCATATTAAAAGGGGTAGTATATACACCACGTTAAGGAATAATTGGTGAATATTATGTATCTCTCATGAACGTAAAAGGGAGATAAGAATCTGTTACCTCAGGTTTGAATTCCTTGGTATGTGTCTGGACCTCCTATATGATAATTATAAGTTTATTATAAATATATTAAATAAACATAATCATTTATATCATAAAAAATATTATTTCATTATAGTATTTTATAACCTATTTTTAAACAATTCTTTGTTAAAATAACTATTTTAGGTGATAGTCATTTCATCTTCCATGTATGTTTTAGTTTGTTAATTTTGGTTCTTTTAATATTATAATGGTTAAATAGTACCCATAATTATAAACATTAAATTATTATCATATTATATATATATATATATAAATTTTAAGTAATCTGTAATAGTTAGAGAGAAAAAATGGATTGCACCGTTCATGGAGATGGTAGGTCGTACATATGAATAGAAACTGGTTCCATTTCTCTCAATGGATAAAAGAAAAAGGAAAATAAATATTAATTCACCAAATAAAAATAATTATTATTATATATAAATAATTTAAATTAATAAAATCCACAATTATTATAATCCATGTAAAAATAAAATGAAAAACACTTCGCATCGCTACATGGAGAAGGTAGTCCAAACATATGCGCGAGTGATGTTATTATTTTCAAATAGATTAGAAAGTAATATTTTAGATGTGATATTATATTTCAAGAAGTATTTTTATATCATAAACATTACATATGTTTATTCCATTTATCCTTACCACCATCCATATTAATCATACTCAAAAACTAATCACATCGCATTGTGAGGTGGTAGTTCGTCATACACACGTGCGACATTATCATATCACCCCATGAAATGGAAAGTAAGAAGTTATATGAGATATAATAATTATATAAGTTTAATAGTTTAATAATTATCATATGAATATGTTAAACAAATAAATATATAAGTATAATAATTTAATAATAATCATATAAATATGTTAAAAAAATAATTATATCCATTCTTGAAAGGCGGTGATAGAAACTGAATCACATCGGTTTGCGAGGTGGTAGTCCATCATACAAATGATTGATAGTTTTATTTCCATTTTATGGAATTTTAGATAGATATTGGTAATGTAAATAATATAACAATTTCTTGGTATATTTCATATAAAGTTGTTACAATATTATAGTGATTGAATAATATTTATAGGAGGATGAAGAATAAATAAAACAAATACGAGTGTTTAAGAATTTTATATATTCTTTGGAGAACCTATTTAGGATTTTACCTAACGACTTATTAGAAGGTATAAAAAAATAAGGAATTTTTCACCTTGCGATTTAATTAAGGAAGGAATTTGGGTTGTTATTGGATGAAAAATGGTTTCTGAAATGTTAATAGAAGAAGAGAGGGGGTGGCATTTTATAAGTGGGGGAGGGACACATGAAATATTTGAAAATATAAACTGATACACATATTTATATAATTATAAAAGCATAAAAAATCTGAATCTATAAAACCATAGAGTTTATAAGGTTTAAATATGTCCATATAATGGGTTTTATACATGTTTTAGGTCATTTTATCCCTTATCTTCATAGTTTAACCCCGTAGTAAAATAATTTCTACCATAATAGTGGTAATTAATTTTTACTGTTTTCACTAATCATTATTATTAAAAATTAGTTTAACCTTATTAATTATTATAAATAATTATGATTCAAAACATGGAATCCATTTTACAAAATTAAATTCACATAAGTGGTATAATTCAATTTATAATTAAACTGGAAAAGAGAAAAAATAACAATTTTCCAAAGAGAAAATTCTCATTAATATAGAATGTTTTAATTTAGAAGTTCAATATTAAATTTATTAAAATGACCTAAATTTGAAAATTTTGAATGTAATTTAAATTCTTTTAATTCAAAACCAATTTAAAATAATATTTAACCTTGTAAATATTAAAAACAAAAATGAAGTTTTCAATAAAAATCAGTATTTTCACAATTCATAAAAAATTAGTATTTTCAAAAAAATTTCAAACGTTTAATGAAATATTATTTTGAAATTTAAATTTTAGAAATGATGTTAATCTTTTACTAAAAGTTTTATAAAATTTGTAAAAACTAATTTTCAATTATGTTTTCAAAGAGCGACTAATATGCCTTTTGGAAAAATAGAGTTTTTCAGAAAACATTTCTGTCTATTTTAAATAGTTCTAATTTTATTTTTAATCAATTTATAATTATTGAATTTATTTTACATATTTATAACTTATATAATTTTCATAATTTAGTTATTATTATTCATACCCTCTATCCTAACAGCTAGGTTATAATATTCATATTTAAATAATAATATTTTAATAGAGTATCTCATCTTGTTTAAACTTGATATTTCATGCATCACATGATATAAAAGAGATATAATTTAAAGAAAAATATCATAACATCTGGGGGTATTGTATTATTTTATAATCTTTGTGTTTTGGGTAAAAAATTCTATCAAACATGATGTTTCACTTTTAAAATTTTGGGGGTGTTACAAGTAAATGTTAAGGGTTATGAAAATATCCAATTGACATAAAAGGAAGAGGTGATAACCTCAAATGGTAGGATTATACCCTATGAAGCCCATTTATTGGAGGTTCTGAGGGATATGGTGTCACTTTGATTTTCTCTTGACCAATACCATGTTTAGATTCAATAACTAAAACTCAAGGGAAACTATTAACGAGAGATGTTCAATCTTATAGAGATCGCCACCCAAACCATGTTCGTCAAACCGTCACAAAAAAGTACTACAACCACAGACCATACCTTTTTGATGTATGGTTTTGTAATAAAGGATTATGTATTTACACCCAAGTAGTATGATTTTATATATATTATTTTTAATAAAATAATGATTATATTTATCTCTTTTATTATTACTTTATAAATATAAATATAAATATATGATTATATAATGAGTTTGTGAAAAATAGATTTTGATATGTGAAAATCAATTTTTTTGGGAATATATAGTTTCAATTAAAACACTATTTTTATAAAAAAAAAATTTGAAATAAATTTTATTTTCATTAAATACTCTTATTAGATAATTTTTATTAAAATATATAATTTAATGAAGACCCATGTAATTTTTGCAATGGTTTGAAATTTGTTTGTATCGTAAAATATAGTATTTATAAATTAATAAGGGCTTTTTTAAAGTGTAAACTCATATATTTTGAATATCTTTATTTAAAAAATAAATATTATTTTTGAAATCAGTATGTAAAAATTAGATAATAGTGATTTGTTCATAAGTTTCCAAGATAGTATAATGTTTTTGGTAAAACATAAATACTGTATAAATATACGATATCTATTTTGACATCATAATAGACTAAGATTTATGTCATAAATACTATAAAATGAATAAAAGACAAAAAATTTGTTTTACCTTTAAAATAAGATATTTTTGATGTTATTTGAATAATTTTATATACCTATAATGAATCCTTGAAAACCTATATTATATTTTTAGGTTTTAAAAATATTTCTCTATGAACATGACTTAACTCAAAATATTGAATCGTATTATTTTAAGATGTTATATTATTAACCAATTAAAATATTTTAAATCACCCATAATTTGTATAAAATATAGGGAAAACTGATGGGAAGGTTTGTGGTTTTTATTATTTCATCCCTTATCATCAAAAACCTATATATATAAATTAATAAAGAGTTCCCCTCCCTTGCTATAAATACCCACGAAATATCCCATACCCCATCACTAAAAACCCATTGAGAATGAAGTTAATCTCCCTCTCTCTAACTAAATCCTTCATAATGTGTTCCCAATCTCTTAAGAAGACCCTATAAATATTTTATAATCATTATCTCAATGTAATATATTATTTTTCTCCTGCTTTTTGTTCTGGAAATTTTTTTGTATTAATCTATTTTATTTCCAATTGTTCATTTTTTTATTGTGTTTTTACACTTAAATTTAGCATCCTTATGATTCAAAATAATGTTATACAACCTTTTACACACACTAAACCCATCAATGAACCTTTATTCACACTTGTTATATTTCTAAAATTATCTTATGATTTTGAATAAACAAATCTTGTGTTAGGAATACCCATCCCCATTTCCAGTCATGGGCATTCAACTTGTTTTTACTAAAGTTGGTTACTTACAAAATTTAATTAATTCAACCAAAAATACTTAATCGAGGGATTACAAGTGATGAAATATGTTAATATATTATATGATCATTATGGCAAACAAATGCGTGTACATAATATGAATGTGATTTGTGAGAATGAAATTATATAGGTTTATAATTATTTGGGTAATGTTTTTATCTCACGAGATACCATGTATAGTGAATGTAAAGTTAGATTAATCTCACTATGAAATGGTTTCTTGGTGGTTATCAATTGGTTATGCTTATGATTTCATATTTTTTGTTGTTGTGACATTCCTATGATAAATTGATGTGGTCATCTTATATCATGATTTCATGCACATTATTATGATTCTCACATTTCTATGTCTTCATTTTAGGAATATTTAGTCAATTTTATTTATTTACTTTATGATATTCTTTGATTATTCCTTTATTGGGTTTTAAAGATCACCCCTTTCTTATGTACGTCCTTTGGTTATCCCAAGCAGTTTTAAAAGATAAATAGAATTTAAGGGCATGTTATGGAGTTTTTAAATAATACCATTTGATCATGTTTCATGTTATTATTTTAGGTATTTAATTACCCAAATACACAAGGTCTCTCAATCCTTTGGGATTATATTATTTGAATCTTGATGTAATAAACCCTGAAATAATGTGTGTTAAAGATATGGTTTTTTATAGATGGTATCAGGGAAAGTTTGATATATTTTTGGTTATTAGTATTATAAAAACTTTAAAAAACATATGGATAATACTGAATGTTTAAAAACATCAATAACATTTGTTTAACTATAGAGTTCTTGGCTCTCAGATGGAATACATCCTTATCTGGATAGTGGAAAGTAGATTCATTAATGGAGGTGGTGTAACTAGGGGTAAAATCATCATAAGGTCTCACTGGGTACTAACATGACCCATAACTAGTGTAACACCCCAACCCCAGTTTCCTAGAGTCGGTGCATTATTACATAACATTGGCATGATCACAAGGAAATCATTTCTCGAATGACGGATTAGTTTAGTATTATTGGAAACAAGATTCATACATAAGTTTGAATTTACAACTTGAAAAGAAATACAACATGAATTTATTCCATTAGAAACATCCAAGACTCCTAGATTATGCCTGAAAGTCACTCATAACTAACTTCTTCATATCCCGGAAAAATGAAACATAAGAAATGGGTGAGCTCAAACACTCAGTAAGGGTAAGTAATATAGTGGAAGATAACATAAATATTAAGCATAGTGAATAATTGAAACCACAAGCCTTTACCAATAATAAACATGAATACTTTTATGGAAAGAATATGAATTGAGTAAATAATGCCAAAATAAAACATAATCATGGGTATTCTACTAATCGAATGACCACATGAACTATCAATATTATTTTCATAATGAGGGAATGTATAATGTCGGACATTCTGAAACATTTTTTCGAGGCCTCATCCAAGACATCTAATAATGATTAAGGCCTCGGCCAAAACCACATATCAAATTGGGAAAGGGCCTCAACCAATTCCATGTCTATTTGTCTCATGAGACCTACTGATGCATCGAGGAGATATAGCGGTTTCCACCCATCACATACTATGTCCAATACAATCCTCATATGAAAAGGTTGAAATATAACATAAATATTCGTATTAAAACTAACATACAAAATTTCAATACTTTAACCACAAACCATGACTGGTATAAAAATAACACATCCGTAGTCAAACATATCACAAAACCATCAATACAATATAGATGATTTGTATCATAATAAATCAACTTCAAATAAACTTATGATCCATCAAAAGATGTTGACATAGATGAAATCAAAACCCTTTTTAGAGAAATATATCTTTTTATTTTAATATCATTTAAGAGTCACATAATTATAAAGAAAAACTTTTATTGAAAATTTTATTATATGATTTTAAGGGAAGCTTTGATGATGTTATAATGGCAGAAAATAGCCGCACCTGCCGTATAAGTTAAAAAAACATTCTTACCTTAAATTTTTCAAAAAGGTCAAAAAGTACCTTGTTTGGAAAACAATGGAAAGCTTCCTTTAAAATAACATAAGGGTATAAATTACATTAACCCATTTTATAGTGAATAGTAATTTTTTTTTGAAATACATTTTTAAGAAAAATGGATGTGGATGATAAAGAGGTCCTAGTAGGTAATTACGTATAAACAACCTCAGATAATGAAGAGATTGTAGAATTAACTCATACCTTATACTTTTCCTTGGTCAAGGGTATGTTAACCTCCTATATAATGGTGAAATAATTGTTATTAAATTATACAAGAATCATATATATTAATATTATATCATATATGATCTTTTAACATTGCTTTGTTAATAATATCTTAGTATTATCGACATTTCCGGTGTTAACTGATTGATTTCCCTTTATATTCATTGTTATGTGAGTCATATTTGTATGTATGGGATGTATCTTATTCACATACAAAATTATTTAAAGTCTTTAAACATTATTTTTAATCATCAAATGAAAATTAGACTTGAATGGATACGATGAGGAATGAATCTCATCGCTTTCGTGGAGACGGTAATCCGTACGTACACACGAGCGAAAATATCATTATTTTGATATTAAAATAATATATAATTGGATGTTATATCATATATAAAGAATCATTATCATGTTATATTCATTATTTACATCAATTACACATAATTATTATACCCATACAAATAATAATGTATTGAATAAAAATTACACCACGACGTGGAGACAGTAAGCCGTACGTATGCACATATAGCAACATGTCATTAAAAGGATGGATAGAATAGTGAATATGGTTATATAATATTTATAATAACATTAAAATATATATAAGATACTGGAGTTATTATTTTATAATGGATACAACAAAGAAATAGGAAGTGGAAGAAGAAAGAAACTTTAAAGAGGTGATGAAATATTTACCTCTTCTACGAGTTCTTTCTTTTGATTTGATCAAAAGGGCTCCTTAAGTTGGATTTATGACTAAAGGAAGGCCTCTACGATAAAGTAAGGACTGTTTAGAAGGTATTTCAGTAGAGTTTTTCCTAGCCAAATGGCTTTGAAGGTGTGAATTAGAGAGAAGGGAGAGTGCCCTTTTATAAGAGTGGTGAGGGGCACCTTAGGAAAAGCTAGAAATATTATTTTATGATAAAATAATTTTCGGTTTATAATGGCTCCAAAATGTATTATTTAATGGATAAGTTAGGGATGTGTCAAAAAACACCCAAAAAATAGGTTTTAGACAGGTTTGGGTGACTATTTTACCCTTATCTTTTAGATTTAACTCTTAGTTAAATAGTTTGACATTTACCATGTCTCTTTGTAGTTTTATATTATATAGTTAATAAACTTAATATATACTTCCAAGAGAACCCCAAGTGGTTCATTAATGATACAAATATCATTATATAAGTCCTTTGGCTTAACCTTAGATTTATAGAAATAGAATATCAATTAATAATATAATATTTGTTTTAAAAACTCTTTTATTCCAATTTTGTGATTATTTAAAAATTGATTTTTTTAAAAGTACTAAAAACATTATTACTTAGACCTCAATACATTTAATCAACCCTAAAATGTCATATGAAACTTTAAAATTCTTGTATATAATAAAAACTTTCAAATTATATATATTTTAGTATTTATAATATCATTTATTTTATTTTTTATTAATAAGGAAAATATTGCATCATCATTGTGTCATAAATAAATTTACTAATTCAATGTTTAAAAATTATAAATAAAATACCATTATGTATTAAATCTATTTATCTTTATAATTAATATTTATAGTATAAGAGATAACATTTATAACCCTATGTAATTTTTTTTACTAAAAGATATATGCTTATGTCATTTTTGTATCTACTTTAACTTAATTAATATAAAGTGTCATTATCACTTACAAGTGGCTCCATGGGGTCCCCAAATCGACCTAAAGATGAAAATGGTCGGACATGTATCATAAAATATGGTTAGGAGATGTTTTAGGGTAATTTGATATTATTATAATATTATTTTATTTACCCTTATTTACCGGATTTAACCTTTAACCATAATAAATAAAATATTTACCGAAGTAATTATTCAAAATGTCTAGAAATTAAAGTTACATATTTACACAATTTGGACCTATTGATTCTAAATATTTAATCCATTTTTCTAAATTCAAAATACATAAGTGAATGAAATTAATTTAAAATTAATTTCTGTTGTCAAAACAAAAAGCATGTTTTTACGAAATAATAACTATCAAAAGATTGACATTTGGTTATGTCCAGTTTAAATGTGATATTATGTCCAATGTAAAAAATTGGATTAAATGGTAAAACTATAATATAATTATACTTTAAAACCACTCAAATTCATAATTTATCGCTAATAAATATTTCGATTTAAAAAGATGTTTTTAATTAAAATTTAGTAATTTTCACTATTCATCAAAATATGAAAGTTATCAGAAAAGTACCAAAAGTTCACCCTAAGCTAATTTCGATATTCCAAATATAAAAATTAAGTCCATTTTGAACGATAAAATTTTTAAAAGTGGGTATTACTATTCATAACGGCTAATTTGATTGGTCGCGGGGTGTTAGAATCTCAAAGTTGAGTACAATGCAAGCTATTGCGTTATTCAATGGGGAATGTACCGTGGAATCATCAGGTGTTACATTCTACCCTGCTACAAATAATTTATTCCTCTAAATATCTAGAATATTATTGCATAAAAATAATCAGGTGGTTCTTTATCATAGGTTCCTCGAGTTCTCACGTTGCCTCTTTCATCTTATGGTTTATCCATAGAACTTTTACCAGACGAGTCATCCAATTTCTCAACACTTGTTCTCTAGTATGAAGAATCCTGACGGGCTCTTTGAAATAAGACAGATCAGGTTCCAGTTCAAATTCCTCATAGGTGAGTACATGTGTTGGGTCAAGCATGTATTTTATCAACAGTGATATGTGGAACACATCATGTTCTTTGGAGAGACTTGGCGGCATTTCCAAATGGTAAGATACAACCCCAATTCATTCTAGAATTTTGAAAGGTTTGATATACCTGAGACTCAATTTACCTTTCTTATCGAAACGTATAACACCCTTCCACAGAGATACCTTCAAAAAAACATGATCTCCTACCTGAAATTCCAAATCCTTCCTTCGATTATTAGCATTTCTCTTCTACCTACTTTGAGCTACTTTGATGCGGTTTTGGATTACCTTTACCTTTAACATTATTTCCTCCACTAGTTTTGGGCCTATGAGTATTCTTTCACCAACATCATCCCAACAGTTTGGTATGCGACATCTCTTTCTATATAACGCTTCATATGGTGTCATCTTAATACTTGAATGGGAGCTATTGTTATAGAAAAATTCTATCAGATTTAAATATTGATCCCACATACCCTGAAAGTCAAGTAAGAAAGATATCAACATGTATTATAATTTTGGAATAGTCCATTTTGATTTTCCATCAGTTTGGGGGTGGTAGGCAGTGCTCAAACAATGTTCAGTATCCAGGGCTTTCTGAAGACTTTTCCAGAATCGTGATGTAAAACATGGATCACGATCAGAAACAATCAATAGTGGTACTCCATGAATTATTACAACTTCATTAATATATAGTCTTGCTAATAGTTTAGGTGGTAAATCTTCTCTTATAACAATAAAATGTGCTGACTTGGTATGATGATCAAAAATGACCCATATTGCATCATTCCTTCTAGGAGTATTTGGTAGTACCATGACAAAGTCCATTGTAATATTATCTCATTTCCACTCTGGCATGGGAAGAGGTTGCATGACTCCTCCAAGTTTTTTCCTTCCATCTTTTACTTGTTGACAAACCATACATTTTGACACAAAATCAGCAATCTCCCTCTTCAGGTTGTCCCACCAAAAATGTTCCTTCAAATATCTATACATTTTGGTGCTCCCATGGTGTATAGAGAAATTGGAACTATCAGTATCATACCACAATTATCTTTTTATATTAGGTATATCGGGAACAGAAAGTCTCTTCCCAAATTTCAAAATTCCATCTTCATATATGAAGTCACTCAATTTTCCATTATTCGCAGCTTTAATCTTCTTTTGAAAGTCTTCATCATTAACCTGATATGTTTTTATCCTTTCTAGTAAAGATTGTTTTGCAACCATTTGAAAAAGTATCGATGTTTCACCTTCCATTGTAATCCAAAAATCCATCTTCACTAGATCCATGAAAATAGGATCCCTTTAAACTCTCATCTTGTTCAAAACTCCTTGATCCTTTCTACTCAAAGAATCTGTCACCTTTTTTTCCTTCCCCGGGTGGTAGTGTATTGTGAAATCATAATCCTTGAGTTGTTAAATCCATCTCCTTTTCCTCATGTTGAGTTCTTTTTGTGAGAAAATAGACTTCAAACTCTTGTGATCAGTATAAATCTCACATTTTTCACCATAGAGATAATGTCTCCATATCTTCAAAGAAAAGATTACAACTGCCAACTCAAGATCATGAGTAGGATAGTTTTTTATCATGAATTTTTAGCTGTCATGATGCATAGGCAATAACCCTATCATTCTGCATAAGGACACAACCAAGTTCTTTCTTCAATGCATCACTATAAATAAAAAACCCATCATTCCCTGATGGTAGATTCAAAATAGGAGCATTGAATAATCTTCTCTTCAGTTCTTCAAAATATTCTTCACATTATTTTTTCCAAACAAATTTAACCCCTTTACCTGTGAGCTTGGATAATGGGTTAGCCAATCGGGTGAAATTCTGGACGAAACGCCGATAATGACCTGCTAAACAAATAAAACTATGTACCTCAGTTATACTCATCAGTGCTGGCCATTCTTGGATTGCCTTGGTCTTAGAAGGATCGACATAGATTCCATCCATAGAGACAATATGGCCAAGAAAAGAAATCTCCTGAATCCAAAATTCACACATGCTAAACTTCCCATACAATTCATGTCTTCTAAGATTCTTCAGGATAATACACAAGTGATTTTAATGATCCTCATAGATTTTGTAGTATACCAAGATATCATCAATAAATACCACCAAAAAAGCATCGAGATATTCCTTGAAAACTATATTCATTAGATCCATTAATACAAAGGGTGTATTAGTCAATTCAAAAGGCATTATTGTAAACTCATAATGCTCGTACCTGGTTTGAAATGCTGTCTTCAGAATGCCATCCTTATTTACACACAACTGATGATATCCAGATCAAAGGTCAATATTTGAAAAGAATTGGGCTCCATGAAGTTGTTGGAATAAATCATCAATGCGAGGTAGGTGATTCTTGTTCTTTATTGTTATAGCATTGATCTCCCTGTAGTAAATGCACAGCCAAATAAATCTATCTTTCTTCTTCACAAAAAGGACAGGGGCTCCCCATGGAGAAACACTAGGGTGAATAAATCCCTTATTACTCAATTCCTCTAGTTGTTTCTTTAGATCCACTAATTCCACAGTGGTTATTCTGTAAGGGTTCTTCGATATGGGCCCTGATCCAGGAATTAAATCAATTGAAATCTCAATTTCTCATTTTGGAGGACGTCCAGGTAAATCCTCTAGAAATACATCAACATACTCTTGCACAATAGGTACATACTCTATTTGAACATTCTTCTCCTCACCCACAGCTATTTCATTCTCTTCCTCCCCAATAATTGAATTTAGTTAAGCTATTGGGGGTGGATCTTGATAAGAATTACGTGGTGACAGTTCTTCTATAATGATAAGGTTTTCCTTGTCATCATCATAAAAAATAGTACAACCCTTATTCTTACAATAAATTTTTCCATCATGGTCCAAAATCCAATTCATACTGAGGATTATATCAAATTCAATCATAGGTATGATGATGAGATCATCAGATAAAGAACATTTATATGCTCTAATGGGAATAGATTCACAAAACTTTATTGCGATGATACTTCCCTTAGGAGTTTTAACTGAAAACTCCCTTGTTAAATCAAATTGGAAATATCTAATTCTCTTAGAAAACTAGGAAGATATGAAATAATGTGATGATCTAGAATCAAATAAATCATTGGCTAAACTTGAGGAAACCATTAAATTACCTTCCATAACATCTTTTGGAGCTTTAACCACAGTAGTAGTGATCTCATAATCCTGGCCTTGATCTCCAGGCCTTTTATGAGGTAAGTTTCATTGACGCTTAGGAAATTCATTTTCATAATGCCCCATTTCCCTGCAATTGTAGCATTGAACATTGGTAGTGTCTTTATTTCCCTTACAATCACTAACAAGATGGAATTTCTATCTCAATTTGTAGCATACTATTTTTCCTTTTAGACAGGAACCAGGGTGCTTCCTTCCACAATTATCACATGGCATAAATTCAACTCTTCCCTTTTCCCCTATTTCCTTATTTCCTTTCCCAGAGTGTTCAAAAGATCTCTTCTTCTCTTAATTTTCTTTAAAGTCGTAAGACATGGAGAATTCATTTTTTGTCTTGATAGCACATGATACAATATCTTCGTATGAAGAGAAGGATTGCAATACTAAAGCTCGCAAAAGAAATGGTTTTAACCCATCGAAGAAACGATCAATATTACTTCTTGGGTTATGTATATAATCTGCAGTATGCCTTTCTTACCTTGTAAAGTTATCCTCAAACATTGGAACATTCTCATCCTCCTTTTTCCACAGACAGAGGAATTTTTTTCTATATCTGCTCGATGGTCATGAGGAATGTATTTTTATAAGAAAATATTTTTAAAGTCCCACCACCCAATACTTGATACTTATTCATCCTCCTTTGTGTTTTGAATCGATGACCACCTTTGATCAGCATCTCCAGTGAGGCGATAAACTGGAATGACAACATTTTCCCTTTCAATACTCCCAAAATCCTGAAATATTTTTTCTAGGGAACTTATCCATTGCTCAGGTACCAATAGATTTGTATTCCCATTGAATGTCGGTGTTCGTTACCTCATGAAGCGATCTAACATTGATCCTCCATGATGTCGGTTGGGGTGCTCCATACAGGTAAGGTTATTATTCATAACCTGAGTGAGTTGTCCTAATATGGTGATAAACTGATCAACACCAGTTTTATCACCAGCTCCACTATAATTATCTTGAAAAGGATGGAAATCCCTACATGGAGTGCGTGCATTGATACAGTTTCTATTCCTTCCACTAGGCGCTATTTCTAAACAATGGCATACACTAATATAGTTTATGAATTGCAATACATAAATCCAAACTTGTAAAACACTTAACATAAATTGAACAGTTTATGGATATAATCCATAATCATAAAAATGTTTTCTCTAAAGATGTATATACTCATAAACCCTTCATAATGGTTTATAATGAAAATGAGAATTATCCAAATCATATCCCCCGAGAGTGTCGTAACCAAGAGTGCAGCAAGGGCCGTTTTCGTGCACCAGTTCTCGTTGAAGTCTATCTCAAAGCAGTGTTTTCATGTTTTACCACTAGGTATATCTATGCCAGAGCCGCCTCTACCTGCTCTTATCTAGAAAGGGATGTATTGTTTGGAAAACTCACAAAATCTCAACAATACTAAAATTCTAGGAAGTTATTCTATACTAATCCTCAAAGTCTATCTTAGGGTAATGTGCTCTAATCAGAGTTTATCTAAATCTAGCTTCCAAGGTTTCTACTAAACTTCCTATGATACCAACTGTAACGCCCGAACCCCAGTTACCTAGAGTCGGTGCATTATTACATAACATTGGAATGATCACAAGGAGATCATGTCTGAAAGACCGATCAGTTTAGTATTATTGGAAACAAGATTCATACATAAGTACAACTTTACAACTTGAAAAGAAATACAACATGAATTTATTCCATTTGAAACATCCAAGCCACCTAGATTATGCCTTCAAGTCACTCATAACTAACTTCTTTATGTCATGGGAAAATGAAACATAAGAAAGGGGTGAGCTCAAACACTCAGTAAGGGTAAGAAATACAGCAGAAGATAACATAAATATTAAGAATGGTGAATAATTGACACCACATGCCTTTACCAATAATAAACATGAATATTTTTTTGGCAGGAATATGAACTAAGTAAATAATGCCATAATAAAACATAATCATGGGTATTATACTAGTCTAATGACCTCATGAACCATCAATATTATTTTTCTAATGAGGGAATGTATAATGCCAGACATTCTGAAACATTTTCTCAAGGCCTCGACCAAGAAATCTAAAAATGATTAAGGCCTCGGCAAAAACCACATATCAAATTCAGAAAGGGCCTTGGCCAATTCCATGTCTAGTTGTCTCATGAGACCTACCGATGCATTGAGGAGCTATATTGGGCTCCACCCGTCACATACTAAGTCTAATACATTCCTCATATGGAAAGGTTGAAATATAACATAAACATTCATATTAAAACTAGCATAAGAAATGTAAATACTTTAACGATAAACCATGAATGGTATAAAAATAACACATCCACAGTCAAACATATCAGAAAACATTCAATACAATATGGAAGTTTTTCATCATAATAAATCAACTTCAAATAAAATTAATATCAATCAAAGTATGTTGACATAGATGAAATCAAAACCCTTTTTTGAGAAATATCTCTTTCTATTTTGAAATCATTTAAGAGCCAAATAATTATAAAGAAAACATTTATTTTGAAAAAATTATTATAATCTTGTAATGGAATCTTTGATGATGTTATAACGACCTAAAATAGCCACACCCACCATATAAGTTAAAAAAAACATTCTTACCTTAAACTTGACAAAAAGGTCAAAAAGTACCTTATTTGGAAAACAACATAAATATTCCTTTCAAAACACCTAAGGGTATAAATGAATTTAACACATTTTGTAGTGAATAGTAAAAATGTTTTTAAATACATTTTTAAGCAACATGTATGTGGATGATATAGAGGTCCCAGTAGATAATTACGTATAAACAATCTCAGATAATGAAGAGATTGTAGAATTAACCCTTACCTTGTACTTTTACTTGGTCGAGGGTAGGTTAACCTCCTTTATAATGGTCAAATAATTGTTATTAAATTATTCAAGAATCATATATATTAATATGATATCATATATGATCTTTTAACATTGATTTGTTAATAATATCTTAGTATTATCGTCGTTTCGGGTGTTAGCTGATTCATTTACCTTTATATAATTTGTTATGTGAGTCATATTTGTTATGGATGGGATGTATCTTATTCATATCCAAAATGATATAAAGTCTTTAAACATTATTTTTAATCATCAAATGAAAATTATTATTGAATGGTTACGATGGGGAATGAATCTCATCGCGTTCGTGGAGACGGTAATCCGTACGTACAAACGAGCGATAATATCATTATTTTGATATTAAAATAATATATAATTGGATGGTATATTATATATAAATAATAATTATCAGGTTATATTCATTATTTAACTCAATTACACAACATTATAATACCTATCCAAATATTAATGTATTGAATAACAATTACACCATGAGGTGGAGCCGGTAAGTCGTACGTACGCACATATGGTGACATATCATTCAAAGGATGGATAGAATAGTGAATATTGTTATGCCATATTTATAATAACATCATAGTATATATAAGATACTGGATTTATTATTTTATAATGGAAAAAACAAAGAAAGAGGAAGTGGAAGAAGAAAGGAACTTGAAAGAGTTGTTGAAATATTTACCTCTTCTTCGGCTTTTCCTTTTGATTTGATCAAAAGGGACCCTTATGTTGGCTTTACGACTAAAGGAAGGCCTATTTTATGAAAGGAGGACTGTATAGAAAGTATTTAAGAAGAGGATGGCCGATCCAAATGGCTAAGAAGGTGTGAATTAGAGAGAAGGGGGAGTGCCTTTTTATAAGAGGGGTGTGGGGAACCTTAAACAAATCTAGAAATATTATTTTATAATAAACTCATTTTCGGTTTATAATGGCTCTAAAATGTATTAAATAAAGGATAAGGTGGGTATTGGTTGAAAAAAACTCAACCAATAGGTTTTATACAGGTTTGGGTCACTATTTTACCCTTTTCTTTTAGATTTAACTCTTAGTTAAATAGTTTCACATTTACCATGTCTCTTTGTATTTTTATATTATATGGTTAATAAACATAATACATACATAAAAGAGAACCCCAAGTGGTTAATTAATGAAAAAAATATCATTATATAAGTCCTTTGGCCGAACCTTATATTTTTAGGAATAGAATATCAATTAACAATATAATATTGTTTTATAAATTCTTTTATGTCAATTTTTAGATTATTTAATAATTGATTTTTTTAAGTTCTAACTACATTATTCCATATAACTAAATACATTCAAAAAACCCTAACATGTCATAGGATCCTATAAAATTAGTTGATGTCATAAAAACTTTAAAATTATATTTATTTTAGTATTTATAATATCATTTATTTGATTTTTTATTAATAAGGAAAATATTTCATCATCATTGTGTCATAAATAAATTTACTTATTCAATGTATAAAAATTTAAAATAAAATACATTTATGTATGAAATATTATTATCTTTCTAATGAATATTTATAGTTGAATAGATAACATATATAACCCTATGTAAAAAGTTTTTTACTAAAAGATATATGCTTATGTCATTTTTGTATCTACATTAACTTAATTAATATAAAGTTTCATTATCACTTACAAGTGGATCCATGGGGTCCCATAATAGACCCAAATATGCCCATGGTTGGACAAGTATCATCCAATAGGGTTTGGACACGTTGTATGGTAATTTAATATTATTATAATATTATTTTTTTACCCTTATTTACCGGATTTACCCTTTAACCATGGTAAATAAAATATATATCAAAGTAATTATTCAAAATTTCTAAAAATAAAAGTTTCCTATTTACAAAATTTGGACCTCTATATTCTAAATATGGAATCCATTTTTCTAAATTCAAAACACATAAGTGGCAGAAATTAATTTAAAATTAATTCCCGTTGACAAAACAAAAAATGTGTTTTCAAAAAATAATAACTATCAAAATATTGACACTTTATTATGTCCACTTTAAATGTAAAAGTATGTATAATGGCCAACTTTGTATTAAATGGAAAAAATATAATCTAATTATACTTTAAAACCACTCAAATTCATAATTTATCAATATTTATTATTTTTATTAAAAAAGTTGTTTTTAATTAAAATTTAGTAATCATCACTATTCATCAAAATATGAAAGTTATCAGAAAAGTACAAAAAACTCACCCTAAGCTAATTTCGATATTCTAAATCCAAAAATTAAGTCCATTTAGAATGATAAAATTTGTAAAATTTTAAAATGTGGGTATTACTATTCATAACAGTTACTTTGATTGGTCGGAGTGTGTTAGAATCTCGAAGTTGTATACAATGCATGCTATTGCATTATTCAAAGGGAAACATATCTTGGAAGCCTGAGGTGTTACAAATATTTCATAATAATGTTTTCTAAGACTACACAAATTTCTATACAATCCCATGAGATATTAATTGTTTAATCATATGCCTTTTACAAACCACTATGAATGAAAAAAATACATATGGAGTTTAATGTCAGGATATAAGCAATGGTTAACCTATGTTGAAAAATATAAATTCATTAGATAATGAATATATGTCATTTAAAAGTTATCTCTTAAATGTTCATATTTTTTACTTTTATGTTTCTAATTTTTTGAAAATTCTCATCCCAATTTTTCCTTTATTATAGTTAATGGATGGAAATAAGAGGCACTGAATCAATAAAAAATGTTATGGAAATGTAATGAATGTCTGAATTAGATTACTATAATAATGGGAGCTAAATTAATTCATGTAACACCCTGATATTTTTTGAAATACTTTTTTTGAATTAATTTATGATTTTGACATTTTTTTAAACAACACTGAATATAGCTTGTGTTATATGAAAGAATTATGTTTCATCTATGTTGTATGCCACAAAAAGTTAATATTTCTCTATATTCAACAATTATATGATCTATTAATATAGACAAAACTATGTTTGGATTATGTTACACACAATGCAGAGTTCCCTCGACAGTTTGTGTTACCCACAAGATTGATTTTTACCGTGCTACAATATACTTTTATTATTGTTATTAAAATATTATTATAGTTACCACTTTTCCATTAGAATTTAAGTTTAGAATAATATTAACTAAATTTTAAAAATATTATTTATAAAATAAATTATTTTGTTTTCAATTAATGTAATAACTATTTGGGAATAAAGAAATTTATTTTCTAAAAAAATTATTTTTCTATGCACAAACACATTTTGTTTCGATAAATTAAACAAACCACTTTTGAAGAATGTTTTTAATAAAAAGTATGAATAATATAATCAATAATTTTTTTTACACTAATATAAAATATTTTATTGTAATAAGATAAAAATAAATCAAATTTTATGAACAAAAAGATGTATTTTTCTAAATGGTAATTTTACAGCCGTTTATTGGTGACCCTATTTTAAATTTGATATTTTTAACTTTTAAAATTTTTATTTGAAAAAATAAAATAAATTTTTCAAAAAGGGCTATCAGAATTTACTTTGGGTGATTATTTTTGTGTTTTTATGAGAGTTTCATTTTATGATGAATAGGGAAAAACACAAAAATTTAATAGATCAATGATTTTTCATCTAATTTATTTTTATAGTTAAATTATATTTTAAATTAGTTTTAAATAATGATTAATTATATTATTAAATATTAAATCCAATTTATTTCATATTAATTAATTTCACATTGAAATTGGAAATAATAATATTTGAACCATTTGAACTTGTTTACTTTAAAAACCCACTTTTCTGTCACTTCTATGGGATTAAATTTATATTAATATATGCCACTTCTATGTTTGGAATTTATAAAAATGTATTAATTATTTTGAATAACAATAATTTATAATTTATAGTAAGTTATTATTCATTTTTTCTAAAAATATTAGTTAAAGTAATTAAAATTAATTAGAATAATCAAGGTAAAAATGATCTTACTTAGTGGTTAATCATTAACTTAAGGGGTCGAATAACCAAGAAACATGTAAAAAATAAATTTTATGAACATATTTGACCATATAATACCTTTTATATAAAATGAACCATTATTTTAGGCAAATTATATTGTCGATACATTTCAATAGTGTTTACCTTTTTGTATTTAAAATAATTACACTCCCCCTCCACTATAAAAGGGCACCCACACCCCTCACTTCTTCAAAATTCTAAATCCATTTGTCTCATCCAAACCCTCAAAAAATAAGATATAAAATCCCATCATTTCATCATAGAATCCTTAATTTTGGAAGAAAAAAATTCAAGTATTACGATTTTTTAAGGGAAAAAAGAGTTACCCAAAGAAGAGGAGGCTTAAACGTGTACGAAGATAGTCAAGATATAATGTAATAGTCTTTTCACATCACATTTATTTATGAGAGATACATGCTATATTCCCCAATTATTTTATTTCATGGTGTATTTAATACCATATTAAATATTATATCATGAATTTACATTACTTCATTATATTCAAAGGTTCAATTGATGTTATTATTTCACAGATTTTGTGATTCAAAAGTTACTCTCAAGTAGTAATAACATTTCTAGTTTCACTTTTATTTCTGTGAGAATTATTAATTACTCACCACTCTTTTATTTGATTGGGGGCATATAATACATATAAATTTATTCTATAATTATCATATTTAAATTTATGTGTATTTACATATCCATTTTATGATCTATATTTCACAAGGCTTTATTTTTGAAAAGTCACCAAATTAGTAAGGTAATTTTCTTTCAAATATCCTACTTGGAGTCACATGTTTTGTTATACCCGTATATTCATTTTTTATAAGCTTATATCATCACATTGGACATTTTATATCATGAATATCATTATTTTCATGCTATTTTGAGCTTTGTGTATAGATTTTATCTCACGGTGACTATGATTCAAAGTTACCAAAGTGGTAAGAGTTTATCGCTACAATCTCATCATTTATTAAGATGGTTTATGATTATAGTTCCATTGATAAAATATTATGATTAGTCTCTCAATAATTATAATTATTTTTCTTATCCTCTAGTTTTCCATGACATATTAATGTATTTGTAGCAGTTCTCCATAATTTGGTACTTAAGATAATTAAGAAAATATTTTAAGGAAAATCTGAATTCATTTATATATTCAGTCATAAATATATATTCTTCAAAAAAAATATTTTATAATTATTTTAAATTATATTGTATGATTATTTTTATCTAAAAAGTATTTTAATGATTTTATAATCTTACATCATACGCTTTTAAAGCTATTTTCAAAGAAAATTATTTTCAAAATGTTTTCAAGATTTCTTCATAAGTTTTCAAAGTATTTTCAAAGAAAAAGGTTTTAATTTTTTTCAATATTTCAATTTTTTTTAAATAATTATTAATAGAAAATGTTTTCAATTTTTTTTATATTTATTTATATGTTTTCATGTAGTTTTTAGAGACAAATTCTTTTAAAATGTTTTCAATCTTCCTTTATAAGTTTTTAAATCTATTTTCAAATAAAAAATGTACCAAAAATGATTTATGTTTTGAAAGAAAATTTCAATGCAAAATAGATATTTTACTCATGAAATGTATTAAATGAAATTTCAAATCTTTCTTTATAAGATAATGATTTTTGATTTTTTTATATGAAAGGGATTTTTAAATAAAGGGTATTTTCCTAAATACATTTTCCAAGTTATCATTCAAATACATTACCTATATAAAACAGAATCATTGTAAATATTTTATTCTTTACAAGGGTTATGATCCAAGAAGTCTATTGTTATTTCTTATTTTAATGGTTTATGTTTAACATGACATGTGTTTTATGAAATTTGATTCTCTTTCATGAGTTATACCAGGTTAAAATTCTTATGAAACTCGCCTCCTTTCATGGGTTATTGTATGATGAACTGAGTTTGAAGCCCTTGTATATCACATAGTTTATGATATGATAAAATTATTATGACACCCATTTCATTTCACAGGTTATTATTTGATGTTTATAAAACCTATCTTGTCTTTTAGGGTATGAGATAATGAATTTATTATTATCTTGTGGAAAAAATATGTATGATTTAATTATTTGATGGGCGAGACCTATATATCCCTACAATGCATTGGGTAACGATTTATATATCATGAAGAATATATAGATGAAATAAAGAGTAATGTCAATTTAGTAAAGGACATTTTCTGATAAGATGGTTTTGGGAGTAAACCTTGACTACTAGGACGGTCTTGGGAGTAAACCTTTTCTACTAAGATATTATTGGGAGTAAAAAGTGATTACCAATATAGTTTTGGGAGTGAACCCTGACTACAAATATGGTTTTTGGAGTGAACCCATTACACTATAAAGAAATGGCTGGGACTAAGGATGGTGGTGTGTCCTACACAGTAATTTTCGTCCCCATGAAGTTCCTTGGAAGGTTTTGAAAATTAACCTTGACTTATAGGGAATGATTTTATATTCTTACTTGTATTAAAAAAATTAGGTGTCTTACTCCCATGTTATGCTCTCATGGCTTATTTTCTTGATTCACTTATGATCCATGTCTTATGAACTGCCGATATTTATACTATAACTCATGGATATGATTTTTGATATGTGGGGTGTGATCTTAAATTGTTATTCACATGTTATCATACCCTTATTCTCGTGATTGTGATTACATATCTCCATGTTTACCCTTACTGAGAATCTGAGATCACCCATTTATTATGTTTTCTTTCCCCAATTTATAAATAAATGGTAAGATTACTAAAGCGAAAGATTTTTATGGGAGATGTTGAAGATATTTCAACAAATTAGACGATTTTGCTCCATGATTACTTTTTACAACAAACTATTATATTCCTCTGGAATGTAATTTTTTAATATACTATATATTCATGAAAAATGATGTAATGTCTATTTTTGATAAGCATGGGTATCTATAGCTAGTATCAATGGAAAGGTCTAGTAAACATTTGGAAAATCGGATGAGAAAACTTTTGTGAGATCTCAAGGGATATTTGTATGGCTATTTCTAGGGATGTCTCTAAGGAAAATCATATGCTGTCATTGATTTAAAATATGGTGTAATAATTTAGACCACCAATATGTTATTTTTCATGATGATTTGGTTTTTCGATATGATAAGTGCTACTCACACGATTTTTTCTAGTTTTATTAAATAGTATAAACCAAAAGGAACTAGGTTAATGTTGAATGTGACACACAATTCTATAATGAGAAGTCAAATGGGATTATCATTGGAGTGAAGTGTGTTTTTTGAATTTAATTTTTTTTTCATGGAAAATGATTAACTATGTATACCTTAACCAACTCTTAGAATCACAAAAAAAGATAAAGAAATATTTAAATGAGATTTTAATCAATGGAGACCATAATGTAAATAAGATTCTATTTATTTTATGTCAAAAATGTGGAACGAAGCACCCAAGTGAATGTATTAGAGGAATGAGAATATTTCTTGACAATGGAAGATAAGGACACAAACAATTTTACTAAAAAATAAAAATGAAAAGTTCATTTAATGGAATGAATAATAATAATGGACCCCCTAAGACATCATTTATGGTCGAATTATTTAAATGTGGAATGAATGAACATTGTGTAAATTGATGTCATAATTGGAAAGATAATTAAGGGAATCAACAAGGTGATATGAGTAATGGTTAAATTGATTTTGATGGTGGAGCTATAGGTGAAATGTAAAAGGAAAGAGGTATTAAGAATTGGATAAGGTATTCTTGTCAATGTCTTAAGGATGGGTTGGATTAAGCAAAGGGTTTATGGATATGGATTCAATAATTATGAATTGTGAAAAATATAAGGATTTATATTTTTATATTTTTTGCTAAATATTTCCATGAATATGTTGAATGATTTTGATAGACTAGAAAAGTGATTTAATGGGGAAAATGAGATTAAGGTAAATATAAACCTAAATATGTTCCTAATGTTGAGATTATGTTTTTTTTGTAAAAATATATTGGATATAAATAAGTAAATTTGAAAATACAGATTACCTTGGAACTGATTAAGGATTTTTTTGACAAAGTTAATTAAGCTATCCTGAATGGAGTTTATGACATTTTTGTACTTAAAAAATATATCCAATAATATCTGGAATAAAGAAACATTCATTTATCAAAAAAGATATATGGTAATTTAGTTTATTACCCTTGTATCACCTCAACCGATGCTTCATTTTAATTTAAATTATTTTGGGTCTTTCTTTTGAGATTTATTTTGAACTGAATTTAATTTTACAAAAATTGGGTTATTTTGTGGGCACGCGACTGTGCGCTATGTCCAACCTCAATAAATAATGTTATTATTTTGTGACTGTTATTATTATTTTAGTTTCATTATTAATATTATTATTATTTAAGTTAATGTTTCAATTAGGTTATACTTATTATTATTTTAGTTAATACTTTAATTTGGTCATTTCAACTATTTGATTATATTATTTTTACTTTTTTGTATTATTGTCAAAAAAAATTATTATTAATTATAATTTTGTTTTATTATTTTTATTTTATTTTATTTCCTTTTTATTTTATTTTCTCACTTCCTTTTTTTCTTTTTCTTTTCTTCCCTTCATTTCTCTCTTATTTTTCATTATCTTTTTTCCCTTCCTCTCTCTTGCTCTCCCCTATCTCTCCCACTGACTCCTTCTCCCATTCTACTGTGTAAAGCGTGCCTACCCCTATAACCCTAGGTCATCCACCCTCTCGTCCTCTCTTCTGGAAAGAAAACCTGGGCACCATCACCTCATAGCTACCTCACACCACCTTTTCCCCCATCGTACTGCCCATGTGATGCCCCGCATCACCCCATCTCCCCATCCTGTTGTGCAAAACCCCCATTACTCATAATTTTTTGCAAGCTGCAACCCTCATAGTGTAGTGCACGCCAAATCTCCCTTGGTCGAGCCTTATAGCGTGTGATCCCCCCTACGCATAGCCTTCCGGCAAAACTATCGCATGGACTGTCGTGCGCCGCTCGATCACAAGCCACCTCCCTTGTCCGAGAATTTGTTCGGCATGGTGCACCTCCGGTATTCCTCCCCTTACTCGGTTGGCCATCTTCACCTTTTCTGCAGGTGCATTTCTCTTCAAGGGATTGATTTATTCTTTTAGGGATTTTTGGTTTATGGTTTGGTGTGGGGTTTGATTTTATTATGGTGTAATAGATTATATTATTATTTTAGGTCTTATTTTTGTTGTCTTCAGTGAGAATGAAGTGTAATGATATTTGCACACCCGTTTTGTGAGTTTGGTCTACAATGAGGTAGGTGGTTCCGTTTTTGATTATTAATTGATGAACTAATTTGAATGTTCAATCAGTGCAAAGTTAGTTTTCATCAATTGACGAACTTCTTCGCTTATTTAATTTTGTGGCATGTTTATATGTTATGGAGTCCATTTTTTTGAAAACTCATGTTAAAAAATTTATTCTTATTTGGTTTAGAAATTAAGTAATTAATTTATTAAATAGTGAAAATGATTTATTGATCTTGACAAGTTATATTTAAAGTTGTTTTAGTGATCTTAGTGGTGTGTGGAGAATATTTTAGTGTGTATTGAATTTTAAAGAGAATCATTTGAGTGTATTATTGTGGTAAAAAAAATTGCGCACCTTGAAATTATTCTATTAAGTGTGTAATTGATTTATTAAACAGTTTATACGGTAAAAAAATAGTTTTAAGAGTGTTTTTTACGCGTTTTATTTTTGAATTGGTATGCTCATATGAGATATGGTGAATTTTTGATAAAAATCCACATTGTTTCATCACATAGTGTTTTAATAAATCACGTAGTTGGTTTATTAAAAAGTAAAAGGTTTGAAAATTGTGTTTTAGAAGTGTATTTGTGTGTATTTTATCATAAAATATATTTTTGGGTGTGTTTTTTATGCAAGGTCTTGTGTTACCCTTTGGACATTGTATTCTAAAAATTTTAAATACTTTATTAAATTATATCAATGGTGTGAAATGTGTTTGGATAATGTTTCAGTGTGCATCTCATTTCAAAATGTTATTTGTGTGTGTAAGTTGTCGATTGTTTTATTATTAGCCTCTTTAAACTATACATATGATTTAGTTGAGTGTGTAACCTATGAGAGTTATGTTTTAAAATGATTTTTTGGTGTGCATATGGTGTTAAAAATGTGTTTGAGTGTCCAGATGGTGATTATGTGTGTGTAAGTACCATGTTAGGATTTTATGCATAAGTGTGACGTGTGACATGAACTTGAAACTTGTTTGAGAACAAAGAGGGAATCCCAGGTTGCTAGGAAGGTGGACTAGACTAGTGGGCCAGTTATTTAGGGGTGGCTTGGGCCCTATTTCAATTAGCAGGATTGATGACTAGAACACTAATTAGACATATAAATTACTGTGTGTCATTGTTTCTAAGCCAAATTTTATGTGGGTTGTGTTTTCTAAGCCACAGTTTATGAGGTTCATGGTTTATAAGACTCATTTCACCGACATACAAATATCTAGTGATCCAAGCTAGCTAACACCACGAAGCCTCTCTCATATTCGGTTCTCCTTGGTTACTTTACACTAATTGATGGGACACTTTGGTTATTTTAAAAAGTAAGTGTGTGTGTGTTTTAATTTATGTATTTATATTGTTAACTACTTTCTTTAATCATGTTTTCTTTAAAACTTTTCAAGCATTTAATTATTTTCATTAATTAAAATTGAAAATGTATTTGTCATTTAATGATTATGTCTGGAACCTTTTTCTCGGTGACATTTTACTGGGATCTTGTCTTACACCCTACATTCACCTTTGGGTGTATATAAATAATGTTTATTTATTATTTCAGGATGAGTCATCGTGCATATAATTGTAGGTTTGTGTTGTTAGTGTCATCCTCATGTTGGTTTGGTGATGGTGGCTTAGGGATGTGACTCCTCTTGTCATGCAGAGGTTTGTGTTGGAGTTTTGGTTTTTATTTGTTGTCATCTCTTTTGGGTTCTTAGTTAATGTTATAAAAATCAGATATAGAGTTAGTTTAAGGGTCTGTTTGGTTGTATGATTTTAGTTTTAATTTATTCATCTTACGTTTTGTTTTATATTTATTCATTTTGGTAAATCATTCCCAAGTTTAATTTTTGATACCCAGGCACTTGTGCTAGCCCATGGGGATTAGGAACACCCTTCAGGCCTTACCACATATTGGGTAGGGCATCGGTTTGATGGAGACCTGACTTGGTTCATAACAACAACATTTCATGACAATAAATGATAAAGGTATTCATATGTTTGGTATATGAAAAATAAGATTGACTATATAATATATTATGGATCAATTTTAATATAATTTTGATAAATTTAGTGACCTTAATACTAATGTTTTTGAATTTCATCTTTAGGAATGGTTATAATGTTAACCATTTAAGGAATGGTTTATGTTAAAATTCATATAAGGTTTTAGAGATTAATGCATTATCTCATCATATGAGGATTTATGCATATTGGATATGCTGTGACAACTACTGTTTTGTGATATTAACCAAAGATATATGGGATTAATTATCATTATATTTATAGATATCATGAGCTGATAATGATTCTAGAATGAAAAAATTACCTTCATTTATTGGAATAAGAGATGAAGTGGAAATTGATCAAGGCACAACCCAAGGGTGAGATAGTGATTATGAAATAAAATTTGACCAATTAAGTACATTTTATTCTAAAGAATTTTCAACATTAGAAGAAGAGTATAGAAATAATTTTTTTCCAATTAGAATTATTTTCCAAGATATTAATGACCCTTTTCAAACAACTTTGGATTATGTATTTGTGATCGTTAACTTTGTTCTAACCATTTTCTATTTCACTCTACATAAAAAATGATATTTATATTTCTCTTCCATTTCAATGTTTTCACTTTCCACCTATGTTATCCTATGTGTAAACCTTGTTATGACTTACTTGGGGTAATTGTTATGTTTCCATCTTTCCTTTTTCAAAGAATGCTTTAGTATTCATTTTTCAAATGTGGGTTATTATGAAATAAACATTCAAGTATTAAACCTTTGATAACCCATAAAAATTTCTGTTGTGAAATTCATTTTAATATGGGTATAATGTAACACCATAATATTTTGTGAAATATATTTTTTTAAAATAATTTAATCTTTTGATCTTTTTTATTTATTGCAACACTAAATATAAATTTTGTTATATAAAATCACTAAGTTTTATTTGCGTTACACATAACACCGAGTTAGGATTGTTAAACATTGAACACTTATATTATATTTCAGTACATGTAACACTATTTTTGGATTATATTACCCACAATTCCGAGTTCCCTTGATAGCTTTTGTTACACAAAAGGCCGAGCTTTACTGAACATCAATATAATATTAATATTTTGTTAAAATATTAATATAATTACAACATAGACGTTGGAAAGAATGTTATGAATAAAATCTAATAAATCTTGAAAATATTATATAAAAAATTAATCCTTTGGTTATCATTTAAAGTATTTTTTTTAAAATAAAGATATTCCTTTTCTAAGAAAATGATTTTTCTATGTACAAACACATTTTATATCAATAAATTAAACAAAACACCTTTTTTGAACATATTTAATAAAATTTTTGTATTATATATTCTATAAAATTTTTTGACAGTAATCCAAAATATTTAATATTTATAATATAATAATAAATCAAATTTTATGAACAAAAGATGTATTTTTCTAAAAGATAATTTTTCTACCATTTAATAGAACACATAATTTAAATATGATTTGTGAAATTTTTTTAATTCTTATTTTAAAAAATATAATTTATTTTTGAAAGTAGAATATCTAATTTTACTTATGGTTAATTATTAGTGTTTTTATGAGAAGTTTCATTTTTTGATGATTAGTGACAAAACACTGAATATTAATTGAAAGATGCTTTTCATTGAATTCATTTATATTGTTAAATTATATTTTTAATTACTTTTATTGTATAATTAGTTCAATTATACAAATATAAATCCAATTCAGGTCAGTTGAATCATTTTAACAATGAAATTGAATATAAATATGCTTCCATATTACCTCATTTCATCCTAGAAAACACTATTTGGGAAAACAATTCAACCTAGGAATCCCTTTGGTAAAAAAAAGTAATTACCCAAAGAAGAAAATGTTTGAACGTGTCGAAGAAAATAAAAACTTAATATATGGTTTTTCTTATATCACTTTTATTTTTGTGAGATATATGATATATTTTTCACTTATTATTATTTCATAGTGTATATAATTTCCTACAAAATTATATATCATGAAATCAATTTACTTAATGATATTCAAAGTATTAATTGATGTTTTTCATTCACAGATTTAATGATTCAAAATATACACAAGTAGTATGGGGATTTCTAGTCTCACTTTTATTTCTATGTGATTTATTCCTTATTCACCACTAATTTAATTAGTGTTGTGTATATAATTCCCATGAATGTATTTAAATATTCTAATATTTAAAATTAGTGTTATTTTAATATATATTTTATTATCTCTATTTCATGGGGTTTTATGGTACCAAAGTTACCAAATCAATAAGGTAATTTTGTATCAATTTTCTTTCTTTGAGACACATTTTTTGTTATTCACCTATTTTATTTTTTGAAGGGTATATACCTACATTTTCAATGTTATATTGTGAATATAATTCTTTTCAGGATATTTTAATCTTTATGTAATGTTTTATATCATGGGGATTATGATTTAAAGTTACCAAGTTGTAGGACTTTATTTCTACATTCTCATCCTTTATCAGGATTATTTATGATTATACTTCATTTAATGAAATATTATTATCAATATCACAATAATTATCATAATTTTTATTCCACTCTTTTTCATTATATATTTATATAATGGTACCATTTCCCAGTATTTGGTACACAAAATAATTAAGAAAATGTTTTTATAAAAATTTGACTTCATTTCTCTCTTTGGTCAAAAATAAGTTTTATTCCAAAACCATGTTTTCTAAAAATATTCTCAAAAAATATTTTTAATGATATTTAATTATTATTTGAAAAGAAAAAATATTTCAATAAATTTTATATATTCCTTTATAGGATTTCAAATATATTTTTAGAGAAAAATGGTTTCAAAATGTTTTCAAGCATTCTTCATAAGTTTTTAAAGTGTTTTAAAATAAAAATATTTTCAACAGTTTTTCAAGATTTTTTATATGTTTTTAATGTTATTTCAATGAAAACTGATTTTAAAATGTTTTACATACATCTTTATATGTCCTAAAATTATTATAAATTAACAATGTTTTCAAAATGATTTAACGATACCTTTATAAAATTTCAAATCTATTTTCAATGAAAAATGTTTAAAAAAGGTTTTTTGTTTTTGAAATAATCTTCAATGGGGAAAATATATTTTAATCAAGAAATGTTAAAAACAAATTTTAAAAGATTTTTTATATGAAAATTATTAAAGAAATGGTTTGATGAAATCGTTATTCAATGTAATGTTGTTTTCCTCAAGAAATTTTATAAGTGATCTTTCAAAATATTTCTCCATGTAATATTTAATACATTGAATTATTTTATTATTTACTATGAATATTTTCCAAGGAAATCATTATTATTTTTTATTTTAATGGTTTATAATTAATATAGAAATTTTTATATGAAATCTATTTCTCTTCCATGGGTTATACCAGGATAAACGCTTATGAAAACTCTCATTCTATCATGGGTTATTCTATGATAAAATTATTATTAAACCCATATTTTTCTCATAGGTTATGATATTATTAAATTATTATGAAAACCATTTAATTTAATTTGGTTATGATATGATGTTTATAAAACCCATATCTTTTTATGGTTCATGATATATTGAATTTTTTATTATCATGTAGTACATGTTTGTATAATTTAATTATGTGACGAGTAGGACCAACATATCCCTCCAATGAATTGAATAAATATTTATATTTCATGTGATATAAAAAGAATTAAAGGGTAGAAAAATTGGTTCAGTAAAGTATATTGTTCGGTAAGATGGTATTATGGGTAATCCATGACTACTAATATGGTCTTAAGAGTAAACGTTGACTACTAAGATAGTCTTGGGGGTAAACCATGAATACTGAGATGGTATTCGGAGTGAGCCATGACTACTAAGATGGTTTGGGGAGTGAAACCTTTCCACTGCTAGGAAATGTATGTGACTTGGGATGGTGGTGTGTCTCACCCAGTATATGTATCCCCCTTGAAGTGCCCTGATAGGTTTTGTGAATGATCCTTGAATAATAGGGAATGTTTTTATTTTCTTATATGTATTCCAAAAATTATATTTCTTATTTCTTTGTTATTATCTCATGCCTTATATAATCGATTCACTTATGATTCATGTGTTACGAACTGCTAGTCTTTATGTTGTGACTCAGGTATATGATATTTGATATTTGAGATATGATCTTAGAATATTATTCTCATGTTCTCTTACGCTTATGCTCATGATTATACTTACATATCTCCTCATTTACCTTTACTTAGCATCTAAGATCACTTATTTCTTATGTTTACCTTCCCCAGGTTGTGAATAAAGCTTTTAATTAGTATTACTAAAGGGTAAGATCTTTATGGCATATGTTGAAGATATTTCAACAAATTAAAAGAAAGTGTTCCACTTTTCTAAAGACACTAAACTATTATAGTCCATGGGATTTAATTTTTTAATGTGCTTAATAATCATATAAAATTATGTAATATACATGTATGTTAAGCCTTAGTCTCTATAAGACATATTGTGATTATTCCAAACCATCTATTAAAAAGTATGATTAACAACAGGATCATAGTTAAATTTCAAAAAACAACAAAGAAGAGGACATCATCTCATGAAAGTTCATGCGATAAATCTTATAAAATAAAGAATATTAAATATACTATTTATAAAAACATGGAAAGTTCCACTAAGGAGAATGTGAAAAAAAGTACTGGAATTTGTTTTAAGTGTGAAAAATAGGGAATAAAGTATCTGATTATGAAAGAAAAATAAATAGTTCAATTAGCATAATAGAAATGAATAATGTCCAGTCCAAGGTACCACTAGCATTTATATGTCATAAATTAAAGGATATTGAGAATTATATGTAATAACTTGAGATTTTATGATATATTTCTCAAAAATAAATTTTAATTCTGTGATATCTTTCTATATACAAAACATTGAGTTTAAATGAACCATGATTTACTATTGGATTATTATCATTATTTTATGTGGAAATTATCACCTAGATATTGGATCAGTGGAAATGAATAACACTATATAAATTATAAAAAAATATTATTTAAAAATGTATAAAATAAATTCATTGGTCATAAATTTTTTTAAACATTAAAATAAAAGCATTTGAAGGTAAATAAAGAGGTTTTTTTTTCTAAAAAAATTATTTTATAAAAAATGTGTTTTTATCATAATAAATTAAATTAACCTCAAATAACGAATATATTTAATGAAATTTATAGATTATATTTTTAATATATTTTTTAAAAATCATATAATAGTTTTTACTAGTATAAAAATAATAATAAATACAGTTTTATGCTTAAAATGCATTTTCCTATAAATAGTTCTTATTGTGTATTGTATGTATAATTTAAAATGAATTTATACCATTGATAGATATTGAATTATTTAAAATGTTTTAAATATTTCATTCATAAAAATTAATTTAATTTAATATGGTATAAATGTTTTTTGGTCACATTTAATAGTTAAAATACTATAATTTTGCTATTGTTGTTATGGTTAAAAAGGGTTTCATAGGGGGTAACCTAAGAGATATGGTTTAAAATATCAAAAAAATGTCTAATTAATTTTATTTTTTTGATGTTATTTATAAAATTTCCTTATTATTTTCAAATATTTTTAAATTTGGATCCACATGACTTGGGTAAGATGTTAATCTATTTCAGTCTTTAAAAAATTTAAAGTGCGTCCTCTCCTTCCCTTATAAAGTTACACATCATTTCATATCTTAAAAATTTTTCTAAGCCTAATATATTTAAAAATGAAGGAAATAATCCCTTATGAACATCACTATTCAAACCCAATATATATTTTTCAATCATAATATTATCCTTTCAAGGCTTATGGTGTAACACCAAGGAGGCTTCTAAATGAAGATGTATAACTCATAACCGGGCACTTTTATTTCTTCTTCCACATTTTGTAAACCCATTTTATCCTTTATAATATGTTGAATCCAATACAATTAATATATTTATATATTATTAATACTATTACACAACACTACTCTACCCTTTTTCTGTCAAATTGATGATTAATGTATCGCTCATGTGTATTTGTGGACTATCACCTCTACATAGAGATATGATGCATTTCTTATCAACAAGTATCATGGTTGGTTATTATAATGAATACTGTTTTTATATATTATAATTATGAAATAATTATAATTATTTAAATATAATATATTAGCTACCATATAACCTTTTCATTCATTGTAAAATGAAAACGTTGTCCTGCATATATGTTGATTAACACATACGCATATCGATGTGCTTCATTATTCATCAACATTTTGTATGAAAAAATATAAAACTGTGAAAGATAAATAAATAGTACCAATATCATGATTAATCTTATATAGATAAATAAAACATGACTTAGGTGTATGTATCAGAACCATCAAACAAAAAGATGCATAGAAAATAGACCAGTATTCCCCTGAATGGTCATTTTAATGAAGTATTATTAATAAATGAATAATTAGAAAATATAAAGGTATTTTCATAGTAAATTATCAATAAATATATTTATAGAAAAAAAATTATTTATTATACATTATATTAGAATATGTATGATGCAAGATGAGACATGAGTTAATGGTTTATGATAAAACCTATTTTATTTTGAAGATTTTCTATGAAACATTTCCCATGATGAAAATAATACGGTTTTTAATATTTAAAACCCGTTTATTTTATTCTAATCTAGTTATTCTTAGAATTGTTTTATTTGTACCATTTACACTCTTCGTTACTTAAATTGAATGAGAAAATGTTTTTAAAGGTAAATCAACCTTATTTCTTATGTTATTGATGAACTTTTTGTTCAATGTCAATTTTCCTCAAAATTGTTTTCTTAATGTTTTTACCTATACATGAAATGTTTTATAAAAGAAATTTTCCTTACCTTTTACTTTATTTATAAAGGGTTAAACTGAATATTTTTAATGGAATGTTTTCAAGACATGTTGTTTTTGAGTTTTTGAAAATGTGTGAAACAAATATTCACTTTTAATGTATATAGTAAGAATAGATGTTTCTGCCATCATAACCATTTATCTTGATGTTCCTTTAAAAATGTTTCACCATTATTTTCAAAGGAAATTCTTATATCAACATTCTAGGAATTTTCATTTAAAATTTTATAAACGGAAAATGAAATTTTCACATGTTTTAAAAGAAGTGTTCAAATGAAAACGTAAAGATATATATCATATATGTCAACATCATTTAATTATTTTTATGTTTCACTAAGAATATGATCTTATGATACTATATAATTCACTTTTCTAGATGGGTTATCATGATGATAATTTAAGGAAGATTCAATAAAACCCATTTCATTCCCACAAGGTAATTATGTTATGAATAAACCTTTATGAAACCCATTTTCCATTGGTTATGATATGATGGAATTATTAAATTTTTATGAACTCCATTTATTTTACATGGATAATGATATGATGGTATGATAAACAATTTTAGATCTTGTGGCACACATATGTATGATTTTAATTATCAGACTGGTGGGATCAGAATTATATATCCCTCTAATGCATATGGTAATGATGATAATGTTTGGTAAATATTAAGATATTATTGATTTAATAAATACCTATGAGTTTATGGAGTTATCAAGATGGAATTTAATCCCATGATAAGGTTGTAGATTAATATGTAGGTTTTTCCATTGTATTACTTTTACCAATGTAGTAGTTTATGGAGTGAACCATGACTAATAAATGTTTTTCTTGTGCTTATTTATATTCCAAAAACTTATGAATTATTTTTATGATATGTTATCATAGATCATGGTTGTTTATTTATGATACCACACACTTAAAACTTATTTATTTTATTTTGAAAATGCATTGTTCCATTAATATGTCTAATGATATTTGACTGAAGTTATGATCATGTTATCATACCCTTATTATTATATTATGCTCACTTATGACCATAAATTGATATCTTTTATATTTAACCGTACTGTAGTGGCCCGACCCCAATGATCCAAGAGTTAGTTTCATGCTACAATTACATTGGAATAATATAAAATTAAATTGATTCCCAAATGACCAAATAATTTAGTATTTTTGGTAAACTAGATATATATATGAGTCTTGTTTTATAATTTAATACAAGAATCACAACATTATTTTTTTTCTAAGGATAACCATATTTCAACTAGCATATCCTTACAAATATTTCTTAGTACAGTTTAGGGAGTCCTGGGGAAATGGAATATATTAAAGGTGAGATAAATTTCTCGGTAAGGGTTAGTATAATATAATAAATAATGAATCAATAATAATAACCAATATTTAAAGGTAAATAAATAAAAAACCATGCCATTTAAAAAAATGGATAATTCAAATTCAATATGGAAAGGTAAGAAAATGAAAACTCATGTCATTTTATAAATAAAATGAGAATGAAATGAAGAAATAGAATTTTTCATAGTGAAAGTATCATGGATACGAAATCCTCAATCAAAATGAAGTAAATGATTAATTATTGTATGTCATGTCTCAGGCACATGAAAACCTCTACTTGCAAGATCTACCATCAAGATAGTTTAAAACTACAGGTAGAAGGCTATTTAATTTGTGTAATTAGTTTTTTTGATGAGAAAATATCGATGCATTGAGAAGCTATATAAATCCCATGCGCCACTAGTCACTCATTTTACAAAGAATACCTCCTATAAAATAATATATTTAATCAATAAATAATATTCCTTATCAAATACACATATTGAATAAAAGATTAAGATTTATCCATTATTCCCCGGTTAATCAAATAATTATCAAAGTAAAAACCATATGTAAAAATTTTATATGGTTTTGGAAATAGTTATATTAATCATCCAATAATGTGGATATTTAAATGAGGACAATAAAGTTATTGTTTCAATAGAAAGTTAATAATAAGAAAATAAAGTGAGATTGTAAAGATTACTTTTACCACTTAGAAATTTTCAAGCTAAACCCCTTGAGTGATATAATTAAAAGTGAAACATAAAATACCATGTATTATGAAATAATTATTATATTAAAATTAAATGGTATAGTATATACACCACATTAAATTGAATTTGTGTATAAAAACAAATAAGTCTAAATGGAATGTAAATTGAGATGAAATCCCTTACTACATGGAAACTTTTGAATTATAATACCCATGAAAGAAATAATTTCAAATGAAACTATAAATAACATGAATATAAATTTATTAAAGATTTAAAATATATTAATGGAATTATATACACTATATAAATTAAATAAGTGGTGAAAATGGTTTATGCTTCACGAAAAAGAGAATGAGACAAGAATCCCTTACCATGTGTTTCCTTTTCAGTGAATGTACTTTATCCTCATGTATAAGGATTTTTATATTGTAACTAACTTATACCAGAACCATAATCATATTTATCAATTAATATATTATCTTATTATAAAATATTATTACCCATTTTTTAACAATCTTCCATTATTATCACTATTTTGGGTGTTAGTTGCCTAGTTTTTCGAGTATGTTTTGACTTGTTACTTGTTGTACCTATTACATAGATAATGATTTAATCATATACAGAATGTAAAACATAATGGAAATTTTATATATCTTAATTATATATGTATTTATAGTAATCCATAATATTTGGATATATGAAATTAAATGCATTGTTCATTGAGACTATAGGTCGTATGTACACATGAACGATACTTTAGTTTCGTTATCATTTTTAAAGGAATATAAATTCAATGATATATATGTATAATATAATTTTAGTTTCATATATTTGTTATATATTTCAAATATTACAATTAAATCTTTCTTTATACATTTAATGCATAGATTTAATGAATCACATCTCTTAGTGGAGGCGGCAGTCCACACATCCTAAAATGATGTTATTGTATTTCCAGAAATGTAAATCTTAAAGGTATGTGTTATATAAAAACAACTAAAGAATAAATAAATTATAAATATACAGTATATAATATATAAATATCATGGCTATAATAATGTCCAACCATGAGATATAGTAAAGGAATAATGAACAGTCATTGTTTCGTGAGGCGGTGGTCTCCCTTACACATGAACAATAATTTTGTTCCCTATTAGATGGAAGTGTGTTCAAGTGTTGGTTAAAAACTTAATATAATAATATATATGTATATTTAGTATAATAATGTTATTATTTAATCTGGAAATAATTATAAATTAAGAAGTTTATAAAGAAATAAAACTAATGTGATCGTTGAATAATATTACCTCTTATTTGGGTAACGTCTTTTTTTTGTAACAAAAATCTTCCTTGGGTTACTTTATTCCCAAGTATATTATTATAGTTTGAGGGGATGTATGTTGGGAGATTTTTTGTGAATATTGTTTTCAATCCAAATGGATTTAGAGTTGTGAATAAGTGAGAGGGGTGAGTGACTTTTTATAGTGAAGGAGGAGTGAAATTCCTGTAAATTTTTCAAAAGGATATTCCAAATACGCTTTTACTATGAAAAGTGGCCCAAATAATTGTTAAAAAAATAAAATGGATTATAGGGTCGAAATATTAACTTAAAATGGATTTTGGACTAGTTTCTAGGTCATTTTATCTCTTAACATTATGTTTTAGTCTCTTGTTAAGATATTTTTTCTCCTAATCGCTGTAATTAATTTTAATCACAATGACTAATATTTTTGGTCAAAAAATAATTTGAAATTATTAGACATTATAAATTATTCTAATCCAAAATATAGAATCCATTTTTCAGAATTAAAACCATATAATTGGTGGAAAATAATTTAAATTTAATCTCATAGACGGGACGGGATGATAAAGCCGTCTTTTAAAGTAAAGTGTTTAAAGTTTGATATGTTTTTATATTCCATTTTAAAGTAAAATAGATTCCCATGACCTAAATTAGATTAATTGATATATAATATATCTAATTAAACATTAAAACTAATTAAAAATATAACTTAATCTTATAAATAATTTATAAAAAAAACAGTATTGAATTAAAATTTAACATCTTTCAGAATTCATCAAAAAATGAATCTTCACAGAAAAATACAACAAATGCACCCTACACTAATTTTTATGTTTAAATTTGATAAATGATGTTTATTTTTACATATAAAATTTGTTAATGGGATTTGTTTTATTTATAATATGGTCGTTATTAAAAGGTGGTAAAACTATCTCTAGAAAAATATAGGTTTTATGCATAATATAGGGTTTGTTCTTATCTTGTGCTTATCAAATCAAATAGATGAATGTCAATTTTTTTTATTAAATATATAAAATATATATTTCATTAATATAATTATATAATTTTAATTAATTTAATTTATTAATAAAACACCCTTTTGGGAGCAAACAAATATTTCCTTTATATTGAATTGGTTATTATAATCATTTATAAATAATTTTTAAGAAATGGATTAAACCATATATTTTCATAAGTTTTTTAATATTATTCACAAATTATTATTTAATATCTATGTTAAAAATAATTTTATTGACTAATATTTTTTTAATAAGATAGTTTTTATTTGGTAAAACTCGGTCTTGCTGGTAACTTAAGCTATCGAAGAAACCCATTATTGCATGTGGTTCAAGATAACTTATTATTTCATGCATTGAAATCTATATGATATATTAAATTTATTTAAAATATTAAAAATACCATTTTTCTGAAGTGGTTATATTTATTTCTATATTTTTTTTTCTGTATCTTACACATATCGAATAAAAATGTTCTCTTTTAGAATTTTCGGGGTGTTACAGTTTCCCACCTTAAATAAATTCTGTCCCTAAAATTTAAACTTGGTCTTCATAATATAAGGTTTTATATGTTAAATTTTCATTGTTATAATCACACATCATTATAGGAGTTAATAAAAAATCCTCTTTATAAGAGAGAATGATAAGTACCAATGTCACATGGAATAACATATAACTAGTTTTCAACTTAATAGTAAATTAGTGGAAAGTGAAGATATGTAAATGGAGGAAAATAGTAAATATTTATAGGGAGTGACATATGTCATCTATCAAAAAGAATTTAATGTTCAATGGAAATTTTAGGGTCTCAAAGTCCTAAATCTATGATGATTTACAGGACCATTAGTTCATCAAAAATCAAGGTATTAGGACAACACATTTTCTTAAAATCCTATTCCTAATTTGAGTAATTATTTTATTAACCAAGAAAATAAATAAATATAATTACTTGATATTGTGAATTCTATAAGAAAGATTCCATCTTGTGGTTATGCTTTAATTGATGTCTAGTTCATCCTTTACACCATGAAATGAATATTCTAAAATTGACTTTGATTACCAAAACACTAAAGTACACATTTAACAGATCGTAAATCCCATAAATGAGTTAAAAGTATTACCATTTTTCTATCACTATTCTCAAAAATCAATATGGTAAATTCATTAATCTCTAAACCTAAAATGTAACACTACTGGTTCATTATTAATATTTATTCATCAAATTATGTAACTAGAAATAGTAAAATATTAATTAGGAAATCATGTAGGCCAGCGATAGGTGTAAAACTATTATCTTCCTTCACTCATGAGTTAATGACCCACCACATTTATGAATTTGATGGGTTGTCACCCTACATGTGAGATATACTTTATATATTTTTATAACTCCCAATATAATTATAATGCACATCCGTGAAATAAGGTTTATAACTAAATATCCTTTTAATAATGGTTTTCAATAAAAACCCAATACATAAATACTCCATCCCTTTATTTTAATATATGATCTTCATTGGTCTAGATTTTATCATTTAGAAGAGGGAATTGACTTGGGTAATGCCCAGGTTCCCCATTTTTAAGGAAAAAAATTGTAAATTGATATTTAAGATGATATTTATTTCCTTCCATCATATCCATCATTTCATTCATAGAAATTCTTTTATTTATGTACTTATTTTGAACACATAAATAATTTTTCACTTCCATTGAGACACTTTCTTGGGAGCCTCTATCATAATTTCTTAATTATGGAAGTTGATACCTTTTTTCTCTAGGGTCTCTACCACTTGAGCACTTAGAAAACTGAGTAAGAATGAACATGATATCTTTTATTCCTATAAGCACCTCATTTTTTTGATCATTGCAATAAATTTTCCTTCTTGTTCAATGTCAACATGAATTTTAAGAGTTCCAGTAAATGAGTAAAACCAAAAAGAATACTTTGAGTAATAATAGTCAAAGATAGAAATGAATATGATCATTTTTAGGATATCTAAATCATGAAACCTTATACCCAATATAAAATTCCATAGGGTTAACCTATGTTTTTAATTATATATTGAAATCATATATAATGGTTTTTAGAGAAAATGTGAATCATCTTAAGAATATCCCCAAGAAGTATAAAACCATGTGTGCAGTAATACCCTTTTTGTGTACCAGGTTACGCTAAAGTCAGTCTTGAAACTCCTTTTTAGAGTTTTTACCCATAGGTTTATCTGTTCTAGAATCACGTTAACTTATAGTATCAAGATATGCATGTATTTATAGGAATACCAAATAATATCTTCCTAACTAAAACATCAGTATATTCTTCTATACTAATCCTCAAATCTTACCTTAGGGTTATGTTCTCTAATATATTATTTTCTAAATTTAGTTCACAAGGTTTCTGCTAAATATTTTCAGATATCATCTATTGAAACCCGACCTCAGTGAGCCCAGAGTTGGTGTCCTGCTACCATTACATTTGAATACGAAACAAGTAAATGGTTTCCCAAAGGGCCGAATAGTTTAATAGTCTTAGTAAACCATATATATACATGAGTCATGTTTTACAACTGAATATTGTAATTACAATATAATTTATTTCAAGGATAAATTCATTCCATCTATTGTATCCTTGCATATATTTATTAGCACAATTCAAGTAATCTTGGAGAAGGGAAACATAATAATTATGATATGAAGTTCTCATCAAGGGTAATTACAATAGATCAAATAAAACATCAAAGAGAATAACCCTAATGGTAAGGTATAGAACAAAAAATACATTCCATTTAAATTACTGGATAAGGAAAAATCTATATAGATAGGTAAGAAACTAAAAATAAATGACATTTAATCAGTAAACTAAGAACGAAATGCATCCATAGACTGTTTCATAGTGAAAATATCTTATATAATAAATACTTAATCAAAATTAAGGAAATGATTAATTATTGGAAATTATGTCTCAGGCACATGAAAACCAATACTTTCAAGATGTATCCTCTAGATACTTTAAATCTACATGAATAAACCAATTTAAATTGCACAAATAATTTGTCTTAAGAGAACAAATAGATGAATCAATGGGATAGATAAATTCATGGCCCCGTTGATCACTTCCTATCCAAATCATTCCTCATATCGAATAATCGATTTAATCAGTCAATAATATTCCTTATCAAATATCTGTATAGAATACAAGATACACATTTATCAATAATTCCCCAGTTAATAAAATTAATTTCAATGTAAAAAACATATGAAAAAATGGAATACAGTTTAGGAAATAATAATATCCATCAACCATTAATTTTAATATTTAAATGATCATAATAAAGTCATTATTTCAAGAGAATGTTAACAATCACAAAAGAAAGTGAGATTGGATTACTTTTACCACATGGTAATGCTCAAGCTAAAGGACTTGGGTGAAATAATTCAAATTGAAACATAAAATACCATGAATTATGAGACAATAATGATATTAAAATACAAAGGGGTAGTATATACACCACATTAAAATGAATTCTTCTATAAAAATAAATATGTATTAATGGAATGTAATTTTAGATGAAAGACCTTACTACTTGGTAACTTTTGATTTATAACCCCCAGAAAAGAAATAATTTCAAATGTAACTCTGAATATCATGGATATAAATTTTTTCCTGACATAAAATAAAATATGGGTAGTATATACAACACAAAAAAGAAATAAGTGGGAAAAATTTTGTATTCCTCATTGAAAGGAATGTGATACAAGAAACCCTTACCTTGAATTTACATTCAAATGAAAAACATTTATCCACCTATATAATGATTTTAAGTGTTGGTCGGAGTGGACACTCAAGAGGGGGGTGAATTGAGTTCCAATTAAAATTTCTGCTAAAAACAATTTCTATTAAAATCCCCCAATTTCAAAAACAAATTAAACTGTAGTGAATTTATACAGATTATAATGGTTCAATTAGTTTCTAAAAGATTGATTAATTCTCAGTTAACTTAATCTTATGATTAAATTAACTTTTGAAACTAACTTACTGGTTTATAATAAATATAAACACTTTCTAGTTTAACTATCAAAGTAGCTTTGAAAATAAATAATATTTCAAAGTAATAGCAGCGAAATGTGAAATAAATGTATATAGTATGGATATAGATTTTAACTAAAAACACAAGAGTTAACCAAGAGGTTCAGTCTCAAGTAGAGACTTAGTCCTCTCAAAATTTATATAAATTGATCCACACGCTGGATCTGGGTTAACAATAGTGATCACACTGTTCAGGTCAAGGGACCTCTACCACAGTTATACGTGGGATAACAAACAACAGCTCAAAGTTGTCCAGGTCACACTCGACCTCTACCACTATCCACAGTGGGAAATAAAGGATGTAAAGACTATGAGTGAGGATTTACAACTCCTCCAGTTAAGGTTCAGGAGAAAGTGTGTGTATAATAATTAACAGGATACACACACTGTTCGTAATGAAATTTCTAAATCACTTAGAGCAAGATATAGAGTTTAGGAAGGCTCTAGTGATTTTAGTGCAACTCTGGACTCCTTTGGATTTGATCAGAAACGGTTCTGAGTCCTTCTCTGGTATTTTACTGAAAAACAGAGTATCGTTTCTTCTTTCAGTGCTTCCAGGTTCATCTTGGTTATCGGCTCAGAAAATGAAGTGTTCTGTGTAGTTCTTCTTTAGCATAGATTGCTCGATGTATGCTCTGTGTTCTGGAGTCTGGTAGTAGTAGTAGTCTTATGAGTGCAAGTTCTCCAGTTGTTCTTGGAACGTTCGAGCTTGATCGCAAGTGTGTTCCCATGTGCTCAATCTCTTCAAGTCTCTTGTCTTAATTCACTTCATCATACACGTTGTCTTGTATGCCTTTATTATACTAAGAAGAAGGAATGATTATGCTTTTTAATCATACTTGGTAAGGTTTCCTGAAATGGAAACATAAATCAATTAATAACATTAAATGCATCAAAAGTAACAAATGTAGCCATTAGTGTAATAAACAAATAGGGTCGAGGATATAGGATTTGACTCCGCAGTTCATTATAGGTAGTCGTTTGTTTGTAGACTTGTACGGTTGACTCTGTGCAGGATCTTCCATCGGTAGCTCTTCAAACTCTTATCGGTGGCTCTTATCGGTAGCTCTTATCAGTAGCTCTTATCGGTAGCTCTTATCGGTAGCTCGATGAACTTAGTTCCATCAGTTGCTCTTGACTGTCGGTAGCTCTATGCATCGGTAGCTCTCTGTGCATCGGTAGCTCTGTGCATCGGTAGCTCTCTGTGCATCGGTAGCTCTGTGCATCGGTAGCTCTGTGCATCGGTAGCTCTGTGCATCGGTAGCTCTGTGCATCGGTAGCTCTCTGTGCATCGGTAGCTCTGTGCATCGGTAGCTATGTGCATCAGTAGCTCTGTACATCAGTAGCTCTGTGCATCGGTAATACTTACACATGACTGTCTTATGCAAAACACATCTAATTCAATTAGAATCATTTCAAAACATATATAAACATGGATAATCGAGATTAACATAAATCAGAAATTATTTTAACATTATTATTAACTTGATCATCGATTTGAAAGACTTAAAGTGTAGATCAACAGTAATTGTGAATATCATAATATATGAACACATAATTGGGATTGCCAAAACATATGAATACAAGATTGGGATTATCAAAACAGGTGAGGTCAAAAATCTCCCCCTTTTTGATAATCACAACCTATGATATGGCCATTTTAAAATAGTGAGAATATAGTATTAGATAGTATGACATTAATATTCAATTTTCTCAAAGAAAACAGTATCAGAGGAGAGAGGAAATAGTAATAGAAAGATATAGATAAACAATTATCATAGGTAGAATTAAATACAATAGTATCATAGATAAGGATTGAAAGAATTGGTACCAAAGAAGGAAATGTAAGAAATAGTATCAAAGGCTCCTCCTTTGATCATATTTCTCCCCTTTTATATTTCTCCTTCTATATTTCTCCCCTTTTCTCCCCCGTTGTGATAATCAAAAAGTGGGAAACCAAACATAGAAAACTGAAAAACTGAGACAGTGGAAAGAAAGGCATTTGTATTATATCAGACACAAATTACATAAACAGAATAGAAAAAACAAAATGATTCCTATCAAACATCCTTGCCACTTTATCAATCCACATCAATAATGTGAGATTTTCCCTTGGGATCAGAAGAGAATTCAGGTGTTGAGGATACTGGGGAGGACTTTGGAATTCCAGAAATGATCAGAGGGGGCTGAGCAACTGATACAGTGTCGGGCCTATAATGGGAAGCCCTTTGAGTGATCATAGGTGTGAGACTTCTTATGGCTTGAGCAGGAGTCATCTGAACTGGAGACGCAGTAGAGGCAGAGGCAGGGAAAGCAGGAGGTACAATGACCGGTCTGGCATCCACATGAAGGAAGGGTAGCAACATGTTTCAGAAATCCATTATAATGCTTCCTCCGCTCTCCATTGCAGACACAAAATCATCTCTATTTTCAATGAATTTATCCAAACCAGGAGTAAGCTCCCTGAGCTTACTAACCTGCTCTTTGAAGGCCTGAGTCACTGGAGGTAACTTTAGATTCTCAAGCAGAAGTTTAAAATGGTTGGCCAGTTATTGCTTGGTATAGACCTTTTCAAAATAAGTATCCACCTTATTCTTGATTGCCTCTTGAGAAGCAGAGGCCTCTCTCATGTAGTCCTGGACGATTTTCATTATTTCTCTGGCGGAATCCCTGGTAGACAGCACAACTCGACTTAAATCTGATGATTCCACAGAGCCACTGGTTGAAATAGAACCAAGCTCCTCCTTCATCAGAGAATGAAATTGATTCAGATCAATTACAGGTTTTGGAACTAGAGGACCAACAGAGAAGGATACAGTTTCTTGGAAGCTTTTGGTCAACCCACTAATCAGATTTTGCATTTGAGAGTCCGGATTTTTGACATGATCCTTCACAGATTCTTTGAAATCTTCAAACACCGAGACCAGCTGACTTACAACACTTTTCACATAAGCTAAATCCTTGTCAGCTTGAGATTTTGAACTCATGAAAGAGTCTAAAGCAACAACAGATATCCGTAGAGCTTCAAGATCTTCTTCTAGCCTAGAAGTTTGAGTGTGGCACTCCTTGACTTCTTCCATTAGCTCACCCAGAAAAGTTGACAGATTTCAACAAAGAGAAAGCTCAAAAGACCTTTCTAGCATCTTCATTTCTTCACCAAAACAGTGCTTTATCTCAGCAACAGAGGCATTGAAAGATTCCTTCAGCTCATGATTTAGGGATTCGAGGTCAGACTTTGTAACAAAATCAATAGGAGAAACTGTAGTAGATACTCTTTCAGAAGCTAAACTGACTACAGAGTCAGCCATGACTGATTGAATCGAGGATACTAAAAAAGATTCCATTATCTTTACTTCTTCTACAAAACTGACTTTGAGATTTTCTTTCAGCACATCTAAATCATGTACTCGGACCACATCAGCAGGTAATAACTCAGAATTGATGTCATAGCTGATCATTGGTCTATTCAAAGATACTTCATTATCCGAATCAGGATAATCCAAGCCAAAGAATATAAAACCTGGGTCTTCTACCCAGTCTTCAGACTCGATAGTCACTGTAACATTTCCAAACTTGGTGTGATGCTCCCCCTCAATGGGTGCATTCTCATATATAGCAACTACATTCTCTGCTGGTCTTTCTTCATCAGAATCTTCCACAACAACATCCATCTCTGCAGCAACAAGATGATTTTATGGAATAGGTACAGCTTCTCCTCTCTCTCTTTCTTCATCCATAGAAGGTACAACTGAGCTTCCAATAAATGTACTGAGACTCAAATCAGCAGAATCAGATGATTCAGAGACATTTTTTTCTTCCTCTACATGCTTAGATACCGACTGGTCTTCCTCATTAGCAGGTGTCTCCACTTCTGCTAGCACTTCCTTTTCTAAAGACATAATTTCAGCAACAGGGCTTGGAGGCAAGTCAGGATCTCCTCCTTAATCCATAGGAGTTTCTTCCTCTTCTTCTTCTTCTTCTTCTTCTGACTCATCACTATACTCAGGTTCCTCTTCATCAGGTCCTAGACCTGGATCTTTTTTATCCTTTGGCCTTGAAGGATAATCCACAGGATTGAACTTATCATATACCTTTTGGTCATCATTGACCCATTCTCCTCTCCACGGATTCCAATTAATCTTCATATATTTGCAAATTGTAGTAGTGATACAAAAGTTTCTCTTCACAACAACTGTCTCATCTTGAGACTCAGCTATCCCTTTCACTTTGATCATTACATAAATCATCTTAGCAAAGAATAGGGTGTTAGTCTTTGATTTAGGCCTTGTCATATCTTCCATTTGACTCATCAAAAATCTACATAAATTGACTTTGACATCATGTCTCAAAAGATGTATGAGATAGATATCATGATATCTCAAATTAGCAAAGTCTCCTCTCCTTGGTATCAACACATGTTGAACAAACTTGAACAGTAATCTATTCTCTCCATCCATTTTTACAGCAACCACTTGCCTTGGAGTTCCATCACCAGTCAGTTCTTTCAACGCGATCTCATGATCAAAAATGTCACTGGTAGGTGGCATTTCTCTTGATATATATCCAGACACACCTTCATGAGGAACCTTTAAGCAATCAACCCATTCTATTGATGAAAATGATATCACTTTACCATTTACAAATGAAGATACTCGGTTCTCATTCTCTAGCTTCTCAAAGCTTACAAATTCGTAAAACTGTTTTACCAACATTGGGTAGTAGGGACCGTTGTTATTTGAAAAGCAGTCTACCCATCTCTGAGCTTCCAGAACTTCGAGCACCAAGGACTTGTTGGGCATCAACCAGTCTACACACAGATCTTTTTCGATCACAATAACTCTATTTTTCTGATGATGATTTACTGGTCTCCTTCCTGACCTAGTTCGAACAGCACTACTCGCTTCTGGCTCGGACTTCTGCGTTTTTTCTTTAGGCTCAACACAGTCGTCTCAGATGACAGGAATTTTGGTTTTTGCCATCGCTGGTTCGAGGGATCTCAGCTTTGCAGAGGGTTCGGGTTCTAAGGTTCGAGGGTAAAAGGTTTTGGGTTCGGTGGAGTGAGAAGCGGCTTATACTTAGTTTTATCATTTAGGAATCATAAGTTAAATGAATAAAAATTAAATAAAATAAAATAAAAAAAAGGAAAAAACGGTTTAGATTCTTGACGGCAGACAAAAAGATTTAAAACAGCACTTTATCGGTGATGATTTTTGTCGGTGAGGATTTCTATCGGTGAGTATTTCTATCGGTGAGGATTTCTATCGGTGAGGATTTCTATCGGTGAGGATTTCTATCGGTGTGGATTTATATCGGTGAAGATTAAACATCCCCAGCTCGTGCCTAATGTAACATAACCTATTCACACTTAAGGGTTTTGTGAAAATGTCGGCCAATTGATATTCAGTGCCGATAAATTCAAGATAAATATCACCCTTTTGATAATGATCTTTCAGAAAATGATGCCTTACATTAATGTGTTTGGTTCTTGAGTGAGATACAGGGTTCTTCGAGATGTTTATTGCACTAGTGTTGTCACAGATAATCGAAACATGCTTAAAATCATATCCATAGTCCAAGAGAGTGTGTTTCATCTACAAAATTTGTGCACATCAACTACTAACAGCTATATACTCTACTTCGGCAGTGGATAGAGCTACAGAATTTTGATTTTTACTACACCAAGATACTAAGTATTTTCCTAATAAATGACGTGTTCCTGAAGTTCTTTTTATTTCTCATTTGAAACCAGCAAAGTCAGCATCTGAATAACTCATTAACTCAAAGGATTGTCCTTTTGGATAAAATAAACCAAGGTTAACAGTATGTTTGAGATACTTGAAAATTCTTTTAACAGCAAGAACATGAGATTCTTTCGGGTTAGCTTGAAATATTGCACACATACACACACTGAACATAATATCTGGTCGACTAGCAGTAAGATAAAGTAAACTACCAATCATACCCCTATAATTGGTTTGATCCACTGGTTTCTCAGTTTCATCTGTATCCAACTTACAAATTGTACTCATAGGAGTTTCACTCTCCTTAATACTATCCAAACCAAAACGTTTTAAGAGATTATTTGTATATTTACTTTGATTCAAAATAATATCATTTTCATTTTGAAATACTTGAAATCCAAGAAAGTAATTAAGTTCTCCCATTAAACTCGTTTCAAATTCATTTTGCATACTTTTTGAAAAATCAGTACATAAAGAAGGTTTAGAAGATCCAAAAATAATATCATCAACATAGATTTATACAACTAAAAAATCTTTAGAAATTCTTTTAATAAAAAGAGTTGGATCAGAAATCCCTTTAGTAAAACCTTTTGAAATAAGAAAATTGCTGAGTCTATCATACCAAGCTCTTGGATCTTGTTTTAAGCCATATAATACTTTAGAAAGTTTAAAAACTTGATTTTGAAAATGGGGGTTTGTAAATCCAGGAGGTTGTTCTACAAAAAAATCTTCAATTATAAAACCATTTAGAAATTCACTTTTGACATCCATTTGATATAACTGGAAATTTAGATGTGCAACATATGCAAGTAAAATCCTAATGGATTCTAGTCTAGATACAGGTGCAAAGGTCTCCTCATAGTCTATGACTTCTTCTTGACTATATCCTTGTGTAACTAGCGTAGCTTTGTTTCTAACTATGTTTCCTGATTCATCAACTTTATTTCTAAAAACCCATTTAGTGCCTATTGTTAGTGTTTCCTTAGGTCTGTCAACTAATTCCTAGACTTTGTTTCATTCAAATTGATTTAACTCTTCTTGCATATCCATTACCCAGAATTCATCAACGATAGCATCATTAATATTTTTGGGTTCTAGCTGGGAGAGAAAAGCTTGATGTTCAACCTGATTTCTTAGAGAAGCTCTAGTCTGTGTTCCTCTATGAAGATTACTAACAACAGCATCCAAAGGATGATTCTTTTGAATTCTTGTTGATCTAGTAAAGGTAGGACTAGACACTTCAGGTTCATCAGTAGGTTCGGGTTCGACCGAAACAGATTTTGGAAAAAGTCCAGAACTGGAAGTTTTTATAACAGGTTCTTTGGATTTATCATTAAGGTCCAGAACAGAAAAATCTTCTTCAAGATTCTCATGAGAGGTTTTAGGCTCATGTGGATCAGTTTCATCGAATTTGATGTCAACAGATTCTTCCACACATTTGGATTTCTTATCAAACACTCTATAAACTTTACTTGAAGTAGAGTAACCCAGAAAAACTCCTTCATCACTTTTAGAAGCAAACATGTCCAGATTATCCTTTGTGTTAAGAATAAAGACTTTTCAACCAAAAACTCTGAAGTAATTAACCTTAGGCTTCCTATTGTTCCACAACTCATATGGGGTTTTCTTAAGAATAGGTCTAATCAAGACTCTATTGATAACATAAAAAGCTATATTTACAGCTTCAGCCCAAAAGTAAATAGGCAGTTCATATTCATTGAGCATGGTTCTAGCTATTTCTTGAAGGGTTCGGTTTCTCCTTTCTACTACGCCATTCTGCTGAGGTGTCTTAGGAGCTGAAAAGTTATGAGTGTAGCCATTGTGTAAGCAGTAAGATTCAAAGTCTTGATTTTCAAACTCACGTCCATGATCACTTCTCAGGGTCTCAATTTTGAGTCCACTAAGATTTTCTACAGACTTGGAGTATTTAACAAAGGAAGAATAAACTTCACTTTTGTGAGCTAAGAAATATACCCAAGTATATCTAGAGAAGTCATCTACTAGAACATAGACATAGTGCTTCCCATTTAAACTAGAGACTCTTGATGTTCTAAACAAATCCATGTGAACCAAATCAAGTGGTTGAGAAGTTGAGACTTCTTTCTTTGATTTAAAAGAAACTTTGTGCTGTTTTCCCTTTTGACAGGGATTACACACTTTGTCATTTGGGAATTCTAATTTAGGGAAGTCTCTAACTAAGTTTTTCCCAGCCAATTTTCTGAGTGAGTGAATGTTGCAGTGTCCTAATCTTCTGTGCCATAGCCATGATTCTTTATTAAAAGAATTGAAACAACGAATATTTTGTTTGGATAAAGAATTTAAATCAACAACATAATCATTTTCATTCCTTAGAGCAGAAAATACTAAAGCATTTTTGGAGTTAAAAACATCACAGGAATCATTTTCAAACTTGACATTGAAACCATCATCACATAATTGAGATATACTAAGCAATATATATTTAATTCCATCAACGAATAAAACTTTAGAAATTAATACTGAGTCAGTGTTACCAATCTGGACTAGGCCGATGATTTTTCCTTTAGAGTTGTCACCAAAGGTGACATAACCTCCATCAACCGTTATTAAGCTCTTGAAGCAAGAATAATCTCCAATCATGTGTCTTGAGCACCCACTGTCTAAATACCATATCTTCTTGTGACATCTCTTCAAGCAGGTCTCCTATAAAACAGATTTAAACAGGAAATGACTTTGGTACCCAGATTTTCTTGGGTCCAGATAGGTTAGAAATCAGGGCTTTAGGTACCCAGATTTGTTTTATTGGTTTCATACAATTAACAGAAGTAACAGATTTTGAAAGATAAACTTTATTTGGTCTATAACCATATGAATATCCTGTTGAAGCATATGAATTTCCAAAACTGGAACTAGCAAATAAAATTTCAGATTTAGGAATAAATCAGGTTCTGGTGAACTGTCTCTGTCCAGGTTGGTATCCTAAACCAGTAGCATATCTAGGTGCAACTTGCTTTCCTAGAATTTTAGTTAGAGCATTCTTTCCATTTGTGAATTTTTCTAAGTCCTTTTTGAGTTTCTCATTTGACAGTTTCAGTTCTGTATTTTCCTTTAATAGTTGAGCATTCTTTTCCTTTTCTATATCAAGATCAGATTTATGCTTAACACTTAAAGCATACTGTTTCTTTAAACCTTTGTATTTGTCTTTAAGCTCATTACAGGTTTCTTCTAACATATCACAGTATTCAAATAGTTCATATTTTGATATGTTTTCCAAATTAGAATCATCTCAAGAGTAATATGAATTTAAAAAAGGAGTGTCAGATGTTACCTCAGAAGTATTTGTCATGAAACACATGTTGGCTCGATTCCTTTCAGAGTCCGAAGATTCGGCTTCACTTGTGTTGTCTTATGAAGCACTCCAGGTAGCCTTCATGGCTTTCTTGTAATTCTTGTCTTTGTAGTCATATTTATTTTTGAATTTTAACTTTGGACAGTCTGCTTTGATATGTCCTTTGAATTCGTAGCAGATAACTTCATCAGTCCTGTCATCTTTCTTCCAATCCTTTTTCCATTTGCCTTGTTGATCATACTTTCCTTTGTAATCTGTTTTCCTAAATAATTTCTTTTTCCTATAAAACTTCTTGAATCTCCTGGCTATCTGAGCCATTTCTGCATCACTGTCATACTCTTAGTTTTCACTTGTTGAACTTTCATCCTCCATTTGTATTTTTTCCTTCTCCTTGATCTTCAAAGCAGTAGACTTGAAAGCTACAGATTTTCTTTTCGGTTCATCATCTTCCTCTTTGTTTACCTCGAGCTCTTCTTCATACATCATCAATTTTCCAGTAAGCTCTTTGATAGGTAGAGCAGCAATGTCACATGATTCTCTGATTGAGACAGATGTGCCTCTCCATCGGTCTGGTAGACATCTCAATATTCTCATAATTTGTTGCATTGCTGGAACAACTTTTCCAAGTGAATTCATCGTGTTGAATATCTCATTAAACCTGAGATACATGTAAGAAATAGGTTCATCAGACTTCATTTTAAAATTATCATACTTAATAGTGTAAGTGTTCAATCTCATTTCGTTAACATTATTTGTTCTTTCATGAGAAACAGCCAAGGTATCCCAAATTTCAAAAGCAGTTTTGCATGCAGAAATTCTGTTGAATTCTTCATCTCCTAGAGCACAGTACATAACATTCATAGCTTTACAATTATTATTGTAAGCAGTCTTTGTAGGATCATCCCAAGTAGATCTATCAGTAGTGGGAATTTTGTTTTCAGATTCAATAGCAGTCCAAATATCAAAACTCATGCTTTCTAGATGAATTTTCATTTTATGTTTCCACTGAGCATAGTTATTTCCATTAAAGAAATGTGGCCGGTTAGTAGTATCACCCTCAAGTCTATTATCCATTATAAACACAATTTAAAGAGATAAAAATTTAGAAATAACAGAAATTTTAAGAACTTTAAAATACAACTAAAATCACAGTTGAAAAGCAGAGAGTAAATAAAAAGTTTTGCAAAACACACATCCTTTGATACCAAATTTTGGTCAGAGTGGACACTCAAGAGGGGGGTGAATTGAGTTCCAATTAAAATTTCTGCTAAAAAAAATTTCTATTAAAATCCCCTAATTTCAAAAACAAATTAAATTGTAGTGAATTTATACAGATTATAAAGGTTCAATTAGTTTATAAAAGATTGATTAATTCTCAGTTAACTTAATCTTATGATTAAATTAACTTTTGAAACTAACTTACTGGTTTATAATAAATATAAACACTTGATAGTTTAACTATCAAAGCAGCTTTGAAAATAAATATTATTTCAAAGTAATAGCAGCGAAATATGAAATAAATGTATATAGTATGGATATAGATTTTAACTAAAAACACAAGAGTTAACCAAGAGGTTCAGTCTCAAGCTGAGACTTAGTCCTCTCAAAATTTATATAAATTGATCCACACCCAGGATCTGGGTTAACAACAGTGATCACACTGTTCAGGTCAAGAGACCTCTACTATAGTTATACGTGGGATAACAAACAACAACTCAAAGCTGTCCAGATCACACTCGACCTCTACCACTATCCACAGTGGGAAATAAAGGATGTAAAGATTGTGAGTGAGGATTTACAACTCCTCCAGTTAAGGTTCAGGAGACAGTGTGTGTGTAATAATTAACAGGCTACACACACTGTTCGTAATGCAATTTCTAAATCACTTAGAGTAAGATATAGAGTTTAGGAAGGCTCTAGTGATTGTAGTGCAGCTCTGGACTCCTTTGGATTTGATCAGAAACGGTTCTGAGTCCTTCTCTGGTATTTGACTGAAAAACAGAGTATCGTTTCTTCTTTCAGTGCTTCCAGGTTCAGCTTGGTGATCAGCTCAGAAAATGAAGTATTCTGTGTAGTTCTTCTTTAGCATATATTGCTCAATGTATGCTCTGTGTTCTGGAGTCTGGTAGTAGTAGTAGTCTTGTGAGTGCAAGTTCTCCAGTTGTTCTTGGCACGTTCTAGCTTGATCGCAATTGTGTTCCCGTGTTCTCAATCTCTTCAAGTCTCTTGTCTTAATTCATTTCATCATACACGTTGTCTTGTATGCCTTTATTATACTGAGAAGAAGGAATGATTATGATTTTTAACCGTACTTGGTACGGTTTCCTGAAATGGAAACATAAATCATTTAATAAAATTAAATGCATCAAAAGAAACAAATGTAGCCGTTAGTGTAATAAACAAATAGGGTCGAGGATATAGGATTTGACTCCGCAGTTCATTATAGGTAGCCGTTTGTTTGTAGACTTGTACGGTTGACTCTGTGCAGGATCTTCCATCGGTAGCTCTTCAAACTCTTATCGGTGGCACTTATCGGTAGCTCTTATCGGTAGCTCTTATCGGTAGATCTTATCGGTAGCTCGATGAACTTAGCTCCATCGGTTGCTCTTGACTGTCGATAGCTCTATGCATCAGTAGCTCTCTGTGCATCGGTAGCTCTGTGCATCGGTAGCTCTCTGTGCATCGGTAGCTCTATGCATCAGTAGATCTGTGCATCGGTAGATCTGTGAATCGGTAGCTCTGTGCATCGGTAGCTCTCTGTGCATCGGTAGCTCTGTGCATCAGTAGCTCTGTGCATCGGTAGCTCTGTGCATAGGTAGCTCTGTGCATCGGTAATACTTACACTTGACTATCTTATGCAAAACACATCTAATTCACTTAGAATCATTTCAAAACTTATATAAACATGGATAATCGAGATTAACATAAATCAGAAATTATTTTAACATTATTATTAACTTGATCATTGATTTGAAAGACTTAAAGTGTAGATCAAAAGTAATTGTGAATATCATAATATATGAACACATAATTGGGATTGAAAAAACATATGAATACAAGATTGGGATTATCAAAACAGGTGAGGTCAACATTAAGCTTGTCAATAAATTATAACAGAACCATAAACATATTTATAATTTAATATATAATCTTCTCATAATATATCATTACCCATTTTTTATCAATCTGTCATTATTTTCACTATTTTGAGTCTTAATTTCCTAGTTTTTTAGTATGTTTTGACAGGTTAATTATTATTCCTATTACATAGAACATGATTTCATCATCTACATATATTAAAAAATGATGTAAATTTTATATATATTCATTATATATGTACATATATTAATACATCAAATTTGGAGATAACAAATTAAATGCATTGTTCACAGAGATGGGAGGTCGTACGTACGCATGAACGCTACTTCCATTTCATTTCCATATTTGAAAAAATGAAAAGAAAATGATATATATTTATATTAAAATTATAGTATCATATTTAAGTCATATATTTCACATACGTTTATTAAAACAATCCTTTATACGTTACATGTATAGCGTGAATGAATCACATTACTTTGAAAACAACATAGTCCCCACATCCAAAAAACAATGTTATCGTATTCTCACAAAATGGAAATAAAAAAGGTATGTGTTATATAAAAATTTTAAAAGTATAAATACAATATAAATATCATAAATATCATATATAAGTATTTTTTTCCACCATAATCCTCAGCCATTATAGGTGGTAAAGTAAGAACAAACAATTATTGTTTTGTGAGGCGGTAGTCCCACGTACACATGAACATTAAGTTTGTTTTCTATTAGATAAAACTATGTGTAAGTGTTGGTAAAAAACATAACATAAAAAAATCTCTATATATTTAAGATAATTATGTTATTATATAGTTATGAAATTATAATAATTTAAGGATTATAGAAATAAATAGAACTAATGTGATTGTTGAAGAATGTTACGTCTTATTTGGGTAGCTCTATTTGGTTTATATCAAAAGTATTCCTTAGTTCAATTTATTTATAAGGTTATGATTCTAGGTTTATGGGTAGGATTTTTGGATATTATTTTGGTCGATTTTAGGAGATATAAAGAGCTTCATATGTGTAAATAAGTTAGAGGTGTGGTTACATTTTTATAGTGAAGGAGGAGTGACATTAATGAATTTTTTTGAAAAGGGAATTCCACCCACGTTTTTACTCTACAAATTGGGTAAAATGATGGTTAATTTTTTTTATAAAATGTATGATAGGGTCTTAATAATAAGATAAATGTTTTTGGAAGATTTTATACATCATTTAGGTCCTTATGTTTTTTATTTAGTCCATTGTTAATTTAAATTTTCTCTTAATTGCTATAATTAATTTTCATTACATTCAATAATATTTTTGTTCAAAAACTAAGTTGAACTTATTATAATTTATAAATTATTATAATTAAAAATATAAAATCCGTTTTTTCCAAATTAAAATCATATAAGTGGATGAAATTAATTTTAATTTAATCCTGTGGATGGGACAATAAAGCGCGTTTTTAAAGTAAAATGTTCAAAAGTATTCTATGATTTTATATTCAATTTCAAAGTATAATTGATTAAAATGAACTAATTTGGATTAATGGATATAAAATTGATATAATTAATCTTTAAAACCAATAATAAAATAATTTAACATTATAAATAAATGAGATTAAAAAGTAGTTTTGAATTATAACTAAGTATTTTAACTATTCATCAAAACATGAAACTTTATAGAAAAATACAGAAAATTATGAATAACAAATTTTATTATTACTATTTAAAAAATAATTATTATTTTGACATAAATATTTAATTATTTTCAGAAAATTATGATTTAAAATAGGTTCACCATTAAAATGTTGTAAAATCATTTTTAGAAAAATATTGGGTTTTATGCATAAAATTGGATTTGTTTCTTATCTTATGCCAATAAAATATATTTGATGAAGGTTAAAAATATTTGAATGAATATATAAAATATATATTTAATTAAAATAATTCACTAATATTAATTAATTTAATTTATTAACACAACATAACTTTGGTAGCATATAAACATTTCTTTTATATTTAATTGGTTCTTATATTTGTTTCAAATTAATTTACAACCAATGAATTAAGCTATATATTTTCATAAGTTATTTAATATTATTCATAATAAATAATTTAATGACTAGGTTATATCTCATTATATAAAATTAAATTCTTTTAAATAACATATTGTTTTTCGGTAAAACTTGGTCTTGCGTGTAATATATGTTATCAAAGAAACTCGTTGTCGTGTGCGATGAAAAATAACTATGTATTGTGTGCATTGAATGTTATAGGATTTATTAAATTAATTCAAAATATTAAATATACCATAATTTCTCAAGAGGCTGTATTCTTTTCATTGATTGGTGTTTTTTCATAAACAATATCAAATTAAAAGTTACTCTTTTAGAATTTATGTGGTGTCATACTTACTGAGCCGCTAAGCTCACCCTTTCTTATATTTCCATTTTTATAATAATAAATAATGGTTTTAATTATGGTATTTATAAGAATTATACTATGTGAGAAGAAAAGTTTTGGAGATGTTTAATATCCTTAATGAAATAATAATATTATTTAACTTATCTCCAAAGACTCAAAACCTTTATAGTTACGGTGCGTGTTTTATTGTGAAATGTATTGAAAAATCATTAAAAATAAGTAATATCGATATATGAAATTCTTGGTTAACCTTAGTTGGTATCAAATTAGGTTTTAGTTATATTTTGTGATAAGTATTAATGAACATTTCTAAAAATCATGGGGATAAGTCTAATTATAGAAGAATATCCTATAATAGTGGTAAAATATAGATTTTGTGTTTTTCTTAAAATTATATACCGATATATATATATTCAAGGGGATGCAGTTATGTCATAGATACACCTAGGGGTAAAATCTATGAAAGGGGTGGATACAGAATTAACTTGATCATGACCAGTTCACAATGAGTGGGATCTAGAATGCACACCTGGTTAGACCGTATCAGGGGATATTCTTGGGTAAATTAAAATTTTCTTTATGCACCATTTTTAATGATTTGAATAGATTATGATCATGGATAACCAAGGTTAAAACTAAGGAATCATAGATTGAAAAGAATCATTCATGAATCCCCTGAATTGTTTTATATGATTATATGATTTCTCACTACAGTGTTTGATTCTCATGATAACCATTTTGGCTTTAGTAAAGGAATGTGGATAGAATGATGAATTTGAGGTGGTGAGAGGAACAATAAAATATTAAAGTATCTTATTGGAGATTATTCTTATGAATTTCTTTATATCATGAAAATTATTTAGGGATTTTCATTCATACCCCAAATTATTTGAAGTTATGTTATTGGTAAAAAAATATTAATGGTATAATGATCATATCTAAAGTGTATATCTTCTCTTTGATAAATGGTTATGGGAATGTGTTTTATATAAATTATGTGATTCTACCTCTAGTTGAATTTGATGTGATTTTTGGTATCATTTGGATCACTCTATATATATCCCATATCAAATTCCAAGTAAGTGAAATCATATTTGATATTCCGAATCATCCTATGATATTATATCGATGTGAGAATGCATTTGAAATTAAAATGGAAGTTACATTAATTGTATGGGTCATACTACATATTCATAAGGGATATTTGTCCAAAATGGTTGGGAAGGAACTCAACATCAATTATATGTTTTTTTCAAGATTATTCTAATATATTTTATGAAGAATTTCTTAGTATTCCCCTAGATCTTGAAGTTTAGTTTTTATTAGAACTCATAATATGTGCTTCAATTATTACAAATAATATATAAAGAATGATCCCGATTGAGTTTCCAGATTTGATGAAAAAATGCAAGAGAATATTTATAAGGGACTCATAAGACCTAGTGTGTCACCATGGGATAAACATGTTATTTTTATTAAGAAGAAATATGGTTTAATGCATATTTTCATTGATTATCATGAAATTTAAAAGATCAAAATTAACAAGTATCTGTTACATTGTATTGAGGACCTGTTTGATCAATTATGAGGAGGAAAATATTTTACTGATCGATCTTCGATCCAGATATCATTAGTTAAGGATAAATAAGGAGGTTATAAACAAGATATCCTTTTATATGTGGTATTTTCATTATGAATTTATAGTAATTCCATGTTTACTTAACAATGACCCCACTATCATTATTTATATAATGAATAGAGTCATTATAGATTATCTCAATCAGTTTTGGGTTGTCTTTATTGATGATATTTTTATATATACTAGAATAAATGAAGAGAATGAAGATAATTTGAATATTTTTTTAAATACCCAAAGGGAAGTTAATTTTTTGTACAATTTAGTAAGAGTGAATTATGTTTACACAATGATTCATTATTAATTTATATATTCTCATGTGATGGTATATTTGTGTGAAATATTGCTTGAATTTCAAAAGCGCAAAAACATGTTTTTTATAAATTCAACCCAATTTTTATATTTTTTATATTAACAATTAAATATATATTTTTTAAATTAAAATTGTTTATTAAACATTTAAATAATTATGATGTAGTAGAAATGTGACAGGTTTTAGCAAAATCAATATTTTTACTATTCACCTAAAAAGTGATTATTTTAGAAAAAGATCAAAACGTGATTTTAAGCTAATATAGTAATTCCATATCCATAAATTAATTTAATTTTTTCAAATTAAAAATATAAAATTTATAAAATATTTTTTTAATAAAATTACAAATTATAATAAAAACTGTATTTATTGGAAAATGAATTTTTCAAATACTAAGTTTTATTATTCATATTTTATACTATTTACTAACTAAATCAGTGTTAATAAATTATTAATATAAAAAATAAGTTATCGTCATTAATCATATGTTTCTTGAAATTAAAAATAATATCGCAAAAATATTCAATTTTTAGGAAAAATATTTTCTAAAAAATAAATGATCTTATTGGCCATTTTATGTATACTAATGGAATTTAATTCATATTAAAAGTAATATTAATTTTATTTCTATAAGTATTTTTTAAATTTGATACTACTATTCATTCCCTCTAATTAAATGTTTATGTTTTGATGACCATAGATAAGTATTTATGTTTTATCTAAATATATCATGATTTGTTTAATTTCGATGTTGAGTGTGGAGAAAGCTATTGAACACATTGAATTTATTAGAGGAAAAACACATTATAATCTTGGGTTGTTACATTATCTTCATTTAAATAAATTATTCCATATTTATTTTAATTATTACTTACTAAGGAAAATATCTAAGGGTGTATTGTTTATAGAAAGGACTCAAGATATTATTTTGATAGTGATATCAACCTTAAAAACATAAGAAAAACATATTTTCCCTTAGAATATGATTATCCTTATTTTTTAGTTTATCCACAATTTTTGGAGAAAATATTCTATCATTATTAAGTATTCATACTCTTGTTGTATAATTTATTTATAGTTCTTGTTTATAGTTATCCTTTATAGACTGTCATAGGTTATTATAAAATGTGATCTCATTATTCAAAATGATTTTTCCACAAAGTTTGGGGAATAAATACATGAATATAATTATATTTAATTTATCCAAAGGAAGAAACATATTATTTATACAATACACATTCCTATAAGATTTAACATGGAATATAGTAATTTTACCACTAGTATATTTTATAAAAAATTTAATCATCAGGAAGATGATTAAATGATCTTAGGAAAATTATTTCATATACTCAAGTTCCCATAATCAAATTATAACTAGACATATATAACTCATCATTAGAGAACATGTGTACCATAAATATTAGGACCCATTTTGTAAGATACGATTTTTTGGACCAGGATAATAATTTATAGAGATGTTGAACTTTTCATTTTGTGGATGGGAAAAATATTGAAATCAAACTTAGAATTTATTTATGAGCACTAAAATATTTAAAAGTGTTATTTTTGAATGTGGTTTAATGACCAAGATGTGTCTATAGTTCTTTGATGAGATTTTGGAGTGTTGGTATCCAAAATTTTATTTTCGGGAAAAGCTTGCAGAGGCACGCAATTTGTTACAAACCATGAAGTCTTCTAGGTGAAACCATAAATTCCTAAAATGGGTGAAACATGGTTTTAAAATCCTTTTACTAGAGTACATATAGTTTTAAAAGACCTAAATAAATTATTTATGAGGTAAATCCCACAGCTTGGGAATAGTTTTTATAACTCTGTGCAATACTGTGTGGGGTGTGGAGGTGATATAGTGCAAATGACATGATTTGTGCATGGTTTGGATAACCATGCATATAAACTATGCATGTCAAGGGTATATTGGTAATAAGAACCACATAGTTGGCGCATGGTTTTCTAAACCATTAAATCTAACCATAAGCCTCTTTAAAAGGGTTAAAACTACAATTTTCCCTTCCACCCTTAAAAAGGATTTCCCCATTTTCTTCCCTCATTTACTAAGAGGTACCCTTTGAATGATCTCCTACACCTCCTCCTCTACCTTTGAGGGTTTCTCGCTCATTATTAGTCCGATTCAAGCATTGTTAGATGCGTTGGAAGCGTAATAATGATTCTACATCTCCTCTTATCTATTTTATCAGGTTATATTCTTGATATTGATATGATCATTATGAGATCCCATATTTCGTATTTTATGGGAGTTTGATGTTTTATTTTATTCCTCACACCTCATATTGAATCAAAGACTAAAATTAATGAGTAAAGTGTCCTCAGTATAAGGTATATGTTCTATAAATTGTCCTTTAATGTCTCATTTATTTCTAAAATATGTTATTATGCTACATGCCAAACACACCATGCATCACATTTAAAATGTGAAACCAATTACGCAGAGACTCATACATTAAATTAATGATCCCTTAATCATTTAATTAACCAATGGATTTTGTTCAACTCAACTCAAACCACGCCCCTGGGGTGTGTTTCTTTTGTTTCCTAACATGTATTCATTGTCTAAGAAGTTTCACCACCCTTGGGGCATATTAGTGTAAATTATTATGATTATAATGATTATAATACACATAAATAACATTTTGAGGTTTTTTAAAATAATTCCATGAGGAAATTATTGTTCTCTATTAAATTAATTTGATATAGAAACCACGCCTAATTTTATAATAAAACCACCCCTAATGTGTTCTATATTATCCAAAATAAGGGGAAATAAAATGGGAGTACTTGAATTGGTATGGGTAATTTATATGTACATGTAATTCTTTAGTGATTTTTAAATAAATAATAATATGGGATTTTCATATATATGGAATTATCTATCAATAATGAATAAAATAAATTTCTCAATTAGATCAATTGGATAGTGAATGGTAAGAACATCTCACATGCCACTATTGTAACTGTTGAATGAAATGATAAAAAGTATTGAAATGAATTTTAAATAGACATGGAGTCTCATATTATGATACTTGAGAATAGAACCTCTTATTGTGATACTTGGTCATGGTGTCCCTTATTTTGATACTTGGGCATGATGTCCCTTATTGTGATACTTGGGAATGGAGTCCCTTATTGTGATATTCGGGCATGGAGTCACTTATTGTGATACTTGGGCATCAAGTCCCTTATTGTGATACTTGGGAATGAAGCCCCTTATTGTGATAATCAGGAATAAAATCCCTTATAAATTGTGATACTCCAGAATGGTTCCCATCATTATACTCTATGATACTCTTGTGACTACACATGGATGCTTGAGTTATGCCTTAGGTCCTTGAGAGCACTATGTATATATATATATATGTGTGTGTCACTACATATATAGTGAATATATATACAGATATCCTATATACTTATATATATATATGGTAGCACATCATCATAGACATTTTGGAATGGGTTGAAGTAGGTATTGTCAGCCGAGTGTCCATTGTAGAGCTAGAGTCTGATTTGATTTATTCATTTGTTAACTAAAATTATTTATTTTTGATATACCTACAAAATGATTTGTTTTATATTCAAATATTTGATTAAATTAGACCCAATTAGTGGTGGCCTATTGAGTTTACCACAAACACTATTTAGGCTACTGTTTAGTAGAAAAATAGACCTCTTTAATGTAGTACATGGATATTAGATCGTGATATGTGAAAGTTTCAATATGTAAAAGGATTTGACATGGGAGTTTGGGAGTAGTGTCCAAAAATATACTCAGTCTTCTTTTAGGAGACAAAGTATTTTTTATATATTTATTGTACTCAGTCAGTATGGCCTTGATTTTTATTTCTTATTTTATTAATTCTTATTGTAAATTATAGCATGTTCATGAATTTTCAATTTTTCATTAATTATTGTTTTTTAGTTGTTATCATCTCCCTCTACTCTACTGTTAATCTGCATCAGTTTTTTTTTATTTCTTCTACTTATATGGTATTTATTTATGATCTTGGAGGTATTGTCTCCCCACTATATCACCATTATACACATTCTACTAGTAAACAACCTATATATTATGGTTATATGCACATGAGACCATGTGGAAAACCATCTTAGGGGAACCGTTTAAGTGGATCCTGGGTTGGGATGTCACAAGTGGTATCATAGATTTATTTTGTCCATTATATTATAATTTTTTATGGTAGATAGAAGACTAAAAATATTTCAGCTCTTGATAAATATATTGTGACTGGGTCTATCCAACCCACACATGAGGGAATGATCATATTTTCCAGGGATTCTACTAATATTTATACCGATCGTTATTACACATGATTGATATTTCTACTTGAGTGATTATTTTACTTCTACCGATTATTGATTTATTGTATTTACATCCTAGCCTATTATTGTTAGAGATTAGGTGCGTTCATCCATCATTATAGACATATAGAGATTCACATCCCATGAATATGTCATTCCATATAGGTTTCATTCCATGACTGCATAACACTTGATAATTGATTCTTGTGTGATTATTCAGCATGGTTACCTGTACGCCATGCTTCTGTGATTGTTTGCATACATGCCTATATTTGTATATAGTGTGATAAAATGACTAATTATTGTCATGATATATGAATAGTTATTAAATAATCTACATCAACCTAAATGGTGTTTCAACATATAGTTTGTTTTTGGAACCTTAACTTACCAATCATGAAATTTTTGAGTAATAGGGTATTGGTTTCATAGGATGAAACATTTATGTTTGTGATTAAATATGTACCAATTAATATTTATAAATTTTATGGTCTTTTATAAATTGGGAAAGGTATCCCATATAATCAAACCATTATATAAAAACTTTTTATATTCTAAGACCAAAGGTAAAAACCAAACTGAAGGTATATGAATGATAATTTTAATTTATAAAGGTACGTACCTTTATATATTGGCAATGATAATTCATCTAAATGAACCCTGATATATTCTAAATTGAAATTCTTATATTAAATCTTCTCCTTTATTAAGGCTAGTACCTCTATTACTTAGGAATTATGAACCGTAAGACTAATTTTTAAAATGCACAACTTGACCCAAGTAAGTCTATTGAGGTATGATTATTATGGGATAAACCCACTAAGGATGTTTTAAAATCAGGGTTAATGTGATAGAACCCTCATAGATCACCTTATTCTATATATACCTTGGTATTTAACTCCATTAGGTTATTCTTATCTTAAATAAGATGGTTATTAAAATTTTTAGTAGCCACTTATACTATGTTACTTATAAAAGTATAGTGGAATCATACTTGACGATCCACCCTTTAATTGATAAAGGACCTTTTATCTTGTGTTTTATATTTTTTATTATAAGGCTTTTTTTAATTGAAATGAAAATTATAACCCAATGGTTACTTTTTCTCTATTTTTTTAATTGAAATTTACATTAACTAAGCATATTGTGATAATTTTATGGTTAAATAAACTATGATTAAATGTTTAAAATGGAATCTTGAAACAAATTGCCTAATGCTACATGGTTTCAGTTAAATAAAGTGATTAGAAAAATTTATTTTAAAACTGGTACATAATACCCCTTATATGCGAGTTCCATAAAATGTGGTAATAAATGAGCATTATTTAAATTCATTAAAATGAACATTTATAGGTGGTATAGCTTTAAACCTAGTGTAATGGTTAGATTTAGTTTACCTTGAGAAATTATTTAAACAGAAACATGAGAACTACCCCTAGATATTAGTTGGTTTCTTTTATTCTTTTTCATGAATCTAATGGACCAGTTGTAGATACTAGTGGAATTTAGCATGAATCTAGTTTTTAAAGTGGATAAATTATGTTGAAATAAGGAATCTTGAAATTGTGGGGGTATTCTTAGGGGTAAAATAAATATATATTTTTAAGACATGTTCCAAACCATGATAGGTGTTGTCCACATACCTATTTGAGTAGGGTATGACTCTTGGATGGTAATATGAAACCCCAAGGAGATGCGTGGTTGTATTAAGATGATACTACTGTATTATAATACCGGGTAACTATAAACTCTTCATCCATTTTTTTAACATTATGACCTTTCAGTTTGAACTCCCTTATTCAGATGCTCCATGAGGATCTAGGCATGGTAGACGTTTCTTGGAAGGTGATATTGTTATGCCTATATCGATAGGTTTTAAACCACATATTTCATCACCCTTTTCATTCCTACTTCAGTTTCATCTATTTAGAGAGTGATTTTTAGGCACATTAGGTGTCAAATAATGTTAAAGGCTCTTAAGTGGGATACAATTCCAGTTTGAGAAACCTTAGGGCTAGGTGGACAAACCTAGATTCCCTCAATTCTGAATCAGAACCTAGTAGGTCATTGTTCAGTTTGTGTAATGGAAACCTATGAGAGGGGTTTCCCCATATTTTTTTTCATTTTAAAAAAATGAGTTTTGTTTTATGCTCATTTCTAAACCAATGAATGATAGGTGGTAGAGTTTTTCAACTTAGGAATGGTTATTCGTTTACTTTTGAAAATCACATAGAGTGATTTTTTATTTAAACTTTCTTCAATGGTAAGTAACCTTCATGTACCTATCCCAATTGACCAGTGGTTGCACAATCGATTCTTATACAACTTAAAAACTACCATGAAGTAGGATATCATATAATAGAACTTCGAAAAGGTGAGTTTCCTGATTTTAAAAAGGAGTACCACATGAAATTATGACTTAATGATAATGAAATCCCTTGAATCATGATCAACTTATCCTTCTTGATTAATGACTCATAGGATATTTACTTTGGTCTTTAATTTGGTAGTACAAGAAACAAAATCGATTCATATAGAATGTTTGGTATCCACTGGTTGTTCATAACAGTAGTTTAGAACTGAACATCTTTGATTAGAAAATAGAAAGTTGAGGACCAATGGTTTTAAATAGGTGATGCTTATGGGATTAGCAACACAAATATTCAGGTAAATTAAACAAAGTAACCAATAATTAGGGATCCTTGGGAAATAACCGAGTGATGTGAGATGATTGGAATGAAGGAGGATTGTGAAGTGCATAATTAGAAGACATGGTGTCAAGTGTAGGTAAAGGAAAATATCACCCATCTTGATGTGAGTGTGGCTCATAGGTAGATAAATACCCCTAATGATAAAATCTCAATGTACTCCTAGTATATAAGATATCATTCCCCTTATCTTTAGATTATCGTAATTATTACAAGAGAGCATTGGATCAACACCAAGCTACCTAACCAAATATATTTTATGTCTTGATGGAATAAATCCATTGAATTTTATCTCTAAGAGTGTTTTAAAATGACCCATATAGTGTGTGGTATTCTAGTGGTCCTTTAAGATTGGAAACCATTATAGAAACATAAAATTGGTGATCCTCATAGAAATTGTTTTTGGGAAGTGGGAATAAGTGATGAGTGATGCTTACATTAGAGGTCAGGATGAGAATGTTCTTAGCCATTCCATCCATCTTGTTTGGGAATTGGTTGTGGTAATCATGAATCATTTCATTCGGATGAAGGTAACTTTTCCCCTAAGGTGGGGAGAGGGAAACCAGTCACTAGTGGGAGAATGTTATTAGATAAGGGTCATGATATCTTGAGACCATTTGTTGGGAGGCCATTTGACTCTTGTATACAATTTAATAAATGAAACAATGTATGATTAGAATCCTTGGTAAGTTATAGGTAAAAATTTTATTATAGATTTGGGTAAAATATAGATGTGGGTGTTAAGCCTAGGGTATCTTATAATGGTCCATCGATGATGGATCAGTATAGTGTAGGTGTTGGTGCTATATCCTGACAATGATTTTGAACATGGTATGGTTCGACTAGGATATTTCCCTATAAGTTAGTTACAAGCCTCATTGAGTGTGCTAAAAAATCTCCTTATGTCTTGGTTAAAGTTTATGGAATATTATTTTTATAATAAAACATATTCTAAAGATGAGATTTTCAGATATGGGTGGGCAAAAGTGGCTTTTCTTTCATTCTATTGTTGTATGAATGTAGTTATATGAAGAACTACATTGGGAAAGTTTTCCGAGGATATGACTATAATGAAAGGCCTAGAACAACTAGTTAAAGTGTGATCAATTAATATTCTAACATTTAGATCTAACCAAGAACTCTGGTCAGAGTCCTCATTTGTGACTAGGGGTCACATGTTGTGAATTTTACCAGAAGCATCACTATGATGATAGGGTCATGCTTCAATGGACAATTCCAAAAGTGGGAGTACTATGGATCAAACTTTTTCTGGAAAATATAGAGCCTATAGTTGGGAGTACTATAGGATGGATGGTAAAAGAAATGATGATGTGATTTTGAATTGGATTATAAGTTTTCAGGTAAGAATCATCTTGAGGTTTTAGTTTTGAGTATGAATGTTGGATTGGGTTTTTACGGCTTATGTACTATGTGTTTAATGTAACTCGTACAATCATGTTGGGTGTGGGAAATGTAATTTGACCATTTCAATGGAAATTCATGAAACAAGTAGATTGTCATGATTTTTTTATATTCCTTAAATCTTCTTGGGGATGATAAGTTTTAAGATGTAGATATTTTAGGATCCTGTGTTTTGGATAGGGTTGATAGTTCCTGTAGATTTTGAAATTTTCATTTGGTGGACTAGATGAATATTGAAATGTGCCTTGGAGAATAACTTCCACTATTAGAATGACTAAGATTTTTGTTTTTGGATGTATTTTTAGGATATAGAAGTTTATCGAGAGTTTGGATGAGTTTTATTAGTTTTGGGCTCCGAAATTTGATTTTTAGGCAATGTTATATGAGGCTCATGGTTAGGTAAAAACCACACTGACCTTTTTGGGAAACCATGTGACCCTGATGTGGTTGTAAAATGGTATAAAACATTATTCAATCGATCATTTATGGTCATGCATGACCTATATGATTCATTTTAGAGGTGAACCACATGACATGCTAACAGTTTTTCTTAGTATGTACCTATCCATATGTGGTGTAAAGGTGAGACAATGTCACGGGAACGATTTACCAAACCATACACATAAACCATGTGTTCTGTGCCTATATTTGGTAGAGTCACCACATGGTTGACATATTGTTTTCAAAAATGTTTTACTTAACTTTTCACCTCTTAAAAAGGGGAAAATTTACAGTTTACCCCTCTTCCTTGAAATGGGGTTTTCCCCATTTTCTTCTGTCATTTTCCTAGGAGGTCCCCCATGAATTCTCACCTAATCCACCCATCAATTTGGTGGTTTATCCCTATTTCTTGGTCTAATTAACACATTTTAAAATGCATTGGAAATATAACAGTGAGCTTACAAATCTACTTTCATCTTTTATTAGTTTCTTGTATTAATTTTATTACAATCATTTTATGAACTCATATGTTATATTTTTAGGTCTTTTGATGATTTCATTGATTCCAATCTCCTCATATAGAAAAAAATCCTAAGAATAGATGAGTGAAGAATCCTTATTATTTGGTCGGTGGTCTACATATTTAATAAAATTATCATTGTTTTATAAAATACACCACTGTGCTGCACACCAGAATCATTATGAATTACCTTTATAATTTGAAACCAATTACATAGAACCTCATACATTAAATTGGAGAGCCATTGAGAATTTAATTAAATCATTGTATCTTGTTCACATAAACTCAACCAAACACCTTTGGGTTGTGTTTCTTATTAATTTTGACTTGTATTGCTTTTATATGAAATTAGACAACCCTTGGGGTGTGTTAGTGTAAATCATTATGATTATAATTCTCATAGTATTATTAAATCTCCTTTTAGTGTTTGTAGAAATAATTCCAAAAAGAAATTATTATTTTCAATTAAATAAATTTGGTATTACAACCATTCACCATTTTATAATAAAAATACCTCTGAGGTGCACTGTCTTATCTAATAAAAAGTGGTAATTAAATGGGATCACATGAAATGGTATAGGGCATGTTTATTTATATGGAATAATTTAGTAATTATTTATTAAATTGATATATGGAATGTTTATATACATGGACCTATCCATTAATAATGAATAAACTGGATTGTGTAGTTTGATTAAGTATAGAGATAATGGTAAGACCAACTCACTTTCCCCTCCTTGGCAATTTTTAATGAAATGATAAAATATATTTTATTGAATTTTAAATAGACATGGTGTACCTTATTATGATACTTGGGCATGAAATCCATTATTATGATACTTGGGAATGGAAGCCCTAATTGTAATGATCATGCATGAAATCCCTTCTTGTGATACTCAGGCATCAAATATCTTAATGTGACACTCGGTCATGGAATCCCTTATTGTGATACTTGGACATGGCATCCCTTTTTATGATACTCAGGAATGGAGTACCTTATTGTGATACTCGGTCATGATTTTCCTTACTGTGATACTCAGGTATGGATTCCCTTATAAATTGTGATTATTACGCTTGCCATCCCTGATTATACTCTATGATACTCTTGTGACTATGAATGGACACTCATGTTTTCCCTCTAGTCCAGGATAACACTATGTATATATATATACATGGATATATATGTTAATTTATATATAGTTAATATATATACATACTATATACTTATATATATATATATATGTGTGTGTGTGTGTGGTAGCACATCATTAGAGATATTTCGGCATGGACAAAAGCTTGTATTGTCGACCGAGTTTCCTAAGGTGATCAAGTATTATTTGATTTATTTATTTGTTTACCACACTACATTACTTTTTTATAACTTCACACTAGTTAATTTTATATTTATGGATTGGAACTAATAATAAATTATTTTGCGAGGTACCACTGAGATTATCTCACAACCTGTTTAATACTCTTCTTGGTACCTGGAGAGACCTCTTGGTTGTATGACTTGGATCTTGGATCATGTTATTTTCTATTTTCATTTTTGAAATAGACTGAACATGAGAGCATGGGAGTAGAAAACAAACATGTACTCATGCTACATTACGAAGATAAATCCTTTATTTATTTTTCTTTTTTCAGTCTATACCTTATTTGTATCACCTTAGAGTGTGTTATGCTTTTACATTATATCATTTTCATGCATGAACATTTATTAATTTATTTTGTTTGTTAGTTGCTATAATCTTCCACTGTTATGTTGTTAGTCTTCTTCAATTTCCATTATTTAAGTTTCTTCCATGGTCTTTATTTATAATCCATAGGGTATATTCTACCCACAATACCACTATTAGACCCCCTCTACTAGTTGGAAACCTCTAGAATATATGGAGATGCGCTTCAGGCCATGTGGTGAACCATCTTGGACCACCATTTATGTGGCTCCAATGTATAGATGTTACAGACTTTAAGAGTGGTTATTTCATAAGAATTCAATTTCCTCATAGTATAGGAGGTTATTGGTGCTCTTAATCTTGGTTAGTGCTTGGATTAGGGAATTTATTTAGATAATGTCTATGTTTTATACACTAAAGTTATTAAACCATTAGTTGTTCATTTAGATGCATGCTTTCCACACCCATCATTCTAACCAACCTATTTTTATTAAAAAGGCAGTTTAATAGTTTATGACCTTCTATTACACAATTAATGCATCTTCCAATTCCCTTAAGGAAATTCACTTATATATTATTCCCACATTTGTAACATATCTTCAATTGAACATACTTTCCTTCATCATATTTTCCACTTGATCACTCATGAGTCTCCATAATTCTCTTCTTTTGTTCCCTTAGTAATTTAATTATGGTTACATTATTAATCAGGTTTCATGATACAAGGTTTAGAATAATACTAATATTTCTCAGTCCACCTCCCATTATAATGGTTTGATTTTTGATTTAGGAATCCCATTATCGTTTATAGAATAGGTGAACTCAGATACCCGCAGTTATAGTTAAAAATAAAAGAAAAAGGGTTAACATGAGTGGTGAATATTTAATATTATAGGTGGATTTTTATAATAAATAACATTAAATTTTATCGACTTTGAAACCTTTTATGCCTTTTCATCATCATTTTAACCTATATTTCTTTTAATTCAATCTATATCAAACTTAGATTAACCATGGTTACTTAAATATGGGGTATCTTATACTTCTCAACATAGTACTTCAAAGTAACAATAAAATCAATCCTTTATAGTGGTTTATAATCAGAATATGATTAACCAAAAAATATCCCCCCAGAGTTTCTAGACTAAAGTGTAGTTAGGCATCTTTGATGTGCACCAGGTCACGATTGAGTTAATACACAACACACTCCCTTTGATTTTATTACCTATAGGTACAAATATTATAGATATTGAATCAAAATTCCATTATCAATATAAGGATATAATTTTAAGGATAACCACATAATTCATAATTTACCAAAACATCACGATGTTATCCTATACATAGGATTATCCCTTGGACTTATCCCTAGGGTTCTTACTAAGGTAATATAATACAAATCTACAAAAATAATTATACATTAATTTTATACCAAATATGGAAACTCATTCCTTAAATACTTATCATTTCCTAATTATTAACAGAATTTTCCAACCAGTAGAAATTGGGGATCAAGGGTTCGAGTGTCTTTTAAAGACTCAACATACAAATAAATCATATTATATATGTAAAAATCATTTTTATTTAAAAATAAACATACTGATCCCAACTCCAAATGATATTATAAAAAAAATATCATGGGGAAATATACAAGGAAAATGGTGAGCTATAAATCCCATTAATTGAATAAACATGGAAATAAAGAAAAACATGGGAGTCAATAGGCAGAGTATGATATCATTAAGAGGATGATATTAATCTAGGAGAGATGAAATTAGTAAATGATTTCATAAGAAAATAAAAATGTGAAAAAAACAAAAAATGATATCACAAAAATAATTCAAGGTTAACTATTAATACCATCATAAAAAAGTGGACAAAGTCCCATGGTGGATTGGTTTCACTACCCATTATCATAAAAAAAGTATAAAAAGTCCCATGGTGAAAGAGGTTCACTATCTAATCCCTTAAATAATATATCCAGAGATATAATTATTTACCTCATTCATTAGAGGGATATATAATTCTACTCCCACCCATGACATAAATGGAAATCATACATATTCAAGGTACATGAGAAAAATAATCTACATATAAATTATATGCATGAAAAAACACATGAGAAGGAAGTAAGCTTCATGATTCTAATTCCAGTCAGAAAAAAAGTTAAATCATAAGGATTCCCTAGGGAATAAATACTTAAACCATTTTGTATATTAATATTTTTAAAAAAAAAATCTTGATCATTTAGTTCCAATATCAAGAATTATGTGAAGTATCTAGGAAAATAATGAATAAAAACGTAAAACATGGCTGAAACATTATGAAACAAGTAAATAATCTTTTTTAAGAAGTTAAGACAATATTTTTTTCCAAAAAAACATAATTTATTCAAGAGTTTTCTCCATGAAATAATTATTGATTTTATATGTTATTCAATATTTTAAAATAATTTAGGGGGTGATGCTCTACACGAGATAAGAGATATGATAGTTCCCTTAAATTGAGTTTACTGAAAAATAAGAATTTAGAATGGAAATAAAACATGTGTAACCCTAATAATAAAAGGTAAATTTAACTATGTATTTATTTATAAGACATATATAAAATAATTTAAGGGGTAAAATGGAATAAATTTTTATAAAATGGAAAAGGGAAATACAATGCGTCACTGGCATGTCACAAAGAAGGTACAAATGATCCCTTACACAGTTTTAAGATTAATTTGATTAAATAAAAATTCATAAAACAAGAGGATAAATAATTAATTTGAAAAAAAGATAAGGTAAATATGATTTTAAAATTAGATAACACATAATGATTTTTCCAATTAAATAAAATTAGCAGGAAGGTAAATTATAAATATAGGCGAGAGACCACTGTTTAAATGGATGTGAACTATTCTTAATATAATTTAACTTTAAAAATAGATTAGAGCTCATCAGTAAATATTATTGGATTAAAAAGTGATCTAAAAATTTATAATTAGGGTATACCATATAAATGAAAGATTAAACTCAAGGATAAATATTATAAGTCGAGAAATTAGATTGAATTTTAGAAGAACCTTTACTTTTAGTGAAGAAATCAGTCATAAAAAAAGGAAGGGAATAAAATAGAGGAGAATTTTAAAATTTAGACAATAATTTATGATATTATAAGTAATGGGGGATATATTTACACTTTAAAAATGAGCATTGGTGTACAATATCATTGCATGCCTTAATGAAGGGCGATTGAGGCAGATCCCTTATAGATTAATAAGTATTCAAATAAAACCACATGAAAGATTAACGGTGAAGTTTTAATACCATGAATAAAGATAATTCCTTTTCATATATGTAAAATAGAATTATTTTGTAATAATTAAAATAAACATGGTTAATAAAAGAGAATGCATCTCAAAGAAATCAATTTTGAGACAAAACCCTTACAACATTAGTAATTTTTGAATAAAAACAAATTGGAAGCTTTATTATCAAATGGATCTATAAACAAGATTAATTAAATCATGGATTATTCCAAAATAATATTTTTTTAGTATATGCACCATATAAATAAGAAATTGGTTCTTGACATTAAAACATGTCTCAATGAAGAGAAATTCAGATAGAATCCTTAAATCGTGTTTGGAAGCGCAATGAACTTGCACTTCTATTATGAAATAAAAAAATAAAATTAATTAGATATATACCCAAAAACAATATCCATCAATATTTAATTTTATAAGTCCCATATTATATATTTTGATACTTATTTTTAATATAATTTTTGATTACATTGGTTAGTTGAGGTTATTAGGTGAACATTTCCATAAATCCTTATATATGTTGGCCATAGTTGAAATCATTGTAAAATAGTTTCTTAACATAAAAAGTATTAAAAAAGTTATGAAAATAATTTTTATATGTTAAATATATTTTTAATTAAAATTGTGATGGGAAATGATACAAAATAAGACTCATTGCTCATGGAATCAATAGTCCTCATGTAAGAATGAATAATGTTTCCATTTTTTAGTGAATTAGAGGGAATGAAGGTAAAAGATAATTTTACATTACATAATTATATTTATATTATATATTTCATATTTATTCTTAAATAACATAATAAAAACTAACCATGATAGGTGGTATAGAAAATTAAAGAGATCAATTTATGGAGATGGTAGTCTGCACATCACACTAACAACGCTTTTGTATTTCTTAGCTGGTGGATATGAATAAATAATGTAATTAATATAATAAAATTCTAGTATAATAATTAAAATTATATCATTATATTTTAATTTATTTAAGATATTTTAAATAAAAATATTATGGAGAAAAAGATACGAAAATGGTAATACTTACATTGCCAACGAGCCCGTACCTGAGCGGTATGGGATTTTTCATGGCATCCAAGAGACCCAAGTTCAAAAATGAGTGGAGGAAAATTTCCAGGTTACCATAGCATTAATGTAGCTGTTACTATAGTAGGTATTGTAGCAGTTACTGTTTGGTACTACCGCAGCCAGAAATATTCACCCAATTTGGGCCTTCGGGCCACCGGTTTGGGCCTATGGGTCTCAAGGGACTTCGAGCCATTGAGACCACGGCGTAGCCCAGTTCACACAGAGAAGGTCCCAAAAGAGGATCAGAGCAGCAAAAATAGCAGTCACAAGAAGCAGATCTAATCGGATTGGAAGAATGAGAGGGTATGACAACCCCCATCCGGACGAGGCACTGTGCAACTTTGTATGGGACAATACTTGATGATCAACAATGCAAGGTGGGGAGTTAGGTAATCAATGATGTAGAAGATAGGGAGGGGCAATTCTTGTGGGTTGGGCCTATGGGTCATGTATTGGGCATGGTATGCCTCTAGGCCTTCGGTTCATGTACTGAAAGTCATGTTGGGCCTCGTGCCATGAGCCTATGTGTCATGTACAGGTTCCCCTTCGACCCTTAAAAGGGGGATTATCCATAATAAAATAAAAATAATGTAATAATTACATTGGATACTTGATCTTCTATTATATATTTCCTTATAAGTAAAGAATCAAGATAAATTCTAAAAACCAGGGTATTATGTATAAAATAATGAATTATAGAAGTGTTATTTTGAGAAGATTTTTAAGGTAAATTTGAATGGGAAGTGTAAAAATGGATGGGTGGAAGTGATCACATTTTATAAGTGATTAAATGGTTACTTTTTTTAATACACTTTACACTTCCATGATATCAATAAACTTTTTATTGGTAAATGAATAGAAAATTTCATAATAATGTAGTGAGGGTTGATATTGGTTTGCTATTTCCTCAACCAAGACTTTCCACATAATTTATAAATATGTTTCATGTATTTTACAATATGTTTTTACATTTTTACATTTTGATTTTTACCTGGGTGGCTTGTTTTTTACCTATGTATTTTATATTTTATTTTGAAATATAAGTTAAAACCTATTACCAAATGTTTATGTTTTGAACATATATATAATCTAAATTTAATACAATCACTACTAGAAATACAATCTATACCAACGGTTTGGAGAACCATTACCAAGTAAGCCATGGGGATTGGTCTATACGAATGGTTTTCAAAACTATTGGTATAATTAATATGAAAATCTATACCAACGGTTCCATAAAACTGTTGGTATATTTAATTCAAAAAACAATATTCTGGTAGGTTTTGATCCCAGCACCTCCTGTTTGTGATTTAATGACCTAACCACTAACCGAACTTACTTTTGTGAACATAATTTAATAAATATATATATGTATTATCATAAGTATTTTAAATTTTCATTTATTTAATTTCCTCTGTAATAAGATTCCATTATAAACACATGTACATATACCAACGATTTTGAGAACCTTTGGTATAGGTTCCTTGATTTTGGGACCTATACCAACAGTTTGGCCAAAACTGTTGGTATAGGGTCTCTATAATGGAATTATACCAACGGTTTTGGCAAAACCATTGGTATACGTCCAAATTAGTTAACTAAACCAACGGTTTGCCCAAAAACGTTAGTATAGATCCAAATTAGTGACCTATACCAAAGGTTTTGGGAAAACCATTGGTATTGGTCCATATAAGTGACCTATACCAACGGTTTTGGCCAAAACGTTGGTATATGTCCAAATTAATGAACTATACCAAAGGTTTTCCCAAAACCGTTGGCATAGATCATATTTATAGTAGTGAATTCATCTTATAAATATATTAAAATCATCTTTTATATTAAAATATATAAAATATAGAAAATAGTTGTTTTTAGAAAAATGACTTTTAATAATTATGTGTTGTTTAATATTATTTAGTATTGATTAAAAATTAAATAAGTTTTAATATTATTATATATAGGTTTAAAAATAATTTTAGGTTCATAGTTTATATCGGTAAAATTTAATTTTTTAGATAAAAATTACACAATATTAATAAAACAATTAATTTGATAGAACATGTTTTACCATTACTATGGAAATTAACTTTAATCGTACTAATGTAATATTTATGCATAATAATTAATTGGAACTATAAATATTATTTTTATTATGAACTCTAATAGAAAATAAATTTTATTATATTTAATATAAAAAAGTGATAATGTCTAATTTCTTAAATATGTTTGAAAAATCAGTATTTATTGTGAAATACTACCAAAATTTCATAAATGTAAAAACATGTGTTTCATAATTTCAAAATAGTATTTTTAAATAATTTATATTTCCTATTAAATGTATATTTTTATATAAAAATGGTTTCTTAAACATTTAAGTCATTCTTGTTTTAGAAAAGTGATAGTTTTTTTGGAAAATAAGTATTTTTACTATTCACATAAAAATCAATTATTTTAAAAAACAAATAATAGTCGATAGATAATAATTATTAAAAATCCCAAAAAAGATAATTCAAAAAAATTCAAAAATTTATATATTCAGTTTTTGAATAAAATCATAAATTATAATGAAAAACGTATTTATTGGAAAAAACAATTCTCAATTATTAACAGTTATTGTTATTATTTCATACTATTTAGCAAGTAAATTGTTGTTATGATATTTTAAATTTGAAAAATAATTTGATATAATTAATCATATGTTTCTTGAACTACAAAAGTATATCATATAAAAAATAATTTTTTTAAAAAAAATACTTTTATAAATAATAAATGATCTTATTAGTCATTTTAGGTAAAATAGTTGAATTTAATTCATATTTAAAGTAGCCTTTATTTTATTCTATAATTAATATTTAATGAACTTACAATTATTCATTCCATATAATTCGACAACTAGGTTTTAAGAATTATACATAAATATTTAGATTTTATCTAAATATATCACAATTTTGTTTAAGATCAGTGTTGTGTGTGGAGAAATTTATCAAAATCAGTGAATTAATTAGAGGAAAACATATATTAAAATATTAGTTTGTTACATATTGTATATTTTGGTTACAATATAGAAATATTTTTGAAAAAAGGCCACTCATGTGATCAAGGTTTTGTGGTGAAACCATAAATTTGAAGAAGTTATATGGGAACCAACAAATGTGATGATACAAAAGAATCGTCAACCATTTCCATTGGAGTGATGCAATCTTGGGGGTGAAATTACAATAATAGGGTTATAATGTAACACCCCATGATGTTTTGATATGTTTCTCTTTAAATACCCTTGATTTCATTGACATCTTTCTTTAAACACAACACTGAGTTTATTTCTCATTATGCATTTCTAAACCCATTTTGTGCAACATAACCAAATTAATCTAATATAATAAATATACTTAGATGTTATTATGATGATAGAACAACCATTTCCTCTCCTCCAAACGGGAAATGAAAGTATCACTCGTAGGTACTTGTGGACTACCACCTATATGTTGCGATATGATTCATTTTCCATCACTATCATTAATGGTTGGTTATTATGATGTATTTAAATTTTTTATATTTGATATTTATTTCATAATTATACTTACTTAATTATAATATAATATCCAAATTCGTACCTTTAAATTTTTTGGAAAAAGATAATATTTATCGTGCGTACGTGTGGACTACCACCTCCATGTTAATATGTGATTATTGTTTCATCATTACTTTATATGAATAATTATAACATTTTATATGATGAATAAATATGAAAATTATGTCATGATTATGTTTCCATAGGTGATAAAACCATGAATAAGGTGTAAGAAATATGCATGGAAAATGTTAAGTCAATAAGTTTACTTAAACTTTTCCATTTCATTATGTTTTGAAAATAATAAGCACACTTTTTTAAGGAAAATTATCCTACTATATGAATTATTTTATTAAGAAAAATCATTTTTCTCTATGAAAAGTTTTATCTATTCCTATTTTTTTCATTATCTTATCCAGCATTTTCTTAAACCAAAATTAACGATTTTTTTCTTAAGCCACAAATTAGGATCCTTATCTAAAAACCTTGAAATATTATAGTTCCTTTGATTTTGTTTTTAGACACTAAATTCATTGAAATTCAGAATCCGGATTATTTAATATTCAGACTCTAAATTCTATGAAATTCAGTATCTAAATTCTCTGACATTCAGACTTTGAATTCTTTAAAATCCAGACTCTTAATTCCTCAGAATTCAAACTCTGAATTCCTCAGAATTCAGACTCTAAATATCCATTTTTTCTAAAAATCGGACTGTTTAGATTTTTAGACTCCTGTTATTTTACTAGATTTAAATTATTAATACTTGTTAAAGCTACTTTAATTTCTAACAAATTGTTTCAATTTTATCGAATCCTAATTTCATTAATATGATATAATTTTCATTATATATAATTTTTTCTTAATAATTATATTATTTTCCTTAAATATTATTGTTTCTTAATAATGATAATGTTTCCTAAGTTTTTCTTACATAAAACGATGTCGTACAATCACTTTTTAACTAACCATTAGTTGAGTGACACATGTAATGGTCCCTACGAAATTCAAGGAACAATATGAAAATTAGAGGAGGGAGATGACCATTGATGTTTTTCCTATAAATAAAAGCTCATTTGAATAAGCTCATTATCTATTAGAATATTACATATTGTGATGTTGTAAAGTGATTTCTAGAGAGAGAAACTCTTGTTCTTTGTGTAATCTGTGAAAATATTGTTCAACCATGAACAAATTGTTCAAACATTCTTAGTGCGACTTTGATTGTTGTTGGTTACAATTCTGGGTTCCTAGGATAGAAAGACAGAGGTGATGATTGCCTTAAATTGGAGAAATTCTAGGGATAAGAAGACAGAGGTGCCAACTACCTTAAAGATCGAGGACTTATGGAGATAGCATGAGAAACTCCAATATTCTTATGGAGGGCTTACCCTAGTGTGGGTAAGACAAAATTTCCTGAACGTATAAATAAAGGGACCTTTATCCAAGGTTGTTGGATACCATTATCTTTGGGTTAAAATATTTCTTACATGTTTATTTGTTGTTACATGTTTTATTTCCACTTTATTTTGTTAAAGAAAGAAATTATAATTTTCTTGTGCATTATTATAAATGTTTTTACTCTGACATAAATAATATTCTATACACTTTATGGTTGAATCTTTCTATAAGTAAAACCTGCTTATACTTCCTTATGTTTAACTTGTCTAATTTTAGGTTTCTTATAATATGACCTGGGTCCTTCCAATTATCCCTTTGTTTAAGAACCAAAGAGGATTTGTGAATTTACCTTGATTAACATTTTGAAACATATATTTCCTTAAGGATAAAAGAGAAAGTTTTTAAAATTAAAATTCACTCCCCCTATTTTAATTGATCATCTGTATCTATATTTCAATCCTATAGAAAATAGACTAGTTTTGATCAGAATGTTCATTTTAATGAAGAATTTTCATTAAAAGGGTAATTAGAAATTAAAAATGAATAATTCATAGTAATGTATCGATGAATATGATTTTTTAATTTATGTCTAATAGATATATATTTTTTATATAAGAGATTTGTATTTTGATGAAGTAATATGATACTTGAGGTATAATTGTTTTTTATAATATTTTTTCTTTTTGAGATTGTCCATACTAAGTTAATATTAAATTAAATTATAAAAATATCAACCATTAATGAACATATAATTTCTTTACCTCTATTTTTTTCTTAAAATTTTTATTTATTTGTGCCATTTTCCTGTATTCAGTATGTAAAATGACCAAGAAAATATTATTAAAGAAAAACCGACCATATTGTTTTAGTCAATGAACTTTTGAATTCCATGTCAATGATCTTAAAAATATTGTTGTGGATGTTTATATCTATAATTGAAATTTTTTAAAGAGTTCATTTTCTTTAGATTTTATTATATTTATATCGTATTAAATTTAATCTTTTTAAATAAATGTTTTCTAGACAAGTCATATTTTAATTTTTGTCAAAGTTTAAAGAGAATGCTCTCTTTTAACGTATACAATATGAATAGATTTTGTTATTTCCATAACCATTCTTTCTTTTGAACATTACTTTATAATTTTCCTTGGTTATTTTTAAAGAAAATTATTTTATTAAAATTATTTTATTTTTTAGTTTTAAATTTATCAAAATAAATAGATATTTTTTCATCTTTTCAAAGAAAGGTTAAAATGAACATTTAAAGGTTTTTTCTTATTTTTTAACACCATTTATGGATTATTATGCTTTAATATAGATATGATCTTATGATTCCATTCACGTTCTTTATCAAGATGGTCTATGATGATGATTATTTAAGGATGATCCTATGAAACCTATTTCCTTCCTATGAGTCAATTAAGTTATGATGAAACATTTCTAAAACCCATTTCTTCTTTATAGTTTATTTTATCATGGAATGATGAAATGTTTATGAAAACTATTTCATTTTAATAGATTATTTTATGTTTATATGATGAATATTTTGAGATTATGTGGTACACATATGTATGTTTTCATTATGTGATGGGATTTCCAAGAATTATATATCCCTGTAATGAATTGGGTAATCATAAAAGAGTTGAGAAACTACTAAGAGATAATAATGTTAATCAAATATCAACATATTAAAGAGTAAACTAGATGAGATTTACTCCTAAGAGAATGTTGGAAATCAATGGGCAGGATTTTCTATTATGGGGATTTTTCCACAATGATAGTCTTGGGAGTGAATCTTGACTAAGGAAGTTATTATCCAAGCTTATGTATATGCCAAAAAAATTATGTATTATGTTTATTATATGTTCTCATGGATCATGGTTGATTATTTATGATTTCACACATTTATGACTTGTGTCTTTTGTTAGAAAAAATATTTATTCCATGAATATTATTAATGATATTTGACTGATTGGGTATGATTATTATAAGTTGTGACTATATTCACATACCCTTATTCTTATCTTATGCTTAGGTATGATCATTGACTAATATCTCTTTTGTTTATCCTTATTGATCGTCCAATATCACCCTTTATTATTTTACCACTCCCTAGGTTATAAATAAATATCTTATATTGGGTATGTATAAGAAGTGTATTATGGAAGAAAACATTGTGGGATTTTTTGAATATCTTTCTTAAATTAAGAATATATTATAGCTAGTCTCCAAATAATCTAAATATTTATGGTCCTAGGGCATGTTTTATTATGAAAGATATTGAATAATCATTAAAATTATGTAATATATGTCTATTAAATTACCAGGTTTCCTCACTATCTAAGTCAATTATATATTCTAATGACTAAAAAGGATAACATGAACCAACAATCTTCAATAAAAAGGGAACAAGGGTTGTCCTATGTAATCAAAATAATCGATATGAACCATGATGACTGAAGTACACTTAATACCTACTATATATTTTTTTATTTCTTATTGTATTTAAATCTATTCCACGCGATATTGTCCTATATGTTTTATAAAAAAATTGAGTCCCCTCCCGAAATGGTTTGATATCATTGGGAAAAACATCAATGATTATTGTATCATCAATTGAATTTTATTGGTATATCATTATTGAAAATATTATAAATTCCCATTAAGAAAATATGATGTTATCCTAGGAATGAATGGAATACACTTTTATAGATCCAATATAATCTTTTGAGTGAGATAAATCACCCTCCCTATCACAAATCTCCCTCCTATTATATATAAGTGCATGTAGGATAATGTATATCCTTTGTAATCATCATCTCAAGCATGAATATTATTGTCTTATTGGTAAGTGAATCTTACTCAAATAATCAATACTAGAGATGTGATTTTAGTACCCCCTGTTTGAGGTATGTGACCTTTTTTTATGTATTTGCATGTGTTTAAAGTGCATGTGATGAGTTGGAAAGAGGTTGGGAGAGTTTGGAATGGTTTTGAATGAGTTTGGAGGATTTTCATAGGGAGCACAGTTTGGGCACAGTTAGGGGAAACCATGCGGATGCTCTAGGAAACCATGTAGGGGGAGACGGTAGGCTTCACACGACCTGCGCACGGTTTTCCAAACCTTGCGAGGAAATTTTGTGGACCCCTACTCTCAAGGAAATAGCGTGTGCACGGTTAGCGCACAGTTTTCCAAATCGTGCGGGCTAACCATACGACAATTTAAAAGTAGGGTTTTAAAACCTGAGATCACTTGGGATTTCCTCATTCCTCTCTAATATTCCTTCCAGTCGAGCCTCACTTAATATTTTGGGTTGTCAAGGGTTGTAGGTGCTCTCCCACACATTTTGGAAGCGTTTTGATGGGGTTTCGAGGTGGTTTGAAGGTGGTTTCTCCCAAGTAAGTCTATCCTCTTGGGTTCTTTTTGTTTTCCTCTACATCTACTCTTCCCTATTTCTTGGTATTCTTGATATACACTTGTTGTGTGTATATTTAGGGTTTTGGTTTACTGGGATGATGATTTTAAGGCTTATGAATGTTAGGGAAATGGATATAGAGAGGTTATGGTGGTGTGTTCGCCGGATTTGAGGCACGGTTGCTCGTGGGATGATTTCTTGGGAAGCCTAAAGGTAAATGGATTTTCTCTCAACACCACTTGGTTAGAACTAGTGGATCATTGTAACAATTAATTTGTTGTGATGAAAAATTAATTGTGTTTTGTTGTGTGAAATTGGTTGGAAATCCATTGGGTGATGTTTTGGGGATTTTTGGGAAGAAGGGGTTTTATGGTGAAAGTCTCTTATTGTGGATGTTAAAATGGATAATTTAAAATGGGATTCTATGGTTTATTTGGGAAAATGATTGATGAATTTTTTTTTCAATAAAGTGGTTGTTTTATTGAAATGTTGTTGGTCATCTAAAATGGTTTTTAATAAATGGGTGACTTATTGAAGTGGATTGATATGAAATGGAATTGGTTAATTGCATGTTGTTGTGACGTTGGTGGGTTATATGCTTGGTTATGGATTTATTGGAATGTTGTGTGGATGTGGTGAGAAGTACCACTATAAAAAGGGGATGGATAGTGAACGTAATGGCCACTATCAAAGGATAAGTGGATGGGAAGTTCCACTAGGTGTGAATGGGTGAACGGGTTGGATGGAAGCTCCACTATTCGGTTGTGTTCGGGAAGTACCACTAGGTGTGAATGGTTGAATGGGTTGGACAGAAGCTCCACTATTTGGTTTTTTTTGGTTGTTTGTTGTGCATTTCTTTGCATGTTGGAAATTGTTGTGCTAGTGTGTGAATGATGAAATGGCTTGTGTCATGTTTGGTTGGATTTCCCTTTGGATCTTGGTTTGGGTGTGATGTCTTGGTAAGGGCATGTTTGGATTATGGAAATGGTTCTACATGTGATTATTTTAAATAAAGTTTTTATATAAATGTGCTAATTGTTTTTTCCTAGTGGCATGTGTAGGGATGTCATTTGGGGAAATCATACTGTGTTTTAGTACTCACCCCCTGCTTTTTCATGTTGGTCTCATTGCAGATGTTGTGTACCATGAAATGGGAAAAGGTAAGGCTTCTCATTGCGAGTGGTTTGTGGTGATGCTCGAGGTATGTGGTGGCGCTTGGAGCTTGAAGCTTAGTGTGGAGATGTGGTGGTGTCATGGCTCATGGTGTTTGTTGTTTAGTTTCCACTTTGTACTCTGATGTTTTGTGGATATGTCTAGTTTGAATGGTTTTGGGGTTTGTGATGGAATTGTTAGTATCACATGGTTGGGTATGAAAGTGCATGAATCTTTAGTTGTTGGTTGGTTGAGTTGGGTTACCTTATTAAGGGAAAATCATTTCCCACTATTCTTTGAATCCCTCGGCATTTATTTCCAGCCTTTGGTGCCTTGGGAACATTTCTTAATGCAAAGTAACCCTCACTGCCTCCTCAAGCCAATGAGGTAGGGGATGGGTGTTACAAGTGGTATCATCTTGTTCGGTCCTTTGGAGTTGATTATCGGATTTGGAGTTGACATTCGTGGTGGTATATTCCTTGAGTCCGGATGGTATCAAGGTGTAGTCTTGTCAGAACAGAGAACGTATAGTATAAAAGGATGTAGCTAACCCTTTTATGCTGAACTTCAAGTTATCGGGGAGTTGGGTGCATAAATGTTTTGGAGACACTTATAGGCATTGGATATCTCATTTTCATGCATGTAGGCAATGATATGAGCATGTCATGCATGGTAGAAATGACTTCCCACAATGATGCATATTTCATTGAGGTATAATGATTTATTGTGTGATATGAATGTGTGAATTGTAATGTGAATAAATTTGGTATTTTGAAAATGGTTTGGTTTTCAAAATGGCGAAACATGGAAAATGTGAACTTGTGGAAAGCATTGTGCGATGGTGTTGTGTAATGTGATTAGAAATGGAAATTATTAATTTCTATGGAAGTGAGACTCATGGTTGTTTGTTTTCTGTTGATAGAAATGGTACTGGGTAGGCGTCTTAAAGACCAACGAGAGGAGGTTGTAGAAAAATGTGGCAGCAGCTGAGCCATAGGTGAACTAGAAGTTAGTGAAATGCATATTGTAAGATTTCTAAGTGGTGGAATGTGAAAATAAATTGGATGAACCAAGGAATGTGGATCATGTGGTTCAGTTTCCAAAGAAAAATCCACCCATCTTCAGGGATCATTCAGATCCAAAGAGGGAAGAAGCATGGTTGAATAGAATGAACAAGATTTTAAATTTCTTTGGAACACCAGTAGAGTTAAAAGTGAATTTGGCCATCTATATGTTGGCAGATCTTTCCCTTCAGTGGTGGGAGTTGGTATTCCAAGCAGATACGGACGAGGGTGTGATGTTGGAAGGCTTTGAGGAATTGTTTAATAAAAAATTCTACCCACATACATTCAGAATTCAGCGTATGAATGATTTCTTTAGTTTCAAGAAAGAGATTATGTCTGTAATGGATTATGCAGCTATGTTCATGAACTTAGTGAGGTTTTCACCAAAGGTGGCGGGTAGCACATCGTTGAAGGAAAGGATATTTGAAGCGGGGTTAAGGAAAAAATCCATTCAAAGATAGCGGAGTTGTGTATAAATGAGTACACAGAAATGGTGAATAGAGCCTCGGTGGCTGAGCGGGATCTATTGGGAGCGTCGGGCGGAGGAAGCATGGTGGTACCCATGGGGAATAATGGGAACTCTAACACTGGGTTCAAGAGGAGGAGGGACCCATATTTCTAGGGTGGGAGTATGACACATAATCTGACGGTAGGATCTGTGAATCTTTCTCCAAAGCCCCAGAGCAAACCTGGATGTTTTCAGTGTGGTTCGACGAGCCACATTAAGCAAGATTGTATGGAAAAACCTAGAGCATGTCAAAATTGTAAGAATATGGGTCATCTGCAGTGTTATTGTCCGAATTCTCCGAGGTCGGGTGCGTGTGATACTCTTCAGGGATCGTATACATCGTATGCTTCGACGGGATTGGGACAACATCATAGCCATCAGCAGTAGAGAAAAGTGGGTCATGGTGATTCTCGGAATACCATGACGCCTTATCAAGGCAATAAAGAGAATAGCGTGGCAAGGAAACATGTGTTTGGAGCTGAGAAGGTTGTGGTAGATGATTAGTTGCGACCATCCACGGTGCAAGGTACTATTATTTTAAATTCTACCTTTATGAAATTGCTATTTGATATGGGTTCTTCACACTCTTTTATTGCTACATGTGTGGTTGATTTTCTAGGATTAAGGGTAGAAATGATGCACTCAGTTTTAAAACATCAAACTCCTCTTGGTCGAAGAGAGTGTCGAGCCTTCTTGTGTAGAGCATGTTGTATCATTGTGGGCGAGGTGGAACTAATGTGGAATTTCTCAGTGCTTGATATGGATGGGTATGATGTAGTCCTGGGAATGGATTGGTTTGCGGCGTTTAAGGCTAACATTGATTGTGATGCGTGAATAGTGGCTTTTACGACACACGATGGCATTAGACATCTCTTTAGAAGAGAGAGGCATAAAACGCATGGTGCAACGGGTTTTTTGGCATCAGCAGTGGGCACGTTATCATATCGGTTGGCGATATTGTTGTTGGAATCAGTAATGGGTGTTGAGCAGAGTGTTCTTCCAGTAGTGGTGGATTATTTCAGGGATGTTTTTCTTGAAAAATTATTTGGTTTACCTCCCATAAGAGAAGTGGAGTTTACGATTGATCTACTTCTGGGGACTAGTCCTTTCTCACATTCATCTTATCGGATGGCCCCTACTGAATTGTGGGAATTGAAAGTCCAGTTGGAAGAGTTAGAAAACAAAGGTTTTATCCAGCCTAGAATGTCTTCATGGGCAGCGCCGATATTATTTGTGAAAAAAGGAGATGGAACATTGAGGGTCTGTGTTGATTATCGTCGATTTAACCATGTTATGATAAAGAACAGATATCCACTTCCATGAATTGATGATTTGTTCACCCATTTGATGGGAGACCACTGGTTCTACAAGATCAACCTGAGGTTGGGATATCATCAATTGCGGGTGAGGAAGGATGATATTCCTAAAATAACTTTCAAAAGTAGATATAGACATTATGAATATGTGGTTATGCCCTTTGGTCTAATGAATGCGCCAGTAGTGTTAATGGCATTGATGAATAATATATTTCAGAGATATCTGGATTCATTTGTGGTGGTATTTATAGATGATATTCTGGTGTATTCTAAGACAAGGGTGGAGCATGAGCAGCACTTGGAGACAGTTCTAGGGATCTTGATGGATAATCGTTTGTATACCAAATTGTCAACGTGTGACTTTTGGATACAAGAAGATCATTTTCTAGGCCATGTGATTTCTGAAAGGGATGTTTTAGTGGATCCTAAAATGATATAGGTTGTTATCACGTGGCAACCTCCAAAGAATGTGTTTGAGATACAGAGTTGCCTTGGTCTAGGTGGGTATTATCAGTGTTTTTCTTTTGATTTTTCATGTTTGTATTCACCGATGATAGCTTTGACAAGAAATAATGTTCCATTCTAGTGGAATGAACAATGTCAGTAGTGTTTCAAAGAGATAAAGGGTCGCCTTACATCAGCACCTATATTTGTTTTTCCATAACCAGGAAAAAGGGTAAGTGGTGTATTACGATGCATCAGAATCAGTGTTGGGGTGCGTTCTCATGAAAAGAAATCATGTAGTTGCGTATGGCTCATGGTAGATGAGGGTTCATGAGAAGAACTACCCAACTCAGGATTTGGAATTGGAAGTAGTGGTGCATGCTTTGAAAGTGTGGCGTCATTATCTCTTAGGTGAGAAATTCATGGTATATACAAATCATAAGAGCTTGAAGCACATTTTCTCAAAAATATATTTGAACTTGAGGAAAAGGAGATGGATGGAATATCTATATCTGTTTTATTTTGACATAATTTATACACCAGGTAAGGGAAATTTTGTGGCAGATTCATTAAGTAGAAAATAATATTCTTAGATGGTGAAATAGGCATTAGACCAGTGGAAATTGATGTCGGTTATAGCCGATATGTGGCTTGAATGTGAGGACCAGGGTGATAGAGAAGTCATCTTTCCGGTTTTGTTGATTCATGACTTGGTTGGCTTGGTTAAAGAGGAACGAATAACTGATTCTTAGTGTGTGACCATGGGGTCGAGACTTAATGTTGGGGAGACCATTAAGGGTTGGAAACTAAATAGAGATTCAGTTTTGTGCTTTCGGAATCGGATGGTTGTACCAGTTTCTTGTCAGGATGATCTTTTCAAGGCGTACCATCATTACATGAGGTCTGTTCATCCTAGAATTCAAAAAATGTATAAAGGATTAAAAACACAGTTCTGGTGGGATGATATGAAAAAAAGTGTGGTTGAGTTTGTTTCGAGATGCTTGACATGTTAGCTGGTCAAAGCAGAGCATCAGAGGCCAGTAGGAATGTTGCAGTCTTTACCAATCCCTATTTGGATGTGGGAGCAGATAGTGATGGATTTTTTCATAGGACCCCCAAGAACGGTCAGAAATCACGATGCCATTTGGGTAATAGTGAATCGACTAATGAAGTCGACCCGTTTCATCCCAATTCTTGATTCTCATACGGTGGAGGATCTGTCCATAATGTATATCTAGGAGGTGGTAAAGAGCCATGGAGTTCTAGTTTTGATTGTATCCGATAGATACCTGAGGTTTACATCCCATTTCTTGAAATCCTTATAGCAATACCTTGGAACTAAGTTGACCATGGGTACAACGTATCACCCTCAGACGGATGGTCAATCCGGGAGGATGATACAAACTTTGGAGGATATGTTGCAGGCTTGTGTTATGGATTTTGGTGGCTAGTGGGAGGAGCACATGACGTTGGTTTAGTACTCATACAATAATAGTTATCAGGAATCCATACATATGGCTCCATTTGAAGCATTGTATGGGAGGCCATGTTGTTCTTCACTATGTTGGGTGGAAATGGGTGAGTCCTCGATAGTTGGACCGAGCCTTTTCCATGAGACTATAGAGAAGATCAAGTAGATAAGTAAGAGAATAGATACGGACCAGAGTCGTTAGAAATCATATGCGGATCATCATCGACGGTCGTTGTCATTCGACGTGAGTGATCTTGTTTTCTTGAGGATATTTCCTAGTTTGGGACATCACCCGTTTGGGAAGTAGAGAAAATTATCTCCGAGGTATATTGGACCTTTTGAGATTATTGAGCAGGTTGGTGAGGTGGATTCTTGTTTGTCTTTTCCACCTAAGTTCAGTGCGGTGCACAATGTGTTTCATGTGTCGTAGTTGAAAAATTATCAGCCGGATCATGACCATGTGATTTTATGGAGTCATGTCGAGCTAGAATTAAATGCATCATTGGTGCACATGCCAGTGCAGGTTGTGGATAGGCAGGAGAAAGTCTTGCGTGGTAAAAGTATCAGTTTAGTTCGTGTTTTATGGAAACATTGTCAGATTCAAGAGGAGACTTGGGAGCGAGAGAAAGAGATGGTCGAGCAATGTCCCAAGCTCTTTCTACAAAGGGCAGGTTCACTACTTTCTATGGATGGAAAGACCAATGGTGGGGAGAATGTAGTCCCCCCGGTTTGAGGTATGTTGCCTTTTTGATGCATTTTTATGTGTTTAAAGTTCATGGTGTGAATTGGGAAGAGGTTGGGAGAGTTTGGAATGGTTTTTAATGAGTTTGGAGGCTCTGCATGGGGAGCACGGTTTGGGAAAAGTAAGGGGAAACCCTGCATATGCACCAGGAAACCGTACAGGGGAAGACAGTAGGCTTCGCACAGCTTGCGCAGGGTTTTCCAAACCGTGCGAGGTAACCGTGCATACCCTTGCTCTTGAGGCAGTAGCGTGTGCACGGTTAGCGCACGGTTTTCCAAACCGTGTGGACTAACCGTGCGGCCACTTAAAAGTAGGGTTTTAAAACCTGAGATCACTCGGGCTTACCTCATTCCTCTCCAATCTTCCTCCCACTGGAGCTTCACTTGGGATTTTGGGTTTTCAAGGGTTGGATGTGCTCCCCCACACATTTTGAAAGCATGTTGAAGGGGTTTCGAGGTGGTTTGAAGGTGGTTTCTCTTGGGTAAGTCTCTCCTCTTGTGTTATTTGTGTTTTCCACTTGATCTACTCTTCCCTCTTTCTTGTTTTTATAGATCTACACTTTTTGTTTGTAGATCTAGGGTTGTGGTTGTCTAGGATGATGATTTTAAGGCTTATGAATGTTAGGGAAAGGGATCTAGAGAGATTTCGGTGGTGCGTTTGCCGTATTTGAGGCGCGATTGCTCATGGGTCGATTTCTCTGGAACCTTAAAGGAAGGTGGCTTCTCTCTCAACTCCACTTGGTTAGAACTAGTGGTTCTTTGTTACAATTAATTTATTGTTCTGAAAAATTAATTGTGTTTTGTTGTGTGCAATTGGTTGGAAATCGCTTGGGTGATGTTTTGGGGATTTTTGGTAAAAAGGGGTTTAATGGTGAAAGGGCCTTGTTGTGGATTTTAAAATGGGATGCTATGGTTGATTTGTGAAAATGATTAATGGAAATGGTTTTCAATAAATAGGTTGGTTTATTGAAATGTTGTTGGTAATAGAAAATGTTTTTTAATAAATGGGTGATTTATTGATGTGGATTGATACGCAATGGAATTGGTTGATTGCACGATGTTGTGACCTTGGTGGGTTATATGATTTGTTATGGATTGATTGAAATGTTGTTTGGAAGTGGAGAGAAGCACCAGTCTAAAAAGGGGATGGATAGTGGACAGAAGGGCCACCGTTAAAGGATAAGTGGACGGGAAGTGACAGTAGGTGTGAATGGGTGAACAGGTTGGACAGAAGCTCCGCCATTTGGTTGTTGTCGGGAAGTAACACTAGGTTTGAATGGTTGAACGGGTTAGACGGAAGCTCCACTGTTTGGTTGTTTTGGTTGTTTGTTGTGCATTTCTTTGGAAGTTGAAAATTTTTGTGCTAGTGTGTGAATGTTGAAATGGATTGTGGCATGTTTCGTTGGCTTTCCCATGGGTTCTTGGTTTGGGTGTGATGGCTTGGTAAGGGCATGTTTGGATTATGGAAATGGTTGTACTTGTGATTATTTTATATAAATTATTTTATATAAATGTGATAATGGTTTAATCCTAGTGGTGTGTGTAGGGTAGTCATTTGGGGAAATCCTACTGAGTTTTAGTACTCACCCCCTACTTTGGCATGTAGGTTTCTTTGCAGATGTTGTGTACTATGATGTGGGAAATGGTAAGGCATCTCATTTCTAGCGGTTCGTCGTGATGCTCTGGGTGTGTGGTGGTGCTTAAATCTTGGAGCTTGGTGTCGAGCTGTGGTGGTGTCCTGGATCGTGGTGTTTTTTGTTTAGTTTCCACTTTGTACTCTGATGTTTTGTGAACATGTCTAGTTTCAATGGTTTTGTGGTTTGTGAGGGAATTGTTAGCATAACATGGTTGGGTTTGAAAGTTCATGAATCTTTAGTTGTTGGTTGGTTGAGTTGGGTTACCTTCTTAAGTGAAAATCATTCCCCACTGTTCCTTGAATCCCTCAGCATTTATTGCCAGCCTTTGGCACCTTGGGAATGTTGCTTAAGTTCAAGTAGTTCTCATTGCCTCCTTAATCCAAGGAGGTAGGGGTGGGTGTTACAATGATCATCCTCCATTATATGACCATTAAAAGAGAATGTGCTGATGTGTTACCTAATGAATTCCTTGGTCTTCCTCATAGATAAGAGGTTGAATTATCAATAAAAATTATACCTAGAGATTTTTCAATATCCAAGACATCATATAGAGTGGACACTATTGATCATGTTGTGTTAAATAAGAAATAATAGGATAATATGAATAAAGGGTTTATACACCAAAGTGCTTTACCGTGAGGTGTGTTGGTCCATTTCATCAATAAAAAGGATGGACCAATGTTCTTATACATCAATTACCAGGAGCTCAACAAGATCATGAAAAAAAGTATCCTCTACCATTTATTATTGACTTTTTCAATCAGCTACATGGATCCCAATACTTCTCTAAAAAATATCATTAGTCAGAATGTTATCAATTAAATGTGAAGAAGGGGGATATCCCCACGTGTGATTGTTATATGGGAACCATTATTTCATAGTGATATTATTAGGATTCTGTAATGCTCTGAATATCATTATGGATTTGTTGAATTTTTTATTCAGGGAATAACATGATATTTTTTTATATTATTTAAGGATGATATTCTTATTTACTCTAGAAATAAAGAGTAACATGAGGATAATTTTAATATTTCACCGAAGACATTGTGAAATAAAATGTTATATATGAAATATAGTAAATGAGATTTTTGGACAGATAGAGTAATATTACTAGAAAATCTCATAAAAAATGTATATTTGTGGATCCTTCATTAAAATGGGAAATTGAAGGATTAAATGGAACAATATTTGTGGAAATGATCCGTCAATTCCTTGGATTATCTAGGTAATTTTGTCAATTTTTGAGTAACTTATCATGATTTTCAAACCCACTAAATAGGATAACTCGTAATAGAGTTAAGTTTGTATGGAATGATGAATTTGCATAGATATTTAAATAATTAATGAAGGGGTAAATCAATTTTCATGCGCTCACATTACTCACTACTGGGGAAGGATTTGTGATCTACAACGATGTTTGCAAAAAGGTATTGGATTCTATACTCATGAAAAATAAAAAAAATGAATGCATGTTCCTCAAAAAATTAATTATACATGATAATAAATACCCAAGGCATGATCTGGAATTGGATGTAGTTATATTCTCATTAAAAATTTAGAGACATTTCCTCTATGTGAAAAAATGTGACATATATATGAATCATAGAATCATAAATAATATATTCCTAAAAAATAGCTCAATATGTTACAAAGAAGGTGGTTATAGTTGATCATAGATTATGAATGTCCAATACATTATCATTCTGGGAGCATAAAAAGGTGGTAGATCTTCTTAGTAGAAAGGATCTTGTAAGCATATCCCTATTGAGGATCAAAATGAATTCAATCTTTGTGGATAGGAAAAGGATGGACTTGGGGATAATAAAACGAGTTTTATCCAACCTTTCTCAAAAATATATCGACCATACATTGTCAAGAGGATATAAGAGCCTAAAAGGATGAAGAGGAGGTGCAGAGAAAGGTTGAAAATATTCTAGAGTTTAACTTTACTAAAGATGGATTCATATGGTTTAGAACCTGGATATGTGTTCCATGAAAAACATAACTGAATATAGATCTTCTAGATGATTCAAATATCTCATCCTTACCTATATATCTTGGAATAACTAATATGTAGATATATTTGAATAAAAGATTATGATGGGATAACATGAAAAGAGTGATAGTATGAATTGTATCTCAATTCACGGTATGCTAACAATTCAAGGATTAATGATTGATGTCTAAGGGTATTTTGAACAAATTTTCTCATACCATTACATAAATGGGAAACCATAAAATTAATTTCATTCTAGGAATCCATAGAATATCAAAGTCAATAATTCCACTAGGGTGGTAGTTGATCACCTTAAAAATTTAGCTATTTTCAATTTTATAATTAAATATTTATCTTTTGACCAAATCACTAAGATACACATAAGAAACTTGGTAAGAATTTATATTCTACCACTCTACATTGTATTTGATCAAGGATCGAGGTTTACCATGAGGTTCTAGAGAAGCCTTAAATAATATTTGGATACATAAATGAGTTTCAAGTACTACTTATCACCCTCAGTTGGATGGCCATATTGAGAGAATCAGTCAATCTTTATTGGAATAGTTAAGATCATGTTCCATATTTCCAAGGATATTGGGATGAAAAACTTCCCCTACTAGAGTTTTCATATAATAATATTTTCCATTCTAGCACTCAGATGGAACATTTTGAGGTTCTATATGGGAAGATATGTTATATTCCAACATCCTATGATAGAGTAAGAGTGAAGAAGTTTATGGGACACGACCTTATCTAAGAGATGGCAGAGATGGTTTAAAACATTAAGTATTAGACAAAATTCATGCAAATTCAACAGAAAATATACATAAAAAATAATCAATGAGACCAACAATTTTTGGTCAAAGATAAGGTGTTACTTTATATATAGCAATGGAAAAAAGTTATGTGGTTTGAGAAGAAAAGAAATATTATTCCTAAAAACATTTTCACCTTGGAGACCCTTGAACACATCCGAGATGTGGCATATCAATAATTACTTCCACCTAACCTATCTAAAGTACATGTTGTGTTCCATGTATCCCTCTTAAGTAAGTACACACTTGAACATCCACATGTTCTGAATCCAAATGTAGTACCTTTGTAGAATAATTTTTTATATGAGGAGTATCCAATAAATATTGTAGACCATAGTGATAATGTTATTTTAAATAAGACAACACACAAAGTCAATGTATTGTGGTTAAACCACAATTTTGAGGAAGAAACACGGGAACCAGAAGTAGCGATGAAACAAAATATCCATCATCTATTATATTATTCAAAATACAATTATGAAGGTGACATTTATAAAGAGGGTAATAATGTAATGACCCAAACATTTACAAATCAAATTCCCTTCTGAATGAATAAATGAAATATTAATTAATGTGTTCATAGAGAACACACTCACTACATTTTTTTTGGACCATTAAAAAAATATATATTTAATTGTCCTACATGATTAAAATAAAATTGAAAATTATAACCATGCTACTTTGACAAATAATATTAGTATTTATTAAGGGTTATGATAAGATATAATTGACATAAAATGAATAATTAGTGTCCTCAACCAGTAATATCAAACCCACTAAAGCCCATTTATGAGAGTTTGTGAGGGAGTTCGAAGTAATGGGTTTTAACCTTGACCCATCCAATGAAATGACTCAAGAACTGAAATATGAGTGAATATATTTATGATATATGTTAAAACATGTAGATATTAAAACCCAAACAATTTTTATTGAACCACCTCAATAAATTACTACCATCACACACCTTATAGTTAAGGCATATGCTGGTGTAATAAGGTATCTATTTTTACTCTAGTAGTATGTATTTTTTATATTCTATTTTTAATAAAATAATTATTATATTGATCCATTTTTCATTATTAAATTATATATATATATATATACAATTATATAATTATTTTGAAAAAAAAATAGATTTTGATATAGAGAAACCAAAATTATATTTTTAGGAAAAATAGAGTTTCATTTTAATCAATTTTTTTTATAATTCCAAGTGTTTTTATGTAAATTTTATTTTCATGAAAAAAATAATATTATATATTATTTTTTAAAATATAAATGGTAATATAATTTAATGATGTCTCATTTAATTTTTATAAGGGATAAAAAGTTATATATGTCGTAAAAACCAGTATTTTTCAATAAAAATGATTTATATTTTAAAGTGGGAATTAATATATTTTGAAAATTATTTTTGTAAAGAAATTCCATTTTGTAAATTAGAACATCAATATTAGAAAATTGAAGTTTTTTCATTATTTTCCAAGAGACTCAAATTTTCGGGTAAAAATTAAATATGGTATAAATATAAAATATTCCTTACTAATTCATAATAGCTTAAAAGTAATGTAATAAATACTATAAAATAAATACACATCCAACAAATAGGGTTTCCCGTGAATATAGTGCTTCTTACATTATTTGATTAATTTTAGAATCCTGTAATTAATAGTCCAAAAACAATATTATATTTTAAGGTTTTAAAAATAATTATTTATAAACACGACCCAATTCCACAACATGAATGGAATTGTTTTATGTATTTTGGTTATTAAAAAAATAAAATATTATAAGCCACACCACATTAGTATAAATCATGGGAAAGACCTTGGGATGGTTTGTAGTTTCAATTATTTTATCATGTATAGTCAAAAAACTATGTTTAGAAATCAATAAAGAACCCCCACTCCTTTTCTATAAATACTCTCCAAGACTCCCATTACTCTTCACTAAAAAAACATTTACCAAGAAGTTATTCTCTCTAAACCTATCTAAATCTATTCTATGGTGTTCCCAATATCTTAATAAACTCTTAAAAATATTTTTAAAGAACTCTCTCAAGGTAACAATTTCAATTCATCTTACTTTTTAGTTAATAATTATCTTCATATTATTATATTTATTTATAATTGTTCTTGTTTTAATGTTTTTTACACATCCTTTTATAGTTATTATGGTTAACAAGTAATAAGAGACCAATTTTAACTCTCATTTAACCCTTATATGAAGTTTTACGTACACACATTATGCTACCGAAATTGTCCCATCATTTTCCATTCTAAACATATTTATTTTAAATACACATCCCTATTTTCACTCATGGGAATTCACCTAGTTATACCTATCCTTCATTGAATGTGGAATTTCATGTATACAACTGAAACTACTCAATTTTGGCATTGAAATTGATGAAATATGTTCTTACATTATATGATCTATGTGGCACACAAATTCATGTACATAATATGAATGTGAAAGGTGGGGAAAGAGTCATATGTACCTACAATGAATTTGGAAAAAAATTTAGCTCATGAGATACCATGTATAGTGAATGGGAATTTATTATAATCACACTATGGTATTATTTCATGATGTTAATCCTTGCTTTATGTTTATTATATCATGTTTTATGTTATTTTAAATTTCTTATGATTCCATATTGTTATCATATTATACCATGCTTTGATGTTCATGGTTATGTATCCCACCTTTCTATGTCATCATGTTATTAATCTTGACTCAAATTTACTACCCAACTTTATTATATAATATGGCTATTCCCTTACTAGGCTATATATCTCACCCCTATCTTATGTGTGTCCTGAGGTTATCTCATGCAACATTAACAGATACATGGATTTTAAGGGCATGTTATGTAGATTTTAAATAAAGTTAATATATCTATATTTCATGTTATTGTTCAATGTATCTAATTACCCAAAGAAACAATTCCACACGATCCATTGGGATTATATTATCTATATCCTAATGTAATAAACCATGAAATAAAGTGTATAACAGATAAGGGTATCTATATAGAATCACTGGTCTTTTCATTTGACCAATCACATGATGAGATTCAAAAACAGAAACATGATTGAAATGATTTTTAGGATACGTTCAGGCTTATATAAATCCTCTCCCAAACCATGTTATCCAAACCACCCTAAGAAAGAACTATAATTATACACCTTTTCCTCAGGGTGTATTCTAGTGTTATAAGGGGTTGTCTATCCAAACCATATCTTTATCAATTTGTGCATTCTATTTTTAATTATATAATAATTTTTTCATTAATTAAATTTTCATGATTATTTTCTATGATTTATTATAAAACGAGTCTAATAAGAATTATTTTTTTATATAGAGAAACCAAAAATGTATTTTTAGAAAATATATAATTATAATAAAACCAATTTTTCATGATAAACTAAAGATTTAGAGTAAAATTAATTTTCATTAAATAGTTTTACAAGACACTATTTTATTTATATGTAGATTTTAATATAATTTAATAAAGTTCCATGAAATTATTAAGGGTTAGAAAGTCGATTATATCATAAAAACAATTATTTTTTCAATAAATAAGGTCATTTATTTAAAAGTTGATATTAATATACTAATAAAATCATATTAGTAAAATTAGTATCATTTTTTAAATCCAGATGTCAGAATTAGCCAATGGTTAATTATTCATAATGTTCAATGTTAATCAATTTTGTGGGTAAAAATTAAAGATGGTATAAATTTACAGTAAATATTATGAAATAAAAAAGGAATAAAATTGATGTAACATATCTAAAAAACGAATCCTTGATTAAAAATAAGTTTTACCTCGTAAATAAAATATCTTAGATTTAATTTTATTAATTTTACAAAACTGTAATAAATCCCCCAAAAACAAAATTATATTTTACGGTTTTGAAAATAATTATTTATGAAAATGACTCACTTACAAAACATGAATGGAATTATTTTGCTAATTCAGGTTATTAAAATAATAAACTATTGTAACCCACTCTTATTTGGAAGAAAAAATGGTAAGGATTTTTATTTTTATTATTTTATTACTTAGATCCCAAAACCTATATTCACAAATTAATAAATAATTCTCCTACATTTTTCTATAAACAACATATAAAAATCCATTTCATCTTCACTTAAAAGCCTTGAACCATTACTTGTTTCTACATAACTTTCTATGAATCCCTCCCAAGGTGTTCCTAAATTTTTAATAAAATCACCGCAAGAATTTAGATGCAACCTCTCAAGTATGAGGTTCTATTCCTCTTCTTATTTATTCAAGTACTTCCTTTGTATTTACCCTTTTAAATATCGATTTATTATGTCTCCATGTGTTTTTAAGTATCCCATTAATTCCAAAGTTATATTTTAATAATGATAGATTATTTATCCCCTCTCATTATAAATTTTACCTAATCTATTACTATGTGGATGTAAAGGATCAACCTCTCCATTTCCATTCAATTACTTGGTTTTTATCCATACTTTCTAATTATTCATGTTGATATGGGTTTTTACACATCCCTTTAAAATAATTATGATTCTAAAGTAACTAGATACTACCTTTCACTCCCAATAAACCCTCCCATGAACCATTATGCACAACCGTTAGACTATCAAGATTATTTCTTAATTATACATGAATTTTGTTTATATTGTGAATACATGTCCTCATTTCCACTCAAGTATATTCACCTAGACATAAATATCATTCATATATTTTTGAATTATATATATGAAACCCACAATCCTTATTATTTGTATTTAAAGTTCTGATATGAACTCTTATGTTAGGATCTATATGGCACAAAAATTAATGTACATGATATGAATATAATGGGTGAGAATGGAATTATATATCACTCTAGTGCATTGGAAAATGTTTTTATCTCATGAGATACCATGTATGGTTCATTGGGTTTAGACTAAGAATACTATGTTATGATGTCTTAGTGGCTATCCTTGATTTAATCTTATTATGTCATGTTTTATGTTATTTCCACATTACTATGATGCCTTGATGTTATAATCTTATGTAATGATTCAACATTAATAATTATGATTATCACCTTTCTATGTCACCATGTTATGACTTTTAACTCACATGTACTGATTTACTTTATTTTATGATCTATTTATTCCCTTACTAGATTTATAACTCTCCCCTTTCTTATGTATACCCCTATATTTTCTCATGAAGTATTATAAGATCAATGTAATTTAAGGGAATTTTATAGAGTTTTAAATAATTTCATTGCATCTCTATTTCATGTTATTATGATATGAATCTAATTTTCTAAGGAAACTAGGCCTCCTGATCTTTTGGGACTGTATTACATGTATCTTTATATAATATATCATGAAATATAGTGCAAAAAGATATAGTTTTACATCGGCACCCCTTTGTAATATCAGAATCGAAAGAGGGAAAAGAATGACATTTATATATATTTTTTCCATGTAAAAGAATAAATTAAATAAAGAGTAAGAAAATTACATGATGCATTGATATATATGGTTCATCAAAAATAAATATGAATAAAGGTATACATGGTGATAGAGTAACATTTTAAAGATAAGAGAAGGTAGAAGAAATGGTTATATTTTGACAAAGAAGTAATACATCAAGGGATAAATCCATTTTGAGAATTATCATCTTGAATAGGGGTTGAATCTATTTATATACCTGGTAAAAGATGAATATGGTATTCTAGTGTACACATCTCGAAGGCTTCTTAAGTATTGGTTGTCATTTATTACTTCATCTAGAGAGAGTAAAAGAAGAGTTTGAAATAGATAATTCAAAAAACTTGTAATTATTATCTAGAAGAAGTGGTTATGATATTTTGAAATACCACATAGACTTAACCCCCACATATGTAGTGTTAGTTTCATCTAGTTTGACAAAATAATGAGGTAAGATTTTTTGAAGATCAGTGAGATTCTATTTGGAATTGAAAATGAAAATAGTTCATACCATGAAGATTATCGAGAGACCCTTGAGTTTATAAATTTACTCATTCATCACTTGAACAGTGCATGAGAGGAGATAATAGGTATTGCACCTGTGATCGATAGTTCTCCCTTCTGTAATCCATTGTAATTACCCTGATAAGAATATTATAGCCATGAAACACATACTCATTATTGGTGTGTTCTCCCTATATTAACCATATTGGGTATAACCAATTAAATCTTGGTGTCTACTCATATTTAATTAAAAAATTTGTGATGTGGATGAAATTTAAATATAAAGTAGTTTTAGTGAAAGATTTTATTTTCTTGGGGAAAATAAAATAAAAATAAAGTATTAACATATAAGGAGAAAATGTTTTTAATTGGAAAAAATATGATTCCACCACCTCCCCCTATTAGGGTGTACCTGTTTACAATAGCATCTCACAATTTGATTATGGATTAATGACCTTATTCTTTAGTAACATTTGGATAATGATATCCAACCTTAACAATTATATCACCTTGATATAACATTCAGAAACATAAATTTCTAATGGAAAGAGATAGAGTGCTTTCCTGTTTGAAAACCTACAAGGATACATTAGAAAAAATGTAAGTCTCTGATTTTTATACCAGAATTCTATATAAAATAGAGAAATTTATAATATTTTGGAATGTAAAAAAGAATAAAACTTATCACAGTTAAAACATACAAAGGGATTCATAAGAAAAATCAGAGTTCCTTCCCACTATGACTCTCCCCATCTAGTACTTAGGAAAAATATAGGGTGATAATAAATGGGAATAAATCATTTAGGGATCATCATTAATCCTTGGAAAAAATACAAGATATGATATCTAGGTCCATTAATATAGGAAAAAAATTAGAGCACACCTCTATTATTTTCATATATTAGTTCAGATAATTTATATAAAATACCCAAATGTCTATTTTTTTCTTGATACATTTTGAGCATTAAGATCATCATTTAAACCCCACATGATAATAATTATATTAATTCATTAAAATCTATTATATCTTAATAAAATAACCATAGATTATAGTGATTGTAAATTTGATACCCTATTTGGGTCGCCTATATTCATCTAATAGAACACGTTTAGGAATAAATTAAATTTTCTTTTCCTTTATCTTATGGAATTTCCTTGTATGATGGTGAAGGTATATGTCCCATAGTATATATTCCTCCTACTTCCATATGAGGGTACATGTTTAAAATATAATTTATTTATTCATACATTTAATCTTTGAATCATGTTTTTTGAAGTTGTGATTTATCCAATCCATCTCCATATAATGTTCAAGTTTATTTTATTTTCATGATACTACACTTTTTTAGTTTTTTAGATTATCACACACTAATAACCAATGTAATAAGGAGTATTCCAAAATTAAAAATGACTGAAGACATACAATTTTGTAATTTATAGAAGAAATAAGAGAGGAATATCCAAAATTTATTTCTTGTCTATTATCATATTCAAATGAAAGAATGAATTAGATTACATATATAAATAATACCCAATGGACTCTTAGTGTGGATTAATTTGTTACTCTAAGTCATTGGAAAAGTGATTTAGCTTAACAACTATTGTATATTTTCTCTCTTCATTAAGCCAAAATTCATCTATCCTTATGATAACATAAATTATTTTCTATTCAACTTCCTTGAACAGCATTTTTTTTTATCATACAGTATTTTCTCAGTGTTTTCCATCACTAGATGAAGTTAGTCCACTAAGGCCATTCCTTCCATGACTTCATGTCGACACCACATATTTAGAAGTTTCATAAAGTTCCACAACCAAGATATTTGCAGATTTATGCTTATATTATTCTATTGAGAGGTTTAACTAGAGAACCCTCTCTTTCACCGAAGGAACAATCACCTCCTTGAAATCAGAATAAATTACCCAGTAATCATACACATTATAGTCTGTAGTGGTGAAAACGTTTTTAAGGTGATTCAATTATCTACTGATCTCTCTAAGAGGTGTTTGATGAACTAGACTCTAATAGTTTCTCAATAACTACTTCCACTCCATTTATTGGATTGGTTCATACTCTAGACTAGATTCGGATTAAATTTCAATATTGAAACATAATTTCAAAATGAATCACTCAACGAAGGTCCAATCATACATTTCCCTGAGTAAGTTGACCACAAAAATGTATATAACCCTATGACTTATATTGACCAAGACATCAAATTGGTGACCAAATTATTTTCATGGTTAGAGTTATAAACATAATAATCTAAAAACATGTTATTCATTAGAAATAAAAATAACAAGTAGTAGGGATCATGGATACACACCCTTACCCACTGGTGTATTGACCTTATAAACTATTTATAACCTATTGAGATGTGAAATACAAAGGTGTTATCATAAAAGGCCCTAAAAATTAATTTGGGATTCCAAGTCCATTTAAAAGAGAACTAAAAACTCTAAAGGAGATACAAGCTATGAAGATATCCTCTACCTAGATGCATCTTGGCCAATGAATCAAAGAGAAGTATAAGTAAATCAAAATTGTTTAGAAAAAACTATAATGTGAAAATGTTAGGACAACACACCATCTTATAGAGATTAAATGAATATAGGAACCTATGATTTAGGATAGATGAATTTTATTTTAATGTCTATAAGGTAATCCACTGATCTTGAATAATTAAAAAAGTTTCCCAACACATTCTAGTCCTGATTTGACCCATGCCTCTCTTGGGATCTTTGTACATGATCCTCAATAGCCGGTGTCCTTGAACATGTGTTGATAAGATCAATTCATAAACAAGTTGTTTGTTTAGTATGGAATTATAAGGGAAACATGTAACACCCCGACCCTAGATTCCTAGAGTCGGTGAATTATTTTAATACATTGGCATGATTATAAGGAATTAATTCCCGAAATACCGATCAGTTTGGTAGTCTTGGAAAATAGATTACATACATGAACTTTACATTACACATTATAACAAACAAAAAAAATAATCCTTTGATAACAACATTGGTCTTTTAGCTTAACCCTGCATCTCAAACATAAAACACGTCTTGGGATCCTAGGAAAATAAAATAGAAGAAAGGGGTGAGCTAATATGCTCAGTAAGGGTAAATAATTTAGCGAAAGATAACATAAACAATATGCATGGTGAATGATTGAAAACACATGCCTTTACAAATAATAAACATGAACACTTTATGGCAGAAATATGAGTTGAGTAAATAATTCCATAATAAAACATATTCATGGGTATTATACTAGTCAAATAACCACATGAACCATCAATATTAATTTCATAATGAGGGAATGTATAATTCCAAAAATTCTGAAACATTTTTTCAAGGCCTCGGTGAATATGTCTAAAATGATTAAGGCCTCGTCCAAAACCATATATCAAATTGGGAAAGGCCTCAACCAATTCCATGTCTAATTGTCTCATTAAACCTATCGATGCATCGATGAACTATAGCGGGCTCCACCTGTCACTTACTAAGTCCAATACAATCCTCATATGAAAAGGTTGAAACATAAAATAAACATTCGTACTAAAACTAGCATATGAAATGTCTATACTTTATCCATAAACCATGAATGGTATAAAAATAACACATCCAATTTAAAACATATAACAAAACCTTCAATACAATATGGAATATTTTTATCATAATAAATCAATTTCAAACAAGTTTAAAATCCATCAAAGGATGTTGACATATATGAAAATGATCAGTAAAATTGTTTGAGAGAAATACCCCAATTTTCATGAAATCATTTGTAAGTCTCAAAATTTATAAAGAAATCCATTTAAAATAGATTTTTGAATCAAAGTGTACCATACCAATTTGAAACTTTTGAAAAGAATAATCATTTCAAAACATTAATTTCCATATAAATAAATCCTAAAATCGTTTTGAAAATATGGACGTTAATTAAAAGGATTTAGAAAGATAAATCTTTAAAACATTTAAAATGATGATATAGTTAAATAGAAACTCCCATAAATCCATAAAAGATTCCTTTTGAAAACATTTTTGTGAAATATGGGTATCTATGATAAGTATTTCCCAGAAAATACTTACACATGAACAATCTCAAATAATAATGAGATGGAGGAAATTACCCATACCTTGCACTTGCCTATGTTTGAGGGTATGTTTAACCTAGTGTATAATGACCATAGTACCATTATAAAAGAAATATATTCATATTTATTACATCATACATGATTCATTTATGACTTTATACTACCCATTTAATAATTATTTCCGTGTTAAATTAACATTTTAGGTAATAATCGCTTTCTTTATCATATGTGTTTTAACTTGTCATTCTTGATGGTATCATTTATATTATGATTTAAATGAATCAAGAATATAAACCTTGATTTATATATCATATATATATAGAATATAAATATTTATAATTGATGTATATATGAAATGGAAGGCACCGTTTATGGAGACGGTAGGTCGTACGTATGCAAAAATGATGTTTCCGTTTTCACATCATATTGAACGGAAGTAAGTGAATAAGACTTATGTAAGTACATACATAAATACATACATAAATATATATATATATACATAAATATATATATATATATAGTAGAATTATTATTTCATATATTACATAGTTATTAATAATATTTATTTTTATAACCATCGTTGAATGGTGAACATGGAAATGACTCTCATCGCGTCATGGAGAAGGTAATCCGTACGTACACACGAGATACAATATCATTCTTCTGATTTAAAATAGTTTGTAAATATATGTTATATAATATACAAAGGATCATTAACATGTTCTATTTATTATTTACATCAATTATACATCATTATTATACCCATCCAAATAATAATGTATTGAATAACAACTACACCACGACGTAGAGACGGTAAGCCATACATACGCACATATGGTGACATGTCATTCATAGGATGGATAAAATAATTAATATGGTTTTACCATATTTATAATAACATAACATTATATATAAGATATTGGAGTTATTGTTTTATAATGGAAACATAAAATAAAGATGAAGTGAAAGAAGAAAAGAACTTGAATGAGGTGATGAAATATTTACCTCTTCATCAGGTGCTTCCTTCTGATTTGATCAAAACCGCTCCTTAGGTCGGATTTATGATCCAACTAAGCCCTCTAGGATCTAGTGATGGAAGTTTGGAGGATATTTGGGGTGGGTTTGGATGATCCAAATGGCTTTGTAGGTGTGATTGTTAGAGAAGGGGAAGTGCCCTTTTATAAGAGGGGTGAGGGTCACTTTAAGAAAAGATTAAAGTATTAATTTATTATACAATAATATTCGGTTTATAATGGTACCAAATGAATTTATTTAGAGACTTAGGTGGTTATGGGTTGAAATCCTCTAAAACAATAGGCTTTATACATGTTTAGGTTACCATTGTAACCTTATCTTTTAGATTAAACTCTTAGTTAAATAGTTTAACTTTTACCGTGGCTTCTTGTATTCTTACACTATATGGTTAATAAAATTACTCTAAACCTCCAAGAGAACCTCAAGTGGCTCATTAATGACATATATAATATTATTTAAGCCCTTTTGTTGAAACATACATTTTTAGGAATATTATATCAACCAATAATATTGTATTTTTTTAATATTAATTTATGTCAATTTTGACACTATTTGGTATTTTGTTTTTGTGAAAGTCATCACAACTTGATTAATTATAAAAAGACACATTGAATCATACCTAAAATTTCATATTCACCTATAACATTCGTGTATGTCATAAAAACTTTGAAATTATATTTATTTTAATATTTATAAAACCATTTATTTGATTCTTTCATTAATAAGGTAATTACTGCATCATTGTTGTGTCATAAATAAATTTAATTATACAATGTATAAAAATTATAAATAAAATACCATGATGTAGGAAATAGTTTTAGTTTCTTAATTAATATTTATAGTCGAATTTATCTTATCTATAACCCCATATTAATAATGGTTTAGTTAATATACTTTGAATTTAACACTTTTAACTCTTCTTAAAAGTAAATAATAATAAATGTCCAAATCTAATCCATGTGGACCTAAATGATCATATTTTATTCATAAGGTTGTTTTTGGCCGAATTACACCTATCCAATAGAATTATGACATGTGTTAGGTTAATTATAAAATCATTTTTACCCTTAATTTCCCTATTTACTTTTAACTGTGGTAAATAAAAGTCAAAGGTTATTGTTCACCAAAAATTATTTTCATCTTATTTAATCAAATTTTACTTAATGAGGTTAACCCTATCTCTCAGATTTTTTAAATTTAACTCATATAAGTGGTAAAATTATGTTTCGCACAAATTTTCAAATGCTCCTAGAAGGTGGGTAAAAGACAGTAAAAAGTTCAACAAAATTTTATATGTCTAATATTATTATAAAATGACTCTAATGAATTACATTTAATATATATAGATATTATGTATCTATTTTTACCTAAAATAAATTTAAATAAAATAATTAATTATTTAAATAAAAAGTCAGTTTTAAACAATAACGCAGTGTTTTTCACTATTCATCTAAACTTGAATGTTTTCAGAAAAGTACAAAAAATTCACCATAAGATAATTTTGATATTAAAAAACCCGAAATGAAGTCCATTTTACCAATTTAAAAACCTATAAGTTTCATGAATTAATTAGAAATTAATTCCCGTTGTCAAAACCAAAAATCGTATTTTTAAGAAATAAAAACTATCAAAAGATTGACACTTGTTTATGTCCAATTTCAATGTGAAATTACATTCAATGACCGACATTGGATTAAATGGTTAAAATATAATCTTATTATACTTCCAAACCATTCAAATTTATAATTGAACACTGTAAATTATTTTGATTAAAAACGTTTTTTTCAGTTAAAATTTAGTATTTTTCACTATTCACCCAAATATGAAAGTTATCAGAAAAACACCAAAGATTTATCGAAACTAAATTTTTATATCCTGATTATAATGTATAAGTTTATTTTGTGAAATTTAATATATAAAAGTTTCAAATATTGGATTTAAGAAGGTTTCAACATTAAAAGGTGGTAAAATTGCATTTTTTTAAAAATACTTCTTTTATTTGAAAAAATGAATTTGTTCTTAAATTATGTCTAAGAAACTCATAATATGGATTCTAAAATTATAAGGATTATATAAATTTCAAAATTCAGTTAATACTATTCATAACCACTTTTTAATGGATAGTTTGGTAAGTCATGGTGCGCTTGAACTCGGTGTTGCGTGTAGTGCAAGATATTGAATTACTTTTAAGAAATAACATACTTTGAAATATTTCAGTGTTACATTATCCCCTCCTTCAATAAATTATGCTCACACAATTTGAAATTGTTTTTCGAAAATAAAAGTTTGAAAATAAAGAAATACCTTGGTGGAAAACCCACATCGGAAATTGGGCTAATAAAATTTAATCTTAATAAGAGGGAAAGGGAAATGAAAAAGATACCATCAAATTAGGATCTCGATTTGGAGAACATTGGTGGAAATTAGAGACACATAATTGAAGGGAGAACGTAAATATTTATATATAATGATTGAGGTCATCATTCACAATATATAATTTAAATATATTAACATAAAAAATCCATTTTCAAAACCATTTTCAATACCAAAATACGTAAAAAGAGTATATGGTATTTATTTTCTTTTAAAAAAACATTTTGGCTTCTTATGGTAGACAAGGATCAAATAAAACTCGCGATGGTGGAAAGGTCGCTGTCAACGCTTATGTTAAACAAAAATTATTTTTTTTTTGTTTAGTAACACTCTTTGTAGAAAAACATTCCCCTTGAAATGAAAAGTGAACGGGTTTTATACACCATATAAAAGAAAGTCATTTAGAAATCAAAGGATGACTCAATGAAAGGAGATTGTGACGAAGTCCCCTAACTAATGTTTAAGAAAAAATTTAGTCATAGAATTAGAGGGATATATATATATATATATGTATATATATACATACTTGACAAGTAGAGTTACATCCTTTAACTAATTCCTACCACAAACTCATCTTTCACTCCAAATGATTTCAAAAAATATATTTTATTTATCATAATCATATAGGATTCCAAAAATAATGAATTAATAATTCAACTATCAGACCTTTAAAAAAAGAAACTACATTATACAATCTAGGACATCACGTAGGCTAGTGGTAGGTGATGCACCCTTGTGCCCTTCGGTTGCGGGTTCAGGTCTCACGTCCTTGCCGGATGCGAGTAGTTGTCGCCCGACCTCTGGGTAGTCCTTTTTATGAAAATAAAAAAATAACCTTACCAATTGTATCCAATTTCTAACATAATCCATTCCAACCTTTAGAATTATCCAAAATACTTCTATCCAAACTCACAGTCCAAAATTTATAAGGAATTTAAACACAATGAAGATCAGTTTTTCCACATAATAACATGTGAACACCTTCATCATGTATTATTTCAAAAAATGGTAACACCCTGAATTACTATAAAACCTTATTGATTACATTCATACTCCCTTATTCTTTATAGAATACTGGATATATTCTTTGTATCCCAAAATTTTGAATATTCCAAAAACAATGAAATAAACTATTAATCAGTTCAAAGAAAGTCAAGAATATCTAATATAATTTATCCAAATCAACCATCACTTATTCCAAAATCACTACCTCATTATTAGGACCATATTAAGGATCACCTTTCCTTCAACCATGTATTTCCCAAAAAGTGTATCTTACTATTAATTCACTTTTCTTAGAACCATATAATCTCAAATCCTCAATAAAATAGTACTGCAGTACAATCCTTATTTATCTCTATAATTCATATAACCAGAATATTTTTGATACAACAATCAAATGAAATAATTATATAATAAAAACATAATAAAAATAGTCATTACTCTTCATCTGAGGTATTATCATAACTTGATTATTATTAATAGCATAATTTTCAGTATACTCTGATGATTGGGGCATTGATTCGTGTAGTGTCCCAACGCCTTGTAGATGAAGCATTTTACATTTGGAACCTTTTTCTTACCCTTTAAATCACGTACTTGGTGTCCTTTTTCTCCACACTTATAACAAACTCTCATTCTCTTCAAGAATTTACCAAGGTGATTATTTCCACATTTATCACTTATGGGAAAATATTTTTTCCCCTCATCTCTTTATCCATCCTTCTCTCTACTATCCTTTTATTTTCTTACTACCCTTCAAAGCCATAAGACTCAGAGAATTCTTTACTAATATTATTAACACATGATATTATTTCTTCATATCTTGATAACACATGGGAGACTATTTCCCTTATAAATGTTGGCTTAATACCATGACCGATATGATCCTTCTTACTCTTTGGATCATACGTATCGATGGAGTTCTCATTCCTTCTACTGGGCTCCATTTCTAAACAATGGCATACACAAGGTCAGTTTATGAATCACAATGAATAATTCCAAACTTGTAAAATACCTAATGTAAATTGAACAATTTATGGATATAATATATAATAATAAAAATGTTTTCTTTGAGGAAGTATTTACTCCTAAATCCTTAATAATGGCTTGTAATGAAAATTTGAATTATCCTAAGCATATCCCCCGGGAGTGTCGTAACCAAGAGTGCAGCAAGGCCCATTGTCGTGCACTAGTTCCCGTTCGAGTCTATCTCAAAGCGGTGTTTTCGGGTTTTACCCATAGGTACATCTGTTCCAGAGCCACCACTACCAGCTCGTATCCAGAAAGGGATGTATTGATTGGAAAACTCACAAAATCTCTAAATTACCAAAATTATGGGAATTTCTTCTATAAAAATCCTCAAAGTTTTTCTTAGGGTAATGTTATCTAATCGGAGTTTATCCAAATCTATTTCCAAGGTTATCACTAAACTTCATCTGATAACAACTGTAACGCCCTGACCCTAGATTCCTAGAGTCGGTGCATTGTTTTAATACATTGGCATGATTACAAGGAATCATGTACCAAACGACCGATCGGTTTAGTAGTATTGGAAAATAGATTACATACATGAACGTTACATTAATCTTTATAACATAAAACAAAAAAAATAATCCATTGAGAACACCATTGTTCTCTTAGATTAACCCTGCATCTCAAACATAAAACACTTCTTGGGATCCTGGGAAAAGAAAACATAAGAAATGGGTGAGCTCAGATGCTCAATAAGGGTAAATAATTTATTAGAAGATATAATAAACAATATGCATGGTGAATAATTGAAAACACATGCCTTTACAAATAATAAACATGAAAACTTTGTGGAAGAAATATAAGCTGAGAAAATAATGCTGTAATAAAACATAGTCATGTGTATTCTACTAGTCAAATAACCACACGAACCATCAATATTATTTTCATAATGAGGGAATGTATAATTCCATACATTCTGAAACATTTTTTCTAGGCCTCGGCCAAGATGTCTAAAAATGATTAAGGCCTTGACCAAAACCGTATATCAAATTGGGAAAGGCCTTAGTGAATTTCACATCTAATTGTCTCATGAGACCTACCGATGCATCAAGGAGCTATAGTGAGCTCCACCCGTCACTTAATAAGTCTGACAAATTCCTCATATGAAAAGGTTGAAACATAACAGAAACATTCGTACTAAAACTAGCATATGAAATGTCAATACATTATCCATAAACCATGAATGGTATAAAAATAACACATTCAATATCAAAAAAATCAAAAAAAAATAATTAATAAAGTATTGAAGATTTGTATTATAATAAATCAATTTCAAACAAGTCTAAAATCCATCAAAGGATGTTGACATTGATGAAAATGACCAGTAAAATTCTTTGAGAGAAATACCCCCTTTTTCATGAAATCATTTGTAAGTCTCACAATTTATAAAGGATGTCATTTAAAATAGATTTTTGAATGAAAATGTACCATACCACTTTGAAAATTTTGAAAAGAATTATCATTTCAAAACATTCATGTCCATATAAACAAATCCTTAAAATCATTTTAAAAATATGGACATTAATTAAAAGGGTTTAGAAAGATAAATCTTTAAAACATTTAAAATGGAGATATAGTTAAATAGAACCTCCCATAAAACATAAAATATTTTTTTTGAAAATTTTTTATGAAATATGTGTATCTATGATAAGTATGTCCCATAAAATAATTACACATGAACAATCTCGGATAATAATGAGATTGAGGAAATAACCCATACCTTGCACTTTCCTTTGGTCGAGGGTATGTTTAATCTCCTGTATAATGACCATAGTATGTTATTAAATTATAAAAGAAACATATTAATATTTATTACATCATACATTATTAATTTATGACTTTATACTACCCATTTAATAATGATTTACGTGTTAAATTTACATTTTGGGTAATAATCGCTTTCTTTATCGTATGTGTTTTAACTTGTTATTCTTGATCGTATCATTTAGATTATGATTTAAATGATTCTAGAATATAAAAATTTATTTATATATCATATATATTTAGAATATCAATATTTATTATATATTTATATATGAAATTGAAGGCACCGTTTATGGAGACGGTAGGTCGTACGTATGCCTAAATGTTGTTTCCGTTTTCACATCGTATTGAACAGAAGTAAGTGAATAAAATTTATGTAAGTATATACATACATACATACATATATATATATATATCCAGTAGAATTATTATTTCATATATTACATACTTATTAATAATAAATATTTTCATAATCATCGTTGAAGGGTGAACATGGAAATGACTCTCATCACGTCGGGGAGACGGTAATCCGTACGTACGCACGAGCGACGATATCATTCTTTTGATTTAAAATCATTTGTAAATAGATGATATATCATAAATACATAATCATTAACATGTTATATTTATTATTTACATCAATTATATATCATTATTATACCCATCCAAATAATAATGTATTGAATAACAACTACACCGCGGCGTGGAGACGATAAGACATACGTACACACGTATGGTGAAATGTCATTCATAGGATTTATAAAATAATGAATATGGTTGAAACATATTTAAAATAAAATCACAGTATATATAAGGTACTGTAGTTATTGTTTTAGAATGGAAACAACAAATATAGAGGAAGTGGAAGAAGAAAAGAACTTGAAAGAGGTGATGAAATATTTACCTCTTCTTTAGGTTCTTCCTTTTGATTTGATCAAAAGGGATCCATAGGTAGGCTTTTTGATAAAACTAAGGCCTCTAGGATCCAGTGAGGGAAGTTGGAAGGATATTTGGGTAGGGTTTGGGTGAGATAAAAAGCTTTGGTGGTGTGATTTTGAGAGAAGGGGAAGTGCCCTTTTATAAGAGGGGTGAGGGTCACATTAGGAAAAGATTAAAGTAATAATTTATTATACAATCATATTTGGTTTATAATGGTTCCAAATGAATTTGTCTCAATAATTAAGTGGTTATGGATCTAAATACTCTCAACCAATAGGTTTTAGACAAGTTTAGGTTACCATTTTAACCTTATATTTTAGAATTTGCTCTTAGTTAAATAGTTTAACTTTTACCATGTCTTCTTGTATTCTTACTCCATATGGTTAATAAAATTAATCTGAACTTTCAAGAGTACCTAAAGTGGCTCATTAATGACATATATAATATTATTTAAGCCCTTTGGACGAACCTGACATTTTGAGGAATATTATATCAACCAATAATATAGTATTTGTTTAAAATATTAATTTATGTCAATTTTGACACTATTTAGTATTTTGTTTTTTTGAAAGTCATCAGAACTTGATTACTTTGAAGAAGATACATTGAATCAGCCCTGACATGTCATATTCACCTATAAAATTCGTGTATGTCATAAAAACATTGAAATTATATTTATTTTAATATTTATAATACCATTTATTTGATTCATTAATTAATAAGGTAATTACTACATCATCATTATGTAATAAATAAATTTAATTATTTAATGTCTAAAAATTATAAATAAAATACCATGATGTAGGAAATCTTTTTAACTTTATAATGAATATTTATAGTTGAATTTATGTTATGTATAACCCTTTATTAAAAATGGGTTAGTTAATAAACTTTTAATTTAACACTTTTAACTCTTCTTTAAATTAAATAATAATAAATGTCCTAATCTAATCCATGTGGAACTAAAGGATCATATTTTATTCCTACATTTTTTTGTCGAATTACACTTATCCAATAGAATTAGGACACGTGTTAGGGTAATTATAATATCATTTTCCCCTTAATTTCCATATTTACTTTTAACCGTGGTAAATAAAAGTCAAAATTTACTATTCATCAAAAATTATTTTCATCTTATTGAACCACATTTTACTTTCTAAGATTAACCATGTTTTTTAGATTTTTAAAATTCAACTCACAGAAGTGGTAAAATTAAGTTTCATGCCAATTTTGAAATGCTTCTAGAAGGTGGGTAAAAGACGGAAAAAAGTTCAATAAAATTTTATATATCCAATATTATTATAAAATGAATCTAATGAATTAAATTGAACATATATATATATATTATGTATCAATTTTTACCTAAAATAAATTTAAATAAAAAAATTAATTATTTAAATAAGTAGTCGGTTTTAAATAATAACGTAATTTTTCACTATTCATCAAAAAGTGAAAGTTTTCAGAAAAGTACCAAAAATTCACCCTAAGATAATTTTGATATTCTGAAACCAAAAATGAAGTCCATTTTATAAATTTCCAAACCTAGAAGTTGCATTAATTAATTTAAAATTAATTTTCATTTTCAAAACCAAAAAGCGTATTTTTAAGAAATAATAACTATCAAAAGATTGACACTTGCTTATGTCCAATTTCAATGTGATATTACATCCAATGACCAAAATTGGATTAAATGGTAAACATATAATATAATTATACTTCAAAATCATTCAAATTTATAACTGAACACTGTAAATTATTTTTATTAAAAATGTTTTTTTCTGTTAAAATTTAGTATTTTTCACTATTCACCCAAATATGAAAGTTATCAGAAAAACAGCAAAAATTTATCAAAACTAGATTTTTATGTCCTGATTCTAAAGTAGAAGTTTATTTTGTCAAATTTAATAGATAAAAGTTTCAGATATTGTATTTAAAAAGTGTTCACCATTAAAAGCCGGTAAAATTTCATTTTTTGAAAAATACTTCTTTTATTTGAAAAAATGAATTTGTTCTTACATTATGTCTAAAAAATTCATAATATGGATTCTAAAATTATAAGTATTATATAAAGTTTAAAATTATGTTAATAATATTCATAACCACTTTTGAAAAACTAGTTTGGTAAGTTTTGGTGCGCTTGAACTCGGTGTTGAGTGTAGTGTAAGTTATTGAATTACTTTGAAGAAATAACGTACTATGAAATATTAGGGTGTTACAAAATATGGGGGTGAAAGTGTGAAACCATAGAACTTACCTACTAGTCCCAAGTATATATAGATGTCTAGATATATCTCTATCTCCAGCTTATAGGTCTGTTTTGAAGATAGATTCATGGGAAGAGCTATTGGTCGCAGCACTAGGAAAACTTCTAGAGGTTGAGAGACCACTACATGGTGTTGTTCCATCCAGGAAGGGGAATTATATTCTTCAGTCATGTTTCTTGAATCATTTTGATATATTATTATAAATTGATCCCTCATAGACCCCTATGAAGGGTAAAGAAGAAATTATTGATTACACTAATAGTAACTTGTTATGTATAAGTGAGAACCCATTTTACCTCTTCTTAGGGAGAACTATGACAAGTATCTTCCTTGCAAGCTATTACCATTTCCTTTAAGGGATATTTTTAATTACCTCCTGCATCAGTATCCTCATCACTTCGTAACTCAGGCTCCATTATTTTAAGAACCCATTTTGAGGTAATGGTTCAACTTGTGAATGAATAGAAAACAACATTGAGCTCCATTATGTATGATTAAACCTCTTTAGGGTTATTCTTATAAGTGAAATTTAAGGGTGTGGTTACATGAAAAAAAATCTATCTGGATGAATTACTCTACCTAATGTGTTTCCAAACACTACTAGAAAAACTACGTATACCCACGGTTCAAAACCATGGGTATAGCCCCCAAAACTGTAGGTATAGGCTATACCCATGGTTTTGGGAACAATGGGGCTGAGTGGCGTCGCAATAGGGGTCTTAGGATATCCCCATGGGTTTCCAAACCGTGGGTATATAGGGGTCACCTTGTACAGGTGGCATAGGACTTCCCCCACAGTTTAAAAACCTAGGGGATTTATATCTCAAAAAAGATCTGTAGGCGGGACTCGAACTCGGGATGCTGCACCGACAGAACATCGTCTCTGACAAACCGAGATATCGAGTTATTCGACATATACATATATATTTATATAAATATGTTAATATTATCGGTTATCAAAAAATGAAACACGCGAGAATCGAACTTGAAACCAGGGGGAATAACAGTACAACGCATGACCAACTGAGCTGAGAATATTTTGTTTCAATAGCCATACATATATTTACTTATATTATATAAATTCATTTATAAGAAAATATAATTTCATAAGATTCGAACACCAGACCGCCTTCAACAACACATATACCCTGACCAACCGAGCTATGTATATTATCTGTAATTATCTTTCTATATTTGTAATTATATTAATCCAAACTGTATTCCAGCCAAATTTTTTTGGTTGTCCAGCGTAAAAATTTTTTCCCGCCTTATGGAAGGAAATATATACCAATGGTTCTCTAAAACCATGGGTATATATCTTCCAAAAAAATTTCAACCCCCACAGTTTTCAATAACCATGGGATTAGCTCTTCCAAAAAAACCCTATGCACACGGTTTTTCCAAAACCGTGGGTATACGTACTGAAAAAAAAACCTTATGCCCATAGTTGTGTGAAATTGTGGGTATTGGTTCATAAAACAAATCTATACCCATGGTTTTGGGAAAAAACCATGGGTATAAGAGACTTATACCCACGGTTTATCAAAACCGTGGGTATAGGTCCCCATATTATAACTATACCCACAGTTTTCTAAAACCATGGGTATAGGCCCATTTTCCAGTACTGAAAATCTCCTTTACAAAAGTTATGGTCGTCCAGGATCCCACTCCCTTTAAGATTATATATATTAATACCCAATAATGATTTTTGGAATAAGATACACCATAACCATTAATGTTAAAGAGCAAATTTAAAGACATTGACCCTAATTTTCTAGAGTCATTAGTTACATTATTACATTGTCATAAGAAAAAAGCAATCACATCCCAAAGAAAAGAATAATTTATTAGTCTTGGTAACTAGATACATAATTTAAAACCATTATAAAATTAATACATAATGTTTAAAAATGTATTTTCATAATGTGAATAATTATTTTGTATGGCATAACCCTGCATATCAATCATAATAATCATTATGGAATCACGGGGAATAAAACATAACAAAGGGGTGAGATCAAATGCTAAATAAGTGTATGAGTATAGTGGAATCTATAAATATAAAAACAATAATAAACATATCACATTAAATAACTAAAAAAATCATTTTAATCAATAAAATAAGCATAATATGGAAGGAATAAATAATGATCGAATAATTACACATACATAGTCACATAATCATAAAACCTTCCCATAGATATTAGAACTAATTGAATAGTCACATGTACATCAATTAATAGTCTCATAATGAAGAAATTTAAAATGTAGGATATAATTAACATACCATCAAGGCCTTGTTCTAAGACATCTTATATAAACAAGTAAGGCCATGACAAAATACCGAAGATAGTTTTTCTCAAGAGACCTACTGATGCATTAAGGGGATATAGTGGGACCCAACCATCACTTAATAAGAAAAAATAATTCCTAATATGAAATGGGTGAAACATAATCAAGATAAATATTAATATTGAAAAACTAACATATGAAATGTTTATAATTACCCTAATTAATAAAGATAACAATAAACAATTCAGAGTTATATGAAAAATGGTAATAGAAGAATAAATCCTCACTAAAATTGATCATAGACCATCAAGAAAAAATAAATATTAAATCAATACGACATATTAACAATTAATCATAAGTACAATAAATGGTTTATGTTAATGATGAATATAAATACCATACTAATTCCATTAAAAATTTTCATGAGAAAAATATTCGTTTCAATTATAAAATATTTTTAAAAATAAAGTTTGAAAAATATTTTCAAATTAATTTTATTTGAAAATAACCTTTAAAAATTATAAAGTTTGATTTAAAACAATGATTGGTCATGAAGGTGGGAAATTTCATACACGACGTACATGTTAAAGAAAATACTCCTTTTACATTTTCGATGAAATACAATCATGCCTTGTTTGGAAAACAATGTGAAGATTACTATAAATATTTTTTGTTAAAAGTAAAAAATGGGTAAAAATTTCTTTAATATATCATTATAAAATTGTTAAAAATATTTTGGAAAACATTTTTTGAAAATATGGTTTTGGAAAAAATGATTCTTGATTAAAGAGAGAAATAAAATCAGATTTTCTTAAACAAATTCACAATTATTTAAAGTAACAAAGAGAGGAAATGGAAGTATTACATGAAAATTTCATGAATAAATATAGGATAAAAAAACTCATAATTTTATTGACTGATCAGTCAAAATATTTCAACAATATAAATTTAATCATAAGCAATCCCAATAAATGATGAGATTGTAAAATAAACCATTACCACTTTGGTATCTTCTGAATCATAAGCCCCATGAAAAAGATAACTTCAAATTAAGCATTAAATATGATTAATATAAAGGTATTAATGATATGAAATATCAAATTAGCATTATATACACCACAAAAAAAATCACCAAGTGGTGAATATGAAAAATTTCTCATAGGAGTAAAAGTGAGGTGAGAAAACCTTGTGTTATGTCTGATTTACTTCATACATGTTCAAGACTCCTATATAATAAATATTGTTTTTATAAAAATATATTAAATAACTATAATAATGTATTGAATACCATATATTATTTACTCATAGAATTTTCTCACTACCTTATTAACATTTTTGTGTTAAAATCATTGTATTGGGTGACAATTGCTTCATTTTCTTGTATTTTTAGTTTGGTAATATCATTCCTTTTACATGGATAATGGTTACATCATCTACATAATGATAAACATGTCCTAAAAATAATATAAATTATTTATATATGTGTTTACACCCATAAAATTGGCATAAACAATTCTATAATTAAAGAAACACCATAATAATTGGTATTATTTTCTCCGCAAGACAATGGAGCAGCATGACTACATAGAGACTACATAGCTAGGTCCTGCATATTGTGTGACCCCAAATAAGAAACAACATTTTATAAATATGGGATGGTAATATTAATGTTTTATTTGTTTCACATGATTTTTTCTTGAAAATGAGAACACCATCGTTCAATCACTCATGTTTTGGTAAAGGTGTCCAGAAAAACACTGATGGTCATATAAAGGCTGCCTGACGAGAGCCTATGATCATGTGACATATTAGGAAATAGATTTCTGAAAAACACACAACACACATTAAAATATATAAAAAAATATTTAAAATTGGTAAGCTTCTCACGAAAGAAATAAATACTATTTTTATGTGTCGGGGTTATATGCCTTGTGTGATCAACATTCATCACATGAAGTCCACTTATAAGCCATATTGATCTCATGAAGGACCCTAGAAAATGCTCACTCGATCACAAAAAATTCTTTTTGAAAGGAGATCTAATCACACGAAGACTCTTGGACATTTCATCTTGGTCTTGTGTAGGCCCTTTGACAAGCCAAATTTGATCATGCATCACATCCCATAGAAGAATAACTATTATCCAAGTCAATACTCACACACCATCATGAGAAACTCTACTAATCATCTGACACCATGAAGAAAAACCAACTTTATAAAGTTACATTTCTTGTAAAATAATGAAATAAAGATATAAAAATATGAATCTTCTCATGAAGGGAAGATACACTATTTTTCAGATGAAATGGTTACACACCTTATGTGATCACTATTGATCTCAGAAAGGCCTATAACAAGACAAATTGGTCTTGTAATGACCCTTGGACTTGAAAAAATTATCTCATGAAGGTAATTTGACTAGAAAATCAAATCTCACAAAGGCCCCCAGAAAAGTTTCCCCTTACCATGCAAAATCCCCTTCAATAGGTTACCTGATCTCATGAGAATTATCAAACATGTTGTCTTGATCATGAAAAATATCTTTGACATGTCAAGATTATTATGAGAAATACAATTGATAAGAAACATTTCTAACAAAAATTAAAACGATAGAGTGTTCTTGTGGTGGTTAATTATTATACAACTCCTTATATGACCTATGACATGATCATGAAAAGAGTATGAAATGATAATCCCTCCATGCATTCAAGCCTATATATGTGAAATAAAATCAGTTTAAGGTAGCGTAGAACTAGGGAAGAGAGGACTATAAATTCATTCTCCTAAAAATAAAAATATGATAGACATAAGATGCAAGGGATACCTGTGGAAGTGTAGAGGAGAAAACTTCTTAGAGAAGATATCCTTCCAAACATAAGGGTATTCCACAAGGTAAGATCTAGGGAATGACTTTCGGGATTAAAGGGCATGGACATGCACTTCACATGATCACCCTATTAGTCATGCGAAGGACTTTTGGCATGCCATTTAGATTATGAGAAGGATATTTTGTGTATCAAAATGGTCGTGTGAAACCTCAACATGGTAATGCATGAAAAATATTGAGGAAATAATGATAGAGAATATGAGAGATTAATGTCAATATATATTTGATGATATTCATGTGAAGGAATCATGCACTTTTCATTAACAATCCAGATCATGATACAACACTTGGATATGTTAGTGGAGTTAGGTGACGTCATTTGATTAGGTTAGATGAGTCACGTGAACTCATCCAGACATGTTTTCTGATTCACATGAAGTCCTCCAAACATGTCTACCATGTCATGTAGATTCTTTTAGACATTTCAGCCAAATCATGCGACAAACATCCAACATGTCATCCATGATCATGTAACACTATTGGAGGAGTTTACATTGACCATTAAAAGACCCTCAAATGTGTTATCAGAGCCACATGGAATTCCTACAGGCATGGAATCTAGATCATTTGGTATACCTATGAAATGACAACTTTGATCATGTGAAGCACCCTGGTATATATCATACTTTTCAGAAAGACACTAAGGACATGTCTGGTAGACATTCCGAACATGTTGGTAAGAAACTTAGTACATGTTAGGTGGACACTCATGAAATGTTAGACATAAACCCTTAGATATGTAAATCGTGTTAGGAAAACCACACTGTGACGTGATAATATTGTATGTTAGACATATTTAGAAATAACAAAAACTAAACTAATAGAACTCTAATTATTTTTCTTAACATGATATATAGGATTCCTTTCTAAGCCTAGAGGGCCAATGGGAACCCACCATGGTGTAAGTCCCTCCATGTCTCAAATATTCTTAACAAATAGGACTCGATTCTCCATTAAGTCTACCTTCCTTAATCATCCATCAGAAGATGAGGATTCTGATCACACATGAGTATCCAATTATGTGTAATCCTTTACCATTCCCTCATGTAAATCAAACCCATATCTTGGTTAGGGATAAGTTGATCTATTAGAACACTTATTGTTCTATAAAAAGGATATATATGGTGTCTTCATAAGGCCCAGACTCTATATCAAACAGTCCTCTAGGGTCACCCTAGTGCATAACTCTTATATCCATATGAAATGAGACTGATCAATCACTATAAATTATTTATGAACACCCCAAGCTTCCATGATACGTTTCCTTTTGAATAATGCAATATCTTGCATTGTACGCAACTATGAGATTCTAACACACCACGACCAATCAAACTAGCTGTTATGAATAGTAATACCCACTTTTGGAAATTTTATAAATTTTATTTTTTAAAATGGTCTTCATTTTTGAATTTGGAATATTGAAATTAGCTTAGGGTGAAGTTTTGGTACATTTTTAAAAACATTCAATTTTTGATGAATAATAATAAATTTTAATTAAAAGCAACTTTTTTAATAAAAATATTTTATTGTGTAAAATTATTAATTTGAGTGGTTTTAAATTATCATTAATTATATTTTTATAATTTAATATAATTTAGGTCATTGTGTGTAATTCCACATTTAAACTGAACATAAACAAGTGTCGATCTTTTGATTGCTCTTATTTCTTAAAAACACGCATTTTGTTTTGACAAAAAGAATTAATTTTAAATTAATTTCTTCCACTTCTATGTTTTGAATTCCAAAAAATGGATTACATATTTTTAATTATGAGATAAATAATTTTTAAATAGGTAATTTTATTTTAGACATTATGAATAATTACTTTGGTAAATATTTTATTTACTATGGTTAAATGGTAAATCTGGTAAATAAGGGTAAAAAATAATATTATAATAATATTAAATTACCATAACATATGTACTATTCCTATTGGTTGATACATGTCTGAACATGGTCATCCTTAGGTAGATTTTTGGACCCCATAGATCCACTTGGTAGTGATAATGCCATTTTACATTAATTAATCTAAAGTAAAGAAAAAATAACAAAAACATGTATCTTTTAGGAAACAATTTTTATATGGGGTTATGTAATTGATATCTTGGACTATAAATGTTACATAGGAATATAAAACAAATCCAACATAATGGTATTTTATTCATTATTTTTAGAAATAAAATAAGTTAATTTATTTATGACACAATGATGATGTAGTAATTACCATAATAATGAAATATTAAAATAATTGATATTATAAATATCCAAATAAATGTAAATTGAGACTTATGATAAATTAATCTAATTTTATAGGTTAATATGACATGTTAGGGTTGGTTAAATAAATTTTATTCGAAGTAATAAAGTTTTTATGGATTTCACAAAAATCAAATGTTAAATAGTGTCAAAATTGACATAATTGAGTTTTTAAAAAAACACTATATTATTAATTGATATAATATTCATAAAAATATACGATTCAGCCAAAGGAATTATATAAGTTTATATATATGGATAATGAACCACATGGGGTTCTCTTGGATTGTTAACGTATGTTTATTAACCATATAATATAAAAATACAAAGAGACGTGGTAAATGTCAAACTATTTAACTAAGAGTTAAATCTAAAAGATAAGGTTAATATGGTGACCCAAACATGTACAAAACTTATTTTTTGCGTTCTTTTAGACCCTTAAACACCTTACAATATAAATAATTAATTTTTGAGCCATTAGAAACCGAAAAAAATTATTATAAAATAATATTTCATGCTTTTCCAAAAGTGACCCTCACCTCTCTTATAAAAGGAAATTGTCCCTTCTCTTAATTTCACACCTCCAAAGCCTTTTTTCTTGGCAAAACCCTGCCCAAATATCCTCCCAACTTTCCTCCCTTCATCCTAGAGGCATTAATTTGGTCATAAAGCTAGTCTAAGGAGCCCTTTTGATCAAATCAAAAGGAAGATCCCAAAGAAGAGGTAAATATTTCACCACCTCTTTCAAGTTCTTTTCTTCTTCCACTTTCTCTTCCTTTGTTTTTTCCATTATAAAATAAAAAATCCAGTATCTTATATATACCGTGATTTTAATATAAAAATTTTACAACCATATTCATTATTATATCCATCCTATAAGTGATAAAGTCACGATACGTGTGTACATATGGCTTACCGTCTCCACGTCGTGGTGTAGTCTCTTACTCAAACACTTAATTATTTAAATGGGTATAATAATGAGTATAAATGATTTAGATAATAAATATAACATGCTAATGATTCTTTATATATGATATACCATCCAATTATATATGATTTTTCCATCAATGATATTGTCGCTCGTTCGTACGTACGGATTACCATCTCCATGAAGGCGATGAGATTCATTTCCCCATTGTAACCATTCAAGAATAATTTTCATTTGATGATTAAAAATAATATTTAAGAACATAATATAATTATGGATATAAATCAAATACATCACATTCATAACAATCATGTCTTACGTAACCAATCATATAAAATAGAACGAGTTAGTTAACACCCAAAATGATGATACTACTAAAATATTATTAACAAAGTAATATTAGAAGATCATATATGATATCATATTTATGTATATAGATCTTGTACAATTTAATAACAATGTTTCAACTATTATACATGAGGTTAACATATTATATACTAAGGAAACTTACAAGTTAAGGGTTAATTTCACAATATCTTTATTATCCGAGGTTGTTTTTATGTAAGTATCTACTGAGACCTCATTATCATCCACATCCATGTTTTTTTAAAAATGTATTTCAAATTTTTTTTACGTTTTACATGACTATGGGTTAAATTAATTTATACCCTTATTTGAAATTATATTTTTTTAAAGGAATCTTTTGGTCATTTTCCAAACAAGGTACTTTATGACCTTTTCGACAAAATTAAGGAAATAATGATTTTTAACTTATACGACGAGTGCGGCTATTTTCCACCATTATGACATCATCGAAGATTCCCTTATATGATTATAAGAATATTTCCAAATAAATGTTTTCTTTTATAATTATGTGACTCTTAAATTTTTTTCAAAATAGAAATAGATATTTCTCTCATATAGTTTGGATTTCATCTATGTCAACATCCTTTGATAGATTTTACACTTTTTTGAAGTTGAATTATTATGATATAGAAATTCCATATTGTATTTAAGATTTTGTGATATTTTTTAATGTGGATGAGTTATTTTTATATCATTCATGGTTTATGGTTAAATTATATACATTTCGTATGGTAGTTTTAATAAAAAAAAATATGTTATGTTTTAACCTTTTCATATGATAAATGCATTGGACTTATTATGTGATGGGTGGAGCCCGCTATAGCTCCTTGATGCATCGATAGTTACCATGACACAATTATATTGGGAATTCTCCAAAGCCTTCCCCAATTTGATATATGGTTTTGGCCGAGGCCTAAATCATTTTTAGATGTCTTGGCTGAGGCCTTGACAAGATGTTTCAGAATGTCTGACATTATACATTCCCTCATTATGAAAATAATATTGATGGTTCTTGTGGTTATTCTACTAGTAGAATACCCATGACTATGTTTTATTATGGTATTATTTACTTAGATCAAATTCCTTCCATAAAGTGTTCAACTTTATTATTTGTAAAGGCATGTGTTTTTATTTATTCATCATTATTAATGTTTATGTTATCTTTTATTGTATTTCTTACCCTTACTGAGCATTTGAGCTCACCCCTTTCTTATATTTTATTTTCCCATGATATGAAAATTTAGTTATGAGTGAATTGTATGCATAATCTAGGATACTTGGATGTTTCAAATGGAACGAATTAGTGCTGTATTTTTTTTTTCAAGTTGTAATTTTGAACTTATTTATATATCTTGTTTCCAATAATACTAAACGGATCGGTCTTTCGGGACACGATTACTTGTATCAGGACAATGTTATGTAATAAAGCACAAACTATGGGTAACTGGGGTAGGGGCGTTATAGTTGGTATTAGAAGAAGTTTAGTAAAAACCCTGGAAACTAGATTTAGAAAAGCTCTAATTGGAGCACATTACCCTAAGATAGACATTGAGGATTAGTATTGAAGAACTTCATAGAATTTTAGTACTATAGATATTTTTTGAGTTTTTCAAGAAATATATCCCTGTCTGGATATGATCAAGTAGAGGCAGCTCTAGCACAGATGTACCTAGGGGTAATACCCAAAAACATCACTTTGAGCTAGACTCCAATTGGAACTGGTGCATGACAACGAGCCTTGCTGCACTCTTGGTTATGAAACTCTCGAGGGATATGCTTAGGATAATTCTCATTTTCATTACAAACCATTATTAAGGGTTTATGAGTATATACTTCCTCAAAGAAAACATATTTTATGATTATGTATTATATCCATAAACTGTTCAATTTATGTTAAGTGTTTTACAAGTTCGGAATTATGTATTGCAGTTTATAAACTATTCTGTTGTATGTAATTGTTTATAAATAGTGCCTAGTTGAAGGAATTTAAACTATATCAATGAATGTAATACATATATGGATTTACCTCCTACTCAAGATAATTATAGTGGAGCTGGTGATGCAACTGTTGCTGATCATCTTATCACCATATTGGGACAACTCACACAGATTATGAATAAAAACCTTACCCGTATAGAGCACCCTGATCCACAAAGTGAAGTATAAATGTTAAATTTCTTAATGAAGAAAAAACCAACAACATTCAATGGGTCTAAAAATCCATTTATACCTGAAAAATTGATAAATTCCTTAGAGAAAATGTTTCTTTCTTTGGGGAGTAGCGAAAGGGAAAAAGTTTTCATGGCAGTTTATCGCCTCACCAGAGATGCAGATCAATGGTGGTCATTAATTAAAAACACAAAGGAGGATGTAGAATTATCAAGTATGGAATTTATAGAGTTTAAACATATTTTATTAGAAAAATACTTTCCTTGTGTCCATCAAGCAGGTAAGGAAAGGAAATTTCTGAGTCTGAGACAAAAGGAGGATGAGAATATCGCAATCTATGAAGCTAACTTTATAAGGTTATCAAGGAATGTTATAGATTATATATGTAACCCATGAAGTAATATTGATAATTTCATAGATGGGTTAAAACCATTTCTCCATTGAGAATTAGTCTCACAATCCTTCTCATCATATGAAGATATTGTCTCATGTTCTATCATGACAGAAAAGAAATACTCTAAGTCTTAACAGTTTAAATCAAAGCAAGAGAATAAGAGATCTGCTAAACACTCTCAGAAAGGAAATAAGGAAACATGAAAGAAGGGAAGATTTGAATTTTTACCCTATGATAATTGTGGAAGGAATAACCCTGGTGTCTATCTAAAAGAAAACGGAGTATGCTAAAAATGTGGACAGAAACGCCATCTTGCTAGTGATTGTAAGGGGAAGAAAGAAGCTACCAATGTTCAATGCTACAATTCCCGGGAGATGGGACATTATGAAAATTAATGTCCTAATAGTTAGAGAAACCTACCTCAGAAAAGGCCAAGGGATCAAGGATAAGCTTATGAGATCACTAATACTGAGGTTGAAGCTCCGAAATATGTGTTGGTAGGTAATTTAATGGTTTCCTCAAGTTTATCCAATGATTTATTTGATTCTGGATCATCTCATTATTTCATATCTTACATATTTTATAAGAAAATTAGATATTTCCAATTTGATTTAACAATGGAGTTGTCAGTTAAAACTACTAATGGACATATCATTGCAACAAAGTTTTGTGAATATTCCCTTATTAAGGCATATAAACGATATTTATTTGTTGATCTAATCATCATACCCATGATTGAATTTGATATAATCCTCAGTATGGATTGGATTTCGGATAATCATGTGAAAATTTATTATAAGAAGAAGGAGGTCACATTTCCCGATGATGATAAAGAGTACCTTATCTTTAGAGTAGAAATGCCACCATCTGATTTATATCTAGATTCACCCATATTAGCTCTACTAAATTCAATTATTGGGGAGGGTGAGAATGAAATAATTATGGGTGAGGAAAAGAAGGTTTGAATAAAGGACTTGACTATTGTGAAAGAATATGTTGATGTGTTTCCAGTGGATTTACCTAGACATCCCTCCAGAATGAGAAATGGTGTTTTTTATTGATTTAATTCATGGTTCAAGGCCCATATTGAAGACCCCTTATATAATGGCCACTGTAAAATTAGTGGAACTGGAGAAACAACTAGAGTAATTGAGTTATAAGAGATTTATTCTCCATAGTGTTTCTCCATGGGGAGTCCCTATCCTTTTTGTTAAAAAGAAAGACGAATCTATGAGGTTGTGTATTTACTACATGGAGATCAATGATATTAAAATAAATAACAAGTATCCTCTACATCACATTGATGATTTATTTGACCAACTTCATGGAGCTCAATATTTTTCAAAGATTGACCTTCGATCTGGATATCCTCAGTTGTGTGTGAAGAAGAGGACATTCTAAAAACAACATTTCGAACCAGGTACAAGCATAACAAGTTTACAGTAATGCCTTTTGGATTGACTAATGAACACTTTGTCTTTACGGATCTAATGAATAGATTTTTCAAGGAATATATTTATGACTTTTAGTGGTATTTATTAATTATATCTTGGTATACTCCAAAATGTACTAAGATCATGAAAATCACTTGCACATTATTCTAAAGACTCTTAATAGAAATGAATTATATGGGAAATTTAGTAAGTGTGAATTCTAGCTTCAAGAGATTTCTTTTCTTGGCCATATTGTCTCTGAGGATGGAATCTCTATTGATCCTTCAAAGACCAAGGCAATCCATGAATGGAAATCAACGACGTGTATAACTAAGGTACACAGTTTTATTGCTTTAGCAGGTTATTGTTGACGTTTCGTCCATAATTTTTCTCAGTTGGCTAACCCATTAACAAAGATCACACTTAAAGGGGTTAAATTTTTTTGGAAAAAAGTGTGTGAAGAATGTTTTTAAGAACTGAAGAGAAGATTATTCAATGATCTTATCTTGACTCTACCATCAGGGGATGATGAGTTTGTTATTTGTAGTGATGCTTCAAAGAAAGGACTTGGTTGTGTCCTTATGTAAAATGATAGAGTTATTTCTTATGCATCACGACAGCTAAAAATTCAGGAGCAGAACTATCCCACTCATTATATTGAGTTAGCAGCTGTAATATTAACTTTCATGAAAAAGAAACTATCTCTATGGTGAAAAATGTGAGATTTATACTGATCACAAGAGTTTTAAGTATATTTTCCAACAAAAAGAACACAACATGAGGCAAAGATGATGGCCTGAACTACTCCAGGATTATGATTTCACTATACACTACCATCGGGCGAAAGAAAATAAGGTGGAAGATGCATTGTGTAGAAAAGATCATGGAGTTTTGAACAAGTTGAGAGTTTAAAGGGATCATATTTTCATGGATCTAGTAAATATGTTTATAGGAATAAACATTGAAGGCGAAGCATCAATACTTATTCAAATGGTTGCCAAAACTTCTTTACTAGAAAGGATAAAGAGTTTTCAGACTGATGATGAGGATTTTCAAAAGAAGATTAATGCTGTGAATGATGGAATATTGAGTGACATCATATATGAAGATGGAATTTTGAAATTTGGGACCAGACTTTGTGATCCTAACATACTCGATCTAAAAAGGGAATTGTTGGATGATGCTCATATCTCCAATTTCTCTATACACCATGGAAGCACAAGATGTATAGATATTTGAAATAACATTTTTGGTGGGACAACATGAAGTTATAGATTGCTGATTTTGTGTCGAGGTGTATGATTTTTCAACAAGTGAACGATGGAAGGAAACAACCTGGAGGAGTCATGAAACCTCTTCCCATACCCAAGTGAAAATGGGATAACATTACGATGGACTTTGTCATGGGGATACCCAAGACTCCTAGAAGGAATGATGAAATATGGGCCATTGTTGATCGTCTTACCAAGTCAGAACATTTACTTGCTATAAGAGAAGATTTACCAATTGAACATTTAGCAAGAATTTATATTAATGAGGTTTTAAGACTGCATGGAGTACCACTATCGATTGTTTCTAATTGTGATCTCTATTTTACATCAGGATTCTGAATAAGTCTTTAGAAATCCTTGGATACTAAACATAGTTTGAGAACTACCTACCACCCTTAAACTGATGGAAAATTAGAACAGACTATTCAACCTTATAATACATTTTGATATCAAGCTCACTTGACTTTAATTGTACGTGGGACCAGTATTTACCTACGGTAGAATTTTCCAATAACAATAGCTTCCATTCAAGTATTCATATGGCACCATATGAAGCGTTATATGGAATGAGATTCCACACACCAACTTTTTGTGATGATGTTGGATAAAGAAAACTCATAGTTTCAGAACTTTTTGAGGAAGTGATGGAAAATGGAAGGTATATCCAAACCCACATCAAAGCATCACAAAGTAGGAAGAAGAGCTATGCCGATAACCTAAGTAAGGATTTGGAATTTCAGGTAGGAGGTCGTGATTTTTTGAAGGTATCTCCATGGAATGGATTTATATGATTTGGAAAGAAGGGTAAATTAAATCTCAGGTACATCGGACCTTTTGAAATTCTAAAAATAATTGGGGTTGAAGCTTACCGTTTTGAAATGCCACTAAGTCTCTCCAAAGTTCATGATGTGTTCCACGTATCACTGTTGAGAAAATAAATGTCTAACCCAACGCATGAAATCAACTATGAGGAAATTGAACTAGAACCTGATTTGCCTTATTGTTAAGATCTTGTCAAGATTCTTGTTACCATAGAACAAGTGTTGAGAAACCAGACGACTCGTCTTGTAAAAGTTCTACGGAGAAACCATAAGATGGAAGTGGCAACATGGGAAACAGAAGAACATATGATGAAGAACCACCTGAATCTTTTTGTCTGGTAGTGTTCTATAAATTTCGAGAAAAAAATTATTTGAAGGAGGGAATAAGGTAACACCCCAATATTTTATGGTACGTTTCCCTTTGAATAATTCAATAACTTTCATTGTACGCAACTTCAAGATTCTAACACACCGCGACCAATCAAACTAGCCGTTATGAATATTAATACCCACTTTTTGAAATTTTATAAATTTTATTTTTCAAAATGGACTTCATTTTTGAATTTGGAATATCAAAATTATCTTAGGGTGAATTTTTGATACTTTTATAAAAACATTCAATTTTTAATGAATGGTAAAAAATTTAATTAAAAACAACTTTTTAATTGAAATAATTTATAGTGTAAAATTATAAATTTGAGAGGTTTTAAAGATTCATTAGATTATATTTTTATCATTTAATATATTTTAGGTAATTTTTTGTAATTTCACATTTAAACTGAACATAAAAAAGTGTCAATCTTTTGATAGTTATTATTTCTTAAAAACGTGCTTTTTGTTTTGACAACAAGAAATAATTTTAAATTTATTTATTCCACTTCTGTGTTTTGAATTTGAAAAAATGAATTCAGTATTTAGAATTAGGAGGTCCAAAGTGTCTCAATATGTAACTTTTTTTAGACATTCTGAATAATTACTTCGGTAAATATTTTATTTACCATGGTTAAAGGGTAAATCTGGCAAATAAGGGTAAAAAAATAATATTATAATAATATTAAATTACTCTAAAATGTGACCTATTCCAATTGGTTGATACATATATGACCATGGGCATACTTGTGTCGATTTTTGGACACCATTCAGCCACTTGTGAGTGATAATTAAATTTTATATTAATTAATCTATAGTAAAGACAAAAATAACAAAAGCATGTATCTTTTAGTAAAACATTTTTATATGGGTTTATATAATTGATCTCTGAAACAATAAATATTAATTAGAAAGATAACAATATTTACTAAATAATGGTATTTTATTTATAATTTTTAGAAATTAAATAATTGAATTTATATATGACATAATGATGATGCAATAATTACATTAATAATGAAATATTAAATTAATTGATTTTATAAATATCCAAAAAACTGTAAATTGAGACTTCTGACAAATGATACTAATTTTATAGGTTAATATTACATGCTGTGGTTGGTTAAATAAATTTTATTCGAAGTAATATAGTTCTTATGGCTTTCAAAATAATCAAATACTAAATAGTGTCAAAATTGACATAATTGAGTTTTTAAAACAAATACTATCTTATTAATTGATATAATATTCATAAAAATATAAGGATCATCCAAAGGACATAGATAAGGTTATATATATTAATAATTAACCACATGGTGTTCTTTTGGCGTGTTATAGTATGTTTATTAACCATATAATATAAAAATACAAAGGGATATGGTAAATGTCAAACTATTTAACTAAGAGTTAAATCTAAAATATATGGTTATTATGGTGACATAAACCTATCTAAAACCTATTGGTTGAGAGTTTTTCGACCCATAACCACATTTAACTATAAATAAATCATTTTTTATTAATTAGAAACTGAAAATTATTTTCTTATAAAATAATATTTCAAGCTTTTCCTAAAGTGGACCCCACCTCTCTTATAAAAGGGCACTTCCCCTTCTCTTAATTTCACCCCTCCAAAGAGTTTTGTCTCATAAAAACCCTACCCAAATATCCTATAAACTTTCCTCCCTTAATCATAGAGTCCTTCCTTTGTTAATAAAGGTAGCCTATGGAGCCTTTTTGATCAAATAAAAAAACCCGAAGAAGAGGTAAATATTTCACCACCTCTTTCAAGTTCTTATCTTCTTCCACTTCCTATTTATTGGTTGTTTCCATTCTAAAATAATAACTATATTATATTCTATATATTGTGATGTTATTATAAAAATGGTATGACCATATTCATTATTCTATCCATCCTATAAATGAAAAAGTCACCATACGTGTGTGCGTGTGGCTTACTATCTCCACGTCGTGGTGTAGTTTGTTATTCAAACACTTCATTATTTAGATGGGTATAATAATGAGTATAACTAATGTAAATAATAAATATAACATGTTATTGATTTTGTATATTTTATATAACATCCAGTTACAAATGATTTCTCTTTCAAAGATATTTTCCCTCGTGCGTACGTACAGATTACCGTCTCCACGAACACGATGAGATTCATTTCCCCATCGTAAAAAATCAAGAATAATTTTCATTTGATGATGAAAAATAGTGTTTAAGAACTTTGTATCATTATTTTTTTGAATCAAATAAATTATATCCATAAAAAACATGGCTTACGTAACCATTCATATAAAGAAAAAGGAGTCAGTTAACACCCAAAATGATGATACTACTAAAACATTATTAATAAATCAATATTAGAAGATCATATATGATATCATATTTATGTATATATCTCCTTTATAATTTAATAACAATATTTTAACTATTATAAATGATTTTAAAATACCATAAAATAAGGAAAAGTACAATGTAATGGTTAATTTCACAATCTCTTTATTATCCGAGGTTGTTTTTACGTAAGTATCTACTGTGACCTATTTATCGTCCACATCTGTGTTTTATTAAAAATATATTTCAAAACATTTTTAATATTTACTAGACTATGGGTTAAAGTCATTTACACCATTATTTTACCTTATATGTTTTGAAATGAATCTTTCTGTCGTTTTCCAAACAAAGTACTTTATAACCATTTCGACAAAATTAAGGTAAGAATGTTTTTTAACTTATTCGACGGGTGCGGCTATTTTCTGCCATTATAACATCATCGAAGATTCCCTTACAATATTATAAAAATATTTTCAAAATAAATTTTTTCTTTTATAATTATGTGACTCTTAAATGATTTCCAAATAAAAATAGATATTTCTCTCATATAGTTTTGATTTCATATATGTCAACATCCTTTGATAAATTTTAAACTTGTTTGAAGTTGATTTCTTATGATACAAATATTAGATATTTTATTTATGTTTTTGTGATATGTTTGACTATAGATGAGTTATTTTTATATCATTCATGGTTTATGGTTAGAGTATTGAGATTTAGTATGCTATTTTTAATAGGAATGTTTATGTTATGTTACAACCTTTCCATATGAGGAATATATTGGACTTAGTATGTGATGGGTGGAGCCAGATATAGCTCCTCGATGCATCGGTAGATCTTATGATATAATTATATGTGGAATTGTAAAAGTCCTTATCCAATTTTTTATATGGTTTTGGCAGACACCTAAATCATTTTTAGAGTTCCTGGCCAAGACCTTGACAAGAATTTTTATAATGTATGAAATTATACATTCCCTCATAATGAAAATAATATTGATGGTTCTTGTGGTAATTTGACTAGTAGAATACCCATGACTATGTTTTATTATGGCATTATATACTTATCTAATTTTAAATCCCTAAACTGTTCATGTTTATTATTTGTAAAGGCATGTGTTTTTAATTATTCATCATGCTTAATGTTTATCTTATCTTCTGCTATATTGCTTACCCTTAATACATATTTGATCTCACCCCTTTCTTATGTTTCATTTTCCCAGGATATGATGAAGTTAGTTATGAATGACTTGTAGGAATAATCTAGGGGACTTTGATGTTTCTAATGGAATAACTTAATGTTGTATTTCTTTTCAAGTTTTAATGTTGAACTTATGTATGTACCTTCTTTCTAATAATACTAAACTGATCGGTCAAATAGGACAGGATTCCTTTTATCTGTCCAATGTTATGTAATAAAGCACTGACTCTAGGTAACTGGGGTCGGGGCATTACAATTTATCACATCGTACATGTCTTATACGGTCTTATAGGTGTTGAAAAATAATATAATCCATGTAATCAGTTTACCATATCCAAGGAAACCTTAGTGTGTAAGCCCCATTCAGGGACATGATATGATTACCCTCATACAAGGGTATTCACCTTGGTAAAAATCATAGGGAAATTATTATATAGGTAAACCTTGGGGAAATAACCCTCACAGACCCTAGTTATATTTTACCACCCATCACCAGGTTTAGGGAATGTAAAATAAAAATTAATCTGATTTCCATTTTAAAAAGGATACATAGGGAACCTTCCTATGTCTCTAGCTCCATGGCTAGTGCATAAGTTCTATCATATATACCCTTTCGGTTTGATATTAAACTAGATGTCTAAAATAAATTACATGGGTTTGGATTCCTATTGTAAATAGGATATGTAAGATACCCCATGAAGGTTCAATCCCATCCTCAAAACACCAATTACCTCCCTAGATAAAAGTAAACCCTAGGGTTCCTGGTTATATGGATTCAAAATATAAACAACTACCCATTTATAAGAAATAGTCAGAAACATAATAAGAACATCAGATACATATAAAGGGTCTCATTAATAGGAACCTTTTACAAATATAAGGATTAAATACCTGATCATTTTGTTAGGGTAACCCACCCTTTATTGGGATTTAGAAGAGGTTCATGAACATATCTTAAATCTATAAGAGATTTCTAGAATATGAAATATTTACCCAAAAGGGTGTGATGAGCCCGACCTTTCTTAATATTGACCAATGTGAGTTCTTAAGAATCATTGGGTATAAAACCCCAAAGGATGACCGGTGTTTGGAAAACTGGTCTCTACCTAGTTATGGAGGAGGGCACCACTGTGAGTTTCTATAAAAGATTAAAATGGTTAACTCAATGTGAATGACTATGAAACTATGGAACCCCCACAATAAATCCTCTAATAGGGAACAAATATGGTGAAACTATTGTCATATCATTGTTGACGCTCCTTTCCGTCACAGAGTCTAACGACTGAAAAAAAGGTAAATACCTTAGTCCAAAGTGATTCATCCTTTGAATAAACATCAAAAATCGACAAAGGGATGAACAAGGAGAACATTGCCCATAGGTCGCGCAAGTTCCCTCATGGTCGCGCAAGTACACTTGCGCGCCGCCTGGTGGTCGTGCAAGTACTTGCGCGACGCCTTATGGTCGTGCAAGTACTTGCGCGACGCCTTATGGTCGTGCAAGTGACTTGCGCGACCTAAGTGGTAACCGCCCGGTAACCGCCCGGGGTCTTCTCCTGCCTATAAATAGACCCTGTGGGCCCCCCATTCGGGGAGGATATTTTTTTTCCAGAAACTCAGATTGAAGCTCCCGACGCCCAAGTCTCTTCTCAAAGCTTCCGGAACACTTCTAAGGTAATTTCTTACCTAGAACGGAAGATCTAAAGAGAAGAAGGAAGGCCTAAGTGTTGAAACTGATCAAACACTTGCGCGCCGACTTATTTCCTTCAATATAACTTGCACGTCCCTTTTTTGGAAGAACCTCGAGAACATTCTAAAGGGTTTAAAAAAGAGTCGCTCAAGTATTTCAATGCTGGTTGAAAATCGTGGAAGTACACTATGTGTCGCGCAGGTATACCTGCGCGACCAATACTTGCGCGCCCACGGAAGACTTGCGCTCCTTGCAAGACTTGCGCGCCCCTATCTTTTTGGGTGCCCATCTTGCCCATTTTTACCCCTCTTAAGCCATTTCACCTTTCCTTTTCAAGATTCAGTCTTCAAGACACTCTTCAAAGCCATTTATGGCATGATTTCTTGATTTGACTTTCTTATCTGAAAGGAATTCTGTGGAATCTCTCTCAAAGTCTAGTGATTTAAATATCCTTATGTCACTAAAATACGGAGAGTTCATTCATTAAACCTCATCCTTTAAGATGAGAGAATCCTAACCTAGGTCTCCTTTTCAGGAATAATCCCCAGTGATAAAACCTTTAATCTGGGCATCTTCCTCAGGAGTAAGCCCCAAATTCTTAAAGTTCCCAACCTCAAATATGGGCATCCTCCTCAGGAATAAGCCCCAAACCTTAATCTCTAACCTGGGTCTCCTTTTTCAGGAATAAGACTCAGTCATAATCTTGGGCTTCCTTTTCAGGAGTAAGCCCCAAGTCCCTTAACCTTGGGTCTCCTTTTCAGGAATAAGCCCCAAGTCCCCTTAAATTTCACTTAACCAGTCATAATTTACCTTTGATTCGGGTTTCCTTTTCAGGAGTAAAACCCAATCATAAGTCCCCTCCTAACTTGGGCATCCTCCTTAAGAGTAAGCCCCAAGATTAGAGTATTCAAATCTCCATCAAGCACATATAACTTTATGGACCCTATTCATGGATTTTCTCCCTAAAATTAAATCCTAAACCTTCATCTATCTGGGCAGTCATCCATACATAAGACCCAAACAAATTCTTATGATTGCATCTTTCATGGAACAATTGTCTAAATTTTACCAATACCTCTTGTTTCTCACACCGAGCATGACTCACGTGAGCTTAGAGTAAGTAATTATGACATTCATCTTTGATCCATCAATCATAAATATCATACTCTATTTCTCGAACTACGTGAGTTCTGATTCCTTTTCCAAAACAAAGGATACGTAGGTAGCCCATTTATGGGTTCGATCCCAACTTTGAAATAATCTCTGTCCTTCTGAATGACGATAAACTTCAAGTGCCCCACTGAGTGGCTTTAAAACCAGCCTGGTCATCATAATGACCAAGAGACTTTTATATAAATATTTTGAAGGATACCATTGACCAAGAATCTCTAAACAGATATAGATGATTCTCTATTGATGAAGAACCTCAAATACATATAAAAGATTCTCTAAATTTCTTTCATATTTAATCATTGATTGTTAAAATTAAAGGAAAGCTCATTTTATACTTGGTAATATAATAAGGATTCACGAACATAACTTAAATCTATAAAGAGAGTCCCGGAGTAGACAATAATTCCCCTCAAAAAGGTGTGATGAGTCCGACCTCCCATCCTCTCGACCAATGCAAATTCCTAAGTCTCATTAGTCCACAAGCTAATGAGCGCCTGCCTTTGGAAAGTAGGTCCAAACGGATGTGGAATCATTGGATGTTTCCGGTTCTACGAAGAAACCCGTTAGAAACCGATCGGAACGTTTGAATCTCCCGTCCAGGAGGTCATCCCCAGATTCCGTGCGAAACAAAAATGGTGAACCCGACGTGAATCCTTAACCAAGTTAAAGTGATGTTCTTCTTATTTGTTAGGCCCCTTGGGCTAACAAAGCAATCATTGAAATGTGCTCATCCAAAAGATGCAGTGGCCGGATTCATCTTGATTATGTCTGTTACATGGAACAGGCACTCTTTTCTCAATATCTTCTGCAAAATGGATTTCCTTAAATTCACCCCTGTGAATACTGCTGCTGTGAACACCTCTACTGTGAGGTCTGCTGCTGTGAAAACCAATGCTGCTACTCCTGCTGGAACGTCATCCGCTCTGAGGATGACATCACCAACTCAGCGTCTTCAACGCTGGGTTTCTAATGAACTGGTTAAGGAGTACCGTCGCAACGGTACTATCCCAACTCTGGAGGCTGCTCGTCAAGCCCTCCAAGTTAACAACTCTACCTGGTCGTCCGGACAACGACGACCAGCAATCAAGAAGCAGGCGATGCTGACTACCGTCTCCAACCGTTTCGGGTCGTTATCCCCGGAACGCAATTTCCATTCACTCCCTTACTCTGAGGAAGTGAATGAGCAGGTCCCGCAGGACCTTAATTCAAAAAGACAGGAGTCCTTCTCAAGGGCTCCCATCAACAATCTCCGCCAGACTCGTGCGGTAGTGCACCCTCAACATGATGAGGGTACCGACTCCAGGCATTCAACTCAGGTTCCTCGAACCCGAGCAGGCAAGATGAACCGCCAGAGACGGAATCCGGTTAACAATAGGCGGGTTGTCATCCCTGCCATCTCCGGAGAAGTCCACCAACCTAACTGGGTGGCAAACAACGAGCAGGAATACACACCTGTTCGTTTTAATTCCGCTGTCCAGCAGACTCGTCTGGCAGCATCAAGCCTATCCCGCCAGGCAATTCCGGCGGAGTACCATAGGCAGGAACATACACCTGCTTATACATCACCAGTTAGTCAGCAGACTCGTCTGACTACATATGACGGATCTCGTCAACCGCGTTTGGTGAAGTGTAATCAGCAGGCACATACACCTGCTAATACTAATCATGCCTACCAACAGTCTCGCTTGGTAGCGCCCGGAGAAGTCAGTCGGAAAGTCCCGACGACAAACAGGAGGCAGACTCAACTCTCTGCCTCCACACTTGAGTACTGTCAGGATTCAATGACAGGAAAAGGAGGACAGGAGCAGGCACATACACCTACTCTAAGCCCGGAATGGACGTATATCCCCGTTCCGGCGGCTGAAGTCACCAAACTTATTTTGTCAATGGTGAAAGAGCAGAAGCAAATTCCTGCTCATATTCTGGATGCTTTCCAGGATATCATAATAGCTTCAGCATCATCTCAGTGATAAACACATAAATCTATCCCTAGCAATGGAGTGACACATCAACGATTCACTCCGGAACAGACACACACATCTGTTCCAGTCCAAGAGGGTTATGGGGCGTACTCCCCCATATCATACGGACAACCAAGTCAGGCACATACACCTGATTTGAGTGGATATCGTCAGCCTAACCTGACCATATTTCCTGATCAGGCACATACACCTGCTCAGAGCAATCACTTTCGTCATCAAGTGGTTTCTAAAGCGAGTAAGAATTCATCTAAGAAAAAGATCCGCCCAGCACAGTCAGGAGATCAAAGGCCAATCTGCAACAAGGCCTTGCTCGATGTTAGAGTTCTTGAAGCCCTCAGACATTTATCTGTCAGAATTCAAGATTCTACTCCCTCAGTTCCCAATAACGGGAACATTAATTCTGAAGGTCTTCAACAGACACTTCCTCACGAAGACTTGCTTCATGAAAATTCGGTCAATCTTGAAGTTTCTTCTTCAGATGAGAGCCACAGGAACCCTCTGTGTGGTCAGAAGGCCAAGGAGCAAGAGATTTCATCTTTTGCTGTAACCCATCATGACGGTCCTCCTCATGGTGATGAACTTCGCTGCGAAAGTCCTCTCCGCAGTAGTGATTCACGTTGTCTCGAAAATTCTCCAGAAGGCAATGTAGTGACGAGAAATCCCTCCTATCTCGAGGCACTTGCAAACGTAAAACCAGTCATGTCTGATGCTTTACTATCGGCAGGTGAAACTCTTTCTCCATCAGAAGATAGCCTGGGGTTCAGGTTATTCTCCGAACCATCCCTGGGTCATTCATCTTCCAGCATGAATAGTGATTTCTCTACCAATCTTGTTGAATCCGATGAAGCAACAAAGAAACACCAACTCTGGTCCAAACAGGTAGAATAATCTTCATTTAATGATAAAGAGGAAATGCTGAACATGAGGAAAAAACTGGCAAAAAGTGAAGTACCAGTCATGTTTTGGCCTTTGGCTGACTCCCAGTACGATATTCCAAAGATGTTGACGGATGATGGAATCCATGATATTCGTCTCAACATATAAAAAACTCTTTGTCAATTAAAGAATAAGGTATTATCTTATGATGAATATGAAAATCAACTTAAGATAATAGAAGGGTTACAACGCCAGATTGATTTGGCATCTCTATCAGTCTCTCGGTATCCAAAGGCTGAAAAGCAACAGAGAACCCTTCAACGTTCATGCCTTGGCGCACTAAGAAGATTGTGTCAGTTAATTTCCAATGCTCCATCTGATGTTCATATCAGAGGATGGGGTGTTCACGGAGCACTACATTTCACAGTGCTTTCCGGTCAGCAAAGCCCGCCGAAAATGGTCTCATGCAATGTTATTGCCCATGTCTGGCCACAGTCAATGGGCTTTGTTCATAATCAAAAGCTTGCTCAAGAACAGGCTTCAACTAGTTCCTCTCAAAATCAAGTATATAGAGAACAAGTTGTTGAATTTCTCCTACATCAAGCAGGCGAGAATATTGCACAAGCCTCTCGTCTGGAGCAAACACGTCATCAAATGACAGGAGTTTCGGAAATCATCCAACGGTCTGTTGAACCAGGTGATAAAAGTGGATACAGGTTAATGCATCCAGCTAATTTCTGAACTAAGATTCGCAAGATCAAGAGATATTTTAAGAAGATCTCAGACATAGAATGTCAAGAGACACCCCAGCTTGCCAGACTGGGGACTTCTCTAACCCAACCCCCAGAGTCAACAAATGGGATTCGAGGAGTTGAGCGGAAGTAGCAGGAACATCCCCAGTCCACCGGACTGGGGACTTTTTCAAATCCTCAATCCCTCCCTCAGAGATAGTCAGTATTCTCTCGATTATGGAATAAGCCTCAAGAGGAACGAAGAGCCAAGCTGTCAAGAGATTCTCTCCAAGTGATGGTTCTCCAAGAAATTCCTGAGAGATCAAGTCAACGGAATGCCATGTTTCATCATGGACATGGAAGGAGACAATATCACAGAAATACTGATAGAAATTATTCCATGCAATATGCATCCATTAATGTCATCAATGCCGTTGCTGCTGATTCACCAGATGAGGCTCAATCAGAGGGATCAGACGAAGAGGTTCCTGCTCAAGGAGTCGCGCACACAGACCTAAATGAAGAAGGTGTGCACACACGTAATCAAAGGCTTACCTAAAATCTGAGTATTCCATCAAGTAACCCACTTCCCCCTCTCCGAAAAGGATCCAATAAGGGGAAAGGAAAGAATCAGGTTACTTCTCACCCTTTCTCTGAAGGAGGTCAATCGCTCTCATTAGAGCAAAGGTTTGCACAACAGGAGGAAGAAATGAAAGAATTAAGAAGGTTGAAGGCAGAACTACTTCAGAGTAGTCTTCTTCTTAAGAATTCTGAAGTCTGACAACTGAAGGAATTTGTTGTAACTACTGAGATGGATCAAGAATATCCTCCTTTATCAGTACACCCTCAGAGGTCTAATCCTACGGGTCAAACGCAACAACGGTTGGCAGCACTACCATCAGTTGCAGCACCAACCACCACGTCTGTCCAAGCTCCATTCATTGCACCTACCCAAAACCAAGTTCAACCTGACGTTTCTCAAAAGTTAATAACTACTATTGAGTCATTAACAGCTCAGTTATAAACTATGGAAGGGAAACGGGCGCAAGTTCAACCTGAAAAGAAAGTTTACCCTGAATGGGTAGATTCAATTTCTCCTCCATCGAGTTTTGGAAACCCTGTTTTCCCTACTTTCAATGGATCAGGCGACCCTGAACAACATTTGACGCATTACGTGTCTTGTTGTGATCCTATGATGGGAACTCCAGAGCAGCAAGAAGCAGTGAAACTCAGATGCTTCGTACGAACCTTGCAAGGACCAGCTTTTGTCTGGTATACAAGTTTGCAATCCCGGTCAGTCATCAGATGGGAGGATCTTCGTCAAAAATTCCTTCTTCAGTTTAGCTCAACTTTGCCAAAAACGACAGTTTTCGATCTTACAAACTGCAAGCAAAGGGAAAATGAAAGAGTCTCTGATTTCATTGCTCATTGGAAGGGATTAACGTATTCCTTGAGTTTAGCACTCCCTCAGGAGGAATTGTTGCAAATCTGTGTGGAAAATTTGCGTGACGAATTACGCACGCCATTGATCCCTGTGAAATACACAGGAGGGTTTCGAGACCTTACTTCAATCGCTCAAAAGATTGAATATTCCCTTATACAGGCTAAGGTTAAATATCGTTTAATTCCATCAGCTCCAGGAAGAAGAATGGGTAAAGAAGAAACTGCTACAGTTATGCTTAAACAGGCACCTATACCAATTTCTACTTCAAAAACTTCATCTTCTCGAAGGGCTCCACCTCCTGAACGCCAACAACAAAGGCTGTTTTGTCCAAATGATTAAAAAGATCAACGACGAAAACAATTTGAGGATATGAAGAGTAAAACATACTATTTCCGAAGTGAGCAAGTTCCTGGTTACTTCATATCAGCCTTGGAAAATAATTTGGTTCAATTACCAGTGCCCAAGAGGCCAAACAAGGAAGGAGATGAAGATCGTCCCAATTATTGTCCCTTTCATCAAATGTTGGGGCATCCCATCCAGGAGTGTTTTGTCTTTAAAGACCTCCTGCAAAAGATGGTCGACTTGGGAGAAGTCAAATTAAAGGGTTCTTCAGCTCATGTAGCGTGTATTACCGCTACAGATCCAGAGGAAGGAGGTGAGTGGCAGGAAGTCAAAAGCAAAACTGCGAAAAAATATGATGATTGGATGGTCAGAAAGACAATCAATCGGACCCATTCAATTTTGCGAACACAATTGAAGAAGCCAATTGTGTCTCCTACAAAAGCTGCAGTAAAGCCTCCATCAAAAGACAAATCCTCAAAAGGGCAGCGCAATTCAAAGAAGAAAGAGGAATCAGGAGAAGATGAGTATGTATCAAAGCCTCAATTGTCTTCGACTCTGGCAGATTTCATGTCATCTACTTCAAAGCCACGGGCACCGTCCCACCAAACGGCACAGCCTAAACAGGCTAACCAGGCAGAGTCTTTATCAGACGAAGAGTTAATCTTTGGTTCTGTTAATATGATTCAATTAACAGATTCATATTCCAGTCTTGATGAGCCTGAATTCCCTGTATCAAATAAGGGAACCCGAGGAAGTTCTAGAGGTTCAGGATATAGGGGAAGACGTGGATCTTTCCGAAGCCACTACTCTAATTCTACCCCTGCTAGCACTGTATATGCAGCAGAAACTCGTGGTAGAGCCCTTCAGCGAGCTCAAAAAGAACAAGCAAGTTCTTCTGCCAATGGCCAACTCAGCTTCGGCACAGTTATTTTGGAAGACCGATTAAAGGTTCTATCTTCTTTATCTCAGCAAGTAAATGGATCTAATCAGTCTAATCTTCCAAAACCAAATATGTTGCCAACTTCAATACAAGATGCATCAGCTTCCAAAGCATCTGCTTCCAAGGTACCTGCTAAACCGCATATTCCTATTGGGAAACGCAGACCTCTAGATCAAAAGTATGATATATTGAAACACTTGGCCCAAGTACCAGCCAAGTTATCAATTTTTGATGCTTTGAATCTGTCAAGAGATCTTCGGGAAGCACTCATCGAAGCTTTGTCAAGTCCTCAGGAGTTTGAAGCTGAAATTGCTGCAGCTGAAATCTATCACATAGAGAATAATCCTGCAGAATGCCAGGCAGTGATATCTTTTACTGATAAAGATGAAGATGATGTTGTGCATGGGCACATAAAACCTTTGTACTTATCTGGAAAATTCAATGGTATAGATGTTCGAAGAGTTTTCATTGACAATGGTTTAGGAGTCAACCTCATGCCCATTCGCACACTTCATCGATTGGGCCTCACGGAATCTGATTTATCTCCTTATACCATGATGTTGCAAGGATATGATAAAAATGAACAAGAACCACTGGGAGAAGTTACGCTCAGAACTCAGTTTGGAGATCTTGTTTCCAATTCGGATTTCATGATTTTTGATCAAGACTCAGCTTTCAATATCTTGCTTGGAAGTCCCTGGCTACATCAGCATGCAGCTATTCCGTCATCATACCATCAATGTCTCAAATACTGTTTCGATGGTCAAGTTGGAACATTGTATGGTGATAAGGCCCTGTTCAAGACATGTGAGTCTCAATACATTCAGGCGGAATTTTATCACATGAAGGGAAGAGAAAAATCTACAATGAAGGAAATTACCAAAGTTAATGCTCCATATGGTTTGGAAAAAATTCCAATAAATCCATTTTCACATCTGAGTATAGATTATGTGTTACCTATCAGCCAAATTGACAAAATAGGACCAAATCAAAATACTCTTATGGAAAGATCCATAATGTCAATTACGGAAATCGAGCCAGACAACATGGGAGAAATTGGTAACTTACCAAGAAGTGATGAAAGAATAAGTGGTGACGTTTTCATTTCATCTGCTGAAATCCAACAAGTCTATAATTCGCTAATCAGGCCAGAAGAAGTTATAGCAACACCAGAGGTGAATATTGATGTCGATTCTCAATCCATCATTTCCTCTTTATTTCCCAAAGAAGACCCTTTATCATCAATAGGGTCGGAAATGGAAGCTTCTTCTTCAAAATGTGAAAATTTTGACATCTCTTATGATCATGAGAATTTCGTTTTTTTCATCTACTTTGCAAGTAGAAACGGAAGAAATAACACATGATGAAGAGGAAGAGGAAGATCTTAGAGATGCTCCTCCAGCATTTGAAGAGGGTATCTCTACCACTGTGGATGAACTCAGAGAAGTAAATCTGGGTACATAGAGAGATCCACGCCCCACTTTAATTAGTGCGGCCATGACCCTCGAAGAGCAAGAGATGTATATTTCTTTTCTAAAGCAAAATAAAGATATTTTTGCTTGGAATTATACAGAGATTCCTGGCCTTGATCCTGATGTTGCCACCCATCATTTGGGTTTTCCAAAAGAACATCGAGGATTCAAGCAAGCCGCGAGAAGAACACACCCAACCTATGCTTCCAAAATCGAGGCTGAAGTGGATAAGATTATCAAAGCTAACTTCGTCAGAGAAGTTCGATATCCCAAGTGGTTGGCTAATATTTTCCCTATAAAGAAGAAGAACGGACAAATTAGGGTTTTCATCGATTTCTGAGATCTTAATCGGTATTGTCCTAAAGATGATTTCCCAGTTCCGATTACAGAACTCTTAATTGATGTGACGGCTGGCTATGAAGTACTTTCTTTCATGGATGGATATTCTGGATATAATCAGATCCGAATGGCCCCAGAAGATGAAAAATATACAGCCTTCAGAGCTCCTCAAGGTGTGTTTTGTTACCGGGTGATGCCATTTGGTTTAAAGAATGCAGGTGCAACATATCAACGCGCCATGCATCGTATCTTCAAACCTTTTCTAGGGAAGTTTGTTGAATGCTATGTAGATGATTTGGTGGTTAAATCCAAACAACGTTTTGATCACTTGTCGGATTTGGAAGTCATATTCCACAAGCTTCGACAACATAATTTGAAGATGAACCCCTTAAAATGTGCTATTGGGGTAACCTTAGGAAAATTCCTCGGCTTTGTTGTACGCCATCGTGGTATTGAAGTTGATCCTGAGAAGACCAAATCAATCCTTGGTATGTCACCTCCTCAGAATTTGAAAGAATTAAGAGGACTTCAATGACACTTAGCCTATATTCGGCGTTTCATCGCCAATTTGGCAGGCAAAAGTTTACCCTTTACCAAATTATTGAAGAAAGGAGTCAGTTACCGGTGGAATGAAGAATGTCAAAAAGCATTTGATATTCTCAAGAAATACCTCTTGAGTCCTCCAGTACTCATGCCGCTTGTTGAGGGTAGGCCTCTTATCCTCTATGTGACAGCTTTAGAGCGATCATTGGGTGCCTTTCTCGCTCAAAAGAATGATGCTGGGAATGAAAATAGTCTCTACTATCTCAGTAGAACTATGATTGAAGCAGAAACCCGGTATTCGAGTATTGAAAAGTGCTTCCTAGAATTAATCTTTGCAGTTCAGAAACTGAGACACTACCTGCAACATCACGAGGTCCAATTGGTATCTCGTAATAATCCACTCAAATTCATCCTTAGTCGTCCAATGCTTACAGGACGTCTGGCAAGGTGGGCGGTTATTCTACAGTGGTTCGACATCCAGTATGTGTCTCAAAAGGCAATTAAGGGCCAAGCTCTGGCTGATTTCCTGGCTGAACATCCTTCAGTGGAAGACACGTATTCAGATATCGAATTCCCTGATGAGGAAGTTTTCTCTCTTCAAGAGAGTCCTCAAACATGGGAAATGTATTTTGATGGTGCTTCTAGAAGTCCAACACGGAAGAAAATGGAAAATCCTAAATTCAACAAAGTTGGTTTAGGAATTGTGCTCATTTCTCCAGATAAGGCAGTGTTACCTTATTCCTTTTTGTTGTGGGAAGGTGGTACCAATAATGAAGCTGAATACCAAGCTCTCATTACAGGCTTGGAGTTAGCACTTCAAGCACAAGTGAATCACTTAATGGTGAAAGGTGATTCAGACCTGGAAATCAAACAAGTCAATGGGGATTATGCCATCAGAAAAGAAGAATTAATCCCTTTGTATGATTACGTCAGAGAGTTAATGTCGTAATTCCCTTCAGAACCGACATTTTCTTATGTCCCAAGATCACAAAATGCTCAAGATGATGCACTGGCTAATATAGCCACCGCTTTAGCAGATCCAAATCGGGACGAAACAACCATCTGTATTGCCCACCGTCGTGCAATTTTACATTATGTTCAAGTCAGAACAGAGGAAATTAATGAAATTAGTCCCATTCCTGAACCGTATGGTCATACTACAGGATGGATGTCACCTATCAGAGAATACCTTCAAAATGGAACACTTCCACCCGATAGAGCCGAGAAAGAACAAATTCAGCGACGTGTGATCAATTTTACTCTTTATGATGGCCCAAACCACCTCGAGAAAATTCTCTATAAACGTGGTTTTGATGGAGTTCTCTTCAGATGTATTGATGGTGAAGAGATAATGACTGTCATAAAAGAAGTGCATGCAGGAGTCTGTGGTGCCCACCAGTCTGGACATAGATTGTCTGATCAAATTCGAAGGCTTGGATACTTCTGGCCTTCAATGATACAAGATTGTGTTAATTTCACAAAGAAGTGTCATTCATGCCAAGTATATGCCAACTTCATTCATCAACCTCCAGAGTTGCTTCATACAGCTAAATACTCATGGCCATTTTCCACATGGGGAATGGATGTGGTGAGACCTTACCCTTCAGCTACGGCCAAGCAGTTTAAGTACATTCTTACTGCTACTGATTTCTTTTCCAAATGGGCAGAGGAAGTACCTCTCAAAGAAGTCAGTTCTAAATGCATTGTTAGCTTCATCAAGTCTAAAATCATTACTAGATTTGGTGTCCCTCATACCATATTGACGGACAACGGCACCAACTTCTGTTCATCTGAGGTAAAGAAATTGTATCAAGAATACAACATTAAGTCCAACCATTCATCTCGATATCATGCAGCGGCTAATGGACAGATAGAGGCCTTCAACAATACTCTTTCAAATATACTGCAAAATATGGTGAATAAAGATAAGAGGTCATGGCCTGATAAACTCTTTCATGCTTTATGGGCTTATCGGACTACCACTCGCAATGCAACGCGGTCTACTCCATATTCATTGGTATATGGAACAGAAGCAGTCTTGCCAATTGAAGTTTAATTTCCCTCACTCAGAATAGCCATTTGTGATCAGTTATCAACAGATGAGCAATCCCAAAAGCGGTTGAATGAATTGGAACAGTTAGATGAGAAAAGATTGTGCACTTTGCACCACTTGGAAATCTATCAGAATCGGATAGCACGAGCTTTTAACAAAAAAGTTCGTCTTCGTTCATTCATTCAGGGAGAATTGGTATTGGTTCTCAGAGCACCAATGATACCAGGAAAGAAGCCTCCCAAGCTTGAACCAAAATGGGAAGGACCTTATTCAATACATAAGGTCTACTCCAATGGAGCGTATTCTCTGATCCCAATGGATGGAGAACACATCACGACTCCAACTAATGCCAGATTTCTGAAGAAGTATTTTGTATAAACACAAAATATTGTTCCCAGATCCAAAACAATCACATTAGATCATACTTTTTTCCTACATGACATTACACTGTTATTATGTCCTATCTACATGACATTAAACTGTACAGAAGATCCTATATTTTGTCCGCGATGACATTAAACTATATTGTGTCTTAGCAACAGGACATTAAACTGTGTGGCACTTCTAACGTCCAGCATGACGATAAACTGTAAAAAGTCCCCAGAACTGATATCCTCATATTGGTTCACCTTAGTCCTAGCTACATGACTTTAAACTGTACAGCACCAGTTCGTCCTTTCTATATGACGTTAAACTATACAGCAATGGTCCAGTATGACTTTAAACTACAACTTCGTCCCACACGACATTAAACTGTGAAAACGTTCCCTAAACCGTCCAGCATGACCTTAAACTGCATCATCCCTGGTCCATGTATATGACCATAAACTATTTGCAAATCCCTTATTTCCAGCAAGACGTTAAACTGTGACGTCCTAAACTACATGACGCTAAACTGTATAAAAGTTCCTCACGTCTGAAAAGACGTTAAATTATATAATCATCAAAGGTCCAGCATTACATTAAACTGCACCATCCACGGTCCATTCATATGACCTTAAACTATTCACACTTTCGTCCAACATGACATAAATGGTGTGTTATTTTGTCCTTACGGCATGACATTAAACTGCACAGTCCCCCTTTCGTCCAATATGACGTTAAACTATTTTATCCCCATCGTCCTAACTACATGACGCTAAACTGTACAGAAAATCCTTGATAGGTCCTACATGACATTAAACTGTATTTTTTCCCTGCTACATGACACTAAACTGTGCAGCACCAATAGTCCTAACTGCAAGACTTTAAACTGCATAGTCCCTTTTTTATGTCCTACATGACATTAAACTGTGAATCGTTAAGGTTGTTATTACCTCTTGTTTCTCACACCGAGTATGACTCATGTGAGCTTAGAGCGAACATCAACCATAACATTCCCTTTGGGCCACTAACCATGTGTAAGTCCCAACAATATTTTTTATTAGATCATTGTCCACTAGAACAACTTGATCATTAATTCATTCTTTAATTGAACTACACGGACTTGGATCCTTTCCCTCCAGGCTGGGTATGTAGGCAACCTCCCAGGGTTCAAGCCCAAAAACAATCTCTTCACATCGGTTCACCACATCCTCATATGATGTTGATTTGTGAAACCGCCCCTGGAATCAATATCTTTACATTGATTCACTTTCGTCCTTGTTATATGACGTTAAACTATACAACACTTTTGTCCGGTACGACAATAAACTACAATATTCTTTGATTTCCTCATTTGAGAAGGAACCATTATTGAAATTGATTTTTTAAATCATGTTTCATTTTCAAAAGACTACATGCATACATGGTAATGCCTAAACTTTTTATCTCAGGTTAAACCATCATTGCACTAAAGTCCCCTTTCACCCTTCACATGTACGAACCAAATTTGTACAAAGGGTAGTTCTAGAACTACGTGGACTTGATTCCCATCCTTATGGGATACGTAGGAACATTTGAGTGTCCCTCGAATCCAGTCCCAAGTCTTTTGGGCCTAACCCCAAATTTCACTTTCAGTCCCTTGGCTGAAAAGTCCTCATGAAAACACACACTGTGTATTCATTATTATGGTCCGAATTCTATGACCCTAAACTAAGATCACTCATACTTTCATCCTGCACGACCTTAAACTGCATATCAAGAACTACGTATGGCTTGATTCTCATTCTTATGAGATACGTAGTGAAGTCCAAGTTTCAATTCAGGACCCAGCAACAACATGATTATGGTTTTCATTGACCTATGTATCTCTATATACATTAGACAATACCCATCATTATGTATTATAATCCTAACCTTAAATATTTTCAGATCTTCATAACCCTTTTCATGACTTCTAGTCACAAAAATGTCAAACTTCTGAGAATTCTCTTGCCTGACTATGCAGCACGTGCCCATAGGTGGCCTTGCATAAACAGTCCACATAACAGACTTGTCAACCAAAAGATGCTATTCATTTGACCATGCAGCCAATGCCCATAGGTGGCCCTGCATATTTCAACCCCCTAACGGGTTTTGTTAAATAATAGTAACTTTATTCTTGGGAAGAATGCCTCTTTTTTCCTTATTTGTCTTAAACGACAGTATGTAGGGATCCGCAAAAATAGCCATCCTTAACATATTTGTCCCATATCCTTTTTCATGATTTGAAAGTATTCAAGTCTATGGTTTATTCTTCTTCCCTACGTTTGGGTCAGACCTTCATAGGAGTGATATTCATCCAGTTCTTCGATATTCTTTTTCGGAAATATCTTCTCCATATTCAAGTACCTCTTTCCAAACAACAAACTCTATACTTTAGAAAATTTGAATCTCCATAAACATTCACTGGCTTTTAGCACTAGGAAAGTAAATTTCTGGGAGTTCTTTTGCCTGACTATGCAGCACGTGCCCATAGGTGGCCTTGCATAAACAGTCCACATAACAGACTTGTCAGCCGAAAGATGCTATTTATTTAACCATGCAGCCAATGCCCTTAGGTGGCCCTGCATATTGCAACCCCCTAACGGGTTTTGTTAAATAATAGTAACTTAATTCTTGGAAACTACTTCTTCTAATGCCTTTTAGCTCTTTTTCATATCATTCCTCAGATTCAAATATTCTTAAGCCATAGTTTACATATTTTCCCTCATACTTGAGTATGGTAATATGTTTTCAGATAAATTGTCAAGGAATTAAATCCATTTTAATCCATTTTTTGGTCAAAGCTATTTCGACCTTAAACATTATCCCCTTTATGTCCGACATGCATGACTTTAAACTGCCAGATTTCTTGTTTTTCTTTTCACCTCAGAGTCAAATCCTCTTTTCTCTCCGGATCCAACTGTGAGGGGGGACTTTTGTTGACGCTCCTTTCCGTCACAGAGCCTAACGACTGAAAAAAAGGGAAATACCTTAGTCCAAAGTGATTCATCCTTTGAATAAACATCAAAAATCGACAAAGGGATGAACAAGGAGAACATTGCCCATAGGTCGCGCAAGTTCCCTCATGGTCGCGCAAGTACACTTGCGCGACGCCTTATGGTCGTGAAAGTGACTTGCGCGACCTAAGTGGTAACCGCCCGGTAACCGCCCGGGGTCTTCTCCTGCCTATAAATAGACCCTGTGGGCCCCCCATTCGGGGAGGATTTTTTTTTCCAGAAACTCGGATTGAAGCTCCCGACGCCCAAGTCTCTTCTCAAAGCTTCCGGAACACTTCTAAGGTAATTTCTTACCTAGAACGGAAGATCTAAAGAGAAGAAGGAAGGCCTAAGTGTTGAAACTGATCAAACACTTGCGCGCCGACTTATTTCCTTCAATATAACTTGCGCGTCCCTTTTTTGGAAGAACCTCGAGAACATTCTAAAGGGTTTAAAAAAGAGTCGCTCAAGTATTTCAATGCTGGTTGAAAATCGTGGAAGTACACTACGTGTTGCGCAGGTATACCTGCGCGACCAATACTTGCGCGCCCACGGAAGACTTGCGCTCCTTGCAAGACTTGCGCGCCCCTATCTTTTTGGGTGCCCATCTTGCCCATTTTTACCCCTCTTAATCCATTTCACCTTTCCTTTTCAAGATTCAGTCTTCAAGACACTCTTCAAAGCCATTTATGGCATGATTTCTTGATTTGACTTTCTTATCTGAAAGGAATTCTGTGGAATCTCTCTCAAAGTCTAGTGATTTAAATATCCTTATGTCACTAAAATACGGAGAGTTCATTCATTCAACCTCATCCTTTTAGATGAGAGAATCCTAACCTGGGTCTCCTTTTCAGGAATAATCCCCAGTGATAAAACCTTTAATCTGGGCATCTTCCTCAGGAGTAAGCCCCAAATTCTTAATGTTCCCAACCTCAAACATGGGCTTCCTCCTCAGGAATAAGCCCCAAACCTTAATCCCTAACTTGGGTCTCCTTTTTCAGGAATAAGACTCAGTCATAATCTTGGGCTTCCTTTTCAGGAGTAAGCCCCAAGTCCCTTAACCTTGGGTCTCCTTTTCAGGAATAAGCCCCAAGTCCCCTTAAATTTCTCTTAACCAGTCATAATTTACCTTTGATTTGGGTTTCCTTTTCAGGAGTAAAACCCAATCATAAGTCCCCTCCTAACTTGGGCATCCTCCTTAAGAGTAAGCCCCAAGATTAGAGTATTCAAATCTCCATGAAGCACATATAACTTTATGGACCTTGTTCATGGATTTTCTCCCTAAAAGTAAATCCTAAACCTTCATCTATCTGGGCAGTCATCCATACATAAGCCCCAAACAAATTCTTATGATTTCATCTTTCATGGCACAATTGTCTAAATTTTATCAATACCTCTTGTTTATGACACCGAGCATGAATCACATGAGCTTAGAGTGTAAAAGTAATTATGACATTCATCATTGAGCCATCAATCATAAATATCATACTCCATTTCTCGAACTACGTGGGTTCTGATTCCTTTTCCAAAACAAAGGATACGTAGGTAGCCCATTTATGGGTTCGATCCGAACTTTGAAATAATCTATGTCCTTCTGAATGACGATAAACTTCAAGTGCCCCACTGAGTGGCTTTAAAACCAGCCTGGTCATCATAATGACCAAGAGACTTTTATATAAATATTTTGAAGGATACCATTGACCAAGAATATCTAAACAGATATAGATGATTCTCTATTGATGAAGAAACTCGAATACATATAAAAGATTCTCTAAATTTCTTGCATATTTAATCATTGATTTTTAAAACTAAAGGAAAGCTCCTTTTATACTTGGTAATATAATAAGGATTCACGAACATAACTTAAATCTATAAAGAGAGTCCCGGAGTAGACAATAATTCCCCTAAAAAAGGTGTGATGAGTCCGACCTCCCATCCTCTTGACCAATGCAAATTCCTAAGTCTCATTATTCCACAAGCTAATGAGCTCCTTCCTTTGGAAAGTAGGTCCAAAAAGATGTGGAATCATTGGATGTTTCCGGTTCTACGAACAAACCCGTTAGAAACCGATCAGAACGTTTGAATCTCCCGTCCAGGAGGTCATCCCCGGATTCCGTACGAAACAATCATGTAATGAATGTATAATTGAATCATTATAGGATTAATGCATAATGTATCAAGAACCCGGGGGGAACGATATATCCTTTATCATTCGAAGGAAAAAATGGTGAACCTTATATGAATCTCTCAAATAACAAAAACGATTGGTTGACCATACATTACGATATTTGTTTTGTTTCACATATGGAAACATAAATGGTATTCCAATGTGAATGCATTCATAAATAGGGTTTCTATGAAATAGGTGTGACATACCAGACTTACTTCACCAAACAGTAACCAAACCTGATTGGCCACATGGCCTCAAGAGTGCCTCCCCGTAATGAAGAAGATATCGACTAGTAGTGAGGGTCCATAGTGGAAATGTAGGGAGACTATAACCAGTTGATCAGAGTGTACAATAATGGTATAATCATAGAGAATAATAGAGGAATCATGTGAAATAACTATATAGTGGAACAATAAACAAAATCATATAAATTACCAAGTAGTCATATCCAATAGTTTCATATACGGATGATGGTCAAGGAATTATATATAAAAGGCATGTAAACCATTTTAATAAGTATCCTGTAAAATAAATGTATCAAAATATAAAATGAACAAAAATAAAATGTATCGAGATGAAATCATCTTCCATATATCGGTCTTATTCTCCCCTACTCCTATGAAATAATGAATCAAGGATCAGAAAGTGGTTTCTTTTTCTTTTCCCTATATTTATCAATGAAGTCTGTATGGTTACCCAACACTGGCCCAAATAGGGTGTGAGATAAGCCACCGCCAACGATGTTTATAACAAGTAAAACATATGAATATAAGCTAAAGTAGTGTACATATATAATAGGTGTACAAGTAAAATAGTAAAATTGATACTATCCAGCCTATCATGTCTCACTATGATCAAGAAACTATATCATATTAGTATTTGTAAAGAAAAGAAACTATCAACATCAATGGACTATGATATTTAATCATGTTCTAGGCATATATTGTTCGGGGTCAAAGGGTAGGTAATGTCCAAGGAAACCAAGAAAAGTAAGTAAAACAAAAAAACCATGATACAAGGAGTAGAAATGTCCATGGCATCCTAATAATATATTTAAAAATAATAAACATGATCTAAGGAGTATATATTTCCAAGGTATCTTAAAGGGTGTAATCCAAAGAGTATAAATTTCCAAGGCATCCTAGAATGTCATGTAATCTCTTTAAACTGGATCCTTTAAGTATAAATTTCATAGGAATATATGTAAGACTAATAGATAGGATCCAAGGATTATAAATATCCAAGGCATCTTAAAGAGTCATGTGGCCAAGATCTAAGGGATAGAAATTTACAAGGCAACCTAATGGGTCATGTAACGAGGATCCAAAGAGTAGTAATGTCCAAGGAATCATATTGTTTTGTCATATCCCAAGATTATAAATGTCCAAGGCATCCAAAAATTTTATGTAAATCAAGTAGTTAAATTCAATTTGTAGAAATGTACATGGAATTCAACTCTATTAATTAAATAGATTCCAAGGAGTAGAAATGTCCAAGGTATTCTAATCAACCCATTCACCATTCCATACAACCCTTCATAACCATATATATTCCCAGGTATTGTCAATATATACCTTTCCTTTACAATAATAAAGTGTTACAAGTTTCTTATCAAATTTAACACTTCTCTTGACTGCCATATTCAATTATCATTGATACGAGGCATGTTTTTCATACCTCATGGGTTCCATAAACATGATAAAAAGGTAGAAACCATCTCACGAGTTGTTCAAGTTGAGTTTGACCACATCTATCCTTGAAAAAAGGTATCATGGAATGTCTCAAACATGATTTTAATGGTTTAATTAATTTATAAATTATCTCCCAAAAAGTACGATGTGCAATATAATGAAAACAATCAATAAAAAATTATACATTAAGGAAAATGTCATAGACCATCTACATCAATCCTATAGAGTAGTAATCATGCAATATTAACGTCTAATTTGGTACATATCAGAAGAAAATATAAAATGGATAATCACATGAAAAACAGTGCATAAGAGATTACACTAAATTAACATCAAATGAGACTAGCAGTGAAAGAATCAGACTCTAGATTAGGGAGATATGGAAAATACTATGCTTGGACTACATGGGTGATTTCTCTGATGGACCTCTTATATGAGAGATAAGTGAGGGGGGGGGGACATTGTTTGAAATAAGAGGCCCTACGTCATTTTTTATAAAACTAACTTAATGAGATTACACAACATGTAATCTTTACATGATGTGTAATTTTCAGGTTTTCCCCCTCCTGGGAAAAACCATTACACGCCATGAATGGTTCTTGCATGATAAATACATATCATGTATTGGATACACACTATGTATTCCCAATACATGTGGTGAATTCCAAATACACTACATGTATTCTAAAAACATGCCTTGTTTTTTTCTTATAGCTTACATGTGGCCCTCTTCTTTATTCTTTCCGAAACCATACAAACTAAACTAAAGGATCAACTTCCATGTATTAGAAAAAAGTTATTTTCCAAAAGGGTTTAATCAAAGGATAAATGGATCCTTACCTCATTGAAAAACTTAGGATCTTATAATCTTTCCATTTAAATAAATTCATCCCAAATTTCTTTTCCATGGGTAGAAAATAATAATATAAAAATAACTCCAGCCACTGGGAACATACATCAACCTCCTTCCCCCAAGTCTCATCATGTACGCAGCTATTCTACCATGGCACCAAATAAGAGAAATTGATCGGCCTCAGAGGACCTTAGTTCCATGATCAAATATATGAATAGGACACTTCTTAGAGGATACATATACCTTTAAATCAACCTAATAAGGATGATGAATATGCGAAATATCAGAATAATATAAAAAAAACTGAGATATGAGGAAGCTTCCATGCATAGCCTAATACCCCTGTGGTAACTGCAACCGATAGACTACCGGACTGACTCTATATAGAAACTCAACGGGCCTGATGTAACGAGGTGAGAGATTCCCTTGTTTTTTGAACCCTTATATGCCTTAGTATAGGATAACATTTTAAGAAAACCTAACTCCCCACCTTGACCTCTAGTGCCTGATAGTAACGATCAGTGTATAAAACATACCTAGATTGAGTTGGATAAATCCACTTCTTAATAATATGAACCTAATCTGAAGTCCATTTAATGAGAAAAGAAACAATTACACTATTTATCCTACCTATAACTAGAATAAGGGTGAATGAAATGACATACTGTATAGGCTCTCATAAGGAGACAATTGTATGGTCTTAGAGAAGCTATTATTAAAAAAAACTCAATTATATGTAAGTGTTTCTACAAAGAATCTCCAAAATCATGGATTCATGATTGGAGAATATCTTCAAAACCATGTATCGTACACTTAGAATGGTTATCAGTCTATGGGTGATAGGATGTACTTAGCTGTACCTGGGTACATACTTCCCTCTAAAACCCATGTCATAACCACAATGTGGAAGGAGCATCTCTGTCTGAATCAATGGAATGTGAAACATCATGTAGGTGTAGGATTAGATGAATTTAAATCATACCAATCTTATCCACTAAATGATTCTCCCAAATAAGATTAAAATGGGATACCATGGTCAACCTATCTACAACCACCCATATGATGTCACTACCTTGCTGTGATCTAGGGAGCACCATTATGAAATCTGTGGTGATGTTATCCCATTTACACATAGTAAGAGACAATGACTATAAAATCTGGGTTGGTAACTAGTATACCTCTTTTACCTTCTCATAGGTGGAACACTACGTAATGGGTATAGATATATCTCGCTCAATTCCTGACAACCAGTGTTGAAGGCGAATGTCACGATACGTCATAGTAATATCGGGATGCACAACCAATATAGAGGAATGGGAATATTGCATCAAATACTCCTAGATATCTGTTTGAACACGTACATGTCTATGGATTCAATAGATATCATCGTCCCTAATAATGCAACTTGGTGGTGGTTCTTCACATTCCATGATCTCCCATAGGACTAAGCCCTCTGAATCTGAAAACTATCTCATCCTCACCCTATGCATAAGAGTGGAATTCACTGTTAAGGATGAGATATAATTCTTCCCATGACTATTATACACCCCCATGTGCATCTTTAAAAATTAATCCATAAGCTTCTACTCCCTATTGGCCTCCTGATCTTCATATATCTATGTCATCATGATCAGTTCATAAGAAACTACATTTCCATTTATAGGTGTATATTCAAGATCAATTTCAAAATGATATCGGTATTCATCCCACATTATTTTTTTAATATTCAAGTCATACTATGAAAAGATATACTTGATGAATTTTTAGTCTTTGTACTCCCGATAATGCTCTCCTAGTAAATAATTTTTCCACCTATGAAAGGAATGAACATCACTGGATAACTCAAGATCATGCTTCAAGTAGTTCCTATTGTGTGTACCCAACTAATGAGTCCCATATCAAACGACTAACTCCTCTTATATCAGAACTGCTTCTAGCCTGGTACCTGATGCATCACAATACACTATATAGATTTTTTCTAGATCTATAAGAATTAGGATCAATACAAAATTCAGTCTCTATTTCATCTCTTGAAAGGCTGTCTCTCAGGCTTCAGACCATGATAACTTCCCACCCTTAATAGTTAAGGCCATAAGAGGTACTTAAAAAAATAAAAACTCTTGTATGAATATTATTTAATAAAAAGCTATCCCCAAGAAACTATATATATCAATGAAATTATTATGCTACTCCCTGGTAACAACTAATATCACCTTCTTAGGTCCAACTAATTATTCTTTATCTAAGATAATATGACCCTTGAAGTGAATTTCATGCATCAAAAAGTGTTTATTTGTGAAATTATCATATAATTTATTCTATCTAAGGGTATTCAATATAGATCTCAAGATTTTTTGAATGATTTTTTTTGGGAGTGAGAATACAATAATATATAGTCCATGAATACCACTGCTAACAAATATAGTTATGGATAGAATACTTGGTTCATTAGTACCGTTAAGACTACTAGAACATACGTAAGACCAAAATGAACGACCTAATACTCATATATACTAAAACTATAATGAAAATATATAAGGGGTATATCTGAAGGTAAACGAAGAACCTGATGATAACCCAATATCATATAAATATTTGAGAACACCTAGGATACTTATATCTAGTTGAAGAGATCATCTATATGAGGAAAGGGGAAAAATATATTAACTACCAACTAGTTTAATTTCTGGTAATCCATACATAAATGATGGGTCCAATTAACATTCTTGGTCAAAATGAGCAGTGAAACCCATGGTTTGGTTCTGATTCCAATAAAACCTTTTTCTTTCAAGTCCTTTAGCTATCTTTGGAGCTCCTAGAACTCAGTAGTAGGAATATTATATGATGGAATGGATACCAGTGCAACTCTAGAAACTAACTAAATGGAAATCTCTTCCTATCTCTAGAGATGTAGTCTTAAAAATTCACATAGTAAAAAATCCCTTAAACAATCTTCCGTTGGACAGATGTCCTCTTGACATGTTCTCAATCATCTAGATATAAGCCAGAAATTTGGGATATCATCTCACACAACCCATGATTCTTGGATCCATCTCTGATTACCTGGAATTTCCATTAACCCTATTTAATAAAAACTCCACCACCTGGGGTTGTAAAAGTCACCCATAGAAATCAACACCCATCTATCTTAAGGGGAACTTCTTGTACTAGAGTACATTCCCTGATAGAATCCCTAATAAATTATTAAGTATCATCACATTATAGGAAAACTAAACATCAAGCCCAAGTCTCTACATAATAAGTAAAAATATGAAATAATGGGATTCACCTATATCAAAAAGATAATACACTAATGTAGAGGGTATGGAAATAATAAATCTCATTATAAAAGGTCTGACACTTTTCTCCTCAGGTATCATCTTTACTATATACATATGTCATGAATCACTATGTTGTGATATAGCCCGACTACCTGAAGAATGTATAGTCTTTTGGAAGTGTGATTATGGTGTCTAGATACCCCATCCACAACCAATACATTGGATTCATTTTCTATTTGTACTCCATCTCTCTTTTCGAAGAGAATCTATCGACCTCGCTTTTAAACATAAAGTTGGTGTAGAACCACTCTTATTAGATTATATAGGAAATGTTCTGAAAAACCATAGTATATGTATCAAACTTATTCATGCACGACACTCGATTAGGTCTATATCACAATGGATCCTCTTATATACCTAACTACCACACTAATGATAGAGAATAGAACTACTGACACTTATACTCTTTCTAGTATTCCCTTAAAGAGATACCTCAAAGTGTATCCTCTTTCCTCTTGACATGGAACCACTAGGTTGAGAGACTGATCTACACAAATCTGTGTCCTCATCTTCCCTTAGGTTATGTTTAGTAATCTATTATTGATTTACAATTTGTGATATGGTATTAAGCCAAAATAAATTTACTTATGATCAGATTTCATACCATAGATCATCCTATCTAAGTATTTTAAACGATTTCAATGTAAAAAAAGGATATCTCTCTCAAATATTTTTAATGGTTTTGTTATATTATTTTCATCTATGTCAATATTCTTGTGTTAGATTTTATGCTTAATTGATGTTGATTTTTTATGATACAATCTTCGACATTGTATTGAATGTTTTATGATATGTTTTACTATGGATGTTCTATTTTTTATACTATTCATATATTATAGTTGAACTATCAACATTTTTTATACAAGTTTTAATATGAATGTTTATGTTATGATTCAACTTTTTCATAAGAGGAATGCATTGGAATTAGTAAGTGATGGTTGGGCCCCACTAAAGCCCCTCGATGCATCATTAGGACTCATGAGAAAAACTAGTGTCTTGGCATGAGGCCTTAATGGTATGGTTATGTATGGTCTTGGAACGAGGTCGTGACGATGTAGTTATGATGTCCGTCATTATGGAGTCCCTCATTATTAGATTATTTATTGACAATAAATGTGATTATTTGACTATTATAATATCCATTTGAATGTTTAAATGAAATTATTTGACCTATTGTTTCCATATTATGCTGAATAGTATGTTTAAAAGATTGGTTTTTATGTTTTACACATTTCCTTAAACGTTTATGCTTATTTATGAAAGATTATTCTATATTGTTTACCATTAATAAGCATATAAGATTACCCCTTCTTTATGTTTTATTTTCATAGGATTCCAAGAAGTGTTTTATGATTGATATGCTGGATTAATCTAGGAGAATAATGGTATTCTCAAGGAATTATCTATTTCACATATAATGTTTTGAATTGTACTGTAATGTTCATGTATGTAATATATTTTCCAAGACTACTAAACTAATCGGTCCTTCAGGATTTGATTACTTGTAATCATTCCAATGTATTAAAATAATGTATTGGATTTGGTCTTCTAGGGTCAGGGCATTACATTAATCCTCTATAGGGTTTCAAAAACCTTTTTGGATAACTTTTGTTCCACTCGCAACTTCATCATATGGGAATTTGAGCCTTTAGAAATATATCATGGACCTTGGAAGATAGTGGGGATCCCCTTTACTTAACAATTCATGTATGACCTATGGACCCATACATAAGGGCCTCTAAAACACCAACTATAGTCATACCCTCCTTGTTGGAATGGAACTCTTATCCCCATGAGCCTCAGTAACACCTTATGGAACTTATAAACTTAAGATATTTTGGGTTATCTCTGATATGTCTGCCCTATTCCACTTGTCAGACATGACAACACCACGATAGAACTTAGAACCTTAGGGTTGTTTGTGATATCCTCATTATGTCTTACCCATTCTATATTTTTCAATTCAATCAACTGGTAATGTGATTAGAAAAACATATTCCAACTAACTTATTGGACTCAACTTCCCTAATATTTTACCATCCACCAATACTACCTTCAAAAATCATCCATTGAACTTGGAAATGTGTGGGGATCTCCATTAATTGACCATGCATGTAATCCAAATGGGCCAAGTATAAGGTCTTGTAAACCGCCAACTTTAGGAAGCACCCCCTTATAGGAATGTAATTGTAACCCCCGTGATCCCTGGAAACACTATAGAGAAAAGCAGAACATCAGGGTGTCTTGGGTCATCCCCAATATGTATTATCCATTTCCTTATTCTTCTCAAGTCCCAGTAGTAAGATTATAAACTACACAACATCTCAATACCTAAATAAATACACTAAACTACACAAGATATCATGTCCTCATAGCAAGAATATAAATTCCACAATGTCTCTAGTCCTGGAAGCAATAATCTTAATAGCATAATATCTCATGTTATGAGAGAAAGATTATAAAATACATAACATCTCAAGTCCCGGAAAAAAGGTTATAAACTTCACATTTTCTCAATTTCTAGAAGCAATACTCTAAATTATACATTGTATCAATTCATAACAACAAAACTTTAAAAGACATATCATTTCACTTCCTTGACTCTTGATGTTAAACTACATAGAATATGTCATTAATGTATGTCACTAAACAATAGGTAATACATCCTTACATCATGAGGTTAAATAGCATAGAGAATGTTACATTTAAAATGGTACACTACAATAATATTTGGTCCAAGATAGATGGAATTAAACTATAGTATAATATGGTCTAAGGTGTAAGACTATAAATTAGAACACAATGTAGGTCTATTTTGAAGGACCTTAAAATATATAATTCAAAGAAACATAATGCTCACCAAGTTCAAAACCTAGAAACTGATCATTGTGAAAAATTAGTCTCTTCTCACTGGACATAAACTTTGTGTGATATAGAAAATATTGAGAACATTAAATATTGAAATGAAAAAAAAAATCAATTTCAAAAACACAAAAAAGGGTGGAACGAGAAAAATCGAATTCCTTGCCCTCTATGCTTTCCATATATGAAAATTATTAAAAATATAAGGAAATAAATATAAAAAAGAGATACAAATATCTTAGGGATCATTACTTGGAAAACTCCATTTATGCTTGATAAGTACACTAAATTAGGAAAAGATTTGGGAGCTCTCCCACCAAGACATATATTACCCAAATTATCCTTTTTTAAACAAAGTGATCTCAGGGAAATTAGAGTAGATACATCCTGGAAGAATCTCAAGTTGGTAGGCATTCATGAGAAATTTTCAAGAGAAATCTGTTCCAATTTAATAATTTAATTCCAAAAAGTTGTTTTTACTTGGTATTATAAAGAATATGAGTATCATTGATGATCCATTTTATATAAAGTCAATTATATTTCATGCACATCATGAATTAAATAAATAATTACAATGAAAAGTAATTGTTGGACGATTTAATCACTAATAAGATGAAAAAGAAGGATGAATTATCATATTTTGGGGTCTCTCATAAATTTTAAAAAACAAAATAAGAAAGGTAAAATAACATGTATTGTCAAATCTATGTCACAATAAAATCTAGTTAACTTCATTTTCCAAATCATCCATTGTTTAGTGAGAGGTTTCAATTGAGCACTGAAGTTTCACTCGCTCCATCTCTTCTTATGCCACCTTAGGATGAAAATTCTCAATTAAAAGGATTTCTCTTTAGCTCCTTTATGAGAAATTACTAATAATGATTATGATTCCATAATATGGGTTCTCATGCAAGTTATTCATGGTTCATATTTTTATACTTATTTTTTTAAGTCATCAATATAATAATTTAGCTTAGAGGTCATTTGATGTCTCTTCTCAAGCACGTACAAAGCTTCCATAATTGACGGGGTCAAAGAATTTTATTCATCGTAGCTCCGTAGGTTATTCTCACTATTGGATAATTTTTTTTGGGAAACTAAAATATATAGATTGATATTATATAATTCATTAAATTCAAATCCACATATCACTAAATGAAAAAATATCGGGAGAATGAGTTCCACTTGGCTGTGAAACACTTCCAATAGAGTCTGGGTGATTAGGGTATGTATTTTATTCCATATTAGCCTTCATGGTACATGGTTCTCTATTACCATGGGGGTGGTTATGTCAGAATTATTTATGGTTGGATGAGTTGATAAAGAGAAAGAGAATAAGAATCATGTTCTATCCTTTAAATCGGTACATCATCATTTATTGGTATTGAAGGATCAACCACCACAAAAAACAATGTCCCAAAAATGGAAAGTTCATCACTTTGATGAGTGTGCTTCCTAGTATGCTTCCCCATTTATTGAATCAATCCCATTTCTACCACAAATATGGTGTTTGGTCAAGCACATGGATTGTCCACTTGAAAACCCATCAATTCAATACACTACTCAGGTAAGTTCCCACCAAAGCTTGGGTATAGCTGTAAGGAAAGATTATATGGGTATCAACAGGTGGAAGAACAATCTCAACATATTGTATCTCAACATGTTAAAACGATCCAAAATTTGTGGATGAATCAGGGATTTGTTTCTCTCGGTATGCCATCAGAATGGTGAGAAGGAACCATTTATGCACAACTTATTTGGAAGGAAATATAATAAGGGGTGTATAGCTTACAGATAATCAAATCCTTTACATAGGCTTCAATAACCCCATTATGAAGAGATATTTTATAGAACCTATCATTAAGAGAGGAAATTCCATTAGCAACAATTATCCTAGTTGATGTAGTATAGGGAATGAAGTTTAAATGATCATACCAGCTAAACATGTCAATAGATTTGTTAGAACCTAGTGGCATCACCTCAACCCCCGAAGCACTCAACAGCCTATCGTGAAATGAAGCATTAGGGATTATTGTGGTGTTATTATATTTGTAACAATAGAAATGCTATCTTATCCAGCCAAATAAGAACTGTAAGGGTCACCCAATTTGTCAAGGGATGTTTCATTGTTATATATGAACGAGGAATTAATAAATGTGGTCTATATTAAAAATTTGTCCCTTTTACAATCAGGATACAATCACTAATGCGCTTACTGAAACACCCAAGCTTGCATCCCTTGGTGGGAAAAGCCATCAAATAAATAACATGGCTAAAAACCAAAATAGTTGAAGGCCTGAGGATACCTGTAAACTCACCTGATATCAGTATGAGGAAAACTACCTTGCTTTAATAATGGCCCAATAAAATCCTTTACTACTGATAACATATCAGTAAAGGGAACCAAATTGGGCATATAGAGGTTGTAAGAGTCCCACTATGGAAGAGGAAGATGTGGATCCAATCAATGAATGAAACAAGTGAGAATAGGTTCATATCCTTCCTTAACTTCTCCTTCATTATGGTGATCATATGACTTGACAAGGTCATATTTTGAGCAGGGTCATGACTATTGTATTTAGTTGGAAGAAATTCATCATACATATCCCCCAGAAGAGGTATTTCTCCTATATAGTAAATACCAAAAAGGATGAGTACTACTTCACTATTAAATAGATGAAAGTAATTATCATCAGGAAACCAATGAATAATCATCTCTTTGATAAGTTCTGGAACATGATACAATATGAACTGACAATTTAGTGTTTAATTGGTTGGAATAAATCTAAACAAATCTACCTAATATAGAACAAACATTCCCATTCATCTGAGAAGTGACTAATAGGTCAAAATTCTCACTTGAACTCCAATCACTACTTAGATCATCCAAATAGTATTTTAGTATTCAAAAATAAATATGTTAAATCGTCTTATAGGAATGATCATAAAAATGTAGACCCTGAGGGGATTTAGTTAATATAAAGGAGCCCCTTGGAGCGGTGCTACAACCAATCAAAAATATTTTTAAATTTTTATTTGAGTATAGTCATGGTACAATGAAAACCAAAAATATGGAAGATTTTAATATGCTAAAGGAATGGTGTAATCATTCAGTTGACTAAAACCATACAAAATATGTCAGTGTGATAGAGGATAACTCTGTTTTTTAGGTGGGAAAATCACATTCAAATTCTCATTGTTAGATAACACTAGATACCAAGAGTCAATATAATGATTCCCAGTAATCTTATCCCTCTGAATAGTTTCAATATAATATTTATAATAACTATAGGGAATTTGTAAAAGACAAAAAAATATGTCTGATGATTGAGGAAACTTTGAAAAATAGGATCATGACTTAGAAAAATTTATAAAAAATAACATGAACCATACAAGAATTAAAAATCGTGTGACCTGATATAGGCCTCAGAAATCACGTGACCCATAGATCATCTCATGATCAAATGAAATTTAATGAGACTTGAAATCACATGAACCTGAGTTATTCATTTTAACCATGTAATGATAATTCAATCATGCGACTGAACCAGAAGATCATGTGAAGCCCACAGGATAACAATGTGGCTAAGTTCCCATGTCAAGGGATAAGAAAACTATATTGAACTTGTTCATGGTTAATTTGAACAAGTAATGAGATGAATAATTCATTTACTGATATCATAAGGTGGTATTACACAATGAAATATTGTGAAGTGGTCTTGCGAAGTGGTTCTTGGGTTGTGGTTTTGTTAAGTGGATCCTGCAACGTAGTCTTGTGAAGCAATCAACTGATAGAAAAACTCACAAGAGATATAAGAGTTTGAGTCACCATTGGAATGAATGGATCCTTAGCCCCCATATTTATAGGATACTCTACCTAATAAAAATTATCACTAAGAATACCAAACACTGCTTGAGAAATTTATCAATGGAATATTCAAGGACTCAGGTGGGAATTCACTATATTCAAAACCAAGTCCTTGTCCTTGAGGACCTCACTTATAGGGGGTGGGGTAATATGTTGACGCCATATAAATGAGAATTGATAAATATAGAATTTGAGAATATTTAATAATGTCTAATATTTTATTTGTAAGACGATGTTATAATAAATATAGCTATGTGGAGACCACACAGCTAGGTCACGCGGATCATGTTACCCCTTGGAAGACACATGATATCCTAGCCCTATGAAGGTCTTGCGAATGAGTCATACACTTTAAATGATATTTTATGGAATATAAGAATACCCATTGAAAATACTTCATATTTCTATTAAGGTATCCAAAAAAGTAAAAATCATTATGCGAAAGCTTCCTGACAAGATCTAATGATCATGAGACATATCAGGTGACAGACACCTAGAAATCACCCAAATACCTTATAAAATAAATAATACAATCTGGGAAAGGAGGAATACTCTTGAAAAATTAATATTCTCTAATTTTCATGTGAAGGGGTTATGTGACTCAAGTGATAAGCACTGATCACTCGAATGCCTCAAAAAATACATCATGATCTTGCTATGAGCCTTAGAAAATTCTCCCTCAATAACCTGGAATCCTTTTTGATAAGTGTACTAATCTAAAAGATAATATTGAATATTTCAACCCAGTCTTTGGGAGGCCCATTAAAATTCCACATTTTATCATGTGGTGGATCAATGAAAAGAAACATTACTATCAATGACAACGCTCATACGTCATTGTGAGAAGCTCTATTGATCAAGTGATGCCCTTATGGACAACTGATGGGAAAAGATTAAAAGTATTATAAAATAAATAAATAAATATGGAAAATGTGGATGCCTCTCTTGAAGTTATGATGTAAGAATTTGTATAAAAATGGATTATCAATTTCATGTGATCACCACTGATCATAGGATGGACTCTGATAAGGCAGATAAGTCTCATGAAGACACTTTTACAAGCTGAATTGTTCTTATGGAGGCTCTTGGAAAAACCAAACTGATCTCATGAAGGCTACCAGAAAAGTATCTGTTGATCAGAAAAAGAATATTCAATAGGATACCTAATCTTGTAAAAATTACCATACTTGTTAGAAAGATCTTAAAAAGTATCTTTGACATGTAAACATGATTATATGAAATCCATTTGATAGACCATAGATCCCATAAATATGAATATGAAAGAGTGTTCTAATGTTTTATATTTATTATGTGATTCCATGGATGAACCATGACAAGATCATGAAAAGGGAATGATATGACACCCCCTCAACTAACTAAATCCCATATTTATGATGTACATGTCATGCAAGGTGGAATATAACTGGTGCTGAGAGTAATATAAATTCCTCCCACTTGGAAAAAATGACACATGCGAGACATACGGAAAATACATTGGAATTCATATGAGAGGACTTATCAAAGTGGAATTCTACATATTCACAAGGGACTTATACTAGGTAAGATTGAAAGAATGACCTAAGGGATTACATGGTATGAATATGAACTTCACATGATCACCCTATTGATCATATTAAGGACTTACAAAGTGAAATCCATATTATTCGATGGAGATTCTACATGTTGACTTGTTCTTGTGAAAGCTCAACACACTAATGATTGACAATAATTAAAGAAATAAATATTGAAAAAGAATAAATACTTATGTGAATACATATATATTTATTTTCTTATGAAGGAATCATATGCTTTTTGTGAGCTATATAGATCATGTGACAATACTATGACATGTTATCCGAGTCATGATAAGTATTTCATACATGTCATCTGAGCCATGTGAAGTACTCCAATCATGATAGTTGAGTCATATAATGTCACAAATACATGTTTTCCAAGTCATTTGAAGTCCTATAAACATTTCATATAAAACATGTGATATCCTTGTACATGTATAACTTGGTTAAGAAACATCATTGTATACATCTTCATTGATCATGAAAAGAACCTTGAACGTGATAGTCGAGTCATGTGGAATTCCTCTGGACATGTCATCTAGATCATAAAATAGTCCTCTAACACATTTTATTAATTCATGAGAAGAACCTTATGACATATCAACATTGTCATAGTGACACTAAGGACCTATTAGATAGTCAAAAATGACTTGTCAAGTAAATATTTAGGACATGTCTGGCAGACACTCTTAACATGTCAAGAATAAACCCTCTGACATTTCAAACATTTTGAGATGTCCCTTAGGAAATGACAACTTTATCTATTATAAATATTTAAAAATTCCCCAAGTTGAACCATGCAAACATTGATTCCTATCCAAACATGATATTTCAAACACCTTCCTAAGACCTGACCTCCAATGGGCATCCACCATGATGTAAAACCCTTCTTATCTCAAATATTCTTAACTCATGGGACTTGAATCTCCTATAACTCTAATATCATTCCTCATCCAATATAAAATGATAAGTAGACTAATACATAATAATCCCTTTATGTGTAATCCTTGACAATTCACTCTAGTACCTCAAACCCCTTAGTGGGTTGGGGATGAATTAAACTATAAGGACTCTGATTCATGTTGTAAACATGATATATTGAATAACTTAAAAAGTCCTAATATCCATATCAAACAATCCTATTGTGTCACCCTAGTTCATAAGTCTTGTATCCACATGGAGTGAGATTGATCACTCTCTATACCTTGTTCCTTACACGGGGCATGCCTCACATGGGCTTTGAGATTTTAAACAATCATATCATTCATGTAAAGAAATTCCCTATTAAGGGAAACCTCAATATGTAAGACCCATTCAGTGACATGGTACGATTGCCCCTATACAAGGTAATCCACCTCAATGTATGTCCTAATGGAATTCTAATATTAATAAACCATAGGGAAATAACCATCATGGGATTAATTATCAATCACTTCCCATCAATGGGTTGAGTGAAGATAAAACTATGATGAATGTACTTTATATAATAAATAAGATATTTAAGAGGCCTTTATAGGGATCTATCACCATACTAAATACCTAAGACCACTCATATATGTTTATTATACATGATGATAAACTGCATAGCTTAAACAAACTATGTGGGTTTTTAATACAGTTATAAACATGATACGTTTGAAACCCCAAAAATGTTCAATACCATCCTAGAAACATTAATCATATATGTGGATCGAAGTAAAATCTAGGGTTCTAGATTATACATATTCAAAATATAAATAGTTTTCAATTTCTATAAAATAACATGAAACATATAAAGAACCTCAGATACATATAGGTGCTCTCATTAATAAAACCCACCCATTAAAAATTCATGGATTGAACACATAATAATTATTTTAGGTTAATCAGTTTCATATAAATATTTGTAAGAGATTAATAAAAATATCTTAAATTTATAATATAGTCCTAGAATAAGTACAAATTCTCCACAAGAGGGTGTGATTATCTAGACCTACCATCCTCTTGACCAATATGAGTTCCTAAGAGCTATTGGGTATAAAAATCCAATAGACCACAAAACTCTATAAATATGGTCTGTACCTAGTTATATATGTGGGAGACATTGAGTGTTTCAAAAAATTGAAAACATAAACCCCTATTTGAATAATTGTGTAACCATGAACCCCCACAGTCAATCCTCAGATATGGAACCAAGATGATGAACCCTGTGTGAAAGCATGGAAATAAAGAGTAACTAAATCATTATAGGCATTGGGAATAATGTATCCTAACCCTGGGGGAAATCATATATCCATCACTTTATAAGGATAAAATATTTAATTATATTCATTTATAAAAGTTAGAGATATAAAATGGAAAACATTGTTCATGGAGATGATAATTCAAACATATGCATGAATAGTTTTTCCATTTTTCTCATTTGATAGAATGAAAGGAAAATAAATGTTAATTCACCGTTCAAGAATAATTATCATGTTATATATAAAATTTATATTAATAAAATACATCTTTATTACCATCCATGTAAAAAATAAAATGAAAAAATTTCACCTCGCTAAGTGGAGGGGGTTGTCCACACATATGCTCAAGTGTCATTATTTTTTTCCAAAGGATGGGAAGGTAATAAGTTATATGTGATATTATATTTCATTAAGTATGATTAGTTAATAAATACCACATATATTCATTAACCATATCCTAATTATTTTCTATGTAAATAACAATTGAAAAATGAATCACATTGCTTCGGGAGGTGGTATTCTACAATACGCATGAGTGATGTAATCGTATCCCCCTATGAAATTGTAAGTAAGATTGTATATGAGATATCATAATTATAGAAGTATTGAAATGTAAAAAATATCATATGTGTGTGTGTGTGTTAAATCCATAATTTTTTCCATCCTTGAAAGGTGGTGATTGAAAACTAATTACATCAGTTCATAAGGCGGTAGTCTACCGTACACATGATCGATGTGTTCGTTTCCCATTTGGTGGATGTGGAGATGGATTTGGGTTATTAAATTTACATAATAAAATTTAATTATATAGGGTATTATATTGTTATTATATAATCATATTAAAATATTATTTTAAGGTTGTATGAGAAGAAATAAAACAAATACCCATGTTTAAGAAATTTATTATTTCTTCAGAGAGCCTCTTTAGGGTTATGCCAAAATATTTCATACAATGGATTAATAATAAAATAATTAATCAAGGGTGTTTTAATGGAATTAAGGATTTAATTTGGTTAGGTATTTTTCAAAAATGGATTTTTGGGAGTGTGAAGATGGGAGGAGAGGGGTGACCATTTTTATGCGAGGGAGAGGTCACACAGGGAATTCTTGGAATGATAAAGTCATAATCATGTTTTTCTCATATAAAATGTCTCAAAAATAGAAAATTTATGGAACATAGAGGTTATAAGATTTAAATAAGGTCAAAAATATGTTTTGGATAATTTTTAGGTCATTTTAACTCTTATATTTTATGTTTAACCACTGGTAAGCTTGTTTTAACCTTAGTCACATGAATTATGTTTTAATTTTTCACTATTCATAATGTGAAAAATTAATTTTTCTTATTAGATAATATAAATTTTGATGATTCAAAATATGTAATACATTTTTACAAATTCAATTCATTGAATTCTCATAATTCAATTGAAAACTAAAGCTGTATATGTATTGAAAAAATAGATATTCCAAAGAAAACATTTCAAATTTTTAAAAGGTTTAATATAATAATTCAATAAAAAATTAATTACAAGGAAATAAATTAGTAAAATTTTAAAATAATTGATCTAATTTTACTTTTAGGTTGATTTAATATTTAATTCATGTTTTTAAATAATTTAAACGAAACGAAAATTATCAACAAAAATTTGTATTTTTCTAAATTAATTAAAAATAACAATCCTTTGTGAAAATTCTCAAAAATCATACCAATGATAATTTTGAATAATATATATCAAAAATTATATTTATTTTTTAAAATAAATTTTCTAAAACAAGTAAAAATTATTTTTAAATTATGCACGTAAACTATGAAAAAATATCCTTTTAGAATAAAATAAATTTCTATGGAAAACATTTATTTATCTATAAAATATAATAAATTGATAACCAATGTGTTTATTTTATATATGTGTAAATCATATAATTATAAAATTTTATTTAATAATATTCATACTATCAAATTTAATTTACTGGTTATAATGGTAAAATATATTACAGTTCATTTAACCTTGGGGAGGCATGTTCTACAAGCTATGAAAGAGAACAGATTTATTTAAAAGGAAATATATCGTAAAGTCTCTAGGTGTTACATCCTTACCTAAGTTCAGTGTTCAATTCCTTATAAGAAAATAACCATGATGTCCCTCTGTTAAAAAATCATGTTGTTAAATTCTAACCCCCTTTAAAAATTGCGTCCTCGCAATTTAATCTTGACCTCAATAATCAATAGTTTGAAATTTGAAAATACCATTAATGAAATACCAAATTGTAAAGTGGGATAACAAAACATTTTCCTGATAAGTGAGAAATGGAAGTATGAAGGTTATATAGAATAAAACATTACTGGATTTCTAAGTAGAAAACATAGGTGGGAAGTAAAGATATGAACATGTAAGAAAAGCGTAAAAAAATACAGAGACTAATTGTGATGATTGATCATAAGGAAGTAAATGATTAATAGATCATTAAGGAAATCAAAACCATAAATCTGTGATGACTTAAATTTCCATTTGATTAATATGTTATTAAGGTAATATGATATGATTTTTTATTAAATATTATTTTCCTGAATTTGAGGAATACTCTTACTGTCTAAAAATATAAGGAAATAAAATTACTTGATATCTTTATATTTCATAATAACAATTTCATCCTTTTGTTGAGCATCAATGAATTTCAACTTTATCTCTTAATCAATGAAATGAATATTCAAAACTTATTTTGTTTATTCCTGAGTCACTAAAATTAACTTTAAGCAGATCATAATATTATTAATGAATGATAAGTAATTCCACTTACCTGCACTAAAACCAAAATGGTTAGCATATGTTACATGATATAATACATTAATCTCTAAACCTCAATATTAGAACCCAAATTATAAGTTAATAAATGTAACAAATAGATAAACATATGGATCATCCAAAATATATCTGACCAAATTCAAATTCCAAAAGATTAGAAGTAAGGTCACTAAATCAATATTATATTCCCTCTTATAATATAAACTAGCTCTTAATGTCACATTCCAGATATCTCCAATACTATAACATAAAGGTATATTTATCTTTGTTATCTCAACATAGAGGACGTATTAATGGTTATATTACCTCATTCATGTATTTTAAAAAATGATTAAATTTCCACCAAATCACTTTTATTGGTACCATTAAACACATGTATTCAAATACAAAAAGAAAATCCATTATAGTGAAATCCTTATTGATTTTATGATTCTTATATGTATAATATCATTGATAAAATACCTCCTTAATAAAATTCATGAATATAAATGAATATGAACTGTAATCATTCCACTTCATCCACAAACCATTAACTAAGCTTCATTATTTTATTCTTCAATACCTCCCCCCTTTAATATGTCACATATAGTATCATTATCATTAGTAGTGAAACCATTAATCCTAAAACATTATTTATTCATTTCATTAGCTTTCCCCCATTGAAACTGATTTTAATAATGAACATTATTCCAAATTTTAAAACATTCAACAATTAAAGATATATTTGGTAGTCCATTATTCTCTTCCATTGAATTAAACAAAATTTTCATTTTCCCTAATAATTACTTACTTTTTGTACTTATTTTCCACATAAAAAACATCTTACCATTTCACTAAGACATTATAAAATCATATTAATCTTTTATTTTAAAAAATATTTAAAGTCCACAAAAATAATACAAGAAACAACATGAAAATAGTAATAAAAACGTCCTATATTCTTGATATATAGGGAGCTTAAAAGGAAAATGACCCTTGTTTCATATATGGTCTCCACTAACTAAATTATTATAAAATCATATTCTTACATTCATTGGTGAGTCTAATAGTTTGTAATGGTGAATTTTTTTAATAATACATCATCATAAATTATTAGGTATAATCGCAATATCTTTCACCCTAGTAATTATCCAAATTTTTTTCTCATCAACACATTGTCTATCACATTCAATGCGAACCTTGTTCCTTCTAGTTCCCACCATTGAATAAAACTAAAGGCACAATGTAAGAAACAATAATCATAGTGGGAAACAACATAATAATTAAAACCCATTTATGGTATGTCTAAATCATGAAACATTATTTTCAATATTATAAACCTTAGGTTTAATACTATTTTATTCATGTTCATTATATATTCAAATACCTCATAATTGTTTGAAAAGAAAATTTGAATTAACAAAAGAATTTACTATAGGAGTGTCAAAATAGGTGAACAGTATGGTTCTTTATCATGTACCAGGTAACTATTACAACAATACTAGTGCTTCTTTTTAAGTTTATTAACCATAGGTAAATCTATGCTAGAACCACTCACACTTTTATTATCCAGATATTGATGTATTGTTAGGAAAAACACATAATCTCTACCTCATCAATACATTAGGATGTTCTTCTATAATTCTCCTCAATGTTTATCATTGGGTTATGTTACCTAATCAATGAATTCCTAAATATGGTTCCCAATGATTTGACTAAACTTCCTATGATACAAACTATAAAGACTCCATACCTAGTTTCCCAAATTAATGGTCACTTTATTACATTGGAATAAGATACAAGGAATCACATACTAGAGGACCAAATATTTTAGTAGTCTAGGTGACTAGATATATAGCTTATTTTAATTTTACAAATGAAAAGATAAAGTATAAAAACTTATATTCTTTAAGTGCAACATTATTTCCTTTAGAATGAACTTGCATATCAAATAGTACTCATCTTGGCATTATAGGGAATGAAAATTAAGAAAGGGATGAGATTAAATATCTAGTGAAGGTATTATTACAACAAAATATATGAATAAACAATGAATAATCAACATGTATATGTAAATATTTGAGACACGTTTCATTTAATAAATAACTTGATCAAAATACGACATGAAAAAATATTGACCAAAGAATGTCATATACATAATCATATGAGATTGAATTATTTCCTTGTATATTCTAAATAATCAAATAATCCCATGTATATAAATGAATAATATCATAATGAGGAAATGAATAATCCCAGACATCATTAACATATTTAAAATTCCTTGTTCTAAGACATATTATATAAATGAGTAAGGCCTCGACCAAATACATAAGCTAGTTTATATCATGGTATTCACTAATTCAAAGAGGGGCTACATTGGGAATCTATAATAACATAATACGTCTAATTAATTCTTCATATAAAAGGGGTGAAATATAATAAAAACAATTTTATTGAAAAACTTACATATGTAATTTTAATAATTACCCAAATTAATAAACATAATCATAAACAATTCAGAGTAATATTGAGAATTATAAAAAATTTATACATCCTTAGTAAAACTAATCCTAAAACATTAGGAGAAAAAAATAATGAAGATGTAAATATATCATATCCCTAATGGATAAAAAGTTTAATAAAGATTTGATGTCATTTATGAATAAAAATACCATATAATTCCATTAAAAACGTTCTTGAAGAAAATAATTTTCACTTTTAAAATATTTTTAAAAGTAAAGATAAAAAATATCATTAAAATAATTTTCTTGGAAAATAATCTTCCAAAATTATATAGGAACCCTTAAATCATTGAGTGTTCATGATACTGGGAATTTTTTTACATTCTGTACACTATATAGAAAATATTTCTTTCACATTTTCCGTAAAATCCAAATGGGCCTCATTTGAAAAATGTCATGGAGATCACTTTCTGAAATAATTAAAAAAAATCAATCTCAGGTAAATATTTATTTAATAAATCATTTGTAATTTTTTTGAAAAAAATTCTAAAAAACATTTAAATAAAATATGGTTTTAGAATAAAATAATTTTCGATAAAAAAGGATATGAAATATTGGTTTATTATAAATTTATTATGGAACCATAATCTTATATTTCAAACCAAATATTATTTACTTATAGTCTTTTATCACCCTTTTATTTACATTTCATTCTTAAAATCTCTTTTTCGGGTGATAATTGATTTATTTTTCATGTATGTTTTGGTTGGATAATTTCATTCCTTTTACATTGATCATGGTTCCATCATCCAAAAAATGTTAACCATGATGTAAATATCCTATATTTTCATTATTTATTTAATAAGATAATTTTCTAAAAGGTAAACATAGAAAAGTTATTGCACCATTCATGGTGACGGTAAGTCATACATATGCTTGAATGTCGTTTCAATTTTTTTAAATGGATATAATAGAAGGAAAATAAATGTTAATTAAACTTTTAATAATCACAGTTTTGTGATATAAACAATTTATATTAATCAAATCCATATTTATTACAATAGATGTAAAAATAAAATGAACACATTTCATATCGTAACATAGAGGTGGTAGTCCCCACGTACGCTTGGGCGACGTCATTTTATTCCATTGGAATGGAAGGTACGAAGTTAAATGTGGTATTATATATAAATAAATATTTTTAGGTCATTAATATCTCATATATTCATTAAAATTATTCTTATTAACTTTTCGGAAAAGAGTAAGAAAAAAACTAATCACATCGCTTCATGTGGGAGTACTCTACCGTACACACAAGCAACATATCCTCACACAGAATGGTAAGTAATTAGGTATATGTGATATCATAATTATATAATTATAATAATTTCAAAAATATATTAAAAATAAGTTAAATATATCATTATATCTATCCTTTAAATGTGGTGATGGAAAAACAATTATATCAGTTCATGAGGTAGTAGTCTACCATACAAATGTTCAATGTTTTTGTCTCCAATTTGATGTGAGTGGAGTTTGATATAGGATATTAAATTAACATCATAACATGTTTGTATATAGATAATACTAGTGTTATTATATTAACCTTTTTTAATATTATTTTAAGGTTTTGTAACATTAAATAAAAAAACATGCATGTTAAATAATTAACTCTTCTTTGGAGATACTTTTCATGTTTATACCTATATCATTATTAAGATGGCTTACTAAACACCCTTAGTAAACCCATTTTCACTTTAATCAAGGTAATTAATTTTTAGTTTTTTCTATATTCATTATGGTAAAAAATTAAGTTGAACTTATTAGATAATTTAAATTTTGAGTATTTAAAATATGAAATTATTATTTTTAAAATTAATTTCATTGAATTTACAGGATTTAATTTAAAATTAAACCTATAGACGCATTGAAAAAAATACTATTCTTACAAAGAAAAACATTCAAATGTTTAAAATGTTTTTGTATCAATATTTAATATGAAATTGATTACAATGAACTAAATTAGTTAAATCTTAATATCATTGATCTAATGTTACTTTAAAACTAATTTAAAATATAATTTAATGTTGTAAATAACATAAATGAAAAGGTATTTTCCAATAAAAACAAAATTCATCAATATTATTAACAAATTATTCTTTATGGAAAATTTTAAAAAATTCAACCAACGATAATTTTAATATATATATTTCAAAAATAAAGTTTATTTTTTGAAATTATACAATTGACAAAATTTAATTTTAAATTATGTGTGAAAAACACCACTAAACAACCTTTTATAAAAATACACCTTTTGGAAAACATTTTTTTCTCTTTCAAATGATTTCCATTTTCCTTCATAATTGAATAATAAAAAAATGTGTTTATTTTATATATTCATCAACCATATATATGTTTTAATTTTATTATTATTATTCATAACCAGAAATTTTACAGTTTGGTTATAAAAATATACTATATTATAGTCATTTAGTTTAAGGGTTGCGTGGTATGCATCTATCAAGGAGAATAGATTTATTTAAAATAAATTATATTATAGTATCTCATGATATTACATTATCATTTATGATCTTTTTTGTGTATCTTAAATTAGTCTAAACATGATTTTCATCTTTTAAAATCTTGGGGTGTTACAGTTAAGAATCCTAAAAAAATGGGCATCATAGATACATGAGTTTTTCATGGTGTGAGCTTCTTATTATGTTTCCCACCTCTATATGTCACATATATTATTCTACTCCTTTTTGGTCATTAGAAATTTTATTTTGTTTACCAAATCCAATAACAATCCATTGGGGTAGGAATAAATCGATGTCTTAGTATATTCATTTGGTATCCTAAAAATGGAACTAACTGGTGGGTGGTTGATATGTATATCCATGTCCTCTAACATCAACATTGACCAAAACTAGTGTGAAACAATATTGTTCCACTCATGTTGTGCTCCTTGGGGTAGGTTGGGATATTTCTTTTGTTTAAAAATAATACCTCTTTAATCTACATGGTAATTTTTCTAATATATTGTCCCCTTATCAATCTAAAATATAAGAATACCCACTCTTAATGCCAAAAAGTATGAAAAATATGGATGATATCCTTTTCATTATCAATAATTTCCCAAAATGGGGTTGGGTATGGTGAGAAGACAAAATAGTTGTGGAAGTTCAGTATATTGCCTATATCATGGTTGGTGAGAGAGAGAAACATAAACCCTTGTATTCTTTGAAGAATGGTCTTTAACTAAGAAACTAATATTAATTGGTCATTAATGAATTTGAAAACCCCCATTTTGGATAAATTCCATCCCCATGAAAACAAAAAGGGTTTTGAAATCATGGATTTGTATTATAAGCCTTCTTTCATCAGCTCTAATAGAAGTAAGTTCCTCTAGTGGACCCATTAGAATTGAATGGCTTTGATATTTTTGAACTTCTCCATAAATCTCATGGTGGTGGCATTAAAAGTTTGGTCCAAATTATTCTTTACAAATGGATCAAAAGATGATATGTGAAGATATAATCAATTTAAATAAGGAAATCATAAAATTAATCAATTTCAAATATAAATTATATAAAATAGATTCCATATAAAAAGTATGTGAGTCAAAAACGTTCACATCAAAACTTTTTGAAAGGCGGTCTCATATGAATAATATGTGGTTACATTGGTTAGTAAAGGACCATGTTGTTCTTATTTAGATTATTTCATTCATGGAGTGAAAAATTAATTTTTTGGGATGAAGGAATATCTAGAGTATCATTGATCAACTAAAATGTATTGATTGAGGGCCTCCACTATGAGTATTTATAGATTTGGAGGAGACATTAGTATAAATTATGTTATTGAATTTTATTCCTCATAATTAGATCAATTTCTTACAAAAAATCGAATTCTATTGGGTTGTTTTTTATGTACACAAAAGCAGATCATCACATATACGAAAACTGGAAGCAATGTAAAAATGGGAAAATTTGTTTTTTATCAAGGAAACTTATTTATCACAAAAGATAAATAATTTTTATTATAGGTTTTTTATGGTATCATAGATATGAACCATTTTTTTAAGTGTAATATAGGGATTCAAATGGGTTCCCATTAGCTGGGAACTATATACTACAAAAATTCATTAAATAGGGTCAGTATAGTAGTTAAATCTGTTTTTATAGAGTTAAAGTAGTAAACTAAAAAAAGATTAATAAATGGGTAGGGTTATGCTACTATACTAAGGGTACCATAAACCTGAAGTTGACTATAAAAATTATTAATAATTAATAACAAAAAATAATTACATTAAAATAATAAAAAAATAATTTATTGGATTTTGGTTTATATTATATTTATATAAAAATGTAAAATTTGCATTCATTGACTATATGTTATTAAATAAAGTATAATTAAAAAATATAACTACTTTGTATTTTTATATGTTTATTATAAATTTTGAAATAAAAATTAAATATTTTAATTTATAATTAGGTAATTAAAAGTGTTAGGGTAGTTAAATGGGTAGTTAAAAATATAATAGGTCAGTTTTGGGGAGTGAATTTTAAAAATAAATGGGTTAGGGTGTTGTAAAAATTAATGTTTTAGGGCTCAGGTTCCCTAAATATCATGGGTACCTAAACCATTTACCCCCCTTTAGTAACATTCTCATCACCCAAGGAATCACGTTTCAAAGGCTAAATTATGATCTTTTATGATCATGTAACATCTTTAAAGTTAGAAGTCATTTTTGCCATCAAAGAGGGGATCATTCTTGACCACATAATACATCCATACACATGTATACTTTGATAAATCAGGACTATGATCATTTACAGTTTAATAAAATCTTCACAGTTAGAAGTTATAGGCAACATTATAGTAGGGATCCTCTGAAATTGGATGCATCATTTATGAAGGAAATTAAAATAATTTTTGGTAAGGTGTTTATGAGACTAGGATTTAAATATTAGCATAAATTTTGAAGAAATTGATGAAATATTGATTTTAGGATGAATTTTCATTCAATAAAAAATGTTTAATATGTGAATTTTCTCATTTTTTTTACTTTATCCTTTTCATAATATCTTTAATGGATTACCATATCCAACTCTTGAGCTTAAGATTGAGAGGAGGATGGGAAAGTGAACCATATACGACTTTAATAATAATGGTATTCTTTTATAAGTGCTTTAGAAAACCTCCCACATAATCCCATTATGATGGAATCCTATATGTTTACTTTGTCGAGGTCTACTAGAGAAATTGATTTTTGCTTAATATTATTTGAACACAAATGATATTGTAAACCATACCCACTCGAGTAAAACTCTCATATTACACAAATTTTGGGACTCCAAATTTAATTTTTATTCCCATTCTAATTTTCCATCACTGTGAAAGATTCATCTTATGGTGTTCACTTTAAAAATAATCCTAATAGTGAGTATTTGGGATTTATTTACCCCCATATCTTTTCTTAGTTCATCTACCTATTCTAAATCTACCTAAACAAACTCAATATATTCCTTTCACCGTGTTCAAATCCCCAAAGATCTCATTCTATAAAGGCCTACTCCTCGACCTCCTGAGGAACATGATTGGGTTATGAACACTAGTGTGATCCTCTTTAATCATGTATTACCTTTATTACTATGATTAGGTACCCATGGGAAATAATCATTGAATTTTTCTCATCAAAAGACAAGTTCCCCATGGTTCCAAAAATCATGTACTACCTTGATAAATAGGCCCACCTTAATTAAGACACTAGTGAGAATATCCCCATGCATCAAGATGCTTATCATAGCTCCCCAAACACCCTTCCATATCCGTTAAGAAATCGTCAAGGATTATATGGTCCACTCAATCAGTTATGGATGCATAGTTGGTCCACTTATTAGGTGTAATCCCTAACCCTTCTTTAGTAGGCTATATACTTTGTGACATCAGTTTTGCTTCCACATCTAGTTATTAGTTGTCTTGATCTAGACATTAATATTAGTGCCTTATTTTTTGTGTAATCCCCAACCAAAGCTTATCCTATTTAGATACCAAAATATTGGGTGAACCAAAATGGGATTCTCATTCATTAACTTCATACTAATTATTACTAGTTCCATCTCATATTTAATTCTATATATGAGAATTTATACTATATATCATGTAATCCATTATGAATAACATTATAATTTTTAGAATAGGTCCTAAATGCATGAACCTATAATCCACCTAAATTTATCATGGTTTCATAACCATAAAATACACCACCATGGTTTTTGTCAAATAGCCTAAAAAAGTACAATATGTCATTCAATGTAGTACAAAACTACAAGGGTTCTATTTTATATTATATGGATACAAAACAATTCTCTCTTATGGTCATCATCCAATCTTTACAATACATACCACTTCCCTAGATGGTGATAAATTCTTAAGTGTCAATTCATATGTCGCTTTGAATGATAGTATAATAGACTAATGTGAGATAGACGTAGAACCCGTAATATTTATAGATGCTCACATTGATGTCTGGTATAAATCAGTTAATCCCCCAAAAAAGGTAACTAATATTTTTTTTTGAATTATTTCCGGATTAAATCATTAGTATATATGAGAGTTTCAAACTATCCAACAAAATCCATTAAGGGATGATCTGACATCTAATCCCCTTGAACAATATGAAATCTAAGGTGTTATTGGTATATCTAGAAGACCTATTTTATTTGAATGTAGGTATGCACTAAATCAAAATTTCTGGATGTAAGGGATATTAGAAACAATGATATATAACACAAGAACATTTTTTTCATAACTATATTCTTATAATCTATTTTTTTATAATTTATTCTAAGAAATAAATTTATCCATTATGATAATAATACTTCTTACAAAGCCTAATGAAATCAAATTTTCCCACACGTCAAATATAATCACTAAATTAATCATTATAATTAAAAATAATAATTAATAGAACAATTAAAAAAATAAAAACAAAAAAACAACACAATTAATTAATCACATAACGATAGAAAATAATAAGAACAAATAATGATAGGGGAATTTTAATTATCAGAATACACAATTAAATGTGGCAAGGAGACACTTAACCTTATCCCCATTTTTATAATTACAATAAATGAAACATACTCTCCACTATTTTTTAAAGTTTTTGAATATTATTCAATATTGAGTAGTTCAAAGAAATGGAACAAATTAAATATGATAATGTTAAAAAATAATCATATCAACTATGTTAAACATCAAAGTGTAGTAAATGGTCAATGATTCTAGTTGTAAATAAAATATATTCCAATAATGAAAATAGAACAATCATTAAAAAGAATACTAAACTTAAAAATAAACCACTAAGGTAATGCATAATGATAAGAAATACCAACTATTAAAGAATAAACAAATATTAAAATAGTAGCATACAATCAACCTTAATCCATGATTTATCCTCTTGAAATTATATAACAATGAATGTTCATCAGGGGAACCACCTATATAAAACAATCAATATATGTATCCATAAAACATGTTAATGACATTAAATTATCTTATACAACATTTCCAATGAATTAAGAGACAATCACTAATTTATCATATTCCAGTAAAATAAATAAGAAAAAAATGAATACATTCTCACTGTTCAAAATAAAGACTCAAATATAGGATCATGATAGTTTAACAGTAGGTAGAATAATATGGGTATAAATGTTTTAAAGAAGGTAATACATCATTGGGGTATGTATAATGGCATATGTCCTAGTGGATTATTCACAATACCTTTGGAGACCCATAATTTTTAAACTACTCAAACATTAAAACTCACTGAATATGTATAAGTATACACATTATTATTTCCTTGTGTGTCTCTAAAACATTTACAATAATAAGAAACATAATTTATGTTAGTTGTAAATCTATCATAATTATTTTTATTACACATATTCAATCCACATTTAATATAATTAATCTATGAATAGTAAAAAATTTCTTCTATCATCACATTTCCTAAGATCAACAGAATAACTAGAGTTTAGCATTGAAAAGATATTACCAGACATTGGCTTTCTCAAACATTTTATTTCCTCTCTAATTTTATCCAAGTCATTTTTTCAAAAATATAATCTTCTTACAAACAACTTTGAGATTTACATTAACACTATCCTTGGTGATGGAAGTAGTATTTTTAACATTTCATTCTCTTCTTTAAGATTTTAATTTTATTTCTTGATTTATGAAACTTAATAATCAACATTCTTTTTTATCAATAACCAAATTATTATTTTTCATCATCAGTTCCTTATGCAGATAAAATACAATTCGAATATCCTATCAAAATGATCAACCATTTCATTAAAATATCATACACTATACTTACCATAATTTTAATCAATTATAGAATCATAATTTGATTCACAGCCAGAATAAATAACTTCATTTGTATTTTCTATAATATAATGAATTTTATGTTCTCATCATTATTCTAATAAGTCACGTAAAGTGTAATGGGAGGAGTAATATGATACCTTATCATGATTATCCATCAATAATAGATTATTTTTTAACTTCTCGCCCTTATTTGATACCTCCAAGGAATTTTCTTCTGAAAAATACCATGTAGTTCCCTATGAGCTATCTTCTATTGGGGTATACACATTTTACTTTTTTATTCAGTAATTTAATTCTTTTGGGACCAATATTCATATGATTAAATTAATTTTTTTGTTTTCAACATTTTTACTATATTCAGTTGTTATATATATCTTTTTTCTCCCTTTCACTAATAATTTATTCAAATATAGTTATCTAAAGGTGTTTCCAAATCTTATGATACCCATAGAATTTAAATCTCAGATAAAAAACATTCCCATTAAATAAAAAATAATGGGTAATCATAATTTTAAAATTAATCTCATATCTAACTACTTCTAAACCTTTTTGATTCACTGGTTATTGTTCACAAAATTTATACAAATTTATCAACATATCCCAATAAAAGATTTCAAGGAATTTAATATAAGATTCCATATGGATTTTCCATTGAGAAAATTTATAACCATTGAATAATGGTCAAATTTCAGGATTAAAATTATTCTTATTCCCCAAAAACATGACTAAAAAATACATTTCACAACAATTTTTCAATTAGATAAAATATTTACTAAAAAATAATATATAAATAGTATATAAAACCAATATATCAAAAATCCATAGCTCCAAAAGTTTTTTTGTGATACTAATTGCAATGTCCCATAATAAAATATGGAAAGAGATAACAGGGTTAGGGTGAATTTTTATTCTCAAATAATCATAGTATTTAAGTATAAAATTATAACTCATTGGAAAAAAAAATTAAACAATTCGAGTATGACCACATAATATAGAGGGTGTATAATGCGTAATCAGTAATGTAAATAACCAGATAAAAAAATAATTCTATTATAGTTTTGATGAAAAAGATCTCATATATACTATTAACACTCTTAAACATATGATCATGATATCAATTACGATATAATATGAAAGAGTGAGGAAAGTAATACAACCTCTATTTTTCACACATGGATACTCACCCCAAACCCCATCATTTTCACAACCTGAAGCACAACCCAAAACCAACATTTTTAACACCTAGAGGCACAACTCGTTGAATCTTAATTTTGGTTAGTTATGCATAATCATACTATTAAATTTTATTGAATGTTTAATTGGTGTTTGAGTTGTATTATAACCCAATGAGAATCATTAACGTGACTATATAGTACACATAAAGGAATAAATTGTTAAAAAATTTACTGTAAACAACTATTTATTGGTGTAGGATAGTGATCCTACACACATTATCGATGTAGTTGAATGATTAAGTAGTAGAAAAATAAAACTTATTCTATAATTAATAATGTTAACAAATGAAAAATTGTTTTCTCATAACCTTTCTACTCATATTGGTATGATATTTTTTTATCACTTCCAGTTTTCTTTAGTTTTTATATAGATAAATCTTAAATGGTTAATAACTTTGATTCAAACTATCTAATATTTATTTATTTCTTATCAATATTAACTTCACGTGGTTGATACCTAATTATCCCCATATCCTATAATTTTAGTATTGATATATAATTAATATAATAAAATTAGTAGTTATCTTAGTTAAAATATCTATGCATCAATCGATTACCATATCACTATGTTTGAAATCCATACATCATTCCCATGAAAATGAAATCTTACACTAGATACTAACATAAAATTATATCAAGGATAACATCATAAATATTCTTATCAATACATTTGGAAGGTAACATAGTTCCATATTTCTCTTAATAATTTATTTAGGTCTTTGATATAGTCTCATGCTTCACTTAATGATATTAATTCTTCAACATGTGGTAACCTATCACTTCTTCCATTTTATTATCCTCATCACTATCTTCATATAATGTTATAAATGAGTGAAAAATTATAATCAAAACATATTATCCTCATAATTAAATAGAAACATTTTTCATATACCATTTTGAAATTCAATCAATAGTTTAGGAATATTGGAATAATTATTAAATAATGAAGTAAATTATTTTAAGATCATCATTTTATGATTATAGAAAAAAGTATTTGATTAAAATAATTAGCTTAATTTGGAACACAATAATAGAAGAGAAAGGGTATATTTTCCAAATAGACATACTAATAATTTAAATCTCTATGTCATAATATTGAAATTATGGATATTTGTACTAATATTTTGGGAAAAAATTTATATATTATATAATGTGTATGAGAAAACAAATAACAATATTAATGCTCACAAGTAATTAAAACAAGGAATATAAAACATTATTTATGGTCATATGAAAATTTGAAGTATACTAAAATGGTTTATGAAAATAAAAATTAGGGAAAGATATATTCCTTCGAATATTAGATAATAAGAAAGCATAATAGTATTCATGTAACACAACATGATTTGATGATTTAAAAAATTATAAGTTACATGGATTGAAAATACACAATTTTCATATTTTGATAGGGAATTTAGAACAGTTAAAATTATATATATTGTTTACTGAAAAAGTAACTATAGTTATTATTTCATTTTTTCACATTTTTAAACATTTATATAAGAAAACTCTACAATCACTTGATCTTGGAAAGATTAAATAAATAATTATTCCAACTTATTTTCACAGGGTATGGTATTTTCCCCCAAACTTATTACTAGGATGTTACATCTGGATGTTCCAATTGTCAAATAATCTAAATTATAAGTAAGCTTACCTTATCAATAGACGTATCCCACTAAAAGGTACTTATTTATATTTTATTTTTCTATAGTAAATAAATTTTAAAAAATCATCACATATAAAATTATTTTTTTATCAATAATTTTGATTCATTAGGTAGCTCAGTTATTTGAAATCATATGTTAAAAATAAATACCAATCATTCGACTATATTGATGAAGTGTATTAGAAGAATGAGATACTTTCCTTTTATTATAAGGTCTTATATATAATTAGGATAATATTTAATTGATTGGGATGGATCAAAGATATACTGAGTTATTCTCATCTTGATAAGAAATTGAAAATCATGCCTATTATAGCTCTACCGGTCAGAAAGATATTAAATATTACACTAACATAATTACAATCAGTACAGAAAAAAATACATATATTGAGACCTGTATTTTTGGAATAATACATTATAATATTTTTTTAAAAAAATAAATGGTTTTATAAATGTTCGTTTGTTTGGTTTTTTTTCATTTCTAGATTTTAAAAATATATATATTAAATAGATTATTTTTAGCCACATGAATTTGGATATTTAATAACTACTAAAATGAAACTATATTGAAATCCTAAATTTACAGTTTTTTCTTGAATGGTGGATACTTTACTAGTATAAAAATAACTTATATATTAAGGATTCAAGACTCAAGACGAATAATTAAAAGTCTTTATTTAAATTTTATTTTTATCCAAATAAAAATATATTGTTATTTTTATTTGTGGGTGTTGATGTCGCATCATCATTCTATTAAGATACTTATGTGGTGTATTAAATTATTATTTTGGAGGATGTTATTATATTTTTTGATTCAATTTTAATGGAGGTGTTGAATTAATGAAATTATGAATGGAATAATTATGGGGGTTAAAGTTGGATTAATGGTGGAGGATTATGGATTGATTATTCCCCTCCTTCAATTCATGTTTTCCATAGTTGGAGAATTACTAAAAAAATCCTTCCTCACTTCATAAGGGTATAAAAGTGTCCTTTCCCTCCATGAACAAGGAAGAAAAGTTCTCCACACTCTTTATAGTGGTAAGAACAATAATTATTGGAGATCTTGATGTGATTTTCAAAGCGTAATCTTTCACCATTAATTTAGGACTTCTTGATATTGTGTTTTCATCATTATTCGATATTGTGATTTTCTGATCCTAAAAACTGATTTTTTTAGTGGTGGACATTATTAAAATACAATATGATTATAAATGGTTATTTTATAAGGAATAATTCCTAAATTTAATATTCTTTATCTTTCATGACAGGTGAAATTAAAATTAAATATCATGTTCAAAACATTTTTTCACATTTAAATGTTAATCATTACCATAATAAATTCATATAGTGATTATAAAATTTTTCTACCCTAATTCATGTATTATTAAATGAATTCATGTTAAAAACCATTACTTGGGGGTTAAGTATTCCATACACTATCTCTTTCTTGGGTATTATGCTCATATTATTCTTGCATGATTTCAATCATGGTTTCATGATGTTACAATCAAAGACAGTTTGGTGACCCGGGGTTTAGGTATTGAACAACAGTTTAAAAATGGTATTAGAATAATTTATATGAATTATTAGATGGAAAAATATCCGGAGATATTGAATTTCTAGAAATTTTACTTGTGAGGTGTTGTTGGCGCCAAAATTTGTGAAGAACAAGAACAAACTGAAATCTTTAGGGGTTGCCTCATGAAGCGTGCCAGCAGAGCACTGTAGCACTGCGAATGGAGCATAGCTCCCCCTTAGTGATCCCTATGTGGTGCAAGGAGGTGGGATGATCCACGAACCTATTTGACATTTGCGAAGCCGCTGTAGAGCAAGGAGGCGAGATGCTCCGCAATCTTGTTTGACATTTGCGAAGCTGCCGTGGAGCAAGGAGGCGAAACGCTCCACGAACCTGTTTGATGTCTGTGAAGCTGCAGCGGAGAAAGAAGGTGGGGTGCTCCATGAACCCATTTGAAATTTGGGAAGCCATCGTGGAGCATAGAGGCCGGACGCTCCACGAACCTGTTTTACGTTTGCAAAGTCATTGCGGAGAAAGAAGGCAGGAGGCTTCATGATTATGAGAAAATGTCACATGTCTTCACACCCAGCTTGCTCTGCTTCACGGAAACTCTTGCCTATATATACCTGTCTCCCCACGAGCCCAAAGGATGGTTCCTACGACCTTTTTCCTTCTTAGCCCTCAAATTGCGAAGCAAGTTTTGCTATGTGAACCATGAGCTTTTCAAGGTACTTTAGCATCGCGAAGTGCCTCCCCCTTTGCTTGAATTCAAATCCTTTTCAAAGAGGAATACCCTTTACGGAGCCCATGGTCCTCCTCAAAGGAAGGAGATCCCAAAGGGGACTCAGGTCTTTGTGGACTACATCTTCTTAATTAAATAACCTCAATGCTCATGCAACCCACATGCCATGGCCAGATCATTGTGCTTCGCGATGCACATTGCTTCGCAATGCTACGCCTCACAAGGAACCCTTTCTTCATGAAGAACTGCTCCGTGAATTCCTTTCCACTTCATGAAGCACATTACATATGCACCTATTATCTACACCTATGATAGGCCTCTTCAATTCCTGATGAATACCCCTTCACAAAGCCCATCCACTATAGGGAGCACCAGAGCTTCACGAGGCTTCTACATATGAACCCGTTTTCTCCGCAACTCCTTTTCCCGTGAAACCTTCTAGGTTTGCACAAAGTGATTTCAAAGTTCCTTGTGTGGTACTTATCATTTCATTATTTCACTTCATGCTTTTTCACATATGCACACTAATGGATATTTCTTCTTTGTATATCCACGCTAATGTGGAAACCTCAATAGATCAGTCCATAACACCCCCTCACAACAATATTGATGATGCCTTCCCATTCTCAAGGTAAGGAAGGTATTAGTTATGTATGTCCTAGGGGTGAAGAGTAAACCCACCTCATCTGAGCTTCAGGACGTTAAAATTTCAAGTACCATAATCCGCAAAACATGATGTTAAACTATGACCTTACCACGTGCAATATACGTGAGGTTCCCTGTCTTAGACATTCTTTAAGCCCAATAGTACCATGGGAGTGCGATCATTCCTCACATGGAATGAGATCCTTTTTCCTAAAGCAATGTCTTTCCACGAGGAAAGGGAAAACACCTTGTTGTAAACCCATAGCCTTTCTTGCAAGAGGCACTATCCATTATCCTCTTATCTACTTCCTAGACAAAGACCAAATGGGTGGGGATGGGAACCAGAGCCCTCCTTTCTTCGGTTCCAAATCCCTCTACCTTTGGGATTTGTCACCACATGGCCTCCACCCTATAGTAAATCTCAATATCCATCTCACTAGGTTGATAACCATTCATAATCCCTCATTTCCTCTTTGGGTTGTTGACCACGCGTAAGCCCATGTTTCTTTTTTCAGCCATTGACTATGTGTCATCCCCATTCCACTTCCCACGGACACACCATTCATGATGTGATCATCAGGTCTTTTCTGCCACTTTTTTCTCACATCGAGCATGACTCGTGTGGGATTAGAGTAACCATCGATAATGAAATTCCCTCCAGGAATCCTAGAGTGTAGTACCCACACATTCGTGAACTACAGGGACAATGATCATTTCTAAGGAAAGATACATAGGATGCCTCTCTAAGGTTCAAGACCAACACCTATTGGTTCCAACCCCCTTCACGTCGGTTCCCACCATCCTAAACTACATGAACTTTGATCCTTTCCAAGGCATGGTACATAGAAAGCCTCCCGGTAGTTCAATCCCAAAAACCATCGGTTTCGACCCCCTTCACGTCAGTTCCCACCATCCCGAGCAATGTGGACTTTGATCTTTTCCAAGGCAAGGTACGTAGGTAGCCTTCTTGAGGTTCAATCCCAACAACCATTGGTTCTGACCCCCTTCATGTCAGCTCCCACCATCCTGAACTACGTTGAAATTTATATTTTCCAAGGTAAGGTACGTAGGAAGCCTCCCTCAGGTTTAAGCCCAAAACCTATTGGTTTCAACCCCCTTCACGTCGGTTCACCAACCCCTCTTCTGTACTATGTGGAGTTTGATCCATTCCAAGGCAAAGTACGTAGGAAGCCTCCCTGAGGTTCAATACCAACACCCATTAGTCCCGACCATCTCCATTTCAGTCCACCTTAATCCTTCATGACGTTAAAATGTATACCCCTTTTGTCCCACATGACACTAAATTGTCCCCCATCCAGCGTTAAGTTGTTGTGACCCCATCCAGCAGTAAACCATTGTTAAAACCATCCAGCGGCAAGCCATTGTAATCCTATACAAAATGGTAAGATGTTATGAACCTCACACAATAGTAAGACATTATGATACTCATTCATCAGTAATCCGTTGTCAACTCCAGTAAGTGGAAAGTCATTTTCAACCCCAATTAATGGTAAACGGTCGTGTTCCCCGATCGATGGTACGTCGTTGTAGTCCCCTTTTATGGGACCCAGATCTATGGTCATCCCTCGAGCATCAGACTAACCTTAGGCTGCTAACCATGCATAATCCCCAGTATATCATCGGGTCATTTTCTTCAGCGCACACCCTAATCTTATACCCCATCCTGAACTACGTGAAATTTGATTCCCTTCCATAAGGATACGAAGGATGTCTCTTCAAGGCTCAAGGCCAACATCATTTCCACGCTCCAGTCTACACCATTTCATTCTCCATCCACTTCACTTAACCATCCATCATCAATATTGATTCTTACCTAGGCCGACACATCCCAGTGATATCACAGAAATTAACCTCCTAGCATTAGTGTTCCCTCTAGGGGTTTCACCCATCTGATCCACTCTAGTAAGTTTTCTGATCAGTCTAATCCCTCGCTGCTAGAAGTTAAACCTATGGAATACCCTATGTTAAACATGGAATTCTGATGAAAACCTTAGAGATATGCCTATGGCATATAATTCTCCACATTCGACATGGTATGGCTCAGGCTTTCTCGCCCGAGAGAATCCCTATAATAAGAGAAAGAATCCCAAACATGCTAGTGTCCCAGCATACAGACATTCCAATGATGTGAAATGTGACTAATACCCCAACAGAAAGTGTCTTCCTTGGCCAGAACCCTTGGAATGTCCCAACATAAGTACTGTAATTAACCGGTATCTATAAAGATATGGCACTAGGAAGTGATTCATGAACCACAACTCAAATATTTGAAGGAGACCCGGACTAGGTAATGAGTTATGATGAGGAATCCACGGAAGGAAGAACCGATATGCCATAATCCCATTTAGATCAAGGAGAAAAACTCCCTGAATAAGCGATAGATGTCGCCCACCTTTGTAAAGCAGGAATGCGGGTCAACAGCCAGCGTGTCCTCATCCTCCAAAAACGGACAGATGCGCGCGCCCGGAGAAAAGCGTTGTAAATATAAATGGTGAACCCAATGTTAAATTCTTCTCCTAAAATGTGAATATTATTAACATTAGATACATAAGTGTATTAGTGTGTCACTAGATCAAGTTATCTGGCACCGGGTCCGTCCAAAAAAATAGTGTGCCCGACGTGAAACTCACTAGAAGTCGGGATAGTTAAATCATTGGACATCCCGGTCTTCGATTTTTTCATCGTGGATCCTTCTTACCAGCCATGGAATATGTAATGGAGATGGATAATTGAATGTCAATTTATTTGTTTCAGCACTAATGGTTTAATCTCTCTACTTTCCAGAAACCAAGCTGTTGCATTAGGAATCTGATCACCACCCACCCACCGACGAAGGGCAGGGGCAGCACCAACGTGGAAATACCATGTGGCTCTGCCGCTTCTACAACAACTTCCACTCCCGCAGGTTCTGGGCGCCCAGTCCCCATCTCCACTTATGAATTTGTTCAATGAAAAGTGATAAGAGACCTCATACACTGATACAAGGAGGAGGAGATTATCATGAATTGGGATATGGACCACTAGGATTTAGAGGCATCTATGCCTTATTTCCACCACTGCCCCCAAGGTCCTTTCAGGGAGCCACTACTCCCCACTCCAATATAAAATCGTTTCCGGAGCCTCTCCTCAGAACACCTTGATGATTCCCTCCCCTACGTCGATGAGGTAGGGGATGTCTTGGCCTGCCCTTCCGAGATCCCGTTTCAAGGGCTCCCAAGGAGGGTTCCCACTAGGTCACACTAGCACTGCCTCCTGGTCCCACGAGTTGAGGAGTAGGTAAGCCATGTGCATATGCTACTGGTCCCAATCCAGATGACCCGACGCCAGCATTAGGTACAGGCTGAGGAGGATGCCCACCAAGGGGCGTCAACGTCAGCAACTATTGTGGCTTGGGACACCACCGAAGTATATCATCAACCACCTATGTATGATGAGAAAGGGAACATATATACCCAACCCATATCAAGGCCCCAACAGCCCCATGGGCCGGCTGGGTCAACTCTCTTGGTCGTCGGCACAGTTATTGGCCGCCGTAGATTAACACGCAGCAATGACACCAAGTACAGAGGCCCTCCCTGTACCGTTGGTATAGAAAATATGGGTCCTCCTCGATTCAAAACATGGACTAGAATTACGCCCCGTTCTACCTTCTATTTGAATGAGGGTTCTCCCCACGACAGCGGAACACAGTACGGAATCCTCTCCTATGCTAATTACATCGGTTGTGGAGTTGTTCCTTCTACTTCAGGCCACCAATGTGGTGATGTTACACATTTTTTACGCTCCTTTCCTTCAAAAATTCTAACAACATAAAAAGGAAAATACCTATGTCCAAAGTGATTCATCCATTGAAGAAACATAAAAAATAAACAAAGGCATGAAGAAGTATTTCTTCCCACTTGGTTCGTACAAGTTTCATCATTGTCGCACAAGTATACTTACATGCTGCATAGTGGTCGCGCAGGTGACTTGCATGCCCTCCTTGATTTTTCTCCCAGGGTATTCACCAGCCTATATATACCCCATGTGGGCCCCCAATTTCAGAATAGAAAAATTCCAAAACTCAGATTCGAGTTCCCGGCATCCTAGTCTCTTCTCAAAGCCTTGTGAACACTTCTAAGTAATTTCTTACCTAGAATGAAAGGTCTAAATAGACAGAACAAGGCCTAAGTGTTGAAATTCATCAACACCTTTTCACCTAAGTGTCTAACCCTTCAGGGAATTGAAGACATTTGCACGCCGCCTTATACCTTCAATAAAACTTGTGCACCACTCTTTTGGAAGACTTTAGGGATAATATTAAGGGCCTGATCCAAGTCTCACCCATGTATTACCCTATGGGTTGACAGTCGTGCAAGTACCCATGTGTCGCAAAAGAATACTTGCGCGACTAGGACTTGCGTGACCACGCAGGACTTGCACACCTCTCTCTTTTTGGGTGCCCTCCTGCCTATTCACTTGTTTTCTTCAAATTCACCCCTCCTCTTCAAGGTTTAGCCTTCAGAATCCAATTCAATGCCATTTTTGGGATGATTCTTTGGTTGGATTCCTTATCTGAAAGGAATTATATAGAACATATCTCAAAACCAAGTTATTTACATATATTTATGTCACTACGGTTATAGATTCCAATCATTCAACCTCATCTCTTAAAATAATAAAACTATTCTTGGGCATCCTTTTTAGGAGTAAGCCCTAGTCTTCAAATCCCCTTAATTTTGGGCATTCTTTTCAGGAGTAAGCCCCAAATCCCATAATTTCTGGGACTCCTTTTCAGGACTAATCCCCAGTCATAATTACTCTAATTTGGGCATCCTCCTCATGAATAAGCCCCTCTCATAAATTCCATTAACTTGTTCCTCCTTCTCAAGAGTAAGTCCCAATCTCAAAATCCCAAATTTGGGCCTCCTTTTCAGGAGTAATCCCCTGTCTTCAAGTCCCCTAACCTGGGACTCCTTTTTAGGAGTAAGCCCCAGTCTTCAAGTTACCATAATTTTGGGCATCCTTTTCAGGAGTAAGCCCCAAGTCCCCTTAATTCTGGGCCTCCTTTTCAAGAGTATGCCCCAGTCATAATTCCCTTTAACCTGGGCCTCTTATTTAAGGGTAATCCCCAGTAATAATTTCTCTTAACTAGTTTTAATTTACATTTGATTTGGGATTCCTTCTCATGAGTAAAACCCAATAATAAGTCCTCTTTAATACGGGCATCCTTCTCATGATTAAGTCCTAAGTTAAGTATCCAAATCTCCATAAATCGCATAAACCTTTATAGACCTTGTTCCCGGGTTTCTTCCCTAAACTAAATCCTAATCTTCATCTATCTGGGAAATCATACATACATAATCCCCACATCATTTCTTATAATTGCATATTTCATGGCACAATTGTCTGATTTTACCAATAACTCTTGTTTCTCACACCGATCATGACTCATGTGAGCTTAGAGTGTAAAAGTAATTATGATATCTTTCTTTGAGCCATAAATCATGCATAAACCTCATACTACTTTACTTGAACTATGTGGCTTCTGATTCCTTTTCTAAAACAAAGGATACGTAGGTAGACCATTTGTGGGTACGATCCCAACTCTGAAATAATCTATGTCCTTCTAAATGACAATAAACTTCAAGTTCCCCACTGAGTGGATTTAAAACAAATATGGTTATCATAATGACCAAGAGATTTCTCTAAAATGTGTCGAAGGATACCATTGACTAAGAATCTCTTACAAATACAGATGATTCTCTATCGAAGAAGAACCTCGAATACATATAAAAGGTTCTCTAAATCTCATACATATTAATCATTGATTTTCAGATTTAAAGGAAAGATCATTTTAATACTTGGTAATGTAATAAGGATTCACGAACATAACATAAATCTATAAAGAGAGTCTCAAAGTAGACAATAATTCCCCCCAAAAGGGTGTGATAAGTCCAACCTCCCATCCTCTCGACCAATGCAAATTCTTAAGCCTCATCAGTTCATAACTAGTCAGCACCTACCTTTGTAAAGTTGGTCAAAATGGATATAGAATCATTAGATGTTTCTGGTTCTACGAACAAGCCCGTTAGAAACCGTTTTGAATTTTTGAACCTTAAATCTATGAGGTCTTCCCCATTTCCAAAGGAAACAAAAAATTGTGATCCCGACGTGAATCCTTAACCAAGTTAAAATGATGTTTTAACTATTTTGTTAGGACCCTATTTAAACTCAATGAGAGGGCCAACAGAACAATCAATAACATATGTGCTCATCCAAAAGATGTAGCAGCCGAACGTATCTCGATTATTTTTGTTTTATCAAAAAAGCACTCTTTTCTAGGATGTTCTGCGTTACAAAAATGTCTTCTCTTAAGTTCACACCTTTGAATGCCTCTACTATGAAAACCTCTACTGTGAATACATCTGCTGTTACTCCTGCTGGATCTTCGTCCGCTCTGAGGACGACATCACCTACTCAGCGTCTTCAACGTTGGGTATCAAATTCGCTGGTTAAAGAGTACCATAAAAATGGTACTATTCCGTCTCTGGAGGCCACTAGACAAGACCTTCAAGTCAATAATTCACCATGGTCATCCGGAGAGCGACGACTAGAGATCAAGAAGTAGGCAGTGCTAACTACCGTCTCCAACTGTTTCGGGTCGTTATCCCCAGAACCCAATCACCATTCCCTCCCATATTCTAAGGAGGTGTATGAGAAGGCCACTCAAGGCCTTAATTCAAGGAAACAAGAGTCCTTCCCGAGGGATCCCACCAACAATCACCACCAGACTCGTGTGGCAGTGCACCATCAACATGATGAGGGTGTCGTCTCCAGGCGTTTGGCTCAGGTTACTCGAACCTGAGTAGGCATGAAGAACCACCAGATGTGACGACTGGTTAACAGTGAGCAGGTTCTTATCATTGTTGTTTCCAGAGAAGTCCACAGACCTAACTTGGTGGAAAGCAACAATCGGGCACAAACACCCATCTGTTTTAATTCCGCTATCCAGCAGACTTGTCCGGCAGCAACACGCCAATCCCGCCAAGAAATTCCGGCAGAGTACTATAGACAAGAATATACACCTATTTATAAATAATCAGTTAGTCAACAGGCTCATCTGACTACATATGATGAAGCTCGCCAACCCAATGTGTTGACAACTGGTAAACAGGCACATACACCATCTTACACTCATCAATCCTGCCAGCAGCCTCGTCTGTCAGTATTGAAGGAAGATTTTCAACCAAGTTAGGTGGAGTGCAATCAGCAGGTACATACACCTTCCAGTATTGATCAAGCCTACCAACGGTCTCGTTTGGTATCACCCGGAGAAGTCAGTCAGAATGCTCCGACGACAAACAGGAGGCAGACTCACCTCTCTACCCCCACACTTGAGTACTATTAGAATTCACTGACAGGAAAAGGAGAACAGGAGCAGGAACACACACTTACTCCAATCACGGAATGGACATATATCCATTTTCCGGTAGCTGAAGTCACCAAGAATATTCTATCAATGGTGAAAGAGCAGAAGAAAATCCCTGCTCATATTCTGGATGCCTGCCAGGATATTATAACAGCTTCAACAACATCACAGGGAATGAAATGAAAATTTATCCCTACCAGTGGAGTGACACATCAATAGTTCAATTTATAATAGACACACACCTATGTTCCAATCCAAGAGGGATTTGGGGCATACTCCCCCATATCATATGGAAAACCATGTCAGGCACATACACCAGATTTGAGTGGAGATAATCAGCCTAACATGATCCTTTCTCCTGAGAAGGCACATACACCTGCCCATAATAACAGCTTTTGTCCACAAGTGGTTCTTAAAGTGAGTAAGAAGGAATCTAAGAAAAAGACCCATCCAGCACAGTTAAGAAATCAAGGTCCAATCTGTAAAAAGGCCTTGCTCGATGCTGGAGTTGTTGATGCACTTAGACAGTTATCTGTTGCAACTCAAAATTCTACTCTCTCAGTTCCCAATAGTCGGGACATTAATTCTGAAGGTTTGTATCAGATACTTCCTCATGAAGTATTTCTTCATGACAGTTCGGTCGATCTTAAAGATTCATCTTCAGATGAGAGCCACAAGAACCCTCTATGTAACCAGAAGACCAAAAAGAAAAATGTTTCATCGTTTTCTATAACCCACTATGGTGGTCCTCCCCATGATGATGAATTTATCTGCAAAAGTCCTCTCCACAGTAGTAATTCACATTGCCTTGAAAATGATCCAATGGAAAATGTAGTGACGAGAAAGCACTCTTATCTTGAGTCACTTGAAAATATGAAGCCCGTCATGTCTAATTCTTTACCAATAGCAGGTGAAATACTTTCTCAATCAGAAGATAGCCCGAGGTGTAGGTAATTCTCCGAACCACACCTGAGTCATGCATCTTCTAATTTTCTAAATGAAGTCTCTACCAATTTTGCTGAATCTGATAAAGATACACTGAAGCACCAGCTTTGGTCTAAACAGGTAGAAGAATCTTCCTCAAATTATAAGGAGGAATTGATGAATATGAGAAAACAACTAATGAAGGGTGATGTGCCAGTCATGTTTTGGCCTTTGGATGATTCTCAGTATGACATTCCAGAGATGTTGACAGAAGATTGTATTCAAGATATTCGTCTCAACATGTGGAAAATTGTTTGTCAATTGAAAAATAAAATATTATCTTATTATAAATATGAAAATCATGTCAAGATAATAGAAGGGTTACAATGCCAAATTGATTTGGATTCTCTCCCAGTTTCTCGACATCTGAAGGATGAAAAGAAACAGAGAGCCCTTCAGCGTTCATGCCTTGGCGCACTAAGAAGGTTGCACCAGTTAATTGCCAATGCCCCATCTGGTATTCATATCAGGGGATGGGGTGTTCATGGAACACTACATTTCACTGTACTCTCCAGCCAACAAAGCCCGCCAAAATGGTCTCATGCAATGTTATTGCCTATGGCCGGCCACATCTAATTGGATTTGTTTGTAATCAAAGGTTCGCTCAAGAACAAGCCTCAACTAGTTCTTCCCAGAATCAGGAATAAAGAGAACAAGTTGTTGAATTACTCCTGCATCAAGAAAACGAGAATATTGAACTAGCCTCTCGTTTGGAGATAGCACATCATCAAGTGACAGAAGTTTCAGAAATCATCACACGGTCTTTTGAGCCGGTGATAAAAGTGGATGTAGGTTGATGCATCCAGCCAATTTCCAAACTAACATCTGTAAGATTAGGAGATATTTTAATAAGGTCTCAGATATAGCAACTCAAGAACCACCCCATCTCGCCAAACTGGGGACTCTTTTAACCCAACCCTCAGAATCAACAAATAGGATTCAGGGAGTTGAGGAGAAATAGCATGAACAGCCCCTGTCCACAGGACTGGGGACTTTCTGAAATCCTCAATCTCTTCCTTAGAGAATGTTAGTCTTCTCTCGATTAGGGAAGAATACCGAAGAGGAACAAAGAGCCAAATTATCAGGATATTTCCTCCGAATTATGGTTCATCAAGAAGTTCCCGAGGGATCAAATCAACAAAAGGCAATGTCTCAACAAGGACATGGAAGAAGAAAATATCAAAAAAATGAAGATAGAATATATGTAATGAATAATGAATCAATTAATGTCATCAATTTCTTTGTTGTTAATCCCCCATATGAGGCTCACTCAGAGGGATCAGATGAATAGGTTCCTACTCAGGAAGTTGTATGCATAGACACAAATGAAGAAGGTGTGTGTACATGAAATTAAAGGATTACCCAGAATCTGGGTATTCCTTCAAATAACTAAATTCCCCCTCTATGAAAGGCATCCAAAAAAGGAAAAGGGAAGAATCAGGTTACATACCCTTCCTCTGGATAAGGCCAATCACTCTCACTAGAGCAAAGATTTTCACAATAGGAGGATGAAATGATGGAATTGAGGAGGTTGAATGCAAAACTACTTCAAATTAGTCTTCCTCCCAAGCAAGCTAGAGTCAGCCAGCCAAGGGAATATTTTGCGGATACTGAGATGGATCAAGAGTATCCTCCTTTACCATTACACCCTCATAGGACTAATCCTATGCGCTATATGCAAAAACAATCGTCAATACTACCATCAGTGGTAGTCACGGTCGCCACATCTATCCAAGCTCCAGTTATTGAACCTGCTCATGTCAAAGCTCAACCATATGTTTCTCAAAAGTTAATAACTACTATTGAGTCATTAATAGCTTGGTTGGAAGCTATGGAAGGAAAGCGTGCAATGGTTCAACCGGAGAAGTGATCTTACCCTGAATGGGTAGACGCAATTCCCCCCCCCCCATCAAATTTTTCAAGTAACACATTCCCAATCGTTAATGGTTCTGGAGAACCAGAGAAATACTTAACACATTTTGTTTCTTGTTGAGATACTATGATGGGAACCCCTAATCAAAAAGAAGCAGTTACGCTTAGGTGTTTTGTACTGTCATTAAAAGGGCCTAATTTTGTCTGGTATACAATCTTGCAATCTTGGTCAATTAACGAGTGGGAGAATCTTTGTCAACAATTCCTTCTTCAATTCAGCTCAACTTTGCCAAAGACAACTTTTTTTTATCATACAAATTGCAATCAAAGGTAGAATTAAAGGGTTTCATATTTCATTTATTGTTGGAAGGGATTAACATATTCCCTAATCTTAGAACTCCCTCAAAAAGAGTTGTTGCCAATTTGTGTGAAAAATTGCGTGATGAGTTGCGCACACCATTGATCCCTGTGAAATAAATAGGAGGGTTTCGAGACCTTACTTCAACTGATCAACAGATTGAAGACTCTCTTATAATGACTAAGGATAAAGCTTGTGTAATTCCATCAGCTCTAGGAAGGAGAATGGGTAAATCAGAAACTGCTACAGTTATGATTAACCAAGAACCTCTACCTGCTTCTACTTCAAGGCCTTCATCTTCTCGAAGGGCTCCACCTCCTGAGCTTTAACAAAAGAGGCCCTTTCATCAAGACGATCAAAGAGATCAATGATAGAAATAATTTGAGGATCTGAAGAGAAAATTATACTTTTTCCAAAATGAACAAGTTCTTGGTAACTTCATTTCGGCTTTGGAAAATAATTTAGTTCAATTGCCAAGGCCCAAGAGGCCAAACAAGGAAGGAGATGAAGATCGTCCCAATTATTTCCCTTTTCATCAGATGTTGGGGCATCCCATTCAAGAGTTATTTGTATTCAAAGACCTCCTGCAAAAAAATGGTGGACTCAGGACAAGTCAAATTGAAGGGATCTTCATCTCAGGTAGCATGTGTTACTTCTACAAATCCAGAGGAAGAAGTCTAGTGGTAAGAAGTCAAGAACAAAAATGTGAAAAAATATGATGATTGGATGGTCAAAAAAACGATCAACCAAACTCATGAAATTTTGTGAATGCAATTGAAGAAACCAATTGCATCTTCTGCTATGAATTCCACAACAAAACCCTCTTCATCAAAGAGAAAATCCTCAAAGGGGTGGCATAATTCAAAGAAAGAGGAACAATTAGATGAAGATGAAATAGTGTCAAAGCCTAAGTTGTCTTTCACTCTGGCAGATTTTATGCAATCTACTTCGAAGCCACGGGCAGTGCCCCACCATACCGCACAGCCTAAATTGGCTAATCATGCAGAATCTTCATTAGGAAAAGAGCTAATCTTTGGTTCTGTTAATATGATTCATTTAACAGATCCTTATGCCACTCGCAGTTTCAATTTTGATGAGACTAAATTCCCTATATCAAATAGAGAAATTAGAGGGAGTTCCAGAGGTCTGGGATATAGTGGAAGATGTGGATATCCCAGAAGCCACTATTCCAATTATACCCCTGCTAGAACTGTGTATGCAGCAGAAACTCATGGAAGAGCCCTTCAACGGTCTCAACAAGAAGAAGCAAATTCTTCCACCAATAGCAGACTCAGTCCTGGAAGAGTTATTCTGGAGGATCGGTTAGAGATTCCACCTTCTCCCTCTCAGCGTGTAAATAGACATATTCGATCTAATCTTCCAAATCTAGGATTATTTCCAACTCCTACCCCGATACGAGATGCATATACTTCCCAAGCATCAACTTCTAAGGTACCTGCGAAACCACATGTTTCTATTGGGAAACACATACCTTTGTATCAAAAGTGTAATCCATTGAAACACTTTTCCCAAATACCGGACAAGTTATCAATTCTTGATGGTTTTAATTTATCAAAGGATCTTCAGGAGGCACTCATCGAGGCTTTTTCAAGTACTCAGGAATTTGAAACTGAAATTGTTGAAGCTGAATTCTACCATGTAGAAAATAATCCTGCATAATTCCATGCAATGATATCTTTCACAGATGAAGATGAAGATGATGTCGTGCATGGACATATTAGACCTTTGTACATATCTGGCAAGGTCAATGGTGTAGATGTCCGAAGAGTTTTCATTAATAATGGTTCAGGAGTCAACCACATCCCCCATCGTACACTTAGTCGATTGGGCCTCACAGAATCTTATTTATCTCCTTCTAATTTCATGTTACACGGATATGATAAAAATGAACAAGAACCACTGGGAGAGATTACACTCAGAACTCAGTTGGGAGATCTTGTATCCAATTCAGATTTCATGGTTTTTGATCAAGACTCAGCCTTCAACATATTTCTTAGATGAACCTGGCTACATCAACATGTGGCTATCCCTTCATCATACCATCAATGTCTCAAATATTGTTTGGATGGTCAAATTGGGACATTGTATGGTGATAATGCCCTATTCCAGACATGTGAATCTCAATATATTGAGGCATAAGTCTATCACATGAAGGGAAATGAGAAATCCACAACAAGGGAGATTACCAAAGTTAATGATTTATATGGTTTGGAAAAGATTCCAGTAAATCCATTTACACACGTGAGTGCAGATTATGTGTTGCCTATCTGTCAAATTGACAGGATATACCCAAATCAAAATACTCTTAAGGAATCCTCTATAATTTCAATTACTACAATCAAGCCAGACAGTATGGGATAAATTCGTGATTAACAAAGCAATGATGAAAGATCAAATGGAAATGTCTTCATTTCATCCGCTGAAATCCAGCAAGTCTATACTTTCCCAACCAGGCCAGAAGAAGTTATAGCAATGTCAGAGGTAAATGATGATGTCGATTTTCAATCCATCATCTCCTCTTTAATACCCAAGGAAGACCCTTCATCATCAATCAGGTCAGAAATAGAAGCTTCTTCTTCAAGATGTTCAAATTTTAACATCTCTTCTGATCATGGAAATTCTACTTCATCATCCACTATGAAAGTAGAAATAGTAGAAATAACACATGTTGAAGAAGAAGAAGAAGAAGATGTTATGGATGATCCACCAACATTGGAAAAGGGAATCTCTACCACCGTGGATGATCTTAGAGAAATGAATCTTTGTAAAAAAGAAGATCCATGACCCACTTTAATTAGTGCGGCCATGAATCTTGATGAGCAAGAGATGTATGTTTCATTTTTAAAGAAAAATGAGATATATTTTCGCGGAACTATACAGAGATTCCATGGCTTGATCCTAGTGTTTCCACTCATCATTTGGGTTTTCCATAAGAACATCGAGGATTCAAACAAGCCACTAGAAGAACACACCCAACCTATGCTTCCAAAATTGAAGCTAAAGTGGATAAGATTATCAAACCTAACTTTGTCAGAGAAGTTCAATATCCCAAGTAGTTGGCTAATATTGTGCATGTGAAAAAGAAGAACGGAAAAATTAGAATTTTCATTGATTTCAGATATCTTAATTGGCATTTTCCTAAGGATGATTTTCCAATTCCGATTACAAAACTCTTGATTGATGCAACAAGTAACTATGAAGAACTTTCCTTCATGGATGGATATTGAGGATATAATCAAAACTGAATGGCTCCAGAAGATGAGGAGTCTACAGCCTTCATATCCCCTCAAGGTTTGTTTTGCTATCGGGTATTTCCATTTGACCTGAAGAATGTAGGCGCAACATATCAGCGTTCCATGTATCGTATCGTCAAACCCATTCTAGGGAAGTTTGTTGAATGTTATGTGGACAATTTGGTGGTTAAATCCAGGAAAAGTTCAAATCACTTGACGGATTTGGAAGTCATATTCCACAAACTTCGGCAATATAATTTGAAGATGAACCCCTTAAAATGTACTTTTGGGGTAACCTCAAGAAAATTTCTCGACTTCGTTGTACGCCATCATGGTATCGAGGTCGATCCTGAGAAGACAAAGTCAATCCTTCGTATGTCACTTCCTCGAAATTTAAAGGAATTGAGAGGACTTCAAGGACACTTGGACTATATTCGGCGTTTCATCCCCAATTTGGAAGGCAAAAGTTTACCCTTCACCAAATTGATGAAGAAGGGAGTCACTTACCAGTGGACTGAAGAATGTCAAGAAGCATTCGATATTCTCAAGAAGTATCTCTTGAGTCCACTAGTGTTAATTCCACCTGTTGAAGGAAGACAACTTATCCTCTATTTGACAGCTTTAGAGAGATCATTTGGTGCCTTTCTTGATTAGAAGAATGATGTTGGGAATGAAAATAGCCTCTATTATCTCAGTCAGACTATGATTGAAGTAGAAACCCAATACTCAAATATTGAGAAGTGCTACCTAGAATTAATCATTGTAGTTCAGAAGTTGAGACACTACCTGCAAAATCATGAGGTCCAATTTGTATCTCGCAATAACCCACTCAAATTCATCCTTAGTCGTCCAATGCTTACAGGACGTCTAGCAATGTGGGCTGTTATTTTGTGGCAATTTGATATCAAGTATGTGTCTCAAAAGGTAATAAAGGGCCAAGCTATGGATGATTTCCTTGCTAAATATCCTTCAGTAGAAGATACATCTCTAGATACTGAACTTCCTGATGAGGAAATCTTCTCTATTCAAGATAATATTTAAACATGGTAAATGTACTTTGATGGTGCTTCCAGAAGTCCAATAGGGGAGAAAATGGACGATCCTAAATTCAACAAGGTTGGGTTAGGAATTTTACTCATTTCACCGGAAAAGGCAGTGCTACCTTATTCGTTGTCATTGTTTGGAGGCAGTACAAATAATGAAGTAGAATACCAAGCTCTTATCGCAGGATTAGATTTGGTACTTCAAGCACAAGAGAATCACTTAAAGGTGAAAGGTGATTCAGACCTAGTAATCAAACAGTTCAATGGGGATTATGCAATCAGCAAAGAAGAACTAATCCCTTTGTATGATTATGTCAGAGAATTAATGGCAGAATTTCCTTCAGAACCAACATTTTTTTATGTCCCGAGATCACAAAATGCCCAAGCTGATGCACCGGCTAATATAGCCACAGCTCTGGAAGATCCAAATCAGGACGAGACAAGGATCAATATTACCCACCGTTATACAATTTCACCTTATGTTCAAATCAGAACAGATGAAATCAATGAAATTAGTTCTATTCCTGAACCATATGGTCATACTACATGATGGATGACACTTATCAGGGAATACATTAAAAATGGAACACTTCCACCTGATAGAGATGGGAAAAAACAAATTCGGCGACTTGTGGTCAATTTCACTCTTTATGATAGCCCAGATCACCTAGATAATATTCTCTACAAAAGAGGTTTTTATGGAGTTCTCTTCAGATGCATTGATGGTGAAGAGACAATGGCTATCATGAAAGAAGTGCATGCGGGATTCTGTGGTGCCCATCAGTCTAGACATAGACTATCTGATCAAATTCAATGGCTTGGATATTTTTGGCCTTCAATGATACAAGATTGTGTTGATTTCACAAAGAAGTGTCATTCTTTCCAAGTACATGCGAATTTCATTCATCAACCCCCATAGTTTCTTCATACAGCTAAATAATAGTGGCCATTTTCCACATGGGGAATGGATGTAGTAGGACCTTACTCTTCGGCTACATCCAAGCAGTTTAAGTACATTCTTACTACTACTGACTTCTTTTCCAAATGGGCAGAGAAAGTAACCATCAAAGAAGTCAGTTCTAAATGCATTGTTTGCTTCATCAAGTTTAACATCATTACTAGATTTGGTGGCCCTCATACCATATTAATGGAAAATAGCACAAACTTTTGTTCATCTAAGGTGAGGAAGTTGTATCAAGAATACAACATCAAATCCAATACTTCATCTCGATATCCTGAAGTGTCCAATGTCCATATAGAAGCTTTCAACAAGACTCTTTCAGACATACTACAAAAGATGGTAGATAAAGATAAGAAACCATGGCCTGATAAACTCTTTCATGCTTTATGGGCTTATCGGACCACTACCCGCACTGCAACGCGGTCAAATCCATATTCATTGGTATATGGAACAGAAGTAGTTTTCCCATTGAGGTTCAATTACCCTCGCTCAGAGTATCCATTTGTGATCATTCATATACAGATGAACAATCTCAAAAGCAATTGGATGAATTGGAATGATTAGATGAGAAACGATTGTGCACCCTACACCACTTGGAAGTCTATCAGAATCGAATACAACAAGCTTTCAACAAAAAAGTTCATCTTCGTTCATTTGTTTAGGAAGAATTGGTATTGGTTTTTAGAACTCTAATTATACCAGGAAAGAAACCTCCCAAGCTGGTGCCAAAATGGGAAGGACCATATTCAATACATAAGGTCTACTCCAATGGAGCTCATTATTTAATCTCAATGGATGGAGAACTCATTACTACTCCAACCAATTCTAGATTTCTGAGAAAGTATTTTCTGTAAGACAAATAATTAATCATCCAGAAAGATGTTAAACTGTACCATACTCGGTCCATGAATATGACCTTAAACTATTCGTACTTACGTCCAACACAACGTTAAATTGTGACGTCCTAGCTACATGATGCTAAACTGTACAGAAGTCCCTTACATCCAACAAGATATTAAACTGCATAATATATGGTCCATGAATATGACCTTAAACTATTGGCACTTATGTCCAACATGACATTAAACTGTGACATCCAACATGATGTTAAACTGTGACGTCCTAACTACATGATGTTAAACTGTGAAAAAGTCCCTAAATTGTCCAACATGACGTTGAACGGTGTCCCCCTTTTTCCTTACTGCATGACATTAAACTGCACAGTCCCCCTTTCGTCCAACATGACGTTAAACTTTATTGTCCCTATTGTCTTAGCTACAGGATGCTAAACTGTACAACACCCTTTCATCCAACATGACGTTAAACCGTATTGTCCACATCATCTTAGCTATAGGACAGTAGACTGTAAAGTACCCTTATTGTACAACATGACTTTAAACTGTGTCAATTTATTTATCCTATATGACGTTAAACAGTACTGCTCATTTTTCCTACATGACGTAAAACTGAACAAAGTCCCTTAATACATCCTACATGACATTAAAATGTATTCTGTCCCTGCTACATGACACTAAACGGTGCAGCACAAATAGTCCTCACTGCAATACTTTAAACTACATAGTACCTTTATATGCCCTACATGACATTAAACTATACATCGTTAAGGTTGTTTCTACCTCTTGTTTCTCACATCGAGTATGAATCACGTGATCTTAGAGTAAACTTCAATCATAACACCCTCTGTGGGCCGCTAACAATGTGTAAGTCCCGACATCATTTTTTAGGTCGGTGTCCTCAAGAACAGCTTGATCACCAATTCATTCTTTAAATGAACTACGCGGACTTTGATCCTTGCCTTATAGGCTTGGTATGTAGGCAACCTTCTGAGGTTCAAGCCCAAAACCAATATCATCACATCGGTTCACCTCCATCCCATATGATGTTGATATGTGAGGCAGCCCCAGAACCAATACTTTTTACATTAGTTCACCATCCTCCTTGCTATATGACGTTAAACTATTCGAACTTTTGTCCCGTAAGACAATAAACTACAAAATTCTTTGACACCCTCACCTGAGAGGGAATCATTATTTACATTTATCTTCGATCATGTTATATTTTAAATACTACGTTCATACATAGCAATACCTGAACCTTTTATCATGGTTCAAACCATCATTGCACTAAAGTCCCATTTTACCCCTTCATATGTACAAACCAAATCTGTACAGAGGGTATTTCAAGAACTATGTACAGCTTGATTCCCATCCTTATGGGATACGTAGGAACATTCAAGTATCCCTCAAATCCATCCCCATGCCTTTGGGCCTAACCCAAAATTTCACTTTCAATCCCCTGGATGAAAAGTCCCTGTGAAAACACACACAATGTATTCATTATTATGGTCCGAGCTCTATGACCCTAAACTAATATTTCCTATTCTCTCATCCCACATGACATTAAACTGTATTTCAAGAAATATGTATCGCTTGATTCCTATCATTATGGTATACGTAGTGAAGTCCAACATTTCAATTTAGGACCCATCCACAACATGATTATGGATAGAATTGGTCTATGTATCTCTATATGCATTGATCAAATGCCCATTTTTATGTGTCATACTCCTAACCTTGAATACTTCCAGATCTCCATAACCCTTTTCATGACTTCTAGTCACAAAATGTTTGATACTTGAGAGTTATTTTTCCTGATTATGTATCACGTGCCCTTAGGCGGCCTTGTATAATAGTCTACATAATAGACTGTTCAGTCAAAAGATTCTATTATTTGACTATTCTACCAATTACCTTAGGCGTCCCTGCATAATTCAACCCCCTAATGGGTTTTTTAAATAATGGTAACATCATTCTTGGGAGGAAAACCACTTTTTTCCACATTTGTATTAATGGCAATATGTAGGGATCCCTAATAATATCCATTCTTAACATATTTGTCTCATACTCGTTTTCATGATCTAAAAGTATTCAAGTCTATGGTTTATATTTCCCTTCCCTACTTCTGGGTCAGACCTTTGTAGGAGTGACATTTATCCAGTTCTTAGACAATCTTGTTTAGAAATATCTTCTCCATATTCAAGTACCTCTCTCCATACAGAAAACACTATGCTTTGGAAATTTTGAATCACCATCAAATTCCACTGGCTTTTTAGCAGTAGAAAAGTAAATTTTTGAGAGTTCTTTTTCCTGACTATGCAGCACGTGCCCTTAGGCGGGCTTGCATAAACAGCCTACATAACAGATTTTTCTGCCAAAAGATGCTATTATTTGACTATGCAGCCAAAGCCCTTATGTGTCCCTACATAATTCAACCCCCTAACGGGTATGTTAAATAGTGGTAACTTCATTCTTTGGAAATACTTCTTCTAATGCCTTTTATCCATTTTTTTATCATTCGCCAGATTCAAAAATTTCTAAAGTCATTGTTTACATATTTTCCCTCATACTTGAACATTGTAATATGTTTTCAGATAAATTATCAAGGAATTGATTCAATGTTAATCCATTCAGTCAAAGCTATTTTGACCTTAAACATTAGCCTTTTTATGTCTGACGTGTATGACTTTAAAATTCCCACAAAAGACAAGGGAACTCTAAATAAAAGTCAAGTCCCAGCTCACTAAACATACATTTTGTATGATTTTAGGTAATATTGAGAAATTAAAAGATTCAAAATTTGTAGGGTTATTTATAATAATCCTAGAAAAAAATAAAAATATGCTTACTAGGCCCATCGACTTAAGTAAAAATTTAAAGCAGGTAGCAAAAGAAGTCATGCAAAAATGATTAAAAATGAAAGTGTTTTCCATTTGATGCACAAAATTTAAAAGGACATCCACAGACTGGAGTCTCTTCTCTTCTCAAAGAATTACAAAAGGTTGTCAACATAAATCTTCATTTGATTTACAGCATCCCGAGCTTCATCAGCAACCACCTAAAATTCATTTATTCAGATGGATACAATAAGAGATTCAGTGATAGCAGCTCTTATTGGACCAATTGTAAAAGAATGTTCTTGATTGTGGTTTGAGAAAAATTTCCGTTGATCAAACAATGACTTTGTTTCCTTCCAAGAGACTTGGAATATGGATACATGGATTTGAGAATGGAGCATTGGAATTAAAGAGCCATTTAGAGAGAGTACTCTTATCAGATATTTTGTTAATGTCATGATAGTCTTCTCTCCATCAACCGGCAACATAAAACATATTAGCCCATGGTTTTCCATTTTAATATCTTCAAGGAAATGGCATGAAGGAAAAATTTGAAAGTTTAGACCATTTTTACTGCTCTTAATGCACAACATAACCAAAATAAAGGAGTAACAGTGCGGCTGCATCTCATGAATATAATTCTTTGCATCTGGAACATCGAATCCTGGCAGATTCCCATGGCCATACAGAGGCAAGTAGATGCTCTGTGGAAAATTAAGATGATACTTCTTCAAGTACTTGGCCAAATCTGGGAGATTTTTGTTGCAGATATCATAGTCATGGCCAATAATGTTCATCATATCATCAATTCTCTTGCTATCCAGTTCATCAGCCATTCCGATTCTTCTAGGAGCCATTGAATCTGCACAAAGGTCGAATAATTAACTCTTAAGTGAGTTGATTTTTCATAAAATTTTTGGAGAAAAGTGAAAGAATGGCTAATGCATTAAGGCGTGCAACTCCCAAAGTTGGCTCGCAAGTATAAGTGTGTCGCACAAGTTTTGGCGCGCAGGTGTCACCGTGAAAGTCCAAATACCTATGCAGTAGTGCGACATAAAAAACCAGAGGAAAATAGAGAACATGCACGATGCAGGAAAATTGTGCGGTGAGAGCTCGGAAGATTGAAATTCGGTGCTTTGTGCGAGGAATGACCACCTATATATAGGCCAAGCTGCACCCCTACGCGCTGAAGCCTACGTGGATCATACCTGCATGACACCATTGGCGCACTCAACACTTGCGCGTCGCATGTTCCTTGACTTTCTTCTTTACCTCAGAGTCAGATCCTCATTTCTTTCGGATCCAACTTTGAGGGGGGAATTTTGTTGACGCACTTTTCCGTCACAAAGTCTAACGACTTAAAAAGGGAAGTACCAATGTCCAAAGAGATTCATCCTTTGAAGAAACATCAAAAATCAAGAAAGGCGTGAAGAAGGATTTCTTCCAACTTGGGTTGCACAAGTTTCATCATTGTCATGCAAGTATACTTGCGCGCCACATAGTGGTCACATAGGTGAATTGCGCGCTCTCCTTGATTTTTTGCCCAGGGTTTACACTACCCTATAAATACCCCCTTTGGGCCCCCAATTTCAGAACCAAAAATTCCAAAACTCAGATTTGAGCACCCGGCACCCTAGTCTCTTCTCAAAGCCTTCAGAACACTTCTAAGGTAATTGCTTACCTAGAATGGAAGGTCTAAAGAGAGGGAACATTCCTAAGTGTTGAAATTCATAAGCAGCTACACGCCTAAGTGTCTGACCCTGTAGGGAATTGAAGACACTTGCGCGCCACCTTATCCCTTCAATAAAACTTGCACGCCACTCTTTTAGAATCCTTTAGGGATAATATTAAGGGATTGAGCCAAGTCTCGCCCAACTATTACCCTAAGGGTTCACCGTCGCGCAAGTACCTATGTGTCACACAAGTATACTTACACGACCAAGACTTGTGCGCCCACGCAGGACTTGCGCGCCTCTCTCTTTTTGGGTTCCCCTCCTGCCTATTCACTTGTTTTCATCAAATTCACATCTCCTATTCAAGGTTTAGCCTTCAAAATCCAATTCAAAGCCATTTTTGGCATGATTCCTTGGTTGGATTCCTTGTCTGAAAGGAATTCTAGGGAACATCTCTCAAAACCTAGTGATTTATATATCATTATGTCACTACAGTTAGATATTCCATTCATTCAACCTCATCCTTTAACATGATAAGACTATTCTTGGGCAAACTTTTCAGGAGTAAGCCCCAGTCTTCAAATCCCCTTAATTTTGGGCATCTTTTTCAGGAGTAATCCTTAAGTCCCCTTAATTCTGGGCCTCCTTTTCAGGACTATTCCCCAGTCATAATTCCTCTAATTTGGGAATCCTCCTCAGGAATAAGCCCCACTCATAAATTCCATTTACGTGGGCCTCTTTCGCAGGAGTAAGTCCCAATCTCAAAATCCCAAATTTGGGCCAACTTTTCAGGAGTAAGCCCCAGTCTTCAAGTTCCAATAATTCTGGGCATCCTTTTCAAAAGTAATCCCCAAGTCCCCTAAATTATGGGCCTCCATTTCAGGAGTAATCCCCATTCATAATTCCCTTTAACCTGTCCTCTTCTTTATGAGTAAGCCCCAGTAATAATTTCTCTTAACCAGTATTAATTTACTTTTTGATTTGGGCTTCCTTATCATGAGTAAAACCCAATCATAAGTCCTCTCTAATTTGGGAATCCTTCTCAGGAATTAGACCTAAGTTAAGTATCCAAATCTCTATAAAGCACATATACCTTTATGGACCTTGTTCACGGGTTTCTTCCATGAAGTAAATCCTAATCTTCATCTATCTGGGAAGTCATACATACATAATCCCCACATCATTTATTATAATTGCATCTTTCATGTCACAATTGTCTGGTTTTACCAGTACCACTTGTTTCTCACACCGAGCATGACTCACGTGAGCTTAGAGTGTAAAAGTAATTATGAGGTCTTTCTTTAATCCATCAATCATGCATAAACCTCATACTTCTTTACTCGAACTACGTGGGTTATGATTCCTTTTCTAAAACAAAGGATATGTAGGTAGCCCATCTGTGGGTATGATCCCAACTCTGAAATAATCTATGTCCTTCTGAATGACAATAAACTTTAAGTGCCCCACTGAGTGGATTTAAAACCAGTATGGTTATCACAATGACCAATAGATTTCTATATAATGTTTCAATGGATACCATCGACTAATAATATCTAACAAATACAGATGAATATCTATCGATGAAGAACCTCGAATACATATAAAATATTCTATAAATCTCATACATATTAATCATTGATTTTCATATTTTAAGGAATGCTCATTTTCATACTTGGTAATGTAATAAGAATTCACGAACATAACTTTAATCTATAAAGAGAGTTTTAGAGTAGACAATAATTCCCCCCAGAAGGGTGAGATGAGTCCAACCTCCCATCCTATTGACCAATGCAAATTCTTAAGCCTCATCAATTCATAACTAGTGAGCACCTACCTTTGGAAAGTAGGTCCAAATGGATATAGAATCCTTGGATGTTTCTGGTTCTACGGAAAACCCCATTAGAAACCTCTTGGAATGTTTGAACCTTAAATCAATGAGGTCATCCCCATTTCTAGAGAAAACACACACCCTGTGAATATCCAATGTGGCCCCCCTCCCAATGTACTTGAAGTAGATGGTGAATGTCCTCCTCGCCTCAGTAATCATAGGAGTGAATGGCAGTTTCACTTCACCAGCACCAAGCATGGAGGTCCTACCCGTGTTCGGATTGACCAGTACAAAGATCCTACTTATGCTGATGCTGCCAGGGGAAACAAGCATGGAGGTTCTACATGTGCTCTTATCAGATCTAGAGGAGGTCCTTCCTGCTCCAAATTTTCCCACAGAGATTCACTCTGCACATCAGTCAGTGGGAACGTAGGTCCTCTCCGTGTTCACTTTGAAATTTTCCTTGGTGCTCCTCGTAACCCAACTCACTCAGGCAGAAATCCTCTCCTCCCCGGCACTAGTACGGCCGAAGGTCCTCCTCGTGAAAAAAATCTACCCTATCCCAGAGAACCGTACGGGGGAAGAAGGGCAGGTCATCACCACCATAAAGAGAATACTAAGAAGATACAAACTGAGATTAGACCATTCTGCTTCTCATATTCTGAGGCAAAATATGACACAGTGATGGAACCCTCGCCTAAATCCTCCATGTCTTGGGTCAGCGTAAGAACAATGAGCATCAACCTCATACTTCCGTAATGTGAGGTCCACCAGATTCTAGTCTGCCCCAACAGGTATATCCAAGAGGAAGAAAATTTGGAAACTCCATAGCTTCCATCCATTAAATCACCACAATAATTACTAGAAGCACTCTCTACCTCGACTAGAGATCATGGAGAGAAATTATGGGGACCAATGGTGGATGAGAAACAACATAGCCCATTTCCAAAAGTTGTATTCCCTACACCAAAAACTGTGGTCATCAACATTTCTTACTGTGATGTGGGGAATATGTCACTACACTCTTCAAACGATATCTCGAGATGAGGTGGTTTGTCAGTTCACTAGTTGTATTCTCCACTGGCCAGCCCACCGTCCCAGCGGTCTGCCTCAGTACAGGTACTGGTTCAACACCTACCCCCGGTTGATGAGTGGGGTAATAAAGGTTCAGCCACCGAATCTGGACCAAGGATTTTTTGGGATATTCTCATAACAGACCATTTTGTTGAGATGTCTTGGCAAGTTGTCGCACTAAATTTCTGTTCTCCAGAAATTCTCACCTAGGAAGAGGTCGAGTACTTTTCAATACCCCCTGGGTGACTCATTTTCATCTTCTTCATCGATGAGTGGCCTACCCCAATGGTTAGGATCACTTCGAAGACATCGCCAACAATGTCGTTTGGTTGATATGGTCACACTCCCTGTGGCCCAATGCCTCGGGTCACCGAATCTCCATAGGAATCTCCAACAACGATGCATCCAGAGCATTAAATTTCTACGTAGGATAATCAAGGAGGCTTCTCCCCATGTGAAAATTTGTATTTGGGGGCAGTATGAGGCCATCCATTTTAGTTCCATCTGACTCTAGCCTGATTTTTCAGGCGACATAGAGGATATTCCTCTAGGTAGGGTCGTAGTTAACATGGAAAACTGGTCTAGGGGGGGGGGTGAGAATGAGATATAGATTCATTAAGTGTACCTACCCCCAGAGGGAGTTTCACACCTCTTGGAATCATTGGGAAGGATTACTCATCAATATAGAAATCTATTGGGTCTTCCTATTCCCACTGAGGCATTGGTCCTCAACCAAAATCCCAACAAGGGTAAGGAGTACCTCGGAGCTGTCAAACCCTCTGACCCATCTGGCTTAGTGCAGAAGGTAGAAGATGATCCCAAAAAATCCATGTTGAATCAACATCTCTCCAAACACGGGAAGATGGTCGATGACCTCCTTAATGAACGTGTTGTGGAGAGACGTCTTGAAAACGATGATCCTCAGTCGAGGTAGTAGGGGTAGGCACAACTTCCCCTCAGTGGATTGCCTCCAGGAGACCCTGACCATCCTTCCCACATAGACAGGGTAGAGGCAGGAACATATTGAAAAAGGGTGCAGTATGTGTCGCAAAATCCTTCTTAATGGCATGAGAATACCTAGGACCCATCTCAGTTCCCCCAACTGCTCAACAGGTCATTCCACCAGCCGCTCCATGAGCCGTTGGGCCTACTTATCATGTTGAAGAACCCTCCAATGCAATGGTGGTCAAGGATCGTCGTCAAGAAATAAATCCCCACCTGGATGATCTAATGACGACACTAATCGCCCACCATGAAGCTTTAGAGACTCGACAAGTGGCAATCCCACCTGATGGAAAGCCACATCCGGTGTGGTTGGATGATATGCCAGCACCCACAGGATTCGGAAACCCCACGTTTCCCCCCTTCAATGAGACATGGGACCCGCTGTAGCACTTGGCTCACTTTATCTCAAGGTGTGGGCCCATGTTGAGAACTCCATCACAGTAGGAGGGCACCAAACTCTGATGCTTCATACAGACATTGGAGGGGCTGACGTTCAGCTGGTACAACCAGCTCCCCATTGGATTAGTAGCTGGCTGAGAAGACCTCTGTAGAAAATTTCTCTACCAGTTTAGTTTCACTACTTAGAAGACGAGTATCTCAAACCTCTTAAAGTGAAATTAGAGATCTGATGAGCACATTGCAGACTTTGTCTCCTGATGGAAAAGGATCGCATACTCTCTTGACATTCCATAGACTCAAAATAAACTGTTGACGATGTGCGTAGGGAATGTCAAAACTGAACTCGTCCCCTCTTTGATCACCCAAAACTATCCTGGGGGATTTCGAGAATTCTATGATAAGGCCCAATGCCTAGATGAATCTTTATAGCAGGGTTACCAGGTAGGTCTATTACCTCCTACAATCCCCTTGAGAAGGGCCTCCAGGGCCGAGCCCACCGTAGTGTCCCAAATAGATCCCCCAGGCAACTAGAGTTATTACCAGTGGAGCCACCTCCATATCCTCATAGAGGCCATCTACCCCAGGCGTAGCCTCCAAACTACCAGTGTCCACTTTAGAATCGGCAGGTTCCCCCACACAATATTTCATCCATCGCCTCAGTCTCCCGGCAAATCATCATGGGTTCAAGCAGCCTCCCAGAAATATGCACCCTTCTCACGGTGCCATGGTTGAAGTAAATGTTGATAATATAATCAGATATAATTTTGTTAAAGAGGTCCAGTACCCCAAATGGATGGCCAACAATGTGAAAGTTAGGAAGAAGAATAGACATATCAGATTCTGTATTGAATTCTGGGATCTCAACCATCACTTTCCGAAGGATGAAATTCCTGTTCCTATGATGGAATTATTGATCGACGCTAAAAATGGGTTCCAAGCCCTCTCCTTCATGGATGGGTACTTTGGGTATAACCATATCTAAATGTCCTCCGAGGATGAGGAGTCTACAACCTTCAGGTCACTACACGGTACTATCTGTTACCAAGTATTTCCCTTATCTTTAAAGAATTCAGGTTCCACCTATCAATGGGATATGCATCGCATATTTATAATGATCCTCGGAATGTTGGTGGATTGTTACATATATGATCTGGTGGTCAAATATATCCAACATTAGGACAATCTCAAAGATTCTGAGAAAGTGTTTGGCTTCCTCCGTTCCCATCACCTAAAGATGAATCCACTGAAGTCCACCTTTGGGGTCACATCTGGAAATTTTCTCGGATTTTTTGTCAGATACAAGGTGCATAGATATCGACTTGAAGAATATTAAGGCCATTAGTCATATGTCTCCCCTGAGCAACATTCAGGAGATTCGAGGCTTGTAAGGCCACTTGGCCTACATACACCGATTCATCGTGAATTTGGTCGGAAAGTGTAATACCTTTCCATGGCTCATGAAGAAAGGCACTTTCTATGAGTGGGACGAAGAATGTGATACTTCTTTTAAGGAAATCAAGAAGTACCTACTTCAGCCTCTAGTCATAATACCACCCGTATTTAGAAATCCACTGGTCCTTTACATGACCACCCTGGAATGGTCTCTCGGCACCCTTCTCTCCCAGAAGAATAATTACTGGAAATAGAATAGTCTTTAATACCTCAGCTGCATGCTCCTCGATACGAAGACTAGATACTCCCATATAAATAAGATCTTCCTTGTGCTGGTATTTTCAGTATAGAAATTACGACATTACTTACAGCAACATGAGGTACAATTGGTGTTCTGATTAGATCCGATGATGTACATCTTGAACTCCCCCATGTTGATAGGCCATCTACCTTAGTGGGCAGTGATTATCCAACACTTCCACATCAGGTTTTTCCATCAGAAAGCTGTTAAGGGGCAAGCATTGATAGACTTCCTTACATCCCATCCATCTCCAGCGGACAAGTCCCTAGATCTCAATTTCCCTGATGAAGAAATCCGCTCGATAGACCAGGCCGTGTCATGATGGAAAATGAAATTCGATGGTGCATCCCAGAGCCCCACCGATAGAAGGCTCAATGACCCCAGGCTCAATAGAGTAGGTCTGGGAATTGTCTTCCTTACCCCAGTAGAAGACATTCTTCTGTATTCCATCCTATTGTCATAAGGCTTCACCAACAATGAGTAAGAGTATCAGGCTCTCATTACTAGCCTCGAGTTGGACCTTGAGTTTGATTTCCCCCATTCACATGTGAAAGGGGATTCTGAACTAGTCATCCAGCAGATCAACGATGACTATGTCATCAGTAAGCCAGACCTTGTACCACTGTTGGAACAAACTCTCCATCTGATGTCCCAGTTCCCTTCTCCTCTAGAAATCACTCATGTCCCTCAACCTCAGAAAGGTCGAGCTGATGCCCGAGCCCGCCTTTGTGCATCACTTGTAGAGCAAGAAAATGATGATCAGATTTTCCACGTGGCACACCAGATAGTCATTGCTCCTATCACTCCAGATGACAGTGACATCCCACAGGTAAGCGACCATACCGTTGGTGCCTCCCTATCAAGACAACCAGGTTCCCCTAATGTAGTGATTGAAGTGACTCTTGACTAGATAACCTCCTTCGTTGAGTAACTCCAAAATGTCAATCTCCTAGAAGATCAGGACGAGTGCGATTGAATTCAACATCGTGTGTTACCATTTACCCTATAGGATAGTCCAGTCATGAGAAGATCCTTTACAAGCATGTTTTTGATGGGTTTCTCCTCTGTTGAATTCAAGGAATCATGATTTCCCAAGTCATGCAAGAGGTTCATGCCGGTTCCAGTGGGGTTTATCAGACCAAGCCAAAACAATCCCATCGGATCTAGAGACTGGAGTATTTTTGGCCCTCCATGATCCATGACGACAATGAGTTCACCAAAAGGTTGTATATGTGCCGAATTCATGCCATCTTTACATATTAGCTTCTAGAGCCTCTCCACTCCACCAAGTACTCTTAAACATTTACGGTATGGGGAATCAATGTCATGGGACCATATCCAACGGCGACAGCTTGCTAGTGTAGGTTCATCCTCATCGCTGTAGATTTCTTCTCTAAGTGGGAAGATTCCATTCCACTCAAGGATGTCAAGGCCCATTCCATCATTGACTTTGTGAGCTCCAACATCATCTACCGATTTGGTGTCCCTCACGCCGTCCTCATCGATAACAGCACGGACTTCTAGGTAGCTGAGCTGAAGAAACTTTAAGCTAAGTACAACATCCGTTCTAACCATACCTCTTGTTATCATGCACAAGAAAATGGAAAGATCAAGGAATTCAACAAAACCATCTATAACATTCTCCAGAAAATAGATAATCAGAACAAGAAGAGTTGGTCGGACAAGCTCCCCAATGCCCTCTGGGCTTATCGGACGATGACTCGTAATTCGACCCAGGTGACCCCATATTCCCTGGTGTATGGAATAGAGGTCGTCCCACCCATCGAGATTTATTTTCCCTCATTGCGCACAACTATCTATGATCAGCAATCTCTAGATGAAGTAGCAGAAATACTTCTGGCTAAGTTGGAGGCTCTCAACGCGAACATTATTTGTGCCCTGTACAAACTGGAAAGGCATCAGAAGAATATAACTAGAGATTTCAACAAGAATGTTTCCCTCATCTCCTTCATGCAAGGTGAATTGGTGTTTTCCCTAAAGACAACAATGATACCTGGAAGGAACTCAATCAAGTTGGAGCCCAAATGGGACGAACCTTAAATCATTTAGAATGTTTACTCCAATGGCGCATACTCCCTGTTTACCATGGATGGTGAGCATGTAACTCCTCCCACCAATTCCATGTTCCTCAAGAAATACATTGCATGAGTCTTTTGGTCCCATATGACCATAAATTTTATGGTCCCACATGACTCTAAACTACATTAGGATTCTTCATGACCTTAAACTGTCTGGTCCTACATGACCATAAACTGTCTGGTCCCGCATGAAATTGAAATTTATGGTCCCTCATGACCCTAAACTACATTAGGGTCCTACATAACCTTAAACTGTCCAGTCCTACATGACCTTAAACTATCTGGTCCAGCATGACCTTAAACTATACAGTCTCACACGACCCAAAACTACATTAGGGTCATACATGACCTTAAACTGTTGGGTCCAACATGAACTTAAACTGTCGGGTCCCACATGAAATTAAATTGTAAAATGTCCCACAAGATATTAAATAGTGTGTCATCCTGCATGACGTTAAACTGTATACTATACTGCATGACATTAAATTATATGATGTCATGCATGATATTAAACTATGTACTGTCCCGCATGACATTAAACTATGTGTCGTCCCACATGACGTTAAATTGTGTGTCATCCTGCAAGACGTTAAATTGAAAGAACTATGTATGGCTTGATTACCATCCTCATGGGATATGTAGAAATGCTTAGATGCTTTGTCTTGTGTCCAACCCCAAGTTCCATATTTTACAACCCCCTATAGGTATAGTTCTCTTGGAGGATCCCACATGGTGTCATGTAGTCTTCTTTTTCCCCACTCAGGTCAGGATTATGATGATTTCACCATGTACCCTCCCTCATTCTTCTCTCCTCCCACATCCTCACCGCACGACGTTAAATTGCATGGCCTTCGAAACAATGTATGGATTGATTCCTATCCTTATGGGATATGTAGAACTCCCATACATTTCGTCCATAGGCACATACCCAAATTTCAAGACCACCCATTGGGTCTATGCACATAGTGTGGTGTAGGCTTTGGACCTCATTCACGTTGAGTTCATCATGACGGTACCGTGTAACCCTCTTTCCTAAAGATATCCACTTCTTCTACTGTCCATCTTGACTTTAAATTGCACATGCACATTTATGCTTCACAAACTCCCTCTACTTGGGACTACATTATTTTTCATATCTAAAAGGACCCCCAAATGGCATAGATGCTCAGCCCAAGGGGTCTCCTACCATTACAGGCCAACGCCCTCAAGTATTTAGAACAATAAATTTATACTAGTCCCGCATTGTGAATATGGTCAGCGGTCGACGCTCATTTGTTGTTCCCATTTCAGGTCACACGATATGGATGTTTTATTTCAAAATTGGTCAGCAACTATACTTTTTCATTTCCACCACCCCCATATATACCAAACATTGAGTGTAGTGGTTCATTCAACCCTGCTGTCTCTTCAAGCTTTTGTCTGCCTCGAGCATGAGTGTGATTCCAGCTGTCGGACCCTTATATGATAGGGAGAGCCTTGTATTACTCCTTGTTTACCACAACAAGCATTGCATACGTGGGATTAGAAGCTAAGTTAAGGCAATAATCAAATGAGAGGTCATTTGGCTACAGTTGTCCGGGACGCCCAGCCTCAGGTACCTCGGCCCTTTCAGCCCCCTCTCCCATGTTCTCATTTAGTATTGTGTGGAACTCATGTCCTTATTCAAGTCGGTTTATTTCACCACACCAAACACATCCCCTTGAGACATCCCCTATCCATTTATCATCCTTTCTACAAGAATAGTCCCTGACATGCTTCGTGATCCCCATCATTTGGGTTTCCATCATCTTCTATATCCAAAAGGACCCCCAAATGGCACGGACACTTAGCCCAAGGGCTCTCCTACCATTATGGGCCAACATCCCTGAGGGTTTCGAACAAAACATTGATACATGTCATGTGTTGATAATATGGTCAATGGTGGATTCTCAATTGTTTCCCCTAACCCGCAGTCACATAGATACAGATACTGTGTTGCGAACATGGTCATCAACTATCGTCTATCATCATGTCTATTTTGGGGTCTTCCATAGGAGAAATGATTCACCCTCTTTACTCACCTATCCCATGCATATTACATTAAACTAGGCCGCCATGGTCCAAGCCCTATTTCATTAAAATAAGAGAACCACCGTCCTTGCAGCATGATGATAAACTACACATCATCCTTCACTAGAACTATGTATGGCATGATTCCCATCCTTGTGGGATAGATAGGACTTCCCGAACGTCTAGTCTTTGGGTCCATCCCCATTTCATAGAGGCCTACCTATCATCTTGGACCCATGTACTATGTTCTTCCAGGAGAGAGGAATATGGTGTGGTATAGTCTTGCGTGCCCATTCACATCGGGTTTGCAATAACCACACCACATACCTCTCTCTCTCCGGATTGCCCTTCACTCTCTTTCCCTAAACTCGTCTTTTTCAGTCGGATGCTCTTAATCGGGTCCCTTGACCCTCTTCGGTGATTCACCAATGTGCCCCAGAATACTTTGGTTCAGATCATGGAGTGTCAGATTCTACCTGGACATGCTTTCACACATTTTTCAGGCTTCGTATTCTACTTCATTTGGTCTTTCATTATCTTTCATATCCTAAGGGACCCCAAAGTGAAATGGATGCTCAGCCCAAGGTCTCTCCTACCATTACAGGCCAACCTCCTCGAGGGTTTTGAACAAAACATTGATACAAGACCTACGTTGCGAATATGGTCAGTGATTGATGCTCGTTTGTTGTTCCCATTTCAGGTCACATGATATGGATGTTGTGTCAAGAACACAATCTACAATTATCCTCCATAATCACACCAACCCCATCAAGACATAAATTTCAGATACATGATTCACATCATTTCCCACCCCATCATGTCCAAGTGGAATTTCGACGCTCTTAGTATTATCTCTTAGTGGGAATTTTCATGTTAGGAGGACAAAGCCATGGTAAGGCGTCATTAAGTGCTCCACACCGAATTCCCCATTATGTGTATCCCATGTGTTGCAAATACCTATTCCACCCTTGTTTGCAACATCGAGTTTGACTCACGTGGTCTTGTGGACCAGATCGTGCTCTTCACCAGCATGGAAGAGTTTCATCGCATCATGGTCCAATCTCTAAGACCTTTAACTAAGATATCCTTATACATAATATTGTAGAACTACGCATAGATTGACTTCCATGCTCATGGGATATATAGGAATTACCAGACATCTCTTCTTTGGGTCCTACTCAAATGAGAGCTAGTCGCTCCTACCCCATATTCTCTAACCTTTTCTGGCCCCTCGGCCCAAGGTTTCTTTCATGGAATCATTCACGGTGTGATGTGGGTCTCATCATCATTCAAATCTGTTATGATTTATCATTCCATGCACATCCTCTATTAGTCCCATCACGTGACCCTAAACTGTGAGATTATCATCATAGCCGCACGATGAAAAACGGCATTGCGTCATGGTGTCCTCACTCGAGGGGTCATCATGTTTGGTATCAGACACATACCATAACATTTTTCAATACCTATATACAGATTTATTCCTATGAATATTTTTGGACTTTCCATACTAGGTACATCAGTTCAGAAAAAAAAACCACGCATTCATCCTAAAGGACAAACAAGATCTATCAAATGACGCTTCTTTCGGTGCGAGGGCCAGACCCGCATGCCTTTATTGTCTATGGAACTGGTATCCTACCATGAAACTCTTATAACTACGTATGGATTGATTCCCATCCTCATGGGGACCATAGGAATTCCCTGGAACTTTGCCTCGGGCCTAGCCTAACTTTCACTTTTGGTCCCCTGACCTTGAATTTTACCAGAGAGCACATTGTGGTGATATAAACTCTTATTTTCCTCACTCATGTCGGGTTTAGTAATTATTTCACCATGTGTCTCCCTTCTTTAGTTCCATCATGGTATGATCTCTATGACGATAAACTAAGACCACTCTATGTCCTGGATGCAAGACGCCAAACTATACGACATCTTCAATATCTTTCTATGGCTTGATACCCATCCTCAAGGGATATGTAAGAACACCCAGAAATACTGTATCTCTATCCATCCCTAGAAATCTAAAATCTTTCCCCCTCTATCCAGCCTTTTGACAAGAACTCTTTTGGGATCATGTGGTGTGGAGAGTACCTCTTCGGTTCTCATTCACGTTGGATTTTTCAATGGTCGCACCATGTGCCTTTCGTGTCTTTTCCCAACCTGGTCTGAGTTCTATGACCCTAAAATAAGATCTACTTATGAGAACTGCACATCAGGTTTGGACACTTCATCACCCTTCTCATAGTCCATTAAATCAGGCCCCCCCTTTATGGATCATCCAATGACCATTAAGTTGGAAGCGTGTGACCCTTGGACCCATGTAATTGAAAAGGGACCCGACTCCCTCTATTTGATACGTCTTTTTTTCGTACTCTTATGTTTTGTGACAAAGAGCCCAATGTGTGGAATTTTCACTGGGAAATTCCCTCATTCCATGTCAAAGCTTCATGATCTCATTATTTGGATCCCCATCCTCTTCTATATCTGAAGGGACCCCCTTTACAGCCTGGTCTCATGCCTCATTGGCTTACCTACCGTCTTGGGCCAATGTCCATGGGGACCTCAGACGACATTTGCGACATGTCATGTGTTTCAAACAAGGCCATCAGTTGACCCTCATTTGTCTATCCCCATTCTAGGCTAACGCGAAATAGATGCTATGTTTCGAACATGGTCAAAAGTTATCCCCTATCGTCCCTCCACCATCATTGTGGTCTAGATCTCAAGCATCATGATTCACATATTTCCACTTCCTTGTGTTCAATTGGGATTCCAAGATACTCTACTTTACCCCTTTGTGCATCTAGGTGCATCAAGTAGCCAGGTCAGCATTATTGGGAAGTCATTCACCTAGTGTCCCATCGCCCCTAACATGTGCCTTCCTATCCTAGGAAACTCCCATCACTAATCCTTGTATCCCACATCGAGTAGGACTCACGTGGGTTTACTAGTTTTGGTAGGACGTGTACCTGTGCAGCCATGCCACACAAGCCTTTTATCATCCTGTATGATGTTAAACCACACTCTATAACTACCTGTGGCTTGATTCCCATCCTAATGGGATATGTAAGAATGTACATGCACCTTGCCTCAGGCCCAACCCAGTTTTCACATTTAGTCCCTCGACCTAGGGATTCTCTTGAGAGCGTGTGGTGTGGCATGGACTCTTATGGTCCTCATTCACATCAGGGTATGTACCGTAGCACAAATTGCCTTCATGGGTAGCCATTTCCTCAATGCATGACATTATACTACGATTCTTCCCTGAACAAGTTCATGATTCCCTATATTAATCATGGGATGTGTATGTTTCTTCTACAGAGAGTATTATCCCTACTAGTGTTGGTCTTTGACCTTGATACGCTCTCAGAACAACATTTGGTATGATTTTAATCTTTATGGGATACGTAGCGATGCCCATGCACTTCTCCTTATGGCCAGTTACTGGGTTATTAACCCTTATGGACCCTCGGCCCTGATCATGGTCCTCTCTCTATGACATTAAACTAGGATCCTATAGTCCATGTAACATGACTTTAAACTGTTAACCTTGGTCTAGGAATTATGACCTTAAAACTATATACAACGTCTTGGCTATATGATGTTAAACTATTCCATTCATCATCTGCATCTTTATGATGAAAAACTAAAAAGAATTTCAGGTCCTTAACAAAGAGGTCCTGATCAGAAGTATGTTTGATCCCTGATCAGATAGATACGCCTACCTAATGTGTTTCCACCACTGTGGTGTGATTTCAAGAGTGTTTGACTCCATTCGAACAACCCATCACTCCATACTCCACGATTTGTGTTCCCTTTATTTGGACCCTCATCCTATTTCACGTCTAAAAGAACCACCTAACAGTATGGATGCTCAGCCTATGGCCCGCCTACTATTCTGGTCCAACGTTCTTGAAGACTAATGGATTACATTTCGAGCCAAGCCTCGTGATTTTAATATGGTCAATGGTAAGCCCTCATTTTTTATCTCCATTTCAGGCTAACAAAATAAGGATACTGTCTTTTGAATGCGATCATGGGTTATCCATCATTGTCACACCACCCCCACAGTGTTCCGAATCTAGGGTATCATGATTCACACATTCCACTCCATTGTGTTCGGGTGTATTACAAACACCCTGGTGTTACCCTTCTCATGTACTAGAGCACTTTGGGAAGAAGAAACGTTGATTGTTATGAGGTCTTTGTCCTCTAGTCGGGCTTCTCCCTTTTTTCTCGGAAATCCAGATTGGCCGTTCAAACCCTAGATGCTTGGAGCATGATTTGTGCTCTTATATTTGATTAGAAAAACAAGGTGTTCATCCCATGTTTCTCGCATTGGACCTGACCCATGCGAGCTAGGGGAATGATATCAGAATTCTCCATGAATGTATCAAAAATGCAATAGACGAAAAACGAATAATATAATTGATGCATGCATCTAGCATGAATAATCAAAACATTAAGGCATGTTCAAAAGTTACATGCATCATAGTTCCCGAGTATTGACCCCTCCCATGGATGGGTTGACCCCATCAAAAGAGCATTGTAGCTCCGCCACCCTCTAGCTTGTGGCATCCAGGATTCGTTGTCACCTGTTCAGTTCCTGCTTCTCCTCTGCATCAATGGGGCGCAGTTTGTCAGCCGTGATCCAGGCCCACTCCTCATTGGTTTGGATAATGGTAATCTCCATGGAGGCTTGTCTCATGCACTCTTCAGCTTCCTCCATCTGGGCCTTCAGCCACGATATGATATTTGACTGTGCATTGAGGAAAGAATAATGTTCATCTGCCCGAATGTGCAGCCGTTGAATCACGTTTTTAGCCTCCTATAGCCTATTGATGTTCACTTCTTTTCTCTGCTGCCAACCAACTCCAAGGCTGCAGTCATATTCCCATATCTTCACAAGAGTGAGATCTCGAATGAGCTTGTGGGGCCGTTGGGCATCCACTCCCCTGGTGCACAGTTGGTGCCGTTGCGAATGAAGTCCCTCCATATGGTCTATCCATTGTGCTTGAGGGGTGTCATTGGTAAAGCACTTGATCATCTTCCATGACCAGCGACAGACTATCTTTCTATCCTCTTAATTAGAGTCTTTCTCGTACCATTCTGTGGGTTTGGAAGACTCATACAAGTAGAACACCCCAAATAACTCATCTGCAGGGTCTAAATCTGGTGTTTTCTAGGATATGGCAGGACACATGTTGTCCGATCGATCTTCATCATCAGATCCCATCTCAATAATTTTAGGATCAGCCCTGCTAATAGTCCCACCAGTGATGGGGAGTGACACAACATGGTCGGTCTGGATATCCATATCCATAACCATCGGCGTTCCCCTAGGAAAGGTGATGCCCAAAGGACCAACCAACCTCGCCAAGGAAACCCACACCATTCGAAGAACTGTGCATACCAAAAAGAGCACAAATGTCAGTTAGCCTTGTCAATGGGTGGTAGTCATGAATTTTGTAAAGGAAAATTACAAAGATCAAATTTTTGGTCTCGTTTTGGGGTTGTTGCTGTGGGGACAATGAGGTGTGCCCCTCTGTATATTGTTGGGAAATCAGAAAACTATAAAGAAACCACCTCAGGTGTCTTGGCCCTGCTAGACATGGTAATTTCCACAGCTGAGAGTGTAGATTTTGAAGGCCCCAAATCTGCATATATTGTGGGGAGAGATTGGGTTCTGTGTATAAGTCCCTCCTACAAAGTTTAAATATTAGAAAGGGGTCCCAAGTAGACTTGAAGCAGGTCCCAGGGAAGGGACTCAGGGTTTTACCTCGAGAGCCTCTGCAAACTCTTCAAGATCTTGGTCTAAATCACCAACATCACCCTCCTCCAATGGGATCTCTCTACCAGACTCCTTTCTATATTAGGACTCATCCGATTATTCTGACAAAGGGAAGCACTCCTTCAATTCTGCAACCAAAAACTACATAGGGTTGTTTGAACCAACAACACCTTCACCCAGTCTATCATTGGACGTGAGGAACCCCAGTAGTGAAAGAAGTCCTCAAACTCTGCTAAGTATTGATCCACCTCTGTCTGGGATACTGCAAAGTCGGCCCTGATGGGCCGATTCTCGAAAAATCCATCCTGAGATGGTTCATATGTTTTCACATCTCAGACTGGATGAGGAATTTACAGTTAACATCCTAGATGTCCCAAGACTTTTGGAAGACAACATTCTCAGGCATGAATATATGTATCATCCACTTCCCCAAATCCCAGGTGGATATTCTATGGAATCCTCTTGGTTCCCTCCCCTCCGGATGAATCTTCCATTCTAGGACAGCTGGGTCTGCTACCACTGCTAGATCTGATACTACTGCTTCCCCCTCAACTAGTGTGGGCCTCATTCCCATGACATCCATGCCACCGTGGGATTTATTTTCCGCCTTTCTTCACTGGCATCAAGGTTGGATATGTACACCATCACTAGCCTGAAGAGTTGGATTCTTCAGCATCTCCCTAGGTTAGGACACCTCCCAGCTATTCTGTACTTCTTCAACAGTCTGATGAAGGCCATGGGAGGCGGAAGCACATTCCACATCATTCAGTATTCCCATGTGAACATGAGCTACATTCGTCTCATCACCCACGAGTGGTCCTCATAACACACCCTTAAATAGTCCTGTGGGGTCATCCACTGCATGCACCAAAATTTCATGGCGAATCAGCGCAGGGTGTACGGCTCACATAGGGGCTTGTGGTCTACCCATTCCACCAGGAATCCGCCTAGAAATCCCAAGAGGTAGGACTAATCCTCTTCCGTTCCCTAGAAATTATCGGTGAATACACCCATTAGCAATGGGAATGGGTGGAAGTTGATATCTTCTACCTTCTAGACCCAATTCTGTACTTTCATCATGGATAACTTGGACAGAAAGCTCCCTACGACATTCAAAATAGACAGGAAAAAGTTTGATCCTTGAGGGGATATGGGGTTAAGATAGTCATAGACCCCCTGAAATGCACCGCTATCCATCCATATAAGAGGTAGAATGAACCACATATTCTATGTGGCGTCTTCCCCTCTCTGAAATGCCACAACATCTTGTACATCTTGGCGAGTATCATGATCCCAAGGTTGAACCTCCCTCCTGTCACCAACATGGACTCCATGATAAATGTGCTCGGTTTCATGCCCATGTTTGTGTCCCTCACCAGCATGACCTAACCGCAGATGACCGACACAATAAATCTAACCAACCTAACTACTAGTTGTTGCTCGGTAATGATGTTGAATCCCCACATCTTCCACTAGATATCCTCCAAATTCCACTAGTATGAGTGCTCCTTACCTTGTTGAGCCCCCTTTGAGCATGTCTAAAGCCTCACAAGGAACTGACTATTTTTTGGGAAGTCCATGAATTGCATGAACCCCCATTTAAAGTAGAATTCCCTCATAGACTGCTTATCCTCTCCTGGTACTAGGTTTATCAATGCCATCTCTAGTGGTGGAATTTTCTCCGGATCCACCCACACACCCATAATAGGGAGTAACTCATCATACATCGCCCTCCAGTATCGAGACCCCCCGAGATCCGATGCAAGTCCTATAAATGGATTTCGACCTCTCTATGAGGTAAGTGGAAGGTATTGGTCCTTGAGGACTATCTTCTCAGCAACTCCGGCATCAACTGCTTCAACTGATAGATATTGAATTTGGATCCACAATCCGCCTCATACAAGCCCACTCTTTTCAAACCTGCCTTGAATTCATTTCATGAGGAACCTACCCAGTAGGCCTAGGTCCAGTTGTCTATGAAGTTGCTGCCCGGGCATAGATCCCACTCATCAGACAACCCCTTTCAGGGGTTCCCCAAGGCTGCCTTTAAGATAGTGTGATATTGTGGGGGAGACATCTCTAACTGAAATTACTTACCATCAATTTTTTCTAGTGATTGTATATAAAATCATTGTTGAATGGTGTGATGTCCTCCAAGGCATGGTCTTCAGCTGCCAGGAACCACTGGTGCTGTCATGGCATGCTTCTAAACCAGTAAGCAGGCTCATCCTTTCTCGCATCAGGGATGAAGATGTTATCCCTCAGTCCAAATCCATACATAGGAAGCCTCTTACACATCTGATATTTCTTTTGGCTTTCTGACTGCAGATCCACCAACGAATTATGGTCAAAATGGCTCCACACAAACTCCCTTATACCGGAGTCATCCAATATCTCCTCCCTCCATGTAAAATCTGCAAGGACGCCCTAGAAGCCTCTTAGTGATCCATTCATTTTTTGAGTTTGGATGTTTTTTGGTTTTGGATTGCAGAGCTCTTTTGCGGAGCTCGTTCATAGAGCTCATTTGCAGAGTCCATTCACAAAGGCATTTCACGAAGCCCTACCCCATACTTTATATTCAAGCTACATAGTGCACCATCGCAAAGTCAAAGAATTTATATGCACCGTGAAGCAGAAGGCCCAATTCACGGAGAGCAATCACGGAGTGCGCAGAGCTTCAAAAATTGAGAGCAACAAATTCCAAAACTTGGAGATGAGAAAGGAAAAAAGAGATGTCAACCTCTCCTATTTATAGGTGAGGACCCCCGATGCTTCGCGACACATCCGACTGAGGCTAGATTTGTAGCGTTCTCATCTCGTATATCACTCATCTCCTTTACGAGCCTCCTTCAAGAGTCAGCTTCGTGATTGACTGATGAATTATGGAGATAGACCCTCAGACTTGACCCTCAGTTTCGCCTCATATCTCAGTCTGAGGGGGGTGGGCATTTGTTTCCCCCAACATTTGGGAAGAAAAATAACAAATGGAAAGCCTTAGGGGCTGCCTGACAACGATTTCCCACGGAGTCCTATAGTATTGCGACTGGCGCAAAGCTCCCCATTCGCAAACCCGCCGCGGTGCAAAGAGGCAGGAAACTCAGTGAACCCATTAGACATTTTCAAATCCTCCGTGGAGAAAAGAGTCGGGATGCTCAGCGAACCCGTTTGATGTTTGTGAAGCCGCCACAGAGCAAGGAGGCAGGACGTTCCGCGAACCTGTTCAAAGATTGCGAAGCCCCTACAGATCAAGGAGGTGGGACGCTTCGTGAACCCATTTGACATTTGAAAAGCCTCCGAGGAGTATGGACATGAGAGGATTCGCGATTATGACATAATTACAAGTGTCTTCATTTCTGGCATGCTCCACTTCGTAGATCCTCATGTTTATAAATACTAGGCTCCCCTTGATCCCAACTCAAGGATCCTACGACCTTTCACCTTCTTAGCTCTCAAATTGTGAAGAAATTTCAGATCTGTGAACCATGAGATATTTAAGGTACTTTAGCATCAAGAAGTGTCCCCCCTTTCTTTAATTCAACACCTATTTATTGAGGGATGCCCTTCATGGATCCCATGGGCCTCCACGAAGGAAGGATATCCCCCATGGGACTCGGGTCTTCGTGGAGCACTTATGCTTCATGAAATACCCTCCATGAACATGTAACCCACATGATAAGGCACGATCACTATGCTTCGCGAAGCACATTTCTTCGAAATGCTATGCCTTGTAGGGAACCCTTGATTTGCGAATCACTACACCACAAATGCCTTTACACTTCACAAATCACATTCCATATGCACCAATGCCTAACACCTAGCCTAGTACACTTCACTTCGCAAAGCATACCCCTTCGTGAAGACCCTGCACTACATGGGGCACCAATGTTTCCCGAGGCTTCGACATATGAACCCCTTTGCTCCGAAAAATGTTTTCCTCTATGACCCTCCAGGTTTTCATGAAGTGATTTCAACGTTCCTTGGGCAGTAATTTCCATTAAGTTTCTATGCCTCATGATTCTTCTCATAGGCACACTAATGACTATTACTTCGTCGCATATCCAATCTAACGTGGACCCCTCAATGGATCACTCCATAACACCCCCTCACAATGACATTGCTAATTCCTTCCCTTGCTCAAGGGTGGGAATGTATAAGTTATGTAAGCCTTAGGGTTGTGGAGTAAACCCACCTCGTCCAAGATGCATCATGTTAAACTATCAAGCACCATCATCCACATCACATGACGTTAAATTGTGCCCTCTCCCCATGAATTATATGTGGGGTGCCCCATCTCAGACATTATCTAAGAACACTAGTCTCCATAGGAGTGAGATCATTCCTCACATGGAATGAGATCCTCTTTGCTGGAGTAGTGTCTGTCCGCAGGGAATGGGAAACCAACTTGGTGTAATCCGCTAGGCTTTCTTGCGAGAGGAAGCATCCCAGCTCCTCCAATCTTCTTCTTGGAAAAATACCAGATAGGGTTGGATGGGCACGGGATCCCTCCTTTCTTCGGTGCCAAATCCTTCTCCCTTTGGGCTTTGTCACGACTGGGCCTCCACCCTGGAGTAAGTACCAATATCTATCTCCCTGGGTTGATAACCATGCATAAGCCCCCATTTCCTCTTTGGGTTGTGGACCACGCATAAGACCCTATTTCCATTTTGGGACACAAACTACTTTTCATCCCTATTCCACTTCCCATAGACACACCTTTCATGACGTGATTGTCATGTATTTGCTGCCTCTTGTTTCTCACACCGAGATTGACTCATGTGGGCTTAGAGTAAGCATCGACTATGTCTTTTTCAATGGGCAGCCTCGAGTGTAAGCCCCACACTATTCTGAACTAAAGGGACTTTGATATTTACCAAGGAAAGGTATGTAGGAAGCCTCCCTTCATTTCAAGACCAACACCTATTGGTTCCGACCCCCTTCATGTCGGTTCCCACCATCCACAACTACATGGACTTTGATCCTTTCGTTGGAAAGGTACGTAGGAAGCCTCCTTGAGGTTCAAGCCCAAAAACCATTGGTTCTAACCCCCTTCAAGTCAGTTACCACCATCCTATACTACGTAGACTTTGATCTTTTCCATGGAAAGAAATGTAGGAAACCTCCCTGAGGTTCCATCCCAACAACCATTGGTTCTGACCTCTTTGAAGTTGGTTCCCACCATCTAGAACTATGTGGAATTTGATCTTTTCCAAAGAATGGTACATAGAAAGGCTCCCTGAGGTTCAATACCAACACTTATTGGTTCTTAAACCCTTCACGTCAGTTCACCATCCCCTATTTTAAACTACACGAACTTTGATCCATGCCAAGGCAAGGTACGTAGGAAGCCTCCCTAAGGTTCAAGCCCAACACCCATTAGTCCCAAGCATCTCCACATCCATCCATCATCATCCTGCATGATGTTAAAATATACACCATTTTGTCCTGCATGACACTATACTATTTCCCATCTAGCGGTAAGTCGTTGTGCCCCCATCTAGTGGTAAGCCATTGTAAACCCCTTCCATTGGAAATCCATTATGATCTTCTACCCAATGTTATGTTGTTGTGAACCTCATGTAGTGGTAAGTCATTGTGATTCTAATTTAGAGATATGATATTTTCAACACAAGTCAGCGGTAATCCTTTGTCAACCACAATCGATGGTAAGACATCATGTTCCCCGATCGACGATAAATTGTTGTAGTCCCCTTTGTTGGGAACCTCATCTCTATTCATCTCTCAAGAATCAGAAAAACCTTAGGCTTCTAACCATGCATAAGGCCCAGTATATCATCGGGTCACTGTCCTCTGCGCACACCCTGATCTTATACCCCGTCCTGAACTACGCGGACTTTGATTCCCTACCACGAGGATACATAGGAGGTCTCTTTGAGGCTCAAGCCCAACATCACTATCGCCCTTGGGTCAACTACATTTCATTATCCATCCACTTAACTTAACCATACATCATCCATATTTATTATTACCCGGGGAGCTACATCCTATTGAGATCATGTCAATTCACCTCCTAGAATCTGTGTTCCCTCCATGGGTTGCACCCATCTGATCCACTCTAGTCAGTGTTCTGATCAGTCTGATTCGTCTCTACTAGATGTTAAACCTACGACATACCCTATGTTAAACATGGGAAGCTGATGAAAACCTCAGAGACATGCCTATGGAATATAATTCACCACATTAGATTTGGGATGCCTCGGGCTAACGCACCCTTGAGAAGCCCATATAATAAGGGAAAGAAACTCAGACACACTAGTGTTCCAATTTCCAGACATGCTAGTGATGTCCAACATTACTACTCCCCCGATCGAAGTTTGACGCCCGGGACAGACCCCTTGGAATGTCCTAACAGAAGTAGTATAATTAACCAGCATCCATGAAGATATTACACTAGGAAGAGATTCACAAACCACGAATCAACTATTTAAGGGAGACCCGAAATAGGTAACGAGTTCCAAGGAGGAATTCACAGAAGGAAGAACCAACATCCCATTATCCCGTTTCGATCATGGAGAAAACATACCTGAATAAGTGACAGATGTCTCCCGCCTTTGGAAAGAGGGAATGCTGGGAAACATCCAGCGCGTCCTCATCCTCCTCAAACGGATTGATGCACGCATGCGGGAGAAAGCATCGTAAACAGGTGTGATAGAGGAACCATGGGTATTGAATAAGGACAACATCAGTGATGTGAAAGGTGGTTGTGGTAATGATGTAATTATGTTGAATTATAAAAAAATGATTAATTTTTTATTTTCAATTATTTTTATTCATATTTTATATTTTTTGGAAATCCATATTTCTATGTCACTATTTAATAGAAACTATCAAATGGATAATGAATCTGGTAATTGCATTGAAATTCTAGTTTTTCCCTTTCAATTACACGTTAGTATTTTCATCATAGAAATTTAATTATGTCAAATTAGTATTTTAATTTTTTTGAATTTAATTCAATCATGTTTGGATACATATATTATTTGATGATATCAAGATGTATCACGCTTTTTCATGGTGATAATAGGGCTGAACAACAAATCTAGACTAGATTCTTGAATATGGACCATCCTTGAATGATTAGATCATAAATTTTTCGTCCTTACTCAAAACAGGATGAAATTTTTAGGTAATATATAAAAATAAAAATTAAATATTTTATTGCACATTAAAATATTATATTTTTATTTTTTGTAAGTTTAAAAAATTACCCCAAAATTAGGGATGTAATTCAACTCTATTTTTACATTACTTTTTTTATAATTTTTTCTACCCTGTCCTCCCCTCCATTAAATTTTATTATTAACATTAGGAGGGTAGTTATCATGGATAAGTTATTTATTATCCCTGATAGTGGTTCCATTACACTTTTTTAACCAATTAGAGAAGTAATGCATGAACAAAAAGATATCTTTAAAGAGCCTTTCACTTTCTTCATATATATTCCATTATTTTGTTTTCACACTTATAATATATATTTCTTGTAAATAAATATGCTTTTCTTATATTACACCATTTTAATTTATTTCACTTCTTTGGTTTTGAATCTAAAAGTGGAGATGATGTGGTGCTTTGACATTTCAAACCATTTCTTATGAAAATCATTTAAATAATGAAAACTCCACCCATGGAAGAGTAGTTCACATTCAGTTTTGATCAAATTTCTACCCTATTCATTTTTTTTTGAATTAGTTAACAAAAAATAAATCATATATTTTTATCAATTAATTATGTATTTAATTCTTAGTAACTTGATTTATCTTTATTTTGACTGTGAGTTCAACCTTATGTAAATAGTGATTGAAAGTTATTAATCAACAAAATCTAATAAACATAGGGATAAAATCGTAGGGTTCAAATATAAAACCCATACACACTAATTCTAATTTATAAAGTAGAGATGTTTCCCTATTTATATATAGACAACAAGTTTTATTTTGGAACATAATAAAAGTAGGGTGCCACAATTGGAAGTCCCGTTGTAATCCTAGGCTTCAAAAATTATTATCTTTGTGGTAAAGTTAATTTTTTTAGGTTTAGGGGTTGCAAAAATTATAGTATTATAATTAAATATATTTAAATAAATCTATAATGATGAATAAATAATGTAGTGGTATATTATATTGGATGTGTTTTCCATTTAGGTGTTTCTAAATAAATTATTTTCATTTCCCCCTCCTTTTCTCCAATAACCAATTCCTTTATTCCTTCAAATTTACATTTTTTACTATCTATTACTTTCATATTAAACTATTTATATCACAAAAATTTCATCCTTTTCCTTTCTTATTTTCATAAAATATAAAATACCAAAAATACAATTTAGTGAAATAGAATATTGACTGATCGACGATAAGGATCATTGAGAGAAATGACCAAGCTCCCCGCCTATTATGAAATTAGTAAAAAATCATAATTTTTTAAGAGTGTGCATGAAAATAAAAATCAAATTATAACTATTGTTTTTAATCCCATAAGTCTTTCACTAGATATTTATTTTTTAAATTTTAAATATATTATAGTTTTTAAATTAAAATTTAAAATATAAAAAATGGATTTTTCTTTTAACTAACCCCCACCAAATTTAATTTCCATTAATACATATGTTGATCAAATCTAGGTACCATAGTTCATACATGTATAGAGAAATTTAGGGATCTCTTTGAGGATATTAAGAAAGACCTCAAACCATCCATGTCAGATTCCTTGGTGAATGATTTGACCAAGATCCTGGAATATTTACTAGAGGTCTATCAACCATTGGCCATGGAAAACAAATATCCCACCCATATAACATATTATTAAGAAAACCAACTAGTGGATGAACTACTTGAAGAAAAATCTCTGCCTCAAAATTCTATAATGATACCCAAGGAAAACATATAGAAAAACATGTTACTATTTGATCCACATAAGGGAGATGACCAATATAATGACCCATACTTTACATACATTGTTATTACTTCATAATCGAAGCATACTTATTACAAAATATAACAAAACCATGAAAGGACCTTATAGGTATAGTGTCTTTAGAAACTGGGAAACATAAACAACTGGTTCATAAATAATCAACATTGTCTCCCATTTATTTCATCATATCTAGAGTCCCTTTTTTGCATATCCTACTTAATAACCTCTTTCCTGACTATGGGAAAGAAAACATACAAAAGGGTGAGCTCCAATTCTCAGTAAGGGTAAACAAAAGAAATATCAATCACACCATATTCATAAGAACATAACATTTTGGAAATCTTAACCTGAAAAAGAGATCATAATTTCAAAACATGGGATAAATCATAGTAGTGAAATGTAATCCCAATAATCATAACATAAAACATGTAACCTTTTGGCATACACACATAATCATAGAATTTCATTTCTTATTAGTCAAGACTCATTTCCAATACTATCTTAGCGTACAAAGTCCATTTCTGAACTGAGTTCACTCCTCATTTCAGTCCTGTATCACTGAACCAGTTTAACCTGCCGTTCCAGAATGTCTGTCTCATGAGATATAAATCTTTACCCAATTCATTTGAGGGAGATATAGTTTCCACCCATCTCATAATGATACCATTCTCATGTGTTCCACAAAATCATAAATCATACATCATAACATAACCCATGTAATAAAAATTGGATTCTTAAACATCATGCCATCAAAACATGATCCATATAAGATAAAAGGACATTATAAAATTAATTCCATCATAAAATAATCAAATCAATGTAAAAATATGGATAGAAACATAACCCCACATTATCTTAGATGGAAAATAATTTTGATAAAACACTTGAACTCCATTCTTGAGAAAAATATCATTTCTCCTTCAAAAAACACTTTCCTTTCTTAACATGTCATATAATTTTAAACTAAAAGAAGTTGATTAAAAATAAACATGAAAAATTGTAAAGGAAGATTAATGGAAATAATGTTATATGAAATCATAAAAATCCATTCATGTTGTATAAGTTAAAAAAACATTCTTCACGTACTTTGGCTGGAAAAGTCAAAAAGAACCTCGTACTAAAAACGACAAAAGATTCCTTTCATATCTTTTACTAAAACCTCACCGAAGGGTAAGATTGGATTTAAAAAATTGTTGGAGGATTAAAAAAATATTACATATTTAGGAAACATGGATGTGTATGATAAATATTCCCCAATAATTTCTGAAGTATAAATAATCTCGAATAAAAATGAGATTGTGAGACTTTCCATTACCTTAGGTCCGATATGCTTTGTATGTGTCCGAACCTCCTGTATAATGATTTAAATAATGTTATTGACTTATTCCATAATTTTACTCATTGTTATGATATCATATATGGTCATATTATTAGATTCTTATTAGTAATATTGCATTGTTACTTGTTATTCGGGTGTTTATTACTTTTGTTCTTATGCATGTTTTGTCGAATAAATTCTTATTATTATTTTTAGGTTCTAGATACCTCATTTCCAGAATTGTATTAGTGTAATATATATCATATTTATTCATTAAATTCATTTATATAATCATTATGGAATGAAGATCATGTAGAACGAGTTGCATCACATTGTGGAGACGGTAGGCCATACGTACGCACAAGCGATGATATCATTCCCATGATTGTGGAATTGTATTGAAGTGGATGTATAATATTTCAGAATCGATATCACATTAAAATAATCATGTATACTTATTCTTTAAACCATTATACCCATCCAAGTAAGGTGGTGGTGGAAAACAGATTACACCACGGCGTGGAGACGGTATTCGGTATGTACACACGCGCGGTGATTTCATTTTCCGTAGGATGGATAGAAGGCGAAATAGTATTGTTTCATATTTATAATAATGTATCAGTATATTAGTGATACTAATGTTATTACTTCATAATGAAACAACTAAGGAAGAAGAATTTGAAGAATAAAGAAATTGGAAAGGATCGGTAATGGATATTACCTCTTCTTTGACGCGCATATTCTTAAGCTCCTCTTAGGGCACTAGGGATGGTCTTTTAAGAAGACCAGGACCTCTAGGATGTTTTTAGGGAAGTGGAGAAGAGACTTTGGCAGGGTTTGGTGGAACGTTATGGCTCAAGGTGGTGTGAGGAGGAGAGGAAGGAGGTGCCCTTTTATAAGGGAGGCGGGGTGACCTTTGGAAAAACTAAAAATATTATTTTATTATAAAATCATATTCGGTTTTTAATAGCTCCAAATTCATTTATTTCGAAGCTAAGGTGTGTATGGGTAGAAATACTCTAATCCAATAGAATTTGGACAAGGTTAGGTTACTATTTTAACCTTATCATTTAGATTTATCTTTAAGTTCAATAATTTTACTTTTATCGTGTCTTCTTGTTTTCTTACACTATAAGGTTAATAAACTTTTTATAACAAGCCAAACGAACCCCAAGTTGTTTATTATTAATATATATAACCATATATATGTCATTTGGCCAAACCTTAGATTTTTAGGAATAAAATATCAATTAATAATATAATATTTGTTTTAAAAACTATTTTATGTCAATTTTGACACTATTTGGAAAATGATTTTGGTCAAAATAAAAAAAGAATTATTAGTTCAAAAAAATTTAATTAAATCCTTAATAACATGTCATATTAACCTATAAAATTAGTGTAATTCATAAAAAGTCTCAAATTACATTTATTTGGGTATTTATAATATCAATTATGTTAATATTTCCTTAATAAGGTAATTACTACATCATCATTATGTCATAAATAAATTAAAAAAAATTCCATTATATAGGAATTATTTTTTTCTTTATAATGAATATTTATAGTCGAATTTATCTTATGTATAACCCTATATTAAAAATGTTTTAGTTATTAAACTTTTATTTTAACTATTTTAACTCTTCTTTAAATAAAATAATATTTAATGTCCTAATCCAATCCATGTGGACCTAAAGGGTAATATTTTATCCCTAAGGTTGTTTTTGGTTGAATTAAACTTATCCAATAGAATTAGGACATGTGTTAGGGTAATAATAATATCATTTTTACCCTTAAATACCATATTTACTTTTAACCGTGGTAAATAAAAGCAAAAAGTTACTATTATCCAAAAATTATTTTCATCTCGTTGACCAAAATTTTATTTACTGACATCAACCGTGTCTCTCGGATTTTTTTAATTCAATTCACAAAAGCGGTAAAATTAAGTTTTATGTAAATTTTTGAATTATCCTAGGAGGTGGGTAAAAGACAGTCAAAAGTTCAATAAAATTTGTATATATCTAAAATTATTATAAAATGACTCCAATGAATTAAATTGAACTTATATAGGTATTATGTATCAATTTTGACCTAAAATAAATTTAAATAAAATAAATAATTATTTAAACAAAAAGTCGGTTTTTAAATAGTAATCATGTGTTTTCACTATTCATCAAAAATTGAATGTTTTCGAAAAAATACCAAAATTTCACCCTAGGCTTATTTCGATATTCCGAATCCAAAAATGAAGTCCATTTTGAAAAATAAAATTTATAAAATTTTAAAAAGTGGTTATTTCTATTCATAACGGCTAGTTTTAAAAATATTTTAATAGCATATCGTTGTTTAGTAAAACTCGGTATTGCGTACAACACAAGCTATTGAGGAAGGTCGCAATTGCGTGTAAAGAAAGCCAAGCTAGTGTTTTGTGTAGTGAAAGATTCCTAAAAACAAAATATTTCTCATAAAAATCTCGGGTGTTACATTCTACCCCCCTTAAATTGAATTTCTCCCTCGAAATTCTTCACTTCATAATAAACAGATGAGGATACCTCTACCTCATCATATCCTCAAGATCCCATGTAGCTTCTTCTAATTGGTGGTTCCTCCATAAAACTTTCACCAAGGTAGTGGTCTTGTTTTGTAGAACTGTTTCCCTACGATCCAGAATCTCTATCGTTTGTTCTTCATAAGAAAGATCTTGCTCCAGCGGTACAACTTCTGAGCTGAGTACATGTGAAGGATCATATATGTACTTTCTTAGGGGAGATACATGGAACACATCATGAACTTGAGAGAGATTCAGTGGAAGCACCAATCAGTAAGCTACCTTCTTAACACGATCCAGTATTTCGAAAGGACCGATATACCTAGGGCTCAACTTTCATTTCTTTCCAAATCTCATTACTCTCTTCCAAGGATATATTTGTAAGAACGCTTTTTCACCCACTTCAAACTCTAGGTATTTTCTTCGGTTATCGGCATAACGTTTTTGTCAACTCTGAGCTGCTCTTATGTGTTGTTGAATAGATCGGACCTTTTCTGCCATCTCATCAACAAGATCAGGTCCTAATAGCTTTCTTTCCCCAACTTCATCACAGAAAGTTGGAGATCGTAATTCCATTCCATAGAGAGATTCATAAGGAGCCATATGAATATTGGATTGAAATCTATTATTATAAGAAAATTCCACCAAAGTTAGGTGTTGATCCCAACCACCTATGAAGTCCATAGAGAAAGCTCTTAATATGTTTTCTAGAGTTTGAATTGTTCTCTCATACTGACCATCTGTCTGAGGATGATAAGCAGTGCTGAAACTCAACTCAGTAACCAGAGTATGCTGAAGACTTCGCAAAAACTTCGAGGTAAACCTCGGATCCCAATCAGATATAATGGAAGGTGGTACTCCATGCATTCTTACCACTTCCTTTACATATATCCTGGCGAGCTGATCAAGAGATAAATCCTCTATAATAGTAATGAAGTGTGCCAACTTTGTAAGACGATCAACTATAAACCAGATAGCATTATTGTCTTTGGATGTTTTAGTAAGTCCAGTGACAAAGTCCATTGTGATGTTTTCCCATTTCCATTCAGGTATGGGTAATGGTTGTAACATCCCCTTAGACTTCTGTCTCTCAGCTTTAACTTGCTGACAAACCAAGCATCGAGAGACATATTCAGCAACATCTCTTTTCATGCCATCCCACAAGAAGTACTCTTTCAGGTCCCTATACATCTTCATGCTTCTAGGATGAATAGATAATGATGAAATATGAGCCATATGCAGTAGCTCCTTCTTTAATTCTGGGATGGGAGGAACAGAACCCCGATTCATGAACCTTATTATCCCATCACAATCAAGGTTGAATTCAGGAATATTTCTCACCTTATTTTGTAACTCTACATCTTCTTTCTGTGCCTCTTTAATCTTCACATGTATAGATGGTTGAAAATTTATTTGAGAAAGATAAGATTTTTCCCCATCCATTATAATTCCATGATCCATCCTTTGAAAATCCAAAAATATTGGATCTTTTGTGATCCTCATCATGGATAAGCTAGCATGGTCTTGTCGACTTAATGCGTCTTCTACCTTGTTTTCTTTCCTAGGGTGATAATGAATTGAGCAGTCATAATCCTTAATTAGCACCAACCATCTTTTTTGACACATATTCATCTCCTTCTGTGTGAAAATATACTTTAAACTTTTTTGATCAGTATAAATATCACACCTTTCACCGTAAAGATAATTCCTCCAAATCTTTAATGCTAAGATTACCGAAGCTAACTCCAAATCATGAGTTGGGTAATTTTTCTCATGGATTTTCAACTGTTGTGAGGCATAAGCTATCACCATATAATATTGCATGAGAACACACCCCAATCCATTCTTGGATGCACCACTATAGATCACAAACCTTTCTCCACTACAAGGAAGTGTGAGTACAAGTGCACTGGATAACCTTTTTTTCAACTCCTTGAAATTCTCTTCACATTCATCCATCCACACAAACTTAACTCCTTTTCGAGTCAACCTGGTGAGTGGATTAGATAATCGTGAAAAATCATTCACAAAACGTCGATAATATCTAGCCAAACCAAGAAAACTTCAGATCTCAGTTACGGTTGTTGGTCTCGACCATCTTTCTATAACCTCTTTTTTTGCTGGATCCACAGATATCCCCTCTTTTGAGATTATGTGACCCAAAAATGAAACTTTTTGAAGTCAAAATTCACACATGGTAAATTTGGAATAAAGATTATCCTTTATTAGGGTCTTCAATACAGTTCTCAAGTGATCTTCATGTTCTTCCTTGCTCTTTGAATAGACAAGAATATCATCTATAAATACTACCACAAAATGATCCAGATAGTCTCTAAAGACTCTATTCATCAGATCCATGAAGATGTAAGGGGAATTAGTAAGACCAAATGGCATCACTATAAATTCATAGTGTCCATACCTTGTATGGAAAGATTTCTTTGGTATATCCTCCCTTTTGACCCTTAATTGATGATACCCTGAACGAAGATCAATCTTGGAAAAGTATTGAGCTTAGCGTAGTTGGTCAAATAAGTCATCACTGCATGGGAGATGATATTTTTTCTTGATAGTGATCTTGTTAAGTTCTCGATAATCAATGCAGAGTCTCATTGATCGATCTTTCTTAATAAAAAACAGCACAGGTCCTCCCTATGGTGACGCACTAGGGCGTATAAATCCCTTATCAAGATTCTCTTGGAGTTTCTTCTTCAATTCCTACAACTCAATTGGGGCTATTATATAAGGTGTCTTTGAAATAGGCATAGCACCAGGTATGAGTTCAACTGAAAACTCAACGTCGCGATTTGGTGGAAGACCTGGCAATTCCTTCAGAAAGACATCATCAAACTCCCGTACAATGGGAATATTCTTAATCTTGAGTTTCTCTCCAACAATTTGAGATAAATAACCTTCTTTAGTGGAATCAAGACCCATAATATGGAATAAATTTCTACTAGATGGTTATGTTCATCCTTCCATCGATATACGATCATAGATTGATCTGGAATATGAAATGTGACTTCCCTTCTTTGGAAATTGATATGAGGTCCATATAAAAAATTCCAATCAATGCCAAGAATCACATAAAATTACACTATAAAAAGGATCACAAGATTTGCAGGAAGCACATTCCCACAAACTTCAATCGGAGAAGAATTATAAACTTTTGATGCTACTGTTGTTCCATTAGGGGTTTTCACAGCTAACTCAACATCTAATTGATGAGGTAATATGACGATACCCTTATAAAATTCTTCATAAATAAAAGAGTGGGTGGATCCATAATCAAATAAAACATTTTCTACTTTAGAGTGGATGTTAAGTGTACCTTTCACCACTTCGTTATCATACTCCACATCACTGATAGAAATTTCATGTGACTTTCCTTTGTCTTTGGCCTTAAGAGTTTGTTGACATTGATCATCGTAAAAAACCCTTGGATTAAAGCATTGATTGGCATAATTCCCCATTTCCTTTCACTTGTAACATTAAAGTGTAGAAGGTGCACTCTGTGTAGGATTTTCTTTTTTCACATCCCTAGACATATTCTTCCCATCATTTCTTCATTCAAATGCCTGATGACCTTCTTTTCCACATTTGAAACAATTACTTGTCCCTTTAAGACTACTTCCTCCTTGTTTCTTTCCACACTTTGAGCATAAGGGAAAACTCATCTTCTTTTCAGTGGGCTCTTTATATTTTATTTTGAATTACATTTTCCTCTTCTTATCAAAGGAATATGACTGATGGGTTACTTCAATCTCCATCTAAACCTTTAGAGCACATCGAACGACTTCCTCATAGCTATTGAAGTCCCTTATAGATAACGCCCTTCGAAGACTTGGTTTTAAGCCACTAAAGAATCGATCGATCTATCTCTCATGTTGGATAATAATCCCAGAAGCGTACCTTGCAAGTCTCGTAAAATTTTCTTCGTAGGTACCAACAGATTCATCATCCTTTTTCTTCAGTTTAAGAAACTTCTTCTCCATCTTTGTTCGAAGAATGAGAGGGAAGTACTTATTGAAAAACAAGTTCTTGAACTCGTCCCATTCCATGGATTCAATTTCATCCCTTTGCCTCGTATTCCTGATAAGATTCCACCATTGATCAGCTTCACCTTCCAAACGATATACTGCTAATATGACTTTATCATGCTTAGAACATTGAAGAACTGAAAATATCTTTTCAGTAGTACTGATCCATTGTTCAGAAACTAATGGATCAGTAGACCCACTGAAAGAAGGTGGATGCTGCCTCATGGAGGATTCAATAGAATGTTTCTCCTTCTTTTCCTCATTTGGAAGTCTTTCATTATTCATAGCTTGAGAAAGTTGTGTGAGCATGGATAAAAGATTTTTCATTCTAGATCCCATAACGTTTGGTTGCTTAGGGGGATAATCATTGCATTTCCCATCGCATTCCGCATTAACACGATTCCTTCGGGTTCCATCCACTGACTAAACAAAAGAATAAATGTGTGAGAAACACTAATTATAATAGGAAAACCACACAATAAAGAATAACATTTCACACTTATGGTCTTATCATAGGTTATTCATGGACATTTCTAAAACACTATGATTGTGTTCTATGCTTAAACTTATCCTTAGGGTTCTTACTAAGGCTTTCACATCCTAGTTTCCAAAGGTTGACTATACCTTTTCTCTGATACCAACTATAAAGACCCATACTTTACATACATTGTTATTACTTCATAATTGAAGCATACTTATTACAACATATAACAAAACCAAGAAAGTACTGTATTGGTATAGTGTCCTTAGAAACTAGGAAACATAAACAAATGGTTCATAAATCATCTACATTGTCTCCCATTTATTTCATTGTATCTAGAGTCCCTTTTTGGCATATCCTACTTAATAACCTTCTTCCTGACCTGGGGAAAGAAAACATAAAAAAGTGTGAGCTCAAATTCTCAGTAAGGGTAAACAAAAGAAATATCAATCACATCATATTCATAAGAACATAACATTTTGGAAATCTTAACTTGGAAAAGAGATCATAATTTCATAACATGGGATAAATCATATTAGTGAAATGTAATCCTAATAATCATAACTTAAAACATGAAACATTGTGGCATACACACATAATTATAGAGAATCATTTCTTATTAGTCAAGACTCGTTTCCAAGACTATCTTAGAGGAGAAAGTCCATTTCTGAACCGAGTTCACTCCTTGTTTCAGTCCTGTATCACCGAACCGGTTTAACGTGTTGTTCCAGCCATGTCTATTTCATGGGATATAAATCATTACCCAATGAATTGGAGGGAGATATAGGTCCCACCCATCTCATAATGATACCATTCTCATGTGTGCCACAAGATCATAAATCATACATCATAACATAACCCATGTAATAAAAATGGGATTCTTAAACATCATGCCATCAAAACATGATCCATATAAGATAAAAGGATATAATTAAATTAATTCCATCATAACATAATAAAATCAATGTAAAAATAGGGATAGAAACAAAACCCCACTTTATCTTAGATGGAAAATAATTTTGATAAAACACTTGAACTCCATTCTTGAGGAAAATATCCTTTCTACTTCAAAAAACATTTTTCCATTCTTAACATGTCATACAATTTTAAACTAAAAGAAGTTGATTAAAAATAAAATTGAAAACATGTAAAGTATGCTTCAGGTAAATAATGTTATATGAAATCATAAAAATCCATTCATGCTGTATATGTTAAAAAAACATTCTTCTCGTACTTTGGTCGGAAAAATCAAAAAGTACCTCGTACTAAAAACGACAAAATATTCCTTTCGTATCTTTTACTAAAACCTCACCGAAGGGTAAAATTGGATTTAAAAAATTATAGGAGTATAGAAATAATATTACATATTGAGGAAACATGTATATGGATGATAAATATTCCCAACTAATTTCTGAAGTATAAACAATATCAAATAAAAATGAGATTGCGAGATTTTCCCTTACCTTAGGTCCGATATGCTTTGTACGTGTCCAAACCTCCTGTATAATGATTTAAGAAATGTTATTGAATTATTCCAGAATTTTAATCATTGTTATGATATAATATTTGGTAATATTCTTAGCTTCTTATTAGTAATATTGCATTGTTACTTTTTATTCGGGTGTTTATTTCTTTTTTTTTCATATGCATGTTTTGTCGAATAAATTCATATTATTCTTTTTAGGTTATAGATACCTCATTTCTAGAATGGTATTAGTCTAATATATATCATATTTATTCATTAAATTCATTTATATAATCTGTTTCTGACACTTCTGTCGGGGAGCGCGCACCCGTCTGTGAGGATGCATTGCTGTGGCCCCGCATTCCCACTTTCCAAAGGCGGGCGACATTCTCTCTTTATTTAGGGAAGTCTGCTCCTTGATCGAAACCGGGATGATAGGAATTAGATTCTTCCTTCTGTGGATTCCTCCTCGGAACTCATCACCTAGTCAGGGTCTCCCTCATAGATTTAATACGATGTTCATGAAACTCTTCCCAGTGCCATGTTTCCATGGACGCCGGTTAATTAAACTGCTTCTATCAGGACATTCCAAAGGGTCTGGTCAGGGCAAAAACCTTCAATCGGGGCAGTAGTCACGTCGAGACATCATTAGCGTGTCTGAACGCTAGGGAATTGGCGTGTCTATCTTTTTTCCCTTGTCATGGGGCTTCTCGAGGGCGTGGAAGCCCGAGGCATCCCACATCAAGCACGGGGAATCATATGCCATAGGCATGTATCTAAAGTTTTCCTCAACTTCCTATGTTTAAAACATGGTATGCCGCAGTTTTAACATCCATCGGAGATGGATCGGACTGATCGGAACACTGAGAGTGGGTCAGATTGAAGGACCCCCTAGGGGGAACACCGATGATGGGGCCAGCACGTGGGCAGCTTCCCGGATACTATGGAGTGGAATGAGGTGGCATGATCCCACCGGGATGTGGCGGCCCAGGTAAGGATCAGGATGGGTGATGGAGTGACGGGCTTGAACGTTATGGGGCCTCCTACGTATCCCCGTGGCAGGGAATCAAATTCCGCGTAGTTCGGGATGGTTCTGGTGAACCGATGTGAAGGTGGACCTTGGCCCGATGGGTATCGTCAGCAGGCCGACGTGAAGGTGAACCCGGGGGGCACTTGTGATAGGCTTGAACCTCGTTGAGGCTTCCTATGTACCATGCCTTGACATGGATCAAAGACCCCGTAGTTCAAATGGAATGTAGAATAAAGTTTAACGTCATGCGGGAAGGGGGTGAACCGACGTGAGTGAGGTCGTAACGACTGGGATATGGGCTTGAACCTTATGGGGGCTTCCTACGTACCTTGCTGTGACATGGATCAAAGACCACGTAGTTTAGGTTGGAAGCCGGAAGGCTGACGTGAAGAAGGACCAGGGGTCCAGGTGGCGGTGGGCTTGAACCTCTGGGAGGCTTCCTACATACCATGTCGTGACATGGATCAAAGACCTCGTAGTTCATAATTGTGTATCGGGGAACCGACGCAAGTGAGGACCTTGGTCCAGATGGTGTGGGGCTTACACACTAGGCTACCCAGGTGTTGGTGAACTGACGTGAATAGGGTCAGAGTGACCAACAGGTGGTGGGCTTGAACCTCTGGGAGGCTTCCTACGTACTATGTCGTGACATGGATCAAAGAACTCGTAGTTCAAAGGGCTTCATTGGAGAACCTTCGTGAAGGTGAACCCGGGGGTCCACTGGTGGTGGGCTTGAACCTCGTGAGGCCTCCTACGTACCATGCATTGACATGGATCAAAGACCTCGTATTTCAGGAATAATGGGGGGTGTCGGCGAACCGACGTGAAGAAAGGACCTTGGTCTGATGGGTGATGGGATTGAACCTCAGGGAGGCTTCATACGTACCGTGCCTTGACATGGATCAAAGTCCTCGTAGTTCGGGTTGGTCACAACGGCTTGCCTTTGGACTGGAATGCAGTTTAACGTAATGCTGGACAAGGGTGGAACCTGACGTGAAGAAATGATGGGTGGGCTTGAACCTCGGGGAGGCTTCCTATGTACCATGCCGTGACATGGATCAAAGACCTCGTAGTTCATAATGGATGTGCAGTTAAACATCAATCTGGATAGGGGCATACAGTTTAACATCATGCTGGATGATTGGATATAGTTTAACGTCATGCTGGATGAGGGCATATAGTTTAACGTCATGCTGGACAGGGGTAAACAATTTAACGTCATGATGGACGAGGGTATACAATTTAGCGTCATGATGGACGAGGGCATACAGTTTAACGTCATGATGGATGAGGGTATTTCCATTATCGATGCTTACTCTAAGCTTATGTGAGTCGTGCTCGGTGTGAGAAACAAGAGGCAGCAGAGACCTGACGATCACGTTGCGAAGGATGCATCCGTGAGAAGTGAAGAGGGGCTTACACGTTAGGCAGCCCATGGTGCTAGGAATTACTCCAGGATAGAGGCCCAAAGTGTGGAAAAGTGCAGTGGGAGAGGGATTTGGGACCAAATATGGAAGGTGCCTCGTTCCCTATAGCGCCCTCCACTAGCCTTGGCAGTGGGGAAGTACTGAGGTGAATGGGTGTTACCTTCCGCAAGAGAGGCTCGGGGACTTACACCATGGTGGTTTCCCTTCTCCCGTGGACATAAGCTACTCCGATAAGGAGGATATCATCCCCTGTGGAGGGGGTGATCCCATCTCTATGGAGACAACCAGCGTAAAGAATGTCCAAGATGGGGGGACCCTGCGTGCGAGGCGCGGGGTCGGATCAATGTTTAATGTCATGTGTTAAGGACGAGGTGCTTGGCAGTTTAACGTCATGCAGCTCGGACGGGGCGGGTTCACTCTGCACCCCTAAGACTTACATGACTGGTACCCTCTACTCCTTAGGGGAGGGAAGGTACTAGTAAGTCTGTGGTCAAGGGGGGTCGCAAAACGAACCATCGAGGGGTCCACATTAGCGTGGCTATGCGAAGGATCAATAGCCATTAGCGTGCCTATGAGAAGAAGCATTAGGCGAAGCAATGCTACGAGTGGTGTTGCCCATGGGACTTTGAAATGACATCGTGAAAACCTGGAGGGTCGCACGGGAAGAGGAATTTCCAAGCAAAGGGGTGTGCTTCGCGAAGTGGAGTACCTTGGCCTTAGCATAGGTTTGGGGTGTGAATGGGAGGTGCTTCGTGAAGTGGAATAGTGTTCGCGGAGAACTGCCTCGTGAAGAAGAGGTGCCTCATGAAGCAAGGTGTTGTGAAGCAGTGTGCTTCTCGATGTACAGCGACCCTGCCTTGGCATGTGGATCACTAGTACAGGATGGGTGCTTCGCGAAGCATAAAAGCTCCGCGGCTACCCGGGTCCCCTTGGGAATCCCTGTCCTTCACGAATGCTGTTAGGATTCGTGAAGGGAATCCCTCTTGGAATAGGGGCTCAAAATGAGACTAGGCGAAGGCTTCTTGCAAAGAAAAGATACCTCGCAGAGCTCATGATTCACGGGGCGAATGGTGCTTCGTGATTCGGGGGTTGAGAAACCAAAAGGTTGGATTGTCCGTACCCTAGACTCCAGGGGAGCCCAGTATTTATAGTCAATGTGTGTCGTGAATTAAATCTCACACGGCGCGAAGGGGCGGAGGGTGCTTCGTGGCAGGATCACGAACGTTAGGGCGTTCCCAGAGTGGTACCGCCTCACTGTCTTCGCGACGGGGTTGCGAACATCAGGGTGGTCGCGAAGCGTTACCCCCTCAGGGTCTTCGCGGAGGGCTCGTAAACGTCAGGGCGTTCGCGGAGTGTTACCGCCTCCTGTGCTTTGCGATGGGATCGCGAACGTCCGAGCGTTCGCGGAGCGTTACCGCCTCCTGTGCTTCGCCGCGGTCGCGTTTCTAGGGGAGCTCCGTGTCGGAGCTTCGCAAGGCAGCGTGTGGGGATTATTTTTCTTCCCTTCATTTCATTAAATATTTTGGCGCAAAAAAAATCGCCCCCTCAGACTTGGAGCCGCGGAGGGATGAAGGGTCGAAGTCTGAGAGAAAATCGCCAAAATTATCAGTGGTTTGTGATGAGGCCTCACGAAGGGGCGCGCAGTGCTGACAACGGCTGCACGCGGTTCGGACGCGCCTCGATGCTCCGCATGGGTGGGATGCACCGCGAAGCTCCGGGGTCACCGCCTATAAATAGGGGGGATGAACTCTCTTTTTCTCTCTCGCGGCTTTTGTCGTTTTGCGCTCTGTACTTCGTGAAGCTTCGCGTACTCCGCATCTGCTCTCGGCGAATCGAGCTTCGCGACGGACCGCGAGTCTCCGACTCCATGACCGCACCGAGAAAACTTCTGTTTTCCAGCCTAGGCTCGACTCGGTGGCTTGGTTTTGCGCCCGAGCTTCATGAGAGATCTTCGCGAGCGACCTTCGCGGCCCGATCCGAAATTTTTTGGAGTTCCGAAACAGAAATGGCCTATCGAGAAGCTGTATTGGGAGTTCTTACAGACGTCTCCCGGAGGGATGAGATGGCTAACTGTTTGGGCCTTGGGGAGATGGTTTGAAGCCACTAGGACCATACTTCATTGACAGAAATGCTATCATAGGGTCAGAAGAACTATCCGAAGTGAAAGAAGCTTCCCTTGTATGGCTTCGGGCTGAGGAATGATGTCTTCATCCCTGAGGCGAGTAGGGACGAGCCAGCTTGCTGGTTCAGGAGAACACCATGCCAGCGCCAGTGGTTTAGGGTAGCTGATGGTCATGCATGGGAGGACTTCACACCCGTCACTGCTGACTGTCTCTATAACCATGTGAACAATATTGACGGGAAGCCACTGCAACCGGAGAAGTCCCCTCCTCTGTACCGCCCCATGCTGAAGGAGGCTTTGCAGGATTCGAAGAAGGGGTGGTCCGATGAGTGGGACCTACGCCAGTGTGGAAACTTTACCAATGAATGGGCATGAGACAACTTGGTAGGCACCTCATGTGAGGAGTTTGGGGCCGATCTGAGGAGAGTGTGTTCGTATGAGGCGGGATGGGCCTCCCAATTCCACATTTACAAACCAAAACAGCTAAGGTCGGAGCTGTTGAGCAGATGGTCGTCTAGGACCAATACTTTTCACCTGCACCATGGGGAGGTGGGCATCAGTCTGTGGGATGTCCATCAGATTTCAGTGGTCTTGATCTTAGGGTCCATGTATGATGAGTTCCTCCCCTTCATGAGTGCATGGGAGGATACAGAGCAGATGTCGCGACTGGCGTCGGCACTGATGGCACTGGTCCCTGGAGAGTACAAGGAGGCAGTGAGAGATGTCTACTTTAAGAAGTGGTTCGAGCGGTTCCTGAACTTCTCGGAGAAGTGGGAGTTCCCTCTGAGGCCTCGAACTTGTCTGAAGGCGGCTCAACGGGGAAAGGAGCACTCGTATTGGTGGGTCTTGGAGGACAGGCAATGGAAGACTTGGGGTTTCAGTGTCAGTATTGAACCACAACCGATAGTCAGGCTGGCGGCGTTCATCGCGGCCCTTATCTGCAGTTGGATCCTACTGGTGAGGGATACCAACATGGGGGTGCAGCCCAACTCGTTCATCATGGTGTCTATGTTGACCATAGGGCAGCGGGTCAATATGGGGATTCCAATGCTCTCCAAGCTGTACAAAATGCTGCTCCATGTCACTGAGGGCACGAATATTCCAAGGATATGAGGGCCCTTCCACCTTCTGTATGGGTGGATTGCGGAGCACATCAGCGGGATTTATGAGTATCCAAACCCTATCTCGCTGCTGGTATCAAACTTCCGCCCCTCCATTCTAAATGCGGTCGGGAGCTTTCCATTCAAGCTTACCGTGCCGATGGTGCTGAACCGGGTGTGGAGGAAGGATGAGTTTAATTTACACCCGTTTCCGTTGCCGACGGGGGTACATACCGACAATGGGTAGGGAACAGAAGATCACCAGGCTTATCTACCGGCCTTTCCAGGCGGAGTTTTGGTGGCACGAGTGGATCGTGAGCCGCTCTGCGAACTGTACACCCCGCATCGATTTTTGAGGTAGTTCTAGTGCCTCCAGCGGCTGACCGCGCAGGTCTACTGGGAGGTGCGTCACGAGGAGCACCCTTGTGTGATGAGGCAGTTGTGACTCATGTTCACACGGGAGGACGGGAAGATGGGAGTTTCATTTCCTCCATCAACAGCCGCTTTCGGATTGGTGAGGGAGTATGCCATTAGCTGGGAGGCTGCTTATCCGAGGGAGATGCTGAGGCAACCAACTATTCGGGTTGGGGATGGTGGGCCTCCTCTATCCTGAGGACCTGGTCAGAGGGCAGCAAGGGCCTCTCACGGTGGCGGGTATGTCGTGGTGGAGAGACCCGCACCGGCCGAGGGTGTGGCAGCAGTCGCTGATCTAGTGATTCTAGAAGAGAAGGGCCATCCGGAGGGGTGGGCGCCGAGGGGATTCCGCAGGATATCCACTCAGTCTCCAGGGAAGAGGCTGCGTCATATTGACATGGCAGAGGATGCCATCTTCCCGAAGTCCTGGGACATTTGGGATGTCAACCGGAAAAACCTCAGTCTTCCTGAGGTGTGGGAACTCCTGAACTATGGAAGGATGGTTCTGCCAGGCATAAGCCCAGTCCGGGCCGGTTTTATGGCATCTCCGGCAGAGGCAGAGAAATATTTGGTCAAGCTGGAGGACTACGTTCACTCCAGTGGTGTCCCACACCCAATGATAGACTAGGTGAGGGTTCTGTTGGATCGGATGGTTCTGCCATAGCTATCAGCCGCCGATCTGAGGGAGCGCTTCCCCCTACTAGAAGAATCATAGGACTCCTCTCGGGAGGATGTGGCTGGCAGAGGGAGCCTGTTGGAGGAGGGCGAAGTCAGAGACCAAGACTCAGATTCTGATAATTTCGCAGAGGTTCTTGAGGTAGCATTCCGATCTTCTTTCTTCATGGTCCTTTCTTAGGCCATCATGGATTTCTTAACTATGTTTGAGCTATGCAGGAAGAACTTGTATGCAGGCCTCGCTCTCGCCCCTTGGCGGGTGATGATGCAGGATCTTCAGAACCCACGCCCACGGCTGCATCCAGTTCTGCGTCTGGTACGGTCAGAGCGCCTGATGTGGCTCCCCCAGAATCTCCAGACCTTCCAATAGTATACGGAGGGCCACGCCTTGAGGCCCTATCATCATCGACTCAAGAGCAGCACCAAGAGATCAATCTCCGTAAGTTTCCTCTACTGGATTCATTGCTGTCATATGTAGATTGTGTTAACAAACATTTATGTCCCTCTCTATCGTATAGTTCTTCGACATGCATGGGCTGCTGCGGCAAGGCTGGTTGGGTTGTCTGGAGGCATCCCTCTTAGGGGCATGCCGGTGATAGTGGAGATAGTCCCCCCATCTCCCCGAGCTGCAACACACACTATCATCGGCGAGACCACCAGTAGGTTCGTGCCTGAGTTTATTGAGGTGGAGTCCGATGAAGAGGATCAATTGGCCAACCCTAGTCCCATCACGGCTGCTCCGGCACCATATGTCGTGCCAGGTTCAATGCCAGATGCAGATCCTGCAGAGGACTTCCTACGGGCATATCCTGCATACGAGCCTGGCAATCGCGCAGACTGGGACGAAACGGCCTCCGACGAGAAAGACTGCAGCATAGTCTGCCGTCGATCATGGAAGCTAATCACGTGATTCATCAAGGACACCCCCAAGCGCTATGGCTGAACGAAATGGACAGGATTTGCTCGCAGCTACGCGAACTGTGCGTTGGGGGAGTAGATTCCCAACATCCTCATGCTCTCATCTGAGATCTCATGGCCGAGAAGATCCGGGAGTATGATCGCGGGCTCAGTGTGGGATGGTAGTGTAGAAAGTTGACAAAAATCAAGACGCACTAGGAGGTTGAATGTGAGGTCCAACAGCTGCATGCCCATGTGGATGAGCACTCAGCCTCTCTTAATACATAATATGTGATGATCTCACGGTTGAAGGCCCAGCTAGAAGATAAAGAAGAGCATATGAGGAAGGCTTCTGGAAAGATGGCTGCCATTCAGGCTGGCATAGAGAGGTCCAGGGCCAAGGTTGATGAACTGCACCCTGCCGCTGCTGAGGAGGAGCAAGAGCTGAGTCAGCTGCAGCAATTCTTGGACGCCCAAGTCGAAGGGTGGCGGAGCTGCAATTCTCTTTTGACGGGGTCAACCCGTAAATGGGGGGAGTCGACCCCCGGGTACTGTAACAAATTACAAACCTTTTAATGGTACTTTAGTGCTTCAATTTTTTTCTTCTTTGTTTTGAATATCGTAGCATGCATGATTTCCACTGTTTGCATCAGTTCCTTACATCCCTACAATGATTGCGGGACGTCTGTCTACAATTCCCCAAGCTCACGTGGGTCAAGCCCGATGTGAGAAACAAGATATAGTTTCCTCATCATCCCACCCAACATTAGAGTGGAAACTAAGCTTCGGACATCTGGGGTTTAGATAACGAGTCCAGATTTCCGAAAGATGGGAGAGGCCTGGTCGGAGAAGGAAGTTATCAAAATAGTCGAATTACCGTTTCTTCAGCATGCTCTCATGCACGAACGGTGCAACGCCAGGGGCGCTGAAATCGGTCCAAACAGACGGAAATGGCAAGTCTGAATCACGATACCCAAGATTCAGAACACTGTGGGTGTGGCGTGACAATAAAGGACAACCGTTAACCATGGAGGAGAAATGATATCCTTACTGCGTTAGCCTGAAATGGGGACAAGAAATGAGGGTTGACCGTTGACCATGTTTGAAACATGGGACCAGATCACAAATGTTGTCGATCAATCCTTCGGGGCATTGGCCCAGGACAGTAGGCAAACCCTAGGTCGAGCATCCATAATGTTAGGGGGTCCTTCCAAACATGACTAGTCTTCTGGTACGTTGGCCTAGGACGGTAGGTGAGCCGATGCGGCATGGGACCAGGCCGTTAGGGGGTCCCTTCAAACATGAAAGGGGACGAGGGTCTGAATAAGGGGCACACAAAGGATGAAATATGGTGTGATGGTTTATCTGAACAGAATCGAACACTCATGTAACTACACAACCATGGTGGGAGTATTCTAGATGGGCACATCGGTTTGGTTATGGATCCTTCCTTCTTTGGGACAAGGCCTCTATAGCAAGGGGTCCGACCAGGGGGCTGGAAAGGGAAAATAGGATTAATGATTCCTATGGGATGGACCCTAGGAAAAGTACCAGGGTGTCTCTATGTATCCCATGAGGGTGGGAATCAAGCCACACGTAGTTCTGGAATCACATTGTAGTCATAGACCATCACTGGAAAGTGAAATCCTCTCTGGAAGAGGCTCTGGTGCATCCAATGATTAACACGGGGAATCCTGAACTTGTTCTGGGTAGAGACGCAGTTTAGTGTCATGCGTTGAGGACATATGGACTCCTGTAGTTTAACGTCATACGATAGGACGTGGAGTGGAAGAGAAGATCCTAGGGAGCATATGGTGTGGTAGTCATGAAACCGACGTGAATGAGGACTTGGAGTCCAAATCACACCACGTACACCTGGAGGAAACACTCCAAGTCGAGGGACCGAGAGTGAGGATTAAGCTGGGCCCGAAGTAGAGTGGTCGAGCATTTCTACATACCCCATGAAGATGAGAATCAAGCCATATGTAGTTCTGCGAGCATATTTTAATGTCATGCGGGACGACGAGAAGCCTGGTCGTGTTAGTACACATACTTCCAAAACTACTAAGCCCACGTGAGTCATGCTCGGTGTGGGAAACAAGAAGTAGTGTTGGGACTTTCCAGACACACAAAGGGGTAGGTTAGGGTGAGGGGAAACTCGGTGAATATCGGCCCCATGATACTAACGCGACCATGTGGTGTACCAAGATGCACGAAGAGATAGAGCCGATTATGTTGGAGTCCCACTTGAACATGAGGAAGTGGAAATGTGTGAATCATGATGCTCGAAATTTGGATCACAATGAAGGCAGTGTGAAGATAGAGGATAACCGTTAACCATGGAGGAAACGTAGCATCCATATCGCATTATCCTAGAATGGGGAAAGACAAATGAGGGTCGACCGTTGGCCATGTTCAAAACACGGGACCATGTCACAAATGTTTTCAGAGATCCATAGGGACGTTGCCCGAACCAATCAGAGGGCCCATAGGTCCAGCGTTCATGGAGAGCCCTTAAGCCAAGCATCCATGTTTTCCAATGTTCCTTTTGGATGTTGAAGAGGATGAGGATCCAAATAGAGAGCTCACAAAGCTTGGTCATGGGACGGGGGGAATCTCCCCATGAAAATACCACACTCCGGGCTCTTTGTCAAAAATGAATCTGAACACGACAACTAGGCGTATTAGATAGAGGGAGCAGAGTCCTTTCCCATAGAGGGGTCATAGTTTAGGGTCGTAGAATTCGGACCATGGGTGGGAGGAAACATAGGAGGCACATGGTGGAGTACACCTGGCGTGAATGGGAACAGGGGGTCTGTATGGTGTGTTGAAAAACACGACGTGAATGAGGAAATAATCCCATATCATACCACATGACCCCCTTGGAGGAGGTTTCAGGTCAAGGGACCGAAAGTGAATGTTATGTTGGGATCGTGGGGAAGTGCTCGGGTGCTCCTATGTATCCCATGAGGATGGGAATCAAGCCATACATAGTTCTGAAGGGAGGTACGGTAAGGTACCAGTGCCAGGGAAAAAAATGGGAGTGTGGGCGTGGCCCTTGCACTAAAAAAAGAGGAATTTGATAAATCTTGTTTGTCCTTTAAGATGAGTGGTTTTTTTTTTGTGGATCGACAGGCCTAGGGTAGTAAGCCCTGGTGTCTCCATAAGAATCAAGCCATGATAGGCGTTGACAAATGGCATGGCATGTGTCCAATACCCAATAGGATGTCCTCTACAACGAGTTCATCAAAATGCGGTGCCGTTTTTCGTCGTGCAGAAAAGATGATAATGTCATAGTTTAGGGTCGTATGACAGGACCAAGCAAGCATTTTAACGTCATGAAGCGCAGACGTAGTAGAGACGATGCTAGAAGGGGAATGTGTATGGTGTTGTGCAACATAACTGGCGTGAATGAGGACATGACCCCTCATCACACCATGCAGTCCCCTAGTCAGGGTCCCGAAGGCAGGATGCTGAACTCAAGCTGGACCCAAAGGCAGGAGGTCTGGGCATTCCTACGTATCCCATGAGAATGGGAATCAAGCCAGACATAGTTTTTGAGAGATCTTCGTTTATGGTCTTAGAGCACGGACCAGGGGCGGATGACAACTTTCTAGGTAAGCGCAGACCTCAGCCCGATCCCTAAGCCCACACGAGTTAAACTCGGTGTGGGAAACAAGGGGGGAAGATCCTTTTCACAATACCCGAAACATCCATCTAGGGGGAGTTGGTGAAGAGCCTATAAGGACACCTTTGACACGTCTTTGGTCCCCTAACGCGCAGACGTTCACGGAGGAATAGTACCAAGAGTTTCAAAACATTACTTGGATATGATGAGAATGGAGAAGGATGTGAATCGTGTAAATGAAATTTTGGCCTTAATGGGTTTGGCATGGAGATAGAGGATAAATATTAACTGTGGTGAAAAAACAGTCTCCATATCACGTTATCCTGAGGTGGGAATAACAAACAAGCATCGACCACTGACCATATTCGCAACGCGGGATTTTTATCGATTTGTTATCTGAAACCCTCGGGGCGTTGGCCCGTAACGGTAGGAGAGCCCTAGGGCATTGTATACAGGCCGTTCTTGGGGGTCCCTATGGGTGTGAAAGATGATGGAAGCCCAGAATAAGGGATACACAAATCATGGAAAGTGGGTGCGGACGTGTCTGAGTAAAGTCTGACATTCCAGGTAATAAACTGGAGTACCCTTAGGCACATTGGTGAACCGTCAGAAAGGGTCGACGAAACAGCTCGGGAAGGAGAGGTACACGGCCTGGTCATTACAAGACCGACGTGAATAAGGGCATAGTACCACACCACACCATATAATCCTATCGGGGAGGAAGAGTAGGCCAAGGATCCGTGGTGGGATAGAGATTCCCAAGAGATGGGGCTGGACCCGAAGCCTAGACATTCAGGTGACCCTATATATCCCATAAGGTTGGGAATCAAGCCACACGTAGTTATGAAGTGATACACAGGGGAAAGAATATCCTAACAAGGAGGTGTACGACGCGGCGGGTAATGAGAACAAAATCCCACACCATACCGCACAGTTCTGTAGGAAAGAATCTGGGCCAAGGGGCGTGAGGGTAGGCCTCAGGGAGGGAGGCATGAGGCTGGGCCTTGATCAGGATGGCCTGACTAACTAATAGTTTAATGTCTTGCAGCAAGGACGAGGGTCATGGGCCTGAAGAGGCCAAGGGGCCTGAGGCTAAGCCTCGGTCAGGAAGGACTGCCCAATTTTCAGTATAACATCTTGTAATGAGTACAAGGAAAGAGATAATTGTATCTCATTTGGGGAGGTGTACGACATGGCAAGTAACCCGACATGAAATAGGGTGTAATCCTACACCACTCCATACATCCCTTATAAGAGAATTGGGGCTGTGGGCCCGACCGATGGTGCCACTCGGAGGGAATTTTGTCGCTTCAGGATGGGGAAGAACAAATTACTACACTCGATGTTTGGGACATCCTGGGGTGGAACCGAAGATCTAGGACACTATTGACCATGTTTGAAACAAAGCGTTCCTATGGTGACCTGATATGGGAGAAACAAATGAGCATCGACCGTTGACCAAATTCGCAATGTGGGACTTGCATCAGCTTGTTGCTCAGAAACCCGCAGGGGCGTTGGCCCGTATCGGTAGGAGATCCCTTGGGTGTTGTATCCAGGCCGTTCTTGGGGGTCCCTCCAGGTGTGAAAGATGATGGAATCCATATCAAGTATTGGGTGAATCATAGTTGTATCCATCCATGAAAGAGGCGAACATCTCCAGGGAGGATGTGCTGCCAGGTCGAGGCTTGCTCGGCGTGAGTTGGGGAGAAAGTGTGCACCCTGCCGTATGTCTTGACCCGAGGGGATGATTTTTGGATTTTGGGTTGGGCCAATAGACAAAACGTCCAGGAGTTCCTACATATCCCATTAGGATGGGAATCAATCCATATATAGTTCTTGAAGGCCATGTAGTTTAACATAATGCGGTAAGGACGTGGGAGAATAGAAGAACAGGAGTGGGCACATGGTGCGACCCTTATAATCCATGTATGAACGGGGCTAAAAAAGCCTACTCCTCGTCATGCAAGGATCCTCCAAAGAAAATATACTCCGAGGGGGGACAATGAAAGAGAAGAGCTTGGGGCTGAGCTCTAGACGAGATGTCTGAGCGTTCCTACGTATCCCATTGGGATGGGAATCAATCCATACGTAGTTCTTGAAGCGCAGTTTAATGTCGTGATGGACGAGAGATGTGTATCATTTGGGGATATGTATGGTACGGCGGGCAACCCGATGTAAATGGGTATGTATCCCACATGGCACCGTACAATCTCATAAGAGAGCCTGAGTCGACGAAGGCCAAGGGGCCTGAGGCCGAGCCACGGTCAGGAAGGCCTGACTGGCTTGTAGTTTAACGTCTTGTAGTGAGGATGAGGGAGATCTTAGTTTAAGGTCATGGAGCTCGGACCATTTTGCAGTTTATCATCTTGCAGGACGGCGGTGCAGTTTAAGGTCTTGCAGGACCATTGATGCTTAGGCAAAGTACTGTTTGAGGAACTTGGCATTGGTGGGAGGAGTTATGCGCTCACGATTCGTGGTTTCCAAGGAGTATGCTCCATTGGGGTAAACCTTTTCAATGACGTAAGGCCCTTACCATTTGGGATCTAGCTTGGGCGGTTTCCTACTAGGGATTATTGGCACTCGAAGGGCCAACACTAGGTCACCCTGTAGAATAGAGCGAAGCAGAACCTTCTTGTTGAAGGCCCTTGCTATCTTATTCTAATGCCTTTCCAGATTGTGCAGGGCATGAAGTCTGTTCTCATCCAGTGATTCCAATTCAGCTAGACAGATTTTGGCCACCACATCTGGCACCTGCTGGTCATAGACTACAGTGCGTAATGATGGTAGCTGAATCTCAATGGGTAGGACGACCTCATCCCCATACACCAGGGAATATGGGGTCACCTGGGTGGAATTGCGAGTCATCGTCCGATAATCCCAGAGGGCATTGGGGAGCTTGTCCGGTCAACTTTTATTGTTCTGACCAACCATTTTCTGCAGAATGTTAGAGAGGGTTTTTTGGAACGCCTCGATCTGTATTTTTTCCAGTGCATGATAGTGGGAGGTATGGTTCGAACGGATATTGTACTTGGCATAAAATTTTTTCAGCTCAGCCGCTTAGAAGTTGGTGCCGTTATCAGTGAGGACAGCGTGAGGGACCCCATACCGGTGGATGATATTGGAGCTCACAAAGTCGACGATGGAACGGGCCTTGACCTCTTTGAGTGGAACTACCTCTTCCCACGTAGAGACGAAATCTTTAGCAGTTAGGATGAACCTACACTGGCGAGCTATCGCTGGTGGATATGGTCCCACTACATCGAGTCCCCACACTTCAAATGGCCAAGAGTACTTGGTGGAGTGGAGAGGCTCCGGCGGCTGATGCAGGAAGTTGGAATGAACATGGAATCCATGGAATCTCTTGGAAAACGTGATACAATCATGGATCATAGAGGGCCAGAAGTACCCCAACCTCTGGATTTGATGGGACAGCTTGGGCCCAGCCTGGTGGTCACCGCCGGAACTAGCGCGAACCTCTTGCATAACCTGAGAAATCTCGACTCATTGAATGCAGCGGAGGAGAAATCCATTGAGGCTCTGCTTATAGAGGATCTGCTCAAGACTGGGACCACTCTAGAGGGTAAATTGCAGCGCGCAATGTTGGATTTTCTCTCGCTCAGCCCGACCGTCTGGCAGGAAACCATTTTGGAGATACTCGACAAAAGGTTCCCTCCAGTCGGGATTGGCCTCAACCGCTGTGTCTGACGAACCCGGGACCCCTGACATAGAAGGTATGACGGTGAGATGACTTACCCGCAGGCCATAATTGTCTTCTTAGGTGACGGGGGAAATGGATCTCTAGTGTGCCACATGTATAATCAAATCATCCGGCTCGGGTTCTGTGAGAGATGCACCTAAGCCAGCCAAAGCGTCTGCTCGACCGTTTTGTGACCGAGGGACATGGGTAACCTCTGGTCGAGAAGAGAACTAGGCCATTAGACGGAGAGTTCACTCCAGCAATGGTACAAGCTCCGGCTTCCTAACAACACAGTTTCCATTGACCTGCTTGATTATAATCTCGGAATCTCTTTTCACATGTAGATGGGGCACATCGATCTCGAGTGCCAACTTGAGGACGGTGATGAGATCCTAGTACTCTGACTCATTGTTGGTACAACCTTCTAACAACAAGAATGAGTATGGCAGGACGGCTTGCGTTGGGGTGAGGAAGACGATACCCAGGCCCACTCTGTTGAGCTTAGGATCATTGAGCCTCCTACCAGTGGGGCTCTCGGAGGCACCGTCGAATTGAATTTTCCAACATGAGATGACATGATCGACTGAGAGGATCGTCTCATCAGGAAAATATAGGTCCAGGGATTGATCCGTGGGGGTTGGATGGGCAGCCAAAAAGTCTGCCAATACCTATCCCTTGACGGCCTTCTGAGGCATAAACCTGATGTCAAACTGCTGGAGGATCATCGCCCACCGCGCTAGTCGGCCAGTCAACATGGGACGGTTCAGGATGTACTTTTGTGGGTCTATCCGAGAGACCAACTGTACCTCATGGTGCTGCAGGTAATGTCGCAACTTCTGCATGAAAAAAATGAGCGCAAGGTAGTTCTTTTCGATAGGGTAGTATCTGATCTCCATATCGAGAAACATGTGGATGAGATAGTAGAGACTGTTCTCTGTACCCTCGTTATTCTTCTAGGTGAGAAGTGCGCCGAGGGACTGTTCTAGGGCGGTCACGTAAAGGACCAGCGGTTTTCCGAAGACGAGTGGCATCAAAACTGGAGGTCGGAGCAGATACTTCTTGATTTCCTAGAAGGCGGTCCAACACTCTTCATCCCATTCATAGGCGGCACCTTTCTTCATGAGCTGGGAAAAGGGCTTACACATGCTGGCCAGATTCGCGATAAATCGGCGTATATAGGCTAGGTGGACTTGGAGACCTCGAAGTTCCCGAATATTGCTCGGGGGAGGCATTTTGCTAATGGCCTTAATCTTCTCTAGGTCGATATCAATGCCCCGGTATCTAACAAAAAAGCCGAGAAACTTCTCGGAGGTGACCCCGAAGGCGCACTTTAACGGGTTCATCTTCACATGGAGAGAACGGAGGAAACTGAATACTTTCTCAAGGTCTTTGAGATGGTCCTGGCGCTAGTGCGATTTGACCACTAGATCATCCACGTAGCATTCCACCAGCGTCCCGAGAATCGGCCTGAATATGTGATGCATGGACTGCTAATAAGTGGCACATGCATTTTTTAGGCTGAAGGCCATAACCTGGTAACAAAACGTACCTTGGTGAGACATGAAGGCAGTGGAATCCTCGTCCTCAGTGTCCATCTGGATCTGGTTGTACCCGGAATACCCATCCATGAAAGAGAGGTCTTGGAACCCGGTGGTGGCATCAATCAATAGCTCGGTCACCGGGAGGGGAAAGTCATCCTTTGGGCAGTGGCGATTGAGGTCGCGGATGTCGATGCAGAATCTGATCTTCCCATTATTCTTCCTGACTGGCACAATGTTGGAAAGCCACTTGGGGTACTAGAATTCCTTGACGAAGTTGGCTTTGATAAGCTTGTCAACTTCGGCCTCAACCATGGAACCATGAGAAGGGTGCATCTTTATGGGTGGATTCATAATCCCACGATGGTTTTTCGGGAGGCCCAGGTGATGAACGACTACCTAAGGATCTAGTCCTGGCATCTCACTGTAACTCCAGGCAAACACATCATGGTATTGCTTGAGAAAGTCTACGTACAGCTGCTGCTCCTCGTGGGATATGGCTGCACTGATCAATGTGGGTCTCGGATCTGCCTCACTACCAAGGTTCACAAGTACCAGTTCTTCAATCGTGGTAGATACGCCTTCCTCAAAGGCAGGGGAGAATCCTTCAGATCTTCCTCTCCACCTGTGGAGGTATTTCTCACAAGGGGAGCTGCTTCTGAGCTATCAAACCCTGACGGGTAGCAGGTGCCGGCATGGGCAGCAGTGGTCATCATATCAGGAGACCCATACGCCACTGAGACCATAGCAATGAAGGTAGTCGATCCTATCCCATCTGGCCTTTGGCCTAAGGGGCCACGTTTGATGAAATCAAATCATTGGTGACATGTCGGCCTGAGTCGATTGATTCCATCCCAGCGGAAGAGACAGATATCACATACTTTCGTTGTCATAAGCTTGACATTCCGATACTGCACATGGGTAGGAGGCTCCGGGATCACCTGAGCCTGGTTGTTGTAGGAGTACGAGGCAATTTTCTGCCATCTCTTGGACATGGGAACATGCCTTCCTTTCGTACCTGAAACAACAAAACACTGCCCCATGTCGGGGGTCTTGGCCTCCAATCGATGGATCGGGAAGATGTAGGCATCATCTAGGCCTGCCCATGGATCACTTGTGACTGGGGCGAGTTCATCCTCACTTTCTAGGATTTGCTTATCCTTGCTCTTGTAATAATTGGCATCCAAATAGCGGGCTTCACAAGAGGCGAATGGAGGTGCATCTCCTTAGATCACGCCTACTTGACCATTAAGGGAGTATTTGAGGCATTGGTGATACGACGAAGGGACCACTGCGTGCAGATGGAGCCGTGGCCTGCCCATCAATGGGTTGTAGTCGGTGTCCTGGGAGACAACCATGAACTCAGTGCTAGAAATTAGGCCACTGAACTGGGTCTTCAGGAAGATCTTTCCGACTGGGGATTGCTCCGTCCTTTCGTATCCCTGGATTCTGAGGTCAGAGGGAGTTAAATCATCTTCATACAGACTCATCTTTCGAAGTGTCCGAGTCAGGATTAGTTTGGTCCTGGAACCCGTGTCAACAAGGCAACAGCGGGCTTCCACTCCATTGAAGTGGCCAGTGATGTACAGTGGGTGGATATGCCCATGTATCGGAGGGTCCTCATCTTCACCGGAGAATGAGATAAATGCCTGGCATTCAGAATTCTTAATTGCCTCAGTGTTGAAGGATTCCGTAGCTGCTACCTCCATCTCAAATTGAAGGGGGGTCCTTAGGGCCTTGACAAGTGCTTCATGCATTTCAGACGATAGGAGATGGGCCTCAAGGATAGAAAGCCTTGATGGAATGTCGGACAAGTGCTTCAGGACATCATACTTTCATGCCAAGCATGAGCCTCTACTTATAGGAGGTCGTTCTGCAGTTGGAGGCATAGAGGGTCCTGCCGGTTGAACCGAAAGTTGGCTAGTACTGGGTACATCCCACTGCGTACTAGTTTAATCCTGGAGAGTAGCTGTCGGATTAGGACATGACATCGGAGATTGGCCAGCAGTCGGGCAAGACTGACTGCGATATGAACAAGGCAGCTCTGCCTGATCTAGTAGCACAAACATAGGTGGAGGTAGATCTAAGGGCATCAGATGAGATTGCGCGTGCTGAGCTCTACACAGAGCCTACTGTCTGGTTTTAGTAGCATGCATGACCTGACATAAAGTGCTCGCTGATGTGCCTTGACGACATGCTTGGTTGCGGTCCCGCTGATGTTGATGTCAGCTGGGAACATTGGGGGGGGGGGGGGGGGGCGGGGGTCACCTGGAGTTCCCCCTCATCGGGAGCCATATAAGGCTTTACCAGCTCCACGGTGTTAACCAAAGCGTACTCCTGGATGTCGCTCGAAGAACCATCCACCACCGAGCGGATTCTTGGAGAAATCCACATTTCTGGGGGCATGAAGTCGCCAAGAGTGCGGGATGATGATGGAAGTGGTGGAGCGTGTTGCTTCTTCTTGCGTCGTCGCTGCTTTCCCTTTTGGGAGGAGGTCGGCTGTGATGACGATACAGAGGTGCCAGCTACTTCCTCCGAAGGCTCCGGCTGATTTAGGTGTGCCCGAATTATACCATGGTTAAGGGATACGGTCTTTCGAGCCATCCAGTTGTCGTAAGTCTGGGACTCACGGCTGGGAACCTGTTGCCACTCACCTTCGCTATCACTACCGATCTCTGACCTTACAAAGTCACCTGCTACTTGTGTCGGGGTCGGGCCCAACCTGACTAAGTTGTTGTCGACCTGGTCTTGAATCCAGTCTTTAAACACATTGCATTGCTTTAGGGTGTTCCCCAGAATCCGATGATAGGGATAGTAGTTGGGGTGATCAGTGAGATTCGCCTCTGCCAGCCTTCTGCACTTGGGTAGGCGCACAATCTCTTGCTCTAGAGCACTTCGAAAGTTGCCAGGGACCTGATTCTCATTGAAAAAATAAGTCGGGTGCCTTATTTCTGGATAGGGGGCCCTGGGAGCCTTGCCCCAATGAGGGGACAGAGGGGGTTTCCGAGGAGGTGGTGCCTGATTGTGTTTCCTAGGTGGTTGTGGCGCATTTTGCGGGGGAACCTGTCGATTTTGAGGCGGTTGCTGCTGGGCAGGAGCCTAACCTTGTGGTGGAGGACCCCTGCGGGGTTTCAGGGCCGGTGCCGCTGGTAGTAATTATAGCTACCTGGGGGATTCTATTTGGGACACCGCGGTGGGTTCGGCTCTGGCATCCCTCTTGGCTGGGATCACAGGGGGCAGTAAACATGCCTGATTGGCCTGTTGCAGAGCCTCCTTGAGGCCCTGAGCCTTATCTGAGAAATCCCAGAACCCTCCAAGGTAATTATGGGTGACCAGGGAAGGTACCAGATCCGTTTTAACGTTCCCTACACACATCGTCAGTAATTTCTCCTGAGTCAGTGGTATGTCGAGTGAGTATGTAAGCTCCTTCCACCGGGCGATGAAATCCGCGACTCACTCATCAGGCCTTTGTTTGCACTTGAAGAGGTCTGTGATGCTGGTCTTTCGCGTGGTGGAGCTGAACTAGTATAGTAACTGCCGGTAGAAGTCCTCCCAACGGGTCACCGTTCCGATAGGGAGCTGACTGTATGAGACGAATGCGGGGCCTTCCAATTTCTGCACGAAACATCAGAGCTTGGCGGCTTCTTGCTTGGCCGGAGACCCCAGCGTGGAGCCACACCTAGAAGAAAAATGGTCCAAGTGCTACGGCAGGCCCCCTGTCCCGTTGAAGTGCAAGAAAGTGGGGTTTCCAAAACCTGGGAGTGTGGGCATATCATCCACCCATGCGGGATATGGCTTGACATCCGGCAGGACTGCCACCTGCTGCATTTCCAACGCTTCAAGGAAGGCGATGAGTGCCTCTATAATATTATCCGGGTGGGGGTCCCTGCCTTGACGGGGATCTCGAATCACAAGTGTGTTTCCAGGTTCTTCGACATAGTAGATGGATTCAGCAGCTCGTGGAGTGACTGGCGGAATGACCTGTGGGGCGGCTGGGGGAACCCAGGATGGATTCCTCAGATTGCCCCATAATTCAGGAGGGTTTGTCGAGACGTATCGCACCCTCTTTCCGTGAGTTCCGACTTCTGCCCTGTCTATGGAAGTAGCATGATCAGGGTTTCCCGGAGGCACCTTGCTGGGGGGGGGGAATTGTTCCTTCCCCGGCTTGGGATTACCATAGTCGGGGCGCCGCTCAACAGCGTGCTCGACCAAGAGTTCGTCTACAAGCATCTTTTTTTCAGCATGCTGCTGGTGCAACACGGCCTTCTCGGGATCTTCGTCCATCTTCTGTACAGAGGCGCACGGGTCGTAGTGCTTGACAGTTCCAACGTGCTCCTTACAATTACCGGAATTTCTACTGAGTACTAGTGACTCAGTGGGTACATGAAGGCCTAGAAGGCTCCTCTGCTAACCGGTAACCCTCTCTGATGGGTCCATCAATGGTGGTATAGCCTCAGGGGGTATGTCTCTATCGAGAAATTCAAGCTCGTCCTCCTTGTCCACCACGTCATCCATGTGGACCGCGACCCTCCTTGGGGGCATGTCCTCAATTTTGCATAATGAATCAGTTTGCCGTCGGATAGGGCTAAAGAGGAGAGCGGCATAGTGTCCCCAGCCACAGACTTTCACATGGGGGGTAGCTTCCCTGATGACTCTACGGAGTAATTTGAAACTCTGAACGCATTTCCGTTGAAGGGTGCTCTGGCGGCCTGGTGACTCAGGGCGCTGTGCCACAGGGAGTGCGGCCAAATCGATCAGGCGACATTGCTCGATGATTTCTTAAAGGTTCTATCGACTCCTGCGGTAAACTACCCACTCATAAAGATGGCAGAAGTGTGTCACCCATAGTGTTCGGCGGAAGCACCCCACTTCCTCTAGGGTAAGTGACTCCAGTGCGCAAAGGTTCGGCACTGCCGTCGGCCAGAACTTCTCCTGGAAGTGATCCGCTGCGAGAATGTTCCAGAAGCTCCTGGGCTCAGAATCAGGGTCTGGCCTCGTTTTTCCCCACTCATCAAACGGAGGCGGCTGAAGAACTGGTAGCGGTATCGAGGCAGACCGTTGGGACAGTAAACTTGGCGGTGGAGAATACGACGAACGAACTGAGTGGCCGCCGAATTCCGGGCCATCCTCAGAAGAGTGAGGTGTCCTGACCAAGATATCATGATACAATGGGCTGATATCCATAGCTTCTGGCGTAGGAATTTCGGTCGTCGGCGATGGGTCACTCCGTTGCTCTACCGCCGTTGGTCCCAAAAATAGCTCTTTGTGATCTCTGGTAGAGGTAGAGGGTGATTCTGGTGATGACGGTGGCGATTTCACGGTCGGAACCTGTGGAATTTCAACAATTTCTTCCTCTTGGATGTACCTGCGGAGAGAGGCAGGAATCCGGTGGACTTCACATTCTGGGAGAACGAGGCTGATGCACCTTGTTCCTGCCCCAGTCCTTGATGCGGAGGAGCGGGGAGAAGGTTCTATCGCTGAGTAGCATTCCACTTCAGAATCCGAGAAGCAGTCTGGTTTGACCTCCACTTTGGCCTTCCCAAGACTCTTCTTGTGGCGGCGGCGACCCGCTCTCCTACCCCAGGATGGCTCTTCGGGACAAGGTTGACTCTCATCATGTAGTCTCAGAGCGGCGCTGGCGCCATGGCGGAGAGGGTTCCCGCTTGAGATAGCCGGGGTGCGTGGGGTACCAGGGCAAATGTCGAAGGGTTCATGGGGAGGACCTCCATGGACAACACCCACGTAGGTGGAACCACTGTTGGAACCGACATGATCATGGGGAGGACCTCCATCGTCGGTGCGGGTGGAGCGAGGCTGACCTTCACTCCTCGGGTTGTCGGGGCGAGGAGGACCTTCACCAGTTTCAGAGAGGACATAGGGAGGACCCCCACGTTGGAGAGGGACCAGATGGGCAGTGCCTTCACATCGACAGTCGGGGGCTGGAGGAGGGACTCGATACCCTGTATGGTGGGCGTAGGAGAGGCTTCTGCGTCGAGTGTTACTACCACGGGGCATGTCTACATTCGGGATGGGGGTAGCATGAGGAATACCTCCATGATGAGCTTCGGAGCAGGGAAGGCCCACGCTCTGTCGAATGGTGGTATGGGGAGGCCCTTCGTACGTGGTGACATCACCGCAAATTGGTTCGAGGCGATCACCACTCAGGCCTGCAACCCCGAGAGTCAACCTGACCTGCCCATGGGGCGGTTGGGGCCTTGGTCCTGATCGGGTGAAGGAGTTCCCCTGCTCAGTGTATGAAGGGACTCCATGATGCACATCGGTGGTAGCTCGGGTTACATTAGCTGTTGATGTCGACGCCCCTTGACGAGCGTCCTCAGATTAGGCCTGACGCTGACGCCAGGTCAGACGAGCTCGCGCATGTGGTGTATGGGCATAGCCTACCTGCTCCTCTGGAGAAGCCAGACGGCGGCGCTGATGCGGCCAGATGGGAGCCCTTTCCTGGATCCCTTGGATTGGGACTCTGACCGGGCCGATCCAGACATCACCTGCCTCATCAGCGTAAGGCAAGGAGTCGTCGAGGCGTTCCGGGGACAGGCTCCCGAAACGATTAAACGTTAGAGTGGGGAGCAGGGTCTCCCTATGTGGCCTTTGGGGGCGATGTTGATGGCGGGGACTGGATGCCTCCAAGTCCAGGCGGACCATGTCCCGAGTCAGGATGACCCCTTCTGCCTCGTACCTACGTACAAGGTTGTTGATCACCCTTTGTTGGATGATCTCTGACGGGGAGAGGGGACGTGGTCGTCCCGTATTCATGGATGTATAGGCTGCTGTGGCGGAAACGGAGCCATGCAGAGAGGCTGTGCTGCTGTTTCCCCTGCCCCAGCGTAGGCGAGCGGGTGTTGTTTGTGTTTCCAAAGTAGCAACCTGGTTCATGGGAAACAGGTAGATCAACTCATCAGCACAGCGAGGAAAAGGATTGACAACCAGTGCCCCAGCGTCATTCCATCCTTCATTGTCGGTAAGAGGGATCCACGCCAACCCATTGCAGAACGGAATTCCCCACATTCTACCTCCCCAACTTCCAGTGAGATTCACTCCAGGCCCACTATTTTCTTGGCGAGACCCGGCGCCAGATATCTGGATCTGGTGACATGTCAGTATACTGGTGTCTCGAATGCTACTAATCTCCACATTGAGGAGAAGAACTTCACGTCAGGTTCACCATTTCTGTTTCCGACGCTTTTGCCGAGGCGCGCGCACCCGTATGTGAGGACGCGCTGTTGTGGCCCCCCATTCCCGCTTTCCAAAGGTGGGCGGCATTCTCTCCTTATTCAGGGATGTCTTCTCCTTGATCGAAATTGGGATGATGGGATGTCGGTTCTTCCTTCCGTGGATTCCTCCTCAGAACTCGTCACCTAGTCTGGGTCTCCCTCATAGATTTAATATGTTGTACGTGAAACTCTTCCCTGTTCAATGTTTCCTTGGACGCTAGTTAATTACACTGCTTCTTTCAGGACATTCCAAAGGGTTCGGTCAGGGCAGAAACCTTCAATCGGGGGAGTAGTCACGTTGAGGCATCAATATCATGTCTGAACGCTGGGGAATTGGCATTTCTATCTTTTGTCCCTTGTCATGGGGCTTCTCGAGGGCGTGGAAGCCCAAGAAATCCCACATCAAGTGCGGGGAATCATATGTGATAGGCATGTATCTGAGGTTTTCCTCAGCTTCCTATGTTTAACACAGGGTATGTCGCAGGTTTAACATCCAGCGGAGATGGATCGGACTGATCAGAACACTGAGAGTGGATCAGATTGAAGGACACCCTAGGGGGAACATCAATGTTGGGGCCAGAACGTGGGCGGCATCCCGGATACTATGGAGTGTAATGTGGTGGCATGATCCCACCAGGATGTGGCATCCTGGGTAAAGATCATGATGGGTGATGGAGTGACAGGATTGAACCTTATGGGGGCCTCCTACACATCCCCGTGGTAGGGAATCAAAGTCTGTGTAGTTTGGGATGGTGCCGGTTAACCGACATGAATGTGGACCTTGGCCCGATGGGTATCATCAGCAGGCCGACGTGAAGGTGAACCCAGGGGTCCACTGGTGATGGGCTTTAACCTCATGGAGGCTTCCTACGTACAATGCCTTGACATGGATCAATGACCTTGTAGTTCAAATTAAATGTAGAATACAGTTTAACGTCATGCGGGACGGGGGTGAACCGACGTGAGTGAGGTCGGAACGACCGGGATATGGGCTTGAACCTTATGGGGGCTTCCTACGTACCATGTCATGACATGGATTAAAGACCACGTAGTTCAGGTTGGATGCAAGAAGGCCGACGTGTAGAAGGACCAGGGGTCTAGGTGGCGGTGGGCTTAGACCTCTGGGATGCTTCCTACATACCGTGTCGTGACATGGATCAAAGACCTCGTAGTTCATAACGGTGTATCAGAGAACCGACGCGAGTGAGGACCTTGGTCCAGATGGTGTGGGGATTGCACACTAGGCTACCCAGGTGTTGGTGAACTGACGGGAAGAGGGCCGGAGTGACCAAAAGGTGGTGGGATTGAACCTCTGGGAGGCTTCCCAGGTACCATGCCGTGACATGGATCAAAGACCTCATAGTTCAAAGGGCTTCATCGGCGAACCGTCGTGAAGGTGAACCCGGCGGTCCACTGGTGGTGGGATTGAACCTCGTGAGGCTTCCTACGTACCATGCCTTGACATGGATCAGAGACCTCGTAGTTCAGGAATAATGGGGGGTGTCGGCGAACCAACGTGAAGAAAGGACCTTGGTCCGATGGGTGATGGGCTTGAACCTCAGGGAGGCTTCCTACGTACCGTGCCTTGACATGGATCAAATTCCTCGTAGTTCAGGTTGGTCACAACAGCTTGACGTCGGACTGTAATGCAGTTTAACATCATGCTGGATGAGGGTGAAACCTAACGTGAAGAAATAACAGGTGGGCTTGAACCTCGTGGAGGCTTCCTACATACCATGTCGTGACATGGATCAAAGACCTCGTAGTTCATAATGGATGTGCAGTTTAACGTCATGCTGGACATGGTCATACAGTTTAACATCATGCTGGACGAGGGGATACAGTTTAAAATCATGCTGTATGAGGGCATACATTTTAACGTCATGCTAGATGTGGGTATACAGTTTAACGTCATGCTGGATGAGGGTATATAGTTTAGCGTCTTTCTGGATGAGGGAATACAGTTTAACGTCATGTTGGATGAGGGCATTTCCATGATCGATGCTTACTCTAAGCCCACATGAGTCGTGCTCGGTGTGAGAAACAAGAAGCAACAGAGACTTGACGATCACATCGCGAAGGATGCGTTCATGAGAAGCGAAGAGGGGCTTACGCGTTAGGCGGCCCATGGTGCTGGGACTTGCACCAGGATGGAGGCCCAAAGTGCGGCAAAGCGCAGCGGGGGAGGGATTTGGGACCAAAGATGGAAGGTGCCTCATTCCCTATCGCGCCCTCCACTGGCCTTGGCAGTGGGGAAGTACAAAGTTGCATTGGTGCTACCTTTTGCAAGAGAGGCTCGAGGGCTTACACCATGGTGGTTTCCCTTCTTTCGTGGACATACGTTGCTCCTATAAGGAGGATATCATCTCCTGTGGAGGGGGTAATCCCATCTCTGTGGAGACAAGCAGCGTAAAGAATGTCCGAGACGGGGGGACCCTGCGTGCAAGGCCCGGGGTCAGATCACAGTTTAACGTCATGTGTTGAGGACGAGGTGCTTGGTAGTTTAACGTCCTGCAGCTCGGACGAGGCAGGTTCACTATGAAACCCTAGGAATTACATGACTGGTACCCTCTGCTCCTTGGGGGAGGGAAGGTACTAGTAAGGCCATGGTCATGGGGGGTCGCAGAACAACCCATCGAGGGGTCCACATTAGCTTGGCTATGTGAAGGAGCAAGGGCCGTTAGAATGCCTATACGAAGAAGCATTAGGCGAAGCAATGCTACGAGTTGTGTTTTCCATGGGACTTTGAAATCACATCGTGCAAACCTGGAGGGTCGCACGGGAAGAAGAATTGCCAAGAAAAGGGGTTTTCTTCACGAAGTTGAGTGCCTTGGCCTTAGCATGGGGCAGGGGTGTGAATGGTAGGTGCTTCGCGAAGTGGAATAGTGTTCTCGGAGCACTGCCGCACAAAGTATAGGTTCCTCGTGAAGCAAGGTGTTGTGAAGCAGTGTGCTTTGTGATGTAAAGAGACCCTACCTTGGCATGTGGATCACTAGTATAGGATGGGTGCTTTGCGAAGCATAAATGATCCACAGCTTCCTGGGTCCCCTTGGGAATCCCTGTCCTTCGTGAATGCCCTTAGGCTTCGCGAAGGTAATCCCTCTTGGAATAAGGGCTCAAAACGAGACAAGGTGAAGGCATCTCGCGAAGAAAAAATACATCGCGGAGCTCATGATTCCTGGGGCGAAGGGTGCTTCGTGATTCAGGGGTTGAGAAGCTAAATGGTCGGATTGTTTGTCCCCTAGACTGCAAGGGAGCCCAGTATTTATAGGCAAGGGGCGCCGCGAAGTAGATCTCACGCGGGGCGAAGGGGCGGCGGGTGCTTCGCGGCGGGCTCGTGAACATCAGGGCATTCACGGAGCGGTACAGCCTCACGGTCTTTGCAGCTGGCTAGTGAATGTCAGGGCGGTCGCAGAGCATTACCGCCTTAGTGTCTTCCCGGCGGGCTCGCAAACATCAGTGTGTTCGCGGAGCGTTACCGCCTCTGGTGCTTCGCGGAGGGCTCGCGAACGTCTGGGCGTTCGCGGAGCGTTACCACCTCCTATGCTTCGCGGTGGTCGCGTTGCTAGGGGGAGCTCCGTGTCGGAGCTTTGTGAGGCAGCGTGCGGGGCTTCTTTTTCTTCCCTTCTTTTCATTCAATATTTTGGTGCCAACAAAATGATTATGCAATGAGGATCATGTATAACGAGTTGCATCACATCGTGGAGACGGTAGGCCGTACGTACGAACGAGCGATGATATTGTTCCCATAATCGTGGAATTGTATTGAAGTGCATGTATACTATTTATGAATAAATATCACTTTAAAATAATCTTGTATACTAATTCTTTAAACCATTACACCCATTCACGTAAGGTGGTGGTGGAAAACATATTACACCACGATCTGGAGACAGTATTCCGTACGTACGCACGCGCGGTGATTTCATTTTCCGTAGGATGGATAGAAGGTGAAATAGTGTTGTTTCAGATTTATAATAACATATCAGTATATGAGTGATACTGATGTTATTACTTCATAATGAAACAACTAATGAAGAAGAAGTTGAAGAAGAAAGAAATTGGAAAGGATCAGAAATGGATATTACATCTTCTTTGACGCGCCTCTTCTTAACCTTCTCTTAGGGAACTAGGGATGGTCTTTTAAGAATACTAGGACCTCTAGGATGTTTCTAGGGAAGTGGAGAAGATAATTTTGCAGGTTTTGGTCGAGCTTGATGGATAAAAGTGGTGTGAGGAGGAGAGGGAGGAGGTTCCTTTTTATAATGGAGGAGAGGGGTACCTTTGGAAAAACTAAAAATATTATTTTATTATAAAGTCATATTCTGTTTGTAATAGCTCCAAATTGATTTATTTAGAAGCTAAGGTGGGGAGGGGTCTAAATCCTCTCATCCAATAGAATTTGGACAAGTTTAGGTTACTATTTTAACCTTATCATTTAGAATTAACTTTAAGTTCAATAATTATACTTTTATCGTGTCTTCCTGTTTTCTTACACTATAAGGTTAATAAACTTATTATAACAAGACAAGCGAACCCCAAGTTATTTATTATTAATATATATATCCTTATCTATGTCATTTGGCCGAATCTTAGATATTTAGGAATAAAATAACATTTAATAATATAATATTTGTTCTAAAAACTATTTTATGTCAATTTTGACACTATTTGGTAATTGATTTTTGTGAAAATCAAAACATCATTATTAGTTCAAAAAATGTTAATTAAATCCATACTAACATGTCATATTATCCTATAAAATTAGTGTAATTCCTAAAAAGTATCAAATTACATTTATTTGGGTATTTATAATACCAATTATGTTAATATTTTCTTAATAAGGTAATTACTGCATCATCATTGTGTCATAAATAAATTAAATAAACTTCCATTATGTAGGAAATCTTTATAGCTTTCTAATGAATATTTATAGTCGAATTTATCTTATGTATAACCCTATATTAAAAATGTTTTAGTTATTAAACTTTTATTTTAACTATTTTAACTCTTCTTTAAATAAAATAATATTAAATGTCCTAATCTAATCCAGGTGGACCTAAAGGGTAATATTTTATCCCTAAGGTTGTTTTTGGTCGAAAAACACTTATCCAATAGAATTAGGACATGTGTTAGGGTAATAATAATATCATTTTTACCCTTAATTACCTTATTTACTTTTAACCGTGGTAAATAAAAGTAAAATGTTACTATTCACCAAAAATTATTTTCATCTCATTGTACCACATTTTACTTACTGGCATCAACCGTGTCTCTAAGATTTTTCAAATTCCATTCACAAAAGTGGTAAAATTAAGTTTTTTGTAAATTTGAAAATTCTCTTAAGAGGTGGGTAAAGGACGGTCAAATGTTCAATAAAATTTTTATATATCTAAAATTATCATTGAACTTATATAGGTATTATGTATCAATTTTAACCTAAAATAAATTTAACTAAAATAAATAATTATTTAAATAAAAAGTCAGTTTTTAAATAGTAACCCAGTGTTTTCACTATTTATCAAAAATTGAAAGTTTTCAGAAAAATACCAAAATTTCACCCTAGGCTTATTTCGATATTCTGAATCCAAAAATGAAGTCCATTTTGAAAAATAAAATTTATAAAATTTCAAAAAGTGGTTATTACTATTCATAACTACTATTTTTATTAATATTTTAATAGCATATCATTGTTTAGTGAAACTCTGTATTGCGTACAACGCAAGCTATCGAGGAAGGCCATGATTGTGTGTAAAGCAAGCCAAGCTAGTTTTGTGTGTAGTGAAAGATTCCTAAAAACAAAATATTTCTCATAAAAATATCGGGTGTTACAACCAAACCATGTATTCAATTCTTTTTAATATTTCTAAAAATTTCCTTAAAACTCAACTATATAATTTCTAAAATAGAAAATTATAGTATTTAGAGAATTCCATGGAAGGCAAGAAATAAGAGGATATATTTGACATTGAAGAAATATTGATGGAAAAAATTCCTTATCCTAATGAAACCTATCTCATTACATTCATTAAATAATAGAAGTTCATGTAAAATCCAACAATGGGAGTATAAATTTATAGGGATTTAATTACTTTTGATTTATTACAGCTTTAATTTCAAACTAACTCTCTTTGTTCTAAATATTCTGGAGTGGATAAGCAAAAAATTTCCTTATACTTTGAGGAGGATCCCAATGTATTCATGGTTGAAGAGATTTTAAAGATATAAATTGTATAAAAGGGATCATAAAATTATTAATAATGAGTCTATAAAACTAGTATCCAAACCAAAGGAGGTAGACCCATATTTTTTCATTGTGCCACCTTGCAATCCATATCTTATTTCCAAGGGGATGGATTTTATATAATCTATACATGAGGACATTGACAAGGAAGAAAATATGATATAGTCTGAAATAAAGTCAATGTGGTGGTTCATATCAAGTATACTCAACCCACCATTAAACAATGGATAGCAGCTAGAACTTCTTGTATAAGGGTAGTAAAACCCTAGTACCCACTTTTGGGTCACACCAAGACTTATATCTCTCTAAAATTTTACCTTTATTTTATTTAATTTTCTTTTTTTTCTTTTTTTATTTTTTTTATAATTTTAATTATATGTTTTATATGAAAACACTTCTAATATTACCTCAAATATAAATTTAAGACCGATAATGTAAAGTTGTATTTTAATTTCATATTTTTATAATCACTTCCAATACTTTAGGCTAATTATTTTGCTTTAATGTGATAGAATTAGATATGTGTGGGGGATATAATTTCAAACTACATAGATTGGAATTTATCTTCATGATTTTATTATCTATGTTTTTGGTGTGTTTTTAGGTTAGATCCTTTCTGAGAATCATTGAAAATATTGGAAAATTTAGAATATCATGATGTTTTTGAAAAAAAAAATTGATTTTAATTTTTAAAATATTTTAATGATTTTTTAAATGGAAATTTTAATCTTGATTTTCAATATTATTATTTTAGGAAATTTGATAAAATTTAAAACATAGTGTGCTCAAGTGTTGTCCACAATGATAATGTTTTTCCACACCCAAGAGGCTTATATACCCTTTAGAAAACGTTTTTTACATTTTACATTTCTTTGGAGTCTTCAATCATTTTATAAAAGCTATAACATTTTCTTTTGCTCATATTTGAAGCTATTATATTTCATGAAATGTGTCAAATACAATTGAGATGCTGTTTTGAAATCCCATTTTTATATTGAACTCTATTTCATGCATGAACATACATATGGTCATTCTATTAACTAACTAGTTCATATGAACAAATTTTTTAAGAAATCACATTACATTAAATTAATTCTTATATACCAACTCGATAAGATAATTTCATGAACATGGTTAAGCTCATGTGTTGGGGGGGGGGGGGTTATTAATTCAAATGACTTATTGGATTATTTTGTGAGCTATTGTACATTATTTGATTCTGATTTTTTGGAAGAAAAATAATTTTGGTAAGATGCGAGGATAAAAAACGATTAACTCAATTTTAGGCTGCGAGATCACCACTACTTGAAGAGAAAATGTTTTTCTAATATTTTTTTATAAAATATTATTCTGAAGTGAAATTATAGTAATGAAAAGTTTGAAACAATGCTTCCAAAAAGGGGAAATAGAAAAAATATATACTCAATGATGTTGAAAATTCTATGATGTGGGCTACCCGACAATGTAATAGGATTTTAGAGGTCATCCATGTATAAACGGGGAGTGATTGAAGATCCATTATTTATTTTAAATTTTTTCACACATTTTACTTCACTTTAGGGAAAATCCTCGTTAGTCTACCTTAGTTATTTTTTTATTTAAAACCAACCAACCCATTTTCCGTATAATAGCCCAGGTATTGTCTTAATGATTAACATGATTTTATGAAGTAGATATTCTACAAGTGAACCATGCTTATGGAAATCATCTATGTTTTTAAAAATAGGAAAAAAACTAGTTATAAAACATAAGATAAGTGAGATAAAAATATGGCGAGGCTTGTGAAAAATTAAAATGATAATTTTCATCAGATGAAATGAATTTTTATACTCAGGGGGAAAACAAAGAATTGAAATCCATTAAGATGGAATGATTCTTATTCATCTATTTAAATTGGAATCTATTGTAAATTGTATCATGATAAATATTAATTGACCATCATATAAAAGGAATCCCTAGTGTTTAATGTTTATGTTTAGTGGAGAGTGCATGATCCGTAAAGGTCCTCCTTACAATGAAAAACTCAATAGGTGGAGAGGTTCTTCCATTTTTTTCCAAGAAGTATCCAATAATCATGAAGGACCTCTCCATAGAGTTCAATAATAAAATTATTAGAAATAATGGATATCCCATTCTAACCCATTAACAACCCATAACCATGGATTCCCTCACTAATGTGGTTGAATAGAAAACAACCAAAATGATGGTCCTACCTAAGAAGACAACTAAAAAAATGAACACAAAGTTCCTCCCTATGTTAATCATGTCAACAACCCAGGAGTTCCTCTCTAGGTAATATATTGTAGAGTTACTCTATATGATAAAGCATTATACCAAGGTAATGCTCCCAAAAAATTGTGAAGTGATGACAGAAAAACATTGAGTACCTCTATATGGAACTCATTGTGAGGGATCTCATAATAATGATTTATCTCTTCATCATGAAGGTTATATATGTGCCATCATGATTCCAAATGTTCCCTCATTTCTATAGGCAATTAAAAAGTATAATTAATCTACACTAGATATGTTTTTATTAATTTTTAGTGTATCATATTTGTTAATGAGTAACACAAAGAAACGATCATTATATGTGCCTCTCTTAGATTGAAAACCGTATATATAGTTGGGAACATGTTTAATGATCATTCTATGCTTGATAAAATAAAGGGGGAAGTGGGTTTTATTTTTATACCATGCTTAAGAGTCACTTATGGGAATGACGAAAATTATACTGTTGTGTATAGTGAAATAGATGAGAAAAAATACCAGTCTAGTATTCGATAATTTCACCTTATCAATATAACATTCCCAATACATTGATAAAGGAATATATACCACATCTCTATCACAACGCATGGATAAATATCCAGCATCTCAAATAATGAAACATTATTTATAAGGGATACATTAATCATCTGAATTATTTTGATGAACAATTCCACTATGTTGACCTAACCGCCCTTTTAGTGGATTGGGATTTCAAAGAAAAAAAGTGATGTGTGTGACTCCAAAAATCCATCCTCATCAAATTAGAGAAAATTTTACATGTTATCTAAGATACCCATCCAAAAAAAAGTATCAACGACTAGGCAGAATAAATGTATCTTCACTTTACTCCACTTGTACACTAACAATATTCCTCAAGAAAATTTGTTTGAAATTCCATCACTTTAGGATAAGTCAAAAGTCCTTGGTTAGCACATATGATTTAGTCAGTATAAATAAATATTGTCACATATAAATCTCAAAAGAGCTGGACTTGATAGGAATGAGATATTTATGAGCTCTTGTATTAGGATTCCAGATAGGTGAATCTGATATCCAATTTGTAAAAAGTTATCCCCTCGAAATTCAAACCAATTTCAATAGCCAATACTCCTAAAATAGGGTAATCATATTTCTCATATCTTCCTAATAATTATATAATTCAATATCAAATTAAAAAGTGATATGAAACAAAATCCCAAGAGGTAACATAAGAGAATACCCATAAAAAGATTTTGGTGAATTTTTATCTCCATATATACCGCAAAATTCAAAAAATTTATAAAGTCATGTGGTTATAACCATGACTTATTAGGGTCAAACCTAGCCTATATGGATGGGGAAATTTTTATCCCTCCTCTGAGGAAGTTGGTCTTTTTCAAAATTGTATAATATATAGAATAAGTTACTCTTTGGTTCATTGCATTAAAATTCTATGATTCATCCCCTCCAAAAATATTAAATTCTATGAAATTTTGGGGAGATTATTTTAGTATCACTATCCCAAAATGATTTTCTACTCCCTATAAATTTGAGTGCCAAGTAATCGATTTTGAACCACATAAGGGTTGTTTTCTTATGAAATATACCATAAGGGAAATCTCAAAAAGAGAGATTATGACTAATCCAAGGAAGGATACCTAAACATTGATAGGGTTCCCTTCAAATAAAACACAAATTAAGATCCTCCACATCAATAAATATTGTTAACTATAACTCAATAAATAATGTAGTCCCTGACACTTCTATAGATTATCATGATAATAAGAATCTATTCAAATTATGATTTTCATCAATTCCTATAGAGAGGGTGTGTACACCTGACATCAATGTATGTCCCATAACATTAAATATCTACTAAACATTAAACAACTACCCAATTAGTGATCTTTAATCAAATAAATAAGAAAACATGTTGTTGCATCCATAACCCACCCACCACCCATGGAAGTTGAGCCTCTTTTTATTAAGGAGAATGTTACCAAGTATGAATATGAGTTGGAGGATTTATAGAATCTGAATATCAAAATACTATAATAGAATATACCTAATTAATACTACTCTTAAGATGATGCTAATATCACTACTTTAGTGAATATTATTAAAAAAAAGAGACTTATTAACTAATAAGAGAATATTTAAGTCTCCTAATCAACATGAAACCAAGTAAAATTAGTCCGCATAACCCAAACATCAGTGGATTATCAATAATTACCTCTAGTATAAAAACAAATTCCCCTATTTTAAATGATTTATCCTTGAATAACCATAGAATATTATCAAAAAACTAGACACAAATATACAAACCTTATCATGTTACTCTAGCTACCTCTAATAGATAATTGATTGGGGTTGTAGTGTCACCAGAGCTTCTTTAATCGATTAAGTACCTTACTACTTAGATGGAATCCATGAAGGGATAATATCATAAAATTAACCCAAAGATAAAAACATATCCTGAGTGTTTATATTTGATTCATACTCCTTATAATTTTAAAACTACAACATTCCAAAAATTTAAAATTAAGTGATATCCAATACATTATCTCACAAAATTGACATCTTGATCTGGCCCCATGATTGGAATTCTAGAACAATAGAAGATGAAAATCTCAGTTGATTCGTAAAAACCTACCAGCAGTATATATTGTAAATTGGGAAGATATATTATGATATATTCTTTACCAATTTAGTTTAATGAAAAAGAAAACTATTTTTTATGACCACTCAAACTGAAAACAGTAATAGAATGACGGTGTTGAAGATTTCATCACCAGGTAGAATAGATTGACCCAATCTATGAACATTAAGATATCTTTAGAATATATATTCGATATATGTCTTGAGAATCTATGATACAAACAATAAAAAATATTATTTTCTATGAAGAATATTATTGGGTTCTAAAAATTTGTAGCCACAATAACAGAGTTAGAATATCCCATCAAACACACTAAATCCAAGTATCAATCAATGTTGTAGACATAGAGGATAATGTTTAGAAATTAGTGAGTATTACTATCACACTCAAGAAAACACTGATTCTAGTTCCAATCCTTATGTAAGGTAATTACCTTGTGGTACCTTCTCTAAAAGAAAAACAACAATGAAAACGACACAATGAAAAAGAATAATATATAATGAATGAACATAGCCACAAAAATTTTATAAACTAAGAAATGTTCCCTCTGAGAGGAGTAGGTTATAAGGTATTTCATTAATTTCGTAGACAATGACCTATTCATGATACAAGAAATAAAAATACATAATGAGGTGGGGGTGAATAATCATCCTAATTATTTTCCTTACCATCGAATATTGAAACATAAAGTATAATAATCCATTGTCTTTAAGAATTTATGCCAGAAGATGATAGGTATGTGATGTTTAGAAAACCACCATATCAATTCAATTATATCTTTTCTACCCAACTGGAGGAATAAGGGGAGTAGAAAAAATCACAAAAAATACATGAATACAAATTTGAGGATTATATTACCCCAATATTAGTCAACCATGTACATGAAATCATAATGGTATGGCTAAATTTGACATTCAAGACCAAAATTGTCTTTCCAACACCTAAATAAACAACATGCTCTGAACAATCACTTAATATTTGATATAATAGATATTAGTGGGGTAAATCATTGGAATGGGAACCCCCATGATCACCCATAATGGTTTAAACCCTTCTAAAATTTTCTCCTATCACTAGGAGGATGTGAACCACCCTCACAAAAATAATTTAAATCTAATAACTTTTTTATCATGGATTTATCAATGAAAGTCACATTAATAATCCTTTACTGATAAAGGAAAGTCCTATAATGTATAATTTTCTCCTATAAGTCATCGGGGAGGTCATATAAACTAAGGAAGATGGATTTTAAATGGTCCCCGATGTCCAAGAATAATTTCTATTTATATCATACATATAGTCAAGAGTTTATGTAAGGTGTTTAAAAATCACCATCAATACATTATTATGATCCTGAATCCTCTATGTGTCACTATAATACACTCAAATTTTTATTTCATTTATCATAAAAATATTTATTCAGCTGACAATGATAAATTATAAGGATAGTTTCACCAAACATGTAAGTAAAAAAAACACCACCCATTTCTAATCAATAATGGTAGTTAGTAGAGGAGTGAAATTCTTCCACTAATTATCATGTTAGAGTGTATCTAAACAAAAATAAATTATGATATTTATCTAAAAATGACATTTTAAAGAATCTATTCATCATACTATCCAAAATTTCAATCATAGATTCTATTCATCTTTCTGTAAAACCTAAAATTACCATAATTAAATTTCTCTCAAGCTCCCAAGAGATTTAGATTAAAGTGGGTAGTTTCGATGCATATTGTGCAGAGAAAGGTTCCACTAAATATCAAATGGATATTTTGTTCACAAACAAATATAGGGAAAATTACATAAAATGTCACATCAAGACCTTATATGTTTTAAGAAAGCATGATGATATAAATATTCATCAATCTTTTACTGAAAAAGGTCTAAAATTAAACTCATCCTGATATTAACCTTTCACCTTTAGGCTAACAATGGGCCAATCTATTGTATGGTATGTTTATATTTTGTGTGATTAAAGATATAGTTAATACAATTTACATGCCCTTTTAAGATCAATTATTTTATTATGATGTTTTTGGAAATATATTATGTTTTCCATGGAAATAATAACTTTTTTGAACAAAAATGAGTATACACACAGTGTAACCATAGAGTACACACTATGGAAAAAACAGATGGAGAAGACACCTGGTGTACATACTTAGGTTTTGTTGGTGTCCAAAGATAACACTACATGTCTATATATGATGGTTCAACATTTTGTGTACTTCCACCTATAAGTTGATTACATGTTCTTGTTGGTCATATGAATGAAATTACTGATTTAAGTTATATACCATATAGAAAAAATTACTATATACCATGTAATTTTATGCACAAAATTTAGTCTTTTAAATATGTAAAATGATTCGTCATCCATAGGATTCAAAATTTTATACCTGGGAGAAAGATTCTACCCATTTTCCATTATAGAGAGCATAATTTATCCCCTTCTTCCCCTTTCTTCATTTTTCTCCATTTAAATATTATTATGATTATAATACCATGTTATTTTAATTGAATTTTAATTTTTCAATTTCAGGTTCATTCTAATTTCTATTTCCATTGTTCAATTTTTTATTTCTTCAACCTCTATTTCTTTTCTTTATGTTAATTATGTATTCCTTAATTTTATCCATTAATAATGAACACCATGTAAATCCATCTATCAATGTGGTTTTCATCATTAAAATGGATGAATTATGGAGGGTGATTTAATTCTATGATTGTTTTACTAATGTTATGTGTCTTCTGGATCATAGATCATGGATAATTAGTATACAAAATTGAATTCAAGGGATCCATGGATTTTTGGAGAACCTAGACATAAAATAGTTCATGGGTTATCAGTCGTTTTATTTTATACATTAGGTCTTCGATAAAAGATTTTGTCTAATCTTGGGTTATATCCAATTCACTAGTGGAAATATAAACCATCCTATATAGTAAAGCATAATATGATTTAACATGAAACGTCTTCATGATCAATAAAATCAAATAAACATTCCCGTTTTTTTAGATATTCCCTAGTTTCAGAAAATCATTTACAAATCCATTTTGTTATCCTCTTCACGTTTCGAATAAAAATAAAAAATCCCCCCATTCTCACATTTCAATTATTTTCAATGTATAAAAATAGATATTGTTCTGAAACCCACTTAGTACTCTTTTAGAGATTAACTATGGATGATTCATTACTTTATTGGTCATGTTTTAAATAAATAATAAATTTAACATGTGATGATAGTGCACATACATTTTAAAAACTTTTTAGGGAGAATAAAGAGGAATTAAAGTGTTAGTTATTTTTTGAATTGAATGGGAAATTAGTAAACATGTTATTTTGTACTTTTTTATTTGTAAATAAATATTTTGAAATAAAAAATTATTTAACAAAGTCCCACCACTACTAGACGAGGAAGGAAGACCACGTAAGCTGACCAAGAAGAACCCCTAAATCCTTTCCCCCTATTCTATCTATTTATTATCTATTTTCCCCTCTATATTTTTCATTTTTTATTTAAAAATATATTTAAGTATATAATATGAAAGAAAATGTTGTATTGATTCTGAAAAATATCATAAATGTTTATTAATTGAATCTTTTTTTAATTTTTTTTATGAATTAATTTACTATTAACGATTCACTTCAGCTTATAAAGGCTAAATCATTTTCTTTTGATGATACCAATGAAAAGATAGATGAGTTCAATGAACTCTCTTATTTGTTTTTTCCATTTTATCTAGATCACCTATCTTAATGGTTTAAATACATTCTTACTTATTTCAGTTACTTCTACCCCATTTAAGAAATATATTAAATTTCTTGACTATGTATGGGAGTGTAAGAAAGCATTGAGTTGGGAACATGTTTATATACTCAGTTTTATCCAAAGGAGTTCTGTTATCTATCCATTAATTGATGAGGATATTCCAAAAATGGGATCCCTTCTACTAATATAGATTCTTTTATATATATATCTATATATATAATTTAACAAATAAACACATACATGCGGGGTGATCTAGATATACATTTTTTATACTTACATATTATTTTTAGTTATATATCCTCTATGTATTTTATATAATAATAACGTTATAGTATTACATATACCTAAATAACTACATATTTTCTAAAAAGGAAAAAAAATATTTCATGTTAATATATAGATATATTTAATAAATAGATAAAATAAAGAAAAAATACTATGTCAGTTTCTTCGGTTCTCCCTGAGAAATGACTGGTCACCATTTTAAAACCCTACCACAAGCATTATTTCATGATTTATACCTTTTTACTTTTTTCATGCGGTGTTTTTTTATTATTTATAATATTTCAAAAACTAAAAATACCAGGAAAATTAATAAATTGTTAGAGGCAAAAAAATATTCACCTATGGTTATGGTCTTCTATAAGACCAGACCAATAATTTTTTTGATCCCTAGACTAGAGACTAGGTAAAGGATTATTCCTCAACATTACGCATTATTATAAAAAATATATTGGTTATGTGTTTGCTTTTGGAATATCTATACAAAAAAAGTGACATTTCTTTAAATATTAATTACTATATAAAAATAGGATATGAATTGAAGGTATATTTTGGGTGATTGGAATTGTCTCATGATAGAGCCTAAAATTTTTGGTTTCATGTTATCTCTATGTACACAACTTCATGATTTTCTAAAAAATGACATGTTGTGGGTAATCACATACACTACTATCATGTGAAAAAATATTTTCATAAATATTATAATAATATAATATTAAATATTACGCCCATGATGGCGTTGGATTGGTTGCTAGGTTCAAAACCCATGGTATAAAATACCTAGGACGGAGTCCTCTCCATCTACTCAATTCTAGCCTTTTCTTAAAAAACATCCATGATTTATTCTTTTGTTTTTTACTATGAGAATATATTTTCCGAAATAAAACATAAAAAAAGGAATAAAATTTCCCTACAAAAAACTCCACCTAGTGGTTGTGGGAGACCCATGGGATTGACCTGTCACTGATTTGAACCACTCCTTTAGAATTAGGTAAAAGCTTTATCTACAACTTTTCATTTTAATTTTTACACATCATTTAATAATTTTTACACCCTATGTATTTTAATATTTTTAAAAAAATAAATAATGTAAACTAAAAAAATATTAAAATAAAAAAATAAAAAAATAAAAAAATATAATCATATTAAAAGTTAATAAAAAATTAAATAAGAGTATACAATATTTGGACATGGACAAACATGGCATGTAGTATTATTCAAATCCTCAACCTCCCCTTCCTCTCCCCCTGTATCATGTTCCCTCTCCATATCGTTTTTCATGTCGTGAAAGATTCACATAAACATTGTTCAAATTGACTAACCCATGGAAATTTTTCACTTCTAATTGATTGTATTCAGTTTTAAAATATTAGAATGTAATTTTGTGACAATAATTTAATTATTTTTATTGATTTCTAGGGTTTTAGGATTTTTGGGTTAGTTTTTGACAAAATATTGCAGTACATGGTAACACACTATAGAATACACATCATGTCTAATAATATATCAGAAGATATACCACATGCCAGACCCAGGTCATGTACTCAAAGTGTAGGACTCATGGTCCCTCTTTCCCATACACCCCTTGTGTGTTGGGTACACATCCATGTACACTACAACAAACTATCATAGATAGTCTAATGGGTGTACCATAGTACATGAGAGAGAAGGAAATCAGATATAAATATTTTGTACTTTTAAGGAAAATAATATTTTTTCATTTTGCTCAATAATTTTCTTTGTCATGTTTATTTTACATTCCCTTAGGATATGGTTGGCCATAACCATCATTATAAGGGTGGAAAGTGCCTTGTGTAATCTCTAGTAGGGAAACATCCAACACAATGTAGATTGTGTGTCTAGGTATAGGATGATCAATCATCAGTGGGATTGAACATTTTACATCTATATGCACATGATATGATTCCTTATCCTATAGGATCATCATCAAAATCTTCACCACCACCTACTACCACACCATTTGACATATCAAAATACTCAAATATAGTGATAGTGATACCACCTTCTATATAACTAGTTCCAAAACCTCACACTTTCCTTGAAATTGATCATAGAAGCCTTCCCTGTGATTGTTTATAATCACTCTCATAACACACTATCAATCTAAGCTGTTAATTATTAGACACATCCATTTTAGAGAGACTAAAACTAATAGATGATATGGAGGGTATATTAGCTCACACGAACCATCTAATAATTATTCAGGTCATCAATACTATATATAACAATTTAGTTTTAGGTTTTCTGCCATAGTTGAGTTTTATGAGACATTATATCAAGAAGAGATGAGATATATAGCACATTATATCCAGTTCCGGCTATGGTGAAATATGTTTTCATCATCCCTGAAAAAGTTTGGTAAATATAGAGACTTCTATCCCCATACCACTACCCCACTAAATAATGTCACGCTCACCATCCCCAATCACCTAGACTTTCCTATAGTGTGAAAAGATCTTGTCAGACCAAATTCCTGGTATAATTCTACCTCATAGAAGAGAACACTAACCCTCATCCCCATATTTATACTTTTTCACCTATGATTTAGTATGATCCTTTCAATTGACATCAGGATGAGGGATTGGTGTCTATGAGAGATATGGATCTCTTTATAAGCATATAATGACATGACTACCCCCACCATTTTTTCCTACTTTATATGTTCTCACTATGTTCACTAGACATCAAAGAAACTAGAATGACGTATTTTATGCCCTATTTTTGGAACACATAATGGGTGTTTATGATACTTTTACTCCTCATTATCTTCTAGTAACTTCTATGTAGATATATTTGCACATGATCATTAACATGGGGAAGCTATAGAGGAAAAAGAGAACTTATTTCCTCATATAAGTGCATCCCAAACTAGTAATGGTAGAGTCCCCTAAAGCTTTTAGGGGTGCTGCTGATTTGAGGTGGTGTTATAAGAAAGGTAATTCTGACATGATTTCACCAAGAATAAAATATTTTTTCATGTTAGTTCAACTTCTACTTTACTATATAGTTTGGTTAGGATTTCCATCGAGGATATGGATATAACTCAACCTTAGAACCAGTATTTTATATGAGATCTAAATAGAAAAAAGGGTCTTTGAACCATGGATAATTACAAGTCTCGGTTCTCCAAAAATCTATATATATCCCCAAACATTGATCACATATACCAATAATCCCTGATATACCAGACACAAGACACATGCCATCAATTAAAAAATAAATTAAATAACACACTCTCTATCATTTCTCCATTCATATCTACCATGAGAAGTAGATTTACACAATCATCATTATGGATAGATAAAAAATGGAACATAAAAGAATATAAAGAGATTAAATAGAGGTAGAAGTAATGTAATAGTGAAATGAATGAAATTAAAATTAAAATGAAATAGAAATTTAAAAAATAAAGTTCAATTACGATAAAAAATTTAAAAACTAAAATAGGCCAACAATAATAAAATGAATAAAGTAGAAGATATGGATAAATTGAAATTGGAAGAATATAAAATGGGTAAAATGATATCCCATAGTATGAACTTGTGAATCCTTGATAAGAAGCATCCTTTTATGAATTTTTGAAAACTACAAGGAATTTATAAATGTACATTGTGTACAGTAAATTTCTTGATGTTTTCTATATAGTATACCACATAATTCATTCATCACCACTATACAACCTATCATAAATGGTCAATTTTCTGTAGGTGAGAGTAAAATATTTGTATCACCTCCAGGCATAGGCATGTTGTGTAGTCTTTGTCCAACAAACAAACCTAGGGGTGTATACCGAGTGTCTTATCCATGGAGTGTCAATTAGTACATGATGTGTACAATAAAAGTATATGTCTTTTATATTCCATTCTGTTAATGTTTTTTCATTTCTTCCATGAGAACCATAAAATATTGAAAAACCATTATAAAATATATGATCCTAAAAGGATATTAAAATAAAAATTAATATTGAAATTAGAAGTATAAGGAAATGAAAAACAAACTGATAATTAAATTAACATAATTACGATAAAATAATTAATCAATAGGAAACTGAAAAATTATAGATAGTTATGTAAATGATGAAATAAAAAAATATCTTGTGATGATAGATCATGGAGAATAAAAAATATATTCAGTTATAAAATACGAATCAGATAAAATAAAAAGAAATAAGAAAAAAAAATAAGGTTGAGGATTTAGATGACTAATGAAATAAAAAATAAAATTATATCAAAAATATAATTTATTAGAATCAATATAATGGTAGACAATAAGATTGAAGATATAAATTATCATAAACTATTTATTTTTTATAAAATTGATAATATTGTAAATAAAATTATTTAAAATAAAAATTAAAATAAATATTCAGAGGTTATTAATAATTGGGTTGTAAAATGACAATTAAGAGTAGAGAGAAAACATTCTCTACTTAAATAAAACAATAAATTATATAGAAAACAGGGATAAAAAAATAAAGGATTTACTATAAGATATAATTAATATATATAAATTTGAATTTATAAAACAAAAAATAAGTAGATTAATAGAAAAAAAATTATAAGAAAAAGATAAAAAAAACTTATGATAAACATGACAAATAAAATGTGATGAGGAAAATCTAATAGTAAATTATTTAAGATCTGATAATAAAGTAAATAAGGATTAGGGGTTGGATTGAATAATGGAAAGATGAAGAACAAACAGAGAGAAATTTAATATAATAATATAATATAAATAATATAAATATTGAATTTCAAAGATAATGAGTTTATAAATTAAAACTAATAGAGACTAAAAAAATATTTAAAAATAAATATGAATTAATGATCATGGATTTTTTCTATTAGAAATAAATCATGAAAATATTGAAATTTGGCCTAGAATATTGAAATTATCTATTAAAAAATAAATGATAAGTAAATATGATAAACCAAAAAATATGAGAATAAAAAATAATTAAAATGAGATGAAGGTATAAGTAATGTTAAGGAATAAAAAAAGTGAAAACATTGACTAAAACGAAGAAATAAATATTGGAATAAATAAAACAGACTATAGTAGAATATTAAATTAGAGGATCGGTTAGATAATGAAGAGTTGAAAATACTTATATGTGCATAGAATAAATATAATTGATGAGAAATTATGATAAATAATAGAGGATAGAAAAAATGAATATATAGAAGATCAAAGAAAATGATAGATATAAAATGATTGTAAAATATTAATCTAAAATTGAAATAGCGATATGAAAAGATATATAAGACAAGATTATAAAGACAATATAATTATTTAGAGATAAAATAAATAAATATAAATATAAATATATATAAAAATAGTTATATAAGTAATAGAATAAATATACTAACATATTATAAAATAATTTTAAAACTCAAAATTAGATCTAGATAGAGATGAAAGGAATAAGATTGTATAATCAATTGTTCATTAATTTATAAACAAAAATTATAACCTAAAATACTTATTAGAATTAATAGTAAAAACAATAAAAACATAAATAATAAAGCGAGATGATAAGATTATCTTGTTAAAAATGAGTTTGGAAGGTCATCCTAAGCATTTGGCATAGCTATGGTCATAAAATTATCCCCCTTTAGTGTATAATTTCTCTCTATTAAATTATTCATTTTTTTTCAACAACATTTCTTTTTTTTATAGATTTTTCATTTTTTAATACTTATGTTATTTTTTATTTTTTATTCATAATACATTTTTCTTCTTAATTTACCTTCTAATTTAACATTTAAATATTTATATTTCCTAATCATCCTTTTTCTCTTTGTCTTCCATTATCCTCCTAATTCTTTCAATTTTGTATCCTCTATGATCTACCCCTCTCATATTATCTTCGTTATTAATTATGTTTCCTCTCCTATCTATTTCATCTTTTCTTTATTTTCCTCTTTTATTCTCTCTATATTAATATAATTGTTTTCCTTAATTCTATTTTGATCTTCTTTTGAATTATTTTTTTGTTTTCCCTATTTCTTTATTATATCACATTTATCCACTCATTATTTTTATACTTTTGTTCTATTTATTAAATATTTATTTAATATTTATCTTATATTTATTTTTTTATGTCCTAATTCTAATTAAAGTCAGTTCTTTTCTTTACATATATATTTTCTCATTTTTTCTCTTATATTTATTTCCATTTATTTAATTTTTATTCTTATTATCTTCATTTTTTCTTTTTCTTTTTTTATCATTTATACCCTTTTATTCTTATTCATATTATCTTCCTTCAAATTTTAAAGGTTTATTAATTATTATTTCTTCTCTAATTTTTTTATCAATATTTGTTTATAGTTATTATTCATCTTCTCATTCTCTTATAGAAAAGAAAAATAAAAAATATATATATAATAGAAAGAAGATAAAAATGGAGATAAATAGAATATAAAATAATTATAATGATAAAGAGATAAAAATAATATAATAAAGAAATGAATAAATATATTATTGAGAAAATAAAATAAATAATAGAGATAAGATGAGAGAGAGAGAGAGAGTGACATTAAAAGATTCAAAATTGAATTAATGAGGATAATATTAGAATACAAAGTAAAAAAAATACAAGTTGTAAAGAGAATTATAAAAAAGAAGGGAAAATAAGGCAAATTAATAAAATAATTAATTAAGAAAAATAAATGATTGAAGAAAATGGGAATGGTAAAAATAAAAATGAAAAACTAAAAACAAAATATTTCATAAAAAATAGAGAATTGAATGGAGACCATTTTACCACTGAACGAGGATCATTGGCAAGTAAATAATAATTATAGGGGCCTAGCTAGAAATTACATACTCTTTTACTGACAATATAAGCATATCCTCTACACTTCTTCTTCATTTTCATTGATTTTATATCATATTCTAATAAGTCGTTTGTTATAATTTTATTTAAAAATTAATACATTTTTAATAAACCAATATTAATATAATCATCTTCTGATAGTTGTATTATTGGTTTCTAAAATTAGTTTATAATTTATTGTTATCCCTGTCCTAAGATCCATTTTTAATATTTTTCTATATTTTATTGAGATTTTATCTCTCTTCTAAAATTATGAATTTGTCATTTTTCTTCTTTCTCTATATTAGTTTTATTCCAATTATATAATCTTCTAAATTTTCTCTTTCTTATCAATAATATATTTGTTTCATATTATTATAGTTATATTTTATTCCACATACACTACCATTTCATTTGACATATCTTTCACATAGTAATAATAATATTATCCTCTTTAAAATCTCTCAATTTCATCTAATATAATGTTATTTTATTTCAAAAAAAATATCTCTTTTTTACTTTAGAATTGTTTTAGTTTTCATAAACATTTCCATACAATTGTTCATCGATTTTTATTTCATTTCTTTCAATTTTTAATTTTTTAAAATTTATTATTTTCTCTTTTATTTTATTTCTTCATTTTTTATAATTTCTCTCATATTATTTTATACTCTATTTTATTTTTAATTATCTCTAATAATATTGTTTCTACTCAAAATCATCAGTCATGTTTAAATGATATATTTATGTATTTCTTTTATCTTCATTCATCCATCTTCAATACCACATATTTTTTTCTAAAATATATTTTTTCTATATAATATTTTCATTCTAATTTTATCTTAAATATCTTATTAAACCATCCATTTCTTCTTTATTCCCTCTCTTATATCTTATTTTACCTAAATTTTCTAAATTCTCTATTTTCCCTTTTGTCTTTTATTCAAAATATTTCCTCTTAGTTATTATATGTTTTTTAGTTATACTTTTGTCAATATAAGTTAATTTATATTTTATTTCTCTTTATTTTATCAATTTTGTGTTATTCCAATATTTTGGTTTCAAAAATATTCTCCTAATATCAATTCATGATCTCTATTATCTTTTTTGTTTCCTTACTCCATTTATTCTCATAAAGAGCATTCCCTATCTCTCTAGCTAATTTTTTTCTAAATCTCTTCTCTTTTTTTGATTTATTTTTCCAAATTTTCTTCCTTTCCATCATTTTATTAGTTTTTATCTCCTTTTCTATATCAAATTTTCTCTCATTTATTAAATTTTATCTTTATACTAACCAGATTATATTATCCTCCTCTTGTGTGCTTAAATATATCTTATCTGATTATATGTTTTTCTTTTATCTCTTCATTCTCTATTATTTTTTTAATATAATATTTACTCATTAACCATATTATAAATTATATATTCTCTGATCAATTTCTAATTTTTAGTTATTTTATCATATTTTTCTTTTATTTTTTATTTTCGGGTTTTTTCTAGACGCAATTTTTAGATATTTTAATATTCATTTTATTTTTTCTCAATTTTTTCATTTTTTCAACTTTATTATCTCTGTTTTTTTCTTTAACTTATTCTTCAATATTTGACTTGTTTTTTTAATTTTATGTTGTTTTCCAGTTTTATTCATCATATTATTTTTACCCCTTGTTTATTTAATTTTATTTTTATCTATACTCTAAAATTCAATCATCAAGCAATCAAGTATTATACTATTATATATTTTTTATCATACTCTATTTTTCCTTGAAATTATCATCACATCATATTATATGATAATATAATTTTTTTATAATATCTTATTTCTATATCTTTATTATTTATCTTAAATTTTTATTATATGATCAATTTATTAAAATATTATTATTTTTATTCTTGATCCACTACATAGATACTGTTGATCAATATTTATATTTCTTGGAGGCCCATTAGAATGTTTGGAGACTCAAATCAATCATATAGTCAGTCTATTGGAACATCTACAGGCTAAGATGGGCGTACTTATATAACACATGGGACTTACTTTTATACCCTCTATAGAGCATCCATTATCCACATTGGACCACACTTCTGTAAAAAAATCATATAGATGTTTGAGTCATCTTCTTCTATTCTGACTGACCATTTTCCACTTCCACTTGTAGACCAGTGATTGATTTATGATATTTTACATTATTTTATATAACATATATGATTGGATGTAATTCTTGGACTACTTATATATTAATTTTTCATTTCATTAAAATTCACATATTGCAGCTCACTTTGCTATTATCACTCACTTTTTTTATATCATCATCAAGGGAAGTATTATTTTTCATTACATTTTACCATTCTTTCTAAATTTCATTCTTTCATTCCATACTTGTTTTTTAGCTTATATATTCTTTATCCTCCTTCATGTTGAACATGCATAAATGTGAAATATTGAGTGTGATGGAGGGTATCTCGATACACACTAGTTTATTAATTTGAATTATCTATGATATATCATTACTTAAATAAATATTCTGATCAGCTCTAATATTTTAATTATTTATGATTAAGAATAAAAAAACATAGATGGGAATGTTTAATACCACATGATTATTCCATTTTATAACAATTTAAAAACTAATTATCATATATATTTAATTGTCATTTTTTAAAATTTTGAAACTTTTCATTTATTGGATCGATTATTTTTATTCACTCCATGACTTGAAAGACTTATTTTTTTCATCCTTAGAGGTACTCTAAAAGAAAATTTTCATACTCTTCCCATTACCCTAATTTTTTTGGTGAACTAAAATTGGTATTTTCGTCTAGAAATTTTATCTACCCTTTATCGATTATTTTTTAGAATAATAAAATGTAATAGAATGATTGAGGTGTTATTTTTCTTGAACAAATTTTTAGAACTACCCTAAATTATCCGATATTAATCTCCTTGTATCACTAAATTACCTTATAGATAACCATGTTTCAAGATAATTTCTCAAACCTACCAATACTATAGAATTTATTACATGATTTTAGATCCTTACATGTATGGTGGAATCATGTTATAACATTTTTTTTCATGTTGATGAGTTCTATTGTGTGTTAATGTTTGTGTTGGACATTATTTGATGGAACTTCACTCGTTATTTTTCATTTTAATTAAAAATAATTTACTTAAAAAAGTAAAAAAACAGAACAAAACAAATAAATAATTGTTGTAGCATTTTATTAATCTATATTTTATTTTACCAATGGATTTATATTTGAAATAATAATTGTATTTGTGTGAATAAATTATGGGTTATTTTAATGATAAATATTTTTTAATTTGAATGATGGATAGTGCACTAAATTTTAAGAGAAAACCCTCATATTTTCAGCCTTGATTTGTAAATATTAACTAAAAAACCCTAAACCAAAACAAAAAAAAACTAAAAATAATCATGATTGGGGAAAATGTTTTTGTCTATTTTATGGAGAGTTAGAATGTTACCAAACCTATCTTATTGCTTGCTTAATTTTGAGTTGTGAGTAACTTATAATATATTTCACACTTGAGAGATGAGTTAATATTATTCTTGGTGAGGTAAATCAAATGTTTCATGAGTAATAATAAATAATAGAATAATATTATTGAAATAAAGATGATGGCATGAATTGGAATTTTATATGAATAATGAATCGAATAATCTAACTTGGAAAAATTTTGTTCTTATAAAATTATCAGTTTTAATTTAGGTTTATAAATATAATTAATATAACGGTTCTATTTTTAAGGTATGGATTTTTTTAAATCTAATGTTGAGCTTTTTATTTATAGAAATTAGAAGAATAAACATGGGGGAGTTTATGTACTCATTTTTTGAGTAATATTTTTACATTTTTATTGATTAAAAAAGAAATTTAATACCTGTTACATGTCCATTTATGATTAAATTTTTAATTCTAGTGTTTTTCTTTATTTTAGGGGTTTCATGAATAAAAAGGAATATAAAAAACATTTACCTTTAGAGTAAACTCTATGTACAAACCAGTGTTACAGATAGTAGAAACACAATGTACACACATTGGATTAGTTGTTTGAAAAATACATCACTATATTCACTTGCATGGTAGTGCTATATGTTTTGTACTTCCACCGATTGAGAGTTTACCAGTTTGGATTTTCTAGATAGAGGTGATGACTAACTTCCTTATAATATCATGTGGAAAACATCAAAAAAATTACTACACTCCTTGTATTATTATAAAATCTGTATAGTGTTTAAAATCTATAAAAGGATGATTCAACAAGAGGCTTCACATTTTCAAACTAAGGAATATTGTTCTTCCCATTACTAGTCCAACCGAATTCAAATTAGACTATTCTTTAATTTTATTTATTTATTTTTCAATTTTAGTGTATTTTTGTTTTTTATTTTATTTTATTGTAATAATTTTTTATTTTTTCAATTTTAGTTTCATTATACTCAAAATTTCATACTTTAACCTTTCTATTTCTACTACCTCTGGTTATTTTGTTTACATGCTTTATTCATTTCATCCTTTTATTTAGTCATAATGATGACCAGATAAATTCACCACTTGAGGTGGTATTGGGAATGGGGATAGATAAATGGTGGAGAGTTTGTTGTTTCTAATAATGTTTTATAGACATTACATGTCATCGGTCTCAAATTCCTAGGATTATTTATATACCAGATATAATTTTTGAGATCCTTGGACTATTGAATAACCTAGAAATTAAATGGTATATAGATTATTGGAACATTATTTTTATATATTAGGACATAGATATAATCTTGGGTTTAGGCATAGTTAATATCCAAACCCCCGATGGAAATATGAAATAACATATTTATCCTTTTTTTTATTTATTTTTAATAATTCCCTCTTTTAAGGGTTGAAGGGGGCCATATCATTATATTGCTCATAGGCTTGGAGACATTATAGAAACTGTAGGTCTTAAGAAAATCATACAGACTATAACTACTTGAAATAACCCCTCCCCATCATCTGCATTGTGATCAGCTCACCACGTTTGCATGGATGTTTGGAAAGTTGTCCTATACAGAGATGCACATGCCCAGTACCGATGGCAAGGCCATACCCTGTCATTCATTCAAATCTATTATATATACTCTGGTGAATGCACCCTACTCTTGAATCCTCCTCTAGGGATGCTTTCTTAGAGAATCTATTTATAAATCTGCACATCAGGTGACCCGAAGGCCTTGAGTTGGCCCAAAGGCATTGAGGTGGCCTGAAGACCTTAAAGGTGGCCCGAAAGCCTTACTGACCTGATTGCTTAGGTGGCACGAAGGCCTTAAGGACTCCAAGACCAAACTAGTGGCCCATGGTGAATAGTTCCAGCTGCTACTATACTGAACAACACCTACAACAATACCCACTACAGTACCTGCATAGTACTGCTACAGTACTTACTATAGTGCTGCTATAGTACCCCGGAATTATTCCTTCTCCTACTTTTGAACCCGGGTCCTGTAGATGAACTTTGATAGACCGCACCAACTATTATGTGGTTGATTTAACTTGAATTATGTTTATGATCAGTGAAATAAAAGCAGTATTTCCTTTTATTAAATCTTCACTAGTTTCATAAATGCATCTTTAAATCCATCTTATTTTTATCTCATCACTATTAAAATAAAATTTAAGAAAACCAACTCCTCCCATTTTATTTTTTTTTATTTTTTTGCTTATGAAAATTCATTTTTCATACCTCCACTCATATTTCATTGAGAGATTACCTTGGTTTTCTACTTTACTATAGTTATTCTAGTTTCAAATAAATAAGAAATTGAGAGTGTGATGATAGTGTACATTATCTACAGTGAATCTAATTCATCATTAATGAATTTTACGATCTAGTCATATATTGAAAATATAAAAAAACCAATTTAGATGATCAAATAGAAGACCTTATTAATTTATCATATTTTTTACTTATAATTCATGGTGATACAAAAAGATACACATTTCAATCATTTTTTTATGTTTTTGGATATACATTCACAAAATATATTTTTATTAATATAAAAATTCCTAAAATTATTTATTAACAAGCACGGTTGGTTATCATATGGAAACATCTCAATATCTGAATAATATTTATCTCAATAAATTGAAATGATATATTAAAATAGGTATGGGTAAAAATAACTTATAAAGGATGAAATACAAGTCACTACCCCTAATAGATTATAAAATGCTTCATTAAATCCATAGAGTGGACTCGGTGAAGACTTCAACTTTACCATCACCCAAAATTCGGTTAGAAGATCATGATATGGGTAGTTACAAGGTCATGTTTTCGAATAACATATATCCTCCAATTAATTTATTATCATTTTATTTTCAATAAGATTATTCTTATGATCAGCCACCACCATTAAAGGAAGGATCCCCTTTGCAGTCTATGTATATTAATCCCCTCCCTCGAGTGTCCATACACAAGCATATGTTTGATTTATATTTTATTTCTAGACCCAAGGATCTTTGATTTTATTGGAATAATCTCTTAAAGAAGAGCCCAAGGAATAGCCGCATTTTCTTCAACCCATATTGTGCCAACTACACCTGATGTACCACACTATTCCATAAATTTATCTGATAATAATGAAGGTGATAATAGTCCTTCATTATTTCCCACACAAAAGGAAAAAATATTATCATATACTCAATAAAATGACAATGAAGAAGAAGAATATATTATAGATTCCCCTATGATAATTTTGGAAGGTGTTTTTACTACTATTTAAAAAAAGGTGAATTTTAGTATGGAATAAGATCCTTGACCCGCATTAATCAAATTATCTATGACCAATAAATAATATGAGGAATAAATATTTTTTTTCTTTAGTAACATCAACATGTTCTCATGTATAATTACCTAACAATTCATGGATTATATCCCAATATATCTACTTATCACTTGGCTCTACCCAAAAACCACTATATCTATATCCTGATATTAAGAAAAATGTATTTGTCCCATTTTTCCAAGGTGTAAGATAAGGTCGATAAGTTGCTCAAACCCAAATTAATTAGAGAGGTTGAATACCTATAGTGGATTTTAAATATCCTCCCAATCAATAAAAACAAAAATCAAATCAAAGTCTAAATTGAAAATTAGGATTTGAACCAAGACAATAAATTTTATGATTTATTAGTCTCAATCATGGAACTACTAATTTATGAATCAATTATCTTTTATAATATTTTATTCCAGTATGGGTACTCTAGTTACAATTAGATTTAAAGATCCCCCATGGATGAAGAGGACACTACGTTGAGGGCACCTTGTGTGGTATAATTATATCATGAAATATTATTTAGACTAAATAATAATTGTTCCACCTACCAATGTTCCATGAACTATACTATTAAGTCATTTATGCGGAAAAATATGGAATGTTATGTAGATGATCTTGTTGTCAAATTACACTAGTGTGGGGATCAATGCATTTATCCTAAGATAGTTTTGAAAAAAATGTAAAAAAACCTAAAGATAACCCCTCTATAATTTCTATTAAGGTGATGTCAATAAAATTCCTTGGATTCATGGTATTTCATTACCATTTCGAGGAACACATCATGAAGACCAAGGAAGTTCTTGATGTGCCTTCTCCTCAAATCCTTGAAAAATTGAGAGGAATCTAGGGTAATATCACTTACATTAGGTGATTCACATAAAATCATTCTTGGAAGAGATTACAATACATTTAATCCCTATCAAACCCATACTTCAACCTTTTTTCTGATATATTTTCTGTAAATATAGGGTCTCCTCTAACAACCTGTTATAAGAATGAACCCATTTCCCATTACTATAGAATTATTTTTTCCAAGATTTCCATTGAAAATAGATAATTATGATGGGAATATATTTTAGAAAATATAGTCTTAATTTCTTTAATTTGTTAAGGACCTTCACAAATACAAATAGAGTGACACTATTTATGATGGACTGATAATTTCATCACAAAATATTATTTACAAATATCTTTTCATGACGGAATTTTGAATCCATAAAAAATAACTACAAAAAATAAAATAAAGAAAATATTTATTTTAAGAATAAAATTAATGACAAATTTATATTATACTATTTTATTAATGTTTTATATTTAAAATTATAATCAAATTTAATAATAAAAAACTAACTAAACACAAAAAACATCCAACCATATAATCATTATTAATAATAAATTATTAAATAATCATTTAAAAATAAATATAAAAATAATAATTATTAAAAAAATAAATTCAATAAACAAATACAAAAAAAATACATATATTTGAAAGAGTTTTGATGAGGTATAAAGAGTAAATGAGAGATAGATTGGTATAATGGAGGGGGTGCATCACTGTATTTATAGTTTACTTTATTGTGTCATATTTTTTTGATAGACATCCACATTGAAAAATTTATATTTTTTGATGTATTTGAAGAAAATATTTATGATAGAGAAGATATTTTGTGATGGGTATTTGTGACGGGATGGATATCCATCAAAAAATTTCTCACCATAAATTCTTTTCCCGCTTATTCGAAAATAATTTGCAACGGATATAACTCATTATAAATAATCTGTAACCAACCTATTTATGATAAGGTTATTTATAATGGAACATAGAACTCGTAAAAAATAACCTATATATAAAATTTATGAGTCTTTTGAAAATAACCGTTTATATAAAGGTTATTTGAGATGAAGTGGGAGAATCTATTTAAAATAACCTAAAAGGTTTACTTGGGATGTATTTATCTATTTGGTTGAAAATAATCAATTAAAAGGATTGTTTGAGAAATAATTATTAATTATTTCATAAATAAACCCTCTATAAAAGGCTTATTTTTTAAAAATAACTTATTCGGTCACAAATAGGCCCTCTACGAAGGGGTTATTTACAAAGGAATAAGCAATTTTGTCACAAATAACTCATCTCTAGTGGGGTTGTTTTTTATAAAATAATATATTCCATCACAAGTAACCATTATCACCAAATATAACACATTACCACTAAAACTCTTAGAGATAGATTTTTATTCTATCACTAATGACCGTAATGAAAATAATATTTGCAACATAATAAATTTTCGTTCTTAAAAAATCTTTTTTGAGATATTATTTGTGACAAAAAAAATTCCTTCACAAAGAAACCATCTAGAAAGCTCAATTTTCATGTAGTATTTTCCCCATTTCTCCCCCCACACAATAAAAATCTATACATATTATCTTTCTCTCAAATACTCATTGTATGACATTAAGATTGATAACATTGAGTTCTTGATGACTAATGCTAAACAGTATAAAAAAATTTCCACCACACATTACATTAATCTAATTGGAGTGGTATATTTTATATGACTTAATAATCTTATGTTAAATTATGATTTATAAAATAAAACTAGTGTATAGTTCTACCCATGAAAAATCCAATGTAAAAAAATACCCAAACCATTTTGAACTATGTATGGTATGAATCCAATTCTTATAGGATAGATAGTGAAACTGAGATTCCTTTTTTAGGGATCATTCTAAAATACAATTAACCTTAATCCCAGTATATGGTTTCCTACTCATTTAATGTGCATCTTAGAATGAAACTATATTAGGATAGAAACATTTCACTTTTTATTGGGGTTAAACCTCATTCACAATAGATTTCTTCCTTTCTCTCACCACTAAATCCACCCATCTTGTTATGTTTTCCAATAAATATGAATCCAATTCTCATAGATACCTTTCAAGTACTATGTGTGGATTAATTCAAGTTATTTATGGATATTTAGTTTTGTTGGAACTATCTATTCTATACTTAATGTAAATTCAGATTCCATTCCATTTTCTCCCACTCTCTTAGCATATAAAACATTACTCATTCACATCATTATTTCACCAACAATCCAAGTCTATGATAGATACATATCCTATTTTATTCCCCTACATTGGGATCATATTAGTGTATATACAACTAAAAAGAATTATACGTAGCTTAATTATTGTTCATCATGGGATACATAGTGATACCTGAATATCCCAACCCAAACATAACATGCGACATCATTCTAATTCCCACTACATATTGGTAATAAGACTCATTAACTTACATTGAGTTTGAAAATCATTTTCCCCATCATCAAGATTCCCTATTTATATCATTTACCCCTATGTACAAGTCATATATATTCATAGACCATTTAAGAACTATATATAGATTCATTTTTGTTATTTAATTATATTTAGTTATTTATGAACTATCTATTCTTTACCTATATATAAATTCCATTTCCATTCTATTCCCCACCACTAAGATAGCATATGAGCCCTTCCTCATTCACATTGGGTTTTTTTCATTAAAAATATACTAGGATGAATGTTTCAACATAATTTATTATTACTAAACATGGAATGATTTCAATTATTTTAGGATATATGTAGAAATTTTAATTGCTTATCTTGGAACTTATTTCTAATGGAAACCCCAACACTCATCAGCCACAACTATTTTCTATCATTGCAGACTTTCCTTTCAAAGAAATGTGTTCAACGATACTTTTATTGAAACATGATGGAATTCATGTTATCCAAGAGGGCAATCAACACCTTCTTAGGTGGAATTATTTATTTCACTTTGACTATCTTATAGATTCTGGACATATTAATGAATCCTTCTAAAATCCTAGCATTCGACTGGTTACCCATTTCTAGTGATTGGTTTTAAACATGCGTCGATGTGAATATTTTTTATGTATAAAATGTTTTTTATTAACATGAACATATATATATATATATAATAGGTTCTCCATTAAAGGTAACATTGGTAGTTATCAATGCTATTCCATCATTATCTAGTTAATTATATTGTTCTACTGTTGAAATCCATATTTGGGAACTTCATAAGTGATTATCATCCAAGAAGAAAATAGTTGTTTGTGGTGTTAGGATCAAACCATTGATAAGAGAATCAAATATATCTATATCCCAATTATGGTAATTTGAACCCACGTATTAGGTGGTAAATAATTTAAATTCATGTGATTGAGAAATACAGTTATTTTTACTATCATATTGTAATGATGTTGGCATGAATTTTTTATCACGTGTGGCTATGATATACACATCGTTAATGGGTTTAAAACATCGAATATGGTGGGGGTTCTTCCATATGGGGACACACTTATGAGGATAATTCATTGTGTGGAAAAGTGTGGTTTCCCCTAATGGGGAAATAATTGGTCCTTACACCTTAGAGGAGGCACATGAAACTGCTCAGGAATTGAGAGAGCATGAGTGGGAATTACTCATATTTATGTGATGAAATGAATTAGATGTAACTAGATTAATTATGTCTCATGGTGATTAAAAATTCATTCGGAACATAAATGGGGCATACACCTACCAAGAAATCCTCGATTCGCATGTATTATCGATTATAATTTAGAATTTGGTTGGTTACATTAGGCTAGAAGAGACCACTCCAATGTGCTTATGATATGGACACATGTTATTTGGGGGATAAAATATAGATCCATGTCTTAACATACATGTATATTACATTATAATATATAAATACTTAGTACAATACAAAAATACTTGCCTACAGACCATAATAGTTTAGTGTCTTTGGAAACGTGGAAACACAATCTTCTATCCTGGCGAATGATCTTCAACATCTCTGATAAATATCTCCGCCTTTAGTAATTCTACGTAAAACCATTCTTCATAACCTGGGGAATGGAAACATATGAAAATGATGAGATCATATGCTCGCTAAGGGTAAATAAAGGAAATGTGTAAGCATAACCTGAAACAAAATGGTATGTAACTTGAGCGTTACATTTAAAGATCATAACATACATATTAGAGATCATAATAAATATTGGTAGTTTATAAGAGATAGATCATAAATGGATTAAGATCATAAGTCATGAAATAATAATATATTAATAATACATGTGATTTGTGTCAAGTACATTGGTTTATAACATTGTGAACATATATAAGAATAAATAGGTTCACTAATTAAGTTATGGACCTGAAATAAATCTTCTTCCTGAACTTATGGACATGCGACCAGGTCCATGAATAATAATTTGAATGTGTAATCATGTTCACAAATAACCTTATGGACATGAAACCCAGTCTATAGATAACATTGTGAAAATGTAATCTAGTTTATGCCTAACATTGTGAACATGTAATCAGTTTCACGCATTAACTTATGGACATGAAACAAGTTCTGAGAATAAAATTGTGAGAACATAATAAGTTTCACTCATAACATTGTGAACATGTAATCAGGTTCATGCATAAAATTATGGACTCACAACTAGGTCAATTCATAAAATTGTGAACATGTAATCAGTTTTACACATAACATTTATACTCAAGAGTCATCCCTCATTACCTAATACATTATAGAGAGAAATATCTTCCACACATCTCATACTTAAATCATTTATACTTGTTCCGTATGGTAATAAAACATAATCATATAATGAATCATAAAAATATATGGGTTTTATAAACCACAAATATTAACACATGAATTGAATTTGACATCATTAACATTTCCTCACATCGTAACATATGGAAAATAGATAGATTTCATTTCACTAAATAATAAACATTGAAAAAAATCATGTTTCCAAATTAAATAACCTATGGAATAAAAATGGGTGATATATGTGCAATTCGATCAAAAACTAAACATTCCACAAAATATATGAATGGAACAATTGAATTGATTTTTATATGGGCATGAGTAACATTAATAGATTTCATCATTGAAGGAAAATAACTTAGAAGGATATTTTGAAAAGATTTCATGATGAAAATAACATTTCATCTTTTAAAAACTCTTAATAAATAATAAAACTTTTTGAAAACCATTTAGTTGGAAAATAAATGAATAAATTATAAATAATTCTTGAAAATATTTTTACAATTTCCTTGAAAACATATAAAATAATCATGAAAACATTTTAAAAAACGTTTTCCTTGAAAACCTATAAAATAATCGTGAAAATAGTTTCGAAAACCATTTTCCTTGAAACTTTTAAAGGAATATTGAATTTTTTTTAAAAATCATATCATTTAAAATATATTTTAAATTTTTTTTTGTAAAAATTAACCTTGAAACATGAAAATAAATCATCAAAGTATTAAAGTTGGATAAATCCGTAAATATTGTACAATGTAAAAAGAACATTACTTTTTTCATGGTAAAAGGTTAAGAAAATTCCTCATTTTCATTTGAAAATATTAGTAAAAAACAAAAAGGGTAAAACTATATTTTAGTTATCATAGGTTATTAGTAGAATATTCTTGGAAACCCTTTTTAGAAAACCTGGTTTCAAAGGAACATAAATTTCCAACCGAAGAGTATGTAATTTTGGGCTTTCTTAAAAACGTTTTATTAATTATATTATTTACTAATGAGTATAAAAAATGGTACCAAAACATTCATAAATAATTAATAACTAGAGAATAATTAATTTTCTTGAGATATGGATCATAATATTTCATCAAAGGAATCATAAACAAAAACAATCTCGAAAGAGATGAGATTGTCTCAATAAACTATTATAACATGGAAACTTGGGATAATACTATCCATTTAAGAAATAGAAAATACACGGAGCTAGAAAAATAATTAGGGTATTTAAATATATGATAGTACATATAAAATGGATATATATACTCCTCAAATATAATTTTGGGTCATAACAATAAATGAGTCTGAAAGAAATAAAAATTGAGACAAAGCTATTTTTAACGATTTGGTAACTTTTGTCACTTTTACCCTACAAAAGAATGATAATAAAATGGATATTTAATACCCATAATTTTAATTATAATGTAAATATATTAATTTCCATGGAAGTACATACACCACAAAAAATGAAAGAGTGATAGACATAGAGTGTATCTCATAGAAATAAAAAGTGAGATGAAATCTCATTACCTTAGGTCCTGGATCTCTTCATATTCATACAAGATTCCGATATAATGAATATAATTTTATTATAAATACTTTATATAATAATATTAATACACACAATACCATACATTCCTTTATTATTAAATTATATTAGCCACTTCTTAATGATCCTATGTTATGGCTTCACTTCAAGCAATATTCCCTTTTATTCTTGGCATGTGTCTTAATTTTTTATATATTTGGTCTTTATACTTATATCATGATTTAAAAAATGTAAACCATGATATAAATATCATTTATATATATTTTATGTGTATTATAATAATATAAATAATATATAATTATGAAACATTATACACTATTCATGGAGACGATAGGCCATACGTACAAAGGAATGCTATTTCTATTTAACTGTCAGGATGAAAGAAAATAAAGTAAAATACATGTGTATATATATAAATAATTATTAAATTAGATTTATGATATCATATATATTCATTAAAACCATCCTTAATATAATCCATGTGGTGTATGAATGAATCATATTACTTTGAGAGGGTGGTAGTCCACACTTTCTCAAATGAAATTGTCATATTAATACAAAATGGAAAGTAAAAAATACACATGTTGTAAAAATAAATACATAAGATTAAATACATAATAAATTTAATATCTGACACATATAAACATATTTATCATCATAATTTCCACCATGGTAGGTGGTAATGGAAAAGTGCACAATCATCGTTTCGTGAGGCAGTAGTTCACCGTACACAAAAACAATATGTTTGTTATCCATTAGATGGAGGTGTGTGTAAGTGTAGGTAAATATAATTACATAAAAAATACTAGAATATTGAGGATAATATTTTTTATATAATCATATAATAAAGAGATTTGGATGAGGTGGAGAAGGAAAATAATAGAAAAAACTTGGGAGAATACAATACATCTTAATCGGGAAACTCCTTTTGGTTTATTCACAAAGGCTTCCTTGGATTTCCTTCTACCCAAGAAAATAATTATAAGATAAATGGATGGATTTTGAGAATTTTATTGGAAAGATGTTGGATCAACTTAATAGGGTTTAATGGTTAAAAGAAGTGGGATAGGTGGTGATCTTTTATACGGAAGAAAACAGAATCACTTGGAATTTTTAAAAACAAGGTAGGTGTACACATGTTATTACGTAAAAATAGTCATAAAAAACCAAAATAAATAAATAATGGATGTATTATATCCGAATCATGGTAATACAGTGGGTTTTTTTACAGGTTTCTAGGTCATTTGGGATCTTATGATTGAGGTTCAGTCTCTAATTAAGCTTAATTTGAACTTAATCGCTGTGATTAATTTTAATCTATTTTACTAATATTTTTTGGTAAACAATTAAATCGATCTTATTTGATGCAAAATATTATAATTATTAAAATGGTGTAAGTAAATTTTTTAAAATTAAATTCAATGAAGAATAAAAATTAAGATGATTTTTAATCCCATAGGCAGGACGAAGTAACAGTTTTTTTAGTAGAAATATGTTCAAAAGATTCTAATGTTTTTATAAAAATTTCAAAGTGAAATTGTTTATAATTACCTAAATGGTATTAATAGATGAAAAATTGATACAAATTAAACTTAAAACAATTTTAATATATATATTTAACATAATAATTATTAAAACAAAAAATAAATTATTAACTAAAATGCGGTATTTTTCACTATTCATCTAAAATGATGTTTCTCAGAAAAATCCTAAATATTAAACCTAAGATAATTTTGGTATTTTAAATTCAAAAATGATGTTTATTTTATAAAATAATATTTCTATTTTTGTCTAAAATTAATTTTATTATTAAAATTGGTTCATTCGAGAAAACAATATTTTAAAACATAAAGGACTTTACCAAAAATTATATATTTCATTATAAAGATGATATATATATATATAAATTATAAATAATATTATAAAATTATTTATAACTATTCATAAAACTATGTTTAATGTATAGGTATTCATTTTGTCATTTAAATAATTGTAATAATAAAATTATGTTTTGTAGAAACATCTGTGTTGCATGTAACATATGCTATGTTAGTATGGCATGTATCCCAAGATAATAAGTATTTCACGTAGCACAAGCCATGCCAGTATTGCATGCAGTGTATGCCAAGTTGGTACTAGATATAGTGCAAGACAAGTTGGAATTGTGTACAACGCAAGTAATGTTGGTATTGTGTGTGAAAAGAATGTTTTTCTTAGTGTTTTAATATATTTATATATATATATATATATGTGTGTGTGTGTGTTTATGGTGTCACATGAAATTAAAAATATCAATGAGAAAAATTAATTCAAAAAAAATAATTCACAAAATATAGAGGTGTTACATTCTACTCCCCTTAAAATTAATTCCTCTCTCGCAATTCGTCGCAATTATCAAAGGATTAATATTTGAAATTTTTATTCAGAGAAACCCACATTGTAAAAATGAATACTAAAACATTATAGAAATGGAATTTGGAAGCACAATGGTTACCCAATGTAGCATATAACAAGTTTTACACATAGTAGAACATAGTTTGGAAGTGAAAACATGGACATGGAAGTAAAATCTAACAATCATGTTCTGATGGAGAGTGATAGTGAAAAAGGTTAGAAGAAAGATAACAATCATAAAGCCATAAATTAGTGTTTAAATAATAGAATATCTAATTCATCATAATCAGAGGTACTAGGATTAAATTTTTTATATCAATATCATTTTTCCTAAATATAAATAATTTTCAGGAAAATATATACTTTCGTGATTTTGGTATAGCCTCACCCATTTTTTCCATGATATACATTACTTATTTCTCCAAAAAATAAGGTTACTTTTTAATTCTTGATGTAATAATAGATCATTTGATCGATGATAATTTAACACATATATCCCTATTTTCTATCAATACAAATACGTTATCTAATATGCATAATCCCTTATAGGGTGATATAATATATTAATCTCAAAAAAATATTTAAAAAAATGACTTAGATTTTCCATAAATTGATAACCTCATAACCCCTCTAAAATATAATTCACCTTTTCTTCCATAAATATGCTCTTATCTTATAACAAAAACGTTCTTATATAATACTTAGGTTCATCCATGCACTGATAAAACATCAAATGAAATTTTATTAATTCAAAATTCATATAGAGAGATATAACCAAATGAAACTTCACTAAAGGATGAACAAAAAGATTATCATAGGTCTCGTTTTTACAAAATTCAAACATGAACTTCCTTAAAAGGGGGATAAGTATTCCCCTAATTTTAATTATTTACATCATCCGTTGTGATTGCATAATCTTTCATATTTTCCATTTTACTCAATGATTATTGTGTCTTATCATCTATATTATCCCATTGTATTGGAGAATTGATTCACAAAATGCCCAAACTCCATGCACTTGAAACATTGAAGTATGGGGTATCATTCTATAGAGATTTCTTTCCAATAATTTCATTGAGTTTCCGTTTCTCATCACATATACATTCTTTTTCTTATTGGACAGGATTTACACAATTAAAACACCTTTTTGTTCTTTTTAGGCACTCTCATATGTGCACTTTCCCATAGTTTAGGAAAATATGAGTTTGCAACTTTTTCTTCTCTTAATGATTTCTAGATTATCCTTTAAACTCCAACCTCCTATTCTTTTTAAAATAATGATATTAATATGTAACTCTAACCTCTATTTCAACATTTATTTCATAACCTACAATCTCTTAACAGGTACTAAATTATCTTATGGCCAATTCCCACATGAGACTTTGTTTTAAGCCACTGAAGAACCTATCAACCTTACTTCTGGGTTGGATGATAATACAAGAAGAATAACTCACGAGTTTTTTGAAATTATCCTTATAGGTTCCAAAACATGCATCATACATTTTCTTGAAATCAAGAAAACCTTTTTCCATATTCTTATTAAAAACATGAGAAATGTACTTACTGAAGAATAAGTCCTCAAACTCAACCGAATACATATATTAAATTTCATTGTGCTTTCTTGTATTATTGATTAGAGTCCACGGGCAGTCTGCTTTACCTTTCAACAGATAAACCGACGGAATGAATTTCTCATGATCTAAACAATTGAGAATAGAGAATAACTTTTAGTTTTACTAATAAAGTGTTCAGTAACAAGTGGATCAAATTACCTAATTAAAGAAGGTGGATGATGCCTCATGAAAGACTCAAAAAAATGTTGGTCCCTCATTTTATTATTGGGAAACTAAATATGATTCGCATATTGAAAAATTTGTGAGATTATAGAAATGAGTTTTTTTATTTCAGCCACCAAGGAATTCAGATATTTAGGAGAAATTTCATTGCATTGTCTGTCACAGTCACATTTAGTATGGTTCTTTTTGGTTCCATCCATTGGAAAAACCATGAATCATAGATTAAGAAACAATTATCCTAATAAGGAACCACATAATGTTTAAATTTAACTTATATGATGTCTAAAGTATGAAATTTTTTTAATATATGAAACCTTAGGCTTATCCAAGGTTATTTATACATAATACCATATTTATTTTTGATTATAACCGTATATTACCGGCTTGTTAACGATCCTATGTTAAGTGTTCACTTTGGTTAATATTCACATTATTCTATGCATGTGTCTTAATTTATTATATCTTTGGTCCTTATACTTATATCATGATTTCAATAATGTAAAATATGATATAAATTTTATTTATATACAATATAGTTTTATTAACATAATATATAGAATATATAAGTATTAAATAGAATACACCGTTCATGGAGACGGTTGGTCGTACGTACGCATGAACACTATTTTTGTATAATTGTCATGTTGGAAAAAAAAATTAAAAGACTTATGTATAAAGACATATATATATATATATATCATTAATATAGTAGAATTATGATATCATATATATCATATATATTCACTAAAAACATATTTAATATAATCTTTGTGGTGTATGAATGAATCATAATGCTTTGAGGGGGTGGTAGTCCAAACATCCACAAATGAAATTATCGTATTCACACAAAATGGAAAGTAAAAAAGATATGTGTTGTAAATAGTAATACATAAGATTCATGGAAAAATAAATTTAATATATGAAATATATAAATATATTTTATGTCATAATGTCCACCACGGTGTGTGGTAATGGAAAACTGAACAATCATCGTTATGTGAAGTAGTAGTCTGTCGTACACCGAAACAATATATCTGTTACCCATTAGATGAAGGTTTATGTAAGTGTAGGTTGAATAATTTACATAAAAACATACTAGTATAATTTTTATACTTTTTATTTTATATAATCAATGAATAAAGTGAGTTGGAGGGGGTGGATAATGGAAAATAAAAAATTACTTTTGAGAATATGCAACCTCATAACCGGGTAACTCTTTTTGGGTTATGCCAAAAGTCTTCCTTGGATTTCCTTCTTTACTGTGTAAGGATTATAGGAAGAAGATATAGATGTTAGGATGTGTATTGAGAATATATTTTATGAACCTAATCATTTTGATAGGTTTGAAGAAGCGTAAGAAGTGGTGGCCTTTTATAGGGAAGGAAAATGACACATTTTGATTTTTTTTAAACAAGTTCAGTATACAAAAGTTCTTAACTTAAAAATGTCATAGCAAACCAATATAAATAAATAGTTTATGGTTTATAGACGAAAAGTTTATATAAAATGGGTTTTGGATAGGTTTCTAGGTCATTTGGCCGGTTAATATTGAGGTTCAGTCCATAATTAAGCTTAATTTGACCTTAATCATTGTGATTTTTTTAATCAATCTCACCAATATTTTTAGTAAAAACTTAAGTTCATATTATTAGACACTAAATAAAATTTTTATTAAAATTGTGTATGTAATTTTTTCGAAATAAAATTCATAGAAGCATAAAAATAAGATAATTCATAATCCTGCTAATGGGACGAAAAAACAAGGTTTTCTAAGTTGAAAAATGTTTACAAGTTTGTTATGTTTTTATATTCAATTTCACATTGAAATTGATTATAATTACCTAAATGGTATTAATATATGTATAATTTATCTAATGCTACATTAAAAAAATTAGAGTATAATTTTACTTTATTAATTATTTAAACAAAATGGCAGTTATTAACTAACCCACAATTTTTTTTACTATTCATACAAAAATAAAGTTTCTAAAAAATCCCAAATATTCACTTTAAGAAAATGTATGTATTCAAAATTAAAAAATTATGTTTATTTTATATAATTCATTTTATAGTTCTGTATAAAATTGATTTTACTATTAAAAGCAGTTCATTTGAGAAAACAATATTTTTAATCATAAAAGAACTTTAACAAAAGTCATATCTTCCATTATCAATATGTTTTATCACTATTAAAAAGTTATAAATAATATTTTAAAATTAGTTTTTACGATTAATATAAGTATGATTAATTTCTAGGTTATAATTATCTCATTTAAATAATTATAACAATAAAATAATGTTTTGTAGAAACATCTATGTTCCATGTAACTTACACACTATACGTATTGCGTGTAGCGCAAGTAATTTCAGTGTTTCATGTAGTGAAAGACAAGTTGGTATTGAGTGTAGTGGAATCCGTGTCTGCATTTTATGTATTGTAATCAAAGTCTGGATTTTGTGTAGCACAAGCCATGTTGGCATTGCATGTGAAAGGAATGTCTGAATTAGTGGTTTATTATATATATTCATATATATAAAAAACTACTTCCAATGTCACGTTAAATTAAAAATATTAAAAAGATAAAAAAATTAAAACAATATCACATTTCTATGAAAAAAGATTTTAATTTCCCTATGGGTTTTCACCTATATAGATTGAAAAATCATGAGAATTCTTTTTTCATGGTAATACATGATCAAAAGTGTTCACACTTGTGTGTATATCACGATCCTATATATATAGTGGACTTGTAGAAATCCTTAAAAATTTGATGCCTATTTAGGATTCTTGGATGAATAGATTCACTAAAACTGAAGCTAAGGTCTTTATAGTAGCTTGGTGTGGGAGTAGAGGAGTATGGATCACACAAGTAGATGTCTCAAAGGAGGCTTCTACCTAATGAGGGATAACAAAGGTACTTTCCCCTAGTGAGTGACAAAAAATGTACTTATCCCTAGAGATTATTAGGTTAATTGGAGCCTTAGTAATTCTATAGTGAGGTAGAACCTTAGTGATGATAGAGTGAGGTGGTTACCCAGTGATGCTTGGACTAGGTGGCACCCTACGGAGGCTAGGTATAAGTGGTTCCCTACTGAAGGATATTACTAGGGGCCTCTCTTTAGTAGTTAAGGGGATCCATGGATGCCTTTGGATGAATGGATCTCTATAATATTTCCCAATTAGGGGTCTTTCACTATAGTGTTGGATAAATATGAAAGAAGTGGTTACTCGTGATGCTTTTAATAGTATTGACCTTTAGGACACCTAATTAGCATATATTTTGATTTATTTACTTTGGTTTTTGAGATATATTGAGCTACATGGGGACAATTAGATACATAGTCATAAGACTAGGGAAAAAAATGCTATAGGGCATCTCTTATTCTTATAAATTGTATAAATGAGGATCCCAAGGGTTCTATTTAGAGGAAAATATAGGGAGATGGGAGAGTATATATTTTCTACACAAGTGAGTTTATTAGGATAATTTTCAAGCACAATGTGGGTGAGAAAGTTGTCCAGGTAGATGGACATAGCAATGTGGGTTGTGAGAACCATGCTGGTTATAGGAAAACTTCTATTTTCTCTCCACTGACTTTTACTTTATCCATTCAATGTATTTATCATTTCCAAAAAAGACAGGTCCAAAAAATTTCCCACATAGTATGGGATCTAATGGGGACAGTGAGGATTTAATAATTAGGTCAAAGTGACATTGGCATGACTTCCTTTTTTTATAAAGGAGATACTTCCAGGCTTAAGAATGGAATTGGGTGAGTTAGGGGCATGTTCTACATATACTTACTAGAATCACACTCTATTTGACCGCATTGATGTTTTCACTATCCTATCATGTGGCACCTATATATAATACCTCCACCATCTACAGATTTTTCCTTCACATGAGTAATAAACTTGAGATTTTTCTGTTCCCTAGTTTCTCATGATTTATATGGTAGGAGTGTTTCCATGTCTTCACCTTTCCCCTAAAATAATGTTGTTAGGTGAGTATGTTTCCCATGTCCTTCTAGTTGAATGAAATAACATGGGAGAAGGTGTTTTGTAAAGGTGTGTGATGTTACAGATATATAATAAGGTCGAGTGAAGGAATTTAGCAAAGAATCCCGATAGAGGAAAAAGGTTAAGGACTTGAGAAAACTTATTTTTAGTTAATCATATTCTCACCTAGTGGTTCTACACTTCTATTATTTGACTATAGTATATTTATATTTAATTATTGATTTATCTTAATGATGAACCATTGATTTCTATCTCTTGAAATTGTTTTCTCCTACTATGATCCATGATTTTGATGTTAATCTTGACATTCACGTAATGAAATGATTAAGACCATTCAAAAAGTATGCATCACCAATGTGATGATTTATTTATATGTATTTAATGATATATAGGAAATATCATCAAGAGTTTCCATAATTTGATCTCAATCCATTTTAGGATAATTTTCTCTTAACTGAAATCATCATCTCATAATCACGTGACTACATATTGTACTCTTGGTTCGTTAAGTGCACAAACATTACTAGGGAAAACATATATTATATAAGTGACAATATAAATGAGGGTAAATTTCATGTTTTTTTAATGCACCACACTATATCCAAACAAGAAATTTATTCTCATATATTAGATCACCATAATCATTTCTATACATCATTTTTATTGTTAAGAAACCGATTAGTTGAAGGGATGGAATGAGGAATGGGATCTATACAAATGAGGTCATATGATGCCCAAATAGATGTTAAAATATTGGATATATAATAAAGTTTTTTATTTAAAGGATGACTTTTATTGGGTTTCCATTTACGAGGCTTTCTAGATTTACTAGATGTACATGTACAAGAACAACGATTTAGTCTCAGATTTACCGATCCATTAAATCCTGTAGATAAATACCTTATACTTACTAGAAAAATAAAATGTATCTATTAATAGTATATTTGTTGATTATCTTGGGAAATCACTCTTATTGAAATTTATGATTAATTTATTCTCCCAATGTAAAAAAATGTGAGGATTCTAAGTGGATTCCCCCAATAGACCATGAATTTCTAAAACTAGCCTCTAAAACCATAGGGAAGTATCCTTGTATATGAGATGATGTCAATTTGAAATTATGGATAAAGGCTATCTTATTACCCCATGAGAACAAACTGAGCTGAAGGAACCCAATAGGGTGCCCTACAATGAAGAATATGGGGTCCTAGGAACATACTATCCAACACTATAGAAGAGATACTATGAAGAGTAGGATTAATATATTAACCCTAAAATCCCTACTCATATCCATCTTGATGGATTTACAATGATGTGACTAAACACATTTCTTATTTTCTCTAATAGTCCAATGGCCTTCAATTTGTTTTTTATTATTATAAGAAGAACCCCCCCCCCCCTTTAATGGACGAATGGGGAAAACCCAAAAATACATCATCGAATTAAGACAATCATGATCCAAAGGAAAAGAGAGAAAAACAAAAAAAGAAAACGTGGAGCTAACCCTCCCTAGAATATAACCATGATAGAAATCTCCACCAAAGCATAGATCACCGATGAACAAGTTTCATGTGTCCAGGAACATGCTTGATCCGATGGATGACTCCATACCCTCTCAAACATCCAAATCTGAAAAGCATTGTAGCATTGAACAACAAGATCAGGAACCTCCTCTAGGTATTGATCCATGTGGAGTCCAGGTGCATCACCAAACCAATACACTTTACAAGACTAAACCTTTCCACCACTCCACAAAAATAGATCCAAAGCACCAAACCCATCTACCCTAAACTAAACACCCCCTCCACTGCAACCTCACAATCCTAGAAAACTATCCAAAAGGCACGATATCAAACCATAGTCACCTATGACTGGATGGCCCAACCCCGCATTTAGGGAACGTCACTGACAAAGTAATCTAGGTCATCTTGAAACAGAAATGCCAATCTAGTCATGGTTCTGCTTCAATCAGAACAAAGGATACACCTCACTATGTTCTGAAACTAGCCTCATGGGGATGAGGAACTTGTAGAAGGGAAGATAATAATCGTCGGCATCCATAAAAAAATGGATCCATCCAATTTCACAATCACAAAATTACCAAAATGGGACCTAAAAAACAACAAACTAAAACTGAAGCTCAGTGCCTCCCCCTCCGGAACACGCAGATCTAGGCGAGCCGCAACAGAATCGCTGAAGACCACCTTGTCATGTCAGCTGAGCCGAGAGATCTTGATGGGGTCAAGCCACATCATAGGAAGTGATGGAGAATACTGATTCACCACCTCTGAGCCTCATCGTCTTCAGAAGAGTTGAGCAGTGCCAAGAGAATAATGAATCATCGCAGGGAAGTGCATAAGTTGAGCCCCACTGAGACGCTGAGCATGGGAACTGGAAGCACGATGGCATCTGAACATGCTGAAACTAGATGCAACTACTGCGAAAGACCTGGCCAAAGGGGTATGCACAATCGACTCTAGAAGAAACCCTAGGTCGCATGGGTTTGGGAGATATGCCACTCCGAGGCAATCGAAATTTGAAACACATATCTTCTTTGAGTTCATAATTCCCTCAAAAAGGTATGTTTGGTTTCATTTTTCTTGTAATCCACGTTGGAAATAGATATTATATGGTATTTTGGGTAAATTTAATGTTAAATAGTCACTATCTCAAATTGATTTTTTATAAGGGAAAGTCCCCTTCTAAATTTTGAGATCATTTCAAGTGTTATGAGGTGTTTTTTCTGGAAATGGGGATGACCTCATTGATTTAAGGTTCAAACATTCCAAGCGGTTTCTAATGGGTTTTTTCATAGAACCAGAAACATCCAATGATTCTATATCCATTTGGACCTACTTTCCAATGGTAGGCACTCACTTGTTATGAACTGATGAGGCTTTAGAATTTTCATTGGTCGAGAGGATAGGAGGTCGGACTCATCACACCCTTTTAGGGGGAATTATTTTCTACTCCGAGACTCTCCTTAAAGATTTAAGTTATGTTCGTGAATCCTTATTACATTACCAAGTATGAAAATGAGATTTCCTTTAGATCTGACAATCAATGATTAATATGTATGAGATTTAGAGAATCTATTATATATATTCGAGGTTCTTCATTGATAGAGAATCATCTATATATGCTAGGGATTCTTAGTCAATGGTATCCATCGACACATTATATAGAAATGTCTTGGTCATTATGATAACCATACTGGTTTTAAAGCCACTCACCATGGCACTTAAAGTTTATTGTCATTCAGAAGGACATGGATTATTTCTGAGTTGGGATCGTACCTGCAAATGGGCTACCTACGTATCCTTTGTTTTAGAAAAGGAATAAGAACCCACGTAGTTCGAGTTAAGAATTATGAGGTTTATGCATGATTGATGGCTCAAAGAAATATTTCGTAATTACTTTTACACTCTAAGCTCACGTGAGTCATGATCGGTGTGAGAAACAAGAGGTATTGTTAAACCAGAAAATTGTGCCATGAAGGATGAAATTATAAGAAATGATGTGGGGCTTATGTATGTATGACTTCCCAAATAGATGAAGATTAAGATTTACTTTAGGGAAGAAACCTGGAAACAAGGTCCATAAAGGTATATGTGCTTTACATATATTTGGATACTTAACTTAGGACTTAATCTTGAGAAGGATGCCCAAATCAGAGAGGACTTATGATTGGGTTTTACTCCTGATAAAGAAGCCCAAAGCAAAAGTAAATTAAGACTGGTTAAGAGAAATTATGACTCGAGTTTACACTTAAAGAAGAGGCCCAGGTTAAAGGGAATTTATAACTGGGGATTACTCCTGAAAAGGAAGCCCAGTTTAAGGGAATTTGGATTTTTTTGGAAACTTGGGTCTTACTCATAAGGAGGACGCCCATATAAAAAGAATTATGGTTGGGTCTTACTCCTAAGGAGGATGCCCAAAATTAAGTGAACTTGAAGACTAGGGCCCACTGTTAAAAAGGAGGCCCAGGTTAGGGGACTTGAGACATAGGGATTATCCGTGAGAAGGAGGCCTATGTTAATGAAATTTATGACTAGGGCTTACTCCTGAAAAGGAGGCATAGGTTAATGAAATTTATGACTGGGGCTTACTCCTGAAAAGGAGGCCCAAGTTAATGAAATTTATGACTGGGGATTACTCTTGAAAAGGAGGCCCAAGTTAAGGAACTTCTCATCTTAAAGGATGAGGTTGAATGAATGAAATCTCCCACATTAGTGATATAAAGACATATAAATCACTATGTTTTGAGAAATGTTCCACATAATTTATTTTAGATAAGGAAATAAACAAAGGAACCATGACATGAATGGTTTTGAAGATGGTTTTTAAGGCCAAATTGTAACGCCCCGACCCCAGCTACCCAGAGTCGGTGCATTACTTCGTAACATTGGCATGATCACAAAAGATCAAGTCTCGAAAGACCGATTAGTTTAGTAGCCTTGGAAACACTAGATACATTCATAAGTCTTTCATTACATCAATATTAAACAAACTACAATAACATGGTCTTCATAGTCCACACTCATATCTTCACTGACTATCCTTGCAAGTCAGTCATAATACACTTCTTCACATCCTGGAAAATATTTAAACATTGAAAGGGGTGAGCTCAGATGCTCAGTAAGGATAACAATATTGCGGAAGCTTTTATAAGAAAACATAATCATTTAAGGCAATGTATAACTAAAACAAAAGCCTTATTGAACTTGAACTTCAGCATAATATGGCAAAAGTAAAATAAAATAATGCCATTACTTACTCACATGGATATTCTACTAGACGAATAATCACATGAAATATCAATAACCACTTTCATAATGAGGGAATGTATAATGCCGGACATTCTGAAACATTTTGTCAAGGCCTCGGCCAAGACATCTAAAATGATTAAGGCCTCGGCCAAAACCATAAATCAAATTGGGAAAGGGCCTCGGCCAATTCCACGTCTAGTTGTCTCATGAGACCTACCGATGCATCGAGGAGCTATAGCGGGCTCCACCCGTCACATATTAAGTCCAATACATTCCTCATATGAATAGGTTTAAACATAACATAAATATTCGTATTAAAACTAGCATACGAAATGTCAAAAATTTCTCTATAAACTATGGATGGTATAAAATAACACATCCACAGTCAAATATTTCACAAAATGTTCAATGGAAGTTTTGTATCATAAATCAATTTCAATTAAACTTAAAACCCATCAAAGGATGTTGACATGGATGAAATCAAAGCTATTTGAGAGAAATATCTCTCCTTTTTGAAATCATTTAAAAGTCCCATAATTATAAAATAATACATTTACTTTGAAAATATTCTTATAAGCTTGTTAGGGAAGCTTCGACGAAGTTATAATGGCGGAAAATAGCCGCACCCGCCGTATAAGTAAAAAAAAACATTCTTACCTTAAATTTGTCAAAAAGGTCAAAAGTACATTGTTTGGAAAACAACGGTAAGATTCCTTTCAAAAACGTATAAGGGTATAAATGACTTTAAACCATTTTCCATTTAATAGTAAAAATGTTTTGAAAGACATTTTTAAGAAACATGGATGTGGATGATAACGAGGTCCCAGTAGATAATTATGTATAAACAACCTTGGATAATGAAGAGGTTGTGAAGTAAACCCTTACCTTGTACTTTTCCTTGGTTGGGGTAGGTTAACCTCCTGTATAATGGTGAAATAATTGTTATTAAATTATACAAGAATCATATACATTCATATGATATCATATATGATCTTTTAACATTGCTTTGTTAACAATATCTTAGATTTATCGTTGTTTTGGGTGTTAACTTACTCGTTTTCTTTTATATGTTTTGTCATGTAAGTCTTGTTTTTCATGGATAGGTTGTATATTATTCATATCCAGAATGATACCATGTCCTTAAACATTATTTTTAAATCATAAAATGATAATTATACTTGAATGGATACGACGGAGAATGAATCTCATCGCGTTCGTGGAGACGGTAGTCCGTACGTACGCACGAGCGACAATATCATTATTTTGATATTAAAATAATATATAATTGGATAGTGTATCATATATACAGAATCATTATCATGTTATATTTATTATTTACATGAATTACATACCATTATTATACCCATCTAAATAATAATATAATGAATAACAATTACACCACGACGTGGAGACGGTAAGCCGTACGTACGCACGTATGGTGACATGTCATTCAAATGATGGGTAGAATACTGAATATGGTTGTCCCATATTTATAATAACATAATAGTATATAGACGATACTGGAGTTATAATTTTAGAATTGAAATAATAAACAAAGAGGGAGTGGAAGAAGAAAGAAACTTGAAAGAGGGTGATGAAAATGTTACCTCTTCTTCGGGTTCTTCCTTTTGATTTGATCAAAAGGACTCCTTAGGATGTATTTCTGACTAAAGTAAAGCTTCTAGGATGAAGGGAGGGAAGTTGGGAGAGTATTTGGGCAGGGGTTGGCCGAACCAAAAGGCTTGGAAGTGTGAATAAGGTGGTAGAGGTGGGGGCCTTTTATAAGAGGAGAGGAGGGGCACTTTTGGAAATATTGAAATGTTACATTATTTCACAATGCTTTTAGGATTCTAAAGGTCCCACACTTATATAATTCGAGGCTAAGGTGATAAGGTTTCTAAATCTCCTCATACAATAGGCTTTGGACAAGTGTAATCCTTGTATTTTGCATTATCTTCTCATTTTATTTAAATCGTTAAATAATGAGGTCATCGCTTCATCATAATGATGTCATAAATAATTTAATTTATTTAATGTCCAAAAATTATAAAAAAAATACTATGATGTAGGAAATCTTTTTAGATTTCTAATGAATATTTATAGTCAAAATTTGGACTTGTGTAACCCCACTTAAAAACTGTTTTAGTAAAATAACTCATGTTTGTGTCAATTTAATTTTAACATTAAATAAATATATATTAATGTCATTTTCCAACTAAAGTGGATCCATGGGGTCCCCAAGTTGACCCATGGGTTTTCTTGGTCGGCCATGACTCATCCAATAGGAGTAGGACAAGTGTCATGCTCATCTCATATTATTAAAACATCATTTGTACCTTAAACTACATTAATTACCTCTAATCGCGATTAAGAACTTAAAAGTTACTATTCACCAAAAAATTATTTTAATCTCATTGAACCACATTTTTCTTCTTAACGACAACCATGTATGTTGTATTTTTGAAAATCAAATCACAGAAGTGGTAATATTTCATTTTAACGAAAAATCAGTTTTTAACAACCACTTAGTGGTTTCACTATTCATCAAAAATTGAAGTTTTTCAGAATAAGGCCAAAATTTCACCCTAAGCTATAATTGATATTCCGAATTCAAAAATGATGTCTATTTTACAAAATTCCAAACATATAAGTTGTATTAATTAATTTCATAATTAATTCCCGCTGTTACAACAAATAGCGTGTTTTTAAGAAACAATTTATATCAAAAGTTTGGCAATTGTTTATGTCCAATTTCAATGTTAAATTAATTCTAATGACCACCATTGGATAAAATGCTAAAAATATATTCTAATTATACTTTAAAACCACTAAATATTATAATTTATCACTATAAATTATTTTTATTAAAAAAGTTGTTTTAAGTATTTTTCACTATTCATAAAAATTAGAAGTTCTCAGAAAAATACCAAAAATTCAACATAGGCTAATTTCAATATTCCGAATCCAAAAATGAAGTCCATTTTGATAAATAAAATTTATAAAATTTCAAAAAATAGGTATTACTATTCACAACGGCTAGTTTAATTAGTTGTGGTGTCTGTTAGAGCTCGAGGTTGCGTACAACACACGCTATTGCATTATTCGAAGGGAAATGTACAGTGGAAGCTTGGGGTGTTACATTCTCCCCTCCTTCAAATAATTGCGTCCTCGCAATTTCTAGGGTATTACTGCATAAAAAGACTCGGGTGGTTTTTCATCATAAATTCCTCAGGTTCCCACGTTGCCTCTTCCATTTTATGATTTCTCCACAAAACCTTCACCAGACGAGTCGTCCGGTTTCTCAGCACCTGCTCCCTCACATCAAGAATCCTGACGGGCTCTTCACAATAGGAAAGATCGGGTTCCAGTTCTAATTCCTCATAGGTGAGTACATGCGTTGGGTCAGGCATGTATTTCCTCAACAGAGATACGTGGAACACATCGTGAACTTTGGAGAGACTTGGCGGCATTGCCAAACGGTAAGCTAGAGCCCCAATTCGTTCTAGAATTTCGAAAGGTCCGATGTACCTGAGACTCAATTTACCTTTCTTACCAAAACGTATGACTACCTTCCATGGAGATACCTTCAGGAAAACATGATCACCGACTTGAAATTCCAAATCCTTCCTTCGATTATCGGCATAGCTCTTCTGCCTACTTTGAGCTGCTTTGATGTGATTTTGGATTACTTTCACCTTTTCCACCGTTTCCTCCACCAGTTCTGGGCCTACAAGTTTTCTTTCACCAACGTCATCCCAACAGGTTGGTGTACGACATCTCTTTCCGTATAACGCTTCATATGGTGCCATCTGAATACTCGAATGGAAGCTATTGTTATAGGAAAATTCTACCAGTGGTAAATATTGATCCCACATACCCTGAAAGTCAAGAGAGCATGATCTCAACATGTCTTCTAAGGTTTGAATAGTCCGTTCTGATTGTCCATCTGTTTGAGGGTGATAGGCAGTGCTCAAACGAAGTTCAGTATCCAAGGCCTTTTGAAGACTTTTCCAGAATCTTGAAGTAAAACGAGGATCACGATCAGAAACAATCGATAGGGGTACTCCATGAAGTCTTACAACTTCATTAATATATAGTCTTGCTAGACGTTCAAGTGGTAGATCCTCCCGTATAGCCAGAAAATGTGCTGACTTAGTAAGTCGATCAACAATGACCCATATTGCATCATTCCTTCTAGGAGTCTTTGGTAGTCCCATGACAAAGTCCATCGTAATATTATCCCATTTCCACTCAGGTATGGGAAGAGGTTGCAATACTCCACCAGGATGTTGCCTTCCAGCTTTCACTTGTTGACAAACCATACACCTCGACACAAAATCAGCAATCTCCCTCTTCATATTGTCCCACCAAAAATGTTCCTTCAAATCTCTATACATTTTGGTGCTCCCAGGGTGTATAGAGAAGTTGGAACTAAGAGCATCATCCAGCAATTCCCTTTTTAGATCAGGTATATCGGGAACACAAAGTCTCTTCCCGAATTTCAAAATTCCATCCTTATACACAAAGTCCCTCAATCTTCCATCATTCACACCTTTAATCTTCTTCTGAAATTCTTCATCATTGGTCTGAGAACTCTTAATCCTTTCTAGTAATGATGGTTTGGCAACCATTTGAAAAAGCATTGATGTTTCACCTTCCCTAGTTATTCCCATGTCCATATTCACTAGATCCAAGAAAATTGGATCCCTTTCAATTCTCATCACATTCAAAACTCCATGGTCTTTTCTACTCAAAGCATCTGCCACCTTGTTTGCCTTCCCCGGGTGGTAATGTATCGTGCAATCATAATCCTTGAGTAGTTCAAGCCATTGCCTTTGCCTCATGTTGAGTTCTTTTTGTGTGAAAATGTACTTCAAACTCTTGTGATCAGTATAAATCTCACATTTTTCACCATAGAGGTAATGTCTCCATATCTTTAAAGCAAAGATCACAGCTGCTAACTCAAGATCATGAGTAGGATAGTTTTGCTCATGAATTTTTAGCTGTCGTGATGCATAGGCAATGACCTTATCATTCTGCATAAGGACACAACCGAGTCCTTTCTTCGATGCATCACTATAAATAACAAACCCATCATTCCCCGATGGTAGAGTCAATACAGGGGCATTGACTAATCTTCTCTTTAGTTCTTCAAAACATTCTTCACAATCTTTTTTCCAGACAAATTTAATCCCTTTACGTGTGAGCTTTGTCAATGGGTTAGCCAATCTGGCAAAATTCTGGACGAAACGTCGATAATAACCTGCTAAACCAATAAAACTGCGTACCTCAGTTATACTTGTCGGTGCTGGCCATTCTTGGATTGCCTTGGTTTTAGAATGATCAACGGAAATTCCATCCTTAGAGACAATATGGCCAAGAAAAGAAATCTCATGAAGCCAGAATTCACACTTGCTAAATTTCCCATATAATTCATGTCTTCTAAGAGTCTTCAGGATAATGCGTAAGTGATTTTCATGATCTTCGTGGCTTTTGGAGTATACCAAGATATCATCAATAGATACCACTACAAAGTCATCAAGATATTCCTTGAAAACTCTATTCATTAGATCCATGAAAACAGAGGGTGAATTAGTCAATCCAAAAGGCATTACTGTAAACTCGTAATGCCCGTACCTTGTTCGAAATGCTGTCTTTGGAACGTCTTCCTTCTTCACACACAACTGATGGTATCCAGACCGAAGGTCAATCTTTGAAAAGTATTGAGCTCCATGCAGTTGGTCAAACAAATCATCAATGCGAGGTAGGGGATACTTATTCTTTATTGTTATAGCATTGATCTCCCTATAATCAATGCACAACCTCATAGATCCATCTTTCTTCTTAACAAAAAGAACAGGGGCTCCCCAAGGAGAAACACTAGGGTGAATAAATCCCTTATTACTCAATTCCTCTAGTTGTTTCTTTAGTTCAACTAATTCCACAGTGGCCATTCTATAAGGGGTCTTCGATATGGGCCTTGATCCAGGAATTAAATCAATGGAAAACTCAACTTCTCATTCTGGAGGATGTCCAGGTAAATCTTCCGGAAACACATCAACATATTCTCTCACAATAGGTACATCCTCTATTTGAATATTCCTTTCCTCATCCTCAGTAATTTCCTTCTCTTCCTCCCCAATAATTGAATTTAGTTGAGCTACTGGGGGTGGATCTAGATAAGAATTATGTGGCGATGATTCTGCTCTAAAGATAAGGTGTTCCTTATCATCATCATCAAGAATCGTAACCTCTTTCCTCTTACAATAAATTTTTGCATCATGGTCCGAAAGCCAATCCATAACGAGGATTATATCAAATTCAATCATGGGTATGACGATGAGATCAGCAGGTAAAGAACATTTAGGTGCTCTAATGGGAACTAATCGACAAAACTTTGTTGCAACAATACTTCCCTAAGGGGTTTTGACTGACAACTCCCTTGTTAAATCAAATTGGAAATATCTAATTTTCTTAGCAAACTGGGAAGATATGAAGCAATGTGATGATCCAGAATCAAATAATGCATTTGCTAAACTTGAGGAAACCATTAAATTACCTGCCACCATGTCTTTCGGAGCTTCCACCTCAGCAGTAGTGGTAGCATAAGCCTGGCCTTGATCCCTTGGCCTCTTCTGAGGTAAGTTCCCCTGACTCTTAGGACATTCATTTGCAAAATGTCCCTTCTCTCTACAATTATAACATTCCACGTTGACAGCCGCTTTCTTTCCCTTGCATTCATGAGCTTGGTGGCCTTTTTCACCACACTTGTAACATACTCCTTTTCCTTTTAGACAGGCACCAGGGTGCTTCCTACCACAATTATCACAGGGTGGAAATTCATTTCTACCCTTCTTCCCTGTTTCCTTATTTCCTTTCCCAGAGTTTTCAGCGGATCTCTTCTTATCTTGCTTTGATTTAAAGTCATAAGACTTAGAGAATTCCTTTTCCGTCTTGATGGCGCACGAGACAATACCTTCGTATGAAGAGAAGGTTTGTGATACTAAAGCTCGACGGAGAAATGGTTTCAACCCATCAAAGAAACGATCAGTCTTACTTCTTGGGTTACGTATGTAATCTGCAGCATACCTTGCTAACCTTGTAAAGTTAGCCTCATACTTTGCGACATTCTCATCCTCCTTCTGCCTCAGACTCAGAAATTTCCTTTCCATATCCGCTCGATGGTCTCGAGGAAAGTATTTTTCTAATAACAGCTCTTTGAACTCCTGCCATTCCATGTTTGTTAATTCATCATCCTCCTCCGTGTTTTGAATTAGTGACCACCATTGATCGGCATCTCCAGTGAGGCGGTAAACTGCCATGACAACATTCTCCCTTTCACTACTCCCCAAGGCATGGAATATTTTCTCTAAGGAATTTATCCATTGCTCAGCTACTATAGGATTTGTACTCCCATTGAAGGTTGGCGGTTGTTGCCTCATGAAACGGTCTAGCATTGATCCTCCACGTTGCGGATCAGGGTGCTCCATACGAGTAAGGTTGTTATTCATAACCTGCGTGAGTTGTCCCAGTACGGTGAGAAGCTGATCAGCACCAGTTGTATCACTAGCTCCACCATAATTATCCTGAGCAGGAGGGCAATCCCTACACGGAGTGCGTGCATTGATACGGTTTCCATTCCTTCCACTAGGCACCATTTCTAAATAATGGCATAAACTAGATTAGTTCATGAATCAAAATACATAATTCCATACTTGTAAAACAGTTAACATAAATTGAACTAATTATGGATATAATCCATAATTATAAAAATGTTTTCTTTGAGGAAGTATATACTCATAACCCTTCATAGTGGTTTGTAAAGAAAATGGGAATTATCCAAAGCATATCCCCCGGGAGTGTCGTAACCAAGAGTGCAGCAAGGCCCGTTGTCGTGCACCAGTTCCCGTTCGAGTCTAGCTCAAAGCGGTGTTTTCGGGTTTTACCCCTAGGTACATCTGTGCCAGAGCCGCCTCTACCTTCTCGTATCCAGACAGGGATGTATTTCTTGGAAAACTCGCAACATCTCTACAATACCAAAATTCTAGGAAGTTTTTCTATACTAATCCTCAAAGTCTATCTTCGGGATATGTGCTCTAATCAGAGTTTATTTAAATCTAGCTTCCAAGGTTAGTACTAAACTGCCTCTGATACCAACTGTAACGCCCCGACCCCAGCTACCCAGAGTCGGTGCATTACTTCGTAACATTGGCATGATCACAAAAGATCAAGTCTCGAAAGACCGATTAGTTTAGTAGCCTTGGAAACACTAGATACATTCATAAGTCTTTCATTACATCAATATTAAACAAACTACAATAACATGGTCTTCATAGTCCACACTCATATCTTCACTGACTATCCTTGCAAGTCAGTCATAATACACTTCTTCACATCCTGGAAAATATTTAAACATTGAAAGGGGTGAGCTCAGATGCTCAGTAAGGATAACAATATTGCGGAAGCTTTTATAAGAAAACATAATCATTTAAGGCAATGTATAACTAAAACAAAAGCCTTATTGAACTTGAACTTCAGCATAATATGGCAAAAGTAAAATAAAATAATGCCATTACTTACTCACATGGATATTCTACTAGACGAATAATCACATGAAATATCAATAACCACTTTCATAATGAGGGAATGTATAATGCCGGACATTCTGAAACATTTTGTCAAGGCCTCGGCCAAGACATCTAAAATGATTAAGGCCTCGGCCAAAACCATAAATCAAATTGGGAAAGGGCCTCGGCCAATTCCACGTCTAGTTGTCTCATGAGACCTACCGATGCATCGAGGAGCTATAGCGGGCTCCACCCGTCACATATTAAGTCCAATACATTCCTCATATGAATAGGTTTAAACATAACATAAATATTCGTATTAAAACTAGCATACGAAATGTCAAAAATTTCTCTATAAACTATGGATGGTATAAAATAACACATCCACAGTCAAATATTTCACAAAATGTTCAATGGATGTTTTGTATCATAAATCAATTTCAATTAAACTTAAAACCCATCAAAGGATGTTGACATGGATGAAATCAAAGCTATTTGAGAGAAATATCTCTCCTTTTTGAAATCATTTAAAAGTCCCATAATTATAAAATAATACATTTACTTTGAAAATATTCTTATAAGCTTGTTAGGGAAGCTTCGACGAAGTTATAATGGCGGAAAATAGCCGCACCCGCCGTATAAGTAAAAAAAAACATTCTTACCTTAAATTTGTCAAAAAGGTCAAAAGTACATTTTTTGGAAAACAACGGTAAGATTCCTTTCAAAAACGTATAAGGGTATAAATGACTTTAAACCATTTTCCATTTAATAGTAAAAATGTTTTGAAAGACATTTTTAAGAAACATGGATGTGGATGATAACGAGGTCCCAGTAGATAATTATGTATAAACAACCTTGGATAATGAAGAGGTTGTGAAGTAAACCCTTACCTTGTACTTTTCCTTGGTTGGGGTAGGTTAACCTCCTGTATAATGGTGAAATAATTTTTATTAAATTATACAAGAATCATATACATTCATATGATATCATATATGATCTTTTAACATTGCTTTATTAACAATATCTTAGATTTATCGTTGTTTTGGGTGTTAACTTACTCGTTTTCTTTTATATGTTTTGTCATGTAAGTCTTGTTTTTCATGGATAGGTTGTATATTATTCATATCCATAATGATATCATGTCCTTAAACATTATTTTTAAATCAGAAAATGATAATTATACTTGAATGGATACGACGGAGAATGAATCTCATCGCGTTCGTGGAGACGGTAGTCCGTACGTACGCACGAGCGACAATATCATTATTTTGATATTAAAATAATATATAATTGGATAGTGTATCATATATACAGAATCATTATCATGTTATATTTATTATTTACATGAATTACATACCATTATTATACCCATCTAAATAATAATATAATGAATAACAATTACACCACGACGTGGAGACGGTAAGCCGTACGTACGCACGTATGGTGACATGTCATTCAAATGATGGGTAGAATACTGAATAAGGTTGTCCCATATTTATAATAACATCACAGTATATAGAAGATACTGTAGTTATAATTTTAGAATTGAAATAATAAACAAAGAGGGAGTGGAAGAAGAAAGAAACTTGAAAGAGGGTGATGAAAATGTTACCTCTTCTTCGGGTTCTTCCTTTTGATTTGAACAAAAGGACTCCTTAGGATGTATTTCTGACTAAAGTAAAGCTTCTAGGATGAAGGGAGGGAAGTTGGGAGAGTATTTGGGCAGGGGTTGGCCGAACCAAAAGGCTTGGAAGTGTGAATAAGGTGGTAGAGGTGGGGGCCTTTTATAAGAGGAGAGGAGGGGCACTTTTGGAAAGATTGAAATGTTACATTATTTCACAATGCTTTTCGGATTCTAAAGGTCCCACACTTATATAATTCGAGGCTAAGGTGATAAGGTTTCTAAATATCCTCATCCAATAGGCTTTGGACAAGTGTAAGCCTTGGATTTTGCATTATCTTCTCATTTTATTTAAATCGTTAAATAATGAGGTCATCGCTTCATCATAATGATGTCATAAATAATTTAATTTATTTAATGTCCAAAAATTATAAAACAAATACTATGATGTAGGAAATCGTTTTAGCTTTCTAATGAATATTTATAGTCAAAATTTGGACTTGTGTAACCCCACTTAAAAACTGTTTTAGTAAAATAACTCATGTTTGTGTCAATTTAATTTTAACATTAAATAAATATATATTAATGTCATTTTCCAACTAAAGTGGCTCCATGGGGTCCCCAAGTTGACCCATGGGTTGTCTTGGTCGGCCATGACTCATCCAATAGGAGTAGGACAAGTGTCATGCTCATCTCATATTATTAAAACATCATTTGTACCTTAAACTACATTAATTACCTCTAATCGCGATTAAGAACTTAAAAGTTACTATTCACCAAAAAATTATTTTAATCTCATTGAACCACATTTTACTTCTTAATGACAACCATGTATGTCGGATTTTTGAAAATCAAATCACAGAAGTGGTAATATTTCATTTTAACGAAAAATCAGTTTTTAACAACCACTTAGTGGTTTCACTATTCATCAAAAATTGAAGTTTTTCAGAATAAGGCCAAAATTTCACCCTAAGCTATAATTGATATTCCGAATTCAAAAATGATGTCTATTTTACAAAATTCCAAACATATAAGTTGTATTAATTAATTTCATAATTAATTCCCGCTGTTACAACAAATAGCGTGTTTTTAAGAAACAATTTATATCAAAAGTTTGGCAATTGTTTATGTCCAATTTCAATGTTAAATTAATTCTAACGACCACCATTGGATAAAATGCTAAAAATATATTCTAATTATACTTTAAAACCACTAAATATTATAATTTATCACTATAAATTATTTTTATTAAAAAAGTTGTTTTAAGTATTTTTCACTATTCATAAAAATTAGAAGTTCTCAGAAAAATACCAAAAATTCAACATAGGCTAATTTCAATATTCCGAATCCAAAAATGAAGTCCATTTTGATAAATAAAATTTATAAAATTTCAAAAATTAGGTATTACTATTCACAACGGCTAGTTTAATTAGTTGTGGTGTCTGTTAGAGCTCGAGGTTGCGTACAACACACGCTATTGCATTATTCGAAGGGAAATGTACAGTGGAAGCTTGGGGTGTTACACAAATCTTGAAGAGGAGAGGTGGATTTGAAGAAATAAAGTCAATATACAGGAGGGTCACCCAAAAAAAAGAGGCGTGCAAGTCCTGCGTGGGAGATAAAGTCATGGTCGTGCAAGTATACTTGAGTGACACATGGGTACTTGCGCGAAGGTCAGCCCTTAGGGTAATACATGGGTGAGACTTGATTCAAGCCCTTAGTATTATCCCTAAATGCTTCCAAAAGAGTGGTGCACAAGTTTTATTGAAGGGATAAGGAATCACACAAGTGTGGCAATTTCCCTTAAGGGCTGACCACCTAGGCGCACAATTGTTGATGAGTTTCAACACATAGGCCTTGTTTCCTTGTTTAGAGCTTATGTTGTAAGTAATAAATTACATTATAATTGTTAGGAATACTTCCAGAATAGACTAGGGCAACGAGAGATTGAATCTGAGTTTTGGAATTATTTCCGTCCTGAAATTGTGGGCTAACAAGGGGTATTTATAGGCTACTGAAGACCCTGGACGAGAATCAAAGAGGGCATGCAATTCACCTGCAGACCACTATATGATGTGAAAGTATACTTGTGTGACCACTATGAAACTTTCACGACCCAAGTGGGAGGAAATACATCTTCATGCTGTTGTTATTTTTTGATGTTTCTTCAAAGTATGAATCACTTTGGACTAAGGTATTTCCATTTTTTAGTCGTTAGACTTTGTGACGAAAATGAGCATCAACAAAAGTCCCCCCTCGGAGTTGGATCCGAAAGAAAATGAGGATGTGACTCTGAGGAAAAGAAGAAAACCCAGTAACATGCGACACACAAGTGTTGAGTGCACAAATTATGTCACACAGGTGCGAGCCGCACAGGCGTCAGCGTGCAGGGGTGCGTCCTTGCCTATATATAAGCGATCATTCCTCACGCAATGCACTGAATTTGAACGCTTCCTAGATATCACCGCGTGAGTTGCCTTAGTTGCGAAAGTTACTTGTTTTCCGCTATTTCTTTGTGTCACACTGCTGTAGAGGTATTTGGACTTGCGAAGTGATATCTGCATGCCAAAACGTGCGCAACACACTTATACTTGCGCGCCAACTTTGGAACTTGTGCGCCTTAATGACATAGCCACTGTTTGACTTTTCTTCACAAATTTTATGAAAAATAAACTAACTTAAGAGTTAATTATTCGACCTTTGTGCAGATTCAATGGCTCCTAGAAGAATCGGAACGGCTGATGAACTGACCAGAAAATGAATTGATGATATGATGAACATTGTAGGCCATGATTATTATGATATCTGTGATATCACTCTTCCAGATTTGGCCATGTACTTGAAGAAGTATCATCTAAATTTCCCACTGAGCATTCACTTGCCTCTGTATGGACATGGTCATCGGCAAGGATTCAACATTTTAGATGCAAAGAATTATATAATCAAGATGCAACTGCACTGCTACTCCTCGATTTCGGTTATGTTGTGCATTAAGAGTAGAAACAATGTTGTGAAATTTCAAATCTTTCCTTCATCCCATTACCTTGTAGATATGAAAATGGAAAACCATGAAATGATATGTTTTCCGCTACCGGTTGATGGAGAGAAGAATATCATGAAATTAGAAACAATATCTGAAAATATTACTCTCTCCAAATGGCTCTTTACTTCCAATTCTCCATTCTCAAATTCATGTGTCCATATTCCAAGTCCCTTGGATAGAAATAGAGTCATTTTTTGATCAGAAGAAAAGTTTCTCAAACTAAACTCAAGAACATTCTTTTACAATTGTTCCAAGAAGAGATGGTATCACTACATCTCTTGTTGTATATAGTTGAATGAATGAATTCCAGGTGGTTTCTAATGAATCTCGGGATGTCGTAAATCAAATTAAGAGTTATGTTGAAAGCCTCTTGTAATTCTTCAAAAATATAAGAGACTCTAGTCTGTGGATTTCCTTCTATCTCTTATGCATCAATGAAAAACACTTTCATCTTCAATCATTTATAACTACATGTCTTCTTTTGTTACCTGCTTTAAATTTTACCTAATAGAATGGGCCTAGTAAACATAGTATTATGTTTACTAGGATTATTAAAATAACCCTACAAACTTTGAATCTTTTTAATTGCTCAATATTACCTAAATCATACAAAGTATATGTTTAGTGATCTGGAACTTGATTTTATTCATAGTTCCCTTGTCTTTTGTGGGAAGCTTAAAGTCATGAACGTCGGACATAAAAAGTCTAATGTTTAAGGTCAAAATATCTTTGAACGAATGGATTAACATTGACTCAATTCCTTGATAATTTATCTGAAAACATATTACCATGTTCGAGTATGAGGGAAAATATGTAAACGATGACTTAAGAAATTTTGAATATGAAGAATGATATGAAAAATGGCTAAAAGGAATTAGAAGAAGTAGTTCCCAAGAATGAGGTTACCACTATTTAACAAACCCATTAGGGGTTTGAATTATGCACGACCACCTAAGGGCATTGGATGCATAGTAAAATAATAACATCTTTTGGATGACAGGTCCGTTATGTAGACTACTCATGTAAGGCCACCTAAGGGCACATGCTGTATAGTCAGGAAAAATAACTCTCAGAAGTTTACTTTTCTACTGCTAAAAAGCCAGTGGAAGTTTATCTGGATTAAAATTTTAAAAAGCATAGAGTTTGATCTATGTAGAGAGGTACATAAATATGGAGAATATATTTCCAAACAAGATTGTCTATGAACATGATGAATGTCACTCCTACGAAGGTCTGACCCAAATTTAGGGAAGGGAAATATAAACCATAGACTTGAATACTTCCTGATCATGAAAAAGAGTATGGGACCAATATGTTAAGGATAACCATTTTTGAAGATCCCTACATATTGTCGTTAAGACAAATAAGGACAAAAGAGGTTTCTGTCCCAATAATTAAGTTACCATTCTTTGAAAAACCCGTTAGGGGGGTTGAATTATGCGGGGCCACCTATGGTCATTGGCTGCATAGTCAAATAATAGTATCTTTTGGCTGACAAGTCTATTATGTAGACTACTTATAAATGGCCGCCTAAGGGCACGTGCTGCATAGTCAGGCAAAAGAAATCTCAAGCATCAAAAATTTTGTGACCAGACGTCATGAAAAGGGTTATGGAGATCTGGAAGTATTTATGGGTAGGAATATGACTCATAAAAAGGAGAATTTTTTCAAAGCATGTAGAGATGCACAGACCAATGCTAACCATAATCATGATATGCCTGAGTCCTGAATTGTAATGTTGGACTTCACTACGTATCCCATAAGGATAGGAATGAAGCCATACATAGTTATTGAAATACAGTTTAACGTCATGTTGGATGAGAGTATATGAAATCTTAGTTTAGGGTCATAGAGCTCGGACCATAATAATGAATACACAGCATGTGTTTTCACAGGGACTTTTCATTCAGGGTACTGAAAGTGGAATTTGGCGTTAGGCCCAAAGACTTTGGGGTAGACTCGAGCGATGCTCGAACTTTCCTACATATCCCATAAGGATGGGAATCAATCCATACATAGTTATTGAAATACATTTTAATGTCATGTAGGACAAATATAAGGACATAGATTAACATCATGTTGGACAATAAGGGTGCTATACAATTTAGTGTCATGTAGCTAAGACGATGGGGACAATACAGTTTAACGTCATGTTGGACGAAAAGGGGTCTATTCAGTTTAATGTCATGAAGTGAGGACAAAAGAGGACACAGTTTAACGTCATGTTGGACGTATTAGGGACTTTTTCATAGTTTAACATCATGTTGGACGTTGGTGCGAAAGGATTAAGGTCATATTCATGGACTAAAGATTATGCAGTTTTACGTCTTGTTGTACGTAAGTGCAAATAGTTTAAGGTCGTATGCATGGACCAATGATGTATTTCGTGTTTATAAAAAATACTTCTTCAGAAATATCACATTGTATGGAGTAGTGATGAGTTCTCCATCCATTGAGATTAAAGAATAAGCTCCATTAGAGTAGACCTTATGTATTGAATAAGATCCTTCCCATTTTGGCTCTAGCATCAGAGGTTTCTTTCCTGCTATCATTGGAGTTCGAAGAACCAATACCAATTCTCCCTAAATGAATGAACGAAGACAATCTTTTTTTTTTGAAATCTTATGCTATTTAATTCTGATAGACTTCCAAGTGGTGCAGGGTGCACAATATTTTCTCATCTAACCATTCCAATTCATCCAATCACTTTTGAGATTTTTCATCTGTAGATGACTGATCACAAATGGATACTCTGAGCGAGGGTAATTTAACATCAATGGCCAAGAATGCTTCTATTCCATATACCAATGAATATGGAGTTGACCGCATTGCAGTGCGGGTGGTGGTCCGATAAGCCCATAAAGCATGAAAGAGTTTATCAGGATATGATTTCTTATCTTTATCTACCATATTTTGCAGTATGTTTGAAAGAGTCTTGTTGAGAGCTTCTATCTAACCATTGGCCGCTGCATGATATCGAGATTAATGATTAGATTTGATGTTTTATTCTTGGTACAACTTCCTCTTCCCCAATGAACAGAATTTGGTGCCATTTTCCGTCAATATTTTATGAGGGACACCAAATCTGGTAATGATGTTAGACTTGATGAAGCTAACAATGATATTAGAACTGACTTATTTGATAGGTATTGCCTCTTCCCATTTGGAAAATAAGTAAGTAGCAGTAAGAATGTAGTTAAACTACTTGGATGTAGCTGAAGGATAAGGTCCCACTACATCCATTCCCCATGTGGCAAATGGCCATGTGTATTTAGCTTTATGAAGCAACTCTCAGGGTTGATGAATGAAGCCGGCATGTACTTGGAAAGAATTAAACCTCATTGTAAAATCAAAACAGTCTTGTATCATTGAAGGACAAAAATATCCAAGCCTTCGAATTTGATCAGATAGTCTGTGTCCAGACTGATGGGCACCACAGACTTCTACATGTACTTCATTCATGAAAGCCATTGTATCTTCACCATCAATGCATCAGAAGAGAACTCCATTAAACCCACTTTTGTAGATATTTTTCTCTAGGTGATCTGGGCTATCATAAAGAGTACAATTTACCACACATCGCCAAATTTATTCTTTCCCAGCTCTATCAGGTGGAGGTGTTCCATTTTGAAGGTATTCCCTAATAGGTGTCATCCATCCTGTAGTATGACCATACAATTCATGAATAGGACTAATTTCATTGATTTCCTTTGTTCTAATTTGAAGATAAGGTGAAATTGTACGAAGGTGGGCAATACTGATGCTTGTCTCATCCCAATTTGGATCTCCCAGAGCTGTGGCAATATTAGCCAATGCATCAGCTTGAGCATTTTGTGATCTTGGGACAAGAAAATTTTTGTTCCGAAGGAAATTCCGCCATTAACTCTCTAATGTAATCATACAAAGGGATTAGTTATTCTTTTCTGATTGCATAATCCCCATTGAATTGTTTTATTACCAGGTCTAAATAACCTTTCACCTTCAAGTGATTCACTTGTGCTTGAAGCGCTAACTCCAACCCTGCAATGAGAGCTTGACATTCTGCTTCATTATTTGTACCGCCTCCCAACACTGAGAAGGAATAAGATATCACTTCCTTTTCTGGGAAAATGAGTAAAATTCCTAACCCAACTTTGTTGAATTTAGGATATTCCATTTTCTTCCATGTTGGACTTCTAGAAGCACCATCAAAGTACATTTTCCATGTTTGAAGATTATCTTGAATGGAAAAGACTTATTCATCAGGAAGTTCAATATCTAAAGATGTATCTTCTACTGAAGGATGTTCCGCAATGAAATCAGTTAGATCTTGGCCCTTTATTTCCTTTTGAGACACATACTGGATATCAAATTGCTTCAAAATAACTGCCCACCTTCCTAGACGTCCTATAAGCATTGGACGACTAAGGATGAATTTTAGCGGGTTATTACGAGATACCAATTGGACCTCGTGATGTTGCAGGTAGTGTCTCAACTTCTAAACTACAAATATTAATGCTAGGCAGCACTTCTCAATATTTGAATATCGGGATTATTCTTCAAGCATAGTCCGACTGAGATAGTAAAGGTTGTTTTCATTCCCAGCATCATTATTTTGAGCAAGGAAGGCTCCCAATGATCACTCTAAATATGTCACATAATGAATCAGGGGTATTCCTTCGGTAGTTGGAATTAATACTGGTGGACTCAATAGATATTTCTTGAGAATATTGAATGATTCTTGACATTCTTTAGTCCATTGGTAAGTAACTCCCTTGTTCAACAATTTGGTGAAGCGTAAACGTTTTCCGGCCAAATTGGTGATGAAACACCAAATATAGGCTAAGTGTCCTCGAATTCCTCTCAATTATTTCAAATTTAGAGGAGGTGACATACTAAGGAATGAATTTTCCTTCTTAGGATCGACTTCGGTACCATGATCGCGTATAACAAAGCCGAGTAATTTTCCTGAGGTTACCCCAAAATCACATTTTAAGGGGTTCATCTTCAAATTATGTTGCCGAAGTTTGTGGAATATGAATTCCCAATCAACCAAGTTATTAGAACGTTGTTTATATTTGACCACCAAATCATCCACATAACATTCAAAAAATTTCCCTAAAAAGTGTTTGAAGATACAGTGTATGGTATGCTGATATGTTGCGCCAACATTCTTTAGGCCAGAGGGCATTATCGATAGAAAAACACACCCTGAGAGGCTCTGAATGCTGTAGATTCTTCATATTATGGAGCCATTCGGATTTGATTATATCCAAAATATACATCCATGAAGGAAAGTGCTTCATAGCTAGCTGTTGCATCAATCAAGAGTTCTGTAATCGGAAATGGAAAATCATCCTTTGGACAATGCCGATTTAGATCTCTGAAATCAATGCAAACTCTAATTTGTCCGTTATTCCTTTTCACAGGGACAATATTAGCCAACCACTTGGGATATTAAACTTCTATAATGAAGTTGTCTTTGATAAGCTTTTCCACTTCAGCTTCAATTTTGGAATCATAAGTTGGGTGTGTTCTTCTTGCGGCTTACTTAAATCCTCAATGTTCTTCTGGGAAACCCAAACAATGAGTAGCAACATCAGGATCAAGACCTGGAATCTCTGTACAGTTCCAAGAAAATATATATATATATTGCTTTAAGAATGAAATATACATCTATTTCTCTTTAAGAGTCATGGACACACTAATTAAAGTGGGGCATGGATCTTATTTAGTAACCAGATTTATTTCTCTAAGTTCATCCACGGTGGTAGAGATACCCTCTTCAAATGCTAGAGGAGCATCCCTGAGAACTTCCTCTTCTTCTTCTTCAACATGTGTTATTTCTTCTATTTCTACTTTCATAGTAGATGATGAAGTAGAATTTCCATGATCTGAATAGATGTTAACATTTGAACATCTTGAAGAAGAAGATTCCACTTCCGACCTGACTGATGATGAAGGGTCTTCCTTGGGTAATAAAGAGGAGATGATGTATTGAGAATTGACATCATTGTTCACCTCTTACATTGCTATAACTTCTTTTGTCCTGGTTGGTGAAGTATAGACTTGATGGATTTCAGAATATGAAAGGAAGACATCCCCATTTGAGCTTTCATCATTTCCTGGTGAATCACCAATTTCTCCCATGCTGTCTGGCTTGATTTCTGTAATTAACATTATGAATGTTACCATAAGAGTACTTGGATTTGGGTCTATCCTATCAATTTGACTGATAGGAAACACATAATCTGTACTCACATGTGTAAATGGATTTACTGGAATCTTTTCCAAACCAAATGGAGCATTAACCATGGTAACCTCCCTTGTAGTGGATTTCTCCTTTCCCTTCATGTGATAAAATTCTACCTCAATGTATTGAGACTCACATGTTTTGAAGGGGGTTTTATCGTAATAAAATATCCCAATTTGACTATTGAAACAATATTTGAGACACTGATGGTATGATGAAGGGATAACCGCATGTTGATGTAGCTAGGGTCTTCCAAGAAAGATGTTGAAGGCTGTGTCATGATCAACAACCATGAAATCTGAATTGGATACAAGATCTCCAAACTGAGTTTTGAGTGTAATCTCACCCATTGGTTCTTGTTCATTCTTATCATATACTTTTAACATAAAAGTAGAAAGAGATAAATAAGTTTCTATGAGGACCAATCAACGAAGTGTACAAATGGGGATGAGGTTGACTCCGGAACCATTATCAATGAAAGCTCTTCAGACGTCTACACCATTGAACTTGCCAGATAAATACAAAGTTCTAATATGTCCATGCACAACATCATCTTCATCCTCATCTGTGAAAGATATTACTATATGACATTCTACAGGATTATTGCCTACATGGTAAATTCAGCTGTAGCAATTTCGGTTTCAAATTCCTGAGGACATAACAAAGCCTCGATGAATGCCTCCCAAAGATCCTTTGATAAATTTAAGGCATCCAAATTTGATAACTTGTCCGGTACTTTGGCCAAATGTTTCAAGAAATCATACTTTTGGTCCCAAGGTCTACGTTTCCCAACAAAAACATGTGGTTTCACTGGTACCTTAGAAGTTTATGCTTTGGAAGTAGATACATCTTGTATTGGGGTAGGAGCTACCAATAATCATAGATTTGGAATATTAGACTGAATATGTCAATATACTTTCTGAGAGGAAGAAGGTGGAATCTCTAACCGATCCTCTAGAATAACTATACCAAGACTGAGTCTGCTATTGGTGGAAGAATTTTCTTGTTCTTGTTGAGACCGTTGAAGGGCTCTGCCATGAGTTTCTACTACATACATAGTTCTAGTAGGGGTAGAATTGGAATAGTGGCTTCTGGGATATCCATGTCTTCCTCTGTATCCCAAAAATTCAGAACTCCCTCTAATTTCTCTATTTGATACAGGGAATTTAGGCTCATCAAAATCGAAACTATGACTGGCATAAGGATCTATTAAATGAATCATATTAACATAACCAAAGATTAACTCTTCATCCAGTGAAGACTCTACCTGATTAGACAATTTAGGCTGTGTTGTTTTGTGGGGCGGTGCCCGTTGGTTCAAAGTAGATGGCATAAAATATGCTAGAGTCAAAGACAATTTGGTCTTTGACAAGATCTCATATTCTTCTGATTGCACTTATTTCTTTGAATTATACCATTTCTTTGAGTATTTTCCCTCTAATAAAGGGGGATTTGCTGTGGAATTCATAGAAGAAGACACAATTGCTTTCTCAATTGTGCTCACAAAATGGCATGAGTTCGGTTGATCATTTTTCTGACAATCCAATCATCATATTTTGCACATTTTTGTTCTTGACTTCTTCCCACTCGCATTCTTCCTCTGGATTTGCAGTAGTTACACATGCTACCTGAGCTGAAGAACCTTTCAACCTGACTTTTCAGAGTCAAACATTTTTTACAGGAGGTCTTTGAAGACAAAACACTCCTGAATGGGATGCCTCAACATCAGATGAAATGGGAAATAGTTGGGGCGGTCTTCATCTCCTTCCTTTTTTAGCCTCTCGGGCTTTGGTAATTGAACCAAATTATTTTGCAGAATCGAAATAAAGTAACCAGGAACTTGTTCATTCGGAAAGAGTAAATTTCTCTCTTTAAATCCTAAAATTGTTTTTGTCTTTGATCTCTTTGATCATATTGATGAAACGGCCTATATTATTGACGCTCATGAGGTGGATCCCTTATAAAAGATGTAGGCCTTGAAGTAGAAGTAGGTATAGGTGATTGTTTAATCATAACTGTAGCAGTCTCTGCTTGACCCATTCTCCTTCCGGGAGCTGATGGAATTACATGAGTTTTATCCTTATTCTTCGTAAGACTATCTTAAATCTGCTGAGTGATTGAAGTAAGGTCTCAAAACCCTCTTTTGTATTTCATAGGGATCAATGGAATGCGTAATTCATCAAGCAAATTTTCCACATAGACTGGAAACAACTCTTCTTGAGGGAGTGCTAAGCTTAGGGAATATGTTAATTCCTTCCATCAAGAAATGAAATATGAAACCCTTTCATTCTCCCGTTTCTTATAGTTTTTAAGATCAAAAACTGTTGTCTTTGGAAATGTTGAGTTGAATTGAAGAAGAAATTGTTGACGGAGATCCTCCCATCCGGTAATTGACCGAGATTGTAAGCTTGTATACCAGACAAAAGAAGGCCCATGTAATGACTGTACAAAACACCCGAGCTTAACTACTTCTTGTTATTGAGGGGTTCCCGTCATAGGATCGCAACGATAAACAAAATGTTTTAATTGTTGCTCTGGGTTTCCCAAACCATTAAAGATTGGGAATGTGGTACTTGCAAAATTTGATGGGGGAGGAATTACATCTACCCATTCAGGGTAAGATCTCTTCTCTTGTTGAACCGATGAAGGATTTCCTTCCATAGCTTCCAACCAAGATGTTAATGACTCAATGGTAGTCATTAACTTTTGAGAAACATCCAGTTGAGCTTGGACTTGTGAAAGTGCAATAACTGGAGATTGGATAGGTGTGGAACCCGATACTACCACTGATGGAAGTATTTCTAGTTGTTGTTGCGTATAACCCATAGGATTTGTCCTATGAGGGTGTACTGGTAAGGGAGGATACTATTGATCCATCTCAGTAGCCGTAACAAAATCCCTTGGCTGACTGAATCCAGCATGCTTAGGAGGAATCCTACTTTGAAGTAGTTCTGCATTCAACCTCCTTAATCCCATCATCTCTTCCTCTTGTTGTGGGAATCTTTGCTCTAGTGAGAGTGATTGGCCTTCTCCAGTGGAAGGGTATGTAACCTGATTCTTCCCTTTTCCTTTGATGGAATCCTTTCGGAGAGGGGGGGGGTTGTTTATTTGAAGGAATACCCAGATCTTGGGTAAGCCTTTGATTTCTTGTACGCACACCTTCTTCATTTGTGTCTGTGTGTACAACTTCTTGAGCAGTAATGTCTTCATCTAATCCCTCTGAGTGAGCCTCATATATCGAATTATAAACAATGGAATTGATGAGATTTATTGATTCATAACACATTACATCCCTTCTATCAGCATTTCTACGATATTTTCTTCTTCCGTGTCCTTGTTGAGACACTACCTTTTGTTGATTTGATCCCTCCGGGACTTCTGGACAAACCATAATTTGGAGGGAATCTCCTGATAATTTGGCTCTTCGTTCTTCTTGGGGCTTCTTCCCTATTCAAGATAAGACTGAAATTCTCTAAGGAAGAGATTGAGGATTTGAAAAAGTCCCTAGTCCGGTGGACTGGGGCTATTTCTGTTGTTCCTTCTCAACTCCTCGAATCTTATTTGTTGATTCTGAGGGTTGGGTTAAAAGAGTCCCTAGTCTGGAAAGCTGGGGTGGGTCTTGAGTTTCTATATATGAGACCATCTAAAAATATTTCCTGATCTTGTAGACTTTAGTTCGGAAATTGGCGGGATGCATCAACCTACATCCACTCTTATCACCCGGCTCAAAAGACCGTTCGATGATTTCTGACACTTCTATCACATAATGATGTGCACGTTCCAAATGATAAGCATGTTCAATATTCTCATTTTCTTGATGTAAGAGTAATTCAACAAATTGTTCTCTCTATGCTTAATTTTGAGAGGAACTAGTTGAGGTCTGTTCTAGAGTGAGCCTTTGATTACAAACAAATCCAATTGGTTGTGGCCGGCCATGGGAAATAACATTGCCTGAAACCATTTTCGGTGGGCTTTGTTGACTGGAGAGTAGAGTGAAATGTAGTTCTCCATGGACACCCCATCCCCTGATATGAATACCAGATGGGGCATTGGCAATTAACTGGCGCAATCTTCTTAGTGCGCCAAAGAATTAACACTAAAGGGATCTCTACTGCTTTTCAGCCTTCGGATATCAAGAAACTGAGAGAGATGCCAAATCAATTTGGTTTTGTAACCCTTCTATTATCTTTACATTATTTTCATATTCATCATAAGATAATATATTATTTTTCATTAACAAAGAGTTTTCCATATGTTGAGATGAATATCTTGAATACAATCTTCCGTCAACATCTCTGGAATGTCATACTGAGAGTCAGCCAAAATCCAAAACATAACAGGCACTTCACCTTTTGCCAGTTGTTTTATAATATTCAGTACATCCTCCTTATCATTTAATGAATATTATTCTACCTGTTTATTCCAAATCTGGATCTTCTTTGTTGCTTCATCAGATTCAACAAGACAGGTAGAGAATTCTATTATCAAACTAGAAGATGTATGACTCAAGGGTGGTTCGGAGAATGACCTACACCCCAGGAAATCTTCTGATTGATAAATTATTTCACCTTCTATTGGTAAAACATCAGACATGACTGGCTTCACATTTTGAAGTGCCTCATGATAAGAGGGCCTTCTCGTCATAACATTTTCCTTTGGAGGAATTTCCAGGCAATGTGAATTACTAATTCGGAGAGGACTTTAGTAGCTAAATTCAGCATCATGGGGAGGACCACCATGGTGGGATACAAAAAAAGATGAAACATTTTTCTCCTTGATCTTCTAGCCACGTAAAGGGTTATTATGACTCTCATCAAAAGATGATACTTCAAGATTGACCGAACTGTCATGAAGCAAGCCTTTATAAGGAAGTGTCTGATGTAGTCCTTCAGAATTAATGTTCCCACTTTCGGGAACTGAGAGAGTAGAATATTGAGTTGTAACATATAGTTGTCTCAGTGCATCATGAAATTCAACATCGAATAAGGCCTTATTACAGATTGGACCTCGGTTTCTTGACTGTGCTGGACGGGTCTTTTTCTTATACACCTTCTTACTCACTTTAGGAACCACTTGTTGAATAAAGTGGTTATTATAGGCAGGTGTATGTTCCTGCTCAGTAGAAAGGATCAAGTTAGGATGATTATCTCCACTCAAATCAGGTGTATGTGCCTGACTTGGTTATTCGTATGATATGGGGGAGTACGCCCCAAAACCCTCTTGGACTAGAACCAAGGTGTGTGTCTATTCCAGAGTGAACTGTTGATGTCTCACTCTACTGGTAAGGATAGATTTTTATTTCTTTCCCTGTGATGCTGCTGAAGCTGTTATAATATCCTGTCAGGCATCTAGAATATGAGAAGGGATTTTCTTCTCCTCTTTCACCATCTATAGAATGTTCTGGGTGACTTCAGCTTCCAGAACGGGGATATACGTCCATTCCCTACTTGGATTAGGTGTGTGTTTCTGCTTCTTTAATCCTTTTCCTTTCAGTGAATTCTGACAGTACTCAAGTGTGGGGGAAGAGAGTTGAGTCTGCATCCTGTTTCTCGTCGGGGCTTTCCGACTGACTTCTCCGAGTGCCACCAAACGAGACAGTTGGTAGGCTTGATCAATACTGGAATGTGTATGTGCCTGATTATTGCACTCCACCGAACGTGGTTTATGATCTTCGTTCAATACTGACAGACGAGGCTACTGGAAGGATTGATGAGTGTAAGCAGGTGTATGTGTCTGTTTACCAGTTATCAACACATTAGGTTGGCTTGATTCATCATATGTAGTTAGATGAGCCTACTGACTAGCTAATGACTAATAAATAGATGTGTGTTCCTATCTATAGTACTCCACCAGAATTTCCGAGAAAGAATGGTCTGTTATTTCTAGACGAGTTTACTGGACAACGGAATTAAAATGGGCGGGTGTGTGTGCCTGCTCGTTTCTTGCCACCATGTTAGGTTGGTGGACTTCTCCAGAGATAGCAGAGATAAGAACCTGCTCACTGTTGACTAGATTTAGCCTCTGACAGTTCGTCTTGTGTGCTCGGGTCTGATAGACCTGATTCGAACCCCTGAAGGCGATACCCTCATCTTGTTGAGGATGCACAGTCACACGAGTCTGGTGGCGATTGTTGTTGGGAGCCCTCGGGAAGGAATCCAGTTTCCTCAAATTAAGGCCTTCAGTGACCTTCTCATTTACCTCCTCAGAATATGGGAGGTAATGGTGATTGCGTTCTGGGGATAACGACCCGAAATGGTTGGAGACGGTGGTTAGAACTGCCTGCTTCTTTATCACTAGTCATCGTTTTCTAGACGACCAGTCTGAATTATTGACTTGGAGGGCTTGCCGAGCGGCCTCCAATGTCGGAATAATACCATTTTGATAGTATTCCTTAACCAGTGCATTTGATACCCAGCGTTGAAGACGCTGATTAGGTGATTTCGTCCTCAGAGCGGACGATGATCCAATAGGAATAGCAGTAGAGGAATTCATAGCAAAGGTATTCACAGGCGTGAACATAAGAGAATCCATTTCTGTAACATAGAAGATCTTGTAAAAGAGTTCCTATTTGATATAACAAACATAATCAAGATATGTTCATCCACTACATATTTTGGATGAGAACATAGGTTATTTATTGTTTTGTTGGCCCTCTTATTGAGTTTAAATAGGGTCCTAAAAATTAAGTAAAACATCATTTTAACTTGGTTAAGGATTCATGTCAGGTCCACCATTTATTGTTTGCTCTGAAAATGGGGATGACCTCATTGATTTAAGTTTCAAACATTCCAAGCGGTTTCTAATGGGTCTGTTCATAGAACCAGAAACATCCAATGATTCTATATCCATTTGGTCCTAATTTCCAAAGGTAGGTGCTCACTAGTTATGAACTAATGAGGCTTAAGAATTTTCATTGGTCGAGAGGATGGGAGGTCGGACTCATCACACCCTTTTGGGGGGAATTATTGTCTACTCCGGGACTCTTTTTATATATTTAAGTTATGTTCGTGAATCCTTATTACATTACCAAGTATGAAAATGAGCTTTCCTTTAGATCTGACAATAAATGATTAATATGCATGAGATTTAGAGAATATTTTATATGTATTCGAGGTTCTTCATCGATAGAAAATAACCTGAATTTGTTAGAGATTATTAGTCAATGGTATCCTTCAAAAAATTATATAGAAATATCTTGGTCATTATGATAACCATACTGGTTTAAAATCCACTCGGCGGGGCACTTGAAGTTTATTGTCATTCAGAAGCACATGGATTATTTCAGAGTTGGGATCGTACCTACAGATGGGCTACCTACGTATCCTTTGTTTTAGAAAAGGAATCAAAACCCACGTAGTTCAAGTAATGAAGTATGAGGTTTATGAATGATTAATGGTTCAAATAATGATGTCGTAGTTACTTTTACACTCTAAGCTCACGTGAGTCATGCTCAGTGTGAGAAAAAAGAGGTATTGGTAAAACCAAACAATTTTGGCATGAAGGATGCAATTATAAGAACCGATGTGGGGCTTTTGTATGTATGACTACCCAAATAGATGAAGATTAGGATTTACTTCAGGGAAGAAAACCAAGAACAAGGTCCATAAAGGTATATGTGCTTTATGGAGATTTGGATACTTAACCTAGGACTTAATCCTGAGAAGGATGACCAAATCAGAGAGGACTTATAACTGGGTTTTACTCCATAGAAGGAAGACCGGGATAAAGGGAATTTATAACTAGGTCTTACTCCTGAAAAGGAAGCCCAGGTTAATGGAATTTGGATTTTTTTGGGAACTTCGGGCTTCCTCCTAAATAGGATACCCATATAAAAAGAATTATGGTTGGGGATTACTCCTAAAGAGGATGCCAAAAATTAATGGAACTTGAAGACTGGGGCATACTCTTGAAAAGGAGTCCCATGTTAGGGGACTTTAGACTTAGGGATTATCCATGAGAAGGAGGCCTAAGTTAATGAAATTTATGACTGGGGCATACTCCTGAAAAGGAGGCCCAGGTTAATGAAATTTATGACTAGGGATTACACTTGAAAAGGAGGCCCAGGTTAATGAAATTTATGACTGGGGTTTATAATTGAAAAGGAGGCCCATGTTAAGTAACTTCTCATCATAAAGGATGAGGTTGAATGAATGAAATCTCTCACCTTAGTGATATAAAGATATATAAATCACTATGTTTTGAGAGATGTTCCACAAAATTTCTTTCAGATAAGGAAATCAACAAAGGAACCATTCCATAAATGGTTTTAAAGATGATTCTGAAGGCCAAATCTTGAAGAGGAGAGGTGTATTTGAAGAAAGAAAGTGAATAAGCAGGAGGGGCACCCAAAAAAAGAGGCGTGCATGTCCTGTGTGGGAACGCACGTCCTGGTCACGCAATCATACTTGTGCGACACATGGGTACCTGCGAAACAGTCAACCCTTAGGGTAATACATGGGTGAGACTTGGATGAAGACCTTAGTATTATCCCTAAAGGCTTCCCAAATAGTGGTGCACATGTTTTATTGAAGGGATAAGGTGGCGCGCAAGTGTGGCCATTTCCCTTAAGGGTTCACCACATAGGCGCGCAAGTGTTGATGAGTTTCAACACTTAGGCCTTGTTTCCCCTGTTTAGAGCTTCCATTCTACGTAAGAAATTACCATAGAAGTGTTCGGAAGACTTCCAAAAGTGACTAGGGCATCGGGAGATCGAATCTAAGTTTTGGAATTTTTCCATCCGGAAATGGGGGGCCCACAAGGGGTATTTATAGACTGGTGAAGACCCTGGGCGAGAATCAAAGAGGGCGCGCAAGTCGCCTATGCGACCACTATGCGGCGTGAAAATATAATTGCGCAGCCATGATGAATCTTGCATGACCCATGTGGGAGGAAATCCTTCTTCATGCCTTTGTCTATTTTTGATGTTTCTTTAAAGGATAAATCACTTTGGACTAAGGTATTTCCCGTTTTTAGTCATTAGAATTTCTGACGGAAAGAAGTGTCAACATGAGGATAAGTGGGTATGAATGTTAATGTATACACTCTCCATTTCATAGTCATCATCCTAGAGTTTTGACTCTACCCTTTCATTCAAATTGCCTCTTGCATCATGTACCAAAAAATAAATTATGACGTGGATTCAAGGATTCTGAGTCTATACTCATAATTCAACTTCTTCTTCTACATATATGTACATGGAACCATAGAATCTCCTTCCATGGTTTAAAAAACATAGATTTTAGTATTAATTTGGGGATAATCATTGATGTACACCAAAAATAACGTCATGTTCAATCAAAATAGTGTATTAAATACTAGATAAAATGATGGAACTAAAATAAATGGATCGTCACATTGATTTTTTAAATTATAAGAAGATAAATAATTAACTACAATTTTAATTCTTCCTTTTTTTATGATATGGTGGTATAGATCTTGTTATATCGTCATTTTTATATAGAATCCAACTTTATAATCCCTCTAGAGTTGATCCACGCATTAAAAAAATATCTAAATGTCACTATATAATCGTTGGGTGCTAGAAAAACCAATCCTGATCACCTGCATTGGTCTTGAATGATCATAACAAATTATTTCTTAAAGGAGGAAGATGTCTTGATAATCACTCGACGCCTTGAGAGAGGATGAAGAGGAAGCATATTGAAGATATCAAGAACTATCTAGCTCAAGAGAGAATACCTCTCTATCTATTGTCGACAAAAATAGAGATAATGGAAATTTATATAATTATATATTTATTATGGTAGGATTATAGTTGTAAAATCACACACAATCCCCTTTATAACATTATAATTCTTAATTGACCCCATGACTATTAATAATTATAATAATATCTCTTATCTATATCAATGCTTGTACATTTTCCTCCACATGTCATCTCCAAAATAGTTCTCCCATACGGGCCTCCTCCTCCTTCAATTATACTCACCCTCCCTACATCCCCTCTTGATTTCCTCCTCTTCATCCCTCATCCCCCAGTCCCCTTATCTCTCCCACCCCTATCTTCCCTTACCCACCTCCCATATCCAAGTCCCAACCTTCTTATCTCTCCCCATATTTACCTCACCATTTCTATCTTACACGTTGTCTCCCCAACCCAGTATCCCCCTCAACTCACTGTCTCCATATATCCCTATCTCCACCTCTCTTTCTAACCCATAGGGATCATCCAATCTATATTCCACTTCCCATTCATTTTTTTCTCATCAAAATATAGATTCTATCGTATCAACAGTTTTATGCCTTTTAAGGGAACTACATCTAACATGATTGAGTTTCAAAAAAATCCCCCTCTATCATCGGAAGTCACCCCATTGATTTCTATTCATAGAAAATAGTGTCTGCATCACCAAACCTTAACAAGAATTTGTCCTATATTCCGAACTACTCCAATATAAATTTCCATATTATATTTCTTATGTATAAATATGGATTCTTCATTTCATGATACTTCCTTTTTATTCTTATCTATCTTCTCCTCCCCTCATGTATATTCCCTCCTAACACCTGGATTCTACATCATGCCCGCTGACCGACAATTTCTTCTATCCTAAATATTTAGATCATGGATAACCAATAACCATGAAAACATCCTTTTCAATCTTAGCATACCAACTGTTTCACACTATCAAAAGTTATAATGTTTAATTTTCTAAAAAAAAATTGATTTCTCTAAATCCTAACATCCCTATATCTATCAGTATAGGGTTTCTCGCATGGAAATTTGGATTGGAATACCTCATCTTCTAGGTTTGTATTTCTATAACCTTTCAGATAAATTTATGTCTTAATTGGAATTGAATTCATGTGGATTTTTTAATCCATCACCTATTATCAGTGTTTCATGACCAAATCATTGTCTTATATTTCATCATGTTTCTCAAATGAATTTTTTTAGATGTGGTTAAAGGGTACTAAATTCTTCTATTTTCCCTTTATATCCACAATTTTTATGATTGCATTATCAAAAATATTTTCTTTCAACATTGTATTTATAAATTATGTTATTCATTCCAAAATATGAATTATTTCTATTTCATGTGTTCTCTTGTCAAATAAAGTATGCTTCAATTTCGAAAATTTGACCATCAATATTTGAAAAAAAAATTATAGTGTGAAATGAAATATGTTTTACTATTTTCTTAGCACAATTTATAATAATAAATGACTTGAGTTGGTTTAAAAGAACAAATAGTTTTGTTTTTTATGAATAATTTTGAATGATTTTTTACACCTTTTTTATCCCATAATTAATTTCTCACATTATTCTAATACCTAATTTATTCTTAATATTGACTAATACACACTTGGCATCATTGTTTTTTGTTTTATAATAGATTTTTTTTCAACTCATTTTTGTGGGCAGAATACATAAAGCATATTCAATTGAAGATTATATATGAGTTTAAAGGGTCTTAAAAACTTATATATCTATCTAAAATTGTCCTTTTTTAACCATCAAAAATATTTTATTTCCCCTTTTTTATTTATTAAGTTTGTTTTCCATATAATGTATGTATTAATTAAGAGTTAAACTTATGATTATTTTTATTTTATGGTGGATTGGATTCTTTAAAAATAGCTTATTGACCAATGAATTTTTTAAAATGATTAATATATTATACTATTTTTTAATATTTTATTACATTTCTATTAGAAGGTTATTTATTTTACATATAGGTATTTCATTTGTATTTAATATTTACATTAACTCTCAACTGTGTCTCTCAAAATTAGCATTTGAAAGGGTTTGTACTTAAATATCCAATTGCCCCTTTATTTTTGAATTTTTTTGATCATTTATCTAGATTATTCCACCCACATGCACCTTTTAGATTCATTGTGAATTAAATAGTTTTTAATCTCAAATATTTGGAATTATAATATGATTATGAAATATAATGTGAAATTTCCTTAATTTTTTTTAAATTCACTTCGATCTAAGTAGTTTTAATGTTATTTAATCGCATATTTTTTATTTTGTTTTTAAAATTTAATCTAAATAATTTCCTAAAATGTTTCCCTAACAAGTATCTATGTTATTTTACCAGTATATTTATGTGGGTAATGTAATTATCAATTTTCATTGATTCAAATTAGCAAAAAATCATTTCTTTTATGAACTAATTCTCTTTTACATCCAATTCCATTGTTTTCTTTAATTGAGAACAAAAAATATTGATTTCCAATCTACCATCTTCCAATTTCTGGATACTCATATTTTTGAATTTATTAAACTTTACAAATTCCTCTATGTTTTAAAAATTTACAAAAATGGATCAATTAATCAGATACTATTTGGTTTTTTCTCCATTGATGATAACAAAGTTATTGATTAGTGGTCATATTATCATATATTTTATGTTCTCAATTTGAGATACCCCATTTATCCTTATCATATATCTTATTTTATAAATCATTCATTTAATTTAAAAATATTATCATTGAATAAATACATTTTATTCAATGTCACTGAATAATATCAATATCAATTCTTATCATAATTCGTCTCCTATCCTTGAAGGGCCTTAAACATATTCATTCTATCTTTATTATGAATATAGTTGAGTTAATAATGATAAACATAGATGGTGTCACAATGCCTAATATAAATACATGTTTTTTAGGTCTGAAAAGTATTTATTCATTGATTTCTTCATGTATTTATTTATTTTTTTAAATATATGAACCATCTTTCTTAAAAATTCATATTATTATTTTATATAGTTATAAATACAAGTACACATTATCTATGGAGACTTTCACAATGAATAAAAAAATTTCTATATTCTATCTACGTTTTACATCCCACTGTGTTTCAACTATACCTTTTATAAATTCCATATCATGTGATTTCATTTCACAATAGAATCTCTAAAGTGTGACAGGTCTACTTAGGTATGTTTTCTTCCAATCATTATCCATATGAATACTACAACATAAAAATTATGAAATTTATTCTATCACTACATTGTTGAATTTCATATGTCATATTTATTAATTTTTTTATCATTTTAAAGAAAAAAATTTCCAGCATGACATTCCTTTGAGGAATTTTATTCAATAAATTATATTTGATTATTTTCCATTTAAAATTATTAATTTTTCAATCACGAGATAAAAAGTTCAATAGATTTTGTCTAATATGTTTACAAGCAATAAGATAATATTTCATCTCTTTTTCGCTGTTTAAAGAACATATTAATAATTATTTTTTATCAATTATGTTTATATTCTATATTTTTATGTTGTATTCCAATTATGTTAAAGGATCACATTTTTTATGTTCTATTCCATTTAGTTGAAAGGATTATATTATATGGTGTATTCTGATTGTTTCCTTCTTCAAAATTAGTGTGTGTTTCTCAGTCACAGAATGGGGGAATTTCTTTGTTGCTGATTCACAACGTATTCCTGTGGAGGTAAGATTTATTAAAACTAATCAAACTTTTATATAATTAATATTGTTTATAAATAAATGAATCAATTTTATTATGTTTTTTCATCTTCGATTATGTCAATACCACCCTCACTCTTAAATTATTCATTATATAGTCTTAATTATGCTCTTTTTTTCCTTCATAAATCTGTCATATAATAGGGATTTTTACTTTTTTTTTGGTTTCGTGTGATGAATTGTGGTGGAGATAAACAATATTGAAACTAATAAAATTTTCCTATATTATTTTGAAATTTAATGAAAATTTTAAAAATTCCAAATTCATCATTGTTTTCCCATAAATTATTGATCCCCAATTCCCCATTTTGTTATTTTTTTAATATTCCAATATGTAATAGTATGTTGAAATTTTTTGTTGATGGTGTGAAACAAATATTAGATATAATTTTTATTTAAATTAATAAAAATTTCTTTCCTATTGTATTGTTTTTAAATTTATTGAAATTATTCTACCTTCTCACATTCTTCATCTTTATTTAGCATAATAACATTTATTTATTCTTTAAAATTAGTGGGGGTTTTTCAATCATGTTCTCACACTATCAAAAATTTGACATTTTAGGGATGGTTATAGATTTAGAATTCTTACTAGGTAAAAATATTTATAAATTGGTCGATCTTCATCACCGATATAATCTATAATACTTCATTTCCAATTTTCTTGTCTTTTTGGATTTTTGGATGGGTGGTTTTTATGACTAATCATTTAGTTTCAAATTATTTCAGTATTGGCCAATAGGACAAAATTTTTAATAATTGTCAACCCATCCAATATTTTTGAAGACTTTTTTAGGATTGATTCCACTCAAAATTTTACCTCTCCAACCATCATTAATATTCATTTCCTTTTATCATTTGAATAATGAGAAGATTATTTATAAATTTCTTATTAACTTTGTTGAGGAAGTGGTTCTGATAGTAAATATTCTATTTTTAATGTAAGTTAATATTGTAATCTATTAAATATTTTTTCATCTATAGGATCCCATTAAAAATAATTTTATTTTATTTGTGTATGTATAAGTGGTTCACATAATTTATTTAAATATTATATGTACATTCATCAATGTTAAATCACACTGTGACATTTCAATGCGTGATTATGGTTATAAATAAGTGATTTTTACTAAATTCAGGTGACGAACCCTTGTACCTTTCAACCAATTATAGTTGTTTCATATGTTTAAAACTGTTGTTTAGTTGAGGAACTCATATACATCACCTCGTCACTTTCATTTCACTACTTGATGTTCTTTACTATTTTCCAAAAAAGAAATTGAACATTTATTTTCTATTATAAACATGTAGTTTTAAAAAATGATATCATGAAATCCATTGTAGTTTTTGAAACTACATGTTTATTAAAAAAAATTAATAGCTTCATATCACATTTCAAATATTTTTTATTCAAAAAATTTTCTTCAAAAAATATATATTATAATATTTATTGATCACTTAATGTGTAGTTGTATGTCCTGAGCCGTAATGATTTATCTAAACTTTTTTAAGATTACTTTTAAAATTATTCTCATTATTTAATTCCCACACCAATGAGCTTTATGGAAAATTTATTTGTTTTGATTGTGGTTTTTAAGGTTTTCTAATATCTTATCATGTACGGGATATTATGATTACAATCTATGAATATTGACATGTGGAGAGGAATTAAACTAGATAATATGAATAAAAAATATGTGTGACAGGGCTATTGTATTCTATATGTTTGGGAGTGTTTTTTTTTTGTTAGATTTTTTCAAAATCATATTATTGTTAAAATATGTAAAGATGATGATTTTATATAAATAGTATATCCATGACAACCAATAAATATTTTTATAAGAATATATAATGTTATATGAATAATGTTTAAATTCTATTTTTATTGTTTGTTTCTATTTTTACCTACTGCATATTTTAGTCAACATGGGAAAAACCGAATAACAATAATGTTATTATTTCAATATGGGCATTAGAATTGTTTTTTGAATAATTTTTGTTAAATGACCTTGTCCATGATATGGAAGGCTTTGATGCCTTGATACCTTCACCATAGATGCTATTGAACATTTTGGAATATCAAAATTAATATATGTGTATCCTATAATTTAATTCAATCCTATAAATAACTTTATTTCATTGTTTATAAAATTTATATGGTCAGAATTTATTTTATAGAAATATGTCGGAGTCCTAGAATTTATAGATAATTGATGTTAGAGATGGTATATTGGATGATAATATATTGAATGATGTGTTAATGACACCTAGGGACTAATGATGAATGTTTGATTTTATTGTCAATGAAGATTACTGGGATGAAAACTTTGATATTTGTTGATTTTTATATAGGTTTCATATGTGAAGATCATAAGTTTGATATTTTTTCCACTGAGATGTAAATTAAAATTTGATGAAGGAAATATTGAAAAATTTATTATCTGATTTGAAGCTAATGATTTCTGATACTTTTCAAAGTGATCAAATTATCAAGAGTTAAATAAATTATAGTTCAAGACTGATAAAGCTTAGTTAACGGTCGAAGTTGTTTAATGAGGCCTGGATGTTGACGAAGGCCATGTATGAATCTATTAGATAAAACTCAATTTAATATGACATTTATATTTTATTATTGTATAATATTCATGTATGAATAACAACGATTCAACTAAAACCAAGATGGATCTCTAAAATGGATTCCCATAAGGTGTGCCCTGAAATTATTTAATATATATGTGATGATAAAAAATGGAATTGTAGTGGATTTATCTATTTGAATATACAGATTTGAATGGTTTTCATATATTATAACTCTACTTACTATATAAATTTCTTGTGTTGGTGTTATAGTATTGTTTTATTCCAAAGTGTCTTGTTTCTGAAACCGTTGTGGCCTATTAGGTAGTGTTTTTTTGAAGACGTATAACTTCTAAATCAAAATTTAATTTATTTTAAATCACTAAATTTTTTTCATAAAATTATTGATTCCATGAGTTTGATGGTCACTAAATCCTTTAATAATTAAGTATTTTATTGATCATTTTTTCAGCTTTAAGTTGAAAATTTAATCTTATTTATAATTTGTTTCTGGTGATGTCATGATTATTTGAAGATAAAATTTTAACTTAATGTTTTTTAATTTCCAAACTAATCTTTTTTATTATTTTATACATTTATTTATTTTAATATTCTTAAAGGTGTCTAGTTTAACAAATCCAATTTATTTAAATTCTAATAAGGAACATGGGTTCTTTAAAATATTTTAGTTAGGATTCTGTAGGAACTCAATTTAGAACAACCAAATGTATAATAATAATGTTTATGGAATTGGACTTTTCCTTTATTAAGGATTCCCCATAGAAAATGAAGACCTATATGCTTCAGTGTCTATATCAAAACTCTAATACCCTTTCTTAAATGAATATAACCTTTAATAATAGATATATTAGTTTACAACAGGTTTCATTTAACGGTAGTAGTGCCACAATAAGTAAGATCATGGCTGCTGCTACTCAAGTGGTTATGGTTTTTCAAATGTTTCTAACGTGTTGATTTCATTATTTGATTTCACTTCTTAATAATTTTAATTTTTTTGGAAATTCAATGTATAATGGAAGCATATTTCACTGATGTTTGGTCAAAAGATCCCACTTATTGTGTTTGAAGATGTTGACATTAACAATGGTATGTACTTGTATTGAATGCCTCTCTATGAATTAGAATTCCTTATCGGGTTATTATTATATCTTTTATCATAACAATTGTATGTATTTATCTTCAACGTTTCATTATTAAAAAAATGTTTATTGTTCACATTTGTGTCATACAAACTACGGTTGAATGGGTTTTGTTCAGTTTTTTTGACAAATAGACAAACATGTTTCAAAACATCTTGTTTTCTTATGCATGTAAGTTTAGTGACTCGATTCCATGTTCGATATTTCACTATATTAATTATATCCTAGACGGATTACCCTCAAATGGATTATTCTAAACATTTAACAATATTATCCATAAACTAATAAATATCAAACATTACTCGACTATTTGTATGTATCGGTGGAAGTTCACATTTTGTGATATTTAGAGTAGTTTATGTCTTTATAGATTTTCTTTAATTGATGATTTTCTTTTCTACAGTAACGTTCTTCATTATTTGAAGCAATTTCTTAATGGATTAGTTTAGTTTTTTCATTTAAACTCTTTATGATAGTTCTAAAATTGTCTTTCACTGATGAATATGAGAACAATTCATATCTGTTAAATTTCCCATTTCATGGCTATAGGGAAATATTTCTCTATGATTATGGTGTCTAATATAATTTTTATCTTCTTAAAATCAATCCAAGATGATTTACAAAAATACTATTTCTATCATTTTTGATAAGGAACATGGGTTAATTAAAATATTTTAGTAAAGATTCCTTAGGAACTCAATTTAGTCAAACCAAACATACAATATTAAATTATCATGGGAATTGGCTTTTTCTTTTATTAGGGACTCCTTGTAAAAAAAATTCCCATATACACTTCATTTTCGGTATTATAACTATAATTCTCTTTACAGAATTAATATCATTTGAAATAATAATTTTAATAGTTTACAACAAATTTCATTTATCGGTATCAATGCTGTATAAAGTAAGATCATTGCTACTGCATCTAAAGTTGGTATTGTTTGTGAAATGTTTCAAAAAGGATAATTTCATTCTTTGATTAATAATTATTTTCCCAAAAATTTACATTGTATTCAATATTTTTCTAAGATTTATTCAAATTATTTTAAAGTATCATATTTGCTATGCTCTATTCCAATCGGTTTAAGTATCTTGGTGTATTCCAATTGTTTCAATCTTAAAAATTAGTTGATATTTTTAAACTAGTTTCCCACACTATCAGTCAGAGTAGGGTTGAATTTATTTATTTGAAATGCTTGATGAGTTCATGGGGAGGTACGATTTATTAAAATTAATATAAATTTCATATATGCAATATTTTTTTTGAAATAAATAAACATCTTTTTTTATTCCCTATATTTTATTTCATGTTTTTTGGAAAATTTTATTTCATTAACCTTTTTCATTTGACTAAATATGGCCTCATGCTTTCATAGATCACAGTATTAAGGGTTGTCCGTTTTTAAATTCTAGGGTCGTCATTGCAATGTAGGCTAGCACATTCTAAAAGATCACATTTTTATATAATATTTTTATGCATATTTCTTTAAATGAATTTTCACCCTTCTTAAATCAGAAATATATTTGGTGCACCAGAATATTCATGCACAATAGATATATTTTCCTCTTCCTCCATCAATTTCCACAGAAAACTACTCGAACCTCAATCAGTGAACCACTTTTACATGATTCTAGTTAATATCTATAGATTTAGTGTCATTTAAAAAATAAAACACCATATTATGTTTTCTCAAACTTCTTATCATAGGTGATACATGTGATAAACAATTTGCAATAATGTTTGTTAAGGAAACAATATAAGTATTTTTTAAGTGTGTGTTTATTTTTTATTAGAAATAATGTTTCATATATTTATTTTCTTATAAATTTTAAATTTAAATGTTTTCTAGACAAAATAAATGAATCTTATCAAAAAAGTTGATGGAGGTTAGTAAATTGTTTTGAGTACAAGGTTGAATGATCATTGGGATTGATGGTCCATAAGTTATTAATCCACACACAAAAAAATAATTTATCTATGTATCTTATTGTTTGGTGAGATATAACTTATCTCATTGAGTATAAAACATGTATGGGATAATTTTATTAAATTTAATGCATCAAAATAAACTTTTATATCTTTTTTTGGACCTAATTTTCTTTGTTAAAAAATTTTAAATTGGTTGTGATACTATAATCATTGGGAAATGTATATCATTCCATTTTCCCTAAAAATGTGTAATGTATTAAATTTCATGTTCCATTAAAATATATTTGAATCATCCTATAAACTTTCATGTGTTTTAACATTTGGAGGATGAAAGGTTTATAAGTTTCTCAATGATATTATTGAGGATGTGACTCTGGTAGCGTACATGTTGTTTTTAATGCAATGTAATTTTGACATCTATTGATTTTTTTAATTTATTGAATCCCTCATATAATTTCTTTTTATTTTTGGATATATGATATTTTCACATACTTTATGAAAAAACGAGTTATCAAATTATCAATGGTAAGTGATGTTATAATATTTTACTGAATAATTTTTGTTATAAACATGTGGTGTTTATTAATTTTTTCTAAGAAACATTTATACCTATCAACCTAAAAAACTATGTCATTTGATCAAAATTGGTGTTCATGTGAGGACATCATATAAACCACTACATGTTTTCCAAGTCACTACTACCAGTTATTCACCATTTTTCAAAACTAAAATTGCAGGTTAAAGGTGTATAAAGTTAATTAACACGTGTTTATATTTCATTATATTTTAAATTTATCCTTCAATGCTCTGAATATTACTTATTTAGTATGTGATAGTTAAAAAATTAATTTATTAATGATTTTTTTTGCAACCTTAGAGGGTTAGTAAACTAATATTATAAACTTAACAATACTCCCAATAAAATAAAATGATTGTTTTTCAATCATTTTCAATATTTTCATTACTGTTAAAAGTTATTTACTAACCTATTAAAACATCAGAAATGAAAAAACACAATATTTCTATAATCTCATTTCTATGTCCAGGTAATGTTTTTGATTATCAAGTCAGAGCATCATGGGTAAGACATTTTTATATATATAGTTTTCGTACTGTTAGAGACTGTGATTCAATTTTGGATATAATTCAAGAAATAAATAACTATCCACTTCCAGACATTATTCTATAACAAATCATAGTTTTCCTCCCCATTTCCAACCTCATCTTGGCATGTTCCATCAGTAAAAGATGCCATGGGATTTCCACTATGTAGATAATGTTTCGAGTCTTGATGATCCATTAAACCATTTAAGATTTAGACAAACATATGCAAAAAAAATTACATGAAAATGATGATATGCATGGGTATGGAATCCCTAACCACATAAAGGGATCATTAAGGGATTAAATAATGCATCTAACTAAGAAATATTAGAACATCCGAAGAATTCATGAAATTTTATTATTGTTTCAGATTTATCTATGGAGTTTTCACTTTGATTGGTTCATTAATTATCTAAATTTCGATTTTGTTGATTCTATTAATTCTTTTAGTATATTTTTGATTTTTAAAAACTAATTAGTGAAATAATTCCCATTCTTACCAATTTTCTAATTCTATTGATCTTCATTGTTTCCACTTTAATGAGGTCATGTGGAGGTTATTATTGATCAGTGAAACACTAGAATAGATATAAGTTTTGGAGGGAAAAATACTGACACATATATAAGGTATCTCCATTAAAAAAACTTGAAGGTATTTTATATAAGGATTTTGGTGTTGCAGACTCTTATGTTACCATTAAAATGGTCTTGGTAATCAATCCATCTATCTTCATTAAGGGTGACCACAAAAAGAACCTATTTATTGAATCCTTTTGAGTGTGTATTTTTTAGACAACATATTGATGACCATTGATAATTCTTTTTATTTCACCACACATCCAATAATTATTAAGAAGGATGTGTTATGTAATCATGAAAATGTTTATTTTCTATATTTTTGACTATAATCATGCAATAATATTCCATCAGTGTACTATTTTTATAATACATTGCATTTATTACATTGTTTTTAGTTTTTTAGAATTTTTGTTTCATTTTATATTATTTTATTGGACTTTCTAAGTGCATATTTTTTTAGATCACTGTATTTGTTTCTATATGTACTTATTTTATAAGAATGCATGTTGGAAAAAATAAAAATTACTGGTAAGTGAATTTATAATTAAATGTTTTTTCCATTAAAATGCATGGGTTGGGTACTAGTTGTTATTAATAATTTGAAATGAGATACACTTTATTAATATAAATAATAGTCATTTATACCATTTCAATTTAGACTATTAATATCATTTTTATTTCTCTCATTGACATTTGCCGATCTTTGAATAATTACAATGTATTTAATAAATAAAAATTATTAAGTTAGTCGTCGATTGAATATAATAAATATTAAATTAAAAAAACATTGAAAATAAAAATTTATTATTATTATTTAACTTTTTTATCCTTTTAAATTACTTGTGATTAAATTATGGAGATCAAACCAACATGAAAAAATATTATTTATTCTCTCTTGTTGAATTATACAATTGAATTGAACTGAGATATCAGATACACTTAGAGCTTGATTGTCTGGGACCCTTTCTCAATGGAATTACGGATAATAACCTAAACTCTAAGGTTAGTGTCTAAAAACATTCTGAGGAACCCATTGATAATTACTTTATTATCTTAACAACACCCAACCTCTTATGAATGCTTGCGGTGTAATAAAATCCCTTTATCTGATATCTCAAGTCAAGCTGGTTCCATGTCGCTTCTATCAACCTATATTCTTGAGGTATTTTTCATTGAATTTTCAAAAAACAAGTAACTCACTAAAAATAAACTCAATATACTTATCAATTTAATTCCATTTCCATTGAAGGGGCTCAGATATCATGTTTTTCTATGCAATATAAGGGAGACAACCTTTATTGTATTATCCATTAATGCAATGACATTCGTGCCATACCAAACATATCCCACATCTTTATGATCATATGCCATAACATTTTTCATTGATACATGAAAGTAAAATGGTCATGATATACATTAGTTATAATCATAAATTATATGGATCAATACATAAATTTTTAGTTTGGAACATCCAATAACACAAAGAAATATAGAATTCTTATTTGATGAGTCTATTATCATATCATCACATATTAGATATTACCAATGGATAACACTATAAAAAGAAATTTAAATTTATTCTAACAATACTACCCCTAATATCATATATCACCCATGTTCCATATGACAATATCATCCACCCATATTACTATATTCGAAAATTATTTCATGGAACCTCTACGTTCTCATCACAGTAAAAAAATTCCTAACCTTTTAGTGTGGAATATATTCATAAGAAAATTATTTCAAAATAATAATAATAAAAAGGTACAATAATGATGTTATAAAAAAATTCTTAAAAAATGGTAACACGTATATAAGTACAAAGATGGTTGGTTCTAAGGAACCAAATCCAATAGACTCTCACTTTCACTAGATCTAATGGGGAAAAACATTCAATACACTAGCTCTCATATGATACTCATGAAAATATTGATATAAAGCATTGGTCAATTGGTCTATCACATTTTCCTCCCTGAAAACTCTTCTAACCATATATTTACCTCATTAAGAAAAAACCCCTAATATTTGAAGCTTCTAAAGTATGAGCTTTGTCTTTTAGTTTGACCACAAATAATTGGAGAGAGACACCACTGTAGTGTTATCATTGTAAACTATGATAGGGTCCTGACTACTGGGTACTATATCAAGATCTTGGGAATGTTTTGAATCCAAACCACTTCCATGGATACATCAAAAGCTACAATATACTTGGAATCTAGTATAAAATTGTTGACAATTTCCTTCTTATAACTCTTCCAAATCATCACTCCTATAATAAGACAAATTAGATATCTAGAGTTCAACACAAAATAATTATGAAATACCTAAATTTATAATCAATATAACCCCATAATATTATCTCTTCATCCCCTCTAGACACTAGGAACATATCCTTATTTTAACTTAAATAATTAAGGGGAGCTTTAAAGATAGTCTAATACCATTCACCTGGAACTTGTTGATATAATTACACCATTCCAAAATTATATTCAATATAAATCTCATACATGACATGGTATACATTATAGAAATTATACCAGAAGTGTATGAGATCTTACTTGTTATTCATATTTCCTCACGTGTTTAAGGAAACGTTTTCTTTGAAAGATGTATAAAATGTAACACTAGAACTAATACCCTACTAGATTTTTCCATACTGAACCTCTTCATTATTTGCTCTATGAATGTACTTTGACTTAGTCTAAGAATGCTATTGGATATATCATGCATGATATTGATTAGTAGAACAGGGTCTACTTCACATAAGTTATTGATAGAGAATCACTAGTTCAACCCTTACTTAACCTCTTGTAATGATGGAGTATATTTACCAATTTGTTATATTTCATTGACATATACTACTATGAAAACTATTGTGCTCCTTCACTTGTAACACTACTGAAAATGCAGGCTTTCCCAAGGCTTCTTTACCAAATGTTTGCTGAAACCGTTGGTAAAGAAGGGCCATGACAACTTTTCCCAATGGTTCAATAGAGCCGTTGGTAAAGGGGTGTCCAAGGCACCCTTTCCCAATGGTTCTATTAAACCGTTGGGAAAGGGTGCCTTGGAAACCCCTTTCCGAAGGGTTTTTAAAAATCCTTGGTAAATATTTACCCCAAATACAGTCGTGCCGCTGCTCTCCCCCATTCGCGATAGAACCATAAATCTCTGCAGCACTCGGCTCCTCTCGCGACTTCCCCCATCCGAACCAATGAAAATCCATCGGAATCATCTCAAATTAGGTATTTTCTTCTTTATACACATAAAATATTTAAGTGCCACCTTGTTTTAATTTTTATTCCTCTAATATATTAGTTTTATGTTTTGATTTTGATGTGTATATCATTTTTTGTGTTTTTATTTAATCTAGACTTTCTCCATTCCAATCCATTTAATTAATTAAATCTTTAACCCTCCATCGAAGATGAAACATCTCAAATTCATTGCGGTTGGATTCTAGATTTTCTAAGTATGTGTTCTTATGACTTTTCTTCATCTTTTAAATAATTGTTACTTTGAAATTTATTTATATGTGTTTATTAATTTTTATCAAAGTTTCTATGAATGTTTTCCTTAAAATTCCTTGAGGGAAGTGTTTTATTAAAATGAGAATTTTTTTAATAAGGCCTGTGTAATGTAATTTTTTATAGTGCACTTGTTATGTGACTATGTTTGGTATTTAGTAACACATGAGATAACATGTGTGTGAGAATGTGTTGTGAAAGATATTCCATGGTTGGTTCAAGATTATATTTATATTTTGAGCCTATTAATGAGTTTTTTAAAGATATTTTTAGATATTTACACTATGTTTATTGGTGAAAACTGGGAGTTGTATAGGTGGTTCATGATTAAGACATATAATTACTGCTAAACATGTGGATAAACCATGCATAGTAGTTAATTCTTGAAATGTTCAATATTTTTAGTCCTTTTTAATTGGAGTTTCTTTTGATGCTGATGTTTCTTATTGATACCTATGATGGGAATTTAATTTAGTTTCTAAATCGGCTGAGACTCCCCCACCATGCACAGTGTATGCAACCTCTGCGTTTATTTAATCATTCTATTTACACAGCCTATGAAACCTCTACCCTCATTTAATTAATGAAATCAAGTTATTAATTCAATCCTTCATTCTCACTAGCATGTAAGTAATTGTATGATGTAAACCCATCCTCACACGATTTCTTACCTTAGATAGTGTCTAACATATAGAATACGATCTTTTCAATTCATCAGTTAACCAAGATCATATATTCCATTTCCCCCAAGATGACTCTACTAATATAACTTTAGGGTCAATTAAATATGGTTCTCATTGTATGTTGTATATTATGTGTCCTTCTTGGCCAATACTCACTTTTATGAGGGTAGGGTGCACTTCACTAGCCATGCTGGAATGTGTAGACATCCATAAAAATGTTAGATAAGTCACAAGTTTAATTCAGTAATGTTGTTATCATTGACATACTTTATTATTAAACTAATATTTGAAAATAATTTTTTTTGTCTATACTTAATGAAATTAAATCTTTTTACAATCCATGAACAACCTATTAGTGTAGAAGCCTAAAATTTATTCACCCATGGGGTGCGCTTGACTTGGGGAAGTAATTGGGTAATGAAAGGTATGGCCATAGAGGTACCAATAATGAGTTATTGAACATGAGTGAATGATTTGGGATTCCTATAACACATAATGGGACCTGAGGCATGTGCCACTTATAGACCTAATGAAAATGAATATAAATAAATTTTAATTTAATTTATGAGTACTTGTTCTTTATATTATTTTAATAGTTCACTACATCGACTAGAAACTTCATCCTTTATCATTTACTCAAATGTGTTTTCTATTAAAGTTCAATCCTATTGAATTGTTTATGATAAAATGACTTATATAAAATCTATTTACAGAATGGAAAGAAGTTGGATGTATGAAACCGATCGGATCTCAAGTGATTTTCGAAACAATTTGGAGAGATTTATAGATTTTTCATTTAACAATACTTCAGATCGTGGTCGCATACACTGCCCATGTTCCAATTGTGTTGGTAGAACTTGGTTGAGCTGTGAAGAAGTCAGCTACCACATAACCAAAAATGGTTTTCAAGAAAACTACTTTTTGTGGTATCACAATGGGTAGAATATGAAATCTCAAATTGGTGATGATTGGAATGAAATGACTTGAATGGAGAATTTGTTAGATGATCATTTCTTGTTTATTTGTCATCATGAAAAAGAAAGAATTTCGACTCAAGGAGACTTCGATATGGGGACAGCTGATGCATTTAGTAAAAATGATGATATTGATAGGGTAAAAAAATTTAATTATGCTGCCATGACTCCAGTATATCGACAATGTGATAAAATCAAAAAGATGGAATTTTTAATCCGATTGTTTCATGGGAAGAATATGTATGGGGTTTCTAATACAAAAATAGATTACATTCATACCCTCTTGAAGTATTTATTCCTAGATGATGCAAATATTCCCTCAAACCACTATATGGCATGGAAGTTAGTTGAGGAACTTGGATTTCCAAGAAACAAAATTCATGCTTACTTGAAAGATTGCAGTTTATTCTGGGAGGACACTACTGAATGAAATGATTTTATAAAATGTGGCACATCCTACTGGAAGTCAAAATCTGATGGAACACCATCCCACATTACATAGAAAGTAATGTTGCACTTTCCATTGATCCCCAGACTCCAGAATCTTTTTATGTCTGATGATATATAAATAAAATTGAGATGGCATGATACCGAGAGAAAGAAGACTGATGATGAGTTGGTACATCCTGCAGATGGATTTTCATGGTAGAGATTTGATGCTCTACATCCTGATTTTGTAGCTGACGTGCGTAATGTGAGGCTAGGTCTTTCATGTGATGGTTTTAATCTGTTTGGGGAGATGCTTACTACGCACAACACATCACCAGTTTTTATACTCATTTATAAACTTCCCCCAAGGTTTTTTATGAAAAAACCATTCACTTTCATGAGTATAATCATATCTAGTCCTTCTGATCCCCACATTGATATTGATTTATACATGTAGCCTTTAATAAAAGAGTTGAAACTTATTTTGGATGTGGGTGTGCGCACATACGATGCATGTTCGAAAGACATATTTCAGATGCGTGCACCACTTATGTGGACGATCGGTGATTTTTCGGCTTATCTAATGATGTCTAGATAGAGCACGAAAGGGAAAACTGTCATGCCCAGTTTGTATAAATAATACACGATCTTGAAGACTGAAACATCATTGTAGTTTCAGTTTTATGGGACATCGATGATTCTTGCCAAATGATCATCCATATAGAATGAATCTTCGAAAATTTGATAATACCATAGAGACCGATGATCCACCTCAGCATATGTTTGGAACTGATGAGCTTAAAGAATTGAAATATTTTAGTTTTTCATTCGAGAAAGGTCAAATAAAATCTGTAAAGAGAAAGAATGTTTCCACTGAAACCTGTTACAATTGGAGGAAGAGAAGTATCTCTTTTGATTTGCCTTATTGGTCAACAAATTTGTTACATCGTTGCTTAGACGTAATGTATATTGAAAATAATATATGTGAAATGTTTCTTTTGGTTCTTATAAATGTCAAGGGGAAGACAAAAGACGATTTATGATCTCGGTGTGACTTTGTGGATTAGGGCATCAGACCAGAATTTCATCCTGTGCATATCAATGAAAATAAATGGCAACATCCATGTGATTCATATGTGATGAAAACTATAGAAAAAAACAATTTTTGGAAGTATTAGAGAATATTACAGTTACTGATGGCTATTCAAGAAACATATCTAAATGGGCCAATAGAAAAGAGTTGAAGCTAAAATCTTTGAAGACTCATGATTATCACGTTCTACTGCATGAGTTGCTTCCAATAGCAATCAGTCATCTTTTTTCCAATAATGTAAGGGTGAATGTTATTTGGTTTTTCTATTTTTTTAGAGATCTTTGTTCTAAGAAGTTTTCCAAGTTTTTCTTGAAAATAATTTTGACATATGACCCATTAATTTTGTGTGAGTTGGAGAAAATATTTCCTCCATCATTTTTCACATGCATGATGCATCTGAATGTACATATTCCCATTGAAATACTTCTTGGAGGACAAATTTCTTTTCTTTAGATGTATCCAATTGAAATAAATATGTACACATTAAATTCTTATGTCCGAAAGAGGAATCATCCCAAAGGTTCTATCATTAATGGTTACTTGGCTCAAGAATGTATGGATTTATTCTCAATGTATTTGTTTGATCTTACTACAAGAATAAACTGACCAATAAGAAATGAAGAAGAACAATATGAGAAAATTGAACCCAGTTTTCCATCACTTCATCAAATCGGAGGAAATCCTGGATCATATACATTGAAGACATTAAGCCATGAAGAGCGGGAGATGGCATATCGCACAGTTTTGTTAAACATTGATTTGTTTGATGACTATATCAGGTAACTAAATTGAATATGTATATCTTACATATATATCTATTAAACTATTCATATTTTTTATCTACATGGAACATAAAACTATGATAAATAGAAATCATCATTATTTATCTTTGAGAAGGAGAGAGACTTTTCATAGAAAAGAGTTTTCTGCTTGGTTAAAATTGAAGGTAAAAATATTAATGTTTAAAATAATTATATCAATATTTAATTATGTTTAATAGTAATTTATATTTCAGATATTTAGTTTTTCTGCTGACTCTGTCTCTAAGGAAATAAGAGCTTTGGCTTTTGGTCCTAATACCATGGTTCATGACTGTAAATAAATTCTTATCAATGGGTACAAATTTATTTCCACTGAACGAGAAAATTACATGAGAACACAACATGATTGTGTTATGGTTACTTCCACAATAGATTGTTATGCCAGTGAATCATATAGTAGACTACGATTTGAAAATATGGGTTATTATGGAGTCGTTGAGAAAATAATAATATTGTATTATTACTCTCATGGAAGAGTCACAATGATGAAATGTCATTGGTTTGATTCGTTGACGAGACATGGCACATTTATTGAGGATTGTGGATTTTGAGGAATTAATATTACTCGCATTCTTGCTACCGAAGAACCATATGTGTTGGAATCAATGGCTAAACAAGTTCTTTATGTCAAAGACCAAATTCTACCTGAATTTGGTGTCGTAGTTGAAGTAATTCCAAGACATATTTTTGATTATGGTGATGATAGAATTGACACTTTCTCTAGTGCCATTGGAACCAATCCATTTATTTCTTTTGATGAGCCCAATAGCTCAATTGTCAAAGTTGATTGTGAACCTGAAGTTGTGGTTGAAAATATATAGAATCATTTATCCCTGTTCTCAATTCTTTTAGTTTACCTGGAGTTGGGTTATTAAGGTTGGTAATATTCAAATTGATTTAGTATTGATCAGAAATATGTTTCAGCTGACATGACCGTTATGTGAATTTTTAATGATTATTGGTTGCAGTTTTATTTGAATGGCATTTTCTAATTTGGAATTTAACTTTATTCAAACCTAGTCAAACAATATTTCTAACTTGGTGAACATTACAGCTTGTATGATTTATTAAATCAATTCAAGCTCTTCTAAAACAATTGATAGCTAAATTACCAATGAATCCCCCTATTCCCTCATATATTTGGTTTTTTGGGTTACACATTAGTTTCCTCTTTATAATTAATTACATATTTGTTTTCAAAAGAATTAAATACAGCCAATTGAAGAGAGGCGAATGAAAAAAATGATGGAGACCAATCGTAGAATGGTGGAGATGGGATTTCCACCATTAGTGCCTACAGTGAGTACATTATTTCAAATATATATATTTAAATAATATATAATGTCATGTGATTAATTTTTTTGTAAACATTTTTGTAGGATCCACCTATACGTTGATAGTTATTCAACGAGGAGCCTAGTACTGGTCCTAGTACTCAAGACGGTGGTACGAGGAGGGTTCGTACTAGAGGTGGACGAGCAGCTTCACGTACCCGACTAGACCCTGACCCTCCCACTGAAATGTCATCCTTCCCACATTCTGATCCCGGTGGGTCGTTAGGGACACACAAGATATTTAGGCCTCCCATGTTTTCACCACCTTTTTCATCTTTTGGCCCATATTTTTCATATCCCATGGTGATTCACACTCCCCGGTCAGAATCTGGTCATACAGCTGTCCCATCTTTTTTTCCTTCTACTTCTATCTCTCCGAGCTTCTATATTCCATTGTCTTCGACTCCTATTCCACCACAGGGTGTTCCATCAGTTTCTGTGGATCTATCGGTGCTCAGTGATCAGACTGGCGTAGGTATATTTATAGAACCCTAACAAATTTTTATAGCAATATTTATTTTCATTATAAAATGTTTTGATAAAATATTTGTTTTTCTTTCATGACAGATACATCTACTGACAGGAGGCGGGGGTGGGGGGCGTACACGCATGCATGTGGTGTGGAACTGCCGCACAGAGGTTATGATGGATTACAATGAAGACAACCAAATGGTTGAGAAAACAGGGCAGCAATGTCGATGTTTTTTGGCGATGCTTTCCAAATACTCCGACATCATTCCCGTCAACCCACTATCATGGAGACATTTCCACATGAGGTCAAGTATAGAGCTTGGGCAGAGATATGGGTAAAAAAATCTATTGTATTTAATTACAAGAATTATTTTTGTATTTATATGAATTAATATTTTGATATCAGCTTCGATTTAATTTTCTAGATGGTGAAGGGGCACGACCGGAATGGTTAAAGGATTTAGGCGAGCTTTGGAGAGCCTAAAATCATGAGTTGTATATTGGCTGGTGTGGTAGATTTGGCACTGAGTTAGAGGCGGTACGAGTCATGGATGATTGTCTATAGAGAAGTATCATCAGATGATTTCACATTGGACGACTACCCAGTTTAAGGTATTAATTAAATTTGTGGTATTTAAATAATAAATTTCATATTTTTCATTAATATTATCATTTTAATTATCATATTTTAATTAGGAATCATCTGAAAAAAAATAAAAAACATTGATGCAAAAAAATACCTCCACAAACTAGGACGTACTACGATGCCAGATCACGAGAGGAAGCAGGTATAACAATTATTTATAAGTTTTCTTTACGACTTACACTTCCTTTTGTTTCCTCAATTATTTAATCATTTGCTAAAGTTTTCATATAACTTTAGTTTTCAATGTCATTGTACATGAAAATACAGAATATTGAAGGACGTGTGCCTCGAGAAAAACTGTTTTGCTCGAGTAAACGGAAAAAGGATGGAAGTTCCGTCAACGAAGCAACTCAGCAGCAGATTGTAAGTTTTAATCTGTTGATTTTATATTTTAATATCTATTTTTTAAATTAATAATATATTTATATTTGTAACAGGATACTTTAGAGACCCTCGATGCCCAAGAACCAGACAATTTTGGGCCAACTAATCAATTACATCAGGTGTTGGGAGAGGAGCATCCTGACAGAGTTCGCTGCCGACCTAAGATAGCCCCGACGAGGTATTGACCCTACTCAGGTATGAGTTCTAGTGCCACCGAGCTGCAGTAAGTTAGGGAACAAGCAGAACAGGATGACAAAAGGTCCACAGAGACGGTAGAATAGTCTCCTAGGGAGAACAGTGCATTTATGAAATTTGTTGAAGTTCTACGTCCAACACTTCCACCAGAGGTCATCCCATCTTTTGATGAATATATGTCGTCAATACGTTCTATATATGGTGAACCAGGTGGCAGTTCTAGTGGTTTCCAAGATGATGTCCAGCCTGATGATGATGATGGCGAGGAGTCTGATGCGGAAGAGGAGGGAGAGGAGGTGGGCGAGGCGGATGGTGAGGGTGAGGAGGAGGGCAAGGGAAAGGAGGAGGGCACTGAGGAGGGTGAGGATGATGATGGGGACGAGGAAGAGGGTGATGATGATGGTGATGATGATGATGATGATGGTGATGTGGGAAAAATTGATCCATTAAATTTTTGACTGATATTACTGAGATTTGATGTTTAATCTATTCTAGTTATTGGTTTTATCTAGACCTGTAGTATAGTATTTGAGTTGAGTTATTTATATATATTTTTTGTTTTCATGGATGTTGTTGTATTTCAGGGGTTTCAGTGTATCATGAGAATATTTATAGGGTTTTTTGTGTTTGGGAACTCCCTGGATAGCCCCCCTCCTTGATGGACCCCTGAAACCCCCCCACCATCCTCCTTGGACCTCGGACAACCCCCCAGATAGCCCCCCAGACAACCCCCAGACAACCCCCCGGACAGCCCCCCCACCCTCCTCCCTGGGCCCCGGATAGCCCCCCCCCTCCCAGACAGCCCCCTGAAAATCCCCCCACCCTCCTCCCTGGACCTCAGACAGCCCCCGAGCAGACCCCCGAACAGCCCCCCACCCTCCTCCCTTGACCCCAGACAGCCCCCCAAACAGCCCCCCGAACAGCCCCTCGGACACCCCCTCCCCCACCCTCCTCCATGGACCCCATATAGCCACCCGAACACCCCCCCCCCAACAGCTTTCCACAATTCCCCCACCCTCCTCATTGGTCCCCGGATAGCCCCCCGGACAGCCCCCCGGACAGCCCCCCCAGACATCCCCCCAGACAGCCCCGCCCCACCCTCCTCCTTGGACCCCAGACAGCCCCCAGAACACCCCCCGAACACCCCCCCCCCTCCTCCTTGGTCCCCTGACAACCCCCCTGACACCCCCCGGACAGCCCCCCAGATAGCCCCTCAGACAGCCCCCCCACCCTCCTCCCTAGACCCCAGACATCCCCTCCACCCTCTGTGATATCACATACCTTTTTTTATTTCTCTGATCATGCAATGTTATTTAGGATTATTCTATTATTGTATGTATTCAATTATATGAATGTCTTGGTAATCTTATTAGCTCATGCTCATCAAATGGACAACATTTTAAGTGAAAACAACAACTGACATATGGAAAACCGACCAAACACATTCGGATTCCATTGAAACTTTAGGGAAACGATCCATGAGTCATATGTGATGTGTATGTATCAACCCATCTTCAATCCGAGGCACTGTGTGGCCGGCACCACTTGAACTGTCTCTCTATAGTTTAAAATGGACAACATTTTAAGTGAAAACCACAACTGACATACGGAAAACCGAACAAAGACATTCAGATTCTGTTGAAAATTTAGGACAAAGTTAAATGAGTCATTTTTTGACATGTATGAGTCTACCCTGTCTCAATACAAGGCCCAGTGTGCCTGGTACCACTCAATGTGTCTTAGGGTTATTTGAAATGGAAAACATTTTAAGTGAAAACAACAACTGACATTCAGAAAACCGACCAAACACATTAGGATTCTATTGAAACATTAGGAAAACTATCCATGGGTCATATGTGACATGTAAATGTCAACCTAGCCTCAATATGAGGTGTAGAGTGGTCGAAACCACTCGAAGTGTCTCTCTATAAATGGACTTCATTTTAAGTGAAAACAACAACTAGCATACAAAAAACCGACCAAATGGATTATGATTGCATTGATACATTATCACAATGATCCATGGGTCATATGTGACATGTAAGAGTCAACCCCGCCTCAATCCGAGGCGTGGTGTGGCTGAAACCATTCATAGTGTCTCTCTTTGGTTTAAAATGGACATCATTTTAAGTGAAAACAACAACTGACATACAAAAATCTGAAAAAACAAATGTGTTCGAAATGTGTTGATGCTTTAGGAAATAGTTTCATGGGTCATATGGGACGTTTACGAGTCAACCCTGCCTCAATCCGAGGCATGATGTGGCCGAGATCACTCTTAGTGTCTCTCTTTTGTTTAAAATGGACAACATTTTAAGTACATACGGAAAACTGACCAAATGGATTCTGATTGTCTTGGTACTTTAGCACAATGATCCATGGGTCATATGTGACGTTTACAAATCAACCCCACCTCAATTTGAGGTGCGGTGTGCCCGACAACACTCAAAGTGTCTCTCTTTTGTTTCGAAAGGACATCATTTTAAGTGAAAACATCAACTGGAAAATGGAAAACTGACCAAATGCATTCTGATTGTGTTGATACTTTAGGATAATGATCCATGGGTTATTTGAGACGTGTAAGAATCAACCTCATCTAAATCCTAGGTTTGGTGTGACTGGAACCACTCTAAATATGTCTCTTTTGTTTAAAATGGACAGGATAATATGTGAAAAGAACAACTGGCATACAGAATACTGACCAAACACATTCGAATTCTGTTAATAATTTTTCACAATGATACACCGGTCATATGTGATGTGTACGAGCCAACTCGGGCTCAATCTGAGTTGCGTTGTGGCCAAGATCACTCTAAGTGTCTCTCTTTTGTTTAAAATGGACAACATTTTAAGTACATACGGAAAACTGACAAAATGCATTCGGTTTCCATTGAAAATTTACGAGAACGATCCATGTGTCATATGTGACTTTTACGAGTCAACCTCATCTCAATTAGAGGCGCGGTGTGGCCGACACCACTCAAAGTGTCTCTGTTTTGTTTAAAATGCACATCATTTTAAATGAAAACAACAACTACCATACGGAAAACTGACCAAAGGGATTATGATTGCGTTGATACATTAGAAAATCGATCCATGGGTCATATTTGACATGTACGAGTCACACCTACCTCAATCAGAGGTGCGGTGTGGCTGACACCATTCACAGTGTCTCTGTTTTTTTTAAATAGACATCATTTTAAGTGAAAACAACAACTGACATACGAAAAACTGACCAAACACATTCAAAATGTGTTGATTATTTAGGAAATCAATCAATGGGTCATATGTGACATGTACAAGTCAACCCTGCCTCAATACGAGGCGCGGTGTGGCCGAAACCATTCATTGTGTCTCTCTTTTTTTTAAAATGGACATCATTTTAAGTGAAAACAACAAATGACATACAAAAAAATGACCATACACATTCAAAATGTGTTGATGCTTTAGGAAAATGATCCATCGGTCATATGTGACGTGTACGAGTCAACCCCACCTCAATACGAGGCACGGTGTGGCCGGGATAACTCTATGTGTCTCTCTTTTGTTTAAAATGGACAACATTTTAAGTACATAAGGAAAACTGACCAAACAGATTCTGATTGTGTTGATACTTTATCAAAACGATCCATGGGTCATATGTGACGTGTACGAATCAACCCTGCCTCAATCCGAGGCACATTGTGGCCTCCACCCCTCAAATTTTCTCTCTTTTGTTTCAAAAGGACACCATTTTAAGTGAGAACATAAACTAGCATATGGAAAACTGACCAAATGCATTCGGATTGTGTTGATACATTATGAAAATGATCCATGTGTCATTTGATACATGTACAAGTCAACCCCGTCTAAATCCAAGTCGTGGTGTGGCCGGTACCACTCTAACTGTGTCTCTTTTGTTTAAAATGGACATGATTATAAGTGAAAAGAACAACTGGAATACAGAAGACTTACCAAACACATTTTTATTCTGTTGATAACTTATCACAATGATCCAGGGGTCATATGTGACATGTACGACCCAACTCGGGCCCAATCTGAGTTGCAGTGTGGCCGGGATCACACTAAGTGTCTATCTTTTGTTTAAATTGGACAACATTTTATGTACAGATGGAAAACTGACCAAACGCATTCGGTTTCCATTGAAACTTTAGGACAACGATACATGGGTCATATGTGACATGTACGAGTCAGCCTCTCCTCTTGTTGTGGCTGACACCACTCAAAGTGTCTCTATTTTTTAAAAATGGACTTCAATTTAAGTGAAAACAATAACTAGTATACGAAAAACCAACCAAACATATTCTGATTGGGTTGATACTTTAGCACAACAATCCATGGGTTCTATGTTACGTGTATTACTCAAAACCGCCTCAATCCGAGTTGTGGTGTGGCTCTTACCATTCATAGTGTCTCTCTTTTGTTTAAAATGGACATCGTTTTAACTGAAAACAACAACTGACATAGGAGAAACTGACCAATTGCATTCAAAATGGGTTGATGCTTTAGGAAATCGATCCACGGGTCATATGTGACGTGTAAGAGTCATCCTCGCCTCAATAAGAGGTGTGGTGTGGCCGAAACCATTCATAGTGTCTCTCTTTTGTTTAAAATGGGCATCATTTTAAGTGAAAACAACAAATTACAAACGAAAAACTGACCAAACACATTCAAAATGTGTTGATGCTTTAGGAAATCGATCCATGGGTCATATGTGACATATATGAGTCAACCCCGCCCCCATCTGAGGCACGTTGTGTCCGGGATCACTCTAAGTGTCCCTCTTTTGTTTAAAATGGACAACATTTTAAGTACAAACGGAAAACTGACCAAACGGATTCTTATTGAGTTAATACTTTAGCACAATGATCCATGGGTCATATGTGACATTTACGTATTAACCCTGCCTCAATTTGAGGCACGGTGTGGCTGACACCACTCAAAGTGACTCTCTTTTATTTCAAAAGGTCATCATTTTAAGTGAAAACATCCACTAGCATACGAAAAGCCGAACAAAAACATTCGGATTGTGTTGATACTTTAGGAAAATGATCCATGGGTCATTTGAGAAGTTTACGAGTCAACCCTGTTTAAATCTGAGGCATGGTGTGGCCGATACCACTCTAACTATGTCTCTTTTGTTTAAAATGGACAGGATTATAAGTGAAAAGAACAACTGGCATATGGAAAACCGACCAAACTCATTCGGATTCTGTTAATAATTTATAACAACGATCCATGGGTCATATGTGACGTGTACGAGCCATCTCGGGCTCAATCTAAGTTGTGGTGTGGATGAGATCACTCTAAGTGTCTCTCTTTCATTTAAAATAGACAATATTTTAAGTACATACGGAAAACCGACCAAACGGATTCTGATTGTGTTGATATTTGAGCACAACGATCCATGGGTCATTTGTGATGTGTACGAGTCAACCCCGCCTCAATCTGAGGCGCTGTGTGGCCGACACCTCTCAAATTGTCTCTCTTTTATTTAAAAATCACTTCATTTTAAGTGAAAACAACAACCCACATATGGAAAACTGACCAAACGCTTTCATAATATTTTGATACATTAGGACAATGATCCATGGGTCATTTCTGACATGTATAAGTTAACCTCAACTCAATCCAAGGCACGATGTGGCCAGTATCACTTCAGGTGTATGTATTTTGTTTAAAATGGACATCATTTCTAGTAAAAACATATGGTATATAAAAAACCGATCAAATTATGAATTGAATTCTGGATTCCACATATAATTTTCATCTAAATTTTAAATTGAATTCTAAATGAATTATGTATGTCTATAATTATGTTATGAATTCTGATTTAATTCTTGATGTGTATAGTTCCGTGATGCATTTTATATAAAATGTGTATGAATTTTTTCTCTATATGTATGTGTTAGTTGGTTATTTCAGGTACAATAATTGTATATGTTTGTGTTATTTTATTGTAGGTACAATAATTGGAAATGATTGGAAATGAGAGGTAATTGGAAAGGAGAGGGAATCGACTGGCTGTTGTGCAATTTGCACAGCATAGGCTATGCCAACGGTTTCAAACCGTTGGCATAGAATTCTGATTATTTTTACCAATAGTTTAGAAACCATTGGGAAAGAATTAATATGGTCGGTTTTCCCAATAGTACAATAAAAACCATTGAGAAAAACTATCCCAACAGTTTGGAACAACCGTTGGGATAGGTTCATTTTTTCTAACCTATCCCAACAGTTCAGTGTAAACCGTTGGGAAAATCTTTCCCTACGGCTTACTTCCCTACGGTTTGTAGAACCATTGGGAAAGCCTGCATTTCTAGCAGTGTAAACACATGGTTTACATAATTTCTTAATGAAATAAAAATCTTTAATGGATTCATCAAACTAAACATTCAATGAACTAGATTATTTATTTAATCCATAATAGAACATCCTATAACTTGAATAGCTTTTTATTATTTATTGGACTCATAAAAGCTTATGGTTTTGTCATATAAATTTTTTTTGGATTTTTCCCAATATTGAATTTTATTTTGACATCCGTTTTCCAAATCTCATAATCATGGGAATTTGTTTTGGGATGAAAATTTCTTATAAATTTAAAAATTGTAATTGGAAAAAAGCGACATCATAGTATATGATATGAAATTATATACACCCTTTAGACACCAATCATGATTTATAGGTATTTAATTTACCTTCCATTTCTAATATTATCTTTAATAACCATTTACACCCAATGGGATCTACGTCAACTAGGGGATAAATTATAACCCAAAATTGGTTTGATATATGGAATCCATATCAGAATTCATGGATTATTACCATCTTATATATTCCAATCCCCCCACTACCTCCTTGTTGGTGGGTGGATCATTATTTCCAACCAATAATGATTCACCATCATTAGTGGTAGGAAAACCATATCTCCAAGGTTATATTTCCTCTCTAGTGCTTCTATGTATTACTTGTGTTTGATGAAAAAAATCTAATATTTGGAATTTTGAATTATATTCCTTTTATAAATTTTGTGTATCTTGAGAATAAAATTAATAAAATCCAATATTTCTTGCACTATACTCCTTGAGGATGTACTCCATCTAAAAAAATGTCTTATTTTATGTTTTTTACTTTGTTTTTTGAAGGGTAGTATATGTCATATCCCCTTATTTCCTCAGGATACCCTATAAAGATACACTTGATGAATTAGGGTGGATGTTTGTTGCTTGATATATCCATAACAAACACCTCATAACCCCATTCATGAATGTTTGAACAAAAAGGTTTCCTTCCACACCATAACTCGAAGGGAATTCTGTTTTCTGCCTTAGTTGGTACCCAGTTTAATATGTATGATTTCTTCTATAATGCATATACATAAATGGAAAACTGATTGTTTTTATGAATCCTCATCAAACATAAAATGTCCAGTAGGTGTTAGTTCCTCCTTTCATTAACACCATTATACTATGGTGTATAAGGTAGAATGTTTTGATAGAATATCTTATACTCCCATATTATGTCTATAAATTCTTAGTAATGCTATTCACCCCCTTGATCAGATTGATGATTATTTATCATTTTTCCTAGTTTATTATCAACCTCCTTATTAAACTCTATAAATATCTCAAAGGATCTAGTCTTATACGACATCATGTGGACATACCCATACCTACTCATGTCATCTATAAAAGTTTTAAAGTATTATAATTGGCTTCCAATTTCTACTTAAAAAGGTTCACAAACAACAATGTGTATTAATTATAGAAGATCTATAGACCAGTATACTTTACCACCGAACGGTGGTTTCTTTATCTTACCTTGTAAAAATTAGTGAAATATTTCCAGTGGATTATGTTCAAAAGAGTCTCAATTTCCATCTTGAAAATTCTTTTTGAAATGATGCTTATTTACCTGAATAATATATTGATGCTAAAACTTGGTGTTATATGAGTTATGTGTATTTATTTTGTTATCAATTAATAATATTTTTTTTCATAATTTAATATGTAAATAACATTATTCAACTATTCTATATCATCACGTATTCTATCTTATTGAAGTTGAAACTCTTATTTATAAATCTAGAAATACATCCATCCATATCCTAGAAAGAAATGGAAATTATGTTCTTGGTAAAACTATGACCATAATAAAAAAAAATTCAAATGAAAATCAATCATGTTATGAATGTGACATGGGAGTCTCCAATAGCTAGAGCATCCAGCCTTTCTCCATTAGTAGCCCATAAAACCACATTCCCTCTTGAAACCTTCTGAAGTCTACTTGGTTCATGTATTTTGATTTAAATATGAGTGAAAAATGTAGTATCTAACACCAAGATTTTTGATATATAAAGATTATACTTGATAATGAACACAAATGAATATTACCTTATATTTTTGGCTAGGTTCAATTCGTCTTCTAGTAGCCTTATTTTCTATATGTAAGACATAATGCATCTTATTCCATTCCTTACTTTTGGATTTAATTCTTCTAAGGATGGTACAATGAAGAATTAGACATAGAATGATTTTTCAACCCTTTTCCTCATTCCTCTTATTATTCACCATAATTACCATGACGGTTTCCTGTCCTATGTATATATTGAATTAGATAATAAGAGTAATATGTTATGAAATTATGTTCTTGTTATCGCTCATAATATAATTCACAATAAGATGAGTGAAAATTTTAGGTTTTGGTGATATAATGAGATCTTTTTTGTAGCTTGTTTAGGAAGTTAAACCACAAGATTTTTATGTTCTAAATGTATCCATTCATCTTGACTACATGTTCCCACATAGTAATAAATCTCCATTCATTCACATGATGAAAAAATCTAAGATCTCATATCCCTCTAATCTCGATATCTCTTGATAGAAATCTAGAAGCTGAGAAACAATTCTATGAACAGTCATAGACTTATATTTATTTAGAGGATCATAGGACATAGAGAATAGAATGAAAAATTATACATCCATTACATAATCCACATGCCTTAAATAGAATGTTACTTTTTCTTCACTAGAATCATTGGAAAGTTACATAGGAATGGTATATTCTATAGAATATGATTTCTATTTGTAGTGTTGTATAACACGCAAGTGCCTATACCTTACTGGGAATTCACATCGATGTTAAGTTTATCCATATCATGGATAAGTCACAATGATATTTTTGAAGTCAAATGATTTTCCAAGTCTAAAATGAAAGATTATGTAAATTGTGATTAAAAAAACAAATTAATAAATCTAAATTTAATTAAATCACTTTAATCTCCCATCATTTTTTTGAAACTAAATATCCTTCAAAATTTGTATCTGAATATATTATTTATTAGATATTATTCAATCAATATCCATATTATTCTTCTCATAACCCATACATGGGCCTAACAAGCTACATAAAATTTCATAGGTTGGAATAACGTAACAACTAAATTAACTAATAGTTCCTTGATCCATTAAGTAGACTCCCCAACAAAGAAATATTAATTAAATATTTCTTCAATACTTTCCTCTTAGTAACATAAAGTAATTCTTGGGTAGTAAACCCTTGATACTAAAGAAGTTAATTTTAACAAAAAACTTTATCTAAAAGTTTCATGGTAGTTGAAAGCACTACAACTTGTGATGGTTAAGAACATTGAACTATGAGGGTGATTCTAACTTAGGTAGTGGAGGGTTATACAAACATAATATTTTAGTTGAGGGATTTTCATCTCATATGTGTAAAATTACATTTTACCTGCATGAATGTCTTATTAATATTAAATTGATTTTACTTAAGTCATTTACGATGTCTAATAAAACATTTACAAAAAATCTGGTTAACTTTTATTACATCTTTCATGACTATTAATTCCATCTGTCTACACACATTAGTGTGCACTACAATTCCCAAGAACAATGAGGAGTAAAATATTGTGAAAATAAATATCCATAAATATAATTTGACAAAGAATATAAACATGAAATTTTTTTAATGAATATGAAAAATATTATAATTATTATACTCACTAAGAGAAGCAATGTAGGCAACCCACACAGACGTATTTGTTGATAAACAGAAAATAATTTCTTCCTTTGAACATGGGAATGTATTTTCATAATCTGAACAAGAATGAAATGTACATTCTTAGAAATTGTTTTTAAAAATATTACATACAACTTAGAAGTCAATGAACTCAAAAAATAGTTTCATAACCTTATTTAGTAACAATAATATTAAATAAAGTTTTATATTTCATAAAAACCCACTTTATACCCGGTTTTTGAATTGAAATAAATATAATTAAATGAAATAAAACCAAACAGTACTAAAAAAATATCATCCAAAAATGAAACTAAATTAATGTAATAATAATAATTCCAACATGAGAAACCCGCGTCAAGGTAAACTAAACAAACTATAATCATATATGGTTAATTTGATATATTAACCACCAATACATCATGTTCAACATTAACTATCACAATGGGACAACTTGATTCATAAAATGAAATATTTTGATCAATGCTAATGGGCGCATAAATGGTTTCAGTTTCTCCCACAACATCATAAAAAGATTCTTTAGATTACTTCATTAATGAGATTGTAATTAGGTCTCAGATGATATTTTACATAAAACACTTTTTTTTTCAATGATGTTGAAATTTCTCATTTATAGGTAGTTAGGAAATGACTCATGTCAATAACTATAAATCCACAATCATCAATAAATGTACCATGTTCCATCATTGAATAAAAAAATTTACATTTTATCACAGTGAATCAACCTTGAGAGTTGTAATAAAATAATAATATTTTCTGAATAAGTCCATAATAGGACACATTTTTAAATTAGGGACAACTATTTCATTCACTAGAATAACATTCCACTATCGATGTTACCATAAGTCCATCATGCTGTATTCTTATCCTCACTGCTTGATCAGTTGTTAAAAATTTATAACCATTTATCATTAAAGATTTACATTCATGAATAAAATAATTGGGACAAAAATCCAACACATTTAATTTGTGAGAACTAGAGTCAATAGGTAATCTAAATACACGAAATATGTATGAATAATACAATTAAATAAATATCTATATTTTTATTTTATTAATATAATGGAAAAAAATTGATTTCAACCAAGAAGGAAACTATTGGTTATGAAAATCCTCTCCCTTTCTCAAAGTCATATATTGATGAACTTTACTTATAATTTCATTATGTTACCTACATGAAATTATAGTAAAAATTTAGGCTATATGTGAAATGACATAGTAAAAGATAATTTATAAATATTCAAATTACATACTTGATATAGTCATCAAACAAACCATAATTAAACAAGATTGTGTGATGTTCCATATACCACTCTTCAAGGATTAGTGTATCTATTATATATGACCCAAAAATTCCTCATGTTTGGGGAATTGATGGAAATGAGGGCTCAATTTCTCCATAATTCCCATCTTCATTTCTCAATGTCCAGTTATTTCTTGTAACGACCCAATGTTTTTCAATAGAAATTCCCTGCTTATAAATATGTCATAAAATCACATGAAAACACAACATAATGAACTACTAAGTTCAAAGTGACCTTTAAACATAAGTTTGTCACTTATGTGTTTGGAATTTTGAAAATCCGACATACATGGTTATGTTCAAGATGATTTTTTGGGTCCAATAAGGAAAACCTATTTTTTTTTTGAATAGTAACCTACCCTTATGAATAGTAAACTACCCTTATAAATAGTAGTATGGCCTTTATGAATAGTAAATTGTTCAAAATAAGATTAAACTTACCCATGAATAATTAAATAAAATTTTGAAATTATAGAAAGTGACAATTTGACCATAGTAAACGTTTTTGCGTATTTTTATATGTTATAAATAATTAATTATAATTAATTAATTAATTTAAAAGAAAAATTATTTTCTTAAAATATGTTTATAAATTAAAAAATCTATGTCTTCTAGTTTTTTGATAGTTTTATAAGGCCCTACGTAATTTTTGAAAGCATTATAAAATCAGTTTTAATTTTAAAACTGTATTTTTAAAGTAAATTATGATTTTAATTAAATATTAAATTAATAATATTTATAAAGTTATTTTTGAATACTGGACTTCATTTTTGGATTCTACACCTCCAAAAATGGTTGGGGTGAAATTTTGGGATTTTTCTGAAATACTTGAATTTTTTATGAATAGTGAAATACCATAATTTACAAAATAAGATAAATAAGTTAATTATAGAGTCATGTATGATGTTCTTTTGATGTAGCCCCAATTTGTTCGGGATTAAATTATAAATTTAATATTATTTTTCATAGAGGACTCACTATTCCTTTCCTTTTGGGGAAATAATAAACTAATGAATTTTATATTAAGAAAACCCCTCTCCCCTCCACTATAAAAAACCCACCCTTCACACCCTCATTTCCTCACACCTCTCAAGCTTAAAGCCTTATCTAATATCTATCCATGCATCGTAAATATCCCCTAAACCACTTCCAAGAGTTTCTGGTCTCATCAAAAGACCAATCCTCGGCCCCTTAAAGAGGATCTCAAGAGGAGGACTCAAGAAGTAATTTCTCTCCTTCTTTTCCTTCAAATTCCTTTCAATTTCATGTTATTTTCTCATTCTCTCTCCCACATATCATTGTCCAAATGATATTATAACTCTAGTATCATACATATACTATGCTTTTATGATACTAATGGGATATTATTCCATCCTAACCCCTTCCCTTCTTCCTTCTATTTTATAAAAGAAAACATTGTTCGTGAGGTGTTAATCTATCACCTCTGAGAACGACATGTTTTATTTTTTCATTTTTACCTTAAAATATGGTCATCAATCCATTTTTATGGTTGAAATAGAATTTTTTTATTTGTATTATGTCCTAATTAATGTTCTGGATCTAACTTATTTACATATTACTAAATGAGTAACAAAAAGTTCATTGGGGTCGAAAAACTGCCCAAATTAACCCAAATGGTTATCATTTAATTTTATCTAATGATTTATCCACATGTATAAAATTTAATTTATTATAATCTCATTAATACTCTGGTAAAAAACGTAAAAAACAATGACCGTAAAAACTAAAATTCTCGAACAATGTTTTTAAACCCTATAACTCATCAAAAGGCCCATAAAATAACATAATGAAACAAAAATTAACCCTATTCAAGTATTAAAGGTTTTGGAATTTCTATTTAATGAATATAATGTCATTATATAGTACTTTAAAGCGAAGTAAGCTTTTAGTTATAAAGTAAGGGGAAAATCTCTATCCCAATTTTCTTTCTTTGGGTTCTCCCTCATTCACTCCAAATTTGGTATGGTCACTCCTTAAAAATCATTTGTTCATCATTATCATATATTTTCTGGGATATACATGTTTTCTACTGAAGTTTATGTCAAACAAAGTTTTTTCCAAAAGAACACTTCTTTTAAGAACTCACATTTTACCTCTCATTCAAGGTTGATGGTTCTTGTATCAATTATGTTATTCCCTCTTTCTTTTGGGAACCTAATGTTTATGAAGGTGTTCTTATGAGATGAAGAAAATTCCTTTTCATGGGTTATTTATATTCTTTTTTATATGATCATTGTGAAATGCATGATAAATTATAATGTTATGATGTGACGGGTGCACCTGAAATTATGTAGCACAATATGAATGTTTCAGTGTGACGGGTGTACTCAGAATTATACAGTGCTCCAACTCATTGGGTAACACTACTACAAATATGGCTTTTATCAGCACTAAAAATGGCCTTTAACAGTGCAATAAAGGAACTATTAATGCCGGAAAATATGGGGGGGGGGGTCCCCTTGATCAGCGCTCCAAAAATCGCTGATAAAGACCCCTTTTATTAGCACTCAAAAAAAGCGCCCACATGTACCCCTCCACCCTTTATCAGTTCTAGCCCCAGATTCACCCATGTGCGTGCGTCCCTGCCTCTACCCGTATTTGATCTCGAGACCTCCCCTTGTGCGCCTGAGGCCTTTTCCAGTCCCCTATATTGATTTGTTCTCCTATTAGTGATATATCTACTTATTTATATATATGTAGTTAAATTTATTCATATAGTAATATATATTTATATTAATATATATATATAGTTATATTAATATAAATGTATAGTTATATTAATATGAATATATAGTTATATTAATATCTATATATATTTATAGTGATATTAATATATATATTTATAGTTATATTAATATATATATGTAGTTATATTAATATATATATAGTTAGATTAATATATAGGTATACAAATATTCACATATTTGTATTTTAAATAAAATTGATATTAGTTATTATTACATAAAGCTAATATATTTTATATGTAAATATATTTTATTATTTATACTTATAATTAAAATTTTAGGTGTGAATATATAAAAAATATGTACATATAGTTATATAATTGATTATAAATAGCTGTGCATTATAAAAAATGATAAAATTTCAAATAAATAATATCAATATGAATGTAATGCCTTGGAATAAATTCAGTCTCCACCAAAAAAATCCAATAATAACCCCTTAAACGTGGTTGAAAATCCACAAAATGATAACAAATCAGGGTACCCTGAATAAAAACTCAGTTTTGGAGGCCTTCTGGGCCGATTTTGGCCTAGAAAATACCGTGACTAGGGTCCTGCTAATCCATAGCGGTGTAGATCTTGTCACAGGCTTCGTTTGATATGTGGTAGAGCTCAAATGGACATCCGGGTCAAAAGTTATGGATGTTTGAAGTTTGAGTTGCGTTTTCAACATATTTTGGATCATTTTCTTATTTTATTTTATTTATTTAGTCTTCAAATTGTTATTAAATGACTATTACTCCATAATAATTAAAAAATTATTAATTAAAATATTTTTTTTAATTTTTTAATAAGCCATTATCAATAAATATATTATATATTATGTGTAACTGTATATTTATAGCTATCTAAAATATATTTAAAATTATATTTTAAAAATCTATATTATATTTATATCAATATAACTATATCTATATATTTAAATATTAATATATTTTTATAATAATTTTTTTTGGATGTAGACCCTTTATCAGTGCTTTTAAAAAAAGCTCTGATAAAGTGGTACACTTTAACAGTGCTAAAACAAAGCGCTGTTAACAGGGGTACCTTTATCAGCACTAAAATAAGCGCTGATAAAGTGGAATGTTTATCAGCGCTTTTTTAGCGCTGATAAAGGGACTCTTTAGGAGCACTTTTTTTAGTACTGATAAAAGTACCCCCCCCCCCTTATCAGTGCTTTTTCGTTAGCACTGATAAAGGCTGGTGATGGCCTTGCCCAGTTTTGTGGTAGTGTAAAGTGATGAATCTCATGAGAAAATTTGAAATGATGTGAACAAGATGCTATATTTTTTCACAATTATGTGTATTAGTTATCCATTAATACATGATGTTTCAGTTATATGCATTTCCACATTTCATGTCTTATATTTATGCATCCTCTTATGTTCATGATCCTTTTCCTATGTTATTATTATGCTCACCCCATGCTATATTGTTCTTATTTTCCCCCTTACTGGGATTCTATCTCACCTCTTTTTATGTATATCCTCAGGTGACTACTTGTACTAAATAGAGGTCAAGTGTGAGTAAGAATCTGGAGAAAAATAAATTGAATAAATGTGTATGCTCGATGTTGTAATTGTTATGTATGGTCCTAGTTTTTCCAACACACTAAACTATTGGATTCCTTATGTGTAATACTATTATGTTATTTTTCTTTAAAATTATTTCATAGTAATGTAAGAAAAGGATGGGTTGCTATAGTTGGTATCAGTGGGAGGTTTTGTTAATTTGGGAATTAGGATTAGTGAACCCTGAAGAAAACCTCTAGGATGAGTCTAAGTACAAATATGCACACAATAATATTTACATAGAGATCCCATATGTTATGATTTTAGTATAAATTGTAAAAATGAATAAGTTATTTATTTATGAATTGTTGACTTATGTTTTGATCTAAAATTTTCTATTTTAGGAAATTGTGGGAACTAGGAGAAACTATGCCAACAACTCGTGCGAGGGCCAATGCAACGATTGCCCGAATGACATCCCCAATGATTTGGGAGGTGGAGTTCAAAACTTCATTGTGATTCTTACCGAATTTTCTCAGATTATGAACAATAAACATAATAATGGGGAACGTCCTCCTTCACCAAAGAGAGAGAAACTGTCTATCAAATGTTTTATGTGGAAACAACCACTGACGTTTAGTGAATCTTATGATCCACTAGTTGCGGAATAGTGGATCAACTACAGGGAGAAGATCTTTTTTGTTCTTCACTGTTTTGATACAGAGAAGATTACACTAGCCGGTTATCATCTAGATGGAGAGTCTGATGAATAGTGGGCTTTGATTAAGAACACTAAGCCAAGGTAAGAAATTAAAGAGATGGAATGGGAAGACTTTAAGATAATGTTTCTTAACACGTATTTTCCAAGAACTCATCACACGAATATGGAGAGAGAATTCATAGAGCTCAAGAAAAAAGAAGTATAATCTATCACAACCTACGAAGAAAATTTCAGAAGGCTTCCAAGGTATGTTTCGGGTTTTGTTCTCAACAATGATAGAAAAATTGATTGATTCATTAGTTGATTAAAACGACAACTTCGAAAGGATATTGTAATTTGAGAATTTGGGACTTATGAAGAAGATGTTTGGTGTTCTCTAAAAGTGGATATGTAGTTTGGAGAATGGTCCCACGATTATGGGGATAAGAAATGAAAGTTGAAGTTTCAAGCCGGTGGATCTAATGACAAAGGTGAGAGGAAAACTCAATGACCCACATGCCAAAAATGTGAGAAGTTTCACCATGGGAACTGCCTTAAAGGGATGAGGAAATTCTTCAAGTGTGGGAATGAAGGACACCATGCTCAAGAGTGTTGAAAAGACATAAAAGGGAAGGATAATGTTTCAGAAGAACGTAGAGAACCAATCATGGTTCAATGCTACAATTGTAAGGAGTTAGGGCACTATGCAAGCTAGTGCACTAAACCTCAAGTTCTTGAGGTTAATCAGCGTCCGCAGCCACCAAATCTAAAGGAACAAGAGAAGGATTATTCCATCACTACTGTGGAAGTGGGGCAAGATAGTAAAGTCATACAACGTACACTTTCTATTCACTCAATAATGGAAAAAGTCTTACTTGATTCTGGTTCTACCCATTCCTTTATAGCTTGCAAGTTTGCTAGAACTATATAATCGAAGCCATGAAACCTTGAAGTAGATATATCTATAAAAACACCAAGTGGTGAAAATCATTACAACCCATGTGTTTGATTATTATCCTATTGGTGTATGTAGGAAGATTCTTCCAGCGAATCTTGTAATACTTTCATCAGTGGAATTCAATGCTATAATGGGAATGGATTGGATCTCGTTATATAGAGAACATATAAAAATTCAAGAAAAGGAAATATCCTTTCATATTCTGAATCATCCCATGCTCCTATACCAATGCAAGGAATATCATGAATCTATTTTGAAAAATACTTCAATGGTGTGGGTGATGATTCCTTATGAAGAAGCATACCACTCCCAAATGGTTGAGTCAAAGGAAAGTGCCAACCTTGCGGAAATTCCCATTGTGAGGGAATACATTGATGTATTTCATGAATATTTACCTATAATTCCCCCCGGATCGTGAGGTAGAGTTCTCGATATAACTCACACCCAGAGCCACTCCTATATCAAAGTGTCCCTATAGAATGGATCCTATCGAATTGGAGGAGTTAAAGAATCAGCTACAAGATCATCTGGACAAAGGGTTCATACGCCTATTGCATCACCTTGGGGTCCGCCCGTGATCTTTGTGAAGAAGGATGGAACAATACAACTATGTATCGATTATCGAGAACTCAACAAGATCACCATAAAGAATAAGTATCCTATTCCAAGGATTGAAGACTTGTTCGATCAGTTAAGAGGATCTCAATACTTATCAATGGTGGATCTTTATTCTAGATATCATCAGCTAAAGGTGATGAAGAAAGATATTCAGAAAACTCTCTTCTATACAAGGTATGGGCACTATGAGTTTCTGGTTATGCCCTTAGGACTTAATAATTCCCTAGAAATATTCATGGATTTGATGAATATATTCTTTAAGAATTACCTAGAAAAAAATTTGTTAGTGTTTATTGATGATATTTTCATATACTCCAAGATCAAGGAGGAACATAAAGAACATCTAAGACTTGTGTTGGCGACATTGAGAAAGGAGAAGTTGTATTCCAAGTTTAGAAATTGAGACTTTTGGATAAAACAAGTCATTTTCTTGGGACATGTGATCACAAGTGAGAGAATTTCTATAGATCCTTCAAAAACAAAGGTGATTGCGGAATGGCCCAGGCCCTCTAGTGTCACTAAAATCTGTAGTTTTCTTGGATTAGCTGGATACTACTGGTATTTTGTGAGAAACTTCTCACGATTTTCAAGCCCGCTAACTAAGTTAACAAGGAAAAAGGTAAAGTATTTATGGAGGGAATAATGTGGGGGAAGCTTTAAGGATCTGAAGATAAGGATGATCACTGCACCTGTAATCACACTACCAAAAACTGGAGAAAGTTATGTGATATACAATGATGATTCAAAGAATGTCGTGGGTTGCGTACTCATGAAAAATGATAATGTTATAGCCTATGCCTCAGAAAAGTTGAAGATCCATGAGAAGAACTACCTGATGCATTATCTAGAGCTGGCAGTCGTGATTTTTTCCTTGAAAATCTAGCGGCACTACCTTTATGGGGAGAAGTGTCATATATACACCGACCACAAGATCATAAAGTATATATTCACACAAAAGGAGATCAGCATGCATCAAATGATGTGGTTAGAGATAATAAAGGATTATTATTGCTCTATTCACTACCATCCTGGAAAGGTGAACAAAGTAGCTGATGCTCCAAGCATAAAATAACCTACTACTATATCCATGTTATGGATTGAGAAAGACCCTAGCTTCTTGGATATGCAATGAATGGATTCAGAAATCATAAGGGCAAGGGATACATCCTACCTTTCCCAAATGATTGCGCAACAATCCATCCATGAGAAGATTAAGGAAGCACAAAGGGACAAAGTGGAGATACAAAAGAGGGTGAATGTAGTAAAGGAACAGAAGCTGCAAGAGTTCCATATCAATGATGATGGTGTGATTCAGTTTGAAACACGGATTTTTGTGCCTTCATCACCTAGGATAAAGAAAAATCTATTGGATAATTCACATAGCTCAACATTATATATCCAACCTGGGATTACCAAGATGTACCGTGATATCTGAGAAAATTTTTGGTGGGATAACATGAAGAAAAAGATTGCAGAATATATCTCAAGGTGCTTGGAATGTCAGCAAGTTAAAGCAGAGTGAAAAAAATTCTAAAGGGTTGATGCATCCATTTCATATAAATATGTGAAAATGGGAAAATGTTACTATGAACTTTGTCATGGGTCTCCTGAATACATAGATAGGAAATAATGCGATATGGTTTATCGTTGATCGACTCACCAAGAATGCCAATTTTATCGCTATTCGGGAAGAACATTCACTTGAACCACATGCAATGATACATGTGAAGGAAGTGGTGCGAGTTCATGGTGTTCCAATCTCAATTGCCTCTGACTTTGATCCAAGGATCACATCTAAATTCTATAGGAGCCTTCAACATGATTTGAGTATTGAATTAAATTTCAGCCCGACCTATCACCGCCAAATTGATGGAAAATCTGAACGGACTATTCAGATGCGTGATGATACGCTAAGAGCCTACTCTCTATAATTCAAAGGTGGATGTGATCAGCATCTCCCATTGGTTGAGTTCTCAAACAACAATGTCTTACACTCATGTATTGAAATAGATCCATATGAAGCTCTATATGGCAAGCGATGTAGAACTCCAACCTGTTGGGATGAAGTTGGATAAAGAAAGCTACTTGGACCTGATCTTGTGCAAGAGATGACCGAGAAGGTTTAAGTCATCCAGAAACACATCAAAGCTACTCAGATTCAGAAAACGCATTATGCTGACAACCATCGAAGAGACATAGATTTCGACGTTAGAGACAAATTATTCCTTCGAATATCACCATGGAAGGGAGTCATGTGATTTGGGAAGAAATGGATGATAAGAATAAGGTACATTTTCCCCTTTGAAATCCTTGATCGTTTTTAGGCTCCGTTTCATCACAAAGTCTAAAGGAATGACAAAGGGGAGTACTTAAAGAAAAGAAAAACAAGAAGAGAGAGGGAAGAAGCATCAAATGTTGCAAAGGAATTAAGGCACGCAAGTCACTTGCGTGCCATACTTGGTCCCGTAGGTCACTTGCGTTCCCACATTGAAATTTCTCCCTAATCTCTTGAGTCCTATAAATACCCCCTGTGGGCCCTCCATTTCGGGGATGAATTTTCCAAAACATAGATTCATGCTCTGGTCGCCCAAGTCTTTGTGTGACGTCTTCCAAACACTTCTAAGTTAATTAATGACCTGGAATGTAAGCTCTAAAGAGGAAGAATAAGGCCTAAGTGTTAAAACTCATCAACCCTTGTGTGCCACCTTGACCTCTTAAGGGAACTTGCGCGCCACCCTTTTGGAAGCCTCTAGGTATGATACTAAGTTATTGAGTTCAAAGTCACCCAAGTATTACCCTATAGATTCTTCGTCACCCAAGGTGACTACTTGCGCGACCAGAACTTGTGTGCCAGAATAGTACTTGTGCACCTCCTTCCTAGTCACCTCCTTTCCTCAAATCCACCTATCCTATTGAATATATAGACTTTGAAACCCTATTCATATCCATTTATGGCATGGTTCCTTTGTTGGATTCTTTAGCTGAAAGGAATTCTGTGAGAACCTCTCCCAAAACCTCATGACTTACAAGCTTTATGTCACCACGGTTTGAGGTTTCCTATATAACCTCATATTTTAATATGAGAAGCTCTTTTGATATTGGGCCCCCTTATCAAGAGTAATCTACAAGATACAAGTCCCCTTAACCTAGGCCTCCTTATCATGAGTAAGCCCCAATCATAAGTTCCCTTAACCCGGGCCTCCTTCTTAGGAGTAAACCCCAGTCATATGCCCCTCTTAATTTGGGCTTCGTTTTCCGGAGTAAGTCCCAGGTTAAAACTCCAAATCTCCATAAAGTACAAATAAATTTGTGAACCTTGATCTTGGACTTCTTTCATAATTCATGATCTTCATCTACTTGGGAATTCATACATACATAAGCCCCACATCATTTCTCATGACTTCATCTTTCATGGAACCATCGTCAAGTTTACTGATACCTCTTTTTTCTCACATCGAGCATGACTCATGTGAACTTAGAGTGTGAAATTAATCACGACATCTCTTTTTGGGCCATTAACTATGAATAAACCCTATATTTACTTGCCTGAACTACGTGGACTTTGATCTCTACCTTGAATGTAGAGTACATAGGAAGCCTTTATAAAGATCAATCCCATATTTCATTAATTATGTTCCATCCCGTATGACATTAAACTATATCCTTATTATAGAACTACGTGGGTTCTAATTCCTTTTTAACAAGGATACGTAGGTAGCCCATCTGGGGGTACTATGCCAACTCTGAAATAATCCATGTCTTTTTGAAGGACACTAATCTTCAAGTGCCCCACTGAGTTGATTTAAAACAAGTATGGTCATCATAATGACCAAGAGATTTCTATATAATGTATTGAGGGATACCATTGACAATGAATCTTTAATACACTTGGATTATTCTCTATCGATGAAGAACCTCAAATAAATATAAAATATTCTCTAAATTCCATACTTAACAATCATTGAATACTAAATCTAAAGGAAAACTCATTTTCATACTTGGTGAATTAATAAGGATTCATGAACATAACTTAAATCTATAAGAGTGTCTCGGAGTATGTAATAATTCCCCCCAAAAAGGTGTAGTGAGCCTTACCTCCCATTCTGTCGACCAATGCAAAATTATTAAGCTTCATCGGTCCACAACTAATGAGAACCTAACTTTTGAATGTAGGTCTAAATGGATATAAAATCATTGGATGTTTCTGGTTCTACAAATAAACCCATTAGAAACAGATTGGAAAGTTTGAACCTTAAACAAACAATGTCATCCCCATTTCAATATGAAACAAAAATGGTGAACCTGACGTGAATCCTTAAACAAGTTAAAATGATGTTTTAAATATTTTTTAGGCCCATATTAAACTCAATATGATGGCCAACAAAGAAATCAATAACATATGCGCTCATCCAAATGATGTAGTCTGGCCAGACTTATCTTGATTATGTATGCTATATCAAACATGCACTCTTTTCCCAGAACTCTCTGCAACATAGAATGGCTTCTTTAAAGTTAACACCTGTGAATGCCCCGGCCACTACTCCTACTGGATCCTCATCCGCTCTGAGGATGACATCACATACTTAGCGTCTTCAACACTGGGTCTCGAATGCATTGGTGAGGGAATACTGTCAACATGGTACCATCCCGACTCTGGAGGCTACTCGACAAGCCCTCACAGTTAACAAATCACCCTTGTTGTACAGATAGTTACGACCGGTGATCAAGAAGCAGGCGGTGCTAACCATTGTCTCCAACCATTTTGGGTCGTTATCCCCAGAATGCAGCAACTATTCCCTCCCATATTACAGCGAGGTGAATGAAGAAGTCACTCAAGGCCTCAGTTCAAGAAGACAGGAGTCCTTCTTGAGGACTCCCATCAATAATTGCAGCTACAGTCGTGCGGTAGTGCACCCTCAACATAATGAGGGTATCACCTCTAGGCGTTCGGCTTGGGTTCCTCAGACCCGATAATGCAAGACGAACCTTTAGAGGTAAAATTTGGCCAATAGAGAGCAGGTTCTTACCTCTGCCCCCTCTGAAGAAGTCCATCAACTTAACTTGACAGAATGCAATGAGTGGGCACACACACCCGTCCGTTCTAATAAAGTTATCTAGTAGACTAATCTGGAAGGAACCCTCTAATCCCACTAGAAAATTCTAATGGAGTACTATAGGCAGGAACATGCACATGTTTATAATTCATCAGCCAGTTAGCAGGATCATCTGAATGAATCCAAAGAAGCTCGCCAATCAAATGTGGTGACCACCTGTAAGCAGGAACATACACCCGTTTATAATCACCAATTCTGTCAGTAGTCTCATCTGCCAGTATTAATGGAAATCCATCATCAATACTTGATGGGGAACAATCAGCAGACACATACACCTGCAATTCATCAAGATAACCAACAGTCTCGTTTGGTAGAACCCGGAGAAGTCAGTCGGAAAAATCCGATGACAAATTTGGAGCAGACTCAACTCTCTTCCCCTATGCATATATACTGTCAATATCCGTTGATAGGAAAAGGAGGATAGGAGTAGGTACATACACCCACAACAGACATGGAATGGATGTATATTCCCATTCTGACAACCGATGTCACCAAGCACAATCTGACAATGGTGAAAGAGCATAAGAAAATTCCATCCCATATTCTAGATACCTGTCAGAATATTATAACAACTTCAGCAACATCACAGGGAAAGAGACAAAAATCCATCCCTATTAGTGGAGCGACTCATCAAAATGTCACTCCGGAGTAGATACAAACATCTGTTCCAGTATCGGAGGGTCGTGGGGTATACTCCCCCATGTCATACGGACAATCAAGTCAGGAACATACACCCGATTTTAATAGAGATAGTCATCCTAACCTGACCATTTGTCCTAATCAGACACATACACCTACTCATAATAACCAATTTCATCAAAAAGTGGTTTCCAAAGTGAGTAAGAAGGAATAAAAGAAAATGACCGATCCAGCACAGTTAAAAAATCAAGAGCCAATCTATAATAAGGTCTTGCTCAATGCTAGAGTTCTTGAAGTCCATAGACAATTGTATATTGCAACTCAATATTCTATAATCTCATTTCCAGATTCTGGAAGTAACAAAAATAATTATGAAGGTCTTCATCAGACACTTTCTAATGAAGGCTTGCTTTTTGATAATTCGATCAATCTTGAAGTATCATCTTAAGATGAGATCCAGGATAACCCTCTCCGTGGCCAGAAGATCAAGGAGAAAAATGTTTCATCTTTTTCTATAACCCACCATGGTGGTCCTCCCCATGATAATGTATTTAACTGCAAAGTCCTCTCCGCAGTAATAATTCACATTTCCTGGAAAATCTTTTCAATGGAAAATGCAGTAATGAGAAAGCCCTCTTATCATGAGGCACTTGAAAATGTGAAGCCAGTCATGTCTAATGCCTTACCACTAGAAGGTGAAATTCTTTCTTAATCAGAAGATATCCTGGGGTGTAGGAAATTCTCCAAACCACCCATGGGTCTTTAATCTTCTAATTTGAAAAATTAATTCGCTACCAATCTTGTTGAATCCGATGAAGCACCAAAGAAGCACCACTTTTGGTCTAATCAGGTAGAATAATCTTCATCAAATGACAAAGTGGAAGTGATGAATATGAGAAAAAAACTAGAGAAAGGTGATATACCAGTCATGTTTTGGCCCTTGGCTGACTCTCAGTATGATATTCTTGAAACGTTGACAGAAGATTGCATTCATGATTTGTCTCAACATATGGAAGACTCATTGTCACTTAAAAGAGAAAATATTATGTTATGATGAATATCAAAATCATGTTAAGATAATAGAAGGGTTGCAATGCCAAATTGACTTGGCATCTCTCTTAGTTTCCCGACATCCAAAGGTTGAAAAGAAATAGAGAACTCTTCAGCGTTCATGCCTCGACACATTAAAAATGTTGTGCCAGTTAATTACCGATGCCCCATCTGGAATTCATATCATGGTATGGGGTGATCTTAGAGAATTGCAATTCACTATGCTTTCAAGTCGAAAAAGACCACTAAAAGTGGTATCATGCAATGTTATTGACCATGGATGGCCACATCTAACTGGATCTATATGTAATCAAAGGATTTCTCAAGAACATGCCTCAACCAGTTCTTCCCAAAGCCAGGCATATAAAGAGCAAGTTGTCAAATTACTCTTGCATCAAGAAAATGAGAATATCGAACAGGATTCTCATTTAGAGCATGCAAATCATCATGTGACAGAGGTTTCAGAAATAATCCAACAGTTATATAAGCTAGGTGATTTGAGTGGATGTCGGCTGATGCATCCGGCCAATTTCTAGACTAAAATCTGCAAAATTAGAAGAGATTTTAAGAAAGTTTTAGATGTAGAAGCTGAAGATCCATCTTAGCTTTCCAGGCTGGGGACTCTTTCAATCCAACCCTCAGGATCAACAGACATGATTCGAGGAGTTGAGCAGGAAGGAAAGAAACAGCCCCAGTCCACCAGACTTGCGACTTTTTCAAATACTCAATCTCTTCCATAGCAAAAGTCAGTCTTCTCTCAATTCAGGAAGAAGCCACAAGAGGAACGCAGAGCCAAATTCTCAGGAAATTATCTTTAAATTACGGTTCATCAAGAAGTTCTTGAGGGATCAACCAAACAAAAGGCAGTGTCTCATAAAGGATCTGAAAGAAGTCAATATCTCAGAATCACTGAAAGAAGGGATACAATGCGTTATGCATCGATATATGTCATCAATGCCGTTGTCACATATCCCCAAAAACATAAGGCTCATTCAGGGGAATCAGATGAAGAAGTTTCTGTTCAAAAGGTTCTATACACTGAAACAAATTAAGAAGGTGTGCATACCCAAAATCAAAGGCTTACCCAGAATCTAGGTATTCCTTCAAATAACCAACTCCCCTCTCTCCTAAAGGTGTCCAAAAAGGTGAAAATAGGAAATTCAGAATACATTCCACCCTACCTCTGGAGAATTCCAATCACTCTCATTAGAGGAAAGGTTCGCATAGTAAGAAGAAGAAATGAAGGAGTTAAGGAGGTTAAATGGAGAACTACTTCAAGGTAGTCTTCCTCATAAGCATGATGGAGTTAATAAATCATGGGAACTCTTAAAAAACAAGAAGCAGTTATGCTTAGGTGTTTTTTGCAATCATTACAGGGGCCTATATGTTTCTGGTATACAAGTTTGCAATCTCAGTCAATTATTGGGTGGGAAGATCTTTGACCAATATCCCGTCTTCAATTTAGCCCAACATTTCCAAAGATGACAGTTCTTTATCTTACCAATTGTATAAAAATGGAGAATGAAAATGTTTCAGATTTCATTGCTCGTTGGAAGGTATTAACATATTCCTTAAGTTTAGTACTCCCTCAAGAAGATTTTCTTCCAATCTTTGTGGAAAATATGCCTGAGGATTTATGCACACCGTTGATCGCTGTGAAATACATAGGAGGGTTTTGAGTCTTTACTTCAATCACTTAGCAGATATAAGATTCTCTTACAAAGACTAAGGCTAACACTCATGTAATTACATCAGTTCCAGGAAGGAGAATATGGAAAGAAGAGACTGCTAATGTTACAGTTAAACAAGATCCTGTACCTGCTTCCACTTCAAAACCTTCATCATATCGTAGGGCCCACCTCCTGAGCATCCACAACAACGACCGCCGCGTCAAGATGATCAAAGAGATCAAAGGCAAAAACAGTTTAAAGATTTAAAGAAAAAAGTTTATTCTTTCTATAATTAACAAGTTCCAAGTTATTTCATCTAGGATTTGGAAAACAATATGGTCCAGTTGCCAAGGCCCAAAAAGGCGAACAAGGAAGGATATGAAGACCTCCCCAACTATTTCCCGTTTCATAATATGTTGGGGAATCCCATTTCGGAGTGTTTTTTCTTCAAAGACCTCCTGAAAAAGTTAGTGGACTCAGGAAAAGTAAAATTGAAAAGGTTTTTAGCCCAGGTAGCATGTGTTACTGCTACTGATCCAGAGGAAGAAGACGAGTGGAATAAAGTCAAAAGTAAAAATGTGCATTAATATGATGATTGGATGGTCAGGAAAATGAACAACCGAACTCATTCCATTTTACGAACACAATTGAATGATCCCATTGTGTCTTCTGCTATGTCTGCCACAACAAAAACCCCTTCATCATAAGGAAAACCCTCAAAGAAGCATCGTAATTTGAAGAAAGAAGAGTGGTCAGAAGAAGATGAGATCGTGTCAAAGTTTTAGTTGTCTTTTACTCTGACATATTTTATTCCATCTGCTTCAAAAGCATGATCACCGCCCCACCAAACGGCACCACCTGAATTGGTTAATCAGGTAGAATCTTCATCAGATGAAGAATTGATATTTGGTTCTATTAACATGATTCATTTAACAGATCCTTAAACCAATTCCAGATTTCTAAAGAAGTATTTTTTGTTACAAAAGTACACTCATTTTCCTTACTTCAAGACATTAAAATGCGCAGCACTAGTCCATGCATATGACCTTAAACTATTTTTTGTCCTTGCGGCATGACATTAAACTGCATAGCCCCCCATTTGTCCAACATGACGTTAAACTATGTCCCATTTAACGTCCAACATGCCGTTAAACTGTAAACAGTACCTTATAAGTCCTACATGATGTTTAAACTGTGAAAAGGTCTTTTAATACGTCCTACATGAGGTTAAACTAAGTGAATGTCCTGCAAGGCATTAAACTACACAACAATACAACCTAGGTACATGACACTACATTATACAACACCCTTTATACCACATGATGTTAAAATGTGAATTGTTAGGGTTGTTTCTACCTCTTGTTTCTCACACCAAGAATGACTCACGTGAGCTTAGAGTAAGATTCAACCATAACACCCTCTCTGGGCCGCTAACCACACGTAAGTACCAACACCATCTTTGGGTCATTTTCCTTAAATGAAACTCGATCACCAATTCATTCTCAATCAAACTACATGAACTTTGATCCTTGCCTTATAGGATGGGTATGTAGGCAACCTCCCGATGTTCAAGCCAAAAACCAATATCTTCATGTCGGTTCACCTCTATCTCATACGATGTTGATCTGTGAACCCCCTCCCCAAACCAATATCTTCACATTGGAACACCATCGTCCTACATGACATTAAAATATGTACATCTCTTTTTGTCCCTGCTACATGACACTAAACTGTGCAACACCATCATCCTTTCTATATGACATTAAACTATACAGTCCCCAATTGTACTCACTGCAAGACATTAAACTGCATTCCAATACGTCCTAGCTACAAGACGCTAAACTGTATAGCACTGATCCATGCACATGACCTTAAACTATTCATACTGTTGTCCTGTATGACAATAAAATACAATAGTATCCAACACACTCACCTGAGAGGGAATCGTTATTGAAATTGATATCTAATCATGTCATATTCAAAGGACTACGTGCAAACATGGCAATGCCCGAACCATTAATCTTGGGTCCAACCATCATTGCACTAAAGTCCCCTTTCACCCCTCACATGTACAAACCAAATCTGTACAGAGGATATTTAAAGAACTACATATGGTTTAATTCCAATCCCTATGGGATACCAAGGAACGTTCGAGCATCCCTTGAATCCAACCCCAAGTCTTTGGGCCTAACCCCAAACTCCACTTTCAGTCCCTTGGCTGAAAAGTCCCCCTACGAGCACATGAATGTAGTATGAAAACCCTGGTCTTTATTCACATCAGGTTTATAACAAACACACAATGTGTCTCCCTCATTATGGTCCAATCTCTATATCCTTAAACTAAGATCTCCTACGCTATCGTCCCACATGACGTTACACTGTATTTCAAAAACTACATATTTATTGATTCTCATCCTAATGAGATATGTAGTGAAGTCCAAAATATCAATTCAGGACCCAACCACGACATGATTATGTTCATCATTGGTCTATGTATCTCCTTCATGCATTAGAAAATACCCATTTTCATGTATCATATTCCTAACCTTAAATACTTCTAGACCATTATAACCCTTTTTTCATGACTTCTGGTCAAAAAATGATTGATACATGGAAATTATTTTTCCTGACCATGAAACACGTGCCCTTAGGTGGCATTGCATAAATATTATACATAATAGACTTGTCAGCCAAAGGATGCTATTATTTGACTATGCAGCCAATGCCCTTAAGTGGCCCTGAATAATTCAACCCCCCCAAACGGGTTAGTCAAATAGTGGTAACTTCTTTCATGGGGGGACAACCTCTTTTTTCCTTATTGGTCTTAAAGAAGATATGTAGGGATCCTAAAAAACAACCATCCTTATCATATTTGTCCCATACTCTTTTTCATGTTCTGAAAGTATTCAAGTCAATGGTTTATATTTCCCTTCCCTACGTTTGGGTCAGACCTTCACAGGAGTGACATTCATCAAATTCTTTGACAATATTGATGTGGAATATCCCCTCCATATACAAGTACCTCTCTCCATACATTAGAATGTATGATTTGGGAAATTTTAATCTCCATAAACATTCATTGGCTTTTAGTAATAGAAATGTAAAATTTCTGAGATTTCTTTTTCCTGACAATGTAGCACGTGCCCTTAGGTGTCCTCGAATAATTAGTCTACATAACGGACCTGTCAGCCAAAAGATGTTATTATTTGACAATGAAGCCAATTCCCTTAAGTGTCCCTTCATAATTCAACCACCTAAAGGGTATGTAAAATAGTGTTAACTTCACTCTTAGGAAATACTTCCTGTAATGACTTTTAGCCCTTTTTTCATATCATCCCTCTGATTCAAAATTTCATAATTCATAGTTTACATGTTTTCCCCCATACTTGGATGTGGTAATATGTTTTCAAATAAATTATCAAATAATTGAGGTAATTTTAATCCACTCAGTCAAAGCTATTCGACCTTAAACATTAGCCTTTTTATGTCCAACATGAATGGACATAAACTGCCAACAAGTGACAGGGTACTCATTAAATTGTGAACCTATAAAAGGAAATATGAACAAAAGATGAGTCTCAGCTCACTAAACATAAATTTTTTATGATTTAGGAAATATTGAGAAACAAAAAGATGCTAAGTTTGTGGGGTTGTTTGTTTAATCCTAGAAAAAAAACTATGATTACTAGGCCCATTATATTAGGTAAAAAAATTAGTATTTATCAAGAGAATGCAGCTACAAATGATGGAATATGAAATGTATTTTTCATTGATTCACAAGATTAGAAGAACATCCATATATGGATTATCTTCTCTTTTTCAATAATTACAAGAGGCTTTCAACATAACTTTTCATTTGATTTATGGAAGACCGAGCTTCATCAGCATCCACTTGAAGTTCATTCACTCGACCTGCTTCACTCTTTTTAGCTTGATGGAGTGATTTCTTAGCATCTATGATGGCTTTCATAACATCCATTTGGACTCCTTCCAATGAATTGTTAAGTTGGTCAAGTCCCCCAGTAACGGCATATAACTTTTGCTGAAGGTGAATCTACTGGAAAAAATTCTCCATGATTTTATGCTTCTGCTCCATCAGCTTTGCAGCATGATCAGCCTCAGTTCGAGACACCACAACCTCAAATTCGCCGATATTGGTCAGCAGCCTCACTCTGATTAGATATTGATGGTACTTTTTTACCTACTCCCTCCTTATGATGACTTGTTTCACCGCCGTATGGATCTATTTATATCTAAAACAGCCAATTCCCAACATGACAAACAAGGATGACAGTCGCAGGATCTTTGAAGACATATCTTCAAGAGGCACTTCAGATATGATCTTCCATATATTCCGCCATGCCTTGTGACGTGAGAAGTGGAGTGCCTTTTTCACCTCTGGGTCTGATTCAGCATCGCTATCACAGGGGGAATATAGTCCTGGATTAATGAAGTCAAGGAAGTCCCATGTTCTGCTCCTCCCCCCTTACCCTTCGTACTTCACTTTCTACTCTCGTTGGGGCTGAGGTGGAGGCTTCACCTCTGGATCTAGTCACTGAAGCTAACAGCCCGACATAGTCAATTGAAATCTTTGGTTAGTTTTAATGGTTAACAAAAGTTGATTAGTTGTCTTCCAAATTAAGTACAACCACAAATATTATCATCTATTACCCAATGGTAGATCAGCAACATGAGAAGGCTCCTCCTAGTCTTTCCTAGCTTCATCAGGATTTTCCTGACAGGTTTCAGGAAGCTTTGTTGGGTTAAGCTCCACTTGATCTAGCATCTCTACAATGATAGGGTTGTCTCTACCCTCTTCAGGCATCGGCAGATCAATAGCTTGCTCAGACTGAACTGTATATTTCAACCAATCATGGTCAGAGATGTAATAAAAAAAATTAACCGGACGAAGGATAACACTCACATCCAAAATCATCTAAATCACATAGTAACTTAACATGATCTAAAATTTCTTCAAAAGATACGCCAAGTTTTATCATTTCATCCAGTGATACCCCAGATTCCAGGTTAGTCTCACCGGTGGGAGCATTTGACATGTCTTCTTGGCGACCCTCCTCCTGTGACCTCTGACCCCAAATAACTTCCTCAGAGAAAATTGAGGATTTAGTTACAGTGGTCTCCAAATGTTCTGGTGCAGGGTTTGAACCTGAATCATCACAGAATAGAAGTCATTTGATGTTTTCATTCAACGTTCTAGGGAGTATTGTTAATTTACCAGAAGAAGGCTCTTCTCTCCTTGAAGCACCAACATGAGCAGTATTGGGAATAGACCAGTACTAGAAATACAGTATTTCCCAATGGGTTAGAACCGTTGGGAAAGGCTGTAGAATTGTTGGTATATGTTATACCAATGGTTCTGAAAACCGTAGGGAAGTAAGCCGTTGGGAAAGCTTTTCCCAATTGTTTATAGTTAACTGTTGGGATACGGTGGAGAAAAATTACCCTATCCCAATGGTTCTGCCAAACTATTGGAAAAGCATTTCCCAACGGTTTACAACCGTTGGGATAGGGTGGAGAAAAATTACCCTATCCCAACTGTTCTGCCAAACCGTTGGGAAAAACCCAAGGTATCCTCTTTCCCAACGGTTTCTAAACCTTTGGGAAAAGTGTTTTACCAACAGTTCATGGAACCATTGGTAAAACAGAACCCATAGATGCTATGAAAACAGTTTCAAACCGTTGGCATAGCCTATGCTGGGAAAATTGCAAAACAGCTCTGCAATTTTCCCAGCATCTCTGCAATTTTCCCACCATGTCTCATTTTGTGGGTTCCCTCTCATTTTAAATCCAATTATTGTACCTGAAATAAACTAACACATGCATATACAATTATTGTACCTGCAATAACCAACTAACAAATACATATAGAGAACAAATTCATACACATTTAACATATAATGATGGAACTATACACATCCATAATTAAATTAGAATTCATAACGTAATTATAAACATACATAATTCATTTAGAATTCAATTATATGTGGAATACGGAAGTCAATTCATAATTTGATCGGTTTTTTTTATATCATATATTTTTACCTGAAATGAGGTCCATTTTAAACGAAATACATACACCTGGAGTGCTACCAGCCACACAACGCCTCGAATTGAGGTGGGGTTGACTCATACACGTCACATATGACTCATGAACCGTTGTGCTAATGTATCGACACAATCCGAATGCATTTAGTCGGTTTTTCCTATACCAGTTGATGTTTTTCAATTAAAATGACGTCCTTTTGAAACAAAAGGTAGACACTTTGAGTGGTGCTGTCCACATCGCGTCTCAGATTGAGGCGGGGTTGATTCGTACAAGTCAAATATTACCCATGAATCTTTCTCCTAAAGTTTCAATGGAAACCGAATGTGTTTGGTGGTTTTCTGTATGTATTTAAAATGTTATCCATTTTTAAAAAAAGAGAGCCACTTAGAGTGAGTATGGCCACACCATGCCTATGATTAAGGCAGGGTTAACTCGTAAACGTCACATATGACCCATGGATCGTTGTGCTAAAGTATCGACACAATCCGAATGAGTTTGGTCATTTTTCCGTATGCCAGTTGATGTTTTTCACTTAAAATGACGTCCTTTTGAAACAAAAGACAGACACTTTGAGTGGTGGCAGCCACACCGCGCCTTGAATTGAGGTGGGGTTGACTTGTACACGTCACATATGACCCATGGATCGTTGTTCTAAATTATCGACACAATCCGAATGCGTTTGTTCGGTTTTCTGTATGCCAGTTGATGTTTTTCAATTAAAATGATGTCCTTTTGAAACAAAAGGCAGACACTTTGAGTGGTGCTGGCCACACCACAACTCAGATTGAGGAGGGTTTTATTCATACATGTCACATATGACCCATGAATAATTCTCCTAAAGTTTCAATTGAAACCGAATGCGTTTGGTCGGTTTTCCGTATGTACTTAATGTTGTCCATTTTAAACAAAAGAGACCCACTTAGAGTGATTCCGGCCACCCCGTGCCTCAGATTAAGGCGGGGTTTACTCGTACACGTCACATATGACCCATGGATCGTTGTTCTAAAGTATCGACCTAATCCGAATGCGTTTGGTCACTTTTCCGTATTCCAGTTGATATTTGCACTTAAAATGGCGTCCTTTTGAAACAAAAGACAAACACTTTGAGTGGTGCCGGCCACACCGTGCCTTGGATTGAGGTGGGGTTGACTTTTACACGTCTCATATTATCCATGGATCATTGTGCTAAAGTACCGAAACAATCCGAATGTGTTTGGTCAATTTTCCGTATGCCAGTTGATGTTTTTCAATTAAAATGACATCCTTTTGAAACAAAAGTCAGACACTTTGAGTGGTGGCGGTCACACCATGCCTCATATTGAGGAAAGGTTAACTCATACACGTCACATATGACTCATGAATCGTTGTGCTAAATATCGACACAATCTGAATACATTTGGTCGATTTTCCGTATGCCAGTTGATGTTTTTAAATTAAAAAGACGTCCTTTCGAAACAAAAAGCAGACACTTTGAGTGGTTTCAGCCACAACACATCTCATACTGAGGCGAGGTTGATTCGTACACGTTACATATGACCCATGAATCGTTCTCCTAAAGTTTCAACGTAAAACGAATGTATTTGGTTGGTTTTCCGTATGTACTTAAAATGTTGTCCATTTAAAACAAAAGAGAAACACTTAGAATGATTCTGGCCACTCCGTTCCTCCTATTAAGGTGGGGTTGACTCTTACATGTCACATATGACCAATGGATCGTTGTACAAAAGTATCGACACAATACAAATGCATGGGGTCGGTTTTCCTTATGCTAGTTGATGTTTTTCACTTAAAATGATGTCCTTTTAAAACAAAAGACAGACACTTTGAGTGGTGGCAGCCACACCGCGCCTCAGATTGAGGTGGGGATGACTCATACACGTCACATATGAAACATGGATCGTTGTGCTAATGTATCGACACAATCCGAATGCGTTTGGTCGGTTTTCCATATGCCAGTTGATGTTTTTCAATTAAAATGATGTCTTTTTTAAACAAAAGGTAGACACTTTGAGTGGTTCTGGCCACACCACGCCTCGGATTGAGGCGGTGTTGACTCGTACACATCACATATAACCCATGGATCATTCTCCTAATGTTTCAACGGAAACTGAATGTGCTTGGTCAGTTCTCCGTATGTACTTAAAATGTTGTCCATTTTAAACAAAAGAGAGCCACTTAGTGTGATTCCGGCCACACCATTCCTTAGATTAAGGCGGGGTTGACTTGTACAGGTCATATATGACCCATGGATCGTTGTTCTAAAGTATCAACACAATCCGAATGCATTTGGTCGCTTTTCCATATGCCAGTTGATATTTTTCACTTAAAATGACATCCTTTGGAGACAAAAGATAGATACTTTGAGTGGTGGCGGCCACACCACACCTCAGATTGAGGAGGGGTTGACTCGTACACGTCACATATGACCCATGGATCGTTGTGCTAATGTATCGACACAATCCGAATCCGTTTGGTCAGTTTTTTGTATGTCAGTTGATGTTTTTCAATTAAAATGACGTCCTTTTGAAACAAAAGGCAGACACTTTGTGTGGAGGCAGCGACACCGCGCCACAGATTAAGGCGGGGCTGACTTGTACACGTCACATATGACACATGGATCGTTGTGCTAAAGTATCGAAACAATAAGAATGCATTTGGTCGGTTTTCTGTAAGCCAGTTGATGTTTTTCAATTAAAATGACGTCCTTTTGAAACAAAAGGCAAACACTTTGAGTGGTACCGACCACACCAAATCTCAGATTGAGGCGGGGTTGATTCTTACACGTCACATATGATCCATGAATCGTTCTACTAATGTTTCAACGGAAACCAAATGTGTTTGGTCAGTTTTCTTTATGTACTTAAAATGTTGTCCATTTTAAACAAAAGAGATCCACTTAAAGTGATTCTGGCCACACCGTGCCTCTGATTAAGATGGGGTTAACTCGTACATGTCTCATATGACCCATGGATCGTTGTTCTAAATTATCGACACAATCTGAATGCGTTTGGTCAGTTTTCTGTATACATGTTGATGTTTTTCACTTCAAATGACGTCCTTTTGAAACAAAAGACAGACACTTTGAGTGATGACAGCCACACTGCACCTCGGATTGAGGAGAGGATGACTCATACATGTCACATATGACCCATGGATCGTTGTGCTAAAGTATAGACACAATCCGAATGCGTTTGGTTGGTTTTTCTGTTTTCCATTTGATGTTTTTGAATTAAAATGACGTCCTTTTGAAACAAAAGGCAGACACTTTGAGTGGTGTCGGCCTCACCGCGTCTTGGATTGAGGCAGGGTTGACTCGTACACGTCACATATGACCCATAGATCGTTGTGCTAATGTATCGACATAATCCGAATGCGTTTGGTTTCTTTTCCGTATGCCAGTTGATGTTTTTCAATTAAAATGACATCCTTTTGAAACAAAAGTCAGACACATTGAGTGGTGTCGGCCACACCGTGTCTCAGATTGAGGCGGGGTTGATTCCTACACATCACATATGACCCATGAATCGTTATCCTAAAGTTTCAATGGAAACCAAATTTGTTTGGTTGCTTTTCCGTATGTTCTAAAAATGTTGTCCATTTTAAACAAAAGAGATCCATTTAGAGTGATTCCGGCCACACCGTGCCTCATATTGAGGCGGGTTTGACTCATACGCGTCACATATGACCCATGGATCATTGTGCTAAAGTATCGACACAATCCGAATGTGTTTGGTTGGCTTTCCATATGCCAGTAGATATTTTTCACTTAAAATGACGTCCTTTTGAAACAAAAGACAGACACTTTGAGTGGTGGCGGCCACACCGCGCCTCAGATTGAGGCGGGGTTCACTCATACACGTCACATATGACCCATGGATCGTTGTTCTAAAGTATCAACACCATCCGAATGTGTTTGTCGGTTTTCCGTATGCCAGTTGATTTTTTTCAATTAAAATGACGTCCTTTTGAAACAAAAGGCAGACACTTTGAGTGGTGGTGGCCACACCGCGCCTCAGATTGAGGAGGGGTTGACTCTTACACGCCCCATATGACCCATGGATCATTGTGCTAATGTATTGACACAATCCTAATGCGTTGTTCGGTTTTTTGTATGTCAGTTGATGTTTTTCAATTAAAATGACATCCTATTGAAACAGAAGACAAACACTTTCAGTGGTGCCGGCTACACCGCGCCTCGGATTGAGGCGAGGTTCACTCATACACGTCACATATGACCCATGTATCGTTGTTCTAAAGTATCGACACAATCCGAAAACATTTGGTTGGTTTTCCGTATACCAGTTGATGTTTTTCAATTAAAATGACATCCTTTTGAAACAAAAGGCAGACACATTGAGTGGTGGTGGCTACACCGCACCTCGGATTGAGGCGGGTTGACTCGTACATGTCACATATGACCCATGGATCATTGTTATAATGTATCGACACAATATGAATGCGTTTGGTCGCTTTTCTGTATGCCAGTTGATGTTTTTCAATTAAAATGACATCATTTTGAAACAAAAGGTAGACACTTTTAGTGGTGTTGGCCACACTGCATCTCAGATTGAGGTGGGGTTGATTTGTACACGTCACATATGACCCATGAATAGTTCTCCTAAAGTTTCAACGGAAACCAAATGCGTTTGGTTGGTTTTCCATATGTACTTAAAATGTTGTCCATTTTAAACAAAAGAGAGCCATTTAGAGTGATTTCGGCCACACCGTGCCTCAGATTAAGGCAAGGTTGACTCGTACACGTCACATATGACCCATGTATCGTTTTGCTAATGTATCGACACAATCCTAATTCGTTTGGTCTCTTTTCCATATGCCAGTTGATATTTTTCAATTATAATGATGTCCTTTTAAAACAAAAGACAGACACTTTGAGTGGTGGAGGCCACACCACGCCTCGTATTGAGGCGAGGTTGACTCGTACACGTCACATATGACCCATGGATCATTGTGCTAAAGTATCGAAGCAATATGAATGCGTTTGTCGGTTTTCTGTATGCCAGTTGATGTTTTTCAATTAAAATGACACTCTTTTGAAACAAAAGGCAAACACTTTGAGTGGTGGCGGCCACACCGCGCCTCAGATTGTGGCGGGATTGACTCGTACACGTCACATATGACCCATGGATCGTTGTGCTAATGTATCGACACAATCTGAATGGGTTTGGTCAGTTTTCTGTATGTCGGTTGATGTTTTTCAATTAAAATGACGTCCTTTTGAAACAGAAGACCGACACTTTGAGTGGTGACGACCACACCACGTCTCATATTGAGGTGGGGTTGATTCGTACATGTCACATATGACACATGAATCGTTCTACTAATGTTTCAATGGAAATCGAATGCGTTTGGTTGGTTTTCTGTATGTACTTAAAATGATGTCCATTTTAAGAAAAAGAGAGCCACTTAGAGTGATTCGGCCACACCGTGCCTCAGATTAAGGCGGGGTTGACTCGTACACGTCACATATGATCAATGGATCATTGTGCTAATGTATTGACATAATACGAATGTGTTTGGTCGGTTTTCCATATGTTAGTTGATGTTTTTACTTACAATGGCGTCCTTTTGAAACAAAAGGCATACACTTTGAGTGGTGGTGGCCACACCGCGCCTCGGATTGAGGCGGGGTTGACTCGTACACGTCACATATGACCCACGGATCATTGTGCTAAAGTATTGAAACAATCAGAATGTGTTTGGTCGGTTTTCCATATGCCAGTTGATGTTTTTCAATTAAAATGATGTCCTTTTGAAACAAAAGGCAGACACTTTGAGTGGTGGCGGCCACAACGTGCCTTGGATTGAGGCGGGGTTGATTCATACACGTCACATATGACCCATGGATCGTTCTCCTAAAGTTCCAATAGAAACCATATGCGTTTGGTCGGTTTTCCGTATGTACTTATAATGTTGTCCATTTTATGAGAATCCTCATGTGTCTATTAGTGGAATGGTATTTACTTAAAATATTGTTGACATTTATATAAAATATTTTTATATCATTCTTAGTATGGATTAGATTTTAGTTTATAATGCTATGAAACATTTCGAAGCTAACAATGCCATGCCCAATGAATACATCTATTTTATAAAATACCAAGAATATATGATATTGATTAGATTTGTAAATGTGATTTACATTGATTATAATGATGAAAATAAATAAAATATATATTATAGATTTTCCAGTATTAAATGATATCAAGGAGGGTGGGGGGCTGTCCGGCGGGGCTGTTTGAGGGGTTGTCCGGTGGGTGTCCGGGGGGCTGTCCAGGGGCAGTTCGGGGGCTGTCTGGGGGGTGTTTGGGGGGGGGGGGGGGGGTTGTCCGGGGTCCAAGGAGGAGGGTGGGGGGACTGTCTCGGGGGCTGTTCGGGGGGCTGTCTGGGGTCTAGGGAGGAGGGTGGGGGGGGGGGGATGTCCGGGGGGCTGTTCGGGGGACTGTCCGGGGGCTGTCCGGGGGTGTTTGGGGGGGGGGGGGGTTGCCCAGGGTCCAAGGACGAGGGTGGGTGGCTGTCTGGGGGGCTGTCTGGGGGGCTGTCCGGGGGGTTGTCCGGGGTCCAGGGAGGAGGGTGGGGGCTGTTTGGGGGCTATCCGGGGGTTGTCCGGGGGTGTTCGGGGGGGGGGGGGGGGGGGGGTTGTCCGGGGTCCAAGGAAGAGGGTGGGGGCTGTCTGGGGGGCTGTCTGGGGTCCAGGGAGGAGGGTGGGGGGGCTGTTCGGGGGGGGGGGGGGGCTGTCCGGGGGCTGTCTGGGGGGTGTTTGGGGGGTTATCCGGGGTCCAAGGAAGAGGGTGTGGGGATGTCTGGGGGGCTGTACGGTGGGGCTTTCCGGGGTCCAGGGAGGAGGGTGGGGGTGTCCAGGATCCATGAAGGAGGAGGGTTCCCAAACACACAACCACTAAAAGTCAAAAATATCCATAAAAACAGATAATATATAAAAATAACTGAACTCCAATACTATACTATGATTCTAGATAAAACCAACAACTAGAATAGATTAAATATCAAATCTCAGTAATATCAGTCAAAAATGTAATAGATCAACTTGTACCACATCACCATCACCATCATCACCATCATCATCTCCCTCGTCCTCGTCCCCATCATCGTCCTCGCCCTCCTCGCCATCTCCCTCCTCCTCGCCCTCGCCCTCCTCCTCGCCCTCGCCACCCGCCTCGCCCTCATCCTCTCCCTCCTCTTCCACATCAGACTCCTCTCCATCATCATCGTCAAGATGGATATCGTCCTGACCACCACTAGAACTGCCACCTGGTGCACCATATATGGAACTTATCGATGAAATATACTAATCAAAAGCTGGGCTGGCCTCTGCTGGAAGTGTGGGACGTAGAACATCAACAAATTGCATAAAGGAACTGTTTGCCCTAGAAGACTGTTATGCCATCTCTGTGGACCTTTTCTCAGCCTGTTCTTCCTGTTCCTTAACTTTCTTCAGCTCGGTGGCACTACAGCTCTTACCTGAGGAGGGCCAATACCTCGTCGAGGCTATCCTAGGTCGGCAGCGTACTCTTCCAGAATGCTCATCTCCCAACACCTGATGTAAGTGATCTGTTGGCCCAAACTTTTCTTGTTCTTGGGCATAGAGGTCCTCTAAAGTAGCTTGTTACAAATATAAATATATCATTATGTTACAAAATAGATATTAAAATATAAATTCAACATATTAAAACTTACAATCTGCTGCTGAGTCGCTTCATTGACGGAACTTCCATCCTTTTTCCGCCTACTCGAGCAAAACAGTTTTGCTCGAGGCACACATCCTTCAATATTTTGTATTTTCCTCTACAATGACAGTGAAAAATAAAGTTATATGAAAACTTTAGCAAACTATTTAATAATTGAGTAATAAAATGGAATTGTAAGTCATAAAGAAAACTTATAAACAATTGTAATACCTGGTTCCCCTCATGATCAGGCATTGTAGTGCGTCCTAGTGTGTGGAGGTATTTTTTTCATCAATGTTCTTTTTATTTTTTCCAAATGATTCCTAAATAAAATTATAAAATGCAACAGATAGTCTTAATTAAAAACATGAAAGTTATTATTTAAATACCTCCAATGTTATTAATACCTTAAACTGGGTACTCGTCTAATGAGTAATCATCTGACGATACTGCTCTATAGGAAAATCATCCACTACTAGTACCGCCTCTAACTCAATGCCAACTCTAGAAACCGAGCCAATATACAACTCATGCTTGTAGGCTCTCCAAATCTCGCCTAAATCCTTTAGACGTTCCGGTCGTGCACCCTCACCATCGGGAAAATTAAATCAAAGCTGAAATCAGAATATTAATTCATATAAATACAAAAAAATCATGGCATTAAATAGAAAAGATTTTTTTACCCATATCTCTGCTCAAGCTCTATCCTTGACCTCATGTGGCAAATGCCTCCACGATAGCGGGCTGACGGGAATGATGTCAGAGTATTTGGCAAGCGTCTCCAAAAAAATCCGACATTGCTGCCCTTTTTCTCAACCATTTGGTTGTCTTCATTATAATCCACCATAACCTGTGTGTGGCGGTTCCACACCGAATGCATGCATGTACGACCCCGCCCACGCCTCCTGTCAGTAGATGTATCTATCATGAAAGAAAAACAAATAATTTATCAAAACACGTTATAGTGAAAATAAATATTTCTATAAACATTTGTTAAGGGTCTATAAATATACATGTTCCGGTCTGATCATTGAGCGCTGTTGGATCCACAGAAACTGATGGAACACCCTGTGGTGGAACAGGAGTCGAAGAAGATGGAATATAGAAGCTCAGAGAGACATAAGTATAAGGAAAAGAAGATGGGACAACTGTCTGAACGGATGCTGATTGGGGAGTGGGAATCATCATGGGATGTGAAAATGATGGGCCAGAAGATGCATAAGGTAGAGAAAACATGGGAGGCCTAAATATTTTGTGTGTCCCTAAGAACACACCGAGATCAGAATGTGGGAAGGATGACATGTCAGTGGGAGGGGTAGGGTCTAGTCGGGTATGTGCAGCTGCTCGTCCACCTCTGGTACGAACCCTCCTCGTACCACCAGCCTGAGGACTAGGACCAGTACTAGGATCCTCGTCGAATAACTGTCGACGTATTGGTGGATCCTAAAAAAATGTTTACAAAAAAATTAATCACATGACATTATACATTCTTTAAATATATCAATATGAAATAAAGTACTCACTACATGCACTAATGATGGAATTCTCAACTCCGTCATTTGACGATTGTTCTCCATCATTTTTTTCCTTCATCTCTCTTCATTTGGATTCATTTCCTGCTTTTGAAAACAAATATGTAATTAATTAGAAAAAGGAAACTAATCTGTAACTCAAAAAACTAAATATATGAGGGAATAGGGGGATTCATTGGTAATTTAGCTACGATTTTTTTAGAAGAGCTTGAATGAATTTAATAAATATTACAAGTTGTAATGTTCACCAAGTTAGAAATATTGTTTGACTATGTTTGAATACAGTTCAATTCCAAATTAGAAAATACAATTCAAATAAAACGGCAACCAATAAACATTGAAAATTCACGTAATGGTCAAGTCATCTATTAATTGTTTAAAAGAGATTGAATGGATTTAATAAATCATACAAGTTGTAATGTTCACCAAGTTAGAAATATTTTTTGACTATTTTTGAATACAATTTAATTCCAAATTAGAAAATGAAATTCAAATAAAACTGCAACCAATACACATTGAAAATTCAAATAACAGTCAAGTCAGCTATCAATTGTTTTAGAAGATCTTGAATGGATTTAATAAATCATACAAGTTGTAATTTTCACCATGTTAGAAATATTGTTTGACTATGTTTGAATATAGTTTAATTCCAAATTAGAAAATGAAATTCAAACAAAACTGCAACCAATACACATTGAACATTCACATAACGGTCATGTCAGCTATCAATTATTTTAGAAGAGATTTAATGGATTTAATAAATCATACAAGTTTTAATGTTCACCAAGTTAGAAATATTGTTTTACTATGTTTGAATACAGTTCAATTCCAAATTAGAAAATGCAATTCAAATAAAACTGCAACCAATAAACATTGAAAATTCACATAATGGTCAAGTGAGCTATCAATTGTTTTAGAAGAGCTTGAATGGATTTAATAAATCATACAAGTTGTAATGTTCACCTAGTTAAAAATATTGTTTTACTATGTTTGAAATCAGTTCAATTCCAAATTAGAAAATGCAATTCAAATAAAACTACAACCAATAAACATTGAAAATTCACATAACGGTCAAGTTAGATAAATCATATTTGTGATCAATACTATATGAATTTGAATATTACCAACCTTAACAACCCAAATTAAGGTAAAAAAAAAGAATTGAGAACATGGATGAATGATTCTATATATTTTCAACCACAACTTCAGGTTCACAATCAACTCTGACAATTGAGCTATTTGAGTCATCAAAAGAAATAAATGGATTGGTTCCAATGGCACTATGGACAATGTCAATTCCATCATCACCATCATCAAAAATATGTCTTGGAATTACTTCAACTATGACACCAAATTCAGGTTGAAGTTGGTCTTTGACATAAAAAACTTGTTTACCCATTGATGCCAACACATATGGTTCTTCGGCAGCAAGAGTGCAAGTCATATTAATTACTCGAAATCCACAATCATCAATAAATGTTCCATTTCTCGTCATAGAATCAAACCAATGGAATTTCATCATTGTGACTCATCCATTAGAGTAATAATCCAATATTATTATTTTCTCAACAACTCCATAATAACCCACATTTTCAAATCGTGGTCTAATATCTGATGCACTGGAATAACAATATGTTGTGGCAGTAACCATAACACCATCATGTTGTGTTCTCGTGTTCTTTGCTCGTTCAGTGACAATAAATTTGTACCCATTGATAACAATTGATTTATAGTCACGAACCATGGTATTGGGACCAAAATCCAATGCTCTTATTTCCTCAGAGACAGAGTCAACAGAAAAACTCAATACCTGCAATATAAATCACTATTATACTTAATTAAATATTGATATAATTATTTTAAACATTAATTTTTTATACCTTCAATTTTAACCAAGAAGAAAAATCTTTTCTTTGCAAAGTCTCTCTCCTTATCAAAGATAAAGAACGATGCTTCCTATTTATCATTGTTTTATGTTCCCTGTAGATAAAAAATATGAATAGTTTAACAGATATATACGTATGATATACATAATCAATTTAGTTACCTGATATAGTCATCAAACAAATTATATTTGAAACAAACTGTGTGATGTGCCATCTCCCGCTCTTCATGGCTTAATGTCTTCAATGTATATGATCCAGGAATTCATCTTGTTTAAGGAAGTGATGGAAAACTGGGATCAATTTTCTCATACTATTCTTCTTCATTTTTCATTGGTTTGTTCAATATTGTAGTAAGATCAGACAAATACATCGAGCAAAAATCCATACATTCTTGAGCCAAGTAACCATTCACGATAGAACCTTCGGGATGATTTTTGTTTCGGACATAAGAATTTAATGTTAACATATTTCTTTCGGTTGGATACATCCTAAGAAAAGAAACAGGTCCTCCAAGAAGTATTTCAGTGGGAATATAGACAGTCAGATGAAGCATGCATGTGAAAAATGATGGAGGAAATATTTTCTCCAACTCACACAAAATTAATGGGGCATCTGTCAAAATTTTTTGCAAGAAAGACTTGGACAACTTCTTAGTACAAAGATCTCTAAACAAATGGCACAACCGAATAACTGCCACCCTTACATTAGTGGACAAAAGTTGACTGATTTCTATTTGAAGAAACTCATGTAGTAGAACGTGATAATCATGAGTCTTCAATGACTTTAGCTTCAACTCTCTTCTGTTGACCCATTTAGATATGTTGCTTGAATAGCCATCAGGAACCCTAATAGTCTCTAATACATCCAGAAATTGTTTTTTTCATAGGTGTCATCACATAAGAAGCACATGGAAGTTGCCATTTATTTTCACTGATACGCACAAGATGTAATTATGGTCTGATGCCCCAATCCACCAAGTCACGCCGAGATCATAAATCATCTTTTGTCTTACCCTTGACATTTAGAAGAACCGAAAGCAACATTTCACATATATTATTTTCAATATGCATTACGTCAAAGCAATGATGTAACAAATTGGTTGACCAATAAGGCAAATCAAGAAAGATACTCCTATTCCTCCAATTGTAACAGGTTTCAATGGAAATATTCTTTCTCTTTCCAGATTTCATTTAAACCTTACCGAATGAAAAACTAAAATCTTTCAATTCATTAAGCACATCAGCTCCAGACATACGCTGAGGTGGATCATCGGTCTCTATGGTATTATCAAATATTCGACGATTCATTCTATATGGATGATCGTTTGGCAAGAATCGTCGATGTCCCATAAAACTGAAACTAAAATGATGTTTCAGTCTTATGGATTGTGTATTCTTCATACAAACTGGACATGATAATTTTACCTTCATGCTCCATCTATACATCATTGTATAAGATGGAAAATCATTGATCGTCCACATAAGCGCAAAATGCATCGGAAATATGTCTTTCGAACATGCATCGTATGTGCGCACACCCACATCCCAAAGAAGATTCAACTCTTTTATTAAAGTTTGCATGTAGACATCAATATCAATGTCAGGATCAGAATGACCAGATATGAGTATACTCATGAAAGTGAAAGGTCTTTTCATACACAACCATGGGGGAAGATTATAAATGTGTATAAAAACTGGCCATGTGCTGTGAGAAGTAAGCATCTACCCAAACGGATTAAAACAGTCACATGAAAGACCCAGCCTCACATTACGCACGTCAGCTGCAAAATCTGGATATCGAGAATCAAATCTCTTCCATGAAAATCCATCCACAGGATGAACCAGCTCATCATTAGACTTCTTTCTCTCGGTATCATGCCATCTCATTTTTATTGATATGTCATCAGGAATAAAAAGATTCTAGAGTCTGGGGATCAATGGAAAGTGCCAAATTACTTTATGTGGAACACGGGATGGTGTTCCATCAGATTCTTACTTCCAGCATGATGTGCGACATTTTATACAATCATTTCATTCAGCGGTTTCCTCCCAGAATAAACAGCAATCTTTCGGGCAAGCATGAATTTTGTTTCTTGAAAATCCAAGTTCCTGAACTAACTTCCATGCCATATAGTGTTTTGAGGGAATATCTGCATCATCTAGAAGTAAATCCTTCAAGAGGTTAAGAATGAAATCGATTTCTATATTAGAAATCCCATACATAGTTTTCCCATGAAACAATCGGATTAAAAATTCCAGCTTTTTCATTTTATAGCATTGTCGATATACTGGAGTCATGACAGAATCATTCAATTTTTTCACCCTATCAATATCATTATTTTCACTAGATGCATCATTTGTGCTCATATAGAAGTCTTCTTGAGTCTAAATCCCTTCTTTTTCATGATGGCGAATAAACGGAAACCGATCATCTAACAAATTCTCCATTCCAGTATTTTCATTTCGATCGTCACCAATTTGAGATTTCATTTTCTCCCTATTGTGATACCACAGAAGGTATTTTGCTTGAAAAACATTTTTTTGTTATGTGGTAGCTGACTTATTTATGGCTCAACCAAGGTCTACCAATACAATTGGAACATGGGCAGTGTATGCGACCACTATCTGAAGCATTGTGAAATAAAAAATCTATAAAGCTCTCCAAATTGTTTTGAAAATTGCTTGATATTCGATTGGTTTCATACATCTAACTTCTATCCATTCTGTAAAAAGAATTTATATAAGTCATTTTGTCATTAACAATTCAATAGGATTGAACTTTAATATGAAATACATCTAAGTAAATGATAAAGGAAGAAGTTTCTAGTCGATGTAGTGAAGTATTAAAATAATGTGAAGAACAAGTACTCATAAATTAAATTAAAATTTATTTATATTCATTTTCATTAGGTCTATAAGAGGCACATGCCTCAGGTCTCATCATGTGTTATAGGCATCCCAAATCATTCACTCATGTTCAATAACTCATTATTGACACCTGTACATACCTTTCATTACCCAATTACTTCCCCAAGTCAAGCGCACACCATGGGTGAATAAATTTTAGGCTTCTACACTAATAGGTTGTTCATGACATGTAAAAAGATTTAATTTCATTAATTATAGACAAAAACATTTATTTTTAAATTTTAAATTCTTAATAAAGTATGTCAATGATAACAACATCAATGAATTAAAATTGTGACTTATCTAACATTTTTATGGTTTTCGACACATGCCAGAATGGGTAGTGAAAAGCACCCCAGACTGGGTTGTGCTTGGGCTCGGACGTTGGAGCCGAACGGGAATTGATGACTTAGGTATATGTATGGGCATATATTTAAGCAGTGTCGGTTGTTACTTCGTGATTGTATCTTTCCTTTGTGGTTTATCCTTTGTGGATTTCGGGAGACCTTCGGGGGTCTCGGGGTCCCTACTGAGTAGCTTATACTCACCCCTGAACGGGCTATGCCCGCACTATGTTGTGTTGGTTGCAGACGACAGACAGTGTTGATCGTGGTGGAGGCATGTGGAGCAGGACGGTACCTGGAGGTGGACCACTGGACGGGATGTACTCGGAGCGGTCAGGTGGACCCGAGGAGCTATGGAGGCTATCTGTACCCACCCTTCAGGTGGGACTTCCAGAGGACGGCTCAACGCTGCAACTTTTCCTTTCAGTTGTTATTTTTCCTTTCAGTTGTACTTTACAGTTGGGCTTGTATTTCCGGCCCCTTTCAATTTCAGCACAGCTTGTACGGTTTTTACTCAGTGTTTACTTTTCTTCTTGCTTACTCTGTGGTGCTTGTTTACTTTTCAAAGGCAATGCCTTCCCTTTTATTGGGATTTACACCTTGGTGCTAGTCGCCAGCCCCTGGCCTATGGAAGGCGGGCTTGGGGTAGTCACAGCACGGGCCCCGAGGATGGGTCGTGACAAATTGGTATCAGAGGGGTCGGTTCTACTACAGACTCTGATCATTCTTCTATGTGAAGCAATAGTGTTTAGCGCATTGGGTGTGGTTATCAGACCAGGGAGTCCAGTGTTGGTGCGGCGTCTGACATATCCGTACACCAGGACCCTAACTTCTGATTTCCGACTTAATGGACGAAAACATTGATTGCATGTGTGTTTCAAGTTTTCTTTGTGATTACTTGTGTCAGCTCACCAGGTATACTGTTCTGACCGTGGAACACTTGTTTCCTTTTCAGGATGGCCCCACGATGGCAACCAGCTAGGGTTCCGAGAGTAGAGCGCGACGACAGCCCGCTGAGCGACGAGGCCTCAGTACAGGGCCCGTTGACAGCAGAGGCATCGGAGGTACCTTTACCCGCCGAGCCCCCGATGCTTCCAGCGCCGATCGCTGACGATGCACGACACCTCGGAGCTCTGCACGAGTTCCAGCACCAACGACCACCCAGGTTCCATGGGGAGACGGACCCCCAGGCAGCCGAGGACTGGCTGGAGGCGGTCGTCTGAGTTTTCAGGCTAGTGAGGACACCAGCAGACCTCATGGTGATCCTCGCGGCGAGCCTACTGCACGCAGCAGCAGGGCGATGGTGGAGCTTGATGATCCAGGTACACGATGAGGCCTCCCTCATCTGGATGGACTTCGAGAGCCTCTTCCGCTCAGAGTTCGTCCCGGCCACCCTCCGTGCGGTGCGCATTTAGGGGCTTCTTCAGCTGTGGCAGGGCAGCTTGACGGTCACCCAGTACGTGGCGAGGTTCACCGATCTTTCTTGCTACTCGACAGACATGGTACGGGACCCCTTCTTTCGGGCCCGGACCTTCGAGCAGGGATTGAGACACGAGATCAGGGCGTCACTGATCTCCCTCAGCATCTCGACCCAGGCAGTAGTGCTGGAGCGAGCCCTTCTGATCGAGAGCTTTCTGGCTGAGTCTACAGCGAGACCTACCGCAGGGCGGCAGGTAGCAGAGTCTTCGGCAGCAGGTAGCCGACGGATGACTCAGGGTTCCAGGCAGACCAGGCCTTCCGGCAAACGACCTCGGGACACTGGCTCAGCAGTGCGGGGCACACAGCGCGGAGCCAGCCTTCTGAGAGGCAGGCAGTGCTACTCGTGCGGCGGGCAGGGCCACATGGCTCGTGACTGCCCGACCCATCGTACCGAGGAGCAGCAGACGGTGGAGGGTCCACCTAGGCAGAGGTAGAGGGTCGACCGTGGAGGTCCGCAGGGAGGAGGCGGACGAGGTAGAGGAGCTGGCCGAGAAGCAGGTGGTGGGAGACGCTTTGAGGCTCTGCCACCACCACCACCAGGAGGTCCGCCCCGACCACAGGGAGCTGGCGGGCAGAGATAGGCATAGCTCCAGGCAGCGGAGGCCTACGACCACGGCGCGCCAGAGATGATTCGAGGTACGATATGTGTCTATTCCACCCTTTCTATAGTTCTTATAGACACAGGAGCGAGTCACTCTTTCATAGCCACTTCCCTTGTTTGGAGCTCGGAGATTCCGACAGAGCCGTTGGCTCGATCCTTACGGCTAGAGACTCCTACTGGAGCAGACTCGACGATTACGCACTGGTACCGGCAGTGTGAGCTTACTCTAGGAGGCGAGAGCTTCAGCTGGGATCTTCTTGTAGCTGCGTCGAGGCCTTACGACGTCATTTTGGGCATGGATTGGTTATCTACGGTCCATGCACAGATTGACTGATTTAGGCGCAAGGTGCAATGTGTGCGCACCGATGGGAGAAGGTTCACCTTCACCGGCGAGAAGGGAGCCTTCGCAGCACAGGATGGACTTCCGCAGAGGAGAGGACAACCCATCACTCATCAGTTGGATAGCCTCATCCTTGGAGCAGTTGACGTGCAGAGTCCTAGTTTTCCTACAGTGGTGGATCAGTATGCGAACGTCTTCCCCGAAGACATTCCAGGGCTACCTCCTCGTAGAGAGGTAGACTTTTACATTGATCTGTACCCCGGGACAGCCCCGATATCCACTACATCATATCGTATGGCTCCCGTCGAGCTTCGAGAGCTACGGGTACAGTTGGAGGACTTGCAGGGCAAGGGGTTCATCCGACCCAGTGTTTCACCCTGGGCTTCCCCGATATTGTTCGCCAAGAATGCGGACGAGAGATTGCGACTGTGTGTCGATTATCATCGCCTGAACCAGGTGACAGTGAGGAACAAGTATCCTCTACCCAGGATTGATGACCTATTCGACCAGCTCAAGGGAGCATGGTGGTTCTCGAAGATAGACCTTAGGTTAGGCTATCATCAACTTAGAGTTCGAGACGAGGATGTGCAGAAGACGGCCTTCAGGTGTCGGTATGGCCACTATGAGTTATTGGTTATGCCATTCGGCATAACCAATGCTCTAGCAGTGTTCATGAGCCTCATGAACAGGATCTTCCAGCCATACCTCGATCGATTTGTCGTGGTCTTCATCAACGACATTTTGGTGTACTCGACCACGGAGGAGGAGCACGCCTACCACTTACGGGTTGTACTAGACACACTCCGAGAGCACCAGCTTTATGGGAAGCTCTCGAAGTGCCAGTTCTGGTTACGAGAGGTCCACTTCTTGGGGCACATCATTTCTGAGGTGGGAGTTGCGGTGGATCCCGCGAAGATCGAGGCTGTGCTAGCTTGGGAACCACCCAAGAGCGTGACGGAGGTGAGGAGTTTCTTGGGCCTAGCCGGATACTATCAGAGATTCGTGTCGGACTTTTCCAGAGTTGCGGCGCCACTCTCAGTGTTGACGAAGAAGGGGAGACCCTTCGTGTGGTCAGACAGATGTCAGCAGAGCTTCCAGGAGCTAAGGCAGAGATTGACCAGCACACCTATCTTGAGGTTGCCTGAGGAGGGAGTTGGATACGTAGTCTACTGCGATGCATCAAGGACTGGACTCGGGTGTGTCCTGATGCAGGAGCGGGCCGTGATTGCCTATGGATCACGTCAGTTGAGGCCTCATGAGCAAAACTACGCTACCCATGACTTGGAGTTGGAAGTAGTGGTCTTCGCCCTGAAGACGTGGCAGCACTATCTGATGGGCGAGCGCTTTACAGTCTTTTCTGACCACCAGTGTCTCAGGTACATCTTCTCTCAGAAGGACCTGAACTTGAGACAGTGGCGATGGCTCGAGTTCCTCCAGGACTATGACTTTGAGATAGTCTATACTCCTGGGAAGGGGAACGTGGTAGCAGATGCCCTCAGCAGGAGGACGGGCATCCAGCTACTTGAGGAGGCGACAGAGCAGCTAGCCGCTTTGCAGATATCATTCGTGGATAGAGATGGAGCAGCCTTCCTTCAGTCTCTCACCGTCTCTCTTCCAAATCTACAGCGGGTTAGAGAGGCACAGCATGGGGACACTGACTGTGAGACACGACGTCCACATATATCCTCGGGGCAGGTGCCTGATGGCTTCTCCTTGGGAGCAGAGCACGACATCCTTTTCAGAGGACGTACCTTGGTACCAGTCTCTTTACGAGAGGAGGTGCTGAGAGAGTTTCACACTTCTCCTTTGGTGGTACATCCTGGAGTGGCGAAGATGTACCAAGATCTTAGACGACAGAACTAGTGGTCGGGCATGAAGAAGGTTGTGGCAGAGTTCGTTTCACGGTGCCTCACCTGCCAGCAGGTGAAGGCAGAGCATCAGGTACCAACAGGCTTGGTACAGCCCTTGGAGGTTCTGGAGTGTAAGTGGGATGGGATATCTATGGACTTCGTGACTGGACTTCCACGCACATCCAGAGGTCATGACTCCATTTGGGTGATTGTTGACCGACTCACCAAGTCGGCACCCTTCTTACCCATCCGAGAGCAGGGCTCAGTAGAGAGCTTGGGGCGTCTCTACGTTCAGGAGATTGTACGGCTTCACGGTGTGCCTTCGACTATCGTATTCGATCGGGACGCTTGCTTTACTTCCCGATTTTGGAAGGGGTTGCAGGAGGCGTTCGGTACGCGGCTACGTCTGAGCACCACCTTTCACCATCAGACGGATGGTCAGACGGAGAGGACCATTCAGACTCTCGAGGACATGCTCCGCGCATGTGTCCTCGACTTTGGTCGCAGCTGGGAGGACCACCTACCCTTGGTGGAGTTTGTGTACAATAATAGATACCACTCCACCATCGAGATGGCACCATATGAGGTGTTGTACGGCAGGCCTTGCAGATCTCTTTTGTGCTGGACAGACCCTGGGGAGTCAGCACTTGTGGGACCAGAGATGGTCCGGGCCACGACAGAGAAGGTCCAGGTCATCCAGGGGCGTATGAGGACAGCACAGAGCCGGCAGAAGTCATATGCTGACAGGAGGCGGAGGCCACTAGAGTTCGAGGATGGCGACTACGTCTTCTTTTGGGTCTCACCTCGACGTGGCTTGAGGAGATTTGGCCGAGGCGACGAGTTGTCTCCACGCTTCATCGGGCCTTTCCAGGTCCTCAGTAGGATTGGCGAGGTGGTTTATCGCCTGGCTCTGCCACCTCAGTTGCACCGGGTGCATGACGTCTTCCACGTATCTCAGCTGAGGAGATACATGCACGACCCGACGCACATCATTGACTATGGGGAGCTAGACGTGGATGATGGGGTGACTTTTGCGGAGGTCCTGGTGGAGATAGAGGATAAACAGGAGCGGGTCCTGCGTGGGCGATCGATTCCTCTTGTGCGCATCAGATGGCAGCACGGGAACCTCCAGGAGAGCACATAGGAGCGGGAGGCTCAGATGCGTGCTCAGTACCCACATTTGTTTCCCTAGTTTATGATGTATCTTTACGGGGACGTAAAGCCCTGAGGTAGGAGTAATGTAAAGACCCGTAAATTTGAAGGAAATTTTTTTTCTTAATTTTCTTCGGAATTTTACAAGAGCGCAGTTTCTGACGGAACCTGATTCCGAGGCCTGGTGTGCCCGGAATCATTTTCCGAAGTTTGGCTCGGGTACGTTCAATGAACAGACGAGCGGGTTTTTCTAACTTTTGAACCGGTGTCCGGAATCTAATTCTGAGGGCACTAATGAAATCGCAGCACGGGTATTCACTTAGAAACGCCTCTTCCGGAGTTGCGTTTGCTCGGGTGTGGTTTTTAATTTTCGGCCTTAAAGTTAAGAAATAAAATAATTTTACGACAACCTTATTTTATTTCACTTAAGCCACTTGGAAGCCACTTGAAGCCACTTAAAAACAGCTTAAACTGAGTTGAACCGGATAGGGTACTATCTAGAAATATCCTACCCTCTCGGTAGGATATTTGTGAGTTGAGGCCCGCACAAGCCCCGCCGTTTCTTTCCGCTAAGTAATGCACCCGCGAAAACCCGTCATTATGAAAGTCAACTGACGCGTTTTCTTAAATTCTTAACAGACCATTTAATTGGGCGGTTTATTTCGTAAATTAAATAAGCTGTTTCTTTCGTTGAATTAATTCAACGAATTGATGGGACGTTACTTACCCTTTTTCGTTTGTTGGCATAATAATAAAATAAGAGCAACCAGTCTTTTGGAGGATTACTGGTTGAGAGGTTTGACAGAGTCCTCGTGTCTTTATCCTTCTTCGCGAAGAACGCGAAAAAACGCGAAGAACGCGAAGAACTCCGGCCTCCGACGAAGAACGCCGAACCCAGAAATCGACGACGCGACGCCGACGTTCCCTTCCTGCAACGTTCATCTGCGACGTCTCTTCCTCCGCAACGGATCTTCGATCAGCTGCTTGAGGTAAGAGTCTCGGTTTTTCTTTTTAATATCCTTTGTGGTTTTTTTACCAAAACATGGATTTAATAATTTAATTAAATTAAATCTGTTGTTTCATGGTCCGTTGAGTTCGCTGACTCAATGTCGTGTTCCGCGACAACGCGATGCCCTTCCGCGACGACGCGACGATCTCCACCTTCCGCGACGAGCAATTCCACGAAGGACATGCGTACGATGACGACTACGAGGTAGGGATTTTATTTTTGAAAATGCCTCTTATTGTTTCCCATGTTGTTTCCGTTCAAAAAGAGGAACCCGATTTATAAAACAATTTTATTTCATTAAATTTTTTTTCGGATATGTGTTCATGTGTTGAACTTTATTCCTCCCGTTGTTTATCTCTAACGCGGAGGGTGCGGGCCAAACGAACACGGCCCGACGAACCTCCACCGTTCTTCGTTTTGTGCGGATTTGACGAGCGACGACGGAACTTACCGCAACAGAAGTTTGATGGTTCCGCAGTGAAGAGCGAGTCCCGGGAGGAGCAGCGGCGTAGACGGGAACAAAATCGGACCACCAGAGTGAATCTGGTGGCCCGCGGAAGTCGCCGGCGGCGCGGGGCGCCGGCGCGGCGGCGGCACTCGCGGACCCACGACCGCGCGTGTCCGGCACGCGCGGGACGCAGCTGAAGCCGCGTCCAGTTGTCCGAGCGACACCCCGCGGGTGCCGCAGGGTTGTCCAACGGGGGCGGCGTCTCCCCCCCCCCCCCCCCCCCCCGCGTCGCTCTGCTGGCCAAGAAGACACCTCGCGGGTGCCGCGGGGGTGTCACGCGGGGGTGGCGGCTCCCCCCCGCGCCGCTCGGCCGAGCCGAGCCGGGTCCGACCGGGTCGGCCTGGGTTGACCCGGTTCGGCCGACCCAGGGGGGGTCGGGCCGGGTCGGCCCGGGCCCGGACCCCCCGTCTTCGGACGGTTTTCGTTCAAATGCCTGTAACTTGAGCTACGGGCCTCCAAACGACTCGCCGTTAGCGCCAACGTGATCCTTGGACCGATACGATCATTTCGGTATATCGCATTCAAGGTTTCGGAATACTTTGAGTTCGGCCGGGTTGGTTCGTACACGAAACCAACCGGGCCCTCGGAGCGGAAATGCTCATATCTTGAGCTACGGACGTCCGATTGACGTGCCGTCAGCTTTGTTGAATTTCTCTAAGTGAGACGGATCTTTTGGCATACTCCACCTGAGGTTTGGATGTAGGTGGAGTACAGTCGGGTTGGTTTTGCCTTAAAAACCAACCGGGGCCCTGGGACGAAAAAGCCAATAACTCTCAGACCGGGCGTCCGATTGACGCGCCGTCTGCGGCGTTGAGTTCCTGTTGACGATACAGAACTTTTGGATACGTCAAATTCGGAATTTGTGACAGTTGATGTATCGGCCTCTCGGCTCGTGGAGCGGATCCTCCCGAAACGAGCTTGTTGTGTGCGGGAACCCTAGTGCTGGCTGCAACTGCTACTTCGACAGCGACGACCGTGTAGAGATCCTCAGTGGACTGCGACGAAGACTGTGCAGAGATCCTCAGTGGACTGCGACGACGACTGTGCAGAGATCTTCAGTGGTCTGCGACGACTACAGCACTCAGCGATCCTACGTGGATCAGTGCTACAGGTCCTGTGTGGGCCCGATCCTGTGTGGGTCCGATCCTGTGTGGGTCAGCACTCAGCGGTTCTGTGTGAGCCAGCGCCTACAGGTCCTGTGTGGGCCCGATCCTGTGTGGGTCTTGCGGGGGTTAGTTACCTATCGATCCTTCGTGGGTCCGACGACTTAGATGGATCAGTGATCATCTTTATCGTCATCCGAATAAGTATACCTGTGTGAGATGAAACTTGAGTTACTCTCCTTTGTGGATTGTGTTGAGCTATCATGTGTGGATTTACTGTTTACTCTCCTTTGTGGATTGTGTTGAGCTATCCTGTGTGGATTTACTGTTTACTCTCCTTTGTGGATTGTGTTGTGCTATCCTGTGTGGGTATACGTTTTGCTTTCCTGTGTGGACTGGGTTGTGCTTGGGCTCGGACGTTGGAGCCGAACGGGAATTGATGACTTAGGTATATGTATGGGTATATACCTAAGCAGTTTCGGTTGTTACTTCGTGATTGTATCTTTCCTTTGTGGTTTATCCTTTGTGGATTTCGGGAGACCATCGGGGGTCTCGGGGTCCCTACTGAGTAGCCTATACTCACCCCTGCACGGGCTATGCCCGCACTACGTTGTGTTGGATGCAGACGACGGACAACGCTGATCGTGGTGGAGGCTTAGGGAGCAGGACGGTACCTGGAGGTGGACCACTGGGTGGGACGTACTCAGAGCGGTCAGGTGGACCCGAGGAGCTGTGGAGGCTATCTATACCCACCCTTCAGGTGGGACTTCCAGAGGACGGCTCAACGCTGTAGCTTTTCCTTTCAGTTGCTGTTTTTCCTTTCAGTTGTACTTTATAGTTGGTCTTGTATTTCCGGCCCCTTTTACTTTCAGCACAACTTGTATAGTTTTTACTCAGTGTTTACTTTTCCTCTTGCTTACTCTGTGGTGCTTGTTTACTTTTCAAAGGCAATGCCTTCCCTTCTGTTGGGATTTACGCCTTGGTGTTAGTCGCCAGCCCCTGGCCTATGGAAGGCAGGCTTGTGGTAGTCACGACACAGGCCCTGAGGACGGGTCGTGACAAAGAAGGACACATAATATACAACGTACAATGAGAACCATATTTAGTTGACCCTAAAGTTATATTAGTATAGTCATCTTGGGGGAAATAGATTATATGATCCTGGTTAACTGATGAATTTAAAAGCTCGTATTCCATATGTTGGACACTATATAAGGTAAGAAATCATGTGAGGATGGGTTTACATCATTCAATTTCTTACATTCTAGTGAGTATGAAGGATTAAATTAATGACTTGAGTTCCCTAATACCATGTCAACCGTTATACGCACCATGTGAACCCTTATACACACCATATGAACCCTTATACCATATCGTCATTATTAAAACCATTAATAACAACTTATTAAATAACACCACTTGTTAAAGATAATCAAATTGAACATAAATCAATAATAATATTGGATATATCAAGTAAAATGAAGTCATACTATCTTACATCCTAAATGACCACGCACAACCATGATTAATGACCACAAAGCTCCTCTTTCGGCCAAATCAAAATTGAAAACAAAAACATATAGTTGTAGAAAAAAACTTCATTTATGTGAAGAATAATAATCTCATGGTCCTCATGATATTTGAACCACGCAGTCATGATTTTCGAGATGAACTTGTTTCCATGAAACCATGTGAGAAACATGATTCAATACATGTATTTTTCTAATTTTCCCAAGCATTTTGAGGAACCCCAAATCAGTGAAAATGGTCATTGTGTTTTAAAAAGGCGATTGAATAACACATGTACGATGTCGAAGGCAGAATGATTAATGGTTATATTAGAAAAACTTATATTCACTAATATTGCGAATTTGACATTCTGTGAATTAGTTTCATGAAGAAGGAAGAATTACTAATTAGGGACCACATTCTATTTGGAAAAGTTCAAGAAGATACTCCATATGTTCTATTATGCAAAGGATAAGTGAACAGTGTGTCATTTTATATATATATAGATTTTCATAGAAACATGATACATACTTGTTATGTAATACACATAGTGTACAAAAATTATGATTAACAAGATCATTATGTTTGGCATTATCTTAATGAAAGGAGTGATTTTCATGAAATAATATCAATAAATATTACAAACAATTTCTTATTAGTTCCTATACATGAAGCTATAATATTTGAAGCAGATTAAAAAAACTATGAATCATCAGAATTAGAACAAAATAAAAAGACAACATTCCCTATATAAATGTAAATGTGTAATGAAAACATTAATTGAAAATACACCGATATAGGGATTTGAGTACACAATTCGTGGAACAATCATAAAATTTTACAAAAACCGTAAAAATTGGGAATAACAAAATCGTTGAGAATAGAAGGATATACTTTATAAGAGGTGGAACTATATCCTTGATAAAATATAGAAGGACTATAACCTGGTAGCTGATGATTCGATAGAAGATGTGGGGATTCAGAAGTGCTTCTGCCAAGGAATCGTTTCTGGAGACGAGCGGAAGGGTTTTGGAATCGTGGGGAGGCCGCTGCCTGCATTTGGAGAATTTGGGGCTTTTTTTCCCAATGGTTTTTAAAAACCGTTGGTAAAACTCAATCTTTCCCAATGGGTTTTTCAAACCGTTGGGAAAACTAAAATCTTCCCCATCTTTCCCAACGATTTCCTCAAACCGTTGGGAAAAGTGATTTTTCCCCAATTTTTCCAACGGTTTCATAAAACCGTTGGGAATAGGCAGTTGTTCAAGGTATTTACCAACAGTTTATGAAAACCATTGGGAAAGACAACATATACCAACGATTCTTTGAACTGTTGGTATAAAAGTGTTGGGAAAAGTCCCCTTTCCAGTAGCGGATGTTGGCTCTTCTTCTCTCATCATTTCTTCAGGAGCAGTCTGGTCAGCATGAATTTGAGACTGTTCACCAGGACCCTCCATCATCCTCAGAGTAGGGTCAATCCTCTCCCTCAAAGGGAAAATCTAAGAATCCTCTGTAATCCCAACAAGTATAAGCAAAATTTTCATGAGTTAGGATTCATTACCATCTGAAGGACTTACCACTAAAAAATGAACCGTCTAGTTGTGGACAGCATCCTTCGATGCCTTTGCTTCATTGATTTTTTGGGTGTGTTGACATTGCCACCTCCAAAAACAGGTATCAGAGACATTAACGCCCTATCTAAATCCTCATACACAGCCTGTTGGATTGGAGATACTTTTCCTAGATCCTGAGGAGATTCAGTGGCTCCAAGAGTGGTGCCACAAGTGCTATACCGCGGTAAAGGGACATTAGTAGTTCCTTCCTTAACAAATTGCAGGATGAATAAAGTAATTTCATTGAGTGACAATGATTTGACTGAAATCAAGTTGAAATCAAATAAGGAAATAAATTTACATCTTCAGGAGCCACGTAATCATGTCAATCCTCATCTATTGAAGCACCAATCCCCTCAGTGGTGCCACGATCCATCATTTCCTTTACCCACATAGTGAGAGAAATAGAATAATCAGTGGAATATATGATCATTTCCAGCTCTTTTATGCAAGCCCACACTCCATTGGGGTTATCCTCGAAGCAGATATCTGAAGAGGCCTGAAGATACCCTACTCCGAGGATATGTATCCCTTCGCATAAGTCCATCTAGGCAGTTTTAGCATCACAATATAAATTCCTCCATGTTCAGATATCCTCTGGTCGTAAATATTCGAAATGTGTACCAGAAGGCCATGAGGAGGGTCCTATATTCTGGGACTTCATCTTCTTCCCAGCTCTTACAATCACAGATAAAAGATAATAAAATGGAACTTGTTGCTCTATAAAATAATGGTGACTAAATTGCCTCAATGATATAACTCACCAGAAGCCGATGGAGTAGGTCTCTTGACTCTAGTAGGTGGATTATATCTGGCATGAGGCCTCTTGGATGCATGTCGCGCCGCATCATCCCCATCATGGGAATCCGGTGAATCATCCTCGGGTGAGGTACTTGGTGAATTAGCTCCGGGTGAGGAAGACTCACCTTCCAAACGAAAATCTTCTTTTATAATGGTTCTCTTCTTTGTCCCCACCCGAGGGACCGGCTGATTCAGTACCCTTTCAGGGTATGATGCTACCCAGTTCTCAGTATAGCATGTAGTCAATTGACTCACCACTCTAACAACTAGTAGATCAAACACTGCCCTGGTCTTATCCATAGTTGTTAGCAACCATAGTAATCGGGAAACCATTGGATGTTGCTCTTTCCTGACATGCACGGAAGGGGATACAACAATCTGTTGTAGACACTTGAATTGGTGTGAAAATCTATATGGAGCATAGGCCTTACATATAATCTCTCTGTCAATTCTGATGGCCAATACACCATCTCTGCAATCCAGCATATATGAATTCAATTCCAGGCTAGTTTTTCCATCGTCAAAAAATTTCCCGATTGGCAGGTTTCCATAAGGAAAGAAATGAAATTCCTTGAACATGCTCATCCTCACCTACAAATAATAAAAATTTAGGGACAATGGATAAATTCCAGAAAATGCCTACACCGATGGCCTAAAAGAACATCCAGGAACTTGTACTCTACTCTGTACAACATATTTCCTGAAGTGAGTGGTGATCCATCCCCACAAAACTTGGAATGATCCCACTATTATCAAAGGATACTTACCCATATAGACATGGAGTAAGCTCCTATGAATCTTTTCTAAAACCAGGGTGGCCAACCCAACCAGTTTTCTCTCAGCCAACTTGGCTGCAACAACGAAGGTCCCTGACCAGACGCCTCCTTTCGAATCCCTAACTGGAAGAAGTTAAATGATGATCCACAAGGTTAAGAAGCCCTCCATATGGGTCTTCTCTGGGATTATTTGATTCACTTCATGCCCCCACTTTTCAGACTCTCTGATTTTCAGAGTTGGACAGAATGTGAAAAGAGAACCCCTCTTCTCTGCTCTGGGGTAGCTGGCAGGAAAATTACATATGGGTCCCTTATCCTTCTTCTTGATGAAAAACAAGTCCATTCACTCCTCTGGATGGATATCTTTATTGGAGTGGGTTTTCATGATTTTGGTATTTTTAAGCTTGTAGAAAATATTTAACAACTCTAGAGACAAAGATGGAGTCTTCTCAGAATCATTCTAGGTCACCTTGGGAGGGATGAACTCGTCATACATATCTCCCAGAATTAGAGCCCATGAGATCTTATAGACATTATACAAGCTGATGCCTACTTCTCCATTAGTCAGATAGAAATAATTGGTTTCTGGGCTCTAGAAGCTGATTAGATCCGGAAAAAAATCATCATTCCTATAGACATATGTCTGCCCAGCCCAGACGACTTCATATATTGTATCTCTCTTCAGATCCTCAACAAAATCTACACAAGTTTGTTGTACCCAATATGCCCACATCCAAGTTAGCTTCACACCTCCTCTAGGACGAAAATCCCAACTCTTTTTCCATCCCTTGGATTGATCCATCTGAGAATTTCAAATAATAGAGGGATAGCAATGCGGCTGCAGCTCAGGCTTGTGAGGTTTCAGATTTGTAGCACATTGTCTATGATGCATTATGAATTCCTTATCAACTGTTACAGCATTGAAATATTATCCTTCAACTGACACATTTGCTGAAGAGAAATTGATGTAAGTCTGAAACCAGGAATGAGAAAGATAATTCATTTCCTCTAGAACGTTGACTCCTTACAGATGACCATGGGCATATAATGGAATGTAAATGCTCTGTGGAGAATTGGAATGATATTTCTTCAAGTACGTAGCCAAATCCTGGAGAGTTCTTTCACAGATAACATAATAATCATGGCCGACAACGTTCATCATGTCATCTATTCTCTTGTTGGCCAGCTCATCAGCCGATCCAATCTTCCTCGGAGCCATTGAATCTGCACAACGATCAAATAGTTAAATTTTAAGTAAGTGTGTTTTTATGAAATATTTTTGAAGAAAATAAAAAAATGGATAAGTCATTAATCCGTGCAAGTTTTTCCTTGCATGTAATGTCGCACAAGTTTTTCCGCCCAAGTAATTTCGCACTAATGATGGCGCGCAAGTCAAATACTTACTAAAGAAGCACGACACAAAGAAGAGTGATCGACCGAGAAAAGAATTCATTTGCACGAAGATATCTCAAAAACATTGGAGGCAGGATGGTTTCTGTGATGTGACACCCATATATATAGGCGATCCCACAACCCTGTGCGCCCCAACCTTTACGCCGAAACCGGTGCGCCTAAAACCTACGCGCTGCTAAAACCTGGTTTCTCATTTTCCTCTGAGTCAAATGCTCTTCCCTTTTTTAGATCCAACTCTGAGGGTGGACTTTTTTTGATGCTCCATTTTGTCATAGAGTCAAAAGGAATAACAAATGGGAGTACCTCATGAAAAGAAAAACAAGAAGATAGAGGGAAGAAGCATCAAATGTTGCAAAGGCATTAAGGCATGCAAGTCATTTACGTTCCATAGTTGGGCGTGCATGTCACTTGCACGCCAGATGTGAGGCGCGCAGGTCACTTTCATTCCCACATTGAAATTTCTCCCTAATCTTAGGAGGCCTATAAATACCCCATGTGGGCCCCCCATTTCAAGGATGAATTTCCCAAAACACAAATTCTTGCTCTGGTCGCCCCAGCCTATGTCTGACATCTTCCAAACACTAATAAGGTAATTCTTTACCTAGAATGGAATCTCTTAATTGGAAGAATAAATCCTAAGTGTTAGAACTCATCAACACTTGTGCACCTAAGTTTCCAGCTCTTAAGAGAAATGAAGACACTTACACGCCGCCTTTCCCTCTCAAGGGAACTTGCGTGCCACCCATTTGGAAGCCTCTAGGGATGATACAAAGTTATTGAGTTCAGAGTATCCCAAGTATTTCCCTATATATTATTCATCTCCCAAGGTGACTCTTGTCGCCCAAGTATACTTGCACAACCAGGACTTGCGTTCCAGACCATTACTTGTGCGCCTCCTTCATGGTCACCTCCTTTCCTCAAATCCACCTCTCCTATTCAAGACACAACCTTCAAAACCATCTTCAAATCCATTTATGGCATGGTTCCTTTGTTGTATTCCTTATCTGAAAGGAATTCTATGAGAACCTCTCCCAAAACCTTGTGATTTACAAGCTTTATGTCACCACTGTTAGAATTTTCCTATATAACCTCATCTTTTAAGATGAGAAGATATTTTGATATTGGTCCTCCTTCTCAAGAGTAATCCCCAATCATAGGCCCCTCTTCATTTGGGCTTCCTTTTTTGGGGTAAGTCTCGGGGTTAAAACTCCAAATCTCCATAAAGTACAAATACCTTTGTAGACCCTACTCCTGGGCTTCTTTCCTAAGTCCTGATCTTCATCTACTTGGGCAGTCATACATAAGTAAGCCCCACATCATTTCTTATGAATGCATCTTTCATGGAACCATCATCATGTTTACTGATAACTCTTGTTTCTTACACCGAGCATGACTCACGTGAGCTTAGAGTGTCAAAATAATCATCACATCTCTTTTTGGGCCATTAACTATGCATAAACCCCACATTTACTTGCCTAAAATACGTGTACTTTGATCTCTACCTTAAAAGTAGAGTACGTAAGAAGCCTTTATAAGGTTCAAGCCCATATTTCATTAATTCTTTTCCATCCCATATGATGTTAAACTATATCCTTCTTATCGAACTACATGGGTTCTGATTCTTTTTTATCAAGGATACGTAGGTAGCTAATATGTGGGTACGATCTCAACTCTAAATAATCCTTGTCTTTCTGAACGATAGTAAACATCAAGTTACCCCCCCCCCCATGAGTGGCTTTAAAACCAATATGGTCATCATAATGACCAAATGATTTCTATATAATGTATTAAAGGATACCATTGACTAAGAATCTTTAATATATATAGATGATTCTCTATTGATGAAGAACCTAAAATACATATAAATGATTATCTAAATTCCATACATATCAATCATTGACTGCTAAATCTAAAGGAAAATTCATTTTCATACTTGGTTAATTAATAAGGATTCGTGAACATAACTTAAATCTATAAGAGAGTTCCGAAGTAGGTAATAATTCCCCCCAAAAAGGTGTGAAGAGCCTGACCTCCCATCCTCGCGTCCAATGAAAAATTCATAAGACTCATCAGTCCAAAACTAATGAGCACCTACCTTTGGAAAGTAGGTCCAAGTGGATATAGAATCATTGGATGTTTCTGGTTCTATCAATAAACCCGTTAGAAACAGATTGGACAGTTTGAACCTTAAAAAAACAAGGTCATCCGCATTTCCAAAAAAAATAATCGTATAGGAACCGTGGAATATAGGATTGAAATTACATCAAATATGGATCATGTTCATGATTTGTTTCACGTATCACTCATGAGGAAGTACATACCTGATCACTCACATGTACTAAACTCAGAGGTGGTACAACTGGAAGATGATGTCTCTTTTGAGGAGCAGCCAGTAGAGATTCTAGACCGGAGAGATAAGGTTCTATGCAATAATACAACCCACCTTGTCAATGTGTCATGGAGGATCTACATGTTTGAAGAAGCTACTTGGGAACCAGAGGAGGGGATAAAGGAAAAGTACTCTCACCTATTTGTGTAAAGTGAAATTTTGGGGGTGAAATTGCATAAGGGGGGAAGAATATAATGACCCAAAGTTTTTCAATGGAAATTCCCTAGTTATAAATATGTCATAAAATCACATGAAAACACAATATAATGAACTAATAAATTATAAATTCCCTTTAAACAAAATTTTGTCACTTTTGTGATTAGAATTTTGAAAATTTGACATACATGGTTGCGTTCAAGATGATTTTTGGGGCCCAATAAGAAAAACCAAATTTTTTGAATATTATCCTTCCATTATGAATAGTAACCTACTCTTAAAAATAGTAGTATGACCCTTATGAATAGATAATATTCCAAAATAAGAGTAACCTTACCCATGAATAATTAAATAATATTTTGGTATCTTAGAAAGTGACAATTTGACCATAGTAAACGTTTGGGTATTTTTGTAAGTCGTAAATAATTAATTATAATTTATTAATTTAAAATAAAATTTATTTTCTTAAAATGTATTCATAAATTAACAAATCTATGTCTTCTAGATTTTAGATAATTTTATAATACTCTACGTAATTTTTGGAAGCATTATAAAATCAGTTTTAATATTAAAACTGTATTTTTCATGTAAATTATGATTGTAATTATTTTTTAATTAATAATATTTAGAAAATTATTTTTGAAAAATTAACTTCTTTTTGGATTCTACAAGTCTCAAAATGGTTGTGATGAAATTTTGGGATTTTTCTGAAATACTTGAATTTCTGATGAATAGTGAAATACTATAATTTACAAAATAAGCTAAATATGTTAATTATAGAGTCATGTATGATGGTATTTTGATGTAACCCCACTTGGTTCGGGATTAAATTAAAAAAGTACTATTATTGGTCATAGAAGACTCACTATTCCTTGTATTTTGGGGAAATAAAAAACTAATGAATTTTATATTAAGAAAACTCCTCTCCCCTCCACTATAAAAACCCACCCTTCACACCCTCATTTCCTCACACCTCTCAAGCATCAAGCCTGGACTAAACTCTGTCCAAGAATCTTTCCTATCCCCTCCCCCACTACCAAGAGCTTCTATTCTAATCAAAAGACCAATCCTAGGCCCCTTAAGGAGGATCTCTAGAGGAGGATTCAAGTGGTAATTTCTCTCCTTCTTTTCCTTTAAATTCCTTTCAATTTCATGTTCTGTTCTCATTCTCTACCAACCTATATTTGTACAAATGATATGATAACTCTCGTATAACACATATAATATATTTTTATGATAATAATGGGATATTATACCATCCAACCCCCTCCTCTTATTCCTTTTATTTTAAAAAAGAAAACGTTGTCCGTGAGGTGTTAATCTATCACCTTCGAGGACGACAAGATTTTTTTCATTTCTACATTCAGATCTGGTCATGATACCATTTTATGGTTGAACCAGAATATTTTATCTGTATTATTTTCTAATTAATTTTATGGAACTAACTTATGAACATATTATTAAATGAGTAAACAAAACAAGTCTGTTGTGGTCAAAAAACCACCCTAATTAACCCAAATGATCATCATTTAATTCCTATCTAATGATTCATAAAAATGGTACAAAATTTAATTCATTATATGATAATTAAAACTATTATAATATCATTAATAACATGTAATATTAGTTCTAGATGTTTACCCATGTTCTACCCAAACATAAATTTATGAATGCAAGTGAACTACTCGAGAAAACCGTAAAAACGAACATTCCCGAACAATGTTTTTAAACACTATAACTCATCAAGAGGCCCGTAAAATAACATAATGAAACAAAAATTAATAATATGAAAGTATAAAAGGTTTTTTAATTATTAATTAATTAATATAATGTCATTATACAGGACAATAAAGTGAAGGAAGCGTTCAGATATAAGGTAAGGAAAAAATATCGAACCCAATTTTCTTTCTTCAGGTTCTCCCTCTTTCACTCAAAATTTGGTATGGTCACTCCTTAAAAATAATTTTGTCATCATTATTTTAAATTTTCTGGTATATAAATCTTTTATACTAAAGTTTATTTCAAAAAAATGTTTTCCAAAAGAAATCTTCTTTTAAGAACTCGCCTTTTACCTCTCATTCAGGGTTGATGGTTCTTGTATCAAGTATGATTTTATCTCTTTCGTTTGGGAACCCAATGTTAATGAATGTGTTATTATGAGATAAAACCCATTCATTTTCATTTTTTAGTTATGTTCATTTTTTTATATGTTCATTGGGGAATGCATGGTAAATGATAATGTTATGATGTGACAGGTGCGCCCGGAATTATATAGCGCAATATGAATGTTTCAATGTGACGGGTGCGCCAGGAATTATACAGTTCTCCAATGAATTTGGTAAAGTTATGAGTCTCATGAGTAAATTTTAAATAATGTTAAAACGTTTCTACCTTTGTTCACAATTATGTGTGGTAGTTAACCACTAAGACATGATGTTTCATTTATATGCATTGCTACATTTCATGTCTTATATTTATGCTTCCTCTTATGTTCACGATCCTTTGCCTGTATTATGATTATGATCACCCAATGATATGTTGTTAGTGTTTTTCCCCTTACTCGGCTTCTATCTCACCCCTTTTTATGTATATCCTCAATTGAATACATGTATTAAGGAGAGTTCAAGTGCCAGTAAGAAGCTAGAGACGAAGAAATTGAAAAAAAGAGTTTATGCTTGAAATTGTAATTGTTATGTATGGTCGTAGATTTCCCAAGACACTAAACTATTGGATCCTCTATGTGTAATAATATTATGTTATTTTTCATTAAAATTATTTAATAGTAATGTAAAACATGTTTGTGTCTCTATATTTATTGTTCTCACATCAGCAAAATATCTTGAGAAAAATACATACATTCTTGATCCATATAACCTCTCACAATGGAAGATTCCACATGATTATTATTTTAGATATATGACTTCATTGTACACATATTTATTTCAGTATTATATATCCACCAAAAATCAAAATGTCCCCCAAGTAATGTTTCAGTTGGAAGTTGAACCATTAAATTTAGCATGCAGGTAAAAAATAATGGAGGGAATTTTTTCCCAACTCACACAAAATTAATAGATCCTCTTGCTACTTTTTATCAAGAAATAATTTGATAATATTTTTGAAAAAAGTCATCTAAAAAATCACACAAGAGATTTTTTATCACCCTTACATTATTGGATAGAAAATTCTGGATTTCTATTGGAATAAATTCATGACGAATGGTGTGATAATAATTGAGTTTTTATAGATTTTAGTTTTAAATCACATATGTGGAATTATTTTGATATTTTTTTGGAATATACCGAAGGTACATTGATATTATATAATGATTATATATTTTTTTCTATAAAGGAGTCATCAAAAAAAGAATAATAAGGAACTCTCTCTTTGTTTTAACCAATACATACAAGATGCAGTTTTGTTTGAATACCCCAATGCAACGAGTCCCAATGAGATTGAAATTCAATGTTGATATTACAATTGATATTTATAATAACTATAAGAAACATTTCACAAATATTTTTTCTTAATATTCATTATTTTTAAACAATAATGTAACAAAATTGTAGACCAATATGTCAATTAAAAAAATATACATTGGTTTTTCCCATTGTAAGTGGATTGGGGTCAACATTTTTCACTTTTTATATTTCATCTAACATTTACCTAATGAAAACATAAAGTTATTAAATTCATTAATAACATTAGTTCCTAACATATTTCGATGTGTTTGTTCAATGTCAACAGTATTTTCATATTTTCAATGATTATTTCAGTATTTATGATCCATTGGAATGAATCAATGATGACCCATGAAACTGAAACTACAATTATATTTTTTCCTTAATGATCATGTATTCTTCATAAAAATATCACATGATAGTTTTTCCTTTGTTCTCCAACCATATATCATTGTATAAACAGGGAAGTCATTTATAGTTCTAAAAGGGAATGAAGTATCTAAAATAAATTTTATGAAGAATCATAAAATGTATGCAAACCATATCCCAAATATTCTTCAACTCTATTATTAAAGGATTCAGGTAGATGTCTATATAATCTCTAGGATTATAATTTTTAAATATTATTATAATTAAGAAAGTGATTCGTTCCTTCAGATACATCCATAGAGGAATATTATATACAAGAATAAATAATTAGCTATGTGCTCTGAGCAATAAGCATATGACCAAATAGATTAAAACCATCACCCAATAGAACCAAACTAAAAATATGCACCTTAGCTGACAAATAGGGATGTTATGCATCAAATCCCTTCCATATTGATCTATATTTAGGATGAAAAAACTCATCATTGTCTTTAATTATCTCAGTATCATGCCATCCGATATTATTTGAGATTTCTACAGGCATGAATAGATTCTGAATACTAGGAATCAATGGAATGTGACACATTACATTATATGGAATATGAGATGGTGTTCCATAAAAATTTTCATTCTATATAGATTTACAATATTATTTATAGTCATTAAGTTCAACAGTTTCCTCCCAAAATAAATTAAAATATTTCAGACAAGCATTAATTTTATTAGTAGAAAATATGAGCTACTTAATTTACATCCATGACTTATAATTATTTGAGAAAAAATATACACCATCAGGATGAATGTCCTACAAAAACTAATGAATATAATCAATGGAGTTATTAGAAATTACATACATAGTTTTTCTATTATATAGTTGCATTATAAATTCGAAATTTTTCATTTGAGTACATTCCTGATATACAATAGTTTTGGAATTATCCAATAAATTTTTCACACTCTCAATATCATCATCGTTAGTCTTTTAATCATGAGAATTTATATCATTTCATTCTTTCACTAGAATAATATATCTCGCTTGATGATGTGGAAATGTAAATTGATCAAATATAAAATTATTCATTCCAATCCTTTATTTGTTTCAGGAATAGTAATATATTTTCTCATCTATCTATTGTGATACTAAACTTAATATTTTGTTTTAAATCTAGATTCTATTATTTGGTAGAAATATTCTCCCAATACTAACCAAGGCCTTCCAAAAAAAATTATAACATGGACATTTTATACAACATCCATCTGAATAATTATTAAATGAAAAATATAAAAAAGTGTCCAAATTCCCTTGAAACTTGATTGAAATATTATCAGTATGATATATCCATCTTCTACACATTATATTGTATGGGTAAAAATTTATATTCCAATAAATAATTTAAACCATCATTATAATGATATCCAAATTCAAATACAAATTAAAAGTATAGGGTAGAGGAAATTAAAGAACACAAATAAGAAACCAAATTGAATACAATAAATGATATAGGTGACCATTATATAATACTCTAATATCCATCCCAACAAAGAATAATGATTATCATAAGAAAAAAACAAGGCATAGTCATGAAAATAAAAATAAGGTCCATGTGTTAGAATAATTTACAACTAAGGAATACTAGTATAAAAATATGTATTTCTTATCTATATAGGTCTTATCATTTTAAAACCAAATTTAGGATAACATTTAGTAATGAAATAATTTTATTTAAGGTTGTCATTACTTATATTATTCCAACATTAGGAAATTTATTACATGAAGGTATACATAATCAATATTAATTAGTATCTTTCAAAGGATAGACTGTATACCCAAGCAGTAAAATAATTATCGAGATAAATACACATAGAAAACCTATATAAATGATATTACATATTCATGATATCCTTATATTAAATGTTATATATTATCTAAGACAATTTACATGATTAATGGGAAAATATAAAAAAAGGAGGGCATGGATTCTTAGAATGGGATAAAAAATCCCATAATGTTCATAAATAAAGACATGATTTTTGAATAAATAAAATTCAAGAACAAATGATGAAAATAATTACATATAAATTTAACAATAACCATAATATAATAGTGGAAATGTAAAATTTCATATGTCATAAACATAAAATTGAGGCCCATTTCTTTGAAAACAAACCTATATTGCAGGGACACAACCTTTACCCTATTTAATTTGTCACATGGGACCTAAAATTTTATTAATGGGTTATATAAATCTAATGCCCATTATTCACATATAATATACAATGAATTATTCAATAAATGTTAAATGTTAATCAATATAATTTATCTTCTTGGTTTCAAATGGTACATGAAATATCTGATAAATGCTCAATGAAAAGCTTTATATAAAAAACATTATTATACCATAACAAGATTATAAAAAATACAGATGTTTTTTTGGTCATCCTTTGGATACTAATTTATCTCTATCCGATATATTTATGACTATTTATAATCAAAAAGTACTATAACTTTATTATAATTATCATTTTAATGGATCAATATACCAATCGTTATTTTCATACAATAAGGAATATAGTTGGGTCATTCTCCAAAAACAAAAAATTTCATACTTAGATGTGACATGTTTTAACTATCACACGACACACATGTTTTCATCTAAAACATCTACTAAAGTGTTTTTAGTTTATGAAATTAAAATTTTATATTATGTATAACATGGAATGAATAATAAATATAAAATCTTACCAAGGCCTATAAATATGTATTTAGATCATATTCGAATTAAAGGATTCAAATTATTAAAGAAATCAAGTGAAAAACATAGTTTTGGATCCTATAAAATCATCACGAAAATAAAAAACCAATTTATCAAAAAAAAATGAATAAATAGAGGTATTTAAAAATATTATGATGAATTTTTAACATTATTATCAACATCTAGTGGAATCAAATTCATAGATAAATATTAAAATAATACTTAATAGAAGAGAGTATAGATTTAGACAACACTAATATGATTTCAATGAAGATCTGAAATAAAAAGATCTAGGAATAAAGTAAGAACACTAGAGAATAGAACTAGACTTGGTTTAGGTGAGGGGAGAAAAAATAATAAGAGGGAAAGAATTATTATAGATCTCAGAAAAAATTCTAGAAATGGATGAAGAACAATATCCAATCAGAAGAAAAGTTATCAAAGGGGAGGAGGGAAACAAAAATATAGTACGAGGGGAGAGTAATATGGATTTGAAATTCAGGAGGGGAGGGGGGTACCAAGGGTAGCTATCTATTTAAAGGAGCTATATCCACAATTTTCAAAAAAAAACTATGGGTAAATGTTAAGATTTCTTGAATTTTTTTGAAAACCACGTGTATAGATTTGAGCACAACATCGATACCCATGGTATTTCTAAACCATGGGTATAGATGCATTTGGATATACCTAATTTAGAGAAGTGGAATAAATCTACTGAAAATTTTCCATTTTGAGACGGTTAATGTCATGAGATATGGAAACAAGACAATACAGTTTATAATCATGTTTCTATAACTCAGATCACTACATTGTAAACATGATTTCACTTGATGAAATTAAAAATGAAAATAAAATAGAATCTCTGAGTTTAAATTATCCAATTTTGGTGTGGTAAATTAGAAATAAAGTGAATATTACTTGTATTTCATGATATTACTTTATAGGGGTGGAAATAAACCATATGATTTAGTGTCATAGCTTAAAAACATATAGTGTAGTTTTATATCATGTGATGAGGATGTAGGTTAAATTCAGTTTAATATCATACTGGGAAGAAATAGATGGGTTTTGTAGTTTAAAATCATTAAATTAACACTATGAGCATGTAGTTTAACACCATATGACAAGGATGGTATGATAAATATTTTAAGGTCCAACAGTTAGGACCATATTCCATGTAGTTTAGAGACAAGCGATAAAGACCAATTATAAGTAGTTTAAAGACATTTGGAATGGAATTATTCTATGTGGTTTAATATTTTATAAATTCTACTTGTATGATCTCTATATAAATGTTACATGGAGTACCTTTTGAGTGAAATTTCCCTATTGGGAGGTGAGAGTTTATCCCCAATCATGGTGATCAAAGAATAGGCTCCATCTGAGTAGACCTTACATATGATCAAGGTAATTCGTAATTTGGAGTGATATTTATATGTTTTTTTCATGTAGAATTGGAATTATAAGAGACAACACTAGTTATCCTTAAAGGTATGGATAGAGTCAAACTTTATTATTAAATTCATATGTCACCTAGTTCTGATGAATCGTATGTTGTTTAGTTGGAGAAACCTTTTCTCAAAAATCCCTTCCAATTAATCCAATAATATTAAGGAATATACATATGCATACATATAATTATAGAGAGAAAAATGAAGTTATGATGGATATACTTTGATAGATATGGCTATATATGTCTCATACATGAGAAAATTAGAGTCGATTGCATAGTGGTCTGGTAATGTTATGATAAGACCACAAAGCATGAAAGAGGTTATCTTGGAAAGATATATAATCATTGTCCACTATATTTTTAAGTATATTATACAAAATATTATTTAAACCCTCTTTGTTTCCATTTTCCATCACATGTTAGTTTTTTGAGTGGTTTTACTAAATGATATATTACTGATAAACCCTTTTCAAATAAAAAGAGTAGAATTAGGTGACATTAATCATTAATTTTATATGAGGGAAACCAAATACAATAAATATTTTTTTAATTAATTATTTTGATGATATCCCTTTTCATAACATTCATGAGTGATATATCCTCATCATACTTTTAGAAGAAATCGATAGTTGTATATTTGTACATAAAATTCCTATATGTGTCTAGGGGATTTGACCTCATGACATCAATTCCTAAAACAAGTGACATGAATAATTATTAGTATGAATTATCTATGGGGGTTAATTAATGCAATTGGATTGTATCTATAAATAATGGGATTTCTTTGTTAATTCTATGAATTCTCGTGTCATTGATAGCTAAAAATATCCAGGAATCTTGATCTCATAAGAGATATTAGTTCCTTATTGATGAGAACCATATGATTCAATGGGGGCTTATTTCATTATATTGAGGTTTTATCCTCTTTTAATGCATCTAAGAAGGAATATATCAAAGATTTACTAATAAATAATTGTATGAAAATTCATAACATCATAATGGAGGAATATTACTTCCCATTATAGAATACTAATTATCATGGCTCAATATTAAGGTAGAATTTTGTAGGTTCTGGGTGTAGTGGAAGCTCATGGGTGGATGTGCCCACATGGATTTTTTTCATTAGCAATTATCAATCTAGGATCAATGCGACGATAAACTCCAGACTCCACAGATCAAATCACATAAATAGACAAAGAATAAGAATAATCATGGAACCATAAAAGAGGGTCATCATATATTGGTTATAATTAATTTAATTAATTGAAATGAATTACCTTGATGGAATTATTTCTTCATTGATGTCTCCGGTCATGAACTGTTGTGGTTCGTCATTGCGTCTGAGAATCCAAGTGTAGGATTCCTCTTGTAGTGATCCACATGTGCTCCACGTATCTATAGACATCGCTATGGCATCTCTAGGTGCTAGCGTGGAGGAGCCTTTTCTTGCGTTGTACGCCTTAGATCACCTTGATCTGATGGAGGAGGATCTCTCTCAGTCTTTAGAGAATTCTTGGAGGAAGGAGTTATTTCGGTCTTGAAATAAATCTCCATAATTTCTGTGTACAAAGATTAGGAAAAAGTGTTGGGGTTGTGAGGATATTTATAATTGGGTTTTAGGTTATAGATGTATGACAATATAATAAACATGTTATGCGTTATATTTATTTCATTAAATCTTATTGAAAACCCCCATGTCAAATAATTAATTACTTGACATGCACCCACACTGATTATAATAAATATCATTTAACAAAATGATATTATTTCCTCAAAATATCGACTGGAAAAACTATAGGGCGTTTAATCATTAATACATGGTGTGTAATCATTTTTCATTTCTTTTCAAAAATGAAAACTATATGGCGTGTATATTCAATGTACACGGCATGTATATCATGTTTTCATTTTTTTCTTCCTCCAAAATTAAAACAATTTAAGATACCTTGAATAATTATTAAACCAAATACGGGAATAATCATTATTCTTCTTGAGATAATTGGAAACACTTAGTGTGTGACCCTCTAGTTCTCTTTCTCGTTGGCATTAGGCAGGCTTGCCTAATGTCCAAGATTACTGTCTAGCAACGGGTCAAGGTACCCAAAAGAAAGAAGTTGATGCCACATTGACATGTCACATCATACCAACACTTACCATGTAATTTAATCCCTTTGTCTCGATATCTCAAATCAAGCGGGTTGCATGCTAGTGCCATCAACCCAAGTGCACGATTATTCATTCTTTGACTTTATGGAATTGATCTTGGCTATTACTAACTATAGACATAGATCTATTTAGGCTATATCAATTCAATCAAAGGGCCTGACATATCAACTTTCATTATAGAACATAAGGGAAAAATCCTTTCTCGCATTATCTATTAATGTAGTATCACTCGTGACGCACCCAACATATCCTACCTCGCTGTGAACAGTGTGTCATCATAGTTTTTGTCAATACATCTGTGAGTTTTAATACCCATTAATAATAAACTTAAAATCTAAGGACTAATAAATGAGTCTGTAGATAGGAACATCCAATGACACTATGAAATGTGGATTTCCTACTGGCGGGTCTCATTGACATAATATCCTCCTAGATATTTCCAAGGGTGCACACCATGAGAAGGTGGCTCAAAGTTTTATGAGTCCTCACCCCTAATGGCCTGTGTTATTTGTGTCCCTTAAATAGCATCATCCGGCCATATAAGATACATTAAAGAATAGTGCTATGGCACTTCTGGTTTCTCATCATAGCAGGGATCTGCTATGACCCTTTAATGAAACATCCATCCTTAGGACATTATCACATGCATTGTCACGTAGAAGAACAATCAATCTGTGATAATGTATTCATTAATGAATACAGAACAAAGTATTTGGGTCTAGGCTACCAACTCCAACAGACTCCCACTTGGACTAGAGTCAACTACCAACATCCTTTAACCTGCTAGCTATCACATGATATTCATGCTTCTGCGGAGATAAAACTTTAGTTATGGGGTCCACCACCTTCTCTTCCATAGACACTCTACTTATTAAAACTTCACCCCTTTGATAGAAATACCTCAAGAGGTGATACTTTTGGAGTATATGCTTTGTCTATTGTTGTGACCTTGGTTCTTTTTCAAGAGCCACTGATGTTGTATTATCACAATACAACATGATAGGATATTTACTTCTAGGAACCACATAAAGCTCCTGGACAAAGTTTCGAATCCAGGAGGCCTCCTTAGATGCATCAGAATCCACTATATATTCAGACTCTGCTATAGAATCAGAGAAAACTAGCTGCTCTGAACTCTTCCAACTCACAGCTCCTCCATTGAGACAGAAAACATATCGAGATTGCGACTTCAGATCGTTATGATCTATCTGGAAGCCAGCATCAGCATACCCTATGATGAAAAGCTCCTCATCTCCTCCATACACCAGGAACATATCCTTAGTTCTTCTCAGATACTTAAGGATAGTCTTAACAGTAGTCCAATGGTGTTATCCTAGATCCGCTTGATATCTGCCTACCATGATCAGTCCATAGGAAATATCAATCCTGGTACATAACATGGCATACATGATGAATCCTATAGTCGAAGCATATGGGGTATTACTCATTATATCATTCACTTGTTGTGTATGAGGACACATTTTTTATAAAGTTGTATGCCATGTGACACTGTAACCAATCCTCTATTGGATTGTTCTATATTAAATCTCTTTAGTATCTCATCAATGTATGTACCATGACTTAGTCCAAGCAGCCTCTTGGATCCATCACGAATGATTTTGATCCCTAGAATGTAGGCTACTTCACCCAAGTCATTAATGGAGAAACAGTTGTTCAACTAGTCTTTAACTGTCTGTAAGACTGGTACATCGTTTCTAATAAGAAATATGTCATCAACATATACTACTAGGATAACAACCACATTCCCATTAAATCTCTTATAAAAACATGGCTCACATTCATTCTTAATGAAACTAAATTATTTTATGGCTTAATGAAATCGTATGTTCCACGACCTAGATGATTTCTTTAATCTATAAATGGATTTATGCAACATGCAAACCCGTTTGGCTTCACCTAGTTTCAGAAATCCTTTTGGTTGTGTCATATAGACATCTTCCTAAAGGTTCCCATTAAGGAATGATGTTTTGACATCCATTTCCAAATAATGTAGTCATGGTAAGCTGCTCTGGCATGTATGGTTCTTATGGATTTAAACATGGAAACTGGCGAGAGGGTTTCATCATAGTCAATTCCATGATGTTGTCTGAATCCTTTAGCCACTATCTTTTCTTTATAGGTGCTATATTGACCTTCCATGTCTAGTTTTCTCTTGAATATACATTTTCATCCAACAGGCTTTACATAAACTGGCTCATCGACCAGAACCCATACTTGGTTCTAATACAAGGAATCCATCTCAAAATTCTTATTTTCTAGCCATCTTGCATCTTCAAAGCTTTCTACTGCTTCCTTATAGTAGAGAGGTTCATCATTGACCAATAATAATGATTCACCATCCTTGGTGACTAGGAATCCAAATATCTCTAGTTCCCTTACCCCTCTTGTGCACCTACACAGTACTTGTGTTTCTAGAACCTCTTCCATGAGGACCTGTGGAACTTGTTTCTATACCAACTCTTCTGTATCTTGTGAATTAACTACATCAAAGTTAATATTTTTCCCACTATCCCTTATGAGGATGTGCTCCCTCTCAAGAAAGATTGCTTGTCTGGAGAAAGTCACCTTCTTGTCCGAAGGGTTATATAGGTAATATCCTTCAGTTTCCTGTGGACATCCTATAAAGATACACCTCATGCCCCGGGGTGTAAGGTTGTTTCCTGAGAATGCCTTAACAAACACCTGGCATCCCCATACATGTGTGTGCGACAAAATGGGTTTCTTTGCATTCCATAACTTGGAGGTAATTCCATTTTTTGCCTTAGTTGGCACTCTATTAAATGTGTATGCTGCAGTTTGTAATGCATATCCCCAAAAGGATAATGGAATATCTGCATGACTCACCATTTACCTCACCATGTCCAACAAGATGTGGTTTCTCCTTTCACAAACACCATTCCACTATGGTGTATAAGGAGGAGTGAGCTAAGATAGAATCCCCAACTCTCTTAGAAGATCAATGAACTCTTGGTTCAGATATTCTCCACCTCGATCAGATCAAAACCTTTTTATCTTCTTACCAAGTTGATTCTGTATTTCATTCTTTAATTCCTTAAATTTCTCTAAGGCTTCTTATACCTCATTAAGTAGACATAGAAATATCTACTCAAATCATTATTAAAAGTTATGAAGTAAGAATATCCACCTCTAGCTTCTACTGGAAATGGTCCACACACATCCTTGTGCACCAATCATATAAGCTCTATGGACCTTTCACCCTGTCCACCGAAAGGCGGCTCAGTCATTTTTCCTTGTAAACAAGCGTGACATCTATCAAGTGGTTTTAGCTCAGTAGAGTCTAAATATCCATCTTTGTAGATATTTTTCAAGCACTTATTGTTTACATGACCTAGACAGTGATTCCACAACTGTGTGATGTATGTGTCATGTGAGTCTGTTTCGTTATCGATTGCCAACAATTGGTTTTTTAAATTTAATACATTCAAACCATTGTGTAAATGTTCCATACCATAACATAAATTGTTCTTATAAAAGAGACAACCCTTATTTCAAAACTTGAAAATAAATCCATCCATATCCAAACAAGATACATAAATTACGTTCTTGGTAACACAAGGAACATAATAATAGTTACGTAAAACCAAAATCATCTCTGTCGGCAATGAGAGGTGGTAATTGCGAATGGATAATGCAGCCAGCCTTGCGCCATTAGCAGCTCGAAGATCCACCTCTCCTCTGGAAATCTTTATAAATCTACTTGGTTCCTGCATTTGAATATCGATGTGAGCCCCACAATCTATATCTAATACCCAATGTGTAGAAATGGAAACATTACACTCGATAAGGAACACACCATTAGTGTCCCCATGCTTCTAGGTGCATTTCCTCTTCTAGTGGCCTTGCTTTCCACATGAAAAACATACCGCCTCATGTTCCTTTCCCTGCCTCTGGATCTTCCCCTTCTTGGAGGGAAGATGCTCTGGGGCTTCAAACCATTTATATGTGTTTTCCCCCTTTTCCTTGTCTTTCCTTTTTTATACACCATAAGGACTGTGGGATTGTAATGCCCCATGTCCTTATCTACCTGGAGAATTAAGGTCAGAAGTTTTGATATACTCTTCTCATTATTTCTCATGTTGTAGTTGAAAATAAATCTAGAGAAGGTCTTGGGCAGTGATGATAGGATGATATGTTTAAGCAACTCATCTGGGAACTCAATCCCTAAGATGTCCAAGCGTTAAATATATACAATAATCTTGAAAAAATGAGGCCCAGCTGGAGCATACTCTCCAAGATTAGTTAAAAAAAGCGTTGGAGATCTCATATCTCATAGGTCTCACCTTATCTTAGTAGAGATCATTAAGGTGAGACATCATGCTATACGTGTCCATGATTTCATGTTTCTTCAAGAGTAATTAGACATGGTTGATTGAATGAAACATTGAAAATATGTGGCATCATTCATGTGTTTCATATAGAGAGATAATTCCTCATCACTTACCTCTTTCCCAGGCACAACTAGAACTTTCTCTTCCAGCACATATAATTTCTTCTCATGGCGAAGGATGATGTGTAAATTCCTATGCCATTTTTTGATATTGGTGCCGGTGGGAAGGTTTTCCTTATCATGTATGGTTCAAAATGTTACGTCTGAAGTCATTTTCTTGTCGTTTCTACAAATTAAGATGAGAAAAAGTTTAGTACTGTATTATGATAAAACTGAGAAAAATAAATAAATTAATACATTTTATTCTTCCACTATTTTATTGAAATCCAATAGCCCTCACCATTGACTTTGAAATATTCTGTTGCCTAAATATTCTAGTGGAAAGGATCCATATTTCCCTTTGCATTACCCCAACTAGGGTTGGTAAAGCAACTTGAAGGGTTTTAGGTAGGCATTACAAATGCTAACTACATTAACTTGCATCTCCATGATCCGTTGAGTGGAATCCCCAATCCTGAAATCCTTGGATTTCCTCAAACATTGCCTCTTGGTCACACCATGTCCTGCTGTGGCAGTCAACCCTTGATGTGAACCAAGTCAAGTCAACCCAAAACCTTGAATTAGAATTCCCCAATAATTGAAATCACCCTAACTAGGGTTGGTCAAGAACATTGAACTATGGTTCGATTCTAACTAAGATTATGGAAGGCTATACCGATTTAATATTTATTTGAGGGATTTTATCCTTATACATAAATTTCCATTTTATTATCTTTGATTACATGCTTGTTAATATTAAGTGGGATATACTTAAGTGATAAACCATGTCTAAGATAATATTTCATACATAAGCAGATCTTATTTTGGTTCTATCTTCCATTCTTGTTTAATTAATTAATTATGTGATTGTGAAAACACACACACAATAAATAAACCATGCGATTGACAGAAATAAAATAAATGGTATGATCATGAGCTGGTTCTATTGGTTAGTTTATCTAGCAGTTGATAAACTAACCCAAGACCTAGGGGAGAAACACCTTCAACCTTTCTGGTTCTTGTTTATAGCTTTCCACCTGTCCACATTTGTATCTACATGGATTGGATTCACCTTGGCGCCTTACTTGATCCACCTCCAGTATCATGGGAGCTCTGTCCATTACATATGCATTTATATCACACGCAAGTGAGGGGTAAAAGGGGTTTTTATATAAAAGAAACATTGGACCCACATGGATTACATATTAAGGAGGAGAAGGCTCGTAGCCAACAAATTCAATTTAAATAAATAAATTAAAAGAAACCATTCATATACAAAGGTCTTGGTCTAGATCATGATCATCCATACATGCAATGATATTTACGAATAAATAAAACTAGCATTCAATTCTTCAATCATTCTTGTTTAAGATAAATCATGCTCAAATCAATTAATTATCTTTAATTAATCAATCCTTTTATCTTAAATCCTTTTTATGAATTTCATTGAGATTATCATCCATCATAATTTTAAACAAATAAATTCATTTAAAATAATCTTTTTACATAATTTGTACCTTAGAGGGAACCCAGTGAATTCCCATTTACGTAGATATTAAAAAAACACATATATATAAAACAACTATCACATGTTGTGCCTCAGCTTTACTCCTGAACTATGGTACACGTCTCAAGGGTTTGTATAATATAATAATAAATTTAAATAAATATTCATAATTTGGATGAGTACACGACATGTAGTTCCGACTACACATCGTGAAATTTTGTTCACCGTCCATCTGAAGTACACGCCCGAGGCATGGCTTATTTTTGTACTTCAGAAATTTTCGGAGTACATGGCGTGTTCAGTGGGACACACGCCGTGTAGTGTCCGCGTTACACGGTTTCCAGCCACGCAAGCCATGTACAAGGTACATGGTCCAACCCTAACCTTAAGGGACTACATGATGTGTTTAGTGGACCACATGACGTGTAATCTGGAAACCGTGTGCCACCTATTCCTAGTCAACACACGGTGTCATATATGACTTAGGTAGGATCCATTTAGATAGACTTATTTGGCAGATCAGTCCAATGCATTGATCCTAGACTACATGACTTGTACATTTGAACATACTCTATATATTCTGGTGTTGTACGGTTAGGAACATTTGGCACCTCCAGACGAGATCCCCTATTTTATTTTAATCAAAATTAAAAGAAATTTTTTTTCCGTAAGGTGAACAAGAAACGATATAGGAGGAAAAGATCTCGAGATTCAGATTTAAAGAATGATTAACTTGAATTAAAACAACTAAATTATAAAATGCATAAATCACCAATGAAAAACTAAATAATTATAATCAATGATATAACTCCCGCTGATACCACTTGTAGGTTCCGGGCACAGCGGAAGCTCTTGGGTGGATGTCCCCACTTAGCTTTCTATCATTATCAATGATCAATCTGGGATCAATAAGAAAATAAATTCCAGACTCCATAGATCAAATCACATAAATAGACAAAGAAGAAGAATAGACCTGGAACCACAAAAAATGATCATCATATGTTTGTTATAATTAATTTAATTAATTGACAAGAATTACCCTGATGGAATTATTTCTTCATTGATGTCTCCAGTCATGATCTGATATGATCTGTCATTGTGTCATAGAATCCAAGTGTAGAATTCCTCTTGTAGTGATCCACACATGCTCTACGTATCTCTAGAATATGCCAAAGGAATCTCCAGGTGCTAGCATGGAGAATCCATTGCTTGCGTTGTCCACCTTAGATCACCTTGATCCGATGGAGGAGGATCTCTCTCAGTCTTGAGAGTGCTCTTGGAGTAATGACTTCTTTCAGTCTTGATAGAATTCTCCAGAATTGTTGTGCACAATGATTAGGAAAAAGTTTTGGGGTTTTTAGGATATTTATAATTGGGTTTGAGGTTATAGAGTTATGAAAATAAATAAACGCATTATGGGTTTAATTTATTTCATTATCTCTTATTAACAACCCCCATGTCAAATAATTAATTCATTGAAATGCACCCACACTGATTATAATAAATATAATTTAATAAAATGATATTATTTCCTCAAAATCCTGACTGGAAAAACTACATGGTGTGTAATCATTAATACATGGAATGTACTCATTTTTCATTTCCTTTCCAAAATCAAAACTACACAGCGTGCACATTCAATGTACACGGCGTGTATATCTTGTTTTCATTTTATTATTCCTCCAAAATTAAAACAATTTGGGCTTCCTTGAGTAATTATTAAACTAAAAAATGGAATAATCTGTATTCTACTAGAGATACTTGGATACACTTAGTTTGTGACCCTCTAGGCCTCTTTCTCATTGGTATTAGGCGGGCTTGCCTAAAGTCCAAGATTACCATCTATCAATGGTTCAAGGAACCCAAGAGAAAGATGTTGATTATGCATTGACATGTCACCTCATACGAACGCTTACTGTGTAATTTAATCCCTTTTTCTCAATATCTCAAATCAAGCGGGTTGGATGCTAAATCCATCAACCCAGGTGCTCGATTATTCATTCTTTGACTTTCTGAAATTGAACATGCCCATTCCCCACCATGGCCATGGATTTATTTAGGATATATAAATTCTATAAAAGGGCTTGAGATATCTACTTCCATTATGAAAAATAAGGGACAAATCCTTTCTTTCATTATCTATTAATGTATTATCACTCGTGACGCACCCAACGTATCCTGCCTCGCTGCAAATTGTGTGTCATCACATTTTTCTTCAATACATATAAGTGAATGAGTTGTAATACCCATTAATAATAATATTAAATTCTTAAGACCAATACACACATCCGCAGATAGGAACATCCAATGAAACTATGAAATGTTGATTTCCTACTGGCGGTTCTCGTTCTCATAATATCCTCCTGGATATTACCTAGGGTGCACAACATGAGAAGGCGCCTCAATTTTTTTTGAGTCCTCACCCTTAATGACATTTATTATTTTTGTCCCTAAAATAACATCATACATCCATAGAATATACATTCAAGAACAGTGTTATGAAACATCCAGGTTCTCAATATAGCAGGGATCTTCTATGACCCTTTAATACAACAGCTATCCTTAGGACATTATCACATGAAATATCATGCGGAAAAACAATCAAGATGTGATAAAGTATTAATTAATGAATCAAGTACAAATTAGTTGGTTTTAGGCCACCTACTCCAACAAATTTTAGTTTGGATGTAGTCTAATGTGAGGGAAATATATTTAGTTACAGAATTAACATGTGAGAATACTAGTTTTCCTTGATTGGGATCAGTATTGAATTCATTGATATCATTCAGGGCACTACTTAAAAATGTAGATACCAGTCAATGTTGCATGATGTTGAAAATATTTCCATCCATGTTTGGATATTCTAAGGTTGTGTCTATATTATATAATCTATCGACATAAGAATTTTGGGATTATCAAACATGAGATTGTGTTTTCTCAAAGAGGAATTTAGCTATTAATAATTACACATATCCAACAAGAGGAATTATTTATTCTTTCTTAATGGAATATTCCCCATTAAATTTCATGATCAATAACATTAAATTACCTTTGACATTTAAATGGCCTATTGGTATTTTTAGCATTATCTCTAAGCCCATAAGAAGGGATTGGTATTTTTATTCATTAATTGTGCATCCTTCTGTCAAAAAGGTAGAATATTTAAGGAATGAATTTTCTGGAGAGATGAGTAAAATTCTATTTATAATTCTGTTGAGTTTTATATTTTCATTTTTTCTTTATTTTTGGATTCTAGAAGAACCATCAAAATAAATCTCTCATGTCTTGAGTGTATCTTTAATAGATTAAAAATATTCTACCGAGACCTTTACATCTAGTAGCATTTTATCTAGAATAGAGTGTATTTTGAGGAAATTTTCCAACAGCATTCCATTAGATAAATTCTGAGACACGAACAAAATGTTGTATTATTTTAGGATGACTTTCCAGCATGCCAAAAATACATTTGTAGTTAAATGACTGAGGATGAACTTTAGAAGTTCAATACGATAAACCAAATGGATCCTAAAATTATTTAGGTAGTTCGTCAATTTATATATAAAAAATATTAATATAGGGAACTTATTATCAATATTAGAGTATCATGTTTCAGTACATATCATTATCATGTAATGATAGTAGAGGCTTTTCTCTTTCCATGCATCAATCTTTTGCAAAAGAGGGGAACTAAGTGAGTAATCCAAAGTTGTCACATACAAAATGAGTGGTTTTCATTATATATGAAACATTATTACTGATGGTATCAAGAGTTATTTCTCAATTTTTTTCAAATTATTCAAGATAATATTCCTCACATTGATAGGAGACTCCCTTTTCATCTGTTTTAGAAAAGGTAGACCCTTTCCTGCATTGTTTTCATAAATATAATGATGTAATTGAGGTGTCCCTAAATAAATCTTAAGTATTTTATATTTTAATGATTCCTCGCATTAATTATTTCATTAGTCTTACTAGGATTGGAATCTATGTTGGGGTACCCTAACATTGAGTAATTTTCCCAATATTAATCTGAAATCACATTATAAGGGATTTATCTCCAGACTATGTTACCATAGATTGTTCAAATATTTAAATAGATTGATAATATTATCATATATTTAATGATATTTAACCACTAAATTTTCATTGTGTAATTCCATGGTTTTCCTTATGAATGGATTATAAATATAGTTCATGGAACATTGATTCGTAGCACCAATATCCTTCAAACTAAGGGTATAACTTGATAGAAATATTCCCATTGAGGTGTCTTGGAATCATGGATTTATTTTATTCAAGTTAACTATGTATTTGGTTATAATAAGATTATCCATCCATAAAGGAGAGATATTAGAAACCATTCATTTCATCAATGAAAAGCTCGCCATTTATAACTAGGAAATTATCATTTAAGAAATACTGGTTGTGATCCCTAAAGTCTATAAAGACAATAATTTTCATGTTCTTATTATTATAAGGATAATTTTGGTAATGCATCTTAGATTTTAGACCTCATTAATGAAGATAAATATGATGAGTTTATTAACATCGACATCAAATGTGGAAACATGAGTCAGATTCATTTTATTTTATACATATTTATTTCCATTGAGAACCTCTAGAGGCCCAAATGATGTGTGGAAACATTAGGAACATGTTAAGGAATTTATATGTAATTCTAGAAGAATATGACCTGATAAATCTTCATGAATGAAATGTATGTCTCTCTCTCTCTAAGACACTTGTCAGAACTAACTAATGCAAGCAAAATATATTCCTCTATACCTAGATTTGCTTCTCTAATTTCATCAATGGTAGTAGGGATTCCTTTTTAAAATGATAGAGTGGAATCTAGGAGGTCTTCTTCCTCTTCTTCATATTGTACAACCTAAAATTTAATGGAAGTGTTTGATGAAGGGATAACATTGGAATTGGAAGACAGTAAAATGAATTTTATTTATTTTTTGAATGATAATGAGATTTATTTAGACTCTAAGGGTGCTATTTCATCATTATCAGGGGAATTATAGATATGATCTCCTTTTATTTTAGTATATTATCAACCAGAAGAGTTTCCAACATCCATAGATCCAGGTGATGATATGATGGGATTTTTAGCTTACTCTAGTGATGTGAAGTCTTCATTCGATCCCAAAGAGAATTTAAGGATAAATTAGATATTTTAGGAAACATGGAATAATTCTATTCTATGTTATTTTCATCATTGTGTAGGTCATATATTTTTCTTGTATGACTGGATTCAGCTAACATGTTAAATATCATATAAATTGGGTGAAATATCCCCAATCCCTATGACTACATCTATATATGAGCGTTGAGATGTACTAGATCAAATAACATTGATTCTAATCTAGAGATTGGTTAGACCGTCCTTTTAATAGAGATTCTTTGTACCAATATTGATATGTAGAGGATGTATGTCCCCCATGTTCTTTTCTATTGTAATCTTCTCAGGAGTAGTGTGTATTTGATCCTTATGTGGTAGAAAGGTAATTGGATTATTTTATCACTCAAATGGTATTTTAGGGACACAATGAATTCCTAAATCCTTGGTGATTCCCCTGGTTTGATTGATGGAAAATGCATACAATTTACAAAGTTCATTGAACTGGTTAATAAGGCCCATCTCCAAACCATTGGGGGTAATTACTTGGGAAATGTTATCATTAATCTGATTCTTCTACTCCCTATGGTATAATCCAACATCTATGTATTAGGATGTTAGGGAATAAAAAGGGGAATTTTTGTTTTACAAAAACACAAATATTCTATCAAGAGAGTTCTTAACAGATTGATGATATGATAAGGGAAATACCATATTTGATTGAATCCATGGCATTCCCAATAATGCATTGAAATATATATCTGTACATAAGGCCATTAATTCAAAATTACATATGAGTTACATAAACCATGCTCTAATCTTGACCCCCAAGATAATTTTAGTCACTTTTTCATACCCTTGTTTTTCCAAGGCAGATGGAGATAAAGCAGATTTGATAGATCCCAATCATCCAAGAGTCTACACTAATGTGAGATTGATTTTAGATATGTTTTCAATTAGATCCATAAAAATGATAATGTAGTCACCCTTATATATATATATATACAGGGGACTAATGTACAACTATAAAGATATATTCTGATCATTGTTTTTTAAAATAGATGATCACATGGAATTCAATAGGTCTAGTCTTTGTGTGATACACTTTAGTATCATTGACATTAGCCTTAAATTCCCGAGGGAATAAAAGTTCCTAAACTAGTGACTCCTAGATATTGTTTTATAATATAATTGTGTCCATAACCGAAAACATTGAAAGAATAATAATAGTCTATTTCAATAAGTCATAGTGTCCAAAATACATTTCATGGAGAGAATAATAATAAGATATTTACTATTTTTTTACTTTTGGTACATGGGATTTCACTTCTCATTATGAGGTTGTTCCCTGGTTTGATGCTTATGAAATGAATATGCCTATAATGGTTGTTATTTACTATTTTAATGTTTATTTGGGAAGTTATTATCTTCCAAGAATTATATAGAAATTATTATTTCAAAACATTCCCTATATGGTTTTGGTGTATATTGTTTCCCTTTTTGTTCCTTCTATAGTGTTTTTATACCAATATTTAAAACATATATGGAATCATTGGTGACATGTCCAAAATTTAGTGATCCATGATGTAGGTTTCTTCCCTAACACAATATTGCTCCACAAACTCTTATCCCCTCTACCTGATTATGGAAGGGGAACTTAAGTTTTCTTGAATATTCATTGTTAAATAAGGTGTTTTCTAAGTGAATAAAATTTATATAGTGTTTAATGATTCTTCATATAATGATAATTACTTTTAGAAATTAGTTTAGGTGAGACAATTTGATGAAATGATCCTATAATAATTTTTGATGGGATTGTTTACATACTCCAAGTGATGGAGGTAGGACATCATGAAGAGTTTAAACTATAATCCTAAATAGAATAAGTTCCTACTTCAATTCCTTACTCTTACTACACCGTCGACATTAGCTCTTAAAAGACTATCTCATAGAGTACCATGATTCCAAAGAAGTCACCTCATCCATCATAGAAGAGAAAAAATTATAACTAAAAGATTTATCCACTCCTTGAGTATATAATTCACATAGTTAACCATATTTTGGATCTTCTAATCAAAAAAATTCCAATTTTCCTTTTTTGGGACTTCCTTCTATTCATTATTTTCTTTTGGTGGGTTACAGAAATACAATCCACTTGTGACAGGGATTTCTCAACTTGAACTTCCCAGATTAAAATAAATTTTGGTGGATGAATTTAATGATAAATAACTATTATATTGTTTTAAAAAAATATTTAATAGTGGGGAAATGATTAGGGTGATCGTTGAGGCGAATTTAAATATATTCCCTAGAATATTTTAGTTTGAGGAGATTATTCTCCATAGTTGTGATGAACTGCCACGAATCCTAATCTTTTAAGAAAAGAAAATTGTTACTCTTATAATTTCTCTAATGTGGGAACCTCTACTATTTTACTCCCTATCATTAAGGAAACTACTATTATTGATTTAATTTTAGGGGATTTACCATGTGATTTTCTATGGTTTTATGTTACAAAGGTACAATAAGAGCTGGATTAAGCATAATAGCATCTATTTTTTCATTAAAAACTCAATTTTAATGAGTTATAGGTGTTATTAATGATTTATTTCTTTCAATAATTAGATTCAATCATCCAATATTTCTGTCAAAACAATAAAATCATAGAAAAAAATCAGCGTATTTAAATAGGATCAATGATTTTTACATATCATCCAATATTTTGTTTATTTAAACCTATAAAGGATTTTAGATTTGGGTTCAATGTTCAAGAAATATGATAAAATTTTCCATATAATAATGAAGCGTGATGCTCTAATTATTTCCATATTTTTAATTAGAGAGGATTGGGATCATCATATTTATTATTGTGGAGATGAATTATTCGGAAACCACCAATGAATATTTTCCCATCCTAAGACAGATCCAACCAGTAGGTTTCTACAATAGAAAAATGATGGTCCCTCCAGAGTCTTCACAATAAATTTAATATTGGATACCTATTATTTCCCATAGTTTATCATGATTAAGATATAAAGATTAATAAAATCTGTATGATACTATACTAGGCCCCCAATTCCATTGATGTTTTCCAAGTCATATTTTTGAAGTTGGGTAGAGGAGGGATTATACCCACCAATTTATAGTATGCATTTCGTTTCAACTATAATATTTCATATCAACCTTCCAAAACTTTTATTATAGATTCTAGGGATTCTATGTAGTGCATTATCTATAGTAGAATGGCTATTTTAGTGGTAATTTGACTAGTGGAAGCATATAGAGCCTTATATTGTTGACTCACTCATGTTTTACACAGATGATATCTGTGAGTCTGCCTGGTGTAGCTCTTTTGAAATGTATTTGGTTAGTTACCTATTATAGGGAACACATGAAATTACATAGTCTTCCAGTTTAGATATACTATCTCCTTGAGACCCAATTTGCTCAGATGATCTAATTATTATCTTTTATAAAGAGATGATTTTTATTGGATAATATTTTTAAAAAAAAGAAACATGATTCTATTAATAGAAGTTACACTCAATGAGGATATTTCCCTACATTAATTCAACATTGAGTCACTCAAACTCTTTTTAATCTATATTATATTTGGAAAATGTTTCCTAAACAAATAAAATTTCAAGTGTTTTAGTGTGGATCATATTTTGGATGTATTATTCCTCATATTATTCTTATATAATAGAATCATTATCTAATTCATCTACATGGTTTATACTGATGAAATCCAATAAAGTAAAATATATTTTAAAAATCGTGACATCATCATAAGGATATGGGTATGTATTACTTGGTTACTTTTTTTCAAAATAAAAATTGCAATCATAAATTATGTTTCCCTTATTGGTGGAATTTTTTTGGCTTATAGACCCTATGAGGTTTCAATTAATCAAACTAATATTACCTTAGAATTGATATTAATAGGGAAATCTTAAGGTAACTCCCAAATTTTATTGATCATGTCCTTGATGAAATGGGTGGGTCACATAATGGTAGGAACTCCAAAGGACTTTACTATAATATTTACCCTTGTCTAGAAAATACATTATTTCATGGGAGAGGAGGAGGTTGATATATAAATTCTGACAACCATATTGGATTAGGTTTTATTTTTTTTCCACCATGAAATATTAGGACGGATGGGGATTTGATGTTCCCAGGGGTGCTAGTTGTGTAAAGAATTCCCCGAGTATTGGGGGATAAGGTTATTCTCAAATTTTCACTATAGTGGCTACTAATTATTCCCATTTGATTATACAAGACATATTACAATTTTGATTTGAATTTTTTGTGTGTTCTTAATGTAATATACTTAAAGTTGAGGGTATTGTTAAGGATATATATTTAAATTTTATAAATCATGGGGAAATTTCATGATTTTTAGAGGCCTATTGTATAAGTATTTCAATAGAACACAACTTCTACGTTCACCACTTTTGAGATTTAGAAATGTTTTGGTTCTATATTGTAGAACACGTAACATGAGAAGATCAAATCTTGAGACTAGGCCTTGGGAAATTACATTGCACAATATCATTCTCAGTAGAAAATTAGGAATGGGGAGCTTACTGAAATACAACACTCTTTGATCTCGTAACCCTATAATGTTAAAACTAGATGGGGCACTAGAAATTATTCATTGGATAGTTTTTATATCACTAGGTCATGTATGTTAGAGGAATCTATTGTAATTTCTTATGTTTGGATTCTATACCTCCAAAAGAGAATCCAAGCCAATCTATATGTATATTTCACCAATATAATTAACATGGATTTAATACTTTTCATAAGAAAAATTTTATTCTTATAGGTGGTGATGAGTCAAAAATACATTCATGCACTATTAATCCATTCACTCTCAATACAATGTACTTGGGATGTCATACTTAGATGTGGACCAAGACTAAAAAATGAAGAAAATATTTTCCTTAATTGTTTATTTCATCGGGACAATAGAGTTCTTTTCATACCCTAAGAGATATTCCTCTACATATTTTGACCAACGATAATATTTTGGAATTTCATTATTTGGGGTAGAAAAACTAGGAAAAATATTATCCACTGTATCGAAGGGTTGGAAATAAAATGTTAGTATATATTATGAACATTACCTTAGATTACCTTTATGTTTATAAGGTATATCACCCTTCAAATATGAGGAACTTAGTGTGTCTTTCCTTTGTATCTATAGTGCCTCTCAATATAAGGGTGATATCATAAGGGATTCCAAAAGGGTAGGATCCTCCATTTGAGGTGGTATTTCATCATGGGGATGAACATTAAATATAAATAAATTAGGAGGAATCCCATTTACGCCTTCATATTCACCATTTTGGGGATGCATTCCATTATGGATCAATGTCCATTTGTAAGGAGTAATTTTACAACAAATTCCTCGAGTAATACCTTTGGGGTGGAGAGTCTGGCATCCATGTGGAGGACCTTTGTTGTATCTATTTCATGATTTATTGTAATGGTAAGGACCTTCATATCGGATGATCTTCCACCCATGGTTATTATTATCACATCTCTCATATTAATAAAAAACTCTCTTTTACTATTGATATTACCAAATGGAAGAAATCTATAGTAGACACTATATAGACGAATTACAGAGTTTTTGATTGAAATACAAGGAGAAGTACCTCCATAACTATCATTACTTCATGTTTCTAATGATGAGTTAAAAGATTCATTATTCATTATAAAGATATAACGAAGGGCCTCCATAACACAAACATTGATTATGGTATCTATATGATCCTGGACTTAAGTTGTATTCTTCCCTTGCTGAGATATTTTTTTGATGTTCTGTGTTAGGTAGTCACAATCATACATTAATCGTAATGACCTTGACATGTCAAGTCTACTTACGCGACTCCAATATTACTATTGGTGTATTCCAATGGGATTTATGAGGATGGTCAAGGATATAGTACTTCCCCTTAATTTCTATCAAAATGTTATGATTTTATTCTATAAATATGGTAGTAATATTATTCTTTATTGGATTTACATCTGTAATGATCCATTGATCTCTTGTCAAAATAGGTATCTGGCCTCATTCCCATTTTTATTATATGTTGGGATGTCTCGAAAATCCCATAGAATGGGGGAAATAACATATGCTTTCACTTGGGTAGAACAATTTTTTTTGGTGATATAAGTGGTTATAGTGGTGGGAATATGAGCCTTCCCCATTGACTAATAAGTGATGCTGATAGTGGCATTATATTACCGCTATCGTGATATGTTGACAGTTTTGTATTGCATGAGTTAGGATATTATCCTAATGCTAAATTTATTTTAAGATATTATAGAGGGATTACTCAATAATAATGAGAATATATTCCTCCTATTTTATGGTATTGGGGATGTGAGTCCACTCCTTCCCTCTTGTTTCCACTAATATATTTCAACATGTTTCATGTAATGTTGTAATAACACAATCTTTCGCCTTAGTTGTTATTGGGATATATCAGAATGAAATTCCTTATACTTCTAATGTTTACTAGAATATTTAATTATTGGGAAAATAAATATGTTTATTCCCCCTATTCTATTTGGGAATATGTCGATATGGTTCCTCCTGTGTTGTAGAGTATGATGATAGAAATCATGACCACGAATAAGAATATAGACATAAACATCGGCCACCAAAAGATTATGTTGGAAAAAAATTCTATGAGAATGAGGTTATAGGAAAAATATCAATATTTTATGGGTCACCAAACCTAGATAGATCAAAAATGTTCCTAGATCTGGTAGAGGGTACATAGACTTCATGGCTGGAATCCTTGGTGGTTATTTGACAGTTAATGGTAAATAATGTTAGAGACGATTGTTGTTGGTAGGAGCCATGTTGGGAAACTCCTAAGCTATAATGAGGTCTTCATAAACCTATTGATATTAATCCCTAGTGAAATAGAGTTATACATTTCTAAATTTAGTGGAGACACTCTAAAATGTTTAGAGGTGGAGACATGTTCCACCGGCTTCCTCATGGACCATCATTGAGTTGATAGTTTATGGGGAATTATGTCCTAGAGTCTTTATCATATGACCTCCATAGTAAAGATAATTGCATTTATATGATATTCCTAAAAAAGTTCATTTGTCACCTATCACTGTATATGTTGGGTGGGATGCATCATCATTTTGGTCATCAACCCACAAATCCCATATACGTTGTGGCATAAATTTGATGTTTTGATGATACTATTGATTTTGATAGAAAAAGACACTTTTTTTTTGAAACTTACTGAATGATCAAAAAACATAATAAAGAAAAACTACCAATATATAATCTCATATAAAAGAAATTTTTGAAAATTTCATTTATAATTAAATTATTCTCAATGAGTTCACTATTTTTTTCACATAGAAAACTTGATGTGATTTCTCTTTAAATGTTTTGAGTTAGTGAGTGCCAAATTTTTAGAGGCAGGAAGGAAGTGGTATTTTTATAGAAACACTTTTGAATTAATTTTGGTTATGTGAGTGGGATATTGGGACCATAAATTAAATTTTATGGGTAATTATTTCTAATAATTAAACTATATTATATATTTACGATTTATTTATGAATCTTTGTCAAATCCTAGTATGAGACTACTTACCCTTATGTTAGTGTGTTGTCAACAAGAATCTATGTGAATATATATTACATCTGAGAGGAATTCTATACATGATAATATATATAAATATATCATAGGTTCCCTGTTGGTAGTACAATCTGTATGTATCATGGTTTTTCCATCTCTTTGGTGGATTATTTTATTTCATTGTTTAAATCCATAACTAGGATCTCTAGAACAAATCACTATATAGGAAGGTGATGTGTTTTTATATTGTTAGTATTGGTTCCTTGAGAATGTATTTATACATAACCCTATGTGGGGAACCATAACCGACATAGTTTCTAGTTGATAGCTTAAGGTTGTGAAATAGAACATTGCATGTAGTTTAATAGCATGTAGTAAGGACGTTGTCATGTAGCATTATGTTATGGGACTAGGATATATTTGTTAGGAAAAGGATAAAAAATAGGATCGATTGGTTATTTTTCATATGTGGATATCATTTTGGAAATGGATTATTGAGTGTATATGGTTAGTTTCCCTTGATGAATTCATGAATGGGGATTACACCTTGGAGGATACCCATGGTGCTACATGGAAATTAGAAGAGTGTGAGTGTGGATTATACATGGATATGTGTTGTCCTAAAGTGGATTTAACTGGATCACTAATGACTCAAGGTAGTGAGATAATGATTGGTAATATGTATGGGTATTATATATAGAAATGAATTCTAGACACTCATGAAAGATATATTTGAATACAGAGTTATTATGAGAACATTGGGATAGTAGATAACACTAATGTGTCCTCATGATAAAGACCCTCCTTATCGAGGGAATACAAAACATTGATTACACTGTGGGTTCTACCTTTCATGGATGGAAATTATTAATCCTTTTTTTACTAAAGGAATACATGATCAAATGTGTGAATTATGGTTTGCATACCTTGATATTGCATGTCTAGTGAATTTGGAGGATGCCTTGATAATTTGATTCCCATGTAGGAGAATTGGGAGAAGGGATCCTCTACCATTGAATGTAGGGTATTTACGATACGCTGGTGTAGGAATTGAATATGATGGTTCCCCCCAATGTACAAATCAAGGGAGGATTCACCCAAGTGAGGGATAACAATGTTATTTCACACTAATAAGGAAAAAATAATGTGATTCACCCAATTGATGCTTGGTAGAAGGTCACCATAGTTATTCTATGGGAAAGGTAGAGCCCTAATGATGCTAGGGTTAGTTGTTTCCCTATAGATTCTAGGGAAAATTAGAACCATTTTAATTATAGGGTGAAGCTGAACCCTAGTGATGCTTGAGTGAAGCGATGACCTATTGAAGGATCTTGGGTGGGGATTCACACTATTGGTTATGGGGCTTCATATATTCATTTGGATGAATATCACTCTAATATATCACTTGGTAAGGTTCCATTGACCTAGTATTAGAGAACTACGAATGAAGTGGTTTCTCATGAATTCATTAACTGTTTTAAACATCATAAAACCTAATAATTATTTCTATTGGTTAATTTCCCTTGGTTTTGATATAGATGAAGCAATTTAGAGGGAATTAGAGACTTGGGCGAGGGACTTGGGAAAACATATTTTTGGGATGTCACATTTTCTTCTAAAAGGTAAAAATATGGACCACAATGGTCTTTTTATAGGAAAATATAGAAATTTGTATGATTATATAATTAGCACACGAGTGGGGAATATAGGCTAACATTTTTCTCTTATACAGGTGTGCAATTTTAAGACACAAGTTTACATGGTATAATGGGTTATCAAACCTTAGTGGTTTGAAGAAAATTCATGGCACCGTTACTATGACATTTTATCATATTTCGGTAGTTTTCATCATTTTCCAAAAGAGATTGCACCAACAGAATCATCCATAAATTCTATTCCCATTAAACATTCCTTCAAAGAATATCAATGCATCATTTATATTAGGTATTTCTATATATAACTTTACTGTTCTTTCAAAATTATAGTGACAAACAAAATAGATGGGTTCAATTGTATCTTTTTAAAAATCTTGACTAAAAAGAACCCACACGAATTAAAGTGATCTGATCCCTCTCTCTTAAAGATGATTAAGTAATAGAAAATAAATAAATAAATTAATATTATATTATGATGTGTAGTGATTCAGGGAATAGAAATCCCTTCTTCCACTCCACCAATTCTCTCTCTATGATCTTTGTGATTTTCACTATGTGATATTCCAAGGGACCTCTACAAATAAGTGTATGCAGTTGATTCCTTATAGTAAGGATCTTAAAAATATGTCATGTTCTTTTATAGGGAACTTCAATATACCAAAACTATAATGGGAAGTTGAAAATTCATAAATAATGAGTAAAAGTAGTCAAAACATTAGTAGAAAGACATGACATGTATTTTGTTGACACTACTTCAGTGCACAGTTTCAGTTGTAGTAGATAGATGCAGACGATCTCCAATAAATCACAATAGTAGATTAATTCTTCAATGTCTCATAGGATTCTTTCTTTAAATAGTAGAAAGAAAACTAAATAATCCATATAGGCTTTCCTCTAATTTACACCGAGAGAGAATATGGATCCACCAAGAAATAATCACACTTCCTTAAAAGTAAATCAGTAGTATAGTAATTTTATAGCACATTATTATTGTTAGAGTTTTCCTCGTATTATATAACATGTCATATTTAAAATACTATATATATATACATATAAAGAATAAAATTATTCAAACCAATTTTTCAGTTCCTCTACATTTATATATTCAAAATAAATCGATTCAAAAGATACCAAAAATATCTCCAAGAAGATCATAGCATAACTGCTCTTTTTAATTCAAAAAATAATATATAAAGAATAATATTAAAAAAAATTGAAAATATATATTTATGCATGCCAAATGAGCATAAGATTAATTCAAAAAGTAAGAAGTTCCTAAATATGGGTATTATTTTACCACAAAATAAAAGGAAGGATAAGGTGGAAAAAACTCTCGTATTTCATGAGCCTCTTAGATATTTGAAATCTTTTGACCATTATAGGGTCACATGAAGGAACCAGGTGCAGTAGAAAAATATGTAGAAGGTCCTTTGAAGCTCCTATTTACAAGTTCTTCTACTCTTACAAATGTGCCTCTAACACTCGATAATCATGCGATGATAGCCAAATAAGATCCCCCACGACAGATGGTTTCTCAGTAGTAACGACCTAACAATCCAACCAAAAATCCTTTTAAAATGGGAGGAAAGATATCCAAAGGTGGATTCCCCTAGCGGTTGTAATGATCAAACGAAATATCTCTGATTGGAAGGATAATTTCTCTTAACACCATAAAAGAATACTCGTAAGACCCCGATGAATTTGTAAAATAAAACTATCGAAATAAAATGGGAGGAGGTTGGAGATACTCATAGTCATAAAACACATGAGAAACACTTATAGTTACCTATAAGACACCATGAGACCCCAATGACATGCCCACCTCATCTCACAAAATCCCTTTAGATTGTTTTCTCCCTAAGGATAAATAGATGGATCTTTCCACAAAATGCAAGTGCACCTCCATATGACCCATATTGGTCATGCGAAGCTCCATCAAAAGGTATAATAATTTTCTTTTACATTACACATAAAATTTTTCACAAACATATAACTTTGTAAAATAAGACTTAGGAAATAAAATATAGAGGTGGAGAAATCCTTTCATGGTTGTAAAAAAATTTTGATGTATGAAGGAAGTCCACAGAACTATCTCAAGAGACTCTTAGACAAGCCACCTTGATTTCATGGAGACTCCTTGAAAAACCACACGTGCCTCACAAAATGTCATAGGAATGGAATCAAGTATATCAAGAAGTCATTTCAATATGAATTTTGATCTTGCAAAGGCCCTTAGATATTTCAAAATGGAAATATGAAAGTCCTACAAAAATTTTTCTTGAGTCAACTAGTGCACATTAATTGTAAATAATACAATAATGGAAGTGTTGACAAGAGGGACTTGCCATTGCTGAAAATGAGGTGATTCCCTTGGAGCGATCCACAGAAAGGGGTCGTGAAGATGGATAGTGCTATACCCCTTCACCGACTCCATCCTAGATCTGTACCAGATACATCATTAAAATTGGAGAAAAATTGGGGTGGAGAGGCCTATAGTTCCCCATTCCATCATGAAAAATTAATCACTTCCATATGTCTACAATACTCTAGATAAAGGTTATATTATTCGCATCCAGGTGCATCACCACACCCAAGACCTAGGGTGGACTTCTTGGAAAGGCTAATCTCATGATCAGAAAGAATTATTTCGTTTAATATGACAAAGAATATCAATATTGACCATAAAATATGCATAAATCACTAGGGGTGATCATTCATAGATAACACGAAGGTCTTCTGACAAGATTTGTGTAGAACCGACCAAAACATTGTTAGATTATATGTGACTCAAAATAATCTAATACTGAATAAATATAAATAATTCATAGGTCAAGGGATAAAACAATGATTATTGGTGGAATAATTAAGTGAAAAACATGATCTACGACCCTCATGCGCTTTGCGTGAGTCATCAAAGACACGCGACGTCACGAGTACATGTTGCCCAAATTTTGTGAAGTTCCTACAACATGATAATAAGATCATATGAAGTCCTCTAGAAACACCAAATCAAGTCACATAGTTTCCCCTCAAGTTTTACTACCTTAGTATCACAAAACCCACATAGGTTTGTCGCCTAGATCTTGTGACATCCTTCAAATATATCACCTGACTCATATAATTGTGCTAACGCATGTCACCCAAGTCTCACGACCACATATAGGCATGTCAAATAAATATCTCATGATACCCACTAGGATAGTTATCTAATACTTGTGATTCCCTCTAGAAATGTTTTCCATGACTCAAGATTCTATCCAGGTATGTTAGATAAGACATGAGACACCCTACAAGACATTTTATATTGACTATCGTGACACCCTTCATCTATGTCAAGCCAACTCTTCCGAATTAAACTAGGTAAATTCAGCTAGATCATGAGAGACCCTCTAGATAAGCCAGCCAGATCATGTGATGTCTTCTAGAATAGAACACTTTGATCTTGTGAATGACACTAGGGAGTGTTAGTTGGATAATGTGACACCCTCTAAACAAGCCATCCAAGTCTTGTGATGGCTTCCCAAAAAAACCACATGGATCTTTCAAGTTTTTTCTGAACAAGTCAGCATTGATCATGCAGAAACCTTTGTACATGCCACCTGGGTTATGATAATTCCTTTATAAATACCAACTAGATCATTTAGTTTCTTTAGATATGCTAGGATGATACTCTCTTACATATTAGTAGAAACATACAATCAAAACATGTTAGGAAGGCAGGCAGGTCATAAGACAAACCTCACAGTGTAGGCCTCAACTAGTGGAATAACATGCTATTTTCCAATACCCATGGAAACCTCAAAGTGTAATCCTTGTCCAAAGCTGTTATGACGACTCTGATTCCTTCCATATTCAAGATAGAAGACCCCCATTTCATGGTTTTATCTCCATAGTGTTGTCCCAATACCTAAGTTCATCACATTCTAGGTGATGATATTGTTCATTTTTTCCCTTATTTCTCACACCGAGCAGTGCTCACACGAGCTAGGGGAGTTTCAATAATCATATCATTAAAATAACGATTCTCCAGCAACCAATGAAACATATGTCTGAAAATCCTCAATGAGTGTCATAACACATTATCCTCAACACAATATAATCTACCTTGGGGATAATAATATCCAGGGCATGATTGAACTACGAGAACTCTGATTACTGTAATAATAAAGATACATAGGCTCCTTTTTATGGCCTGATCTCAAATAAAAAAACATTTCAATGTAAGACTTATATCGATGTAATTTCAACCATTAAGAGCTAACTAATATCATTGGATGACAACACAACCTCATCTTTCTGTAGACTAAGAAATAAACTAAACATTGATGACTCTAATTCCTACCATATCCTTTTGTATTTGAACGACCATTATGAATCCTTTCAATAGATAATATAATCATTGAACTATGATCATATGACTAGTACAAATACAGGGTTTTAATAAACCCAATTGACACATACAAAGGATGTGATAGCCTCAACCAATAGGATCATACCTTATGAAGCCCATTTGTCAGAGCTTTCGAGGGAGATAGAGACTTTGGTACATTCCCTTGACAATGACCAAAATCAGATCCAACAACTTAAGCATGATCGAAACCACTTACAGGACAAGTTCAAGCTCATCAATATCATGGCCCAATCTATCTTCGTGGAAACACCCCATGAAAGTCCCTTCATTGCATAGCATATAGTATAGGTGTTTGTCGGTGTATTAAAGAGATATGTAGCAGGACCCCAATAATATGAGTATGTACACTACTAAAAAAGAAATATTTAACATTGCTGGCATTTATCAACGCTAGAAAAGAGAAATAATAAACTCAACTTTTATCAATGCTAAAAGAAGTGATGACAAAGGGGAAATTTTATGAGTACTAAAAAAGCTATGATAATAGTTACACTTTATAAGTTCTTTTTTTAGTGCTGATAATGGGTAACCTTTATTAGTGGTTTTTAAGCACCGATAAAAGATACATTTTTTCAGAACATTATTATTAGCACTAATAAATGTTATTCTCTATCCATTCATTAATTTTATCACTGATAAAGGACATATCTTATCACCTCTCTAATTTCAGAGCTGATAAGGGTCGATAATAAAATGAAATAATTATACAAAAAAAAGTGACATTTTTATTAATTATATAATTATTGTTAAAAATTAATAAAAATTATATATTAAATATATAGATATGTAAAATAAATAAAATGAAATTATCAATCAAATACAAAAGTAGAAATGAGTAAATTAAAAAACATATTAAACACATTAATAATTAAATAATTATTGATAAAATTAAATAAATTAAATATACATATATATTATAAATACGAAGAAATAATATATATTAAATATTGATATAAAAAATTATTAAATTGTAATAATTGAAGAAAAAAATCAATAAATTAATAAATTAAATAATTATTTAAAAATTTATTAATGAAGTAGATATTAATAAAAATGAATAAGTATAATGTGTAAATATATATTTATATTTATTATAAATAGTGATACATATTTTACATATTAAGTATAAATATATAGAAAATCAATAACATGTAAGCATATTTATGTCTAATTTATGTTTAAGGTTCTCTGATTTTTCAATTTAACAAATATCAGAGGTCCAGTGTTACATTTATTTCAAATACATATATTTAATTAATTAATTTATATATATAATACACACCAACAAATATTTACACATTTAATGATATTTTATAATAGAAACGCATACACCTAATATTTTTGTAATTTATTCAAATTTTAATATATTTTATAATTTCATTATAACATGATACATTTAATATATTATTATTTTAATTGTTTAATTTTATTTATTTATTTTTAAATTTATTTTACTTAGGTAATATTTATTAATTTTTAATATTTTTATTTTTTGAATTTAATCATTTTATATTATTTCTTTATTTATATATATTTATTTATTTACTATGTTTTAGTATTTTATATTATTTTATTCATTTTGAATTATTCAATTTCACTAATTTTTAAAATTCATGTATTTAAGATTATCTATTAATAATTTTAAAAATAAATTTTTAAATAAGTATTTATAAATAAAAAAATATATATTTATTTACTATATCGTTAAATTTATATATTTAAAATTATTATAAATAAAAAAATAAATAATATTTTATAAAAATGTATTTATATCATTATAATTAAATAATTATATTAATATAAATAAATATAAAATTATAATAAATAATTTTAAATAATTTACATTGAGTGACTTGAACTTGAGACCTCAAAGAGACCCACTAGGGCAGCTAACACTAAACTGTGACCTAGGGTCTATATATATTCTTATATAAATAAATAAATGTTATTTTTAATAAAATTATTATTCATATATTTATAAATAAATAATTATATATTTAAATATTTATAAAATTATAATAAATATATTTAAATGTTGAATATTTTTATATTTTGTTATATTTATTATATATAAATTAATAATATACGTATATATAATGATATAGATATATTTATAAATATATAAATATATATAGTGATATAATTATATTTAAAATTATATGTTATATATTTATAGAATTATTTATTTAAAATTATAAATAATATAATATAAATATTTTAATATATTAATATAATTATAAATAAATACTTATATATTTAAATTATTATAAAATTATAATAAACAGGTATATAAATATATAAATAGTTTTACTCATTTTTTTAATTATAATTATAACCCTTTACCAGTGCTAAAGTTTAAGCGTTCATTAGGATAATTTTTTCAGCACATTTGTAGCGCTAATAAAGATCAATCTTTATCAACATTAAAATGTTAGTCCTCATAAAGATGTATTTATCGACGTATTTTAGTGTTAATAAAATTCTTCGCAATCTACTTAAAATAACCCTAACTGATACTCATTCAGTCAAGATTTTCAAGCTCTCATAGAAATGCCCTGTTGTCGGTGCTACTCCTTTATCTTCTCTATGAAAAATCAAGGCTAGAATCCAATGTATGTTATTTTCTCCATTTCCCCTCTCATTGTAAATTTTATTGGGTTTCATGTTTTTTGGGTTTTCACTATTCTTAACCATGAGGAATACTACATATCATCTCTCTCTCTCTCACTTAAATATACGTACATAATATCTCCCATACTCTATAATCTCATTCTAGCTTCATATGAGACCATTGTGTGTGCATCCCGATCTGTCATTGTAACGTATGGTTATTTCTTGATGATTCTATTATAATACTTCCTGTTACCATTTATATGATATGTTTTTTCTTTGTTTGAATCTTTTTTCCATTATATGATATGCACGTGATTATGGAAAAAAATCAACATTATATTAGACTATGTTTAGATGGAATGTTATTTGATATGAAAAATATAGGGTTAGTATATATAAATATTGTTTTAATGTGAATGGGTTAATCTAATTTAGGGAACTAATGTTTAAATTTTCCTTTTTATATTGGTTATGATTATCAATATGTGTTATAGATATAATATAATATGAAACAACCTATTTAGAATTTCATTGAAATCAAAATAAGAATACTTTTTAGTTTTTTATTTGATCCAAATAATTTGTGATGTATTATCAATATAAGGTGTGTTTATAATTGTTTCCGACACTTTCGCCGGGGCGTGCACATCTGTCCGTCTTCGGAGGAGGACGCGCGGCGCTTGTTGCCCCGCATTCCCGCTTTCCAAAGGTGGGCGACATTCGCTCCATATTCAGGGACGTCTTCTCCTTGATCGAAACGGGATGATGGGATGTCGGTTCTTCCTTCTGTGGATTCCTCCCCATAACTCATCACTTAGTCCGGGTCTCCCTCATAGATTTAATACGTTGTTCGTGAAACTCTTCCCAGTGCCATGTTTCCATGGACACCGGTTAATTACACTGCTTCTGTCAGGACATTCCAAAGGGTCCGGTCAGGGCAGCAACCTTCAGTCGGGGGAGTAGTCACGTTGAGGCATCAGTAGCGTGTCTGGATGCTGGGGAACCTGGTATTTCTGTCTATTATCCCTGGTCACAGGGCTTCTCGAGGGCATGGAAGCCCGAGGCATCCCACATCGGGCGCGGGGAATTATATGCCATAGACACATATCTGAGGTTTTCCTCAGCTTCCCGTGTTTAACACAGGGTACGTCGCGGGTTTAACGTCCGGCGGAGACGGATCAGCCCGATCAGAGCATTAGCTAGAATAGATTTGATTGAGGGATTTCCCTTGAAGGGATGCCGATACCAGGGCCAGCCCATGGGTGGCTGTGAAGAGGAGCGTACCGACATGGTCTCACCGGGGTATGACAGTCCGGGCGAGGATCAGGGTGGATGGTGGATGGATGAATGCAGTGGAGGGTGGAATGGAAAGGAACCATCGCAAGGGAAATGGTGAAGTTGGGCTTGAGCCTTAAAGGGGCTTCCTACGTATCCCCGTGACAGGGAATCAAAGTCCGCGTAGTTCGGGATGGTGCCAGTGGACCGACACGAGGGTGGACCTTGGTCCGACGGGCATCATCAACGAGCTGATGTGAATGGGGATGACTAGGAGGGTCCTAGTGGTGGTGGTCTTGGACCTTTTGGAGGCTTCCTACGTACCATGCCTTGACATGGATCAAAGACCTCGTAGTTCAAAGGGTTTCATCGGTGAACCGACGTGAAAGTAGACCTGTGGGTCCACTAGTGGTGGGCTTGAACCTTGGGAAGGTTTCCTACGTACCATGCCTTGACATGGATCAAAGTCCTCGTAGTTCAAGGGATTGATGGAATACAGTTTAACGTCATGCGGGACGGTAGTGAACCCTGTCGTGAATGAACGACGGGCGGTGGGTGTCGGCGAACCGACGTAAATGAGGGACCTTGGTTTGATGGGAGATGGGCTTAAACCTCTGGGAGGCTTCCTATGTACCATTCCTTGACATAGATCAAAGTCCTCGTAGTTTGGGTTGGTCACAACGGCTTGCCGTCGGACTGGAATGCAGTTTAAAATCATGCTAGACGAGGGTGTGCAATTTAACGTCATGCTGGACGAGGGGGTGTAGTTTAACGTCATGCTAGACGAGGACATGCAGTTTATCGTCATGCTGGACGAGGGAAAAACTCGGCATGAATGAACGACCAAGTAATGTGGCTTGAAACTCATGTAGGCTTCCTATGTACCATGTCTTGACATGGATCAAAGTCCTCGTCGTTCGCTGAGGGTGGGGGTCAGGGTCGGTGCTCACTCTAAGCCCACGTGAGTCATGATCGGTGTGAGAAATAAGAGGTTGCAAGGACCTGACGATCACGTCGCGAAGGATGTGTCCGTGAGAAGCGAAGAGGGGCTTATGCATTAGGCGGCCCACGGTGCTGGGAATTACTCCAGGATGGAGGCCCGAAGTGCGGCAAAGCGCAGCGAAAGAGGGATTTGGGACCAATGATGGAGGGTGCCTCGTCCCTATCACGCCCTCCACTGACCTTGGTAGTGGGGAAGTACGGAGATGCAGGGGTGCAGCCATCCGTTGGGGAACTAGGGTCACCCTTCTCCTGAGAACATACGCCACTCCAATAAAGAGGATATCATCCCTTGTGGATGGGTGATTCAAATCCTGTGGAGATGAGTGGCGTAAAAAATGTTTGAGCTGGGGGGACCCTTCGTGAGAGGCATGAGGTCGGGTCAGAGTTTAATGTCATGTGTTGAGGACGTGATGCTTGGCAGTTTAACGTCCTGCAGCTCGGACGAGGTGGGTTTACTCCGCACCCCTAGGACTTACATAACTGGTACCCTCTGGTCCTTGGGGAAGGGAAGGTACCAGTAAGGCCGTGGTCAGGGGGGGTGTAGAGTGAACCATCGAGGGGTCCACGTTAGCGTGGCTATGCGAAGAAGCAATAGCCGTTAGCGTGCCTATGCGAAGAAGCATTAGGCGAAGCAACGGTATGAGTGGTATTGTTCCTGGGACTTTGAAATCACATCGTGCAAACCTGGAGGGTCGCACGGGAAAAGGAATTGCCAAGCAAAGGAGTGTGCTTCGCGAAGCAGAGTTCCTTGGCCTTACCACGTGGCATAGGTGTGAGTGGAGGGTGCTTCGCGAAGTGGAACAGTATTCGCGGAGCACTGCCTCACGAAGAAGGGGTGCCTCGCGAAGCAGGGTGCTGCGAGGCAGTGTTCTTCGTGATGTGTAGAGATCCTGCCTTAGCATAGGGATCACTAGTATGGATTGGGTGTTTCGCGAAGCATAAACACTCCGCGGCTACCCGGGTTCCCTTGGGAATCCCCTTCCTTCGCGAATTCCCTTGAGCTTCGCGAAAGGCATCCCTCTCAAAAGAGGGGGTCAAAACGAGACCAAGCAAAGGAGTCTCACGAAGTAGAAGTACCTCTCAGAGCTCATGATTCCCGGGGGAAAAGGGTACTTCGCGATTCGGGAGAGGAGAAGCCAAAAGTTCGGATCGTCCGTCCCCGAGACTCAGGGGGAGTCCAGGATTTATAGGCAAGGGGCGTCGTGAAGCAGAACTCGCACGCCGTCTCAGGAGCTTCGCGGCACGCTCGTGAACTTCAACGGCGTTCGCGGAGAGTTACCGCCTATGGAGCTTCGCGGTGGGCTCACGAACATCAACGGTGTTCGCGGAGAGTAACCGCCTCTGGAGCTTCGCGGAGGGCTCGCGAATTTCAACGGCGTCCGTGGAGAGTTATCGCCTTTGGAGCTTCGCGGGACCGCGATGCTCGGGGTTCTTCGCGTCGGTGCTTCGTGACGTTGCTTCGTGGCGGTGCTTCGCGAGGCAGCGTGCCATCATTCTTTTTTGTCCCTCCCTTTCGTGAAATATTTTGGCACCAACAAATCCCCCCCCCCTCAGACTTGGAGCCGCGGAGGGAGAAGGGTCGAAGTCTGAGGGAAAATCGCCAAATTGTCGGTGGTTCGCGATGCGGCTTCGCGAAGGGGGGCCCGCGGTGCCGACCGGGGCCACGGATCCAGACGCGTCGCGATGCTCTACGTGGGTGAGGTGCGCCGTGATGCTCCGGGGTCGCCGCCTATAAATAAGGGGGGTCGAACTCTTTTTTCTTCACGTTACTTTCTTGTCTTTTTGTGCTCTCGACTTCACGAAGCTCCGCGTACTCCGCGACAGCCCTCCGCGAATCTAGCTTCACGGCGAACCGTGGGTCTCCGACTCTGCATCCGCGCCAAGTGAACTTCTACTTGTCGGCCTGGGCCAGACTTCGCGGCTTGGTCTCGCGACCGAACTTCACGATCCAGCTTCGCGATCCAGCTTCACGATCCATCTTCTCAATCCTTTTTGAAAAAATTCTTTTCTGAGGGCCGGAATCGAAATGGCCCATCAAGAGGCTGTGTTGGGGGTGCTTGCAGATGCTGCCCGTCGGGATGAGATGGCCAACCATCTAGGCCTTGGGGAGATCGTCTGAAGCCATTCGGACCACGCTTCTTTGACAGATCTGCTATCGGGGGGTCAGAAGAATTATCTGTAGTGTAAGAAACTGCCATTGTACGGCTTCGGGTTGCGGGATGACGTCTTCATCCCTGAGGCGAGTAGGGAAGAACCAGCTTGCTGGTTCAGGAGCACACCATGCCAGCACCAATGGTTCAGGGCGGCCAATGGTCACGCACAAGAGAACTTCACACTCATCACCGCTGACTGTCTCTACAACCATGTGAACGATATCGACGGGAGGCCACTGCAACCGGAGATGTCCCCTCCTCTCTACCGTACCATGCTGAAGGCGGCTTTGCAGGATTCGATGAAAGGATGGTCCGATGAGTGGGACCTGCGCCAGGGTGGCAACTTCACTGAAGACTGGGCCTGGGCCTACTGGGTAGGTGCCTCATGCGAGGAGTTTGGGGCCGAGCTGAGGAGTGTGCGGTTGTATGAGGCGGCATGGGCCTCCCAATTCCACATTTACCAACCGAAGCAACTGATGCCGGAATTTCTGAGAAGATGGTCGTCTAGGACCAATACTTTTCACCTGCATCACGGGGAGGTGGGCATCAGCCTGTGGGATGTCCACCAGATTTCTGGGGTTCCGATCTTGGGGGCCATGTATGATGAATTCCTCCCCGTCATCAGCGCGTGGGAGGATACAGAGCAAATGACGTGACTGGCATCAGCGTTGATGGCACTCATCCCTAGAGAGGACAAGGAGGCAGTGAGGGATTTCCACTTCAGGAGATGGTTCAAATGCTTCCTGAATTTTCCAGAGAATTGAGAGTTCCCTCCGAGGCCTCGAACTTGTCCGAGGGCGGCCCAATGGGGTAAGGGGCACTCATATTGGTGGGTCTTGGAGGACAACCAATGGAAGACTTGGGGTTTCAGTGTCAGCACTGAACAACAGCCGATATTCAGGCTGGCAGCGCTCATCGCGGCTCTCATCTGTGGTTGGATCCTACCGGTGAGGGATACAAGCATGGGGGTGTGGCCCAGTTCGTTTATTATGGCGTCCATGTTGGCCATGGGGCAGCGGATCAATCTGGGGATTCCAATGCTCGCCAAAATGTACAGAATGATGCGGCACATTAGTGAGGGAAAGAAGCCATCAAGGATATGCGGGCCCTTCCACATCCTATATGGGTGGATCGCAGTGCACATCAGGGGGATTTATGAGTATCCAAACCGCATTTCACCGCCAGGATTGAACTTCCGCCCCTCCATCCTGAACGCGGTCGGGAGCTTCCCGTTTAAACTAGCCAATCTGATGGTGCTGAATCGGGTGTGGAGGGCGGATGAGTTTAATTTCCATCCCTTCCCATTGCCGATGGGGATACTTACTGATGAAGGGCGGGGAACGGAAGAACATCGGGCTTACCTCTTGGCCTTTCGAGGTGGAGTTTTGGTGGCATGGATAGATCGTGAGCCACTCTACGAACTGTACACCCCGCATCGGTTTGCGAAGCAGTTCCGGTGCCTCCAGCGGCTGACCCCGCAGGTCTACTAGGAGGTGCGTCACAAGGAGCACCTGTGTGTGATGAGGCAGCTGTGGATCATGTTCACATGGGAAGATGGGAAGATGTGGATTGCCTTGCGTCCATCCACCACTGCTTTCGGATTGTTGAGGGAGTATTCCATTAGTTGGGATGCTGCTTACCCAGGGGAGATGCTGAAGCAACCAACTATTCGGGTCGGTGACGGTGGGCCTCCCCTATCCCGAAGTCGGGGTCGGAGGGAAGCTAGGGCCGCTCGCGGTAGCGGGGCTGCCATGGCGGTGAGACCCGCACCGGCCGAAGGTATGACATCAGTGGTGGATCCAGTGATTCTGGAAGAGAAAGACCATCCAGAGGGGTAGCCACCGAGGGGATCTCGTAGGATATCCACTCAGGCTCCGGGGAAGTGGCTGTGTCATATCGACATGGCAGAGGATGCTGTCTTCCCGGAAGCCTGGGACATTTGGGATGTCAACCAGCAATTCCTCAACCCACCCGAGATATGGGCCCACCAGAATCGCCTCGGGATGGAATTACCGGGCATAGGCCCAGTCCGGGCTGGATTCATGGTGTCTCCGGTGGAGGCAGAGCAATACCTTGACGAGCTGGAGAATTAAGTTCACTCCAGTGGTGTCCCTCGCCCAATGACAGACCGGGTGAGGGTACTGCTAAATCAAACGGTCCCCCCACAGTTATCAGTTGCCGATCTAAGGGAGCGCTTCCACCTTCCGAAAGAATCAGAGGAATCCTCTCGGGGAGATGATACTGGAGGAGGGAGCCCGTTGGAGGAAGGCGAGTTCGGAGATCAAGGCCCAGATTCCGACGATTTCGCGGAGGCTCTCAAGGTAGCATTCCGAACTTCTTTCCTTACGATCTATTCTTGGGTCACTATGGACTTCTCACCGATGTTTGAGCCATGCAGGAGGAACTTGTTCGCAGGCGTCGTTCTTTCCCCTTGGCGGGTGATGATGCGGGACCTTTAGAACTTGTGCCTATGGCTGCATCCAGTTCCGTGTCTGGTGGGACCAATGCACCCGAGGTGGCTCTTCCGGAATCTCCAGACCTTCCGACAGTATACGGAGGGCCTCGCCTCGGGGTCCCGTCAGTACCAACTCAAGAGCAGCGCCAGGAGGTCGATCTCCGTAAGTGTCCTCTACCAGTTTCCATGTCGTCATATGTAGACTATGTCTGCCAACTAACATTTATGTCCCTCCCTGTCGTATAGTTCTCTGACTGGCGTGGGCTGCTGCGGCAAGACTGGTCGGGATGTCGGGTGGCGTCCCTCTTAGGGGAATGCCGGTGATGGTGGCGATAGTCCCCCCATCTCGTCAAGCTGCGACGCACATCATCACTGGCGGGACCACCAGCAGGGTCGTCCCCGAAGTCATTGAGGTGGACTCTGAGGAAGAGGATCAACCGGTCGGTCCTAGTCTTGTCACGCCTGCTTTGGCGCTAGGTGTCATACTGGATTCAACACCGGATGTTGATCCTGCCAAGGATTTCCTAAGGGTGTATCCCGCGTACGAGCCTGATAATCATGCAGACTGGGACGAAACGGACTCCGACGAGGAAGACAGCAGCATAGTCTGCCGCCGGTTGTGGAAGTTGATCACGCGCTTCATCAAGGACACCCCCAAGCGCAACGGCTGGCCAAAATGGATAGACTTCGCTCGCGGTTGCGCGAATTGTGCGATGGGGGAGTGGATGCTCAATGTCCTCACGCACTCATCCGAGATCTTATGGCTGAGAAGATCCAGAAGCATGATTGTGGGCTCAGCGTGGGCTAGAAGCGGAGGAAGGAGACCAACATCAAGAAGCTCTAGGAGGCTGAAGGCGAGGTCCAACAGATGTAGACCCGGGCAGATGAGCTTTCAGCCTTTCTCAATGCACAATCTGAGCTGGTCTCATGGTTGAAGGCCCAACTGGCAGAGGCAGAAGAGCATATGAGGCAGGCCTCTGGAAAGATGGTTTCCATTCATGCTGGTGTAGAGAGGGCCAAAGCCAAGGCTGACGAACTGCGCCCCGCCGCTGCTGAGGAGGAGCGGGATCTAAGTCAGTGGCAGCAAGCCTTGGATGTCACAAGGCAATGGGTGGCGGAGCTGCAATGCTCTTTTGACGGGGTCAACCCGTCCATGGGGGGAGTCGACCCCCGGGTATTGTAACAAACCAAATACCTTTTATTGGTACTTTCGTGCTTCAATTTTCCTTTCTTTGTTTTGAATGCCGTAGCGTGCACGATTTCCTCTTTTTGAATCGCCTTGTTACATCCCTACAATGTTTGCGGGACGTTCGGCGACAATTCCCCAAGCCCACGTGGGTCGAGCCCGATGTGAGAAACAGGAGATAGTTTCCTTCTCATCCCAACTAACATAGGAGTGGGGACCATGCTCCGGCCATCCAGGATTTGGATTACCAGTCCAGATTCCCGAAAGATGGGAGAGGCTTGGCCGGAGAAGGAACTTTCAAGACAACCGAATTACCGTTTCTTCAGCTTGCTCTTATGCACGAACGGTGCAACGCCAGGGGGGCTGAAATCGGTCCAAACATATGAAAATGGGAAGTGTGAATCATGATACCCAAGATTCGGAACACTGTGGGGATGGCGTGACAATAAGGGACAACCGTTAACCATGGAGGAGAAGCGGTATCCTTACTGCATTAGCCTGTAATTGGGACAACAAATGAGGGTCGACCGTTGACCATGTTCGAAACACGGGACCATGTCACAAATGTTGTTGATCAATCCTTCGGGACGTTGTCCCATGATAGTTGGCGGACCATAGGTCAAAAATCCATACTGTTAGTGGGTCCTTCCAAACATGACCAGTCTTCCAGAACGTTGGCCCCGGATGGTAGGTGAGTCGATGCGACATGGGACCAGGCCGTTAGGGGGTCCCTTTAGACATGAAAGGGGACAAGGGTCCGAACAAGTGGCACGCAAAGCGTGGAATATGGAGGGATGGTTTGTCCGAACAGAATCCAGCACTTAGGTAGTTACACCACCATGGTGGGAGTACGCCAGATGGGCGCGTTGGCGTGGCCATGGATCCTTCCTACTTTGGGACATGGCCTCTCTGGAGAGGGGTCCTGCCGCTTCCCAATGGGATCTTGGGGCATCCTGAACTAGTTCAGGGTAGAACCGTAGTTTAGTGTCATGTGTTGAGGACACATGGACTCCTGTAGTTTAACGTCATATGATAGGACACGGAATAAAAGGGAAGATCTCATGGAACGTGTGGTGTGGTAGATATGAAACTGGCGTGAATGAGGACTTGGAGTCCAAATCACACCACGTACTCTCGGAGGAAACTCTTCAGGTCCAGGGACCAAGAGTGAGGATTAAGCTGGGCCCAATGCAGAGTGGTCAGGCGTTCCTACATACCCCATGAGGATGGGAATCAAGCCATACGTAGTTCTGGAAGCACAGTTTAACGTCATGCGGGACGAGTAGAAGCCCGACTGTGTTGGTACACATCCTGCCAAAACTACTAAGCCCACGTGAGTCGTGCTCGGTGTGGGAAACAAGAAGTAGTGGTGGGAATTTCCCGACACAAAAAGGGGCAGGTTAGGGCAAAGGGATGCTCGGTGAATACCGGACCAATGACACTAACATGATCATTTAGCGCACCTTGATGCGCGAAGAGAAAGAGCCAAGTATGATGGAATTCCACTTGAACATGAGGAAGTGGAAATGTGTGAATCATGGCACTCGAGATTCAGATCACGATGATGGCAGCGTGACGATGGAGGATAACTGCTGACCGTGTTCGCAACACAGGATCCGGTCGCATTAGCCTAGAATGGGGATAGACAAATGAGGGTTGACCATTGACCATGTTCGAAACACGGGACCATGTCACAAATGTTGTCAAATATCCGTAGGGACGTTGGCCCGAAACGATTGGAGGGCCCTTAGGTCTAGCATTCATGGAGAGCCCTTAAGCCTAGTATCCATGTCATCCGAGGGTCCTTTTGGATGTGGAAGAGGATGAGTATCCAAATAGCGAGGTCACGAAGCTTGGTCGTGGGACGAAGGGAATGTCCGTATGAAAGTCCCACAATTCGGGCTCTTTGTCGAAACACATCTGAATACGACAACGAGACGTATTAGAGGGAGGGAGAAGATTCTTTTCCCATATGGAGATCTTAGTTTAGGGTCGTAGAATTCGGACCATGGATGAGAGGAGACATAAGAAGCACATGGTGGAGTAACTCAATCACCTGGCGTGAATGGGAATAGGGGGTGTGTACGGTGCAATGAACAACCTGACGCGAATGAGGACGTAATCCCATATCACGCTGCCCGACGCCCCTTAGGGGAGGTGTTTTGGTCAAGGGACCGAAAGAGAAAGTTAGGCTGGGCCCGGGGAGAAGTGCACGAGCGCTCCTACGTATCTCATAAGGACGAGAATCAAGCCATACATTGTTCTAGATGGACCTTATACAATAAATGGGTAAAGGGAGCATGGGACGCATGGCAACAAAACTCGACGTAAAGGAGGGCCTAAGATTTACTTACCATGTGTTCTCTGGGGAAATGATCGAGTCGAGGGACCAAACACAAAGGTTAGGATGGGCCTGCGGGGAAGTGCCCGGGCGCTCCTACGTATCTCATAAGGATGAGAATCAAGCCATACATAGTTTTGAAAGGCGGAACGGTAAGGTACCAGTGCCAGGGGAAAAGGGGAGTGCGGGCGTGGCCCTTCCACTAAAAGAAGCAGAATTTGATAAATCTTGTTTGTTCTTTATGGTGAATGTTTTTTTGTGAAGCGACAGGCCTAGAATAGTAGGTCGTGATGTCGCCACAAGGATCACTCCGTGATGGGCGTTGACAAATGGCATGGTACATAACCAATACCCAACGTGATGTCCTCTACAATGAGGTCACCATAATGCAGTGCCATTTGTCGTCGTGCGGCCAGGACGATGATGTCACAGTTTAGGGTCGTATGATAGGACCAAGCATGCATTTTATCGTCATGTAGTGCAGACGTAGCAGAGACGATGCTAGGTGGGGAACGTGCGTAGTGTTATAAAACACAATTGATGGGGACATGATCCCAAATCACATTGTATGCCATTCGGAGAGGGAGACCTTAGGCCGAGGGGCCTATATAGAGGTAAGAGGTGAAACAGGGGGAGAGACTGGCTCCCTAAATGGGATGTACCCGAAGACAGGGCGTCCGGGCGGTCCTACGTATCCCATGAGGATGGGAATCAAGCCACACGTAGTTCTTAAGGGTGCCTTTTAATGTCATGTTGGACAAGGAATGGGTGGGCTAACTCTTAGAACGGGGGTGTGCGTGGTGCAGCTATTGCAAACCTGACATGAATGAGGATATAATCCCGCACTACACCACGCGGTCCCGTAGTCGGGGTCTTGAAGGCAGGACCAGAGAGTTGAATTTACTGAACTCAAGATGGTCCCAAAGACAAGGGGTCTGGGCATTCCTACGTATCCCATTAAGATGGGAATCCAGCTGAACGTAGTTCTAGATGAGAATCTTAGTTTAAGGTCTTAGATCTCAGACCGCGGATGGTGACAACTTCCCGAGTAAGCACAGATGTCAACCCAATCCCTAAGCCCACATGAGTTAAACTTGGTGTGGGAAACAAGGGGGGGAATTTGTATTGAAATACTTGGGGCATCCATCAAAGGGGAGATGGCAGAGAGCCCCGAAGGACACCTTTGACGCGGCTTGTTCCCCCAATGCGCGGACGTGCACGGAGGAAAAGTACCAAGAGTTCTGAGACTCTACTTGGACATGATGAAGTGATGAAGGGTTTGAATTGTGTACCCGACATTTTGGGATTAATGGGTTGGCATGGCGATAGAGGAAAACTGTTAACCATGGTGGAAACACAGCGTCCATATCGTGTTTGCCTGAGGTGGGAACAAAAAACGAGCATCGACCACTGACCATATTCGCAACGCGGGATTTTATCAATTTGTTGTCTGAAACCCTCGGGGGCGTTGACCCGTAATGGTAGGAGAGCCCTTGGGCGTAGTATCCGGGCCGTTCTTGGGGGTCCCTCCGGGTGTGAAAGATGATGGAAGCCCTGAAACAGGGATACAAAAAGCTTGGAAAGCGGGTGCGGACGTGTCCGAGTAAAGCATGGCATTCCAGGTAATAAACCAGAGTACTCTTAGGCACATTGGTGAACCATCGAAGAGGGTTCGACGAAACACCTTGGTAGGGAGAGGTACATGGCGTGGTCATTACGAGATCGACGTGAATGAGGACATAATCCCACACCACGCCATATAATCCTCTCATGGAGGAAGGGTAGGCCAAGGGGCCAAGATGGGATGAAGATTCCCGAGAGATGGGGTTGGACCCGAATCCTAGACATTCAGGTGGTCCTACGTATCTCATGAGGATGGGAATCAAGCACGCCACACCATACACTCCTATAACAGAGGTCCTGGGCCGGGGCCCGGAAAGGCAAAGGGGCCTGATGGTTAGGCATTGGGCAGGAAGTCCTGACCTGCTCGCAGTTTATCGTCTTGCAGTGAGTACGAGGGTCGGGGACCCGAGGATGCCAAGGGGCCTAAGGTCAGACATCAGTCAGGAAGGCCTGACTGATCTGCATTTTAACGTCTTACATGAGGATGAGGTCCGGGGACCCAAGGAGGCCAAGGGGCATGAGGCTGGGCCTCGTAAGGGGAGGCGTACAGCGTGGTACATTATCCTGATGTGAATGAGGGCGTAGTCCCACACCACACCATACACCCATATGGGGAATCGGGGCCGTGGGCCCGATCGCTAGCACAACCCGGGAAGAAATTCGTCTCTTCGGGATGGGGAAGAATGAATCACTGCACTCGATGTCTGGGATATCTCGGGGTGGACTCAAAGATCCAGGACGATGTTGACCATGTTCAAAACACAGTGTTCCCATGGTGACCCGATATGGGAGCAACAAATGGGCGTCGACCACTGACCAAACGCGCAACGCGGGACTTGTATCGGCTTGCTGCTTGAAAACCCTCGGGGGTGTTGGCCCGTATCGGTAGGAGAGCCCTTGGGCGTAGTATCCAGGTCGTTCTTGGGGGTCCCTTCGGGTGTGAAAATGATGGAATCCCAGTCAAGGAGTGGGTGAAGCATAGATGTATCCATCCACGAAAGAGGCAAACATCTCCAGGGGGATATGCAATCGGGTCGAGGCATGCTCGATGTGAGTTGGGGCAAAAGCGTGCACCCTGCCATGTCTTGACCCGGGGGGAAGATTTTGGCTTTTGGGCAGGGCCAACGAACGAAATGCCCGGGTGTTCCTACGTATCCCATTAGGATGGGAATCAAGCCATATGTAGTTCTCGAAGGCCATGCAGTTTAGCGTCAGGTGGTGAGGACGTGGGAGGATAGAAGAACGGGAGTGGGCACATGGTGCGACCCTTACGATCCTTGTGTGAGCGGGGTTGTATGAGCGGGGCTAAGAAAGCCTACCCCCCGCTACACAAAGATCCTCCAAGGAAACAATTCCCATGGGGGATAGTGGAAGAGAAAAGCTTGGGGCTGGGCTCAAGACGAGGCGTCCGAGCGTTCCTAAATATCCCATGAAGATGGGAATCAAGCCACACGTAGTTCTTAAGATGTAGTTTAACGTCATGCGGGACAAGGAGAATCTCATTTGGGGATATGTAAGGTACGGCGAGCAATCCGACGTGAATGAGGACGTAGTCCCACACCATACCGTACAATCCCGCAAGAGGGTAAGTCGGGGAAAACCAAGGGGCCTGATGTAACACCCCGAAATTTTATGAAAAATATTCTTTTTTATTTCACTAATGTCTTGTGTTGTACGCTACACCAAAAGAAGCTTGCACAACACGCATCCTTGACTTGCCTTGCATTACACGCAATCGCGACCTTCCTCGATAGCTTGCGTCGTACGCAATACCGAGTTTCACTAAACAACGATATGCTATTAAAATATTACTAAAACTAGCCGTTATGAATAATAATAATCACTTTTTGAAATTTTATAAATTTTATTTTTCAAAATGGACTTCATTTTTGGATTCGGAGTATCGAATTTAGCCTAAGGTGAAATTTTGGTACATTTCGGATAACTTTCATATTCTGATGAATAGTGAAAATTACTAAATTTTAATTAAAAACAACTTTTTTAATCGAAATAATTAATAGTGATAAATTATTAATTTGAGTGGTTTTAAAGTATATTTAGAATATATTTTTACAATTTAATACAATGTTGGTCATTGGTTGTAATTTCACATTTAAACCAAACATAATCAAGTGTCAATCTTTTGATAGATATTGTTTCTTAAAAACACGCTATTTGTTTTAACAGCGGGATTTAATTATAAAAATAATTAATGAAACTTCTATGTTATGAATTTGGTAAAATAGACTTTATTTTTGAATTCGGAATATAAAATATATCTTAGGATGAAATTTTGGCATTGTTCTGAAAAACATCAATTTTTGATGAATAGTGAAACTACTAAGTGGTAGGTTAAAAAACTGAATTTTGCATAAAACTTAATTTTACCGCTTCTGTGAATGGAATTTCAAAAATCCGACAGACACGGTTGATATCAGTAAGTAAAATGTGGTTCAATGAGATAAAAATAATTTTTTGGTGAATAGTAACTTTTTACTTTTTTTACCGCGGTTAATAGTAAATAGGGTAACTAAGGGTAAATATGATATCAATATTACCCTAACACATGTCGTAATTCTATTGGACAAGTGTAATTCGACCAAAAACAAACTTAGGATTACAATATGACCATTTAGGCCCACTTGGGTTAGATTAGGACATTTATTATTAATTTATTTAAAGAAGGGTTAAAATAGTTAAAATCAAAGTTTAATAAGTAAATCATTTTTAATATGGGGTTATACATAAGATAAATTCGACTATAAATATTCATTAGAAATCTAAAAATATTGATATTTTATTTATAATTTTTAGACTTTAAATAAATTAATTTATTTATGACACAACGATGATGTAGTAATTACCCTTTTAAGGAAATATTAACATAATTGATGTTATAAATGCTCAAATGAATGTAATTTGAGACTTTTTATGAATTACAATAATTTTCTAGGTTACTATGATATATTAGTGTTGATTTAATCAACTTGGTTTGAACATATAATTCTGTTATGACTTTCAAAAAAATCATATATCAAATAGTGTCAAAATTGACACAAAATAGTTTTTAAATCAAATATTATATTATTAATTGTTATTTTATTCCTAAAAATCTAAGGTTCGGCCAAATTATTTAGATAAGGATATATATATTAATAATAAACAATTTTGGGTTCGTTTGGCATGTTATAGTAAGTGTATTAACCATATAGTGAAAGAAAACAAAAAGACACGGTAAAAGTTAAATTATTTAACTTAGAGTTAAATCTAATTGATAAGGTTAAAATAATACCCTAAACTTTTCTAAATCCTATTGGTTGATAGGATTTCGACCCATCCCCACCTTATCTTCGAAATAAGACCCTTTGGAGCCATTATAAACCGATTTTGACTTTAATATAAAATAATATTTTGAGATATTCCTAAGGTGCCCCTCTCCTCCCTTATAAAAGGGCACCTCCTCCCCCTCCTCCTCACACCAATTTGAGCACTCAAGCTCGGCCAACCCCTGCCAAAATCCCTTCTACACTTCCCTAGAAACATCCTAGAGGTTCTGGTCTTCCTCAAAGACCAATTTTAGTGCCCTAAGAGGAGGTCTCAAAGAGGCGCTTCAAAGAAGAGGTAATTACCGTTACCAATTCTTTCATCTTTATTTCTTCTTCCACTTCTTCTTCTTAGGTTGTTTCATTATGAAGTAATAACATCAGTATCACTCATATACTGATATGTTATTATAAGTATGAAACAACCCTATTTCACCATCTATCCATCCTACGGAAAAAGAAATCACCGCGCGTGCGTACGTACGGAATACCGTCTCCACGCCGTGGTGTAATCTATTTTCCACCACCACCTTACAAGGATGGGTATAATGGTGTAAAGAATAACTATACATAGTTATTACAACATCATATTGATTCTGATATATTGTATAATCCACTCCAATTCAATTCAATAATTATGGAAATGATATCATCGCTCGTGCGTACATACGGAATACCGTCTCCACGACGCGATGAGATTCATTCTTAATGATTAACCATTCATGAATGATTATAAAGTATATATAATAAGTACTAATGAAATATATGACATAAAAATGATACTGGATTTATGTATATATATATATATTTATGTCATCTACTTACTTCCATTCAAGACAATAAAGAAAGAAAAACAGCATTCATGCGTACGTACGGACTACCGTCTCCATGAACGGTGTTTTTCATTTCATTTATCTATCTATTATATATATATATATATACTGAATATATATGATATATAAATCATATTTTATATTCTGGATGTAAGTAAATCATGATATAAGTAATAATAATGTCAAGAACAAAAAGTCAAAACACCTACGATAAATGAAACGATTTTACCCAAAACGCTTCTTTAACATGGAATTTACAAAAGAACGGGTAATATAATGTCATAAGTGAACCATATATGATATCATAACAATGAATATGATTCTGTAATAAGTCAATTACATTATTTAAATCATTATACAGGAGGTTCAGACACATACGAAGCAAATCGGACCTAAGGTAACGGAAATATCACAATCTCATTTTTATCCGAGATTGTTTATTCGTATGTATTTACAAGGATGTATTTTATCATCCACATCCATGTTTCATCAATATGTAATATTATTTCCATCCACCTACAATTGTTTAAATCCATTTTTACCCTTCGGTGAGTTTTTAGTAATATGTATGAAAGGAATCTTTTGTCGTTTTTCGTACGAGGTACTTTTTGACTTTTCCGACAAAAGTACGAAGAATGTTTTTTTTTAACTTATACGGCACGAACGGATTTCTACTGTTTTATAAAGCCTTATTTTCATGAAGCTTCCTCTAAAATATTTCATGACTATTTTCAATAAAATCTCTTTCTTTTAAAATTGCATGATGTTTTGTGAAAAGAAATTGATTTTGAAGAAGAAAGGATATTTTCCTCAAGAATTCAATTCAAGTGTTTTATCAAAATTATTTTCCATCTAAGATAATAAAGGGTTCTGTTTCTATCCATATTTTTACATTGATTTGACTATGTTGTGATGGAATTATGTTTATGAATTCCTTTATCTTATATGAATTGATTTATGATGTCATGATGTTTCAAAAATCCCATTTTTGTTACATGTGTTATGCGATGATGTATGTTTTATGATTATGTGGCACACATAAGAAAGGATTAATTATAAGATGGGTGGGACCTATATCTCCCTCCAATGCATTGGGTAAAGATTTTATATCTCATGAGATAGACATGGCTGGAACGGAAGGTTATTTCGGTTCAGTGATACAGGACTGAAACGAGGAGTGAACTCGGTTCAGAAAGGGACTTTGTCCACTAAGATAGTCTTGGCAATGAGTCATGACTAACAAGAAATGATTTTCCATGATTATGTGTGCATGCCACAAAGTTTCAAGTTTTATGTTATGATTATGGGGATCTCATTTTCACTTCTATGATTTATCCCATGTTATGATATTATGAGCTCTTTTGCAGGTTAAGATTTCCAAAAGCTATGTTCTTATGTATATGATGTGATTGATATTTCTTTTGTTTACCCTTACTGAGCATTTGAGCTCACCCTTTTATGTTTTCTTTTCCCCAGGATATAAATAAAGGTTTTTAGGTAAAAAAAAGGGAAGATCTTTATGGGAGATATTGAAGATCTTTCACCACGATTAGAAGATTACGTTCCGAGTTTCCAAAGACACTAAACTATTACGATCCTTGTGTGTGTGTTTTTGTTATGTACTAAGTATTCCGCAAAAGTAATGTAATGTCCATGTACGTCAAGCTTCGGGTCTCTACATTTGGTATCAGAGGAAAGGTTTAGTCAACCTTTGGAAACTAGGATGCGAGAACTTTAGTGAGATCCCTAGAGATATTTCTAAGGTATGTCTAGGGATGTCTCTAAGGTTAAGTATACGTATAGGTTATAGTCCTAGAATTTCTCTAACGATCTTAGAATTTAACCTAAGATGTTATATATTGAGGGTACTACCCCTTTATTATGTTGTTTTCCCTAGCATGATTTTTGCCTCTCACACTATTCTTTTGGGGTTTTAGACGATTGCTGGAACCCGAAGGAACCGTGTTGATCAATGCAATGGACAATGCAATGATTGTCCCCCTGAGCAACCAAACGATATGGGAGCTGGAATGCAAAATCTTGTAGCCATGCTCACACAACTTTCTCAAGCTATGAATCATGCAGGACTTCCAAACGAGCAAAGGAAGGAGCAACATTCTGTTGAATCCTTCATGAGGCAGCGCCCGCCTTCTTTCAGTGGGTCTACTGATCCATTAGTTGCTGAACAATGGATTAGTACTACTGAAAATATATTTTCAGTTCTTCAATGTTCTGAACATGATAAAGTCATCTTAGCAGTATATCGTTTGGAAGGTGAAGCTGAGCAATGGTGGAATCTTATCCAGAATACGAGGCAAAGAGATGAAATTGATTCCATGGAATGGGACGAGTTCAAGAACTTGTTTTTCAGTAAGTACTTCCCTCGTATTCTTCGAACGAAGATGGAGAAGGAGTTTCTTGAACTAAAGAAAAAGGATGATGAATCTGTTGGTATATACGAAGCGAATTTTACAAGACTTGCAAGGTACGCTTCTGGTATTATCATCCAACCTGAAAGTAAAGTTGATCGATTTTTCAGTGGCTTAAAACCAAGTCTTCGAAGGGCATTAGCTATAAGAGACTTCAGTAGCTATGAAGAAATTGTGCGTTGTGCTATCAAGGTAGAAATGGAAGTTGGTGTTACATATCCATCTCATGGTTTTGACAAGAAACGAAAGATGGAGTTCAAGGAGAAATCTCAGAATAATGGTGAAAAGAAGATGAATGTTTCCTTATGCACAAAGTGTGGAAAGAAGCATGGTGGACATTGTATTAAAGGGACTAGAAAATGTTTTAAGTGTGGAAAATAAGGTCATCGAGCAGCTGAGTGTCGAAGTAATGGAAAAAGGGTTTCTAATGATGTGAATAAAGAAAACACTGAAGAGAACGCACCACCAACACTTCAATGCTTCAAGTGCAAGGAAATGGGGCATTATGATAATAAATGCCCTAATCTCAGGGTTAGTGATGATCAACATGAGCAACCACTGAAGGCAAAGGACAAAGGGAAGTCACATGCAATCAGTATTGGCAATGTTGAATATGACAACGATGTGGTGGAATGATTAAGTTTTTATGTAATGGGATTCCAAAATAATGTTGTATCATGAAATATTGGAATATTTATGTATTGGTCTAATGTGGTATTCAAAGTGATTGAGATATTATGCGCATAATGAAGGGAAAACGAGAAAATGAAATGTTTAACAGTATTCATGAGCTCATGATTGATATAAGGACTAAGTGATATCATGGTTTGAGTATATAGAATTTTGAGGATTTTGGTATGTGGAAAGTGTTAACTTTTAACTGCACTCATGTTTTCACTAAGGTATTCAAGAGAATACACGATTAAGGACTTTGAATGTTTGGAATGTGACCAACAAGACATATCTTATGATATGTGGGGATCAACGACAGTATTAAATCTCTGGTAATCGTTGTCACTATATTATGAGAGTGGACTGTAGTATTATGTATAAGCCTAAAGATTAGACTGGATTATGTTGGAAATAAGTTAGTATTGTTTAAGGATAGAAGATTTTCGATATTATTGATGGGATGTTATAGTAACGTAATTTTAGAAAAAGGACAACATGCAGGACGGGCGACAGCCCATCGCTTCGGACAAGGCTGTAGGAATCGAACCCACAACCGAAGTGCGACTGGCCTTTATCGCCTACCACTGACCTATAGGAAGTCCCTGTTTAGTAGAAACTAGTGTTATTATATTAACCAGTATGATATATGAAGTATAAGTCCATTTTAGGAACCATATATGATTAATCTCACTATAGATCGACTTATGTATATAATTTTTGCTAACCTTTTGTTTGAGACAGATGGAATGACCCGTCATTCTATCACATGATTTGCTAACACTTCACGAATAACAAATTCAACTTCATTTATTTAAGAGATGAAGTGGAAATTGTTCAAGGCATGAACAACAGTGAGATTGTACCAAAATAAAGAAAGTATTTATTCTAATTCAAATTTTCAACTTTAGGAAATGATCTTGAAGACCAAAAATGTTGTCCTAGTGATCTTATACCTGATGAATCAGATGGTACCTTAGATCGTCACAAATTTATGGATTTGTGATTACTGGATTTTCCATAGCCATGTTCTCTACCACTCTCCATCAGAACATGATGGTTAGATTTCTCTTCCATATCCATATTTTCACCTATGTGGAAACCCAGTGATTAGTTTATTTGGGTAATCGTTACATTTCATACTTTAGTTTTTAAAGCCATGTTTTGGAATTCCTTTTTACGATGTGGGTTTCTATTAAAGAAAATTTCGAATAGTAAACCATTTATAACCCCGACGAATTTCGAGGGCGAAATTCATTTTAAGGGGGGTAGAATGTAACACCCCGAAATTTTATGAAAAATATTCTTTTTTATTTCACTAATGTCTTGTGTTGTACACTACACCAAAAGAAGCTTGCACAACACGCATCCTTGACTTTCCTTGCATTACACGCAATCGCGACCTTCCTCGATAGCTTGCGTCGTACGCAATACCGAGTTTCACTAAACAACGATATGCTATTAAAATATTATTAAAACTAGCCGTTAAGAATAATAATAATCACTTTTTGAAATTTTATAAATTTTATTTTTCAAAATGGACTTCATTTTTGGATTCGGAGTATCGAATTTAGCCTAAGGAGAAATTTTGGTACATTTCGGATAACTTTCATATTCTGATGAATAGTGAAAATTACTAAATTTTAATTAAAAACAACTTTTTTAATCGAAATAATTAATAGTGATAAATTATTAATTTGAGTGGTTTTAAAGTATATTTAGAATATATTTTTACAATTTAATACAATGTTGGTCATTGGTTGTAATTTCACATTTAAACCAGACATAATCAAGTGTCAATCTTTTGATAGATATTGTTTCTTAAAAACACGCTATTTGTTTTAACAGCGGGATTTAATTATAAAAATAATTAATGAAACTTCTATGTTATGAATTTGGTAAAATAGACTTTATTTTTGAATTCGGAATATAAAATATATCTTAGGATGAAATTTTGGCATTGTTCTGAAAAACATCAATTTTTGATGAATAGTGAAACTACTAAGTGGTAGGTTAAAAAACTGAATTTTGCATAAAACTTAATTTTACCGCTTCTGTGAATGGAATTTCAAAAATCCGACAGACACGGTTGATATCAGTAAGTAAAATGTGGTTCAATGAGATAAAAATAATTTTTTGGTGAATAGTAACTTTTTACTTTTTTTACCGCGATTAATAGTAAATAGGGTAACTAAGGGTAAATATGATATCAATATTACCCTAACACATGTCGTAATTCTATTGGACAAGTGTAATTCGACCAAAAACACACTTAGGAATAAAATATGACCATTTAGGCCCACTTGGGTTAGATTAAGACATTTATTATTAATTTATTTAAAGAAGGGTTAAAATAGTTAAAATCAAAGTTTAATAAGTAAATCATTTTTAATATGGGGTTATACATAAGATAAATTCGACTATAAATATTCATTAGAAATCTAAAAATATTGATATTTTATTTATAATTTTTAGACTTTAAATAAATTAATTTATTTATGACACAACGATGATGCAGTAATTACCCTTTTAAGGAAATATTAACATAATTCATGTTATAAATGCTCAAATGAATGTAATTTGAGACTTTTTATGAATTACACTACTTTTTTAGGTTACTATGATATATTAGTGTTGATTTAATCAACTTGGTTCGAACATATAATTCTGTTATGACTTTCACAAAAATCATATATCAAATAGTGTCAAAATTGACACAAAATAGTTTTTAAATCAAATATTATATTATTAATTGTTATTTTATTCCTAAAAATCTAAGGTTCGGCCAAATGATTTAGATAAGGATATATATATTAATAATAAACAATTTTGGGTTTGTTTGGCATGTTATAGTAAGTGTATTAACCATATAGTGAAAGAAAACAAAAAGACACGGTAAAAGTTAAATTATTTAACTTAGAGTTAAATCTAATTGATAAGGTTAAAATAATACCCTAAACTTTTCTAATTCCTATTGGTTGATAGGATTTCGACCCATCCCCACCTTATCTTCGAAATAAGACCCTTTGGAGCCATTATAAACCGATTTTGACTTTAATATAAAATAATATTTTGAGATATTCTTAAGGTGCCCCTCTCCTCCCTTATAAAAGGGCACCTCCTCCCCCTCCTCCTCACACCAATTTGAGCACTCAAGCTCGTCCAACCCCTGCCAAAATCCCTTCTCCACTTCCCTAGAAACATCCTAGAGGTTCTGGTCTTCCTCAAAGACCAATTTTAGTGCCCTAAGCGGAGGTCTCAAAGAGGCGCTTCAAAGAAGAGGTAATTACCGTTACCAATTCTTTCATCTTTATTTCTTCTTCCACATATTCTTCTTAGGTTGTTTCATTATGAAGTAATAACATCAGTATCACTCATATACTGATATGTTATTATAAGTATGAAACAACCCTATTTCACCATCTATCCATCCTACGGAAAAAGAAATCACCGCGAGTGCGTACGTACGGAATACCGTCTCCACGCCGTGGTGTAATCTATTTTCCACCACCACCTTACAAGGATGGGTATAATGGTGTAAAGAATAACTATACATAGTTATTAAAACATCATATTGATTCTGATATATTGTATAATCCACTCCAATTCAATTCAATAATTATGGAAATGATATCATCGCTCGTGCGTACGTACGGAATACCGTCTCCACGACGCGATGAGATTCATTCTTAATGATTAACCATTCATGAATGATTATAAAGTATATATAATAAGTACTAATGAAATATATTACATAATAATGATACTGGATTTATGTATATATATATATGTATGTCATCTACTTACTTCCATTCAAGACAATAAAGAAAGAAAAACAGCGTTCATGCGTACGTACGGACTACCGTCTCCATGAACGGTGTTTTTCATTTCATTTATCTATCTATTATATATATATATATATACTGAATATATATGATATATAAATCATATTTTATATTCTGGATGTAAGTAAATCATGATATAAGTAATAATAATGTCAAGAACAAAAAGTCAAGACACCTACGATAAATGAAACGATTTTACCCAAAACGCTTCTTTAACATGGAATTTACAAAAGAACGGGTAATATAATGTCATAAGTGAACCATATATGATATCATAACAATGAATATGATTCTGTAATAAGTCAATGACGTTATTTAAATCATTATACAGGAGGTTCGGACACATACGAAGCAAATCGGACCTAAGGTAAGGGAAATGTCACAATTTCATTTTTATCCGAGATTGTTTATTCGTATGAATTTACAAGGATGTATTTTATCATCCACATCCATGTTTCATCAATATGTAATATTATTTCCATCCACCTACAATCTTTTAAATCCATTTTTACCCTTCGGTGAGTTTTTAGTAATATGTATGAAAGTAATCTTTTGTCGTTTTTCGTAAGAGGTACTTTTTGACTTTTCCGACAAAAGTACGAAGAATGTTTTTTTTAACTTATACGGCACGAACGGATTTCTACTGTTTTATAAAGACTTATTTTCATGAAGCTTCCTCTAAAAGATTTCATGACTATTTTCAATAAAATCTCTTTCTTTTAAAATTGCATGATGTTTTGTGAAAAGAAATTGATTTTGAAGAAGAAAGGATATTTTCCTCAAGAATTCAATTTAAGTGTTTTATCAAAATTATTTTCCATCTAAGATAATAAAGGGTTCTGTTTCTATCCATATTTTTACATTGATTTGACTATGTTGTGATGGAATTATGTTTATGAATTCCTTTATCTTATATGAATTGATTTATGATGTCATGATGTTTCAAGAATCCCATTTTTGTTACATGTGTTATGCGATGATGTATGTTTTATGATTATGTGGCACACATAAGAAAGGATTCATTATAAGATGGGTGGGACCTATATCTCCCTCCAATGCATTGGGTAAAGATTTTATATCTCGTGAGATAGACATGGCTGGAACGGAAGGTTATTTCGGTTCAGTGATACAGGACTGAAACGAGGAGTGAACTCGGTTCAGAAAGGGACTTTGTCCACTAAGATAGTCTTGGCAATGAGTCATGACTAACAAGAAATGATTTTCCATGATTATGTGTGCATGCCACAAAGTTTCAAGTTTTATGTTATGATTATGGGGATCTCATTTTCACTTCTATGATTTATCCCATGTTATGATATTATGAGCTCTTTTGCAGGTTAAGATTTCCAAAAGCTATGTTCTTATGTATATGATGTGATTGATATTTCTTTTGTTTACCCTTACTGAGCATTTGAGCTCACCCTTTTATGTTTTCTTTTCCCCAGGATATAAAGAAAGGTTTTTAGGTAAAAAAAGGGAAGATCTTTATGGGAGATATTGAAGATCTTTCACCACGATTAGAAGATTACGTTCCGAGTTTCCAAAGACACTAAACTATTACGATCCTTGTGTGCGTGTTTTTGTTATGTACTAAGTATTCCGCAAAAGTAATGTAATGTCCATGTACGTCAAGCTTCGGGTCTCTACACCTGAGGCCAGACCGCGGTCAGGGAGACCTGGACAGCTTTCAGTTTAACGTCTTTCGGTGAAGATGGGGGGTCGGGGCCCAAGGAGGCCAAGGGGCCTAAGGCTGAGCCTCGGTCAGGAAGGCCTGACTGGCTTGCAGTTTAACATCTTGCAGTAAGGACGCGGGGCCAGGGGCCCAAGGAGGCCAAAGGGCCTGAGGCTGAGCCTCGATCAGGAAGGTCTGACTGGCTTGCAGTTTAACGTCTTGCAGTAAGGACGTGGAGAGATCTTAGTTTAAAGTCATAGAGCTCGGACCATTTTGCAGTTTATCGTCTTGCAGGACGAAGATGCAGTTTAAGGTCGTGCAGGACCTTACAGTTTAAGGTCGTGTTGGACCATAATGTGCAGTTTAAAGTCATGTAGGACCATTTTTGCAGTTTATCATCTTGCAGGAAGAAGATGCAGTTTAAGGTCATGCCGGACCATAACGTGCAGTTTAAGGTCATGCGGGACCCTTTCGCAGTTTAGGGTCGTGTGAGACCCTTTTTCCCTAGGCAAAGTATCGCTTGAGGAATTTGGCATTGGTGGGAGGGGTTATACGCTCTCCATCCGTGGTCACCAAGGAGTATGCTCCATTGGGGTAAACCTTATGGATGATATAAGGCCCTTCCCATTTGGTTTCTAATTTGGGCGGTTTTCTACCGGGAATCATTGGCACTCGAAGGGCCAGTACCAGGTCGCCCTATAGAAAAGTGCGGAGACGAACCTTCTGGTTGAAGTCCCTCGCTATCTTATCCTGATGCCTTTCCAGATTGTGCAGGGCACGAAACCGGTTCTCGTCTAGTGCTTCTAATTCAGCTAGATGGATTTCAGCTACCTTATCTGATGTCTGGTGATCATAAACTTCAGTGCGTAACGATGGCAGCTGGATCTCAATGGGTAGGACAGCCTCAGCTCCATACACCAGGGAATATTGGGTCACCTGGGTATAGTTTCAATTCGTCGTCCGATAATCCCAGAGGGCGTTGGGGAGCTTGTTCGGCCATCTTTTCTTGTTCTAACCAACCATATTCCGCAGAATGTTAGAGAGGGTTTTGTTGAATGCCTTGATCTGTCCATTTGCCTGCGCGTGGTAGCGGGAGGTATGGTTCAAATGGATGTCGTACTTGGCGTACAATTTCTTCAGTTCAGCCGCTCGGAAGTTGGTGTCGTTATCGGTGAGGACGGCGTGAGGGACTCCAAACCGGTGGATAATATTGGAGCTCACAAACTCAACGATGGAATGGGCCTTGACCTCTTTGAGTGGAACTGCTTCTGCCCACTTGGAGAAGAAATCTTTAGCAGTCAGGATGAACCTATACTGGCGGGCTGTTCCTGGTGGATACGGTCCCACTACATCAAGTCCCCATACCGCAAATGGCCAAGAGTACTTGGTGGGGTGGAGGGGCTCTGGCGTCCGATGCAGGAAGTTGGCGTGAACTTGGCACGCTTGGAATCTCTTGGCATACCCAATACAATCGTGGATCATAGAGGGCCAGAAGTACCCCAACCTCTGGATTTGAGGGGACAACTTCGGCCCAGCTTGATGGGCGCCACAGGAACCAGCGTGAACCTCTTGCATAACTTGAGGTATCTCTAATCCTTGGATGCAACGGAGGAGAGTACCATCGAAACTCCACTTATAAAGGATCTGTTCAAGACTGGGGCCGCTCTGTGGCATAAATTGCAGCTCATGACGTCGAATTCGCTCGCGCTCGGCCCGGTCGTCCGGGAGGCGACCATTTTGGAGATACTCGAAAAAGGTGCCCTCCAGTCGGGAGTGGCTTCAACCACTACGTCTGACGAACCCGGGACCCCTAACATGGAGGGTCCGGCAGTGAGATGACTTACCCGCAGGCCATCATTGTCCTCTTGGGTGACGGGGGCAATGACTATCCGGTGTGCCACATGTATGATCAAATCATCTTGCTCGGGTTCTGCGAGCGACGCGGCTAAGCCAGCCAAGGCGTCTGCTTGACCGTTCTATGACCGTGGGAAATGGGTAACCTTTGGTCGAGAAGAGAACTGGGCCATTAGGCGGAGGGTGTACTCTAGCAACGGTACAAGCTCCGGCTTCCTGACGACGTAGTCACCATTAACCTGTTTGATAACCAGCTCGAAATCTCCTTTCACATGTAGATGGGGCACATGGATTTCTAGGGCTAACTCGAGGCCGGTGATGAGAGCCCGGTTCTCTGCCTCGTTGTTCGTACAGCCTTCTGACAACATGAATGAGTATGGCAGGACGGTTTGCTCTGGGGTAATGAAGACAATACCCAGACCCACTCTGTTGAGCTTGGGATCGTTGAGCCGCTTACCGGTGGGGCTCTGGGAGGCGCCGTCAAAATGCATTTTCCAACCCGGGATGGCATGATCGACTGAGAGGATCATCTCGTCAGGAAAATCCAGGTCCAGGGATTGATCCACGGAGGTTGGATGGGAAGGTAAAAAGTCTGCCAACGCCTGTCCCTTAATGGCTTTATAAGGTACGAACCTGATATCAAACTGTTGGAGAATCACCGCCCACCGTGCTAGTCGGCCAGTCAGCATGGGGCGCTTCAGGATGTACTTCATTGGGTCTACCCGGGAGACCAATTGAACATCATGGTGATGCAGGTAATGTCGCAACTTCTTCACAGCGAAGATGAGCGCAAGGCAGCTCTTTTCGATATGGGAGTATCTGACCTCCATATCGAGAAGCATGCGACTGAGATAGTAGAGACTGTTCTCAGTACCCTCGCTATTCTTCTGGGCGAGCAGTGCACCGAGCGATCTTTCCAGGGCAGTCACGTAAAGGACCAGTGGTTTTCCGGAGACGGGTGGCATCAAAACCATAGGTTGGAGCAGATACTGCTTGATTTCCTCGAAGGCGGTTTGACACTCCTCATCCCATTCGTAGGTAGCGCCCTTCTTCATGAGCCGGGAAAAGGGCTTACACTTGCCGTCCAGATTCGCGATGAATCGGCGTATATAGGCTAAGTGGCCTTGGAGGCCTCGAAGCTCCCGAATGTTGCATGGGGGAGGCATTTGGCTGATGGCCTTGATCTTCTCCGGGTCGATCACGATACCTCAGTATCTGACAACAAAGCCTAGAAACTTCCCGGAGGTGACCCCGAATGCACACTTCAATGGGTCCATCTTTAGGTGATGGGAACGGAGGAAACCGAACACTTTCTCGAGGTCTTTGAGATGGTCCTGGAGCTTACATGATTTGACTACGAGGTCATCCACGTAGAATTCCACCAATTTCCCGAGAATCAGTTTGAATATGCGATGCATGGCCCTATGATAAGTGGCACCTGCATTTTTCAAACCGAATGGAATTACCTGGTAGAAAAAGGTACCTTGGGGAGCCCTGAAGGCAGTGGAATCCTCGTCTTCGGGGGCCATCTGGATCTGGTTGTACCCGGAATACCCATCAATGAAAAGAGAGCTTGGAACCCGGTCGTGGCGTCAATCAATAACTCCGTCACCGGGAGTGGGAAGTCATCCTTTGCGCAGTGGCGATTAAGATCGCGGAGGTCGATGCAGACTCTGATATGCCCATTCTTCTTCCTGACTGGTACAATGTTGGCAAGCCACTTGGGGTACTAGACTTCCTTAACGAAGTTGGCTTTGATAAGCTTGTCAACTTTAGCCTCAACTATAGCACCATGAGAAGGGTGAATCTTCCTTGGAGGCTGCTTAAACCCACGATTTTTGCCGGGAGGCCCAGACGGTGAACGACTACCTGGGGATCTAGTCCTGTCATCTCGTTGTAACTCCAATAAAACACATCGTGGTGTTGTTTGAGGAAGTCTACGTACTGCTGCCGCTCCTCGGGGAACATCGATGCACTGATCAATGTGGGTTTCAGATCTGCCTCGATACCAAGGTTCACCTGTACCAGTTCATCAACCGTGGTAGAGACGCCTTCTTCAAAGGCGGGGAGAGCATCCTCCAGGTCTTCCTCTCCACCCGTGGGGGGATTTCCCGCGACCGGAGGTACTTCTGGGCTATCAAAGCCTGAGGGGAAGCTGGTGCCGGCTCGGGCAGTAGTGGTCATCATATCAGGAGAGTCACTTTCCATTGAGACCATATCAATGAAGGTAGTCAACCCTATCCCATCTGGCCTTTGGCCTAAGGGGCCACGTTTGATGATATAAAAGCAGTGGTGACTTGTCGTCCTGAGTCGGTTAATTCCAGCCCGGCGGAAGAGACATGTATGGCGCACCGCCATTGTCATAAGATTGACGTCCCGGTACCGTATAGGGGTAGGAGGTTCCGGGATCACCTGGGCCTGGTTGATGTAGGAGTACGAGGTGATTCTCCACCGTCGCTTGGACACAGGAACATGCCTTCCTTGTGTACCCGATACAACAAAACATTTCCCCCTGTCAGGGGTCGTGGCCTCCAATCGGTGGATCGGGAGGATTCGGGCATCATCCATGCTTTCCCAGGCATCACTTGTGACCGTGGAAGTTTCATCCTCACTTACTAGGATTTGATTATCCTTACTTTTGAAATAACCCGCATCCATATAGCGGGCCTCACAAGAAGCGAAAGGAGACGCATCTCCTTGGAGCACGCCTACTCGACCGTTGGGCGAGTATTTTAGGCATTGGTGATACAACGAAGGGACCGCTGCATGAAAATGGAGCCATGGCCTACCCATCAACGCATTGTAGGTGGTGTCCTGGGAGACGACCATGAACTCGGTGCTAGCAACTAAGCCACCGAATTGAGTCTTCAGGCGGATCATGCCGACTGGGGTTTGCTCGGTCCTATCGTACCCCTAGATTCTGAGGTCAGAGGGAGTTAAATCACCTTCAGAAAGATCCAACTTTTGCAATGACCGATTCAGAATTAGATTGATTCTGGAACCCGTGTCAACGAGACAGCGGCAGACATCCATGCCATTGAAGTGGCCAGTGATGTACAGCGGGAGAATGTGCCCCTGTAGAGGAGGGTCCTCATCTTCACCGGAGAACGAGATAACCGCCTGACATTAGGCGTTTTTAATCGCCTCGGTATGGAAGGCTTCTATAGCTTCTACCTCTATCTCAAACTGGAGGGGGCTCCTTAGGGCCTCGGCAAGTGCCTCACGCATTTCGGATGACAGGCGGAGGGCCTCAAGGATAGAATGCCTTTCCGGAATACCGTCCAGGTGCTTCTGGACATCATAATTTTGTGCCAAGCACGAACCTATGCCAACAAGAGGTCATTCGGCATTTGGAGGCATAGCGGGTCCTGCTGGTTGAACCGGTGATCAGCTAGTACTGGGTACATCTTACTGCCTACTAGTAGAAGTCTGGAGAGTAGTCTCCAGACTAGGATTGGGCAGTGGAGGCTGGCCTGTAGCCGAGCAAGACTGACTGTGATACGAACGAGGCAGCTCTCCCCGATCTAGTAGCACAAACGGCGGTGGAGGTAGAGCTGAGGGCGTTAGACGGGGTTGCGTGCGCTGAGCCTGCTGTCTGGTCTCAGTAGCATGCACGGCTTGGCTGAAAGTGCCTGATGACGTACCTCGATGACCGGCGCGGTTGCGATTCCGCTGACGTTGACGTTGGATGGAAACGTTGGGGAGGTTCGCCTGGCGCTCCCCCTCTTCGGGAGTCATATAGGGTTTTACCAGCTCCACGGTGTTAACCGAAGCATACCCTTGGCTGTCGTTCGAGGAGTCATCTAGTACCGGGCAGATTCTGGGAGGAATCCCCATTTAATGGGGCATAAAGTCGCCGAGAATGTGGGATGACGGCGGCAGCGGCGGTGTGCGTTGCTTCTTCTTGCGTCGCCACTGCTTGCCCTTTTGGGAAGAGGTCGACTGTGAAGACGATACGGAGGTACCAGCTACTTCTTATGAAGGTTCCGGCTGCTTCAGGTGCACCCGGATGATACCATGGGCATGGAAGATAGTTTTTAGATCCATCCAATCGTTGTATTTCCGGGATCCACGGTCGGGAACCTGCTACCACTCGCCTTTGCTGTCGCCACCGACCTCTGGCCCTACAAAGACACCCGCCACTTGCGCTGGTGCCGGGACCAACTTGACTATGTTGTTGTTGACCTGGTCTTGAAGCCAGTCTTTAAACACATAGAATTTCTTGAGGGTGTTCCCCAGAAACTGATGATAATGGAATTAGTTGGGGTGATCGGTGAGATTCGCCTCTGTCGGCTTTCTACACTCGGGCAGACGCACAATCCCTTGCTCTAGAGCACTTCGGAAGTAGCCAGGGACCTAATTTTCATTGAACGAATAGGTCTAGTGCCTTCTTTCCGGATAAGAGGCCCTAGGGGCCTGGTCCTGACAAGGGGCCGGAGGGGCCTGCCGAGGAGGCGGCGCCTGATTGTCTCTCCTAGGTGGCGGTGGCGCATTGCGCGGGGGAACCTGTCAATTCTGAGGCGGTCGCTACTGGGCAGGAGCCTGTGCTTGAGGTGGAGGACCTCTACGGGGTTGCGGGGATGGTGCCGCTAGCAGTAATTCTAGCTGCCTAGGGGCTCTTATTTGGGCCACCACGGCGGGTTCAGCCATGCCGGTCCTCCTGGCCGGGATCATAGGGGGAAAAACCTGCCTGACTAGCTTGTTGTTGGGCTTCCTCAAGGCGTTGAGCCTTATCTGAGAAATCTCTGAACCCTCCAGGGTAGTTCTGGGTAATTAGGGAGGGTACCAGCTCTGTCTTGACGTTCCCCACACACATCGTCAGTATTTTCTCCTGAGTCAGTGGCATATCGAGGGAATACGTATGTCCCTTCCACCGGGCGATGAAATCTGCGACTCACTCATCAGGAATTTGCTTGCACTTGAAGAGGTCCGCAATGCTGGTCTTCCGCGTGGTGGAGCTGAACTTGTATAAGAACTTCCGGCGGAGATCCACCCAACTGGTCACCGATCCGATAGGGAGCTGGCTGTACCAGACGAATGCCGGACCTTCCAATGTCTGTACGAAATATCAGATCTTGGCGGCTTCATGCTGAGTCGGGGTCCCCAGCATGGGGCCAAACCTGGAAGAAAAATGATCCAAGTGCTGCAGCGGGTCCCCTGTCCCGTTGAAGGGCAAGAAAGTGGGGTTCCCAAAACCCGGAGGTGCGGGCATATCATCCACCCACGCGGGATACAGCTTTCCATCCGGTGGGACCGCAACCTGCCGCGTTTCCAATTATTCGAGGCGGGCTGTGAGCGCCGCTATAAGATCATCCGGGTGGGGTCCCTATCATGACAGGGATCCCTAACCACAAGTGCGTTGTCAAGTTCCTCAACATGGTAGATGGCTTCGGCAGCTCGTGGATCAACTGCCAGAACAACCTGTGGGGCGACTTGGGGAACCCGGACTGGATTCTTCAGATTGCCCCGTCGCTCGGGAGGGTTTGGCGAGACGTATCGCACCCTCTTCCCGTAAGCTCTGGCTTCTGCCCTGTCTGCGGAAGTATCAAGATCAGGGTTGCCCGTAGGCATCTCACCGGGGGGAATTGTTCTTTCTCCTGCTGCCCCGGACTGGGATTACCATAGTCGGGTCGCCGCTCTGCAGCACGCTCAGCCAAGAGTTCGTCAACCAGCCTCTTCTTCTCCGCAAGCTGCTAGCGTAATGTGGCCTTCTCGGGATCTTCATCCGTTTTCTGCACAGAGGCAGACGGGTCGAAGTTCTTGACAATTCCGACGTGCTCCTTACCCTTTCCGGTATTTCGACCGAGTACCAGCAACTCGGTGGGTACGAGGAGGCCTAGAAAGTTCCTCTGCTCACGGGTAACCCTCCCTGATGGGTCCAGCAGTGGCGGTATTCCCTCGGGGGTAAGTCTCCATCAAGGAATTCAAGCTTGTCTTCCTTGTCCACGACGTTATCCATGTGGACTGCAACCCCTCTCGAGGGCATGTCCTCGATGTCACATAAAGAATCGGGCTACCGTCAGATAGGGTTGAAGAGGAGAGCGGAATAGTGTCCCTAACCACGAACTTGCACATGGGGGGTAGCTTCCCTGACGATCCTGTGGAGTACTTTGAAACTCTGGATGCATTTCCGTTGAAGGGTGCTCTTGCGTCCTGGCGACTCAGGGTGCTGGGACACAAGGAGTGTAGCCGAATCGATCAGGCGACATTTCTCGCTGATTTCTTCGAAGTGCTCTCAAATTCTGGGGTACACCACCCGTTCGTAACGAAGGCGGAAGTGTGTCGCCCATAGGGTTCGACAAAAGCACCCCACTTATTCAGGGGTAAGAGACTCTGGTACGCGAAAATTCAGCGCTGTCGTCGGTAAGAACTTCTCCAGGAAGTAATCCACTGCAAAAATACTCCAGAAGCTTCTGGGCTCGGACTCAGGGTCTGGCCCTGTGTTTCCCCACTCGTCAACCGGGGGCGGCTGAGGGACCTGTAGCGATACCGAGGCGGACCTCTGGCATAGATAACTCGGCAGTGGAGAATATGGCGAACGAGCTGACTGGCCACCGAATTCATGGGCATCCTCTGAAGAGTAAGGTGACCTGGCCATGATGTCACGATACGACGGGCTGATAGCCACAACTTCCGGCACATGAGTCGTGGCTACCGGCGATAGGTCGTGTCGTCTCTCTACCGCTGTTGTCCCCCAAAATAACTCTCTGGGATCTATGGTAGAGGTAGAGGGCGCTTCTGGTGACGATGGTGGTGATTGCGCGGTCGAGACCTGCGGAATTCCCAAGACGTTTTCCTCCTGGATGTACCTGCGGAGAGAGATGGGAATCTAGTGGACCTCATATTCCGGGAGAATGAGGCTAACGTGCCTGGTTCCTGCCCCAGTCCTTGATATGGAGGAGCGGGGAGAAGGTTCCATTGCTGAGTCGCATTCCGCTTCCGAGTCGGAGAAGCGGGCAGGTTTGATCTCCACCCGAGCCTTCACATGACTCTTCTTGTGGCGGCGAAGACCCGCTCTCCTGCCCCGGGGTGGCTCTTCGGGACAGGGTTGATCCCTATCATGTAGTCTCAGGGCGGTGCTGGCGTCGTGGTGGAGAGGACCCCAACTTGAGATGGCCGAGGTGCGAGGGGAACCGGGGAAAATGTCGAAGGGTACATGGGGAGGACCTCCATGGATAGCACCCATGTGGGTGGAGCCTCTATTGGAATTGGCAGGAGCATGGGGAGGACCTCCATGGTCTATGCAGGCGGAGCGAGGCTGACCTTCACTCATCGAGTTGCTGAGGTGAGGAGGACCTTCGCCGGTTGCAGAGAGGACGTAGGGAGGACCCCCACGTTGGAGAAGGACTGGATGGACGGTTCCTTCAGATCGGCAGTCGGGGGAAGGAGGATGGACTCTATACCCTGTATAGTGGGCACGGGAAAGGTTTTTGCGCTGAGCGTCACTACCGCGGGGCAGGTCTTCCTTCGGGATGGGGGTAGCAAGAGGCGTACCTCCATGACGAGCTTTGGAGTGGGGAAGGCCCACGCTCTGTGGAGTAGTGTTACGGGGAGGGCCTCCATACAGGGTGACATCACCGCGGGTTAGTTCGCGGCGATCACCACTCAGGCCTGCCACACGGAGAGTCAACCCAGCCTGCCCGTGGGGTGGTTGGGGTCTCGATCCTGGTTGGGCGAAGGAGTTCCCCTACTCAGCGTATGCAGGGGACCCATGATGCACGTCGGCGGTGGCTCGGGCCACTGTAGCTGTTGACGTTGACGCACATGGGCGGGCGTCCTCAGTCCGGGCCCGGCGCTGACGTCGGGTCAGACGAGCTAGTGGAGGTGGTGCAGGGGCATAGCCTGCCTGCTCTTCCTGCGGAGCCGGACGGCGGTGCTGACGTGGCCGGGCGGGAGCTTTTGCCTGGATCCCTTGGGTCGGGACCCTGAGCAGGCTGATCCGGACGACGCCCACCTCATCAGCATTAGGTGAGGAGTCGTCAAGGCATTCCGGGGACAGGCTCCCGAAACGGTTGAACTTTGGGGTGGGGAGGAGGGGCTCCCTGCGCGGCCTGTTAGGGCGGCGTTGACGGCGGGGCCTGGAGGCCTCCAGGTCCAAGCGGGCCATATCCCTAGTTGGGATGACCCCTTTCTCCTCGTACATGCGCACGAGTTTGTTGATCACCCTTCGCTGGATGACCTCTGATGGGGAAAGGGGACGTGGGCGCCCCGTATTCTGCGATGTGGCGGCCGTTGTGGCGATAGAGGTTCCATGCGGGGTGGTTGTGGCGGAGTTTCCCCTGCCCCTACGTAGGCGGGCGGGCGGTGATCGTGTCTCTGTAACAGCAACCTGGTTCCTGAGAAACGAAGGGATCAACTCATCAGCACTGAGAGGAAAAGAATCGACAACCAGTGCCCCAACGCCCTTCCATTCTCCACGTCTGTAAGAAGGATCCACGCCAACATGCTGTAGAATGGAATGCCCCACGTTCTACTACCCCGACTTCCGGTGAGTTTCACGACAGGCCCACCATTTGCTCGGCGGGACCAGGCACCGAATATCTGGATCCGGTGACACGTTAATCTAATGGTGTCTCGAACGCTACTAATATCCACATTAGGAGAATAATTTCATGTTGGGTTCACCATTTCTGTTTCCGACGCTTTCGTCGGGGCGCGTGCATCCATCCGTCCGCGGAGGAGGACGTGTGGCACTTGTTGCCCCGCATTACCGCTTTCCAAAGGCGGGCGGCATTCGCTCCTTATCTAGGGACGTCTACTCCTTGATCGAAACAAGATGATGGGATGTTGGTTCTTCCTTCTGTGGATTCCTCCTCAAAACTCATCACCTAGTCCAGGTCTCCCAAATAGATTTAATACGTTGTTCGTGAAACTCTTCCCAGTGCCATGTTTCCATGGACACCGGTTAATTACACTGCTTATGTCCGGACATTCCAAAGGGTCCGGTCAGGGCAGCAACCTTCAGTCAGGGGAGTAGTCACGTTGAGGCATCAGTAGCATGTTTGGATGCTGGGGAACCTGGTATGTCTGTCTATTATCCCTGGTCGCAGGGCTTCTCGAGGGCGTGGAAGCCTGAGGCATCCCACATCGGGCGCGGGGAATTATATACCATAGACACATATCTGAGGTTTTCCTCAACTTCCCGTGTTTAACACAGGGTACGCCGCGGGTTTAACGTCTGGCGGAGACGGATCAGCCCGATCAGAGTATTATGTAGAATAGATTGGATTGAGGGATTTCCCTTGAAGGGATGCCGATACCAGGGCCAGCCCATGGGCGGCTGTGAAGAGGAGCGTACTGACATGGTCTCACCGGGGTATGATGGTCCGGGCGAGGATCGGGGTGGATGGTGGATGGATGAATGCAGTGGAGGGTGGAATGGCAAGGAACCATCGCAAGGGAAACGATGAAGTTGGGCTTGAGCCTTAAAGGGGCTTCCTACATATCCCCGTGATAGGGAATCAAAGTCTGCGTAGTTCGGGATGGTGTCGGTGGACCGACACGAGGGTGGACCTTGGTCCGACGGGCATCATCAGCGAGCTGATGTGAATGGGGAGGACCAAGAGGGTCCTAGTGGTGGTGGGATTGGACCTCGTGGAGGCTTCCTACGTACCATGCCTTGACATGGATCAAAGACCTCGTAGTTCAAAGGGTTTCATCGGTGAACCGACGTGAAAGTAGACCCGTGGGTCCACTAGTGGTGGGATTGAACCTTGGGAAGGTTTCCTACGTACCATGCCTTGACATGGATCAAAGTCCTCGTAGTTCAAGGTGTTGATGGAATACAGTTTAACGTCATGCGGGACGGTAGTGAACCCTGTCGTGAATGAACGACAGGCGGTGGGTGTCGGCGAACCGACGTAAATGAGGGACCTTGGTCCGATGGGAGATGGGATTGAACCTCTAGGAGGCTTCCTACGTACCATTCCTTGACATAGATCAAAGTCCTCGTTGTTCGGGTTGGTCACAACGGCTTGCCGTCGGACTAGAATGCAGTTTAAAGTCATGTTGGACGAGGGTGTGTAGTTTAACATCATGCTGGACGAGGGCGTGCAGTTTAATGTCATGCTGGACGAGGACATGCAGTTTATCGTCATGATGGATAAGGGAGAAACTCGACGTGAATGAATGACTGAGTAATGTGGCTTGAACCTCATGGAGGCTTCCTACGTACCATGCCCTGACATGGATCAAAGTCCTCGTAGTTCGCTGATGGTGGGGGTCAGGGTCGGTGCTCACTCTAATCCCACATGAGTCATGCTCGGTGTGAGAAACAAGAGGTTGCAAGGACCTGACGATCACGTCGCGAAGGATGCGTCCGTGAGAAGCGAAGAGGGGATTGTGCATTAGGCGGCCCACGATGTTGGGACTTACTCCAGGATGGAGGCCCGAAGTGCGGCAAAGCGCAACGAAAGAGGGATTTGGGACCAATGATGGGGGTGCCTCATCCCTATCATGCCCTCCACTAACCTTGGTAGTGGGGAAGTACGAAGATGCAGGGGTGCAGCCATCCGTTGGGGAACTAGGGTCACCTTTCTCCTGAGAACATACGCCACTCCAATAAGGAGGAGATCATCCCTTGTGGATGGGTGATTCCACTCCTGTAGAGACGAGTGGTGTAAAAAACATTCGAGCTGGGGGGACCCTTCGTGAGAGGCACGAGGTCGGGTCATAGTTTAACGTCATGTGTTGAGGATGTGATTCTTGGCAGTTTAATGTCCTACAACTCGGATGAGGTGGGTTCACTCCGCACCCCTAGGAATTACATAACTGGTACCCTCTGGTCCTTGGGGAAGGGAAGGTACCAGTAAGGCCATGTTCAAGGGGGGGGTGTGGAGCAAACCATCGAGGGGTCCACGTTAGCGTGGCTATGCGAAGAAGCAATAGCCGTTAGCGTGCCTATGCGAATAAGCATTAGGCGAAGCAACGCTACGAGTGGTATTGTCCATGGGACTTTGAAATCACATTGTGCAAACCTGAAGGGTCGCATGGGAAGATGAATTTCCAAGAAGAGGAGTGTGCTTCGCGAAGCAGAGTGCCTTGGCCTTAGCACAGGGCATAGGTGTGAGTGGAGGGTGCTTCGCGAAGTAGAACAGTATTCGCGGAGCACTGCCTCGCGAAGAAGGGGTGCCTCGCAAAGAAGGGTGTTGTGAATCAGTGTGCTTCGCGATGTGTAGAGATCCTGCCTTAGCATAGGAATCACTAGTATTGGTTGGGTGTTTCGCGAAGCATAAACGCTCCGCGGCTGCCCGGGTTCCCTTGGGAATCCCCTTCCTTCGCGAATGCCCTTGGGCTTCGCGATGGGCATCCCTCTCGGAAGAGGGGGTCAAAATGAGACCAAGCAAAGGCGTCTCACGAAGTAGAAGTACCTCGCGAAGCTCATGATTTCCGGGGGCAAAGGGTGCTTCGTGATTCGGGAGAGGAGAAGCCGAAAGGTCGGATCGTCCGTCCCCGTGACTCAGGGGGAGTCCAGGATTTATAGGCAAGGGGTGCCGCGAAGCAGAACTCGCGCACCGCCTCAGGAGCTTCACGGCGTGCTCGCGAGCGTCAACGGCGTTCGAGGAGAGTTACCGCCTCTGGAGTTTCGCGGTGGGCTCGCGAACGTCAATGGCGTCCGCAGAGAGTTACCGCCTCGAGAACTTCGCGGGACCGCGATGCTCGGGGTTCTTCGCGTCGATGCTTCACGACGTTGCTTTGCGGCGGTGCTTCGCGAGGCAGCGTGCCATCCTTCTTTTTCGTCACTCCCTTTCATGCAATATTTTGGCACCAACAATAATTTATTAATAGGATCCAATTTTTAATACATTTATTGAAAAATATATTCACTAAAACATTATAGTTATGAGATATTATGATATTCAATTTGTTAGGTAGATCATTAAAGAATATAACATTTATTTCCCTTATTAATGAAATATTTCTAATAGTTTCCCATTCCCATTAAAATTATAATTAGTTTAAAAAATTGAATTTTTATAAACTAATGGTAAGTATATTTTATGAATTTACTTTATTTTAAATTTATAGTTGAAAATAATTCATAGATCAACACACTAGATCATGTTCCAATATAAGATTTTCCATAAGCGGTGTTATCTACAAAAGATGTTATATATGAGTTTACTTTTTTATCAAATTATTTTATAAATAAATTCCTCTCTATGAATTATGTGATATTTTAGAATGTGACATTATTTATGAAAATTTATTTTATTTATTTATGTGTGTGTGTGTGTTATATTTTTAATAAATTTCTCTTTTCTAAAACTTCAACATCAATGTATTGTCAAACCTTTTATAAACTGACCTAAGTTGAATCAAAATTTTACACAGCCCTTGGAACCATCAACCAAATTCCAAATGATGGCTAATAAATATGTAGTTTTCAACATCATCAATTATAAATGTTATAAAAAACAAATAAAATGACCATGGGATCTATATAAAATAGTATACAATAGAATCTCATGAATATAAATTCCTAGAGGCATGAAAAAATTAAAATTTCAGAATTCTTAGTTAAAAATAATACCCTATATAAATAACCAACCTACCATTGATGACAAAAACTCTTCAAGTATCTAGTAGCTATCATTTGATACTACATCACTTCTAATAAATAATGAATCCTTGAAACCTTCACCCTGAGGATATATCAGCTACATGTGCACCAAGATGCACATAAAGTGGATAAGTAAAGTAACTAGGTAGGTTTTCTATGATGATTTTCCATTCCCCTGGTTAAAATGACAACCTTGAATCTCATTTTTATTTTATGAAAATAATCCTAATGTATGATAATTGAATGAATAATAAAACACATTATAGTCATAAGAAACATAAATAACTTTTCATAAAGGGCCATGGTTTTCAAAAACAAGGTAGTGTAAATAAGTATTAATTTTGGTAAATATATATATAATACAATAAACCTCACACATAAATGTCTAACTTTTCAACTTTCATGAAATTTTTTACTATCTTGAACAGAGATATAATAATTCAATATTCTAGTACAACTAACCTTCACTGCCTTTTTTAACCCACTCATACACTTTATTTACTTCCATTTCTTGATGATTGATTGAACTCCCTCTTTCAAACTAGCCTTCTTCCCATCATTGTGGTTCCAAATTTACTTTATGGCATACATACCACTCGAATTATATTCATTAATCTCTACCAAAGACACTACCACTGTTTTCAATACCTCATCACCCAATTCATTCTTTAACGCTTTAATCCTTTCATCCTCATCATTTATTACATCCTAGGAACACCAAAAATGACACTGAAAAATTAATCGAAACATAATGAATGAATGTTTTTCGTTTCTAGATATGAATTTTCTTACATGACTAACTTGGTTACTTATGAAAACTCTACATAAAAAATTAATTTCAATTTTGGTTCAATCACATTGGATCCTATTATAACTCCGTAGTTAACCATACATGGATGATAATACCACTACAATGGGTGACCTCATAAAAATACTCATGTAGCACATTTTGTTTTAAAAAAACACAAAAAACGCACCTTTTGATTATCTTTCCCTTCATCCTTGATAAATGTAAAAGGGTGCCAATCTGACTGTAAAAGTTATTCCTCCCACAATGAGTAGAGATATCTGGACTTGCATTCAAATTCATCATTAGGATACTTTCTCTTAGCGGTTGGGGAAATTTATAGTTTTCAACATCTCCCATATACCTCAAACCAACACCACCATAAGTTTTTATCTACTCTAGTATCTGATAAAAAAATTTCAGAGGAAGTGGAAAACATTAATTGTTTTTGAGTGGAAGTAAATGATTACAAGTGGATGTCTTATTGATTTTAATATTCATTTCTTCATTTTTTTCAAATGTAATATGATGAAATCCATAATTTAAATTTCATTTAGGTAATTTTTGAACTTCCATGGATGTAGATATCTTAAATTTGAGATAAGGGTGAGGGAAAAGGACTAGTAACATAGGTTAGTGTCAGTGCAACACAAGGGGGTGTGTTGATTTTATCATGGAAGTGTTAGGGACCTTTCAGCTCACAAATAGTAATTATTGTATTCGGTTTCCTAAGACCCATCCTTCATGTATTCTATGTTGATTGGACTACTCTAAGAAATCGTTATCAAAAATTATCCCGAGTACCTGACACGGGATGAAATTTGGTTAGAGTAGATCTTGTTACATGGGTGGATGTCCAAAAATGATGGGGGTGTATATAAAGCAACAAAATTCATTAATAACTATTTTTGAGGTATGACATCAAGGATGTTTGGAACCACAATGATGGGTGGATTGATAGTTTGAAAGAGAGAGTCCAATCCATCATCAAGATATGGAAGAAAATAAAGAATAAAATGATATATTTAATAAAGGTAGTATAGGTTAGTTGTATTTCTTTATTGAAGTATTATATCTATGTTTGAGATAGTAACATTTTCATGAAAGATGCCTAAAAATGTGAACTTTTATGCATGGAGTGTATTGTATTGTGGTTATTCAAGACATATTAAATGTTTCATATTTAATGTAGAAAATGTATTCTACAAATGTTGAAGTTACCAATCCTAAGGATGAATTGGAAATTTATGATGTAACTATGGAATTATTTGGGGATAAAACATGTTGATGAAAAAAATAGTGGTGCAGCATCACAGTGGTGAATAAAATTACCAAGGTAAGATGTTAGGGTATAAATTTTTTGGTTGGTTGGAATCAACATGAAAATCCTTTTAACCCCAGCAATTCAGTTTTCAATAGCTATCTTGGGGTGACAATGAAGATGAATTCATAAATTGATATCGATTAATGGATTCATGACCTACCTGTTAGTATTAAAATCCATTAGAAATATATAATACTAATTTTATGAATTTTTTTTTCTATTTTACTAAAAAATAATATTATGAAATGTTGATCTAATGTTCATTATTCCTTATAGAGATCATTTTTTCAGAGATTTTTATGAAATTTTTCTTAATAGCCACTAGATATCCCATAGAGGCTTAAACATATTATTGCAATGATTCTTATTTGGAATTATGTGGGAAATTAATGCCCCACTAACTAATTTGTTATGAACACGTTATAAATTTAGAAACCGGGACTTCTTTCCTCAATCTCAATAATGAGAAATTATTTCCAGTGCATTACTATCAATAATTTGATTTTTAAAATTATTTATTTTATCTAACATTATTCTAAAAAATTAATTTATTAAATAGAAAAATATTTATAAAAATAATGAACTTGAATCAACACTATTGTACGCCTATCATAATTTTAAGATGAGGTACGCTTTATAAGAGAATAAATTGGTAGGTATTTTGAATAAAAAATAAAAGGTAAACTCGCTAATATAAAACAACATATGTTCCTTTTTTATATGAAAATTGATGAATCATAATCTAAACCACTTCCATCCCATGTCATGTGCTATGGAAGGAGGATCGTGTATACAAAGAGGGTAAATTAGTTAATAAAAACAGAAAATCAGTATGGGAAACATGTGTACGTTTGACAAAATTATAATTTTTATTATTATAACAGTATTACATAAAAATATATATTTATGTTCATATTCAATATATGTTTTATAAAAAATAATCAACAATGGTTTTACTAGGAGACAATCTACTTTTGGTAGCTTTGATGTGGCCGGAATAATATGGTCATGTTAGAAGATAAGGTTTTGGATTATCTAATCAAACATATTTTGAGAATATAAAACCACATGAAGATAAATATATTATACAGATGCCAAAAAGTTCCTAAGTGTTAGAGAAATATTCGAAATGAAAAACCGAAGTAATATTTAGACCCGGAGACCTGGTCCGAGGGGCCTGGAGGTGTTGCGTGGAAAAATGGTGAAGGATGTGAAAAGATTTTTCCCACGTGGAATGTACTGGGATTCGCGAATAGTCCCGGCGCATGCACGAAATAATTTCGCGCTCGCGCTCCGCACAGTTGACATTTCGTGTCGCCGCCTCTGTCGCGCAATAATTGTGTACAGACCCGTATTCCACTCCCCCAATTGACAATAAATAGAAGGTGACCCCCTCCTTTTCAAGGGCTATAGAATTCAAACCGCCTCTCGTGCGCGAAATTCTCCTTCCGCACACGCACAATATGGCCTTCAAGTATGGTTCTTTTTCGCACCAAGTCACCCCAGGGTCTGCCTTCACGTGAGATCCCCATGGTTTAGACTAAACTCCACCCCCTTTGGGGTCCTCACCTTGTGCGCTACCCCGTTCGTGGCACGCAAGCCGACCATGCTGTGCGCAATCCTTACTTTGCACACACACCATTTCCTCTGCCAGAAATCCTTCTTTTGCGCTAAATCCTTCATTTGTGTGCACGCCGCTTTCTTTGCGTGCAATCATGTCCTTTGCGTGCAATCCCTTCGAGTCGTGAACAACACCTCAATCCACTATTTCTCACAAGCATCACTAATTTTGCGCCAACCCATTGCTTTTCGCGCCAGACCCCTTTATTTCGCGCAAAACTCAAGGGTTGCACGCAATCCCCCATGTCCCTTCACCTTGGTGCTCCCCGGGCACCATCTTGCGCGAATGCTTGATGCCCTCCTTCTAGGTGCCATTCGTAGGTGCTTTCTGCACCTCGGGCACCCACATCATACCTGGTTTTCTCGTGTGGCCTTCTAGGCCTGTAAAAAGTAACTTTAAAGTCCCTTGGACAATCCTTCCCATTGTGTTGCTTTGCCTCATGCTTCTTTACATAGGCACACAAACGGCTATTGCATCTTCGCATAGTCACGCTAACATGGACCCCTCGATGGTTCGCTCTATGACACCCCCTCGCTACGGCCTTTCCAGTTCCTTTCCTCCCATAAGGAGTATAGGGTACCAGTTATGTAAGTCATAGGGGTGTGGGGGAAAACCGCCTCGTCTGAGCAACATGACATTAAATTGACAAGCTGCATTGTCCTCAACACATGACGTTAAACTATGACCTGGCCCTGTGCCTCACATGCAGGGTCCCCCACCTTGGATATTATCCGCACCCACTCGTCTCCACGGGGATGGGATCACTCCACATAGGGGATGATATCCTCCTTATTAGAGTGGAGTTTGTCCATGGGGAAGGGAATCTACCTTGGTGTAAGCCCCTATATTTCCTTACAGGAGGCAACACCCATGCTCCTCCTCACTTCCTCGGTTCCCAAGCCAGTTAAGGGCATGGTAGGGAAGAATGCTTCTCCTTTATTCCATCCCAAATCCCTCTCCCTCTGTGCTTTTTCACCCATGGGAATCCATCCTGGAGTAAGTCTTGACACCATGTGCCGCTCAACGTGTAAGCCCCTCTTCATTTCCTACGGACGCACCCTTTGTGACATGATCGTCAAGTCCCTGCTAGCTCTTGTTTCGCACACTGAGCATGACCTCCGTGAGCATAGAGTGAGCACTGACCATGAAAAACCTTGGGCCGTCTCAGATCATAATCCCCAAATATCCTCATCCGAGCTGCAAGACATTAAACAGCTATGTAACCTCATCCTGCATGACGTTAAACTGTAAACCCGAACTACGTGGACATTGATCCATGTCAAGTCATGGTACGTAGGAAGCCTCCATAGGGTTCAAGCACTTCACCCATTAGTCATCCCGACCCCATTCACATCGGTTCACCAAACACCTTGGGACATCTTAGAGTGTAAGCCGCAATCCATCCCGAACTATGGGGACTTTGATCCATGTCAAGGCATGGTACGTAGGAAGCCTACATGAGGTTCAAGCCCCACCAACTTGGGCCGTCTCAGAGCGTAAGCCCCAACTCATCCCAAAATATGGGGACTTTGATTTGTGCTAAGGAATGATACGTAGGAAGTATCCACAAGGTTTAAGCCCCATCACCTTAGGTCATCTTATAGCGTAAGCCCCATTCCAACCCGAACTATAAGAACTTTTATCCGTGCTAAGGCATGGTACGAAGGAAGCCTCCACGAGGTTCAATCCCATCACCCATTGGTCATCCCGAACCCATTCATGTCGGTTCACCAAGAATCTTGGGCCCTCTTAGAGCATGAGCCCCATCTCAGCCCAAACTACGAGGACTTTGATCCGTTCTAGGGCATGGTATATAGGAACCCTCCACGAGGTTCAAGTCCCACCACCTTGGGCTGTCTCAGAGATTAATCCCCAATCCATCCTGAACTATGGGTACTTTGATCTATGCTAAGGCATGGTACGTAGGAATCCTCTAGGAGGTTCAAGTTCACCAGCCAGTTGTTTCGACCATCGTTGGTTCACCCCCATCCTGCATGACGTTAAACTGCATTCACCTCAACTATAGGGACTTTGATTCCCTACCATGGGGATATGTAGGAAGCCTCCACGAGGTTCATTCCCATCACCCATGACTCATCCCGATCTCTCCCATGAGCCTACGTGTCTCAGAAATCTCATTCCCTGACCCGGAGGTTCCACTTCCTCTGGTTCCCATCCCTGTGTCCATTCTCGCGAGTCACCTCCTCAGGTGTCCAATCGTTCCTTCGAACTACGCGGACTTGGATTCCCTACCACGGGGATACGTAGGAAGTCTCTTCGGGGCTCAATCCTCAAAGCCATCATCCATCCTGATACTTACTTGGGCTACCACATCCCGGTGGGGTCATGCCACTTCATTCCCCATTCCTTCCACAGCGTTCGGGAAGCCGCCCACCTGCTGGCCCCAACATCGGTGTTCCCTCCAGGGGGTTCCTCAATCTGATCCACTCTAGCTAGTGTTCTGATCAGTCTGATCCGTCTTCGCTGGATGCTAAAATTGCGGCATACCCTGTGTTAATCATGGGAAGATGAGGAAAACCTCAGATTAATTCCAATGGAATACGATTTCCCATGTTCGATGTGGGATACCTCGGGCTTCCACGCCCTCAAGAAGCCCTATGACATGGGAAAGAAGACAGACATGGAAATCCCCAGTGTCAAGACACACCAGTGATGCCCCAAAGTGACTACTCTCCAAACCAATGGTTGCTTCCCAGACCGGACTCCTCGGAAGGACCAGGCAGAAGCGGCGTAATTAACTGGCATCCATGAAGATATGGCACTGGGAAGAGAATCATGAACCTTGACTTAATCTATATGGGAGACCCGGACTAGGTGACGAGCTCCGAGGAGGAATCCATAGAAGGAATAAATGACATCCCATCGTCCCATTTCGATTAAATAGTAGACGTCCCTGAATAAGGAGTGGATGTATCCCGCCTTTGAAAAGAAGGAATGCGGGAAAAACAGCAGTGCGTCCTCCTCACAAATGGATTCACGTGCCTCGGGGAAAGCATCGCAAATAGAAATGGTGAACCCAACGTGAATCGCTTCTCCTCAGCATGGAGGCTATCAGTGTTCAGAGAAGAAATGGCTTAACATGTCACCTGACCCCGTCATCCGGTACCAGGTCCCATCAAGCAAACTTGACGTGAAACTCAACAGATGTTGGGATAGTCCGGACGTTGAGCAATCCGTTCTACGAAGTTGTTAGCATAGATCCCTCTTACTAGCCACGGAAGACGGAATGACACTGGGGAACTGATTTTCGATTCCATTTCCTAGTAGTGTTAATGAGTTCATCTCCATGCTTTCAGGAACCATGTTGTTGCAACTGGAGCTCGATCACCTGCCCACTGGCGCAGGAGTAGGGTCAATACCGACGCATCTACCCCATGCGGTCCCGCCTCTTCCATGACCACTCCGACCTCCATGACTACAGGGCGCCCACACCCTCTCTCCCTATCAGATATTATCCAGCGAAGGGTAATTAATGACCTTGTACGTAGGTACGAGGAGGAGGGGATCATCCCCACTAGGGATATGGCCCGCATGAATCTCGAGGCAGCAGCGCCTCACCATCAACGCTGCCCCCGTGGGCTGCACAGGGAGCCACTTCTCCCCACCCCAACATTCAATTGCTTTGGGAGCTTGCCCCCAAAGCGGCTCAATAGCTCCCTCCCCTATGCTGACGAGGTAGGGGACGTTTGGGGTGGCCCGATCGAAGTCCCTCTACAAGGGATCCCGATGAGGGGCCCCACGAGGCCGCGTCAGCGCCGCCGCCCAAATCCTTGAGCTTCGGAGCCGGTAATCCACGTTCCTGCATCATCGGCTCCTGTCCATCTGACCTGACGCCAGCGTCGGGCACGAGTAGAAGAAGATGATCACCACGTGGTGTCAACTTCAGTAACTACTGTGGCCTGAGACACCGCTGACTCATATCCCCAACTCCCTAAATACGTTGAGCAGGGACAGTTTCTTGCCCAACCTAGATCGAGGCCCCAACCACCCCACGGGCAGGCTGGGTCGACTCTCCCGGTCACTGGCACAGGTGATGGCTATCGTGGACCAATCCACATCTATGCCACCCCGCATGGAGGCTCGCTCTGTTCCGCCATTGAGGAAGACGCGGGTCCTCTCCATTTAAAGCCTCAACTTGGAGGTCAGCCCTAATACACCTTCAACCTAAGCGAGGGTCTTTCTCGTGACAACAACACTCCATGTGGGGGTCTCCCCTATGCTCAGTATACTGGGTATGGGGTCACTCCCCCGGCCGTAGACTGATAGGATAGAGACATTTCATGTCCGATCACTCGCCAATATGGAGGTCCGCCCCATGTCCCTGTGCCAATCGGCGATGGTCCTCCTCGCCCCAGCAATCATAGAGGGGGAGGGCAACCACACTTCACCAACGCCCAACATGGAGATCCTCCTCGTGACCCTTTTTACATCTGTCCCGGTGCTCCTCGCACCCTGGATTCGTCAGGTGGAAACCCTCTCCGCCCCAACACCAGTGCAGCCAGAGGACCCTATTTCAAAAATCATCCATGTACCAAGGATCCGCCCAGGGGTAGGAAGGTGGTTCGTCGCCACCCTAATAGGAATTTTGGGGAAGGTCGGACAGCAATCAGACCAATCTTCTTCTCAGACTCCGAAGCATAGTGAAACTCATCATGGGAACCATCTCCTTGGTCCTCCGAGTCAAGGTCTGGGGTAGGAATGAAGTGCATCAGCCTCGTACTCCCCGAATGTGAGATCCACAGGATCCATGTTTCCCTCCGAAGGTATATCCAGGAGGATGAGGCCTTGGTGTGTTCCCTGGGTCCGACTATGCATTCACTACAGGCATTTCCAGTAGTGCCCTCTATTTTGGCTAGAGGTTATAGAGAGCTATTTTGGGGATCAATGGTAGGAGAGTCACAGCTGACAGCCCGACACACTTGGCAATTGTTAGGAAGTACCCTCGAGAGGAGCAGCAGTCAACATGTCTATTCTGCCAGGAGGGGAGAATGAGTTGGGAATTCTTTATGGGGACGTCCCCCCTGAGGACATGCCACTACTTGACCCATCAGGGAGGATTACTCACCAACAGAAGAACCTTCTAGGTCTCCCTCCACCCACCTAGGCATTGGAACTCATCCGAAATATCAGTAAGGGGAAAGAGAATGTCAGAGCTGTCAAGCACTCTGACTCATCTGCCTCAGTGAAAAAGATGGAAGAGGACACTGAGAAGGCCACACTGTACCAACAGCTTGCTGAGAAGAAGAAGTTAGTCGATGAACTTCTGGATGAATGCATTGCGGAGCGACGACCCAACTACGGTGATCCTAGGCTAGGGCAGTAAGGGCAGGAACAACTACCCCTTGGCAGCTTCTCCTGGGAAACCCTGATAATGCAACATTCACTAATAGGGTGGAAGCCGAAGCTCGCGGCAAGAGGGTGTGTTACATCTCATTGAACCCTCCCGAACGTCGTGAGAATCTAAGGAACCCCACTCAGGCTTCCCTGGCTGCCCCAAGGGTCGCTCCACCAACCGCTTCGCAAGCCGCTGAGTTTTTTTACTGCATTTAAGATCCCAAAAATGTGCTCGTGGGTAGGGATCCCCATCAAGACAGTGACTCGCATCCATACGATCCAATGGTGGCACTCATTGCCCGCCTAGAAGCCTTGGAAATGCAATAGGTGTCTATCTCGCTTGATGGAAATCCATAACCGGCATGTGTGGATGACATGCCGGTACCCCCAGGATTTGGGAATCCCACTTTATCCCCCTTTAACAGGACGGGGGACTCTCTAAAACACCTTTCCTACTTGAAATCGAGGTGTGGGCCTATGTTTGGGACCCTAGTGCAGCAGGAGGCCGCTAAGCTCTGCTGTTTTGTCCAGACACTGGAAGGGTCAGCATTCAACTAGTACAGCCATCTCCCTGTTGGATATGTGACAATATGGGAGGAAATTCGTAGGCAATTTTTTTACAAGTTCAGCTCTACCACCTAGAAGATGAACATTTCAGAACTTTTCAGGTGCAATCAGTGGCTTGATGAGCGATTCGCAGACTTTATCACCCGGTGGAAGGGGCTCACATACTCACTTGACATGCCACTGACTCAAGAGAAATTACTAACGATGTGTGTGGGGAATTTCATGACGGAACTAGTTCCCTCCCTGATTACTCAGAACTATCCCAGAGGGTTTCCAAGACTTCTCAGATAGGGCCCATCGCCTTGAAAGAACCCCTGCAATAGGCTAGCATGGCAAGCCTACTGCCTCCTGTAATCCCGCCAAGAAGGGCTGCCAGAGCCGAGCCTATCTTGGGGACCTAGGTAGAGGCCCCGAGGTAGCTAGAATTTCTACCAGTGGTGCCAGCTCTATATCCCCATACAGGTCCACCACCACAGGCATGGATTCCAGTACAGGAGTGACCACCTTAGAATCGGCAGGCGCCCCCATGTAACGTGCCGCCACTGCCTAGGCGAGATAATCAAGTTCTGCCTCCTCAACAGGCTCCTCCACCCCCCATCAGGGTCAGTCTCTTAGACCCCCTTTCTATACATAAGGAATAAGTCCTACCCGTTCGATGAGGCTCAGGTCCCTGGTTACTTCTGTATCACCTTAGAGTAGAGAATCATACAACTGCCTGAGTGTCGGAAGCCAGAAGCGGCACATCTCACTGATCACCCCAACTACTTCCCTTATCGCCAGATCCTGGGGCACATCATCAAGTGATGTTATGAGTTCCAGGACTGGATCTAAGACTATATTGACAACAACATAGTCAGGTTGGGCCCATCCCCAGCACAAGTGGTGGGTGTCATTGTGGGATCAGATAGCAATAACGATGGTAAAGGTGAGTGGTAGGAGGTTTCTAACCGCGGGTCTGAGAAGAATAGTGACTGGATGGCCCGCATGATGGTTTCATGCACCAATGGCATCATTAGGGCATGTCTGAATCATCCAGACCCTTTGGAAGTTGTGACCATCGCTTATGCATTATCATCTCAGCCATCCTCTTCCCAGAAGATCAAGCATCGACGACGCAAGAAGATGCAACGCGACCCACCAATGTCATCGTCCTCTCGCACTCTCGGTGACTTCATGCCCCCGGAGATGGGTATCCCTCCCAAAATCCACCCAGTGGTTAATGATTCATCAAGTGAGAATCATGGGTACTCTTCGGTTAACACCGCCTAGTTAGTAAATCCCTATATGACTCTCGACGAGGGGGAGCGCCAGGCGAGCCTCCCCAATGTCTCCAGTCGACACCAACGTCGCAGGAGCCACAACCATATGGGTCACCATGGCAGGTTAGTTGGCACCTCCAGCTAGGTCATGCATGCTAATGAGACCAGAAAATAGGCCCAATGCAGAATTCAACACTCACAGCCTCTTCACCCGGCCTTGACAGTCCTGCCTTCGCCACTGTTTGAGCTATTAGATTAGGCAGAGCCGCTACGATCATGTCGTGACCAACTTCACCCTCTTATAGGACGATCAAAGTCACCCATTCCTCATCCGACATCGACCCACCGAGCTTCGACCAGTGAGCAGCGGGATGTACCCAATACTAGTCAGCCGCCAATCAGGACAGCAGGGCCCACCATGCATCCAATCACAGAGCGACTCCCTGCAAGCAGAAGTTTGTGCATGTCGTAGAAGTATGATGTTCTCAAGAACCTCACTGCCATCTCGGAGAGGCTTTCCATCCTTGAAGATCTTCACTTGTCACCAGATATGTGAAAATAACTCAGTGATGCTTTAAGAAGCCCCCTCCAATTTGAGATGGAGGTACCAGCTGTAGAGGCCTTTATTGTTGAAACTGTTGAGGATGCCAAATTCCAGGCCATCATTTCGTTATCAAGAGAAGACGAGGGCTCTCCCTTACAGGGGTACATCCGCTCGTTGTATATCACCTGACAATTCAATGGTGTGGAGGTTCATCGGTGTCCTGTTGACCCCGACTCCAGGATCAACCTTATCCCGACACAGACACTCTAGAAGATGGGGTTATTTGATGGAAACCTGACTCCATCTGATTTAAGGATCCTGGGATATGACAGGACATAGTAGACACCAGTGGGAATGATCCGTCTAAAGACCTAGTTCGGTGTCCTGGTTTCTAGCACCGATTTCATGGTTGTCTCCCAGGATACTGCGTACAATGCATTGATGGGTAGGCCTTGGCTCCACCTGCATGCGGAAGTCTCCTCATCTTATCACCAATGCCTCAAGTACTCTCTTAATTTTCTAGTAGGCATTCTCTAAGGTGATGCATCTCCTTTCGCCTCTTTCGAAGCCCACTACTTGGATGCTGACTATTACAAGATCAATGTTAAACAGGTCCAGGAAAGTGAAGTTGAGCCCGTCAGCACTACGACCGACCGTTGGGAAGGTTTGAATGACACATATGTCCTCCAGATCCATCGGTTGGGGGCCACAACCCCCGATATGGTGTAGTGTTTTGTCATTTCTGGTACAAGAAGGAATCTTTCTCTCAAATCCATGTAACGGTGGAAGATCACTTCATATTCTTATACAAATCAGGCCCTAGTGATCCCAGAGCCTCCCACTCCCATCAGATATCGAGATGTCCGACTCATGGAAATGACAATATGACATACTTTTGTGTTTTTCCAGGCTGGAATAAGTCATCTCCGAACAACGTTCCACTACTTATTTGATATTATTAAGTATGGCCCCTTGGGCCGGAGACGAGCTAGGATTGGGCTGACAACCTTCATAGCAATGGTCTCGGCAGTGCCAGAGTTCCCTGATGCAATGAATACTACCGCACAAGTTGGTACCAGCCTCCCATAGAGGCCAGATAGCTAAAAAATAGTTTCCCCCCATAGAAGATCCCTCTATAAGTGGAGAAGAAGATATAGAGGATGCTCCCCCTGCATTTGAGGAAGGCGTCTCTTCCATGGCCGATGAGTTGGTACAGGTGAACCTTGGTAGCGAGACAGATCCGAGACTGACATTGATCAGTGCCGCCATGTCCCTCAAGGAGTATCAACGGTACGTAGGCTTCCTCAAACAGCACCATGATGTATTCGCTGGGAGTTTTGACGAGATTATAGGACTAGATCCTCAGGTAGCTATCCACCGCCTCAATCTCCCAAGAAATCATCGCGGATTCAAACAACCTCCTAGAAAGATGCATATGTCTCACGGTTCCATGGTCGAGGTCGAAGTTGAAAATATCCTCAAAGCCAACTTCATCAATGAGGTCTAGTACCCCAAGTGGCTGACAAACATTGTGCCAGTCAAGAAGAAGAATGGGAAAATCAGAGTTTGTATCGACTTCCATGATCTCAACCGTAACAGTCTGAAGGATGATTTTCCCCTTTCAGTGACAGATTGTTGATCGACGATGCTGATGGGTTCCAAGCCCTATCCTTCATGGATTGTTACTCTGGATATAATCATATCCAGATGGGCCATGAGGAAAAAGAGTCTACTACCTTCAAGTCTCCTCAAGGTACTTTCTGTTACCAGGTTATTCCCTTCGGCCTGGAGAATGCAGGTGCCACCTATTAGCGGGCATGGATTACATATTCAAGCCAGTCATCGGGACATTGGTGGAATTCTATGTGGAAGATCTGGAAGTCAAATCTCACCAGAGCCAGGACCATCTCAAGGACCTTGAGAAATTTTTCGGATTCCTCCACTCCTGCCACCTGAAGATGAACCCGTTGATGTGTGCCTTCGGGGTCACCTCCGAGAAGTTTTTTAGATTTTTTGTCAGGTATCGGGGCATTGAAATTGACCCAGAGAAGATCAAGTCAATCAATCAGATGCCTCCCTTGAGTAATATTTGTGAGCTTCAAGGTCTCCATGGCCACTTAGCCTACATACGTTGATTCGTTTCAAATCTGGCCGGCAAGTTTAAGCCCTTTTCCCGCCTCATGAAGAAAGGCTCCGCCTACGAATGGGACAAAGAGTTCCAGACCTCCTTCGAGGAAATAAAGCAATATTTTTTCCAGCCTTGGGTCTTGATGCAAACCATCTCTGTGAAGCCATTGATCTTCTATGTCACCACCCTAGAATGGTCCTACAACGCCCTTCTCGCCTAGAAAAACAATGAGGGGACAGAGAATAACCTCTATTACCTCAGCTGCATGCTCCTCGATACAAAGGCCTGGTACTCCACCATAGAGAAGAGCTGCCTTGTGCATGTGTTTTCCATACAGAAATTAAAACACTACATGCAGCACCGTAAGGTACAGTTACTGTCTCGAGTGGACCTGATGAAGTATATTTTGAATTGCCCCATGTTGACTGGCCGACTAGCGCGGTGGGTGGTGATCCTCCAACAGTTCGACATCAGGTTTGTGCCCCAGAAGGCTATCAAGGTAAAAGCATTTGAAGAATTCCTAGCCACCCATCGAACCTCTGCAGATCTGTCCCTGGACCTGGATTTTCCTGATGAAGAAATCCTCTCAGTCGGTCAGGCCATCCCATGTTGGCAAATGCTCTTCGATGGTGCCTCCCAGAGCCCCACCAATAGGATGATTAATGATCCTAGGCTCAACAGAGTTGGTCGGGGTATCATCTTCATTACCCCAGTGAAAGCCGTCTTTCCCTACTCATTCCTGTTGTCATAAGGTTTCACTAACAACGAGCCAGAGTATCAGGCCCTCATTACTGGTCTTGAGCTGGCCCATGAGATCAACGTGCCCCATTTGCATGTGAGAGGGGATTCTGAGTTAGTCATCAAGCAGGTCAATGGAGACTATGTTGTCAAGAAGCCAGAGCTCGTACCATTGTTATAACACACTCTCTAGCAAATTGCACAGTTACCTTCTCGGCCAGAGGTTACCCATGTCCCTCAGTCACATAACAGTCGAGCAGATGCTTTGGCCAGCCTGGCTGCATCACTTGTAGAGCCTGAGTAGGATGATCTAATTATCAACAAGGCACATTAGAGTGTCATTGCTCATGTCACCCAAAAGAATGATGACGACCCACGAGTAAGTCATCTTACTACCAGGGCTTCCACGTTGGGAGCCCCAGGTTCTTCAGGTGTAGTGGTTGAAGAAATTCTTGACTGGAGAGACCCTTTTGTTGATTACCTATGACACGGTAATCTCTCATCAGACCAGGAAAAATGCAAGCAAATTCGATGTCGTGCGCTGTAGTTTACTCTCTAAATTGGTCCTAGCCTTGAGCAGATCCTCTATAAACGCAGATTTGATGGTGTTCTCCTCCGTTTCATCCAAGGGGTTGAGATTCCACAGGTCATGAAAGAGGTTCACGCCGGCTCCTGTGGTGTGCATCAGGCTGGGCCAAAACTGTCGCATTAGATCTAGAGACTAGGGTATTTTTGGCCTTCTATGATCCACGGCTGCGTCGAGCTCACCAAGAAGTGTCATGCATGCCATGTTCAAGCTATCTTTGTGCATCGGACACCAAAACCTCTCTATACTACCAATTACCCTTGTCCCTTTGTTTTTTGGGGGTTAGATGTCATAGGACCATACCCACCGGCAACGACTCTCCAATGATGATTCATTCTGACCGCTACAGATTTATTTTCCAAGTGGGAAGAAGCAATTCCTCTCAAGGAAGTCAAGCCCCGTACTATCATGGACTTATTGAGTTCTAATATCATCCATCAGTTTGGAGTCCCTCACACTATCCTCACCGATAACGGCACCAACATTCGAGCAGCTGAGCTGAGGAAATTGTACGCCAAGTACAACATTCGCTTCAACCATACCTCTCACTATCACTCCCAAGAAAATGGATATATTGAGGTGTTCAATAAAACCCTCTCTAACATTCTGCAGAAGATGGTAGGTCAAAACAGTAAGAGTTGACTAGATAAGCTCCCCAATGCCCTCTTGGCTTATCAGACAATGACCCGTAATTGCACCCAGGTGACCCCATATTCCCTGGTGTGTGGAACTGTGGTCATCCTGCCCATCAAGATTCAATTTCCCTCATTGCGCACAGTGGTCTATGACCAACATGCACCAGATAGAGTGGCTGAGATCCATCTAGCTAATTTTGATGCATTAGAAAAGTATAGGCTTTGTTCCCTGCACAACATAGAAAGGCATCAGAGCAGGATGGCTTGAGCTTTCAACAAGAAGATTCTCCTTCGCTCTTTCCTACAAGGAGATTTGGTATTAGCTCTCTGGGCACCAATGATCCCCGGTAGGAAACCACCCAAGTTGGAGCCGAAGTGGGAAAGACCATTCATTGTTTAGAAGGTATATCCCAATGGTACATACTCTTTGGTAACCATGTATGGTGAGTGTATAACTCCCCCCCCCCCACCAATGCCAAGTTCCTTAATCAATACTTTTCCTAACGGTCCCTCAGGTCCGGCACGACCTTAAACTGTCAGGTACTTCCTAACCATAAACTGGATTATGGTCCTACACAACCTTAAACAGCATTTTTTCCTACCATTGGGCCCTTATGGCCCCCCATGACCTCAAACAGGACTAGGTTCCTCCATAACATTAAACTGGATTACGGTCCCGCCTGACCTTAAACTGCACACCCGTCCTGCATGGCGTTAAACTGTATGTCTTCCCGCATGATGTTAAACTGTATCTTCAAGATCTATGGGCATCTGGATCCTCATCCCCATGGGATACGTAGGATCACCCAAACATCGTGCTTTCGGGTCTAGCTCAGTTGGGAGCTAGTTTCTCCTGCTCCTTATCCAATGACCCTCGCTGGCCTCTTGGCCTGAGGATCCTCTCCTAAAGTTTTGCACGGTGATAATGTTGACCTCATCCTCATTCACGTCAGGTATGCTTTATCGCATTGTGTGCACTCCCTCAGGTCCGACACGACCTTAAACTGTCGGGTCCTCCATGAACATAAACTGGATTATGGTCCTACACGACCTTAAACTGCATTTGGTCCTACCTTTGGGCCCTTACGATCCCCCATGACCTTAAACTGGACTAGGGTCCTCCATGACCTTAAACTAGATTACTGTCCTACATGACGTTAAATTGGACACTCTTCCTGCATGACGTTAACCTATATTTCATCCCGCATGACATTAAACTGTATTTTCAAGAGATATGTGTAGGTTTATCCTCATCCCAATGGGATACATAGGATCATCTGGACATCGTGCCTCTGGGTCCAGCCCAACTAGGATCTAGTTTCTGCTGCTCCTTATCCTCTGAGCCTCGCTGGCCTCTTGCCCGAGGATCCTCTCCTGGAGTTGCACACGGTGATGATGCTGACCTTGTCCTCATTCACGTCAGGTATGATTTATCGCGTTGTGTGCACTCCCTCGAGTATGGAACGAACATAAACTGTAAGGTCCGCCATTAACTTAAATTTGATTATGGTCCTACATGTCCTTAAACTGCATTTGGTCCTCCCTTTGGGCCCTTACGGTCCCCCGTGAACTTAAACTGGACTAGGGTCCTCCATGACCTGAAAATGAATTATGGTCCTACGTGACCTTAAACTGCATTTGGTCCTACCTTTGGGCCCTCATGGTACCCCATGACCTTAAAATGGATTACGGTCCTGCACGACCTTAAATTGTTTGTTCCGCATGACGTTAAACTGCACTCTCGTCCTGTATGACGTTAAATTGTATGTCGTCTCAGATGAAATTAAACTATGTCTTCAAGAACTACGTGTAGATTGATTCCCATGCTTATGGAATATGTAGGATTACTTGAATGTTTAGATTTCGGGTCCATCCCCACCTCTTAGAGATATCCCAATCTCCCGGTCACCAAGGCCCTTTGGCTTGTCCCTCTCCATGACTGGGACATATAGGTATGGTATAGGGTTGTTCCCTACTTCATGTTGGGTTTTTGGAACAATGCACCCCTTCCTCCAGGAATCTGCAATCTCTTTGCCGCTCTCAAGATGAGCCCCTCGACCCTTTGCAGTGGTCCGCCAATTTGTTAAGAGTACTCTGGACTAGGATCTGGAGTGTCAGATTCAACTTAGGCAAGTTCCTTCCACTTTTCAAGCTTTATGTCCCCCTCCTTTTGGGCCCCCGTTATATTTCACACCTGAAGGGACCCCCATGAACGACATGTATAGCATGCCTAAGGGCTCTCCTATCATTATGAGCCTACTCCCCTAAGGGTTTTAGAAAACAAATTGATACAAATCCTGCATTGCGAACATGGTCAACGGTCGATGCTCATTTGTTTGTCCCCATTTCAGGCTAACGCGACAGGATGTTCTATTGCGAACATGGACCGTAGTAGTCCTCCTTCATCACGCCAGCCCCTTTAGGCTTTGAATGTTGGTTTCATGATTCACAGTATGTTCCACCCCATCATATCTATGTAGAATCTCGACACTTTTTGCACTATCCCTCAATGCACCTCTGCACGTCAGGGGGGACAAAGCTGCAATACAGTGTCTCTCTGGGCTCCCACGATCCGAGAACTAAGAACATAGGTTGGGATCCTCTCTAAGAGCCATTTGCATATTGACCCTTATGCCCATGGGATATGTGGGGTCACCCAGATATTTCATTTCGGGTATAGCTCAACTGGAAGCTAGCGTCTCCTTCCCCTTATCCTCTGACCCTTGCCGACCTCTTGGCCCAAGGCTCCTTTCCTTGAGGTGCGCACTGTGGTTATGTGAACCTTGTTCTCATTCACATCGGGTATGTTTTATCGCATCATGCACATTCTCCTAGGTCTAACCCATAAGACCTTAAACAGTGCTGGTGGGTCCAGTCACATGACCCTAAACTATGGCAATATCCTCCTGGCCACATGATGGAAAACAACACTGCATTGTGATGACCTCATAATAGAGGGAATCACATTTGGTATTAGTCATTTACAATACCATTTGTCAATGCCTGTATATGTCTTGATTATTGTGGTGATGCCAGGAGTTTCTACCCTAGGTCAGTAACTCCACAAAAGAAAAACCATTCACCTTAAAGGACAAACAAGATACATCAAATGCCACTTCTTTTGGTGTGAGGGCTAGACCTACACGCCCCCTTCATACTTTTCACTGGTACCATACCTTGCCATTCCACCCTCCATGAACTACGTATGGCTTGGTTCTCATCCTCATGATATACGTAGGAATGATCGGGAACTTCCTCGTGGGCCCAGCCTAACTTTCGTGTTCTTTCCCTTGACCCGAGCACTTCCCTGGGGAACACATGGTAATTCGGACTCATGTCCTCATTCACGTCTGGTTTCATAATCAACTTACAATGTGCCCCCTTCCTATCTTGTCGATCCTTGGTCTGAGTTCTAAGACCTTAAACTAAGACCCTTTCAAGAATTATGTATGTCTTGAGTCCCATCCTTATGGGATACGTAAAAACACTCAGACATTTCCTCTCGGGTCCAGCCCGGCGAATCACCAATTCCATCCTCACTCACTTTCGGCCCCTTTTCCTGACTTCCCGGGGAATTGTGTAACTGCATCATTTTCCATGAGGAAGCTCAGGATGCCCCATGATTACAATAGGAAGAGATAGTTCCCTCGCCAGAGTGGTCCTGTCTAAAAGCGGGGATGATCCATGATCAAGTTAATGAATACACCTAATGTTCCTCAACCAAAGTAGCGTAATCTTGGGGTGTTGGATTATATTCGAAAAAACCACCACATCACTTTTCACGCCTTGTGTGACCCTCTATTCAGATCTTCATCCTCTTTCACATTTGAAGGGACCCACTAACATTATGGATTCTTGACCTTTGGTCTTCCTTCTATCCTTGGCCAACGTTCCGGATGGCTGATCACATTTTAAAGGACCCCCTAATAGTATGAATGCTCGACCTATGGGCCACCTGCTATCCTGGAAAACGTTTCGGAAGACTGTTCGACGATATTTGAGTTAGGTCTCATGTTACGAACATGGTCAGTGGTCGACCCTCATTTTTTCCCCATTTCAGGCTAGTGCAATAGGGATGTTGTGTTTAGAACACGGTCAATAGTCATCCTTCATTACCACGCCCCTCCCATAGTGATCCGAATATGGGTAACATGATTCACATTTCTCATCTTCCTATGTTTGGACTGGTTTCAATGCCCCTGGAATTGCACCGCTCATGCGCTAGATCACATTGAGAAGACAGTACATTGATCAGTCTGAGGTCATCTTCCTTTGATTTGTCCTCCCTCTTCTCCTCGGGAATCCAGGTTTGAATTTTGAATGCCCGATGCTTGGTTAACGCTCCCATGATCGATCAAATTGGTGGTATGAGCCTCCTTCGTTTCTCATGGCCCACATGAGCTTAGGGATGGATTGATTTTTATTTTAGTATTATGGTCGAGCATGATAAACCAAAGGGATGAGTATGTTAAACAAAGGGGAAATTAAGTAAATTTGTCCATACATACAGTTTAAGAGAACAAGAAGCAGTAAAGTGGGATAAGTTTATTGGTTTGGCCAGAACAAGGCCTCTAAGGGTCGGCTTCTTTGATAGATCACTCCAATGCCTCCACCTTTTCACTGGTGGCCTCCAAGAATATCTCCCATCCCTTGAGTACCCTTTCTTCATCAGTAGCTGTGGAATGAATTTCGATGACCCTGGACCATGACCGTGCCTGTTCAGTCTGGAGCCCGGTTATCTGGCAACTCGCTTCTACGAGTTGATATGTGCATTCTCCAGCTGGGCAATTAACCGCTCCATGAGCTCAGTGTTGTTTGAGATGAATATTTCTTGTTATTTTTCATGATCTTCGATGCATTTTACCTCTTGATCTTCTCTTAGAAACACTCGGGCGCTCTCTAACTCCTCCGAGAACCGGATGATGTCGGCATGCCAGCTACTCTCACGCATCTTCTCGGCCATATAGTCATGGTCCGTCAAGTGAAGGCATTGAGTATCTGCCCATCTAGCACAAAGGAAATGTATCCAGGTGTGAAGTGACCCCATCCGCTTCATCCATTCCACCTGGGGATGATTGAGAAAGCACCGGATGCACTTCCATCCTTTGCGTCGCATCATCCGACTCTCCTTGGCTGCTACTGAATCTGAATCGTACATTTCTTCAGGATCATCGGGCCGATAAATGGGGAATACACCCAACAGGGCAGCGGAAGGGTCTTCCTCAGAGATTCCTCCCCAGGGAGTATGCTCCTCGGTATCTGGGTGATCTTCCTCTCTCCCCTTCCTGGTTGCACTATCATAGACTTCCATCCCTACCCCGACAGCAGCATCCCCAGCTTCCGCCGCTCCCTGATCACCGATTGTTGGGGCCAACTCAGCTTGGGAGGCATGTTCTCTATGGGGTGGTACGTTTTCCATTGGCACACTAGCGGATGGTCTGGGCTTAGCATCCCAACGAGCCTCCAATGTCGTGATCGCTGTACAGACAAGGGGCACCCTAATCAGCTGAGTTCTACGACAATGATTACTGGTATCAAAGAAAGGGACTTACAGGAACCCAAGGCATCAGCCTCTAGTGCTCTGGCCGCTGAAGGAGCTGTCGTGTAAGGGGGCCCCTCAGTACTCGTCAATTCAATAATGGGAATAGGTAGCCCGCCTTTCCCCATTGGCACATCCTCCCCTCCTTCAACTAGAGACGCTTGATCAGCGCCGATGTGCTCCTGAATAGGACAAGGTAGGTGGGTTAAGGATTTCAAAGGAAAAATAATACAGGAGAAGATAATGGTTGAAGAATACCTCGAGTATCTCAATTACATCCATATCAGAGCTACTGATCTCACCACTTTCCCGGAGATTCACTTGCTGGGATGCCCCCCGAGACTCTTGAACTTTAGGATCCTCCTCTCCTTCACCTTCCCCTTCTCCTTATACCTCCTCTCATGCCTCGCCATCATCTAACTCATCACTATTGTCATCATCCTCCGGTGGCAGCTTTTACGGGTCATGCTCCTGGATAAGCATCACTTTCACCAAGAATTACGGCTCCTCACACCAACCCCGTTGGCATGCATATGTGTCCATGGCCGTTAGATATGCATGATGTCAGTGGAATTTTACTCTGTCGGCGACCCCGAAAATCCCGACTTCTGGCAGCAGGATCTCGTCTCGCACTATCTTCTTCCAGAGGGATTCAGTACTCGGTAAATGTCGCAAGCTTAACCTGGACGACCATAATGCAGGGAAGATCGTGTCGTGGGAAGGTTAAAGTAGGTATCTTATTTTCTTCCCAGGAAGTTCTCTAGCCACTCCGTGAGACCCTCCTCCTTCCGGTAGTGAGGGCGCAGCCACGCCATGCGACGCGCCCACTGTTGAGGCCCCAGCCTGCGTGGGCTCTGTTGCCTGAGGCGCTTCTAGTTCTCCCCCTCTAATGGCATCCTACCTACTCTCTTTCCATCGAGGTTCTGCACTGGCGACAATGAGCTACCGAAATCACTTCCGAAGAAGCCCTTTAGGGTATGCTATGGACCAATGTTCAGCATACTCGGTTGAGAGGCCAGTGTTGACCCCAGTGGGAGGGAAGGTGACGATGTGTCTAGAGCCGTAAGTCGTGAACATCATCCATAACTGATGAATGAAGCAGGTATGCCTCTCCTCCCACATGACTGTGAATACAGTCTTCAGGTTTCACTAGAGGCATCCAAATTTCCTGGAAAACCTGGACGGCACATAAGGCTCACATATGATCTTCACATAAATCTGAGCCACAAGCACCCTACCTCTGATGCTCTGGAAGTACTCTTTTTTGCTTTAGTGAGCCTTGACCGTCGTCTATCAGCTGACCAATTGGGGTGGTAAATGGGATGAAGGTGAATTTGGCATGTTTTTAGATCCTGAATTGTACTCCCTCCTCATTGAGTGTCATCGACATGACCCCGAAAATATTCAGTAGAGAGGGTCGTAGGCCGTTGACCGGAGGACGGATGACATTTAGGAACGTGTATCCACCGCACTAAGCCACAACCTAGTCATGGAAGATCTAGAAGGGGAAACATGCTCTCCTAGGTGATCCCCCTCTCGAGATGCATCCCAAGATAGCGTAATGTCGTGCCTGCACGGGGACCCCCAGGCTGAACCTCTTATTGGAAGCCATGATGCCTGCCATCACCAGGGTCGTGGGAAGGACGTCCATCCTTGCATCCCACAATGGTAGAATCCACCCACTCAGGAATGTGGTGAGGAATCCGGCGTACCAAACATTTGGGTCTCGGGCCTCATTCATGCTGTAGCCCCATGATTGGTATTGCCCCGCATCCAGGATCCTCCAATATGATCCACTCTTTCTCCTCTTAGCCACAGTTAGACACTGTTTTCCCCACCCTGGAATCATAAATTCCGGGTCCTTATCTAGGAACAAGATGAACCAGTCCTTGTAGGCGATTTCCATCAAGAATTCCTTGACCTTCAGCTTCTCCTTAGCCATCTCCAGTAGGTTCCACGTCAATATGGGGGTTTGAGATCTGTCACCCCAAGTGTTCATCGGAGGGAGGAATTCATCATATTGATGGCCCTCCAGAGGGATGCCCCAGATGAAGTGGATTTCCCAGAGACTGATGCTGACTTCCCTATGGTGAAGATGAAACCTGTTGGTATAAGGGGTCCACCGGGTGAAAAGCTCTGCCCCGAGCTTGGGCTGGTAGTATAAGTGAAACTGCGAAGTCCACACCACCTCGAACAAACCAATGTGCCACAGCTCGACACCAAATTGGTCGCATGTGTGGCGAACCCAGTATGCCCAGGCTCAATCACTGGGGAAGTTGCCTCTGGATTGCAGGTCCCAGTACTGTAGCCAAAATTTGGTCTCGTGAGTGATGCTCTGACAGAGAGTGCTCGTGTAGAGGTCTGGTGAGATCTCGGCAATAGGATCACCCCAACAATGGTCCTAGTCCTGGGATTCATAACATAGACGTCCATATGCCAGATTTCTCTGGCAGGATGTCCATTGTTGGTTATATTGTATCGGGGAAGGTCGTCTTCACGGGTTACTCATGACTGTGGTGTATCAACCTCGAAACCCGGTAGAGGGACCTCTCCAGAATGTCGAAGTCCCACAATGGTAGATTGTCGAACAAGTCATGCTCCTTTTGGGAAAGATTTAACATGTTGAAGATAGTGTGGTTATTTGAAACAACCCTATTTTCTCCATAAACCTCCAGGTTTTTAGCCATTTCAATTATGAGAGTAGCGACATCCCCTTCCTCAACCCAGTTTGCGGCCATCTTCTTTCGACCATGTGTTTTAGGAGTTGGCATGAAAACTGGAAGGCTGGCATGAAATCTAGATTTTCAACGCTTAAAATTAGTCGTTGGAGGGAAAAATCCTAGATTTGCATGTAAAATGCCTCTAAATCTCTGTTGAATTACGCACAGCTGAGGGGGTTTTCACGCGGGCATAGAAGGAATTTGGCACACGAGAGCTCAGAGCATATCGCGCGATAAAATCCATACGGAGCATGGGACCCTTGGCTGCTTTTATAGGATAAGCATGGGTTTTGCGCCCGCACACAAGGCTAAATCCACACCTGGTCAAGTTTTGCGCCTTGCTTCAAGTTTTTGCACACAAGGGGCCCAAAAAGCCCTACATTTCGGCGTTTCCCTCAGAATCTGATCGTTGCGATCCCTCGCTGATCCAATTTCGAGGGGGGGGGGGATTTGTAGATGCCGAAAAGTGCCTCGGTGTTGGAGAATGTTTTGAAATACAAAATCGAAATCATAATCGAACTCAGAGACCCGGTCTAGGGGGGAGGTTTTGCACGGAAAAAATGGTGTAGGGTGAGAAAACATTGTCCTACTCGGAATGTACCGCGATTCATGAAGAGTCCTGGCGCCGACGTGAAATAATTTCGCATCCATACCCCGTGTAGTTGAAATTTATCTCGACTGCCTCTGACGCACAACAATTTCTCGCAAACCTGTATTCCCCCCCCCCCCGATCGCTTATAAATAAGAGTTGACCCCCTCCTTTTCAACGGCTGAAGAATTTGAACTGCCTCTCGTGCGTGAAATTTTCCTTCCACGCGCGCGCAATATGGCCTTCAGGTATGGTTCTTTTTCATGACAAGTAGCCATGGGGTCCTCTTAGCATGAGATCCCCATGGTTTAGACTAAAATCCACCCCCTTTGGGGTCCACCCCTTGTGCGCTACCCATTTCATGGCGCTCAAGATGGCCAAGATGCATGCAATACTTCCTTTGTGCGGACACTCTTTCCTTTGCGCGCAATCCTTCTTTTGTGTGCAATACACCCTTTGCGTGCACACACCTTCCTTTGCATGCAATCCCTACCTCTGCGCGCATTCCCTTCATGTCACACAAAACACCTCAGCCCACCCTATTTTGTGCAAGCATCGCTGATTTCGTGCCAACCCGGGTCTTTTCATGGCGGACCCCTTTATTTCACTCAAACCTCATGGGTTGCATGTAATCCCCTAGGGCCCTTCACCTTGGTGCTCCCTGATCACCCTCTTGTGAAAATTCTCGATGCCCTCCCTCTGGGTGCCATTCATAGATGTTTTGCACACCCCAGGCATCCGCATCATACATGGTTTTCCCGTGTGACCTTCTAGCCCTGTACGATGTAACTTCAATGTCCCTTGGACAATCCTTCCTGTTGTGTCACTTCGCCTCATACTTCCTCACATATTCATGCTAACGACTATTGCTTCTTCGCATAGCCATGCTAACGTGGACCCCTCGATGGTTCGCTCTGCAACACCCCCTCGCTACGGCCTTTCCAGTGCCTTCCCTCCCACAAGGAGCAGAGGGTACCTATTATGTACATCCTAGGGGTGCGGGGAAAACCCACCCCGTCCGAGCTGCAGGAAGTTAAACTGCCAAGCACCATCGTCCTCAACACACGATTTTAAACTATGACCTGGATCTGTGCCTTGCATGTTGGGTCCCCTTCCTTGAACATTCTTCACACCCACTCGTCTCCACAGGGATGGGATCACTCCTCACAGGGGATGATATCCTCCTTATCGGAGTGGTGTTTGTCCACAGGGAAGGGTAGCCACCTTGGTGTAAGCTGCTAGCTTTCCTTTCAGGAGGCAGCTTCCCTACTCCACCTCACTTCCTCAGTGCCCAAGACAGAGAAGCGTGTGGTAGGGAAGAATTATTCTCCTTTCTTTCATCCCAAACCCCTCTCTGGTCGTGGTTTGTCACCCACGGGCCGCTCAACGCGTAAGCCCCTATTCATTTCCCACGGGCGTACCCTTCGCGGCGTGATCACCAGGTCCCTGCTAGCACTTATTTCTCACACCGAGCATGACTCCCATGAGCATAGAGTGAGCACCGACCATGACAAACCTTGGGCCATCTCATTGCATAATCCCCAAATGTCCTCGTCCGAGCTGCAAGACATTAAACTGCTAAGTACCCTCGTCCCGCATGATGTTAAACTGTACACCATAACTACGTGTTCTTTGATCCATGTCAAGGCATGGTATGTAAGAAGCCTCCACGAGGTTTAAGCCCCTCACCCATTGGCCACCCTGACCCCATTCACGTCGGTTCATCAAAAACCTCGGGCCGTCTGAGAGCTTAAGACCTAATCCAACCCAAACTATGGTGAGCTTGATCCATGTCAAGGCATGGTACGAAGGAAGCCTCCATCGGGTTCAAGCCCCACCACCTTGGGATATCTCAGAACGAAAGCCCCAACTAATCCTGAACTATGGGGAATTTGATCCTTGCTAAGGTATGGTACGTAGGAAGCCTCCACGAGGTTCAAGCCCTATCACCTTGGGTCATCTCAGAGTGTAAGGCCCACCCCAACCCGAACTACAGGGACATTGATCTATGCTAAAGCATGGTACGTAGGAATCCTCCATGAGGTTCAAGCCCATCACCCATTAGTCGTCCCGACCCCATTCATGTCGGTTCACCAAGCACCTTGGGCCATCTCAAAGTGTAATCCCCAACTCATCCTGATATACGGGGACTTTGATCCGTGCTAAGGCATGGTACGTAGGAAGCCTTCACGAGGTTCAAGCCCCACTACCTAGGGTCGTCTCAGAGCGTATGCCCCAATCCATCCTGAACTACGGGTACATTGATCCATGCTAAGGCATGGTAAGTTGACGCGCAACTATTGTGGGGTGTGGAAAAAACAATTATTTACTAAGTTAAGATATAGTATAGTAGTTAACCTAAGTTGTCTCCAGAGAGGAGAGCACAACAATCATGTTTGTCACTTTGTATTTGAATTTGTTTGATTTTGAAAACAATGAAACAAAACTAAAGAAAGAAATAAAGTATATGATTTAAAACAAATTGAAAAGGAATGTAATTAAAAATAGTGATAATTATTTTTTGATCAGGTTGGGTTTGGTTTTCCAATTGTAATGTTATCATAGTTCTTATTTATTCATTCCTTTTTTATTAAATAGATTAAAATGAGATTTCACAATCGCTTCATCTCACTTATTTGATTAATGATGTTGGGGAGATTAAACCTTGCTAAAATATTAGTTTGATATAATATATATCCTTTTGTGATAGAGTTGTAGAGAATACCCTCAATTGATTAAGGCAATTCCCAATCAGGTCTTGTTAATCCCAAACAATCTTCAATATTCAGTACAAATATCACATGTACCGACGATCGCTATGTACTTCACCACTATGTTCTAATTTATTCCATCATATATAGACCATAACCTAGTGAGGGGTATAATTATCATTAAACAAATAAATAATAACAACATAATATAAAATCAAATACAATCGCACAAGATAATATAATCTCTTATTACAGTTGAAACCAATTTCATAATAGAGAAAACATTTTATAACATTAAGCTCATGAACTCATACATTACAAAATAGAAAACATAACCTTCCCCAATCACTCATAAGATTTACCCCACCATGGTAAGGGTAATTTAGTAGAATGAAGAAGATGAATAAATTTCAAAACAAAAATGAACAAAAGAAAGAAAAGAAAGAACCAAAAGTTTCTCCTCCAGAATATTTCCACCAGAATTTCAGCTTATGTTCTGCACACCTCCTGGTAGAATGAGGCCGAGGTCCCTTCTTATAGGTGGTGAGGAATGTAGTTGGACATCCACCCATGAAGTTTGAAAGCATTTGGATCTGTGTGGAAGGATGTATGGCTGATTTAGTAGACTTGACTTATTCTGGCCGCTGATCACTATTCCACCAACCAAACATTGACCATTTAATTGGAGGCCTTAATGAATGAATTTATTTCTTATATTTTTAGATACTCTGAACCTTCTACTAGGATTTCGAACCCATCTGGAACCAATGAATATGGAGGCCGGTGGTCCAATATATGGTTCATTGAATGTGGTGTGGTCCATTCTGCCGTCCAGAAGAAGTGTTCACATTGATCGAAATGTTTGGGCATGTTGGAGTTATAATTGGCTTTTCTTCCAAAAGACATATATGTAGCCCACAAATCCTAAAATCCGACGAAAATAGAATCAGGTGAATTGGATACAAAATGTAGGAGTTATGATCGAAATACAAGGGCAATATAAATCTGTTTAATGTCCAGAATTAACCACTTTTCACATTTAAGCTCGAAACTCACCAAAAGTCATAAAATGATGAAAATAAAATTATATTGATTAATTTGAAGTGCTTAAATCAATTAAAATCATATGTATAAATATGAAAATATTATCTCTATATATTTCCCCACACTTAGCACTTGGACTCCTGGACAAGTAAACATTGACATTAAATCAAAGCTAATTTTAAAACACATATCCTCGAGACCCAACATTTTATCACCAAGAAACAATAGATATCATGCCTCATAAACAACCATTATTCCAAGTTCTCAATTCAGTTCACTAAATATATTTCCTCTTCATTTATTCTCCCATTCACACAAAACACTTACCTAATATACATTTTTTTCTCATCACACAAATATCAATTTTCAACAATGTCTTTCTCATCCAATACTCATGCAAGGGTCACCATAGGCTTGATAAATTCCAAAATCTGCACCTGATGTGAGTCAAGAACATATGTTTATCATGATGAATTTTAAAGGATGTTCTGTGGATTCAGGTTGGTAGGATTTAGATGTGAAAAATTCTGTGGCTGAATAAGGAGTGCTTGGCTCTTTTTGAAGTAAAATTGCATTATTATACTTTAAACTTAATTATGGTATCCTCCTCACTCCCCTTTGTAGTAAATAAGCCCCACTAGAATGAAAAATTAGTGAAATTTCACACCATTCATCATTTCAACAGCAATATTTTCAATCATCTCAAACATGATTTTTCTTGAAAGCTCCAGATAGGCACATCTTTTTTCTCCATTGGAAGCTCCAGAAAGGCACAACTTCTCATACATGAAAGCTCCAGAAAAGGAACAGCTTTCAACGTAATGATTTTTTTAGCAATATATTCTTCTCTTAAACATTTTAGTTTCCACCCAAATTATCTCCAAATGAGGTAGTACAACACAAGACAACTTCCCCCACACTTAAGTTCAACTAGATTATGCAATTTCACTTCAAGAGCAGGTTAGATAGGGAAAATCGGCTTGTAATGTGGCTAACCTAACATTATGTTCATGGATTCTATGGGATGCAAGGATTAAATGTATAAGGTGGGCCATTATAAAAAGTATTATTTATAAAAGGGGGCTTTAAAATCAATGAAATGCCTCAATCATTTAAAACAGATGTACCTCAAACCCTCAAGTTTTGATAAGAATAAATCAAATTCTGGTTAAATCAAGCATGGTATGGTTCTCTCAAGAAGTGAGGTGAAAGAAAAGAATATGAAAATTAGGTTTAGAAGCCTCACAGGAAAGTGATTTCAAATATAAGGACAATGAATTGTGGCATGAGATTCAAAATTCTGAGTATTTTCATGAAATTTCCAAATATTTGAACTTGAAACAAAGTCATTTTCAGCATTCATTTATGCTTAGTTTCATGGGATAAATTTTTTCACACGTTGAAATGGGTTTCAAAAATGGGGATGATATTCATTTTATCTCAATAGTTTCAAAAAAAGACAAAATTTTGAAAAACACGCATTTTTTTAAATAGATGAAAATTCTAAACTATAAAGGTTCCCTCCCCCACACTTAAATTATACAGTGTACACAATGCATTCAAATTGATTTAACATATAATAGTATTTTTAATTGAATCAAAGTAGTCAATAAAGTTTAAAGGAAAGGTAAAACCTGATTTATTGGTAGTGCAATGATGAATTAAGCTCCTAACTGTTGCACACATAAAAACCTACAAACAAAGGTAGATAATAAAAACATAATAAATTTATTAAAAGTAAAGAAAATTGAAATAGATTGAGAATAGAAGGATAGATCTTGGTTTAATCCCCCCAAGTGGGCCCTGGGTTTTGACTGCCTCCAAATGGGCAGTTTCAGTTGGTTATCCCCAATTTGATGATGGGTTGAGTTTCTTTGAGATGAACCACCAACACATTTTCCTTCCAGTTAGAACTTCTTTCTTTTTGTTGAGGAGTATATGGATACAGTACACCACGTCCAACACCATGAAAATGATATGCATATTGTATAGTGGATTTAGGATAAATAATGAGTCCTCCTCTTTATTGGTTTCAAATTTCATAACTTCTTCTTCATTCTCCAGCGGTTCCTCAAGGTATGCTGTATCAAAAGAATAGTCAAAGGGAAAATCAGAGTGTAATTCTATTTGAATAAAATTAAAACATGATGAATCAATATCAAACTCTTCCCTTTTAAAGTAAGCATCTTGTGTATTTTTTTCTTCATGAAAATCCACTTTTGTCTCCTCTTGAAATTCCTCTAATAAGCATTCATCTTGTTTAGGGATCTCCATATGTTCTTCTTTAGGTGTATCTTCTTCTTTTTCCTCATTCACCAAGGCAATACATTTTTTTCCCAAATCTGAAAATTTCAAGAAAGGGAAGGTGATACTCAATTCAGATTCTATATAATCAGAATGAAAAGAGTTAAGAAAAAGATTATCTCCCTTAAGTAGCTTGACTTAAATTGATTCTTCAGTACGAGGTTTCTCTTGTAGTTGAATTTCACATGATAGAGGTAGGTAGTTAGGCTCCTCCATATTTTCTTCCACCGCTTTGGTGGTGTCTTACTTCATTGGTTCTGGATCTTCTACTTTGTAAGGAATATGTGGATCAACTAGTTCTTCACACTCATTCCATAATTCATCCAGATCTTTTTTCTCTCTCACATGTAGCTCATTAGGTAATTCTTCCTTCTTGTCCTCCTTGGGTTCATTCATAGTTCTGGTTTTTCAATCATTGCACGGATATATTCAAATGCTAGATCTGCTTTTCTCTCTAGTTGTTCTATTTCTTTTCAATGTTCTTGCATTTGAACTATATCATAACCATCCTCATCTACTTGTTCAAAATGTGGGTATTTGTTATATGAATTAAAGAAATAATCATTTGAAAACATCATGTAAACATATTGTTTTATGTTTTTTTAAAAATGATAAATATTTATAATGAGATTGTGGCACTACCTCCTCAGAAACGGCGCCATGTTTTGACGCGCACCTGTCGTGGGGTGTGGAAAAAACAATTATTTACTATGTCAAAATATAGTATAGTAGTTAACCTATGTTGTCTCCAGAGAGGAGATCACAACAATAATGTTTGTCACTTTGTATTTGAATTTGTTTGATTTTGATAACAATGAAACAAAACTAAAGAAAGCAATAAAGTATAAGATTTAAAACAAATTGAAAAGGAATGTGATTAAAAATAGTGATAATTATTGGGTTATCAGGTTGGGTTTGGTTTTCGAATTGTAATGTTATCATAGTTCTTATTTATTCATTCATTTTTTATTAATTAGATTAAAATGAGATTTCACAATTGCTTCATCTCACTTATTTGATTAATGATGTTGGGGAGATTAAACCTTACTAAAATCTTAGTTTGTTATAATCTCTATCCTTTTGTGAAAGAGTTGTAGAGAATACCCTCAATTGATTAATGCAATTCCCAATCGGGTCTTGTTAATCCCAAACAATCTTGAATATTCAATACAAATCTCACACGTACCGACGATCGCCAAGTACTTCACCACTATGTTCTGATCAATTCCATCGTATATAGACCATAACCTAGTGGGGGGTATAATTATCATTAAACAAATCAATAATAACAACAGAATATAAAATCAAATACAATCGCAGAAAATAATATAAGCTGTTATTACAATTGAAACCAATTTCATAATAGAGAAAACATTTTATAACATTAAGCGCACGAAATCATACATTACAAAATAGAAAACCTAACCATCCCCAATCACTCATAACATTTACCCCCCCCCACTTTAAGGGTAATTTATTAGAAGGGGGAAGATGAATAAATTTCAAAACTAAAAAGAACAAAAGAAGGAAAAGAAAGAACCAGAAGTTTCTCCTCGAGAATCTGTCCACCAGAAGTTCAGCTTAAGTTCTGCCCACCTCCTGCCCGAATGAAGCCAAGATCCCTTCTTATAGGAGGTGAGGAATGTAGTTGGACATCCACCCACGATTGTTGATAGCATTTGGAGCTGTGTGGAAGGAGTTATGGCCGATTTAGTAGACTTGACTTATTCTGGCCGCCGATCACTATTCCACCAACCCAACTTTGACCGTTTAATTGGTGGCCATAATGAATGAATTTATTTCTTATATTTTTCGATACTCTGACCCTTCTAGTAGACTTTCGAACCCAGCTGGAACAAATGAATTTGGAGGTCTGTGGTCCACAATATGGTTCATTAAATGTGGTGTGGTCCATTCTACCATCCAGAAGAAGTGTTCACATTGACCGAAATGTTTGGGCCTGTTGCAGTTCGAATTGGATTTTGTTTCTGAAGACATATATGTAGACCACAAATCCTGAAATACGAAAAAAAATAAATCAGGTGAATTGGATACAAAATGTAGGTGTTATGATCGAAATACATGGGCAATATAAATCTGTTTAATGTCCAGAAATAACCACTTTTCACATATAAGCTCGAAACTCACCAAAAGTCATAAAATGATGAAAATAAAATCAAATTGATTAATTTGAAGTGATTAAATCAATTTAAAACATATGTATAATTATGAAAATATTATCTCTGTCATACGTAGGAATCCACCAAGAGGTTCAAGCCTACCACCCGGTTGTTTCGACCATCATCGGTTCACCCCTGTCCCGCATGATGTTAAACTGCATTCACCTGAACTATGGAGACTTTGATTCCCTGCCACAGGGATACGTAGGAAGCCTCCATGAGGTTCAATCCCAACACCCATGACTCATCCTGATCTCTCCCTCAATCCTACATGTCTCAGAAAGCTCATGCCCTAACCCGGAGGTTACACTTCCTCTAGGTCCCATCCATGCGTCCATTCTCGTGGGTCGCCTCCTCAGGTGTCCCATCATTCCTTCGAACTACACAAAATATGATTCCTTGAGATGAGGATACGTAGGAAGTCTCTTCGAGGCTCAAGCCCCAAAACCATCCTCAATCATAATTCTTACCCGGGCTGCCACATCCCTGTGGTGTCATGCCACCTCATTTCCCATTCCCTCCACAGCGTTTGGGAAGCCACCCATGTGATGTACCCATCATCAGTGTTCCCTCCAGGGGGTTCCTCAAACTGATCCAATATAGCTAGTGATCCAATCAATCTGATCCATCTCCTCTAGACGTTGAACTTGGGGCATACCCTGTGTTAAACATGGGAAGCTGAGGAAAACCTCAGATACATGCCAATGGAATATGATTCCCCTCATTCTATGTGGGATGCCTCAGGCTTCCGCACCCTCGAGAATCCCTATGATAAGGGACCGAAGATAGACATTCCAATCCCCAGCATCAAGACACGCCAGTGATGCCCCAATGTGACTACTCTCCTAACCGAAGGATGCTTCCCCGACCAGACTCCTTGGAAGGTCCAGGCGGAAGCGACGTAATTAACTGGCGTCCATGATGATATGGAACCGTGAAGAGATTCAAGAACCATGAATTAATCTATAAGGGAGACCCAGACTACGTGAAGAGCTGCGAGGAGGAATCCATGGAAAGAATAACTTACATCCCATCATCCTGTTTCGATCAAGGATCAGACGTCCCTGAATAAGAAGTGGATACCGCCTGCCTTTGGAAAGCGAGAATATGGGGCAACAGCCGTGCGTCCTCCTCACAGACAGATGCACATGCCCTATTGAAAGCATCAAAAACCTAATATAGTGAGATGATTTTAGACACAAATAGACTCACTAAAATATTTTATTGTCTGGACTGTTTTTGTAGACCAATGTATGAGAAATGATCAAAGAGAACCGGTGGTGGAGAAAATATCTGTATATGAACCAATGGATCCCACTAGTTTTGAGGCTAGTCATTATTCACAACCACATATCTTACCCATGTTAATGATTTTTTCATTACTCTTTCTCCAAAATATAAATCAAACAACTTCTGATAACATTATATTACAAAACTTTTGCAGGATATAGTTGTATATTATTTGTATCTTTCCACACCCATGTACTACCTTGTTGTGATGGGTACAATGTATAATATCCTAGGATACAAGCTACACTATTAAGACCTACAAAAAGAGAACATGAGAGTGGGTCTTGAGGTATATCACGATCCAACTATGGAGTTGTATATTCCACTTGATGGTCTGGATATTACAACGGTCAAATATTCTACTGGCACAACCGCCTAATTATATAAAGATACTTGAGGTATTTATTCAAAATAGTTTTTTTCATATGAAACACCTATATTTTTTGATAAAAAAAAGGTTTTAAGTGATGTATGATATTAATGATGGATAAACTGATGGAGAAACGAATGGTCGAATCAAAAAATTTAGCGAATTGGCAAAGAAAAAAGTGACCTTTTGAGTGTAGCTTATTCACACAAGTTCCAGAGAAAAATTTATTATCATTACAACTTCATATATAGTCCAAATTTAAATATAAATCTATGTATTACATTTAATATGATAAATAAATATATGGAAGTACCTTCATAGACAGAATTGGTCTTGAGACTCTAAAAATATTCTCAATCATGAATGGCTGGGAATCTTAGTAATGAATACACATATAAGGTACATTTTCATAATACATCAATCCAAATAGTAAGATAATATTTTTATTAATGTTAGTAACTATTAATATTTGTTATATGAGATTGTATTAAAACTATATAAAGAGAAGATTGTGTGATTCATGACTTGGATTCATTAATCCCTATATCATTTATACAATAGAATGTACATTGGATGATGGAAAGATGAAGAATAAAACCAATGAGTTACTAGAATCATTTAATCAAAAATTATCATTAAAAAAACTCATTTTCACACCTACAATTGAAATGTAAAAATCTAAAATCTGGGATCATAAAATATATTTTTAATTTTTGCATTACCTAATTGTTTTTGTTTTGTATGGAGTACTAGATGTTGATCACATTCAATTTGGACAACCTTAATATTTATTTTTTAGGATCCAATGAATGGATATATAACCAAACAACTACACATGATGTGTTTTGTGATTTTTAAATACACTTAAATCAATATTTTATAGATAATAATGAATTATATGTTTCATTTTGTGTTTAAAAAGGAATTTTGTTATGATATGGTGAGTTCTAAATATAGGCTTGATCATGGCATGATGTTAGTGTCTACAAGGATAAAGACCGTGAATTAGTACAAATGGAAATATTTCAAGTTATATATAGGAATATTTAACTATAATAATATTTCAAAACAATTTACTTATTTTGGTCAATGTTTCTACTGTGTCTGAACCACGATAGTGGCATCAATTATGGATATTGTGTTTTCAAAATTATGGGAGAGATCGTAATTCATGAATAAACTAATATCCTTCAAAAGTTAATTTATAATGGTAAATTAAATTTCATTAAATATATTTCATAATCATTTTTTTGTCTATATTTTCTTTATACAATTAATATTTTCCACAACCAAGTTACTCAAAAGAAGAAAAAAATCATTTAGAGATGAGTGGTCAGTGTACTTTCTGTTAAAATGGATGCAAACAAAATCTTTTGGTGAATACCAACTATGTTCATAATCTAGTATCATTTATGACCATTGAAATATTTTCAGGGTATGAAGGATCAACGTTATAATGCTTATATATTACTTTTCATCTATTTATATAAGAAATTTTTATTGGAGGAAATTAATTTTTCTATAAGAGATAACCTATAAATAATATATTTTTTTGCGAAATGGTGGATGCCAATGGGGAGTTGGAGGTGAAGGCGGAGGCAGAGGCGAAGTAGGAGACTGGTGTAGAGGGGGAGGCAGAGGTGAAGAACAAGGCAGCGACTGAGGAGGAGAACGAGACAAATCGTTGGATTGAAAATAATAAAATTTTTGTGCAATAAAGTATAATGAGGATATAACCAATATTGTTTTTTAGAATAACTGTTTAAAAGTGCACATAAAATTTTTCACTTAAGATAATATCCATTGTGACTGTGTTCCATGTGAATTATTTAAATAATTCTTTCGACCACTTGTTTTTGTGATTTTATACCGGGTAGTAATCCACCTGTATGATCAATCTGTGTTGGAAGTTTCAAGTTATCTACTAGTGTTATTAAAGAAACATCTATAAAACCCCCAATCATCAAAATGATATATAATATAACTTAAATTTTTTAATAAATATGTGTGTAATAAACCAAAAAATTCACTAGGTGTATGAGATAACTATCGGAGGAAAACAAATATTGACATATCATGGTCATTGAGGATATTGGTGTCAAATTATCCTTTATTAGTTTAAAATTGATATTTTAATACAAAAAAGTGTCAATCAATAAAAATTGGACAAATTCACTCGGTTTGGTTGATATTTTAAGAAAAAGATTCAGAATTTATTTTTGATGTGTATGAATCAGCCACCTTTCAAACCCACACATGATGCGACCGGTAAGACTAAAATGCACGTATCTAGTTTAAAATAGAATTTTACAAAACATGTGGGGTACCCAAAACTGATGTAACACATTTAGATTATTTTTATACTTTAGTAAAACAATCCAAACTCATTTGAGACATTTCAAAATCACCCATACATCATTATGATGCACGGTGTGACCGGAATGACTCCAAGTGCATCATTTTATTCAATATGAACATTAATTTTAGTGGGAAAAAGATTTTCATACTCAAAACTAATAAACCCAATTCAAATTGTTTTAATTCTTTATAAAAAGGATACACATGTCAATTGTGATGTGTAAGAATCATCCACACCTCAATTTGACTCATGGTGTGACCAGAATGACTCAAAGTGTATGTTATTATCTTAAAATTGTCATTTTAATAATAAAAAGTATCACATGATGAAAAATAAGAAAACACACTCATATTATCGTAATAATTTATGAAAACAATTAATAAATCATTTGGGAAGTGTATGAACAAGTCTCTTATCAAACCCACACATGATGCAACCTGTATGATTAAAAGTGTATGTTTCTAGTATAAAATGTCATTTTATTGAAAAATATTTGGCGTACTCCAAACCAAATAAATGAAATTTTATTATTTTCATATATTAGGAAAATTATATAAAAATTATTCGAGACATATTGGAATTAGCTTCACCTCAATATAATGCACTGTGAGACTGGTATGACTCTAAGTGTGTCTTTTTATTCAAAATTGACATTAATTTTAGTGGAAAAAACAACTAACATAGTCAAAACTGAGAAAAAAACATTCATAATGTTTTGGTAGTAGAAGAAAATGATGAATAATTCATTTTTATGTGTATGAATTAGCCTCACCACAATATGATGATATAATGTGTGATTTATTAGTTTAAAATTGATATTTTAATGCAAAAAAGAATCCTTCACTGAAAAATAAGAAAATGAGGTCATATTGTCTTGATAATTGAGGAAAATGATTCGTAGGTCATTTTTAATGTGTAAAAATAAGTCTCATGTAAAACCCACACATTATACAACTTGTATGACAAAAAGTGAATGTTTCTAGTTTAAAATGACATTTTAGTAATAATAACGGTCCAATCAAAATCAAGGTAACACATTAATGTTGATTTTATACATTAATCAAATGATCGCTAAGTCATTTTAGACATGTCGGGATCAACCAAACCTCAATCCAACACCTAGTGTGACCATTATGACTCGAAGGGCGTTATTTTATTCAGAATTGACATTAATTTTAGTGAAACAACAATTGAAATATTCAAAAACAAAAAAACATTTGAAATGTTTTTATACCATATTACAATGATTCATAAGTCATTTTTTATTTGTAGGAATCTACCACACCTCAATCCAACTCTTGGTGTGACTAGTATGACTCGAAGTAATCATTATTAATTTAAAATTTACATTTTAATAAAAAAACGTGTCACTGCCTGAAAATTGAGAAAACATATTCATATTTTACTGATAATTTATGAAAATGATTAATAACTCTTTTTTGATGTATAGGAATCAATATCTAGTCAAACCCACACATGATGCAACCTATATGAATAAAAGTGCATGTTTTTAGTTTAAAATGACATTTTAGTAACATATATAAGTTTCATACTCAAAACTAAGTAATCATATTTGGGTTCTTTTTCTACATTAGGAAAAAAAATCCATATTTCATTTGAGACATTTCATAAATAGCCACACCTCAATCCAAAACACATGTGACCAGTAAGACTCTATGTGTGCCTTTTTATTCAAAATTGAATTTAATTTTTCTGGGAAAAATAAAATGACATATTAAAATCCAAGGAAACAAATTTGGATTGAATAGTTTATTTAATAAAATCATCCATAATTCATTTTTTTATATTGGAATCAGCTGCACCTCAATCGTACTCATGGTGTGATTGATATAACAAAAACTGTCTGCTGTCATTTGAAATTTGACATTTTAATATAAAAAAGTTTCAATCACTGAAAACCAAGATAAAAAACGTAAATTTTCTATATAATATAGGAAAATGATTCATAATTATTTTTTGATATGTAAGAATTCATCTCTTGTCAAACCCACACACGACGCAAGTTGTACATCTAAAAGTGCATGTTTCTAGTTTAAAATGACTTTTTGGTAAAAACAATGTAGCATACACAAAATCGAGGGAACTCATTTATATTGTTCTGATAGTTTATTAAAATGATACGTAAGTAATTTTACATTTTTATAAATTTTATATAGCACAATATGATGCATTGTGTTACTGGTATGACTCCATGTGTATCTTTTTATTAAAAATTGACTTTAATTTTATTTTAAAAGAATAACTTACATACTCATAATCGATAAAATGAATTTGTATTGTTTTATTAATTTAGTGAAATAATTATTCAGTCATTTATGATGTGTTGGAATCAACCTCACCTAAATACAATTATGATGTAACAGATACGATTCAAATTATGGATATTTAGATTAACATTGACATTTTAAAAAAAAGTTTCACTCAATGAAAACCAAGAAAATGTGCACAGATTTTCTTGATAATTTATAAAAATGATTCATAATTCAGTTTTCATGCTTAGGTATAATTATCTTTCCAAACCCACACATGATGTAACCTATATGACTAAAAGTTCTTGTTTGCAGTTTAAAATGACATTTTAGTAAAAAACAAAAGTGGAATACACAAAACTATGGAAACACGTTTGTATTGTTTTGAAAGATTAGGAAATTCGTCTATATGTTATTTGATATGTGTTAGAATCAGTCACACCTCAATCTGATGCATGGTGTTACTGGTATGACTCCCAATGCATCTTTTTATTCAAAATTTACATTAATTTTAGTGGAAAAAAATGATAAACATAAAACTGACCAAATGAATTTTCATTGCATTTTTACTTTCGGAAAATGATAATTAAGTCATTCTTGATGTGCAAGAATCATCTACACCTCAATTTGACTCAAAGTGTGACCAGTATGACTCAAAGTGATCATTATCATTTTAAAATTGAGATTTTAATATTACAAATTTTCACTCACTGAAAACTGAGAAAAACACTTGTATTATCATGATAATTTATAAAAATGATTCATAATTCATTTATAACTTGTATGAATCAGTCTCTTTACAAACCCACACATGATGCAACCTAAATGATTAAAAGTGCATGTTTATAGTTTAAAATGACATTTTAGTAAAAAAGAAGTCTCATACTCAAACCCGAGGAAACAAATTTTTATTGTTTTGATACTTTTGTATAATGACCCATAATTCATTTGAGAAGTTTTAGAAACATTTGTACCTCAATATGATCCACAGTGTGACCAATATGACTTCATGTGTGTCTTTTTATTCAAAATTGTCATTAATTTTAGTGGAAAAAACATGCTGACATACTCAAAACCTTGAAAAAGCATTCATATAGTTTTAACACTTTAGTAAAATTATTCATAAGTCCCTTTCGACATATAGGAATCAACCTCACCTCAATCTGATTCATGGTGATACTGCTATCTCTCTAAGTGTCTATTACGGGTTTTAAATTGACATTTTAATACAAAAAGTGTCACTCACTAAAAATTTATCAATAATTCTTGGATTGTCTAGATGATTTAAAAAATGATTCAAAATTCATTTTTTATGTGCATGAATTAGTCTCGTTTTAAACCCACTCATGATGCAACATGTATGACAAAAAGTGCATATTTCATATTTAAAATGACATATTACTAAAAAATATAATTGGTGTACTCTAAATTGATGAAACAAATTAAAATTATTTTAATAATTTAGGAAAAAAATCCATAAGTCATTTGTGACATTTGAAAATCAGACTCACCTCAATCTGACACATTGTGTGACCGGAATGACTCCAAGTGTATCTTTTTATTCAAATATGACATTACTTATATTAGAATAAAACAATTGACATATTCAAAAATAAGAAAAAACATTCAGATTGATTTATAACATCATTAAAATGATCCATAAGTCATTTTTGATGTGTTGGTGTTAGTCTCACCTCAATCCGACTCACGATGAGACCGATATGACTCAATGTGTTCGTTAAAAATTTAAAATTGACATTTTAATACAAAAAAACATCAATCACTAAAAACCAAGAAAAATAATTTTTATTTTATTAATAATTTAGTACAATGATTCATAATTCATTTATGACTTCTAGGAATCAGTATCTTCTCAAATCAAAACATGATGTTTCATGAATGACTAAAAGTTAATGTTTCTAGTCCAAAATGTCATTTTAGTAATAAAACAAAAGTGGCATACTCAAAATCAAGGAAACACACACAAATGTTTTTAATACAATAGGAAATGGTCCATAAGTCATTTTAGATGTGTCCGAATTAGCCTCACCTCGATACAACACACACTGTGACCAGTATGTCTCAAAGTATGTCTTTTTATTCCTAATTGACATTAATTTTAGTAGAAAAAACAACTAACATACTGAAAACTGAGAAAATGCATTCTTATTTTTTTGGTACTTCAGAAAAATGATCCATAAGTCATTTTTAATGTGTAGTAATCAGTCATACCTCAATTAAACTCAAGATGTCTCAAACTGCACCATTTTCATCAAAATTGACATTAATTTTAGTAAAAAAAGTTAAAATACTCTATAAAACTATTTCCCTTCTATTTTTGTTGAAAATATTTTATCATTTAAATTATGTATTTGTATATAAAATTTTTAAATTTTTCTACTGTTTCTAGTGATGTGGTGTATTATTATGGCACAATGCATGCCCTGTTTCTGGAGTTATACTATGTTGTAACTTCACACTGAAATATTTCCATTTATTAGTTCTACTAAATGCGCTCATAAAAGTATAATTTATAAACACTTATAAATGAACTGATAGAGGGTACATTTATTAGAACTTTTAGTAGTCCTAATATATGGTCCCTTTAGCAGCGCTTTCAAATGAAATAATAAAGGATCTCTTTATCTGCAATATTAAAATCACTGATAATGGATACCTTTATCATCCTGAATGAAATATTCTGATAAATGGATACATTTATCAGCACTTAAAAAAATTCTACAAAATGTGTCACTTATCATCACATTTATTTGTGCTGACAAATCACCCCTTTATCTATGATTTTCTAGCATTGATAAATGCCTTGGCATTTTAACCACTCTATGGTAGTCAGTACTTTATTAGAATTGATAAAGGAATATTATAGCACTGTTAAATGCCTCTTTTTTAGTAGTGACATACATTATTTTTTATAGTGTAGTGAATATTTTAGAATCCTATTATTATTACTATATAAATGATTTTTATTTTCATTCAATAAAACATAAATGGTATTGTTTGGTAATATTAAAATTCAATTATAGAATTTATTTTGATGATTTGATATATTTTTTAAATAAATAATTTTTTAATAATTTTTTATTATTAAATAATTTTTATTAAATATAAATGTTCATATACTTTTTATGATTCCAAATTTTATTTTTATAAGGGTTCAAAAACTTTTATTGCCAAAAACCCAGCATTTTCAATAAATGTCAGTTATTAATTTAGAAGTAAATATTAAAATATATAAAAAATATTTAGATAAAATTAATATTATTTTTGGAATAATAATGTCAAAATTATCCATTGGGTAATTTTTCAGAATTTTCTTTAGACATTCATATTTTTTGGTAAAAAATAAATACCATATAAATATACGTCGTGTATTATGACATCATAATGGACCAAATGTGATGTAATAAATAATATAAAAGGTATTGACAACCAAATTTATGTTTTCTATTTAAAATAACAATATTTTAAGTTTATTTGGAAAATTCTATAAATCCATTATGATTCTTCTAAAATCATTAATAGATTTTTTTTTGGTTTTAAACAAATTTATTTAAGAGTATAACTCACATCCAAAAAATAAAGTGAATTATTTTTATTAATTTAGGCCATTTATCTTATTGAATAATTAAATACACTCCCATTTTTCAAAAAAAGGGAAAAACCATTGAAAAGTTTGTGGTTTGGGTTATTTTTTTAAATATAGTCCAAAATCTATGTCTGATATTTAATAAATAAATCCTCACTCCTTTCCATTATAAACCCACCCATGATCTGATTTCAATTCACTCAAAATCCTTTGATAAAATCTTTACTCTTCCCTCCCCTATCTGTAGTCCTACCAAGGCTCCCCCAACCTCTTAATAATCTTCTACCAAGTATTTAGAGCAACACACTAAAGTAAGGGATCCTCACCTTCTCTTATTTATTAATGTTTCATTATTATTCTATGCCTTATATTTCATATTCCTTATGTTGGTATATTCCTTTTCATGTCCCGATTACTTCTTATTTAATGTCTAAATGATGAGAGACCCCTTTCTCCATAATGAACCCATTTTATGAATTTTTATGTGACGTCGATATACGGATAAAATTTTACTACAATTTTCCATGCCAAAACAATTGTGTATTAAATACGTTAACCATTTAATATCAAAGGTTTTCATCATTATACAATTATAACTATTTGAAATGGGAATTAAATGTTTGTATTAAACACTTCTTGATCATGGAATAAAATATGTTGATGAATGAATCTATGATGTTTGATCCCTATCACACACTTATGCATGAGAATTAAATAAATATGATGGGTGCACCTAGAATTATATATATTTCTAATTCACTAGGTAATGCTTTGTCTCATGAGACGTCATGTTGAGACTAAGTGTGAACCTGATACTTTTATGGAACCTTTTCTATCGTATTTTCATTATAGTTATCCTTGATCTATATTTGTGATGTAGTGTTTTATATTATCCCCAAATTTCCCATGATGCCTTTATGATTATCATGAAATTCATATATCATTGCTAATGTTTATGATTCCTAATATTTTTTCCATTGATATACCTATTGTCTAACATGTTTTATTCTTTTCATGTTATTTCATTTTAATTCCCTTACTATACTTTATAGTTAACCCCTTTATTATCTATGTCCCCATGTTATCCCATGTTGTTTCATGTGTGAGTATGTACATGAATATTTCAATAATGATGATGTTTTTTTTCTATTTTATAATTTTATGTATTGTACCTAATTCCAAAAGATACTATACTTCTCAATATTACATGTTCTATTTTGTATATATATATATAATAAATCATGTATTAATGTGAAATACATAGTAGGGTTATTGTAGTTTGTATCAGAGGAAAAGTTTTGGTTATTTAAGGTATTATGTTGAAAAAACTCTAGAGAAAGCCTTACGGATACGACTATGTATAAGAAAATATCTCTAAAAAGTATCACATTCCATATATTGATAAATTTTACAATAATATTTGTCTAGTACAATACTTATAAAAGGTTGATCTTTTGTGATCATATTACCAATTTATGGAGAGGGAGGATATCTTTAAGATGTGTTTTTGTACAAGGTATGAGCACTATGAGTTAATAGTGATACCTTTCAGTAACACTAATGATGAAAAACAATTCATGGAATTTATGAATAGAGACTTTAAATATTATCTTGATAAATTTGTGGTTGTATTAATATAATATATTCTGATATACTCCAAAACCAATTAGGGGAATGAGGAGCATTTCAGAACTATACTAAAGACATTGCGAAAGGAGGATATTTATGCCAAGTATAGTAAATGTGAGTCCTACTTAAATAAAGTATCATTATTTTGGAATATCATCACAAGAAATGGGATATGTTTGGACCCTCAAAAAAGAAGACATTTAAGGATGGTCGAGGCCACTATCTATGAAAAATATTTGTAGTTACCATGGATTTGATGGATATTATCATTGATTTGTGAGAAATGTATCATGACTGTCAAACCCACTAACCAAGATAAATTATAAGGGAGTCATATTTTATTATAATTATGAATGTGAAAAGAGATTCAAGGAAATTAAAAGGAGTCTTATCACAACACTTATGCTCACACTACCCAAAAGTGGAGATATTTTAATGGATTTCAGTGATGCATTGAAGAAGGGGTTGAGTTGCGTGTTAATAAAAAATAACAAAGGAATAGCCTATGATTAAAGGAAATTGAATATTCATGAATAGAACTACCCAAAAAATGATCTGGAGTTGGATGTAGTGATATTTCCTTTGATAATATGGTGGCATTTTCTCTTTCATGAAAAGTGTGAAATATATATAGATTAAAAAACCCTCAAGTATGTATTCACACAGAAAGAGATGAATATACACTGATGAAGATAGTTATATCTAATCAAGGACCATAACTTCTCAATCCACTACCATCATAGTAAATAGAATTAAGTGGAAGAAACTCTAAGTAGAAAGGATTTGGAAACAATATCATAACTGATAATTGATATGAATCTAATCTTCTTAGATTTTGAAAGTATGGAAATGGGAATCATAATGAAAGGAACATCATCAATCCTTTCAAAAATGATTTCTAAACTATCCCTTATAGAGAGGTTAAAAGATAATAAAAGAGATTATTTTTGAATTTAGATGAAAGTGAAAACAATATGAAACGGGAAATTCTCAGAGTTGAATATTAAAAAAGAAGGTGTTGTGAGATTTTGGTCAACACTATTTGTACCATAAAATCCCGAGTTAAAGATTGATCTATTGGATGATGAACATAGATCAACCTTCTCAATCCTTATAATAATCAAAAATATGTATTGAGATCTCCAAGACCACTATAGTGGGACAATATAAAGAATGAGATCACAGAATATACATGAAGATGTCTTATATGTCAATAAGATAAAGTAGAAAAGAAAAAATCCAAGGGGATGATACAACCATTACCTACACCTACATGGAAACGATAATCATCACCATGAACATTTTCAATGGTTTTAAGAGGAAATAAAGAAGGATAATGATATATGGGTTGTGGTGGATGGTCTTACAAAGGCTACTCACTTCATTGTGATTCGACATGATTTATCGCTGGATCAATGTGCACAGATATACATCAGATAATTTGTAAGGCAGTGTGGAGTACCACTATCGATTTTATCTGATCAAGATCCAAGATTCACATCTATGTTCTATAAGTGTCTCCAAAACAATCTTAATACTCATTTGATATTAATTATGGCTTATCACCCTCAAAATGATGGCCAATCTGAGAAAACTATCCAAACACATGAGGAAATATTGAGAGCATGCTCAATTTAATTCAAAGGAGGAAGGGACCAATATCTTCCTCTCGTCGAGCTCTCTTATAATAACAGTTTCCAATCAAGCATCCAAATGGCCCCCTGTTAATCCCTTTAATCAAAGAGGTGTAGAACACCAAAATGATGGGATGGAGTTGGGGAATGAAAACTACTAGGTCCTAAAATGATCGATGAAATGGTGGAGAAGGTTAATACCATTAAGCATCACATAAAGGCCTCCTAGAGATGACATAAGAGTTATGTTAATAATCATCAAAGAGACCTAGAGTTTGATATTGGATTCATGGTTTTCTTCAGCATATCTCAATGGAAGAAAGTGATGATATTTGGGAAGAAGGGCAAGTATATACCAAGATACATCAACCCCTTTGAGTTCTTTCATTACATCAGACTTGTGGTATGTCGACTATCACTCCCACCAAATCTATCTCAATTACACGATGTATTCCATGTATCCCTCTTGAGGAAGTATATACCAGAACCCTCACATGTACTCAATTAATTTGTGGTACCATTGAAGAATGATATTTCCTATAAATAATATCTGGTGAAGATATCAGATCCCAGACGCAATATTCTACGAAATAGGATAACGCACCTGGTCAAAGTGTTGTGGAGAATCAAAAAGTTCAAAGAAGTGACATGGGAACCGGATGGCATGATGAAACAATGTTACCCTAATATTTTTTATTGTAGAAAATAATATTTCTAGGGTGAAATTTCTTAATGGGTGAAGATTGTAATGACCTAGAATGTTATAAATAAAATTCCCTTTATGGTTTAATTGAATATATTATTAATTAATATAGTTATTGAAAACACATGAACTTATTTTGTCTTATTTATACCTTTTGGATTTAAATTAATATTTATAATTATTACCATTAATAATATATCCCATGAACAATAATCATATGATTAATATAAATATTGGATTTTAACAAACCCAATTGACACAAACAAAGGAAGTGATGTGCTCAACCGGTAGGATTGTACCCAATGTATATCGTTCATCGAAGCTTATAACAGAGATAAAATCTTTGAGATTCTTCATTTACCAAGAAAAAACTAAGATCTAACAACTTAAGCATGAGAAAAAATGTTTATGGTAGAAGTTCAAGATCATCGAGATCATGATCTAAACCATGTACACTGAACCACCCCTAAAAGTATCACCATCGAAGACCTTACTCATATGGCATATACTGGTGTATTAAAGAGATATGTATCAATAAACTATAAAAATTTTTATGTGCATTATTTTATATTGAATAAAGAATATATTTTTACCATATGTTTGTTACATTATAAATGATATTAGTTTGATATAATAAAACACAAACGGTATTGTTAGGTAATATTTAATTTAAATTAAAGAATTTATTTTGATGAATTAATGGATTTTTAGAATACATAATAGTTTAATAAAATAATAATAATATTATTTATTGTTTATTAAATATAAATGAGAATATAATTTTGTTAAGTCAAATGCCATTTTTATAAGTCTTTAAAAACTTTTATTGTCAAAAAGGAAATACAGCATTTTGTAATAAATATAGATTTTATTTTAAAAGTGAGAGTTCCCATACATAATAAATTATTTATATAAAATGAATATTATTTTTTCAATTAGAATTTCAAAAATAACCAATGGTTAATTTTTCAAAATAATCCGAGAAAATCAAATTTTTCGGAAAAATTAAATACCTTATGAATATACATTGTGTATTATGACCTCATAATGACAAAAAAGTAATTTAATAGATACTATAAAATTATTCCAGGACCAAATATATGTTTTATATTTAAAATTAATATATTTTATGTTTATGTGATTAATTTTATAATTTCACCCTGAATCCTCCAAAACCATTAATATATTTTAAGGTTTTAAAATCATTTCTTTAAGATTCTAACTCAACGCCACATAAGAAAGGAAACTAGTATATTAAATTCGTCCATTTTCCTCATAAAATAATGGAATCCACTACGATTTGGCCGAAATCACGGTAAAACCCCATTGAATGGTTTCTGTTTTTGGTTATTTTATTATATAGTGTCTAAAACCTATGTTTGAGAAATAATAACGAAATTATCACACTTTTCATATATAAAATCACACAAGATATCATTTCACTTCACTAAAAATACTTTTATCACATCCTTAATTTGTCTTCTCCTCATTATATTCCTCCCAATGTGCCCCTAATCTCTTAATAATCTCCTCCCAATCATTTGGAGTCAGACACTCAAGTAAGGGATCCACAGCCTTTGTTCTTTTTCAAGTTTCATTATTATATTATCCCTTCTATATCCAATTCCTTATGTTGGGATATGTATTTCCATGTCCCTATTACAAATGATTTGATTCAAAAATTATGGGAGACCCCTTTCTCTCTCATAAACGCATTTTATTAATTTTTAACTGATGTTGTTATGTTGCTGAAATTGCATCACGATTCCTCATGAAGAAACAAATATTTTGTCAATACCAAACTCATTTCCTATCAATATTGTTCACCTTTATAAACAAATAACTCTTTTAATTTGGATTCAAATATATTTATTCCATACTCCTTGATCATGGAATTATATATGATGATGAATGAATCTATGTTGCATGATCTATGTGGCACACTTAAGCATGAGAATGAAATGAATGTGATGGGTGCGCTAGAAATTATATATCACTTCAATGCTTTAGGTAATGTTTAATCTCATGAAACATTATGTAGAGACATATATTGAACATTATTACTTTATGGTACATTTTCCGTCATTATGTCTTGGAAGTTATCCTTGACTTATGTTTAAGATGTAATGTTTTAAGTTATTTTCACATTTACTATCTCGCCTTTATGATTATCATGTTATATCGTTTCTCATTATTAATATTTATTTTGACACATTCTTCCCATTTATATTTATACTATCTAAAATGTATTTTTCTATTCATGTTATTCCTTGTTAATTCCCTTACTATCCTTTATAGTTCACTGCTTTCTTAGGTATTTCTCGATGTTATCCCATGCAGTTTTAACTGAGAGCATGTTAAGAAAGTATCTAATAAGGATGATGTTTTTTTCGTATTTTATATTTTTATGTAATGTAATTAATTACAAAAAAACACTAGACATGTAAATTATTCCTCCAAATGTGAGGAACCGACATTCAAATTATTGATAAAACATGTAAATTTTTTAACCATACCTTCAATATAATGGATGTGAATTCTACCAATAGATATAGGAGAGAATTTTTATTCAATGGGTAAGCATTACTTTCGAATCCCATGAAAGTTATTAATCCATTTGGAATGCCTTTAAGTGTACTATATGGAACTGTAAATTCTTTTTTCCCTTATGGTAATGCATTTCCTTATCCATTTTTCAAACTCTTTATATTTTCATTGTATCTATGAATATATTAATACATTTTATTTATCTATAATAACATGTTTTAAACACAACACAAGTGGGTCACACATGTGAAGAGATGCCTATCCTTGTGGGTATGTATCATCCCTATAGAAATATATAGCATAAAGTTTCTTTTAAGAAAATCTTGAGCCAAAATGAATATGCATGGTGATAATGGGTCAGTTTATTTAAGCCCACTCACTAATTTGAGGACATTTCACTTTTCTCCCATAAGATAAATGAAAAACCACAGGGATGAGTAAGATGAAAAATAGAGGTCAGTCTGAGAACATAAATCATATCATAATTTTAAAGATGTAACTTCGTTCCATTTTTTCATAATATTTATCCATATCCATATTCACCATGAAATTACCTCCCACTGATCTTATAATAATATCACTGAGAATTTTTTAATCCAAACCTAATGTCACAGGGATGCACCTTCCATTGATGAAGCCATTTTCTTCTTATATAATCATGTTAGGGATAATATTTGACAATCTATTGTTGATAATGAATTTTAGGTCTATATAGGGGATATTTTCAAGAATATGGTCTAGTATTGGTTGAGTGTGCTATGGTTTTTTCCAAAAAATAAATAAAATAGTGTAAACACATGAAACTCTAGGGAGATAACCCCTTATGAAGAATAATATCACTACATCAATCATGTTTCCCTTGATTATCACCCAAGTGTAATTATAAAATAATCCAGGGAATCTAGTTAGACATGCAGTACAATTTAGATTAAGGGACCCAACTGCATTCTTTATTTCAACTCCATCTATTGTGATCATGAAGTGATAATTAATTGTACCACTAACTTCTTATGATTTTTTACTAAAGAAGGACTCTTCATTATAATTTTTATGATAACCTATATCCTTATCTTTCCTTATACCTTCTAACAATTTTTTGAAATGGGATAATAAGGGAGTCTCTACTTCAGAGTCACTCATATATGTCTTGTATATGAGAAGAATACTCATCTTCCCCATAGATATGTTCTCTTTGAAAATTGTTTCAGTTTATCCTATTATTGTACCCCTCCACTATCTATATCACTTCATGCCTCTCCCTAGTGATATATTTCTCCTCTAGAAGCATGTCACCAAGGTTTTTTTATCGATGAGTAGAGTGAAGTTATCCTAATTTTTTCTGTCATGTAAGCTGGTTTCAAGTTAATATATATATTTGTTCATTTCCACTGTCATTGGGGGAAATAGAGACTTAATATGGTTCCATTATATGAGATCCAATTTTATTCTATGTTTTCTATTGTGTAATGAAACCATTTCCAAACCTGGCATGTGAATAACTATGTAATCACACCATTTTTTTGAATATTGAATCTGAAATCAATTTTCTTCTGCAAACAATCACCTATATTTATGGATTTGTTGTTTATTTTTTATTTGGATCATTATAAGAGAGTTTTATAACATATCCCAAGACGTGTGTGTGATTCTAGTTTGGTGAAAAGATGAAATACCATGAAAATTAACTAATCATCTATCCAACCAGCTGCATATTATGTTACTCCTTCATTACTGCACTAGGTATATCTATCCCCGATGTATCCAATAGCCTTAATACTTATCTATTCTTGAAAGGTATTCAATTCTTTCATGGTATTCCTAGATTACAAAAAATAACCTCTTTTAATGGAATATTTGTTTATGGTATTCGAATTTCATCCTCAAAACCAGGTTGTGTATCGTGTGATGATGGTTCCTAACAAGAACCATAAGATTTCCTTTCTTTAGAATCAAATATAGCCTAAATGGAATAAATTTACATTGAAATAGTGTAGACATTGGCATTATTTTTTACTCATTGTATGGAAAATTCGATTATATACACTATAATGGAATACTTTAAAAATAAATCAATATGTGTGAGTTAACGGGGTAGTTTTACATGAAGTTGTGAATTCCAATCATAATAGAGAAGGCTTGGAGCTAGTATAGGAAGTAATTTTGTTTAGAAACAACTTCTATTAAAACATTGGAAGAATAAAACTCATTATAAAGAAATTTACATTTCTTTTGGGATCCTAGAAACTTGCTATTCCATATAAATCTCATTTGATCTCAGCTTTGGTCTTTATTCCACTAGAGGATGATAATTTAGTCTTCTTCTTCTGGGAACCCCTTGTACAAACAGAAAAATATTCCTCTTCTTCAGTGTCCACTAAACCCTCATAAGGGTTACGAGAAAGGATATGACCATATAGGCATGATGTGTCTCCAATGAGAGTTTCCTTGTGTAAGGGATGTTGATTAGTGGGAACAACTAGGATGAATACTTGATGCTTGGGAGTAGGATAAGACCGACCCTCCACCAGTGCTTCCTACTCCGGTAGATATGTTGGACAAGGTGAGGGGATAGATTCATCTATTCTCCTAGCCACCAGACTAGAGGGAGGAACTCATAGGGGATTAATGAAGCTATGAAAATACCAATAGAGTATGCTATAGTCTTGAAATTAGGGGGAAAAGGAAATACTGGTGGACCATTCGAATAATCTAAAAGAGAATGAAATGGGTTATTTTCCAAATGTGCAGTTGGGATGACAACTATTGGGCCCTCTATGATCATCCCTTCTAGTGTGAATCTAGATACAACATCCCAAGATCCCACCAGTTGTATGAGAGAATACATAATTAATGAACATTGATGATCTATGCAATAGGAAGACCCCTTAATACCTAAATGTTGTTTTCTATAAAAAAAGAAACATGTACTTGTAGGTTGCAGGTTGTGGGGTTGTATTGAGAAGGGAATACAATACTATACTAGTGATAGTAACTATTCCTAACATGGATTAGGAAGTGATGTGGATAGGGATCTGATAATTCCATCTCTATACAGATACAGGGTTCCATGGCATTCTTCATGTGAAGAGTTCCTTCATCCACATAATATAATTTCCCTATATTGGGCTTCAAATGGTGTGTATATTGACATATAAACCTAATTGAATGTCCATAGACCAATTGTAAAAGAGGAAATATCATATTCTGTATGAGTAAGGATATATCACCCATGATTTGAAAAAATAGACACCAATCAACAAGTGTATACTAAAATCATTCTAAATGAAAAAGGATCCACGCATGATAAGAAGTAGTAGTTTCAAAATCATATGTAGAAATGAAGAGTGAGGGGACACTTAAATTTGTGGTTATAGGATTGGATAAATCTCTGTATCTGGGAACTTCAATAGATCTGATGTTGTCTAAGAAATGAAGATTCTCGAAAAATCTTACTTGAATGACCAAGGGGGCTACCTCTGCCAGAGCCCGCAGGCACGTTGAGAGGGCCCATGGCCTGAGACGAGGGAGGGGAGGAGAGGAGGAGAAAATTATTTGGTATTGAAGAAGAATCGTTAATTACAAAATATGGATTAAGGTAGGGATAAACCTCTGTCACAGGCAATTCCAAAACCAGTATGCCCTAACAAACTGATAAATATTTTTAATTCATAACAAGTGAATACAATATATTTTAAAAATCCATATAAATTTTATTATATTATTGTCTTTATTTAACATACTTTGGGTATAACAATAATCAAATATGGAAACTTATGAAAATCATGGCTTAATTATATGAATTATTGAACAATTCTTGCAGTTATTGAGTGATTTTTCATAAGTACTTCTTTTTCCAATGACCTCTTTACATACATTTCAACATAGTATTCATTATTATGGTGCAATGTATTTTTTTACAATTTTATACATCCACATCCTCAGGAAAGATTTTTTTAATAATAAATATCCTCACATCACTTTTATTCCACCATATGTTTGTGGCATAATTTTATATAATAATGCTCAATAGCTTAATTTTAAATAAATATGAACCTCATCATGTGGAATATTTTCCACTGTCCTAACACAATCACTTGTTTTCAAGGACAAATCAGTTCATCATAATAATCAGTCAATATTTATATTCATTGAACACTTAAATTAGAGTGTATTATTTCATTATAATACCCTACAATAACTCATGGTAATCAATGATAGTGAATCCTTCCTCTTACAACTACTAGTGTGAGAATATATAAATCTAGACCACTTAATTCAGGAATGATAACCTTTTCATGAAGAGTATTTCAAGAATCATCACCTCCATTAACAAATCATGATGTAATATTTTCATTATTTGAATATCCCTAAAGGGGTGATTGATGAACCCTAGATAATTAAGGGAAACAAATGTTTCATGGTGTTGAAAATTAACTCATGAATTGAATTTAAAAAGGGGGTTATATGATTTTATTTTAACTGATACATGGTCAACATGTTATTGTTCTTTACACTGACAGGTTCAAGATTATCATAAACATAATTTTATACAATTATATGATGTTTATATAACCGTCCCATTATATGCATGCAATTACATATTTCATGAGACAATTAAATCATGAGTATTGAATATTTTTTAATATATTATTTATTAAAAACATGATCTTAGACGAGCCAGGTTCTATTTGAAGTTGAGGTAAATACAAAATATTTAAGAGTTCTTGAGTTGAATCAAATCATAATGTGAATGTTAAGTATCATGATGCAATGTAGTTAAAAGGTGTTATTACTATTACACATGTACTTTTTGATGCAAAGTTTTCAAATTCTACCTATGGATTATGAAATTGGACTAACCTCCCTCATGTGAAGCTTCTAGACATCACATTGTGACCCTAACAGGTCATGTCGTGAGGATGAACCCCATGCCCCACATGAGGGGTGGGGGAGTTCCAGGCGCTGATATAAATATCATATAAGAATTCTATCACTATTTTATACGTTTTAATTTTGAGATTCAGTGATCCAAATAGGATAGTATTGTTTATAGAGTTATGGAATGACATTTCGTTGGTATAAGAGAATGATCAATGGTTCAATCCACTAGGGTAACACTATGTGGGAGATTGCAAGATTAAGGGTTTTCTGGTACTCCATTAGGTTTATGACATGGGATTAACTACCCTACTGTAAAGATTCTAGGAATCACTCCATGATCCTAATAGGTCACACTGTTAGGATGAATCCCAAGTCACACATGGGGAGAGGGTTAGTTCTATGTGTATATATAAATATCATTTAAGAATTATTCCAATATATTAGGTTTTTAAGGTCACAAGGTAGTGAACCAAAGTGGAAAGTATCATGTATACATGTGTGGTGGGATATATAACATCTTGTGACAACCCTGGGAATGATTTAGGTTCATTGGAGGGGGGATCATAGAACAATATTCTATTTTTCCATTTTATGATTTCATTCAAAATAAACCCCTTCCATTCACTAGAGTGAGATATATCACTAATAAACTCACATATACATAGGTACTAAAATAAAAAAATAAAACCCAATGTAAAAGGTTCACTGATCAAAATGAGAATCCAATCATTATCATGATTCAAATTCGAACAAGACCATAAATCCTACTAAAAACACCATGGTGGATATAATGGGAATTGTATATCCTTATCTCAGAAAATAATAATGCAAAAATAATTCTTCCAATAAGTCTTCTGACATGTTTCATTGTTATCTTGATCTGAAAAGTGGTATAGAAGATGATTTTACTCTGATTAGACTATATCCCAATAATTGTATATTTCTCTTGCCATTATTTGCAATGTATGAATATAATGAATTTTTATTTTCTGTCTCAACACAGAAAACATGTGTGATGATCACACAAATAAAATAAGTGTATACTATTTGTATTATTCTTTTTCTACTTTCATAGTCAAAAGTAATCATCTCATTCCTCACTTTTCTAATATCTTTATCTAAGCACCAGAATACACAAAATCATTCTTCTATAGTCACTCTCTTAAAATAATCATACAACACCACTGTTCAATTTATCTTTCAATGTAAAATATGTTATTAAGGTCTAAAGTTTAATTTTAAATTCATATTCAAACAAATAAACTTAATTTAAATGGACTTCTATATCTTTTTATCATCCTCAGTCTTTGGATCAATAATTTTGGACTCTGGTATAAATCATGTAATAATTGTATATGTCATGGAATGGTAAACTAGTTCCTTTAATTGAATATCCAATTACATCTCCCTTTATGGGATGACAATCTTATTAATGGAGAAAGAATTATCTTATTATCTTCTTGGTTTTAATGAACATTAAATGATAATATAAATTATATTGTTAGAAATATGACTACTTTAAAATATAATAAATAATAATTATCAATTATCAACATCATAGTCTATCTCCATACTGTGATCCACCCTTCATTCCATGCAATGGTTTGCCTTTCTTAATATTTCCTTACATTTTCTAAAATCAAAGTGAAATTTGTAAGAATCTATTTACTCATGTATTTCATCATGGTGTTACTATCTCCAAAACAATATGAATCTTATTCTCTAACATATTGTACCATTATTTATCATTGTGAAATTTAATCCATAAAAGTTTACCTTTATCATTATAATTTTATGTTCTATATCTATATTCTAGAATATATTAACCTAATCAAATTTTTCGAACTGGTAGACCATTATATACAATCCTATCAATATTTATTTAATAAATAGTTACTCTTTCATATCATAGAAAGTCTCCCTGAAACCTTTTAAAATTCTCACTGGAAAAATATTATGTCAGAAATTATTACCCTTACCGAACATAGTGTTGTTCTTACATTTACCAATTTTCAGTTTCTATACTAGAAAGCCTCCTAAGTATTGATGCAACATTTTACACTTTTCTATATTTTAGTTTAATATTTTGTTTGGATATTTTTTATTCTCCATTTCTTAGTTTGAATGATAGTGGGGCTCATGATTTCTCCAATTCCGAGTTTAACCTATGAGTGATTCCTACATATTAAAAAACCCCTATGTATGTTTTCTTCCTTAATTCCACACTTTACATTATTTTATTCACATGTAAAATAACATAAGTATATAAAAAAATATCTCTTCGACTAGAAAATTTTCAATCTTTCTGTATAGTTTCACTCTTATACCTCACATCGGTGTAACTATTACATAATAAGAACTTTGTCATTTCTTGTTATTTCTACATAGATTTCCTCGTACATATACAGGGAAAGTTTTTTTCATTTACCAATTTTTATATTTTATAATAATAAACACCATACACACCAATAGATTTATTCATACATATACATAGAGATTCATGCCTTATATAATCTTTTTGAGAAATCCTAGTCCTGAACAAGTTATTTATATTTTCCAAAGCTTCAATATTAATAAATTTCCAATAATATTTTTCATCTTCCAAAATGTATTATAGAAAATATCCATCCCTAAATCAACTTCAAAACCTCATTTATATTTAGGATTCATTATCTGTTGGACTTTTCATGGTCATAATTATACTTTTAAACATTAGAAAGAGCTAGATATCTCAAATTATATCATTCTAAATCTAAATTTTGAAATCAAAAAATATAATTATAAACATGTTAAATTATTTTTCAATCACTGTAAGACCTTGGAATGAAATTCATATAAAATGAAAAACCAACAAGCACTTGAGTTTGAACATTATTTATGTGTTTAAAATAAATGAAAACACAAAAATTATATCCATTTACTCACTTATATAATTCATCTCCCCTTGATAGACACCATTATTCTAGAGATTTTTTTTTAAAATCTAGATCTATGAAAAATATACATGTGTTAAAAAAATAATTCCTCATGATACAATAACTTTATATTTCAAAATATCCCTAAAATATATCTTGTGTTAAAAAATCTACCCCATTGGTTGTTATTTTCAACGAAAAAAATAAATTAATTTTCAAATGTAACAAACATAATAATCAATCATCATTGAATAATTATAATCCTATGTCAGTTCAACCAGTATGTGAAACAATAACATTGAATAATAAAATCACTCTTTCCCTTAAAGAGACCTACATCCACTTGTTCAGCTTTTCATATAGAACACGAAACTAATCTTTGACCCTGTATGTTACAAGTTCTTATATAAACTCTGAAAAAATATCTTATAATAGTTAAAAACCCACATACACACACATAAAGACTTCATGACTCACCCTTTTTAAATACTCCCTCTAAATAAATTCTCCTTCCAAATAAAAGACTACTCATATATTTAGTTAAATATATATATTTGGATTATTCTCTTATCCTTTATTCCCCCCTTGTAAAAACATTAAGGGAAACATTTAAAGGGATCTATGTTGTATCTATCTCCGTTGATAATAAATATCTAAATAAAATGTGATAGAGGGTATGGATTAAGCTTAAAATTTCTTTAATGATTAAAGGATGAGATTTCAACTTTAACATCCATGTTTTGGTTTTCTACTCAACCTTGGACTGGAAAAAACAATTTTAAAAAAATATTGTTTAACTAACATTTTTTATTTAGGGAACTCATATTTTTATTTACTTTAAGTATATGATATTAAAAATATTATTTCTTTATTCTACTCATCAATTCGTCTTCTCTGTAAAAAAATAACATTATTTACCAAAAATAGAAGCACATTATTTATCCTTAATTTTAAGATCTATTATACTTTAGATCACTCCTCCCTTATTCTTTTCGGTAATACTTTTTTATCCACCCCGTCTGGAGTCAACAATATTAAATGACTTCTTAACATCTTCTCTATTCTTATTATGAATACTCTTATATATCATTACTTCACAAAAATATAATAACTTACCACATATTTATTATCATATAATCCAAACACATCCATATTTAAAATTCTTTATAACATATTCATTTTCAAAAATTTCACTTCATTTCCTTAATCAATTAATGGAAACACACTTATCAAAATTTGTTTCAACCCATACCAAATAACACGTTCTTCAATTCTAGATTGTATTTTTTTAATTATTTTTGAACAATCTAATCTAATTTTTATTGACAAACCATTTTGAATGGTTGAAAACTTTTCTTTTTCTTATCATTATCCTTTAATGTATTAAAATATTTATTCATGTGATTCATGCACCCACTATCCAAGTTACATAAATGTTTCTTCTAGGATTATTTATCTACCCCATCAATAATTAATGCATTATCATTTCATTTATATTTCCTATTTTAATAATTTTCAGTATTATAATTCATATAGCGATGGGGATGTAAAATGAACAAATAATAATTATAAAAATTAATTTTAATGCCATGTCTTCCAAGAGCCTCTTTTAATGGTGGAAACTTGTCCTCAACCATCAGTCTATAATTTATTATTTATTTTATACTTTTATTCTTTGAGTGGGTTGATAATCACCGAATAATCGGATTCCTAAATATTTCAGGATCATTTATATATTTATAATTAAACCAACGAACTACCTTTTGAATTCCAAATGTCTTCATAATTCTAACAATATATATACAATGCATATATTTTTCTAAAATAGTATATTGTCCTAATGTTGACACAAGTATCATTTTATCTTTCGATCATCAGTTTCATATCCTTTCTATAATCATAATTTTTGATAGACTACAAATAATTTCTTCTTAAATATATTCTTATTTCATTCTGTCTTTTAATTAACATTTTTAGTATCATTATCTTTAAAATAAGTGTTTCTAGAATTTCAAGATATCTGAAAATCATCTTGTTTATAATAAATCGTACATACTTCAATTAAAACATTAAATCTTAATATGAATAAAAAACTTCCAAGATCTTATTCAATTTTTTAATATTATATTATTATATTTAAATTGAATTTCATATTTCTGTGAAACATTAACTCATTCCAAAATATTCTTTGTTGGTATTTCTCAATGTTATTGAATAAATTTCTCAGAGTTGAATTTTTATTTCCATATGTTACATCAATCAATTTATAATAGACAATATTAAGATCATTCTCCTTTAATTTGAAATTCGTTTCTATGTAAATATTTACATTCTTCTCTTAATAAAGAATATTCTTAATCTTTTCAATATAATTTTTCAACCGTTACACTTTTCTTATATATAATGAGCCATTACTGATAGATAATTAATAATAAATCATAAAAAATATTATTTTTTCTAATTAAGAAATCATAAATAAATACTCTTTGAGTTCCTACATTTGTATGAACATCATTTTAGTTTCCTATTCACTTTAATCATTATTGCTCCCATCAATTGTGATTTCTTCCCAATTCACCTTTTCATTCAGCGGACTTTCACCAACATCATTAGACATTTCAATTTTTTCTAATCCTCACCGGTACCACCATTTTCAACCATATAAAATATGATTCTATCCCTAAATTTATTGAAATACTTACCTTTACCCATTAAATTATATTCTTATTCATTATAATTTAGGTAAAGTTTTTAATTCTCATTCTCATTGTTACTGTATTCATCCTTTTCCAATTTAAGAAAATATTCCATAAAATTGCTAATATCTTCAAACTCAAAATATTTATATTCAATATTTACCTAGAAATTTAGATTCCTATTAATAAAATTATTTAGATGAAAGAAATAAGTTTTTAAATTTTCATTTCAATATCCTCTTCATTATCATAATCTTCTTCATCTTCATCAATTTATTTATTGTTTTTATATTTCTTCAATGCATTAAGGTAAATTTTCCTATAAAATATTCTCTTATTTTTTTATGACACTTATATTCGATATTTCATAAGAAATAATAATTCTATTAATATCATCAAATGACATTGTTGGGAATCATTTAACATGAAGAAAATTGAAAGGGGTGAATTTGGGTGATATTAGTTTAAAACATCTTCTTTTTTTGGTCCTCCTAAGACAATTAAATCTTGTATATTTGTTAGATGAACTTGTTCAGTCAGTTTTTCTCGAATTCATTTGGCCTGGAATGATAAAACTCATGTGAATGGAAAATCATGCACATATAATAATTTTATGTAGTTCAACACTATGGGAAAATTCTGGAAATATGCACATTGTGTTTTAGTAGTGTACCATTATGTTACCTTACTCTATGTATATGTTACAACTAGTTTTGTAACGATATATTGTTGATCTAGGGTAAATCCATCTTTATGTATTTTTTCAGAATTCTTAGAGAAATTTCAAGGTCATTTTCTAGATTTATGGGTCTTCTTTAATAGTTTATTGACATTCAAATCTATATCAGTTCAATATGAGACTTTTATTGCATCATTCCTCCTAATTTGATTCTCATATTTATATTTTTTCACTATACTTACCTTTTTTAATGACATAGGAGGACAACACCTCAGTTTGGGGGGTTAAATATTTTCATTACAATACATTACAAAAGAATAAAGCTTATCGAGAGGAATATAATTCAGAAACTAAAATTATATTGTTTTATTCATTCATCAATAATTAGATGTATCAGAAACGTTCATTATTCTACTCTCAATCTTGAATATTTAAATATAATTAGTATCTCTCATCTTATTATTCTCATAAATTCAAAAAATAAATAGTGTTCCCCTCTTTTTAAAAATTTATACAGTAGTTTTATAGGATTTATACAACTAATCCATTAAACTAAGGTTTGGTATTGGTTTTCATTTATCTAATGCTTTAAAATCATGCCAGGTGTACCATATCAATATAGTGTGGTAGTTATTTTCCAATTAAACCAAATTAATCCTATAAATACTTTTCATGATTTTTTATTTAATTTCTCATTGAAACATTTATATAATCATAAAACCCCAAGTTCACTGCATGGCTTCTTCCATCAGGATTTGACTAGCCTCAACTGCTATTATTTCATTACATGGACTTATTTATAATAGAATGTTCTAATAGAAGAATCTGATCCATTATTCTCTTCCAAATATCTTCCTATTTTATTCTCCAAATATAATTGTGTAATCCTTTAGTTCTACATGACTTTTGAACCTATTATAGAGTAGTATATTGGTCCATAATGAAAAGGAAAGTAATATAAACTTACTCTAACATCATATATTCTACCAAAAATACATCTTTCGTGGAACTCCCAATTTATTGTGGTGTGGGGTGAAATATATTTGTGATCCTTTATCCAGTTAGGGAAAATAACATCCTTCATGGTGTGGTGGTATTCAAATATCTACCGAGACTGAAATTCATTTATAATTAATTCATGGTTTAACCATTGTCTCATTAAGTGGTTCTCTCTAATCTTATTTTATGATTAATTCTGTAATAGCATAACAGTACTTCAATAGTGCAGATATATGTAGATAATTAGTACCACTGAATTCTTCTATTCCATATCCATAGTGTAGGTGATTATGCTACAATATGAGAAATTATTTTCTTCAAAAATGAAAATTGGATGAACCTTATGATTCCAAAAATAACCTTATATTACCATTATCAATCCTTACATAAGATCAATGAGGTTTTATTTTTTTTCAACAAAATCCAGTTATAGCATACTGATTGTGTTTATGCCATGATTTATGTACTTTATAATTATGGGGAAGATCTTCTTATATATATAGATAAATTATTGACTTTCTGGTATGTAGCTAAACTCCAATAATTGCATGGTGTTTTTTTCACCTTGGTTTCTACATATATCTTGAACATTATCACTCATCCTTCTCATTTTATTCTCAACCTTCTTCAAGCCATTATACACCACTTCTAAAGCCATAACTATAATATATAGAGATATTAAAGTCTCTCTTTACATCAACTAGTGCTTCCATGAGAACATATTCCATGAACATAATTACATCACTAGTTCTTCAGTGTCTCCAACCATACTTCTTGATTCTATTGATTAACAAAAAATCTATCACCAAACTCACATTTGGTTTTAACATTACCCCTCTTTTCATTTGTTTTTCAATGATATCATGAATCCATATAAAACTAATTATAAATATCAAGGCTCAAAATGCTAGTGATTTATGATTCCTAAATTTAACCCCCCATTAACATCAAAATGAAAAGGGTTATTCTTAACATCTATACTCCTCCTTTGATATTAATAATTTAAGGGTTATTATCATCTACATTTTATCTTGTAAATATCCCCTATCACTACCACGAAATAGGTCATTAACAATGTTATCCTTTATTAGCACGAGAAACAATCACTGATAAAGGAAACATTAATTAGTACTAAAAATGAACTGATAAAAAGTACCCTCTATCATCACTTATTTTTGAACTGAAAAAGGATAACCTTTATCAATGATTTTGTTTACCACTGATGAAAGGTATCCCTTATCAACGATTTATATTTAGTACTGAAAAAGGGTACCCTTTATGATCACTTTATTTTTAGTGCTAATAAAATGTATCCTTTAATAATTTATTTTAGCGCTAATAAAGATTCTAAATAAAATAAAATAATTAAAAAATATAAATTAAAAATGAGTATATTAAAAAAATTAAATTTTTTATTAATTAAATAATTTTTGATTAAAATGAAAGAATTTAGTATACATATATATAAATTATAAATATTATTATATAGTATATATTTAATATATAGATATATAAAATGAATAAAATGAAACAATTAAATAAATAAAAATTAAATATGAGTAAATTAATAAAAATATAAAATATAAAATAATTTAATAATTAAATAATTGTTGATAAATATGAAATCATTTAATATACATATATATATTATAAATATTAATAAATTGTATATACTAATTATATATGTATAGATATATATATAACGAATAAATTTTAATAAAAAAATTAAAAATGAATAAATTATACTAATTAATTTTTTTTTTCAAAATGAATAAATAAAAACATTACTAAATAATTTAGTAATAAAGTTATTATTAATAAAAAAATAATATATATATATATATATATTAACTATAAATAATACTAAATAATATATAATAAATATAAATATTGAATATGAATTAAGTTTTATATTTAAAAACATATTAATGGATTATTTTTAATACGTTTTATAGATAATTATTCATTAATACATTTAATAAATAAATATATTCATATATATTTGTCCATATATATATCAATATATATAATATTTCCATAAATTAGATTTATATAATAAAAAATATTTATGATTGCATTAAATATGTCATATATTTAGTGAAGAATGATTTATAATTATAAATTAATATTACTTAAAAATACCGACTAATTGAATCAGGTAATGGAAATAATTGAATGTTGTTTTATTTTTGAATTTAACATATACAATATGTGGGTTACATTGATTTCACACATACATGAAGATATCATGGGAAGATATAACTTCTGAGGAAGACTCAATAATGATTATTGGTTCAATAAAAGGAGTTCAGATTGACTATGATAAAATGGTAGCACCTGCACTAATAGAAGGACTACCAAAGGAGAATCAGATTTCTAAGGACAACACATATCAATGTGTTAGACCCTAAGAAGAGTCAATGGATAATTAATCCATTAATGATGATATTTCCCATGAAGCAGCTGACCATCTTTTAAGGTAGGAGAAACTATTTGTGGTAAGGTCTTGTAATGGAAACAAAAAGTGGTGGATGGGGAAGGATTCCAACTAGTCATCCATCTAAAACCCATTTCACATGGGTCTCTGACTATACTTGGTATGATTCAAGATTCCCATTTAAATATTGAGAATCTAAATGTGAACAAAAATTTGGATTTTATTTATCCTTAAAACATCAATGAGTTAATGAAAAATTCCTATGTTTCCTTTGGAATGAATTTAGCTGAGGAATGTATCACTGCATGTGGGAGGAATTTGAAGGTCATTGTTCTAAAAGACCATGAAGGTGAACGCCCCATTGAAGATGTTGATAAAAAAGAAACAAATTGGTTCTTATGACAATTGAAGGTCACCTTCTACATGAAGGACCCAAAGCTATTCAACTTTAGTGATTACATAAGAGTCCAAAAGCTTCTTCTAATTATCATTGAAAATCGACTTCACTCGAACTCATATATGAACTTTTGAGACTTTTTTTTGGAAATTCCGAATCTATGAGGAACATACTAAGTTGGAATATAATGCAGATTATGACCCATCTCAAATAACGGCATGGTAGAGGGGCCGAGATCTAATGGGAATAGGCAGATTTCCTAGAAACATCGTAGCTAGGGGACTCCAAAGGAAATGATCTTTTGTTTCATTAAATCCATTATGTGTTATGTTTATAACTTTCTCCTCATTTTGCTTCTATATTTTATCTATAAATTTTTATTCATGGGGCATATCTATAAACCTGTGACTGAGGATTTTCAGTATATTAAATTAATAAAACATATCAATTTTTTCAATATTTTTAATGTGTACCCATTTTTTATTATTGAATATTACTCATTTTTAACAGGAATGAATTTATGATTATATATTCATTAAATAATGTTAAAAATATATTTATAAATGAACATTTATAAATAAATATATTTATAAATATTTATTTACTATATTTATAAATTTATAAATATAAATAAATAAATATTATTTTTTAAAATTATTTATATAATTATAAATAAAAAAATTTATATATATCAATAATTATAAAATTATAATAAATTTATTTAAATAATGAACATATTTGTTACATCTATATCTATATTTATATATTTTTTGTTTTTATATTTATTAAATATCTATATTTTTATTTATTAAATATATACATAATTATATAATTATATAATTATATAAATATTATCTTTTAAAAGTATTTATATTTTTATAAATAAATAATTATAAACATAAATAATTATAAAAATTAGAGTCAATATATTTAAATAAATAATAAATTATCTATATATATATATTAACAATATATATATAATGATATAAATATATATAATGATATAAACATATTTATAATTACAAAATTATTATAAATATATTTAAATAATTAATATATTTACTAAATTTATATTTATTAAATATATTTATTTTTATAATAATATATATAATGATCTAAATTTATTTATAAATTTATTTCTTAATGTTTATTTGCTATATTTATAAAATTATATATTTACAATTATAAATAAAAAATATTTTTAATATATAGATATACTTATATATATATATTGATATAAATACATTTTCAATGGAGCGGGCCTGACCCCAGCAACTCACATTTAGTACCCACTACCATTACATTTGAATAGATACAAGAAAATTGCATCCCAAATGACTGAATAGTTTAATAGTATTGATAAACTAGATACATACATGAGTCTTTTATTATAAATGAATACAAAAATAATGACATAATTTTTTATCAAAAATTACATTATTAAATCTAGCACATTCTTGCATATATTTCTTAGTACACTTCATGGAATCATGAGGTATGGAAACAAAAATACGGGTGAGCTCAAATTTTCAGTAAGGGTTATGTATATCATAAGTAATAATAAATAAATGAGCATAATCAACATGGGAAGGAAAAAAACTAAAAACATACGCCATTTAATCAATAAATTGATAATTAAATGTATATATAGATTTTTTCATAGTGAAAATATCAAGGATAATAATAACTGGATTCTAAATGTAGGCAATGAAAAAATACTATATTTTATATTTCCCAAAAATATTAAACCTTTTCCATCATGATTTATCTACAAAACAATTTAATTATATTGGTAGAAACCCATATGATTTCTGTCAAGACCTTTCACAAGACACTACTATCAAGATCTATCATGCATAGAGTTTAAACCTACTTGGAATGAAACATGAAGGGTTTTCAACAACTGATTCCATCCCATGAGACTATCAATGCATCGACGAGCTTACCTTAAATAGTTCCCTGGACCTTGTCATACTAGTCCAAATCATTCCTTATATATTGAATAATCAATTTAATTTGTAAATGACATGACTTATTAGATAACTATACTGAGTAAATAATATGAATTTATCAATATTTCATAATTTAATAAAATAAATTTAAAATTAAACACCCTATAAAAAATGGCATAATGTTTTTGAAATAGTCATATCCATGATAAATAATGTGAAATTTTAATGTTCAATGGTCACTGAAAATTGAATAACTCAAGGGGAATTTAATAAATACAAAATTCATCCAAGAAAGAGAATATTAATAATATATTTATTAAAAATAATCACAATCCATCCAGATAAATAATAAGGATAGTATAAATATGACATATACCCGTTGGAGTAAGAGTAAGGGTTGTTGTAGTTGAAGAACTAAAAAGGATATTTAAAATCATTCATAAGGAAAATATCATTTTCATTTTGAAAATAATTTTGAAAATAATTTTATTTGAAAATAGATTTTAAATAAATTTTATTTTAAAATATATTTTTTATAATTTTAGAGGAATATTCAAATAAAGGACGAAGTGTAATTCTATACATGGTAAAACAAAAATTCCAATTACATTTCTAAAATGTTAGAAAAGTGTCATGTTCAGAAAGAGATGATAAGATTATAATGATTTTTTTTGAAAAAAGAAAAAATGGCTAAAAATGAATTTAATTAATCATTTTTAAAAGTATAAAAAATACTTTTTGAAAACTTTTCTTGAAAACATGGTTTTGTAAGAAAAATATATTTTTGACCAAAGAGGGAAATAAATTCGAGTTTTATTAAAAAACTTTATAAATAATTTTAAGAGTCAATGTGCTAATAAATAGTACTATCATATGAAAATATTAATTAATAACCAAAGGATAAAAAAATTACAATTTTTATTAAACAATGATCAAATAATTTCCTTCAATGGAGATTCAAGTGTAAACAATCCCGAATAAAATGGGATTGTGAAATAAACCTTTTCGGATATCATAAAATTTATGTAAGAATAAATTGATGAATTGATTATGTGTATCAATGATAAATAAAAATTAAACAAGAGTAAATACAAAAATATTTTGTAAAAAGTAATTACACATTTAATATTAGAATATTAACGACAATGAGGACGTAATATATCCTAATGGAAAGGGTTTATGTTATGAAATTCTTTACCACATGGTAACTTTAATTCAAATAACCTTAAATTAAATAGTTTAAATTGAAACATAAAGTAAAATTAATAATTAATTATTCAATATATTACAATTAATGGGTATGTATATACACCATATAAATGTAATTTGGGGCATAATATTACAATATTACTCAATGTAATGAAATTGAGATGGAATCCCTTACCTTACGCTACTATTTGATTGAATGCTCTTTAACATCATTTATAACAGTTTTATGATTGTTATTAACTTATAATAGAACAATATTAATATTTATGATATCATATAAAATTATTTTATGACATATTATAACACATTCATTAATAATATTTCATTATTTTTATCATTTCATGGGTTAATTTCCTTGTTTTTTAGCGTGTTTTGACTTGTTGGTTTTTGTTCATTTTATTTAAATCAGGATTTCATCATATAAATAATGTAAACTATTATTTAAATATAATATATATTTATTATATATTTATTTATATTAATATATTAAATTTAGTGACAGGGAATGGAAGACACTGCTCATAGATATAGTAGGCCATACATATGCATGAACGATGCTTCAATATTATTTTTCTATTAAAGGAAAGAAAAGTAAAAGATATATATTTAAATTATTATTATTGTATCATTTTTATTTCATATATATTGTATATTTTTATTAAAATCATCCTTAATGAATTCCTTGTAAAACGTGAATGAATCACATCGCTTCACGAGGCGATAGTCCGTTGTACACACAAACGGAATTATCGTATTCCCAAACAATAGAAAACATTCATATATGTGGTTACTAATAATTAAAGAAGCATATAAACATTATAAATATCATATATATAAAATAAAAACTTAAAATCCATCATTATCACTAACCTTTGAATGTGGTAATGGAAGAATTAACGACATCCATTTGTAAGGCGGTAGTCTGCCATATGCATGAATAATGATTGGGTATCATATTTTATCAAGGTCTGTGTGGTTTTTGGTTGTAAAATTATCATAAAAACAAATTTCAATATTGAATATACTATTTTTATTATATAATAAATATATAAGAAAAATTTTAGGGGTGGATAATGAACTAAAATAATAGTGCTCGTTGAACAACCTTACCTCTTCATTGGGTAACACATTTTGGTTTATAAAAAAACTGTACATGGTTTTATTTCTGTCCAAAACAATTTCTATGATTATGGTATGGAATTTTGGAGTCTATTTTTTAGGGTTATGGTTACCCAAATTTGTTGAGAGAAGTGAAAAATTAATGGGGGTGAGTACCATTTTATAATGAAGGAGGGGTGAGATTCTTTTAAATACCAAAAGGAAATTAATATTGGGAGGTCTCCCACACATAATGTGCCAAATATAATGAATCATTTTCTAAAAAATAGAGTATGTGGTCTAATTATAGCCATATAATGGGTTTTAGCAAGTTTTTATGTCATTTTTTCATTTAAGTTTAACGTTTAGTCTGTTAGTAAACCCATTTTCCTCTAAATCACCATAATTAATTTTAATTGGTTTCACTAGTATTTTTGGTCCAAAACAGAGTTTAACTTAATATAAATTATATATTATTATAATTAAAAATATGGAATAATTTTTTCAAATTAAAATCATAAAATTGTCAGAACATAATTTAAAAGTAATCCAGCACACAAGATAAGAAAGCATGATTTCAAAATAAAAATGTTCCAAATATTAGTATGTTTTATATGAAAATTAAATATAAAAATGATTAAAATAACATAAAATGAAAAAATATATGTCTATTTTATTTATTCTGACATTATAACCTATGGAAAATGTAATTTGTTATTATAAATGTTTTATATGAAAAATAGTTTTCAAATAAAATTAAGTATTTTCACTATTAATTAAAAAAATGAAACTTCTGAGAAAAATACACAAAATTAACATTAAGATAAATTTAAAATTACTATTTAAAAAATAATGTTTATTTTATAATATAAAATTTATAAAATTTTCAAAATTTTGTTTTAAAATTAGTTTGCCATTAAATAATGAAGAAACTGTATTTTAAAAAATATATCCTTTTTTTGCATAAAATTGGTTTTGTTCTTATCTGATGCCTATGAAATATATTGGATGAATGTAATGTTTTTATTGAATATATAAATTTTATAAATATAATTTATTAATATTATTTAATTTAATTAATTAGGATGGAACACCATCGGCGTAAAATAATTGTTCTTTTTATAAAAAGATTACATTTGTTTTCAATTGGTTTTTTTACTCAATTCCCATTTATTGGTAACCAATGATTTTAACAATATATTTTAATAAGTTATATTTAATCCTATTTATCACCACTAATTTAATTAATAAGAGATAATTTTCAAATTAAATAATAATAATAATAATAGTCCATTATTGTTCGCTAAAACCCAATGTTGTGTGTGACACACGCTATAGAAGAATGTTATTGTTCGATATAATGGAAACTAACATAGTGTTTCATGCATTTCAAGCTATATAGTAGATTTAATTTATTTAAGATGGAAATTTTATTATAATGTATTGAGATTTTATATTCCCTTATTCACATGGTGTTTCGTTTCATACACTCTATTGAATAAAATGTTATTATTTTAGAATTTTAGGGTGTTACAAATAATCATATAAAAATATTTATAAGTATATTTAATTTTTTTAATTTATAATTATAATTATAAATACATTTTTAGTGATGATAAAAGGTATCTTTATATATGCTTCTTTTGAAGCACAGACAAAATTTATCCCCAATCTATTTAAAATAACTCTATTTATGACTCATTCAGTCGCAGTTCTCAAGATTTCTCTTTATCCCCTACATTCGATGCTCCTCCTATTATTTATACTATATGGATAAAGGACATAATAAAAGGTATTTTATTTTCTCATCACTAATTTATTTATTTTTTGGTTTCTACATAAGGTTGTTTTTCATATATACTTTCCAACAAATAACTGATTTAAAATTTTCACTATTTTCATTTATTTTTCGTTATTTTGTTCACTCATTGTTGCTATTAATTATATTTTTTTAATGTGGATTAATTTAAATAAATCACATTTCTTTTTCACAAATTAAATGTGTTCATTTCTTTCCCTTCTTCTTCAAGAGCCACTTTCTGATTGTGTTGTTATAGATAGGAACCCTCAGTTTGTTGATTCTAATGGTATATATTTAATATTGTCTCATTGTAGGATCTAGTGAGATTCCTTGGATGATTTATCATTTGATGATATTAGTTTATATATCCATGTGATAGAAATTGTTTTCATCACTTTTTATATTTAATAGACATGTTGAAAAAATTTATTTTTGTTTAATATTATTATGTATCATTGTTATAGATGATCTCATTTGATCTATATTCCAACTTTAATTTATTGTTGAGCTTAATTTTAATAATATGAAATGTTTTTTGAGAAATATTTTGAATGAATAAAATTTATTTTTATTTATTTTCATAATATTTTAAGTCCAAATTTATAATATTTTAAGGTTTTTTCATTATTAAAATTATGATCTCATCCACTGGTTAGTAAAAATTAGAATTTGAAATAATAATTTCAAATAAATATTTTTCTACATGTGTATAAATGTATTGATATTAATCATGGTTTTATTTTAATTTCCAAGAGGCTTGACCTTAGCTTTTTTATAAGAGATAAATGTAAGATAGTATATTTCGTAATATATGCCTTTTTTACACATTTTTTTTAAATGGTGTTTATACTATATTTGTGAAATGTTTTATAAATAAAATTTAATTACCTATATAGTGAAATTTTACGAGTCCTATTTAGAACACACCCTAAATACACACCCATATGGGTATATATAGATTTTATGTTTTCATATATGTTTTGAGGCTATGATCTCAATTTTTATGTCATTAATGTAGTACATTTATGGAAATTATGGTGGAGGTATGTGACCTTGGGTAACATGAAGATGTTTGAGTTGTATCTTAGTTTTTGGTATATTTAGGGATGTTCTTTTATTAGATAATTTTGAAATATTATCTATTTGATTTTTATTTGATTTTTAAAAGAGACCTGATTTTAAATTTCTCCAATGATTTATATAATAAGTGTGCATTTAATTATTTTTCTTATTAATCCTTTGTTTTGATTACTTATTTTTAACTATTTAGATTATATCCATGGAATTCTAATGTATAAAAACATTGTGTTGGATATATAGAAATTTTTACAATTCTTTTTTAAAGTTCTTTAAGGGTGAAATCAATCCTAATTTTGTATATATTGATACCATGGTTCTTTTAATATTCTCTTGGTAATTGGAAAAATAATCCAGGTCTTATGGACTAATAGTATAGTATATTTGGTTGGTTGATCCTAGCATATTCATTATAAAATAGTGTTAAAGAACTATTTTTACTTGGAAAGACTTGTTTTATGGATCAAAGACATCAAACTCATGAGGTATGATATTGTTAGGGTAATTCATCACTATCATTCGTGATACGAAATTGGTCTCCAGAAGTAATAATGATTAAGTATTTATTTTGATTTCATTTTGATTAATTGTTTATGGATTTTGATATAAGGTGATAGTATTTTTATCCCTATTTAGTTGAATTAGGTATTTTGGTGGTTTATTGCATATTTGGGTGATAGTGGAAGATAATTGATGCAAAAAAATTGACTTCATGGTCTTCAAACAATTTATAACCCATGTGTATGGTATTGAGAACCATTTAGATAATATGAAATGGTTTTCACATTATTCTACAAACATTGTGAAAAAACATTCATAGCTCTATATCCCTCCGAGATTTTAATTTTTAACCTATGTTGATTTCAAATATCTCATAATTTGTTTTTTATTTTTCTATACATAAATCAAAGAGGTTTTTTAATTTAATATTTTGTTTATCAAGTTGATTTAAAATAATGTATTTTTTCAAAACTTAATTTCATGTTTTTTCTTAAAAAGGTAGTTCTGGAGCATCATTTCAAAGAATAATTTTATGGAATGTTTTTATTTTTAAAATAAGTGTTATGGTTTTTTAAATTATATTTACTATCATGTGTGGTATCAAAAGTGGAGGGTTTCAAATATTTTATTTATGAGGAGTTTTTAAATGAATGTTGATTTTTATCAAGATGTTATCATTTAAATGGCTGAAAGGTATGTGTTTCAAATTTATTAAAATGTTTTTAAATAGGTTTTATAATTTTTTAAAAATGTGTTCAAATTTTTCAATACATGATTAGTTTTTTAAAATGAGTTTTTAGACAAGTTATCAAATTTTGGTGATTCAAAAGAAAAGAAATGTTTTGGAAGTGTGCATTATTTTGGTGAATTTTTATCTAATGTTTGTTCCCATGGTTATGTGGGAATTGTTTTTGTTACTTTTTTAAGAATTAATCTATTGAGTTCATATATAATTTTATATATAATATGTATCTTAACATTTTCTTGATTTAATGTGGGAATTAGTCTCTTTAAATGATAATCATGGTGATTCCTCTTATCATTTATGAGATAATCTTCTAATTTTTTACTCTACCCAGAATAAAAAAAGAGTGGCAGAATCATCCACACATCAATCTGATGCACGGCGTGACTAGTATAACTATAACTGTGTCTTTTTATTTATAATTGACATTAATTTTAGGAAAAAATAGAACTAAATTAATCAAAACAAAGAAACAATATTGTGATTGTTGTGATACTTTAGGAAAATGATTTGTAAGTAATGTTTTACAAGTAAAAATCACATTCACCTCAATCTGATGCATGATGTGACTAGTATGACTCCATGTATGGCTTTTTATTTAAAATTGAGATTAATTTTAGAAAAAATAGAAAACTTACACACTCAAAACTGACAAAAACATTTTAATTGTTTAGATAATTTAAGATAATGATATATAAGTCAATTTTGGCATGTTGTAATCAGTTGATCCTCAATTTGATACATGATGTACACAATATATATCAATGTGTCTGATATCAGTTTAAAATTTAAATTTCAGTTAAAATGTGTCAATCACTGAAAACTAATTAAATGAATATAAATTGTATTGATAATTTTGGAAAACAATTAATGAGTAATTTTTTTGTGTAAGAATTAGCCTCTTATCAAACCATTACACTATGTGAATGATATGACTCAAAGTGAATGTTTTCTAGTTTAAAATAAATTTTTTGTAAAAAGGAAAAGTGACATACTCAAAATTGAGATAAATACTTTGAGTTATTCTGATACTTTAGTAAAATTATCTATAAGTAATTTCTCACACATAGGAATTAGCCAAACATTAATATGATGCATTTTCTAACCGATATGAATCCAATTGTGTATTTTTATTTTAAAATGAAATTAATTTTATTAAAATTACAAAGGAATGTACTCAAAATAGGGAAAACACATTCATATTATTTTTATACTTTTGGAAATTGATCTAGATATAATTTTCAACATGTATGAATCATCCTCACCTCATTGAAAAGAATGACATGTTTGGGATGTCTCAATGTGTATTTTTATTTAATGTTGATATTAATTTTACTAGAAAAGACAATTATCATACTCAAAACTGATAAAATATATTCGAGTTTTTTTGATAATTTATGAAAATGATATATAAGTCATTTTTTGATGTTTAGTAATCATCTGAACATCAATCTGATATATCATGTGCTCGGCATGAATCAAGGCACCTGTTATCAGTTTAAAATTTAAATTTTAGTTCAAAAAGTATCATTCATTGAAACCAATAAAACATGATTAGATTGTATAGATAATTTATGAAAAATAACCATAAGTAATCCTTATGTGTGGGAATAAATATCACATATAAATGACATAGGATATTACCAGTATAACTCAAAGTATTTGGTTTTAGTTTAACATAAAAGTTTAGTAAAAAATGAAAGTGAAATACTCAAAACTGATAAAAAACATTCACATTGTTTTGATACTTTATTAAAATGACATATATTTCAATTGTGACATGTAGGACTCATCATTACATCAATATGATGCATGGTGTGACTGGTATGACTCCCAGTGTGCGTTTTTATTTTAAAATCTCATAAATTTTAGTAAAATTTACAATTGACATACTCATAACCAAGGAAATAAATTAATATTATTTCAATACATTATTAAAATGATCCATAAGTCATTTTTACAAGTAGGAATCATACACGCCACAATATTCCGCACGGTGTTCTTGGTATGACTCTAAGTGTGCCTTTTTATTAAAATTAATCATTAATTTTAGTAAAACAAATACAACTGACATTCTCAAAATTGAGTAAACACCCTCAGATTGTTTTGATACTTTATGAAAATGATCCAAAATTCATTTTTCATGTGTAGGAATCTGAAAAATGTCAATACAATACATAATGATCATGATATGACACAAAGTTTCTATTATCTGTTTAAAATTTAAATTTTAGTTCAAAAAGTGTCACTTACTAAAAACCATAAAAATTCACTCGTATTGTCTTCATAATTTATTAAAATGATTCATAATTCATTTTTGATGTGTATGAATCTGTATCACATCAAACCAAAACATTATGTGACCAATATGACTCAAAGTGCATATTTCCCGTTTAAAATGTAATTTTAGTAAAAAACACAACTGAAATACTCAAAACATAGCAAAATCATTTGGATTATTTTGATACTTTAAGGAAATGGTCTATAAGCCTTTTAAGACATAACAAAATTAGCAACACCTAATTCAGACACATCATGTGACTAATACAACTCTATGTGAATATTTTTAATATATTACTTTTATTTTAGTTTATAACATGCATCACATAACCAAAACTAGGAAAATGATCCTAGATTGTTTTCTTATCATTCTATATGTTATTACTTAATTATCTTCCTATTTATTTTTATATGATAATTATTTAGTCAATTTTCATTGAGATAATTCTTGAATATGAATAAGAGATGGTGTGATATGTAAGAATCAATAACAACACAATCAGATATTTAATGTTCCTAGTATGATTTAAATTTTAGTTTAAAATCAACTCCTTATATTTAATTTCCTTCATTATAGTATTAATATTTTTTTAAAAAAATGTGCATTATTTTCTTCAGAAGTTGTGTTTCTTTCGGGGATAACATGAGTGGGGGTCAGGGGCCAAAGAAAAATGAACATTGATGTTTCTGAATGTCTGTGATAATTTTTACTTAATCATATAATTGTATAAACCAATTTTTGAAACATTTATTATATAATGTTTTTCTTGTATTTGTCTCGTAAATTTAACATCATTTAAAATATGTATTTGTACAAAAATTTTCTAATGTTTCTAGTTATGTTTCTTGTGATTCCTTGTCATTTAAATTTAATAGTAGACATCAGTGGACCTATTTATTAGTGCAAATAAATACAATTATAAAGGCATCCTTAATCAAGGCTTCTAAAAGAGCTAAGGAATGATCCATTTATCAATTATTCTTTTATCAATGATAAAGATTCACCATTATCAACACTTTTAGAAGCATTGATAAAGGAAAAATTTATTAGAAATAAATAAAAGCATTAATAAAGGATATCCTTTATCAGCTATAAAAAAAAGAACTGATTAATTTACCTTTTATTAGTGCGTTTAGAGCATTTATAAAATCCAAGGTCTTTTAATAGCACTCTGATAGTCATCATTTTTTACACCAAAAAAGGCAAATTTTAGCATTGTTAAGGTCTTTTTTTTGTATTTTATATTTATACAGTCAACGTTGGTATATTTATCATCTTTATTCCCTCTTTATTAATAAAATCATTTCACTAGTTTTTACAACATCTCCAAAGAAAGTAATTATGATAAATGATGATTCTCTTTAACTCTTGAAATCCATATAAAGAGATATTTTTCTCCCACTATGTTGTGAAATCCTTTCCAGTCTATTTGAAATCATTAGTTAAAATCTTAAAACCTATTGGATTATCTACCATTTGAAAATTTACCTTCAATACATATGTCAATTTTAACTACTAAAGAAATTTACTCTTCATATTTGTCTACATGGACCTTTATATCTTAATGGTCAACCACTTTTTGATTGGTCCATTTGATATATTATCACCTACTGGTAAAACTTGTTGGAATGAATCTCTATTTTATCATTTCGTCCTTGATTACACTTTATGATACCACTTTTCCAATAAACACCCTTCCAATTTATAATTTAATTCTATGATCCTCTTGTTTAATAAAATAATTTATAAATTTTCCCCTTTCAATAATTGAACCACTTTCTCCTCAATAAATTCATTTTACAAAATGATTATGAATGATTTAATTTTACACATGTATTTGATTTATTAACAATTCATCTAAGACTATTGAGCTGGATCTCAGGGTATAAAATATTATTTTAAGAGAAAAACCTCAAATTTATCAATTTCACTCACACTCTCTAATAAATAAAATCATCATTACATTTCTCTATCATTAAAATATCTTATTATCTCAACTAGGATTACACTACATCATCAATAAATATTCAATAATGAACTATGTGTGTTTGACATACCATATATTGAATCAATTGAGATAATATATTGATTAAAATTGTTTGATATAACTTCATATCCACGATATTAAAAATTCATATAAAATCTTCTTCTTAGATTTGGCTATAAAACCTATGTATAATAATCATTGACTCCCCTTTAATACCTTAATATCTTGATAACGTATCTTAAGATAATTTTTTTCAAGTGTAACTAATTTCTGGTGAATCTTTTTTCCATCTAGTATCTTCTTCGTGTCCTAAAAATAGTTATCTAATACCTTATTATTATTATATGGAAAATACAAATAAAATCATAATTTTAATTTCTATTATATATTCATATACTTATCATTATATTGGTCATATACCACTTTATGAAATTTCTATATTTTCCTTTTTAATCTGTAATGGTGGCTTGATACCACTGTAATTTTTAAATACATATTTGACACCACTTTACTACAAATTAGGCTCAAATCCTTTTATTCCAATTCATTACAATATGAAATTTATATATTTAGATTAGAAAAAAATTAGTTTCTTAACACAAATTTTAAGAGCCAATTCAAGAACATGGTATTTTATTTCTTTCTGTTCAAGAAATAAACCAATTACGAACTTCAAAAATTGGGAATCAACTTGTTGTATTTATCTATTTTCAGGATAATATAATCTTCTTACCATGCATGAGTATGATTTGAATAAAAATAACCCATGGATTGTATCTACCAATTCATATTTTACAAATTTTAATAGATATTATAAATATTTAAGTATATAAGAAGATGAGTACCTCCAACATCCTTATGTTAATGATTGTGGATGGCCTTAATGAACTTACCAGTTTATACCCACATTCTTCCTTCCCTTGGGCTATTGTTTCTCCATTGTGTGACACAAAGTTTTTATATTTCAGTCCAAATAATTTCTATAGGATTATTTCTCTTTATTTTTGTGGGATGAACCATTGTAGTGAGATTAATCCCAGTTATGAATGTATCTTATTTTGATGAAACACTAGTGAATATTGATTTACCTCCCTCCATCACATTAGGGATCATCCACAAATCTTCAACTTTTTCATTGTGGTATGGTTTGTGATACCACTAAGTCAAGCCTCATGTGTATTGTCTTTCATATCAATAATATTTTTCTATTAATTATTTTAAAATAATGACTATTTTTTTATTTAACTTCTTATATTATCAAAATTCTAGAAACTTTAAAATTTAGATTCCAAATCTTCATTATTTCTTTCACTATGTGTTTTTATGAGTGTAACATAATAGTCATTGGGTACACATTTCATAGTGCTCCATGGTAATTCTCCTAAAACATTGTATATTTATTTTACTAATTTATATACATTTTTTGGTGTAAAACTGCTCTTTGTATGTCTCAAAAATATAGGAATTCCATTTGAATGTTTTATATCCCTTCCTACTACAAGTGACATCGTAATATTTTGAGCAGGTCGGAATTTCCCCCAACCTATTTGAATTTTCTTGTCTGGTGTGTGGGTCATATTTCTTACTAATTTTTTAATCAAAATTTTGCGAGTTTGATTGACCTAAGGCTTTGTTGTTTAGATTCATTTTATGGACCAACAAGTGAATGGGGGTTTCAGTTGAGTTTCGGGTGTGGTAGGGACCCAAAAACACCATTATACGAAAGCAAAAAATAAAGACACATGGTTTGGAAAAACTATGTACCTCTCAAGTGTAACCATGTGAGGCTACCATAGAAATAGAAATAGTTTTTCAAACCATAATGGTAGGGGAGAATGGTTGTGTGAAACCTATACAATTTTTAATATTCTAATTTGTCATGATTTTTATAATTTTTTGAAAACCGTGCATCGAGCCTATATGAGTGAGGTCCTTAGATATTTATCACATCATGATTAGCACATAGATATAAAAAATATTTGGCCATAACATGTGTCTCATTTATTTGGTATAAATTAAATTTTTTACCACCCTCTATTTACATTTTTCTCCCTCATTCTCCCAGCCATGTGCAACATATAAAAGGCTTCCCATTTCTCCTCATCCACTAGGATATGACCAAAATTCCTCATTCGGACATTGAAATTTGATCCATTGGTGGATACCGATACATTACAGTAAGACCTTAAATCTATTAGATTCTTATTTCTATTTATCCAACCATATGGAATCCTAAATCTATGCGATCTCTTTTTCCATATTTTAGGTATTTCACCTAAAATGAAAATTTATTTTGGTTCATCTTGATTTAGTGGCCGATATTGGTTGACCGAACACATTCAAGTACAATTCATTTTCTTCCAAGATTTCCCCATAATTTTATGGGTGTTATACATGTGTTCTTAATTATTTTTTGGGTGTGTGAACAGTTGAGACCCATAATAATGTGATTTAGTTTTAAAATAATAATGTGATTCCACGGGATACTTTTGGGCATGATCTTGACCATTTATACATGCTAATCTGGGTATGGGGATTGATACCAATTAGGAACATTCGTACCAGTGTATAATTTTAATTAAATTTAATTTTTTATGTTGAATTATGTGGTTCTCATGAGATCTTGATGGGTTTATCCTGAGGACTGAGGTAATGAAAATAAACTTGACTGAGGCGACATAGTTAATCAAGCTGGGTGTGGCATGAGACATATGGGTGATGATGACCTCTAATTTTAGGTGACATGGTCATTGGTTTGAGGTGATTAGGTCATCATGATTGGGTCATGACCCGAGTAACTAGATATGGTGTAACGTCCTGGTTCCAGAAGCCATGCTGAGGCACCCCGTACCAGGCTGGTCACATGGCCTTAAGCGCATTTTCCCAAACACTAGAGGATTCTGAATAGCAGTGAGGGCCATGGGTGTGATTGTGGGGAAACTATTCCCTCATTGGCAGAGTAACACAATTGAAAATAAATAAAAAAAATAGAATCAGAGGCAATAAATATACCAACAACAATAATAGAAGAATACAAGAATAATAAACAACTGAAGCACATATATAATGGATGCATGGTAACATGTGTCTAGGAAAGCAGCCAAACAAGTAAAAATGCTCGAGTAAAAACAATACTAATCCAAATTACAAAAGGAAAACATATAACAACTCCTCAGCATTTCAATCCTCAGCTTGGTCCCATGCTCTCTAACTCCATATTCAATCAAGAAACTGATGTAGAAGGGCACTTGACCATTTCTATACCTATAGAAATATAATCAGTTTGGGCCCAAAAGTGTGGAACAAACAGGGTGTGAGACTAAATCCCAGTAGGCAACCACCCAAAGATCTGTGCCTAACATTCGGTGAATATATAGCAGGTAAAAGTACAGAAGTAGTAAACAAGAAAGTACTCCACGGAAACAATTCCACATATCAAAAACAAGTATTCAACCATAGTAACCCTCTATGAAGTAAACACAACCTATCCCCTCACATTTGGTTATAAGAATATATAAAGACTCTCTAAGGAAGCGCTCACAGTCAATTCCCCTTATAGTCAAACATAAAAACAAGATTCTCTAAGGAAGCTTACATAGTCAATTACACTTTTAGTCTATGGTAGTCAAGGACTCTGTGAGAAAGCTTACATGGTCAATCCCCCTATATACCTAAGGTCAAAGACTCTCTAAGGAATCTCACTCAATCAATTCCCCTCAAAACCCAAGTAGTTAAATTAAGACAAAGACTCTCTGAGGAAGCTCACGTGGTCAATTACCCTTATAGTCTAAAGCAGTCAAGGACTCTCTGAGGAAGCTCACTCAGTCAATTCCCCTTATAGACCTAAGTGGTTATAGGCCCTCTGAGGAAGCACACTCGGTCAATCCCCCTTATAGCCTAAAGTGCTCAATGACTCTCTAAGGAAGCTCTATTGGTGAATTCCCCTTATAGTCTACTACACCAGGTTCTCACGGACCTGTGTAGGTCAACGAACATAGCAGTGCAATATGGACAATGTAAACCTACAAAACTACTTGGCTAACCAGTCTACAACATATCAAGCATGTCAGAATACAAACTCTCCACCCTACAGCAACCGGCATGAAAAACATGCAAGGTGGCCAAAAACGCTAAGCAGACCAACAGTCGTAAAGAGATCATGTGTGGGAAAAAAAACCAAAGCATAAAAAATAACCCTATTCATATCCAATTAACCTCTACACAAGAATATAAGCATGAAAATCAATCAACGGGGTAAAATGGTAAACACGCAATACCCCGTTTAATGGTATTGGTCATAATTGCACATAATACTAAAAGACATTCAGCAGAAAGTAACAAACCACCTAACTTGGCGTTAAGAGATTACTATATGTCAACCTCAAGGATTGAATCACCTTATAATGCCAAAGATCCACAAAAACATCTAAAATTTTCAACCGAGGATTTCTTGATAAAGAAGAGGAATCATGAAATGAAGCTCAAGAAGAAGAGAGAGTTTACCGAGACGATCCCAACATAATCGACGATGGTCAAATCGGAGTTCTGATGCTTGGTCAGAAGCTCAAATGAAGATTGCGGCCGTATGGGAGCTCTCATATGAATGAGACCTAGAAGGATACATTTTTGGTGATTAGACGGGACCCCAGTGCGTTTAATGAAAAAAATACACTGCGTGTACTTTTTAAGTACACATCGTGTACTCGCCTTTTCCATACTCCGCCTTAGGCGACCCCCATGTCACCCCCACACAGTCGTGTGTGTGTCCATGACATGGCCAACAGACGAACTCCTGTGGAAAAGTAGTACATGTCTTGTACTCATAAAGTACATGGCATGTACTTCAAAAATTTCAAGAACTTCCCCTTTTCTGAAAAACATCCAAAAGAAGAAAACATACCTGAAAAAGAAGATCTGGGTTCTTAAAAACATCTCCCCTTAAAGAAATTCATCCCCGAATTTCCCTAGTAAGGAGGCATAGAAGAAGAAACCACAAACAAATCTAGCCACTGTGCTCGTACATCGCCCCCCCTCTCCCAAGTCTCTTCTTGTACCCACTCGTGCTTCCATTGCACTCATACCAGAGGAACATACTGACGATGGAGAACCTTTGTACTTCGATCAACAATCTGGATAGGATGCTCCTCTAATGGAGCATCCTCTTTGAGCTCAACCTCCTCAGGTTGAAATACATGAGATGGGTCTGAAAAGTAACTTCGGAGATGAGAAACATGAAAAAAGTCATGCATATCCCGCTACCTCTGAGGTAACTACAACCGATATGCAACCGACGCAACTCTCTTCACAACATCAAACGGCCCGACATACCTCCGTGAAAGATTACCCTGTCTCTTCATCCTTCTATTTCCCAGCCATGGAGTGACATGCAAGAAAACCAGATTACCAACCTAGAACTCCAGATGTTGTCTCTATTGATTAGCATAAGTCTTATGTCGAGACTATTCCATAGCAATCCTCTTCTGAATCAACTCTATCGGCTCTGTGGTCTCCTGAAAAAGACGAGGTCCCAGCAAAGCTACCTCTCTGGCCTCCATCCAACATAAGGGTGATCGGAAAGGCCTACCGTACAATGACTCATAATGTGCCATCTGAATAGTTGCTTGGAAACTATTGTTTTAGGAAAACTCCCAAAGAGGTATATGTATCTCTCAAGATCCGCCAAAATCCAGAATACATGCTCGGAGCAAGTTCTTAAGCACCTGAATCATACGCTCGGATTGTCCATCTGTCTGAGGATGGCATGCTGCACTCAAAAGTACATGTGTACCCAAAGCCTTCTAAATCCCCTTCCAAACCTGAGATGTAAAATGAGCATCCTTCTCAAAAATAATGGAGTGTGGAACTACAAGAAGGTGTAAAATCTCTCGGATCTACAATCGTCCCAGCTCATCAACACTGAAGGTCTCATTGATCGGAAAGAAGTAATAAATCTTCGTGAGTTTGTCAATGACAACCCAAACTACATCACTCCCTCGAGGCGACCTCGATAAACCAGTCCTGAAATCCATCACGACATCATTCCACTTCCACTCAAGAATGGGTAACTACTGTAAAATCCTCCCTGGTCACTGGTGCTCAGCCTACACCTGCTGACAGGTGGAACACCTCATAAAATAACTAGCAACATCCCTCTACAAACCTTGCAACCAATACTGGCGGTCTAGATCATGATAAAATTTGGTGACACTTGGATGAACTGCCCAAAATGAAGAATGAAAGTCCTGGATCAGCTCCTCAGGTATGCCTGCTGGCACCCATATGCGCCCCTGGAAACGCAAGATCTCATCCTCGCCTATGGTCCTTCCACGAATAGGGTTCTATCCTAACACACTTTCCCGTAGGAATAGTCCTTCTGAGTCTGATAGCTTCCTCATTCACACTCAATCATGAAGAGCAGAGGTAATAGCTACAGAAGAACAAATCGTTTTCCCCTGTCTTTCATGCACCTTCAAATGAAACTCAAAGAATAGATCTATAAGCTGCCACTCATCACTGGACTCTTGATCTACATGTATCTGAGTCCTACATCATAGCGCATCATCTACTGAGTTGCCTTTCTCAGGTGTGTAGGAAAGCTCAAAGTCAATGGACTAAAGATACTCAACCCATCTTTACTATCTCAAATTTAGAACACGCTGAGTGAAAATGTACTATAGACTTTTGTGTTTAATAAAAACCACAAAATTCTCTCCTAGAAGATAATGTCTCCAACAACATAAAGCATAAACAAATGACTCCAACTAGAGATCGTGCGTCGGGTAATTCCTCTCGTGTGGCCTCAAATGCCGAGACTCGTACGCAATGAATCCATATCCATGAATAAGCATAGCTCCCAGCCTGTTACCTGATGCATCACAGTAAATAGTATAGATCTTTCATAGATCTGAAAAAACTAGTATCAGTGTTGAAGTCAGTTTCCCATTCAACTCCTAGAAGGCTGAACCACAAGAATCTGACCACAAGAACTTTACTCCCTTCTTAGTCAAACCTATGAGTGGTGATGCTATGCGCGAAAATCCATGTATGAAATGTTTTTAGTATCCATCTAGCCCTAAGAAACTCCACACCTAAAAGACGTTCTTCAGCTGCTCCCAGGAAACTACTGTTGTCACTTTCTCTGGGTCGACTGATACTCATATCTCTGTGATAATATGACCCCATAAGTGAATCTAATCCATCAATAAGTGTAATTTTTAGAGCTTAGAATACAACTGATGTTCTCTCAGGGTACTCAGAATGATCTCAAGATGGGTAGCATGGTCGTGTTGAGTGGGAGAGTACACCAATATATCGTCCAAAAATACCCCCATAGAAGAATCCATGTATTGATGGAACACTCGGTTCATCAGTGCCATGAAAACTTCAGGCGTGTCCAAGAGGCCGAACGCCATATCCCTATACTCGTATAGACCATACCTACTCCGAAAGGCTATAAGAGGTATTTCTGATTGTCTAACGTGCATCTTATGGTAACCGGAACTCAATTCAATCTTCAAGAACACCCGGGCTCCTTGAATCTAATCAAAGAGATCATCAATACTTGGTATAGGATATCAGTTCTTGATCGTCAACTGGTTTAGCTTCTGATAATACACAAAAAGCCTAAGGGTACTGTATGCCTTCCTTGCAAACAGGATAGGCGTACCCCAAGGAGAAGTACTGGGTCAGATGAATCCTTTTTCCTACAACTCCTCCAACTTCTTCTTGAGCACATGAAATTCTTGTGTAGATATCCAATATGAAAGAATGGACATCAATTTCTCCCCTGGAACGAGCTCAAAAGAGAATTATACCTCACACTCTGAAGGAAAACCTGAAAATTCCTTTGGAATGACATCTCTGAAATGATCCACCACTGGAGGAAAGTATAACTATGAGGTCTTCTGGTTCTCTAGATATAGACTAGAAATATAGGCTGTAATTCCTCCCAACCCATGATATTCTAGTCCTTCTCTGCTCTCCTGGATATCCCATTAACCCTGATGTAGAAAAGATTCACTTTCTGGTGACATGAAACTCACCCTGCGGTGATAATAGTCGACAACTTACTTGAATGGAACTAACCAGTCCATCCCGAGAATAACATCATATCATGTCATCTCTAGGACATAGAGATCCCATTAAAAGTGAAACCCACCAACCAGTAGAGGTCACTCCATGTACTGACATACACTAGCCATTCTAGTCCCCAAAAGAGTGTCTAGAGTCAAGATATCAGTATAAGAAAGGATGCAGAGCCCAAGGCTCTCCACAATAGCAACATATATAAATCTATGGGAAGCTCTAGTATTGAAAAGAGAAAAAGCCAAAACTGGGGCTATTAAGATCGTACCTCAATCTGTAGAATGTCTAGGATCCTGATCTTATTGGGTCTGGTCCACTGTAAAAGTCTGGCATGCACCACAGCCCTGTGACCCTACCTGAGCACACTGAGCTGTTCCAACCTGTAGTCACTGAAAACTGGGCAACTGGCTACCCTGAACAGGACCTCCACCTCATCTTGAATGGCCAGAAGAACTCCAATTCCTTGACTAAGGAGAAACTGGTGGTGGTTCTCCTTAATGAGGAGTCATAGAAGAAGCCATGTCACCAGCTGCTGGGGAGAATATCTTACCAAAGCACTGAAGATGACCCATCTTGCTTCATGATCAGCACTCCACTTGGTCTCCCGGGCAATGTGTCCTCATATTCCCACTCTGCCCACACTGGGTCTATCGGGCAAGTATTGATGAACTCTCGAGCTCGATCGTCTCACAAGGTCTCTAGATAGAATTAATCATAGAAGATGTGTCGAAACCCATCCCAATCCATAATCTGCTGGCATCCAACCTGTGAGATCACATCCCACCACCTCTTGGAATAGTCTAAAAGCATGTAGGTAGCGAACTTCACCCTCTTCTTTGGAGGTATCTCCAGCTGCTCAAAAATTGTCAGTGTGGCTTCTAGCCATGACACTGCTACCTAGGGTTCTCCATCCCCAGAAAAAGTTGTAGGATGATGTTTTAGAAAGACCCGCATCAATTCTTACATTTACAGGGTCGGAGGCGGCTCTCCCTGAAAAGTCTGTATCATCCTTAGAAATCCCTCACTGAACATTGTATCAGCACCTATGTCTGATATAATAGTTGGTACCAAAACTGGCACGACAAGAGGATTTTTGGGAAGTCCCTGATCATGCATATCCAGTGTCTGATCACCGCCTAGAAACTAGCATACAACCGGAGGATGTCTCTATGTCATGAGTCTTCAAGGTCAACCACACACCATAGATCATGATTTTGAAGGACTGAATACTATAAATGAATGAAGGGTATATGATAAAGAAAGGACTCAAGTTTTACAAAACATTACTACACATCATGTACAATTCCAACACAACGTGTTCCCTTAATTCATTTACCAAGGAATGTACTCCTACCTAAACTGGTCTTGTAACACCCCCAACACACGACGTGTTATCTTAACACATGGCGTGTACTTGAATCCTCTTCCCCTGCAGGAGTCCTTATACCCGGTTGAGCCACACGACTCTCATTAAAAAAAGACTACATAACATGTTCATGGTAGAGACGATGTGTACTAGACAAGCTTCACCTGGCCCGTGTTGTTAGTGACACGACCTGACACACGGCTCACACTACAGGACATGTTCAAGGTGGAAACGGCATGTACGTGATAGGATAACACCGACCCGTGTTGTTAGTGACATGGTCGGGTACCTGGGTCAGACTACAAGGTGTGTTAAGTCCTAACACAACATGTATAACTTATGTTTTTACTCGTCCGTGCTGTTAGTTACATGGACGAACACCGATTCAACACTACACGGCGTGTTCAACTGGAACACGGTGTATTCCCGCAAGAAAATACCTATCTCGTTTCTCTGCCCATGCGGCCTATGACATGGTTAGAAACTTCAAGACGTGTACACAGAGTACACAGTGTTCACTTAAGAAAAATAGTTTCTTCCTGAATAGAAGAACACACAACGTGTAGTCAAAACTACATGGTGTGTATTCTAGGTTTTTCTAGACAGTAAGCCTTAGAAACTACTCCGAAGCCCAAAAAAACACTAAAACAAACATTAAAGTTCCAAATTACGATCTGTGAGGGCCCATAATCCACACAAATAAAATCTCGGTATCTTATACATGTTATACACAATGTAAAAAAGGCAATGATCCACCAAATTCCAGCCCATGAGGGCCCATAACACCTCAAGAACCAATGTTTGGAATTCATTCAAAAAAATTGTACACAAACAATACGCTATCAAATAGAAGATATTTTTATCAAGTCATATATCTCAATAGCATTCATATTCTACACAACATCTATCACAAGAACTTGAAATCACTAATGAACCATAGATGACATGGAAAGAATGCATGACATGTGATTTATGGAAAGTGCCTTTATGATGCATGAGATGGCATAACCTATTCTCATCGGGTTTCGATAGAAATAGAAGCACAATAACATCAACAATAACAGAACAAACCATGTGAATCACTCAAGGTGAAATCAAATCAACTGTAATAATTGAAAAACCAGATAAATTGCAAATAAATGAGGTAGATGGGCTTTTCCTTGTACACGGGTTAGCTACTCCTGGGAACAATTTATTACTAAGTACCAATTCTACCCTATCCAGAACTATAGGCTCCAAACAGTAAGTCAAGAAGAAAATAAATCATATGATAGCACTTTGTAACGTCATGATTCCCAAAGCCACCTAGAGGTTGTTAAGTCAAAAGTTCCCTTTTGGCTTTTACATCGTGTTTTGGAAATCACAAATATATTCTGTCTTGTTTTGGAAATCTCGAATGTATTATATCATATGTTTGTAAAATAACAAATTGTCTTTTATTATGTTTATCGTATCGTACGATGTTGATCGTATCGACCAAAACGTATCGTACTGACTCTGTCAAACGTATCGTACTGACTCTGTCAAACGTATCGTACTGACTCTGTCGATCGTATCGTACTAACTACTATTCAGATAATCATTATTTGTTTTGGTACTTTGTCAAAAATACTCTCTCTGCATATGAATCATACTCATGTTTTACTTTTATATATATCTCTTGTCCTAACAAAACGATGTCGTTGAGTTAGTTATATACTAATCAAAACGATGTCGTGCTTTCTGTTTCAAGATGACCGTTGGAGGCAATATGACCGTTGGAACCCGAGGCCTATAAATAGGAGGTCATTTGAAGCTGAGAAGACAACGATGAACGAAGAGACTCTGTGAACTACAAAGATTCTAGAGAGAGACACTGTGACTTCTCTCATCAGCCTTGTGCGTCCGATCATCGTATCGAGGGCTTTCAAGCAATTGAAAGACAGAGGTGCCGATTACCTGCAAAATCGAGGGCTGCCGGGGATAGGCAGACAGACGAGCCGATCATCGTATCGAGGGCTGCCGGGGATAGGCAGACGGACGTGCCGATCATCGTATCGAGGGCTGCCGGGGATAGGCAGACGGACGTGCCGATCATCGTATCGAGGGCTCACCAAGGTGTTGGTGAGACAGACCTTTTATCCTAGGTGAAAGGATAACCCTTCTCTTTGGGTTAAAAGAATTGTATTACTTTTACATTTCCGCTGTTTGTTTTAGAAAGGGATTGTATTGTTTCCTTTCTTCTTTTACATATTCAATTGTAATTGTTTCAATTACAATTGTTCTATTACATATTGTATCAATTGGTTCTATACGCTTTAAGGTAGAATCAATCATATTTGTATTACTCTGATTATTGTGTTCATCTTGAATACAATTGTTTTACTTTACAATAGTATTACAATTCATCTTACCTTTTACTTTCAATACAATTATGGGTGTTTGTATTTGAATTAGTTTAAGTTCATTTAAACTAATCTCTGTTACTAAAACTCAAAGTTTTTAAACCTACAATTCACCCCCCCTCTTGTATTGTTCCATCTAATAGACTTTTATATCTACTATTCGATCCAACAATTGGTATCAGAGGAGGTTTTCCACTGATTTGTATTACTAGCTCTATTTCTTATCTTAAATACTTACTACACTAACGTGTGGAGTGGAAAAGTTGTTTTTGTTATAGATGGCAGGAATGAATATCGGATCAATAGATAATCTGAATCCTTCTAGACCACCAATCTTTGATGGGAATGATTACGAATATTGGAGAGATCGTATGAAGACTTTCGTCATCAATACTGGTGTAGACAATTTTATTATGCTTACTGGAGGTTACAAAATACCTGACAAAGAAGTTAGTACTTTTACCAATCAAGAGAAGCAAGAATATCAACTGAATTACAAGGTACGCAATACTTTATTATGCTCTATGACCAGGAATATATATAGTCAGATATCTTCATGTGAAGCAGCCAACTGTATTTGGAAGAAATTAGAAGTCACTCATTTTGGTACATCCAAAGTTATAGAAACAAGGAGAGCAATGCTTCGAGCAGAGTATCATGGTTTTGTTTTTCCTTATGGAGAGCCAGTATGTAAAGTGCAACAGAGGTTTATGACAATTGTCAACAGCTTACAATCTATGGGAGAAAAGGGTCTTGATGATGAAGCTCTTGTTGACAAGATTATAGATATCATGCCAAATGAATGGGAGTCAAAAAGAACAGCTATTGATGAAAATAGAAAAGTTTCCCAGATTACTCTTGATGAACTCTTTGGAACTCTTCTACAGCATGAGACAAGAATGAAGAGAGATGCTGATTTCAATAAGAAGAAGAATGGGAATGGAAGTGTAGCTTTTGCATCTAAAGCCAAAACACCTGAAAGGGTTACGAGGTCTAAATCCAAGAAAGTTGTTGTATCTGATTCAAGTGAATGTAATCTTTCAGATAATGAGTTAGCTAATCTTGCTCGGAGGATGAACAAGATTGTTGGAAAGAAAGATTTTCAATATAGATTCAAAAAGAAAGACAGGAAAGATAGGAAAGATTCTGAGGTAACTTGTTATGAGTGCAAGAAAGCAGGACATATAAGGCCTGATTGTCCTTTACTAAAGAGGAGAGATAGAAAAGAGAAACACTCTGAAAGAAACAAGAAAAAGTTTTATAAGACAAAGAAGGTCTTGAAAGCTAACGATACATGGAGTGCAAGTGGTAGTGATTCCTCAGATGATTCTTCAGAATATGAGACGTCAGGACAAAGGAATATTGGACTTCTAGCCAGACTACCAATTGAAAATCATTGTCTCATGGCTAAGGTACATAATGCTGAAGCTGTTACAAATGTCTCTTTAAATGCAAATTATGCTGATAATAGATATTATGAATCTTCAAATGATGAACCCTCATCATCAGAAGATGATACATTACCTTCTTTTGAAGAAGTTTCTAGATTTGCTAAGTTACTTGAAAATGAAAATTCTAAACTCAAAAAGAGATTTGAAAAAGCAAATTCTAGAATTTCTATTTTGACTAAAGAGATATCAGATCTTTCTAAAGATCTTGATGAGAAAACTGCTGATTTTGAAAGTATTCTGAAAACCCTTGAGAAAGTCAAATCTGAAAAGGATAAACTTTCTAAGGATCTTGAAACTGCTATTTCAAAGAAAGATATATTAGAATCTAACTCTAGTTCAAATTCAAATGTTTTAGAAAACAAGAATTTGGTTTTAAAACTAAAGTCAGAGATTTTATCCTTGAAAAAGTGTTTGTCAAACTTCACTCATGGAAAAGAAAACTTTGATAGGATGTATTCTCAAATTAGACCATTGAGAAATCGTTCTGGTCTTGGTTATACTTATTCCAAACCTGTTTTTAGTAATAACTATTTTGTTCCTCAAAAAACCATTTTCTGTTCCAAGTGTCAATGTGGTGGACATTGGAGAAGAGATTGTTCTCTTAACAAAACTCAATCCTTAGGATTTCATAAAGCTCATTTTGCAAAACAAATGTGGATTCCTAAAATTCTTTTATCTAACTCTTCTGGATCCAAACAAGTTTGGATTCCAAAAATCTAATTGTTTCTTTTTCAGGAGAATCAGAAGTGTACCAATAAGAACATTTGGTACATGGATAGTGGTTGTTCTCGACATATGACTGGAAACAAAGATTTCTTTGAAAAGGTTATCAAAACAAAAGGTGGAAAGGTTACCTTCGGAGATAATGCTCAAGGAATGATTGTTGGTATATGTAATATTGTTTCAAATGTTTTTTTGTAAAAGGAGATATTGTTTTACAATTCATCGGAACGCAAGAACAACTTGCTGATATTTTTACAAAACCTTTACCTTCCGATAGATTTGAATTTATAAAACAGAAGCTAGGAATGATTACATTAAAATAATCATTCATATCTACTTCCTGTTTTACATCTCTCCTAATAGTAAGAAACTCCTCGTAGAAAGGGGGAGGACATTTCTTTATGTCTATGTTTCTGAATTTTTAATATTTACTCTCTTTTTATATGTTTCTTTTCCTGTTTATCGTATTGACCATTTCAGTTTTTCTGTTTATCGTATTGACCATTTCAGTTTTTCTGTTTATCGTATTGACCATTTCAGTTTTTCTGTTTATCGTATTGACCATTTCAGTTTTTCTGTTTATCGTATTGACCATTTCAGTTTTTCTGTTTATCGTATTGACCATTTCAGTTTTTCTGTTTATCGTATTGACCATTTCAGTTTTTCTGTTTATCGTATTGACCATTTCAGTTTTTCTGTTTATCGTATTGACTATTTCAATTTTTCTGTTTATCGTTTTCAAATTCTTTTCCATCGTACCATTCAAATAATTTTTGAATCGACCGATGATAGTATTGAAATTCTTTTCCATCGTACCATTCAAATAATTTTTGAATCGACCGATGATAGTATTGAAATTCTTTTCCATCGTACCATTCAAATAATTTTTGAATCGACCGATGATAGTATTGAAATTCTTTTCCATCGTACCATTCAAATAATTTTTGAATCGACCGATGATAGTATTGAGATTGTTTTCTATCGTAATGTCACCAAAACCAGCAATCACCTTACGATCTTCGACAGGTATTCTTTTTCATTTTTTTTTATTTTATTTTTATTTCTAACCGTTGATCTGTTTTTTCTTTAATCCTGACCGTAGAAGATCAACAGTCATCCTTTTATTGCCTATAAATACCCCCTCCCCTCCCCAAACCCACATCGTTTATCCAAGAATTGAGGCGAAGCTCTGCTCAACCGGCTATAATCAATCGTACGATCTTCCCAATCGGCATCATCTTTATGTCTCAATCTTCTGCCAACACTCCCGCTGATATGTCTTCAAAGACCTTTACAGAGAAAGACTTTCACAGAGAAAGGTTAGTATCACGAGAATTCTTTGATGCGTACGATTCTACAATCAAGAGGATTATTTTGTTTCAAGGATGGGAACATCTCTGTGTGGAAAAGCCTGATACTCAAGATCCAGTTCTGTTTGACGAAGTGTGTCAATTCTACAAAACCGTTTCTTTTGACAAGGATATGAATATTAACTTCGCTGTGTACGATAGGAAGTTATCTATGTCTGTGAAACAAGCGGCGCATTTTCTAAATGTTTCTATAGAAGGTGATGCATTCTGTCCATCTCATAAACTTCCAGAGGAAGTTGGTACTTTCAATAGAGAAAATGCTGAAAAGTCTTTGTTTGTTGTTAATGAGGGAAAGAGAAAAGTTTATCATCTTTCACCGGACAATAGGTTTGTAACTCTATGGATGAAAGGTTTCCTTGTTCCAAGGAAAGGGGATAGAGAAACCCTTAAAGTTTCTGATGTTTTTATGCTTGACTACCTCGTGAACATGAGGAAGGTAAATCTCATGGGATATATTTTTGAAACGATCAAGAATGTCAAGAAAGGAGGGATTAAATCCCAGATAATAATGTATCCAGCCATCCTCACGAAATTCATTCTTGAGAGTATGAAGTTTTGTAATATTCCTTTGAAAGGAGAACCTATGGATTTATGGCCATCTTTGATTAATAAGAGTACGATGAAAAAGCTGAATGTTTTGATTCAAATTCAAAACTTTTTGTCAGAGATGTAGAAGCTGAAGTGCCTGAAAATCAATCGGCACCGATGCCAGCCAAGGATAATCAATCGGCCGGTGTTACTCGAAAGTCTGATCCACAGACTAGTTCAAAGCCGAAGAAGAAGCCGAAGTATAGTAAAGAAGTTGTGGCAAAGTGGAGAAAGGACAAGGAACAGAGAAAAGAGGGTGATCCAAAGTTTGGACTTGACCCTGCTGAAGCCTTTGCAGAAAGGATAAGGGTAGAAGAAACCCTTCAAGCTGAAAAGAAAAAGAAGACTCTGTTGAAAAGAAAGGCTCAGGACTTTGATATTTCTAAAGTCTTGAAAGCTGTTGAAGATGCAAGTGCTCAATTAACAATGGAAGTACATCAAGAGCCCATCGTACAAAGTCAGTCTGAGAAAGAGAAAGGGAAACAAGTGATGGAAGAAGTGGAAGAAGGAGATTTTCTTTTAGAATTTCTTCAAAGCTCTAAGAAAGGTAGAGAGGAATCGGTTCAAAAGCTGAGCGTAGGTGTTCAACAAACTTCTCATGCCGATCAGGAAAGATCACCGGACAGGATGTCATCGAAAGAAAAGAATGATGCTCAATCTTCTCATTCTGACAAAGTTGTTGTCATCAGTGATAAAGTGGATGATGGAAAACAGAAAGAAAAGGCGAAAGGCAAACAGCTAGTTGTTGAATCAAGCAAATCACATGAACTAGAATCGTACGATGATGATACTGATTCAGAGCACACAATCTCTCTCAAAAAGAGTGATTACATTGTTCATGTTTTGAGGAGAATGGAGAAAACTATTCCTTATTTTCCAAGGCTGGAAGGAAAGATTGACTTTTTTACTGAAAATCAGAGAAAGAAGTTTGGATCCGTGAAAGAGTTAAGGAAGAAAGTCTTGTCTGTAGAAGCCGATTTGAAAGTTCTTTCTGAAAGCTCAGTTGTTCACAGGAAGGCATGTAATAAGATGACTAAGTGGTCGTACAAAACAGAGAGCTCAATCAATGACCATGAAGTTGCTATTGAAGATATAAGGAGACTTTCAAATGATCTTGCAATTGCTTTCAATAAGCTTGATAAAGAAACGGTTGAAAGGCTGAATCTTTTATCTTCTCAAAGAACCGATGTTCCTTCAGTAAAAGACTTGCAAGAAAGGATGAATGTTTTCCAATCAGAAGTTTCGAAGGTTTCATCTTTCAAAGATGAAATGGTGTTTCTGAAGAAACAAAATTCTGAATTGTCTAAGGACAACAAAACTTTGCAAAGCAGAATTGATACCCTTGAAGAGGTAATCAGAGTTCAGGAGGAAACCATCAAAAATCAAGATCAGATTTTTGCGGATCAACAGGAGCTTCTCAAAACTCAGGGTGAATCAATTTCTGAAGACAAGAAGGAGATCAAGAAGATGAAAGCCGTGCTTCATGAGCTGATAAAGAAGGAGAAGGAAAGAGAGAAATGATTGTTGTATTTGTTTCTTTTGAAACTTTGTGTTGTAATAACTCTTATAATTCTCTCTTTTATCCAATTGTCTTGTTTTACTTTACTAATCCTTTCAGACAATTCGAGAATACTCCTTTCTTTTTGTAAATCACAAAGGGGGAGAATATTTACAAAGTTTGTTTTTACAAAGGGGGAGAATGCAATACAATGCTCTTAAGGAAAATCTATGAATACAATCCTTAGGAAAGTCAATACCTAAGGGGGAGTTAGTTGTATTCAAATTCTTATTCAGAAGAGTTTTCAATAACTCAGGGGGAGATAAGTATTTCTTGTTTCATTTACTTTGTGTGTTTGTGCTTTCCAAAAAGGGGGAGATTGTTAAGTCAAAAGTTCCCTTTTGGCTTTTACATCGTGTTTTGGAAATCACAAATATATTCTGTCTTGTTTTGGAAATCTCGAATGTATTATATCATATGTTTGTAAAATAACAAATTGTCTTTTATTATGTTTATCGTATCGTACGATGTTGATCGTATCGACCAAAACGTATCGTACTGACTCTGTCAAACGTATCGTACTGACTCTGTCAAACGTATCGTACTGACTCTGTCGATCGTATCGTACTAACTACTATTCAGATAATCATTATTTGTTTTGGTACTTTGTCAAAAATACTCTCTCTGCATATGAATCATACTCATGTTTTACTTTTATATATATCTCTTGTCCTAACAAAACGATGTCGTTGAGTTAGTTATATACTAATCAAAACGATGTCGTGCTTTCTGTTTCAAGATGACCGTTGGAGGCAATATGACCGTTGGAACCCGAGGCCTATAAATAGGAGGTCATTTGAAGCTGAGAAGACAACGATGAACGAAGAGACTCTGTGAACTACAAAGATTCTAGAGAGAGACACTGTGACTTCTCTCATCAGCCTTGTGCGTCCGATCATCGTATCGAGGGCTTTCAAGCAATTGAAAGACAGAGGTGCCGATTACCTGCAAAATCGAGGGCTGCCGGGGATAGGCAGACAGACGAGCCGATCATCGTATCGAGGGCTGCCGGGGATAGGCAGACGGACGTGCCGATCATCGTATCGAGGGCTGCCGGGGATAGGCAGACGGACGTGCCGATCATCGTATCGAGGGCTCACCAAGGTGTTGGTGAGACAGACCTTTTATCCTAGGTGAAAGGATAACCCTTCTCTTTGGGTTAAAAGAATTGTATTACTTTTACATTTCCGCTGTTTGTTTTAGAAAGGGATTGTATTGTTTCCTTTCTTCTTTTACATATTCAATTGTAATTGTTTCAATTACAATTGTTCTATTACATATTGTATCAATTGGTTCTATACGCTTTAAGGTAGAATCAATCATATTTGTATTACTCTGATTATTGTGTTCATCTTGAATACAATTGTTTTACTTTACAATAGTATTACAATTCATCTTACCTTTTACTTTCAATACAATTATGGGTGTTTGTATTTGAATTAGTTTAAGTTCATTTAAACTAATCTCTGTTACTAAAACTCAAAGTTTTTAAACCTACAATTCACCCCCCCTCTTGTATTGTTCCATCTAATAGACTTTTATATCTACTATTCGATCCAACAGAGGTGCCCCGTACCCAGTTGGTCACATGGGCTCAAGCACATTTTCCCAAATTCCAGAGGCTTTCGACTAGAAATGGGGGCATGGGGTGTGATAGTGGGGAAACTATGACCTCATTGTCAAAGTAACACAACAGAAGAAAAATAAATGCATAGTATAGAAAGTAGTAAATATACCAACAACAGTAATTGCGGAATACTATAATAATAAACAATTGAAGCACATATATAAATGTTGCATGGTAACATGTATCTAGAAAAGCATCCAAAAAATCACAATGCTGGAATACAAATAGTACTAATCCAAATTACAAAAGGAAAACAGATAAAAACTCCTCAGCATCGCACGCCTCAGCTTTGTCCCATGCTCTCCATCTCCACAGTCAATCAAGAACCTGAATTATAAGGGAACATTCCCTTATCTATACCTATAGTAATATAATCTGTTTGGGCCCAAAAGCGTGTCACAAATTGGGTGTGATACTACAAATCAGTAGGCAACCACCAAAAGATTTGTGCCTAACAGTCAGTGAATATATGATAGGTAAAAGTACATAAGCAGTAAACAGAAAAGTACTCAGCATAAAAATTACACATATCAAAAACAAATATTTAAACACAATAACCCTCTAGGAAGTGCACACAGCCTATCCCCTTGGGTTTGGTTATAAGAATATATAAAGACACTTTGAGGAAGAACTCATGGTAAATTCCCCTTATAGTCAAAGCTAAAAATAAGACTCTCTAAGGAAGCTTACACAGTCAATTCCCATTTTAGTATAAGGTAGTCAAGGAATCTCTAAGGAAGATCACACAGTTAATTCCCCTTATATCCCCAAGGTCAAGGACTCTCTATGGAAGCTCACTCGGTCAGTTCCCCTCATAGAACAAGTCGTTAAATTAAAACAAATTCTCTCTGGGGAAGCTCACACGGTCAATTCCCCTTATGCTCTAAAGTAGTCAAGGACTCTCTAAGGAAGCTCACTTGGTCAATTCCACTTATAGCCCCAAGTGGTCCTAGGATCTCTAAGTAAGCTCACTTAGTCAATCCCCCTTATAGTCTAAAGTGCTCAAAGACACTCTGAGGAAGCTCTCTCGGTCAATTCCTCTTATAGTCTAATACACCAGGTTCTCATGGCCCTGTGTAGGTCAACGAGCATAACAGTGCAATATGGCTAAAGTAAACCAACATAAATAGTTGGATAACTAGTATACAACATATCAATCATGTCAGAATACAAACTCTCCACCCTAAATCTATAGGAATGGAAAACAGGCAATGAGGCTAAAAAGTATAAGCATGCTAACGGTCGTAAACAGATCATGCGTGGAAAAAAAAGCATAGAAAACAACCCTATTCATATCCAATTAACCGCTACACAAGCATACAAGCATGGAAGGAAATCAACAAGGGTAAAATGGTAAACATGAAATATCCCGTTTAAGGGTATTGGTCACAATTTCACATAATACTCAAAGACATTCAACAGAAATTCACAAACCACCTACCTCGGTGTTAGGAGATTTCTATATGTGAACCTCGAGGCTTGAATCACCTTAGAATTCCTAATATCTAAAAAATGTCTAAAAGGTTCAACCGAGTATAAATTGAGAAATATAAGGAATAATGAAATGATGCTCAAGATGAAGAGAGAGCTTACCGAGATGATCCCAACGCAATCTATGGCAGTCGAATTAGAGTACAGATGCTCGGTCGGGGGCTTAGAGGAAGATCACAGTCGTACGGGAGCTCACGTCCAAACGAGAACTAGAAGGAGACATTCATGGTGATTAGACACAACCCCAATGTGTTTAATGAAAACAAAGTACATGACATGTACTCTCCTTTTCTGTACTCTCTTTTTGGCAGCCTCCACATCACCCCCACACTGCCGTGTGTGCGGCCCTGACACAGCCAGCACATGACCTTCTATGGAAAAGTAGTACATGATGTGTACTAATAAATTACATGGCGTGTACTTCAAAAAATTCCAGAACTTCCCCCTTTTCTCAAAAAAGACCATAAGAAGAAAACATACCTAAAAAAAAGATCTGGGTTCTTATAGATGGTGTTGGTCATCGGGATTTGGGAACACTATCACAAGCGAATGAGGTACCAAATGATGTGGATTAGGTAGTTTTTGGATTATCACTCAATGTTTTTTGTCCAATGATCCATTATAATCATTATCATATAGATAAGACTCATCTCTTGGTGGTGTTGACCACTCATTATGGGTGGAGGTCCCCAAAGATTATGAAGCTTATGTGATGGTGATGAAAATCAAATCTGTTGGGGGTGCTCACTATAGAAACCCATTTAGATTGTGATGGACCATCAGTTGTTGATGTTGAGACAATATATTGGGGATGAGGATCACCATTATACTTATGGCCAATGGGCCAGGATATTGGGATGAAGGAGATCATCATGCCTTGGGATGTTAGTTGTTGAGTCGACGTTGATTATTATTTATAGAATAGACATAGTTTTTCCTCAAGATGTTGGGATTCAAGGTGATAGTGAATTTTTTGAGATGTGGTATGTGGGACTTGGGACTTGTTTGGTAATTTCATTTAGACTTAGATTGCATGATTGATGACATGTGGTGCCATGTCACATGATTATAGTTGGAACATGAGGGTTCACCTAGGATGAATTTAATCTGGGGATGCCCTGGGAAATGTTCCATGTATCATTTACACTCAAATTATATAAATTAAAATAGGTGTTTTATTCCATATATATAATTATGGGAATTTTTCATGACTTATACTGGCGATTTAAAAAGTAGGTGATCATTTTCTTGTAGCTATTAAGCATAATGGAATCAGGTTATTTATTTTATATTCATATAGTTTCTCTTTTATTTACATTTAGCATACACGTTCATAATTACTGATGTTAGTTAAAAACATGTTAGTGGTGTCTTACTGATATTTATTCCCATACATTACACAAGCCTCTAAAGATGCAAATAGACTTTACGTCTTTGTGATCAAGTAAGGGATCAGTCTAAGGAGCTAGACCATAGTGATCAACTTACTTCTTTTTATCATGGGATGAAAGAAAAGGAACAATGTATGTTATTACATAAATTGGAGTATACTTTTTATTTTTCAGCAAGATTTATATGTTTAAACTATTATGTTTGGCCATGGGTTACCCTGTTTATCTATTATATATGGTCTCACATGGTTTTTTGTCTATAAATGGTTATCTTTCCTTTTCAGTTGTTTATTTATCATTCCAAAACTTCTTTCTATTTATGCTTCCAATTATTTGTGTTTCTTTCGATGATTAATGTACTTATACCCAAACTATATTTGTATGGACTGTTATAGTTATCAATACTAGAGGGTATAGTATCCCCACTATCTCCTGTACGAACCATTATTCTAGTCAGTAGCCTTTGGCATATGTGGAAGAATGCCTAATGCATTGTGTCCAATCAGCCTAGAGCCCCATTTCATGTCAAATATAATCCAGGGTACTACACTACTTTTTCTAGTGAAAAAATATAGTTATATCATGTGAAACACCTTCCATAAAACATGTAATGTAATACCCTAAGATTTTATTAGATATATTCTTTTTAATTTATTTGATGTCTTCTATTGTAAACTACACCATGATTATCTTGTACTATACGCAACACCGTATTAGCTTGAAGTATACGCAACACTATTCTTGGCTCTGGTTACACACAATTTCAAGTTCGTTTTGTAGAAATTATTCATTGCAACATAAAGTATAGATTTTGTTTAATGTATAAATGAAATAAGTTGTAATTATGTTATACGCAACACCAAAGGGAGTTTTTACTACATGCAGCCCTGACTTTTCTTTCATTACACGCAATCGCGACCTTCCTCGATAGCGTGTGTAGTACGCAATACCAGGTTTCACTAAACAACGATATATTGTTATAATATTATTATGAACTAGACATTATGAATAGTATTAATTTTATTTTGAATTTCATAACATTATTATTCATATTACACATTTTCTAGAACATGGTACGATAACAAAATAACCTTTTCAGGTAAAATAAGTATTTTTCAAAAAATGTAGTTTTGCCACATTTTGATGGCGCACCAACATTAAATATAGTTTTTGACATGTTTATAAGTTCAATGTGACAAAATAAGATTCCTATTTTGAATCAGGATATAATAATTTACTTTAGATAAATTTTTCATATTATTCTGATAACTTTCATATTTTAATGAATAGTAAAAACACACTATATTTTAATTAATAACAACTTTTTCGTCGTAATAATATATATTATTTAATTATTATATTGAATGATTTTAAAGAATAAATAGAATATATTTTTACAATTTAATATAATTTATGTCATGAGCATTGATTATAAATTGAATTCATAGGTAGAATCATTTCAATCTTTGGCAATGTTTTAACTTTTAAAACTCGTTTTCTTAACAGCATGATTAATTTAAAATTAATTTCTGCTACTTCTCTGATTTTTATTTGAAAAAATGGATTCCATATTTGGAATCAGTAGGTCCAAATTATGTTAATAGGATACTTTTTATTTTTCTGCACTATGAATAATAACTATGAGAAATTTTATTTACCATAGTTAAAGGTAAATCGGGTAATTCTAGGTAAATATAATATTATAAAATTACCCTAACACTTGTCTTAATATAATTGGACGATTATATTTAGTCCTAAGGCATATTTGGGTCGAAATGGAATTCATTGGAACCCATTTGGATGTGATTAAGACCCTTAATTTATTTTATTTTAAAGAAAGTGAAATATGTCTCACTCAAACTTTAATAATTAAAGTATTTTTAATATAAGGTTATACAGAATATAAATTTGATTATAATATAGTTTTTATTAAAATAATATTACCCATAAAAAGGCCCAAACACCAGACTAAAACATATTGGCTGGGGATCTATATACCCTAATCATCCAATGGTCTACTTGTGGACCATTTGGAGCTTTATAAAACAGATTATGACATTTATAATATTTTATTTTAAATGATGTCAAAGTTGTCACCTTCATAATTTAATAAATATAACAATTTAAATGTTGTGATTTTAATACGATAAATTAAAATAAAAGTATTATTATGAAATATATTTGGATTATATTCATCATAATGTTTTATTTTCTATTTTTATGCAATAAATATGTATATTAAATAATTATACAAAAATGTTGTAGTAATTACTTTATTAAGAGAAATATCAAATAAATGGTATTAAAAATATTAAAATAAATATTATATGAACAAATTAATATTCTCTATGAATTTTTTAGATGTATATGATATTTTAGGAGTCTATTAAATATTTTTTTCGATTATATCCTCTATGTGCATTTTATTTAAATTCAAACAAATGAATATTGTCAGAATTGACGCTATTGTTATTTTATAAAAATAACATATTATAAAATTGATTAAAAATCACAAAAATATTTTAAAATTCTAAATTAAAATTTATATGGTCTAAAATTTCATAAAGTATCCAGTTATGTACAATTCACAACACATAAGTAATTATTTATAACAATTTAAAATTAAGAATATTACTTCCACAAATAAAACTAAATAGATCAAATAAGGATAAATCAAGTTGATAAGTTTTTAAATAAATTACCAAAATGTATAAATCTTATTGGTTGATTCTAATACAACCCTATATTATCTAATATTTGTATTGGAGTCATTTTTGGAGGTTTTTAATGGGGGTTTGAGTTTTTATAAATTAATATTTTAGAGGATTCCAAAAGTGCCCCTCTTCTCCCTTATAAAAGGTCACCTCCTCCCTCTCCTCATAACACCACATAGAGCCTTCAATCTTGGCCAGAACCTACACATTTATCTTCTCCAATTATCTTGAAACATAATAGAGGTCTTGGTATTCTTCAAAGACAAACTTTAGTGCCCTAAGAGGAGGTTTAGAAGAGGCGCGTCGAAGAAGAGGTAATATCCTTTACCAATTTTTTTCAAATTTATTTATTCTTCTACTTACTCTTATTTAATTTTTTCATTATAAATTAATAAAATTAGTATCACCCATATACTGATATGTTATTATAAATATAAAACAACCCTATTTCACTTTTTATCCATCATACAGAAAATGAAATCACCGCAAGTGCGTACGTACGGAATACCGTCTCCACGCCATGGTGTAGTCTGTTTTCTACCACCACCTTACATGGATGGGTATAATGGTGTAAATAATAACTATATATGATTATTATAACATGTTACTAATTCTGAGATATTATATAATCTACTCTAAAAACATTCAATAATTATGAGAATGATATCATCGCTTGTGCGTACGTACGGATTACCGTCTCCACGACGCGATGAGATTCATTCTTTTTGTTAACCATTTAAGAATGAATATAAAGTATATATAATAAATAATCATGAAAAATGTGACATAGTAATGATAATGTATTTATTTATATGTTATTTACTTACTTCCATTAAATTTCATAAGGAAACGCAAATAGCATTCATGCGTACGTAGGGCCTACCGTCTCCATGAACGGTGTATTTCATTCCATTTATCAATCTATCATATATATTTATATGATGAATATATATTATATATAAATAACGTTTTACATTTTTTAATTATGTAAATCAGGTTATATGTAATAATATCAAGTACAACAAGTCCAAACACGTACGATAAATGAAACGATTTTACCAAAAACGTTTCTTTAACATGGAATTGACAAAAGAACAGGTAATATAAAGTTGTAAGTGAATCATATATGATATCATAAATATTATTATGTTTCTATTAAAAGTTAATAATATGTTTAAACCCACTATATAGGAGTTTTAGACACATATGGAACAAATTGGACATAAGGTAAGGGATAATTTTTCAAATCTCATTTTTATCTAAGATTAATTATATGTAAGTATTTACTGGGATTATATTTTCATCCATGTCCATAAAAATTTTTTTCATTAAGTGTTTAATATTATTCCATGTACTTTTAAAGTAATATTTACCCCACTTTTAATTTTACATTTTTTTATAGAAGGAATCTTTGTTTTATTTACCATACGAGGAACTTTTTGACTTTTCCGGCAAAATTATGAGGAGAATGTTTTTTTGACTTATACAGAATAAACATAATTTTATGGTTTCATAATGCCGATTTTTCAGGCAGCTTCCTATACATGATTTCATTATTATTTTCAACAAAATCCTTTTCTTTTAAAATTCAATGGCATTTTGTGAAATGAAAATTATTTTGAAGAAGAAAGGATATTTTCCTCAAGAACTCATTTCAAGTGTTTTGTCAAAACTATTTTCCATATAAGATGAAATTATTTAGTATGATTATGTTTCAAGTATAATGTCTCTATTATTTACATGGTTTGATTTTTATTATGATGAAATTATATCCATTTGTTTTATATCAATCATGTTATAATGGGATGATGTTTATGAAACCCATTTTATTCTTTGTGTTATGATGAAAGATTTATGTTTATTCTGTGGCACAATTAAGAATGTTTTCATTATGATATGGGTGGGACCTATATCTCCCTCCAATGCATTTGGTAAAGATTTATATCTCATGATATAGACATGGCTGGAATGAAAAATAAATCTGGTTCAGTAATATAGGGCTGCAACAACATGTAAACCCAGTTTAGTAATGGACATTTTCCACTATGATGGTCTTGGAAGAAATTCATTAGCTACTGTGGAAATCAAATCATGTGCTTAATGGTTTCTACAATTACATGTTTTATTCTCGTGCTATTTTATCATAATTAATGTTCTATTATAATCTATGCCTTACGTACTGTCATGTTTTATGTCGTTGCTCAAAATTTTGAGGTTTAAACTTTATGCTCATGTTTTTAAGTTCAAATGTATATGGTTTGTTTTATTTTCTCCATGCTTTCCCTTACTGAGCATTTGAGATCATCCTTTATATGTTTTCTTTTCCCCTGGATATAAAGAATGGGTTTAGGGAAGAAAACAAAAGGGGAATATCTTTGTGGGAGATGTTGAAGATCTTTTCACCATGATTAGAAGATTATGTTCCGAGTTTCCAAAGACACTAAACTATTACGATCCTTGGGTGTCTGTTTTTGTTATGTATTACGTATTCCACAAAAGTAATGTAATGTCAATGTACGTAAAGCTTGGGACACTATAGTTGGTATCAGAGGAAAGGTTTAATTAACCATTGGAAACTAGGATGTGAAAACTTTAATGAGATCCCTAGAGATATTTCTACGGTATGTCTAGGGATGTCCCTAAGGTTAAGTATAAGTATAGGTCATAGTCCTAGGATTATGATAACGATCATAGAATTAACACTAAGATGTTAGATATTTAAATTAATCCCCCTTTATTATGTTGTTTTCCTAGAAGGAGTTTTTCCTCTTACACTATTCTTTTTGTGTTTTAGATGATGGATGGAATCCGAAGGAACCATGTTTATTAATGTAATGGGAAATGCAATGAATTTCTTCCTGAACAAATAAATGTTATGGGAGACAGAGTGAAAAATCTTATTGCTATACTTACACAAGCTATGAATCATTATGGACTTCTGAATGAGTAGATAATGGAACAATATTCTATTGAGTCTTTATGAGGCAACATCCACCTTCTTTTAGTGGGTCTTCTAATCCACTTGTTTCTGAACAATGGATCAATACTATTGAAAAGATATTTTCCATAATTCGATGTTCAGAACATGAAAAAGTCAATCTAGCTGTTTACCATTTAAAAGGAGAAGCAGACCAGTGGAGGAATCTAATTAATAATACAAGGCCCCAAGATGAAATTGAATCCATGGAATGGTACGAGTTCAAGAACATTTTTTCAATTAGTACGTCCCTTGTATTCTTCGAACAATGATGTAAAATGAGTTCCTTGAGCTTAAGAAAAAGGATGATGAATCTGTTGGTATATAAAAAGTGAATTTTACAAGGCTTCCAAGGTATGCATCTGGCTTTATCATCCAAGCTGAAAGTAAAGTTGATCAATTCTCCAGTGGCTTAAAACCAGGTCTTTGAAGAGGATTAGTTATAATAGACTTCAGTACCTATGAAGAAATTGTGTGTTGTTCTGTCAAGGTAACTGGAAGTTGGTGTTGCATATCCATCTCATGGTTTTGACAAGAATCAAAAGATGATGTTCAATAAAAAATAACATAACAATTGTGAAAAGAAGGTGAATGAATCTTTATGCTCAAAGTGTGGAATGAAGCACGGTAGAGATTGTCTAAAATGTACTAGAAATTGTTTCAAGTGTGGAAAATAAGTTCATCAAGTAGCTGAGTGCTGAAGTAATGGGAAAAAGGTTTCTAATGACGTGAATAGAGAAAAGACTACAGAGAATGCTCCACCAACACTTCAATGCTACAAGTGCAAGGAAATGGGGCATTATGCTAACAAATGCCCTAATACAAGGGTTAATGATGATCAACATCAACAAACTCTTAAGGAAAAGGACAAAGGCATGTCTCATGTGATCACAACTAGTGATGTTGAATATGACAATGATGTGGTGGAATTACTACGTGATTATGTAACAGGATTCCAAAATAGTGTTGTGGAATCTCATTTTTAGTATCATGGAATATTGGAATATCTATGTATTGGTTTGTTGGGGTTTTAAATAATTATATGGTATCGATAACCATGAAAAGTGATTGAAATGTTTTTGGAAAGAACCAAATTTTCTCATAAATAAGGTATAAAGAGATAATGAAATGTTTGATAGTATTAATTAGCTCATGACTGATATAAGGACAAAGTGATATCATGTTTGAGTATATAGAATTTTTGGGATTTTTATATGTGGAAAGAGTTACCTTTTGACAGTATTCATGTTTTCACTAAGGTTCTACGATAATTTAGGTTTCAAAAGAATACATGATTAAGGTATTCACATGTTTATAATGTGTTCAATAAGATATATCTTATGATATATGGGGGATAAATGATGGTATTCACGTGCTTGTTATGTGACCTTTCTAGTAATATTTTTCTTTATACTTTGATATTGGAAAGATGTATTTTGGATAAGTCTAAAGATTGGAATGAATTATGTTGAACATTAGATAGTAATGTTTAAGTCTAGAACTTTTTTGATATTATTTCTATAATGTTATAATAGTGTTGTTTTAGAAAAAGGAAAACATGCAGGACAGACGACAACCCGTCGTGTCGAACAAGGTTGTGGGAATCAAGCCCACAACCGAAGTGTGACAGGCCTTTATCGCCTACCAGTGGCCTACATGAAGTCCCTGGTTAGTAGAAACTAGTATTATTATATTAAGCATAATGATAGATGAAGTATAAGTCCATTTTTGGAACCATATACGATTAATATCATCATAGATGGACTTATGTATATAACTTTTTCTAACCTTATATTTAAGATAGATCAAATGACCTATCATTCTATCACATGATCTTCTAACACTTCATGAAAGAAAAATTCAACTTCATTTATTTAAGAGATGAAGTGGAAATTGTTCAAGGCACGAGCAATGGTGAGATTGTACCAAAATCAAGTAAGTATTTCTTTTAATTAAAAAATTCTTCAACATTTGGGAAATGATCGTGAAAATAAAAAATGTTGTCCTAGTGCCCTTATATCTGATGAATCAGATGGTATATTTTATCATCACAAATTTATGGCTTTGTGATTGTTGGCTTTTTTATAGCCATGTCTTCTACCACTCTTCATCAGAAGTTGATGATTATATTTCTCTTCCATATCCATATTTTCACCTATGTTCTCCTATATAGAAACCCAGTGATGTGTTAATTTGGGTAACCATTATGTTTTATACTTCACTTTTTAAAATTAAGTTTTAGTATTCCTTTTTACGATGTGGGTTTCTATGAATGAAACTTTCAAGTAGTAAAATATTTATAAGCCTGACGAATTTCGAGGGAGAAATTCATTTTAATGGGGGTAGAATGTAACACCCCGAGACTTTATGATATATATTCTTTTTAATTTATATGATGTCTTATATTGTACACTACACCAAGATTAGCTTGTATTATACACAACACCATATTAGCTTGTAGTATACACAACACTATTCTTGGCTTGTGTTACACACAATTTCAAGTTTGTTTTGTAGAAATTACTCTACGAAACATTAATTATAGATTTTTTACAGGATAAATGAAATAATTTTTTATTATTTTATACTCAACACCAATGGTAGCTTTCACTACATGGAGCCTTTACTTTTCTTGCATTACACGTAGTCACGACCATCCTCGATTTCGTGTGTAGTACGCAATACCGAGTTTCACTAAACAACGATATATTGTTATAATATTATTATAAACTAGAAGTTATGAATATTATTAACTAAATTTTCAATTTTATAACATTATTATTCATCTTACACATTTTCCTGAACATGGTATGAGAACAAAATATTTTTTTTGGGAAAAATAAGTATTTTTCAAAAAATGTAGTTTTTCTGCCTTTTCGTGGGACACCAACATTAAATCTAGTTTTTGAAATGTTTATAAGTTCAATTTGACAAAATAAAATTTTTATTTGGAATCAGGAAATAAAATTTTACTTTGGATAATTTTTTTATTTTATTCTCATAACATTCATTTTTAATGAATAGTAAAAACACTCAATGTTTTAATTAAAAACAAATTTTTTCATCGTAATAATTAATATGGTTAAATTATAATATTGAATGGTTTTAAACTATAAATAGAATATATGTTTACCATTTAATATAAATTATGTCACTATCATTTATTTTACATTGAATTCATAGGTAGAATAATTTCAATCTTTTGCAATGTTTTAACTTTTCAAACTCATTTTCTTAACAACGAAATTAATTTTAAATTAATTTTTTCAAATTATGTGATTTGAATTTAGAAAAATGGATTCTATAACTGGAATAAGTAGGTAAAAATTATTTTAATAGGCTATGTTTTATTTTTGGGCACTATAAATAGTAACTACGGTAATTTGTTTTACCATAGTTAAAGGTAAATCGGGTAATTAAGAGTAAATATAATATTATACAATTACCCTAACAGTTTCCTTAATATAATTGGATGATTATATTTTGTCCTAAGACATATTTGGGTCGAAATGGAATCCATTGGAACCCACTTGGATGTGATTAGTACCTTTAATTTGTTTTTATTTTAAAGAAAGTGAAATATGTCTTACTCAAACTTTAATAATTAAAGTATTTTTAATATAAGGATATACAGAATATAAATTCTATTATAAATACTCATTTGAAATATAAAATGTTTTTGTTCATTATGGTAATTTATTTTTAAATTTTAAGAAATATTTAATTACCTTAATAGCTTATACATTAATGATGCAGAAATAATTTATTTTGTGAAAAATCAATAATATGGTTTTTATTAAAATAATATTACCCATAAAAAGGCCCTAAAACCTGACCAAAACATATTGGTCGAGTCTATATATAACCCAATCATCCAATGGTAGACTAGGGGGCCTTTTGGAGACTTATGAAATAGATTATGACATTTATAATATTTTATTTTAAATGATGTCAATGTTGTCACCTTCATAAGTTAATAAATATAACAATTTAACTATTGTTATTTTAAGATGATAAATTCAAATAAAAGTATTCTTATGAAATATATTGTGTTTATATTCATCATAGGATTTTATTTTTATTTTTTATGCAATAAATATATATATTAAAGAATTATACAAAAATGTTGTAGTAATTATTTTATTAAGAGAAATATCAAAGAAATGGTATTAAAAATATTAGAATAAATATTATATGAACAAATTAATGTTCTCCATGAATTTTTTAGATTCATACGACATTTAAAGAGTCTATTAAATATATTTTTTTTAATATATCCTCTGTGTGGATTTTATTTAAATTCAAATAAATGAATAGTGTTTAAATTGACACTATTGTTATTTTATAAATATAACATATTATAAAATTGTTTAAAAATCACAAAAATATTTAAAAATTATAAATTGAAATTTATATGGTCTAAAATTTCACAAAGTATCCAATTATGGACAATTCACAACATATAAGAAATTATTCATAACAATTTAAAATTTAGAATATTATTTCCATAAATAAAATTAAATAGATTAATTAAGGACAAATCAAGTTGATAAGGATTAAAATAAATTACCAACATTTATAAATATTATTGGTTGATGATATTACAACCCCATATCATCTAATATTTGGATTAGATTCATTTCTGGAGGTTTTTATGTGGGGTTTGAGTTTATTATAAATTAATATATTAGAGGTTTCCAAAAGTGCACTTCTCCTCCCTTATAAAAGGGCACCTCCTCTCTCTCCTCCTCACACCACTTTGAGCCTTCAATCTCGGCCAAACCCAACCCATCTCTCTTCTCCACTTCCCTATAAACATACTAGAGGTCCTGGTATTCTTCAAAGACCAATTTTAGTGCCCTAAGAGGAGGTTTGAAAGAGGGACGTCGAAGAAGAGGTAATATCCTTTACTGATTCTTTCAATTTTATTTCTTCTTCTACTTCCTCTTATTTAATTTTTTCATTATAAAGTAATAACAGTAGTATCACACATATAATAATATTTTATTATAAATATAAAAAAACACCATTTAACCTTCTATACATCCTACGGAAAATGAAATCACCGCGCGTGCGTACGTACGGAATACCGTCTCCACACCGTGGTGTAATCTGTTTTCCACCACCACCTTACTTGGATGGGTATAGTGGTGTAAAAAATAACTATATATGATTATTATAACATGATACTAATTATGAGATATTATATAATCTACTAAAATAAAATTCAATAATTATGAGAATGATATCATCGCTCGTGCGTACGTACGGATTACCGTCGCCATGACGCGATGAGATTAATTCTCTATGTTAACCATTCAAGAATGACTATAAAGTATATATAATAAATAATAATTAAAATGTGAAATAATAATTATAATTGATTTATGTATATGTTATTTTCTTACTTCCATTAAATTTAATAAGGAAACGAAAACTACGTTCATGCGTACGTACGACCTACCATCTCCATGAATGGTGTATGTCATTCCATTTTTCAATCTATCATATATATTTACATGATGAATATATATTATATATAAATCATGTTTTACATTCTTGAATTATGTAAATAAGGTTATAAGTAATAATATCAAGATCAAAATGTCCAAAGATGTACGATAAATGAAACGATTTTACCCAAAACATTTCTTTAACATAGAATTGACAAAAGAACGGGTAATATAAAGTCGTAAGTGAATCATATATGATATGATAAATATTATTATAGTTATATTAATATTTAATAATATGTTTAAACCCAAAATAAAGGAGCCTCAGTCACATATGGAATAAATTGGACATAAGGTAAGGGATAATTTTGCAAATCTCATTTTTATCTGAGATTTCTTATACGTAAGTATTTACTAGGGTTATATTTTCATCCATGTCCATAAAAATGTTTTTCATGAAGTGTTTAATATTATTCCATGTATGTTTAAAGTAATTTTTACCCCTCTTTAACTTTTACATTGTGTTATGGAAGGAATATTTCTTTTATTTACCATACGAGGAACTTTTTGACTTTTTCAGCAAAAGTTCGAGGAGAGGTTTTTTTAAACTTATATGGCATGAAAAAAATTTTACGGTTTCATAACGCCTAATATTCATGAAGCTTCCTATACAATATTTCATGATTATTTTTTTAAAAAATCCTTTTTTTTAAAATTGAATGGAATTTTTTGAAAAGAAAATTATTTTGAAGAAAAAGGATATTTTTCTCAATAACTCATTTCAAGTGTTTTGTCAAAACTATTTTCCATATAAGATGAAATTATTTAGTTTGATTATGTTTCAAGTATTATATCTATATTATTTACATGGTTTTATTTTTATTATGATGAAATAATATCCATTTGTTTTATATGGATCATGTTATAATGGGATGATGTTTATGAAACCCATTTTATTCTATGGGTTATGATGAATGAATTATGTATATTTTGTGGCATAAGTAAGAATGATTTCATTATGAGATGGGTGGGACCAATATCTCCCTCCAATGCATTGGGTAAAGAATTATATCTCATGAGATAGACATGGATGGAATGACAAGTAAATCTGGTTCAGTAATACAAGGTTGGAATGGAAAGTAAACTCGGTTCAGTAATGGATATTGTCCACTATGATGGTCTTGGTTCAAATGCCTTGGATACTACGGAAATCATAACATGTGCTTAATGGTTTCCACAATTACATGTTTTATTCCCATGATATTTTATCATGATTGATGTTCTATTATGATCTATGCCTTATGTACTGCCATGTTCTATGTCATTGCTCAAGATTTTGATGTTTAAACATTATGATCATGTTTTTAAGTTCAAATGTATATGGTGTGTTTTATTTTATCCATTATTACCCTTATTGATCATTTTAGATCACCATTTATATGTTTTAATTTCCCCATGATATAAATAATGGTTTTAGGTAAGAAAAAAAGGGGAAGATCTTTATGGGATATGTTGAAGATCTTTTCACCATGATTAGAAGATTATGTTCCGAGTTTCAAAGACCCTAAACTATTACGATCCTTGGGTGTCTATTTTTGTTATTTATTAAGTATTACACAAAAGTAATGTAATGTCCATGTACGTAAATCTTGGGTCTGTACATGTAACTTATGTGATATCATATAGATTGAATTATTAATATAGAAGGGTTTCTCTTACTTGTGATCCCTTAAAATTTTGGACACACTCAGAGTGTGTCTCACTCTTATATAGAAGATAAATGTTATGGAAACTTTCCTCTAACGACCTTCACTACTATATTTGGAAATATTATTCTATTTAATTACAATTGATATATTTGAAATTTGATTCATGCCACATGTTTTTATTGACATATAGGGAATATTATTCTTCTCGTAAATGATTTTCAACCTCTCCATAAGATCCATGATTTGTTATTTTATATTATTTAGTTGGGTATCAATTTATTTTACACTAATGGTAGTATTCATTTTATATTATATCCTCTCTTAAAGATATTTCTTTATAGGTATACTTATTGAATTCAACTCATTCTCTCTGTAAATTTAATTCCCTATATTTGTACATGTTATTTTAATAAATCACATATATCTTTTATTCCTTCCCTATATTAATCATATAAAAATTTAGGGCTACATACAATTTCCTCAAAATCTTATTTTTTGACACAAATCCTACCATGAGTGTTGAATTAACTCCACATCTTATCTCTATTTGATCCACATTCTCATGGAGGGACTAGAGATCATCATGGTTAATATAAGAGTAACAATTATATTTTTATCATAATATAGTTATCATGTCAATGTTGGAATCCATGGATCTATTAATCTCTAGCTATGGATGTTAATTTATATATTTGTAATCAAATTGTAAAAAGTTAAGTATTATATAAAAATAAATTCATAATTTTCACCTCAATATGAGATTCTAATTTCTTAGGAGTCTTATTTTTATTCTTCTTCTTAGTTCCTATTTTAAATAAAGAAATATTTATCAACATTTTAAATTTTTTCTTATTACAACCCATTTTTCAATAAATTCTAATTGTGGGTTATTCAATTACCACTAGTTTTACATATATATCTTCTAGAGTATTCTATATTTGAAAAGTTGTACTATAATGAGTGGTTTTCTTGAATACTTCAAAAGACAATAATCTAGTTAAAATCATCTATATCCATGCATCAATTATACATTCACTATGATTTGTCTAATATCTATATCGAACATCACCTCATTTTCACAATTCTAGAGAAAAATAATAATTTCTTTTTTCTAACCATCAAAATTTTTTCCTATGATAAATAAGGACTTAATAATAGATTCCATCTGACAAAAAAAATCGAAAACCAAAGAGAGAGATTGATTTTCTTGTTAGAATACTTTTTCTCTCATTCCTCTTATTGGGAATAAGTTGACTTTAAGAACCCTGAAATCTAGGCTAATCAGGGTGGTGTTGGTTTAAAAAATTCTCCTTTAATTATCCATTTTTGGAAACTCATATCTTTTTCCCTCCAAGTGTTACTTTGTCAAAGTATTTTTCTCTTATTACTTTAACCACAAATGATATAAAAAATTCAGAATGTAAATAATACATGTACAAGGATATGACTTGGTTCACTAATATTCGATAATCCAATACACATGTAACTTTTCTACTTTATTTGAAAGTAACATTATACATTTTGTGTTTTATAAATTATTTCAAAAAGTTAAACTATAGATATTGGGGATTTACCTCTTCTTATGAATTTATGAACTACTCGAAGATATGTATTGGAAGGTTTATAAGCATACATGTCTTCCTAAATATTTAAAAAATTGTTGGTTTATCTTTTTTTTTCATTATAAGTTTCTTAAATCATTGGTCCAAATTTTATTCTCTTTTGTACATTATTTTACAACACTCCCTTCTTCTATTCCAGATGAAATAAATATCTCAATACGGGGATTGAATTTGTTTCTTCTACAAAAATAAAACAACAAAAACTTCTCCTGATAAAGATAATACAAAAAATTAGAATCATTTTGTTTATTTCCTTCTTCACCAACCAGATACTACAGTGTCATTCTTTCTACTTCCCTCAATTTAAATAAGTAAATACACTCAGGATCCCTCATATAATTTTTCTAAAAAATTGTTACCCTATATTGTAATTATTTTAAAATATATATATAATGGTTTTATATGCTTCCTTGAACAAATCCTTTAATCAAAGGGTTGTTATTAATTCTCTAGTTTTTTCTACATTAAGATAATGTCAAGTGTACCAAAAGGATTTTTTGTTGTCATTAAATTCTTATTAAACTAAATTAGTCTTTGAAATCTCAATCCATATGCCCTTACGTAATTTCCCATCAAAACTTCTAAGGACCCTAAAAACCATCATTACATGATGAGGAATAAACTACATGGGTGTGATTTTCCATATCCCTTGAAATGTCACATTAAGATCTTCTTTATTATGTCATGGTCTAAGTTAAAAATTAGACCCAATATTCTTGGGAAAACACCATCCTCTTTAATAATATAAATATCATAGAGAAATTATTTAATTCATCTCAACTATTGAAATTATTTCAGTATGGTCTATTATTCCACAAAAAAATGACTTATAATCTTAACAAACTCAAACATCTTCCATTATACAAAGAATACATAATTCATGATTCACCCAATTAACAACTCTATGGTGTCTAATTTATTTTTCATCCTTAATCCAGTTGTGCACAAACCTCTATTCATGGTTATTAGGCCTTAAAATATCTAATGAAACAAAAATTCACCTATAAATCTTTTAATGAATATCGAACATCTTTTCAAGTGGTCCCATCTAATCACATTTTAGGATTGACTCTATTGTAGTTTACTATTGATTTTATGACATGGAACATATAGATCTCTAGAAAAAATAAAACCTACCTGACCATCTTCCTAGTGTGTTAGATTGAATTTTATCATGAGAGATTATTTTATTAAATAATGATTAAGGGATAAAACATAAAAAATGAAAAACATCCTTATGAAATCCAAAGTAACCCTTATATAAGGTCATGTTACTTTCCCATTTTTTGATGAAATCCATTTACAAGATGGTGATTATAGTGGTGTTTTGATTTATAAAATTTATATGTATGGGGAATAAATTATTACATAAATAGGTAACTTTATGAATTATCCATATTTACATCATCTCTAATAATTATGTGTTTCTTTCCCATGCGTCATGGTTTATTCCCAAATCTACCAAACTATAACCCAACATTCTCATTTCTACTTCAACCCTCTTCAAGCCACTCCAAACTACTTCAAAATACATGGAATTGTTATATAGAGATATAATTGTGTCTATTTTTATTCACCAATCCTCCCATGAGTACATATTATAAAAATATTCTCACTTCACCAGGTCTTCAATCTGTCTATACATACTATATTCAAACATCATGATTCAAGTTATTGACAACAAATACAACACCAAACACATCTTTGGTTATAATAGGAAGTGTTCTTGGATCATACTCTTCATCTATAAATAACTTTACATTAATTATACTAAATACAATATGTAATATCTTCTAACAACCATATAATCAATAACCATTTGACCAAAACCACTTTTGGTAAAAACAATTCATCAACATTAGTGAAGAATTCATTTCCTATGTTATCATCATTCTTTTTTGAGGTCTTTATATATCATTTTCTAAACATGTGACATTGATTTTTTTAGTTATTCATTTCCTTAATAATTATTTTCCACTTATCTTAAATTCAATTTCCTTATTAATCCCATAATCCATGTGAATTTCACTCATTTAAATATATGATTGGATTTCATTTCCAAAATTAACATCATTTTATAATTTCATTATACATATGATAGTCATAAAAATATTCTCCACATGAGGAAGAAAACCATCAACATAAACCACCAATATATTATCACTATTTAGAGGAATATATAGAACCCTCCATCATTTCCAAATTCAATCATTCAACTTACTAGTATTTTAAATCCCACATTTGTTTATTGAATTGGTGTTTTTTCATATTCACAATATAAATTTAGAGACCAAATATTCAACCATATAGGGATACTTTACCAATTATAAAAACAGATAAAAATGAAAAAATCAACATTGTTAAATGACCATCAAAATTGTAAAATTTAATTTTCTTAATATTTGTAGGAGACCTGGATAGCAATGATACCTCTTGTGATAGCCTTATGAATAATATAGGTTCACTAAGAGGGAAGGTTGTGAATCAGGGAACAATATTCTATTTTCCATTTTAGGATTATTTTTTGAAATCAACCTCCACCACTTGTTATACTGAGTGATATAACAACTAAACTGACACACACACAATGGTAGGAAAAAAAGGATACCTTATGTACAAGATATTCTTCTCAAAATGAGTAACTAGTCCTCATCATGATCTATAATTATTGAGAGCATAGAATCCATTGGAATCACGATATAATATTAGATGGGAAGTGCATATTTTCGACTCATAGATAGGAATGCAATAATGATGTCTCTCAAAAAGTCTCTAGGAATTCTACACCACTGTCTTGATCTTCAATGATGTAGGTATAATCCTTATCCTCTTATTAGATTGTGTCATGAAAATTTTATACCACTCCTATACTTCTTCATAATATATAAAAAGGTTGAATCCTTCCATTTACCAAAACACATAATACATGTGTGATGATTACACACATAATTCAACTATATAATATATATTTTCTTCATGTTTTATTTATAAAAATAGACGTAATTATTTTTTATTATCCCATTATATCTCATTCCGAGAGAACTACAATTCAAACACTCATTACTATATACTCTCTTATAAAATAAATGTATAAGACAAATGTTTAGTTTATCTAACATTGTATGATAATTTACCTTAATTTTAAATTTTAATTTTAAATTCAAATAAAAATACCAATTTTATTCAACTTTTATTCATATTATTTAATTATTGGATCCATCTAGGCTGTCTATGGTATAAATCATGGTGCAGCAATATATGTCATGAAATGATAAAAATGTTCATTTAACCACTTTTCAAATTATCTATTTTTTCAACATAAGAAATTTATACATAATGTGAGAATTATCTCTTTTTTATAGTTTTTAATGAGACCAATGTGGTACCATGAATTATTACATGATTCCTTTAACCACCTCAAAAAACTGCAGATAAAAATTTTCTTAGTTTCGTTTAATTTCATGAATCCATTCTATAAGACACAATTATTTCCAAATATAGATGTGGCCATATTTACAAAAAATTACTATCTATAAAATAATATATATCTTTTCAGAATGACTATCATATTCATAGAATGACCCTTATTCTCTAAAATCTTTAATAATGGTTTCTTTTTATGTTATATAATCTATAAAACAAAATCATTAACATCATCATCTTAACTTCCAATTATATCTTCTAGAATATCTTTAATTTATAAATTTTTTTAACTAGTAAAACCTTATGAATAATCTTATTAATCATTATTCATGAAATTTTTACTCTTATGTATCATAGTGAGGCACTATATCATCTATTATAATGTAAATTTATAAAACCATTTGTAATAAATTATTACTCTTTCATATCTCAGTTTAGTTATTATATTTTCCAATATATACATTCTATAATGCTATCTTATGTATTGATGTATAGTTTTAAAATTTTTCATATTTTAGTGTAATATTTGAAAAAGATTTTACATTTTTATAGTGCATATTAAGCATCACAATATGTCTAATAAAGTTTCTAATTTCTAGGTCAAATTCCATGTTCTTCTTACATATTGAGTAATCCTTACTTAATTTATTTCCTTAGCTATATTTCTTCAGTATATATCTTTTTTATGAGAACAACTAATTTCAAAATTTAAACTATTTTTCAGTCATAATTCACCCATTAATCTTGATAAAAATTAGATAATTTGTCCATATGTGCTACATTAATTAATTTTTATTTTTTTTGATGAATGTAAAAAAAATTAATTTTTTATTTTTGTTATTCATCATTGAATTTATATGATAAGTAAAACCATGATCTTGGTTCTTAATATTAATTATTAAAATTATTTCAATTTTGTTTTAAAATGATTTGATTCAATTCCAAATCACATGGACAAATCCAATGTTTAATGTTTTTTTCACTATGTCTAGGATGAGTTTGGAAAATAGAAAAGTACTTCCAATATAGGTGCCATTTGATGCCCTATATATGTATTATATAGTTATAGAATATGTGTTATCTTACCTATGTAAATGTGGTGATCCAAAACATTTGTTTCATGAAAAATGAATTGGTAAATATATTACTAGCGTAGGTAACATCCAGTATATTTATATGTCTGATGGTGGATAACATGTGTGTGATGGAGCCCTTGCTATTGTCATGTGAATTTTCACCTCTTTAATCCCACACATAGAATAAATTTTAAGGATGTTTGACCATGGAGATTAAAATCCAAAATAACTAATGTTTATTTAAAACAATTCCCACCATTCGGCCAAATAAAGAATTCCTATAATAGAAAAGCCATGGGGTGGTGATAACTCTATTTTGTATACATATTTTGATGTATTCTTATATATTACTTCATTTCATAGTAATTGATTTAATATAATATCTATTCATGATATTAATGTTTTCTAAAATTTTATGCAGGAATAATGTTTAGTGAAATATAATGGAAAACATGGAAATTGATGAAGAAAATGGAACCTAGTGATGTGACGCGACACTGGATTTGGAGAATGATCATAGAACACATTCAAAGGAAAAATTCTAAAGAAAAATAGATAAATAAATATTTTGGTTCTAAATTAACATTTCACACATCATCTAACATCATTTTAGAACATGTAATTACATTTTACAATATGACTCAAGCCTTGAAGCAAGCTGTGAGTCATCCTTACATGATGTAACATCTCATTACACAACATTATATGGGTCAAAATTCCAAATCTCATTTGAGATTCATGTGAGATATTTGTAGTGGAAAAATACATGGATAAAATCTTGAATTATCATTACATTAAGTTAATACCCATTACACGCCATGTAATTCCCTTATATAGAAATCATGGTGATTTCTAGTACATCTTCCGATGTGAATTTATGATATCTTTTGACCCATACATCTAATGAATGACATAATTGACCCAGATAAAGCCTATATATGACCATGAAACTTATAAAATGGGGATTACATTATATATAAAAGCATTATAATATATTATATTCTTGTGGCATGACCATATAGAGATTTATGTAGGATTCCAACCAGCTGTAGAAAGGGTTTCATTGGGGTTTTCTTTCCTTTTTCTCATGTAACCGTTAGATTATTTATATTTAAATTTAAATATCTATATTTTATAAGTTTTCCTTCTAAATCCATATAATATATTTTATTCCTTATTAAATATGTTTTATTCATCATTGGAGATCATCTAATGATGATTAGCTCAATCCATTGGGGAGCATAATCGGTTAAAGGGGTGCATAACAACAAAGCATGATTTTCCATTTCCTGTGTAAGATGATTTTATTCAATAGTATCATGTTGTAAATATGTGTATATTTTTTTCATCATTGAATCATTGACCATATGTTTCAATAACTAATCCACCACAACATGATTGAGATTATTTATCCATGACCACATATTGGAATTACTCTTATGTGTTTGTAAATCAGAACTTAATGCACTTTAGCTATTTTGATTCATCTAACCATGAAGAATATGTATTATGTGGTAGTTTTATAGGAAATTTCACTTTATTCTATCAATTTAACTTTAAATTTCACAACCATTTGATATAATTATTTTTCGGTGAAGTTGAATTAATTTATTTAGCAAAACTGCACCTAGAAAATTATTCCTCTCTCTTCTGACTAAAATTTATGGAATATTTTTACCCAGACCACCATTTAATTTGATAATTAACCTAGTGTAACCCTATGTATGTCCATAAATTTTATAAAATGAGTATTTAATATAAGATAATAGAATTTTATTTCATTCAACATTGGAGGTGTGACCACCGGGAGGCTGCCATAAGTTCTAACCAGCTATAGATAGGTTTTCATTATCTATTTCTATCAATTATCTTATGTAATCATAGGATAATTTATATTTTAATTTCAATATCTCTCTTTTATTCCTTTTCATTATAAATACCTAACATATATTCTCTTACCTATGTAATATGGTTTATTAATCATTGGTGATCATCGAACAATGATTGGCTAAATCAGAAGAGGAGCGGAATCGGTTAATGGTGGGTGTGTACCAACAAAGCATGATATTAGTTTTATCAAGAAAGATGATTTTATTCAATAGTATCATGTTGTTACTTAACATATATTTTATTCACTATTGAATCATTTACCATATGTTTCAATAATGAATGAATCACAACATGATTGAGATGATTTATTCATGACCACTAAATGGAATTACTCTTCAGTGTTTGGAAATGAAAACATAAATCACTTTATCTATTTTGATATAACTTACCATGATTAATTAGGATTATAGGATATTTTAATAGGTAATTTCTATTTCTTCAGTCAATTTAACTATTGCTGCACAACTATTTGATATAAATATTTTGTGAGTAAAGAAGAATTAATTTAGTTAGAAAAACTACCCCTAGAAATTGATTCCCCACTATTCTATTTTCCTATATGAATTTAGTTATATTAATATCATAATTAGTTTAATTAAATCAATTAAAAATTGCATTATACTAACCTTTAATCTAGATCTGTCATCGTTGTGTTCCATGCTCTATATTGGTTTGATCCCACACTTATGCTATATTATGCCTCTGTAGTTAGTACAATTCAGGAAAATATATTTTTCTATTTTGAACCACACCCAGGGGAATTAATGAATCACATATATATCATCATGTTATCATAATTAAGATTATAAATTTTGGTATCATTGGAATAATGTGTGATAAGAGGAAGATTTAATAGGAATCCAAATAAATCTATCACATCCCTCAAGTGGTGAGAGTGAATCCAATCAAAGAAGAAGTAACAAAGCATTGAATATGAAGATTTTTTCAAGGGTTAAGGAAACAATTGAGAAGGTATAGCATACCCATGAAGCTCCCATAATATAGGATGATGCTTAAAAAGTAATAATGTTTTGGACATTTCAATTAGAACATGATTGTTCAATGAGATAAGGGGGCCAGTGATCGAGCTGATTTGTTGCGATTTATTTCGTTAATTTTAGTTTTATTTAATTATTATAGGGGTGGAAGGCTAGGTCATTAGTGGTCAATATTATCAGTTTCCCCTTTCCTAGTTAATGAATTTATTTTTTAAATGTTTAATATTAATTTTTTTTTCATTTCTAAGGAAGCATTCAGTTTTTATAGAAATCAAGAGTTTTCTTCTTTGTGCATTTAAATTCATCTTCTATTATTCTAGTTTTCACAAAAATGATACCTAAAGATCTGACATTGTTAAGCATATTGAGTAGTGGGATAATCTATCAGAGATTAGAGATATCTAATCACTAGGATATGAACCAATCTGGAGTAAAGTGATTATTAAATATCATTAACTAAGTTGAAATTACTTGGATAGGGTGATTAGTGAGGTCTCAATTGGTTAATGAAATAATAAGAGAGTAAAAATATAATAATGTCTTAATAAATAAGAAATGGGATATCCAAGGTTAGTCCACTATCTATTTGAGTTCATTTTAAACACATTTTGTCTAGAAGTAATTTAAAACAATCCATTGTTATCTTCAACATAATAAACCTAGAAAATTTAATGGAAACATTCTATAAACTCTCTCCTCATTGGAGACATATCAAGTCCCACTACCACTACCTTAATTCTGATTCAAAATATTTTTTAATATGGGAACCATGACATAAACTATATAAATTTGGATCTATTACTGGGGAGTACAATTTTATGTTTTTATTTTTTTGATTTTATTCATTTAAAAAGAATTGGATAAAAGAAAACAATCTATTTAACATTGATATTGAGGTTTAAGGAACAATATTGGAAATAAAAAGGAATCAAAGAATCACTTTGTATGTTAGAAGAGAGTTTTCATGATTCAGTTTCATGAATCATGATCATTAGCATTATCTGTAATGAGTGGATCCTTAAAAAGATAAAATATGGATAGTAATTTGTTTCAATTGAATAAGACCACTATATATCTTTATAAACAAAATTTCTATTGTAATAACAAGTTGTTACAACTATATAATCAACAATATTGTGTTCTTAGAACTAGAATGATTTAAATATTTATTAAATTTTGTGTTTTATCAAGGGAGTATCCTAACAAATATCTTATAGAATTTGTGGATATATGAATTAACTTCATTCATATACAATCTTTTGTGGATTAGACTCGATGGAAGGAAATTCTCTTCTCCTTTGATATGCTCAAATATTCCCTGATAGCCTATCAGATAAGAAGTGGTCCATCCTTATAGGGAAAAAATATCTGAGAAGGAGATCACATTCAATGCTCTAAATGTATCAAAACACATTGAGCCTATGTAGCCTCATGAAGCTGAAACTAATGATAATGATCATGCCTTTTCTTTTACTAATTTTTTACCATTATTTTCAAATGGTGCATAACGATTCAAAGGTAAATAAATGGAAAATATCATTTTTAAAAGCATCACTTGTGAAATTAATTTAATATTTATACTTTTATCATAAAATTTATAATGTGGATTAATTTATTGATCAATGATATTCTAGGAAAATAAATGTTTAAAATAGAAACACTAGTGGAATGTACTCAAAAGGAAAATGAAAGGATGTCACATCAAGGAAAACGATCTATCTCTCAACATATGATAATATGTATTTTGATAATGGAAGGTAAAATTAAGAGGAATATTTCTATGGATATGGACTAAAATAGTTCATTTTCAAGTCAAAACAGTCTTAAGAACCCTCTATTTAAAAATATCATAGTAGTGAACAAGGGAATGCCAATGAGGAAATCGAAGATAAAGAGACACAAAAGGAATTTAAATTGATGATGGATCTTTTAGTGAGTTTGAGTGAAATAAAAAATCTTGATAAATAAAATAATTATTTGGATATGTAGAATGATTCATTAAAAAACAACTTGATGGACCAAATGCAATGGTCATTAATTACATGTAAATATAGTTTTTATTAAAAATATGTTATTTTATTACAATATTTGAATCAAGAGAAGGAATTATTTATATTACGAAAGTAAATATATTTTAAAAAAAATGTGTAATTAAATGATTTTTAGGTGATGTTGGTTGATAATGAAAATCAATAAAGAATTCATGCTTTGAGTTGCAAAATTATGTTAAAGAAATTAGTGAAGGATCAAAGTCAGCTTAAAATGTTATTCATTATAAAAGATGAGATATAAATAATGATATAGTGAAACAATATATTTTTTTCACACTATATTTTAATCGACATGGTGTAACCAATAAAAATAAATAAAATATTGTAATTTATTCACCCAAGTTAGAGGAAACACCCATTTTATATTTAATTTTCACTGCTAAAAAACATAAAGACAATTTTTTGATACCATATATGGTGATATTTTATTTATTTTCAATACATTTTTTGAAAAGAAAGACAGATATAATTAATGATAAAGACCAGCATCCGTGCATAAGCAGAGCCATGGAGGGAAATTATCCATCCAGAGCTAGTTGACATTGAAGAGGCCTGAGGCTGCCAGCTAATGAGCCGCATAGTTTTCTTCCCTTTTGGTAAAGGAGAAGGTGCAGCAAGAAAAGCCTTGGCGATGCAAGTTAATTCTCTTGATGATGAGGCCAAATGACTGGAGTCCTACATCGTTGTGGTTAATAGAATCAACCACAGTGTGGCAGTCAGACTCAACGATGATATCAACCCATCCACGTTCCACATCGAGCATCATACCTTCAAGGATAGACGAGGCCTCAACAACTGCAGGTTCCCAGAAGGCATGATGTGATTCATATTTTGCTGCAATGATTTTCCCCAGATGATTTCGGGCCAGGAGACTGAGAGCAACAAGCCCATCCTTAGGGAGAGACACATCTACATTAAGCTTGAGAGTCCCTTCTATTGGGGGTTCCAATGTGGGGGACAGGAGGAGGTTACACCTGGCATATAGTGTTCTTTGTGGTCCTTCCATCCCTCAATCCAAGAGATGCCCCGTTCAATCAAGAATTTGGGAGGTTTATGAACGTGGTGAAAAATAGAATCATTACGCCAGACCCAAATGATTCAGGTTAGGTTGCAAAGAGAACCAACCTTAACCAATGAAAGATAAGAACACCAACGCATTAGAAGATCAGGGAACTCAGACGCAATGTCCAGAGAAGCATCTGAAATCTTTCCCCATAAATTCCAAATTTCCTTAGCTCCCAGGTAGTGAATGATGGCATGAAAAAGGAGATTATGGAATGCTCAGGCAGAAAGGGAAAGACTCACCACTAGCCATATGTCAGTAAGCGAGAAGTCTCATGGTAGGGAGAGTGCTCGTGCACACCTGCCCCCAAAATTGGCATATTTTTTGGGGGACGTTGAGCTTCCAAAGAGAACTTTATGGTCCCTCCTCCCAGTTGACAGTGTGCATGCCAAGAGCCTATCTGTACCCCGATATCACCATGTATTCGCCTGAAATGTCATTGGTCCAAAAAATACAGTAGTGGCCTGCATCGGAGACCCAGTGGATGATCATGATTATTCTTCGGTCTCTTTCATTAAACCATCCATTGATCTTTTCCAAACACCACCCTAGGCCCTGGTCTGAAAGGAGGCAGTTGACGGTGGTCTCTTCAAGACCTGGTTGGGCGGGGGATTTATCCCTCATACAATCCTTACCAACAAGCCAGAGATCAGTCGATATGTTAATAGATGAGCCATTCCCAATCCTCCAGCCCAACCCTTTTTCCAAGAGATTACGGGCCCCCCAAATGCTTCTCTAGAGGAAGCTAGGTCGAGGGCCAAGGGAGGAAATAAGGAAATCTGTGTGCAGAAAGTATTTAGCTTGAAGTACCTGCGCAGAGAGAGAAAATGGGTGATTAATGAGGCGCCATCCTTGCTTGGCCAATAGTGCGTCATTGAAGAGAATAAGATTCTAGAATCTCATCCCTCCCTCCGACTTGGGTGTGTCTAGTTTCTCCTAGGCCATCCAATGGGGTCTATTACTTCCATCATTTCCCCCACCGAAAGTTGGCAGTATGTGAATGGATCTAATTGACGATAGCCACTAGGAGCATAAACAGTGACATAAAATAACTGGGGATAGACTTGATGACAAATTTAATAAGGGTTTCTTTGCCAGATTTGGAGATGTATTTTGGGTTCCAGCCTTGAATTTTTTTCTCAATCCTGTCTAGCAGAGAAATAAATATTTCTTTTTTGGACCAGCCAATCACCATGGTAAGCCCGAGATACTTCTGATGTTTATCAACCATGTGTATGCCTGCTGATGCAGAAAGTTCATTTCTCTTGACAAGAGGCACCCCTATGCTGAAGGAGATTTCCGATTTTCCGTGATTGATAGACTGTCCAGACGCCCACTCCTACTGCTTGATCGCCTGGCTGATCACTTGACATTCATTCATAGTTTCTCTAGAGAAAAGGATGCAGTCGTTGGAAAATAAGAGATGTGACACTGCTGGGATTTCACAGCAGACCTTTTCCCTATGAATTTAATTAGAGGAAGCATCCCTGGAAATATGGTTGGAGAAAACATCAGCCACCAAGATGAAAAGAAAAGGGGAGAGGAGGTATCCCTGGCGCAGTCCTCAGATTGGGGAAAATCCTCTGGTAAGCTCCCCATTGACCTTGATTCTAAAGGAAACAATGGAGATGCAGTGCGTGACAATATATGTCCATTTAGTAAAAAAACCCATTTTTAGCATCACAACTCTTAGGAACCACCATTCCACATTATCGTAGGCTTTTTTCATATCCAGTTTCCCTGGCATGGTTCCTCTTTTCATGGTGGAGTGAGTTTTAATTGAGTGGAACACTTCATGGGCCACGATTGCATTATCTGTAATTAGCCTCTTGGACATGAAGGTGCTCTAGTTCTCAGAGATAATATCAGGAAGGCAAGGGCATACCCGATTGACAAGGATTTTGGATAAGATCTTATAGGATACATTGCAGAGGCTGAGAGGTCTAAAATCATGGATCACCAGAGGTTTCTTGATTTTGTGAATGAGGATGCGGACAATTTCATTAATGGTGGAAATTCTTGTATTCCCCGCCTAGATGCTTTTAATAATTTTTCAGATGTCAGAACTGATGATGTGCCAGTATTGTTTAAAAAAAGGTCATGGAATCTGCCTGGTCCCGAGGCTTTAGTGGGGTGGATATATTTCATAGCCAGGCGTATCTCATCATTCATCACATCCTTGTTATGATGTCGATTGATCTCATCAGTGATCATAGGTCTGATGCATTCTTCCACTTCAGCATACATGACAGGAGTTCCTGTAGATAAAAGGTTCTGGAAATAATATATCAAAGCTTCGTGAATACCTCTGTTGTCAGAAACATTGCTGCCATCCAGTTGGGATAAACACCTAATATAATTTTTCCGACGTCTAGTTGAAGATTTCAGGTGGAAATACCTTGTATTAGCATCGCCCTCTTTAATGTGGATGTCCCAAGCCCACATAGCCTAGAAGATTTCTTTAACATGCATGGGCCTGTCTAGCTCTCTTTGAGTGGCACCAATCCTGGAGGGATTGCAATTGGATGGGGGTTGCCTGAGTAAGTTGTGCAATTATTTTTAAGGAGAGCTCAATGCCTGTCTGGGTGGTGGAATTTCTTGTTGCTCCACGATCTCAGCTCATGTGAAACCTGTTAGAAATTGAGGCCAACATCATCGCAAGAACTTTTCTAGCTTGATCGGACCACCTCTTCGCATTCTTGGTCTTTTGACCAAAAAATCTCCATTCTGAAGGGTCTGCTAAGTTGTCGATTTCTTTTTCCTCACATAAAATCAATGAGAATTGGGAAGTGGTCCGAACAGTTGAGGTCCATGTGGTTAACATGAAACTTGTTGAACAAATTAATCCAGTCAGGAGATCCAAAAAATATATCAAGATGCTCAGCAATGCGGGTGCCTTCAGTGTTGCCTCAGGACCAAGTAAATGGATTTCCTGTGTACCCCAGATCGACCAAGTTCTCCCTCGATACCATTTCCTTGATGTTTGACATCTAGGATGAGTGTCGGATGATTCCACCTCTCTTTTCCTTATAGAACATAATCTCATTGAAATCACCTCTAAAGAGAATAGGGCTTGGTAAGTCGTGTCGTATCTTACTTAGAAGATCCCATGACTTCACCTTGACATTATGGGATGTCCAGCCATAGAAGCCCACAAAAGTCTAGGGTTGGTGTGAGTCCATTTGAATGGTCGCTGCCACATGGTGCAAGGAGAAGGAATTTTTTTTGACATCAATATTGTCCTTCCAAAGGAGACAGAGTCCCCCAGAAATCCCTTGACTGGGGACCAGGAAGCGGCCATGGAAGCCACACTTCAGGGCAATACCATTGGTTTCGTTGTTTTCCATTATGGTTTCAGACAGGAAAATCATATCGGGGCGACTTTGATTGCAATTTCACTAAAGCATGAGAAAATTTCCGGGGATTCCAAGCCCATGACAGTTCCATCATAAAAAAATCATTGCTCTAGGCAGGGATGGGTCTCATCCGCCGCTGCCTTTGGTTACTTTAGACTTGTTTCTCTACCTCTCGTCTTCCATCATTTGGTGGGGTTCCTCCCTGATTGGCCTATTTCATTTTGTCTTTTCCTAACCCTGGGGTTAGAGTATTCCATGTGACCGTCCCTCTCTCCTCTTTTCACCCTTTTCCACGTTCAATGGGTAATTGGGCCCAGCATTGGGGTTCCCGCCATTCCATGGGCCTCCATCGTTATAATGCATGTTGCCTGCGATTGTGGGTTGGGGTCCGGGCCTCGTGGTTCGCTGTGCATCAACATTGGTTTTTAGCATTGTCTTGGTGGTTCTTTTTGCTTCATCGCCGACCTTGTGTATGTTTGAGTGTTGTCCTTCAGGGTGTAAGGATGGATTCCCACTTCTCTCTGGGTGGGAAAGTCCGTGTTAGGGACATCCAGTGGTCCCAATGTAAGGCCTTTTTTCTGTATGGGTTCCACCTGACTAGTATGGGCCAAAGTGAGACGTTTACGGTCCATTTTTCTTTTCATCTCAGGGATGAAGGAATATTTGGTCATTTTGGATCAGAGCCAAGGGTTGTACTAAGGGATGATGTTACCTGATCAACTCTTATGTTTTAGAGTGGACGTTCTTTCTAGAAGGCCAAGGCAACCAGAAAAAAAGCAGAAGATTGGGAGTTTCTCGCACTCGAATGATATCTGAGTGGTGGCGTCTTCAATTTTCAAGAACATTCCCCTCATTAAGGGCTCTGACACATCAATTTATTCCTTTATCCAAACTTCAGGGCCCCATGGTATTGGGTCTGAGTAATCCCTGTCAAGAAAGTGGCCAAGTCTGTCCCCTATTTCTCTAATGATTCGTTCAGTTCCTGCATGAAAGGGGATTCCGTTAATTCATATCCAGAAGGATGGGAGGGTTAAATTCACTCACTGGATATCGTATCCCCCTTTGAATTCTTCCATGAGGAGGATTTGATTATCAAATGACCACAATCTTCCATGCAAGATATTGTCTCAATCCATTTTGTTAAAGAACTCAAAGATGAGGTGATTGGTCCCCACTTCTCGAATAGCCACTCCTGCAACCAGTTACCAGAAGATCTATAAAGTGTTTTTGAGGGCCCCCTGATTTACTGAAATGTTTTCAATGAACTTTCCCACAATGAGCAGAGACATGCATTTTTTCATGAGTGGGTCTTCGTTTCACTGTGCCTCGATCGCCGCATTTTCTTTGTCCGTCAGAGATAGCCTCTTACATTGATTTACCAAGTCATCATCCATAGGGAAAATACAAAAGTTAAAATCGCCAACTAGTTTAAGGACCAGCTCCCTAACAATCCCCACGGCCCTGAAAACATTAACAAAGGAACTGGGAAAATCACCGGAAACCTCTTCTCAGACACCTCACGCGGTCCACTCAACTGAGGCAGACACCACTACCTTCGTTCTCATCACTAACTCTTGAGTGGTCACGCCCAAGGAACCTGTTTCGCATTCCCCCCTGACATCCTGAGAGCAACACCCCATGGTGGGACCTTCGCGGCTTCCAACACTGCTGACTCTTGGTGAAGGAACCCTGAAAACTAGACCCGTTACGCCAGCCCCAATGCGAACTCACAACACCTCAAACCATCGCGGGCGATTCTTTGAAAATAAAACCTTCTTGTGATCCCACAGTGAACGCAGAGTCACTGTGGAGCACCACCCTACGGCAGAGACATCGCGACAGCACAACACGACTGAGGATTCGTGGCGGTTCTTCGCGGATCAGGCATGCCGCGGCGACACTTCGTGAACACACAATGCGATGAATGTTCGCGGCCAGTGCTGTGAAAAACAACCTCCAGCGGCAGAGATTTTGCACAAACATGGATCTAGAGCCTCCAGCGGACCACCGCCTGACTTTGCAGAATAGGAACAAAAGGTAAAATAGGGGACAAAATTCTTCGAGATAAGGAACGCTCGGGTTAGAGAGTATGTTTGGGTTTTCATCGATATGTACTATTATAGAGATATAAAAAATGGAAAATATATTATATTAAATTTTTGAAACATAATATCTCTAGGAGTGTAATATTTAAAATAATAAAGGTTTATAAGAAAAAAATTGAGTTTTCACTATGATATATATGATTAACTCAGAGCATACATAAGAGTAATATGATGTAATTTAAGAGTAACTCCAAAAATTCTCAGTTTATATAAGACTAAATTTTTGGATACATGTAATTACTCTAAACTTAGTCATTATGCTTTTAAGAAAATCTAGTTATGTAATTGTGGGGAAATTTGAAAATTTGGATTTCTAACAGTGTTTCTGGTTTTGTTTTGTTTTGGGGTTATTTCTTGTATTTTAATGATTAAGGATGAGATTTCGGGTTTTTTAAGAAATAAATTAAGATTCATTAAATAGTTATATAATTCTAGTCGAGGATAGAGTGTTTTTTGATGAGTAACTAAGAAGGAATATAATAATATATGAACCAAAAAAACTCCAATAGAGTTCCACTGAATGTCTATCAACTAAACAGTGGTTGTGTAGCCACTAGAGTGCCACCATAACTTTGGTAGTAACCTGAGCATTCTTTTTTAAAACATTAAATTAATTTAAATTTTTTATTCATTATTTTATTCTTTTTACCATTGAACCCCACTTTCCACTTACTTATGTCTCTTTAGATTAATTTCCTTCAGTTATATCTAGTCATATCTTTATGTTACATCCATAACCTTCTATATTGAAGATTCTTTATGGTGGATTCTTCTAATTCCATGATTATGTAATAAAGTTATCCCCTTTATCCTCCTCCCTAATTTCCCCCACCCTTGTTAGGGTTTCATGGTTTTGATTTTACAATACCATGATGAAATAAACCCATGAATTAGGGAATATTATTTATTTATTAGAAAATATCCTCATGGTCAACATTTTTTTCTAAATAGAGAAAAAATTAAAAGGTAGCTGATGGTGGGTAATAATGATATGATAAAACTTTTTGATAGGAATATTAAAGATATTTATTAATATATGAGGACAAATATACTATTCATATAGTTTATTAGATACTCTCTCTTTTATTGGAGACCATTTTTCAATATGTACCTTTGTTGTTTCTATGTAACACATTGATGCTAGTTTGGACTATTTGTGCCAACATTGTATCAGGTCAATGATATAAGTATTCCTATAAATTAATCTTAATAATAAAATATAAATTGTCAATGAGTTTATGGAGAGGTGTACAAAAACTACCATACATTAGGGATGAAATCATATATTTTTGTGATAACCCTCATTAAAATATTTTTACTATCCAATTATTTTTTTACCTAGTGACTTTAGGGATTGTTACTGAAAAAATATGAAAGTAGCTATGTTTGAAAAAAGAAATAGTTTTACCATTGATTCATTTTCTCAGTGATGATCATATATCAAATTGTTCTTAACATAATGAGGTGAGGAATAAGAATAATGTTGTGTATATGCATAATAGAAAATAAAAAGTAATGTAAAGTGATTCTATTACCGATAAAATGACTGGAAGTAGTAGTTAGAGGAAACATCAATTGGAATATTTTGATAAAAAATATTCCCAAGTAAGAAGATTTCACATTAAATAAATATGTTGGTTCAAATAAGTACATTTAAATAAATCAATTTTATGATGGCACACTCTATAACTACCTACATTGAATAATATCCATGAATAAAAGGTTTTTCAACTTGAAGTTACCTAGTGGCTAATCAATATATCATCTAAAATAAAATGTGAAATTATATAATTATTTAAATACCCTTTAAAAAAATTGTGTGTTGTGTGGTTGACTCAAAAAAACCACCAAGACATCTATCACTATATTACCAAAATACTTAAATTTGAATAAGAACTCAAAATCAATCAAGGGGAATAGTGATCATGAACAATCATTAGTGTTCAAGGTATATTTTTAAGTAAATGGTGGAAATACATGGATACTTGATAGTGGATTCATATGTAACAACCAAGACTTGAAAAATCTAGATCTTAAAGTCATATTACATTATTATTATAGAATAATATAGTTCCCAAATGATAAAATATATTAGTATTTATGGAAAACTATAAGAATACATATAATACATTTTCAAATATAATATATAACATTAAAAAATTGCAAGAAATTTATTTTCCCTATTTTCATATTCTTGAGAGTTTTACATAGTAATACTCAGGGATTCCTATCGAATGAAAAAATGGAGATATCAAATTCATAGTAAGGTGTACCAAAAAGTGGGAGTTATTAGAACATAAACATAGAACAAGTGGTATTACATGATTGAATAAGGAACACGATTCCATAATCAACTAAAACCAAGGGTTTGTTATATCCATTCCTTTAAATGAAAACATTGGTAATAATAACCATCAATATATTAATGATGGAATGAATAATTCTAGAAATTTATACTTGTTTTAAAGTCCTAGTTCTAATAATATATACTGATATGGGGAGAGGTATACACAATGAAACAAGTTTTTTTGTGTCATGATATCTACTGATACATCGAGGGGATATATACTTATAGATCCCACCCATCACTAGATTAATTACTATTAATTCAATATAAGAGTCAATAAGAACATTCATTCCATTCCCTATGGAACTTATGGTTTAATAAAAAAATTTATGTCTATATAGTAAAAAATATAGAAAAGATATACTTCCCCATTTAATAGAATAATATGGATTCCTAGTAAAACATTCCTTAATGAACTAACAATCTATGGGGTATCCTAAAAGTACTAGGAAGTACCCATATTAATGAAATAATGTTTTGAGGGTACTTTAAATATTTTTTTTATCCCAAGAAGATAGTAATTGGGTTCAATAGGATTCATTGTTAGCAGACCAAGGAAATAGTAAGAAAATTCCTTCATCATGGTTCATTAAGAGAGTATGAATATTCCAAATAATATACCCTAGGAATTTCTAACCATGTGTTTATTATTATCTCGAATCATCATGAATTTGGGTGGTGATTGATCCAATTCTTATTCCAACCATTTTTGAGGTAATTCTTCCTAGGTGCATCTTTGATAGAACCACACCAACCTGTTAATATCCAGACAAGCATGATATTACTTTGAAAACCATACACTCTTTACATTTACAAAATTTAGGACCTTTGGGCATTGTTTTGTTTTATAAAAATTATTTAATGAGATGAAATATAGTTATTGACATATAAAATGGGTGATAATTCCATTAAATTTCAATCATGATTACATTACAATAATTTTTTGTAATTGAAATTAAAATGGGTGGAAAAATAACCCTTATATCATTGTATTAAAGGCATATGGAAATGAATATAATGATTGGGGATAATTATTATATCATTAACAATATAACAAGTGTGAGATAATACCATTAAATTAAAATGATGGAAATATGTGTAAATTATATTATATAAAAATAATTTCAGTTAATAAATAAAATGATTTATTAGAAACCCTTATTTTGCTTTGTAGATTCTTAAAGTTTGGGGGGACTCCTTAGTTCCATAGAAACTCCCTGGGAGGGACTTCAAGATGGGGAGGTAATAAAAATTCATGATCATTACCATTTTTATCGAGTGTTGTGATAGAATGTGTGGGAATGAGCCTCTTTTATAGGAGAAAAAATAAAGACTTTTCATAGAAATTAATTTTTTGTAAGGGGTAAGAATGAAGAAACATGGGTGTTACGTTGGTTCAATTTGTTAGTTAAAAAATGATAGGATATATATTTTTTATGACTTTAATAAATCTAAATTATTTCAAAAATGTGTAAGTGGCATTTTAATTATTAAATTTTCATGATATTTCATTTCCCCATTTTACTCCTATCAATCTTGAATAAAAGTTAATCGGGGTAATTATTTTATTAATAACAATATTATATAACACTCTAAATTTGTTTTAAATTATTAATCATAATTTGGCTGAACTTTAATCCATTTCAATTTATATATGTTAGAAAATATCATTTTAAATTAAAATATATTATAAAGGAAAAAATGTTTTTATATAGAAAGTATTTTCATACATTATGTGTTTTTAATTCTTTTTGACTGTTAATTATTAATTAAAAGAGTGTTTATATATATTTTTTGTATGTTTTAACATCATATTAGATTCATGATATCAAATTCATTGATCAAATTTATTTTTCTAAATTTTTTAGAAATCTTATAAAGTTATTTATTTGAAAAAACCATGTTACTTTTATTGTGGTCATTAATATTTAATCAATGTAATTTATTTTCAATTAATAAAAATATTAATGAATATTTTATAAAATTTGGATATATTATTTCTAAATATAATTTCTAATTTATCAAATAACATTAACATTTGTAAGAAAATTTAATTTTAATATTAGTGCATATAAAACCTATTTCTTAGAAAATTTATATTTACGAATAAAAATTATAATTAGGATTTAATGAACGATGTTTTTTATTTTTATGAAAAAAATTGACTAATTATAAAAGTGGTAAATCTTATATTTATTATCAATTAGTCTAAAACCAAAATTTACCAAAATAATAATGAATTAAAAGAAAATAACAAAAATATTCTTTTTATTATAATATATTACTTAAATTCATAAAATGTTAAACATAGGTTTCATAATTTAAGAAAATAATTTCAAAGAAATATTTTTTTAATACTTAAAACATATTTTACAATTTTAAAACTTTTAGAAACATTTACATTATTCTTATATAATGAAAAATTTGTAAAATCTAGAGTTTGGGTAAAAACTGTATTTTTCACTATTCTCTTAAAAATAAACTATTTTTGAAAAACCCAAAATTTAATGACAATATAATTTGATTATAAATATTTTCAATATGAAGTTATTTTTTAAAAATTAAATTATTTCAGTTATAATTTATTCTTTAAAATTTACTCATGAATAATAGCTGATTAGAGTGTAAATTGTGTGATAGTTCATGATATGGTTCTTTCCTACTAAAGTAGGGCCTCAGGTATTACATCATCCCTAAATAACTTGTTCCATAAACTTTTATTATATATCATATATTTATTTTATTTCTTTTTATTTTCCATCCTCATATCTTCTTCCAGATCCCATGTTTCCTCTTCTAGTTTGTGATTTCTCAAAAGGCTATTTATGAATCTAGTTGTGTGATTTGAAAACACATTCTCTCTAGTGTCAAGAATCTAGATAAGATCTTCAATATAAGAAAAGTAATGTTTCTAGTTTATTACCTCATATTAGAGAACAAGTGTTTGATGTGACCTGTATTTCCTTAATAATGAAACATGCAATATGTCATATACTCTGGAAGGGTTGAATGGGATAACCAATAAGTATGTTATAAATCCAATTAATTATAGTATTTAAAAGTCACAATGTACCCAAGGATTATCTTCACATTTTTACAAAATATTACAACTCAACTACATGGGGAAACCTTCAAGAATACATGAACCCTCACTTAAAATTAAAATTCCTTCCTTTTATTATTAGCATAACTCTTCTTTCTTCTCCTTATTACTTTAATATGACCCCAAATTGTCTATACATTTACAGTCATCTCATCCACAATATCTATGAAAACTAGATTTATTTATTCAATTTATTCCCAAAAGGTTGGAGAATAATAGCACTTCCCATTAAATTTTTTGTAGGGTATCTTCTTGATTCTTTAATGGATTCTATTATTTTATAAAAATTCTACAAAAGGTAGATACTGATACTACATACATTGCCAGTTAAGAGAACATAATCTCATCATATCCTCCAATGTATGGATATTCCTTTTAAAATTACTATCAGTTTGGTGGGGATAATTTGTGCATAAATCTATATCAATATTGAGACCATTTTAAAGATACATCCTTAATTTTTATGTTAATTTAGGTTCATGATAAGATACAATTGATTGAAGTTTGTCATGGAGCCTTATATTTTCATTGATATAGAGAACAACATGGTGATCAAGTGGTGGATTAATGTTACCTCTATGAAATAAAAAGAATTAGTCAAGATATCAATATTGAACCATATATCATTGTTCTTCCTTGGAGGATTTGTAATTTAAATGAAAATTCCCATTATAATATTGTTACACTTCCCTATTGTTATCCGAAAAGGTTTCATGGATCCCTCATGATGTTTTATTTTATCCATCACCTACTAGAGTACTAATAAACATTACACATAGTCCAAAATTTCCCACATTATACCATCCCCCCATAAATTTCCTCTTGAATCCTTGTATATATTTGTCCTACCACAGTGTATAGATAAATTTGAGTTATGTGCTTCGTCTAGAAAGTTTATCTTCAACTATGGAATGGATGGAACATAGAACCTATTTATTAACATCAATATTCATTCTTTACAGATGAATTCTATCAATTTCACATGATTAAATACATTAATCATCCTTTGCAAGTCCTCATAATACTGTTTGTGTGTATCTCTATTTTATAGTATGGATTGATTAGAAATTTTTTGGAGAACGAATGATAGAACCCCATACCCAAAAATCATTGTGTACATATTTACTAGATATCAGTATATAAGATACTTGTTAATCCTGGTCATTTATAAAACTAAATAGCTTCTTCAAATCAATGTATCATCTACCATGTTTCCCTTACCAAAGTAGTATTGTATTGAGAAATCATAGTCCTTGATTTATTCTAACTATCTTTATTGAATCATTCCTAACTAATTTTGAGAGGATATATAACTCAAAACTCTTTTAGTTTGTATATATATCTTTTCTTTTACTATAAGAGAAATGTATCCATATTTTCAAAGAAGTGATATAAAATTCCAGATCAAGGTCATGATTTGGATAGTTATATTCATAGATTTTAAATTTTCTTCATTAATATGAAACCACCATATCTTTTTTTATAAGGACACAACCAATTTCATTCTTTAATGAATCATTATAAACTAAAAATCCATCTTTTCCGTTTGGTGAAGTTAATATTGTTGAACTAATTATTCTCTTATTCATATATTAAGAACATCCCTAACATTCCCTTGACCATGTGAATTTAACCCATTTACTTTTTAACTTGGTTAACAAGTTTTCCAAATTAGTGAAATCATTAACAAATCACTGATTGTAAGCTCATAAATCAATAAAACGTCAATTATCAATTATGATTGTTGGTGTAGTTCATTATTTCACTATACTTTTCAATGCAGTGTTGAAAAATATTCAATAACTTTAGAAAATATGGATAAGAAATGTATTATTAGTGAATCAAAATTAAAACATTATATATTTACCACATATTTTTTTTCTGAGGGTAGCTAGAATCATTTATAGATGAATCTCAAGATATTTATAGATATTTTAGTATATCAAGATATAACCAATTAATAAAACTATAATGTTTTCAAGATAATAATTATTTTATTCATATTACCCCTAATTATAAAATATGGATTAGTCAATCCAAAAGGAATTTCTATAAACACATGTTGTTCATACCTTATCCAATATTACATCCTCATTATATCATCATTCTTTAACCACAACTAATCATAACCATAGCGAATATCATTCTTCAAAAAGTATTAGTCTTCTTGAATGTAGATCAAGTTAGTCATAAATTTATTGTAAATTATACTCTTTATTTATAGTAATGGATATTATCTACCTATAATTGATGAATAATATCAGGACCCAACATTCGTTTTCACAAATAAAACAGGGCCTCCCCACAATGAAACACTACAGTGTATAAATACGTTATCACAAAAATGATATACATGTTTCATTAAATCCAAAAAATATACTAGTTTCATCCTAAATAAAGTTGTATATTTTTGTCTTGTATAAGGAATGATTTCAATGAAGAACTCAACTTCATGCTTAGTTGGAGGACAAGGTAATTTTTTTAAAAGAGATCAATGAAATTCATACCATGAGTACATCCTATATTATTTGGATATATTCCTAATACATAGATCATTCATGAACTTCCTATTCTATTAGAATATATATTAGAAGAGACATGATGAGAGGATTTAGACATGATTTAGATGATTAATTATACCCTATAAAGTCCAGAGGTCCTACCTCACCTTTATGAATCTGAATTTATTATACTTGGAAAGGAATATCTAAATTATAATTTTAAATTCATTTAATACCAATGAGTATATAAAATCCAACCATATGTATAATAAACAAGTTTCAAATATTTTATGTATATTAATTATTATTGAAACTGATAGAAATATCATTGTTATAATAAGTTTTTCTCAGTACCTTGATTGATAACTCTATTACTAGTGTGCTAGGGAAATATTTTATTTTTTTAGAAACATGGAAAATATATAAGAGTGTGAATATTCTTATTAATTGAAACAATATATTAATTTTAGGATATAGTAAATGTACCTACTAATACTTATAAACTTCAACTTATTCTACAGTACTCATATAATTGTTTCTTTTCTCCCTTGGCATTTTCTAAGTAAATTTCTGATAATTTTTTTTGAATTTGTTTACATAATATCAATTCTCCTTATATTTTAATAATTAAACATATATATATTCTTTATTCTTATTATATTCACACGATATGTGTCCCTTTTCTAGAAACATTTAACAAAGTCATAGTCCATTCCTAGAAGTCTCCATGTTTTTCTTCACATAGTTATCACATATGGGAAATCACATCCACCATTTCTTCCCCTTTTCTAACATTTTTTCCCATAATTCTCTTATGACCACTTCACCTCCTTATTTATATTATATATATATATATATCCTATATAACCCATTTTTTATCATTATAGAACTTCATATTATATCGTTATATATTGAAAATATTTGAAAGAAAAAAATCTCTAATGTTACTTATAATCTAGGGAATATTTTTCTCAATTTCAAGGGAAAAAAATACTATGTATTGTTTGGGAGGATATAGGTAATTCATATAAATCATGAAAGGATGATGAAGTTGGGTTTTTCTTTGTTTTTTAGGTTTTTATGTGTTTTTTTGAACTATTTCCTTTATTTGTTTTTATGAAAACAAAAACCAAACGACTACTAATTGCACCATCCCTAGAACAAATGAAATTGGATATTTCTATAATTATATACTATAATAAATTTAATGGTTTGGTGCTCTTCTAATGTGTATATAAACACTGGGTTCAAATCCTCAATGATGGTATTATATTTTTTTGTACATTTTTTTATTTTACTATTTAATGGATGGTTTTGTTTTTAGAAAGTAATTAATTTTTTTGATGGATATATTTTGAGTTAAGAAATATATAATTGTTGGGTTGAATTAATTATTGGGTATTTAATATTATGATAGCCTTTTTATTTTCGTTAAATTTTTTTAAATTAACACCCACTTCACAAGATGTTTTTTGATCAAAATTGTCAAGTGTTGAGGCTTTAATCCAAGCCTTAACATTAATAGGGCTCAAATATCAATCAACACAAGTTTATGGTTGTTTATTTATGTTTAAAAAAATCCATGTAATACACATGATAAAAAAACATGTCATTAATCCATGACATTTTAATATTAATATTCACAATATCAACATAAAGAATATTTAACAAGAAAAATCTCTCAATCACTTAACATCCCAAAATTATGACTCACCCCAATGAGAGATTTAATCCAAAATTGATATGGTTAGTAATATGATTTATGATATTTAGGTTGATGACATAAAAAGATAAGAATAATAATGGGATAATATAAGGGTATTTCATCGAACACACAAATGAAAAGTGAAGAAAATTAAATAGGAAATTTTGATTGAATAAGAAAGAGAAATATGGGAATGGTTTTCAGCATGATTAAAAAATATTTTAAGAACATTAATATTAAAAAATAGATGTTTTATTATTATTATATATTAGGATAATGAAAAATTCATTAATATGAAATTGAAATGAAAAAAAACATACACAATTACAATTGAAAACAAGCGAAATAAAATATTAAATGGATAGAGGAACATGGGTTTCTCTTTTTAAAACAAGATTTTGGAAAGTACTATAACCAATTGAAAATTATTTATTCATTAAACTTCTATTAATTATGTTCTGAAATGATAAACGCTATCAATAAAAATAGGGGATTTTATTTATTATCCAAGGTGGTGGGTTTTTTTCCTTCCAAAACATCCCCTCATGTTGGATAAAACATTTTAACTTTTAGATAGATAAATTTGTATAAATTATCTACTAAAATGTTTCATATATTTATTTGTATAGTTCAACCTAAAATATTGGCACCCATTTTTCATTTTTATCCAAATTTATGGCTATTTTCCTAAACTATTTTCCTGTGCCAATTTTTATCCAAATTTTTTAAAAGGCCATAATGTGAATGTATTTTAGGCCAGGATGATGCCCTAAAATCAAAAACATTTATATTAAAATTTTGGGAACCCATATATTGAAATTATACCCATGAAATATATTATCAATTAGATAATTTTATTTTGATAAAAGTAATTAATTATGGGATGTAATCAAATACAAGACAAAATTATTGGATAAACTTTCATTCTCCAATTGGCCCACTGATTTGTTGAGTTTAGACTTGAAATTTTTATCAATGATTTAATGGAATTTAGTTGGTTTTTTGGTGGGTTATCAACTAATTTTTAATTCTAGAGTGATCTAAAAAATATAAAATCATGACTGTTCAAGTTTCTTTGACAAATTCTGTGGGCCATCTTGATTGGTTCATATATCCCTTCAAATTGAAGAACTGTCCAAAGATGCAATTTATTGATTTATTGGAATTCAAATTAGGAACACTTAAAAATAATAATAGAAAATAATTTTTATTTTTATTTTTAAACATATGATCAAAATATTAAACAATAGTTTAATTTAATTAATTAGACAAATATTACCCTTATTTTTTATGATCAAAATAAGAACACAGACTACGAGTTAATAAATTTTTATTAAGAAAATAAGTGATGTGAGTAATGTAAAATCATTAATTAAAATGTAATATAACCATTATATTATAATATAACTCATTTATTTTCTTAATGTTTCTTAATTATAAGGTACATTTGTTTTGGTTTAGGCCCATGACTATTAGTGGTTAAGGAATTATAGTATAGTAATCAAATGGTCTATCGTAACCATATACATTCTTAACCTACTCATATGGGTTAGGATAAGATAGTTTAGTTTTTTTAGGTCAATATCACATAGATGATGAGACCATGTATACCACATTGAACAAAACATGAAAAACCCATATAGAATGGTTAGGGGACACCACCTAAATACAATAGGATCCCATTCATTTATGTTCTCTAGAAAACTTATATTTAATTGATGGATTCCCTAAAATGTCATGAAATACCTAAATTAGGGAATTATTGGATGAAGAAAAAATAATACCATGATAATATACAAATCGACATATGAGTATGTTTATTCGTACTAATAAATATCTACTAGTATTTAGGGAACTGAAATCTAAACATTGAAAAGGTGTAAATAACTTGGATGGAATTGATTAACCTAAAGAGAGGTGGGCAGTTCACATGGCTGATGGGGTAGAAAAAATTCCTGATTTAATAAGGTTTTTCACTTTATTTTAAAATTTAAAAAACAAAACCTTAGTGTTTTTTACTGTGACCACATAATTCCTGACACAATGCAATTTCCAAGATTATATTACAGTGTTTTCTTTATTGTCATAACACAATTTAATACTGTTCGGAAAATCCTGGAAACTCCATTATGATGTCATGGAAACACAACCATCCTCTTCATAGTAAAACTATATATTATAGCGAAGCATGAATAAATTATATCCACCTGTTGTGGAATGTCCATGTACATGACGGTGTATCCCCTTCCATATTAATGGAACACATACCCCAGAAGAGGTCCATCAAGGCACAATTCATGACTTTTTTCATGACCAACCACATACTATAAAAGTTACTCTTATGCAGCCCTTGTTATGACATAAACCCTCTATGTTGTGATGTGATGAGATACTTTAACTAGAATTTCTTATTGGACCTAGGGTAAACTCACAAAAACAAACCTGATCCCCCTTGTAACCATATTAAATCTCCTAAAACCATCAAAATTCACATGTTTTAGCTAAAATTTAAACAACTTATTTTCCTACGAATAGGTGGGGTTTGAAAACATCCCCGTTATATGGTAAATCTTCCTCAAGAGTAATAATTGACCATCATTGATAAATAAATATATTCACTATCTTTTCATATCAGCCTCCCACTCTTAAGTCTCCTCATTGATATCACATGACATTACTAAATGTGTACCATAGGTAATGTCTTCCACATAGAATATTTTTTACACCATTTAACTATAAAAATAGTCAATAGAAGAATGATGTATCAAAATGGAACTTAATATCACTGATATTGATGAAATGATAATGATTGAGGTTGTATCTCATGGTTGAGATTGATGGAATACATCATGCCTATAATAGAAACTTCAAGGATGTTTTAATCAGTATGAATTATAAAAAACATACAGATAAAATAAAAGGGGCATAAATATCATGGTGCTAAGCTCCCACACCTCTGAATATTATATTATCCAAAATGATGAAACAAACATAAGAAAACCAAGTCACCCACAAAACACCCCACTAGGTGGTGCCTTTGGTTTTAATAGGATGGATACTTTCTCAAAATAGTATCCAAACACTCTTGTATCAATTAAAGATGCTATAAGTACTCTTGAATGAGTCTCAGTCTAATACTAAAAAACTCCCCAACTTATATTTACTATATATGTTAATAACCATAGATACCAGAAAAGGCCTCAAAAGAGTCTATCTAAAATGAAAACTAATAACTATAGTTATAGTATAACATGATAAGCTTAAGATGACTCTCCCGTGAACCACTAAAATTTAGGACAGATGATCATAGAATTTATTCTATAATCTAAATAGTACTCTAAGACTGCCCTTCTGTCCAAGGATGGTATGTTTATCTCAAATGTATCCATATATATAATACCTTCTACAAACCCTACAAAAAGTGATATTTAATTTTTTTAATGAAATATAAATTGATAATACTTAGAACACCATGCAACCATACTACCAATTTAACATATAGCCATATTTGATCCCCAAAATAATGGGTCTCTATATATTGTAAAAATATTTAAAAAATCTTGAAGAAGTTAATAGTCACCAATTTAGAATTTCTATCACGAGGTGGCCTTGAGAGTCGCATAAAAAATCCATAACCACACAATCCCATTTTATCTTAATAATGTGTATCGACTGAAGAGGTCTTGAGGATCTCGAATTCCTAAAATTTACTTTCTAATAGTCGAGGCATCATGTAATGAAATCCACTACAATACTCTTCATTAAGAGACACTAATAATGCATATATATATATATATATATATAAATATTCTGGTATGGCGTGGTGATATGTTAGTGAACATATCACCCCAAGTCATGTTAACATGGCATCAACTACTCACACATTCATGGAAGTACCAAAACTCCACCTCTTTTATACAGGATCTGATCATCATCTTAGAACCAATCATGTGGTGGATCCACACCACATATATTATCCCTTATAAATTTTTAGTTTCATATTGAAAACTAACTCTCCTTCACCATATTGAGAATTAAAGAGGTTATATCCATGGATATAGGGGTCAATCTACCTTAATACTCTTGAACATCAAGATAAATCTACATAAAGTGGCTCATCAACTTCCACTCACTACTATCTTCATTGACATATTTCATTTGAATCATTATAAACAAATACATAAACCATAAGATTCCCATTCCTCGGGGTTTATTCCACCTTGATTTCAAAATACTTAAGGTTATTAACCCACATCATTTTACAAAGGTTCAGTCCATTCTATGAAAATATATATCTATAGATCTTGTGTTTAGTATATAGCAAAAACCTATCACCTAGAATATAGTGATTCACACATGATCCTCAGCTCAGTTGGTGAGGTATCGTTAAGTTCATTCAAAAGACTCGGGTTCAAAACCAGGTAGAGGCATATTTCTGGGGGTAATGTAGCAGTACTGTAGCAAGTACTGTAGCAGGAAATGTAGTAGTAATGTAGCAGACTGTACACTTTGCTAGTACTATTGCAGACTGTACACTATGCGAGTACTGTAGCAGGCACTGTAACAGTTATTGTAGCACGTACTACTCGGTACTGTAATAGCTAGAACTATTCTCCTTGGGCCACCAGTTTGGGCTTGGAGTCTTTACGGCTTTCGAGCCACCCATGCCATCGGGTTAGTAGGGCTTTCGGGCCACCTTTAAGGTCTTCGGGCTACCTCAAGGCCTTTAGTCCACATGCAGTTTCCTGTGACACACTACAAAAAAGGTGCATCCCCAGAAGAGGATTCAGAGAAGGTGCACTCACCAGAGAAGAACGAAATGGATTTTTCATAATGATAGGGTATGGCTATTCCATCCAGACTAGCCTATCCATGCACGAGAAGCATAACCAGACGACCATGTGAAGGGGGAGAGCTACAATCATGATGTTGATGCTGGGGAGGGACAGTTCCTTGTAGATAGTCTGGTTGAATTCCCTAAGACATTTGGGTCATGTAATCTCCTAAGCCTATGGGCCATGTAATCTTTTATCCTATGGGATTTTTAAGGGTTCCCCCTCATCCCATGAAATAAGGGTTATCAAAAATCAATAAAAATAAAGGCATTCAGGCCATTCGAGCATAATACAGTGATGCTAATATATCATCATAGACACTACCACCTCTAATTAAAAATCACGATTCAAATTATTCTAATCATGTGGTGTCAACTTCTTTAACATATAAGAGACTAAAAACTCACCCTACAATAGAAAATATCCCATAAAAAACCTTGATTCTTTGAAATAAAATGTATAATATTTTCCCATATTTGGTATGTTCAATATTAGTGCACATTTAAATATCCCCTTTATCTACTAGAATGATATATTATATAGACCATAATACTCAATAATATTCCATTTCATGGATAGTGTCTCCATTAATGATGCTAGTAAAAATAATTCTTAAATAAATATTATATAGAATCTTTTAAATTAAAAAATAGGAAAATATCAAAAATATTCTTGGGTCACTCATAATAAAGTATGTCCTTGACCTTATCAGGGACCAATAATGTACCCAACTCTAACATTATGTTCTCTATTTAGTGGACTTCGTTGATCCCCGACACTTAACAATATTTAAATATAACCAATGATCTTTTAGTGTGCTCTACACAATATCCAAATTCCAAGAATAACCACCCTATGATTAAGACCATACTTTAATATCATATAAAATATGACCAAAAAATAACCATTAAATGGATGTAATATTGGATTCATCAGGGATATAAACACCTCTATAATTTTTTCCAATTTGAAAAATATCTTGAGATACGACTGTAGGTCATACCTGATCATAAACATAGAACAATGAATATCAAAAGGCCTCTTCTAAAACTAGGGATACACCAAGGTTATGTTAATATTAGATAACCACGTGGATCACTTCTGATGATGAAAATGGTCATCGATGCAGGGAATATGATACCATTAATTTACCATCATTTGGTTCAACCTCTAGTAGTCAATACATAACGACAAAGATCTATTCACAATCTTAGATAATAATGTAGGATAACCCCAGGGGGGTTCTCAAGAACATAAATCATTTAAACTATAAATAATATATTTTATCCTTCACTAATCTTGGATTATAAAGACCCATATTATATAAATGAATGGATGTGGACTTCAAATGTGGAATTAAATTGATTGCGAACTTGACAACTATCACGGGTGGAAACCCTAGTAATTCCACATGAAATACATCCTGGACCTAATAAAAAGTATGAGGAAATTATTTCTAACATGTTCCATAATTTTCCAAAAAAAATATCTAATTAGGTTAAAATTTTCCCCAAATATTGATGGTCATTCCCTAATTGAAAAAAAGATAAATACCTATTTTCAACATGGGAATAATAGTTACCCTAAACATTTTTGAATCAAAATTGTTGATGATTATAGTCAATGTGTGCTTGATACTATGTCAACCAATCTATATTGAGGAGAACATAAAAGATAAAAATATAAAATAAGAATAAATATCAAAGGTGTAGATATCCATTGATCATGTGGGAACACATAGAACATCTAAGTATACACTTTAATCACACCCCTATGGGTGTGTGAATAGAAATCACCCTCATAAAGTTAATCAATATCTAACCCCAATTTATAGTAAAACTAGGCAGATATAAATGAATGTGAATCACCTCTACCAAATAACTCTTAGGATAAGGTTAATGCTGGTAATATTTTACCATTAATTGTTCATAATATCTCATCACAATCAACATGTTTCAGATTGATAACACCCTTTTTTACAAACCTCATGAATGTACACTAGCCTCAAAAGAATTATTTTTGTGCCTATTTTTACAATGGGAAATGTGACCAATTATACTACTTAACATCCTAAAATAACTCCAAATACTTCCCTATGGTATAAAAAAGTATCAAATAGTTGACCCCTAATAATGACTATCACTACGAACACTAACTACCTAGGAAGAGATCATACATAAGTGCTAAAAATTCCCCATTTTCCAAAAAAATGATAATATAATATAGGTTAGTGGAATTCTCATTGGTTATAACCTAAACATCCAAAACAAATAATATACTAATGGATTCCTCTAATACTAGGAAAAATAAGTGTCATGAATTTATCTGTACTACCCATCACCACTCTATGGAGAACTACTAATATTCAACTCTTGACTACATGAAGATCCAATTTCACACCAAAATAATAACCATAAAAACTATATGATATATCCTTGACTAGGATCCTCTAAAAAACAAGTTCTTGATTCATTGAATCAGAAAATATATATATTCCTGAAGATGTTCGATTAAATTTAAATCATGTATCTCAGCTCAAATATAAAATTTTGGACCTTAGTTGTATCATCACTAAATAGTAAAGGAGAATACCAAATAAACTCAATACAATTGGTGGTGTAGTACATCACTAATAAGTTCTCCTGAAATGGATATAGAACCCACAAAAACATATTATCTCTCATCATCTTATGGAAGCAATTATTAAAGAAACAAGCCTAAAATTACTTCCATTATAGGCCATCACACTAATCATATTGTAAATGGGCATCCCACTAATGGATCATCAGTCTTCGAATAACATATACAATAAGATTCACCTACCTCTTATGAGGTGTCTCAAGATGATCAATGATAGTTTTCATAGACTTGATATAGATCTCAAAAATATGAAGTCCAACCTATCTAGTAAACTGAATGTGATGTTATAAATAGAAATCTTGGGTTAGATCTACTATGGAAGACTCAAATCTTAGTTATTCATATCCCATGGACTGAATCGTTGTAATGAAAATTTCATAGACTTGGTGATTAATCAAATGTGAAGGGAAAACTAGGGTATTCAACACAATAAATGATGGGGGAATTCTCATCCTCACCCTACTAAGACTCAATAAGTGGTCTTCAAAGTGGAATGTAACTATAATGAAGGAAAATGACATAGAATTTCATTTATATAATGTCTCTTATAAATAGTAGGATAGTAAGTATTTAGAAGATCATTCTTTTACAATATACATACACCATATAGACAATGTTCTCTTATAACCTAGGTTCCCTCCCAACCTTTAACTAACCATTCTCTTAGCTAAAGAATTATGTTTAAATAAGATTCAAATTATCAACTAACAAATAGTAATAAAAACATATAAATATTGTCCTAGTTAAGTCAAATTACACCATTAAGATATACTAGCAAATTCTATATAAGTTGTTACTAGAACACTAAATGAACAAAGCCTATATCATCATTTGGGTTCTCAATCATAATAAAGAACATGAATTTCATATTAATCATATGTGAAAATTGAAAATTGAATACAGGATACCTTACTACTCAAACAAAGATTAAATCAATAAATCATAAATCAATAATATAAAGCATCATATTTGAAAAAACATAACCCTTGAATAATGGTGAAAAAGAGGAAAAATAATTACATCCTTACTAATCGGATATTTATTAATACATGGGTTAGCTAATCCCAGTCATAATGTATTTATTTGATTCTAACAACATATTATATCTTGAATACCATATCCTCAATAGAATTACATCATAAAAATAATTAGGGGTTTTATCTATCTTTTTAGCATCTCTAGTTGGGTGCATCTTCATTATAACCCAAATGAGTGACAGGTAACTAAAGAACACCTCCCTATATTCTAGAGGATTTGTACCAGAAAAATGGTTTTATATATATCATGGGGATACTATACCTTCTCGATTATATATTACCATAAATCAAAAAAGAGGTAACATATAACAACCATAATAAGATAAAAATAGAATAGATTTTGATAGAATAATTAATTGAAAACTAAAAGTAAATAATGAGACCCTTACTATTGAAAAATAGTTAAATATAATGCAATTTTTTATTATAAATATACAAAGGCTCTCATATGGGATGATCATTTTCCATACCCCAAAAAAATATGGTAAATACCAAAGATGTTTACAAAACTAGCCCAGAGTACATGCCCAGTTTTGTCTCCAAGCTCAAACCATGTTATATACCTCATCCATCAATATCATAGGTCCATTAACCTATCCAGATCATGAATGATAAAGTTTAATTGGGTACTAGAGTACCATGTAAGGGTGTGAGTACAACATTATAGGACACCACCACATGTGTCACAATTATGTTTAGTAAATATAAGTGTGTATTTAATTTGATATGATCATATTAAGTAATAATAAATAAAAAAATGAATAAATATGTCTTAAACACATGAGTTACACAACGATCCAGCTGTGACCATACCTACCATGACAGGTACTGGGTTCTATTTAAACATATCCCATGAATAATGACTATACATCACATAAAAATTTATAATTATTTGACATATAATTCCATCATAACATAGAACACCACTCATGGGTAGTATATCCCAATAATCAAGTAACAATAGTTGGTATACCATCCCTATGATATAAGTCTATAGTGAGAATAACATCCCAAAAAACCACACATGATTGATCATCAAATCCAGAAAACAACATCAATTGAGGGTATTACATTTCTAGTCACTACAATACAAAAGAAAGTAATGTTACCTTAGTCACAATACACATCATAACTGATTGAATAATTTACTTTTTGTAACCACACTCTTACAAAAATATTATCTTCTTCTATAGGATCATCATACTAGGGTATGTACAACTTAGTTTCAACTCTAATAGAAAATAATCATGCACAGTGATGAATATCCATCATTACTAAGGACATGGGGGTAATAAATCCCATGTACTAGTGATAATTACATCCCATAAAAATGAGAAAGTAATCCCAATTATAATAATAAAATATTATGAGTATATCGTCCCTCGTTATAACTAATTGGACAAAATTAGTCATTATAACCAAACCATATCCATATATAGCATAAAATATGATATCATACCAAATACATAACCACATATATAACCCCAATCATACCATGGAATAATAACAAATTTCATCATTATAATATATGAAATTATCTTTATGGTTATAATACCATCAAAATAACATTTAAAATAAACTAGGTTAGTCCTTTCATGATCAAACAATACTCCAAAACATAACCAGGGAATAAATCATCTGACTATAGTATGATAATATGGGATGTAACACTTATCCCATACCATGGTCAAACAAGACATAAATTCCTATAAGGAAGCTCAAAATATCCCCAGGTTTCTAGCCTAAAGCCAACCACCCTCAATTACAAACATCTCAAATAAAAAAAATGGATTAGTAATTATAATAATGTTTATATATGTAATTACATTTCTAAAGGATGTCCTAATGGGTCTTGAGTATATGGATTGTGTACTTTGGTTTAATTCCATGACCACCGTTAGTCAAATAATTAAGGAATAATGATAAAATGATACTTTATATCCCTATTCATGCTTACACAACTCATACATATAAAGATAAAATAGTTAATTTTAGGTTAATCAGACATGGGTAGAGAGATCTTGTATCACACATCACATGAGACATACATAATACACTAGTAATTATTGGAGAACCCTATATTAATACATTGTGATAAATCTTATTAAAATTTACCATAAGAATCAGGTAAAATTAATTATTTACCAAAAATATGAATGAGACCTTGTATTAGGTCATAAACAGCGGAAAACTATATAATTTTGAGAGAAATCATAAATATACAGAGGTGAAATATTATACTTTTCATCATCATGATTATAATTTCATTAATATATCTAGGTAAAAAGTGACACCAATAGAATATAGGAAGATCTAAAGTGGTTAATACTAAAATAATTGCCACATATAATTTCAAAACCATCTAGAGGGGGAGAGAAAATTATAGGGTATGTTTTGAGACTATGTTCTTGATCGCCTTTAAAGAGGAGGAGATTAGACACCTTATTTTCACCGCAAATTTTTTTCTATCACCACATCTTTCATGATCAAGATTTTATACACTAAGATAAAATAGTCAATGGACCAGTAAATAGATTCATTCCTGGAAATAATTCTTACCATTAATGAAGAATCTAAATCCATCTATGATATGTAAATTTGATATATTTTCCAAATATTAATAACACTCAACATAGCCCAACCATTAATATGAAATATTTTCTATCCACTTAAAAATATCATTGTATGTTATCCCTATAAATCTAATAAGTCCATGTATAATACTTCCCCTATAACTCAAAATATTATTTTGAGAAACATCCCCACTGAGTTCTAGACCTATCCTAAGTGAGTTCCAATGCAACCAATTCTACAATTCACATATACCTATATTGTGCTATGGCAGTGGGTAGTTGAAAAATAAGTTTTAGAATATGGGAAATAACGATATAAATTTATAAAATAAATATATTTCATAGATCATGATTAGGGAATTGGATTTGATATGGTCATTATAGGAATATAGATCATAGAATCTGGCATCATTGAATGCCTCCCAAATTAGCGAATAAATATTATTGAATACCAAAATAGAACTTTCAGCATTAGTATATGAATTATGAGTGCTAGGAAAATATTATAAAATGTAAATATGTTTGGAACCAATATGAATAAATATCCACATACTATCCATAAATAAAATTTAAATGAAACATTCCCACTCCCCTTCTAGAGAAAAAATTACCCATGTTTCTATTTTATAGTTGAAATAATTTGAGAATTTCAAGTCTAGGTGAATACATTTTCATTGGCTTCTATTTTTATAAGTAATATTTTTATTTTTATTTTTCCACTCAAGGAAATTATACTTTGGTTTCATGATTTTTATCAATAATATTTGAGCCTAGGGATTTGGCTCCTACTGTATGTGGAAATGTTTATGGAATTCAAATATATTGAATGAACCAAAAGCTATAGGGGTGAAGACATAACTATCACACCCTATATTAACTAAATGACATAGAAGTTTCTCTTATGATAATCACCAATTACAATGTGTTTTAACCCTGGATGATGTTTATCCAGAAGAAAAAACATTCCTAGAGTTGTAAACCCAGTAGAGTATAGTAGTGGTCTATACAAGTTTTTTTTCAAGAAGAAAATATATATGTCATCTCTGATCTAGAAAGAGTACTCTATGATTTTGGGAAAATGATCATAGAAAATATTCCAACATAGAGACTATACAGATCTTTTGTTTCATGGGTTTTTATGAGACATTCAATTTGGAGGTATGAAAATATTTCTCTATAGATACTATTTTGTGAACGAAAACTAATACATCAAATCCTCTTTTCATTGTATGGTTCTCTCTAGACTTCTTATATTGATATCACCCACTTTTATAAGTCTGGATATCCAAAATAAACAAGACTAATGGAACGTACCATCATGATGACAATATCACAAGAAGCTATTAAGGCTGCTCTCCATGTTATTGATGACTATTTTTGGGACCCTGGTAATAAAAAACACATACATAAAATAGTTTATAAAATACTATTAATTTGGGTAAGAAAAACTGTGACGGAAAGAAAACAAATTTCCCATTTAGTTACATGGCCAAAAATTTTGTTCATAATATCATCATAATAATGGATTTAAATCACATATGATATCCAAGACAATCTTTAGGAAAAAACCTTATTGATATTTAAGCCCATAATTAAATATGTTCATATCATTTAGTTATACATTTATAGGATATGTAAATGCGACTCTAGGTATTGTTTATTATTTCCTACTCTATATGACATACTCCAAGAGAATATACTTTAAAAAATGCATGAGTTTATGTTTTCTAATTATGAAATAAATCATACAATATTTGAAAAATTGATATGAAATCTTAGGGATAATTAATTTTATATTAAACAAAATCGAGTCCATCTTGGAATTCCACTATTGATATTCCTTCATAGTATGTCATTTACTAGGATAGAGAGTCTAAGAGAAATAGGATCTCCATATAATATGCCACAAAATAACTTAATAAAATAAACCCTACATCCCTTGAGAATGATTGAGAATAGTGGAACAAAATAAAAATGAAATAATATATCATAAACCCATTCTAAAAAACTGTATCACCTCATAAAACTGAAAATATAATTTCATTACGTATAGTCATATATTTTTTCATATAAACATTAAACATGTGTTGGACCCAAAAATCCTCCTATAAAAGTATTTCATTATTTTTTCACATTTTTAGTGGACCACGTATAATTTTACCCTTAAGTATTCCATGATAATGTTCAAAGATGGCATACAGAACTGACCATGAATGAGAGATAAATCCCTTGGATGGGATTGAAGACCCAAATTATAGTTTCATGGTTTTTATGGATGTTAGGGTAGTATGAATACCTCATTTAATTAGGAAATACACATTAATTTATTAAATTAAAAATTCTATAAAAATCATAGGAAGTGGGTCATGGAGTTAATATATAGGTCATAGCACAAATCCCTTTCCATTTTCACATTGATATGTTATCATTAATCTTTAAATGACTGCATAGTACTTGGGTTGTGGTGTGATTATACAAGTCATGGCATTTATCCCTTTCAATAGTCACATTGATACATGATCCTTTGTGTAATAGAATAAAGCCATGATCTATGGAAGAACCATGAAACCTGATGTTTGATTTATCACAATGAAACTATACCCTTCACTACACAATAATCCATTCCATGGGAATACTATAAAATCACAACCACCCACTATGACATTGACAGGTTCATTATAATGTGACCCTTCTTCATTGTGGCATGACATCTCCCCCTCGAGTAGGCTTCCATGGTGTAATGTATGGGATCTGATGTGACTAGCCACTAACTTCAAAACATAATCTTACTCAACCCTTATCATGGTGAAACCCCTCTACATTATAATATAATGAACAACATGATGTATAATTCCAGCCTAAATGTGGGGCCAACTTCTAGAAATGAACCTAGAGTCCCCTATCAGAAACTCCAATACAATAATAAAAAAAGAAATGATTTGGTACAAAATTAAATATTTTAAGACCCTAGGAATATGTGGGGTGTTACGTATTAACCTAATATCTTACCTCTATGAAAATTAAAAGTTTTAAGTTCCACCATTAAGTGTTAGGGTATATCATCTAAATTATTATTCTTTGTACTAAATAAACTATTTTTTTAGTATTTATTGTAATATATTTATGGATAATTACATGATTATCTAAATATTATTAAAAAATATATTTCAAAATTTAAATCTATTATTTGAATAAGTTATATTCAAATAATAACTATATTTCTTTTTATCACTTCTCATTAAAATCTTAAACCACTTGAAAGATTTATATGTGTACATGATTAACATTATCCATGTAATCTGGGTAAATTCATTGATGAATTAAATAAACATTTTATAACTACATGTCAATTTATTATTTATCAGTAAATAAATATTTTAATTTTAAAGTTCTAAGGGATTATTTGTTTTATCCTCTCCCCTTTATGTTAATAATTTACACAATTTTTGTTTTGAAAAATAGAACACTCTCCTTTATATTTCTCTCTCTAATATTGTGTAAACAGGGGAAATTTCTATTTGAGAAAAATTATTCATGACCATTTAGCCAATGTGACTATGTCTTTAATTCAAAAAATAATTCTCCTCCTTCAGACTCATGTGATAAAAATCTATATCATCACCAACATGGAATAAATTGGGTATAATAAAATACATTTATTCACATCCATATTTTAAAAACATTAATAAATTTTCATCATTATATAAGATAACTTTATTTACTTCATCCCTTAATTTTGAAACATCAAAGTGGTTTTGTTTGATGCCAACAACAAATAATGTATACTTTGACTTAAACATATTATCAATAATCTATGTTAAGGTAATCTCTTTTATTTTACATTACCTTTCATATAAACTATGATAGATTATTCTTTATAGTTATTAAATATCTTTAAAAGCTTTTTATTTCAAAAAAAAGTGTCGAATACCAATTTTCAAGTATCCAGAAATAGTTCTTTTTTGATTCATTTAATGTAACTTTTACCAAAATAACTTTCTTCTTTCCTATATCATTATTTTTCTAAAATATTTGACAATTATTGAAACATATTTGAAATGAAAAAATTGTTAAACACTATTTAACCACATGAACAATCTATTCACATATTTTAAATATTTCATTCATTAATTAAAACTTTTTTTCTTGAATACTTGAAATTTTAATTTCTTCTAAACTTGTTTTTTTAAGCAAACCATCTTCCCCTCAAATCCATCATTTCAAATATTATAGAATTTTTGAAACACATTTTATTAAACCAAATAATAATTTCCATATTCACAGAGCCAATACAACACTAATGAAAGATGAATAATGAAAATATTTTCACATATAATGATTGTTTCATAGATTAAAAAGAACACCTTATTTAACCTTTTTTATAAATAATCCCAGATTATTTTTAATAAAGAAAATTATTTGAGGTTTCTAACAAGTTTCCCTTCATGTATAAATTTACTGACTTTTTATCCTTTTAATTTATCAAATATTTATTCTTTAAGTAATTATTTTCATGTTCTGTCATGTTATGGAATTTTGTTTGAGAAATATTTAGTACAATTATTTCAATTCATCATAACTTCAAACTTATAATAATTATATTAACATATTTTTTAATATATTGAATTATTTTCATAATGATTAAAATTGTCAGCAATATTTTTGGACCACTATGATAAGAAAGATGATCATATTTAGGCATTGTATATTGTTGTCAATGAAATAACAATGATGGAGAAATCAACTCACTTTGTTTTTGGTGAAAATAATACTGACCATAATATTCATAAAATCATACTCACGGTGATTAAGAAAATACATTGGTTTTGTGATATGTTTTTAGGTAGAAAGGATCATCAGACTCACCTTGAGTGAAAAATGAAATACATGATTGTAATGAGGCAGAGAATCAGATTTAGTATGGATCATATATAAATATAACAATGTTTTGTGGTTTTTTATTCAAAAATCATAAGTATTTTTTGAAACATTTGATATAAGCTGTATAAATTAAATGGGAGTGATTCCAATCATATTCATGCCAATAATATAGAGGATGGTTGGAAAGAAAGAATAGTACTGAAATTATAATATGTTATAGTAATTCCAAATGAAATTAAAATGATTGTTAATATGATCTTTAATGTAATAAAATTCATGAAGGAAGTCATGCTTAAAATAAAATTTTTGTGAAATATGTAAGTTGCTGAAGTGAAACATTTACGATCTCAGATAACTGGATTCATATTTTCTTAATGGTTGGGAAGGATTTCATGATCATAAAGGGATAAAATGAAGTTGTTGGTTTTATGTTAGACTGAAATAAAAAATATTTAAAGTCTTCATAGAAAAATCTTGATAATTATCATAATTAGAAAAAAATATGTTGATCGATGAATGATATTTGGTAATGTATTGAAGTAGAATCAGTTGAAGATGTTTGAAAGAATCTATTCTCTACATCGTATTAAAGAAATCAAAATGAGAGTTCGACCAAAGAATCATAATGAGAATACAAATGTTTTCATTGTTTAATTTTGTATAGAGAAACATAATGATGAAATTGTTGTTGAAAATATGTTTCTATCATAATGAGAAAATCAGAATTTGAAGGTAGTATTTCATAATGGTGTAGAGAAACGTAGTGAAATATCTTCAGTTATGATTTGTTTTCAAGTGGGTCAAGAAATCAGGATGACCATCTTAATGAAGAATCATAATGGGAAAATCAAAATTAAAAATCAAAATCACAATAAATATTTTATAGAAATAGATAAGGGAGATAAATTCAAGAGAATATCCAAAATTCAAGGAAGGAAGAAGAAGTCAAATAAAGATATGAAAATCAAGTACATTTGAAGATTTGAAAAGGTATTGAATAAGTAAAAGAGAGATCTGAGATTTAAGGATGATTAAATATTTATGGAATTTTGTGATGTGGGAAGAAATTTTCAGAATCCCCCTTAATCCATTTTGGTGTGTCTATAAAAGGATGGGAATACATTTTGTAATATATGATTTATATCACCCATGAATGTGGAGAGAGAAGTTCCAAAATTATAGTAATAATATGTTTCTAGATTATGTATTCCTAAAGAATCTAGCCATATAGAAGAAGAAAGGAGAAGAGATAATATCATATTCAATGTTTATATAATTGGACCGATTAATCGGATTGGGATTTCCAAACTGGAGAAGAAGTAGTTCATATTTTTTATTGTATTTAAACAAATTAATATTTTTATATCGAGAAAATATACTTTGGAATAAAACTAGAAAATTATACTTAGTATCATTACGAAGTCCATGATGTTCTTACCAGCATCTGGGTGAGAAAGTGACAAATTATTTTGAAAGATAATATTTGTGAAATTTGATCAGGAAGCACCATAAAAAGTTGTTTAAAAAATATTTTTATATCACTTTTTTCTACTTGAATCACATGGAATATTATATTGAATATAGTGTTATATGAGTGTAATGGAATATCCTAATCATTGTATTCAAAAAAAGGATTTTTTTTTCTAGTGGATTGTGTGATATTAGATTATTTACTAACCATACTGAGTACTATCTAATATTATTGAGTAATGAAACTTGGAAATTTGTATGTTTTTCTGGTTTTGGGTTTGATTTGTTTTTAGCAGAGAAAGAAATATAGAAAAAGAGGATAAATTTTTTTCTAAAGTAAGAAAACATAAAAAAAAACAAATCACCAATTGAACCCCCCTCATCTTAATGATACTTGAATACTGGTTGGGTAATCTCAATTGGAATCATAGCCTAAGGTTCCTTTCATTTATTCGTTGATGATATTTTGAGAAAAGGTTATGTTGGAAAATATTAATTTTTGGAAGAGTAAGGGGATTATGATCTTTGATGGAAATAAATATCATATTTGGAAATATAGAATGATTCATTTTATTTTTTATTGGTTATAATGTTATTGAATCTACAATATATAGATTTCATCCTTTTTATGATAAGGTTTTTTACACGTGTCGATAAGAATAATCAGGAAAATGCTCGAAGAGATAAAAATTCTTTACTATCATCACTTTATAAAAGTGAGTTTTTAGAGTGAATATTGTTTCCACTACAATAGGTATCTGGGGTAATTTTGAAAATATTCAAAAATTAAATATAAAGGTAAATAAAGAAATGTTTCATGTATGATGATGGAAGTTTTAAGATATTAATATGTGTGAATATTAATATGTTGGTGACTTATTTACCAGGGTGAATGAAAAATTCAGCACTATCAAATGTTTTCGTGAAAATATGGAAGATTATACTATTATTGAAAAGATCTATCGATTTATTTCTAACAAATTTGATGCTAAATAATCCTGATTAAAAGATATAGATCCCAAAATTTTATCTTAGTATTATTATCATTATACTCTCATTACTTATGAATTGAGAAAGAAGATATTTATGAAGGAAAAACGAAAACTGATAGAGAAATGTCATTCAAAGCTTCCAAGAAAGAAAATTTTAAGAATGTTATAGATGTAGATGTTGTTGCAGAATCTTACACTGAAAATATCGTTTGTAAAAATCTTAATGAAATTTTATCCTCTTTTTTTAAAAATATGTGAAGAGGTACATGTATATATAAAGGTAAATTTCTCTTGAAGTGTTTTTAATGTAGATCATTTGGGTAAATTATAGCTAATCTCCCTTGGATAAGGAAATAATAGGATAGTGATGAGGAATAAAAAAGTCGAAGAAGATCATGGAAGAAACAAAGTGATAAGAGTAAATATTTCTCCAATGGGAAAGATAAAAAATTATCAAATCCAAAGGAAGATGTTTATTATCTAAAGATGTTGAAGAGGAAAATGTTTAAGATGAATACAAAAAAAAACATTTTTAAAAGTCTAGAGAGAATAACTTTATTGAAATAATGAATAATAAAGTGTTCAAATACAGTAGTACTAATAAAGAAGATAAATATCAATCAAAATTTCACCTTAAAGATGAATTGAATGATTGTATGAGTAAGATTGCAAGGAAAGAGAAATAAATCAGGAAATAAAATCATAAAACTCTTCCAAAAATAATAAGTAATTATTTCATGATTAGAGATTCAAGATGATGAAATTGATTGATGATTTAATAATTATTTTGAGAAATAAAAAAATTGTAATAAACATCTTGATGTAAAAATGATAGAAAAAGAAGAAGAGTTGGAACTTGTCCAACTATAATATTTTAAAGACGAATAGAGAGGTATAAGTTTTAAAGAATCTATATTTGATGTTAGTGAAATTTACCATAAGGATAAACCTAATAAGGAACAAAATAAATCACTTAAAAGGTTGAAAATAGATTCAAGTTTTCTCATGAGAAGAGGAATATCGGGAAAGTTGAGTATGGGGACAGATATAACAAAGTTGAAAAATAAACAGTTTTTAAAAATTAAGAGGTAGAAAAGTTTTATAAAAAAATTTGAATATTGAAAAATATATATTATTTCTAGTTATAATAAGGCTGAAAATAAACCTATATGGAAAAAACTATTCTGGTATAAAATAAAAAGGTTTGTGGTCAACATAGTTTTGTTAATAAGGTTTCTAAGAAACACACTCACAAAATCAAATAATACGAATGTTTTAGAAGGAAATAATATTTCCATATATACTTCAAGTATTATGGTGGATTGTAAAATATGAAAAATATGTGTTGGTTCAACCAAAAACATTAAAATGATTCCATATTTTATGAAAGGAAAGGTCTGAGTGGGAGTTAATCCTGTCGAAAGAAGATGTCTCAGAAGGACGTCTGGAAGAAACTGAAGAAGGTTGGTTAAAAATTTTAGAATAGGTTCCAACACCTATAAAATAATTGTGAAAGATGTGAAAAAACTATACATCTTTTTAAGGGTTTTATTACTTCGTTACTGGAATAAGACAATTTTCTTAACAATTTTCAGAAGATGGAGGTGAAGAATCAAAAGTGAAAAGAAAACTTTCTTATTGTTGAAACCACTTTGAAATCTATAAAAGGAGAAATACCATGGATTATTAATATTATATGTTCTTCTCATTTGATAGAATAGTCAAAGGGTTTTTATTATCCATCTTTAGGAAAGAAAATATGAAATTAATGAAACATTTAAATATTTATAGGATAAAGCAAAACATACTGAGTGTTTTAAATCTTTTTTATGATGGTAACAATGTTATCTTAAGAAAAGATGGGTTTTATTATGAAATTTGAGGAATATGGAATGATAGTAACAATGTGACAATAAAAAGAAGGAACCTTATTTCAAGTTTGATAAAAAAAATCTCGTGTTACATGGGCTTGGTAGATGAGAAACAGTTGTGGAATAAAAGTACAAGACACATGTGTTATGGAGAAATGAGAATGTTACCAAAGAAATACATTGCCTGTCATTTTCTAGATTTAAAAAAAATAAGACATTGATGTTTCAATATGTGTTAGAAATAAAAAATTAGTAACTCAATTCATAAGAAAGTTGATATTTTTTCAAAACCACCCTAGAACTTATTCATTTAGATATATGTAAGATAATGATAAAAAATCAACCAATAGAAATAAGTACTTCAACTCTTTCAGTTATAAAATTACTTGCATTACTTATGTTATGTATATGAAAAATAAGTTAGATTCTCCAAAAATAATTAAAAGTACCAGGATGAAAGTTAAGAAGGAATTTGAGTATTCAGTAAAGAAGATGAGAATTAAAAATGGTGGTGTGTATAATAATAAATAATTTAAATGTTATCTTGAGAAGTATGTAATTAAGAAAGATTTTCGTTCACCATACACAACACCAAAAATGGGTTGTTGAAAGAAAGAATAGAAGTATTATAGAAATGGAGAGAACTACGTTACTTGAACATGATCTTTCTCATTACCATTGGAGGTAATCCATGATTAATTCATTATATATACAAAATCGATACTCCTACACACCAAATTCTGATATGACCTTATATGAAATTCCTTATGAAAACACACTAATTTTTAAAAGCATAAGTGTTTTTGGGAATCAAAGTATCATAAAGAGGATAGGTGGAAACCTTGTAAAGTTTGATCAAAGAGGTGAAGATGAAATGTTTCTTAGATATACTTTGGAAGTAAAAGGATATAGCTGTTTCATTAAATAAATAAGAAGAAATTTTTTTCTATTCATATCAAGGTGATTGGAAAGTATGGGAAAGATAACCCTACCAAAAAACTGGGTTTCAGCAACGCCACCATTTATTAGCGCTAAAAAAACACTGATAAAGGGAACTTTTAATAGTACTAAAAAAAGAGCTAGTAAAATGACCCTTTATCAACACTTTTTTTAGCGATGATAAAGGAACCCCCTTTATCAGTTCTTTTTTTAGTATCAGTGATAAGGGGTGTCATTATCAGTGCTTTTTCATAGCACTGATAAAGTTTATATTTCAAAAAAATTAAATTTTCATGAAAAATAATATATTGATATATAAGTATATCTATATTGGTATAGTTATAATATATATTTTGTAAATATGGTTCAGATAAGTATAAATAGACTATTACACTTAATATATAATAAATTTAATGAAAATGATTTTAAAATATTTTAAAAAATAATACGAATTAGTAATTTTCTAATTACATTGACTAATAATCATTTAATGACAATTTGGAGACACAAAAAATCCAAAAAATAACAATAAAAGATCTAAAATAAGTTGAAAATGTATATCAAACTTCAAATGGACATAACTTTTGATCTAGGTGTTTTTTGAGCTCTACAACATATCAAATCGAAGCCTATAGAGATATCTATGTGCTTGAGACCGAAGGGAGCCTTCAGTCTCATTTTTCTATGCCAAAAGGGACTAAAATGCCTCCAAAACTGAGTTTGTAGTCAGGATACCTTGATTTATTAACATTCAAACTACTATAACTTCTGATCTGGATGTCTTCTAGCCCTATAACACATATCATATCGAATATTGTTTCATTTTATTAGATTTTAATGGTTTTGGAGTTGAAACTGACTTCTGTAATAGATGTTATGCTTGTTTTAACATTCTATGGATTTTCAGATACACATATATATGTATTTATTTTTAAATATGTGTGTGTGTGTGTCTATTCTACATATGTATTTATTTATTTATTTATAAAGGCACATAAAAACATATTTTATAAATTTATTTAAAACTTATCTTATAAATACAAATTAATATACAAATAAATATACAGACAAATTACTATAACAATAAATATATATACTAATATATGAATATATATATTTATATATTAATATATGAATAAATATATTGGTATTAATATAACTAAATATATTTATATTAATATGAATCTATATTAATATACGAATAAATATAAATATATATATATATAAATATATATATCATTAGATGGAGAAAAAACTAAATGGATTAGTGGTAAAGGTGAAGGCGTACAGGGGGGAGGTCTCGAATTCGTGTTATGGTAGAAGCGGGGGTGCGTGGGCAAGGGGGAGGGGGTAGCGCAGGCAAGTGCAACATGCGGGGCGAAAGGGAGGGGGATCCACCTAGCACTGATAAAGGAGGGGGGGTCAAGCGTTGTTAAAATATCCCTACAGTAATATATTCTTTTTAACGTTTCTGTTAATTTTTTTTTTGAATTTTATCAGTACTAAAAAAGCGCTGATAAAAGGGGTCTTTTATCAGTACTAGAAATGTGATGATAAAGGACCTTTTTATCAGCTCTTTTTTTAGCACTGAAAAAACAACCCTTCTATCATCGCTTTTTATCACTGATAAAAGGGGCATTTATTAGTGATTTTATTAGTGTTGATAAAATGGACCCTCATTTATCTTTTCCTCAATTAAAATCTCTTTTCTAGCACTGTTAATGCCATTTTCTAGTGCTGATGAGGCCATATTTACAGTAGTATAAATAGACTCTGGTTCATAAGAAATATGATAACAATAACAAAATTTTTATTAACAACTTCTATATGTATATTGAGAATAGTAATCCTACTCAAGAAGAAGAATCATAATCAATTATTTCAAGTAAAGAATGTGAAATTGAAGTATCTTATCCTAGGTTGAGGAAAATAGTGGAAGATTATAACATTATTTGTTATCAACATCAGAAGGTTCAAAAAAATAATATCAAAAATCTATACAGATACTTCATTATATTCGAAATTTGAGATTAAATACATAAATGTGACTTTTGAGAATCCAAAATGGGTTTATTCTATCAATGAAGTTATTGATGAAATAGAAAATAATGATATATGGGAATTTATTCCCAAGATGAATAAAAAAATGTTATTGCTAAAAAGTGGGTTTTGTAGAACAAAAAGTATGAAGAAGGTGAAGTGATAAGTAAAAAATCCTGATTAGTGTCAAATGGTTACTCACAAATTGAAGGCGTCGATTTTTATGATATATTTTCTCTAGTGGGAAGGTTAGAAACAACCAGAATCCTTATTGGAATTGCATCACAATGAAGTTGCAAAATATTTCAAATGGATGTGAATTATGAATTTATTAATGGCTATCGTGATGAGGATGGTTACACATAAAAACCTTGTGGATTTAATGTTGGGAAAGATAAAAGTTATTTGTGTAAACTAAATAAATCATTGTATGATCTAAAACACAATCTCATATATTTGAATTTAAAATTGGATACTTTCTTAAAGAAGATTAGTTTAAATAAAGGCACAGTTGATAACAATAATTACATCAAGGAATTTGAAGAGTTTTCTCTCATTGTAATTGTTTATATTAATGAAATTATCTTTGCAATGAATGATGAATGTTCTTGGGAAATATTTTTTGAAGAAATGAAATAGTTGTTTGAGATGACATGGTTAGGGGAAATGAAATATATTCTTGGGTTAGAAGTCATAAAAATAAAAAACACATTTTGATTTCTCAAAAAATTATGATAAGGAAATTATTATGATGTTCAACATAGAAAATTAGTAACCAGTTTCCACATCGATTTTAATGGAATCCATGTTTTCTAAATATAGAGAAGGCAAGGAAGTTGATCAGAAGGAGTTTCATAAGTTGATTGGAAGTTTTTTATAATTATCTACCTCAAGGCCCAACATTGTTTATATCGTAACCTTGTGTGAAATATTTGATAGTGCTCTTAAATAATAACATATTATTTTTGGAAAAATAATTCTTATATATATCAGTGGCACCAAAAAATTCAGAATCAGGTAATATTTCTTAGAAAATATTGAATTTTTTGGGTATTCAAATACTAATTGGGGAGTAAATGTTGATGATTGAAGATCTACACCTTATTGAGTTTTCTTCCAATGTTAAAATTGAGTTAGTTGGGATAAAAAAAAAATCAAAATTCAGAATCTATTATTATTATTTAAGCTTAGTATATTTATACCACTAAATACACGACTAATATTATGTGGATGAAGACTCATTTAAAAGAATAGGTTATTGTAATAAAGTTTACCTTACTCATGGGATGTGATAATCAAATTGAAATCAAACATACATGGAATCAGGTACAATATTATCATTCCAAACATAATGAAATAATATAACATTTCATCAAATATCATGTGGTGAAGAATAAATTAAAGTTACAGTATATTCCTACATTGGAACAAGTTGCGGACATATTCAGAAAACCATTACAAAAAGAACCTTTTTATAAATTGAGGTTGAAAATGGGTGTCCAATCTAGTTCTCATAAAAGGTTGAGGTATATATTTTTGTACCCTATCTCAGTTTACCTTAGGATAATGTTTTGAAATGGGTAATTGTTTAATATATATATCTATATGGAAGCATGAAAAATAGGGGATTTGTGGGTATGTTGTAAATCCAGCATGTAAGTGTGTGAACTATTCGAACTGTTTGTTGGAGTGGTTGTAGGAAAAGAAAAATTATATAAATAAGAATATTGAATAGGCGGAAAAGAAAAGTTTTGTTTCCAGAAAATTATACGGATGAAGAATAATGTTGTGATGGAAAGCTATACAGGTTTCATATGTTACTACTTTTGGACAACATGTTTTGTCCTATCAATATTTCTTGTTTCCTACAATGATTTAGCTCACATATGATTAAAATTGTTTATAATTAATTCATAGAATGAGGATAAAAATATCAATGATTTTTGAATCATAGTTGAAAACATAATCCAAAGGGGGATATTTTTATGACCAAGATAATAAGAATGATTATCATGTTTAGGTATAGTCTTTTGTCGCTAAGGAAATATCAAAGAGGGGAAATCGCATCATGTTATTTTTGGTGGAAATTACACTCACTTTTATATTAATAAAATTAGACTCACAATGCTTATTTAATTCCATTCGATTGAGGATATGTTTTGTGATAGCCCCAGCCCCCCGAGTTCCCAGAGTCGGTACCCATGAGACATGATGTACCATAATTATTACATTACATTCATTTACAAGTATCTCATCATGTCCCATTATACAGAGGATCGTGAGGTTTAGGTTCTGGAAAACCAGTCACATTCTAAAACATCATTGAAGACATGACTACTACCTGAAAATATTTCATTTAAAACCTAGGGTGACGGAAAAAATGCCCAGTAAGGGGTCTTCCAATTAATCTTGAAATAAAAGAAAACATATAACTTAAATGTAAAAAACATGATCAGAGTATGAAGTTATAAAAAGGGAAATAAAGTTCCTATGTAAAGCATGAAGAGTTATGAAATCTACTAACAAGACAAGCTCTGAGTGCACAAGACATAATCAAAATGTTGTAATATAAATTGGTTCCCATATGATGATAAACATATCCATAATTTCTCACATAATGAGAAATAAAATTTCTTGATAAATGGACCAAGTCCAAAATTTCTGAATCATAACATGTCAATTCATTTAATTTATCTGTGCACACAATAGGCTCTGAAACAGGGAGATCCTACTAGTCAGAAAAATCCAACGGTTGGTCAATTACTAAAACATTAAGAGGAGGGTATAATTCCAGACTATGTCAAGGCCTCAGTCCAAGACCATAATCATCTATGTCCGGGAATTTCACCCAAACTGTAACTGTTGCCCTGCCTCGTGTCATGACTTTGATTTGTCTCATGAGACCCGCCAATGCATCGAGGGGCTATAGCGGGGCCCACCCATCACATAATACTTCCAATACGATCCTCTTATGTCTTAGGGGGTTATGTATCCAAAGCATCCCATACCACCTTGGATACCCAATTAAGGTGTTGTTATTTGGGGTGTCCCATACCACTCCAAATAACGGGTTATTAGATTTATTAATTATTATTTGGTGATCATCATTTCAGAAAAAACACACAAAATTTGGCGTGGAAACTACTAAGGAAACACATGCTTGATGATAAAGCAGTACATACATAATACAATGTGCTAAAAATCAGTAATGCACACATAATTAATACTTAAGGAAAATCTTCCAAGGAGTCACATGAATCATCTACAAAACATGCTGATAAATGTTTCACAGATGTGAGTGTATATAAATATGAGTAATTGGATCTAGGTATATAACTACTGGTACATGTTATCATTATTTTATAAAGAACCTAAGGCCTTGGTTTGAAGTTTAAGCTGACCTAGAAAGACTCCATACTTTAACATTTTCTTTCTCTAAAGTTATTACAAAGGAAAAATTTACAAAACTCCTTGACATTGTGGAATTGAATATTGGAAATGAAATTATGGAGTTATTGGAAAGTAAGCATATACATGTTGAAGGTTTGGATCATCATTTCTATCCATGTACTTAGTTTCAAAATTATACTTATACAATATATACATGTATATATATAAATTTAGGGTAACTGTTTGTAAAATTTGAAAAACCACAAATTTAAACTCTTTCCCAAGCATGGATCTAAATATGTTTTACATAGTATTTAGGCCTTGAAAACATTAATTTCATAGTAAAAATATTTATGTTTACTTATACACCCATATATATTTTATATCCCATCCTTAAAAGAAATAAATTTTGAAAGAATAATCAAAAGAACTTCTCTTAAAACATATAGATGTTGAAAACCTGAGAGTATGATAGAGGGTTAGAGGTTTATAATTTTAATTGAAACACCATCAACATGTATTTAAAATTATACAATATATATATATATTTAAAACGTAATCTGAATGAAATCTATGGGGAAAATTCATTTCATAGTTATAGGATCCTTAAAACTTGATTAACCTTGGAAAATGGATGGTTGTAAACTGACTTAGCATATATATACATGGTATGTACTTATATACCTATATATATATACAGTATTTGTATATATGCACATATAAACTCGTTTTTGATGAAAAAATAGAAACATGAAACACTCAAAACCAACTTATTAACTTCAAAATAGAAGGTAAGGGAGGGGATGAGGGTTTTAAAGTAGAGGGTTGGATTCATATGTTTGTATATATACAAACTATATTTGTATTTACATTTAATAAAAACTTAGTTTCATGAGAACTAAAGAAATAACTCCCAAAATCAAACTTAGAAGCCCCAAAACAGAAGTCAAGAAAAGAATTTAGTGTTTCTAAAATGGTTAAAGGTGTGTATATACATGTGTATACAAAACTATATATGTATGTATTTTTATAAAAACCGGTTTGTATGTGGATTAAAACAAAATAATCCTTTGCATGTCTTATTAACCTCTAAACAGGTGGAAAAAAAAGGAAGATAAGGTTTTAATATAGTTTAACACATCCATATATATGTATATATAAAAAAACATATACATATATATATAACCTGGTTTGCATGAAAAAGGAAGAAAAAAACCACCTTACATTTGTGTTTAGAGGGTCTGGAGGATGAGGAGGAGCTAAGGTGCACTTGGAAAGCTTCGGGAGGGGAGGTGTGGGCGCAACCATAGGGTTCACCAAGGTGAGAGGGAAGGTATCTTAAATAGGATTTTCCTGACACATGCAGGTGACCCAACACCTAACCCACGACTAGGTGGAGCGCTAGGAGGGAGAAAATGAGGTTTGTAAGGAAGTAAGAGGCTGTGGAATAAGTGGAAGGGGAGAGGGACATGGCTGACCCACTGGTGCAGCGCGGGGAGAATAAAAACGGAAGAGGAAGAAGATAGAAAATATGGATGGCCGAGATTAGATCATCAGTAGATCAGACGACCATGGGAAAATGCGGCATTTTCCAAGTGATATACGGCTGGGATCGTGTGATGTCGTGATCGACGGCTGTGACTTAATCACGCCGCGATCCAACGGTTGAGAAGCGCTCTGAATGAAAAAAAATAACATCAACCGAATATAATGGTATTATAGAAAACTTATCCCCACTTTAAAATATGCATAAAAAACACCTTAGTTAACAATTTCTATATATATACAAATATATGGTTTAAAACATATAACTAATGAAGTTAAATATTTGTATCTTTCAAAAAGAAATTTAAATACAAACTCCATAAATCATTTTCTCTAACAAAACTCCTTATTTATGAATCCTTAATACGTATATAAAACATCCTTTAAAGTATCAACATTTTAATTAAAAGGAAACTAACGATCATAAAACGATAACGTTTTTAACAGTCACATTTAAATGGTCCACAAAGATAACGGCCACCTAGAAGTTCCAATAAATAGAAGTCTCCACCCCCTTTGGGGTAATAACTTCTTCTTTCAGGTCAGCTAGAATGGTGCTCTTCATTCCTCTATTCCTTAGCACAATGGCCATCATTTCAATCATGATGTTCTACTCAATATTTGATCTAAATGATGTCTTCCACCTAGCTGGTCAGTTGGTTATCCTCAATGGTTTCCCAATTATTCAAATAGGTCTTTTAGTGGGGATGTTTGGTCATTAGGTTTTAAAAAAAACCCTAACTCTTTTGTAATATTTTTTTATGGAATAAAATTGTGTCTCTCTTTTTAAATTATACATTGTTTATTTATCAGTTTATTAATATTAAAAACATAGTTTATAAAGAGAAAATTTATTTCAAATGTGTAAGGTTATGGGGTGTTACATTATCCCATACTTATAAGAATTGCGTCCCCGTAATTCGATTCACGAACGGGAGAAAAATTCCCTTATGATTATCATCACCACAACATGAGATTCAGCTCGGTCAACGGAATACCCAGTTTGGTATTCAGTTCCTTTGTTTCTCTGGCCTAGATATACCTAGAGAAGTACGTTTTAAAATACGGATTATGCATTCTAAACTTAGGCTTCCACAGGGAGGCTCGAGTGGTAAAACGTTCGGAGATGTCCGAATAAAAATATTCTCTGATGCCCTGCCGGACTTCATCTCGCTCGAGATATTCGATTGGAAAAATGCAGTTAAACAGACTGAGGTTTAGGATATGGAATATAAAGGCTGATCTGAGGTTCCCATCTTGGGAAGACATTAGGAAATATGATCTGGAAGAAAGATTCTATGCCAGAGTGAAACACTAAAAAAGACCCTCGAAGTATCTTCCCCTTCGCCTATAACAGGGGAGTTGGGTAATGGTGATAAAGTGGAAGACATGGTCATTCATTTGACATGAACGAAGGATCTCAGGGCTGTTAGACAATACAAACATGCCTTGACATGATTCTCATAGGTTGAGGAAAGAAGGATAGTCCACAGTGCAAGTTCTGATTAAGATATCCTTCAATATCTCATCGGGAAGAGATGAGATGTTTGTTCATCTAGCCATATGAAAACATATTCGTGAGAATTCACAATAAATGTTTAGATAAAGTAAAGACAGGAATTGGAAACATAATATTTCACTAAAACAAATGTTTATTACTAAAATTCACTACCTGAGTTCCCATAATGACCTACAACACGAACTGAACATAGAACAATAAAACTCCTTATCTCCTCAAACCAAACACTGGTTGAGAATTCAGGGTTAAAATCATGGAGACACCCGTGACATCTCTTGAGTGTAACATGAGAGGTATGAAATTGGAAGATGTCATAATACACTTGTTTCCTGAAAGCCAGTCGGTTGGAATCATATTTTAACATTTCGAAGTCCAAAAACTGGCCCCAGAAGCCGTAGTTTATGATTTGACAAAGATAGTCCGCTCAGAGGTCACCGGAAGTAGCGACATCATTAAAAGTGTCAAGGGACATAAAGCCAAATCCCTCACCTACTATGAACACTCGGAAAAGTCCCTCATGGTACCTTCCCCAACGTATATAATTGGGGAATTGGTTCATCATCATAAGAAGGTAATCCAATCCTAACCCCCGGTGTAGATGAAGCACCCGAGGTGAGTTTGAAACATCGTACATGTGTTTTCATGTCATCCAGATATAGGCATAGCTAAGAAAATTCTCTCATCTAGCTAAAGACACAGTGATCTCTAGGGCCTCAATGGGGAGTGATAATTGATTGGTAGACACATTTTCATCTTCCATCTGAATGTTATAATAAAATCACTTAGTAAGGTTCAATCATAGCTATATATTTCTATTACCAGCTTTTCTAGAATTGTCTGTACCTATCCTCTGATACCAACTATGACAACCCCACACCCCGAGTTCCCGGAGCCGGTTCCCATGAGACATGATGTGCCATAATTATTACATTACATTAATTTAAAAATATCTCATCATCTCCCATGCTATAGATGATCATGAGTTTCCGGTTTGGGAAACCAACTGCATTCCAAAACTTCATTGATGACATGATGGATACCTGAAAAATTTTCATTTAAAACGTAGGGTGATAAAAAAAATTCCCAGTAAGGGGTTATGCAATTAATCTTGAAATAAAAGAAAACATTTAACTTAAATGTGAAAAACCTGATTAGAGTACGAAGTTCTAAAAAGGGAAATAAAGTGCATGTGTAAAGCATGTAGAGTTATGCAATCTACTATAAATACAAGCTTTGAGTGCACAAGACATAATCAAAATGTTGTAACATAAACTGGTGCTCATATCATGATAAACTTATCCATAATTTCTCACATAATGAGACATAAAATCTTCTAATAAATGGACTATGTCCAAAATTTCTGAAACATAACATGTCAATGCATTTAATTTATCTGTGCACAAAATAGGCTCTAAACTAGGGATATCCTACTAGTCGGAGAAATCCCTCGGTTGGTCACTTTATAAAACATTAAGATGAAGTTATAATTACAGACTGTGTCAAGGCCTCGTGCCATGACCATAATTCTCTATGTATGATAATTTCACCCGAACTGTAATTTTTTCTAGGCCTTATGCCATGACCATGATTTGCCACATGAGACCTGTCGATGCATCGAGGGGCTATAGAGGCCCCCACCCATCACATAATACATCCAATACGATCCTCTTATGTCTTATGGGGTTATGTATCCAAAGAATCCCATACCACCTTGGATACCCGATTAAGTTATAGTTATTTGGGGTGTCTCATACCACTCCAAATAATGGGTTATTAGATTCATTAATTTTTATTTTGTGGTCATCATTTCAGGAAAAAACACACAAAATTTGATATGGAAACTACTAAGGAAACACATGCTTGACGATAAAGTCGTACATGCATAATAAAATATGCTAAAAATAAGCAATTCACATATAATTAATTCGTAAGGAAATTCTTCCAAGGAGTCACATGCATCATCTACAAAACATGTTGGTAAATGGTTCATAGATGCGAGTGTATATAAATATGAGTAATTGGACCTAAGTAGATAACTACTAGTATATGGTATCATTATTTTACAAAGAACATATAGCCTTGGTTTGAAGTTCAAGCAGACACCACAAGACTCTCTACATTAACATTTTTTCTCTAAAGTTATTACAAAGCCAAAATTTACAAAACTCCTTGACGTTGTGGAATTGAAGTTTGAAAATGAAATTATGGAGTTATTGGAAAGTATGCGTATACATGTTGAAGGTTCAGATCATCATTTCTAGCCATTTACTTAGTTTTAAAATTATACTTAGACAAAATATACATGTATATATATAAATTTACAGTAACTATTTGTATAATTTGTAAAACTAAAATTCGCACAACCATAAATTTAAACTCTTTCCCAAGCATGGAACTCAATGTGTTCTACATAGGATTTAGGCCTATAAAAAATTAATTTTATAGTTAAAATATTTATGTTTACTTATACATCCATATATATTTTATATCCCAAACGTAAAATAAGTAAAATTGTAAGAATAACCAAAAGTACAACTCTTAAAACATATGGATCATGAAAACCCGAGGGTATGATAGAGGATTAGAGGTTTATAATTTTAATTGAAGCACCATCAACATGTATTTAAAATTATAAAATATATACATATATATGTAAAACATAATCTGTATGAAATATAAGGGGAAAATTCCTTTCACAGTTATATGATCCTTAAAACATGATTAACGTTGGAAAAGGGAAGGTTGTAAACTGACATAGCATATATATACATGGTATGTAATTATACGACTATATATATAATGTATTTGTATACACACACATATAAACTATTTTTTAATGAAAAAAATAGATACATAAAACACTGAAAACCAACTTATTAACTTCAAAACAGAAGTTAAGGGAGGGGGTGTGGGTTTTAAAATAGAAGGTTGGATTCATAGGTATGTATATATACTAACTGTATTTATATATACATTTAATAAAAACTTGATTTCATGAGAACTAAAGAATGAACACCCAAAATCAAACTTAGAAGCCTAAAAAAATATGGAAAGAAAGGAATTTAGGGTTTCTAAAGTGGTTCAAGGTGTGCATATACATGTTTATACAAAACTGTATATGTATTCATTTATATAAAAACCGGTTTGTATGTGGATTAGAACAAAATATACCTTCCAGGTCTTATTAACCTTTAAACAGGAGGCAAAAGAAGGAGTTTAGGGTTTTAATAAAGTTGAACACATCCATATATATGTATATATATATAACGTATACATATATATATAAAACCTGGGTTTCATGAAAAAGTAAGAGAAAAAAACCCCTTACATTAGTTCTAGGAAGGGGCTGGGGGAGGAGGAGGAGAATCTGAGGTGAACTTGAAAAGATTCGGGAGGGGAGGTATGGGTGCAACCGTAGAGTTCACCAAGGTGAGAGGGACGAGATCTTAAAGAGTATCTTCCCAACACATGAAGGTGACCCAACACCTATCCCAGGACTAGGAGGAGCACTAGGAGGAAGAAAACGAGGCTGTTAGGGAGGTAGGCGGCTGTGGAATAAATGGAAGGGGAGAGAGACGTGGCTGAACTAGTGGTGTAGCGCATGGAGAAGAAAAACGAAGGAGGAAAATATGGAAAAGATGGATGACTAGTATTAGATCGTTGGTATATTGGATGACCCAGGGAAAACCCAGCATTTTCAAAGGGATCTACCGCCAAGATCGTGTGATTTCACGATCGATGGTTGCGACTTAATCATGCTGTGATCCGACGGTCGAGAAGTACTCCGAAAGAAAAAAAATTACATCAACCGAATATACATGTATTATAGAAAACTTATCCCCACTTTAAAATATGCATAAAAAATACCTTAGTTAACCATTTCTATATATATACATATATATATAGGGTTCAAAACATATATCTTATGAAGTTAAATATATGTATCTTTAAAAAAGAAATTTAAATTATAACTCCGTAAATCAATTTCCCTAAAGGAACTCCTTATTTAAGAATCCTTAATATGTATACAAAACATGCTTTAAAGTATCAACATTTTAATTAAAAGGAAACTAGCGGTCATAAAAATGTAACCTTTATAATAGTCACATTTAAGAAGTCCACAAAGATAGTGGTCACATAGAGGGTCCTATAAATTAGAGTGTGCACCCTCTTTGAGGTAAGCACTTATTCTTTTAGCTCAGCTAGCATGGTGCTCTTTATTCATCTATTCTTTAGCACAATGTCTATCATAGCTATCGTGATGTTCTACTCGGTAGTTGATCCAAAGGAGGTCTTCTACCTAGCCGGTCAGTTGCTTATCCTCGGGGGTTTCCATATTATTTTAATAGGTCTTTTAGTGGGGATGTTTGGTCGTTAGGTTTTTTTAAACCCTAACTATTTTGTAACATTTCATTATGGAATAAAACTGTCTCTCACTTTTTAGATTAAACATTGTCTGTTAATAAGTTTATTAATATTAAAAACATGGTTTATAAAGAAAACATTTATTGCAAATGCATAAGGTTCTGGGGTGTTACATGTTTTCTAGGAGAAATGATCACTAGATTGACCTTGATTCCATAATTAATGACTTGATAGTAATGAGGAAAAAAATTATATTCATCATGAATCTGATATAAATATAAATATTTTTTATGATTTTTTAATTCAAAAATCATAACTAAGTTGTAAAACAGGTGATGTAAGCTTGATTAATGAATAGGGGACCACTGCCAATCATATTTAGGGCAATCATATTGTGGTTGGTTGGAAAGGAAAATTTCTCATAGAATAAGACGTTATAATAGTTCCTAATGTACATTATAAGATTACAAAGATGATATTCAATATAATAAAAGTCATGAAGGATTTCATGATTATAATAATTTTTTTTGAAAGAAGGATTTTTATGAAGTAATATATCTCCACTCTTACATCAGAAGATTTAGAATTGTTTTAAGGCTAGGAAGGTTTTCTTGATTGTAATGAGAGAAAAATAATGTGCTAGTTTTCAGTCAAAACAAATTCTAAAATATTTAAATTATTAGAGAAAGAATTTAATAAGTATTGTAATAAGAAATGAGAAATAAGTTGAGTGTTGAAATATATTTAGTATTGTAACATCCCAAGTAAGTAATGAATAATAAATATTTTTATCTATGTCTATTAGTGATTAAGATAGTGTTATAGAGGCTTAAAATGAAAATAAATACAATCTTATGCATGGAATACACTAATATTCTTAAAAGATTGTTTTACTGCCTTTTGATGGAAAACCATTTTTGAATCTATATTTTGACAATTTTATAAACTATGTTTGTCAAAATAAACTTATCCTTTATGATTGGGACATCAAAATTTACCTTGTGTGAATTTTTGGTATTTTTCTGACAATGTTCATTTTTTAATGAATAGTGAAAAATACTGCATTTTACATCAAAATTGCTTTTTAACCTAATTTATTTATATAATTAGATTATGTTTTGAATTGGTTTTGAAGTTAAATTAGAATATATTTTTACCATTTTATCCAATGGTGGTCATTGGAATCAATTTCACTTTGAAATTAGACTTAAACTGGTGTCAATCTTTTGATACTTATTGTTTTGTAAAAACACGCTTTTTGCTCTGGCAGTGGGAATTAATTATTAAATTAATTAATGTGACTTATATGATTTGAATTTTGTAAAATAGACTTCATTTTTGAATTCGTAATATCAAATATAGCTTCGGGTGAATTTTTGGTAATTTTCTGAAAAACATCAATTTTTGATGAATAGTGAAACCACTAAGTGGTAATCAAGCAAACTGATTTTTCAGTTAAATGAAAGTTTACCACTAATGTGTATTGAATTTTAAAAATCCGACATACATGGTTGTCATTAGTATGTAAAATGTGGTTCAATGAGATTATAATAATTTTTTGGTGAATAGTAACTTATTAAGTTCTTAATCACGATTAGTGGTAATTAGGGTAGTTTAAGGTATAAATAATACATTAATAAACTGAAATGACCTAGACACATGTCCCAACATCATTGGTTGTGTCATGGACGACCATGAAATGACATGGGTCAACTTGGGGACCCCATTGATCCACTTTTGTTGGGAAATGACATAAATTACTTTTTATTTAATGTTAAAGTAAAAATGACACAAACATAATATGTTTTACAAAAACAATTTTTAAGTGGGATTATACAAGTCCAAATTTTTATTATAAATAGTCATTGGAAAGATAAAAATATTTCCTACATCATAGTATTTTAATTATGATTTTTAGACATTAAATAAATTAAATTATATATGACATAATAATGATGCAGCGATGACATCATTATTTGACGATTTAAATAAAATGGGAAGATAATGTAAAATCTATGAACTACACATGGCCAAAACCAATTGGATGAGTGGATTTAGAACCCTTATCACCTTATCCACGAATTATATCAATGTGGGACCTTTTAAAACTGAAACACATTTTCACATAATGTAATATGTTTTTACTTTCCAAAAGTGCCCCTCCTCTCCTCTTATAAAAGGCCCCCACCTCTACCTCATTTCACACACTCCTCAAGCCTTTTTCTCGGCCAAACCCTACCGATGTAATCTCTCCACATCCCTCTCCTCATCCTAGAGGATTCCCTTTGGGAAGAATCCTTTCAAAGGAAGCCTTTAGGCTCAAATCAAAAGGAGTTACACTTTTTAAGGTAATTCATTCTCTAATGTTCATTTGTTTTATTTTGCTTCTCCAGCCCCCCTAAACTCTTTTTATTTACTTATTTTGTAACAAAACCAGTATCGTAAATATACAAGGATGTTGTTATAATATTTATTTGAGCTACACTCTCACACAACTACATCAAATGGTTAAAGAACATACGGTTTCCGTGGATGGCGAAATTCTGCCTCCCGAAACGATGATTGTTCAACACTCATTTAACACCTTCAATGGTGGCCATTAGGATGTCACTATTTTCATATATGATATATAATATGTTTATGTTTTTCTTAAGCTTCGTTTTTTTTCATTTTGGGCATACCTTTATGGTTTCCATTATGGGTAAAACATGATATCTTCATTTTAGGAAGTGTGGACTACCGCCCCCTGAAAGTGATTTGATTCGTTAATACCATATGTTGGATGTGTAAAGGATAAAGTTAATGATATTATATATGTTATTATACTTGAATTATAATATACTATTATATAATTATGATTCCATTCCAGAAAATATGAAATAGAAATGGAAGTAGCGTTCATGCGTACGTACGGATTACCGTCTCCATGAACGGTGCATTTCTTTTCTTACCTCTAAATGATTATGTAATATTATAAATGCATGTATTTACAGGATATATATGACATATATGATATCTACATCATGAATACCATTCTGTATATAACAAACCCATGACCAAATTAACAACATGTAAGTGTAAGAAGTCTATTTTTGACTTAAGAACCAAATACCGACAAAATGAACATTATTAACTTAACTGATTACATGATGTTCATAACATGGTATAAAAGGAATAATGCACTTGAAAAAGATTCATAAGCAAGTAGAGATTAACTCAAGTTTATTATTTAGGAGATTAAAGAATGGTCGGGTCAATTCGGATACGAGGTATGGGACTTCGTCTCAATCTCCTTTCGTTGAGGCATATTTTATTTTATACACAACTTTCTTTTATACGGTGTATAAACCCCTTTGACTTTTATGTTTATTCAAAAGGAATCTTTTTTATACGAAGCGTTTACTAAACGACAAAAGGGAATGTTTTTGTCGTATGTATGCGGCGACAACGACTTCTCCGCCGTCGTGACCGTTATTTGAGTTTCGGCTACCTATACAAAACATACCTTCTTTTTAAAGGAAAAATAGATACCATGTTTTATTTTTATTTTACTTTGGTATTGAAAATGGTTTTCATAATGTTTTTATTATATCAATGTGTTGTATTGATATCTCGTGATTGAAATGTGGAAATGTGATGTTTCCTTTATGCATGTTTTATGTGATATGATTATGTCATGGTTCTTGGGCATTATTATGAAGACGGGTGGTTCCGTGATAAACTAAGGGCGGGTGAGCCCGTTATAGCTCTCCAATGCATTGGGTAACACGAAGGAGTGAAACGTTAAGGTTTCTCCGAAGAGATTTTAGGGAATATACTGTGATGGGTATTCCAAACGTAACCAAGAGGGTTAATCCCTATGTAAGAATGTTATGAATGCCTCAAGTTACCTTTATGTCTTATGATTTCTATGATTTATTCATGATTTGATGAGGTATGTTAAAGTGATTATGTTTTATGGGTAAAGTATTATTTCACTCTTATGTATGTATGTACCCATGTTTCCTTTCCATGTTTTTATAACCCATACTGAGTTTTTATGCTCATCCCAAGTTTTTGAAATGTTTTTCACAGGTCAAGGGAAAGGTACATGATAATATGATAGAGTCAAGGATGTGTCAAGAAATAATCCACGTTTTATTTTAAATGTGTTTCCATTGATGGGAATGAAGAATACTATCTTTATGTAACCACTTTGTTTATATGTGGAATGTAATGCAAGTTTTATGATCTAATTCTCTAAAACTCTAAACCCGAAAAGATCCTCAATGTGTAATCTTGTAATAACTCAAGATTAAGTAAGGTTTAAGGCTGGGGCCTTATAGTTGGTATCAAAGGTCGGTTTAGATAACTTTAGGAGTTAGAATTCTATTAAATGATTATCCAAAAATATATATATTTTTTTGAAATGATATAGCATTTAAATATTACCATGTTGCTTCATCTAAGACATGTTTTTTAGAATGGTTTTCTGCAGAGGAAACAGGGAAGCAGTGCTAGGAAGGCATACAGAAGGAAATAACCTTCCGAATCAGCATCCAGAAATGGTCGGAATTGGAACTGAACAATTTGTTGCAGTAATGGCGCAGTTGACTCAAGCGATAAATGGCGGTGGTATCCATACACGAGATCAGCCAGACCAACCGCAAAGGAACATGTCAGTGGTGGAACATTTCATGAGGCAACATCCACCATCATTCAGAGGATCATCTGACCCTGTACTAGCTGAAGGGTGGATTAAAGCACTGGAGAAGATTTTTGATGTCATGGGGTGTTCAGACAATCAAAAGGTTAGTCATGCTATTTACCGTTTGGAGGGTGAAGCAGATCAGTGGTGGTCTATGGTTAAAAATATCAGGGATGCCGATGAGATTGATGCTCTTGACTGGGATGAATTCAAAGGTATGTTTCTTGAGAAGTATTTTGATAAGGCTGTTCGACTTAGGATGGAAAAGCAATTCTTGGAATTGAGGCAAGAGGAAGACTCAGTGGCTGCTTATGAAGAAAGCTTCACTCGATTGGCAAGGTATGCTCCAAATTTTATTCGAGACCTTGATAGTAAAATCAATTGTTTTTACTCAGGATTAAAGCCAAAATATCGAAGGGCATTAGCTTCTCGTGAGTTTAGAAGTTATGAAAATCTTGTTCGATGTGCTGATAAGGTGGAAATGGAGTTTTCCGATGACCAAGTGTTCTATAACAACCAGCAGAAGAAGAGACCGAGGTGGCAGGAGAAAGGTAAGAATTCTTCAAAAAAGTCTGATGGTAAGAGAACTAAGTTTCCAGTTTGTGATAAATGTGGCAAAAGTCATGCTGGGGAATGTCTTCTGAATTCTGGGAAGTGCTACCGATGTGGTAAGATGGGACATAAGGCTCGTGATTGCACTGAAAAGGATCAAGGTGAAGGTAAGAACAAATTTGATTTACAGTTAGTGAAATGTTATAAGTGCAATGAGATGGGTCACTATGCAAACGATTGTCCGACAAGGAGCTTGAGTGATGGGAAGTAGTTAGACTACAAGCAGAAAGGGGTGGTGAAATCCTTTGCAACTACTTCAGCAGATGTCAGGCAATCAAATGATGTTGTATCAGGTACTTTGTTTGTTTTTTCAGATTATGCCAGTGTGTTGTTTGATTTGGGTCTACACATTCTTTCATCTCTGAAACCTTTTCTAGTAAAATGGGAATACCATCTCAAGAAATGACTCCTGAACTTTTGGTAAAAACACCTGGGGGAAATGTCGAGGAAAAAAGAATTTATAATAATCTTCCTATCCTTATCTGTGAAAAGAACCTACTTGCAAACCTTATTGTTCTACCTCTAGTAGAGTTTGATGTTATCCTGGGTATGGATTGGCTCTCTATTTACCATGCTAAGATTGACTGTAGAGCTAAAGAAGTTTCTTTTCAGAAAGACTTTCAGTTTGTTTACAAGAATGAACCCTTACTTTTGATAACATATCAAGAGGCCGAGAAACTTGTAAAAGATGGAAATGAATGTTACCTTGCACACATCGTTGAAAATAAAAGAACTGTTCAGATTAATGATGTGCCAGTGGTAAATGAGTATCCTGATGTTTTTCCTGATGAGTTGCCTGGAATAATACCAGATCGGGAAGTTGAGTTTACTGTTGACTTAGTTCCTGATGCTAAACCAATTTCAAAACCCCCTTATCGAATGGCACAAATTGAACTTTTAGAGTTGAAGGAGCAATTGCAAGATTTATTAGAGAAAGGTTTCATTAGACCTATCACATCACCATGGGGTGCTCCTGTTTTATTTTTTAAAAAGAAAGATGGTTCTATGAGACTTTTCATTGATTATAGAGCCTTGAATAATATCACTGTTAAGAACAAATATCCTTTGCCTCATATCGATGATCTGTTTGATCAGCTCCAGGGAGCTCAGTTTTTTTCAAAGATTGACTTGAGATCGGGGTACCATCAGCTGAAGGTAAAGGAGGCAGATATTCTGAAGACCGCGTTCCGTATGAGATATGGCCATTATGAATTTGTAGTAATGCCTTTTGGGCTAACCAATGCACCTGCTGTATACATGGACTTAATGAATAGAATTTTCCATGAGTTCTTGGATAAGTTTGTGGTGGTTTTCATTGATGATATTTTGGTGTTTTCTAACAGTAAAGAGGAGCATGAAAAACATTTAAGGGTTATCTTGCAAACCTTAAAAGAAAAGAAACTGTATGGGAAATTCAGTAAGTGTGAGTTTTGGTTGCAACAAATTTCTTTCCTTGGTCACATTGTTTCTAAAGATGGAATAACTGTTGATCCTGCAAAAACAAAAGTTGTGGAAGAATGGCCAAGACCCACAAATGTAACCGAGATTCGTAGCTTCCTTGGTTTGGCGGGCTACTACCTAAGGTTTGTTAGAAATTTTTCACGGTTATCTAGTCCAATGACTAAGCTAACTCGGAAGGGTGTTAAGTTTATCTGGACAAAAGAATGTGATGATTGTTTTCAGGAATTGAAAAGAAGATTGGTGAATGCTCCAGTTTTGGCACTACCTTCCAGGAATGGTGAGTTTGTTATATACAGTGATGCTTCATTGAAAGGACTTGGTTGCGTCCTAATGCAGAATGATCAGGTAATTGCTTATGCTTCACGACAGTTGAAAACTCATGAGGTAAATTACCCTACACATGATTTGGAATTAGCTGCTGTTGTTTTTGCTTTAAAAATTTGGAGGCATCATTTGTATGGAGTAAAGTGTGAAATATATACCGATCACAAAAGTTTAAAGTATATATTCACTCAGAAAGAGTTAAACATGAGAAAAAGGAGATGGCTGGAATTAATCAAGGATTATGATTGTACAATTCATTACCATCCGGGAAAAGCAAATAAAGTGGCTGATGCTTTGAGTCGAAAAAGTAATGCTTCGTTAACAATGTTGCGTTTGGAACATGATCCTTTGTTTAACGATTTGATGAACTTTGGCATAGAATTTGTTGGTGCAGGAAGTCCTTCTGTTGTGTTTCAGGTATCAGTGAGATCTTCTCTATCAGATAGAATCAAGCAAGCACAGAAGCAAGACAGTGAGTTGCAGAAAAGGGTAGACCTGGTTCAGAAAGGTAAGTTGCCTGAATTCAACATTGATAATGATTGCGTTTTGAGATTTGGGAAGAGATTGTGTGTGCCTTGTGATTCACAGTTGAAGAGAGAGTTGTTATGTGAAGCTCATAGTTCTCCGTTTTCAGTTCATCCGGGAAGTACTAAGATGTATAGAGATCCGCGGGAGTATTACTTGTGGGATGGAATGAAAAGAGACATTGCTAATTTTACTGTGAAGTGTTTGACTTGTCAGCAGGTTAAAGCAGAGCGGCAGTTACCGAAAGGGATGCTTCATCCTTTACCAGTACCAGAGTGGAAATGGGAGAATATATCCATGGACATTGTTGTTGGATTACCGAAGACATCTCGAGGTAATAATGCAATCTGGGTTATTGTTGATTCCTTGACCAAATCTTCTCATTTCCTTGCTATACGAGATACTTTCTCTCTTGATCAACTTTCCCGTTTGTATCTTAAAAAGATAGTCAGGTTACATGGAGTTCCTCTCTCCATTGTATCGGATCGTGATCCCAGGTTTACTTCTAACTTTTGGAAAGGCCTTCAGAAGTCTTTGGGTACTAAGTTAAATTTTAGTACAGCTTTTCATCCTCAATCAGATGGGAAGTCAGAAAGAACAATTCAGACATTGGAGGATATGCTACTAGATTGTTCTATGGATTATCAGGGAAGTTGGGACCAACATCTTTCTTTGGTTGAGTTTTCATATAATAACAGTTTTCATTCCAGTATACAGATGGCACCATTTCAGGCATTATATGGGAAGCGGTGTCGAACTCCAGCTTTCTGGGATGAAGTGGGTGAAAGGAAGTTGATGGGACCAGAATTGGTAGAAGAGATGGCAGAAAAAGTTCAGCTGATTCAGAAACACATGAGAACAGCTCAGAGCAGGCAGAAGAGTTATGCGGATAACCGGAGGAAGGATCTATCTTTCGAGGTAGGTGATCATGTTTTTCTCAAGGTTTCTCCTTCGAAAAGTGTGATGAGATTTGGTAAGAAAGGAAAGTTGAGTCCAAGGTTTGTTGGACCATACGAAATTCTGGAGAGAGTTGGATCAGTTTCATACCGAGTGGCTTTACCTCCGAGTTTATCTCAGGTACACAATGTTTTTCACGTTTCGATGTTGAGAAAGTATATGCCAGATCCATCTCATGTTTTGAGTCCAAAGGTAGTTCAGCTGGAAGAGAACCTATCTTATGAGGAACAACCGGTCCAGATTATTGACCACAGGGAGCAAGTGTTACGGAATAAAGTGATTCATCAGGTAAAGGTTTTGTGGAAAAACCACATGATTGAAGAGGCAACATGGGAATCTGAAAATGCAATGAGAGATAAGTACCCCCATTTATTCGATAAGTAAATAAATTGCGGGGACGCAATTTTCTAAAGGGGGGAAGGATGTAACATCCCAAGTAAGTAATGAATAATAGATATTTTTATCTATGTCTATTAATGATTAAGATAGTGTTATAGAGGCTTAAAATGAAAATAAATACAATCTTATGCATGGAATACACTAATATTCTTAAAAGATTGTTTTACTGCCTTTTGATGGAAAACCATTTTTGAATCTATATTTTGACAATTTTATAAACTATGTTTGTCAAAATAAACTTATCCTTTATGATTGGGACATCAAAATTTACCTTGTGTGAATTTTTGGTATTTTTCTGACAATGTTCATTTTTTAATGAATAGTGAAAAATACTGCATTTTACATCAAAACTGCTTTTTAACCTAATTTATTTATATGATTAGATTATGTTTTGAATTGGTTTTAAAGTGAAATTAGAATATATTTTTACCATTTTATCCAATGGTGGTCATTGGAATCAATTTCACTTTGAAATTAGACTTAAACTGGTGTCAATCTTTTGATACTTATTGTTTTGTAAAAACACGCTTTTTGCTCTGGCAGCGGGAATTAATTATTAAATTAATTAATGTGACTTATATGATTATAATTTTATAAAATAGACTTCATTTTTGAATTCGGAATATCAAATATATCTTAGGGTGAATTTTTGGTAATTTTCTGAAAAACTTCAATTTTTGATGAATAGTGAAAGCACTAAGTGGTAATCAAGCAAACTGATTTTTCAGTTCAATGAAAGTTTACCACTAATGTGTATTGAATTTTAAAAATCCGACATACATGGTTGTAATTAGTATGTAAAATGTGGTTCAATGAGATTATAATAATTTTTTGGTGAATAGTAACTTATTAAGTTCTTAATCACGATTAGTGGTAATTAGGGTAGTTTAAGGTATAAATAATACTTTAATAAAATGAAATGACCTAGACACATGTCCCAAACTCATTGGTTGTGTCATGGCCGACCATGACATGCCATGGTTCAACTTGGGGACCCCATGGATCCACTTTTTTTGGGAAATGACATAAATTACTTTTTATTTAATGTTAAAGTAAAAATGACACAAACATAATATGTTTTACGAAAACAATTTTTAAGTGGGCATATAAAAGTCCAAATATTGATTATAAATAGTAATTGGAAATCTTACAAGATTTCCTACATCATAGTATTTTTTTATGATTTTTAGACATTAAATAAATTAAATTATTTATGACATTATAATGATGCAGCGATGACATCATTATTTGACGATTTAAATAAAATGGGAAGATAATGTAACATCAATGAACTACACATGGCCAAAACCAATTGGATGAGTGGATTTCGAACCCTTATCACCTTATCCACGAATTATATCAATGTGGGACCTTTTAAAACCGAAACACATTTTCAAATAATGTAATATTTCTTTACTTTCCAAAAGTGCCCCTCCTCTCCTCTTATAAAAGGCCCCCACCTCTACCTCATTTCACACACTCCTCAAGCCTTTGGCTCAGCCAACCCCTGCCCATTTACTCTCTCCACATCCCTCTACTCATCCTAGAGGATTCCCTTTGGGCAGAATCCTTTCAAAGTAAGCCTTTAGGATCAAATCAAAAGGAGTTACACTTTTTAAGGTAATTCATTCTCTAATGTTCATTTGTTTTATTTTGCTTCTCCAACCCCCCTAAACTCTTTTTATTTACTTATTTTGTAACACCACCAGTATCTTAAATATACAAGGATGTTGTTATAATATTTATTTGAGCTACACTCTCACACAACTACATCAAATGGTTAAAGAACATACGGTTTCCGTGGATGGCGAAATTCTGCCTCCCGAAACGATGATTGTTCAACACTCATTTAACACCTTCAAAGGAGGCAATTATGATGTCACTATTTTCATATATGATATATAATTTGTTTATGTTTTCCTTAAGCTTCTGTTTTTTTCATTTTGGGCATACCTTTATGGTTTCCATTATGGGTAAAACACGATATCTTCATTTTAGGAAGTGCGGACTACCGCCCCCTGAAAGTGATTTGATTCGTTAATACCATATGTGGGATGTGTAAAGGATAAAGTTAATGATATTATATATGTTATTATACTGGAATTATAATATACTCTTATATCATTATGATTCCATTCCAGAAAATATGAAATATAAATGGAAGTAGCGTTCATGCGTACGTACGGATTACCGTCTCCATGAACGGTGCATTTCATTTCTTACCTCTAAATGATTATGTAATATTATAAATGCATGTATGTACTGGATATATATGAAATATATGATATCTACATCATGAATACCATTCTGGATATAACGAACCCATGACCAAATTAAGAACATGTAAGTGTAAGAAGTTTATTTTTGACTTAAGAACCAAATACCGACAAAATGAACATTATTAACTTAACTGATTACATGATGTTCATAACATGGTATAAAAGGAATAATGAACTTGAAAAAGATTCATAAGCAAGTAGATATTAACTCAAGTTTATTATTCAGTAGATTAAAGAACGGTCGGGTCAAGTCGGATACGAGGTATGAGACTTCGTCTCAATCTCCTTTCGTTGAGGCATATTTTATTTTATACACAAATTTCTTTTATACGGTGTATAAACCCCTTTGACTTTTACGTTTATTCAAAAGGAAACTTTTTTATACGAAGCGTTTACTAAACGAAAAAAGGAAATGTTTTTGTCGTACGTATGCGGCGACAACGACTTCTCCGCCGTCGTGACCGTTATTTGAGTTTCGGCTTCCTCTACAAGCCATACCTTCTTTTTAAAAGAAAAATAAATACCATGTTTTACATTTCTTTTACTTTGGTATTGAAAATGGTTTTCATAATGTTTTTATTATATCAATGTGTTGTATTGATATCTCGTGATTGAAATGTGGAAATGTGATGTTTCCTTTATGCATGTTTTATGTGATATGATTATGTCATGGTTCTTGGGCATTATTATGAAGACGGGTGGTTCCGTGATAAACTAAGGGCGGGTGAGGCCGTTATAGCTCTCCAATGCATTGGGTAACGCGAAGGAGTGAAACGTTAAGGTTTCTCCGAAGAGTTTTTAGGGAATATACTGTGATGGGTATTCCAAATGTAACCAAGAGGGTTACTCCCTACGTAAGAATGTTATGAATGCCTCAAGTTACCTTTATGTCTTATGATTTCTATGATTTATTCATGATTTGATGAGGTATGTTAAAGTGATTATGTTTTATGGGTAAAGTATGATTTCACTCTTATGTATGTATGTACCCATGTTTCCTTTCCATGTTTATATAACCCATACTGAGTTTTTATGCTCATCCCAAGTTTTTGAAATGTTTTTCACAGGTCAAGGGAAAGGTACATGATAAGATGATAGAGTCAAGGATGTGTCAAGAAATAATCCATGTTTTATTTTAAATGTGTTTCCATTGATGGGAATGAAGAATACTATCTTTATGTAACCACTTTGTTTAGATGTGGAATGTAATGAAAGTTTTATGATCTAATTCTCTAAAACTCTAAACCCGAAAAGATCCTCAATGTGTAATCTTGTAATAACTCAAGATTAAGTAAGGTTTAAGGCTGGGGCCTTATAAGTATCGTATTTAGAAGAGAATATGTAGAAGAAGTTAAAGAAGTTTAAAATAATTTTTCACCTCTATATTCATGAGGAAATCAGAATTAGAGTTTGTATCAGGAATCATAGTTATAAGATATATGTTTTCTTTCTTACATTTGGCGCAGAGCAATATAACAAAGAATCTATTGTTGAACATATGCTTCCATCATAATAAGAAATTGGAATGGGTATAATGTTTATTAGATGGGGTAGAGCAACGTAATGAAATAACTTTATTTATATTTTTTAATAGTGGGTCAAGAAATCAAGATTACCATATTAATGAAGAATATTAATGAAAAAATAGAAATGAAAAATCAGAATTAGATTAATGATTTGTTAGAATGACTGAAGGGATCTGATGTCAATAGAAGATCCAAAATTCAATAAAGGTTAAAGAAGTAAAATAATTATCCAAAAATAAAGGATATTTGATGATTCAAAAAGGTGTTAAATAAGTAATAGTGTGATCCAATATTTAATTAAGAATAAATATTCCCAAAATTTTGTAAAGAGGGAATGACTTTTTAGATACCAACATAAACCATTTTGGCATGTATCAAAAAAGAGGAGAATACATTATATATTTTATGATTATAATCACTCATTAAAGAGGATATAGAAGCTCTACAATTATAACAAGAAGATGTTTCCATATTGATTATTATTGAATAATATATCTAGAAAAAAAGAAGAAAGGATAAGAGAGAATGTTGTATTCAGAGTTTATAGAATTAGATTGAGTAATTAGATTAGGATTTTTAAACTGGAGAAGAACTACTTCAGATTTGTTTCAGTGGTATTTAAAATAATTTATATTTATATAATAAGAAATAATTTATAAGAATTAGACTAGGGAAATAAGATAGATTATCATTACAAAACCTAGGAAGTTCTTACCATCTTTTGAGTAAGAATTTGAAGAACTATTTTGAAAGAACATATTTTTTTAATATTCATCAAGAAGAACCGTAATATCTTTTTTACAATAAATTTCTTATATAAATTTTTTCTTTTTAATTTACATACCCTATTGTATTTAACATAGTTTTACATGAGTGTAAAGGAATATGCTACTCATTGTATTCCAAAAAAAGTATTATTTTCTAGTATATTGGGTGGTATTGGATTATTTCTGAACCATACCAAGGATTAGATACTCTTTTTGAGTTGCAAACCATGTAAATTATTTTGTTCCACTGGTTATGTGTATGAATTATTTTCATCAAATAAGTAAATCATTGATAGGAGGTGGAGGTTGTTTCAAAATTAAGGAAACTCAATATAAAAATATAACAATAAATCATCCCCACCCCTCTCAGTGATACTTGAATCCTAACTAGGTAATCTCAAAATATTATTAGATGCTCTATAAGTCTCCATATTACACCTTGAGTTTTCATGAACATATCACGTGAAATTTTCTAAATCAGCCTTGATATTCTTCAACTGATCCACAAACTATAATATATATTTATTTACATTATTCAGGTTATTTTTCCATTTCATTAATATATTATTTTAGTGAATCATATATATTCTTCCCACTGGCATGTGATACATTGAAACACTACACTTATTTTACAAAAAACAATACTCTTTCTCCTTAAAATACCACAAATGAAAATTAATTCTCAAGGCACTTTTCCCAACATCTTATTCTACTTTTATATTTTATAGATACTCACAATACACACCTTTAATTATTTCTTATCATGGATTTCATGCTTACTTCTTCTTCATTTTGATAACAAGAGAACTTTTATCCATTTATTTTATTGATCAATAACTTCTCACCATAAACAGTATTTAATGAATAAAATTAAAATTCACTATAAACACATTATTATTCCAATATCTATAAAAAAATATTTTATTTTGATTTGAGGTAATTGTTTTTATTTCGCAAATAATGAGGGATATTCTTAATAAATTGTTAATTTTATTTTTAGAGAACATATTTGAAGATTCCTCCAAATCATCACTCTTATCTTCTATAAAATAAGGATTGTTTATAAAAAATTAATAAACATATAGGTAAAACACATTAGTGGTAGTTTAATACGATATCAAAATTTGACCTTATAATACTCAAGGATATTAGTGACACGAGGTTATAAATTTTTAGATAAATAACTACATATTATTCTATATTTTTATCTTATATCCCAACATATTTAAAAGTATTCATGTTCTCAAAGAAATAAAATTATTTTCCCTCACCACCCCTAACTATTTTATTAAAAGATTAATAATTTATTATATTATTAACAAAAAAAATTACCTGTAAAAATATTCTTGTGAAATAGATTCAAATAATGAGGTTTATATAATGAAAATTTTTCAATGAACAATTCTAAAAATATTTGTAGAAATTTCCTAAAATTCATTAAATATTATAAAGTATCTATTCTACCTCTTGTAGTTATCACAATCTCATTAACTCTAGTAAATACATTTTTTACTATTTCTCTATCAAGAAATGTTTTTCCTTAATCTGGGAAATGATTTATTTTATGTTTTTATTACTTCACTCTAAAATTCCATTCATGAATATTTCAAAACATGTACTCAACTTCTTTAAATATCATAAACTCATGAATCATTTTGAATTAATTTTCTAAAATTAAGATTAATGTTGAATTCCTTTCACATCTATCTATCTGCATGTTATTTCTATCATCTAAAATAAACAATATACCCACTATAACAAGAGTAAACCCATAATTTATAATATAACAAAATCTCTACCCAACGAGAGAATGTTTGATAGCATTGTTTTCTTCCAAAAAATATACTTTTTCCAATCAAATTATGGAATATATTTTTATTATTTGAATTAATGTGATCTATGAAAGATATAAATATTCATAGAGTAAATTCACCTTCAAATATAAGAGAACTTGAAATATTAAACATAAAAAAATTAAAATATAATTTAAATAGGTCTATGAAATTTTCAGGTCATAATTTCAAGATAGATCTCAATTATGTTCACTAAGGGTTATCCAAGAAAATATTATATTACGACTTCCACTAAAAACATATATTTTTATTAACTAGGATGAATGAATGGAAATATCTATTATAACTCTTATTATTTGACCTCAAATTTATAAAAAATAAACAATTAAATTTTATTTCTTCATTTAAATGTTCACATTACCATAGTTAACAATGTGATTTATAAGATTCTATATTAAAAGTGAATAGAAAAATCCATTTTATGACAAGGTATAATACATTTTTATGTGATCTATTAGTTTCATTTAATTATTATAATGAGAAAGGATTATATTTTAACTCATGAAACCATAAATGTCTCCCATTATTAGAGATCTTATCTTGAAGAAATACAAGATTAATATTCAAAAAAATTAAAAAATACACTCTTCAACCTACAATAAAAGTCTCCAGATTTTGTTCAATATAGTACCACCTCTTCTTCTCTAATATAACCTCTGACACTGTAATATTTAGTGAAATAAAACTTATATAGAATCATCTGACACCTTTATTTTTCTTATAATATGATATGATGATGTTAATTTTTTTATTAAATTACCAACCACCAAGTAAAACCACATTATATCACTTCAAAAATAATGAAAGTCATATTTATAATCAAATTCATATTACAATATCAAATTTATAGGAATCAACTATTAATAATAGTATTGATATGAAATGGTAATTATCCCTATTTCTTTTGGGTGTATTCTTCTTCCTTTATCCATCCCATTATTGTTCTTACTCATTCTAAAACTCATACCACAACATTATGTGGGGAAATATATTATCTAACTTTGAATATAAAAATGAAATTAAAAAAATATATATATTTTTCACCTTTCAACATCTCCTGCTTTAAATTACAACTTCTGTTTCAATCTTGACCTTCAAATAATGTTTTATATATTTAAATTAAATTGAGGGTTGATATTGAATAAAACCATGTGGCTTACACCAATCCAAATCCTCAAAAAAAATGTAAATTTGTAAACATAAGAACATCATGGTATAATGGTATGAATTAAAATATAATAAATATAGTCAATAAATGGATGTAAAAAACATAAATATCATTCCACTATACTTTTGAAATATATCTCCCTTATGTGTATAATAAATTTTTATTATTTTTTTAATTTCCTTTTGAAACTAATATTTCCCATATATATATATTATTCAAAACTATTTTCAATGTTATAATATAAATATATTTAGTTGAAATAATAGTTTCAAAACTATTTTTACGTTTTATTTTGTAGCAAAGATACTAATGATATAATAAAAACACAATTACATAATTATTTCTTTATCAAATATAATTATATGAATATTTTATACATAATTTTTTTGAAAAATTAAATTAAAGGTAAATTTATTGTATTTATATGATAAACTGATATTATGGGATAGAAATTATGTATGAAATTATATGTTATAAAATTTATATAAGAATAATTATTTTAATATTATGCAAATTAAATAACTAATTAATTATGAGTTGAAAAAAATAATTTAAATTATTAGTTATCAGATATCTAAAATAATGAAATCTATAAAAAGTATTCATAATAATAAAGTGTTTGTTAATATTTTTTTATTTGTTATATATTTATAAATAATAATTTTATAGAAATTAAAAAGATATATTATAAATTGAAATTATTATGTTTACAATATAAAAGTTATTAATTAATAATCATATAATAATTGATGAATAATGAAAAATTTAAATCTAATCACCCATAGAAAAATAAATTGTATCTATTCTAGATATAAAACATTATGTACCATTTGTGTTTATCTAACATTTAAATTTATAATATTTAGAATTACAGTTTTATAATATATACTATATTTTTGGAATTATCTTTTTCGAATTATCTTGGGGTGAATTTTTTATTTTATTTGAAAAAGTGATTTTTTATTAGATAGTTAAAATACAATTTTTATGTAAATCATATGTTTTATGACATAATAATGATATAAATATAATTCAGATAAATATAAAACATTATTTGGAAATAAAATTTATTTAATGAATAAAATCATACATTAAGAAAAATAATTTAATTTCAAAACCTATAAATCATTTTTTGAAGACTATGTTATATTGTATTCATATAAAAATATGTATACTATTATAAAAATACTTATTTCTATACATATGATTCCGTTTATCACAAATGGAAAGGAATTGAATGTTTCTTAATGATGAGGATGAAGGAGTTCAATGATAATGTTTCTTGACATATGGTGTCTTTAAATAATTAAAGGTGTAATTGTTTAAGAAAGGATGAATTGAATTACAATAATTACATGAAACTTCTATCAAATCCCCATAGTAGTTTTAGAATGAAATGTATATTTTTAGAAAATTTTTATTGGTCATAAAATTTGTTGCGTAATTTCTTAGACTTAATGAATATCAATAAAACATGTTTGCCATTCTAGTTTTAAAATGATTAAATGTTTTGGAAAAAAATATTATTTATGATTTTTTTCTATATAAGGGATGCATGTATCTGGGCTTGACATTATCAAGAGTTAATTTGTAATAATCAATGGAATTTTACCTATTCTAGTTTTTCAATGAAAAATACTGATAAGATACATTTTATTTTTGTTTTGGAAATTCCAAAGTCTCCCTATTGATATCTGTGAAACTTTTATATATTGGATACTATAAATTATGTAAGACTATAATATATGAAAATGAATTATTATGATGTCTTGTTTCATGAGTTGATTCTTATATATATTCATTATCTACCCATAAATAAGGATTATTTTTATGTGATTCTATTATTCTACTTTTGTGGAGAATTATTCACCAAAATTATGAGTTTTAATTTTGTTATGAAATTTACCAAATATGCACCTATCATTTTTTACAGCTTAAAAAAATAAATCCATTTTAATATGTGTTTTAGATATAACTATGCATCTTCCCATTGAGGTTCTATTTGTTGTCCCATTTTAATGGGAATGGATGTAGCATATAGAAATAATGATGTATATAATGAAATATTATGTGACAAATTATAATAATCCTAATGATATATTGTAAAAGGGTATTTAACATAAGAATGCATGTACTTATGTTAATTTTATAGGGGTAATCACACAAAGAGGAGTAATTAAACAACAAAATGTCAAGATGTGAAATATGATCATATTAAACCTATATATCCATCACTACCCTATTCAGGGGGAATATTTGGAACATATTCATTATGTATGTTCAGCATTGAAGAATGGGAGATGGCCCATAACACATTAATTTTCAATTATGATGTGATTGGTGATTATAACATGTAAGTAAATATAATTTTATGACTTTATATATTCTCTAACCAAGTATATAAAATCACACATTTTTTTAGAAATATTTTAAGGAAAATAAGTAGAATATAAAAACTGAGTCACCATTATATTTTTATTAAGTGGAGAGAATAGTTTCACAATAAATAGTTTCTAAAATTTTTAAAATATAATTACAAATAGATAATTTTATATGACTTAAATATATGTTTATGACTAAATTAATATATTAATATATGTTATGTTCATAATTTTCTTCTAAATATTTTATCTCCGGAGATAAGATGTTTTTATTTGGTCTAAATAATATGGCGAGGGAGTGTAATGTATTTTACATCGAGTATTATGAATAAATCATAAATAGTTGTGAGTCAAATACATAAATAATACATAAAGGACTGTTGTAAACTGAAACAACAGTTTTTTATACCATGGTATTAGAATTAAAACCTCAGTTAGATAAAATATCTGACTATAGAGTTATCCAAAGAATAATCATATGAGATTACTATGCACATGAGAGAGTCAATATGATAAAATTCAGGTGAATTGACTCAATGGAATGGCAAGGAGTGCGTACTAGAAATAGATTTTCTAAAATTCCTTTCATTTTTTTATAAGGTATTATTTTAATGTTTTTTAATATTTATTTATTTAAACACATAATATGTAATTTTCTATAATTACTGTTGAATATAAATTTTTTGGTGCCTATTAATCTACTTTTGACTATGCAATAAAGTTTTTTGTTGAACCCAATTCATACTTGTGTTGTATTTGTTTTCAATAATGATCGATATGGATATAGGATATATAGTTGAACTAAATATGTGAAAAATGGTAGATTGGAATAAAATTACAAATGAATTGTGATGAAAGTGTTTGTGAAGTGTTCCATCCTTGTGTTTAACAAGAATGAGAAACACAATATTATATGAGAATATATTTGGATGATGTATGAATTATATCTACCAATTGGTAATTAAATTTTAAATTAAAAAAAATAATCATTTTTGTGAAAGGAACAATCTAAAAAGGAAATGAAAAAGAGTTGATCACAACTGAAATCGTTGTAAGATCTACCATTAAATTAGTTAAAATATATTGAAATTAGAAAATTTTGTTAAAGTAAAATGTGTGTGTGAGAGAGAAAGACATAAAAAATAAAAAAATTTATTATATAACTAACTGAGAAGATATATTTCTAAGATAAAATGGTCAACCTAAAAGGAAAAGTTGATGAGAGTGGTTTTGGAGGAGTAGTGGAAAATACTATAGTAGATCGACACTGAGTAGTAGCATAACAACGATGTAAGGTAGAAGTATGGAGTAGTGTTCATCATACAACATATAACCATAATAAATTTTTCCCATCCCATTCCACATCTAGATAAATAAATTAACCAATTTTTTGAAGTGTATTATGATATGGGATAAGGATATTCAAGTTCTGTTCACATAAAAAACCATATGTATAGATATGATGTCATCTTGGGTCTCTTACTCAAACTACTAGTTTCTGAGCATGGTAATATTTTTCATTTCATGATATTTCATTAGAGTTAGTGTGGAGCTTGATATGCACTAATCATGTATGTAAATAAGAACTGAAATTACTTCTTTCATGTCATATAGTTTCATGTGCATGCAAGGTAGTGATGAATTTATTTCCTTTCATTATTAAGGTAAACTATTACGACCGCATGAATACATGAAATATGAGTGAAAACATCATAACGTTAATAAGGAGAATATTCCTATAAAACTTTTATAGGAATAAACCCCATATAGTTCATATCGACACTTCATAGGGTTCATTTTAAATCACATATTAATGAAACAAAAAATTGATTGATATAATTTAAAGTTCATCGGATGGGCTGTGAAATTTATAAGATCTAGTTTGGAGTTTATTTGATAGGCTGGAACATTATAAGATCCATGTGAGAGTATGTAAGGTTTATCCTGATGTTCATATGATGAATTTAATGGTTTATATTGAACATTATATAGTTTACCCGTGATTTGTTAGGTATATAAACATTTTAAGTTTTTGTGAATATTGATTCTCCAAAAGATAAAACAAATACTATAAGATACAAGTTTCTAAATGTTTGATTCAGATGTTTAAATAATTATTATCAATTATTATATATCATGATTCTTTAGTTTAACCCATGATTCAAAATAATAACTATGTGATGGAATAATATGAAAGTTTCATGCCCTGCGTAGATGAGTTATACTGTGAGGATATCTGGATAAAATAATAGCTAAAGAAAATTATGTAGCACGAAAATCAGTCATTACATGAAGAGATGTACGATATTGAAATTCCATGAAGACGTTCGAAATTGTGTGACATATTAATGCTAAAATGAAAGTTACCATGGATATGTTTTAAATAATTTTTGGTTCTCATGGATGCATAGATTAATTATCATGTAGTTTCTTAGATATATTAATGGTGAATATAGATATGATAATATGTATATTATAAAAATATAAATGGTGAGTCTTTAGATAGATTAAAGGGATATTGATAATGGCAAATTTAAATACAATGAATGAGCAAAGGGCATTGAGTTTTATAAATGATGTCATTTTAATAGGTTCGAAAGGTAATATTTATAATGAACTAAACCTATTAAATATCATTGAAGGATATTCACTTGGTTTCTTGAATATAAATAATGAGAAGTAAAAATTAGAAAAGTGATCACCCTTATACAATACTCCCATGTAATATCTATCTTTTAGAAATGAAAACTCAACACTAATACCCAATGAAATATACCTTTAGTAAAAGATCATGATGTGAACCAACACAAATATAATAAGTTAATCATAATTTATCAATGAAAAATAAAAATTGTAGGTACAATTTTTCTAGCCTTTTTTTATAGTTTTTTAATATAGGTCTATGATAAATAGAGAGTCTAGTTTGATCATTCTTCTTAAATCATCCAAAAAGATCATGATCTAAGATACTCATCTTATAATATCCTTATATCATATATTATAATTATTATATGATGAAAACCTATGATTGATATGAAGAATATGTATCCATATAGATTTTTGGATATCGATGAATAAGATCATGATCATAATATCTTAGAGTGACTCATGATTATCCTTTTGATTTTACTTAAATAATATGAAGACGTAAATCAATAATATTACAATTAAAGAAGTTTTAATTTTTTACTTACCTTATACCTGGTTGGTTCTTGGATTATGGGTCTAGTGATATACCCTTGTCTGAGTTCCATCAAGATAATAAAAAATAACATCACATGAGTATAATAACAAACACCATATAATAGGGACATCTACAATAGAGGTCAAGCACATTAACAAATCCTAATGCTCTTATTTTTTTAATTTCCTACATGAAGTCTTCTATTCTAACCAAGTCAGAAATAAATAGTGATAAATCTAATATAAAATTAGTGATGAATTTATAGAATTATTATGTTTTAATTTGACAATTTACACCAACACAGATTAAACCTTCCCCCAGTGTTAGGGTATCAAAATGTTTTCCTATGAATTGGTAGGAGATAATTAGATAAAACCTATAAATAATCAACCAAATTACTCAATATGTTTTTAATGTTTTACTTTATATGAAATCATTACTAAGTTGATATTTTTTGAATCCAATAAGTTTCATATCAATAAATCAAAAATGAGATAGTTAACATGACTTTGAACAGTGGGAAGAAAAGATATGTGAATAAACTAAAAAAGCCCAACTAAAATGAATTATAGGTCAATGAATATCTATTAATTTAAGGTAATAAAAGTTTTGTTCAAACAATTAAATCTTTTAGATAATTTTCCCTTGAGGAAATTTTAAATGAGAATGAATCCCACCAGTTCAAATAAGAAGAATAATATTTCTCCTCATATTAAAATTCTAATAAATTTATTATATTCATATAAGAATAATATAAAATAGTTCAATATACTAAAATGAAGTTTTAAATACATTCTACCGTATAATAATCTATATATTCATGTGATAGAGGGGTAATTAAAAATTCATATCAATATTTTCCTCTAGAAGAACCAAGAACAAGTGGTAGTGATCATACATATGAATAATTTCATGATGTATAAGTTTTTTTATTTGTGGTTTTAATATATATTTTCCCAATTAAATTATCATTTTTAATTTTGTCCTGTTTATATTTATGCAGGAATAAATCACTAATCATGAATAATATTTAGATAATTTAAAGAAGGATTTGGAATAAAGAGTGATGAGTTTTATGAATGCACCCAAAAAGGTAGTATACATAAATAAAAATAATATGGGGATTTAAGATATATGATTTAGATTCAAAAATGAATATCTCAATGAAATATATGATCAAAAATAATATAAGGAAATTATTTAAGAAAAAAATCATTTTATTAATAAATTACAATCTTTAATGCTCATATGGATGTCTTAGAAAATAAAATTAATTTGTTTCACACATTTTAATGAGAAAATTTAACATTACATGATGATAAAGTTAATAATTTTAATAAATAATGTATATATAGACAAAATGGATGAGGATGAAAAGAATATACTCAATATTAATTGTCTAAAGATTGAGGTCAATTCAGAAAATATGAAAGCATCTCAAGAAATGTTCTTACAAGAAGATATGTAAACAATTATTAATTCTATATAGTTTTCAAAGGTTTATTACTATTTTAAAAGTAATTATTATACGTATTTATATAATCTAATAATCAATGTTTATTTTAATTGAAAATCTGTAAAAGAACGCATATAATAAAATAGAGAGAAACCCAATACTACGCCTATAGTGGATGAAATTGGAAGAGGAGATGTTTTCCCCAAGATATGTCCAACCAATGGAGAAAATTAAAAAAACAATAATCATACAATAAAAGATATATTTTAGTTGATAAAGTAATACATTATTTATGGGTCACTGTTGGTGTTTTGACTGGTTTGGTCATAAGTCTACCGATTTCCGAAATATTTTTTTAATATCTAGAAATAAAGAGATCCTATGAAAATGGGGGAATGGATATAATTAGAATAATTCCATATATTGAATTAAAAATTATATCTGACCCAAATGGATTTAAAATCTTAAATAATATCAAGGTTTTTTGAAATCAGTATTGTTATATGGGATAATATTGATATTTATACTCAACTTAGAATGCATAACAAATAAATCCACAATGAATACCACAAAAATTATAGATATTTGATAATTCCTCTCAATGAAAGGGATAAGTGAAAAGGTATTAAAAAATATTTCCAATAAAATATCCAAGAAGGAAAGTGAGATATCCATCTCTTTCAAATAAAAGTTGAATCTAATTCAAAGGAGACCCAAGATTTCAAATAAGAATGATAGACCCAAGAGAATGATGTTATTTTATTATTGAAAGTGGGGATACAATATAGGATAATTTAAGAAATATATGGATGAATATATTCAATGTGGGAGTTATAAATATTATGACCATGTTTCCAAAGAGTTCATGATCATTTGGCCAAATGGTTTGAAAAATAAAAAACAGATATATAAAGTAAAAGGAGAATGAAGGTTCTATGGGAGAATAATTTTATCCAAATAAAGCTGCTAAATTTTATAAGACGTTTTCAAATAAGGATGAACAATGAATTTTATAGATGTTATGTGAATTATGTGGGATGGATATAAATTATTATAAGGAAATATTGACATATTACTTTTTTAAGAATAGATTATTAAAATAACGAGGCATGGTTAGGGTGATTCATTTGTCTTCATGACTCATGCTAAAAATAACATCACACTTATGGAAATGGAAAAGAGGAATAAGTTAACCAAGCTTCCCAATAAGATAATTTATTTAAATTTTTTTTGATAATATGAAAATTCAATTAGTTGAAATAAAACTCTAATTATTATTTATTTCATTATTGGGAAAAAGTAGTTTTAGGATTTTTCCATAATATTTTGTTTTGTATTTGTGTACTTTCTATACATGGAATTTAAGGAGAAGCTAGTTATTAAGGGGAGAGGTAATATGCTCAAAAATATATCTACTGCATATGACGTCACCGCCAATATAGTTATATATATTTATAATATCTTGATAAGTACTTAAATAATTGGATCAAAATAATTTAATAAATTTGGAGTGTCTTTTTAAGGTGGAGATAAGTGGTGAAATTATCCTAGGTAGCCACCAAAACAATTTATTTCACACAAATACTGAATTTTTAATTTTTTTTAAATATGTTTCAATAATGAGGCGTGGTTACATATTCTCTCATCCTTGATTGTAAAAATACAAGCACGATATTAAGGGGTATAAATTTACATTATCAAAGAAATGAATATGATATAATTTAGAAGATTCATAGATGATTTCAAAAGATAATATTTATTGATTTTATATGATTGATTTAACCAATTTATTGATATGAGTGTGAGATTTTATGTTCATAATATTCTCTTGAGAAAATATTTATCAATTAGAACTAATTGGGTTAGTCTGAAAATATTATAAATAGAATAAGAGAAAATAAGTATCAATTATGTATCAAATTTAGGCTGTTTATGGTCAACATCATTGAAAATATTAGACCCTATTTTTTTATACCCCAACCATATATAATATAGATTTATAATGGTATAATATATAAATCATTTATTAATAATTAATTGATATTATTTTATCTTATATTCATTATATGTATTTTCAATAAGGAAAAGTTGGAATAAAATTGAAAGGGGTATAGAAATAAGTAGATGAAAAGTAATGAATATACATGTTAGTTTTACATAGTTGAGACAGAAATAATCAATTGAAAATAACTTATTGACATTCCATATTATATTATTGGTATTGAAAATAAAAACAAGGGGATATATTTTTAACTCACTTTGTGTTTGTTCTGAATATGTTTTAAATTAATAATAATATACATGATTGATATATAGTTGAAGTTAATATTTTAAGACTAATAACTTGGATTTACATTGGAATTTAATTGTGACGAATATTTTTAAGAAGAGGTCCATCCCCCATTCATCAAAATTATAAGATTTATGAAAATATTCTTGGATAAAGTTGATTTTTATGATGATTTTCAAGTAAAATATAAGTATTTATGGTTGTGAAAAGCACTGTCTATAATAGTTAATGAAAAATGAGATGAATAAAATAATAAAATATTGAAGAGTTATTATTAAAGAAGATAGAATCTATTATAAATTAAATATATTTGAAAAGGAAAATAAAAGTGGGAGTTAAATTAATAGTTCATAGCAGGTTAGGACTAATGAAGAATCTATAAATTATATAAAAAATAGCTAAACTCAAATTCATATCCTAATTGACATGTCTTGTAGAAGTAGAAGAATAATTTATTGATGCATTTAATTGATGAGTATGATAATAACTATAGTATGGAGTTGAAGTATTGGTTATTTCCCATATTTTGGGGTGGAACCATGATAATTTTTTAGCTATCCTTTTCTGTATTCAAATTAATATACTAGCCTTTTGTTCCAAACATGTTCCTATGTGGGATAAATTGATATGGATATTATTCATGGAAATGCGACTTACACCTCTGGGGGAGGAAACAACATCATCTTAGGTATTATCCTAACACTATTAGTACCTCACCATGCAATTATTTTTTATATTGAAATCCATATTTGGATTTAGATAGGATCTTGAGGAACACTACTTCCATAAATAAACACACATTTGGACTACTAGTTTTACATCACATACATTCATATGCATATAAGTAAGTAATGCATTAAATTTTTTTTTACCATTGAGGAAAACATTCATAACCATATTAATTCATTTATGAGTAATTCTAAACTATATAATATTGAAAATGATTAAAGTCTTATGAAAAATGGAAAGATAAGGAAACCCATAAGGTTCATGTTGACACATAGTATGGTTGGGTTTTAATCTTATGATTTCATTTACATAAGATCATAAGATATAGTGGGGATTTTGAATGAAAATCCTGGAACATCATAATATATATTTGGGAGTTCATAATTTTGATTTGGCTCTTTAAAAAATATATATGAGAGTTTTTAAGGTATATCATAAAGATCATATGCTATATAGTAAATTTATGGTAAAAATCATATGTTTTGAACATTCATTGTATGTTATATTTAAATTTTTAGTTTTAGTCAATGTTGATTCATCGATATAAAAATATAGGACCATGATATAAGAGGTTCAAGATGTTTGATTCATATGACACTATGTGAATTCTCAATGATTATATATCATGATGTTCTAGTTTAATCAATGATTAAATCTACTATATAGGTGATGGAAGAATATAAAGGTTCCAAGATTTGGGAATATTAGTTTCAATATGTTTCCATCTAGATGAAATAATTGTTGAATAAAATTATGTAACTCTAGCTGCATTCATCTCACAAATTTTAGTTAAACACTAAAATCATGTGATGAATGAATAAGTTACATGAGAGATTATCAATACAATAAAAGGTACCACGACTATAATTGTGATTATTTGTGAATCTCATGTATATGTGGTTTTATTAACATTTGTTTTTAGGATATATTAATGTAGAATAAAACCATAAAAACTTAAATATAATGGGAAGATAAATATCGATTCTTATAGTGGATTAAAATCGGAATGACATTTATTAATTAAAAAAATATTAAAGATGTTATGTTTTTTTAATGAAATTATATCAAAGGGTTTTATGGTCATTATTTATGGAGAAATAAAAGTTTTAAATATCATGAAATCATTTTCACATTGTTTTTTAATATAAATATTGAGAAGGAAAACCTAGAATACTAAGGACCCTAAGGTAATATCTATGTATAAATGAAGGAATATTAAAACTACTATCACTAGAAATATATGTTATGTAATGTTGTAGTGAATTTCATACAACTGTATTCTATGTTCTGGTTATCATAGCGTGGGATCATTTTATAGCTTCTTATTTCTACCTAGTGATGTTTTAGTGGTTTCTTTTTAGTGGTTTCATATAAACTAGACTATGTACTCAACATATGGTATTAGAGATAATGGTTAGCGTGATTTTTAATTATTTGGTCATGACTAAGGTGATCTAATGATTGGTTCACTAACATTATTCTTCCCATAAGACTTGTTGCGGGATATTGGTAAATAGTTAATGATATGTCTATTTATGGTATTTTTAAGTACTTGGAGTTCACATTTATGGAAGGATATCATTAGGGGAGAGTATATTTAGGTCAGATAAGTTTTATAGAATGGAATTTAGGTTATAGAAGATTCATATGGAGGATTTAAATCTAAAGAAATACCATTGTCTTCCATTGAATCAAGTTAAGAAAAAAGTTATGAAAGAGGAAGAACGATTGAGGATTGAAAATAAATCACTTTGGATGAAGTTGATATTACTTTCCTAGATTTGGGGGCACAAAATCCAACATGTGAAAATAGAATCAGAACATGTGAATAATTGGACTGAAATATATGAGAATCCCATAATGATGAATAAAGTATTCTTTCCATAGAGGCTGATTTATATGAGAATAAATTATGTAAAGGTTGGTACTGATCACATGAACAACTTAAATGTTATTGAAATTTAATTAGAGTGAGTTAACACAAACATTTAATACCCACTTTGGGTACGGTTATTACTCTCTTCACTCTCTAAATCATTGGATGCCCTGGTCACCGTAATGAGTGTCTACAAAGAATGATATAATTTAAGTTTATATACATTTATTATCTTATATTTAACATGGAGATTCATCATAGGTATATTTAATCAAATTCTAGAAATACATATAATGTAGAAGGTAGAAGATGTATAATTGGATGGAAATGTCAGTAGTAAGGGAAAGGAATGGGAATCTAGAGAAAGAGTAGCTCAAGAGAAGGTTATCCCTTATGTAGGCATTGTTGGAGAAAATTTCACATGCATAAATATTATAGTTAATAGATGGGGAATTCTAGAAGGTAATCTTTTATTAGTGTATTTCTAAACCTAATATCAGAAGATATAAGAAACATTGTCTTATGTTATACTACTATATTGTGAGTCATGGGTGGTAGACATTAGATATTTATTTCATTCTATATTAATGGGAGGAATTTTGAGTAATTATAATTTTGTAAGTCATGGAACGAACAATATTATAGATAAAAAATTTATCATGATATTGGGGAATGGTGATGTTTCAATTTGGATAAGGAATAGAAGGGTTATAAATCTATAGGATTTGTAGCACATAAATGGGTTAAAAAATTAATTGATCATGATAAGAAAACATGATAATATAGTATTTTTACTATGTTCATAGATGTTACACAAATAATTTCCCATGGTTTCATGGTTTTATGAAAAGGATTAACATATGGATCATTTTACCTGATGGTTTTATAGAAAAGATAAATCCATGTTGAAGAACTTATATTCACCATGATCTGAAATGATCATTTGGGAAAACTCGGTGCGAAAGAGATTAAAACCCTCACTCAAAAAGGGAGGATTAAAATCAAAATGATAAATTATAAAATATTATAATATTTCATCTTTGGTAATAAGTAGAAAGTTTCTTTCAAAAAATAATGTAAATCACCAAATTAGTAGATGTTGGGCTTGGTTTGCATAGATATTCAGGGTCTCGCATGGGTGTATTTTCACATAGGATCGCTTTTCTACCTGACATTCATTAATGATTCCACACAAAAAGTGATGGTGTTAATCCTACTTCATAGATCTGATTTATTTAATGCTTTAATCCAGTTTAGGTCCATTTTGATGAAGGAGTTGGGATGCAAGGTTTAATGACTATGATCAAACAATGGTGGGGAAAAAGAAATAGGAGGCTCTAAAGATTCTTATATAGGAAATAGATTCATTTAAAGAATTATATTATAGTAACTCCAAAAAATGGATTTGTAGAAAGAATAAAATGAATAATAGTTTAGAAGGCCAAGATAATACATATTCTATTGGGATTCCTTATGGTATTTTGATTGGAAGGAGTGAATGTTATTTCTTATCTAATAATTTTGATTCCATCATCTCCAGTTGAGTAGAAACTCTTAGATGCATGTTGATATTGAATTATGATTGAATTCACCCATATCAAAGCCTTTAATGTGGTCACAATGACCCCAAGTAATGATACAAGTTTGAGGATAAGTCTCAAGTGTGTCACTTTTTTGGATTTGGGGATGAATATTTTGGAGTTGAAATTTAGGACAATGAACCTCAGAAAGTTAAGAACTAAAAAATAATTTATTCTGGGATAATTGTATCATTGTAATCTATGGTTCAACTGGAGGATATTCCAGAAAATACAATAACTGTGTCAATTATAGAAACACCAAACCATCTAGAGGAGTTATTAAAAGGAGTTTATTACATGAAAGTGTTTTCAAGGATAGATTTATCAAAGAGTTTAAGTATCTTGGATTATCTGGAAATGTATGTAACAAATAAAAAGATGCATTACTAGATGGAGCACAACCACATGGACAACTATTGTGATCTACTAAGGTGATACACATAGTGAAAAGGTCTAAAATTAGTTTTAATTATCTATTTATTACTAAAGGTGTAGATCCCAAATTCATATAAGGGTTATGAATTTTGAATGATATTAAATGGTGGGAGTTATCCACAAGGGGTGAAATAGATTCACTCCACATATTTAGAACATTGGATATGAATCAATTACCTAATATATAAAAATATCTTAAAAAACATTGTTTATCAAATCAAGTAATAGGTAAGTGGTGGGATGAGGTAACATGGTAGACTATCCATGAAGGGATTTTAATAAATAGAAGGTGTATATTTTTTGATATATTATATATATAGTATAAATGAAAAGGATTTCTTGATTTTTGTTATGTTTAGTTCTTTTTGAAGAAATTTAGCTTGAATAATTAAATGTAGAGAAAACATTCCATAATGGGGATTTAGATAAATAAATTTATATAGATCATCTATTTTGTTTTATGTATCAATACAATTTAGGGAATCATGTGAAAACTCAGCAATAGACTATTTGACATGAAAAAAACATTGATATAATGGAATCACATGTTCAATGACTTAATTTTTCAATAGAATTTTATACAGATAAATGATAATCATTTATATTAAAAGATGGTGCTTCAGAATGTGAGAATAATAATACTTAGACATAAAGTGGATAAAAAGATGATAACAGATTCAATTAAATAAATGATTCAACAACTAAAGGAATAGTTATCTATAACTTTTAAGATGATGGACCTCAGTATGGAAAATAGAATTTTAGGGATGAGGATTATACAAAGACCTAGTTACTTGTATATTTTAAAATAATTAGGAAAAATACATCCTTGTGGTGGTGGATAAATTTGGGATGAGTGCCACACCCACGATTATTCATTTAAATTGGTGTAAGGATATTTAACCTCAAACATATGTTAATTTTTACTACACAGTGATGTTTATATTAGCATAATGTGACAACCCTGATTTTTATTACAACTTAAACATGTTTTATTACATAAAACTTCACTTGATACAACAAAGAAGATCGAGAGGTTTAGTGTCTTTGGGGCTTAGGATCATTACATAAAAACTTTAAACTTGAAATAAAATATCTTTATTGAAAACTTTCTTTACATGACCACTACACTCCTTCGTACTTACCATTGCATGGGATAACCTGAGGACATGCATAAGAAAAGGGTGAGCTATAAAGCCCAGTAAGGTAGTACACAATGAATAACATGAGGAGTACAATACATGTTAGGCAATAGGAACATCAATAGAGAATAAGAGTAACATGAACATAAAGGCATGATAAAGCATGATAATCATAACATGGAAATGTGGCAACAACACTTAACATTGAATTAGCATGAGCCAAGGCTCATTGCACATGGAGCATGAGTAAACCCTCATTGCACTTGAAGCACGAGTAAACCCTCTTTGCACTTGAATTAGCATGAGTCAACACTCATTGCACATGACGTATCATGATACTATACTTTACCCAATGCATTGGAGTGCTATAAGGGCGCACCCTTCTTAAACATTTCATTTCATGCATAAGTGTGCCACATGGATCATAAAACATGGATTAATAATACATAATCATTTATTCCAAGATAAAGGAAAGTGTAATTCATACATGAAACATTATAATAAATAAGTAAATGTGCATAAAGGTGAATACCCTTGATGGAGAAATGGGAATGGTATTCACTACACAATGATATTGGCTTAGAAAATCGGTGTGATTTCGGCAGCGTAACGGCGTGACATAAGAATTCATAAAAAATGGTTGATGAGAGAGAAATGGGTTCCTCATCATATTTACATGTAATGGACAGTAATTAGGTCATATAGATACATGTCCCAACAATTGAAAAGGAATTTAGATTCATGATACAAAAGTATTGCTTGAATATAAAAGAGGAGAAAAAGTTCCTTTCGGAATTTCGGCATAGTAACTGGTGTACATGGGAGGCATTTAATGAGAGAGAAAGGGGTCTCCCATCATTCAAACAATAAGAGGGAATTATGGGGGAGGTGAGAAACCATACCCCAACATTCATAATTGAAATTAAAAGGGCAATACAACTTAATGAAAATTGACAAAAATGAGAAAGGAAGAAAAAACCCTTACAACTTGGAAGTGTGCTTCCAAAGGCTAGAGAGAGGCTTGTGAGAGGATGCTTGGGAGCTTGGGGAACCTTGAGAGGATTATAGAGAGAGTAGGGCATAGGTTGTACGAACTCCAAGGGATTTGAGTGAGGAGGATGTGGGAGCTTGGGTGGGTTTATATAGGAAAGGTGAGGAAATTCTTTATTATTTAGGTTTGGGACCCCTTATATTAAAATAATCCAAACCAAAAACCATCCCATTGTATTTACCCCTGGTTTCTGGAAAAGGAAAGAGGAAAAAAATATTTTACAAGGCTAAGGTCCGAACTTATTAAAAAATTAGGGTTTCTTATGTGGAGGTGAGTCACACTCCCATGGAAATTAATTTAAAAGGGCAAAGTGTTGAATAAGTCTTGAGGACTCCATTAATGCTTTGAAAAGTAAGTCAAAAAAACCCAAAACCTCATTATTATAATGATAAAACACATATTGGTCGAACATAAGGATTATGGTATTTTATTACAACACCATTGGGTCATTATGATTTCATAAAACACATTATATATTTAAATGGTATTTAATTTTTACCCAAAAATTTGACTGTCTCAGAAAATTATGAAAAATTCACCATTGGATAATTTCGACATCCTGATTCCAAAAATAATATTTATTTTATCTAAATAATTTTCTAAATATGTGAATTTTCACTTTTAAAATTAAAACTGACATTTATAAAAAATTCACGGGTTTTGACACAAACGGCTTTCAAACCTTAATAAAAAATTTAATTGCATTCATAAAATTATAAGATAATTTATATTTAATAAAAATTAATATAATATTAATAATAATATTTTATTAAAATATTATTTAATTAAAAATCCTTTAATTTAATAAAATATAATTCTTAATTAAATAATAACTAAAAACACCATTTGTACTTTAAAAACTAATTACAATGTATCAAAAATGACTAGAAATTATATTCATTATTATATAAAAAAAATAATGTACATGTACATGGTGCTACTTATTTGTTACATAACCCCTTAAAATAGCCGCATAAGACCTAAGGGTAAGGTGTGCGATGGTGACAGACTCTTGGGGCGGCTCGGATAACATCGCTCGATTGGTAATCTCTATCAACTTCCACTTTTCCCGTAGACGATCACGTTCGAGATTGACATAATGAAGCTCAACTTGGTCTTGGTCAAGGGCGAAGCCCAAAGACACCACCTCTTTTCCGAGCTCCGACAAATGGGCTTCGTATGGGGCAATTCTATTGGATGAGGCCATCGCTAACTTTGTCTGACTAAAAAATGGGTTCGTTAAAGCCTTATATTTATACTACTTAGATGATCACTGTTCAATGACTATAAAAGTAACGGTCACAAAACTTAAAGTAAAACTAAAGAAGTTGACATCTTATAAAAACATTTTTCATAAAGTGACATTTAACTAGATTAAGAGGGATTTTCATTAATGAAAATTTGGGTCGTTACAATATTCCCCCCTTATGAAATTTCGCCCTCGAAATTTTCATTTTCCCACACTAAAACAAATGTGGGTAACTCAGCTTCATCATATCCTCCGACTCCCAAGTTGCTTCTTCAAACTTGTGGATTCCCCACAACACCTTGACGAGGGGCATTGTCGTATTTCGTAGAACTTTTTCTCTACGATCTAAGATCTTCACTGGTTGCTCCTCATAAGAAATATCATCTTCCAATTGTACCACCTCGGAAGAGAGTACATGTGAAGGGTTCGGTATGTACTTCCTTAAGAAGGATACATGAAAGACATCATGCACCTTGGCCATAGTAGGTGGAAGTGCTAGTCGATAGGCCACAGCCCCAACACGATCAAGAATCTCGAAGGGGCCGATGTACCTTGGACTTAACTTCCCTTTCTTTCCAAACCTCATGACCTTCTTCCACGGAGATATGCGTAAAAACAACATGTATCCGACATTAAAATCAAGGTCTCGTCGACGATTATCTGCATAACTCTTCTGTCGACTTTGGGATGCCTTGATATGCTGCTGAATGGTTTTCACCTTCTCCACCATTTCTTCGACCATTTCTGGTCCAAGCAGCTTACGTTCAGCGACCTCATCCCAACATGCCAGTGTTCTACACCTTTTCCCATACAGGGCATCATATGGTTCCATTTGGATGCTCGAGTGGAAACTATTATTATAAGAGAACTCAACCAGAGGAAGATGTTGATCCCATCCTCTTTTAAAGTCCATTGAGCAATCTCTCAACATATCCTCAAGTGTTTGGATAGTCCGCTTGGATTGGACATCAGTTTGAGGATGATATGCCGTACTGAAGTTTAGTTCAATATTCAGAGCTTGTTGAAGACTCTTCCAAAACATAGAGGTGGATCTTGGATCTCGGTCAGAAACAATAGATAGTGGTACTCCATGCAACTGTACCACATCCCTAATATATATCCGTGCTAGTTTATCCAAAGAGAAATCCTCTCGAATAGCAATGAAGTGTGCAGTCTTTGTAAGACGATCCACAACAACCTAGATTGCATTGTTGCCTTTGGATGTCCTTGGAAGTCCAGTGAAAAAGTCCATGGTGATGTTCTCCCATTTCCATTCTGGTATGGGAAATGGTTGCATCATCCCCTTAGACTTCTGCCTCTCTTCCTTCACTTGCTGACACACTAGGCACTTTGATGTATATTCAGCGATCTCCTTCTTCATATTATCCCACCAAAAGTTTTCTCAGAGATCTCGATACATCTTTTTGCTCCCTGGGTGAATAAAGAAATTTGAACTATGTGCATCATCCAAAAGTTCCTTCTTTAGCTCCGAACTTGATGGAACACATAGTCTTTTCCCAAACCGCACAATTCCTTCTTCATTAACATTAAACTCTGAGGATTTTCCCTTTTTGATGGCTTCCACTTTTTCTTGGATTCCCGTATCATCCTTTTGAGCATCCTTTAACCTTTCCAAAAGAGATGGTTGAGCAATCATTTGTGAAAGGATTGATGATGTTCCCTTCTTTATGATTCCCACATCCATCTTCATTAAGTCTAAGAAGATTGGATCCTTCTCAATTCTCATCATTGATAGAATCGCTGGATCCTTTCTACTTAGGGCATCTGCCACCTTGTTCGCTTTCCCAGGTTGGTAATGTATTGAACAGTCATAATCCTTGATAAGCTCTATCTATCTTCTCTAGCGCATATTAAGCTCTTTCTGTGTGAATATATATTTAAGACTCTTCTGGTCAGTATATATCTCAAATTTCTCTCCATAGAGATAATGCCGCCAGATTTTCAAGGCAAAGATCACCACCCCCAACTCCAGATCATGCGTTGGATAGTTTTGCTCATGGATTTTCAACTGCCTTGAGGCATAGGATATCACTTTATTATTCTGCATCAGCACATATCCTAATCCCTTCTTTGAAGCATCACTGAATACCACAAAAAGCTCCCCACTTGTGGGTAAAGTGAGCACGGGTGCAATGATAAGCCTCCTTTTCAACTCCTTAAAGCTTTCTTTGCATTCATCACTCCAAGAAAACATTACTCCCTTTCGAGTTAGCTTGGTAAGAGGGTTGGACAATCGTGAGAAATTTCTCACAAATCATCGATAATATCCAGCTAACCCCAAGAAGCTATGGATATCAGTTACCGATGTTGGCCTCGGCCATCACTCAATTGCATCTGTTTTGGAGGGGTCCACAGATATCCCATTGTTTGTGATGATATGGCCCAAGAATGAGACCTCCTTCAACCAGAACTCACACTTGTTGTACTTGTCATAGAGCTTCTCCTTGCGCAAAGTCTCCAGTACAGTTCTTAAATGCTCCTCATGGTCCTCCTTGGTTTTGGAGTATATTAGAATATCATCTATAAAGACTACCACAAATTTGTCTAGGTAATATCTAAAGACTCTATTCATCATGTCCATGAATATTGCTGGAGCATTGGTGAGTCCGAAAGGCATTACTATGAATTCATAGTGCCCGTACCTTGTACGAAAAGCAGTCTTGGGGATATCTTCCTTCTTCACCCTTACTTGATAATATCCCGACCGCAAGTCCACCTTGGAGAAGTATTGTGCTGCACGTAGATGATCAAACCAGTCATCGATTCTTGGGATAGGATACTTGTTCTTTATCGTGATTTTGTTAAGTTCACGATAATCGATGCAAAGCTGCATTGACCCATCCTTCTTTTTGACGAAGAGGACTGGTGCACCCCATGGTGATGCACTTGGGCATATAAACCCTTTATCCAGATTCGATTGTAGTTGTTTCTTCAGCTCTTCAAGCTCAACAACAGCCATTCTATATGGAGTCTTGGATATTGGTAGCTCCCCAGGTATAAGTTCAATTGAGAAATCAACATCTCTTCTTGGAGAAAGACCAGGAAGTTCCTCGGGAAATACTTCAGCGAATTCCCTCACAATAGGCATTTCTTCAAGGGTGGTTTCTTCCTTGGACTCAATCATCTGAGCCAGATATGTGTGCTCATAAGGCAGTAATATCCATGATTGAGATGATGGAGCTAAAGGAGATTCATCTTCCTCCTGACACTTTTAAAGAATCGGGGGTCGATTCTCCATATAGAGTGTGATTTCCCTCTCCCAACAATTTATGTTGGCTCTATATACGAAAAGCCAATCCATGCCAATAATTGCATAAAATTCCACCAAAGGGAGTATGATGAGGTTCTCCAGGAAATTCAATCCACAGATTATAACAGGGGAGGACTTATACTCATGGGATGCAATGATTGCCCCATTTTCTGTACTCACCGACATCTTTACTTCCATGATTTGTGGTGGGACAGGGATTGTTCTACTAAACTTTTGAGATATAAAAGAATGCGTAGAACCTGAATCAAAAAGTACGTTTGCTATTCTTGAATGAATAACTAGAGTACATGTCACCACTTCGTTGTCGGGGTTCACTTCGGCAGAAGTGATGGCAAAAGCTCTTCCTTGCTGTCTTGGAGGTTGCTGGTTGCCTCCGATAACCCTTGGATTAGGGAACTGATTTGAAAAATGACCCAGTTCTTTGAATTTGTAGAATTGAACAACACGTTGAGGTTCGAACGGAGCGTTCCTCTCCTCTTTCGTAGCTACGGGTCCTTCTTGATGACAGTTAACAGCTAGGTTCCCTTCTCTTCCATACCTGAAGCATTTTCTTGTCCCCCTAAGGCAATTTCCAGGGTGCTTCTTTCCACACTTTTGGCAAGTGGGGTGCTGGAACATCTTAGCGCCGTTGGAATTATCCATCGTACCACCAGCATTGAATTCCACCTTACGCTTCTTGTCCCCATGATACCCCTGTGATTCTCCGATCTCTATTTCAACCTTGAGGGCACATCGGACAATTTCCTCATAGCTTTCGAAGTCACAGATCGCTAATGATTTCCGCAGGCTAAGCTTCAGCCCACCAAAGAAGAGGTCAACCTTACATTTGGGGGTAACGACAAAGCCGAAAGCATATCGTGCAATCCTTGTGAAGTTTTCCTCATACGCTCCCACAGATTCTTCATCTTTCTGCTTGAGGGAAAGGAAGTCCCTTTCCATCATAAGATGGAGGGTGCATGGAAAATATTTATCGAAAAACATCTTCCGGAATTCCTTCCATTCCAAAGCCTCGATCTCCACCTCAGGCTTCATATTTTTGATCAAAGTCCACCATTGTTCAGCATCACCCTCCATACGATAAGCCGCCAGGAGAACCTTCTCTTGTTCAGAACATTGAAGGATATAGAAGTTCTTTTCAATGGAGTTGGTCCATTTCTCAGCGATCATGGGATCAGATGATCCACTAAAAGTAGGAGGCCTTTGTCTCATGAAGCTCCCGATAGAGACTTGTTCTTTATTAGGGGGGAGGGGGGGTTGAACATTCCTCTTGGCCCATGTTTCTATTCAAAACTTGATTTAGCTAAGAGAGAAGCATGAAAAAGTTCGTGATTCCTGCTCCCATTGGATTGGGCATCTCATTAGTACAATCATCAAACTGATCTTCACAATGGTTGTTAGCCCGAGTTCGCCTATTACCGGCCATTGGCTGGAATAAAAGGAAAGTTAGGGGTAACACATAAAGGGTAATCCAAAGACAAAATTTGATGACTTATAAATAAATTTTAATCTCTTTAACTCATGAGTCTATAGGATTCAATCCAGGATTTTCATGATCTTCCTTCTAACACATATTCTTAGGGGCATTTTTCCCTTAATAAGGGTTCATACAAAGATTGTGAATTTATCAAAACATATCCCCCGGTAGTGTCATAACCAAGAGTGCAGCAAGGCCCATTTTCGTGCACCAGTTCCCGTTCGAGTCTAGCTCAAAGCGGTGTTTTCGGGTTTTACCCCTAGGATACATCTATGCCAGAGCCGCCTCTACCTGCTCGTATCTAGACATGGATGTATTTTTGTTTGATAAACCACTTACATAGTATTTACCAAAACATAGGGATGTTTTTATTATACATAGTCTTGTATCTAAGGCTTTACTAGGGTTTCCTAATCCCAAAAATAACTAAACCTATCCTCTGATACCAACTGTGACAACCCTGCTTTTTATTACAACTTAAACATTCTTTATTACATAAAACATCACTTGATACAACAAAGAAGATCAAGAGGTTTAGTGTATTTGGGGATTAGGATCATTACATAAAAACATTAAACTTGAAATACAATATCTTTATTGAAAACTTCCTTTACATGACCACTACATTCCTTCGTACTTAGCATTGCATGGGATAACCTGAGGACATGCAAAAGAAAAGGGTGAGCTATAAAGCCCAGTAAGGGAGTACACAATGAATAACATGAGGAGTACAATACATGTTAGTAAATAGGAACATAAATAGAGCATAAGAGTAACATGAACATAAAGGCATGATAAAGCATGATAATCATAACATGGAAATGTGGCAACAACACTTAACATTGAATTAGCATGAGCCAAGGCTCATTGCACATGGAGCATGAGTAAACCCTCATTGCACTTGAAGCACGAGTAAACCCTCGTTTCACTTGAATTAGAATTAGTCATCACTCATTACACATGACGTATCATGATACTATACTTTACCCAATGCATTGGAGCGCTATAAGGGCGCACCCTTCTTAAACATTTCATTTCATTCATAAGTGTGCCACATGGATCATAAAACATGGATTCATAAAACATAATCATTTATTCCACGATAAAGGAATGTGGAATTAATACATGAATTTTATAATAAATAAGTAAATGTGAATAAAGGTGAGTACACTTGATGGAGAAATGGGCATGATATTCACTACACAATGATATTGGCTTAGAAAATCGGTGTGATTTCGGCAGCGTAACGGCGTGACATAAGAATTCATAAAAAATGGTTGATGAGAGTGAAAGAGGTTCCTCATCACATTCACATGTAATGGACAGTAAAGAGTTCATATAGATACATTTCCCAACAATTGAAAAGGAATTTAGATTCATGATACAAAAGTATTGCTTGAATATAAAAGAGGAGAAAAAGTTCCTTTCGGAATTTCGGCATAGTAACGGGTGTACATGGGAGGCATTTAATGAGAGAGAAAGGGGTCTCCCATAATTCAAAAAATAAGAGGGAAGTATGGGGGAGGTGCGAAACCATACCCCAACATTCATAATTGAAATTAAAAGGGCAATACAACTTAAAGAAAATTGACAAAAATGAGAAAGGAAGAAAAAACCCTTACAACTTTGAAGTGTGCTTCCAAAGGCTAGAGAGAGGCTTGTGAGAGGCTTCTTGGGAGCTTGGGGCACCTTGAGAGGATTTTAGAGAGAGTAGGGCAGAGGTTGGAAGAACTCCAAGGGCTTTGAGTGAGGTGGAAGTGGGAGCTTGGGTGGGTTTATATAGAAAAGGTGAGGGAATTCTTTATTATTTAGGTTTGGGACCCCTTATATTAAAATAATCCAAACCAAAAACCATCCCATGGTATTTGCTCATGGTTTCTGGAAAAGGAAAGAGGAAAAAAATATTTTACAAGGCCAATGTCCGAACTTATTAAAAAATTAGGGTTGCTTATGTGGAGGTGAGTCACACTCCCATGGAAATTAATATAAAAAGGCAAAGTGTTGAATAAGTCTTGAGGGCTCCATTAATGCTTTGAAAAGTAAGTCAAACAAACCCAAAACCTCATCATTTTAATGATAAAACACATATTGGACGAACATAAGGATTTTGGTATTTTATTACATCACCATTGGGTCATTATGATGTCATAAAACACATTATATATTTAAATGGTATTTAATTTTTACCCAGAAATTTGACTGTCTCAGAAAATTATGAAAAATTTATCATTGGATAATTTCGACGTCCTGATTCCAAAAATAATATTTATTTTATCTAAATAATTTTCTAAATATGTGAATTTTCACTTTTAAAATAAAAACCGACATTTATAAAAAATTCACGGGTTTTGACAGAAATGGATTTCAAACCTTAATAAAAAATTTAATTGCATTCATAAAATTATAAGATCATTTATATTTAATAAAAATTAATTTAATATTAATAATAATATTTTATTAAACTATTATTTAATTCAAAAATCCTTTAATTTAATAAAATATAATTCTTAATTAAATAATAACTAAAAACACCATTTGTATTTTAAAAACTAATTATAATGTATCAAAAATGACTAGAAATTATATTCATTATTATATACAAAAATAATGTACATGAACATGGTGCTACTTATTTGTTACATAACCCCTTAAAATAGCCGCATAAGACCTAAGGGTAAGGTGTGCGATGGTGACAGACTCTTGGGGCGGCTCGGATAACATCGCTCGAGTGGTAATCTTTATCAACTTCCACTTTTCCCGTAGACGGTCACGTTTGAGTTTGACATAATGAAGCTCATCTTGGGCTTGGTCAAGGGCGAAGCCCAAAGACGCCACCTCTTTTCTGAGCTCTGACAAATGGGCTTCGTATGGGGAAATTCTACTGGATGAGGCCATCGCTTCCTTTGTCTGAGTAAAAAATGGGTTCGTTAAAGCCTTATATTTATACTACTTAGATGATCACTTTTCAACGGCTATAAAAGTAACGATCACAAAACATAACATAAAACTAAAGAAGTTGACATCTTATAAAAACATTTTTCATAAAGATACATTTAATTGGATCAAGAGGGATTTTCATTAATGAAACTTTGGGTCGTTACACATAAGATGTTATAGTATTGATGTATTAGATGGTTTTTACTCATATAAATAATAAAAACATAGTAAGATTCATTAATAGGTTTATATTTATCCCTAAAGGAGATCAGGGAGTCTATGAAGTAGAATCATTTATACCTAAAGGGTTATAAAGTTCTATCACTTTTCATCAGAGTATATGAGTTATTACAGGGATATACCGACCAGAGATTCAGTGGGACTCAAAACAATATAATATAAATTCAGTTATGTATTTAATTCTTGAATGATGGAATGGGTTTGTATATACAAGTTCAATTAATAGTTTCATTATTGACAACATAAGATGAATATATCACATTGATGAAAGGTAGGAGGAATTTGGTTTTTATGAACATGATACTGGAGGATCTTGTAAGAAGACTAAAAGATAGAAAATTATTTTCTAATTCACATAGCATGAATAAATTTTTTGGGAATTTTATTTTTCATTCTTAGATGAAGCACACTCAGTTGAATTAACACACTAATAAGATGACATTGTAGGATGGGGTGTTGGATCTACTGAATAGCTGATAGACTTAGAATCTTATAGACAAGTTGATGATGGTTTCCCCTTAGGATACACTATATAATAAATGATTATTATTAATACTGACATGTCTTTTATAATTGTGTGAAACTATGTACCAACTTATTTAAAATTTAAAGTGACAAAGGAGGTCTAAATGGGGGCTAGTGGAGGAATTATCTCTAGCGATGATCGAAAAAATAAATCTCGGGTGGGTGATTTTCTAGGTCATGATGTGAGTTTTATTTTATATCCATGGAAACTATTACCATTTAATGGTGGAAAATTTGATTTTAATCTTTGATAATTTGGTGATGGAATGACAGTGATGGGTAGATAGTGCACTAGAAGAATGATAACCGTGACATTTTGAAGGTGTAGTAGAAGCCAGGTCATTGATATATTATTCACTGGAAGAAAGTATGGGTGGGACATAATATGAGTTCATTAAAAGGGTTAAATTTGATAAGAAGAGCTAATTGAGGTAGTAGAAGTCATTGACCAAATAGAGGGATCTTCCATTAAACTGAGAGGATGTCGACTTCAACCCATGATGAATAATTAATGGTAGTGACCAGAAGCACATATAGGATTTTTTTTATTTATTAATAGAACATATCATTTTTGATACACACTTAAAATTGTTTTCACTATCCTAATTACTTTGAATAAATATTAAATTATTATTCCCTCATTGATTAGAAAGCAATTATAAATGATGTTAAAACCATTTTTTTCTTAAAATTTTATTATTTTGATCATATTTTATAATAGATATTGTCTATTTCATTATTATAGATTTTTGTTTTTGTTTGGTGGCTTGGGTGAGAATATTTTCTAATTTGGAGGCTTTAAAGAAAGGGTTCATTCTATAGATTCTATTTCTACCTAGTGAAGCTTTGGTGGTATATTTCCCATGGTTTTGCCGTAAGTAAACCTTGGAACCAACAATATTCCCTTGCCTTAATTCCATCTTGATAATCTTATATGAACTTTGTATGAGTGGGATAACAAACACCATAATCTAGGGAAATATTCATCCAAAATGTATGTGATATTGTTAACAAATCAGGTTTCTATTATTATTTATTTTTAGCTAGAATACTTGATTTCCAACCAAGTACGAAATAAATATTTAGAAATCCATTCACTAAAGAAGTAAAGTGGTTAGTGAAGGGATACCAATTTTATTCGCTAAATGATAACAATGTTGATTTATCCCTTCTCAGTTTTGAAATCTCCCAAAGTTATCCAATTTGTTTTTTTATAAAAATATTTTTATTTATTTTATTAATTATAAAATCTTAAAAAAATTATATTAATTCAAGTTTCATTATGGGTAAATTTTCTTAAAATTTAATATTTAATGGGTGGATAACTGATCAAATAATTATTTACACTATATTTTCAATAATACATTTATATAATTTAAATTATTAATTTCCAAAATATATTTCTAATTTTATAGTCATTTAACTTTTATAAAATTCGTTTGATATGTAAAATTAAATATTATGTAATCTTTTATGGAATATAATTGTTTTTGGATATAATAATTTTGATTCTAAAGAACTCAATTTTTATTAATGACAACCTAACAAAATTTTTGGTGACCAAGAATAAAATACATACATATTTCATAACTCTACATGGATATTCATTACATTTCACATTATATTAGTCCCTATAACATATAGGTAAAATGTTTTTTTGGATATTAGTTACACTGTCTTTTCAATAGAAAATAATTCTTTGACATTCACCTCAACATTCTGAAATCATGACTTCTTTCTAGGAAAATCATATATAATATTATTCTTCATAATCTATGTAATAGAAACATTAAAAAGGGTGAGATTAGATGATTAGTAAAGCTAAACATGAGTGACATCAATTGATGATTATAAGATTGAATAAGATGATAATGTGGGTACGATATCAAAATAAAGACACATGAATATAAGGTAATAATATCCAATTAGACATGCATCATGAGTCATGAATCATGACTACCATAAAACAGATGTTTTAGAGTGTAGACCTATGAGCCAATAATATTTAATTATTTCATAATTATGATGCATAAAGTAATAATATGGGATGAATATGATCATAGAACTAAGAAAATGTTCCAAATTAAACTATAAGGAGATTTTGTACATAATGGAATTGTCTATCAACCTGTTCATAACATAGTGGGCTTGTACATTCCACTGATGTACTATTTTGATCATGGGAAGACCACCCAAGCACCCTTGGCCAATAGCTAACCACATATTTTCCAAATAGATTTGAGGGATATCTAGGACTTGGTAATCTCATAACGATAAACTACACATATGTATTCCACATCAATATAAAAACATTCATAATTCCATCATTTCATAATTACCCAAGAGAAATAAAATAATTTCATGAAGAATTCCATAAAGATCCCAAGTCATCCAAAAAAATAATATTTATTTTATCATTAGAGAATACCCCTAATAAACGAAATTTTATATGATGTTAAGATAGATGGAAGACACTTTTTTATTAGCATTAGGAAAATATATTTTGAAAATAAAAAAAAATATATTTTACATTTTAAAAACATTTATTTAAAATAATTTTTTTTATAAAAAGTAGAAAAATAATTACATTAGGAAAACCATTAAAACATTTAAAATAATCCTCATTATTAAAAATTTATATAAAGGTAGTAATATGAATTAATATATAAATCATTAAAAAGGATTCTTTATTTCACATTTGCTAAAGAGGGTTGAAGTTAATAAAAAATAAATCACATTAAAAATATAATATTTTCTAATCAATATTTTGTAAAAAATGTATAAGGGGAAAATATATTATGAAATAGTTTAAGTATAAAAATATACACCCATAAAATAATTTGAATAATATATAAATAGTGTAAAATATTCTCAACAGATAAAAAGATATAAAACCGATAATTTTTACAAGTAATGTTTTGATTTAATTTTAATCCAAAGAGCGGTGAAATGGTAAGAAGACAAGAAAACTAAAATATTAAATAGAGGTGAATGAAATATGTGAGGTTTAATATATGAAGACAATATATTTTCCCTAGATGAAAAATTAGTCATAAACAATCCTAAATTTAATGTCAGATTAGAAAAAAAACCTTACAACTTCGCTTAATTTTGAATCAAAATCCTTTAAAAGAAGGAATAGGTTATATATTTTAAAATCCCAATAATTATATTAAAATATTATGTAATTATTCCAGGGATAATTATATACACTACATAAAAATTCACATGGGGAATATATAACATATACCAATGAATGAATATTGAGATGAGAAAACCCTTACCATAACTCTTCACTTAAAAGAAATTGATTCAAAGTATTATATGATAAATATAAACATATTAATAAAGTATTTAAGAATCATATACATATGTAATTCATTTTAAACTCTTAAAATTAATCACTCATTATAGATATGTTTTCTACTTGTTGTTTATTTTATTCATTTGATGCATGTAATCTTATTGTTTCACACAAGTATCGTATTAGAGATATAAATAACTATTATTTGATTCTATGTACGAAATCCCAAGGTTATTAAATTTACTCAAACAGAAGTACCATAATAAGTTACTATGTTCTATATTCATTCCATGGGATTTTTAGGTGTGATTCTCAAATATTAAATCCATAACACACTTGCTTCGGTAATTTCAACAAATTAAACGATGATATACTAATAATAATTTAAATATTAATGATACCCTTTTATAAAAAAAACATCATAATTTCATTATTTATTTAATGTATTATTAATATGAATGTATTGACACAATTTCTTGTTGGTGATGGTGAAGATAGTATAACACCATTCATATTGGTAATTAAACTGACTTAAATAAGAACACATAATAATTAATGGATGAGTAAGAAAGTATATTAATATTTTGATAGTATAATTTTTAAGAAGAATAATTATTTTAATATAACAACATTAGAGTGTTTAATGGGAATCAGTATTGAATAGATGAGAAAATAAATGAATACAATGAAAAACTTGTTACATACATTAAGGAAATCACTCCACACGATGTCCTCCCTCAGAATAAAGGACATAGTGGTTTGTCTTACAGACAGATGCTGCCAAGAATCTAAGAATAAAAATTTATTGGAACAATGGTTAGGGATTAAGGAGATAATCAAATGAATGAGTGTCTTTGGAGGGGGAGAGGCAAGCTCATTTTATTGGTGAAAATGAGGGATATTAGATTGAAAACTTATGTTATGAAAAGGGTAAATATGGAATCACATGAAATCTTGTTGAGTTTGGTAAGGAACTATTGGTGGTAATTATAGGGTTGAATCTCACACCTAAAAAATTCCTTCTAGAATTTTTTTTACCATTTTTATTAATAAAATTTCGACCCATGCTAATATACCACTTTTTACTTATTTATCATGGAAATTATTTATTTTACTAAAAATATAAGAAAGACCAATATTTCCCATGTTTTACATGATGATTCTAAATTTTGACTCTATTAACTCTAATTTATTTTTTATATATGACAAAATTAGCATTTACATTAAAACAAAAAATAGTCTAAAAATTTATTTTCATAGAAAAAATGACTTTTTAAATGTTAAGGGTTACTATTTTTATTTCATATAAATTAATAATTAAATAATTGTTGATAAAAAATTATCTATAAAAACATTAAATGATATTCATAAATTAATAGTGGCCAATTTAATTTATTTATATAAAAATAGATAATACTTAAAAATCTATTCGTGTATAATAACCCTTTTACCTTTACCGTGGTATCTAAAATTTACATAAATAACATATTTTTATTTTTAAAAATACAACTAACTTTATTAACTAATTTTGGAATTCTTATTTCAATTATTAAATATATATTTATCTAATTAAATTTCTAAAATCTATAGAAATTAATTTTAATATGAGTATTAACAAAACCATTTTTTCAGAAAATTGTATTTTTAGTATTAAAAATGAATTTAATTTTATTAATTAATAAGAAATAATCATTAGAGGGATTCTAAATCAATATAGTTCATTAAAAAATCTCTAATATGGGTTATCTTAATTTATCTAAATATATAGAGAAAACAAATTCCATGAATAATATGACTTTTTAACAGTAAATATTTATTACTAACTAATTAATAATCAATTGACAAATATTTATTTGTTTGTTAATAAAAAAATGAATTTTAATAAATTTTATACTCTAAATATTAGAAATTAAACATTTAAATTTAAAAATAAAATATATGATAAAAATAATATTTTAAAATAATATTTTTATTTATCCATGATTAACTAAATTTATACATCTTATATATCTTTAAATTGTTCTTTTATGATATTAAATTATTTTAATAATAAATCATTGAATTTTATCTTTACATTTTTATTATAATCATTATTTTAATAAAATCATTATTTACTAATGATAATAATATGAAATGCATAATATAATTTTTTATAATAAAATTTTATAATTAAATATTATTGTTTTGTTTTATTATTTATTAATTGTCAATTATATTATTTTCAATTTATTAAATGTTTAGAATACTTATTAGACACATTCGTACCCAAGGACCATATTTCCAATTACAATTTTTGTAATGCCCCGACTCCAGAAGCTTATAGCCAGTGCATTATTTTACATTGGCTTGATTACAAGGAATCAAATACTGAAGAACCAATCATTTTAGTAGTCATGAAGAAACTAGATATATAAATGGGACCCATTTTACATTTTTAAAGAAAACAAAATATGATACATAACAAAAACCAATAAATTGAATCCTTGAAAACTCAACAAATGATTTATTCCTCATAACCTCGGGAAGGAAAAACAAATTAAAGGGGTGAGCTCAAATGATAAGTAAGTATTAAGCAATAAAATAGAAGATAACATAAACATAAACATTATAAATGGTGAATAACTAAAATACATGCCTTTAAAAATAAACTTGAACATATTATGGTTGGAATAAGAGATGAATAATTAATTTCATAATAAAACATAATAATGGGTATTCTACTAGTCAGATAACCACATGAACTATCAAAACAATTTTCATAATGAGGGAAGTGAATATGTTGGACATCATAACCACGCTGTCTGTGGAATCCAGCATTTTTATTTCATAACGTTTCATTACATTTTACCTATAAAGGATCTTTAAAGTCTAATGTATTGGAAATCAATAACATAATACATGAAACAACATAAAAAATCATTATAATACACTTGTAAGGATTCATCATAATTTTATCCTAAGTACAATTATTTCATCTCATAATTTGGAGACATACATCAAAGTAAAGGGTGAGCAAAAGGCCCAGTAAAGAAAACAAGGGAATTGGTTTACTTGTGAAATCAATAAGAACTTGATTAAAACATAAAGACATAAGGAATGGATATAGAGGCATTTCATAATTAAAATTACTTGATGCATAACATTAATAAGTGGCTACAATAGTTAATTTAGACATTCATGAACTTATCACCAAGGTTCATCACCAAAGTGTTATAAAAATTACCAATGTTATTCACCAACGCATCGTGAAACTTGTAATATGTAGAGAATAAATTCATTACCCAATGCATTGGAACACTATCAGGGTGCACCCTTAATATTTCTTTACTTTCATGTGATCCACATAGATAATAATCAAACATTTCATAAATAACCCATAGAGAACAAATTAAATGGGTTTCATTTCCAAATTGTGAGGTTTTAAAAGTTCTACAAAAAAGATCATTATGTCATTTATAACCCATGGAAAGGGAGTGAGGGTTATATGTATGTCAATTTCAGAATCAAATATATAATTTTTCTATTTATGAACACCCATAGAAAATAAATTGTTCTGGGTATTGACATAAATAAAACAAGAGAATTTCATCAGAGAAGGAGAGAGGAATTTTGAGATGAAAATTCCGTAGCATAACGACTACATAACATCATTTTAGAAAACATTAAAAAGAGAGGGTACAAGGGTAAAAAAATAATAAATAATTCATAATACATTATAAATCCATTATAAAATAGATATAAGAACATGTTATGGATATTTTAATGACATACCACATGAAAAGGAAATTTGAAAGGAAAGAGAAGATGTGATTTATTTTATAAAAACATCCGGAAGCCTAACGACATCTCTTATAAATTAAAAAAATCAACTTATGAGAGAAGAAAGGGTATCAATAATTTGTACATGAAATGGATAGTAGTAAAGATATATAATAACAAGCCCCCACATAATAAAATAGAACTATAAGACATACATAAAGGAAGTCATGACTTAAAAAAGGAGGGTGAAAGGTTCCCTTTCCTTGAAGAGTAAATTAGAAAGCCTAATGTTTGGAACATTGGGAGGCTTGAGGTAAACTTGGGAGGACTCTTTGGGAGGTATAAAGACCAAAGATTCGTTGAAGATAATTTTGGTAAGAAATGAATCAGGGAATGTCTTTGTATTTATAGGAAATGAGAGGGAATAAATTATTAATTTCCAAGGGACACCTCATCGGTGGTATTTGTGAAACCATGGACTTTTCCATGGTATTTTTGTAACACCCCAAGGTTTTGAAAATAAATATAGAATTAAATTTTATAAACTATCCATTAAACACATCCTTGCCTCTTCTATGTTTTGAATTTCAAAAAATGGTCATCTAGAGTCGTGTTCAGTAAGTTATTTGGAGTCTTATGGAACAAAGTTGATTTTTTTGGTGAATAGTAAAATACCCTTATGAAATGTAATATGAATAGTATTATAACCCTTACGAATATTAAATAATGATATTATTTTATTTTATTATGGTAATAAGATAATGGAATCTCAATTAATTATTCAATGTCACATAAAACTAATTATACCTCTAAGATTGTTATTTTTCGAATTAACTATGACGTTATTTAAAAATTAAATTAATAATATTTAGAAACTTATTTTTGAAAAAAGGAGTTCACTTTTTAATTCTACACGTCGAAAAATGGTAGGGGTTAATTTTTGGGATTTTTCTGAAATTCCAAATTTTTTGATCAATAGTGAAATACGATAAAATACAGTATATATAAATTATCTATTAAATACACTATTTATGACATCATAAGTGATTTAAGGCCACTTGTTTTGAACTCACATGAACTTATTACTTTTAGGGGTCACATGAAACAACACTATTGGTTGTCTTGTTGGAAATAATAATATAATGAAATAAAATATTCAAAATTTACCCTTCTCCTACACTATAAAACCCCCCACCACTCCCTCTTCTCTTCACTTCTCTAAGTCTTAATGCTCCTCAAAGTTCTGCCCAATTACCCTTACCTAGTTTATCCCCACGTCCAAGAAGCTTCTGGTCTCTCCAAAATATCAAAACCTCTTCCCTTAAACAGATTTTCGAGGAGGTTATTTCCAGAGCTAAAGCACCCTTCTTTTTCATTTGGTTTCATTTCAATTTATCTTATTTTGTTATCCTCTCCTAACCTCCTCTATAAAAATGATCATGATAACTCCAGTATCATATATATACTGGAATTATATCATGTTAATGGAAGAACCATCATAAATATTCTTACTCCCTCCTTTTTATTTTTATAAACAAAATCAACTTCCATGCGGTTCCAATTTATAACATTCATAGACGACGAAGTTTCATTCTTAAATTTATTATTCATTACTGGTAATGAAGCCATATTTATGGTTTACAAAGACTAAAATATATGTTTCTAAACATAATTAATATTCAGGAACCATAATATGTACATATAATTAAGTTATATTTTCAAAACTAGTTCATAATAATCCAAATACCGCCGAATAATCGAAGTTTTTGTCATCTAATGATTCATCCTAACTCCATGTAAAAAAATGATAGAAATAACAATTATTAATTCTTAATGTTCATAAATAATTTATAATTTCAATCCTTGAGATTTATAACCATTCCACATGAACTCCATTACTTAAAAATAAGTGAACCGATTATGAAAATAAAGAAAACAAACACACCAGAACAACGAATTTCAATATAATAACATAGCAATAAGGGTATAAATAAACTAAACATAATTATGACAAACTAAATACATGTATAAGAGGTTCTGAAATAAGTTATTAACATGTATAATTTCATATTCCAGGAGCTTATGTTCGAGAGAGGAACACGTTTGGAGTTAAGGTAAGGGTTTTTCCACCCGAACATCCATTTGCATTCAGGATAGTTTGATTGTCTAATTACCTCAATGAAATTATTATGTATTGTTATTTACTACTCAAATTTTCGGTGTGAGTATCATATATATGTTTAAAAACCAGAAACCCTCCTTATTTTGTGGATATATACATGTTTTAAAAGGAACATTCCAAATTGATTCCAAAATACAAGTCTGATTCAAGGGAATATCTCAAATTCTTACCTATTTTCAAGGGAAATCAATAATCTTTTTTTGGTAACCATTATCCTTATAAAATCATTCATTTTATTATGAAAATAATATCTTACTTCACTTATGGATTTATATAAATATTTTTTCAAAATAACTATTCTTTTCAAAATAAAAAAGTATTTATCTCAAGAATTGCTTAATGATTTTATAAGTGTGTTTTCGTCTAATTCAACTCCCTTGTTGATTCTATGGTGTTATTGGGTTTAATCATTTATGAATTCAACTACAATATTTTATTTAATGGTTTATTAATACCTCTATTTTGGATGATCTATCTTGAAACCATTCACCATATTACTCGGAATGGTTAGTGTTTTATGTTTAATGATTGGGGAAAGTTAGTTACAGTTCATATAATAGTTTCAATATGAATGTATATTTTGTTTATGTTGATCCCCATTCATATGAGGAAATCATTGGACTTATTATGTGTTTTTTGGGGCCCACTATATCCCCTCGATGCATCAGTAGGTCTCTTGAGAAAAATCGACGTGGAATTGGCTGAGGCCTTTCCCAAGGTGATATATGGATTTTGGCCGAGGCCTTAATCATTCGACGTCTTGGCTGAGGCCTTGACACAATGTTACATAATGTCTGGAATATGCACTTTCCTAATTATGAATCTAGAAATTGAATGTTCATATGGTTATGCAACAAGTAGAATACCTATGATTATTTTTTATCATGGCATTATTTACTCAGCTCTTATTCATACCATAATGTGTTAAAAATTATTTTTAAAGGCTTGTGTTTGCAATTATTCACCATGTATTATGGTTATTCTATCTGCCATTATATTTCTTACCCTTACTGAGCGTTTGAGCTCACCCCTTTCTTATGTTACATTTTTTCTAGGATATGATAAAATAAATTATGAATGACATGAAATCATAATCCAAGAGGCATGGATGTTTCTAATGGAATAAATTAGTGTTATATTTCATTTCTTGATGTAAAGTTGAACTTATTTATTTATCTTGTTTCCAATAATACTAAACTATTTGGTCATTTATGATGCATATTCTTTTTTGTATTCCAATGTAATCAATTAAGGCATCGGATCCAGGAAACCAGGGCCAGGTCCTTAGAGTTGGTATCAGAGGAAGATTAGAAGAAAACGTTAAAACTAGATTTAAGAAGAATATATTAGGGAAGAGTCCATAAGTGAGTCATTTAGGATAAACACAAAAGAACGACCTGGTATTCATTAGGGAATATATTATGTAGATCATTCATGAAATACATCCCTATCTGGATACGATCAGGTAGAGGTGGCTCTGGCATAGATATAACTAGGAGTGAAAGCTCAGACAAGGAGTATTTGTCTTGACTTGAGATATCTTGGTATACGATAATGGGCCTTGTTGTACTCTTGATTATGACACTCTCGGGGGATATTATTAGGATAATTCATGTTTTCTTTATAAGCCATTATGAAAAATTTAAATTTAAAATTTTCTTCAAAGATACCATGTTTATGATTAAGATATTAGCTATGCATAGGATTTCAATTTATGCTTAATATTTTTCTACATTGAGATTATAAATTATGATTCATACCCTAATCTATTGTATTCCATTATTTAGAAATGGCACCTAGTGGAAGGAATGAGAACTACACAAATGCATGTTTCCCCTCTATGGATATTCCTTCGATGTAAGATAATGATGTTGGTTCTGGTGTTATGACTGGTGTTGAGAAACTCATAACTATACTAGGACAACTTACGTAGGTTATGAATAATAACCTTACCTTTATGGAGCATCTGGATCACCACGTGGAGAAGATATGTTGGATCACTTTATGCAACAACAACCTCTATCATTCAACGAGACTACAAACCCATTTGTAGAAGAGGAGTGGATATGTTACCTTGAGAAGATATTTCTCACATTGTTATGTAATTAAAGATAGAATGTCATCATGGTAGTCTATCATATATTGGGAGATGAAGATCAGTGGTGGTAGTTAATCCAAAAAAAGAGTAGGAAGAAATAGAGGAGATGGAATGGAGAGAATTTAAGGAAATATTCTTGGAGAAGTACTTTCCACGTGAACAAAGAGAGAATATGGGGAGGTAATTCTTGAATATGAGGCAGAAGGAAGATGAGAATGTTGTAAGGTACGAATCTAACTTCACAAGGATAGCAAGACATGTAATGGAATACATACGAAATCCAAGGAGAAAAATTGATCTATTATTTGATGGCATAAATCCATTATTCCTACAAGCAATGGTCTCCCAATGTTTTTCATCATATTATGATATAGTTTCATGTGCTATCAAGACAGAAAAGGAATTCTCTAAGTATTATAACTTTAAGGGAAAGAAAGAAAAGAAGAGGACTGTTGAAAACGCTGGGAAAGGAAATAAGGAAACATGGAAGAAGGGAAGTGTTTAATTTCCACCATGTGACAATTGTGGAAGGAAACACCCTAGTTCATGCTTAAAAGGAAAAATTGTAAACTAAAAATGTGGTCAGAACGGCCATCTTGCTGGTGATTTCAAGGGGATGAAGGAAGAAAATAATTTTTAGTGATATAACTGTCGAGAGATGGGACTTTATGCTAATTATTGTTCAAAGCGTCATGTAAATAAGCAACAGAAAAGTCCATGGGATCAGGGAGAAGCTTATGCAATCAAAACTGTAGAGGTTGAAGTTCTGAATGACATGGTGGTACGCACTCTGATCATTTCATCAAACTTAGCCAATTATTTATTTGATTCTGGATCATCGCATTATTTCATATCTTCCCATTTTTCTAATAAAATTAGATATTTCTAATTAAATTTAACAGGGGAGTTTTCAGTTAAAACATATAAGGAAATTATCATTTCAACAAAGTTTTTGGAATCATTTCCCATTAGGGCATATAAATGTTCTTTATCTGCTGACCTCATTGTCATACCCATGATTTAATTTGATATAATCCTCGGTATGGATTGGCATTTGGACCATGATGTGAAACTTTATTGTAAGAAGGAGGAGGTTACAATTTTTGTGATAATAAGGAGTAACTTATCTTTAGAGAAGAAATGTCACCACCTGATTCTTATCTAGATCCACCCTTAGTAGCTCAACTAAATTTAATTATCAGGGAGTAAGAGAATGAAATAACTATGGGTGAGGAAAAGAATGTTAAAATAGAAGATGTACATGTTGTGAAAGAATATATTAATGTCTTTCCATATTATTTACCTAGACATCCTCTAGAGCGGGAAATTATGTTTTCCATTGACTAAATTCCTGGTTCAAGGCCCATATCAAATACCCCCTATAGAATGGCCACTGTGGAGTTAGTGGAGCTAAATAAAAAACTAGAGAAACTGAGTGATAAAGGATTTATTTTCTCTACTATTTCTTTATGGGGATTCCTTGTTCTTTTCGTTAAGATGAAAGATGGGTCTATGAGGTTGTGCATTGATTATAGAGAAATCAAGGCTATTATAATAAATAATAAGTATCCTCTTGCACGAATTGATGGTTTGTTCGATCAAATTCATGTAGCCCAATATTTTTCGAAGATTGGCCTTCAATATAGAAATCATTAGTTGCTTGTAAGGAAGGAAGGAATTCCAAAAACTGCATTCTGAACTAGGTACGGGCATTACGAGTTTACAGTAATGCCTTTTAGACTAACCAATGCACCATCTATTTTCATGGATCTCATGAACAGATTCTTCAATGAATATCTTGATGAATTTTTTGAGGTGTTTATCGATAATATCCTGGTTTAATCTAAGAGATATGAAGATCATGAAAATCACATGAACACCATTTTGAATACTCTGAGAAGAAATGAATTATATTGGAAGTTCAGAATGTGTGGATTCTGACTCCAATCAGTTTCCTTTCTAGGCCAAATTGTCTCTAAGGATAGAATATCATTGGATCCTGTAAATTCAAAGTCTATGCACGAATGGGATACTCAACCAATCATAATCGAGGTATGTAGTTATATTGGTTTAGCATGTTATTATCGGTGTTTCGTGCAGAACATTGCCCGTTTAGCCAATCCAAAGACCAAGTTTTCCTGAAAAGGGGTTAAGTTCATATGAACCAAGGAATGTGAAGAGTTATCTGAAGAATTGAAGAGGAGGTTAGTGAATGCTCAAATCCTATACCTACCATCAGGTAATGATGGGTTTGTTATCTGTAGAGATGAATCAAAGAAAGGAATTGGTTGTGTCCTTATGTTGAATAATTGATTGATTGCCCATGCATCTAGGTAGCTAAAAATTCATGAACAAAACTATCCAACTCATGATCTTAAGTTAGCAGTGGTAATATTTTCTCTGATGATTTGGAGACATTACCTCTGTAGAGAAAAATGTGAGATATATACAGATCATAAGATTTTGAAGTATATATTCTCAAAGAAATAACTCAACATGAGACAAAGAAGATGGACCGAGCTACTCAATGACTACGATTGCACAATACACTACCACCCCAGGAAGGAAAATAAGGTGGCAGATGATTTTAGTAGAAATGACCATGGAATTTTGTACAAGATGATAGTTTAAAGGGATCCTCTATTCATGGATCTAGTAAATATGGATATGGGAATTATCAAGGAAGGTAACACATCACTACTTTTTGAAATGGATTCCATACCTTCTATACTAGAAAAGATGAAATTTTCTAGGGCTGATGATGAAGAGTTTCAAAAGAAAATTAAAGCTATAAATTATGGGTGGCTGATTGAATTCGCATATGAAGGTGGAATTTTGAAATTAGAAAAAAATCATTGTGTTACCTCTATTCTGAAGCTAAAGAGGGAACTATTTGGATGATTCTCATAGCTCTAATTTCTCTATACACCCTGGTAGCACAAAGATGTTCATGGATCTAAAGAAACCTTCTTCATGGGAAAACATGAAGAGGGATATGACTGATTACATGTCGAGATGTTTGGTTTGTCAATAGGTGAAGGTAGGAAGACAACATCATGGTGGACTCATGCAACCCGTTCCTATACCTATGTGGAAATGGGATGATATTATGATGTACATTATCATGGGGCTACCAAAGACTCCAAGAAAGAATGATACAATATGGTTCATTGTTTTCCATCTTACAAAATCAGCACATTTTCTTACAATAAGGGATGATTTACCACTTGAAATTTTATCCAGAATATATAATATTTAATTTGTGAAATTTCATGGTGTACCCTCATCCATTGTTTCCGATCGTGATCCACATTTTACATCACATTTCTAGATGATTCTTCACAAGGCCCTATATACTGATCTTCGTTTGAGCACTGCCTACCACCCACAAACTGATGGAAAATCAGAACAAACTATTCAAACATTGGAAGACATGTTGAGGTCTTGTTCACTTGATTGTCAAGGCATGTGGGATCGGTATTTACCTCTCGTAGAATTTTCCTACAACATTATCTTCCATTCATGTATTCAGATGGCACTTTATGAAGCATTATATTGGAAGAGATGGCGTACACCTACATGTTGGGATGATTTTGGTGAAATAAATCTTGGGGGCCCATAACTTGTTGAAGAAACAATAGAAAATATGAAGATCATCCAAAACCATATCAAAACAGATAAAAGTAGGCCAAAGAGATATACTGATAACCGAATTAAGGATTTTTAATTTCAAAAAGGTGATCATGTTTTCTTAATGGTATCTACATGGAAGGGTATTATACGATTCGGTAAGAAGGGAAACTTTTGTCCCAGGTACATCAAAACTTTTGAAATTCTAGACTAAATTGGAGTCATATCTTACCATTGGGCAATTTCACTAAGTCTCTCGAAGGTTCACAATGTGTTCCACGTGTCAATGTTAAGAAAGTACATGCCAGACCCAACATATTTACTCACTTATGATGAAGTAGAACTTGAGCCTGATCTATCTTATAGTGAAGAGCCTATCAAGATTATTGATACTAGAGAACAAGTATTGATAAATCAGACAACTTGTCTGGCAAAGGTTCTTTTGAGGAACCAAAAGATGGAGGAAACAACATGGGAGCATGAGGAGCTTATGTTAAATACATACCCGAATCTTTTTAGGTAATATTTTGTGAATTTCGAGGATGAAATTTTTTTATAGAGGGAAGAATGTAACACCCAAAGGTTTTGAAAATAAATATAGAATGGAATTTTATAATCTAGCCATTAAACACATCTTTTCCTCTTCTAGGTTTTGAATTACAAAAAATGGGCATCGAGAGTTGTGTTTAGTAAGTCATTTGGAATCTGATAGAACAAAATTGATTTTTGTTGAATAGTAACATACCCTTATGAATAGTAATATGAATCGTAATATGACCTTTATGAATAGTAAAAAATATATTATTTTATTTTCTTATGGTAATAAGATAATGGGATCTTAAATAATTTTTCGATGTCACATAAAAATAATTATACCTCTAAGATTTTTATTTTTCGAATTAACTATGATGTTAATTAAAAATTAAATTAATAATATTTAGAAAATTGTTTTTGAAAAATGGAGTTTACTTTTTAATTATACATGTCAAAAAATGGCAGGGGTGCATTTTTTGTATTTTTCTAAAATTAAATTTTTTTTGATCAATAGTGAAATACGGTAAAATACCGTATATATAAATTATCAATGAAATAAACTATTTATGACATCATAAGTAATTTAAGGCCACTTGGTTCGAACTCACATGAAATTACTACTATTAGGGGTCAGATGAAACAATACTGTTGGTTTTCCTGAAGGAAATAATAAAATAATGAAATAAAATATTCAAAATTTTGCCCTCTCCTCCACTATAAAACCCCCCACCACTCCCTCTTCTCTTCACCACTATCAGACTTGAAGCTCCTCAAGGTTCTTCCCAATTACCCTTCCCTAGTCTCTCCCCACGTCTAAGAAGCTTCTGGTCTTTCCAAGATATCGAAACCCCTTCCCTTAAGAATATTCTCAAGGAGGTTATTTCAAGAGGTAAAACACCCTTCTTTTTCATTTGGTTTCATTTCAATTAATCTTCTTTTGTTATACTCTCCTCACCTCCTTTTTCCAAATGATCATGATAACTCCATTATAATCTATATACTAGAATTATATCTTGTGAATGGAAGAACCATCATAACTATTCTTACTCCCTCTCTTTTATTTTTAAAAATGAAATCAACGTCCATAAGGTTCCAATTTATTGCCTTCATGGACGACGAAGTTTCATTCTTCAATTTCTTATTCATTGCTAGTCATCAAACCATATATATGGTTGAAGCAGACTAAAATATTTTTATTATCACCTAATTAATATTCATTAACCATAATATGTACATATAATTATGTTATATGACAAAACTAGTTCATAATAATCCAAATACCGCCGAATAATCTTAGTGGTTGTCATCTAATGATTCATCCTCATTCCATGAAACCAAATTATAGAAATTACCATTATCAATTATTTATGTTCATACATAATATATCATTTCAATCCTGGAGATTTATAACCATTATACATGACTCCATTACTTAAAAATAAGTGAACCAGTTATGAAAATAATGAAAATGAACACCCCAGAACAACGAAATTCAATATAAGAACTTAGCAATAAGGTTATAAATGAGCTAAACAGAACTATTATAAAATGAATATATGTATAATATTTTCTGAAATAAGTTATTAATAAGTATAGTTTCATATTTTAGGAGCTTAAGTTCAAGAGAGGAACACGTTTGGAGTTAAGGTAAGGGTTTTTCCACCCGAACATCCATTTTCATTCAGGTTACATTAATTGTCTAATTACCTAAATGAAATTCTTATTTATTGTTATTTACTCCTCAAATATTATATGTGAGTATCATATATATGTTTCAAAACCTTAAACCTTCCTAATTTTGTGGATAGTTACACATTTCAAAAGGAACTATCAAAATTGTTTCCAAAATACAAGCCCGATTCAAGGGAATTTCTCAAATTCTTACCTATTTTCAAGGGCACAATATAATCTATTTTTGGAAACCATTATCTTTATAATATCATTATTTTATTATGAAAATACTTTCTTACTTCACTTCTGGATTTATATAATTATTTTTCCAAATGAACTCTTCTTTTCAAAATAAAAGAGTATTTATCTCAAGAATTGTTAAATGATTTTATAGGAGTGTTTTCATCTAATTCAACACTCTTGTTGATTATATGGTATTATTGGGTTTAATTATTTATGATGAAATTTACCATATTTTATTTAATGGTTTATGACTAACTCTATTGTGGATGATCTATCTTAGAACCATTCACCATATTACTCAGAATGATTAGTGTTTTATATTTAGTGATTGGGGAAAGATAGTTCCTTTTCATATGATAGTTTCAATCTGAATTTATATTTTGTTTATTTTGATCCCTGCTCATATGAGGAATGAATTGGAATTATTATGTGACATGTGGGGCCCACTATATCCCCTCAATGCATCGGTAGGTCTCATGAGACAAATAGACATGGAATTGGCCGAGGCCTTTCCCAATGTGATATATGGATTTTGGCAGAGGTATTAATCATTAGAAGTCTTATCTGAGGCCCTGAAAAAATGTTACAGAATGTCCGTAATATGCACTTCCCTCATTATGAAGCTACAAATTGAATTTTCATAAGGTTATTCAACTAGTTGAATACCAATGATTATATTTTATCATGGCATTATTTACTCAGCTCCCATTCCTGCCATAATGTGTTCAAAATTATTTTTAAAGACATGTGTTTGGAATTATTCACCATGTCTTATGCTTATGCTATCTACCACTATATTGATTACACTTACTGATTTTTTGTGCTCACCCCTTTCTTCTGATTCATTTTTCCCAGGATATGACGAAGTAAATTACGAATGACATGCAAGCATAATCTAAGAGGCATGGATGTTTCTAATGGAATAAATTAGTGTTTTATTTCCTTTATTGATGTAAATTCAAACTTATTTATGTATCCTGTTTCCAATAATACTAAACTACTTGGTCCTTTGGGATGCTTATTCCTTGTTTGTATGCCAATGTAATCAATTAAGGCACCGGCTTCGGGAAACGAGGGTTGGGTCCTTACAATTTGTTCATGGTATTGGCCACTTGGGACCCATAATAACATATCTTACTATTCACAAGTTGACCAGATTATTTAAATCATGATTACATCATCAATGATGTCATTAAACACCTAGAACTTAAAACTGTATTTTTACTATTCACCGAAAAATCAACTGTTTTAGAAAAAACCAAAAATATAAATCTAACCTAATATCAATGCTCTGAATTCAAAAATGAACTCCATTTTATGAAAATAATTTTCTAAATATTTTTAATTTAATTATTAAATAAAATCATTATTTATTTCAAAAATACAACTTTAAAACTATAACTCATTTTGTAACACCTTAAAAAACTAATCAATGTCGCATAAAATTGTGGTATAACCATAATAAAACAAAGTAATAATTTATGATTAAATTTTATGAAGATAAATTTCCATTTTTAATTATTATATTAATTATAAAATTTTAAATAAAATATTTATGACATACAAAAATACCAAAACATAAACTATGATCTTTTTTTCACTTTTAAGATATCTAAAATGTATTTATACATTCATGGGTGAAGATTCTATTTTTTTGTCGATTTACTATTCATTAATATTTATTACTATTCATACGAGTATGTTACTATTCATACTTTACTATTCGCTAAAAATTATGTTGATCTTATTAGACTCTAAATTTCCAACTATATACCATTGTATAAGACCATTTGTTGAAAATCAATTCACATTATTAGTTATTTAAAAAATAGAAAAATATTATAAAATTCCCCATTTTTCCAAAATTCATCAGTAATACATAACTTCTATAGATTCATTCTATATTTATCTGGACATTTGTAATTCAAAAATATTACCATAATAAGAAGTAAAAATTTTATTTATACAAAAGGATTACAGAAAGTAACTAAGGTGTCGTTATATATCCCATTATAACACAAGCATAGGACCTAAGTGTAAGGTGTTCTATAGTGATAGAATTTTGTGTGGCTCAGACAACATTTCCCAAGTGGTGATTTCTATCACCTTGAAAATCTCCCTTAGGTGATTCCGTTCAAGATCCACATGTTGAAGCTAGGCTTGGGCTTGGTCCAGAGAAAAGCCCAGTGATGCTACCTCCCTCCCAAGCACCAACAGATGCACTTTATATGGCCCGAGTCTACAAGATGATGCCATCGACTCTTTTTTCTATATTAATTAACCATGATCATTTGAATTTATAAAAAATAATTGTAACCTTATGAGTTTTGTTTCCAACGGTCATATTGACCAATGGCCATATAACAGTCGAACCCAATCAATCTCATTTAATTATACTCACTTCATTAATTAAAGGATATAGTTTTTATGAGTATAAAATAAAATTACACACAAATTTAGGAAATAAATATTTTTTAAAATTCCAAGTCATTACAATCTTCCCCCCTTAAGAAATATTGTCCCCAAAATTTTAACTCGTACCCTAAGAAGAGAAAAGGCATGGGTACTTCTTCCTCATAGACTTCTCTAGTTCCCTCATGGATTCCTCACATTTGTGGTTCCTCCACAACACCTTAACAAGGTGAGTAGTATTGTTGTGTAGAACCTTGTCTCTATGATCCAACATCTCCACCGGCTGCTCCTCATAAGAGAGTTCATGTTCCAATTATACCACCTCTAGATTTATTACATTTGAAGTGTAATGTATGTACTTCCTCAAGAGGGATACGTGGAAGACATCATGAACTTGTGCTAGATTTGGAGGAAGTGTAAGCCAATACACCACTGCTCCTATGCGGTCAAGGATTTCATAGTGGCCAATGTACCTAGGGTTGAGGTTTCCTTTCATCCCAAACCTCATGACTCTCTTCTAAGGTGAAACCCAAAGAAAGACTTTGTCACCAACATCAAACTCCAAGTCCCTTCGTCAGTTGTCAGTATAGCTCTTCTGTTGACTCTGAGCAACCGTAATGTGTTGTTGGATGGCGTGGAATTTTTCTGTCATCTCTTGCAAAACATCAAACCCAAGAAGCTTTCTCTCAACAACTTCATCCCAACAAGTAGGAGTTCTACATCGCTCCCCATATAGGGCTTCATAGGGTTCCATTTGAATGCTCGAGTTGAAGTTGTTATTGTAGGAGAACTCAACTAAAGGGTTATGTTGATCCCATCCACCTTTAAATTCTACTGAGCATGTTCTCATCATATCCTTGAGTGTTTTAATAGTACTTTTAGATTGGTGATCAGTTTGGGGGTGATACATCATACTAAAATTCAATTCAGTGCTCACAACATGTTGAAGACTTATTTGGAATTTTGATGTGAACCATGGATCATGATCAGATATGATAGAAAGTGGAACTCCATGCATCCTTACCACATTATTCATGTAAATATGGAAAGTTGTTCAAGAGAGAAATCTTTCTGAATGGAGATAAAATGGGAAATCATGGTGAGACAGTCCATAATAACCCATATCACATTATTTTCTTTGAAAGTTCTAAGGAGACTAGTGATGAAGTCCATAGTGATATTGTCTCACTTCCATGCTGGTATGGGTAGTGGTTGCAATACCCCTTTAGGAAGTTGTCACTTCTCCTTCACTTACTTACATACCAGGTACCTTGAAGTGTAGTCAGAAATCTCCCTTTTAAAATTATCCCACCAATAATTATCACGAAGGTCCCTCTATATTTTTGTGCTTCCAGGATGTATAGAGAAAGTAAAGGTATGAGATTCATCCATCATCTCATTCTTTATTTCCGGAGTATATGGAACACATTGTCTTGTACGAAATTTCAGTACACCTTCTTGATCAATATTGAAATCATGAAACTTTCCATCCTTCACAGCCTCAAATTTCTTATGTAACAAAGGATCTCTTTTCTATGATTTCTTGATCTTCTCTAGTAATAATGGTTGAGAAATCATTTGGGTTAGTGTTGATGATGTCCCTTCCCTTATTATTCCCATAACCAGTTTTACGATATCATTGAATAAAGGATATCTTTGAATCCACATCATGGAAAGAATAATTGGGTATTTTATGCTTATTGCATCAATGAATTTGTTTTCTCTTCTGGGATGATAATGAAATTAACAATCATTGTTTTTGAGATGTTCCAACCATCTCATTTGTCTCATGTTTAATTCCTTTTGTGTAAAATATACTTTAATATTTGATGGTCTTTGTATATACCACATTTCCCCCCATAAAGATAGTCTCTCCGTATCTTTAGTGAAAAAATGACCACAACAAGCTCCATATCATGCGTAGGATAGTTCTGCTCATGAGTCTTCAAATGTTGAGATGCATATGCAATGACTATAATTTTTCATATGGACACAACCAAGCCCTTTTAGAGATGAATCACTAAAAATAATGAATCCTTCTCCACTTGAGGGAAGATTTAACCCGAGTGTAGTAACCAATCTCTTCTTCGGATCTTGGAATCTTTCCTCACACTCCATTTTCCAGATAAACTTGACCCCTTTTCGAGTTAACTTGGTTAATGGAATAGAAAGTCATGAAACGTTTTTCACAAACCTCCTATAATATCCGGCTAATATAGGTAAACTACGGATCTAAGTTATTGTTGTTGGATAAGGCCACTCCTCTACATTTTTTGTCTTTATAGGGTCAATTGTGATTCCTTCATTGGTAACAATGTACCCCAAGAAAGAAACTTGTTGTAACCAGATTTCACATTTACTGAATGTTCTAAAAAGCCTCTCATTCTATAGAGTTCACATTATAACCCATAGATGATCCTCATGATCCTTGTGACTTTTGGAATATATCAGAATATCATCAATAAAAACATCCACAAAGTTATCAATATAGTCCTTAAAGAATATATTCATCAGATCCATAAAAATAGAAGGTTCATTAGTTAGTTCGAAGGGCATAACAACAAACTCATAATGCCCATATCTTGATCGAAAGAATTTTTTTGAATATCTTCTCTCTTCACCCTCAATTGATGATAATAATATCAAAGATCAATCTTAGAGAACAATTGAGCCCCACGAAGTTGGTCAAATGAGTCATCAATTCTTGGAAGAGGGTATTTTTTCTTTACTGGGTTCCCTTTTAGTTCTCTATAATCATTGAATAGCAGCATCGATCCATCCATCTTCTTCACAAAGAGAATAGGTTCTCCCCAAGGAGACACACTCAGTCGGATAAACCCATTCTATAAAAGATCTTGTAGTTGTTTATTTAATTCCTCCTACTCCACATTTTCCATCCAATACGGGGTCTTTGATATTAGATGATATCCATGTACGAGTTCAATAGAAAACTCTACCACTCTTTCTGGGGGAGGTCGAGGAAACTCCTCAGGAAATACGTTAATGTATTCCTTGAAGATGGGGACATTTTCTATCCTCAAACTCTCATTTCCTTCTTCTTCTTCACTGATCAACACCATAAAGAAGGATATAGGTGGTTCTTCTAGGAAAATATTAGGATGAGATATCTCTCCTTGGAAGATAACTTTAGGTTCTCCATTCAAGACTACTGATATTTCTTTGATCTTTCATTTGATCTTAGAATTATACTTTGAGAGCTCGTCCATCCCTAGTATAATGTTGAATTCCATCATGGGAATGACTACTAGATTTGTGATAATATTTTACTCAATAAATTATATACTAGAGTTCCTAAATATTGATGATCCTTGGATAATCCCACTAGGGGTCTTGACCGATAATTCTACTTTTAGAAAATCAGGGGTTGATTCTAAATTCATTGAAAACATGGAGGAAATAAAGAAATGTGTAAAATCATTATCAAACAAAGTACTTGCTAGATTTGAGAGAACAACAAGAGTGCCTGAAACCACATCATTCTAAGCTTCAACTTCAGTTGTCGTGATAACAAAATCACAACCTTGATCCCTTAGACTTTGCTGAGGCTGATGGTGGTTCCCCTCTACTGCCCTCAGATTTGGACAGTGATTGGAAATGTTCCCAAGTTGTCCACACTTAAAGAATAGGAAATCATTTAGGGATTGCACTATCTTACCCTTGTTTTTAGTGTTTGGAAGTCAAGGTTTCACCTCACAATGACAATTACTCACAATATTGCCTTATCTTCCACACTTTAAGCATTTCCCACTCCCGAGTAGGCAGTTCCCTGAATGATTCTTCCAAATTTATTACATTTGGGACATTGCCATTGATTTCCTCCTCTCCTTTGATCAAAGGTCATCCATAAGATGGCCTTGATCTATCTTTTCTTATCATCAGATTTATAAGACCACTATGTCTCAACAAACTCCAAATCAACTTTCATCGCACTCTGAATGATCTCCTCATAGCTATCATAGTCTCAGTTGGCTAGATTCATCCATAGATGATGTCTCAGTCCACCGAAGAATTTGTCAACCTTACCATTTGGATCCATGAAAAAGATAGAGGTGTAACATGAAAGCCTTTTGAAGTTCATCCCATAGCTTCCCACAGATTCATTATTCTTCTTCTTCATCTCAAGAAACTCCTTCTCCATTATATTTCTCATCAATATAGGGAAATACTTGTTGGAGAATATCCCTCTAAACTATTACCACTACATAGATTCAACCTCAACTTTTGGCCTTGTGTTTTTAATTAGTTCCCACCACTGATTAGCTTATCTCTCTAAGTGATAGACCGCCCAGGTATCATTCTCTTGTTCAGAACATTGGAGCATAGAAAAGATCTTCTCGATAGAGGTGATCCACTCTTCAGCAATCAATTGGTCGGTAGATCCACTAAAGGTTGATGGTAATTGATGCATAAATGATTCAATAGAAATTTGTTCACTTAGTGGTGAGATTGGTCTCTCAGTTAGATTCAAGCTATTTCCCATAACTTGAGTCAGTTGGTTCACCATTCGCATGAATGTTTCCATTCTGGCATCAATCAGAGGGCCACTAGCACATGGCCTATTGTGGTCACCATTTGCATGGTTCCTCCTATTTCCCACCATTTTCTAAATGAATAAAACCTTAGTGAGAAACTTATTTCATTTACTAATCTTTTAACTATAAAGGATTTTATGTCTTAAAATTTCATTAAACAATTACATTTCTCTATAAACCCTTCATAATGATTCATAAAAAACTTATGATTAACCAAACATAAACCACAAAGTGTCATAACCAAGAGTGCAGTAAGGACTATTGTCATGTACCAGGACACCCTGGGTCAAGATTAAAACTCTTTATCAAAGTTTTCACTCCTAGGTACCTATGTGATAGAGCCGCCTCTACCTGCTCATATCCATACAGGGATGTATTTTCTTGATAAACCACTTACTCAATACTCACCAAAATACCAGGAAGATTTAAAATATTTAAACTTTTATATAGGATTCTTCAAAATGTTTTCATATCCAAATTTTAATAAATAACAAAACTATCCTTTGATACCAAATATAGCATCCCACCTTTTTATTACATAAAGTTTCATAGCATTTTACATACAGAGGATATTCAAAGTCTAGTGTCTTTGAAATCAGGAACATAATACATGCAAAAAGAATAAAAAATCCTTTTAATACACTTGTAAGGCTTCATTATATGTTCATTTTAAGTAAAATTACTGCATCTCATAACCTGGATACATACATCAAAGGAAAGGGTGATCAGAAGTCCAAGTAAGGATAACAAGGGAATCAGTTTACTTATTAAATCAATAACTTGATAATAACATAAAGACAAGAGAAATGGACATAGAGTCATTTTATAAAGAAAATAACTTCAAAAATAACATGAATATGTGGCTAGATCATTTAATTTATACATTCATGAACATATCACCAAGGATCATCCCCAAGGTGTCATAAAAATTATCAAGTTTATTCGCCAAGGTATCGTGAAACATTTCATCTCTAGAGATTAAATTCTTTACCCAATGCATTTGAGCACTATCAGGTCTAACCCTTAATATGTCTTTACTTTCATGTGATCCACATATATCATAATCAAACATTTTAGAAGTAACCCATAGAGAATAAAAGAAAATGATTTCATTTCAAAATTTTGATGTTTTAAATGTTCTAAAAAAAGATCATTATGTCATTTATAACCCATGGAAATTGAGTGACAGTTATATGAATGTAAATCCCCGAATAAAATATATAATATTTTTCTATTTATGAACACCCCTATAAAATAAATAGGTCTATGTGTTCACATAAAAAAAAGAGAATTTCTTCAGAGAAAGAGAGAGGAATTTTGAGATGAAAATTCCGCAGCATAACGACTACATAACATCCTTTTAGAAAACATTAAAAAGAGACATTAAAAGGGTAACCCACTCATAAATAACTCATAATACAGTATAAATCCATAATAAAATAAATATAATATCATGGTATGGATATTTTAATGACATACCACATGAAAAGAAAACATGAATGGAAAGAGAATATGTGACTTCTTTTACAAAAACATTTAGCAGCTTAACGGTGTCACTTAAAAATTCAGAAAATCAATTGATGACAGTGGAATCGGTATCTCATCATTTGGATAGAAACTTGACAGTAGTAAATATATATAATAACAATCCCCCACATAATATAATGTATCTATAAGATATAATATAAAGGAACTCATGACTTAAAAGTGGAGGGTGAAAGGTTCCCTTACCTTGAAGAGTAAGTTTGATAGCTTGAATTTCGGGACCTTGGGAGGCTTGAGGGCACCTTGTGAGGACCCCTTTGGAGGTAGTAAGACCATATCATCATTGAGGATGATTTTGGAATGAAAATAATGAGGGAATTTCTTGGCATATATAAGAAACGTGAGGGAATAAATTATTAATTTCCAATAGACACCTCATCAATGGTATTTGAAAATACATGGGCTTGAACATGGTATTTTCCCGTGGTATTGGCCACTTGGGATACCTCATAAAATATCATACTATACACAAGTTGACTAGAATATTTACATCATGATTAAATCATCCATGATGTCATTAAAAACACGAAACACAAAACTGTATTTTAACGATTCACTGAAAAATCAACTGTTTCAGAAAAATCCAAAAACATCACTCTAAACTAATGTTGATGCTCTGAATTCAAAAATGAACTCCATTTTATAAAAATAATTTTCTAAATATTTTTAATTTAACTTTTTAAATTGAATTATTATTTATTCTAAAAATGCAACTTTAAAACTATAACTCATTTTGTAACACCTTAAGAAAGTAATCAAGGTCCCATAAAATTATCATATAACCATAAGAAAATCAAGTAAAATTTTATGATTTCATTTTACGAAAATAAATTTACTTTTTAAATTATTAAATTAATTATTAAATTTCAAATAAAATATTCATTACATATAACAATACCAAAACATAAACTATGATCGTTGTTTCTCTTTTAAGATGTCTAAAATGTATTTATACATTCACGGTTGATGTTTCTATTTTTTTGGTCAATTTACTATTCATTATAATTCATTAATATTGATATGGGTATGTTACTATTCATTCTTTACTATTCACTAAAAATTAAGTTGATCCTATTAGACTACAAATTTTCTATTGAATAAAACTGTAGAATTCCATTTTTTAAAAATCAAATCAAATTATTAATTATTTAAAGAATATAAAAATATTTTAAAATACCACATTTTTTCAAAATTCATCAATAATATGGAACTTATATAAATTAATCATTGATTTATCCAGACATTTGAAATTCTAAAATTTTACCATAATAATAAGTAAAAATTTTATTTATACAAAAGGATTACAGAAAGTAACTAAGGTCTCGTTACATAGCCCCTTATAACACCAGCATTGGAACTAAGTGTAAGTTGTGCTACGGTGATAGAATCTTGGGGTGGATCAGGCAAAATTTCCTGAGTGGTGATTTCTATCATCTTGAACTTCTCCCTTAGGTGATTTCGTTCAAGCTTTACATGTTAAAGTTCGGCTTGGGTTTGGTTCAGAGCGAAGCCCAGTGATGCTACCTCTTTTCCAAGCTTGGAAAGATGGGATTCATATGGATTGAGTCTACTAGATGATGCCATCGACTATTCTTTCATTATTAATTAACCAAAATCATTTGAATTTATAAACAATAATTGTAACATTTATAATTTCATTTCCAACTGTCATATTGCCCAATGGCCATATAACAGTCAAAACCCAAGAGTCTAATTTAATTATACTCACTTAATTAATTAAATGATATAGTTTTGCTGAGTATAAAATAAAATAACACACAACTTTTGGAAATAAATATTATTAAAAACTTCAGTCGTTACACTATCAAGGCCTTGTACCAAGACCATAAATAACCATTTTGTCGGGGCCTCATTCAATGGCCTAGTTTGTCTCATTAGAACTACCGATGCATTGAGGGGATAAAGTAGGCCCCACCCATCACATAATAAGTCCAATTCATTACTTATATGTATATTAAGTCTTTTATTTAATTTTTACCAGACCACTTTGAATAATTAAATTGTGTCTTTTATTAAAAGTGGTACATACCACATTGAATAATTGAATGTCACTTATTCAATGTGTCCCACACCACATTGAATAATTAAATTATTAATTCCCAAGTTATAAAACTAATAATAAAACATTAATTAAGACATTTTGGATTATATAATAAGAGATAAACCTCAATGAAGTACAAGATTCAACCAAATATGTGGACATAGATGAATATATCTTTAAATGAGACCATTGAAAATTTCTTGAGGAAAAAATCCTTAATCATTCCAAAGTATCCCATACCACCTTCAAACATTCAAATCATAATCCTTTAGAATATAATGAGAATAAGGAGATTCTTGAAATGATATAACAAATGGAATTACATACCCCACAATAATGAAATAAGTGGTGAACATGGCTTAAATCTCATAAAAGTTAACGATAGATGAAAAAAATACTTTTTACTTTTGAAAGAAGAGTCCTTTTGGAAAATCATTTATATTTGGCATGAAATCATATTTTAAACATGAATATACCATAATATAAAATAATAGGTCATTAAAATTATATTTTAGGCATAAATTATGTCCCACTGAAGTAAAATCATGAAAAAATAGTTCTTAATAATCTTTATAAATAAAACATTTTAGAGCATTTTAAAGAAATTTTTTAAGAGAAATTTTTATTGGAAAATCACATTTGTTCTCTTAAATACAGAAATGATCCAAGCTCATTTTTATTATAAATTTTTTGTTTTTATAAAACTAATGGCACTTTAATATATATTCTTGTGTACACTTGAAAACATGTAAGAATTTGCAAATATCCTTGAATCGAGTTTGTATTTCGGAAAAAATTTTGAATGTTCCTTTCAAAACATGTGTAATTATCCAAAAAAAAGGATTATGGTTATTGATCATATAAAGAAAATTACAACATAATTTATGAGGATTACATAATAATACACAAAAGTTTCATTGAGTTAATTTCATAATAAATGTAACCCGAATGAAAATGGAGGTTCGGGTGGAAAAACCCTTACCACTTTGTAATCAATCGATTCAAATGCCCCAAAATTAAAAATAATAAAATAATATATTTAATACCATAAATATAAAGTTATTAATGACATGTTATATAAAAGTTAAATATACATACACCCTGCACAATTATTAGTAGTGAAAAAGGAAAATCTCACAAAAATGGAAGTGAGATGAAGAAACCCTTACCTTACGTCTGAATGTGTTCTTCTCTTGAAATTATGGTTTTGGAATATGAAATTAGACCAATTAATAAATTATTTAAGAACCTAATACACATGTATTTAATTTATCATAAATCTTTGTAGTTCATTTATGTTCTTATTGATATGTTATTATATTGAATATCGTCGTTTCGGAGTGATTGTTTTCCTGATTTTCATAATCAGCTCACCTATTTTTAAGTAATGTAGTTCATTTGGAATGGTTTTAGATCTCCATAATTGAAATTAAATATTATTTATATACATATATAATTCTTAATGGTCATTTATATCATTTTTGTTCATATAATGTGGATGAATCATAAGACGAAAACCACTTTCATTATTTGGTGGTATTTGGATCATTATAAACTAGTTTTTTCATATAAATTAATAATATATACATATGCTAGTATATGAATATTAATTAGGTTATAATAAATATATTATAGTCTTTTTCAACCATATAAATGGTTTCATTACCTGTAATTAAGGATAGATTGTACAATGAAACTTTGTCGTCCACGAAAGTAATAAATTGGAAACTCATGGACATTGATTTCGTTTATAAAAAAAGGGATGGAGTAAGAATTTTCATGACGGTTCTTCCATTCACATGATATAATTACAATATATAGATTATAATGGAGTTATCATGGTCTTTTGTACAGAGGATGTGAGGATAGAAGAAGAAAAGAGATGAACATGAAAATAAAAGAATAGTTGAGAGATCCCTTATGAAAATTCGCCAGCCTAACGACGTCGCTTAAAATTTCATAAAATAAATTGATGATAGAAAAATGGGATATAATAATATATAAATAAATAAGATAGTAAGAAGAAGACATAATATCAAACCCCAACATATGATAATGTAAATTCAAAGAGATAACATAAAATAATAGTTGACTAAAAGAGGAGGGTGAAAGATTCCCTTACCTTGTAGAGTAACTCCTAGATCATGAAGGTTGGGACCTTGGAGGCTTATAGACACATTTAGAGGAATATTGGAGAGGTAAAACCCCCAGGTCTTATATGTTGAGGGATATAGAATGAAATAAAATGAATGGATGAGAAGATATTTCTTGTAAAAGAGAGGAAGTTTTTTAATAAATTCAAAGGGATACCTCATTAGTGGTTTTTGAAAAACCATGGGATTGACCATGGTAATTGCAAATGGTGTTAGCCACATGGGACACCTCATGTCATATTATATGGTACAAAAGTCTACCAGCCTTTTATTTTAATTATTATATCATTATGATGTCATTAAACAATCGAAAAATCAAAACTGTATTTTTACTATTCACAAAAATTCAAGTATTTTAGTAAAATCCCAAAAAATCACCCGAACCATTTTTCAATGTGAAGAATTAAATAATAAACTCCATTTTTTAAAAATAATTTTGTAAATACTTTTAATTTATTTTAAAAAAAATTATTTATTCGAAAAAACCACTTTAAAACGATAACTCATTTTATAAGACATTGAGAAATTAATTGAGGTCATATAAAATTTTATTATAATAATAAGACAATAAAGTAACAAATTGAGATGAAATTTAATGAAAATAAATTTCCATTTTAAATTTTAAATTCATTATAAAATTTAAATTTAAATATTTATGTCATAAAAAAATTCCAATACTTATACTATGATCATTTTTTTCACTTCTAAGATGTCTAAATTGTATTTATATATTCATGGGTGAAGTTTCCATTTTTAATATGATTTAATATTAATTAATATCAATCAATATTCATAAGGGTATGTCACTATTCATAAGGGTATGTTATTATTCACCAAAAAATTATGTTTTCCTTATCAGACTCTAAATATCTTACAGAACGCAACTGTGTATGTTAGTTTTTCAAAATCCAAATCAGAGAGGTGGAAAATTATGTTTAAATGAATTGGTTATAAAAAATTGTGTTTTGTAGAGACTAATTGTTTCATGCATTCTATAATAAATCTATTTCTAAATTCTTGGGGTGTTACAATTTTTCCAAAGACCACATGTCCAAAGATCATATTTTGGAGAACCATATAAATCCAATGATTAGACTTCATTCATAAATATATACTCACATAAATTACTAAAATCATTCATAATATTCATTTAACTATATCTCCACATGTATATAATATTTATAATTCATTTTCATACTTATAAATTTTGAATTTGGGTGACGATCATTAATGAAAACCATGAGGATAGATATTTAATGTTTTCGGTATTTTTATTTACTTACAGTCTTATTCAACTTGTACTTTTTTAATTTTGATTCATATTGTATTGCACAATTTTTAAATTTTTATCTTATGTTTAAATGTTTTATCTCAATAAAATGCATTTTAATTTCTTATAGTTTGGTGTTGTACGTATTAATGTCTCCCATCATATTATATTTTTTTAATGGAAATTAAATTCTAAAATCATGGGGTATTAAAAAGTGCTACTTATTTGACACATTTTTCATGGAATTCATTTTTTATTACTCCATATTTGATGTCATTTCATTATTATTGTGTTATATAACAGACTATACATTTATTTTTTCTATAGAATACTATAGGAGTCATGAAATTTGATCATAACTATGAAAATTAATACTTTTTTAGAAAAACTCTATTGTATTCTATAATCAAGCATAAATATTCATATTATAACTCTTATATCTACCACAAGTGTCTCAAATAGGTAAAAAATAACACCATATATCATATATTTCCAAATTCAATGTGTTTTAGTTGTGAAATCCCAATTACTTAATAAAAACATGAAAAAATAATAATTTTCATGTTCATTGTTATAATATACACTAATTAAAATACTTGAATTCCAGTTTAGAGTCGATATTATTTAGATTTTCATTCTTATACAATACAATGAGTTCATTATGTATTCTAATTCAAAAAGACCTAAATAAAGAATAAATTCAACCATTAGAAAAATATGCATTTTTTAGATCCATTAAAACTGGAATATTTCTTAGATAATTAGGGAAATAAATCCTAAAAAATTTATATATCTCACAAGAGTGAAATTTTATAAGTTTGATATCCAAAATATTTTTAAAAGAATTATTGGTTCATATTTTGAATCTATATGAAACCATTTTTATTAACTTCAAAAACTAGTGGTAGATAGATCTGAATGAAAATTCATAGTGGAAAAATAATAAAGTTTTAAAGTTAAACAAAACCTAGAAAAACCTTGAATGAATACTCTTATAATTATGATAAATACTAATCAGAAAATACCCTGAATTAATAAGGCCGAATTAATCCTAAAAGAAGAGTTCAGAACTAAGAAAACCCAAATATAATTGGTTAAAATCAATATAAATATGGAAAATAGAATAAGAACTGAACAAAAAAAGTATTGAACTGAATTGAATCATATTTAATGTACGTGAATGAAGATAATTTGAATGAAGGTAAAATCAATTCAACTAAACTTAATGTTAATCCGTGTAACTATAAATAATCAAACCTGATCACTCTCACTTGAACCAACCAAAACTAACCTAACCTAAAATGAATCGAAAAAAATTGATTCATAATGAATGAAATTTATTCAAACAAAATTGTCCTAAATATGCCTAACCAAATTTACATTTAATCAACCCCAAAAAATTTGATTTGAATACAATCTAATAAAACTAAACTCATCAGAATAGAATAAATCAAAATAGAATTGATCTAAGTTGACCTAAACTAAACTACATTGAAGTTGACCAACCCATAATGAAAAAAATTAAACTAAAGAAATATATGATGAATTTATTGAATTATATAAAAATAAACCAAAAAATAAAAAAACTATGTTTAAATATACCACGATGAATTGAATTAAACAGACAAAAATAGAATTGAAACGAAAAAACAAATAATAATAAATGACATGAAAACCAAAAAACACATTTAAACTATACCAAAATACATAAAAAATCAAACAAAACCAAGATAAATTAGTGGAACTAACAAGAATCATACTGAACCTATTCAAACAAAATATAATTGAATATGACTAAAACACACACAACAAAATTTTACCTAATAAACTAAAACTGACCTATATGGAATGAAATATATTTTAACAAAATGAAATAGAGAATAACTAAATAAATTAATAAAATATGCATATAAATAAAAATTATTATATATATATATATATATATCTATATATATATTAATTGATACAAAAACAACCAAATAAAGTTTATTCATCTCAAATATATTAAATATTATTGAAAAAAATTGGACCAACAAAAATCAATCCATAATAATCCAATCTATATTTAAATTTACTGAACTAAACCTATTGAAATAAAGATAGTGAAAAACAAACTATCTTGATCAAAAAAATGAAAATTAATTGAATAAAATATAATATAATAAATTTGAAATAACAAGATATTTTCTAAACTACATTAAAATAAACAAAATCATATAGAACTCCACTAATATAAAAAACATTAATTGGTAATAAACCATCCGAAGGGAACCAAAATGAATTAAACTAACCTAAAAAGAGAAAATAATTTCAACCTTAATGAAATGAAAAAGACTAAATCAATATAATCTAAACTAATATTATCTTATAAATAATTAAACTGTACTTCAAAACATATACAAATTTAACCTCAACTAGCCAATTTTATGTTTAAATTTAAAAACAAAACTCTTCAAATGGAACCAAAAAATAAAATTCCCCAACATTTACAAAACTAATTTTTCCCAAATACATAATAACTTAGTAAAAGGTCATTAAAAAGGCCAAATATTAAAATCAAATCCTAGTGAAATAAACTTTCATAAGATTTCATGGGGATGAAATTAATATTTTTGTTCTAGACATGCAGTTTAAAATTATTTAATTTTGGTTATATTTTATTACATGTAATTTTATTTTTAATTTTAATTTATATATATTAAATAATTATTATAAATTGATGATTCCATATTCATTAAACATGATTATAAAGGTTATAAATTTTAGTTCACTAATTCTTTTAAAAAAAATATTTCTTATATTTTTTAAAGTAATGTGTATTGATGGTAAAAAATAGAGCTCTCTTATTGTTTTTTTCATAGGGTGGTGGTGATTTTTTTGAAAGCTTAGAATATAATATGGTAATTTAATAGTATTATAAAACTAATTAATCATTATATTAATTAAATTTAAATTTATTTATTATGAGTATGATTAGTTTTATGAAATTTAAAAAATAAATCAATTTGAGTAATGTATCTTTGTCATTAATTTGAAATGGACAGCCTCATCCATCGTGAATTTTTAAAATGATGATGATATATATATATATATATTAATAATAGGATTAATCTAGACTGAACAAGAAAATAATATCACCAGGTAATAAATTCATTCTTGGGGTGCATTTAAATGCTATATCATGAATAACCACATGTAATATATTATTTAACATTGAATATATATTTATTTTTTCAATCATTTATTATAACTTTTCATATTGAGATAAGAATATAATATTGATGGAAATATCCATAGATACTATTATTATGTACAAGTAGAAAAAATATATATATAGTTATTTAGAATAGAGAAACAAAAAATTGTAATGAAAAATATAAATTTCACATATTTTTACATTTTATAAGTTATATTCCCTCATGGTGAATGATTGGTAGCTTCCCTTATAGTTATTTATGAGGTATCAAGTTTGAGTCTTCCTGAGTAATTTCTTGCATGTGTGTGTTCCATGATATGTTTTTTAGTTTATCCCCATTCTCTACATCGATGTAAATATTTTACCAGTTATATAATTATTTTATATTATTTATATTTTAATATAATTAAATTTAACACTTATATTATAGGATGTGTGACCCCAAAATGTCACTATTTATTTGTTTTTATATTATTATGGGTCATTTAAAAACACTGAGATTTTATTTTAAAATTTATAAAATTTACAAATTTACCTTTTTACACAACTAGTACACACAGTTTATGGGAAACCATTCAATTATCCTTATGAATGGTTTTTTAGTTCAATTTTTTCAATTAATAGGATTTATATATGGGAAAAACTTATTTGTATCAAAACCATGTGAAATTAAGCAGAAAATATGTGAGTGCTTTTATGGATAGGGGTACTGGAAGATGACTTGTGCATTGATAGTAAGAACCATAAGAATAACCTTTTGTTTTTAGCAGTACCAATTTTCCTGGTTTTTTCATAGTTTCCCTAAACATATATACAAACCGTGAATCTATTCAGATGTGTGCAGTGATGGGAACACAATTTGTAAAGGAATTTTACCAAACCATGCGGGTTAACCTAATTCACATAAAATTGAATTTCCTATTTTTCTCTTAGGGGTTTATCCATTTTTAGTCTTCTATCTCCCCATTTTTGATTGCCCAACCATGGGAATTTTAAGGGATCTTTTAATCACCATTACCCTTCAATTCCAAGATTTTTCTCCATTTATTTCAAGATGGTTTCTCAAGTTAATCTCTTCTATATTCATATCATATTATTCTTTTATCCTTCCCCTAAATTTTTCCATTCATCTATAAACACTAATAATTATTTAGGTTTATTTTAAGGGATCAATTTGGCTCTAATCCGGGTGAATCTAAATGTTTATGGGTTGTAAAGAGTGTTTTGTTACTTTGTTGTGTTCTCTCCATCAATGTTGAAATGTTGTGATGATTTTATTCTTGAATGTGGAAGGATTTTTAGTAACATCCCAAGAACCAAAAACCCAGAGATAGAATTTGTATTACATAATTTATAAAACTCACAAGTGGTCCAAAAGGATCCAATATTTTATTAGTAAGGTAATACAATATGAAAACATATAATACATTTCAAAACATTAGACAAAACATTGACATATTTGGAGAACATAATAATCCCTCCCAAAAAATTATTAAGAATTACACATATTCCTCCTCTAGGTTTCTTATCGAAAGGAAAAAATCAATGTGAGCTCAGATGCACAGTAATGATTAGAATAAATTAGTATATTTTATAAAATAAGTCCGAAATAAGATATATATAGATAGAATAAATTAACAATATGATGAAAAAATCATCTCAAATCGAGGGAATTTTATATCCATTGTAATGAATGAAAACATAGATAACAATAATCATTGACCGCAAACAAATGGAATACATACTTACATACATCAGAAACTTATTTTCAAGGCCTTATGATAAGATATTATTCTATTTTATGAAGAAATTTACAGCAATACCCAACATATTTTGTCTCTTGAGACATATTGATGCATCTAGGGGCTATATAATTTCAATCCCCACCTATCACTTGATTAAGTCCAATGCATTCACCTTAAGATACATCAAGGCCTTTCATACCATTCCCTAAGGAAACTCTAGATGAATGAAATATACCTAACTATATAATTAGAAATATAAAAATCAAAGAATTCCCAATTGAATAGAATAATGTGTATGTATAGAAAAATATCCCTTTATCAACATTGAGGATGTGGGGTTTTATCAATGTAACCTGAAGTACCCAGATCAAAAAAATATAGTGGAATGTGTAATTTTAATATATTGGGTTATCAAAGGAAAATAGTAATAAGATTTGATATACTTAATTGGTTGGAGACCAAGGAAATAGTTTGAAACATCCTTATATCATTGTTCAAAAAGTTTGTTTGAATATTCCAATGCATATCCTCTAGGAGTGTCTAGCCAGGTGTGCAATATTATACCCATTCTTTGTGCATCAGAGTAAAGAATGATTCAACACCAAAACCTTTTGGTGTGATATCTCCTATATGTATGTATTCCATTGTCACATTCACTTATAATTATCCATAAAAGGATTTATTTTATAAGAAACCATACACACTTTTACTTTACCAAAACATAGGATGGGCTTTCCTCAATGAAAAACATTTAGTTTTACAACGGTTTGGTATATATTGAATCAAAATAATACAATATGGTTAACAATATATAATTTTAAATCCATTAAATCTAATTTTGAATTTAATAAAAGTAGTCCATGTAAAATTTTTCACCACCCAATAGGGAACATGTGATGAATACGTCTTGAATCACAAAGAATGAGAATTGAGACAGAAAAAACCCACAAAAGGATTGGGTAGAAATTAAATCAAAAAATCTTCTGAGAAATGGAAAAATATATCTTCATTTATACTCTTCTTAAATAGTTATTCTTTATATGAATTCTACTTATTTTTCACATTGGGTGTTTATAGTTTTGGTTATTTGTAATAGTTTCATTATATCAGTGTATGTTTTTCATTATTCATTCAAATTGAATCATTAATAGGTAATTAAAGATAAAAATATGGGTGATTTATATTTATTTATTATGTTTAAAAATCTTTTCATGAATGGATTAGTCTTTATCATTGAATATGAAATGATAACAATCATGTTTCAGTGATTTTTGACGATCGAAGTGTTTTTTCTTAATTAGTGAATTAAAAAATACTATAAAATCTCTATAAAAATAGTATATACACATACATATCATATTAAATAGTAATTATGTTTGTATATTCATTCATGATATAAATTCATAGAATTGTTCAATAAGGTGGTTAAGCCATACCAAACATGAGAAAACTCTAAAATAATGAATAATTATGAGGTGGTTTTGTTGTAATATAATTATACCAAAATAATAATGATCTCAATTAGTGTTTTTAGTGGGATACATTATAATTTTAATGATATATATGAATAATTAATGGATATTAAAACATTATACAATTTTAATAAAATATTGTCCTCTTAATATGCATATTTTAAATGATTAAATTAAGAATGATCATTTATTGATCATGTAACTAATAGGAACTAAAAGTTTTTATAAAAGGAGAATATTGATATTAGAAATTCATATTTAACATTTAATCCCATCCTTATATCCATCCTTTTAAATTTGTGATGGAAAATGAAACATGTTATGTCATGGTGGCAGTAATCTGAGCAACACATGAATGTTTGTTTCCTTTTTTTAATGGAAATGGAAAAAGTGGTAAGTGATTATTTACATAGAATAATAAAATTTAATTTACTAAAAATAATAAAATACTCGTAAATTTTTTGGGAATATAAATTTTAAATGGAAGGATAAAAGTAAAATATGTTAGTGAAAATATTGAACATGCGTTGAGAAATTTGGGGTTCTCTTTGAGAATTCCTAGAAAATTAAGGGATTGGGATAAAATATTTGGACCAGAAGCTCTATAAGAATGAATATTAATATATGTGATAGAAAAAGGGTAGTTTTGTTTAGGTAATGTAATTTTTAAGAGTGATTTTAAGGGGTTCTTATAGGCCACTTTTATAATTGGTGAGAAAGACATTTCAATAAATATTTCAATTTAATATTAAGAAATTAAATGAAAAACATGTCAATTGGCCCCTGAAATAATAAATAATATATTTAAGGGTTTTATGAGGTTTATAATATATCAAAAACACAATTATAGACTTTTTTTTATCATGTTTTAATACCATTAATTTCTGAATTATTACATTTACCATTTTAGTTTTTACCGTCATAACTAGATTCTACATAATGTGACATAACCGTTATGCCTAAAAATACATTGGTACATATTAGAAAATTTGGACCAATGAATTCCAAATTTTAAATCTAATAATTTTTATTCAATTTATACAAATTTTAAAAATAATTATTAATATAATAAATTTATTTTATATTAAAAAACCAGAGAAAATTATTACATGTGTTCTAAAATAAAAATCAGAGAGTTGTAAACTATAATAAATATTTTAAATTATAAAATATAAAGTATAAAAAAATATTTTTCAATAAAAGGTTTCATAAATTTATAATTCATACATATGCACTGATATTGGAATAAATTTCACATTTTTTGTAAAAATTTTATATTGTACTACTCGCCAAAATATCCTTTTTATTAGATAAATATGGGAAAAATCGTAATGTAATATCATTATAATAATATTTAAAAATGTTTTTTTTTGTTAAAATAATATTCTATCATTCATATACTAAAAAATTTAAATATAGTCAAGAATAATGACTATTTAGATTGTGTATTGCATGATACTTTAGGATATGGTGTTTACATGTTATAGTAGGGTCTTGAGTTTTACATTATCCCCCTTAAATAAATTTTTCCTAAAATTTGGGGTATATATCATCTATTAAAATAATGTGGACACTCCTTCCTCATTGATTCATCGGGATACCTAGTTTAATTTTCTTATTTATTATTTCTCTAAAGGAAATTCACCAATCCAGTTATTCAATTCCATAACGCATTCTATCTAGTGTCGAAAATCTACATTATATCTTAATTCTAAGTCAATTTAGTCTCTATCTTTATTAACTAATATTTGAGAAAATGAATTGGATCTTACATTTATATCCTCAGTAATGAATCATGGATGATGTCAGGTATTTTATAAAGGTTGGGTGGCATAACCAATTATTAATATTTAAGCATAATTAATTATAGTATTTCACAATGCCCACCATACCCAGAGAATAACAACCACTATTTATAGAATCTAAAAACTCTCTTCCATGGTGAAACCTTCAATAATAAATGATCTCTTACATGAAATTCCGTGACTCTAATTCAATTACCATCAAAACACTTTTTTCTAATATAATTTTATTTAATATGAACTTGAATAGTTCAAATGTTAACAATCATCTCTTTTATATGATCTTGACCAACTAGAGATATTTCACCAACTTCCTCATGAAAGTTTGGATTAGTACACCTATTCCCATAAAATTCATTTTATAGTTCTATTTGAATGTTTTAATGGAAGATATTATTAATTTTGAGTTCCACCCAAGGTAGATACTAAACCCAAATATGTTGAAAGACAAGTTAACATGAGGCTAATACGTCATCCAAAGTATGGGTAGTCGTTTTTAACAACCCGTCATTATAGGGATAATTGTTTTTTCTTAAATATATATGAGTGTTAGAATCACATTTAAGACTTATAGAGACCCATATTTTAATTCATAAATATTTCATCTTAATAAAAAAATATTGAATATATTTTATAAAAACATCCATGAAGACTGTAAAGGTTTATTATATTTGGAGACTATATATCGAACCTTCATATTTCAATAATGATCTTCAAAATGTTACACAGTGATCTTCCCACATTTTACACTTCTTACAATTACCCTTCATAAAACCATATTATAACATATAAAAAGGTAACATATTAATTTTAGAGATCATATGCTCAATAAGAGTAAACATGAAAGATTGAAATGATAAATTAAACATAACACGAACATAAGGGTATGACAAAATGATCTGAAAATTTAAAAACTCCATACCCACCATATCATAGATCATAATCTTGGATCCTGGCATAATTCATCGAAGTTCAATATAATGAATAATAAAAGAATCAAATAGCATGATCTATGAGAGTATAACATTGGAATAAGACATAAGTTTTTTGAGTACACATAAGAATAGAAAATCATTTTCTTATAAAAGTCTCACTACCAAGACTATCCTTTGGGATTGGGTTCACTCCCAAGACTACGATAGTAGATAAAGTCCCTTACTAAACCAGGGTAACCTCCATTCCAATCCTTATTTTGTCATAAGTTATCTATATTTAACAAATGTATTAGAGGGATATATAATTATGATACCACCCATCACATAATCATAATCCTTTAATATGGTCTCCAAAAGTTCATAAAAAATTAATTATATATTATAACCCATGGAAAGGTAATGGGTTTCATAAACATTTCAACATTTTAGCATAGCATAACCCATGGAAAATACATAGGTTTCATAGACATATCAACGTCATAATTATAAACCACCTAGAGAGAAGATAATGATTTTATACCCGGATCATGTCCTCAATAAATCATACGTATCATCAAAGGATATTATTATAAGTGAAAAATATCTTGAAAATATCTCTGTAATATTTCTTGTGTAAAAAACCTCTTCATATTTAATTCACTTATAAAAATTATGAAACATTTAATAATATTATGTAATGCACATTCATTGAAAAGAACAACAGAACCTTTTAATTAATATTTAAATTATTTAGTAGTCCCAATGTCAGTAAACTCAGTTCACGGGTAAATTAATGAATAAAAAAAATTAAAATTATAAAACTGATGATTCCTTTCACATTTTTGGTAAAATAAAAAATTTAACTTTTTTAGAAAATGTCAAGAATATCCCCTTTAACCCATTTTAAAAAAAAATCAATAATAGGTAAAAATGTATTTAATAAATATTTAGATATTATTAAACAAATTCTTAAAAACATTTTAGAAAACATGGATATGGAAGAAAAAGTATTTCTGACATAGAGGAAATGAAGTCAGTTTTGGAAAAAAAATTACTTAAACATTTTAAGTGTGAAAGTGAGTAAAATGGTAATATTACATTAAAATTAGATAAATATCAATAATAGAAGAAAATTAAATCAGTTTGTCAGATAAATAATATATAATTTCCATGAATGAAAACTTAGGCATAATCAATCCTAATTAAAATGAGATTGAAAAATAAATACCTTAACGCTTTGCTAATATGTGAATAAAAACTCCAGAAAGAGATCAAATTATATGGATATTAATATCCCCATATTTTCATGATATGAATCATAAAATAAATCCATGGGATGTAAATACACTATAGAAAAGAAACATGTATTAAATATTCTATGTGTCTCTTAGAAATAAAAGTGAGATAAAAATCCCTTATATAAAGTTTGAATTTCATAAAAAGGGATATAAACTGAAATATAATAAATTTAAATTCATTATAATTCAATTTAAAAATAATTTAAATACTTATAATATCATACATGATCCACATATAATATTTTAACACAAATTTATTAATAATTCATTATTAAAACCATCGTTTCTGAGTGGTAACTGTTTCATTTTTCAGAGAAGTTTAGGTCAGATAGTTCCGGTATAGTTAAAATTACCATGGTTCTATAATATAAATATTATATTAATTTTATTAATATTATATATATTCATTATTAAAATATTTATAATCATCCATAAAAGGTAGAGACAGAAAATTTAATTACACTCTTCATGGAGATGGTATGTTGTACTTATGCATTAACATTGTTTCTATCTTCTAATTAAATGTAGGAAAATGATATTTTATAATTAATAAAAAATAATAATAAATAATATATATATATACATTATATTTATCCTTAATAAGATCCAATTAATATATAAATTTAAAACAAATCACATCGCTTCATGGAGGTAGTAGTTCACATATATGCACAATCAACATCATTGTTTCCCAATGGAGTAGAAGGAAATAAATTATAAATTATATTATAATTAAATAACATTAATTATGTCATAAATATAATATATAAATATAAAACCCATCATAATAACTATCAATGAATTATGGTGATGGAAAATAAATTTTATCGTTACGTGGAGGTGGTTCTTCACATGTACACAGGAATGATAATTTCACCCCCCCCCCCATTTGATGGAAAAGAGGATTAATAAACGTGGTTAAATAATAATAATAGAATTTTACAATATTTATGATACCTAATCATCTACTTTATAATACAAATATCATATTTATTAGATGCAGTCGAAGAAATAATTTGAAAGAGTCCGGGTATGATGATTATTTCTCCTTATATTAACCTCCTATTGATCATTTATTAATGATAATTGGAAATATATTTTAAGAATATAAAAAATTATAATTAGTTTATAGAAAAATTTAAAAGATAATTGGTTAGGGTTTGGTCAGGTTATATGGTTCAATGTGGATTAAAGAAGTTAAAGTAGGGGTGTCCATTTATAAATGAGGGGGAGTACAAGCATATAATTTCTTAAAAATTTAAAATTAAATAATTTAATAATCAAGAAAATGATTTATAATAACTATATATTATAATTTGGGATATAATTATGTTTATATATTACAATAAAATGTGATTTAGACAATTTTAGTTAGTAAACATACCCTTATCTATTAGTTTATCTCCACCAGTAAACACATATTAACCTCAATCATGGTAAGAGATGTTTACTATTTTTATTATTCATTATGACCAATAAATTAAAGTAGAATCATTATAATATTTGTAAAAGATTATTCAAAAAATTTAATCCATTTTATAAAAATTGAATGAAAAAATTAGAAAAATTTAATTCAAATTTAAATCCGTAAAAGATGTTTCAATTAGTTTTCCAAAAAAGTTGTTTCTCTAAGTATATAATGGTTTTATACCAAAATACCCATAAAATTATTTATAATGAAATTTATTAGATTACTAATAATATATAGGATCTATTTTTTACATTAATTTTTTTAAATAAGTCTAAACACATTAAACGATTGAAATAAAAAGATAGTTTTTAATAAAAACTGTATTTTCATTCTTCAATGAAAAATTAAACATTTCAAAAAATTATTAAAATTTAACTCTAAATTAATTTTTACATGGTGATTTCAAAAATGAATTTTATTTTTTAATTAAATTTTATAATACTAGAAAAAAAATTATAATTTTTTCTCACAAAAAAAATAGAAACCATTTTTGGAGAGATATTATTTTTAAAGTGTATAATGACTTATTTAAAAATTGAGCTCTTATAAATCAAATATATATTATTTATAATATATATATATATATATATGTTTTAATAAAAATTATTGTTATTAACTACTCGTATTTAATAGAAATTTTATAATGTCACACTATATTATAGTTCATTAAGATTCAGGGTTATATGTATCGCAAGCTATAGAATAAATTAAATTTATTTTATGATAAATAAAATATTACGGTGTTACATTCCACCCAAATTAAAATTTTAATTTACCCTTTAAATTATATCACATTGATATACAAAAGGAATATATCTCTATTTCACCACATCTTTAGGTTAACATGATACTTCTTCAAATTTTCCATTCCTGTAGAGAACTTTAACTATGTGATTAGTCTTCTTTCACAACACTTTATCTCTATTATCTAAGATTTAAAAAAGTTAGTATTCATATGAAAGATCAAATTCTAGTGTTAAATTCTTAGTATTTTTTATGCATTAGGTATTTACTTCCTCCGTAAAGATACATGGAACATATTGTGAACTTGAGAGAGGTGCGGTGGAAGTAGACGTGTTGAGATACTATCCCAACTCAATCAAGAATCTCAAAGGAAATAACATATATAGGTATAAACCATCTTTTTTTTAATATCATATCCTTCTCTTACAAATAAATTCAAATATATACCTTCTCACCAACTTTAAATTCCATATTCCATATATGATTATCAATATAATGTTTCTTTGGAATCTATGTTTCCCTTATGTGATATAAAATGATTCTAACTTTCTCTCTCAATTGCTTAGCTAGATTAGTCCCCAAAAACTTTATTTCACCAACTTTATGCTAGATCATTATAGTACAAACTTTTTTATATACAAGGACTCTTAAAGAGACATGTTAATTTTTGAGTGAAATCTATTATCGTAATAAAACATGACTACATGAAGGTGTTGATCCCAACCACATTACCAATGCATGGAACACAAACTCAATATATCATTCAAGGTTTGAATGGTCACTTATAATGACCATATATTTAAAGTGGATAATAATTATTGAAACAAAACCCTAAAAATAGATAATGGTAATGAATTCACCAAATCATTGAGGTAAACCTCAGATCATGATATGATACAATAAAATGTGTTACTCCATGAAACCTTACAACTTTCTTAATGTATCTTCTAGTAAGATGATTGAGAGATAAATATTATCTGATATCAATGAAGTGTGATGAATTTTTAAGGTAATAGACTATAACCTAAATATAATTATTACTTTAGATTTTTTGGGGAGCCTGACAATAAAATCCATGGTTATGTTTTACCATTTCCATTTTTCTATTTGTAATAGTGGTAACATCCCCTTAAAAATATATCTATCATCCATATTTTTGGTCATAAAAAGAACCAATACATATACTCTGAAATATTTCTTTTCATGTTATCCAACTAAAATCAATCATTAATATTTTTATAAATATTCATAATTTAATGATGAGTAACAAATGATGAGTCATGAGTTTTATCCAATAACTTCTCTTTTATGTCTAGAAGTGATGAGACAAAAAATCAGTTCCTGAACCATATAATTATATCACAATCAAGGATGAAATCCAAAAATATCTTACCATGTTTTTCATCTCTACATCTTTAATCTATTCATATTTAATATCCCATGGATATATGGTTAAACACTCATTTTAGAACGATAATATTTCTTCCCTTCTTCCAGTTTTCATGACCATGCATATAAAAATCAATAAATATTGGATATTTTATGATCCCCATTATAGATAATCTTTAAATATCCTTTCATGTTTGAGCATATTACACCCTTTTCACTTTACCATGGTGGTAATTTATTGAGAAATCATAATCTTTAATCAACCCCAACTATCCTTTCTGGTGCATTTTCAACTATTTCTGAGTTAATATGTAAATAAACTTTTATTATTGTTATATATATCACAACATTATGTATAATGATATTCCCTCTATATCTTTAATTAAAAAATTACGATAGCTAACTCTAAATTAGGAGTTAGTTAATTTTTCTCATGAACCTTCAGTTTCCATGAGGCATAGGATATCACCATGTTATTATATAGGAGGACATATCACATTCCCTTCTTTGATGAATAACTATAGATCAAAAAACATTATCCACTTAAATGTAGTTTAAGAATAGGTTCATTGACTAAACTTCTCTTCAATTCCTTAATATTTTCCTCACATTCATCTATCTAAAGAGACTTGGGTCCCATATAATTTAACTTGGTGGGTGGATTAGATAGCCATGAGAAATTATCTACACAACATCTATAATATCTGGAAAAACCAAGAAAACATTGAAGCTAAATTATAGTGGTTGGTCTAGTACAACTTTCAATAAAATATTTCTTTTATGTATCCACTGATATATCCTTTCTTGAGATTATATGACCAAAAAATGATACTTTAGTTTTCCAAAAAAAACAAACTAGAAAAACATTTTATACAATAAACCTTTATTATAGTCATTAGAACCATACTCCAGTGATCGTAATTATATTTATTTCCATTGAAATATATAAAAATATCATCTATAAATAATGCTAAAAATTTATCAAGGTAATCTCTAAAGATTATATTCATTAATTCGATGGAGATAGTGAGGGTACTTGTAAGACCAAATGGAATAAATATAAATTCATTGTTTTATACCTTGAATGAAAGGCCGTATTGGGTATGTTATCACCTTTTACCCTAAAATGATGTTATCCAAATAATAGATAAATCCTGGAAATATTTATATCCTTGTGATTTAATGAAAAATTCATAATTACAAGGAAGAAGAAATCCATTTTTGATTGTGATCTTATTCAGTTTTTGATAATCGATGTAGAGTCATATCAACCCATCGTTCGTCATAGAAAAGATAATAGGTGTACCCCATGGTGATTCTCATGGATGAATGAATACTTTTTCATAATTATCATATAGTTTATTTTTTAATTCTTGTAAATATATTTGGTCTATTTTATAAAGATTCATTAAAACAGGTATATCACTAGGTCTGTGTTCTATTACAAACTCAACATCACAATTTTGAGGAAGTCTAGGAAAATATTTTGAAAAGACATAAAAAACTCCCATTAAATAGTAATATCTAGAATTCTTAGTTCCCCTCCAACCATATAAGATAAAAACACATTTTTAGTATGAATAGAGACTCATACAATGGATGAAATTTTCATTGGAGGTTAAAATTTATCATCTCACAAATTAAAGATCATAGGTTGGTTCAGAATATCAAATGTGACTTCCTTTCTTTGTAAATTTATATTGGATATACATAAGTAAATACAATCCATGGCCAAAATAACATCAAATTTGACTAGAGAGATAATAATAATATTTCTAGGATTATTTTTCTATAATCTTCAATAAGATAAGAATCATAGACTATATATGTGATCATTGTTCCACTATGGGTTTTCACTATTAATTAAATATCTAATCATTAATATGGTATTATGATACCATTTGAAAATTCATATGATATAAATTATTTGGTAGATAGAGAATCAAATAAGTCATTAGCAGTTCTAGAGTGGATAGTAAGTGTACATTCCACCACTTTGTTATCAAGCCACACATTACCAATAGTTAAAACATGATATTTCCGTATGTATTTGGGCTAAGAGGTTTCTTATTTCAATAATCATCATAATTATACATTATAGTTGAGTATTAATATTCATAATTCCCATTCTCCATTCATTTTAAATACTAGAGTTTGGGTGGTGCCTGTTTCTATGTTTTATACCAATCATTAGCTAACTTCTTCTTAATTTAAGTTCAGTATGTCATTTCCCAATGAAATTTATAACAAAACATAAATCATTTACAAGTAACCTTAAGAAAATTTCCTCCATTTTTCATTTCATACGTTGAGCTTGAGAAAATTCTCACCTTCTTCTATGAATGTTCTTATCAAAACATGATATTGATAAGAAACTATAAAATTCATCTAAACCATTATAGAACATAGAATTATTTATTCATTTCAACCTAAGTATATTATGTATAATTCCCTTCATAGATTTGGATCATAACCACTGAAGAATTGACCAATCTTACTTTCAGGTAAGATAATAATACTAGAAGCATGTATCGATAGTCTTGTAAAAGTATCCTAAAAAGTACCAATGAATAATCATCCTTATTATTTAGATCAATTAATTTCTTCTCCATTTTCATATAAAGAATAAAAGGAATGTAATATTTTAAAAACAATCTCATAAACTCATCCCACATAATAGAGTCATTTTCTTCCTGTTGCCTAATATTTTTAATAAGAGTCCACCATTAATATGATTTTCCATACAAATGATACAAAAATAAAAATAATTTTTCATCATACAAACACTGGATAATGGAAAATATATTTTCAGTTGTACTTCTCTATTACTCAGGAACTAGTGGATCAGCAGACCCTCTAATAATAGGAGGATATTTCCTTATAAATGACTCAAATGAATTTTTTCACCTTCTTTAATCATGTTTAATATTATCATGATTCATAGATTGAGAAAGTTTCATAATGATATCAATAATATTTTTCATTTGATATCCAATAAATTTTGATCTCTTATGAGGAAAATAATTTCATTATTCATTACATTCAATATTAACACGGTTCCTTTGGGATCTATCTACTAGCTAAAACCAAAAATCATAGTTTGAGAAACATTAATCATAGGGGAAACCAAATAATCATGAAAAATCATTTATAGGATATCCAAATAAAATAACATTCTTCTCAATATATGACACCTTAGGTTTAACCTAGTCTCTTAATGGTCATCATCAATTAAAATAATTCATAATGGTTCATAAAAAATGTGAATTAAACCTCACGTATTTACCTTTAGAGTTTTAAACCAAGTATGTGGTAAGGCAATACTCCATGTGCACCAGAATGATGGCAATGATATAACCAAATGATTATTTTTCGGTTTTATCACCACTAGATCCATATATTCCAAAAACATTCACTTATAGTATCCTAAAAGTGATGTATTGCTAATAAAACAACATAAAATCTTCCTTATTAAAACATTAAGATTTTATTCTATACATACACTTATCCCCATGTTTTTTTAAAAAATTTCTATAATCCTAGTCTCTAATAGATAACTAAACCTACCTATGATACCAACAATAGAGACATATACTATTAATACATAGATATTACACCTTAATGTATTAATAAAAAATATATTTTACATATACATGCCCAATAATTTTAAAAGATTAGTTTCCTTGAAGGCTTGATACATAATATTATTATTATATTAAATATCTTTTACACCTCCCACAAAGATCATAAGACATAAAACTATTCATAGACCTACTATGTATAAAATGTTTCTTCATATCCTTGGCAAAGGATACATAAGAAAGGGTATAGAAAATGTTTAGTTAGGGTAAAAAAGAGAGATATTAATAGTGGTTTAAATATGAATTGATAATAAGTATATGAAAATATGATAATAATATTAATAAATCCACACACTCTATGTTATAGATCATAATATTAAATCATGGAATAGACCTTGACAGTTTATAAGACATGAATTATAAAGGAATCAAATAACATTATCCATGATAGTATAACATTTTTATACCAAATAATTTTGCGGCACACACAGAAGTATATAAAATCACTTACGTATTCAATGATCACATACTAGACTATCAGAGTTTTTTGGGTTCATTCCACATTCCATCATATCATTAGATAATGTTAACTCCCAATAATATCTTAGTGTAAGGAGACCCTTATGGAACAGAGTTCACTCCCCAGTCCAATCCTTATTATCTCATGAGATATCAATATTTAGATAATTCATTGGAGGAGAATATAATTTTAGTCTGACCCATCACATAATAATAATACATTCTAATGTGTTCCATAAGACAATAAAACATTCATAATTTATCATTACCCATGGAAAGGAAATGATTTTAATAAACTTTTTAACATCCAATCATGACATAACTTATGGAAAAATAAATGGGCATCATATACATCTCACTATCATAATCACAAACCAACCAGAGTAAGAATAAGTAATGTTTCTTTATATCATATCTCCATTAAATCATAAGTAACATCAAAGGATGTGATCTATAATGAAACATTTGATTAAAATATTTCTTGATTAATATACTTTTCTCATTTTGAAATCAAAATTTTAAAATATAAAAATGTAAAAAATATTTTGGAAAACACTTTATTTGAGAAAAACCATGTAAACATGTAATGGAAGATTCAAATTATTGAGTAAAAATGTCATAAAGAAATTTTCGTCCTATATATCATTTTAAAAAAATATTCCTTTCATATTTTTTGTAACAATTCAAAATCACCTCATTCAGAAAGTGGAAATAACATACCATTTAAAACATTTATTAAGAATTATAATATTAGTAAGAATGAAATTAAAAAATTAATTTATATCAATTTAAGAATTATTAAAAAGAAAATATGGATATCTTGAAAACATGATTTCTAACCACGGGGGAAATCAATTATCATTTTCTTAAAAAAATGAATGATCTATTTAAATTAAGAATAAGAGGAAAATATTACTATTATATGAAAATTACATGAATAAACATAGGAGAATAAAATTTTAAATTTTTATATGATAAATATTATATAAATTTCATTAATCGAAATTCAAGTTGAAACAATCCAACTTAAAATAAGGTTAAAACATAAATCCCTTTCTTTATTGTAATCTTTGAATAAAAACATCATGAAAAAGAGAAATTATAAGTATATTTATATCTACATAATTTTTAAGAGAAGAATCATAAAATAAATTCTTTGGCATTAAGTAAACCACATAAAAAGTGGTGAATGTTTAAGGTGTCTCTTAGAAATAAAAGTGAGTGAAAATCTTTTACCTCAAGTTTGAATTTATATATAAATGAACTAACCACATAAATAATAAATATAAATTTATTATTATTCTAAGAAATAATAATTTATGTATTTATAAAAACATATATGTTCTATATATAATATTTTTAAAACCATTTACAAATAATTTCTTATTAAAATCACCATTTCCAAGTGTTAACTGTTACATTTATCATAGATGTTTCAGTTCAACATTTATAGTCCTTATACTTTGATCATGGTTCAATTATCTATATAATATTGTTCATGATATAAGTATCATATATATTCAATATATATATATTTATAATCATCCATAAAATGTATAGATAGAAAAAAGAGTAACAATGTTCTTGGAAACAATAAGTCGTATAGATATATGAACGTTATTTTAATTTTATAATGAAATGAAGGAAAGAAATATAAATATTATTTTATCAATATAGAACCATATTTATATCTCAAATAATATATATATTTATATTAAATTTATCATTATTACCATCCATGTTAAACGAAAATGAAAAATAAATCAGATCGCTTCATAGAGGTGGTAGTCCACAAGTATGAATGAGTGAAGTTATCATTTTGAAATGAATTTGAAGGTAATAATATTTCTATAATACAATATTTATAGAATAATATTTATATTATTAATATCATATATGATTATTAAACCCGTCATAATAATAATTCATGAAATATGGTGATGTAAAAGGAATTGTATCACCATCTGGAGGTGATAGTCCACACATATGCACAAGCGATAATTTCACTTCCCATTTGTGGGGAAATAGGCGGAATAATGGTGGTTCCATAATAATAATAAAATTTACTTATATTATGGATTTTTAATTTATTATTTTTTTATTAATACCGAATATTTATAGGATTTTTAAGAATAAATAATTTTAATGTGGTCAGGTATGAAGATTATACCTCCATCAGTTGGCCTCCTTTAGATCCATTGATTATATTTGTATTTAATGGGTGAAAATATTTTACATCCTTGGAAATAATATAAAAATTAAAATAAAAATTATTGAACCCAAATTCACATATAATATATTTCCCAAATAATTTCATTCTTTATAAGGGCCTCCAATGTTATTTTCAGATGACTGTCATTCTATTAAAAACTCTTATATAATATTATGATATTATCAATGATTAACATAGAAAATTTGTCAGTAAAACCCTTGAATAATATATTTATATAATTCATAAATATATAATGTTTATTTGTAAATAAAAAAAGGAATTACCATAAAAACATAATGCCTGTACATTGTTTGAAATGTTACCATTAGTTTATCACCCTTCCTCACCATTAGCTAATGATAACCAGAGAAAAGACCAATCATTGAGAAGTATTGGGATCCTTGAAGTTGATTAAATAATTGATTAATTTTTGGTAATGTGTATATATTCTTTATTATAATGGAATTTATCTCTCTATAATTGATTAACAATCTCATAAAACCAATCCTTCTTTTTCATTAATAAAACAGGGGCCCCTAACAGTGAAATTCTAGGGAACATAAATCAATTATCACTCAAGTCCCATGGATATTTCATTGACTCCACCAAATAAAATATTAATATTCTATAATTATTTGTAGATATATGAATGATTTCAATATATAACTCAACTTATCGCACTGGTGGATTAGTAGGTACTTATTCTAGAAACAAATTCATGAAAGTTTATGCCATGTGTACATCCCCGATTCTTAAGATACATTCCTCATCCATTAATATTTATTGATCTTACTCATTACCTATAATTTTATAAATTATAAATACTATGGGAGGATCTATACATTATTTAGATGATGATTTTTCCCCTATAAATACAATATATTACACCTCATCTTCATAAATCATAGTATCCTTCTCTTGGAAATATTTTTTTTCATTATATTTGGAATTCCAATACATACAAAGGATCATATAAATTTAAAAAATTTGTATAAAAACCATGTTTTTAAATATGGTATGCATATTCATTATAATTATAACTACTTGTCACATCTTTATGGCCACATGATTCTCACAATGGGTGTTAATTGATAAATCTCTTACAAAGGTGATAAGGAAGTATCTAACATTTTTTGGTAAATATGTAATAATTAAAAGAGTGTGAAGGTATAAAATCAAATAATATATTATATATCTCTTATAATTTGATAAAAAAACCTTTCATCACATCATTATTAGCTTCTAAATAAATAGTGGTAATCGTATATTCTTAGCCATTCCACCTTGGACTTCTCTGAGATAAATTTTCATGATGCTTGGGGAATTGGTTCACATAATGTCCCTTATACCTATAGTTAAAACATTGAAAATAAACATATTTTTTTCCTTTCAAATTCAATCATGACATTGATGGCCTTTTCTTTGAACATTTAATATACTCATGTTCCCATCCTATAAGTCCCATGGAATTTCTTCCCACATATATCACATGAGGTAAATACCACCCTTAATTTCCTCCACTTTGCTTCATTATTATACCAATAATGATTATCCAACCACTTTTTATCCTTATTTCTCTTGAATAAACACATTATATAAATCTCCTTGTTTCTTAATGGCGCTTGAGACTATATCCATATATGAAGAAAAGGTATGAGAGATCAACTCTCTTTGAAGAATTGGATTTAACCCATCAATTTAATGAAAAATATTTCTTTTCAATCAATGAACATAGTCCACATATTTCCTAGAAAACACTATAAAGTTATTTTTATATTTGAGAACATTTTCATCCACTTATTTTCTAACATTTTAGAAATGACTTTCCATTTTTTCTCTCTTCTCACGAGGAAATTTTTCATTGTAGAGTACATCATTAAAATTTCTCTCTTCCTTGAACATGATATCAAATTCCACTTTAGTGTTTGGAATTAGTGAGCATAATTGGTCTGAATATCCATTCAGATAATAAAATTATATGATGACACTTTACTTTTCCTTAGTTCCAAAATTTAGAATGGTATTCTTGAGGGGATTTATCCTTTTTTACGATTTCAATTGATTTGTAAATCCATTGTATTATTATGTTTTTTGTCACATGAAGGAGTCCAACATAGTTACATTATATAGTAGATCATCTAGAACCTCTATACCAGAAATATTATTAGTAGTGGCCTTGGTTAACTACCCTAATATGTTAATGGATTGAATTTCTACAAATACAACTTCATTAAGTTGTTCAGGGGAAACATCCTTTAATTGAATATGAGTGTTGATACATTATTTATTCTCTACATTAGTAATTATATTTAAATAATTTAATATCTATAATCAAATCATCAAATTTAATTTTCAAATACAATTCTAATTAATTTTTCTACTGCGACCTATAATTCTTGATTGGTTTCCATTGTACCCATTCTATGTAACTTAGTTCCTCTAAATATAATCCCCAAGGTTACTATAAAACTTTATTTGATAGAAACTATAATATCATAGAATCCAGAAACCAAGATCTGATAGTCATATTGCATTATTGTTATAAAATAAATGAGTTCCCAAAAGATCCAATAGTTTAGTAATCTTAAAATACTAGGTACATAAAAAAAATAAGTTCCAAATCATAGGATATGTCAAGAAAATAAAACCAAAATAATATTATATCTCTAATGATATCCCTAAAAATTATACATAGTCATCGTATATGTTTCCTTGGGAATGGAAAACAAATAAGTGTGATTGTAGATTCTCTGTTAGAAGTAGCATACAACACAAGCATTCATAACGTAAACGTGGAATAAGTGATATGGTACGAATAAATGAAAATCATGAATCCATCATCAAATGAAACTATGGGCATGCTATGTTTATGATAATAAATGAAAACATGGATAAAATAATCATTAATCTCACACTAATAGAATTCATAATTTCCAAAATCCAAAACTTACTATCAAGAAGTTTTTCTAATGAACTCTCTTTTTATGGGAAGAGGTGTTCACAAAAACTAAACCTGTTTATTCTCATGAGACCTAAAAATAATTCATGTCGAAATATAATTCTAGGCCCCACTCATCTCTTGATTATGTCCAATTCATTCACCAAAAGAGTCATCTAGACCTTTCATATCATTCCTTAAGAAACCTCTTACTAAATAAAACATGGTTATCAATATAATGTGAAATGTAAAAACAAAAAACTTTCTTATGCAATAAAATAAATTATAATTCTCATGGAACATCTCTTAATCAACTTATATGCTTTGGGGTATAATCAAATTAACATGATATATCCTTATTAAAGAAATATATTAAAAATTGTACATTTAATGTCTTGGATTAGGCATGGAAGATAGTAATTGGATTCAATATCTTGAATTGGTATGAGATCAAGGTAATGGTGAAATATCCTTCATCATTGTTCGTAATGAGTGTAGAGATATTCCAAATCATATCTCGTGGTAGTGTCTATCCATGTGTTTATTCTTGGGACCATGTATTATAAATTAGTGTGCTGTATGAGTCAATGGTCTAATAACCTTTTTAAGGTTATTACTTATAGTTGCATATATATCATATCCTCATCCAACTTCAAGTATCCTTGCAGGTATTTATTTTATAGGAAACTAGACAAATTTTTACTCGAACAAAAGATAGTTTTGTTTTCAAATATAGAAAACACTAATTTAAACAATGGTTTTCATAACTCTTAAATCTAAAAAATATGATATGGATAAAAATATTGAGATATAAATAAAATAAATTTCATGATTAATTCAATAAATTGTTTACATTAAAATTTATTTACCACCCAAAAGGAAATGGTATGATAATTTGACCTGATTCTTAAATAATGATAATTGAGGTAGAGAAACCCCATAAATGGATTGGCTAGAAATTCAATCAAATTATATTGAAATATAGGGATTAAAATTGATCTTAGAATACCATTACTGGAATAACTTTATAATATAAACTCTTAAATTGGTAGTATATATACAAAATAACATAAATTAAGTTCATAATATATTAGTTATCTTAGATAAATGAATTTTAGATGGAAAACCCTTTCATATTGTCCTAATATCCAAGAGAACAAATTAAACTACAATAACAAAAACACACACACATATATATCAATTAATTTAGAACATTACTCATATCCATTTTCATTTATATTGTTTTTTAAATAGTAATTATCAATATGAATTCTACTAATTTCTCTCATCAGATGTTTATAGTTTTTATCATTTGTACTAGTTCCTAAATATTAGTTTAGTTTATTCTACTTTATAATTTCATCATTATTAGCTCATGAAATTTAGTTTTATGGATGAATTATAATTATTTATGTTGTTTCAAACTCCTTTCATGAGTGATTTAGTCTTTAACTTTTAATATGAAATCAATAACAAGAATTTTTTGGTGATTCTTGATGGTCGAATGTGTTTTATTTATTTTACGAATTAAATATTGATATAACATCTACAGAACTAAAATTAATAATTATTTACACATTTATTTTTTATTATTATATTAAATTTGTTCCCATATTAAATCATGATAAAAATTCATAGTATTTTTTAATTAAGTCATTAAATCGACCCACAAATGAAGATACCATGGTTTCATTAATGATTATATTGTGGTTTAGTTTTAATATATTTATAATAAATGAATATTGAAATTATTTAGTGTCTATTAGTCTGATGTATAATAATTTTAAAGAATTATCATAATATATAGTGGATATGAAAAAATTACACAATTTCAATAAAATATTTTCCTATTAGTACGCTTACTTGTGTTATAAAATATATATCATAGGTTTGTAAAATATAATCATTATTTTAATATATAAAATTTTCAATTATATAATTTTTTTAAGAAATGGGTTTCATAAATTTATAATTCATAATTTTCTATAAATTATTGAATATGATTTATAGTATTAATAAAAACAATATATAACACCGTTCACCTAAAAATCCATTTTTTGAAGATTTAAAAAAATTAATCATTATTCTATATCATTATGAAGAATTCAAAAAACAGGTTTGTTTTGTTAAAATAATATTCAATAATTCTGAAATTAAAATTTTATATATAATCATAAATATAGTCTCTCAAGATTGTGCATTGTATGATAGTTCAAGGCTTGGTGTATACCCGCCAAATACGGTCACTAATATTACTTTTTTCACTCTTTTATATTATATTCGATGTGATTTTTTAATGTTTAAAAATGGGTTTTTCCAAATTATACGTATGCACATTTCCAATGAAGCTTGAAATGGTATTAACACATGAAATGGATTTGTTTCATTCTAATTGATTGATAAAATGATCAACTGGATCATTCAAAAATTTTAATGGTATCAAAAGGATTTCTGACATCGGTTTTATTTTCAAAAGGAAATGGTTGGTGTTATAATGGAGGGATTTAATGAAAAAGAAGTGTGTTAGGCCATATTTATTTTTTCAATAGTTTTTTTCCTGTGATGTATTTAAGTTATTTAAAAATGAAATGGGTTATTTGAAATGTGGTTATTACAGCAGTTTATTTTAATGAAATTTTAAAAGTTTTTTTTAAATGGCTATAAAGGTTCTTCGTATTCTACATATGTTTTCAAAGGCCCAATTAATGATTTTTTAAAAATATTTTTCTTCTATCTATGATTTGATTAATTATTGAACCTTCATTTTTTATGTTATTTTTTTATGGAACATTCCTCCATGGGAGAAATTAAATATTAATTTTTATGCATGGTTATGAAAAGGGTTTATTGATGTGAGGGTATTAGAGGTGATATGAGGTTTATTACTTTTTTCATTAAAATTTTTATTTATTCGATGATATTTGGATATATATACACGAATCACCTACCTTTCTTACTAAATTGTAACTCTATATAACTATTTATAAGGCATTGATGTCCATTAAATTGGATTATTATTCATAGGATGGCTATTCCCCTAGGAATGTTACACCCTCTTGAGGATTTATTTTGAACATGATGTCCCTAAGGGGTGCTGAGAGGGTTGTCCCAGATTCAAAAAGGGGGCTTAGGGAGATGATTCTGGAGGAGACTAGGTCCAATATAATTCTTGTTAGAGGCTAGCATGTTTCCCATGATACTTGGATCTAGCTGAGGATGATTTAGGGGGTTTTAATACATATACATAATTTTTATCATAAATAATTGGATTACATATAACCTTGACATAGTTATTGGTTGTTCAACTTTTTCCATTGGTATCATGGTGTAGTTGTCCTTGTGATATAATTTTTGTGGTGATTTTGGTTAACATTCAAAATAATTTATAAATTATTTGAAAAGATTTATTTTAAAATGTTAAAGTGATGTTTTTTTAAAATTAATTTAAAAAAAAAAATCGGAAAATTGAAATTTTTTGTATTTTTTATAAAATTTAAAGTCATATTTTCACAATTTTAGTGGATTTTAAGGTAAACCCCATTTTTTGTTCTATTTAAAACAAATATTTTGGTACTATTATACCTCACTTGTTCTTAAAATTTATTTTACCCACTTTTGGAAAGAAATTAATAGAACATGATAAATATTTTCTTATGATTTACCATTTGAAAACCCATTTTTTAGAAATATTGTTCAAATGAGAATTTATGGAATTTAATTTGAATGGAACTTCTTAGATTACTAGGTGAAATCTTATTGGGCATGTTTGGATCGCACCTTGCCTATACATCGATGCGTCTGCATGTGTCTAGTTTTTATAGTAACTCTCAGGTGTCTTATATTTAATATAGTTTTTTATTGTTATTTGGGACAATTTTTGGAGGGTTTGGGATATGGTGAGTCATTAAGTGTTTCATGGTGTATTCCTTAGAGCAGTTCGACTTCCACTTACTTTTTTAGTTCTCATCGGCTAATTTATTCTGGTGTATTTTATTAGGAGTATATTGTTTTTCCTTTAGTTACCAATTTTTGTGTCATTTATGTATTTTTGGTTAATTATACTATGAATGGATTGTTTTTTATTTGTATATCATTATTTTAGATGAATGAATGAAAAATTTCATGATTGGTCATGAGGAATTGTCAGTAATTTTGACAACTTGGTTATTTTTTTAAATGAGTGTAATGTAATTCCAAATTGTAAATTCTTGAAACTGAAGAGAATTTTTTGTATCTGATATGGATTGGGAATTCCCTTCAGGAGAAGTTGTGGATCAGGTCTGATAATGTGTTGGGTTAGCCCATGCTGGTTCATTACAAATGGTATTAGAGCCTAGGTTTCTCAATATGGTTCTTGGTTCTTGGGGCTTCATATTTTTATATGGGTGTGTTATGATTGAATTGAGTTATAATTGTAATCAGGAATAGAAAAGGTTTTCATGAGTGAGTGTCTGATCACCACTATTATTGGCAGTGTTTGAGTTATAATGGGTAGTGAGGTTTGGATTATTCTTGACTGTTCTTGTTTGATTGTGATTTGAGACTTGTGGTTTTTTATAATAATTTTCATTGAATGAGTTTCCTAGGATAGTTTTATCAGATTTTGCGTTTAAAATGGAAAAGGTTTAGTAGTGTGAGGATGGATAAAATGTTCTAATAAATCCTTTATTAACCAAATTATCTATCATAAAAATATTTCATGAATTGTTTTACAAATGGCATGTGGTCAATCAAACTACATGTTCAAGTCATGAATCATTTTTCATATAATTTATATGTTGATATTTAGATAGTTATTAAGTGATTACTAAATATATGGGTAAATTAATTGTATTTTGTGATGTATTTATCTCATTTATTCAAGTTTACATGGATTTTGGCATCTTTTTTCTGATGTAGTTAGTGTGAAAAACTGGTTTCTGATTGAAAAAGGAAATTTATTGGAAAATATTTTTGTAATTATACTATAGAATAAAGTATTTTTGAAAAAAAGGGTTTTCATGATGTTTTTTTGGAAATGGTTGATGTCAAAATGAAATTTGAAAAGTGTATTGGTTTTAAAAAATGTTATTTGGGTTCTTTGGACTGATTTTTTGAATCTATTAGGGTGTATCATCAAGAGTGGTAAAATGTTTAATGAATATTCGGATGATTTTTAAAATTTTTAAAATGGATTAGGGTTTTAATATAGGAATATAATTTTTAATATTAATTTTTAAATAAATAAATATTTTTCAAACTCAAGTCGGTACCAATGTTTTAAAGAAGAATTAGTTGGTTTTGATGATGCGTAAATGTTATAAAATAACTTCAAGAAATTGGTATTTTTAAATAAACTGGAGTGTTTTTAAAAGAATGGTTACATATAAAAGCATGCATATTTTTTGAAAATGGTTTTTTACTAAATATTAAATGTGGTGATTATTTAAGGAATCTAATTTTTTTTTTCTATTTTACCTTGTTTAATGTGTGAATTTGGATTTTAACCATAGTGTGTTGAGACTGCATGATTTAATTTTGGAAACATGGATGAGTTGGATTCATGTTTTCTATTTCCTAAATTATTCCCTCGTAATGGATTCAATAAAAGGTAGAAATATCATATCTTGGTATGGACCTTAAGGTGAATACTCTTGTGGATTGGGTGTCCTTATCTTAGTGGTTCTCACATCCCCGACCCTATATAGAGTTGAATAATCCATTATTACACTGTGTTATATTCTAACGTGTCTTTGAGAATGATTCAATAAGGAAGATGTTTAGTGGAATTATCTTGAGACTGTGTAAGTGGAAAATCAACTAAGAGTTTGATCCTTATTCTTCTATGATTGGGAATCAATGTTTTTTGGAGCGTGTTTGAGGTGTCCACTAAGGTTATCAAGAGTAGTTTCATATAGTGATAATGTGGGATTAAATTTAAGGTATGGATCATATTTGGGTTATTATAAGGTCTTGGCCTTATTACAATACATAATCATGAATTTTGGTCAAGAAATAACTTCCTTATTATTGAGGATGCTTTTATGTTTATAGTTTTAGAGAATTTGGATATACTGTTGGAGTTGGTGGCCTAGAACCAACTATATTATACATTATTCATTAATAAATACCTTATCACCTCTTGATTGTTCTTCTGCATGACAATTCATGTGATAATGTCCTAAATTATAGTTTCTTCACTAAAAGCTCATAGTGGATCCATTCTATGATGAGAACCCAGAAGTTCCATAACATTGTTCTTGAATATATGTTCTATAGTCAAATGATGTTACTTGAGGGACACAAATAATACAAGCTATTAAGGGAGAGGACTTATAAAACATTGAGACACCTTCTCAAGGTGTGTTCCCTTTGTAATATATATGAGGATATTATAAGAATGAGACCCTCTAGTAGAAAATACACATTTCATAGTGTCATTAGATGTTTCTATCTGAGGATGTGTGTATTGATCCTTAGACTTTAATATTATTATTAATAGGTATTACAACTCACGCACTTAGATGTATTAAAAAAACTGTGACGAAACATTGTTCACAGTGAGGTTGGATGTTTTGGGTGTGTCACGAGTAATACTGAATTAATAGATAATGAGAGAAAGGATTTGACCCTTCTGTTCCATAATAGAAGTAGATATCTCAGGCCCTTTGATGAAATTGATATATCCTAAATAAATCCATGGTCATTCAAAATAATGGTAAAGTTCAATTCCAGGAAGTCAAAGAAAGAATAATCGAGTATGTGGTTGATGTCACCAGCATGAAACCTAATTGACTCAAAATATTGAGACAAAGGGATTTCATTACATAGTAAGCATTTGTAGGAGGTGACACATCGTTACGGTGTTATCTTCATTTTTTATTGGTTTCATGGAATGTTGCTAGATGATAAACTTGGACATTAGGCATGCTCTACCTAATTCCACTGAAAAAGAGTCATAGATATCACACACTAAGTTTGTCCAATTATCTCAGTTAAGTATTAATTTAACATGTTGAATAAATATTATTCCCGATTGTGGTTTAATATTTTTTTGAGGATGCATGATCTCATTTATTTTGACACTAGTTATTCTAGAAAATATAATGTTAGAGAAATAATATATATTTATTAGTGAGTAATGCAGTAATATTTATTTAAGAAATAAATAGCCATTATTCAAGGTATAATAATTGTGATGGAGGAAATAAAGAAAATGGAAAAACAAAAGTACACACCCTCTATATTAAGATACATGCCATGTAGTTTTTTGGGGATTTGTGAGAAATAATATTATGTAAATAATTAAATAATATTGGATGTCATTCATTGGGTGCATGTTAAGTAATAATAATAGTTAACTATTATTATTATATATGGTGTCTCTCTAAGAATTAAATGAAATGAATAAATGCATTTGGGTAATTAATTCAATTTATTATTATAAGTAATTAAAAATCCAAATTATATAATTCTCATTATCCAAGAAATTGTATGGTTGTTGTGCACAAAAAATCTAGAAAAAGCTCTCAAACTAAGAGAGAATTATTTTCATCCAAGAATTCTCTCAAGATATGAGAGAGATCCTCCTCCATCGGATCAAGGAGAGCACTTTTCAAGTGGATCTCATGGCGATCGAAGGCGGACATTGCAAGTGAAGGCTCTTCCATGCTAGAACCCGGAGATCCCTTCGGCAATGTCCAGAGATACATGGAGCACGTGTGGATTACCTCTAGAGGAATCTTGGATTATACAATGCAATGAAGGATCACATCAGATTGTGACTGGAAACATCAATGAGAGAGAATTACATCAATGTAATTCTTTCCTTTTATTTAAATTATTTATAACCAACATATGATGTTCCTCTCTATGGTTCTAGGACTCCCTTCATTTTTTTCTCCGTTCTATTCCAAAGATCCCGCATTTTATTATCATGATGAATCTCATATTGATTGTTGCTAATGGAAAAATTAAGGTGCTATAAACCCACCAACGCACATCCGCTACACCCAGAACCTTAAATTTTTATGTGAGGGATCATATTGTTGATTATATTTATTTAGTTTTTCATTGGTGATTTAGGAATTTAATAATTTAGTTGTTTCAATTCATGTTAATTGTTCTATAAATCTAAATCTCGAGATTTATTCCTCCACTTTCGTTTCTCATTCAACATTAAGAAATGATTTTTTCTTTTAATTTAGATTAAAATAAAATTGCAGATCTCATCTGAAGGTGCCATAGCTTCCTAGTCATACAACACCAGAACCCATGGCATGTATCCGGCAGTAAATGTCGTGTGGTATAGGTTTCATGCACCGAGACAGTCTTCAAAACCAATCGGTGCAATCTAAGTCATTAAGACTTCGTGTGTTGACCAGGAATAGGTGGCACATAGTTTCCAGATTGCATGACATGTGGCCCACTAAACACAATGTGTAGTCTCTTTAGGTTAGGATTGTACCATTTACCCCGTACATGGCTTTCTTGGCTAGAAACCATGTAATGCAGATACTAAAAGGGGTGTGTCCAACTGAACATGCCATGTACTCTGAAGATTTCCGAAATAAATCTACATGCCTTATCCCTATTCACGTACTTTTGATGGAAGGTGAACAAAATTACATGCCGTGATGTCAGAACTACATGTCGTGTACTCATCCAAATTACAAATAACTTTGAAAATTTATTATTATATTATACAAAACCTTGATACGTGTACCATAGTCTGGGCATAAAGCTGAGTCACAACACCTGATATGTGTTTTATATATATGTGTTTAATATAACATCTGTGTAATGTTCATTTCTAGTCATTGGGTAGCTATGAATGAGAATTCACTGAGTTTCCACTAAAATAAAAGTTACGTACAAAGTTAATTTTAAATGAATTTATTTTTTAAAAATTAATATAGATGAAAATCTCCAAGAAATTTATAAAAGGATTTTAAGATAAAAGGATTGATTAATTAAATAAAATTAAATAATTTGAGAAATATTTATCCTAAACAAGAAAGATTGAATAATTGAATGTTATTTTTAATTATGCTTAAATATTGTTGCATGTATGGATGATCATGAGGAAGACCAAGACCTCTGCATGTGAATGGTTTCATTTAATTTATATATTTAAATTAAATTTGTTGGTATGCGAGCCTTCATCTCATTAACATGTAGGGCTAGCGTGCCAAATGTTTCTTTTATGTAAAACCCTATTTTACCCCTCACATGTAGGTGATGTTAAAGAATATGTAATCGATGGAGCAACCAAGCTAGTGTAGGTGACTCAACTTAGGACAAGGTGAATCCAATCCAAGGAGATACTAAGGTGGACATGTGGAAAGCTTTAAACATGAACCCAAAAGGTTCAAGGTGTTTCTCTCCTAGGTCATGTGTAAGTATATCAACCACTAGATAAACTAACCATTAAAACAAGATCATGATCATACCATTTATTTTATTTCTGTCAATTGAATGCCTTATTTATTATGGGTGTGTTGTCACAATCACACAATTAATTAATTAAAAAATCATGGAAGATGAAACTAAAATAAGATTGGCTTATGCGTAAATATTATCATAGACAACGATAATCACTTTATTATATCCCACTTAATATTAAAAAGAATGTAATAAAAGATAATAAAATGGAAATTTATGTATAAGGATAAATTCCCTAAAAGAAACATTAAGTCGGTATAGCCTTCCATAATCCTGGTTAGAATCGAACCATAGTTCAAAGTTCTTGACCTACCGTAGTTGGGGTGCTTTTAATTATCAGGGAATTCTAATTCATGTTTTTGGGTTTAATTGACTTTGTTCACATCAAGGGTTGACTTCCACAATAGGAAATGGTGTGACCAAGAAGAAAAGGTGAGGAAATCCAAAATAAAAGGATTTCAGGACTAGGGAGTCCACTCACCTAATCAATGATCTGTAAGTTAATGCAGTTTTCATTTGGAATGCCTACCTAAAACCCTTCATTTTTTTGACCAACCATATTTCGGTTAATGAGAATAGAAATATGGATCCTTACAACTAGAATATTCAAGAAACCGAATATTCTGATGTTAATGGTGAGGACTATTGTATTTTGATAAAATAACGGGAGACTAGTAAGTATTATATAATTAATTTGTCTCAGTTTTATCATGTTAAAGTACTAATCCTTTTCTCATCTTATTTTTTACAAAAAAAAAGTAAAATGAAATCAAAAATATCATTATGAACCATACTCAATATGGAAAAACTTCTCACTGAAAATAATTTACAGGAATGACAGAGTCATTTACACTCCATCCTTCAACACGAGAGAAAATTGTAGTTGTTGGAGGAGCCAATTCTAGTTATGCCTAGAAAAGAGACCAGTGATGAGGATCTATCTCTCTATATGAAACATTGGATGATGAAATCGATTTCCAATGTTTCATGATATTATTCATGTCTAATGATCTCTTGAAGTAACATGAAATAATTGATGCGTATAGCAAGATGTATCACCTTAAGGATCTCTATCAAGAGAAGGAGAGAGAAGAGTGATATGGGATCTCCAACACTTTGTTTACAAATATTATTGGAGATTCTGTGCCAGTTGGGCCACATGTAGTCAAGCTTATTGGCTACATTGAACACTTGTACATCTTATGGATTAAGTTCCCAGATGTGTTGGGTATAGATCTCATCCTATCATCACTTCCCAAGACCTTCTCTATCTTTATTGTCAACTGAAACAAGAGAAACAATGAGAAGGGTCTATTAGATCTTATGAACTTAATTCTACAGGTACATAAGGACATGGAGCATGAAAAACCTATAGTCCTTATAGTGAATAAGAAGTGGAAGGAAAAAAGAAAAGGGGCAAGGATTCATAAACGGTATGAAGCCCCTGAGCACTGTCACCCCATGAATGGGATGATCCAGTGGCAGGGAAAAGAATGAGAGGCAGTATGATTTTCATGTGTTAAGAAAGGCCACCGGAAGAGGAACTACACCTAGAATCGTGGGGACACTAAATGTGTTTTCATTATCGAGTGTAATCTTTCCGTTTGTACACATTGGGTATTAATTACAGCTTTTGGTTATCACATATGTATTCAAATGTAGGAACCATGTTGATTTAGAAAGATTTCCAGAGGACGGGTGGATCTTCGAGCTTCCAATGGAATGAGTCTAGCTGTATTGGCCATTGATGCTTACCATATATCCTTGCTAATTCGGGTGATTTTGGTTTAAATAATTGTTATTATGTGCTTAGTGTTACCAATAACATAATTTCTATATCATGTTTGGATATGGATGGATTTATTTTCATGTTTGTAAATAAGGGTTGTTTCTTTAATAATAAAAATGTATGTTATGGTATGGATAATTTAAATAACAGTTTGTATATATTAATAGTAGGGTGGCGCTTGGTTTGCATCACCTAGTTGTGGAATCACTATCTAGGTCATATAAACGAAAATCTCTTGACAATTCTCTTCTATGATTTTTTATTTAACCTCTACTGAGCTAAAACCACTTGATAGATATCATGCATGTTTACAATGTAAAATGACCAAGTCGCATTTTGATGGATAGGGTTAAAGGGACACAAAGATTCTTGTATTGGTGCACACGGATGTGTGGGGACCACTTCCAGTAGAAGCTATATGTGGATATTCTTACTTCATTACTTTTGCTGATGATTTGAGTAGATATGGCTATGTCTACTTAATGAGGTATAATTCAAATTCCTTAGAGAAATTTAAGGAATTCAAGAATAATGTATAGAATCATCTTGGTAAGATGATAAAGAATCTTCGATCAGATCGAGGGGGAGAATATCTGAACCAATAGTTCATCGATCTTCTACGAGAGTCTGGGATTCCATCTCAACTCACTCCTCCTTATACACCATAGTAGAATGGTGGTAGTGAAATTAGGAACCATGTCATGTTTGAAAAGGTGAGGTCGATGATGATTCATGTAGATTTTCCATTATCATTTTTGGTATATGCATTACAAACTGCAGCATACACATTAAAAAGAGTACCAACAAAAGAGGAAAATTGAATTCCCTCTGAATTATGGAATGTAAAGAAGACCATTTTTTCGCACACATGTTTATGGTGATGAGAGGCATTTTTGAAAGTCTTCTTGGGAACCAAACTAGAACCTCGGGATACATGGTGAATCTTTATAGGATATCCTAAGGAAATGAAAGGATATTACCTATATAACCCTTCATATAAGAAATTAATATCTCCAAACAAGACATATTTATTCAGAGAGATAACATCCTAAAAAGGATATTGGTATCAAGAATGACTTCGATGAAGTTAATTCTCATGATAGACTAGAGTTAGTAGAGGAAAAAATTCCATAGGTCCCCATGAAAGTGGTTCTGGAAACACAAGTACTACTTAGGAGCTCAAGAGAGGAAATAAACCAGAGAGATGTGGTTTCATAGTCACCAAGGATAGTGAATCCTTATTGTTGGATAATTATTAACCTCTATCCTACAAGGAAGCATTAGAAATATCAGAAGATTAAAGATGGCTAGAAGCTATGAATTCTGATATGAATTCTATATATCATAACAAAGACTGGGTTTTCGTCAATGTCCCAACTGATGTAAAGAATGTTTTATGAAAATGGGTATTCAAGAGAAATTTGTACATGAAATGTCATGTTATCACATATAAAGGAAGGCTAGTGGAGAATGGATTCAGACAACGTCAAGGAATTGACTATGATAAAACCTTCTTGCCATTTTCCTTGTTTAAATCCATAAGAATCATACTTTCCATATAATCTTATAATGACTAAGAGATTTTTAAGATGGATGTTAAAATAGAATTTCTTAAAGGGAACCTACAATAAGATGATTATATGACACAACTAGAAGGTTTTGTGACATGAGGTTAATCCAAACGGGTTTGGAAGTTGCAGAAATCCATTTATGGATTAAAGCAATCATCCAGGTCATAGAAAATTCTATTTAATGAAGCCATAAAATAATAAGGTTTCATTAAGAATTAATGTGATCCATGTTTTTATAAGTTGTTTAATGGCAATGTGGTCGTTATCCTAGTAGTATATTTTGATGACATATAACTTATTGGAAACGATATACCTATCTTACAATCAATTAAGGACTGGTTGAACAAGTGTTTCTCCGTGAAAGACATAGGTGAAGCATCCTACATTCTATGGATCAAGATCATTCATGATAGATCCAAGCGGCTGCTTGGACGAAGTCATGGTACATATATTGACTCTATACTAAATCAATTTCGTATAGAACAATCCATGAGGGGATTGGTTCTCGTGTCACATGGCCTACATCTTTCTAAGAAAATGTGTCCTCACGCACAAAAGGAGAAAGTTAGAATGAGTAAGATATCATACGCTTCAGCTATAGGATCCATTATGTATGCCATGTTATGTACCAAGCTTGATGTTGCCTATGCACTGAACATGGTAGGAAGGTATCAAGAAGACCCAGGAGAACAACATTGGACTATTGTGAAGATTATCCTTAAGTATCTGAGAAGAACAAAGGATAAGTTCCCAGTGTATGGAGGTTATGAAGAGATAGTAATCAATAGGTATTCTAATGCTGGTCTTTAGATAAATAAAAATGATGTGGAGTCGCAATCTAGATATTTTTTATGTGTCAATGGAAGATCTGTGAGCTGGAATAGTTCAAAGCAAACAGATGTCGCCGATTTTATAGTGGCTTCCGAATATATAGCAGCTTCTGATGTATCCATGAAATCCATCTAGATTTAGAACCTTTTCCAGGAGCTTTATGAGGTTCCTAGAAGTAAATATCCTATCACATTGTATTGTGATAATACTACAGCAGTGGCACTTTCCAAAGAACCATGGTCACATCAAAGGACAAATCACATACTCTTTAAGTATCACCTATTGAGGGATTTCGACAAAAGGGGTGAAGTTGTAGTGATTAGAGTGTCCATGGAAGAGAACATGGTAGACCCCATGACTTAAGTCCTATATCTATAGAAGCATGAATATCATGTGAGAGCTAGAAGGTTTGTGGTTGTTAGCAGTTAGCTCTAGTTCAAATGAGAGCCTATTGGAGTTGGTGTCCTAGAACATACTATATAGTACTTTATTCATTAATAAATACCTTATCACCTCTTTATTTTTATTCTATGTGACAATGCATGTGATAATGTTCTAAACGATAGTTTTTGCACTAAACTGTCAAAGTGGACCCCTACTATGATGAAAACCCAGAAGTTCCATAACATTGTTCATGAATAAATGTTATATGCTCGAATCATGTTATTTGAGGGACAAAAATAATATAGACCATTAAGGGTGAGGACTCATAAAACTTTGAGGCACTTTCTCAGGGTGTGCGACCTTTGTAATATTTAGAACGACATTATAAGAATGAGACCCGCGGGTAGAAAATCCACATTTCATAGTGTCATTGGATGTTCTTATCTGCGGACATGTCTATTGATCCTTAGAATTTAATATTATTATTAAAGGGTATTAAAACTCACGCACTGAGATATATTGATGAAAATTGTGAAAACACAATGTTCTCAGTAAGGTATGATATGTTTGGTGCGTCACGATTAATACTATATTAATAGATAAAGTGAGAAAGGATTTTTTCCTTCTGTTACATAGCAAAATTAGATATCTCAGTCCCTTTGATGGAACTATTATAGCCTAAATAAATCCATATCCATGTTTAGGAATGGGCTATTTCAACTTCAAGAAGTCAAAGAAATAATAATCGAGAACATGGGTTGACGGTACCAGCATGCAACCCGCTTGATTTTAAATATCAAGGAAAAGTGGTTATCTTACACGGTAAGCGTTCGTAGGAGGTTACATATCATTGCTGCATTAACTTCCTTATTTATGGGTGCCTTGGTGTGTTGCTAGACTCTAACCTTGGACAACAGGCTGGCTCCTCCTAATTCCACCGAGAAAGAGGCCTAGAGAGTCACACACTAAGTGTGTCCAAGTATCTCTGCTAAATATTAATTTGACATGTTAAATAAAGATTATTCCTGATTTTGGTTTTATAATTATTTGAGGATTCCTGATCACATTTATTTAGACACTAGATATTTTATAGAATATATTTTCTTTGTGAAATAATATATATTTATTAGTGAGAAATGTAGTAATATTTATTTAAGAAATAAATATCCATTATTCATGGCCAAATAAATATGGTCGAGGAAATAAAGTAAATGAAAAAAAAGTAAACACCGTGTACATTAATATACATTCCATGTTGTTTTTCTGGGGAATTGTGATAAATAATATGATTTAATTAATTAAATAATATTAGGTGTAATTTTTTGGCTAATGTCAGGTAAAAATAACAGTCAACTATTATTATTAGACATAGGTCTTACTAAAAATTAAATGAAATTAATAAATTCTTATAGGTAATAAAATAATTTTTTAATTCTATGAAATTAGAACTCCCGTTTATATAATTATCATTTTCCTCGCCATTTTATGGTTGTTGTGCACAACAGATCTAGAAAAATCTCTCAAGACAAGAGTGAATTCATTTCTTCCAAGAACGCTCCCAAGCTATGAGAGAGATCCTCCTCCACCGGATCAAGGAGAGTGAATTGAAAGTTACTCTCAAGGAGATCAAAAGAGGGCATCACAAAAAAATGATCTTATACACTAGAACCCAGAGATCCCTTCGGTGATGTCCGGAGATACGTGGAGCACGCAAGGATCACCGCAAGAGGGATCATAAAATTGGATTCTACGACGCAGTGACGGATCACATCAGATCGTGACTGAAAACATCAACAGAGAGATAATTCCATCAAGGTAATTCTATTATTTCAATTAAATTAATTATAACTAATATATTATGATCCAATATACGGTTCTAGAACTTTTTTCATTTATTTTGTTCCTCGTTCTATTCTGAAGATATAACATTTTATTATTGGGATAGATCTCAGATTGATCGTTGCTAATGGAAAAATTAATGTTGGGTACACCCACCAACATTCTCCTACAGTGTCTAGAACCTATATATAAAACATACATAACAATACACATTAATATAGTAAAGATACCAAAAAAATAGTATCCATTTCTTCCAAAATATAAAAGTTTTCAAATAAAATGTGTTTTCTTTGAAGAAACATAATAACAATTAACATTGATTCCTTCTTTGTCTTATAAATCCTTATAACATGAGAAAATAATGTAAAACCCTGGAATGAGCACAAAAATCTCAATAAGGTATATAAATAGATGGAAATAACACATTAGTCCACGAATACCTATAATGTATGAGGTAGTTTAAAAAAATATACTTGTCACACATATAAACTTACTTCGTAAAACATGATATTTCTTTGAGATTTCCAAAAAACATGTAGAACATATGTAGAAAGCAAAATTTTATATGTGTAATTACTTACATAATATTTTAACCCTCTCAGATACCTTATAAATTGTAACCCTCACAGTTACCATACAATGTAACCCTCATGACTACCTTATTGTGTAACCATCACAGTTACACTTGGAGTAATCAAACAGCCAACCCCCAACACACACATACCCAAAGAATTGGAGGGAAATATAGGTAACACCCAACTTCATAAAAAATTTCCAAGAACCATAACATAATCATACAACATGAATAATTCTATAAAAACAATGTTTTTTAATTTTGTAAAATAGAAATTTAAGAGGATTTTGAAAAGAAAAGTCTCATAAAAACATCATATAATTGAGGTGAAAATTAATAAAGTGGATGATATTTGTATATACACTGTAAATAAAAATATTTAAACATAATATATACAAAATTAATCACACAAAAAAATTTAACACCACATAAATAATGAAGTAGAATGTTAATCCGAATAATGGAAATCGAGTTATGAATCCTCTTACCTTGGTGTTCTCTTATTTAAAACTTGTTTAAAACTACTATATCATGTTTAAAAGAGTGTAATTGCATCTTTTAGAAACATAATCATTTTTATAATACCTTATATGATCATTTAATTACATCATTTCTCCCTTTAATAGTTAGTATTTGTTTCTTCCATTGTTTTTTCTGCGTTCTTTACATGATTTCCATGATCGGTTCATGATGGATATTCTTTTCGATTGGAAGTGAAACTCCTGAATTGAAATAAAGTGGTATTTAAATATTTTCAGAACCATAAATTATACAATTTATACTTTTGAATTCTGAAATTCGGATGATTTTTAAGTAAAAACATTATGGAAATTCTTTAGGTCATTTTTGCGATTCTTCGATCACAATGAACTCATTCTATTATATAAATTAATAATAAGTGTAAAAAATTATTCCAGAACCTTTTATAAGATATAATAAATAAATTTTAATCTGGTACAAACATAAAAATGGTTTTATGACATATCTTTAAGTATTTAAAAGAAATTTAAATCACATCGTCCACGATGTCGGTAAATACACACATCACAGACGATGTTTTAATTTCATGAATATGTGAGAGAGGAGAAGAAGTATAACAGTGATTCTGACATAGACATGATGAAATACATAATATGTAATATAATATATAATTAATTCCTCTAGGATAGGGTAGTTTAGGAAATAAGAATAATAAAAAATAAAATGAAAAGAAAAGAATGAAAACAAAAGAAGATGTTTACCTCTTGATCTCTTCTCCTTGAGATACTTCTTAAGGACCTTGGTTTTGTCCTTTTGGTGATAATATATGGTCTTGGACGTGGTTATGTTTTTTGGGAGGAGTATTGGGTAGAACATAGGTATGTCTAAAGGATTGAGAGGTGTGGGAGGAAGGAGACAATGAGGGTAATATTTATAGTGGAAGAGAGGAGATATTTTACATCATTTTAATCATTGTTAAAATATTTTTGATCAAGACTAGGAATATTTTTTATTCATGTAACACCCAGTAGTAATAAATGAATGTGAGTTCTAACCATGTGGGATTACATCAGGCTTCAATCACCTATGATGCGGTAAAATATGTATTTAGCATTTATCATAGTTTATAGTATATTAACATCCCTAAAAATCAATAATTTCATAAAAATCCATGAAATTCCCCCTGACCATTTTTTGACGTTTGGAAATCAAAAATGAACACGCTTTTTATGAAAATAATTTTCTAAATATTATTAATATATTTTTAAAATAAAATAATAATTTATTCAATAAAATTAAATATACAACTCATTTTTAACACTTTAAAAATTAATCAACATATCATTAGCTTATGTCCTTAAGAAAATAAAATAATAACAAGATTTACTATTCATAAGGGTCATTTTATCATTCATATTACTATTCATTTGGGTATGTTACTATTCACAAAAAAATAAATTGGTTCTATCAGACTCCATATAACATACTAATCACATCCATAGATGGATTTTTTTTTAATTCATATCATAAAAGAAAAAAAATTATGTTTAAAGGCTGGTTATAAATTTCTACATAAAAAAAAGTTCATGAATTTCAATTTATTTTCAAAACATGGTGTGTTACATTATCTCCACCTTCCAGAAATTATGTCATCAAAATTTTATTTACTTATTAATCAAGTGATCATACCTTTTCCCTCATAGTATTTTCAAACTCCCATGTTTCTTCATCAACCATGTGGTTTCTCCACAAAATATTTACCTGGTCTACTAACTTATTCCTCAATACATGTTCCCTTCGATCAAGAATTTGAACTGGTTTCTCTTCATAAGAAAGGCTCTCGTGCAACTGAATTGTTTCTGGGCTCAAGACATGAGATGAATCTGGAACATACTTTCTCACCATCGAAACATGAAAAACATTATGTACCTGAGATAAACTCGGATTCAAAGATACATTATAGGTCACTAGTCCAACTTTCTCCATAATTTCATAAGGTCTAATGAACTCTGGGCTTAGTATTCCTTTCTTACCAAAATGCATAACACTTTTCCATGGTGAGATTCTAAGAAAACAATGATCAACTAACTCAAAAGAAAAGTCTTTCCTCCTGTTGTTTGCATAAATTTTCTGTATACTTGGATCATTCTGCATGTGATCCAGGATCATGTTCACTTTCTCTGCCACTTCCTATAGTAATTATAGTCCCATCAACTTACCTTCCCTATATTCGTCCCAAAAAAGATGGAGTTCTACACTGCTTCCCATGCAATGCCTCAAAAGGTTCCATCATTATACAGGAATGAAAACTGTTTTTATAAGAAAACTCAACTAAAGAAAGATGTTGATTCAAAATTCCCTAGTAGTCCATTGAATAAGCTTGAAGCACATCCACTAATGTCTAAATCATTCAATATAAATATCCATTTAATTAAGGATAAAAATCTATACTGAAATTTAATTATATGCCCAATGACTTATAAAGGACCATCCAAATGTTATAAGTTAATATAGGATCTTAAACAGATAAAATGGAAAGACTAACTCCATGAAACCTAAAAATTTATTTGAGGTACGGTCGTGAAAGCTGATACAAAGACATTTTATCTCGAATAGAAAGAAAATGTGAATATTTATTCAACCGATCAACAATAACCCAAATTTCATTGTTACATCAAGAATTCATACGTAGTCCACCATGAAGTCGATGGATATATTCTCCCATTTCCACTCTGGAACTAGAAATGGCCGAAGAATCCCCTTTGGTAATTATTTCTTTTCTTTAACCGGTGGACATGTCAAACAATTCATAGTAAAATATGCAATATCTCTTTTCATTCTATCCCACTAGTAATACTCCTAAATGTCTCTTTACATTTTAGTGCTGCCATGATGAATTGAAAATTGCAAACTATGAGCTTCACACAAAAATTATTTCTTAAAATAGGAATCACAAGGCACAAAAAACCTTTTACTAAATCATAAAACACAATATTTATCAAGGTTAAATTCTATAAACATATCCATTTTAACCAATTATTCCTTTTCTTGTACCTCATGGTCTTCCATCTGTGTTTTCATAATTTTGCATGATAACAAATACTGCACTAAAAACTAAATCAAAACAGAGGTATCTCATACACAAACAACTTCCAAGATAAAATCCATCAAATCAATAATCAAGGGATCATGCCCCAAATGTATCATGGTTAATGATGCATGATGTTTTCAAATCAAGGAATCCACCACATTGTTTGATTTTCCAAATGGTAATTGATCGTGCAATAATAATCCATTATCAAATCAATCCATCATCTGTACTTCATGTTTAATTATATTTATGTGAATATATACGTCAAACTTTTGTTGTCAGTAAATATTTGACATTTGGCTCTGTATAAATGATGCATCAAAATTTTCTAAGAAAAAACCACAGCATCCATTACCAAATCATGTGGTGGATAATTTATCACATGAAGTTTTAGTTTTATTAAAGAATAAGAATTTACCTGATCATTATGCATCAAAACAAAACCAACTCCCTTTAATGGATCGTCATTATATATTACAATGTCACCATTTTGGGAAGGCAAGGACAAAATTAGAGCATTCACCAATCTCTTCTTCAGTTCCTAAAAACAAACATCACATTCTTATTTACAAAAAAAAATTAACCCATTTTCATGTTAAGTTAGTTATTAGGATAGATAACAATGAAATGTTTTCAACAAACTGTCAGTAATAACCTTGTAATCTAATAATACTATGAATCTATGTCACATTTTTACGTCTTGGACATTCATCAAATACTTTTGTTCTACTATGATCAACTATTATTCTATCCTTATTTATGTTTTTCCCATGAAAATAAATTCATTTCAACCAAAAATCTGACTTGATGATTTTTCCATATAGTTTCCTCTCCTTTAACGTTTGGAAAAAAACCCCTTATATGTTTTTAATGATCCTCTTTACTCAAATAAAATACCAAAATGTCATCAATAAACACAACAACAGAATTATCTAAGAACTCATAAAATATTCTATTCACAAGACCCATTAATACAATAAGTGCATTAGTTAACCCAAATGACATAACAATAAATTCATAATTCTAACATCTAGTACAAAAAGATATTTTCAGGATGTCATCCTCCTTCGTCGTCACCAGATGGTATCTGGATCTCAAGTTATTCTTGGAAAAGTACTGAGGTGCCCGGATATGATCAAACAAGTCATCAATATGAGGAAAATGGTACTTTTATTTAATAGTGATCATATTCAAGGCTCTATAATCAATGTGAAGTCTCATAGAACCATCTTTATTTTTAACGAACAAAACCAGATCACCCCATGGTGAAGTGCTAGAATGAATGAAGTCTTTATCAAGAAAATCATATAACTGTTTTTTCAAATCATTAAGTTTCATTTGAGCCATTCGATATGGGTGTTTTGAAATTATATTTTCATCAGTAACTAATTAAATTGTGAATTCAACATCTTGATCAGGTATAACACTAGTTAAATCATCAAAAAAACATAAAGGTATTCATTTACCACTATCACATCATTAATCTGAATAGTTATCTTATTTTAAACAATATGTTAATATAACATTCATCTCCATCTTTCAAAAGATTCTCATCTTCTTGATATGTTATCAATTGTAGGGGTTCATTCTTATATACAAACCAAAACACTTTATAAAAAAAACTTATTTAGCTCTATAGTCAATCTTATAATGGTAAATAAAAATCCAATACCTTCCCAGAATGATATCAAAATCTACTAAGGGATAACAACAAGGGTTGCGGGAAACAAAGTTCCACACACCACAATAGAAATATTCTTATAATTCCTCTTTTCTATAATATTTTCCCCTGGTGTCTGAAAAAAAAGTTTGTGTCTCATTGGTTAAGGTGATATATATAATATACCATAAAATTCCACAGAAATAAAGGAATGTGTAGACCCTGTATCGAAAAAAACTTTTGAAAAATATGAGTAAAAAAACAAGGTACCTGATACAACATCATTGGATGTACCAACGTATACTGAAGTAGTCCCAAAGCATGCCACCACACCTTTCTGTGTATAGTCTTTCTTCTTTGTATCGTTTATATCTCTCTTTGTGCAGACATTTGAATAATGACCCATCTCATCACATTTAAAACACATAACTGATTTCTTACCAAGATTAGTGTTTGGATCATTTTCATTAAAATATCAGGCCATATTTCCATTCTTAAGACAATGAAAACACTTCCTAGATTTAGTAATGAATTCCCCTGGGTGATTCTTTCCACACTTTTCACAAACTGTAAAATATAATTTCTTACCATCAGATTTATTTGGTTGAATCATACACATCGCTTTCCATATTGACCTCTTCTCATCATTGTTTTAAAAGTGCTCATGATTATCAAGATAACTCCATCTCAACCCTCTTAGCACATTGGATAAGATCCTAATAGATTTTTAATTCACAGGGGGGGGATAATTCCCTTTGATACCTTTCCTTTAATCCTGAGTAAAAGGATTTGATTTTATTTAAGATCTAGAATAAGATTTGGAGTATACCTCGCCATTTGGGTGAAGTTAGATTCATAAACAGCCACTGAACCTTCCACCTTTTACTTCAATTCAATGAATTTATTTCCTATATTTTGTCAAACAACCTGTGGAATATATGTTTTAAGGAGAAGACATTTAAATTTATCCCTCTCTAAGGTATCAATATCCTCTCTATCCCTGTTATTCTTAACCGTTGACCACCACTGATCAGCTTCAACTTCAAAACTATAAATGGAAAGACTCAATATTTTATTATCTTAACATCCTATAATAGAAAATATATTTTCAAGATCATTAATCCCTACTTCAACCGAACCAGGTCAGAAGATCAATTTAAAGCAGGAGGGTGTTGTCTCATAAATTGTTCCATTATCGTCATGTTCCTTTAGGATACCTATGGTTATTCATTTGAATGGAGTCCACCACCATTTATTTCCAATGTTATTTGATCCATTAATATCACAAACTACATGGTTTCAATCCCTACCATTCTGGGTTGTAGATTCAGATGGATATTATTCTTTCGGTTCCTCTCCTATTCAGTTTCCCTGCTTATTCAATGGAAAACCTTTATGAACAAATATATCTTAGATGAAGTAACATGGTAATATTTAAATACTATAACATTTAAAATTAACCATATAGTATAAATTATTTATTGTATTTTATTAATATCATCCAAACCCCTAATTTATCTAAAACATTCTATGATACCAACTATAAGGGCCCGACCTTATTACATTACATAATCTTAAATTTTAGTCAAGAACTCACTTAGTTTCATATTGAATATAATTTAATGTTTAATGTTTTAGATAATTCAGTTATAAAACATACATAACATTGCAAATTAATATAGTGAATATACCAAAAAAATATTATCTATTTCGACTAAAATATAATCTTTTCAAATAAAACATGTTCTCTTTGATAAAACATCGTAAGAGTTAACATGGATTCCTTTTTTGTTTTAAGTATCCTTATAACCTATCAAAATTAATTAAAAACATGGGATGAGAACAAAAATCCCTATAAGGGATATAAAAAGAAGTAAAGAACAAATTGTTACATTAATATTTATAATGTATAAAATCATTTTCATAAAAAACATACTTGTCACCTGTATAACCATGCATTGTGAAAATTGAGATATCCATTAGATTTACACAAAAAATATAGAACATAAATATCAATTTAAAGGTATCTTTGTTCATTACATACATAATCCTATAACCCCCTCATCTACCTTATAATTTGTAACCCTCACGACTACCTTACAAAATAACTCTTACAGCTACCGTATTGTGTAACCACCACAGTTACACTTGGAGTAACCATATGACCGACCTCCAACATACACATGCCAAATGAATTGTAGGTAAATATAGGTCTCACCATTCTTTATAAACAATTCCCATAAACTATAACATAGTCATACAAATTAATAACTCCATAAAAATATTTCTTTTGAGTTTCATAAAATAGAATTTTAACAGTATTTTTAAAAGAGAATTCCATTAAAAATATCATATAGTTGAGGTGAGATGTAATATAGTGGATGAAATATGTATATAAACTATATATACTCTTAATTAAAAAAATTATTTAAAAAAATTATTCACTTAATCAAATATAATACCACATAAATAATGAAGTAGAATGTTAACCCAGTGAATTGAAATCGGGTTAAGAATTCCTTTAACTCGGGTTTCTATGACATAAAAATTGTTTAAAATTACTATATAAAAGTTAAAGGGGTTTTATTAATATATTACATAAACATATTCATGTTTATAGTACCTTATATGATCATTTCATTACATCATTTATCTCTTTAATTATTAGTATTTTGTTCCTTCCATTGTTTTGGGTGCGTTCTATACAAAATTCTCATGATCGGTTCATAATAAATATTCTTGTATATTGGAAGTGAAAATATAGATTTGGAATGGAATGGTATTTAAGTATTTATAGAACTATAAATTATACAATTTATCATTTTGAATTCTAACGTGATGAAGATTCATATGTTGAAACATTATTGATATTTTTTAGGTCATTTTAGTGATTCTTCGATCGTAATGAACTCATTTGGTTTTATAAATTAATAAAATGTGTAAAAGGTATTTCAGAAAATTATATATGATATAATTGATAAATTATAATCTGTTTAAACCATAAAAATGGTTTTATGACCAGTCTTTAAGGAAGTAATAGAAATTGAAATCACATCGTCCAGGATGTCGGTAAATCAACACATCACAGACGATGTTTTAATTTATTGAATAAGTGGGAGAGGAGACGAAGTATATAGGTGAGTCTTCCATAGACATGATGAAATACTGAATATGTAAGATATTTGATCATTCATGACTCTTGGATTGGGTGAGTTTATAAAATAATAATAATATAAAATAAGTTGAAAATAAAAGAAAGAAAACCAAAGAGGATGTTTACCTCTTGATCTCTTCTCCTTGTGATCCTTCTTAAGGCCCTTGTTTTTGGCCTCTGGTGATACAAGAAGGTCTTATATGTAGGGAAGGGTCTCAGGATGGATATTGGGCAACACATAGGCATGGATCAAGGCATGATATGTGTGGGCATAAATGTGAATGAGAGTGGTATTTATAGTGGAGGAAAGGAAGAATTTTACATTATTTTTATCATTATTATAATGTTCTTGCTCATGACTATGAATATGCCTCATTCATGTGACCCCAAATAGTAATAATTTCATGTGATTTTTAACCAAGTGGTCTTAAATCATCATTGAATCCCCTATGATGCCGTAAAACAAGTACTTAGAATTTATCATATTTTACTATTCATAAAAAATTCAAGAATTTTAGAAATATTTACCATAAAATTTATTTGACGTGTAGAATTCAAAAATGAAATCTATTTTTTGGAAATAATTTTTTATATATTATTAATTAATTTTTAATTAAAATAAAAAAAAATTCAAAAATAAAAATTTTAAATCTATAACTCATTTTTTTTAAACCGTGAAAAATTAATCAACATCTCATTTACTAAAATACTTAATAAAATAAAATAATATTATGATTAACTATTCATTAGGGTCATATTACTATTCATATTAATATTCATAGGGTTATATTAATCTTCATCAAAAAAACAAGTTGGTTCTATTAGACTCCAAATAACTTATTGATCACAACCATAGATGATTATTTTTTGAAATTCAAATAATAAAAATGGAAAAATTAGGTTTAATGGTGGGTTATAAATATCTAATTAAAACAAAGTTTCATGTTTTTCAATCTATTTTAAAAAACATTGCGTGTTATAGTGATGATTTATTTTAATATTCTCTCTCGATGAGATTTTAGTAGTTGAGGGATTGGAGTGACATTTGTTTGGTGTACCCTTTATGGTGAATTTTTTATTACCTTCATGTGAATGATGGTTTCTTTGAGATGTTCATGACTCATTTGGTTGTGCTTATATAGGTGTTTCGTGATTATAGATTCATGGTGATAGTTATTAATGACATTATATCGATGAAATGAGTAAAGAGATGTCTTTGGTGTGGGTTTTGGTAATAGGGAGGTTCTCATGTTTCCAGTTATCCATTTTTTCTATTGGGATGTAATTTTCTATTAGGATGACCATGTGTAAGTTATCAGCATTTGTTTCCAGGAATTACCCTTTTTTTGTTTCATGACCCAATGTAAGAACTAGGTTGCACAATATTGAGAATTGTTCTTGATTTATTATGATTCATTCATTTTTTTTGGATGTGTTTGGGTTGGTAACCGCTTTTTTATGACATCTTAAGTGTCCCTTCATGGGTTTTTCTCTCTTGGGGCAATTTTAGTTCGTTTTATTTTTGGATGGTGTACTTTATCATTTCAGTTGAATATTACTGGAAACCTAAATATTTTGGTGACATTCATTTCCTTGGGTATGCCTATCAGTTATTCCATCATTTTACATGAATTTTAAATATTGGGGAGACCTATAATTTCTCTCTATTTTCATATAGATTTTAGTCATGTGACTATCATCTAGATTTTATTTTATTGTTTTTATGTTTGATGTTATTTTTATGGGTTTTATGGAAAGGTGCTTTGAGTGGTGTTTATTTCTTATTGGTGTCTTCCCACCTATTATGTTTAGATGTGGAGGTTTTTTCTTTTTATTGATTCTACCATTTCAATGATTTTCTTGGGTAAGACAATTAAATTTAGGAGGAATTATTGAACCTTCATATCATATTTTATTGAAATATTTTTATTTTATTTTTAGTTTTTCTAAAAAAATATAGTTTAGTTTAAAATATATAAATCTATAAATTCTTATTGATTTCATGTTTTAGGAGACACCATGTGATTACCCTTATGTTGGCAATTCTTTAGTTTAGTTTTTCATTGTTTTGGTTATTTTAATAGGAAGCACATGGTTGTTTCCAAACTATTTTACATTTAGTGGAAATAGTGTGAGTCTTTTTTTTGTAGGTTTATTGGATCACGACATTCACTTGGTTAGTAGAAAGAGAGAAAAAATCAAGAGAGTTACATAAAGTTTAAAGAAAATCAATATTTTATAGATTGTTCATGGTTTTACAAACCTTATGGTAAAACTGTGTATATTTTTTGTGTTTTACTGAGTAGTTCATGGTCAGTCCACTTTTTGGAAAACCATGATACTTTTACAGATTCAATTAAAAGTGAATTTCATCATATTCACATTAGTGTTTTACATGATTTTTGTTCATACCTCTCCCAAATCTTTATTCAATAAATCATGGGTTTGTTTTAGGAGTTTCTCAATTACATTATCCTTTTATTATAATGTTGTTTCCCTCAATTTTACATTATCTTATCAAGGTAATCACTTATTTCTTCTTCTCATATCCCACCCTTCCCCTCTCAATCAATTTTTCCTTTCTCCCTTAAAACTGAATCGTCGTGAAGGATGATTTTTGGGATCAAGTATGTTCTAACCATGGGGGGTATTAGATTTTTATGTTTTGTGGATAGAATATTCTTGCCCAATTGATTGTTCAACATCCAAGTTTAAATATTGTGATGAGTTTTCACTTAAAAGAGGTAGGTATTTTTCCGTTTTTATTTTATATTACATGATATATAAGTACATGATCTTTCTTCAACCCATAATTTAATTTTTATACAATAATTCACATTCTTTAATTTTGAGGGATTTTTTAGGTATAAAGTTCTATAAAATTAGGTCATAAATCCTACATAAAAATACCATATTTTAAAAAGTTTAAACTTCTTATCAGTATCAAATTTCACATAATATAAAACTTTTAAAAATAAACTTTGTTTTTATCATAAATATTTAAGAATTTAAAGATCAGTTATTCGATGTTCTTACCCATCCATAAAAAAGGTATTTTTTACAACACATGGGATGAGGAAGCAATATTAATAAATTATATGAAAGGAAAAAATAACAACAATCATTAGTACATTTTAAAGCCATGATATATAAAAAATATTTTTCCTTTAAACACTGTTCTCAAATCAAATCTATTTAATTCCCAAATATTTCCATAAAATTATTTTTAAAATGAATAATATAAAAAATCATTATGATAATGCTTTATTAAAATAAATGAGATCCCATGAAAAATATTTTCTCAAAAACATAATTTTTTACCCAAAAGGGCATAATAATTTCTTTAAAATATAGAACCTTAGCAAACCTTTTGAAATAAAAATATTCATATGAAAATTTCAAAGTAAGCATAGAAATTTCATGTAGGTTCCTTGGGAAATCATCTTCATAGAACCCCTACAGAACACTTACAAATTATAATAACTATATATTTGGCTTCCAATAAAATTATCCAAAGAACATAATTATTACCCAATGCATTGGAGTGCTATCTAGGCATATCCATCATCTATGATATATCAGTTTCACCGATCATTGTGATTTATTTCTAGATAATACATCATCCTAAACAAATTACAAGGACCATATCATGAATAATAAATTTTAATGATTCACGTTTTCCTCATAAAACCATTGAAACTCACTTTTCAACCTATATAAAAACAATTTCAGATATGAAATACCATTCATTTTAAAAAACCATTTAAAAAAATAAACATAAAAAAGGGAAAGAGAGTTTTTCATTGAATAAAACATGAAATATTTTAAATTAATCCAAACATCATATTACTATTATAGGGGTTTTGATGATTTTTTATGCTGTATATATTAAAATAGAACATTCCTTTTTTCCTTTTGTAAATAAATTCAAAACATTCTACTTAAAACATGTAAAAGGATTAATTTTGAACAATAATTAATAAAATAAAAAGATTCATCAATGATTCCATTATAATTATTTTATGTCAATATATATACATTAATAAAATATTTTAAATTATATTTTTATTGAAAAATAATGTTGGAAGGTAAACTTCAAAAGAGGATTTTTAAAATAAAGTCCTTTACCTTAGCATGACTCATTACATAAATTCTTTATCTTACCTAATTATAAAATAATTCTAATTATTAAATTTATTAATAACATTTTTATCTTTGTTATTCCTATTTCATTTTTATATTAAATTACATAATAAATGGATTTCATGTCAGACATTTTGATGATATTCGGTATATATGTCCAAAATACTTCAGTGTGTTGAATACAGTCAAATAGTTCCTTAATACATTATATAGATAATAATAATCATGAAATAATTATCAGTTGGATTCATCGGTTATAATTTTAAAACCAACCATAAAATATGGTTATGAAAAATTTACTACATTACCAATAGAGATATGGTAAGTTGTACATACACATGAGTAATGTTTTTCATTTTACAATAATCATGAATGAAAATGTGTGTTTTCATTAATATTTATAGATATATAATTAAATAATAAATATCATTTTATTTCTACAAATACAATTTTATTTATCATTCATTTGATGGGGTTATAAAAAAATCACATCGCTTTGTGGAGGTGGTAATCCACACATAAGTACGAATGAAATTATCATTATTAAATGGATGGAAATGTATGAAAATATATGATAAATTATTTTTCCAATGATATATATTTCATGAATTTCATATATATATATATATACATTAAATCTATTATTAAAACTGACCAAGGGTTGTGGTGATGAAAAACAAATTAAATTGGTTTAGGAGGCTGTAGTCCGCCATAAACACGATAGATAGTTTTGCTTCCAATTTTATGGAAGTGGGTATAGACATATGTTGTTATATTTAAATAATAACATATAATAATATGGAACATACTATTTTTTTCATGGTTAATGAATATTTTATTGAGGTATAAAGATAAATGAAACAAAAATTATTAGTCAAGAAATATACCTATTTTTGAATATCCTCTTAAGGTTTTCATCTAAATATATCCTTGTTTATTTTATATTATAACGATGTACTCTTGGATGTGGGGAGGGATTTATGGAATGTATTTGGTCAGGTATTTGCTGAACCAAAAATATTTTATGTTTGTATAAAATTGGAGGGCAGGTTCCCCTTTCAAAGCGTGGGGTGGGGTACTTTTGGGATTTCATTAAATATGAAATTCACATAAATTAATTTTCTAGTCCAAATGGATCCAATCTAAATTAATTTGAAGATAAGATGAGGACAATACAAAATAATGTTTTCTAATTAAGATTTGGGAATTTGTAGTTTATTTTTTTCCCATATCACTTTTTTTACCCGCATTAACCATTTTTGAGAATTACCATGATAACAATGTTTTTACTATTTATGGGTTATGATAGTTGCAATGAAAGGTAAATATTAAAATTAATGGAAAATAGTTGATAATTTCAACCATATACCAATAACATGGATAATGATAATAATTTTACGAATTTAAAATCATTTTATGAAATATTATTTGTTATAAAATATCATTAATGACACTTATGACACTATTTATTTAATTTGACTTCAAAAACATCAAAAAAATATAGATTTTAAATATATTTCATTAAAAAAAATAAAAAATTATATTTATCTAAAAAAAATTTGGAAAAAAATCATTCAATAAAATTGTGTTACGTTTAATATTTTTAAAATAATTCATTTTATTTTTCTATTTATTAAATAATTACTCTTCCAACATTACAGAATCACTTAAAGTAATTATTTCATCAAAAAAATTTATGAAAAAATTACCATGATAAAAAAACATTAATATTTAAATAAATCATTTTTAACTAAACATATGTTGTTTTTGTATTATCCATAAAATAATATAGATATTAAAATTATTAAAGTGATATATTTTCTTTATCTTTTACTTAATTATTATAATTGAAAATATCAATGAAATATGAAAAAAGTTGACATATATATAATTATTTAATGAAAATATAATAAAATAAAGTCATATAATAAGATGAAAACCTGTTTTAGGGTAAATTTTTAAACTTTATCATCTAATTTTTAACCTTAATTAACTAACATACCCTTACTAAGGTAATAAATATTTATTTTAGTTTCTTCTCATAATGGTTAAAAAATAAGCTGACTATAGTAAAAAAAATTAATTATTAAGATTATTAATATGTAATCTATTTTACCAAATTCATTTCATAGAAGTAGATGAATTTATATTTAGAATTAATCCCTTAAAAGTAATGGAGAACTGTTTTTCAAAAAACTAACTTTTGTAGTATACAAATTTTTTCATACCAAATTCAATTACGCAATTCATTAAAAAGACAATTATTTATTTATGTTTAAGAAAACTTTAACTAACTATATATTTAAACTAATCTAAAATATAATTTTACCATATAAAAAAATAAAAAAATATAGTTTTCAATGTTAATAATAATTTTCACTATTCATTGAAAAACAAATCTTTTCCAAAAATTCTAAAAAATTCATCTCAATAAATATTTTACATGATCAAGTAAAAAATGAATTTTATTTTTCTAAAATTATAATTTTAAAATTTTAAAATTCTTATTTAAAAACTATATAATACATGAAAGCCCAATTTGGGTATGAATAACTATTTTTCTTTTTGAATAAAAAATTTCCTAATATTTTTATAGTGAATATTTTTATAAAAAAAAATTATGAAAATATAAAAATGATTTATTTGAATATTACCAAGTTTATTAAATTGTTCCCCCATTTTGGAAATTTTGTTCTCATAATTTTATTCACTTTTTAAACAAGGTGGTATATCTTCTCCCTATAACATTTTTCGATTCCCATGTCGCTCCTTCAACCATATGGTTTTCTCAAAAAACATCATATAGGAATATCACCTTAGTTTGGAATACATTAGATCTATAGTCAAGTATCTAAATAGATTTTTCCTCATAATAATGTTTATATTGCAACTTAACTACTCCAGGGATCAAAACAACAGATGAATCTGGCAAATATTTTATTAATATTGATAGATGAAAAATGTTGTGTACCTGGGATAAAATCGAATGAAAAATACTCATTAGATATTTAATTTATCTTTATCTAGGATTTCATAGAGTCCAATACACCATAGACTTATATTACCAATTTTTCAAAGATTAATAACACTTTTCCATGAAGATACATTAAGAAAAGATGACACCCTACCTCGAAAAAAGATATTTCCACCACTTATTCACATATCATCTTTGCCTAATACGAGTCATCATCACATGTTTTTGAATTATCTATACTTTTTCATCTATTTCTATTGAAAACTCTGATAGCATCAAATTATTTCACATAAATCATCACTAAAAGATTGATTCCATCACCGCTTTCTATATAATTCCTTAAAATATGAAATATTTATAGTGAAATAAAATGTGTTATTATAATAAAACACAACTAATTGATGATATTGATCCCAATATACTTGGTAATCTACTGAAAAAGCATGAAAGATATATTCCAAGGCCTGAATTATTCTCATGTATTGTCCATCATATTAAGGATGAAAAGTTTTATTGAAATTTAATTCAGTACCAGAAGACCTCTGTAATATATTCCCAAAAATACAAGTGATCAAGAGATCATGGTTGAATAAAATGGAGAGAGAAACTCCATGTAACCAAACAGTATCTTATGGTAAAATATATAAAGTTTGTCTAAATATATATTATATCTAATAAGAAGTAATTTTGTAGACATATTCAAACAAAAATAACCCTAATCACATTATTACCTTATGATGTCCTTGGCAATCCCACCAAAAAATACAAGGATATATTTTTTTTAATCCCACTCTGGAACTAGAAATGGTTTAATCATCCCCTTCGATATTTTTAATTCTACTTTAAACTATTGGCGATTCACACATTTAATCAGAAATTCAAAAATATCCCTTTTTATTACATCCCACTAGTAATACTCCTAAAGGTCTATGTACATATTAGTACCTCTATTGTGAGAATAAAACGGGAAACTATGAGCTTCACTCATAAGTTCTCTATTCAATTCATAATTACACGGCACACGCAATCTATTTCCAAGACTATTAACACCTTATTCATCAACATTAAACTCAATAAACATACCCTTCTTAGAATATTATTTATTTTTTGATAAAATTTGATCCTCCTTATAAGATTGATCAATTCTTTCAGATAGAGATGATTCTACTAACACCTAATACAAAAAATGAAGTTCATGTATGCATTATTTCTAATCCAAAATTCATCAAATCATTGTCCAAAGGGTCATGTATATATTGTATCATGGTTAATGTAACATTATATTTCTTACTCAAATTATTTGAAACATTGTTTTATTTCTTGAAATAATAATGAATCATGAATATAAAATTCATAACCAGTTCCAACCATATTCTTTTTCTCATGATCAACTATTTATGAGTGAAAACATACTTAAAAGTTTTGTGATCAATATATATTTCAATCTTAACTCCCTTATTTTTATACATAGAAATATTTGAATAATAACCCACAGTAGGTAATTTTAGATTGTGTGTAAGATAATTTAACTCAGGGGGTTTCAATTGATATGAATAATAAGTAATTACATGATCATTATACATTAGAACAAAACCAAGTCCCTTTAATAATGAATAATTATTGATGAAAAATACATCATTACTGGAGGGATGTGTCAATACCGGATCATTCCCTATGCCGATTTTTAGTTTATGGAAACCATAATCAAATTATTTTTTCTAGATGAATTTTATTCCTTTTATAATTAACATTATTAGTTTTTTGAAAACCGAACAATATTTTCCACAAACCCACGATAGTGACCCAATAATCCAAGAAAACTAAGAATATATATTACATTTTTTTCTTCTTTTCTATTCTTCAGTAACTTTAGTTTTATAAGGATCAAGATTTAATAAATATTTAAAACAATATGTCGGTGAAAGATATATGTTGTACAAAAAATTCAAACTTACTAAATTATTCATCTTTTTTATTTAAATTCATGGTTTGAAAAAAATCCTTATATGTCTTTATGTTTCATATTTAATTTTAGAATTTACAAAAATATCATCAATAAAAAAACAAGAAACTTATCTAATAACTCATGGAAAACTCTATTCAAATGTTCAATCAATTCATCTACTACATTAAAAACACTATTTATAAATAGAAACACATAATGCTTGTATCATGTCTAATCCTTAAAATTTGGGATATTTTACTCATTCACCATAAAATGATGGTATCTTGACACAACATCATAAAATATTGTTCTTACTTAAGAAAATAAAAAAAATCATCAATATGAGAAAAATGATGTTTTTTCTTAAAAGTGATGTTATTCAAGGACCTAAAATCTATTTAATGTTTTATTGAATAATATTTTTTTTATTAATGAAGATATGATAACCCCATGGTGAAGTGATAGGAATAATGAAACCTTAATCTAGTAACTCATATTACTTATTTTTTAATTCCAAAATTTCTACTTGAGATATTCGATAAGGGGGGTTAGAAATATGCTTTGCATCAGAAACTAAGTCAATAGTAAATTAAACCACTCGATCAAGATTAACTATAGTAAAATTGTCACGAAATACATATATATATTTATTCAGTAATAAAACATGACTAATTTTAATTATTTAATTCTTTTCAACAACATGATCTAGGTAACTTTCTGTTTTATCTCGAATCAATTTCTTAGATTCTTAGTATGTCATAAAATGTATTAAATAATTGAATATAATTTCATTAGATATAAAATATAACTTAGAATAATTAATTAAAAGAAAATAATTATCCAAAACAATATCAATCAATACCATGGAAAAATAGACAAGATTTTAAAGAAAGACTATGCCACTAATAACAGTATGAGGATTTCAATAAAAAAATTCTTTAATATTTACACCAGGATATTTTACCAAGATTTATATATTATTTCTTGGATGTGATATTCTCATTTTTCATAAAAGTTTATTTTATATGAAAGATTTTTATGATCTATAGTAAAATAGGGCATGGGTGTAATTTTAATAAACAAGTAATATACCTTTTACAAATTCATTAGATTTCCTAATGTCGACTTTAGTAGTGTAAAATGATTGTTCCACACCTTATTTATTTTGATAATGATCAATTCTACACTGAGTGACTAATATAAGACATAAATTATCATAATTCTATAAATCCTTGAAATTAAATCAAATTACTAAAAAAAATTATTATTATTTTGATCATTTTTTTTACATTCATAAGCCACATGTATAAAATTTTCATATCAGAAACAATTCCTAGATGATATAAGATATTCTCTAGGATTGTTTTTACCACATTTATCACAATATGGGATCTTGATTTGATAAAATAATGGATTTCTTTGATCTATTCATCCCATTTTCAAGCCACCTGAATATCTTTTTTTTTCTTATTGTCATGGGATACATAATCATCTATAAACTACATTTCTACCTACTCAACACATTGAAAATGATTATCATAAATTTTGAATTCATGAGAATCCAATTAACTTCTATATAATGGATTTAATCCTAATTAAAACTAATTAATTTTACTATCAAGACCCTAGATATAATTTGAGATGTACCTTTAATATTGGGTTAATTTTTCTTTGTATGTGGCTACCAAATAATTCTCCACCAATATCAATTTCAAAAATTGTATTTCCATCCTAATTCTATTGGCCTTAAGATAATATTTCTCAGGGAAAATATTCTCAAATTTTTTCTATTCCATGGAATTAAGATCATCATTATCTTTGTTATTCTTAACCAATAACCATTATCCTTCATATTCACCATCAAAATCATAAATGGAAAGGGATACCTTTTTAAATTCAAAACAACCCATGACTTAAAATATCTTTTTCTGTGTATTGATGTAACGCCCCGACCCCAGCTACCCAGAGTCGGTGCATTACTTCGTAACATTGACATGATCACAAGAAAGATCAAATCTCGAAAGACCGATTGGTTTAGTAGCCTTGGAAACACTAGATATATTCATAAGTTTTACATTACATCATAAAATGAAAAACTACTACAACAACATAATGTCTCCACAGTCCACACTATTATCCCCTCATAATATCCCTGCAGGTCATTCATAACTTACTTCTTCACATCCTGGGGAAAATAAAACATAGAAAAGGGGTGAGCTCAAATGCCCAGTAAGGATAACAATATATAGGAACATTCAAAATAAGCATAAACATTTAAGGAAATGCATTACTAAAACAAAAGCCTTTTAAACTTGAACTTCAACATAGTATGGAAAAAGTAAAATGAAATAATGCCATTTACTTATTCACATGGATATTATACTAATCAAATAATCACATGAAAAATCAATAACCACTTTCATAATCATGGAATGCATAATGCTAAACTTTAATTTCTTTTCAAGGCCTCGTCCCAAGACCTTGGGGCTAACTGTAACCGGAACCCAACCCGGAGTGCCTCTAATAACCGGACACCAACCCGGAGTGCCTCTAATAACCGGACACCAACCCGGAGTGCCTCTAATAACAGGAGACCAAACCGGAGGGCTTACTTTTACCAGTCCCTAACCTGGAGGGCTTACTTTTACCAGTCCCCAACCTGGAGGGGTTACTTTAACCAGTCCCCAATCTGGAACATACTTGTCAAACACATTCATATAAAGTAAAGGTTGAAATATAACATAAACATTCTTATTGGAACTAGCATAAGAAATGTCAATACTTTACTCATAAACCATGAATGCTATATAAATGACACATCTACAGTCAAACATATCACAAAACTTCATTACAATATGGAAGTTTTAAATCATAATAAATCAACTTCAAATAATCTTAAAATCCATCAAAGGATGTTGACATAGATGAAAATGTTTTTTTAAAAACAATTATTGAGAGAAATATCCATTTTTCATGAAAACATTTTAATGTTACACAATTTAGAAAGTTAGGCATTTAAATACATTTTTGAATCAAAGTGTCCCATACCACTTTGAAACTTTTGAATGGAATTAACACTTTTAAAACATTCATTTTCATATAAATAAATCCTTACAAACCATTTTGAAAACGTGGACATAAATGGGGATGATTTAGAAGAATAAATATTTAAAACATTTAAAATGATGTTTTAGTAAAAGTTACCTTAAAAATAATACCTTTGAAAACTCTTTTATGAAATATGGACATGGATAGTAAATATGTCCCTGTAGATACTTACGTAAAGACAACCTCGGATATTAAAGAGATTGTGAAGTAAACCCTTATCAATTTGGTAACTTATGAAACATAAAACCCATGATAGAGGTATCATACAATGAAAATGTAAATACATATAAGTTAAAGTGTATTACACAAAGAATAAAATTATGGGCAGTACATACACCACACAAAAGATAATAGTGGAAATATGGCATGAATCTCACGGAAATAAAGAGTGAGATGAAAACCCCTTACCACGTTAATCAACTGAGTCGTATGGCCAAAAGTTAATAACCACCAAATTATTTACAGAATAACATGAATATAAAGATAATCATGATAATATATATCAAATTCCAGTACACAATACACCACTTTCAATAATTTAGTGGCGAATAATGGAAATCTCACGGAATTGAATGTGAGATAAGAAAATCCCTTACCATGTACTTTTACTTGGTTGGGGTAGGTTAACCTCCTGTATAATATTGAAATAATTGTTATTAAATTATACAAGAATCATATATATTAATATCATATCATATATGATCTTTTAACTTTTCTTTGTTAATAATGTCTTAGTATTATCGTTGTTTCGGGTGTTAACTTACTCATTTTCTTTTATATGTTTTATTACGTAATCCATGTTTGTAAAGGATAGGTTTTATATTATTCATATCCAGAATGATATAAAGTCATTAAACATCATTTTTTAAATCATCAAATGATAATTATACTTGAATGGATACGATGGAGAATGAATCTCATCGCGTTCGTGGAGACGGTAGTTCGTACGTACGCGCGTATGGTGACATGTTATTCAAAGGGTGGATAGAATAATGAATATGGTTGTAACATATTTATAATAACATCACAGTATATGTGAGATAGTGGAGTTATTATTTTAGAATGGTAACAACAAAGGAAGAAGAAGTGGAAGAATAAATGAACTTGGAAAAAGGGTGGTGAAATCATTACCTCTTCTTCGGGTTCTTCCTTTTGATTTGATCAAAAGGGCTCCTTAGGTTGGCTTTTGATCAAACTAAGGCCTCTAGGTTGTATTGAGGGAAGTTGGGAGAGTATTTGGGCAGAGTTTGGCCGAACCAAAAGGCTTTGAAGGTGTGAAGAAATGAGAAGGAGGAGTGCCCTTTTATAAGAGGGGTGAGGGGCACCTTTGGAAAAGCTAGAAATATTAATTTATAATAAATTCATATTCGGTTTCTAATGGCTCCAAAGTTGATTATTCAAAGGTTACGGTGGGGATAGGTCGAAAACAACTCAACCAATAGAATTTATACAGGTTTGGGTACTTATATTAACCTTATCATTAAGTATTAACTCTAAGTTAATTAGTTTCACTTTTACAATGTCTCTTTGTATTTTTATATAATATCGTTAATAAACTTACTATATACATCCAAGAGACCCCCAAGTGGTACATTAATGACTAACCTATCATTATATAAGTCTCTTGGCCGAACCTAAGATTTTTAGGAATTTAATATCAATTAATAATATAATATTTGTTTTAAGAACTCTTTTATGTCAATTTTGACACTATTCAATAGTTGATTTTTGTGAAACTCATAACAGATTGATTACTTCTAAAAAAGTCAATTAAATAAATCCTAATATATCATATTATCCGAGAAAATTAGTTTAATTCATTAAAAGTTTCATATTTTATTTATTTGGGTATTTATAATATCAATTATTTTAATTTTTCACTATTATAGTAATTACTGTATCATCATTGTGTCATAAATAAAATAACTTATATAATGTCTAAAAATTATAAATAAAATATAATTATGTAGGAAATCTTTTTATCATTCTAATTAAAATTTATAATCTAAAATACAACATATATAACCCTATGTAACAATTGTATTTCTAAAAGATATATGCTTGTGTCATTTTTGTATTCATTTTAACTTAATTAAAATAAAGTGTCATTATCACTTACAAGTGGATCCATGGGGTCCCAAAATCGACTCAAAGATGCCTATGGTCTAACATGTATCAACCAATAAGGATAGGACACGTTTTAGGGTAATTTAGTATTATTATAATATTATTGTTTTAACCCTTATTTACCGGATTTACCCTTAACCATGGTAAATAAAATATTTACCGCAGTAATTATTCAAAATGTCTAAAAATAAAAGTTACCTATTTACACAATTTGAAAATCCTGATTCCAAATATGGAATCCATTTTCCTAAATTCAAAACACAGAAGTGATAGAAATTAATTTAAAATTAATTCCCGCTGTCAAAACAAAAAGCATGTTTTTAAGAGATAATAACTATCAAAAGATTGACACTTGTTTATGTCCGGTTTAATTGTAAAATTATGTCCAATGACCAAAATTATATTAAATGGTAAAAATATATTCTAAATATACTTTAAAACCACTCAAATTCATAATTTATCACTATTAATTATTTTCATTAAAAAAGTTGTTTTTAATTAAAATTTAGTAATTTTCACTATTCATCAAAATATGAAAGTTATCCAAAATTACCAAAATTTCACCTTAGGATAAATTCAATATTCCAAATCCAGAAATGAAGTCCATTTTAAAATATAAAATATATATAATTTCGAAAAGTAGGTATTACTATTCATAACGACTAGTTTGATTGGTTGTGGTGTGTGTTAAAACTCAATGTTGCGTACAACACACGCTACTGTATTATTCAAAGAAAGCGTACCGTGGAAGCTTGGGATGATTCATTTTAATTTTTTTTGATGTCCCTATTTAGTCAAAAAGTTTAAAATATTGTATTTAAAAAGGTTTCACTATTAAAAGTTGATAAAAGTGCAATACTGAAAATGAATCTATTCTTGTATTATGTCTAAGAAACTCATAATATGGATTCTAAAATTATAAGGATTATATAAAGTTTAAAATTTAGTTAATACTATTCATAACCTCTTTTGAACGGCTTGTTTGGTAAGTCATGGTGTGCTTGAACTCGGTGTTGCGTGTAGTGGAAGTTATTGTATTATTTTAAAGAAATAACACACTATGAAATCTTGGGGTGTTACATTCTCCCATCCTTCAATAAATTGTGTCCTCTCAATTTGAAATTGCTCTTCGAAAATAACAGGTTGAAAATAAAAAATATCTTTGTGGGAAAACCCACATCAGAAATTGGGTTACTAAAATTTGGTCTTAATATGAGGAAATGAGAAATGAAAGGGTCACCACCAAATTATGATCTCGATTAGGAGAACATTAGTGGCAATTAGAGACATATAATTGGAGGAAAAACGTAAATATTTATAGGTAGTGATTGAGGCCATCAATCACAAACAAGTATAAAATTGAGGTCCTTAAACTCATCAATCTATGATGATTTTAAATACCACCGGTTCAACAAAATATAGGGTATTAGGATAACACATTTTTGACGTTTCAAAATATCTTAGTTGAAATCCCACATCAAAAAATGAATTAATGAGGCCTCTATTTAAAATAAAGAGTGGAAAGTATGAAGATTACCGAAAATAACACAAACTAGGGTTCCATATAGGAAAATATGGATATGGAAGAGAAATCTAACCATCAATTATCTGATAGAGAGTGTTAGAGAACATGGCTATGAAAAGGCCAACAATCCCAAAGCCATAAATTAGTGGTGATTTAAGGTACCATCTAGGACAACATTTTTGTTCTAAGTTCCTTTTCTTAATGTTGAGGAATTTATTTATGAGATTGGATAAGATCATAAGGAGATATACTTACTTTATAATTAGAGTTTTGTCCATTAATAAATTTCTACCACAAACTCATCTTTCACTCTAAAAGATAATAGAATGTAAAAAAATTCTATTTACACTATTCGTATAGGGTTCCAAAATAAACGAATTTATAATTAATCTACCAGATCTTTTAAAAAACTACATTATTTAATCCAGGACATCTCTTGGGCCAGTGGTAGATGATACACCCTTGTCGCCCTTCGGTTGCGGGTTCAAGTCTCGCGGCCTTGCCGGACGCGACGGGTTGCCGCCCGACCTCCGGGATGTCCTTTTATGGCAATCCAAAATTAGTCTCAAACTAGAATTTATCCAAAATATTTCTGACCAATCTCACAGTCCAACATTTATAAAGAAGTTAAACATAATGTAGATCCTTTTTACCACATAATATCATATTAATAGCTTCATCATGTATTCTTTTAATACACTGAAACATCCTGAATTACCATATTCCTTATTGATTACATTCATGCTCCCTTATTCCATATAGAATGCTGGATATACCTCATCAATCCAAAAATGTTTTAAACCCCAACAATAATGGAATATACAAATCATTAATCAGTTCTAAGGTAGTCAAGAATATCCAATATAATTTATCCAAAACAATCACATATTATTCCAAAATCACTACCTCAGTATCAGAACTATATTATGATTTATCATTCTCTCAACCATATATTTTCCAAAATTTTATCCTGCTATTGAGTCACTTTTCTTTGTTCCACACAATCTCAAGTCCTTAATGAAATAGTACTGCAGTACAATACTTATATACTCCATAATTATTATAACAAGTACATTGTTGATACAACACTCAATTGACATAATCAACATAAGAACTCTAATAATTACTCTTCATCTGTGGTAGTATCATAACTTGATTATTATCCAATAACATCATTTGCGGCATAGTCTGATGACTGGGACATAGGTTCGTGTAGTGTCCAAACTCCTTGCAAATGAAGCATTGTACATTTAAAACCATTTTCTTACCCTTGCAGTCACGTACTTTGTGCCCTTTTCCTCCACACTTATAACAAACTCCCATTCCTTTCAGGCAAGTTCCAGGGTGTTTCTTTCCACAGTTACCACATATGGGAAAATTCTTCTTTTTCCTTTTCCCTTTATCCATCTTTCTCTCTTCCACCCTTTTCTTCTCTTGCTTCACTTCAAATCCATAGGACTCAGTAAACTCTTTACTTATCTTATCAACACATGATATTATTTATTCATATGATGATAATACATGCGAGACTATTTCTCTTGTAAATTCTAGCTTAAGAACATAAAATATATGATCCTTCTTTCTCTTTAGAACATGTACATTTCTAGAGTTATCATTCCTTCTACCGGGCACCATTTCTAAACAATGTCATAAATTAGATTAGTTTATGAATAACAATACCTAATCCCAAACTTGTAAAACACATAACATAAATTAAATAGTTTATGGATATAATCCATAATCATAAAAATGTCTCCTTTGAGGAAGTATATACTCATAAACCCTTCATAATGATTTGTAAGGAAAATGAGAGTTATCCTAAGAATATCCCCCGGGAGTGTCGTAACCAAGAGTGCAGCAAGGCCCGTTGTCGTGCACCAGTTCCCGTTCGAGTCTAGCTCAAAGCGGTGTTTTCGGGTTTTACCCCTAGGTACATATGTGCCAGAGCCGCCTCTACCTACTCATATCCAGACAGGGATGTATTGCTCGGAAAACTCACAAAATCTATACAATACCAAAATTCTAGGAAGTTATTCTATACTAATCCTCAAAGTTCATCTTAGGTCTACGTGATCTAATTAGAGTTTATCTAAATCTAGCTTCCAAGGTTTGTACTAAACTTCCTCTGATACCAACTGTAACGCCCCGACCCCAGCTACCCAGAGTCGGTGCATTACTTCGTAACATTGGCATGATCACAAGAAAGATCAAATCTCGAAAGACCGATTGGTTTAGTAGCCTTGGAAACACTAGATATATTCATAAGTTTTACATTACATCATAAAATAAAAAACTACTACAACAACATAATGTCTCCACAGTCCACACTATTATCCTCTCATAATATCCCTGCAGGTCATTCATAAATTACTTCTTCACATCCTGGGGAAAATAAAACATAGAGAAGGGGTGATCTCAAATGTCCAGTAAGGATAACAATATAGCGGAACATTCAAAATAAGCATAAACATTTAAGGCAATGCATTACAAAAACAAAAGCCTTTTAAACTTGAACTTCAACATAGTATGGAAAAAGTAAAATGAAATAATGCCATTTACTTATTCACATGGATATTCTACTAATCGAATAATCACATAAAAAATCAATAACCACTTTCATAATCATGGAATGCATAATGCTAAACTTTAATTTCTTTTCAAGGCCTCGTCCCAAGACCTTGGGGCTAACTGTAACCGGAACCCAACCCGGAGTGCCTCTAATAACCGGACACCAACCCGGAGTGCCTCTAATAACCGGACACCAACCCGGAGTGCCTATAATAACCGGAGACCAAACCGGAGGGCTTACGTTTACCAGTCCCTAACCTGGAGGGATTACTTTTACCGGTCCCCAACTTGGAGGGCTTACTTTAACCAGTCCCCAACCTGGAACATACTTGTCCAACACATTCATATGATGTAAAGGTTGAAATATAACTTAAACATTCTTATTAGAACTAGCATACGAAATGTCAATACTTTACTCATAAACCATTAATGCTATATAAATGACACATCTACAGTCAAACATATCACAAAACTTCATTACAATATTGAAGTTTTAAATCATAATAAATCAACTTCAAATAATCTTAAAATCCATCAAAGGATGTTGACATAGATGAAAATGTTTTTTTAAAAAAATTATTGAGAGAAATATCCCTTTTTCATGAAAACATTTTAATGTTACACAATTTAGAAATTAATGCATTTAAATACATTTTTGAATCACAGTGTCCCATACCACTTTGAAACTTTTGAATGGAATTAACACTTTTAAAACATTCATTTTCATATAAATAAATCCTTACAAACCATTTTGAAAACATGGACATAAATGAGGATGATTTAGAAGAATAAATATTTAAAACATTTAAAATGATGTTTTAGTAAAAGTTCCCTTAGAAATAATCCCTTTGAAAACTCTTTTATGAAATATGGACATGGATAGTAAATATGTCCCTGTAGATACTTACGTAAAGACAACCTCGGATATTAAAGAGATTGTGAAGTAAACCCTTATCAATTTGGTAACTTATGAAACATACAACCCATGAAAGAGGTATCATACAATGAAAATGTAAATACACATAAGGTAAAGTGTATTACACAAAGAATACAATTATGGGCAGTACATACACCACACAAAAGATAATAGTGGAAATATGGCATGAATCTCACGGAAATAAAGAGTGAGATGAAAACCCCTTACCACGTTAATCAACTGAGTTGTATGGCCAAAATTTAATAACCACCAAATTATTTACAGAATAACATGAACATAAAGATAATCATGATAATATATATCAAATGCCAGTACACAATACACCACTTTCAATAATTTAGTGGCGAATAATGGAAATCTCACGAAATTGAATGTGAGATAAGAAAATCCCTTACCTTGTACTTTTACTTGGTTGGGGTAGGTTAACCTCCTATATAATATTGAAATAATTGTTATTAAATTATACAAGAATCATATATATTAATATCATATCATATATGATCTTTTAACTTTTCTTTGTTAATAATGTCTTAGTATTATCGTTGTTTCGGGTGTTAACTTACTCATTTTCTTTTATATGTTTTATTACGTAATCCATGTTTTTAAAGGATAGGTTTTATATTATTCATATCCATAAGGATATAAAGTCCTTAAACATTATTTTTTAAATCATCAAATGATAATTATACTTGAATGGATACGATGGAGAATGAATCTCATTGCGTTCGTGGAGACGGTAGTCCATACGTACATGCGTATGGTGAGATGTTATTCAAAGGGTGGATAGAATACTGAATATGGTTGTAACATATTTATAATAACATCACAGTATATGTGAGATACTGGAGTTATTATTTTAGAATGGTAACAACAAAGGAAGAAGAAGTGGAAGAAGAAATGAACTTGGAAAAAGGGTGGTGAAATCATTACCTCTTCTTCGGGTTCTTCCTTTTGATTTGATCAAAAGGGATACTTAGGTTGGCTTTCTGATCAAACTAAGGCCTCTTGGTTGTAGTGAGGGAAGTTGGGAGAGTATTTGGGCAGAGTTTGGCCGAACCAAAAGGCTTTTAAGGTGTGAAGAAATGAGAAGTAGGAGTGCCCTTTTATAAGAGGGGTGAGGGGCACCTTTGGAAAAGCTAGAAATATTAATTTATAATAAATTCATATTCGGTTTCTAATGGCTCCAAAGTTGATTATTAAAAGTTTAAGGTGGGGATAGGTCGAAAACCACTCAACCAATAGAATTTAGACAGGTTTGGGTACTTATATTAACCTTATCATTAAGTATTATCTCTAAGTTAATTAGTTTCACTTTTACAATGTCTCTTTGTATTTTTATATAATATGGTTAATAAACATACTATATACATCCAAGAGACCCACAAGTGGTACATTAATGAGGAAAATATCATGATATAAGTCTCTTGGCCGAACCTTAGATTTTTAGGAATTTAATATCAATTAATAATATAATATTTCTTTTAAGAACTCTTTTATGTCAATTTTGACACTATTCAATAGTTTATTTTTGTGAAACTCCTAAAATATTGATTACTTCGAAAAAAGTCAATTAAATCGATCCTAATATATCATATTATCCTATAAAATTATTTTAATTCATTAAAAGTTTCATATTATATTTATTTGGGTATTTATAATATCAATTATTTTAATTTTTCACTATTATAGTAATTACTGCATCATCATTGTGTCATAAATAAAATAACTTATTTAATGTCTAAAAATTATAAATAAAATATCATTATGTAGGAAATCTTTTTATCGTTCTAATGAATATTTATAATCTAAAATCCAACATATATAACCCTATATAACAATTGTTTGTCTAAACGATATATGCTTGTGTCATTTTTGTATTCATTTTAACTTAATTAAAATAAAGTGTCATTATCACTTACAAGTGGATCCATGGGGTCCCATAATCGACCCAAATATGCCTATGGTCGAACATGTATCAACCAATATGGATAGTACACGTTTTAGGGTAATTTAGTATTATTATAATATTATTTGTTTAACCCTTATTTACCGGATTTACCCTTAACCATGGTAAATAAAATTTTTACCGCAGTAATTATTCAAAATGTCTAAAAATAAAAGTTACCTATTTACACAATTTGAACATCATGATTCCAAATATGGAATCCATTTTCCTAAATTCAAAACACATAAGTGACAGAAATTAATTTAAAATTAACTCCCGCTGTCAAAACAAAAAGCGTGTTTTTAAGAGATAATAACTATCAAAAGATTGACACTTGTTTATGTTCGGTTTAATTGTAAAATTATGTCCACTGACCAACATTATATTAAATGGTAAAAATATATTCTAAATATACTTTAAAACCACTCAAATTCATAATTTATCACTATTAATTATTTTGATTAAAAAAGTTGTTTTTAATTAAAATTTAGTAATTTTCACTATTCATCAAAATATGAAAGTTATCCAAAAAGTACCAAAATTTCACCTTAGGCTAAATTCGATATTCCAAATCCATAAATGAAGTCCATTTTAAAATATAAAATATATATAATTTCGAAAAGTAGGTATTACTATTCATAACGGCTAGTTTGATTGGTTGTGGTGTGTGTTAAAACTCAAGGTTGCGTACAACACACGCTACTGTATTATTCAAAGAAAGCGTACCGTGGAAGCTTGGGATGTTTCATTTTAAATTTTTTTTGATGTCCCCATTTAGTCAAAAAGTTTAAAATATTGTATTTAAAAAGGTTTCACTATTAAAAGTTGATAAAATTGCAATAATGAAAATGAATCTGTTCTTGTATTATGTCTAAGAAACTCATAATATAGATTCTAAAATTATAAGGATTATATAAAGTTTAAAATTTAGTTAATACTATTCATAACCTCTTTTGAACGGCTTGTTTGGTAAGTCATGGTGTGCTTGAACTCAATGTTGCGTGTAGTGCAAGTTATTGTATTATTTTAAAGAAATAACACAGTATGAAATCTTGGGGTGTTACAATTGACCCATCCAAATTTTACCACATGATATGAAGTTACATTCAATGTTGGAGGGTATTTTCTCATAACATTCTATACTATTGAAAAGTTCATTTTTAGTAGACCTAGTAGTTCCCCAGAATGGATACCACCATAATTTATATAATTTTTCAACTTTTCATTCAATGAAAAAAAACTACTCTGTTCAAATTCCAACCATTCTATGTTTTTGATTTGGAAGGATATTATACTTTTAGTGTATTCCTACTACAACTTCCTTGTTCCCTATAGGGAAACCCATTTTTAATAGGCATAGTTTAGATTAAGCCACATTGTAATCTTAAAATGTTATATCATTTAAACATAACCATAATGTATATTATTTCCCTAGTATTCTATAAACATTATCCAAAACTATAAATTTATCTAAACCTTTCCTCTAATACTAATTATAAGAACCCAATCCTTATTCGACCTGTAATTTAATTTTTAGAAATGACATCACATTATTTCATTTCAAGGATATTTCAGGTTTAGAGTTTTAAATAAATTGGCCATAACTCAAACATAACAATACCTTATTTTACAAAGTGAACACTACTGGTCAATATCTATATTTTACACAATATAAAACTTTTAAAAAGAAACATATTTTATTTTCATAAAAAATATTTTTGAATTTCAAAATGAATTTATATTTTTTCTTACCCAACATAAAACCCTATTTTTTAATGCATGGGAGGAGAAAAAAAGAACAGTAAGGTATTTAAAAGGGAAAAATAATAAATCCCATTAGTCTATTTATAAACCATGTGATCATAAAAAGTTTTTTCCTTTAAAATTTTAGCTAAAATGAAATCATATTTATTTACCAATGTTTTTTATTAAATACATTATTCTGAAGAAAATTTTAAATATCATAACCGTAACTTTTACTTATAAAACATGATATCCCATGAAAAAAACTACTTAATTAGATATTTTTTTTTCAAAAAGGGAATATTTAGTTCATTAAAACAAACATCATAATATTACCTTTTTAAATTGATAGATTTCCCTGAAAACTCATGATAAAGAATAGAGAATTCATGTAGGTGGCATGGGAATCCATCTTCACTGAACCCTTATAGAACCCTTTCAACTTTAAAAAAAACTATATGGTTGACTTCCAATATAATTATCCTAATAAAATAATCATTACCCAATTTATTGGAGGATTATATAATTAGACCTATAATATAAGATATATCAGGATCAACCATAATCATGAGTTCTATATCACTCAAAAATAATTATAAACAATGTCCAATGATTATATAATGAATTTTTTTTAATATTGCATCTTTTCATTGTAAACCACAGAAAAAAAATTTGGACACATATGTAACACTTTTGGATATTGAATATATCATTCCATTTAAAAACCAATTTGAAAACTAAAATATCCCAAAAAAATGGAATGTGGTATGTTATTTGAAGAGAATTGAAAAATTGTAATAAAAGAAAAAAATAAAGTAACAATTACAATAGAAAAAAAGGCCATTGACGCCGTATACATTAAAATAAAAAAAAAATCTTTACATTTTTTAAATAAAGTAAAATAATTCCATATAAAATATGTAAAAATATTAATTTGTAATCCATAGAAAAAAAAGATATAAAAATTTTCATTATAATTATTTTATTTCTATATAAATATATTCATGATATAATTTTTTAACATATGGAAATGGAAGAAAAAGAATTCGATGTGAAACATTAAAAGAGGATTTGTAAAAGAAAGTCCCTTACCATGAGTATGAATCCTCACAAACATTGTTTATCTTCCTAAATAATAAAAATACGTTAATTACTAACTTTATTAAGAACCATTTTCAATTTTATTGTTACTTTTACAATGTTATAATCTATTACTTAATCAATTAAGTTCACATAATATGTGTAACACCCCAGGTAAATAAATAATATGACATCTTTATATTTATCCATATTTGTGAATCAAATATTAATATTACTTTAAAGGGGATACTATGCTCGATGGCGAACCCAACACGCAACAACGAGTTTCTTGGGAATCTTATGTTGCACTCAAATAATAAAATAATATTATTTTAAATGGTAGTTAACATGTAGCTGTTGTATTGGCAGTAATGGATAGAAATAACTGAAAAATGATTATATATGTTTTTAAATATTTTTACATTTATCCAATAAAATATAAAGGCATAAAATACAGAATTAATTCAATTTTAGGCGTATATTCCCTAGTTTTCACTAAAGGTTCACTTATCATCTTTTGATGGCGAACCGTCATTAAATATAGTTTTGTTCACTCTTATACATTCTATTGGACCAAATAAAACTCTTCTTAAGAATTGGGACATCAAAATTTACTTTGTGTAAATTTTTGGTATCTTTCTGATAAAGTTCATTTTTTAATGAATAGTGTAAAATGTTGTATTTTAATTCAAAACCTATTTTTAATATAATTTATTTATATGATTAGATTATATTTTGAATTGGTTTCAAAGTCAAATTATAATATATTTTTACCATTAAATCCAATACTGGTCGTTGGAATTAATTTCACTTTGAAATCAGACATAAACTAGTGTCAATCTTTTGATACTTATTGTTTCATAAAAACACGCTATTTGCTCTGACAGCGGGAATTACTTATTAAATTAATTAATGTGACTTATATATTTTGAATTTTGTAAAATATACTTCATTTTTTAATTCGGAATATCAAATATAGCTTAGGGTGAATTGTTCGCATTTTTCTGAAAAACTTCAATTGTTGATGAATTGTGAAACCACTAAGTGGTACTTATAAAAACTGATTTTTTCCGTTTAAATGAAATTTTGCCATCTTTGTGTTTTGAATTTCAAAAAACCGACATAAATTCTTGTCATTAAGAAGTAAAATGTGGTTCAATGGGATAAAAATAATTTTTTTGATTAATAGTAACTTATTAAGTTTTTAATCGCGATTAGAGGTAATTAGTGTAGTTTAAGGTAAAAATAATGTTTTAATAATATGAAATGAACTTGACACATGTCCTAACCTCATTTTATGTGTCATGGTCGACCAATAAAACCCATGGGGAAACTTGGGGACCCCATGAAGCCACATTGGTTGGAAAATGACATTAATATCTTTTTATTTAAAGTTAAAGTAAAAATGAGACAAACATGAAATGTTTTACTAAAACAATTTTTACATTTGGTTATGAAAATAAGATTTTTTACTATAAATATTCATTAGAAAGATAAAAATATTTCCTACATCATAGTATTTTTATTATAATTTTTATACATTAAATAAATTAAATTATTTATGACATCATGATGATGCAGCGATGACCTCATTATTTAACGATTTAAATAAAATGGAAATATAATGTAATATCTAAGACCTACACATGTCCAAAACCTATTGGATGAGTGTATTGAGAACCCTTATCACCTTATCCTCGAAACACATCAATGTGGGACCTCTTAAATCCGAATACCATTTTAAAATAAAGTGACTTTTCTTTACCTTCCAAGAGTGCCCTTCCTCTCCTCGTATAAAAGGCCCCCACCTCTACCTCCTTACCCACACTCCCAAAGCCTTTGACTCGGACAAACCCTGCCCATTTTGTCTCTACACTTCCCTCTATTACTCCATGAAGCCTCACTTTGGGCAGAAGTCATCCCAAGTAAGCCTTTGAGAAAAAACCAAAGGGAGTTACCCGATTTTAAGGTAATGTCTTCACTTGAGTCCTTTTGTTTTATTTTGCTTCTCCAACCCCCTAAACTCCTTTTATTCATTTCATTAGTAAAAACTCCAGTATCATCAATATACTAGGGTGTTTTTATAAGAAGGATTCGAGCTAGACTTTCACACACCTACATCTAATGGTTAAAGAACATACTGTTTCTGTGGATGGCAAATTTCGGCCTCCCGAAACGATGATTGTTCAACATTCTTTTAACACCTTAAAAGGTGGACATTAAGATGTCACTATATTTATATATGATATATAATATGTTTATGTTTTCCTTAATCTTCTGTAATTTTCATTTTGGGCATACCTTTATGGTTTCCATTATGGGTAAACGTGATATCTTCATTTAAGGAAGTGCGGACTACCGCCCCCTCAAAGTGATGTGATTCGTTAGTGCCATATGTGGGACGTATAAAGGATGGATTTAAAATTATTATATATGATATTATACTGGAATTATAATATACCTTTATATAATTATGATTCCATTCTATAAAATACGAAATAGAAATGAAAGTAGCGTTCATGCGTACGTACGGCTTACCATCTCCATGAACGGTGCATTTCATTTCTTACCTCTAAATGATTATGTAATATTATAAATGCATGAATGTACTAGATATATATGGAATATATGATATCTACATCATGAATACCATTCTGGATATAATGGATACATGAACAACTTGTAATTATAAAGGGCTTATTTTTGACTCAAGTACCAATGATCGTTAAAACGACCGTTATTAACTTAAATAATTACATAGTGTTCATGACAAGGAAATAAGTGATATAAAAGGAATAATGAACTTGAAAAATGTTTTTAAACATGTATAAATTAACTCAAGTTTATTATTCAGGTGATTAAAGAACGACCGAGTCAAGTCAGACCCGAGGTATGGGACTTCGTCTCAATCTCCTTTCATTGAGGAATATTTTGTTTTATACACAACCTTCTTCTATACGGTGTATAAACCCCTTTTACTTTTATGTTTATCCAAAAGGAATATTTTTTATACGAATTGTTTTACTAAAAGACAAAAGGGAATTTTTTGTCGTACGTATGCGGCGACAACGACTTCTCCGCCGCCATGACCATTATTTGAGTTTCAGCTTCCTCTACAAGCCATACCTTCTTTTTAAAAGAAAAATAAATACCATGTTTTACTTTTCTTTTATTTTGGTATTGAAAATGGTTTTCATAATGTTTTTATATCAATGTGTTGTATTGATATCTTGTGATTAAACGGTGGAAATGTTATGTTTCCTTTATGCATGTTTTATGTGATACGATTATGTTGAGGTTCTTGGGAATTATTATGAAGACGGGTGGTTCCATTATAAACTAAGGGCGGGTGAGCCCGATATAGCTCTCCAATGCATTGGGTAACGTGAAGGAGTGAAACGTTAAGGTTTCTCTGAATATATTTAGGGAATATACTATGATGGGTATTCCAAACGTAACCAAGAGGGTTACTCCCTACGTAAGAATGTTATGAATGCCTCAATTTACCTTTATGTCTTATGATTTCTATGATTTATTCATGATTTGATGAGGTATGTAAAAGTGCTTATGTTTTATGGGTAAAGTAAGATTTCATTCTTATGTAAATTTGTACCCATATTTCCTTTCCATATTTTTATATCCCTTACTGAGCTTTTTATGCTCATCCCAAGTTTTTTGAAATGTTTTTCACAGGTCAAGGGAAAGGTACATGGTATGATGATAGTGTCAAGGAAGTGTCAAGAAGGAATCCATGTTTTATTTTAAATATGATTCCATTGATGGGAAGGAAGAATACTATCTTTATGTAACAACTTTGTTTATATGTGGAATGTAATGAATGTTTTATGATCTAATTCTCTAAAACTCTAAATCCAAAAATATCCTCAATGTGTAATCTTGTAATAACTCAAGATTAAGGTAGGTTTAAGGATAGGGCCTTATAGTTGGTATCAGAGGTCGGTTTAGACAACTTTAGGGATTAGGAGTTCTTGTGAGACACATGATTAGTCTCTATATCTATTATTTCAGTTAAATCCTTGTTTTATAACTTTTTCTTCAGGTCAAGTAATGTCAGTTACGAATGGAAGGAGAAGGATATCAAACGACATTCCTATCTCTTCCTGATGACATGCTTGCAATAATTATTGCAAAGTCATCTTCGGATGATTGTGAAACTTTTTTCAGCATACAACTCACTTGCAAGAAGTTGTTTGAGATATCAAACACCTCCACTATACCTCGTTATCATCGTGGATCGTGGGTTGTTTTTAGACAAATACTATTTTCACAATATTCTCATATTTTCAATAAAGGTAAATGTTATCAAGGTATTTTGAAATATTTTACCTTATCACAAGAATTTGAAGCATATTATGATTTTAGAAATGGTGCTGAGGAAGAAGACCCTTGCGCAACCTATTTATATTTTCTTTTAAAATATAGTCTCACATCACATACTTATGGTATTTTAAAAGGACCAATAATAGAAAGTTTCAACTCAATTTTGGTCCGACTATTTTATAGAAATCAGGTTTTATCAGATGTTTTGGAATTATATGTCATACATGATTATTTTCCAAAACTGTTTTTCTGTGAACACCCATATGACCCATGTTGTACGAGGTGTATTTGGATGGAGGAAGAAAATGATTTTCAAGGATATATAAATCATTGTTTTAATGCATGGGACTTCTACCTACATGAGCAAGATGACGATGAAACCGAGTGGACGCCATGATCAAGGTATGATGTTATTTATTTTGGGAATCATTTTATTTTATCTTATGGTGGTGAAATAAGACTTCAAGAATTAAGATGTTGAGATCGTAACAAATTCGGATGAAAATTAAAGGTATAAGGAAACTATTGAGGTTAAAACATGTTAGGGTTATTTTGGGAGTTTTATAAAAAGGACAACACGCAGACTGTGTGACAACTCGTCGCGTCGGACAATGTTGCGGGAATCGAACCCACAACCAAAGTGCGACTGGTATTTATTGCCTACCACTGGACTACGTGAAGTCCCTGGTTAGTTTGACTGATTCTTTTTAGTTAGATGATTTTATGAATTAAGAGTAAGTTGATTTTGGGTTATCTATGAATATTTATTAACCTATCATGGAGTATATGTGATTAGGTTAATCACTTTTCAATTCAAGACATTAAGTGCAACTGATGTTGTTTGGAGATAAATGATACGATTTAACTTGGAAGAATATGTGACTAAATCCCTCAAATATTTGGGTTTCAATCTTAGTTTTGTTTACTTTGAATAATTTTATGGACAAATTGATTATCGAATGGGCCTTGTTGAACTTTGGGTTTTGTTGGGCAAATTTTGGAGATTAAGCATAGATTTTATTTTAAATGGGTTATCCTTTTCTAGATTATCTGACCTTGTACTAACCTTTATGGTTTTAGTCTAAAGACATGGGAAGTATATAGTTCTCTTTTGTGGATTAGGTGAATCTCTAGAAGTTGATTATAGTACTCTTAATGTGAACAAGTCTTCCTAAATACTCATCTTTTAGAGAAAATATGTGTTTTTGTAAAAGTTGAAAGTCAACATGATAAGTGATTATGTTTTCCTATGAATAAATTACTCAATAAAAAGTAACTTAAAACAAAAAATTTGTCTATTAACTTTTTCTACTGTGGAATCGAATACCGTTTAACCCATCAAAAGTTTGTGAGTTTCTTGTGGTTAACTTTCTCTTAAACATGTTTTCTATCACTCTCCATCAGAACATGACCCTATGTTTTCTCCTCCATGTCCATATTTTTAGACATGGAATCCTAGTATGGGTTAACTCGGGTGACCTTTGTACTTATCTTTCTTTATTTTAAAGTGATTGTTTTACCGACTCGTGTTCCGATGTGGGACTTTCAAGGATTTTTCCAAGCTCAATTTTAATAATTGCGAGGATGCAATTCCCAAAAAGGGGGGAAGGATGTAACACCCCAGGTAAATAAATAATATGACATATTTATATTTATCCATATTTTTGAATCAAATATTAATATTACTTTAAAGGGGATGCTATGCTCGATGGCATACCCAACACGCAACAATGAGTTTCTTGGGAATCTTACTTTGCACTCTAATAATAAAATAATATTATTTTAAATGGTAGTTGACATGTAGTCGTTGTATTGGCAGGAATGGATAAAAATAACTAAAATATGATTATATATGTTTTTAAATATTTTTACATTTATCCAATAAAAGATAAAGGCATAAAATACAGAAAGAATTCAATTTTAGGTGTATATGCCCTAGTTTTCACTAAAGGTTCACTTATCGCCTTTTGATGGAGAACCGTCATTAAATATAGTTTTGTTCACTCTTATACATTCTATTGGACCAAATAAAGCTCTTCTTAAGAATTGGGACATCAAAATTTACTTTGTGTAAATTTTTGGTATCTTTCTGATAAAGTTCATTTTTTAATGAATGGTGTAAAATGTTGTATTTTAATTCAAAACCTATTTTTAATCTAATTTATTTATATGATTAGATTATCTTATGAATTGTTTTTAAAGTGAAATTAGAATATATTTTTACCATTAAATCCAATAGTGGTCGTTGGAATTAATTTCACTTTGAAATCAGACTTAAACTAGTGTCAATCTTTTGATACTTATTGTTTCATAAAAACACGTTATTTGCTCTAACAACGGGAATTAATTATTAAATTAATTAATGTAACGTATATATTTTGAATTTTGTAAAATAGACTTCATTTTTTAATTCGGAATATCAAATATAGATTAGGGTGAATTTTTGGGATTTTTCTGAAAAACATCAATTTTTTATGAATAGTGAAACCACTAAGTGGTAGTTATAAAAACTGATTTTTTCCATTTAAATGAAATTTTGCGATCTTTGTGTTTTGAATTTCAAAACTCCGACATAAATGGTTTTCATTAAGAAGTAAAATGTGGTTCAATGGGATAAAAATAATTTTTTGGTGAATAGTAACTTATTCAGTTTTTAATCGCGATTAGAGGTAATTAGTGTAGTTTAAGGTAAAAATAATATTTTAATAATATGAAATGAACTTGAAACTTGTCCTAACCTCATTGGATGTGTCATGGACGAACAATACAACCCAGGGGTCAACTTGGGGACCCCATGAAGCCACTTTGGTTGGAAAATGACATTAATATCTTTTTATTTAAAGTTAAAGTAAAAACGAGACAAACATGAAATGTTTTACTAAAACAATTTTTACATGGGGTTATACAAATAAGATTTTTGACGATAAATATTAATTGGAAAGATAAAAATATTTCCTACATCATAGTATTTGTTTTATAATTTTTAGACATTAAATAAATTAAATTATTTATGACATCATGATGATGCAGCGATGACCTCATTATTTAACGATTTAAATAAAATGGAAAGATAATGTAATATCTAAGACCTACACATGTCCAAAACCTATTGGATGAGTGGATTTCTAACCCTTATCACCTTATCCTCGAATCCCATTAATGTGGGACCTCTTAAATCCGAATACCATTTTAAAATAAAGTGACTTTTCTTTACCTTCCAAGAGTGCCCCTCCTCTCCTCTTATAAAAGGCCCCCACCTCTACCTCCTTACCCACACTCACAAAGCCTTTGACTCGGCCAACCCCTGCCCATTTTGTCTCTCCACTTCCCTATATTACTCCTTGAAGCCTCAATTTTGGCAGAAGTCTTCCCAAGGAAGCCTTTGAGCTAAAACCAAAGGGAGTTACCCGATTTTAAGGTAATGTCTTTACTTGAGTCCTTTTGTTTTATTTTGCTTCTCCAACCCCCTAAACTCTTTTTATTCATTTATTTTGTAAAAAATCCAGTATCATAAATATACTAGGATGTTTTTATAAGAATTATTAGAGCTACACTTTCACACACCTATATCTAATGGTTAAAGAACATACTGTTTTCGTGGATGGCGAATTCCGGCCTCCTGAAACGATGATTGTTCAACATTCTTTTAACACATTCAAAGGTGGCCATGAATATGTCACTATATTTATATATGATATATAATATGTTTATGTTTTCCTTAAGCTTCTGTAATTTTCATTCTGGGTATACCTTTATGGTTTCCATTATGGGTAAACACGATATCTTCATTTAAGGAATTGCGGACTACCGCCCCCTCAAAGTGATGTGATTCGTTAGTGCCATATGTGGGATGTATAAAGGATGGATTTAAAGTTATTATATCTGATATTATACTGGAATTATAATATACCTTTATATCATTATGATTCCATTCTATAGAATACTAAATATAAATGAAAGTAGCGTTCATGCGTACGTACGACTTACCGTCTCCATGAACGGTGCATTTCATTTCTTACCTCTAAATGATTATGTAATATTATAAATGCATGAATGTACTAGATATATATGAAATATATGATATCTACATCATGAATACCATTCTGGATATAATGGATTCATGAAAAACATGTAATTATAAAGGGCTTATTTTTGACTCAAGTACCAATGATCGTTAAAACGGCCGTTATTAACTTAAATAATTACATAGTGTTCCTGACATGGAAATAAGTGGTATAAAAGGAATAATGAACTTGAAAAAGGTTCTTAAACAAGTAGAAATTAACTCAAGTTTATTATTCAGGAGATTAAAGAACGACCGAGTCAAGTCAGACCCAAGGTATGGGACTTCGTCTCAATCTCCTTTCATTGAGTCATATTTTGATTTATACACAACCTTCTTCTATACGGTGTATAAACCCCTTTCACTTTTACGTTTATCCAAAAGGAATATTTTTTATACGATTTGTTTTACTAAATGACAAAAGGGAATGTTTTGTCGTATGTATGCGGCGAAAACGACTTCTCCGCCGCCATGACCATTATTTGAGTTTCGACTTCCTCTACAAGGCATACATTCTTTTTAAAAGAAAAATTAATACCATGTTTTACTTTTCTTTTATTTTGGTATTGAAAATGGTTTTCATAATGTTTTAATATCAATGTGTTGTATTGATATCTTGTGATTGAAAGGTGGAAATGTTATGTTTCCTTTATGCATGTTTTATGTGATACAATTATGTTGAGGTTCTTGGGCATTATTATGAAGACGGGTGGTTCCATGATAAACTAAGGGCGGGTGAGCCCGATATAGCTCTCCAATGCATTGGGTAACATGAAGGAGTGAAACATTAAGGTTTCTCCAAAACGATTTAGGGAATATACTATGATCAGTATTCCAAATGTAACCAAGAGGGTTACTCCCTACGTAAGAATGTTATGAATGCCTCAAGTTACCTTTATGTATTATGATTTCTATGATTTATTCATGATTTGATGAGGTATGTTAAAGTGCTTATGTTTTATGGGTAAATTATGATTTCATTATTTTGTATATATGTACTCATGTTTCCTTTCCATATTTTTATATCCCTTACTGAGCTTTTTATGCTCATCCCAAGTTTTTTGAAATGTTTTTCCGAGGTCAAGGGAAAGGTACATGATATGATGATAGTGTCAAGGAAGTGTCAAGAAATAATCCATGTTTTATTTTAAATATGTTTCCATTAATGGGAAGGAAGAATACTATCTTTATGTAACCACTTTGTTTATATGTGGAATGTAATGCAAGTTTTATGATCTAATTCTCTAAAAATCTAAACCCGAAAAGATCCTCAATGTGTAATCTTGTAATAACTCAAGATTAAGTAAGGTTTACGGCGGGGGCCTTATAGTTGGTATCAGAGGTCGGTTTAGACAACTTTAGGGATTATGAGTTCTTGTGAGACACATGATTAGTACCTATATCTATTATTTCAGATAAATCCTTGTTTTATAAATTTTTTTTCAGGTCAAGTAAAGTCGGTTACGAATGGAAGGAGAAGGATCTCAAATGACATTCCTATCTCTTCCTGATGACATGCTTGCAATAATTATTGCAAAGTCATCTTCGGATGATTGTGAAACTTTTTCTAGTATACAACTCACTTGCAAGCAGTTGTTTGAGATATCAAACACCTCCACTATACCTCGTTATCATCGTGGATCATGGGTTGTTTTTAGACAAATACGATTTTCACAATATTCTCATATTTTCAAGAAAGTTAAATATTATCATGGTATTTTCAAATATTTTACCTTATCACAAGAATTTGAAGCATATTATGATTTGAGAAATGGTGCTGAGGAAGGAGACCCTTGCACAACCTATTTATATTTTCTTTTAAAATATAGTCCCACATCACATACTTATGGTATTTTAAAAGGACCAATAATAGAAATTTTCAACTCAATTTCGGTCCTTCTATTTTATAGAAATCAGGTTTTATCAGATGTTTTGGAATTATATGTCATACATGATTATTTTCCAAAACTGTTTTTCTGTGAACACCCATATGACCCATGTTGTACGAGGTGTATTTGGATGGAGGAAGAAAATGATTTTGAAGGATCTATAAATCATTGTTGTAATGCATGGGACTTCTACCTACGTGAGCAAGATGACGATGAAACTGGGTGGACGCCATGATCAAGGTGATGTTATTCATTTTGGGATTCGTTTTATTTTATCTTATGGTGGTGAAATAAGACTTCAAGAATTAAGATGTTGAGATCGTAACGAATTCGGATGAAAATTAAAGGTATAAGGAAACGATTGAGGTTAAAACATGTTAGGGTTATTTTTGGAGTTTTATGAAAAGGACAACACACAGACCGTGTGACAACCCGTCGCGTCGGACAAAGCTGCGGGAATCAAACCCACAACCAAAGTGCGACTGGTATTTATCGCCTACCACTGGACTACGTGAAGTCCCTGGTTAGTTTGGCTGATTCGTTTTAGTTAGATGATTTTATGAATTAAGAGTAAGTTTATTTTGGGTTATCTATGGATATTTTTTAACCTATCATGGAGGATATGTGATTAAGTTAATTACTTTTCAATTCGAGACATTAAGAGAAACTGATGTTGTTTGGAGATAAATGATACGATTTAACTTGGAAGAATATGTGACTAAATCCCTCAAATATTTGGGTTTCAATCTTAGTTTGGTTTACGTTGAAGAATTTTATGGAAAAATTGATTATCGAATGGTCCTCGTTGAACTTTGGGTTTTGTTGGAAAACTTTTCGAGATTAAGCATAGATTTTCTTTTTAATGGGTTATCCTTTTCTGGATTATCTGACCTTGTACTAACCTTTTTGGTTTTGGTCTAAAGACATGGGAAGTATATAGTTCTCTTTTGTGGATTAGGTGAATCTCTAGAAGTTGATTATAGTACTCTTAATGTGAACAAGTCTTCTTAAATACTCGTCTTTTGGAGAAAATATGAGTTTGTGTAAAAGTTGAAAGTCAACATGATAAGTGATTATGTTTCCCTATTAATAAATTACTCAATAAAAAGTAACTTAAAACAAAAATGTTTTCTATTAACTTTTCCTACTGGGGAATCGAATACCGTTTAACCCATCACAAGTTTGTGATTTTCTAGTGGTTAACTTTCTCCTAAACATGTTTTCTATCACTCTCCATCAGAACATGACCCTATGTTTTCTCCTTCATGTCCATATTTTTCGACATGGAATCCTAGTATGGGTTAACTCGGGTGACATTTGTAATTATCTTTCTTTATTTTAAAGTGATTGTTTGTCCGAATCTTGTTCCGATGTGAGACTTTCAAGGATGTTTCCAAGCTCAATTTTAAAAATTGTGAGGATGCAATTCCCAAAAAGGGGGGAAGGATGTAACACCCCTGGTAAATAAATAATATGACATCTTTATATTTATCCATATTTGTGAATAAAATATTATTATTACTTTAAATGGGATGCTATGCTCGATGGCGTACCCAACACGCAACAACGAGTTTCTTGGAAATCTTATGTTGTACTCTAATAATAAAATAATATTATTTTAAATGGTAGTTATAATGTAGCCATTGTATTGGCGGGAATGGATAGAAATAACTAAAATATGAATATATATGTTTTTAAATATTTTTACATTTATCCAATAAAAGATAAAGGCATAAAATACAGAAAGAATTCAATTTTAGGAGTATATGCCCTAGTTTTCACTAAAGGTTCACTTATCGCCTTTTGATGGTGAACCGTCATTAAATATAGTTTTGTTCACTCTTATACATTCTATTGGACTAAATAAAACTCTTCTTAAGAATTGTGACATCAAAATTTACTTTGTGTAAATTTTTGGTATCTTTCTGATAAAGTTCATTTTTTAATGAATTGTATAAAATGTTGTATTATAATTCAAAAACTCATTTTAATATAATTTATTTATATGATTATATTATCTTTTGAATTGGTTTTAAAGTTAAATTAGAATATATTTTAACCATTAAATCCAATAGTGGTCGTTGGAATTAATTTCACTTTGAAATCAGACTTAAACTAGTGTCAATCTTTTGATACTTATTGTTTCATAAAAACACGCTATTTCCTCTGACATTGGGAATTAATTATTAAATTAATTAATGTGACTTATATATTTTGAATTTTGTAAAATAGACTTCATTTTTGAATTCTGAATATCAAATATAGCTTATGGTGAATTTTTGAGATTTTTCTGAAAAACTTCAATTTTTGATGAATAGTGAAACCACTAAGTGGTACTTATAAAAACTGATATTTTCCATTTAAATGAAATTTTGCCATCTTTGAGTTTTTTATTTCACAAATCAGACATAAATGGTTGTCATTAAGAAATAAAATGTGGTTCAATGGGATAAAAATAATTTTTTGGTGAATAATAACTTATTAAGTTTTTAATCACGATTAGAGGTAATTAGTGTAGTTTAAGGTAAAAATAATATTTTAATAATATGAAATGAACATGACACATGTCCTAACCTCATTGGATGTGTCATGTCCGACCAAGACAACCCATGGGTCAACTTGGGGACCCCATGAAGCCACTTTGGTTGGAAAATGACATTAATATCTTTTTATTTAAAGTTAAAGTAAAAATGAGACAAACATGAAATGTTTTGCTAAAACAATTTTTACATGGGGTTATAAAAATCAGATTTTTGACTATAAATATTCATTGGAAATCTAAAAGGATTTCCTACATCATAGTATTTGTTTTATAATTTTTGGACATTACATAAATTAAATTGTTTATGACATCATGATGATGCAGTGATGACCTCATTATTTAATGATTTAAATAAAATGGAAAGATAATGTAATATCTAAGACCTACACATGTACAAAACATATTGGATGAGTGGATTTCGAACCATTATCACCTTATACTCGAAACAAATCAATGTGGGACCTCTTAAATCCGAATACCATTTTAAAATAAAGTGACTTTTCTTTACCTTCCAAGAGTGCCCGTCCTCTCCTCTTATAAAAGGCCCCCACCTCTACCTCCTTACCCACACTCCCAAAGCCTTTGTCTCGGCCAACCCCTGCCCATTTTGTCTCTCCGCTTCCCTCTCGTACGCCTTGAAGCCTCACTTTGGGCAAAAGTCTTCCCAAGGAATCCTTTTAGCTAAAACCAAAGGGAGTTACCCGATTTTAAGGTAATGCCTTCACTTGAGTCCTTTTCTTTTATTTTGCTTCTCCAACCCCCTAAACTATTTTTATTAATTTCTTTTGTAAAAACTAGAGTATAATAAATATACTAGGATGTTTTTATAAGAAGTATTCGAGCTACACTTTCACACACCTACATCTAATGGTTAAAGAACATACTATTTCCGTGGATGGCGAATTTCGGCCTCCCGAAACGATGATTGTTCAACATTATTTTAACAACTTAAAAGGTGGTCATTAAGATGTAACTATATTTATATATGATATATAATTTGTTTATGTTTTCCTTAAGCTTCTGTAATTTTAATTTTGGGTATACCTTTATGGTTTCCATTATGGGTAAACGCGATATCTTCATTTAAGGAAGTGCGGACTACCGCCCCATCAAAGTGATGTGATTCGTTAGTGCCATATGTGGGACGTATAAAGGATGGATTTAAAGTTATTATATATGATATTATACTGGAATTATAATATAATTTTATATCATTATGATTCCATTTTATAAAATATGTAATAGAAATGAAAGTAGCGTTCATGCGTACGTACGGCTTACCATCTCCATGAACGGTGCATTTCATTTCTTACCTCTAGATGATTATGTAATATTATAAATGCATGCATGTACTGGATATATATGAAATATATGATATATACATCATGAATACCATTCTGGATATAATGGATACATGAACAACTTATAATTATAAAGGGCTTATTTTTTACTCAAGTACCAATGATCGTTAAAACGACCGTTATTAACTTAAATAATTACATAGTGTTCATGACATGACAATAAGTGATATAAAAGAAATAATGAACTTGAAAAAGGTTCTTAAACAAGTATAAATTAACTCAAGTTTATTATTTAGGAGATTAAAGAACGACCGAGTCAAGTCAGACCCGAGGTATGGGACTTCATCTCAATCTCCTTTCATTGAGGCATATTTTGTTTTATACACAATCTTATTCTATACGGTGTATAAATCCCTTTTACTTTTACGTTTATCCAAAAGGAATATTTTTTATATGAAGTGTTTTACTAAATGACAAAAGGGAATGTTTTGTCGTACGTATGCGGCGACAACGACTTCTCCGCCGCCATGACCATTATTTGAGTTTCGGCTTCCTCTACAAGACATACCTTCTTTTTAAAAGAAAAATAAATACAATGTTTTACTTTTCTTTTATTTTGGTATTGAAAATGGTTTTCATAATGTTTTTATATCAATGTGTTTTATTGATATCTTGTGATTGAAAGGTGGAAATATTATGTTTCCTTTATGCATGTTTTATGTGATACAATTATGTTGAGGTTCTTGGGCATTATTATGAAGACGGGTGGTTCTGTGATAAAATAAGGGTGGGTGAGCCCGATATAGCTCTCCAATGCATTGGGTAACGTGAAGGAGTGAAACGTTAAGGTTTATCCGAAGAGATTTAGGGAATATACTGTGATGGGTATTCCAAACGTAACCAAGAGGGTTACTCCCTACGTAAGAATGTTATGAATGCCTCAAGTTACCTTTATGTCTTATGATTTCTATGATTTATTCATGATTTGATGAGATATGTTAAAGTGCTTATGTTTTATGGGTAAAGTATGATTTCATTCTTATGTATATATGTACCCATATTTCCTTTCCATATTTTTATATCCCTTACTGAACATTTTATGCTCATCCCAAGTTTTTTGAAATGTTTTTCACAGGTCAAGGGAAAGGTACATGATATGATGATAGTGTCAAGTAAGTGTCAAGAAAGAATCCATGTTTTATTTTAAATATGTTTCCATTGATGGGAAGGAAGAATACTATCTTTATGTAACCACTTTGTTTATATGTGGAATGTAATGCAAGTTTTATGATCTAATTCTCTAAAAATCTAAACCCGAAAAGATCCTCAATGTGTAATCTTGTAATAACACAAGATTAAGTAAGGTTTATGGTTGGGGCCTTATAATATGTTTCGATGATATTCGGTACATATATCTTAAATGAATTTGATAGGATGACTACGGTCAGAGAGGAAATAAATCCATATTCTAAAAATTAACAATATTGAAATAATTATGAATATTAGTCATCAATTATAACTTTAAAACCAACCATAAATAAAGCTTATGAAAAATTAACTATATTATAAAAATGTAGATGGTAGGTCATATGAATACATAGTTAACAATTTCATTTTTTAGTGAACATGATGGAAAAAATTTAAGTGTTATGTTATATTTAAAAAAGTATAATTATAATATTAATATCATATTTTAATTACCTTTGGGATAAATTATTTTAACAATGTTTTTGTATTTGTTGACAGCTATCCTTTTTTGGAATTAGAGTGCTTTGTTTTCCCATAATCGGATCCATCTGGTTTGTATTCAGTTCATCTGATCCAAAATAATCATGGGTAGAATTTACTATTTTCTATAAGTATATCTTTGTTGTAATCAGATAAATAATGATGTTTCTGAAGAGTTTTGAAATAAAAATATGAATTCAAGAGTTAAATGCATTAATTATTTCTAAAATAAAATTAGGTGATGCTTTGTTTATCAAGAGGTTCTCAATAATCATGAAATAATTCATTATTAAATCCTTTAATGAAATGGTGGATATGTTTGAAAAATTATGAATTTCATATTAATTATAATTATATCGTAATGGGAATTTCATCATATTGATAATTCCATCATAATGGGATTTACATTATATTAAGACTAATCGGCACCATAATCCAGTAAAAAGCAGATCTTGATAATCAACACCAGAATCCGGAAAAAATCAGATAAAAAATCGGCACTAGATTCTTGGAAAAATCAAATCTAGAAAATCAACACCAGAATATTGTATTACAGAATACTTTTTAATGATAGAAAGTGATGGATCCAATTTAATCCACCCTTTCAATTCTCTATCAGACACTTATAACACTGTATGATCTAATAAAAGAACTATAATCCTATAAAAAATAGATCCATCATTCTGAAAAAATCAGCACCATAATTCTGGAAAAAATGAATCCAATATTCTGAGAAAATCTGCACCAAAATTTTGCAAAAAAATACTTAACATTTTTGTATTTTGAATGAATTTATAATGATCCAATTACGAAGAAGACATAAATTGGTCAAACATGAAATTTAGTTTATCATAAATCTTATAGAAATCAAATGAGGTTCGACGAAGTCAAAGATGAAGTTTAAATGTGAGAGATTTTCAGGGTTTTGAGATTTGTGGCAGCGGGGAATGTTTTCAAGTTTCCCACTCTTGTTTTATAAGTTTACTATATATTATTTCTCATATCAATTTTTCATTTTCAATATTCTACACACACAAAAAATGTGGAGCACTAGAGAAATTTAAGTGACAGTTCTCATATAATTGAAGAAGAATTGTATTGAACATTCAATCAGAGTTTGTGTTTTATAGTTCATTATGGAAACAATAGGATCAACTATTATTAAAAAACAAGAACAATCATTATATGAAAATTAGATCCAAAATTCATCAAAAATTAGCACTAGCATTCGGGGAAAATCAGATCTAGAATTCTGTAAAAATTGGCAACAACATTCCATGAAAATTTGATGCATAATCTAGCATCATTGTATTTAAAAAATTGCATCCAAAATCATGTATCATTATATTTAGAAAATCAGATCCAGTAACATCGAATTGAGAGAATCATATCTAGGAAAATCGGACTAAGGATTTAGATAGATCATTTGGGAAGTAGTTTTTAAAAAGTATTTATTCTTTTGATTGGCCCAATTTTTTTAAAATAAAACATTGTAAACTGATGGGAGTTAGTATAAACTCTCTTATCGGGAGATAGAAGGTGTCTAATAGGAGTTAGAATATGTTGTATTCACTTCTTCATAATAATGGATTTACATTAACCCATGAAGTGGTTATGAAAAGGATATAGGTTATCACACTAAGGAAGAACCTCGTAAATCATTTGTGATTTTATTTCATACCTACTTTTTCATGTATGATTATTTAATAAAAGTTAACAGGCATATAAATACTAATAGTTTGTAGGGGTTATGTTTATAAAACTTTTGAAACTTGAAAATGTGAACAATTAATTCAACCCCCCCCCCCAATTATTATTCGATCCATGGAACATTAATTGGTATTAGAAGACCAAGTTCCCTTGTTGAATCCTTATCATGGATAATATCAATTCTATCAATAGTAGATAAATCCAACAATCGATGGAAAGAATTATTATGGATTAAAAAATAGGATGATTCTTTATCTCCTATCTCTTGGAATAGATGTTATAGATTCTACTATTATTGATTTTCCACCTATTGAGAAAGATGATCCCATGATATTTGATAATAAGAGAAACATATAATTTTATGGAAATGATAGAAATAAAATTATTATCTTTATTAGAGAATTTTTTTCCATTGTTGATGGGTCCCAAAACATTAACAAGTATGTGGTTAAAGCTGGAATTTTTTTTATGGGAATACTAAATTTAACAAAGCAAAGCTACAACTAGCGTAGTAAGAATAAGGACATCAAAATGAAAAATGAAGAAAAAATTCATGAATACTTCACCATAGTAATATAAATTATTTGGAATATCAACAGAATCAGAGATGTCTTGGAATATTATAAAACTGTGAGGAATCTTATTAGAAAAATTATCGTAAGGTTTGAATCTAAAATTTATTCTTCAGAAGATAAGTATGATTTATCTCTTTATAAATTTCATAAAATTCTTATTTGTCATGTGTTTCTGACGCTTTCGCCGGGGCGCGCGCGCATCCGTCCATCAGGGGGGGACGCGTGGCTTTGTTGCCCCGCATTCCCGCTTTCCAAAGGCGGGCGACATTCGTTCCTTGTTCAGGTACGTCTTCTCCTTGATCGAAACGGGATGATGGGATGTCGATTCTTCCTTCCGTGGATTCCTCCTCAGAACTCGTCACCTAGTCCGGGTCTCCCTCATAGATTTAATACATAGTTCATGAAACTCGTCCCAGTGCCATGTTTCCATGGGAGCCGGTTAATTACGCTGCTTCTGTCGGGACATTCCAAAGGGTCTAGTCAGGGCAGCAACCTTCGGTCAGGGGAGTAGTCACGTTGAGGCATCAGTAGCGTGTCTGGATGCTGGGGTACCTGGCATGTCTGTCTGTTATCCTTGACCACAAGGCTTCTCGAGGGCGTGGAAGCCCGAGGCATCCCACATCGAGCGCGGGGAATTACATGTCATAGACACATATCTGAGGTTTTCCTCAGCTTCCCGTGTTCAACACAGGGTATGCTGCGAGTTTAACGTCTAGCGGAGACGGATGAGAGTGAAATGGGACCATCGCAGGGGGCGACAGTGAACTTGGGCTTGAGCCTTGACGAGGCTTCCTACGTATCCCCGTGGCAGGGAATCAAAGTCCGCGTAGTTCGGGATGGTGCCGGTAAACCGACGTGAAGCTGGACCTTGGTCCGGGGGGAGTTGGGCTTGAACCTCTGGGAGGATTCCTACATACCATGCCTTGACATGGATCAAAGTCCTCGTAGTTCAAATGGTAGGTCGCAATGGCTTACCACTGGACCAAAGTGTAGTTTAACGTCATGCTGGACGAAGATGGGACCCGGCGTGAAGAAACGACGGGTGGGTTTGTCGATGAACCGACGTGAAAGTAGACCTTGGTCCACTATTGTTGGGCTTGAACCTCGTGGAGGCTTCCTACGTACCATGCCTTGACATGGATCAAAGACCTTGTAGTTCAGGTGGTCACAACGGCTTACCGCTGGACTGGAATGGGACCCGACGTGAATGAGCGACGGGTGGGCTTGAACCTCGTGGAGGCTTCCTACGTACCATGCCTTGACATGGATCAAAGACCTCGTAGTTCAAATGGATTCGCCGGTGAACTGACATGAAAGTAGACCTTGGTCCACTGTGGGTGGGCTTGAACCTCGTGGAGGCTTCCTACGTACCATGCCTTGACATGGATCAAAGTTCCCGTAGTTCGAAAGGGGTTTTGTCGGTGAACCGACGTGAAAGTAGACCTTGGTCCACTGTGGGTGGGCTTGAACCTCGTGGAGGCTTCCTATGTACCATGCCTTGACATGGATCAAAGTCCCCGTAGTTCGAAAGGGGTTTTGTCGGTGAACCGACGTGAAAGTAGACCTTGGTCCACTGTGGGTGGGCTTGAACCTCGTGGAGGCTTCCTACGTACCATGCCTTGACATGGATCAAAGTCCCCGTAGTTCGAAAGGGGTTTTGTCGGTGAACCGACGTGAAAGTAGACCTTGGTCCACTGTGGGTGGGCTTGAACCTCGTGGAGGCTTCCTACGTACCATGCCTTGACATGGATCAAAGTCCCCGTAGTTCGAAAGGGGTTTGTCAGGGTCGGTGCTCACTCTAAGCCCACGTGAGTCATGCTCGGTGTGAGAAACAAGAGGTTGCACGGACCTAACGATCACTTCGCGAAGGGTGCGTCCATGAGAAGCGAAGAGGGGCTTACGCGTTGGGCGGCCCATGGTGTTGGGACTTACTCCAGGATGGAGGCCCATGGCACGGCAAAGCGTGGGGAAGATGGACCTTGGTCCGACGATGGGAGGTGCCTCATTCCCTATCACGTCCTCCACTGACCTTGGTAGTGGGGGAAGTACCGAGATGCACGGGTGCAATCATCCGTACCAAAGGTTAGGGGCTTACGCTCTGAGGCGACCCTTCCCCTGCGAACATACACCACTCCGACAAGGAGGATCTCATTCCATGTGCGGAAGAGTTCCATTCCTGTGGAGACGAGTGGTGTAAAAAATGTTTGAGTTGGGGGGACCCTTCATGAGGGAGACGAGGTTGGGTCACAGTTTAACATCATGTGTTGAGGACGTGGTGCTTGGCAGTTTAACGTCCTGCAGCTCAGACGAGGTGGGTTCACTCCACACCCCTAGGGCTTACATAACCGGTACCCTCTGGTCCTTGGGGAAGGGAAGGTGCCGGTAAGGCCATGGTAAAGGGGGGTCGTGGGAGGAACCATCGATGGGTCCACGTTAGCGTGGCTATGCGAAGAAGCAATAGCCGTTAGCGTGCCTATGTGAAGAAGCATTAGGCGAAGCAACGCTACGGGAGGTGTTGTCCATGGGACTTTGAAATCACATCGTGCAAACCTGGAGGGTCGCACGGAAAGAGGAATCGCTAAGCAGAGGAGTGTGCTTTGCGAAGTGGGGTGCCTTGGCCTTAGCATGGGGCATAGGTGGGAGTGGGAGGTGCTTCGTGAAGTGGAACAGTGTTCGCGGAGCACTGCCTCGCGAAGGAATGGTTCGCGAAGCAGGGTCCTGCCAAGCAATGTACTTCGCGAAGTGGAGCGATCCTGCCTTAGCATAGGGATTACTCGTATGGGTTGGGTGTTTCGCGAAGCACAAGTGCTCCGCGGCTGCCCGGGTTCCCTTGGGAATCCCCTTCCATTGCGAACGCCCTTGAGCTTCGCGAAGGGCATCCCTCTCGGAAGAGGGGCTCAAAACGAAACAAATCAGAGTCGTCTCGCGAAGTAGAAATACCTCGCGGAGCTCATGATTCCCGGGGCAAAGCGTGCTTCGCGATTTGGGAGAGGAGAAGCCGAAAGGTCGGATTGTCCGTCCCATGGACTCAGGGGGAGTCGAGTATTTATAGGGAAGGGGCGCCGCGAAGCAGGGCTCGCGCGCCGCCTTCGGGGCTTCGCGGCGGCTCGCGAACGTCAAACGGGTTCGCGGAGGATTATCGCCTCAGGAGCTTCGCGGCGGCTCACGAACGTCAAACCAGTTCGCGGAGGATTACCACCTCTGGAGCTTCGCGGGGCCGCCATGGTTGGGACGCTTCGCGGCGGGGCTTCACGGGGCCGCCAAGGTTGGGACGCTTCGCGGCGGGGCTTCGCGGCTGTGCTTCGCGGCTGTGCTCCGCGAGGCAGCGCGCCGGCTGTATTTTTCGTTCCTTCCTTTCGGGCCACATTTTTGGCGCCAACAAATGCCCCCCCTCAGACTTGGAGCCGCGGAGGGTGAAGGGTCAAAGTCTGAGGGACAATCGCTAAAACTGTCGGTGGTTCGCGATGTGTCATCGCGAAGGGGGGCCCGCGCTGCTCGCCTGGGCCGCAGATCCGGACGCGCCGCGATGCTTCGTGCGGGTGAGGCGTGCCGCGATGCTCTGGGGACGTCGCCTATAAATAGGGGGTCTGCCCTCTTTTGTCTTCACGTGCCTTGTCTTTTTGTGCGCTCTCGATTTTGCGAAGCTCCGCGTACTCCGCGACAGCACTCCGCGAATCGAGCTTCGCGGCGAACCGCGGGTCTCCGACTCCGCGTCCGCGCTAGGCGAACTTCTTGTCGGCCTTGGCCAGACTTCACGACTTGGTCTCGCGACCGATCTTCGCGATTCCTCTTCGCGGTCAAGCTTCGCGATTCAACTTCGCGGCCGTGCTTCGTGATCCAGGGGAAAAACTTTTCTGAGGGTCGTCATTAAAAATGGCCCATCAAGAGGCTGTGCTGGGAGTGCTTGCAGATGCCGCTCGCCGGGATGAGATGGCCAACCGTCCAGGCTTAGGGGAAATGGTTCGCTTCCATTCGGACCACACTTCCTTGATAGACCTGCTGTCGGAAGGTCAGAGGGAGTACCCGCAGTGCAAGAAACTGCCGTTGTACGGCTTCGGGCTGAGGGATGACGTCTTCATCCCTGAGGCAAGAAGGGATGAACCAGCTTGCTGGTTCAGGAGCACACCATGCCAGTACCAATGGTTCAGGGCGGCCGATGGTCACGCACATGAGGATTTCACACCCTTCACCGCTGATTGCCTCTACAATCATGTGAACGACATTGACGGGAGGCCACTACAACCGGAGACGTCCCCTCCTCTCTACCGCACCATGCTGAAGGCGGCTCTGCAGGATCCAAAGAAGGGATGGTCCGATGAGTGGGACCTGCGCCAGGGTGGCAACTTCACCGATGACTGGGCCTGGGCCTACTGGGTAGGCGCCTCCTGCGAGGAGTTCGAGGCCGAGCTGAGGAGAGTGGGATTGTATGAGGCGGCATGGGCCTCCCAGTTCCACATTTACCAACCAAAGCAGCTGATGCCGGAACTGCTGATTAGATGGTCGTCTAGGACCAACACTTTTCACCTACATCACGGGGAGGTGGGCATCAGCCTGTGGGATGTCCAACAGATTTCCGGGGTCCCGATATTGGGGGCCATGTATGACGAGTTCCTCCCCGTTTCCAGCGTGTGGGGAGATGCTGAGCAAATGCCACGGCTGGCGTCTGCGCTGATAGCGCTTGTCCCTGGAGAGGACAAGGAAGCGGTGAGGGATGTCCACTTCAGAAGATGGTTCAAATGCTTCCTGAACTTCCCAGAAGATCGAGAGTTCCCTCCAAGGCCTCGAACTTGTCCGAGGGCAGCCCAGCGGGTCAAGGGACACTCGTACTGGCGTGTCTTGGAGGACAGCCAATGGAAGACTTGGGGTTTCATCGTCAGCACCGAACAACAGCCAATAGTCAGGCTGGCGGCGTTCATCGCGGCTCTCATCTGTGGGTGGATCCTACCGGTGAGAGATACAAGCATGGGGGTGCAGCCCAGCTCGTTCATCATGGCATCTATGTTGGCCATGGGGCAGCGGATCAACCTGGGGATCCCTATGCTCGCCAAACTATACAGAATGCTGCGGCGTATTAGCGAGGGCAAGAAGCCGCCAAGAATATGAGGGCCCTTCCACCTCCTGTATGGGTGGATCGCGGTGCATATCAGGGGGATTTACGAGTATCCAAACCCCATTTCGCCGCCGGGATCAGACTTTCGCCCCTCCATTCTGAACGCAGTTGGGAGCTTCCCATTCAAACTGGCCGTTCCGATGGTGCTGAATAGGGTGTGGAGGGCGGATGAGTTCAACTTTCATCCCTTCCCACTGCCGACGGGGAGGCTTACTGATGATGGACGGGGGACGAAAGAACATCGGGCTTACCTCCTGGCCTTCCGAGGTGGGGTTTTGGTGGCTCGGATAGACCGTGAGCCAATCTGTGAACCGTACACCCCGTATCGTTTTGCGAGGCAGTTCCGGTGCCTCCAGCGGCTGACCCCGCAGGTATACTGGGAGGTGCGTCACGAGGAGCACCCGTGTGTGATGAGGCAGCTGTGGCTCATGTTCACACGTGAGGATGGAAGGATGCAGATCGCATTGCCTCCGTCCACCGCCGCTTTCGGCTTAGTGAAGGAGTACGCCATCAGCTGGGAGGCTGCTTAACCCGGGGAGATGCTGAAGCAGCCAACGATCCGGGTTGGTGACGGTGGGCCTCCTTTATCTCGAGGTCGGGGTCGGAGGGCAGCTAGGGCCGCTCGCGGAAGCGGGGCTGCCATGGCAGAGAGACCCGCACCGGCCGAGGGTATGGCAGCAGCGGCGGATCCGGTGGTTCCGGGAGAGCAGGGTCATCCGGAGGGGCGGCCACCGAGGGGATTCCGTCGGATATCCGCTCAGGCTCCGGGGAAGCGGCTGTGTCACATCGACATGGCAGAAGATGCCGTCTTTCCGGAAGCTTGGGACATTTGGGATGTCAACCGGCAATTCCTCAACCCACCTGAGATGTGGGCCCACCTGAATCGCCTCGGGATGAAACTGCCAGGCATAGGCCCAGTTCGGGCTGGATTCATGGTGTCTCTGGCGGAGGCGGAGCAATACTTGAACGAGCTGGAGGATTACGTCCACTCCAGCGGTGTTCCTCGCCCAATGATAGATCGGGTGAGGGTACTGTTGAATCAGACAGTGCCCCCACAGTTATCGGCTGCCGATCTGAGGGAGCGCTTCCCCTTGCCGGAGGAATCAGGGGACTCTTCTCGGGAGGATGAGGCTGGAGGAGGGAGCCCACTGGAGGAGGGCGAGGTCCGAGACCGAAGCTCAGAATCCGACGACTTCGCGGAGGCTCTCGAGGTAGCATTCCTAACTTCTCTCCTTATGATCTGTTCTTGAATCCCTACGGACTTCTCGCTAATGTTTGAGCCATGCAGGAGGAACTTGTTCGTAGGCCTCGTTCTCGCTCCTTGGCGGGTGATGTCGCGGGACCTTCAGAACCCGCACCTATGGCTACGTCTAGCTCTGCATCTGGTGGGACCAGGGGGTCTGAGGTGGCTCCTCTGGACTCTCCAGGCCTTCCAACAGTACACGGGGGGCCTTGTCCCGGAGTCCCATCAGTACCGGCCCAGGAGCAGCGCTCGGAAGTCGATCTTCGTAAGTCTCCTCTACCGGTCTCCTCATTGCCACATGTGGGCCATGCCGACTAACGTTTATGTCTATTTCTGTCATACCGTTCTCCGACTGGCGTGGGCTACTGCAGCGAGGCTGGTCGGGATGTCTGGCGGCGTCCCTCCCAGGGGCATGCCGGTGATGGTGACGATAGTCCCTTCACCTCCTCAAGCTGCGGTGCACACCATCACTGGCGAGACCACCGGCAGGGCCATACCTGAAGTCATCGAGGTGGACTCTAAGGAAGAGGATCAACCGGTCAGTCCCAGTCCTGTCGTGCCTATGCCGGCGTCAGGTTTCGTACCAGACTCAACACCAGATGCAGATCCCGCTGAGGAATTCCTGCAGGCATATCCTGCGTACGAGCCTGCCGACCGCGCGGATTGGGACGAAACGGCCTATGACGAGGAAGACAGCAGCATAGTCCATCGCCGGTCGTGGAAGCTGATCACGCGCTTTATCAGGGACACTCCCCAAGCGCAATGGCTGGCCGAAATGGATAGGCTCCGCTCGCGGTTGCGCGAACTGTGTGCCGGGGGAGTGGATGCCCAACGCCCTCACGCGCTCATCCAAGACCTCATGGCTGAGAAGATCTGGGAGCATGATCGTGGGTTGAGCGTGGGATGGCAGCGGAGGAAGGCGACCAGCATTAGGAAGCTCCAGGAGGCTGAAGGCGAGGTCCAACAGATGCAGATCCGGGCCAACGAGCTTTCGGCCACTCTTGATGCGTAGTCCGAGCTGGTCTCACAATTGAAGATCCAGCTGGCAGAGGCTGAGGAGCACATGGGGCGGACCTCTGGAAGGATGGATGTCGTTCGGGCCGAGGTAGAAAGGGCCAGGGCCAGGGTTGATGGATTACGCCCCGCCGCTGCTGAAGAGGAGCGGGAGTTGAATCAGCGGCAACAGGCTCTGGACGCCGCAAGTCAACGGGTGGTGGAGCTGCAACGCTCTTTTGACAAAGTCAACCCGTCCATGGGGGAAGTCAACCCCCGAGTATTGTAGCGAACCCGAAAGAAACTTTTATTAACACTTTGTGCTCCAACTCTTTCTTTCTCCTTTGTTTTGAGTTACGTCGCACGCACGATTTCCACTGTTGAATTGCCTTGTTGCATCCCTACAATGTTTGCGGGACGTTTGACGACAATTCCCTCAAACCAGTCCAGATTCCCGAAAGATGGGGAAGGCTTGATCGGAGGAGGAACTTCCAGGATAGCCGAATTACCGTTTCTCCAACGTGCTCTTATGCACGAATGGGGCAGCACCGGGGGCACTGAAATCAGTTCAAACAGGTGAAAAAGGGAAGTGTGAATCACGATGCCCAAATTCGGAACACTGTGGGGATGGCGTGACAATAAAGGACAACCGTTAACCGTGGCGGACAAACGGTATCCTTACTGCGTTAGCCTGAAATGGGGACAACAAATGAGCATCGACCGCTGGCCATATTCGCAACGAGGTATTCTATCGATTTGTTGTCGATCAATCTTCCAGGACATTGGCCCATGACAGTTGGTGGACCATAGGTCAGACATCCATACTATTAGGGGGTCCTTCCAGACATGACCGGTCTTCCGGAACATTGGCCCAGGACGGTAGGTGAGCCGATGCGGCATGAGACCAGGCCGTTAGGGGGTTCCTTTAGACACGAAAGAGGACGAGGGTCCGAATAAGGGGCACGCAAAGCGTGGAATATGGAGTGATGGTTTGTCCGAACAAAATCCAACACTTCGGTAGATACACCACCGTGGTGGGAGTACGCCAGATGGGCGCATTGGTATGACCACGGATCGTTCTTTCTTCCAGATAGGGCCTCTCTGCCGAGGGCTGGAAATGGGGAGGAACAAGATTTCGTGATTCCAGGGGCTGGACCCTAGGTGAAATGCCTGGGTGTCTCTACGTATCCCACGTGATGATGGGAATCAAGCCGCACGTAGTTCTGGAAGCGCAGTTTAACGTCATACTGGACGAGGAGCAGCCTGACCGTGTTGGTACACATCCATCCAAAACTACTAAGCCCACGTGAGTCGTGCTCGGTGTGGGAAACAAGAAGTAGTGGTGGGAATTTCCCGACGCAGAGAGGGGCAGGTTGGGGCAAAGGGATGCTCGGTGACTACCGGCCCGATGACACTAACACGATCATTCAGCACACCTAGATGCGCGAAGAGAAAGAGTCGAGTATGATGGAGCTCCACTTGAACATGAGGTAGTGGAAATGTGTGAATCATGACGCTCGATATTCGGATCACGATGATGGCGGCGTGGCAATAGAGGATTACTGCTGACCATGTTCGCAACACCGCATCCTGTCGCGTTAGCCTGAAATGAGAACTAACAAATGAGGGCAACCGTTGACCATGTTCGAAACACGGGACCATGTCGCAAATGTTGTCAAATATCCGTAGGGACGTTGGCCCGAAACGATTGAAGGGCCCTTAGGTCCAGCATTCATGGAGAGACCTTAAGCTTAGTATCCACGTCGTCCGAGGGTCCTTTTTGATGTGGAAGAGGATGAGGATCCAAATAGAGAGCTCACGAAGCTTGGTCATGAGATGAGGGGAATGTCCTTGTGAAAATCCCATGCTTCGGGGTTTTTGTCAAAACATATCTGAATACGGCAATGAAACGTATTAGAGAGAGGGAGCAGATTCTTTTCCCTTGGGGTTATCTTAGTTTAGGGTCATAGAACTCGGACCATGAAAAGTTAGGCTGGGCTCGCGGGGAAGTGCCCGGGCGCTCCTACGTATCTCATAGGGATGAGAATTAAGCCATACGTAGTTCTTGATGGACCTTAGACCATAAATAGGTAAAGGGAGCAGGGGACGCATGGCATCAAAACCTGACGTGAAGGAGGCCCTAAGCCCTACTTACCGTGCGTTCTCTGAGGAAATGCTCGAGTCGAGGGACCGAACACAAGGGTTAGGCAGGGCCCGCGGGGAAGTACCCGGGCGCTCCTACGTATCTCATAAGGATGAGAATCAAGCCATACGTAGTTCTGGAAGGTGGCACGGTAAGGTACCAGTGCCAGGGGAAAAGGGGAGTGCGGACGTGGCCCTTGCACTAAATAAGAGGAATTTGATGTATCTTGTTTGTTCTTTAAGGTGAATGGTTTTATTTTGTGAAGCGACAGGCCTAGAACAGTAGGTCGTGATGTCGCCACAAGGATCAAGCCGCGATGGGAGTTGACAAGTGGCATGGCGCGTGGCCAGTACCCAACGTGATGTCCTCTACAGCGAGGTCACCACAATGCGGTGCCGTTTTTCGTCGTGCGGCCAGGACGATAATGTCACAGTTTAGGGTCGTATGATAGGACCAAGCATGCATTTTATCGCCATGTAGCGCAGACGTAGCAGAGACGATGCTAGGAGGGAAATGTGCGCAGTGTTATAAAACACAATTGACGGAGACACGATCCCTCATCATATTGTATTCCATTTGGAGGGGGAAACCTTAGGCCGAGGGGCCTATATGGAGGGGAAACAGGGGGAGAGACTGGCTTCCTGAATGGGTTGTACCCGGAGACAGGGCGTCTGGGCGGTCCTACGTATCCCATGAGGATGGGAATTTGAACGTAGTCCTGAATGGGTCTTAGTTTATGGTCTTAGAGCTCGGACCATGGGAGCCCCAAAGGGCGCCAGATTGCAGCTTTGTCCCCCCAACATGCAAAGGTGCACTGAGGGATAGCGCCAAAAGTGTCGAGATTCCACCTGGACATGAAGGGGTGGAAAATGATGTGAATCATGCAACCAACATTCAAGGACTGAAGGGGCTGGCGTGACGACAAAGGATTACTGCTGACCATGTTCGCAACACAGCATCCTGTCGCGTTAGCCTGAAATGAGGACTAACAAAACGAGCATCGACCGCTGACCATATTCGCAACGCGGGATTTTATCGATTTGTTGTCTGAAACCCTGGAGGACGTTGGCCCGTGTCGGTAGGAGAGCCCTTGGGCGTAGTATCCAGGCCGTTCTTGGGGGTCCCTCCGGGTTGTGAAAGATGATGGAAGTCCGAATAGAGGGGAACACGAAGCTTGACAAGTGGAAGGAACTTGATCAAGTTGAATCTGACACTCTTGGTCCTAGACTAGAGTGCTCTTAATATATGGGTGAACCCCTGCAGGGAGCCAAGGGACTCAACCTTGAGGGTGATCGAGAGATGGAAGATTCCCAGGGGAAGGGGGCATAGTGCCCAAAACCTTGCATCATACCTACACACCCCCCCGCTGGAGAGGGATGGACCAAGTGGCCTAGGTGACCGGGAAATCAGGAGATGTCCCAGAGGTGGGGCTGGACCCGAATCTTAGACATTCAGGTGGTCCTACGTATCCCATTAGGATGGGAATCAAGCCATACATAGTTCTAAAGGGTGCCTTTTAACGTCATGCAGGACAGAAAAAATGGGATGGGGGTTCCCGAGAGATGGGGCTGGACCCGAAGCCTAGACGTTCAGGTTATCCTACGTATCCCATAGAGATGGGAATCAAGCCACACGTAGTTCTTGAAGTGCAGTTTTACGTCATGCAGGACGAGGAGGGGATTAATATACTCCGAAACAAGGGAGGTGTGCGGTACGGCGAAGAAGCCGAAGTGAATGAGGACGTAGTCCTACACTGCGCCACACACCCTGGGTAAGGGGGGAACCTAGGCCGTGGCCTGGAAAGGCCAAGGGGCCTAAGGTCAGGCATCAGTCTGGAAGACCTGACTGGCTTGTAGTTTAACGTCTTACATGAGGACGTGGGGCCAGGGGCCCAAGGAGGCCAAAGGGCCTAAGGCTGGGCCTCGTAAGGGGAGTTGTACGGAATGGTACATGATCCCGACGTGAATGAGGACGTAGTCCCACACCACACCGTACACTCCGAGTGAGGAATCCTGGACCGTGGCCCGGAGAAAAGGGGAAGTTATCAGTCAGAAAGGTCTGACTGGTTTTTAGTTTAACGTCTTACATGAGGACGGGGGGCCAGGGGCCGAAGGAGGCCAAGGGGCCTGAGGCTGAGCCTCATAAAAGGAGGGCGTACGGCATGGTACATGATCCCGACGTGAATGAGGACGCAGTCCTACATCACACCGTACACCCTTTTGAAGAATCCTGGGTCGTGGCCCGAATCGCTATCACCTCCTGGGGAAAGTTTGTCACCTTGGGATAGAATCCCAGTCAAGGAGCAGGTGAAGCTAAGTTGCGTTCATCCACGAAAGGGGCAAACACCTCCAGGGGGAATATGCAGCCGGGTTGAGGCTTGCTCGACGTGGTTCGGGGAAAAAGTGTGCGCCCTGCCATGTCTTGACCCGAGGGGAAGATTTTGGCTTTTGGGCTGGGCCAACGGACGAAATGTCCGGGCATTCCTACGTATCTCATAAGGATGAGAATCAAGCCATACGTAGTTCTTGAAGGCCATGAAGTTTAGCGTCATGCGGTGAGGATGTAGGAGGGCAGAAGAACGGGAGTGGGCGCATGGTGCGACCTTTACAATCTTTGCGCGAGTGGGGTTGCATGAGCGGGGCCAAGAAAGCCTACTCCCTGCTACACAAAGATCTTCCAAGAAGACTATCCCCAGGGGGAATAGCGGAAGAGAAAAGCTTGAGGCTGGGCTCAAGACGAGGCGTCCGAGCGTTCCTACGTATCCCATAAAGATGGGAATCAAGCCATACGTAGTTCTTGACATGCAGTTTAACGTCATGCGGGACGAGGGGCATCTCATTCGGGGGTGTGTACAGTATGGTACATGATCCCAACGTGAGGACGTAGTCCTACACCGTACCGTACGATACCGTAAGAGGGTAAGTCGGAGAGAAACGAGGGGGCCTGGGGCCAGACCGCGGTGGAGACGGGGCCAGGGGCCCAAAGAGGCCGAGGGGCCTGAGGCTGAGCCTCGGTCAGGAATAACTGACTGTCTTGTAGTTTAACGTCTTGCAGTGAGGAAGGAGAGGTAGTTTAAGGTCATGCGGGACCAAGTCGCAGTTTAGGGTCGTGCAGGACCAAGTCGCAGTTTAGGGTCGTGTAGGACCAAGTCGCAGTTTAGGGTCGTGCAGGACCACTTTTTTGCCCTAGGCAAAGTATCGCTTGAGGAATTTGGCATTGGTGGGAGGAGTTACACGCTCTCCATCTGTGGTCACCAAGGAGTATGCTCCGTTGGGGTAAACCTTATGGATGATATAAGGCCCTTCCCATTTGGGTTCTAACTTGGGTGGTTTCCTACCGGGAATCATTGGCGCTCGAAGGGCCAATACCAGGTCACCCTGCAGAAAAGAGCGGAGACGAACCTTCTTGTCAAAGGCTCTCACTATCTTGTCCTGATGCCTTTTCAGATTGTGCAGGGCACGAAGCCGGTTCTAGTCCAGTGCCTCTAATTCAGCTAGACGGATCTCGGCTACCTCATCTGATGTCTGGTGATCATAAACTGCGGTGCGTAGCGACGGCAGCTGGATCTCAATGGGTAGGACGGCCTCAGCTCCATACACCAGGGAATATGGGGTCACCTGGGTAGAGTTACGAGTCGTCGTCCGGTAAACCCAGAGGGCGTTGGGGAGCTTGTCCGGCCAACTCTTCTTGTTCTGACCAACCATCTTCTGCAGAATGTTAGAGAGGGTCTTGTTGAACGCCTCGATCTGCCCATTCGCCTGCGCGTGGTAGCGGGAGGTATGGTTCTACCGGATGTCATACTTAGCATACAATTTCTTCAATTCAGCTGCCCGGAAGTTGGTGCCGTTATCGGTGAGGACAGCGTGAGGGACTCCAAACCGGTGGATAATGTTGGAGCTCACAAAGTCAACGATGGAACGGGCCTTGACCTCTTTGAGCGGAACTTCTTCTGCCCACTTGGAGAAGAAGTCTGTAGCAGTCAGGATGAACCTACACTGGCGGGCTGTTGCCGGCGGATACGGACCCACTACATCAATTCCCCACACCGCAAATGGCCAAGAGTACTTGGTGGGGTGGAGGGGTTCTGGCGGCCGATGCAAGAAGTTGGCGTGTACTTGGCACGCGTGGAATCTTTTGGCGTATCCAATACAATCGTGGATCATGGAGGGCCAGAAGTACCCTAACCTCAGGATTTGCTGGGACAGCTTCGGCCCAGCTTGATGGGCGCCAAAGGAACTGGCGTGAACCTCTTGCATAACTTGAGGTATCTCTACTCCTTGGATGCAACGGAGGATGACACCATCGAAACTCCGCTTATAGAGGATCTGCTCAAGACTGGGGCCGCCCTGGAGGGTAAATTGCAGTGCGCGGCGTCGGATTCGCTCGCGCTCAGCCCGGTCGTCCGGGAGCTGACCATTTTGGAGATACTCGACAAAAGGTGCTCTGCAGTCGGGGGTGGTTTCAACCACTGCGTCTGACGAACCCGAGACTCCCTATATAGAGGGTCCGGCGGTGAGATGACTTACCCGCAGGCTATCACGGTCCTCTTGGGTGACGGGAGCAATGACTCTCTGGTGGGCCACGTGTATGACCAAATCATCTTGCTCGGGTTCTGCGAGCGACGCGGATAAGCCGGCCAGGGCGTCCGCTTGTCCGTTCTGCGATCTTGGGACATGGGTAACCTCTGGCCGAGGAGAGAACTGGGCCATTAGGAGGAGGGTGTACTCCAGTAACGGTGAAAGCTCTGGCTTCCTGACGACGTAGTCGCCATTAACCTGTTTAATCGCCAGCTCGGAATCTCCCTTCACATGTAGATGGGGAACATGGATCTCAAGGGCCAACTCGAGGCCGGTGATGAGAGCCTGGTACTCTGCCTCGTTGTTTGTACAACCTTCTGACAGCAGGAATGAGTACTGCAAGACGGCTTGCGCCGGGGTAATAAAAACAATACCCAGACCCACTCTGTTGAGCTTGGGGTCGTTGAGCCTTCTACAGGTGGGGCTCCGGGAGGCTTCGTCGAAATGAATTTGCCAACATGGGGAAGCATGATCGACTGAGAGGATCGTCTCGTCGGGGAAATCCAGGTCCAGGGATTGATCCGCAGAGGTTGGATGGGCAGCTAAAAAGTCTGCCAATGCTTGTCCCTTAACGGCCTTCTGAGGCACGAACCTGATATCAAATTGCTGGAGAATCACCGCCCACCGTGCTAGTCGGCCAGTCAGCATGGGGTGGTTCAGGATGTACTTCAGCGAATCTACCCGAGAGATCAATTGTACCTCGTGGTGTTGCAGGTAGTGCTGCAACTTCTGCACAGCGAAGACGAGCGCGAGGCAGCTCTTTTCGATGGGGGAGTATCTGACCTCCGTATCGAGAAGCATGCGGCTGAGATAGTAGAGACTGTTCTCAGTGCCCTCGTTATTCTTCTGGGCGAGCAGCGCACCGAGGGATCTCTCCAGGGCGGTCACATAAAGGAGTAGCGGCTTTCCGGAGATGGGTGGCATCAAGACCGGAGGTTGGAGCAGATACTGCTTGATTTCCTCAAAGGCGGCCCGACACTCCTCATCCCATTCGTAGGCAGCGTCTTTCTTCATGAGCCGGGAAAAGGGCTTACACTTGCCAGCCAAATTCGCAATGAATCGGTGTATATAGGCTAAGTGGCCTTGCAGGCCTCGAAGCTCCCGAATGTTGCTCGGGGGAGGCATTTGGCTGATGGCCTTGATCTTCTCCGGGTCGATCTCGATACCTCGGTATCTGACAACGAAGCCCAGAAACTTCCCGGAGGTGACTCCGAAGGCACACTTCAGCGGGTTCATCTTTGGGTGACGGGAACGGAGGAAACCGAACACTTTCTCAAGGTCTTTGAGATGGTCCTGGCGCTGGCGTGATTTGACTACAAGGTCATCCACGTAACATTCCACCAACGTCCTGAGGATCGGTTTGAATATGCGATGCATGGCCCTTTGATAAGTGGCACCTGCATTTTTCAAACCGAATGGCATTACCCGGTAGCAAAAGGTACCCTGGGGAGCCCTGAAGGCAGTGGACTCCTCGTCTTCGGGGGCCATCCGGATCTGATTATACCCGGAATACCCATCCATGAAATAGAGGGCTTGAAACCCGACCGTGGCGTCAATCAACAGCTCCGTCACTGGGAGTGGGAAGTCATCCTTTGGGCTGTGGCGATTGAGATCGTGGAAGTCGATGCAGACTCTGATCTGCCCATTCTTCTTCCTGACCGGCACAATGTTGGCGAGCCACTTGGGGTACTGGACCTCCTTAATGAAGTTGGCTTTGATAAGCTTGTCAACTTCGGCCTCAACCATAGCACCATGAGAAGGGTGCATTTTCCTGGGAGGCTGCTTGAACCCACGATGTTTTGTTGGGAGGCCCAGACGGTGGACGGCCACTTGGGGATCTAGCCCTGGCATCTCATCGTAACTCCAGGCAAACACATCGCGGTGTTGTTTGAGGAAGTCTACATACTGCTGCCGCTCCTCGAGGGACATGGCCGCACTGATCAATGTGGGTCTTGGATCTTCCTCGCTACCAAGGTTCACCTGTACCAGTTCATCAACCGTAGTAGAGACGCCTTCTTCAAAGGCTGGGGGAGCATCCTCCAAGTCTTCCTCCCCAGCCATGGGGGGACTTCTTGCGACGGAAGATGCTTCTGGGCTCTCAAAACCCGAGGGGGAACTGGTGCCGGCTTGGGCAGCAGCGGTCATCAAATCAGGAGACTCACTTGTCGTTGAGACCATAGCAATGAATGCATTTGATCCGATCCCATCTGGCCTTCGGCCTAAGGGGCCACGCTTGATGATATCAAAGCAGTGGTGACGTGTCGGCCTGAGTCGGTTAATTCCAGCCCGGCGAAAGAGACACGTATGGCACACCGTCGTTGTCATCAGCTTGACGTCCCTGTACCGTACAGGGGTAGGAGGTTCCGGGATGACCCGAGCCTGGTTGATGTAGGAGTACGAGGTGATTTTCCGCCGTCGCTTGGACACGGGAACATGCCTTCCTTGCGTACCCGAAACAACAAAACATTGTCCCATGTCGGGGGTCGTGGCCTCCAACCGGTGGATCGGGAGGATGTAGGCGTCGTCCATGCTTGCCCAGGGATCACTTGTGATCGGGGTGGGCTCATCCTCGCTTACCAGGATTTGCTTGTCCTTGGTTTTGTAATAACCCGCATCCAGATAGCGGGCCTCACAAGAAGCGAAAGGGGACGCGTCTCCTTGGAGCACGCCTAATCGACCGTTGAGCGAGTACTTAAGGCACTGGTGATACGACGAGGGGACCGCTGCATGCAGATGGAGCCATGGCCTACCCATCAATGCGTTGTAGGCGGTGTCCTGAGAAACAACCATGAACTCGGTGCTGGCAATTAAGCCACCGAACTGGGTCTTCAGGCGGATCTTGCCGACTGGGGTTTGCTCTGTCCTGTCGTACCCCTGGATCCTGAGGTCAGAGGGAGTCAAATCACCTTCGGACAGACCCAGCTTTCGCAGCGTCCGGGTCGGAATTAAGTTGATTCTAGAACCCGTGTCAACGAGGCATCGGCGGACTTCCACACCATTGAAGTGGCCAGTGATATACAGTGGGCGAATGTGCCCCTGTATAGGAGGGTCTTCATCTTCACCGGAGAACGAGATAACCGCCTGGCATTCGGCGTTTTCAATCGTCTCGGTATGGAAGGCTTCCGCAGCTGCCACTTCCGTCTCGAACTGGAGGGGGCTCCTTAGGGCCTCGGCAAGTGCCTCGCGCATTTCAAATGATAGGCTAAGGGCCTCGAGTATGGAAAGCCTCGCCGGGATGCCGGCCAGATGCTTCAGAACATCGTACTTTCGTGCCAAACGCGAACCTCTACTTACAGGAGGTCGTTCGGCATTTGGATGCACAGCGGGTCCAGCTGGCTGAACTGGTGAGTAACTAGTACTGGGTGCATCTTGCTGCCTACCAGTAGAAGCCTGAAGAGTAGTCGCCGGGCTAGGATCGGACAGCAGAGGCTGGCCTGTCGCCGGGAAAGACTGGATGTGATATGAACGAGGCGGCTCTCCCTGATCCAGCAACACGAACGGCGGTGGAGGTAGAGCTGAGGGTGCCGGATGGGTCTGCGCGTGCTGAAATCTGCGCTGAGCCTGCTGCCTGGTCTAGGTAGCGTGCACGACTTGGCCTCAAATGTCGGCTGACATACCTCGATGACCGGCGCGGTTGCGATTCCGCCGACGTTGACGTCGGCTGGAAACGTTGGGGAGGTCTGCCTGGGGTTCTCCCTCATCGGGGGTCATATAGGGCTTTACCAGCTCCACGGTGTTAACCGAAGCGTACCCTTGACTGTCGCTCGAAGAGTCATCCACCGCTGGGCGGATTCTGGGAGGAATTCCCATTTCGGGAGGCATAAAGTCACCGAGAGTGCGGGATGACGACGGCACTGACGGTGCATGTTGCTTCTTCTTACGTCGCCGCTGCTTGCCCTTTTGGGCAGAGGTCGACTGTGAAGACGATGCTGAGGCACCAGCTACTTCCTCTGAAGGTTCCGACTGCTTCAGGCATTCCCGGATGATACCCTGGGAACAGACGACAGTTTTTCGAGCCATCCAGTTGTCGTATTTCTGGGACCCGCGGCTAGGGACCTGCTGCCACTCACCTTCGCCGTCGCTGCCGATTTCTGATCCCGCAAAGACGCCTGCCACTTGCGCTGGCGCTGGGCCCAACTTGACTATGTTGTTATTGACCTGGTCCTGAAGCCAGTCTTTAAACACATAGCATCACTTGAGGGTGTGCCCTAGGATTCGATGATAAGGGCAGTAGTTGGGGTGATCGGTGAGATGCGCCTCTGCCGGCCTCCTGCACTCAGGCAGACGCACAATCCCTTGCTCTAGAGCACTTCAGAAGTAGCCAGGGACCTGATTTTCGTTGAACGAATAGGTATGGTACTTTCTTTCCGGGTAAGGAGCCCTGGGGGCCTGGTCCTGTCGAGGGACCGGAGGGGCCTGCCGAGGAGGCGGCGCCTGGTTGTCTCGCCTAGGTGGCGGTGGCGCATTGCGCGGGGGAACCTGTCTGTTCTGAGGCGGTCGCTGCTGGGCAGGAGCATGTGCTTGAGGTGGAGGACCTCTGCGGGGTTGTGGGGGTGGTGCCGCCGGTAGCAATTCCAGCTACCTCGGGGCTTCTATTTGAGCCACCGCGGCGGGTTCAGCCCTGGCGGCCCTCCTGGCTGGGATCATAGGGGGCAGCAAACGTGCCTGACTAGCCTGTTGCAGGGGCTCCTTGAGGCGCTGGGCCTTATCCGAGAAATCTCTGAACCCTCCAGGGTAGTTCTGGGTAATCAAGGAGGGTACCAGCTCTGTCTTGACGTTCCCCACACACATCGTCAGTAATTGCTCCTGAGTCAGTGACATATGGAGGGAATACGTAAGTCCTTTCCACCGGGCGATGAAGTCTGCAACCCGCTCATCAGGCCTCTGTTTGCACTTGAAGAGGTCCGCAATGCTGGTCTTTCGCATGGTGGAGCTGAACTGGTATAAGAACTGCCGACGAAGATCCTCCCAACCAGTCACTGATCCGATAGGGAGCTGGTTGTACCAGACGAATGCCGGACCTTCCAATGTCTGTACAAAACATCGGAGCTTAGCGGCTTCTTGCTGAGCCAGGGTCCCCAGCATGGGGCCACACCTGGAAGAGAAATGAGCCAAGTGCTGGGGTGGGTCCCCTGTCCCGTTAAACGGCGAGAAAGTGGGGTTCCCAAAACCTGGAGGCGCGGGCATATCATCCACCCACGCGGGATAAGGCTTGCCATCCGGTGGGACCGCCACCTGCCGTGTTTCCAACGCCTTGAGGCGGGCTGTGAGTGCTGCAATAAGGTCCTCCGGGTGGGGGTCCCTGTCTTGATGGGGATCCGTAACCACAAGCGCATTGCCAGGTTCTTCAACGCGGTAGACGGCTTTGGCCGCTCGCGGGTCAACTGGCTGGACGACCTGCTGGGCGACTGGGGGAACCCGAGTTGGATTCTTCAGATTGCCCCGTCGCTCAGGGGGGTTTGGCGAGACGTATCGCGCCCTATTGCCGTATGTTCCGGCTTCCGCCCTGTCCGCGGCAGCAGCATGATCAGGGTTTCCCGGAGGCATCTCACCGGGGGGAAATTGTTCCTGCCCCTGCTGCCCCGGCCTGAGATTACCATAGTCGGGTCGCCGCTCTGCGACGCGCTCAGCCAATAGTTCGTCAACCAGCCTCTTCTGCTCAGCGAGCTGCTGGCGTAACGCGGCCTTCTCAGGATCCTCGTCCGTTTTCTGCACAGAGGCGGACGGGTCGGAGTGCTTGATGGTTCCGACGTGCTCTTTACCTTTGCCGGCGTTTCGACTGAGTACCAGTGACTCGGTGGGTACGGGCAGGCCTAGCAGGTTCCTCTGCTGACGGGTGACTCTCCCTGATGGGTCGAGTAGTGGCGGTGCACCCTATGGGGGGAAGTCTCCATCAAGGAGTTCCAGTTCGTCTTCCCTGTCCACAATGTCGGCCATGTGGACCGCGATTCCTCTCGAGGGCATGTCCTCGATGTCGCATAGCGAATCGGGTTGTCGTCGAATAGGATCGAACAGAAGGGCATCATAGTGTCCCCACCCACGGACTTGCACATGGGGGGTGGCTTCCCTGACGATCTTGCGGAGTGCCTTGAAACTCTGAACGCATTTTCGTTGGAGGGCACTCTGGTGACCGGGCGACTCAGGGTGCTGGGCCACAATGAGCGCCGCTGCATCAATCAGGCGGCACAGTTTGCCAATCTCCTCGAAGTGCTCTCGACTCCTGGGGTACACTACCCGTTCACAGCGGAGGCGGAAGTGCGTCACCCATAGGGTTCGACAAAAGCATCCCACTTCTTCAGGGGTAAGCGACTCAGGTACGCGGAAATTCAGCGCCTCCGTGGGCCAGAACTTCTCTGGGAAGTAGTCCGCTGCAAGAATACTCCAGAATCTCCTGGGTTCGTCCTCGGGTTTCGGCCCTACATTACCCCACTCATCAACCGGGGGCGGATGAGGGACCGGTAGCGGTACCGAGGCAGACCTATGGGATAGCAAACTCGGCGGTGGAGAATACGGCGAGCGAGCAGACTGGCCACCGAATTCTGGGCCTTCCTCTGAAGAGCGAGGTGACCTAACCACAATGTCACGATAAGACGGGCTAACAGCCGCTGCTTTGGGTACGATAATCGCCGTTACCGGTGTCCGATCATGTCGTGGCTCTACCACCGTTGACCCCCAAAACAACTCCTCGTGATCCCGAGTAGAGGTAGAGGGCGCTTCGGGTGACGATGGCGGTGACTGCGCGGTCAAAACCTGCGAAGTTCTCAGAATCTCTTCCTCCTGGATGTACCTGCGGAGAGAGACGAGAATCCGGTGGACCTCAAATTCTGGGAGAACGAGGCTGACGCGTCTGGTTCCTGCCCCAGTCCTTGATACGGAGGAGCTGGGAGAAGGTTCCATCGTTGAATCGCATTCCGCTTCCGAATTGGAGAAGCGGGCAGGTTTGATCTCCACCTGGGTCTTCCCAGGATTCTTCTTGTGGCGGCGATGACCCGCTCTTCTGCCCCTGGGTGGCTCTTCGGGACAGGGTTGACCCCTATCAGGCAGCCTTGGGGCGGTGCTGGTGCCGTGGCGGAAAGGGCCCCCACTTGAGACAGCAGGGGTGCGAGGGGCACCAGGGCAAATGTCGAAGGGTACATGGGGAGGACCTCCATGAACAGTACCCATGTGGGCGGGGCCTCTATTGGCACTGGCAAGAGCATGGGGAAGACCTCCATGGTCGATGCGAGTGGAGCGAGGCTGACCTTCACCCCTTGAGTTGCTGGGGCGAGGAGGACCTTCGCCAGTTGCAGAGAGGACGTAGGGGGGACCCCCACGTTGAGGAAGGACCGGATGGACGGTGCCTTCAGAAGGATGGACCCCATACCCCGTACAGCGGGCGCGGGAAATGTTTCTGCACTGAGCATCACTGCCACGGGGCAGGTCTTCCTGCAGGATGGGGGAAGCACGAGGCATGCCTCCATGACGAACCTCGGAGCGGGGAAGGCCCACGCTCTGTGGAGTAGTGGTACGGGGAGGACCTCCGTACGGGGTGGCATCACCGCGGGTTAGCTCGCGGCGATCACTACTTGGGCCTGCAACCCGGAGAGTCAACCCAGCCTGCCCGAGGGGCGGTTGGGGTCTCGATCCTGGTTGGGCGAAGGGGTTCCCCTGCTCAATGTACGCAGGGGCTTCATAATGTATGTCGGCGGTGGCTCGGGCCACTGTAGATGTCGACGTGGACGCGGCGAGGCGAGCGTCCTCAGCCCGGGCCCGACGCTGACGTCGGGTCAGGCGGGCCGGTGCAGGTGGTGCAGGGACGTAGTCTGATTGCTCTTCCTGCGGGGCCGGATGACGGCGCTGACGTGGCCGGACGGGAGCTCTCGCCTGGGGGCCCTGGGTCGGGGCCCTGAGCGGACTGAGCCGGACAACGCCTGCCTCTTCAGCGTAAGGCGAAGAGTCGTCCAGGCGTTCCGGAGATAGGCTCCCGAAACGGTTGAATGTCTGTGTGGGGAGCGGGGGCTCCCTGCGCGGCCTGTTAGGGCGGCGTTGACGGTGGGGCCTGGAGGCCTCCAGGTCCAAGCGGGCCATATCCCTGGTCGGGATGACCCCTTCCTCCTCGTACCTGCGCACGAGGCTGTTGATCACCCTTCGTTGGATGACCTCTGATGGGGAAAGGGGACGTGGACGTCCCGTATTTCGTGATGTGGCAGCCGTCGTGGCGGTGGTGGCGCCATGTGGAGTGGTCGTCGTGGTGTTGCCCCTGCCCCTGCGCGAGCGAGGAGCGGATGCTGACCGCATCTCTGAAATAGCAACCTGGTTCCTGGCAAGCGAAGGGATCAACTCATCAGTACTAAGAGGAAAAGGATTGACATCCAGTGCCCCAACGTTCTTCCATCCTCCACGTCTGTGAGAAGGATTCACGCCAACACGCTGCAGAGCGGAGTGCCCCACGTTCTACTACCCCGACTGCCGGTGAGTTTCACGACAGGCCCGCTATTTGCTTGGCAGGACCAGGCAACAGATATCTGAATCCGGTGACACGTCAATCTACTGGTGTCTCGAACGCTACTAATCTCCATGCTGAGGAGAATAATTTCACGTCGGGTTCACCATTTCTGTTTCCGACGCTTTCGTCGGGGCGCGCGTGCATCCGTCCATCAGGGGGGGACGCGCGGCTTTGTTTCCCCGCATTCCCGCATTCCAAAGGCGGGCGGCATTCGTTCCTTGTTCAGGTACGTCTGCTCCTTGATCGAAACGGGGTGATGGTATGTCGGTTCTTCCTTCTGTGGATTCCTCCTCAGAACTCGTCACCTAGTCCGGGTCTCCCTCATAGATTTAATACATAGTTCGTGAAACTCTTCCCAGTGCCATGTTTCCATGGGCGCCGGTTAATTACGCTGCTTCTGTCGGGACATTCCAAAGGGTCCAGTCAGGGCAGCAACCTTCGGTCAGGGGAGTAGTCACGTTGAGGCATCAGTAGCGTGTCTGGATGCTGGGGTACCTGGCATGTCTGTCTGTTATCCTTGACCACAAGGCTTCTCGAGGGAGTGGAAGCCTGAGGCATCCCACATCGAGCGCGGGGAATTACATGTCATAGACACGTATCTGAGGTTTTCCTCAGCTTCCCGTGTTCAACACAGGGTATGCCGCGAGTTTAACGTCTAGCGGAGACGGATGAGAGTGAAATGGGACCATCTCAGGGGGCGACAGTGAAGTTGGGCTTGAGCCTTGACGAGGATTCCTACGTATTCCCGTGGCAGGGAATCAAAGTCCGCGTAGTTCGGGATGATGCCGGTAAACCGACGTGAAGCTGGACCTTGGTCCGGGGGGAGTTGGGCTTGAACCTATGGAAGGATTCCTACGTACCATGCCTTGACATGGATCAAAGTCCTCGTAGTTCAAATGGTGGGTCGCAATGGCTTACCACTGGACCAAAGTGTAGTTTAACGTCATGTTGGACGAAGATGGGACCCGCCGTGAAGAAACGACGGGTGGGTGTGTCGATGAACCGACGTGAAATTAGACCTTGGTCCACTATTGGTGGGCTTGAACCTCGTGGAGGCTTCCTACGTACCATGCCTTGACATGGATCAAAGACCTCGTAGTTCAGGTGGTCACAACGGCTTACCGCTGGACTGGAATGGGACCCTACGTGAATGAGCGACGGGTGGGCTTGAACCTCGTGGAGGCTTCCTACGTACCATGCCTTGACATGGATCAATGACCTCGTAGTTCAAATGGATTCGCCGGTGAACCGACGTGAAAGTAGACCTTGGTCCACTGTGGGTGGGCTTGAACCTCGTGGAGGCTTCCTACGTACCATGCCTTGACATGGATCAAAGTTCCCGTAGTTCGAAAGGGGTTTGGTCGGTGAACCGACGTGAAAGTAGACCTTGGTCCACTGTGGGTGGTCTTAAACCTCGTGGAGGCTTCCTACATACCATGCCTTGACATGGATCAAAGTCCCCGTAGTTCGAAAGGGGTTTTGTCGGTGAACCGACGTGAAAGTAGACCTTGGTCCACTGTGGGTGGGCTTGAACCTCGTGGAGGCTTCCTACGTATCATGCCTTGACATGGATCAAAGTCCCCGTAGTTCGAAAGGGGTTTTGTCGGTGAACCGACATGAAAGTAGACCTTGGTCCACTGTGGGTGGGCTTGAACCTCGTGGAGGCTTCCTACGTACCATGCCTTGACATGGATTAAAGTCCCCGTAGTTCGAAAGGGGTTTGTCAGGGTCGGTGCTCACTCTAAGCCCACGTAAGTCATGCTCGGTGTGAGAAACAAGAGGTTGCATGGACCTAACGATCACGTCGCTAAGGGTGCGTCCGTGAGAAGCGAAGAGGGGCTTACGCGTTGGGCGGCCCATGGTGTTGGGACTTACTCCAGGATGGAGGCCCATGGCGCGGCAAAGCGCGGGGAAGATGGACCTTGGTCCGACGATGGGAGGTGCCTCGTTCCCTATCACGTCCTCCACTGACCTTGGTAGTGGGGGAAGTACCGAGATGCACGGGTGCAATCATCCGTACCAAAGGTTAGGGGCTTACGCTCTGAGGCGACCCTTCCCCTACGAACATACACCACTATGACAAGGAGGATCTCATTCCATGTGCGGAAGAGTTCCATTCCCATGGAGACGAGTGGTGTAAAAAATGTTCGAGTTGGGGGGACCCTTCGTGAGGGAGACGAGGTTGGGTCACAGTTTAACGTCATGTGTTGAGGACGTGGTGCTTGGCAGTTTAACGTCCTGCAGCTCGGACGAGGTGGGTTCACTCCACACCCCTAGGGCTTACATAACAGGTACCCTCTGGTCCTTGGGGAAGGGAAGGTGCCGGTATGGCCATGGTAAAGGGGGGTCGTGGGAGGAACCATCGAGGGGTCCACGTTAGCGTGGCTATGCGAAGAAGCAATAGCCGTTAGCGTGCCTATGCGAAGAAGCATTAGGCGAAGCAACACTACGGGATGTGTTGTCCATGGGACTTTGAAATCACATCATGCAAACCTGGAGGGTCGCACGGAAAGAGGAATCGCTAAGAAGAGGAGTGTGCTTTGCAAAGTGGGGTGCCTTGGCCTTAGCATGGTGCATAGGTGGGAGTGGGAGGTGCTTCGCGAAGTGGAACAGTGTTTGCGGAGCACTGCCTCGCGAAGGAATGGTTCGCGAAGCAGGGTCCTGCCAAGCAATGTACTTCGCAATGTGGAGCGATCCTGCCTTAGCATAGGGATTACTCGTATGGGTTGGGTGTTTCGTGAAGCACAAGTGCTCCGCGGCTGCCCGGGTTCCCTTGGGAATCCCCTTCCATTGCGAACGCCCCTGAGCTTCGCGAAGGGCATCCCTCTCGGAAGAGGGGCTCAAAACAAAACAAATCAGAGTCGTCTCGCGAAGTACAAATACCTCGCGGAGCTCATGATTCCCGGGGCAAAGCGTGCTTCGCGATTCGGGAGAGGAGAAGCCGAAAGGTCGGATTGTCCGTCCCGTGGACTCAGGGGGAGACGAGTATTTATAGGGAAGGGGCACCGCGAAGCAGGGCTCGCGCGCCGCCTTCGGGGCTTCGCGGCGGCTCGCGAACGTCAAACGGGTTCGCGGAGGATTACCGCCTCAGGAGCTTCGCGGCGGATCGCGAACGTCAAACCGGTTCGCGGAGGATTACCGCCTCTGGAGCTTTGAGGGGCCGCCATGTTTGGGACGCTTCACGGCGGGGCTTCGCGGGGCCGCCAAGGTTAGGACGCTTCGCGGCGGGGCTTCGCGGCTGTGCTTCGCGTCTGTGCTCCGCGAGGCAGCGCGCCGGCTGTCTTTTTCGTTCCTTCCTTTCGGGCCACATTTTTGGCGCCAACATCATGAAATAAGAAATGATCCAATATTTAAAAAGAAGATGAATGATGTAATGGATTTTGAAGGGATGATGAAGATGAGAGTCCAAGATATTGATGAAGATAATCCTTATGAGTCTGATGAAAAGGAAGATGATGAGTTTAATGAAAAAATAATTTCTCTTATATATAAGAAATATTGAAGAAAAATAAGAGAGTATGGAGAAAAAAATCCTCTCAAATGTTTTGTTTGTTGTGTAATCGGAAACTTTTCTATGAATTTCTACAAGAAGAATTATGGATAATATCAGGAATATTCCAATGAAAAAACCCTCAATAAAAGAAGTAGAACAAAATTATAATGAATAAAAATCTTCTAATAGATACAAGAAAAACTTTACATGAATCAAATGAATTATTTTTTGTAAGAAATTTAAATCAGAATCAACTGAAAACAATTCAACTGAAAGTGAGAGTTAAAAAAATATGAACATTCATTGAAAAATATAATAAATCAAAATAATCATCAGATAGTGAATAAAGAGGCAAATGATCTTATAGAGAGTGTCATCTTAGAACTGATCTTTTTTCTTGTTTTTAGAGAAAAAAACTCTGATGAAAGAAATTAGAGTAATTAAGAAAGACCATGACGAAGTTTCTGATAGTAACAATATGTCATCAAGCAGGAGGATGGATACATTAATGATATTTTTTGTTAAATCATAGAATTTCTAAATAGGGAATGATTATTGAAGATATTATCAAGAATCTATAAGCTATAGAAGAAGAGGTTAACAAGTTTCAATTAAAACGTATTGTGTGTGAAAGTACTTTGAGAAAGATGACTGAAAACATCATCAAAGATACGGAATTAAAATGTAGGAATTCTAAAGTTAGTGAGAAGGCTCAATATGAGAATCAGGTGAAATATTCTCTTACCAAATATAAATTTTTATTTAATAATTTTAAAATATTATTTTCCCGAAAAATTATATAGAAATATTAGGTGGAGAAATGAAGTGAGAAATTTATAAATTATACAAAAGTAGAAAACTCACACAAAAGAAAATATGGTTCACATCCCCAGTATGTTAAAGTTAAAATATGTTACCATCCTCAATAATGTTTCTATATAGAATGATATTTCTTGAATTTAAAATCAATATTTGAAGGCTATTACTATTGTTGTAGAATCTATGGACATGGAGCTTATAATCACTGACATGATATATCTCTAACCAAAAGAAGGTTTAAAAAAGTTTAAGAAGTAATGAAAGAATAATGGGAAATGATTCCAAAACACAGGGATCGGGGAAAGTGAATTATCAAGATTTTAGAAACATTCTAAAAAATAATCATTTTGGATGTTTGGAAGAAGTTTGTCAACGATGAAATAAATGAAAAGAAAGATGAAAAAGAAGGTTTAGGAAAGATCTTTTATTATTAAGACAACTTTCCAATCAAGGGACAGGATAAAACCATGGATTCTTGATAGTGTTTTCTATTCACATATGAAAATTGGTATAAAAATATTGAAATACATTGAATTTTGTGATGGAGGAGCAGTTAATTTCGGAAATAATAGTTCTTAAAAAATCAGTGGAATTGGTATGAAAAAGATTGAAGCAGAGAAATTAAAATCTAAAAAACATTTACTTGTTGATGGTCTAAAACAAAACTTTTTTACTATTTGTCAAATAAGTGATGATGTAAAAGTAGTAATCATCAGAAATGATTCTTGTATCATCAAAAGTGTGAAATATGGAAAAGTCATTACAATAAGTTAAATATAAATTGGTAATCTCTTTCAAATAATATTATTCAATTAAGCTTATTATTTGAGTTCTAAAGAAGAAAGAAAATTATTGCACCAAAGACATAGTCACCTTGAGAAGAAACACATGAAAAAACATTCTAAAGTAGATGACGTACAAAATTTTATAAAATAGAAAAGAAGATATGAGTATGTTTCTATTACTTGATAGAAAGAAAAGATTACTAAAAAATTCATAAGGGAATTGAGATTCAATCTACCAGACCACTTTATCTTATTCATTCTTATCTTTATGGGAAGATGAGACATCAATTAGAAAAATGGGATTTATAATTTATAAGTTTTATTAATGATTTCACTCGAATTAAAAACATCATGTTCCTGAAGCATAATTTCGAGGCATTGTATGGGATGAAACACACTGCACATACTTGGTATTCAAAACATGAAAATTATTGGAGAATTGTGATATTTTCTAAATAAAAAGTTTATAAAACTTTTATATGAAAGATGTTGAATGTATAATTTTAACTAAAATTATTTATGTGGATGATATAATTTTGGATGGGTTTGAAGAAAAGGTTTGTGAGGAGTTTTTCAAGAAATGAAGATTAATTTTGAACTTTCAATGTTTGGAGAATTAACATTCCTCCTTCAATTACAAGTTTTAAAAAATGAGAAAAGCATTTTCTTATCTTAAGAAAAATATTCCAGTGAATTTTTAAAGAAGTTTGGGTTGGATAAATCCAAATAAGTTTCAACTCCTATTTCAGTGAGCCTAAAGTTGAGAAAAGAGGAATTTGGAATAAATATGAATCTGATTGACTTTCATAAGATGATAAGAAGTATTATTTACAAATTCAAGGGTTGATATTAATAATTTTGTGAATTTATATTCCATGTATCAAAGTAATCAAAAGGAATCAAATATTTTGGAAGAAAAACAAATTTAGGTATATGTTAAAGGAACAACATGTCATGGGTTTTTATATAAAATAAATTGTGAGATGATGTTTCATGGTTATGCAGATGCCAATTAGACATGAGATTTTAATGATAGAAAATCAACCTCAGGAAGAACATTTCCCTAAGGTGAATTTTGTGTGAGTTTCCATAGTAATAAAAACAATTCTGTAATATTGAGCATAGATAAATCTGAATATATTGTAGCTACTTAGGCTTGTACTCAAATTTTATACATGAAAGTTAAGCTGGAATATTTGAATGTTAATTTTTATAAAACAAAGAAGATTCTTTGTGATAATCAATGTGAAATTGACATTTATAAGAATCCTAAATATCATTATACATTGTAACATAATGATATAAAGCTTCACTTTATAAACTAGAATGTTTTAGCTAGAGATATTTTCCTAGAATACCTTTAAAAAGTATCAGATTGCTAGTATATTTTCAAAATAATTTCTGAAAGAGAATTTTGTTGAATTAAGGCTACAAATTCATGTTCAACCTCCTCCTATTTCATCCTAAATATCATAAGAAATAACTACACCATTGTGGTTTGGATTATATTGAAAATGGGAGAGATAAAAAAACATGTTTTTTACTTTGTAAGAATTTTTTTGCTTATCTTTTTTATAAATATGAATATGTGGTCATCATATAATGTGGGAGAGAAAGAAAAAGAAAATGAGAAAAGAAATAATGGGGCTTAGAAAATAAAATTAATAAATTATAAGTGAGGAGTGTTTATCTTTACATAGCCACAAAATTTTCTTACCATCGAGGGATGGAATTCATTCAAGAATATTACATTATCCAGTAGTGTGGTGTTAGGTCACTCATTTTTTGATAAATTCTATGTTTTGATAAAATAAAAAAGTTGAGTTGTGAAATATATTTTGATTTATAAAAGTCATTAACGGGGGTTGTCAACAAATCCACATGGGTAAATTTAAGTACCTTAGTGATAAATTATTTTAACAATGTTTTATATATTTTTTAACATCTAAACTATTTTTTAAAAGAATTTTTTTTTCAGGAATTCGATCCTTTTATTTTGTATTTATTTCATCATATCCAAATGTATAAGGTCATAATTTTTTTTGGAGTCCATCTTTGCTGTAATCAGAGAAAAAATAAATATACTAATGTATTTTGAAAGAAGAAATAGAAGTCAAGTGTTATAATGTTTTCCAACATTCAAAAACAAAATCATACAATTATATTTTTGAGAAAGAAGATATCAAAAATCATAAAAACATTCATGATAAAATCTTCTGTATAAATGATGGAGAGGTATGACGAAATTATGAATTTCATCATAATGATAATTTCATAAAAATGAGAATTTCAACATAATGATAATTCCTTAGTAAAGGGATTTATATTCTATTGATAAATATCATCAGCATAATACTATAGAAATTATATGAAAAACATTAGCACCATAATTTTATAAAAATCGAATCTAGAAAATCAACAACAGAATATAGAAAAAAAAGATCTAGAAAATTGGGACCAGAATCCTATATTGAGAAATAATTCATAATGAGAGAAATATATGAACGTGATTTTATATACCCTACATATTATTCATTGGACACATAGAGAACTATTGGATCAATAAAATTAGTACAAGAATCCTACAAAAATATGATCCCTCAATCTAAAAAAATCGGGACTAGAATTCTACCATAATCATATCCAATATTCTGAGAAAATCGACATCAAAAATTTTCAAAAATAGGATCCATCATTTTTGTATTAATAAATAATTCATAAAGATCCTATTTTAATGAATAATTATAGTGGTAAAACATGAAATTATTTTTTTCATAAATATCAGGGAAATCTAAAGAGGTTTCATGAAGACATATATAACGTTTAAATGTGAAATATTTTTGAAGTTTTGAGATTTGATGAAGCGGGAAAAGTTTTTTAGTTTTACACTCTTGGTTTATGAGTTTCCTATAAATACTTACTCATATGACTTGTTCATTTTCAAAATTATATATACGCACAAAAGGAAGATCACTGGAGAAATCCAAGTGAAAGTTCACATCTTATAGAAAAAGAATTGTATAAAGCATTCTATAAGAGTTTGATTTTTATAGTTCTTTATGAGAAAAATTTGATCCATCCTTTTTATAAAAATCATCACCACCATTTAATGAAAATAAGATCTAGAATTCCTAAAAAATCAGCACCATCACTCTAAGAAAATCAGATCCAGAATTCTATAAAAATTGGTACCATCATTATGCTTAAATCCAATAGAGAATATCTCATCATTATATTTAGAAAATCTGATCTAGAATCCCACATCATTGTATTGTAAAAATTGGATCCAACATCATCAGATAAATACAATCAAATCCATCAAAATCAGACTGAGGATTTGTACTATGTATTTATAGAGAAGTTTCAACAAAATTTGTATTCTTTTTATTTCCTCTATTGTTTTAAAAACAACATTGTAAACTAATGGGATACAATATAATCATTCTTATCAAGAGATAGAAGATATATAACTAGAGTTGGATCATGTTGTATTCACTATTTAATAATAGTGGATTTCCATAGACCCAATGGAGTGGTTATCGTAAGTACATAGGTTCTCACACTAAGGCTGAACCTTGTAAATCTTGTGTCCTTTTATTTCAAACCTAATTTTTCATGCATGAGTATTTACTAAAAGTTTATAAGGATATAATTCTTAATAGTTTATAGGGGTTATGTTTCAAAATATTTTGAATCTTATAAAAATTAAACAATGGATTCACCCCCACTTCTATGTTGTTATTCGATCCTTAGAACATCAATATTATTTCTTTATGAAAAAAATAATATCACTTCAAGGAGGCAGTAATCCACTTGTATGGATGAATGACATTATAATTTTCCAATGAATGGAAATGTAAGAAAATATATAACATATTACTTTTCAATAATGATATATATTTCATGCATATAATATGTATACATTAAATACATAATTATAACTAACTATGATAAATGTTGATGGAAAACAAATTACATCGATTTGGGAGGTGATAGCCCGATGTACACACAAACAAATTTTTTTTTTCACATTTAAAATAAGAGGAGATTTATATAGGTTTTTCCAGTAACATAATAACAAATAATTATATTTAAGATAATTTTATTATTATTTCATAATGGTTGAATAATATTTTAAGGAGGTAATAGAAAGAATATAATAAAAAAACTAGTTTAAAAACTATACACATTCTCCAGATAACCTCTTATGGTTGACATGAAAATCATTCCAACATTATTTTTATGATCAATCCAAGGAATCTAGGATTTTGGGAGGGATTTATGTAAGGTATTTGAGTATCAATGTGTTGAACTAAAAGGTTTTTTATTTTTTAAAAAGAAGATATGAGGTACCCTTTTATAAGTTTGGGGTGTAAAAGTTTCCAAATTTCATAAAATATTGAATTTATATTAATTAATTTTCATATCCAAATGGATCTGAATTAAAATAATTCTATGATATGATGATTATGTGTTGAAATAATATGATATAATAAAAATCTGTACATGTTTATGTTAGTTTTTTAACCTTATAATTTTTTTAACCTATATTAGCCATTTTGGACAATTGTTATGACAACAACGTTTTTAATCTTTAGGATTCGTGGTATTTACTATAAAAGGAAAACATGGCAATAAATGGAACATTGTTAAAATTTCCAAAAATTTCAATATATCTTGAATAAGGATAAGACTTTAATTAATTTTTAATTATTAAATAAAAAAGTATTTATTAGAAAATATCATTAACATCAATATTAACATTATCCATTTTATTTTATTTTAAAAACATAAAAAAAATAATTATTTAAAATATATTTAGTTAAAAACAATTTCACATATTAAATTTAACTAAAAAATTAATAGAAAGCAACAAAAAATTCAAATTATATTACTTTAATATTTTTAAAATCATTTGTTTTGTTTTCTACTAATCAAATATTTATTGTTTCAACGTTACATAAACTCTTATGTTAATTATTTCATTACAAAAAATTATAAATAAATTACCATGATTAAAATATCATTTATATTTCAGAAATTATAAATAAATTAACATGATAGGATTATTGAATATCCACCCTTTTATCTGATGATTTAATAGTATTACCCTATTAAAATGTAGAGATATTATATTATATATATCCCTATAGAAATAAAACAATACAAAACATCCCCTTGAAATAAATTATTCATTCTCTTTAAGAAATTTGAAGAATGATTTATATTTTATAAATTATTCACCTCCTTCATGATCATGTAACAAAAAATTATAGCTTCTCCAACAAAAAATAAATTAAATCTAGTATTCTATATTAAATTAATAAAAAATATATCATTTTATCACTTCACTTTAAATTAATTCTTTTAAAATATCACTTCATTCAATTTATTTCTTTTTTTTGCAACGCTCAAGTGGTTATATTTCAACCCATAAAAAATAGAGTACACTTTAAATTCAGAATATTTTCTTTATTTTTTATTGATCCCACTATCTTGATTTTGAGTAATACATAATCTAATAATTCAATTAAAACGTATATTTAAATCCTTTAAATAGACTTATAAATCTAGAAATATGCAATGAACACCCATTGTCGAGAATGTATATATAGTTCTTCTAATATGTTTTCAAACAAATCACTACTATAAAATTTTTTGGTATTCCAGTATCATTTCTCCTATAATGTATTTGATAATTATTTATAATTAATTAAAATATAAATATCGTCAGTAACTCAAATACTAAGTGACATGTATGTGTTCATCATCAACACACTTTATTTAAAAGTTGAAAGTTATTTTTCACTTGAACACTTGAGTTTTTAATTTAATTAATTTTTTTTCTTTTTTAAAATGGGTTATAACCCACCAAAAATTTATCCTTTGAAATATTATTTAATTATTAATATTTCTTTTATTGTACCAACATTTTTTTCCGATTCCATTATCCACCATAACAACAATTGCAGTAAAAAAATGAAAATTTTCTAATATAAATTGCCTATTATCAAAATTGTGATACCTGATATTCATTACCTTTGTAAACAAATATCATATATAATTTTGAATAACTAAAATTTTTTGGTATATTAGAAATATTTTCATTCATTTACGATATTTTTCTTAAATTTATCACATTTCTATTTATACCATATTTTTTATTTATTCCCCTTTTTCGGATTTCCTAAAATTCTAGAATTATCCCTTTGAGAAATATATATTCTTATTCAAACCCTTATAATTAATATTATTCTTATTTAAATTATGTTAATGAATTTTTATATCCATATTATACCATTCGCGATGATTATAATGATCATAAACATTATTATGAATCATGTTCTCTAGTATTGTTTCATTCACACTAAAATTACCTTTATGAATATTCAGTAACTTGTTAGATAATAATTTAACTATCGTAATCCACATAACCTATATGAATTAATTTTATAAATTTGAGTCTAATATATAATTCTATATTCTTAAATTTATATCACTATTTATTAAATCAACTATATTCAATAGTGTAACTTCCATAACCAAATTAAAACCATCACTTACAATGTCAATAACATCCCTAACCAATTAGAAGAAGTATAAAAGAATTATTTCCTTGTAAATATTGAAATTATTTCTATAAAAAGTAAGAAATAAATTTAAAATCACTGAATTAATAATATTAATTATGGATATAAAAATGTTGACCGCAAATTCATTTTCAAATACAAGATCACTTGACACTATTAACTTGTAAAAACTTATACTAATTTCAATGGGAACCATGATGCATCTATAATACTAATTTTAGTGATGTGTCACACATATTTATTGAGGAATAAATTGAGGAGTACATTATTATATTATTTCCATTAAAATTATACCTTTTTCGTTGTTTAGTATAAATGATATAAATTTATCTTCCAACGTTACTTTTTAGACCCCAAATTTGGTAATGTTAATCAGCTCAATTAAATATCTTCATTTGAACAACCAAAAGACCAAAATGATTAAAAGGGTGTACATGGTTAACTATTTATAAATAATTTATATATCTTTGGTATGGAATAGTATCATCCATTTCTATATAATATACTTATATCGACCAATAGTTATAATAGGAAGTGTTTTTCCATGAAATAGTATGAATATAAAATGTCTACTAACATGATAGATGTTTTCCAATGATAATAAAAGATAAAAATTTAATATATATAACAAATTATAGTCTAAAACCTCCGATAAAATTATATAATATGATATCAACATAGTTTCATAACTTTTTATCCTCTTAAATTAATGAAACTATAAATTTTATCAAACAAAGACTAATTTAATATCACCCAACAACATTATTCCCCATAAAAAGAGATATTTTAATGTGTTTATGAGTATTAAAAAACCAAAAAATAAGTATAACCTTAATAGATCACTACAAAACTAAAGGAATATATCTTCATCTTCAAATATAGATTCTAATGTTCTCATTATTAGTACCCCTCCATCATGAATTGTGATGATAAAAACAAGAATTCTTTTTCTCATCATTATCATTTCTTAATATTTATATCTCCCAATATTATTTTTATTATAATCTATCAAATCCATACTATATGAATTTTTATGCACATTTTAACTTATATCAATTTTAATTTGAAATTAAAATTCATGAAAAAACTTCCTTCTAAATATTCAATATATCCTGGTTTAAATTTAAGTCATAGATCATTCCTAACCACCAAATCACATTTTATATACTAAAGGGTTATTAAGGGTAAATATTTAATATATACATATTTAATATATCAATAAACTTCATAAAAACTCATTTATAATCATAACAAAGTCATAGAGTAGGGGTATGAAGTATGATGTAATGCTTACTGTTGCTAAATTAATTTTCTAAACTACTTCTCAATATAACATAATAGTCTTAGAAATTAAAATTTATTATTCCTTGTAAAATTATAATATCTTTTTTTTTTATTTTTATACAAATATATCATAGGTAAAACTTATTCTAATAATAAAAAAATGTGAATAGTTTATTACACCATATCATTATTGTGTAATTACATATCGAAATTACTTGTAACATCAAACCAAATAAATGATTTCCAAATCATATGTCATTATCTCAACCTTCATGGCACATAAATAACTTCGTTAATATTGAAACCAATTTCTCTCAATTGGAATTTGATCATAAAATTCATCGCATCCTCATATTGTGGTTTCATATTTGATCATAATGTCTAAAACCAAACCACATTAACAAATTATGAAAAAATATTCATTGTATACTGAATAGGGAAAACACATTTATATAACCAGCTGTTGATTATGAAATTAAAACCATTTCATGAATAATGGTATAAAAATTATCACCTATAACAATAATTAACGATGAAAAATTTATTCATTATGCTAGGAAATGCTTTTGTACTATGTTGTTTTGTAAATTCACAAAGTATAACCACATACCACATTGTGTTATGTCATGATTTATTCTAAAATTTAAAAAAACATAAAAAATCATTTAAATCATTGAAATGTACTAAAATTTCATACGAATAAATTCAATAATACATTAACTTTATTTTAGCACCTTAATAAATTTAAATCACTTTATTGAAGGGTTTACTAAAAAAATCCCCTCCAAAACATAAAAAAAACATGATAAACCCCAAAACACATTTTAAACCATCTAAATTATCTGATTAAACCTAAAAATTAATGTGACATATATCTTGAAAACAAAATAAAACCACAATATGTTAATTAAAATCTCTTTGACTTCATACGACAATAATATCCCGCATATACATCAAACAAATCCTAAGGCACACTCATCATACCAAATATCATATTTGGAAGAATAATATATAAATTATGAATTTAAAAAATTAATTTTTATAAATATTTCATGTTATAATCACATGTAAGACCCACATAAACCCATCTTTTCTAATTGAACCAATCCATAATCTCCTAAAAGGGTTTATATACACTCTTCTAGGCAATTCTAGAGTCCCAAAAAATAATATTAAAATAAATATTAAAATTTAGGAAAATAATAGATATTATAAAATAAATATTCTTTATATAATAAAAATATTCATAACAAAATATATATTATCATATTTCAACATGATAAAGTAGAAATTTTGAAATTTACTTTCACTTCACAGGTTATAAAAAATCATGATGAACCTATGCAAGAAAAGGATGTATTGGGGTCTAAGTGGACAATGAAGTAATAATGGAATAAAATGAGAGAGATAATTTCTATTTTGGATTAGTGGTAGAGAATCATAAAAATTTCACTAATGTAGATATAAATATTTAATAAAAATAATTTTTTTCAGGGGAACTCCTTGTGTAATTGTAAGATACATGATGGTACACCCAATATGTAATGTGTTTAAGTGTAATAGAATTTTCTTAACAATCACTTTGTGATCATAATGTTTATAGTGTTATGTTCTTACCTTGGCATAGAGAGAGAGTAAAAAGTCCATTTAAAGGGTCATTCTTCACTAGAAATATATTAAGCTTGGATTAATCTTGGTCCATTCATTGTAAGATATGAACCAACAAATAAAGTGTCAAAGTTATGGGTCATAAATGCATCACATCTAATGAATGAATCATAGGGGTTCTTTGAAAAAAAAATATTTAGTATAATCCATAGATAAATATTAATGGATATTAATTGGGAAACTCATAAGAATAATTATTTAGATAGGAAGCATGTCTCATGTTTTGAAAACTGAAAAGTAGTTGTGTAATGGGGGAATAGATATAATTATTCTATTATATCTAGAATTAAATTAACTAAAGGATTTTTACCTTGGAGAACTAATAAAATATAGATAAAAAATTATGAAATATGCTAGTATAAGGACTAGAAACTTATCTCATATTAAAGTGTATTTAATATTATCATCCCATTATAAGATATTAATATTAGGGAATGTGATTTTGGATATGTTTTTATAAAAATAAATGTTCTTTTCATCTAGAAGTGTGATTATAGGTTCCACAAATTCATTATGAGATACTAGAAGGATTAATTTCCTATTGATGACTTAGTTGTGTTTATTGGTATACAATAATTTTATGGGATGTTTCCTTATTTGGAGGTAAGAATATAAAAGTGAATAATGTAGAAAATTAATGTTTTGGTCATTATAAAATATGTATAAATGATGTAGATTTATCATCAATACTGATTAAAATGGTTGTGCTAACATCTATGGAGAACTATTTAAATTTTTTAATCTTATATTAGAGGGTACCCAATTTATATTTATATTTTATGTCTATCAGGAAAACATCAAGTGCTTACACATGGGATAAGGAATCTAATTTTGTTAATTATTTTAATAAATATACTTGGAATTAGGAACAAAAATATGATAAGAAGAAAATCAGAGAGAAAATTACTGAGTTTTACATTACAATAGAAAAAGGGAAATAAGTGTTTTAGTTTAATAAAGATCATATGAAGATAGTAGTCACAATATACCCATATCAAATATTTTAGTGTATAATGTATCATAATTAGGAAAAAATGAGGAGAATATCCTAGTACAAAATGCTAATTAATTAAATCACATGCTATAGATTCTATGGGGGAGGCATGAAGTGAAAAAGTGTTATAAATATATGAGATGATTTTTTTTTCATAACAAAACTAATGAGGAATTATGGTATATTATATATACTTTTGGTGAGGGATTACCATTTATAAATTTCTAGATTTAAAAATAAGTAGAGAGAAAAACTATATTGGAATTATAAATAGTTATTATTGTCGATTTTATTTCTGTTGAGTAGATCTGTGGGATGAATTCATATAATAAAATTTGGGAAAATCATGGAGGTTAAAATGAAGAGGACATATAGAAATAATAATATTCAACTCAATTGGATAATAAATATAATAATTATTCTAGTAACAAATTATATTTTTTTTGAAAATATTAAGTTTCTAATAAAAAAAGTTGTATAAAATGATGATAAACCTAGGACCTTATCAAATAGTGTCAGTTATTCAAAATGAATAATTGATTTTAGAATTTCAAAGAGTTAAAAAATAATAAAAACAATTTAATTCTTTTACAATTTATTAAATAAAATAATCAAATAATTATTTGATTTATTGAATGTAATTTTGAGTCATAATAATTTTAACTTCATTTATTGGATTGCACTAGGATATAAACTATTGACATATAATGCTTATAATTCCATAATTGAAATTCTTGGATTGTTTTTAAAAAGAATTTTATTGTTTCTATTAAATCTATTAAAAATAACCAAAATAATTTATCAACCTATATTAATATTGTTAATTATATGGTTTCTATATTATATTAAAATACATATTTTACTATATGAAGGGAGAATTGTAGATATATAATGAATTTTTCTTTTAGATGTGATTAGAATAGGATTATTATGGGTGACATTAACAATATTTTTGTATTTAACAAAATTGTTTGTAGGGTTTACAAAAATATTGAATCAATATAATTTAATAGGTTTTTTCCTTATCTTATCTCATATATTTTCATCTAGTTAGGTCCTAATTTACATGGACATGATATAATATCAATGGAAAATAATCTATCAAGATATAAATGAATTGAAGATCAAGGATTTAAACTTGTATTTAGGAAATACATTAAATAAAAACTAAGTAACCTTGATGATGAAATTGGGAATGAATAAACTAAATTACATGATACCCAATTTATAATCTTAGATCATCCTCTTCCCTATAAAGAGGACATACAAAATAAAGTGAAACATAATGATTTAATTATCAAAAAATAATCTACCATGGGAGAACAGTTCAAAATGAGATGAATCAAAAAGGGTTTTATGAATTCAATATTTTTTCACTTAGTTCAAGAGGAAATTGAAAAACCAAATTCATCATTATATAATGATATTTTGTATTATTATGAAGATGATAATATCAAGAATGAAATGGTTTATTTTTCTATTTATATGTTTAATGTGAATAATTAATCTCAATAAACCTTACATATGTTTGGTAATATTCAAAGGGCGATGAATAACTTATAGAATATCAACCTATATGTTTTCCATAAAAAGTGTTAGATCAATAATACATTTTCTGATGAATATTAATAGTATGGTAGAATATATCATTTTCACCAATAAGGTTTTATTCATTTTAAGGATGTTATTAAGCATGTTATGTTTTGTGCAATCAAATATGTCCTTCATCATTATTTACATCCACATAAAACCAAATTAATATCAATTAATTTAATTATAAATGTTGAACTTGTAATTTTATATAAAAAATATAACAATGGACATTAGAAACAATGTTCCCAAATTAATAGGAAATGTCATTTCAATAATTTTGTGTAAAATTTAAAGAATTTCCTAATCTTTATCCCTCACCTTCCCATTCAAGATATTGTTATATTTTTAGAAACTACATGGGTTTTATCAAGGGGCCATTTTATCATTATATTTGTTTTATTTGTTCCTTTGAAGTATATATTCTTAAACTTATCAAAAAAACAATTTTTAGGGTAGTAAGACTATTTATTTCATATATATAGATTTTAAATTTTTTAATTTAATGTATAATAAAAAAGATTGAAAATATGTATAATAATCATCGCATTTACAAAAAATTTAACACATTAAAGTAACATATATGGTTTCTCTAGGAATTTTATTCATATTTTATTGTTTACCATTAGAAACTATAGTATTTATATTCGTATTAAGGGTTCACCCAAAGGATATTATTTCTTTTTGAGGGGTGTTTGGAAATTAGACCTAACATTAGGTTTAATGTTTTGTATTACTGAGGATTACTTCAGTAGATGAATCACAAAGTCTACCAACACTATTTGTTTCTCCAAAAATGGTTGGAAAGAGGTATATTCTCTCTTAAATCTATTTTATATTGATAATATTACACCCTATTATAAAATTTATTCTCTCACTTTATAAGTTTTTATTGACATTTTCACTGACTATAAAAATGTTTTCCGGAAACATGTCTTATAAAAGAAAATATTTCTTATATTTCAAAATGCATATAGAAGCTAGAGAAAAAATGAAATTATTCTGGAATTAAATGATAAACAAGATAGATCCTATTTTAATTTTTTTTTGTGAATTTTTTCTTGTGTATGGTTAGAGATATCTCATTGGAAGTAATTTTTAAAAAATAATTTATCAATTGGGAGTTGGAAAAGGGAAGTATTTGTCGCCAAAAGACAAGTCTTTTCTTATTAACACTATTAAAAATTTGAGGTTTACCAATTCTTTCTCAATCTATGGTTGGACTAAGGATATCCTAAAGTTGATTATAAAATAAATAATTAAAATTATATTAAAATTATTTATATATGAGAAGAAATTATTGAAAATGTCAAATAGAAATGTGACAAACCTTCTGTTATAATACATATAAATTATGACCCAGGATTTTCATATATTAATATCTCAGAATTTTAGAATAATATTCATTAAATTTCAAAAATACACAAATTAGGATCATAAAGTATTAATTATTAAACAAATGGTTCATTAGGGAACCACATCATCTCTCACTATGTTTTTCATAACAAGCACTCTTCTTATACATATAATGCATAATACTTTTCTTCATAACCCCAGGAAATAAAACATTAGAAAGGGTGATTTTAGATTCCTAGTAAGGGTAAACAAGGTAGATATTAATCTATGATCATATAAAATAATAATATAAACATAATGTAGTGATATCATGAACACAACTTAAAAAGTTCATACCACAACAATCATAGAACATAAACATGTGTTATGGAACAAATCATTATCATTCTAAAAGAAATGTTTCATAATATATTTAAGTCATCATAATTCATGAACCATAATTTCATGACATAAATGTGTGGAACCAATGTAGTTATATAAACCATGTAATTTTTCTATATTACCTACCAAGACCATCCGACATAGTGGATCAGGTCTCATTATCTTTTTCCCACTATGGATCAAATCATTCAACATGTTTTCCATTGTAGATCATGCCCATTGACCTTCTTCCCATTATGGATCAATCTCACTGACTTGTTTCCCACTATTGATCAATCCCATCGATATGTTTCCCATTATTATATCATGAGATATAATTCTTTGAGTAGTAAATTAGATGTAGATATCGGTCTCACCCATCTCGATTACAATGTAACAACTATGATTTGTTATAACATGACCACCATACTCAATTATACCATAACCACCACCACATTATGTATATTGTGTAAACGTTTTCCCTAAGATCATAAAACATTCATAATATGAGACCCCATGAAATGAAATGGGTTTCATAATCATTTCATTATAGATCAACCCATGTAAAAGAAATGGGATTCTTAATCCATTTATAACATAATAATAGCATATGAAATGGGGATGTAATAGGTTTCATAACTATTTTGTCATCCTAAACAAGTAAACTTTAGAGGAAGAATATTAATTTTCTTCATGGATCATATCCCTAGTAAAGAACAAGAAATATCAAAGAATGTCATCTTAAATGGAAGCTGATTTTTAAAGTTCAATTCGTATATTTATTGAAGAAAATTTCCTTTCCACGTTTATTTTTTACTGAATAAATTTATTTAAAAGAATTATAAAATAAGGGCATGAATGAAAAGGTATTTTTCATAGAATAATGAAAAAAGTACTATTATAGTTTTTTATCTATCGATTACTTTTTGAAGTAAGTTGAAGTGAAAAAAAAGTATTCTAATGAAATAAATATAGGAGATGAGAATTCATGGTAATTATTTATATATTTATTATAATATTTAAACATTAGAGACTTAATCCATAACAATCGCAATAAATAGTGATATTGTAACAAAAAATAATTACCACATTGGTAACATTTAGATTACAATCCCCATGAAAGCCTAAAATTAAACAATACATTATATATAATAAAAACAAAGAAACTCATGATAAAATATGTCAAATGGGAAGTATATAAATGTCATTAAATATGATATATGCATAACATAACTTATGTTCCAAAGAAGGGAAATTGAGGAAAAAAATCCTTACCCCATTGGTATCATTAGAAATATAAACCCCATGAAATAAAGATCCCGAAATTTATATGTAAAGCCCCATAATTATTATTATAAACATTATAAAATACATTCTTGGTTACTAAATGTACATGAAATTAAAGAAAACGTGTGGTGAATATGTCATATGTCTGAAAAAAATAAGGGACACAGAAATCCCTTATATTAAGTGTTGACGTCCTTTATACATGTTTCAACCATAGGTATAATAAATATTTTTATGTTATAAATATATTATAAAACCATAATTATTTGTACCATACCATATATTATTAACTTATAACCTTTTATTACATATTTATATGTAATTATCATAAAAATTACAATCCAAGAAATAACTACTTTGTTTTTCATGTATGTTTTAGTTTGGAAATTACAGTAATCGTACATTAATCATGGTTAAATAATTTTAATAATGTAAAAAATGATATAAATATCATATATATTCATTATATATTTGTATTTATAGTAATCCATTAATAATAGAGATATAAAATAAAATCCATTTTTTATAGAGATGGTAGGTTGTATGTACACAAGAATACTATTTCTATTTTACTAAAGTATTAAATAAAATAATTATAATTAATAGAAAACCCTTAAAATATAATTATGATTTTAGATATATCAAATATGTTCAATTAATACCTTATTATTTTTATCCAAATAAAATAGAAATGAAAAACACATCGCATCACTTCATGGGGCGGTAGACTATCATATATGTTTTCTTATTTCAAAAAGAATTGGCAGGTAAACAATATCACGTACAATAATTAAATATAACCTTATTACCTTCCATGTAAATAATTAGTGAAAAATCAATCACATTACTACAGGAGGTGGTAGTCCCCATGCACACAAGTGATATTATTGTATCACCAAAAAATGGAAAGTAAATAGATATATGTGTTAAATATTTTATAGAAACAAAATTGTGTTACAAATATTATATATATATATACATAAAATCCATCATTATGAAAAGTCACTATGGGTGTTTATGCAAAACAATAGATAGGTTCACGAGGTGGTAGTCTACCATACTCATGATAAATGATTTTCTATCCCATTCAAGTGAATATGATATGGATATAGGTTATGATATTAACAAAATAACGTATAATTATATAGAAGATATCAACTTTATCATATCATCAAGGTCACAAAAGGTTTGAAAGATCTTGAATAAGAATTAAAATAAAAATTCCCTTTTGAGAACGTAACCTCTTCATTAGAAACCCTATTTAGGTTTGCACTAAAAGGAATATTATGTTATCTTACTAATAAAACAAATCATCTAGGAAGTGAGTACGGATGTAAGGAATATATTTGAGTAGGTACTGGATATATCAAATGTTTTTGAATGTTTTAATATTAGAGGAGAGTGGTTTGCCTTTTTAGGGGCCTAGAGGGCGTCGTTAATTCCCAATGAGACTATAATGTTTTAAAAAAAACTCAATATATATAACTAGTTAATTAAAATGAGCAAATAAGAATGTCATTTTCAATAAACATAGATGGTGAAATTAATTTTATTAAGATTTAAAAAAGATTTAATTTTATTAATTTAAATAAAGAGGTGAGAAATGTTTGTATTGATTGATTTTGTGGAGGAAAAACAAGAATGAAAAGAATATTGATTTTTTGATATCAAATTTTAAAAAGATATCTCGGATTTTTTGATTTCGTGGTTTTAGTGTAGTAGGATTTAAGAAAATAGGTTCATTAATTCATGATTGGTGTTAGAGTCAGGATGAAGAAGATATAATGGTTATGGTATCCATTCTTCAATGCCACAATACACTATTTCCCTTTTTCCAGTAATTTAGGGTTTTTCTGAATCATGTGTGTCTTGATACAATAGTTAAAAATAATTTAACCTAATGTTAAAAACGTTCATGCCTTATTTAAGGTTTTTAGTTGAGAAATATTAATGTTCTTCTTAGATTTAAATATCAATGTTAATGATAAAAAAAATAAAGGGATCAGATGTTTATATGAAAATTTTCAACAAACCCAATACATGAATAAAAAAAGATGAAATAAATCCAACTCACCTTACCACTTATATTTACATAACTCTAATCAATGAAGCTTCTCACTACATGCTGGGGACTTCTAGATATATTCTATAGAAATTAGATATGCCTCTATTTATAGGCTCAGGATGGGATACTATATTAATGAAGATCATTAATAATTAGCCCAATGGTGGTCCAGGGTGGGTCACATGGCATATATTCTGTTAGATATCAAAGATATTACAATTAAATGAACTTACCTCCCATATTGAAAATTTACACTTGGTTTAAATTATTAGACCACCTATAAATTTTAATGTTGATTTTGTTCACTTCACACCTTATCCTTATTTTCACATTTTGCACTGGTACATGACATGTAATGATTACACTGTGTGTAATGTCATTGTTCTACTCCATAAGCATAGTTTTTACTTAGTTCTTTAGTTTTATTCCTTATAAGTTTTCCATGATCATCCTCAAAGAAACCAGCATCGCACTACAAGTGAATAAAAGCTGTGTAAATCATCATTTCTAACAGTTTTTAATTTTCCAATGTATCCTATCATAAAATAAAAATAATAAAATTATTCAAAATTTGGAAGTAATAGTTATTTAAATATTGAAATTAATTATTTTAAGCACCCTAAAATGTATAAATTAATTATAGACATTATTATGATTTACTTATTAGTTTATATTAACTATTTATTAACAATTACATGGTAATGTAATATTTTGGGTAATAACCGCTTTCTTTATCATATGTGTTTTGACTTTTTATCCTTTATCCTCTAACTTAAATCATGGATTACTTATTTATAGAATCTAAAGAATCATATATATATATATATATATAATAAATATTAATTATATAAATATTTATAATAATATACAAAATATTGAACAATGAAACAGAATACACCATTCATGGAGACGGTATGTCGTATGTACACATAAACACTTTTTTCTGTTTCATTATCGTATTGAAAGAAAGAATATAAATGAAATATATGTATATATATAAGAACTTTCCAGTATAATTTATATGCCAAATATATCATATTCATTTACTAAACACGTTCTTAATATGTTTTGTGTAAAGAGTTAATGAATTACATTGATTTGAGGAGTCTGTAGTCCACACATCCACAAAAACATTTATCATATTTACTCAAAATGGAAAGCATGAAGGTCTCTTTTATATAAAAATCCTATAATAAAAAAGATATCATAACTATCATATATATCATCTAAGACCCAAAGAATTTACAAATAGATTTATTATAGAATGCATGGATCACTAAGCCTCTAAAAACACTGCTTTGTAATAACCTATCCAACTAAATATAATTTTGTCACTTCTATGATGTGAATTTCGAAAATCTGACCTACACGGTTGTGATCAGTAATCTATTTGGAGTTTGATAAGAAAATTTTAATTTTAGGTGAATAGTAACCTACCCTTAAAAATATTTACATGCCCTTATTAATAGTGATATACCCTAATGAATATTATCCTTACCTATGATTGTATATAAATAATATTGAAGTTGATGTATGATATACCTATGTTTTGGAATTAGTAAATAAATATTTTAAAACTGCATTTTTAGAATAAATTATGATTTTAATTAAATATTATATTTAATCATATTTAGAAAATTATTTTTGAAAAATGGACTTCATTTTTGGATTCTACAGATCGAAAAATAGTTAGGGTAATTTTTGATATTTTTCTGAAATACTCAAATTTTTTATGAATAGTGAAATACAAAAAAAACCATATATACAAATTATCACTAAAATACACTATTTATGGAATCATAAGTGATGTAATACCACTTTGTTCAAAATCAAATTCATTTATTACTATTATGGGTCATGAAAAAATCACTATTGTAGGTCGTGAGGGAAATTAATTAACTAATGATTAAAAAATTATGAAATCCCTCCTCTCCTCCACTATAACCCCCCTGCACTCCCTTTTCTCTTCACTCCTCTATGCATTGATCCTCCTGTGGGATAGACTCGATTACTCTTCCCTACTCACTCCAGACTTCCAAGAAGCTCTTGGTCTTTCCAGAATTCCAAAACCCCTTCCCTTAAGGAGGTTCTCAATGATGTTATTTCAAGAGGTAAAACACCTATCTTTTTCATTTAGTTTCATTTCAATTTATCGATATTTTTTATCCTCTTCTCACCTATTATATCCAAATGAACCTAACATGTCTAATATCATCTGTATACTGGAAATATATCTTGTTAATTGAAGATACATCATCAATATTCTTACTCTCTCCCTTTTTATTTTATAAACGAAATCAACATCCATGAGGTTCCAATTTATAACCTTCATGGATGATGAAGTTTTTTTCTTCTTTTTCTTCTACATTAGTGGTCATGAAACCATTTTTATGGTTGAAACAGACTATAATATATGTATTATGACATATTTAATATTCAAGAACAAGTATATGTATATATTATTGAATCATATGATCAAATTAGTTTTTAATAATCAAAATACTGCTAAAATAATCTAAGTGAATGTCATAAATATGTCATCTAATGATTCATAATATTTACTTGTAACAAAATGATATAAATGACCATTAAAACTTATATATTTTCATAAATAATACATAATTTCAAGTCTGGATATTTACATTCATTCCACATGAACTCTATAACATAATAACAAGTCAACTGATTATGAAAATAAAGAAAACAAACACTCCAGAACGACAAAATTCAATATAATAACTTTTCAATAAGTGAATAAATGAACTAAAAAGAATTAAGATAAAATAAATACATTTATAATAGGTTCTTAAGTATGTTATTTATAATTTTGATTTCATATTCCAGGACCTTAAGTTCAAGAGTGGGTCACATTCGGACTTAAGGTAATTGTTTTCTTTATCTCACTCCCATTTTTGTGATATTTTATGTATTCACTACTAATACATTAGTATGGTTTATTTATACGTAACATTGATGTAACATATCATGAATATATTTATTTTCATGGTATTAAATGTATCAATTTAATATTATTAATTTTGGGGCATACGAATCGATTGATTACAAAGTGGTAAGGGATTTCAACCCAAAACTCAATTTTCATTTGGGTTACTCTTATTCTCTACTTACCCCAAATAATTTTTTTTATTCTTATTTAAACCACATAAATTATGTTTTAATGTAAATTATATGTTTAACATCTATAATACTTATTTATTTTATGGGGATTTATATGTTTCAAAGGGATCATTCAAAATTGTTTATCCCGATAAACAAACCTGATTCAAGGGATATTTTCAAATTCTTACCTGTTTTCAAGTGTACACCAGAATATGTTTTAAGCCACCATTATTTTTATAAAAACACTCATTTTATCATGAAAAAATATCTTTTATCATTTATATATTTAATATAACAAATGTGCCTTTTTCTTTAAAATTCTATTTAACACATTCCTTAAATTTCCCTAAAATGGTTTATTTCAAAAGAATCATAAGAAATATTTTTACTTGATTTCACTTCAGTGGGAGATCATTTATTCCTAAAATATAATTTAAATGTCCTAGTATTTTATTTTATTGGAAACTAATTCTTAAAATTTGATTTCATATCAAATATAAATGACTTCCAGAACAACTCTTCCTTCAAAAATAAAAAGGATTTTACTCATCTCACTTTAACATTTATGAGATATACGTTGTGTTCACTAATTTTTCCTTGAATGTGGTGTATGTACTTCCCTTTTTTATATCATATCAATAGTCTCCTTATTCTCATGATATTATAAGGAATTATTAATTGAATATTTCATGTTAGTATGGGACACTTTGGAATATTTAAGGATTATTTCCTCAATAAATTTTCAATAGTATCATTTAAATGTCTATTATCTAAGTCAACATCCTTGTTGAATATTTCACTTTATATAGGTATTATATTGTATGATATCATATAAAATATTTAATTTAAGGGTCTATTATTAGTTTTACTGTGGATTTTCTATCCTAAAACCATTCACCAATTTACACGGAATGCGAAGTTTTTATGATTATTATTTGGGGAATGTTATTTACATTTAATATGTTAATTTCAATATGAATGTATATGTTATTTATGTTTATACCCATTCATATTAGGAATTAATTAGACTTAGTAAGTGTTGGGTGGGGCCCGCTACAGCCCTTCGGTGCATCATTATGTCTCATGAGACAAACTACGGTCGTCGCATAAGGCCATGACAAATTGATTTTTTATAGTCTTGGCATGAGGCCTTAACGGTATGGTGATGATGTCCCGCATTATGCATTACCTCATTATGAAAACAGTATTTATGGATCATGTGGATATTCAACTTGTAGAAGTCCCGTGATTATGTTTTATTATATAATTACTTACTCAACTCTTATTCCTTCCATAATTTGTTCATGTTTTTGTTAAAGGAATATGTTTTTAGTTTTTTAACTTGCCTAATGTTTATATATCTTCTACTGTATTTCATACTCTTACTGAACATTTTATCTCACCCCTTTCTTATGTTTCGTTTTCTTAAGACATAAATAATTTTATTTTGAATGACATGATGAAATAGAATTGGAGTTATGGATGTTATATTAGGAGTTTCTATGAAGTATTTCTTCTCATGTTATAATGTTGAACTTTTGTATGTATCAATCTTTCCAAAACTACGAAACTACTCAATATTTTTGGATTTTATTCCTTGTAAGCATGCTAATGTATAAAAATAATTTACTGGATATAGGCTATTGGGGTCAAGGAATTATATTTGGTATCAAATAAAGTTTAGTTTAAAACATGGAAACTAGTTATAGAAAAAGTGGATGAGTGAACAAAACCCTAAGAAATGATTTAGGTATAAGAATACAAGGACATCCTAGAATTTTGGAAAGGAATATATTATGTGGATATTTATATAAAATACATCCATTTCTGGATAAAAACAAGTAGAGGTGACTCTGGCACAGATGCACCTAGGAATGAAAACTCTAACAAGGAGTTTCAGGCTTGACCTAGGGTATCCTAGAACACAACACCGGGTCTTGTTTCACTCTTGGTTTCACACTCCTAGGGGATATGTTTAGGATAATTTATATTTTATTTACCACCATTATGAAGGATGTGTTCATAATTTTATGAGCCAATATATAATATAGACTTGATTACAAATGGAAGATAGCATAAGCAATGATAATTTCACCAATGCACGTGATGAGAAGAGTAAGAAGGGTCATACATCTTATGGTATTAATTTATCATTTCAAGGGAATATTGTCTCCCATGTATCCTCATCTTATGATGAAATAATATCATGTGTTAACGAGGTATGTAAAGACTTATCTGAGTTCTATGGATTTGAAGGGAAGAAAAATAATAAGAGGATGCCAGAGAGATATGGGGATAAAGGGAAGAAGGGAAATAAGTTTTTTCCCACAAGTTATAATTGTGGAAAGAATCACCCTAGTAAATGCTTGAAGGGAATGGGCGTTGTATACAAGTGTGGAGAAAAAGGACACCATGTTCGTGATTGTAAGGGTAGGAAAATGGTTTCCAAGGTAGGATTCTTCAACTGCAAGGAGATGAGACACTATGTGAATCAATTACCCCAGCATTAAAAGAATATACAACAAATGATGACTTTGGATAATGATCAAGTTATGATGCTACCACAGATGAAGTAGAATGATTAATATGCCTATTCAAGAATCATGCCATTTGAATATTTTGTTAGCAATGTATTAGTGGTATGAATTATGATATATATAAGGCTTGTACTATAGTACTATTTCATTAAGGATTTGAAGTTGTATGATATATGGTACAAAGGAAAATTGATTCAATATACAAATGAAATTTTAATTAAATAACATGATTGAGGGAAATTCAACCCTCAATATATCTAATGTTGATATATTGATATAGAAATGATTGATTCAGATATGTAATAACTACCTTGGAACTGATTATTGACTTGTTGAGAAGTGTCATGTGCTATCATCGATTGAGTTTACAGTACTTTTGGATTTTAGGAATATATCCCATAACATGTATCTTACATAAATAATACAGAGGATTTTCTGTTTCTAATATGGTTTTTACGGTAATTAAAGTTATTACTATATTTCAACATGATACATTATGAAGTTATTCACATGTTTGGAATGTGAAATTTAGAGATGGTTCATGTTAATTAAGGGTTAATGATACGTACTCTTTGGAATTTAGAGGAATTCATTATAATGTGTTGAATCGTTATATTTTGGAATTTTTTAACCATTAATGAAATGATTTAAGTTGATCATTGTATGATCTTTCATAGGTTAATGTATTGCTTCACAAAATGTAATAACCCATTCTAAGTGATGAGGTATAGATACTTCAAGTGAAATAAAAGGATGAGTTTGTATATAGAAATGTATATTTATACTCATATAGAGTGGAATAATTCTCAACTCAAGAAAAATAGTCTTATATAAAAATGGTTTCTATTATAATAATCATGGATAATATCGATGATTTTTTTAGTTTATATTTTTTTAGTAATCAACAATCATATTAACATATCCTCTATGATGTTCCATCAGATCCCAATAGTTCGGTTTTTCTCCCATGTACAAGTTTTTACATCCTACTAATTTCTGCTCATTCAAAAGCATACTTTTTGGGGTGCCACCTCATCTCCCTTAACCCTTTTTATAGAGCATATTTTATTAACCCTATTTCTATTGTGGGTTTGTATAAAGGAATTTTTAGGTATCAACAATTAACTTTCGATGTCCAATTTCAAATTTTGAGGATGAAATTTTTGTAAGTAGAGGATAATTTAAGACCCTAAGAATTTACAAATAGATTTGTTATAGAATGCATGGATAACTAAGTCTCTAAAAACGCCACTTTGAAAAACCTAGCCATGTAAACATAATATTGTCACTTCTATCATGTGAATTTCGAAATTCTGACATACACGATTGTGATCAGTATGTTATTTGGCGTTTTATAAGAAAAATTTATTTTTTGTTGAATAGTAACATACCCTTATGAATAGAAACATACCCTTATGAATTGTGATATACCCTAATGAAAATTATCCTTACCTATGATAGTATATAAATAATATTGAAGTGTAAGTATGATATACCTATGTTTTGGAATTAATAAATAAATATTTTAAAACTATTTTTTAGAATAAATTATTGTTTTAATTATATATTATATTTAATCATATTTAAAAAATTATTCTTGAAAAAATAGACTTCATTTTTGAATTCTGCACATCCAAAAATGGTCAGGGTGAATTTTTGATATTTTAATGAAATACTAGATTTTTTATGAATAGTGAAATATGGTAAAATATTGTATATACAAATTATCAATTAAATACACTATTTATGGCATCATAAGTGATGTAAGCCCACTTGGTCCGAAATCACATGCATTTATTACTATTCTTGTTCATGGAATCATCACTATTTCTGGTCTTGAGTAAAATTAATAATCTAATGATTACAAAATTATGCTCTCCTCCAGTATAACCCCCCCCCCCCCCTCGCACTCCCTCTTCACTTCACACCACTAAACCTTGGAGATCCTAAAATTAATTCTCAATTACTCTTCCCTAGTCACTCCCCACATCCAAGAATCTCTTGTTCATTCCAAAAGTTTAAACCCCTTCTCTTATGGAGGCTCTCAAGGAAGTTATTTCAAGAGGTAAATCACCTTTCTTTTTTATTTAGTTTCATTTCAATTTATCATTTTTGTTTTCCAATTATAACCTAATCTATAAAAATGGAAATGAAATATCCAGTATCATTTATATATTGGAATTATATCATGTTAATAGATGAACAATAATCAATATTCTCATACTCTCCCTTTTAATTTTATAAACGAAATCAACGTCCACAAGGTTCCAATTTATAACCTTCATGGACGATGAAGTTTCGTACTTCAATTTCTTCTTCATTAGTGGTCATAAATTCATTTTTATGGTTGAACCAGACTATAATTTATGTATAATGACCTATTTTTTATTCAGGAACCAGAATATGTACATATTATTAAATCATATGATCAAATTAGATCATAATAATCAAAATACCACTAAAATAATCTTAGTGAATGTCATAAATATTTCATCTAAGGATTTATCCTCTTTAAATGTAACAAAATGATATAAATGACCATTAAAACTTATTTATGTTTATAAATAGTATGTAACTTCAATTATGGATATTTACATCCATTCCACATGAACTCCATTACTTATGAACAAGTGAACTGATTATGAAACAAAAGAAAATGAACACTCTGAAACGACGAAATTAAATATAATAACTTATCAGTAAGGGCATAAATGAACAAAAACAAATTATGATAAACTGAATAAATGTATAATTGTTTCTGAAATATGTTATTAATAATTATAATTTCATATTTTAGGACTATAAGTTCAAGAGAAGAACACATTTGGGCTTAAGGTAAGGGGTTTCTTCATCTCACTCCAATTTTTGTGATATTTTCTTTGTTCACTATTAATACTTGTGTATGGTGTATGTATACTGACCATTGATGTAACATATAAATAATGTATTTATTTTAATGGTATTAAATGTATGATTTTATTATTATTAATCTTGGGGCATATGAATTGATTGATTATAAAACGGTAAGGAATTTCTACAGGAACCTGCATTTTCATTCAGGTTACACTTATTCTCTACTTACCCAAAATAAATTATTATTAATTATTATGTACACCACATAAATTATTATTGAATGTTATATATATTTTTACCATCAATAATTATTCTTTATTTTATGGGGATCTACATTTATTAAATGGATCATTCAAAAAAAATTATCCCGATAAACAAACCGGATTCAACGGATATTTTCATATTCTTACCCGTTTCAAGTGTACACCATAATATATTTTTATCCACAATTATTATTATAAAAACACTCATTTTATCATGAAAATTTATCTTGGATAATTTTGTTATTTAAAAAAACAAACAGGACTTTCGGCTTTAAAATTCTCCTTAATACTTTCCTTAAATTAATTTAAAATGATTTATTTATAAAGAATCTTAAGAACTATTTTTTACATGATTTTACTTAAGTGGGACATAATTTAATCCTAAAATATAATTTCAATGTCCTGGTAATTTATTTTATTGTAAATTAGTTCTTACAATCTGATTTCAGGGAAAATATAATTGATTTTTCCAAACAACTCTTCCATCAAAACTAAAATGTATTTTTCTCATCTCAGTTTAACTTTTATGAGATATATGCCTTGTTTAGTACTTTTTATTTACATGTGGTGTATGTAATTCCATTTGGTATATCATATCAAGCGTCTCATTATTCTCATGATATTCTAAGGGATTATGATTTGAATATTTCTAGGTGGTATGGGACACTTTGGAATGTTTAAGTATTATTTCCTCAAGAAAGTTTCAATAGTATCATTTAAATGTATCTTATCTATGTCAAAATCCTTGTTGAATCGTGTACTTCATACAGTTTTATCTCTTATGATACCTTCTACCATATTTAATTTAATGTTAAATGATTATTTTGACTGTGGATTTTCTATCTTTAAACCATTCGCCTATTTACTCTGAATGGTTAGTGATTATGATTATTGTTTGGGGAAAGTTATTTACATTTCATATGTTAGTTACAATATGAATGTATATGTTATTTATGCTTATCCCCATTCATTTGAGGAATGAATTATACTTATAAAGTGTCATATGGGGATCTCTATATCCCCTCGGTGCATCGGTAGGTCTCATGAGACACACTACGGTTTTGGCACAAGGCCTTGGAAAATTGATCATTTATGGTCTTGGAACGATGCATTGATGGTATGGTGATGTTGCCCCACATTATGAACAACCTCATTATTAAAACCGTATTAATGGTTCATGTGGATATTTGACTAGAGGAATACCCATGATTATGTTTTATTATAAAATTACTAACTCAGCTCTAATTCCTTCCATAATGTGTTTATGTTTTTGTTAAAGGCATATTTTTTAGTTATTCAACTTGCCTAATTTTTATATATCTTCCGCTTTATTTCTTTACCTTAGTGAGAATTTGAGCTCACCCATTTCTTATGTTTCATTTTCTTGGGACATAACGAATTTTATTATCAATGACTTACTGAAATAACCTAGGATTTATAGAACTTTTCTATAGAGTTTCTATGTTGTATTTCTTTTTATGTTGTAATGTTGAAATTATGTATGTATCTGGATTTCCAAAACTACTAAACTACTTGGTCCTTCAGGATTTTATTCCTTGTAATCATTATAATGTATTAAAATAATACAATATCTCTAAGCTACTGGGGTCAGGGAATTTTATGTCATATATAAATATATTTTCCAATATAATTCCCATCCATGAGAGGTTTTAAAGGAAAAAAATTGTTTCGTAAGGTGGTAGTTCACCGTACAGAAGAAAAAAATTGTTATCCATTAGATGGATGTGTGTGTAAGTTAATGTTGAACCATTATAATAAAAAAATAGAATTATATTGAGGATACTGGTTTTATTATATGATCATTGAATTATTATATTTCAATAAGTGGAGAAATAAATAAAACTAAAGTGATCATTGAAGAAGGTTACCTCTTTTTCAGGTAACTCATTTTGGTTTTCCCAAAAGCACATACATGGATCCCATTATTCCCAATTTGAGGATTCTCGGATGAAGGTATGGATTTTTAAAGATTTTTTTCAGAACATTTTTGTCAAGACAATGTTATTGAGATTTGTGAATAAGGGGGTGAGTGAGTGCCTTCTTATAGTGGTTGTGGAGTGAGATTCCTGTAAATTTTGTAAAAGATAATTCCACCCACATTTTTTCCATTTTCATGTTTCTACAATAATATAAAACATTATATTAATGTTTTTATATCATCTATATATTAAAATAAAATGGAATTTTTACAATTTTCTAGATCATTTGGCCCTTAATTTTATGATTTATTACATCCTTAACCTAATTTTCTTCTTAATCATTGCAATTAATTTTAATTGAATTCGTTAATATTTTTTTCAAAAACTATGTTGAAATAATCAGACATTATAGATAATTCTGATTAAAAATATGGAATCAATTATTCCAAATTTTAATCACAAAACAAGTATAAATATATTTTAAATTAATCTCGTGAGGAGATGAAAGTGCGAGTTTTTAATGTAAAAAACGATCAATATTTTTCTATGTTTTTATATCTAATTTTGAAAGAAATTTTTTCTCAATTACCTAAATTAAATTAATTTAAATAATATGTATTTAAAAAAATTGAAAATATAATTTAACCTTATAAATTACATGGATGAAAAAAAATTATAAAAAAAATCCGTATTTTTCACTATTCAGCAAAAAAATGAAACTTCACAGAAAAATATAAAACATTAACCCTAACTTATTTTTTATGTTTTTATTTATAAAATGAAGTTTATTTTTTACATATAAATTTTATAAATGTTCTAAAACATATATTTATAATAGGTACTCCATTAATAGGCGGTAAACCTCTTTTATAATAATATAGATTTTTATATATAGTATTTGGGTTGTTCTTATCTTATGTCTATAAAATATATTAGATGAATGTAAAAAATGTTTTATTGAATATTTATAATATATATTTCGTTAATATAATTCACTAATAGAAATTAAGTTAATTGAATAGTATAAAATTCATTTGTGATCATAAAAGTAATTTCTATAAAAACATTCCATTTATATTTGATTTAATATTATATTCCTTTCTAATTAACTTGAAATAGATGAATTCAATCAAGTATTTTCATATATTAGTTTATCACATTCATAACCATAAACCTAATTACTAGGTCATATCTTATTATATTAAATAATTATATTTTTTATAATATATTATTTCTCAGTAAAACTCGGTCTTACATGTTATGTAAGCCATTGAGGATAGTTAGTATTATGTTTAATGTATGAAAATCTCAGTGATTTTCGTAGATAAAGATGAACATTGCCTTTTTTTAGTTAATTATTGACATTTTTTTGGGTATAATGCAAGCCAATGTTTTTTTAATATAAAAAACAAATTTCAGTGTTATGTGAAATGAAAAATATCAAAAATATTAAATTTATTCAAAAATGTCATTGAAAAAATATTGGGGTGTTACATCTTACCCACCCTAATATAAATTTCGCCTTTGGAATTTATCTGGGTTATCAAAGGTTTAATATTTTAAATTTCCTTTTATAGAAACCCAAATAATATAATTGAATACAAATACTTCCTTTAAAAAAGGAAAGTTGAAACATAATGGTTACCCAAGGTAACATATAACTAGATTTCCAAATAAGAGGACATCAGTGGGAAGTGAAAACAAGGACTTAGAAGATAAATACAACTATACTGTTCTGATGGAGAGTGATAGAGAACATGGTCAAGAGAAATTTAATGATCACAAAGCCAAAATTCTAAGATTGTCTAAGGGGCCATTTGATTCATTAGAAAAAAGGGTACTATGATAACATTTTTAGTATCAAGATCATTTTCCATAAATATGGAGAACAGTCAAATAGAAATATAATTACTTGATTTTATTACAATCTATATGCACAATCTCACCATTTTTTTATGCCTTGATCAATTCCAACGTCATATATTACTCTAGGTAATGAAGGTCAGTCTTTCATTCCTAAAGAACTAATAGATAATGAGATCCATAAAGAGAATGATAGGTCATTCCATATGTCTTTATCAAACAAAAAAGGTTATCGCAAGTTAACCAATATTCCTAAATCCTCTTGTGGTGAGATAATACTTTAATCATACAAATTTTATCTGAATTTTTACTTGAAATTTTTGTTAATATTGAACTTTATAACACTTAAAAAAGTAAAAAGTTGAAAACTTTAGAATTAAGGTCACTGAATTTCTAAAAATAAGCTTAACATTGATGCTGCATATATCAGTATGTAGATCTTATTTTTCACATAACAAAAATGGGAATACCCTCATCATTTATTCTATTTAATCATGGTAATAACTAGAATTACAATAAATCCTTACTGAAAACATGCATGTTTCCTTATTCTAATGTTTATTAGATATATTCCTTAAAACCAAAAAAAATCAAACTTCATCCTTGACAAAATAACTAATTTCTCGACAAATCCATTATCAGTTATGAGGTAATCAATAATGTCCCATTTAATTATTCATATCCAACCCATATTTATCCAAACATAATTATATCATCTTAATGAACACATTAGTGGAAATCTTAACTTATTCAAATTGTAACTTTTACATTAAATCACATTTCTAGTTCATTGGAACCATTTAAAATATTCTTGTAAATCCATAAAAAATAACATAAACTGAACTATCCTTATACATTTCATAATTTATAATTGGTGAATCCAAATACATAAACTCTATCATTATTCTTCTTCATCCTTAAGATGTTAATAGTTCTACCTCATACCATTACTCAGTACCTCTTTACATTCACATTTCATCTATAATATCATCATTATGATCAATATAACCATTACTTGTACAACCTTGCTGATTCTCTTTGAGACCATTCCTCTTAAGAAATCAGTTTTTATAATTACCATTTGTTCCACACATAAAACATTCAAATATTGATAATAGATTTGGGTGGCTAATACTTTCATCCATTAAGTTAACTAAACATTTCTCTTTACATTTTTAGTTACTTAATTTTTTTCCTTATTTTCCACAGTCAAAACATCTTCTCATTCAACTAAGACCCTCACTTGGTTGTTTCTTCCCACATTCACGACATGTAGAAAATTTAATCTTCTTTCTTATATTGTCTCAATTACCCTAACTCTATGTGAACTATCTCATTATATTATTTGGTAATATTGAGAGTTGATTAATGTAAATATTGTTAATCATGCTTTGATAAAATTGATTAGGCATGATCACAATATCCTTTACTCTAGTGATCATCCCATTTGATTGCTCATCATTTGATTTCCCATCACATTCAATGTTTACCTAGTTCCGTTTGTTTCCCATCATTGACTAAAACTAGAAATAATAATAAGAGAAATATTTATCATAATTCGAAACCAATAATCAATGAAAATTACTTATAGGATGTCTGAATCATAACACATAATTTTTAATCGAAGGAACCTTATGTTTCTCCTAGGTTTTTCATAATAAAATTATATTCAAATCCTTTATAATGTTTTGTAAAGAATTTTTTAATTTCCGAAGAATATCCCATGGGAGTGTCAAACTCGGTGTGCAGTAAGGCCTATTTGTTGTTTACTAGGTTATGATCATGTTAGTCCCACCACACCTTTTTAGAGTTGATACCCCTAGGTTCATCTATACAAGTACTATGTCTACATTTTGTATCTAGATAGGGATTTAATTCTAGGAAACCACTATTTATACCCTTTATCAAAATTCAAGGACATTTGCCTATAGTTTTCCTCATCCTTAAACTTATCATTAAATATATCTCTATACATATCATTAGAAATATCTATAGTTATATCACTACAGTTTCTCATCCTAGTTTCCAAATGTTGACTAAAACTTCGATCTGATACTAACTATAATGACCCAAGATTACCTTATATAGATATTACATCATTTTATCAGAATACTTCATAGATTACAAAAACAGAAACCTAAAGATCATATTAGTTTAGTGCATTTGAAAACAAGGGAACATAAACTCTAGTACATTAATGAGATACATTATCTCTTACTAGGTTATCTATGACTAACACCCCTCCTAGACACATGATACATAAAATATCATTATAAACTTGGAAAGGAAACATAAAAATGAGTCCTCTTAGAATCTAAGTAAGGGTAAACATGGGAGATATACAATCATAAACATGAGAATAATGGTATGAGAACAGGATTATAACATTATAAGATCACACCTTGCATATCAATGATTTTAAAAATGAATCATGTCATAAGTATTATGTGTTCATAAGGAATAAATCATAAGGGGATCAAGAGCATAATCCATGAAGTAATAACATAGTAGTTAGACATGTAATTTTTGGAATACACATAAACATTGAAAATATTATATCAATGCTACCTAAAAAGACTTTCATAACATGTTAGGCTTGGGATAATCACTTGTGGAACTGCTTCGGGCTTGGGATAATAACTTGTTTACCCTATTATTTTTTGTCCTATGTTATAACCTATGTACCCTCTTACATTAATGCTTTGGATGCAACATGTTTACCTTTTTATTTTCAGGCTTGGGCAACATCCTAGGTACCTTCTTGTTTTCGAGCATGGGATACAACCAGGTTACACTTTGTGCTCATAAACCATTTATCATTACCCAAATCATTAGAGGGAGATATAGCTCCCACCCGTCACATAATAAAACCAAGAATACATGTTCCACAAGATTTAAAAACATGCATCATATCCTGACCCATAAAACATATGGGTTTCATAAACATCACGTCATATCCCATGAGATGAATTGGGTATCATTAACATTTAATTGTATCATAACATATAGAAAATATATACATGAAAAAATCATTTAATTCTAGAATAACCCATGAACATATGTGGGTTTCATTAGAATTTTCATGTTCTAACCCATTGAAAATAATATTAGTATAAAAAACTTCATGACATCAAAATATAATCAATTTAGAGAAATAATATGAATGGAACCATTTCATCATTTTCCAACAAATGAATGAGTGACACCAACAAATGACATATTAGATGGAAAATATTTTTCAAATAACTATTAAAATCTTTTCTTGAGGAAAATACCCATTTTTATTTGAAAACATCTTTTCAAAAATTAAAACCATTTTAAACCCATTTTATATTACAATAAACAAGAAAACATATAAATAAATATTGAAATCATTTTGAGAAATCATTTTCATTGATAATTTATAAAATAAATCTTGAAAAACATTGAAAATTTTTTTCTCTGAAAATAATTTGATAACATATAAAAGACTCTTTAAAATCATTGAATTTATTTTCTTTAAAAATAGCCTTTTGAAAACATATAAAGGAATCTTTGAAAATAATTTAAAACAATTTTTGAAAATAAAAAAAATTGAAAACCTTTTCCATTGAAAACAATTTTAATACAACGAAATACCAAAATATTAAAAAATAAATTATTTTAAAAAAACATGTAATATTATAAAGGAATATTAATGTAAATGGTTGACATGATAGTGGGTAAGTCTATAAGTGCTGAAAAATCCTTTTTCTCCATGTCATGTTAAAAAAAGTGCCTAGATTGAAAAATGAAAAGAATATTTCTTTTATAGATATTTTTAAAAATGTAAAACATGGATAAAAAATTCATTTTAACATCATATTATAATATTAAAACATTTTGAAAAACATTTTTAGATAACAAAGTTTTTTTTAGAATACATATTTCTAACATAAAGGAGAAATAAATTCATATTTTCATAAAAACGTTATCATCATTATATTAAATACCAAAGAGTGTGAAAATGGTAAGATTACATGGATATAACATGAATAAACATAAGTTAATAAAATTAATGTGAGTTTTTTATATATTGAAGTTAATAATTTTTAAATACAAGTATAATCATATATAATCTTGACAAATGATGAGATTGTAGCTATAAACCATTACCACTTTAGTAACATTTAATCACAATACAATGAAAAGAGAAAAATTAGATAAAAATTTTAATATAATTAGAATAATTATATTCATGATATAACATGTAAAATAAATTATATACACTTCATATAAAAATATAGGTGCATAACATGGCATGTGTCTCAAAGAAGGAAAATTGAGACAAAATTAATTTACTGATTTGGTAATTTTTTAAACCTAATGCTAATGAAATAAACATCAACAAATTGATTTCGAAGGACCAAAAAATTTAATTATAAGAATCATATAATAAATACATTCAAAGTATATACACAAAATAAAAGAAATGATTGGTCAATAACACATGTATATCACATAAATAAAATGTGGGAAGAAATTCCCATACCTTAAGTCTTGAATTTTATTTGTACATGTTGAGACCTCATATATAATAAATATAAGTTTATTTTGAATCTTACACAAAACCATATCCTTAAATATAATAGCATATATGATTCTATTATGACATTATATTACCAGTTTGTTAACAATTCCATATCAATGTAACGTTTTTTTGGTAATAACCACATTGATTATCATACTAGTTTTGACTTGTTATTCTTGATCCTCTTACATAGATCATGATTTACATATTTAAAAAATGTAAATCATGATGTATTAATAATATACATTCATTATATAAATATTTATAATATATATATATAGTGTAAAATACAATTCATTGAGACAGTATATCGTATGTACACATGAACATTGTTTCTGTTTTATTGTCGTATTGAAAGAATGAAAGTAAATTATATATATATAATAATAAAATGAAAATAGAATTTTTATTTCAGATATATAATATCCATTTACTAAACCCTTTCTTAATACATTCCATGTAACGTATGAACGAATCAGATCACATTAATGAGGATGTAGTCGACACTTCCACTAACAAAGTTATCATATTTACACAAAATAGAAAGCAGGATGGTATGTTTTATATAACAATTATATATGAATAAATACATCATAAATATCATATAAATCATATATAAATATATTTTACATCATAATTCTCAAACATAAGATTTTGTAAAGTAAAAATACAACATCGTTTCATGAGGCACTTGTTCGTTGTACACAAGAATCATAAGTTTCTTACCTATTAAATGGAAGTGTGTGTAGGATTATGTAAAAAACATAGATGAAAAACATCCTAGTATAATTATGACATTTTTTTACTATATTATTATGAAATAAATATAATTTAATAAGAGGATAAAGAAATAAAAAAATATGATCGTTGATGAAGGTTACCCCATTTTCGGGTAACTCATTTTGGTTTTCACTAATGAATATCCTGATATCAATTTCTTCACAATGTGAGGCTTCTATGATAAGGTATAGTATGTTTGAGACTTTTTTAGAATATTTTTGGAGACCCAAATGGGTATATAGGTTTTAATAGGGGCTGAGAGACTTTTATAGTGGAGGAGGATTGTCATTCATGTAAATTGTGGAAAAAGGAATTCCAACCACGTTTTTCAATGTAAAGTGGATCCAATAATAGAAAAATTTAGATAAAAGGGAGTATAGAGTCAAAATTAGAAAATACTATGTATTTTTGATATGTTTATAGTCCATTTTGGCATGTAAGAATAAATTATAGTCCCTTCTTAAGATAATTTTCCTTTTATTCATTCAAATTCTTCTCAATTAAATCTACTGGTATTTTCGTTAAAAAACTAAATTTATATTATTTGATATTATTAATTATTTTGCTTACAAATACGGAATCTAATTTTCCAAATTTCAATCACATAAGTGGTAAAATTTAATTTAAAATTAATCCCACAAACATGATTACAATGAGGGTTTTTAAAGTAAAAATGTCTAAATGCGTGTAAAATATTTATACCTAATATCAATTTAAAATTAATCATAAGGATTGAAATTAGATTAATTTATGCATAAATGATACAATTTGACACTAAAATAAATTATAAATATAATATAACCTTATAAATAAATAATAAAAAATAGTTTTGAATTAAAATTCAGTATTTTCACTATTCATAAAAAATTAAACATCATAGAAAAATACCCAAAATTCACCCTAAACTAATTTTTTATGTTTATATTTAAAAAATTAAGTTTATTTTCACATAAAAATTCATAAAATTTTCAAAATTGGTATTTAAAATATTTTTTCCATTATAAGTCCTTAAAACTTTTTTTTACTCAAAAAATAAATTTTAATTACAAAAACGCATTTGTGCGTAAAGTAATTAACTAATAAATTCTAGCAAAAAAACATAATATATTATAGGACACTAGAAAAGTATTAAATTTAAGCTTGAACTTTTTTAAATAAGTATCCCTATAATGTTTCCAAAAAAATCATTTTCCTTTTGATCAGGTTATTTTTTGATAATATCCTCAAAGGTGCAATCCATCTTGTCCCTTGCTTGTATGGTTTCCTCCATAGATAATATTTTTTCATTAAATACTCTTTCTAAGATTTATTATTTATTGGTAATCTAGTGTATCTTATCTTGATTTTTGTTCAAATGAACTGGTCAATCTCCCATCCTTATTGCATCATGTTAGAGGCACAAATAATCAATGCCTCTTCCAACATTTCATCAGCAAAATGAAGGAGAATATAACACTTTTCCACTACCTCTACACCTTCTTCCCACTGAATTCTATTTTTAAGGTGCAATAATGCATCATCTTTTAAAACCATATTTCCATGAGGCCCCTGGTGAACTACCATGTCAATAATTAACATAGATTCTCCCTGGGGCCAGATACCAATATTGTCAACAATATTCTCAATGGGATGGACCTTAATCTATAAACAATAATTTTTTGGAACTAAAAAAATGGCTCCACACTCCCTCGTCCCTCTCCTATTCTCCGCTCACTCTCCCTCGACGCTTCTGCACTAGGGTTTCTCGTCGAGTCCTTCTCTTCTCCTAGGTTCTTCCCGTGGTTCGTCTCTTCATCTCTCTCTATTTTGTCCATGGATTCTCATAGGGTTCATCCCACTAGTTTCATTTGCAGATGGTCGGCTATCGGTCATTCCTAGGTTCCTCCCTTCGCTTCGACTTCTGCGAAGATGTTTCGGTTTTACCTTAGACCGCCGCTACCATGCTCTAACCTTTCCTTCTATTTCACTTCTCCAGTTCGGATCTAGAGTGATAGATTCACATAGGTTTTGGGCATGAGGTTCGGTGGTTGTGGTTTTACTAGGTGTCTTCCCTGTTTCCTCCTTATTTTCTTTAGTCTTGTCTTGATTTGGGTTTCATCCTTAGTTTCTTTTATGTTCTATCCCATTTTTCTTCTTTCTCGAGATCCCTCTAGGGTTTCACCCTTGTTGTTCTTCTTTCTATTTGGGTTTATTTTTCAATCGTTTTTTGTTCTATGGGTTTTCTTGTGTCTCTTTTGGGCATGTTAGTCAGTTGTCTACACCAGAGGTCTGAAGATGAGTTCTGTTGAGGTCTGTGGCCGCCCACCCTACTCTGGCTCCAGGTCTCATCCACTCTCTCTAAGGAGGATTTGTGTGGGTCTTCCTGGTGGTTTTGGAGGTGGGTTTGAGTGGTACCTGGCATCTCGATGTGGATTCGTCTTCGCGGGCTCTGGGATGGAGATGATGATGGATTTAATGGTTATGATCATCGATCTAAGGGTTTCTGTTGGTCGTGCTCCCTGAAAGGTCATTCATGGAAGTGCATTGACTTCTTTGGGTGGATTGTAGGTTTCTGTGTGGATTGTTCCCTCCATGGGAGATTCTTGATAGAGATGGAGGGTTCCAGTGGTATCATAAGTCACTAGTGCGTTTTCTGGCTTAGTGATGATGGCAATGATGTGTCAGGGTGTGCTTCGTATGAGACTATATGATTGTTTATTCTCATGTTCTTCTTCAACGGAGTGGCAACAAAGATTTTGATGGTTCCATAATGACTCAGATGGTGATGTCTTTCTCTCATTTTCCTCTTCGGAGGGGTGCGTGGTGTTGTTGATGGGCCTATATTTAATGGTGGTTCGACATGACTGGTTCTCGAGGTTCAAGGTTGATCTACAATGGAAGGGCGAACTTGGCCTACGTGGTTCGATAGTTTGGCTATCAATGTGATTTTGGAGACTTGGCGATAGTGAAATGACACTGGTCTCAGTATGATGATTTTTTGAAACTTGAATTTTGGAACTCTGAATTTGGTGCTGCTTTTGGGTTTGTTTGGTCTTCTTATGATGGATGGAAGTTTATGTATTGATGTGAATTTTCTCATAGTTCTATGTGGTTTTTTAGTATTGTTCATTTTTGGAATTTTTAATGTGGTGTGTGTTGCTTTAAGGGAGGTTGGATTTCTGTGTACTGGGGGATCATGTATGGTTCCCACTTACCCATAAAGTGATTTTTCAAATAATACAAAAAAATGGATTATGGTGGGATGGACCTTATATCCACCATGCTTACCATTAAATTTTCAATAATCAGATTTAGGAGGTTCTCCTTCAACTGCACCTTCTCAGAAGAAACATTATCTATCACCTCAGACACATTTCTCATGGCTTACCTAGTCGCTATTGGTTTAGTAATATATGAATAATCTTTACACCCCTTGGATCCCTTACACTTGATTATAATGAAACTCCTCAGACCCATGTGTCATCTCTACCCTTATTACTTCATGGGTTGTGAAACCCTCTACAGTTATTTTCATTAAAAATATCATCCAATACTTTGAAAACATTCTCTCTAACTCTACCCCAAAGAATTTATTACTCTCAGCCCAAAATTCATTTCCTATACATCCAAAGATACTGTTAATATTTGAACCGGATGTGGTCTATCATAGGTTGGGTAACTTACTAACCTCCGCCCATTCTTCATAAATTTGAAATTTTTTCTTCTAGATCATGTATCCTCTTAGGCCTCCTTCATTGGACAACTATACCCCATCATCTGGTGTAAAAAAAATTCCATGTTTCACCATCCCTATAAATGATCACTGAGATTAATTTCCAAGAGTTGATCTAAAGACACCAAGAGCATGAACCTCCCCAATTCCCATTGGATCTAATGTAACCCGCACAATAGGCTTAGGGTCCTCCATATCTAACATTAAGCATTTAATGATGTCTTTCACCATAGTGTTTCCTATGTGAAAACTACTATGAGTGGGTTCCACCTGAACTTGATTCACAAGAAAATAAAACTGATTCATCATTGTTTTAGTAGAAATATGAACCAATCCTTTAACACTTCCTCTTACATTCACATGTAACTAATGTGGAAAGTTCCTCATCCCACACCTACAAAAATTCAATTAATGACCCAATCTCTTATATGATTGACAATAATCTAACCATGAATCAAAGGTCACATTTTTTTTCTATTCCAATTCTTCTATGACCATAATCCAAACAAAATCAATGAGTTTTCATAACACATAGACCTCCACATAGATTCGTGGAAGAATCAAGTGTCAAACTGATTTGGTCCTACTATAAGAGAATAAATATCTACTGACTATATTTCTTAGCATAAGAAAAATAGAGGGATTTTGAAATGGTAATGGGAGCTCGAGGAATCTTACTGATATCACTATAGATGGAGTATCACATTTCTTGTGAAAGTCATAAGACCAACTAAATAGGAAGAATTATAGGCAGTTGTAGGAGTACAAGACACTATAATAGGCTCGAATAAAGTTATCAGTAGAATCAAAATGAAATATAATATACCTTCTATCATGATGTCCCACCACTACATGATCTTGCAAACCTTAGAAGCTTATGATGTTTCAATCAAAGGAATATACCCAAGGATAGAATTGTCTAAACCAATAAATCAATGTTATATTCAAGAAATATGAGGCCCCATTGAATTCTAAGGATTAGATCTGGAGGTTAGGGAAACCATTGAAATGATCTATAACTTTATGGAAAAGTGAAATCAAATGGGCTAGGGGAAGCCTTCTCATGGGATGATAGAGGTCCCTCCCCCGATGAAGGGGGGAGGCTAGTAGAGTGCCCATGGCCATCATCCAGATATGGTAGCTTCGTCATGGTAGTGATCTATACACTTGAAGAGAGAGTAGTCATCTTTTATAAAAATATAGATTTTTTTTGTGTAATATTGGGTTTGTTCTTATCTTATACCTATCAAAGACATTCTATGAATGTAAAAAAATATTTTACTGAATATAATAAATATATATTTCATTAATATCATTCAAAAATAAAAATTATTTTATTTTATTATGTCAAAATTCCTTTGTTAACATAATTGTAATTTTTATAAAAACAATCCCTTCATATTTAATTGGTTATCATATTCATTTAAAATTAATTTTTAACCAATGAATTAAAACATTAATTTTCATAACATAGTAAATGATAATCATAACTATTGTCTTAATAACTTGTTTATATCATATCATATTAAATAATAATATATTAATGCTCGGTAAAACTCGATCTTGTGGTTTAGGTAATCCATTGAGTAAAGTCATTATTATGTGTAATGTAAACTAAACATAATGTTCTATATAGAGAAAAATATAATTTATGTTGCATTTAGTGCATGATTAACATGGTGTTTCATATAACACAAGTCAAAGATAGTGTTTTTATATAAAAGAAACTTTCAGTGTTGTGTGAAATGGAAAATATCAAAAAGATTAAAATTATTGGAAAAATATATTTCAAAACATTTCATGGTATTACAATTATTATGTCTTAGGGTAATATATTAATACGGAATTCATATATTTGGTATGAGATATTTAAGTGATATTTTATGATATTTATGAGATTAATGTTATGTTTATTTTAAAAATTTAGTGAAATTCTTTGTAATGTTTTTAATTTTGGAATGTTCATAAGGTTAACCATTGGTGGAATAGTTTCAATTGATATCTGGATGAGGTTATATAGAATAATTTATTACTTAATCGTATAAATACTTATCCATATTAGATAATGTATTTAAACCAATTTGGTTTTGATGATAACAAGAAAGTGAAGGAATGATTTAGCATTATATTATGAATCATGTGATCGATTAGAAGATAATTTTAGTACTTCAGGTAGGAAACTTTTATCATAATTTATTTGTGTAAGAGATTTAGTAGAAATTGATTGATGCACAACCAAAATATGATATTGTGATTTCTCTTGATATCGGTATTGATAGTGAAAAGTTACCTCCAATTTAGGAAAAGTATTTTGAGACAAAAATATATTCTTATTAAGATCATTTCTAATGAATCAATGGCCTATTAAATAATCATAGATTTAGGGTTTTTTGATGGATAACTTCCTCATGACCATGTTCTCTATAACTCACTATTAACCCTTATGTGTTAGTATTTTCTTCAATGTCCATATGTAGACTTCTCGCTAGTGTTATCCTTTTTAGTAACATAGTTTTGTGTCATTTTAGAAAACCTTCATATTTACCTTTCTCTATTTTATAATTGATGTTTTATTAGCACATTTTTTGGTGTTAGTTTTCCACAATAGATTTTCAAATATTAAACCCTTGATTACAGAGCAAAAATTCAAATTGCGTGGAAGAAATATATTTTAAGGGGGAGGAATGAAACACCCTGAGATTTTATAAAATATTTTTTTTAAAAGAATTTAATTTTTAAAAGAGTCTTTTTTACAAAAAAACATTGATTTTAGCTTGATTTACATTCATCACTAGGTTTATCATTAATTACATAGAACACTAAGTTTTAATGAAATGAGACATACTATTTAAATATTATTATTTAGTGTGACAATTGGAGCCTAGTCGTTTGAAAGGTGAGTATGAATATGATTAAATAAATTATGAAAATATATTTTTTAAAATATAAAATTAATTATTTTCATTAAATTAATTAAAAATGAAAATAAAAACCATTTTAAAATAAAGGAAATTATTTTCTAAGACACTATTTTTATGTGTACGAACAAATTATTTCTTAATAAAAAAATCACTATTATTAAATGATTTAAATGAAATTTATATATGATATAAATAATCATATTTTTTCAAATACCTATTATGTGTTTTGTAGTCATGTGACAAGAACAAATCCAATTTTATGCTTAAAACTCTATTTTTCTAAAACCCATATTTTTCACATTTTTCACACATATTATTAATTTTAAATTTTGTAACTTTTAGAAATTATATGGGAAAATGTAAATTAATTTTTTATATTATAATATAAAAATTATCTAGGGGTTATTTTTTATAATTTATGCAAAGATTAATTTTTTGTTGAATATTGAAAAAACACTGGTTTTTATAAAGAATTTTTATTTATTATAAATTATTTTAAAACATATAAAATGTTTTAATATGGTTTAAAAAGTAAAATTTGTTCAAATATATATTAATTATATCAATTTAGGTCATTGTAATTAGTTTCATATTGAATTATATATTAAAAAAGTTTAATCTTATAAAAATTTTCTCTTTGGAAAACTGTTTTCTCGTCATGCCTACGGGTTTAATTTTAAATTAAATTATTCCACTTCTCTAGATTCAATTTAAATATATATATTCCTTATTTTTATTATAATAATTATTATTATATCAAAAGGCCAACTTAATTTTTTACTATCAAGAATTGTAAATGAAGTAAAAAATAATTAACGTGGTTAAGGTCAAAATGGGTTTACCATGAGGCTAAATTATAGATATTTGGGGTAAAATGACCTAGAAACATGTCCAAAACCCGTTATCTTGAAATATTTTGGCCCTATATCATCAAATTTTCTATAATTACCCTTTTTATATCCTTGGGGCATGTGAAAAACATGGGTACACATTATTGTATTAAAAAATTCCAATTGTGTCCCCTCCCTAATTTATAAAATGTGATATCAATTTTTTTGAAACCATTTTAGGGTGTTTAGATGAATTTATTTCTATATTTAAATGATTAATCTTTAAAATTTTGGAAAATTTAACTCATTTTGTGTTTTATGGAAGTAGTCATTGAATCAATAAAAAAGGAGAAAAATGACACTTCATGCCACTTTGCTTGACTCGTGGTGCGACACCAGATTTTTTAGGATGGCCACAGAGCACTTTTAAGCCACATAATTAAAAAAATCCATAAAAAAGAGGAATACAAAAATTAAAAATAAGATTACACATTGTGTAATTGTGAAAGACATGAAAAAAGGATACGTCGTTAAGTGAATGAAATCAACATTTAAATTTATATATGGTGTAATAATTTACACCAGATGTAAATTTTCAGGAAGGGACTTGAGTGCCCAAATTTTGAATATCATCAATATGTGATAGAATCTATAACCTGGGACCTACCCCATACTTCTTTTGGACCAATTCTTAATGCTCTTTATTAATATTATAGCATATCTCGATCTTATAAATGGAGGGTTAGCATGTTGCTACAGAATATCTCTGAAAGACCAAAACATAGAGTGAGAAGCTGCGTTGTGCAAGGTCCTCCCCAATTTCATATTGTTTTTAATTGTGAATTTTTTTTATTTTATCCATCCATTAAATCCTCTCATCACTAGGATGAGGGTGGTTAAACCAGCCTTATGTTGGGTTATGTAAATAAAAGGGGGAAGGTTTGTTGTATTCATTTTATATTATTTATTCATGAATTTATTTGTTAAAAGTATTTAATCACCTTCCAACCCTTTTCTTATTCTTTTATCACGACCATTGATAATTTAATATAAAAGTAACTTTAAAATTTCTCAACTGCAAACCCTTAAAAAGGCATTACCATTGTCAATTTTTGGTGAAAATTGGGTTTAAAAAATGGTATGAAGATGATCATGATTTCAGACAACCCAAAATTAACAAACCAAGGTAAATATGTTATTTAAATGTTGGGGAGGGGATAACATAACCATTGGATATTATACATCTCCAATCTCCCACCAATCATGAATTAATCAACCTATCTTCATAAATCTAATTGCACCTAAACCAAAAAATTAGAAAACCCTGAAGTGGATTTTAAAATCAGATCATAACAAATAAATCTTCTTTTCTTTATTGTTTTTAGTACTCAAAATCAATCAAATCCAACATTTCACGCCTCTTTCATCAAATAAATAGAATAAAATAATTTTAAAATTTAATAAAACTTTTTTCAATGTCTATATGGATCAATCTATACATTCTTCTTTTCACATTAAAATTAATTAGTTGCATGTATTGAATTTTTATAAATTTGTGTTTTTCATAGACCAGTAGGGAATTAATGATTCCCTTTGGGCCTGTCAAACAAAAGATATTCCCAAGGAAATTTACAAGTTAGTTTTTAGAATTCAAAATTAAATTTTAATTTTGATATAGTGTTTATATTTCTTTATTTATGATGGTTGTTCATGTGATGTGATTTTCATATTTTTCAATTTTTTAAATGCACAACTACAACATTCTGGAAAAGAGAAAATATATCATCACATCAATCCATAATTATGAATCAAGTATAGAGAGTAAAATCATTGCAACTATAGTGGGATATGAGTAAAAACAACCAGATAGGGATCTTCTAATAGATTATGGATATAGGATTCTCACAGACTGTGGGTGGACATAAAAAACTTGATTGCAACAAAACTCTTGGACATCCACTATTTCTGCGAACCACCTCAAGATCAAACATGCAATAATTTTAATGATCCCAAACAGTGTTCAATTCACTTGAATTCCATATGACGATCTGAAAAAAAAATGGGAATCTTTCTCAAGCTTAACGACACATTTCAATTACAAAATGACTCAAGCGATTTGGTATGACTTCATCTATTTTAATGTTTATTAATTGAGAGATCTAGAGAATGTATTCAAATCATGCCAGTGCATTCCATCATGACATGGGATGAGATGGAAAAAAATACTCACCCGCTTCTTTCCACTTTCAAGGTAAATTGAAATATGGGTAAATTTTCTAAGATTTTTTTAATTTGAAGATGAATCATTGTATTCTTCCTGGAATAGATTTAAATATATGAATTGAAAATTCCCCATCATGGTATAGATATATGGAAACTTTCAAAAACTTCCTATAAGGGTTTTTTATAGGGAGAAAATTCAATTATTGATGCTGCAATAGAAGAATCAATAATCAAGATATCAATTCAAGTAAGCTATGACATGTTAGATGAAAAGGAGAATAACAGTTTGTATTGGGAATAAGAAGGTATGAAATGAAAATTCTTCCATGTGATCAATAAAAATGGTTGGATAATGACACAAATGGGTTCATTAATAAATAAGATGGAAATCATGATGGGCCAGTAGCAAGAACCCCAAGGCATGTGTATCAAAGATAAAATTTATAACGATTACCATCGTGGTAATCAATTTTAGGGCTAGAGACCACAAAAACAACAATTATTTTAACAAATACCACAAGTGTTCAGAAAACATGAACCCTAATGGCCAATAATGATGAGTCAGGTCCATACATTGTAAGAGACACTAGAAAAATAAGTAACCATTTTCTGAGGTTGTACTCAAGGAAATAAAAGAAGAATCAATGATCTAAAAGTCCATGTTAAAAAATTTATAGCATCAAGTTGACCAAATTATAGATAATCATAGATTTATACCTAGAGGTACACTGCCAGCATTCCCTAAAGTACACCCATGTAAATATTTGAATGTATTTTTACATAGAAGTGGGAATCAAACAAAATTAAGTGGTGTAGAATTTCCGAAAAAATAACAAGTGGAAGTAAGATAAGAGGAAGCTAAAAGTAACAATGAAAAAATGGATAAAGAAGAATAAGATGAACCACCATATAATAAACAAGGACATCCTTTTCCAGAATGAATGGTGTAATTAATGAACAACATGCATAAAGATACATTTCCAAAACAGTGATTAAAATGGCATATTAATATACATTTTTAAGAGGTTCTTATGAAAATGATGGAATATATAAAATTCATGAAATATCTGGTAACCAATAAGTAGAATATATAAGATGTTGGAATCATTCCACTCACCTGGGAGTGTTTGATAGTGGTATTTAAGGACACACATAAAAAGAAAATTGATCCGGGTTTCTTTTCATTTCCCATATATATAAGAGAGAGAAAATGATGGAATTTTTTTGTGACTTAGGCATGAGTGTCTGTATCATTTTGTAAAAAAATTCAAGAGTTCAGGACTAGATGGAATGATTCCTAAAAATTTAATTATTCAATTAGTAGACTCAATAATAAAATCTCCAAGACGATTTATCAAGGATATCCAAAACAGATTCAGAAACTTATACTTTTCCATTGACCTCCTAGTTCCAGATAGGGAAGAATAGTGGAATCTATACATTCTTGGAAGACCATGTTTAGCCAATGTGCATGCGTGAAATTATTTTCAAAGTAGAGAAATATGTATGAGAGTTGGAAATGATCAAGTAAGATTTAACATCCACTGAGTAATGAATAAATATTTTTTTTCAAAGAGGAAAATTATTTTGGAGAAATATAAGAACCTAAAGGTGAGGTTGTCATTGAACTTTAAGAGGTACATGAGTTAGATGTGTTTGCACAAGAGGATACTCAAATAAATAAATATAAGAAGCAGAAGACCAAGACTGTTGACACAAAAGTAGTGACTGAAACTACTACATTTGAGAAAGGACAACAATTATGGATGGAATATAAAATTCTATTTGGTTTATTAGTATTTAGGAAGAAATGGTGGATCAGCTCACTGAATATCAATAAAGTATTACCATCATAGAGAATTATGTTATACAGAGAAGAATGATTTGGGATGACCTACAAGAATTTGTTGAAACTAAGACCATTTATGGATTCGAAAAATGTACAAAATTTTAAATAATCTGTCAAATTATATGAATATAAAGAAGGTAAGTTCGAGCTAATGATGGTGATGAAAAACACTTCCAGCTAGAAACCTAAGGTTTTTTTATTTATTTAATTTATATTTTAAAAGTAGATGATTCTATTGCTCCAAATATTTCAAGATTCATTGATAATGGAATTTTATTTCAGCTATTTATTTTTAATTTGTATAATCATCAAGACCAAAGTAGTCATCAAGTAATAGCAATGAAAATAAGAGGTTGCAAAAAATTACAAATCATGAAATAGGTACACATCTTGAATCTACAATAGCATGAACTAGAATATCCATGATTGAAGAAACAAGTGTAAAGGGGATTAAGAGTTTCAATTTTTTATTTATCAACTATATTACCAACATTTAGTTCGATCTGTAACTATGAATTGATTTCCTAGACTTTATTCTTACTTCAAGAAACTGAATTAGGACAAATAAACTACTTATGATTTATACCATGCCATGAATTTAAATTTCATTTTTAATATGTGTTAATTAGAAAAATGGGGAAAATAATTCGTAGATATAAGAATGTGGATTAGGATTTGGGAAAAAATATTTTAGGAGAATAGTGATCTTTATAAATGTTTTTTTGTTATTTAGTCATGTTTTAAATTTCTGATATTTGAATTTTTTGATTTAATTATTCATGTGTATTTTCGTGACTAGTTGTCCCAACCTTTCATCTCATTCATGATATATCTATAGAGAAAATATTTTGCAATGTTTTATTCATATAGTTATTTAAAAACTCATGAATGATTTATTCTAGAACATTCATTACATCTTTTTAAATCTATAACATAATAGAATCGCTTTTAAATTGATTGATACATTCTCTTTGAAAGCCCTTATCCTGAGACCCACATTGAATTAATAATTTTAAAGCCCATAGAATCCATGAAAATACTTGTAAGGAAATTATCCATGTTACATGCCTATATCATCCTTTCATAACTTTCTATAAATATTGTGTATAATTATCATGCATAATATTATGGTAAATGACATCTAGTTGAAGAGATGGACATTTTTTAATGAATATGTGTAAGGTAGATTTCATGAGATTTGAGGAAGGTGCATTCATTGTATGTATTTCACACCCCATTAAAAAATGGTTGTGTCTAGGTAAATTGAAAATCACCATTGATTGACTATATATCTTGTTATTACTATTACATATAGCGTCGTGAAGAGATCATTAGTACTTGGGTGGTAGATGTGATAATCCCCTCCCCCCCATCACAAATTAAAAAAAAAGAAAAGTAAAATAATAATAACATTGGATATTTCATTTATTTCATCTCATCTCATTATGATACTTCTCTAAGATATAGGAAGAAGGGGAGTCTTTCATTGATCTTTTTTTTATATTGAAAATTAAGTTATAGTTAAACATAAAGTTTGATAATTACATGATTTACATCATTTATCTACATGCCCTGGGCCTCAGAGTCATTTGAGCATAAAAAAGAGAATTCCCCATGATTACTTTTTATTTTTTCTTTACATGATAGATTTGTTAAATTCCTTGCAAGCCTATGGTATGTTACATGTTCCTAATTTATGCGTATTACTCAATTTATTCATACCATGATGATGATAAAAAATTAATGTGTGGTAAATTGAAACTGGAATCAATATTAATAATGAATTGAAAAATTAAAATTGATGACTAAAAATTATTAGTGATTTCAATAGTGGAAATGTTAAAAACATGAATGACTTTTATTATTTAAAAAATGAGGTGTTGATAAGTTATCTACCTCTGATTCATGAACATTTAATGTTCCATTTGAAAAATTGATTTTATTAAAAGTTAATTTTAAGAATTATAAGATGAAAATCCTTCATAGTATGATGAAATTCCATCTTTGAGGAAAAGTATGAATTCATGTTTGGGGGTATTTGATATTTTATTTCATGCTTACAATTTAGGGTGTTTAAAAGTATTAATTTCCATATATAAATGATTATTATTGTGAAATATTGGACAATTTTAATTGTATTTTTAATGATAGGATATATTGGATAATTCAAAAAGGAGAAAAATTAAACTTCATGCCACTTCACTTCGCTCACGGTGTGACATAGGATTTTTAAGGATGATCACGGAGATATTTTAATTCACATAACTAAATAATTTAGGAAAAATGAAGATTCTGAAGAAGAAAAATGAAATTACACATTGTGTAATCATTACACGTCATGTATGAGTGGAATACATGAAAATAAGGATATATCTTGAAGAAGATAAAATTGAAATTAATATTTACAAGTGTTATAAAAATCTAATGCACTTGTAAATATTTGAGACAAGATTTAAGTTCCCAGATTCAATGTCTCTTAATTTTTTTGACAAAATATATATAAAGAGACTAACCCTAGACCACCTTTGGAATAAATATTAATGATATTAATTAATATCAAAGCTCATCTAGAGCCAAAAAATGGAGGGATGTCCAGATTTTTTATAATAAATTTGAAGACCAAAGCTTGGTGCAAGAGGTAGTGTTACATGTTGTCTTCCATGAGTTCATCCCTCTTTTCATTATGAATTATTTTTATTTTCCCCATCCATATAATCCTCTCATTATGATGATAATGGGGGTAAACCAGCCTTATTCTAGGGTTAGGTAAATATAATGGGAAAGGTACTTTGGATTTATTTTATCTTATTTATTCACATTTTTTAGTTTGTCGGGGTTCTTTAACCAACTTCAAATTCCTTTATTTTTCTTTTATAATTACCCTTGATATTTTCATCCAAAAGGAATATTAAAATATCATTGATGATAACCCTTAATAAGGCACAAAAATTTTCAAATTTATTGGAAATCTGGTTTATGTATGGTATTGAGATAAACATGATTCATGGACACCCTAAATTACCAGAATAATGGAAATAGGGTATTTCCCATTAATGTGGGGATACCATGACATTTAGATATTCCTTTTCTCAACTCTGATACCTATCATGAATTAACCAACCTATTTGCATAAGTCCAATTGCCCCAAAACCCTGAAATTATAATACCCTGCCATGCTTTCCGAAATCTAATCTCAGAAAATAAATCTATTATTCTTTGTTGTTTTTCATCCCCAAAATCAACAAAACCCAAATTTTCTAAACTCTTTCATAAAATTAAAAAAAATCTTTTTAAAAAATAATCAAACTAATTTCACTATCTTTGTTGATCAATATCAACCTTAATATTTACTTATTTTAATTAATAAGATTCATCTGTTGAGTTTTTATAAATTTGGGTTTTTCATAGACCCATTGGGAACTAACGAACCCCTCTAGGACTGTAAAATATATCGTATTAGATATAATAATAATTTTCTATGGTATATTTATAATAAAATTAATTTTATTATACAAGATGTTTCATCATGTATGAATACAATTAAATACGTAAGGTAATGGAATTCCATCTCTGTTTTCTATTTCTATGAGATACATGTATTATTCACAACTTCTTTTTTTGAGCTGTTTATACTTATAATGGATGTATTATATGATTATTATACTTAAATATATAGTTATTTTAATATCCGTTTTATGATCATTCTTTAATAAGTTTTATGTTTCAAAAGTTACTGAATCATTATAGTAAATTTCGCTCCATTTTCCTTCTTTGATGAACATGACTTTTTATGCACCTATATTCTACTATGAAGTGTTTATATTGTCTTTTACATGTTAAATAATGAATCTCCTCTTTTTCTTGATATATCAATATTATTTTTATCTTTTTATTTTCACTATATTATGATTCAATGTTACCAAAGTGGTAACAATTTATGGCTATAATATAATTTTTTATGGATATTGTTTTTTATTATGATTCCATTGATAAAATTTTATGATCCATATCTCAAAGAAATCTTATTACATTTCTTAACATTTGGTTATTAATGTTATATTCATGTAATTGTTCAAATTTTCAAAAAATTTCTATATAAAATAATTAAGAAAATATTTTTATGAAAATACAACATTATTTTTCCGTTTGACCGGAAATATTTTTTCTTACAAATCCATGTTGTCAATTTGTTTAAAAAAATGTTTTACTATTATTATATGATGTTTACAAAAGAATTCTACCGACATTTTCCAATTTTAATAAATGGTTTTAAAATATATCTTCTTGACATTTACTTATTAAGTAATTTTTAAAACCTTTGAAGGTGTAAAAGGAAAATTTCTAATGTATGGAATTACCCCCCATAATTAACAATATTTTATTAAATATTCCTTCATAAAGTTACAATTTTATTTTTAAAATAAATTTTTTCTAAATATTTTTTAAATTATTTGTTTTAATGTGGTTTTAAACGGAAATGGTTTGTAAAAAAATTAAATCTAAGAATAATTTTAAATATTTTTCAAATCTTCATTTATATGTTTTCATAATTGTATTTATAAAAAAAATAAATTGAATTATTTCAAATATTCTTTTATAATTTTCCAATGTGGTTTCAAAAAAATATATTTTAAAAAACCATTCAAGACTATTTTATAATATTTAATTGAGAAATGTTTTTGAAAATGTTTTAAATATTTATTTATATGTTTTCAAGTTTATTTTTAAAGATGATGGTTTTCAAAAAAAAATTTAAAAATAATTTTTCAAAGAATAAAGGTTGTTTTATTTAATAATTTTTTTAAAATATATTTCAAAATAATTTTCCATTTAATATGGAATCCATTAGTGTTACTCATGAAATTATATTGAAATTATCCAATGGTTCCATTAAAAATTGTTTCTCATAATGTTTTATGTTTCGATGAAATGTAGTTTATATAAGTCATCTCTTTTTGATGGGGTTATACGAAGATAAATGCTAGTGAAACCCTCTTCCTTTCACAGGTTATTATGGAATGAAATTTTTATTAAACCTATATATTTTCCATAGGTTTTTATATGATTAAATGTTTATAATATTCATTTAATTTCACGGGTTATGATATGATTTTTACAAAACCCATATCTTTTTTATGGTTGATTATATGATGCATGTTTTATTATATTGTGGAACAAGTATATATGTTTTGATTATGTGAAGAGTGGTACCTATGTCTACCTAAACTGTATTGGGTAATGATAAATTATATATGAGCTCAAAGGTTACATGAGTTAAAGCATATTCTAGAAAGAAATAAGTTACACGAGTTGTATCCCATGTCTGAAAATAACCCGGTACATGGGTTGTTGCCCCTACCTAAAAGTAAGAGGGTGCACAGGTTGTAGCCCAAACATGAAAATATGTGGGTACAGAAGTTAATAGCACAAAAATTAAGTAGTTACATGGATGATTATAACAAGACTAAAATTTTATTAAGTTCTTAGTAGTTTCTATTGACACAAGATTTTCTATGTCTCTGTGTATGCCAAAAAATCATTGTCTTACTACAATGTTATTTTGGATTATGATCTTGATCCCCTTATGATTTATTCCTTATGAACTACTAATATTTATTCCATGAATCATTTTTATAATATTTTATATGTATGGTATGGTATTTTAATGTTATGATCATCTTATCATACCCTCATGCTCATGTTTATGCTTATATATCTCCATTGGTTACCTTTACTGAGCATCTGAGCTCAACCCATTTTATGTTTCCTTACCCAGGTTATGAATATATATTTTATGTATGATATGTTTAAGAGGGGTTCTAATCTTAGAAAACCTAGTGGTATTTAATGTATCTCATTAATGTACAAGCATTTACGTTTCCATGTTTTCAAAGGCACTAAAATAATATGGTCTTTGGGTGTCTATTTTTGCAATGTATTAAGTATTCTACAAAAATGATTTAATTTATATGTATGTTAATCTTGGGTTATTATAGTAATAAATTTAATTAACATAAGTTCTAAAATATTAATTTTTTCCTCCTTGCCTTTATAAAATCACTAATTACCATTTATATTCTTTAAATCCAAAAATATTGTTGAACTCAATCAATGATGACATAAAATACTATTTTATCAAATAATTAATCATATCCAAGGTGATAACTATTATACCATTTAATTTACCCATATTAATAATATCTTTACTTGAACAAAATACAATTACCTAAAAAATTGGATCATATTAAGAGTTATCTTTCTTTTAATCATGTGTTTTACATAAAATTTCATCGTTCCGTTAAAAAAATTCTATTTCATTAGTACCATTCAATATATTCTTCAAAATTCATAATGGAAAATTTATATAGGACAATAATTATATATTTTATCATTCATATAACACAATTTTTGAGTCCCAATACATAAACCCTTATGGCGTTCAACTACATTCATAAACCATTAACAATGATTCCTTATTTTATTATTTAATACATCCTTCCTTTTATATGTCATTAATTTACTCTTCATCATAAAAACATTACTCATACAGAGTTCCAAATAATTATCTTGATATTTACCCATAGGACATAAATTTTAATAATTCCCATTATTTATATAGTTAAAACTTTTAAATATGTCTTATTTTATTTTTTAATAAAACAACTTTGATGTTAATTTGAAACCACTTACATTTATGGAATGCAAACCAAAACATGAATCACATACCTATTACCCAACCAAAAACCCTCCAGACATAATTAAAAAACATCAAATTAAATTTCAAAATTCAAAATTCAAAATCACATCAACAAACTAAAACCATTCCTTGATTTTCAAAAACACCTCCTGACCAAATTCAAAATAAATAATAAATGAAAATAAATGATGACATAAAATACCAGATAATATGTCCAACCACATCCCACCTTAAGCCACAAGATCCATTATGATCCAAGAAACCTAAAACTCAATTGCTCTTCTCATCACCTGCAATGCCAATGAGAGCAGCCCACTGAAACATCACCCTTTACCTAACTGATTATTGATGTATCGAACCATCCATGATGAGAAAGAAAAAGAAATAACCATAAAACGTATAGAGGTATTTATCCAATATAGGTTGTGTCTCCTTGAACCCCATAAAGTTATTTCACGTCAAATCTTGAAACATTCTTGAAAACCACTACAAAAGAGTTACTGGGAGAGGGGAAATGGAAGAATTGGATAGAAAATAATTGGAAGTGGATCAGGTTTCAACAATGAGCCATACCAATCACCTATAACATCACTGGTTTCTTGATACACCCACTTATTATTCATGGGATAAACATAGACCATACCCAAAATCCTAAGTATATGAACTATAAATAAATCACCAAAAACATCAACATTTTAATCCATCACCATGTATGAGGAACTAGAATCAATTTGGATGACCATAGAAAACTAGGATGATCAAGAAGGTCCATAAGAATTTTTAATTAACGAATGAATCCTACTATGTTTGGGCCTCATATTACACCATCAACAACTAAAAAATAATATCCCATATTTTCATATAAATCCACCATACCATAATTACTAGGAGTGTAGTATAACATGACGCAAGATAAGAGTTTCTGATAGCAAATTATATCAATAATAGGCCAATACCTTCAACAGGACACAAAATTCTTCTTTAAAATACACTGCCAAGAGAAACCAGAACCACTAGAAATGTATCCTTGAACAAATAACCACAATTAAAATCATAATTTCAAAAGAAACCATGAAAAAACTATTTTAAAAAAATTAAATCGCGTTGATCAACACATGTATTATCCATTACATTTACTAGTCTATTCATTTTTCCACAGCAATTACTTTCTATGTTCCCTTCTTTTTCACACATAAAACATTTTTTCACTCCTTTGAGACATTACCTTGAGTTATTATTCCCAAATTATTGACATATATTAATTTTCATCGTCTTTCCTCTAGGATCTCCACCACCGATGCTCCTAGTGAACTCTCTCCTTGTCTTATTTGTTGAGTCTGAGAGTTGGTTTAGGTGCACTTTTTTATCATATATAGTGTTACCTGATTAAAAATAATTGTAATATTCTTCAGTCCAGTCATACTTCCATTTGGTTTCCGATCAACACATTATATATCTCATTAAATGTTAACCTAATTCCTTCTAGTTCTCTCCATTTACTAAACCAAATGGCATATTATGGGGAAAATAATTATAATGGGAAAACACATAGCCCTAAAAAATCATTTATATGATGTTTTATACAAGAGACATTCTATTAAATCTCTGTCACCTTTTGTTTCTTATGTCCTCTTTGATCATCATCTATTAAAATAATTCATGATGGTTAATATAGAAAGTTTGAATTAAAAAAATCATATCTGTTAGGAGTGTCAAACTAGGTGAATAGTAAGGCCCATTTTGGTGTATCAGGTAATGCTTGATTCATAATCGAGACACATTTTTCAAATTTAACACCTCTAGGTACCTTTTTTCTAGAATCATGCACACTTTCAGTATCTAAATAAGTATGAACTAATAAGAAAAAAACTCCTTTAATTACCATAATATAGTATGTTCTCGTATATATAAGATTATCTAAATGTTTCTCACTTAAATTTTCTCATCACAGTTTCCAAAAAATTATCTTAACCTAAACTATGATACCAAATATAAATATATAGTCTTTTTATACCTAAATATATCATCTTTTAAGATGAATATTCATTAAAACACATAATCCCACACCCGAGGATCATAAAGTATTAATCTCTTTAGGAACATGTAAACATGAACAATTAGTTTATAAGTGAACTGCATCATATATCAAAAATTTATTTATAACTAGTTCCCTTATTATAAATATCATAAATTGTATCCTTATTAATAAATAGGGTAATGGAAATATAAGATAAGAGTTTTTTGATGCCCAATAAGTAAAAACATTGGATATAAAAATCTATGATCATATGAAATCAGAAGATATGAATAAGGGCATGAGATCATGAAAATAACATAAAAATATCGCACCAAAAATATCATAGATCTAAAACATGTGTCTTGGAAAAAAGAATTATCATTCCATAATATAGGATTCATAAGAGTGTTAAATCCTCATAATTAATGAACCATAATCTCATTCCTAAAAGTGTGGATCCAACATAGCTATAGAAACAATTTTATTTGTCAAGGATAAAAACCAAGACTATAAAACATATTGGATTAGGTATTTTCACATATTTCCCATTTTGGATTAATCCCATTGGCATACTAACCACTTTGGATCAAGCCATAGACCTATTTACCTTTCCAGATCAAGCCCATCATCCTATTACCCATTGTAGATAAATCCCATCATCATTTTTCCCATTGTTTTCTCAGGACATATAAATATTTACCCAATTAATTAGAGGTGGATATAGGTACCACCCATCATGGTTATAATGTAACCACCGTACTAAATTATATGATAACCACCGTACTAAAACAGCATTTACAATTTGAAAAAAAAAATAAGATTTTAATATTTCTGTAAAAAAAAATAGAAAGTATGGACATTGATGAAAAATCATTTTTGAATAAAGAGAAAAATAAAATTATTTTTTCCTTAAAACATATTATAGATATATAGAGTATATAAAAATGGAAATGAAGTGAAAAATTTTATTTCAATAAAGTAAATATCGGTTAAGAAAATTCATTGGAATTCTTTGATAGATAGATCATAATATTTCAACATCATATTCTTAATATTGAACAATCCTGATAAATTTTGATACTAGAACATAAAATCATTTCCACTTTGGTAATATTTAGAATAAAATAACCATGAAATAATAACTTTAAAAAAATTATATATCATAAAATATAAAAAAATTAATGATATAACATTTCAATGGATTATTATATACACATCATAAAATAATATTGGTGCACAACAGACTTCTCTCCCAAATGAGAGAAAATTTAGACAAAAATACCTTAATACTTTTGTAAAATTTGAACCATAATACCTATGAAAGATATATTATAAAATAGATATGTAAATCACCATAATTTTTAGTATAAAATCATAAAATATATTCATGGGTAGTATATAAATAACATATCAAAGGAACATTCAGTTAATAGGGTATGTGTATCACATAAAATAAAAGTTACATGGAAATCCATTACCTTCAGTCTCGACTTCCTTAAAACACATTTAACCATACTTAATAATAAATATAAATTTATTATAAATATATTCTAGAAACATAAATATATATTTCATTCCATATATTATTTACTTGTGACCTTTTACTACTTCTTTATTAACAATTTCTAGTCAAAATCACATTTCGGATAATAACTGCTTCGTTTTTCATGTACATTTTTGTTTGGTATTTTTGATCCTTTAAAATTAATAATGGTTCCAAAATTTTTATTATATTAACCATTATATAAATATAATATTTATTAATTATAAATTTACTTATAGTAATTTGTTAAATTTATAGATAGAAAAAAAACTACACCATTCATGGAGATGGTGGGTCGTACAAATGCATGAAAACTATTTCCATTTTACTTAAATAATGAATAAAAAGTGTAATTAATAAATAAAAATTTATGAATCATTATTATGAAAAATGTTTCACACATATTCATTTAAAAAATTATTATTACCATCAAATAAAAATAAAAAATGAAACACACATTTCATCAGTTCGTGAGGTTATAATCACGAGCGATGTTATTGTTTTCCAAAGGGTTGTATGTTATGAATATAGAGGTTACATTATATATAAAAATTCATGGTTACGTTACAAATATGAAATATACTAATTAAAATTTTACTTATTACCTTCCATGTAAATCATTTGGAAAAAATAAGTCTCATTACTCCATAAGGTCATAGTCTATTATATACACTAGCGACATAATCATTTCCACCACAATACAAAAAATAATTAATTCATTGTCATATAATAATTAAAGATGTATAATAATTTTATAATTGAAATTATAAACATTAAATCCATAATTATAACAATTCATGTGACATAGTTATGGAAAACGAATTGCATCGGTTCGTGAGGTGGTAGTATGTAGTAGACATGATCGGTGGTTTCTTTTCTAAGTCAATGGAAGATGAGATATATATAGGTCATGAAAATTACATAATAACATTTTATTATAATTAATTTATTTATTTTATTATATAATCATGGTTAAATATGTTTAAATGGAGGGGGAATAATAAAGTAAATAAAAAAGAAATTTTTAGAATGTTACATCTTCTTCGAACAACCTCTCGTTGTTTGAACCAAAATACTTATTAGAAGAGGTTCCTAGTGATACAACTCATATAGGAAGTGATTGGGGAATTATATAATGTATTTGTTTCAGGTCTTTTCAAAACAATATATTTTGGGATGTGCGAATATGATAGATTGTAAGGTGATCTTTTATTAGTGGGGAGAGGACACACATAAAGTCTTCAAAAGAATAAAGTTTACCCATGTTTTTAACATGAAATAAGGCTAAAAATGATAAATTATATAAAAATATGTAATATAGGGTATAATTATTTCTATATAAAGTTATTTTATAGGTTTATAGGTCATTTTACCACTAATCTCTTTAGTGTAACACCCAGTAAACTCGTTTTACCTTAAATGCAATAATCAAATGTTACTACTTTTACTATTCATAATGGAAAAAAATTACGTTGAATTGATCATATAATATTAATTATTATGAATTAAAATATGGAATCCAATTTTATAAATTACATTTATACATGTTTTGGAATTTAATATAAAATTAATCCAGAAGACACGATGAAAAAGCTATTTTTTGAAAGTGAAATTTTTATATGTTTAAAATGTTTTAGAATCAGAATTCAATATGATATTTATTACAATAACCAAAATTATATTATTAAATATATAATATGAATACTTTTACATTTAATAGTCTATGAAAAAAATTCATATTTTTTATAATTTTCTCAATAAAATGAACATTGTTAACAAATGAAGTATTTTTTTTTACTATTCAACAAAAAATTAGTTGATGCAGCAAATTCTAAAAATATTCAACCTAATAAAATTTTGAAAATTTTATTTAATAAATTAATTTCATTTGTTAAAATACCTTTTCTAAAATTTGAAAAAAATATAATATTAAAAATAAGTGTGAATAATGTGACAAAATTGATTTTTAGAAAAATAAATCCTTTAATTATAAGATTAGATTTATTATTTTCTTATCCATATAAAATAGATAGGATGAATGTTAATTTTTTTCTTGAATATCTAACACATAAATTTCCCTAAAAAAATTCACTGATAGTGATTTTTTTTAATTTATTGAGTTAAAATGTTTCTATGTTAAAAAAAATAGTTTTCCAGAAAATGATTTCTATTATTTTCTAATGGTTTTTATTTTCATTTATAATTAATTAGTAACTAAATAATTTATTTTTATATATGTTATATGAACATATATTTTAATAATTTAGTGAGTCTTATTAATATCCTTCCAACCAATGGCTAGGTGAAAACTATCACATTAAATAATAATTCTTTAATATTATATCATGTTTTGATAAGACTCGGTGTCACTTATACCGTAAGATAATCATGGGTTTTCATGTTATTCAATTTAAACCTTGTGTTTTGGGTATTTGATGCTATTGAAAAAAATAAAATTTATTTGAAAATATTATTTCATAAAATATCTTAGTGAGATAGTATAAGTGTAAAATACTTATTATTTACAATTATACAATTACTATGATTTATGTTTAGAATCTTACATTCCATGCTACTGAAGATACACATATATATTAGGGCTAGGTTATTAAATAAACTAAAAAAAGATTATATATTACAATCATTCATTTTTATTGATGTCTATAAGAGGGTTTTCAATAAAATCTCATCACATTGAATTTTTTATTATACCCAAACACCTTAATTTGAATTTTTAGAATGACGTATTTTTTTTGATACTTTTTCCGATACCAACATGGTTCCATAATATATAAAGGAGTTATAAATATAAAACATTATATATAATCTCATTGTATATTCAATTTTTTTATCCAATACATTGAAGAAACATGTTCACATTTATAAATTCAATAAAAATGATCTTTTTGTAACATAATTGGAGAGGAGATATTATTTTAAAACAATACTACAATATTACCTACAGGAAAATGGAAAGTAACCATTAATAATAGAAACAAGATGGGAAATATTCAGTACTATTTTTATAGTGATCCCAAGTCTCGTGATAAACACACACATTATGCCTCTGAAGAATCACATTCTCTGATTGGATGAGTACATCATAAAAATTTTATTCATTACTATAGAGAAAACCTAGATGATTCTAGAAACACTATGAATTGTCAAACATTGAAATCTCAGCACAACAACAAAGAGAATTGTATAGTGTGTAATAAATTGTATGGAGATATGCATGTAATCATCGATGGTAAATCTGGTCCTTCAAAGGTGATAGGTATGATTCTTTTAAATTATGCACTTATGAAATATTTGTTTAACATGGGAATGTCTCACTGGTTTATTTCATATCATTTTATTAATCAAATGGTATTTTATGCTGAGGTGATGCCTTTTATTTTGAAATTTTAAACTTGTCTTGGACAAAGAGATTGTTGAGAATTAATATTATTTCTGTAACTATAAATGGAGATGAATTGATTTGTGATTTTTATATGCCTAAGTTTTAATTTTATGAATTGATTTCTGGTATGGATTGGTTTACATCATTCAAGCCCCACGTCGAATGATATGCCTAAAAGGCCAGTTTCAAGTATTTGGATGGCATAACTCATCTCTTTTGAAGAGATTAACATGTAATGGAATATATAACATGACTTTTGGCACCGATGGTTGGAACCATATCTTACCAGTTGAAAGCACTTACCTTGGAATCATTGTATGATATTGAGAATAGATATTATCTAATTATATTTTTACCAGTCTATATATTTTTTCATTTCTAATTTCTTAGGGTTTCCACAAAGAGAATAAGTAGAGTTTATGGTTAATCTCAAATCTAGGGCCAGTGTTTTCTAACTCCCATATTATAGGATGAATCCAAAATATTTGAGGGAATTAAAATTCTAGTTGGTATACTTTGGGAAGAAAAACATAAAATTGTCCAAGAAGGTCTCCATTGGTAGAACATGTTCTATTAGTGAAGAACATGGATGGATCTATAAGAATTTGTGTGTATTATCAAAATATTAACCAAGTTACAATAATAAATCATTATCTTATATAATGTATTGATGATATGTTACATCAATCAAGGTATCCTAGTGATTCTATAAAATTGAATTATGTTTGGTGTATCACAAATTCATAGTTAATATGGAAGATATTATGAACACATATTTTAGAATAAAATATTCCGTTTATGAGTATATAGTTATTCATTTTGATCTTAAAAATGCTCCAGCCAAATTTATGGAATTGATATATGAAATATTTTAAAGATATCTAGACTCCTTTGTGATGGTTTTTATTGGTGATACCTTGGTGTATTCTATGAAAAAATAAGATCATGAGAAACACATGGCTATTGTGTTCGGTATCTTATGAGGGAATCCATTATAATCCAAGATATCAAATTTTTTCTATATAATCGGTACTTTCCCATAGCCATTTCTTTTAAAAAATGGTGTTTCTTTAGGTCTTGAAAAGATAGAACTTTTCAACTCTTGGAATCAAACCAAGAATTTCTTTTAGATAAATAGTTTCATTGGCTTTGTAGGATAATAAAGACATTTTTTACATAATGTTTCACATATGTAATCACCAATGAAATATTTTATAAATAAAGGTTTTCCATTCCAATGGAATGAGGAATGTTATAAATATATTTAAGAACTTATGATTAGACATACATCAGAACATATACTCACATTTATAGTGTCTTGACAAGTCTATATAGTCTATTGTAATGTATCAGGATATGGGTAGTTATGTGTTCTCATGTAGAGAGATCATATTTTATCTTAGCGATCATGGTAGTTACAGTTGTATGAGAAGAACTACCCAACACCTAACATGGAATTAATTGTTTTGGTATTTTCTTTGAATACATGTAATAATTAACTCTTTGGTGTAAAACTGATAGTATTTACAAATCATAAGTGTTTTAAACACATTTTATCACACAGGGATTTAAATTTATGGATGCATATATGGATAGAGTATCTGAAAATGATTAGCATCAAATTATTGTATACACTGAGTAAAGGTATCTCTATTGTAGATTCATTGAGTAAAAAATCATATGATTAGTTGTCTAAAGAGGCCTTAGACTAGTGTAAAATAATTTTTTTCATAGTAGATATGCATCTATATTTGTCATGTTAAGGTGATGTTGCATTTTTTATTTCCAGATTCATTTTTTATTCATTTAGTCATGTTGGATAGAGATTCTCCGATATCTGATCCTGATTGTGCTACTATACAGTCAAAACTCAATAGGGGAGAGAAAATTGAGGAAGGAATTCTGATTGATAATTCAGTGTTATGTTTTAGATATATGATGGTCATACCTTTGTATTATTAGAAACATCATCTAACTGTCTACCACCATTTAAGATGGGTATTCATATGGGAATACAGAAGATGTATAAATTATTAAGAGAACAGTTTTAGTGGGTTTTCCTAAAATAACTATTGAAGAGTATGTATCAATATACATCACATGTTAGTAGGTCAAATAAGAGAATAAATAGACAACAGGTATGTTTCAGTCTTTACTGATTCTCATCTAGAAATGTGAGAAGATAGATATTTGTTTTATAATAAGTCTACCCAGGATTGTTAGAAAACAAGATATAATATGTTTTACATTGTATTGGTGAATAAAGTCATCTCACTTCATCCTGATTCATGTAACTAATAAATTGGAATACTTATTAAAATTATTTATTCAAGAAATCGAAAATATGCATTGTGTTCCCGTATTGGTTATATCTGACCGAGACCCTAGGTTTACGTATCGTTTTTTTAAATCATTACATCAATCCCATGAAACGTATTTTATTATAAACACAAAACTTCATCCTCATATGGATGGATATAATGAGCAGACGGTGCAAAAATTAGAGGACATTCTAAGGGAATCTGTATTTGATTTTTGTGGATATTAAGAGAAGCATAAACATTAAGTGTAGTTCTCATAAAATAATAGTTATCAAGCCTAAATACACATGGACTCTTTTGAAGCATTGTATAAGAATCTTTGTGATTATAAATTTTTTTGTGGAAATAGGTTATACTTCACTAATTGGGCCTATAACTATGCAAGAGACAATAGAGATAATTCTATTGATTGAAAATATAATGTAAATGGCTCAAAGTAACAAAAAACCATATATAAATCATCATTGGGGACCCTTTTCATCTAAACTGAGAGATCAAGTATTTTTTATTATCTCTCCAAAGATTTTTTATCATTGACTCAATGAGAATGTAAATTTGTGATATAAATTCCCTTTATAGATACTTGAATGAGTTGGTGAGATAAAATATCACTTTTATTTTCCATCATGGTTCAGTTTAATTCAAAATGTGTTTCATGTATCTTAGATAAAGAAGTACCATCATGATCTTGACCCTATGATTTGATGGTATCACATTGACCTAGAGATGGATTCTATATTGAATCATTTACTAGTAAAAATTTTTGATTGTCAATAGAAAAAATTGTGTTATAAATGAATCGATATATTTTGTTTTTTTATAGAAACATGGTTTAATTTAGGAAGGAAAATGGGATCCTGAGAAGGAAATAATAGAGTAGTGAGTCAAACACATCCATTTAAATGGGATTTTTTTTACTTTCCAAGGATGGAAAGGCCAATGGTGGGGATATTGAAGCAACATTGGTTTTAGGTAAATGAGACATTATTCATTTTTTGATCCATTGTAATGGTTGGGAAAACTTTTAGGAGGTTAAAAGGGGTTTTTCCATGTTATTTAAAATTTTATAGAGGTCCATAGTTTTTACAGTGTTATCATAAAGTAGAACCACCTCCAAGATATCATGAAATGAAGTAAAATTGACACTAGGAAATAACATTATTTGGAAAAACAAAATGAGTTTCTAAGAGAAAAGAATGAGACTTAAAATAGAGGGAAAATTATTTTTGGTGCACTGTTTTTATAGAATTTCTAGCCAACCATGTGATGGGTTCTCTTAACATAGCAGAACCACAAAGTTGGCACATGATTTTCCAAACCATGTAGCCAAACTATGTGGTGTAGAGTTTGAACCCCTAAAAAATATGGATTTAATCCAAATTAATTCATTGGACTCCCTATAATGTAACTCCCTAACCCCAGTTACCCAGAGTCGGTGCATTATTGTGAAACATTAGCATGATCACAACAGATCAAGTCTCAAAAGACCGATTAGTTTAGTAGCCTTGGAAACACTAGATACATTCATAAGTCTTACATTACATCATAAAGTAAAACAAAACTACAACAACATCTTGTCTTCATATCCCCTCATACTATCCTTGCAGGTCATTCATAATATACTTCTTCAAATCCTGTAAAAATTAAAACATTGGAAGGGGTGATCTCAGATGCTCGGTAAGGATGACAATATAGCTGAAGCTTTCATAAATAAACACTAACATTTAAGGAAATGTATAACTAAAACAAAATCTTTTTAAACTTTAACTTCAGCATAATATGGAAAAAATAAAATTAAATAATGCCATCTACTTATTCATATGGATATTCTACTAGTCGAATAATCACATGAAATATCAATAACCACTTTCATAATGATGGAATGAAAAATGCCAGACTATCATAACCATGTAGCCAAGGCCTAGTGCCAAGTCTACAATAAGATTTTGTCAAGGCCTCGTGCCAAGACACTAGTTTGTCTCATGAGACCTATCGATGCATCGAAGAGCTATAGCGGGCTCCAACCGTCACTTATTAAGTCCAATGCATTCCTCATATGAAAAATGGTATATAAACATTTAGGAATACTATTTTTTAAAATACTGTATGAAATTAATTGCGGCATCAAAATACCATTTCAATTTTTAGAAGATACTTAAATTTAAAATTTCTCAAATATACTCCAGTGTTTTTCTGAAAACATTATGAAAGCTTCTAAAAAAACAACTAATTATGAGACTTCTCGACTAATTACAGTCCTTGATGGGTCTACGCCCAATCCCTTCCTGTCTACCACACTCGAGAGTCGGGTTTTCAGAGAACATTTTTAGGCCTGTGTTAAATACATATACATTTTCACAGGGTTTTCATATATTAAGACTCGTAAACAAAGTTTGATACATACCATTTTCAAAACCAAAATAAAAGAAAATTAAAACTTTGTATTTATTTTTCATTTAAAAAAAAGTTATGGATTGTAGAAGAAGCCGAAACTCCAATAATGTTCATGGTGGCGGAGAAGTCGTTTTCGCCGCATACGTACAAAAAAACATTCCTTTTTTCGTTTAGTAAAAACGCTTCGTATAAAAATATTCCTTTTGAATAAAAGTAAAAGTCAAAGGGGTTTATACACCGTATAATAGAAAGTTGTGTATAAAACAAAATATGTCTCAATGAAAGGAGATTGAGACAAATTCCCTTACAAAGATCATTTTTTTAAATAAAATAGATCTATTATGTGTATTCACTATAAGTGCATATAAAGAAAGTACAAATACAAGATAGGACATAATAATATCATGGCATAATTTGAAAGTAGGAGATTAACCCAAAGCACAGAAATTGGGTTAAGAAGTTCCCTTACAAAGATATTGTTTTTAAATAAAATAGATATATTATGTGTATTCACTATAATTAAACATAAAGAAAGAAAGAATACAATATAGGATGTAATAATATCATGGCATAATTTGAAAGTAGGAGATTAACCCAAAGAATAGAAATTGGGTTAAGAAGTACCCTTACCTCGTGTCCGACTTGACTCGAACGTTCTTTAACCTCCTGAATAATAAACTAGAGTTAATTTCTACTTGCTTAAGAAACTTTTTCAAGTTCATTATTCCATTTAAATCACTTATTACCATGTTATTAACATTATGTAATTATTTAAGTTAATAACGGTCATTTTGTCGATCTTTGGTACTTGAGTCAAAAATAAACTTATTAAAATTACAAGTTGTTCATGTGGTAAAATATCCATTATATCCATAATTATATTCATGATGTTGATATCATATACATCATATATATCCAGTATATAAATTCATTTATAATATTAAATAACATTTAGTGGTAAAAAATGAAATTCACCGTTCATGGAGACAGTAAGTCGTACGTACGGATGAATGCTACTTTCATTTCTATTTCATATTTAATGGAATGAAGTTATAATTATATAAAGGTATAATATAATTCCAGTATAGTATAATGTATAATAGCATTTACTCCATCCTTTATACATCTCACATATGGCATTAACGATTCAAATCACTTTGAGGGGGCGGTAGTCTGCACTTCCTAAAATGAAAATATCACGTTTACCCATAATGGAAACCATAAAGGTATGCCATAAATGAAACATACAGAAGCTTAAGGAAAACATAAACATATTATATATCATATATAGATATATTTACATCTTAATGGCCACCTTTGAACGTGTTATATGAGTGTTGAACAATCATCGTTTCGTGAGGTAGAAATTCGCCATCCAGAGAAACAGTATGTTCTTTAACCATTATATGTAGTTGTGTGTAAGTGTATCTCGAATCCTTCTTATAAAAACATCCTAGTATATTTAAGATACTGGTTTTGCTACAAAATAAAGGAATAAAAAGAGTTTAAGGGGTTGGAGAAGCAAAATAAAAAAAAACATAAGAGAAGACATTACCTTAAAATCGGGTAACTCTTTTTTGATTTGAGCCAAAGGATTCCTTGGGAATAATTCTTCCCAAAGTGAGGCTTATAGGAGTAAGAGAGGGAATTTGAGAGAGTATTTTGGCAGAGTTTGGCGGGTCCAAATGGCTTTGAAGGTGGGAATAAGGTGGTAGTGGAGGGGGCCTTTTATAAGAGGAGAGGAGGGGCACTCTTGGAATGTCATGAAATGTTACTTTATTATATAATGAGTTTCGTATTTTAAAGGTCCCACACATATATATTTAGAGGCTAAAGTGATATAGGTTCTAAATATACTCATCCAATTGGATTTTTACAAGTATATGTCTTAGAGTTTACATTATCGTTTCATTTTATTTAAATCGTTAATTAATGAGGTAATCGCTGCATCATCATGGTGTCATAAAATATTTCATTTATTTAATGTCTAAAAATTATAAAACAAATATCATTATGTAGGAAATATTTTTAGATTTCTAATGAATATTTATAGTCAAAAATATGACTTCTATAACCCCATTTAAAAATTGCTTTAGTTAAACAACTCATGTTTGTGACATTTTTATTTTAACATTAAATAAAAAGTTTTAAATGTCATTTTCCTACCAAGTGGCTCCATTGGGTCCCCAAGTTGACCCATGGATTGTCTTTGTCGGCCATGACTCATCCAATAGGGGTAGGACATGTGTCAAGATCATTTCATATTATTATAACATTATCTTTACCTTAAATTTCACTAATTACCTTTAATCACTTAATTAAACTTAAAAGTTACTATTCGCCAAAAAATATTATAATCCCATTGAACCACATTTTACTTCCTAATGACAACCATGTATGTTGGATTTTTGAAAATCAAATCACAGAAGTGGTAATATTTCATTTAAATGAAAAATCAGTTTTTTAACTACCACTTAGTGGTTTCACTACTCATCAAAAATTGAACTTTTTCAGAACAATGCCAAAATTTCACCCTAAGATATAATTGATATTCCAAATTCAAAAATGTTGTCTATTTTATAAAATTACAAACATATAAGTCGCATTAATTAATTTTATAATTAATTCTCGTTGTCACAACAAATAGCATGTTTTTAAGAAACAATATATATCAAAAGATTGACAATTGTTTATATCCAATTTCAAAGTGAAATTAATTCTAATGAACACCATTACATGAAATGGTAAAAATATATTCTAATTATACTATAAAAACACTAAATATTATAATTTATCACTATAAATTATTTTGATTAAAAAGGTTTTTTTTAAGTATTTTTCACTATTCATAAAAAATTGGAAGTTCTCCGAATATTACAAAAAAATAAACTTAGGATAATTTAGATATTCCGAATAGAAAAATGAAGTTCATTTTGAAATATAAAATATATATAATTTCAAAACGTGGATATTACTATTCATAATGGCTATTTTGATTGGTCACGGTGCGTTAGAATCTCAAATTTGCGTACAATGCAAGCTATTGCATTATTGAAAGAGAAGTGTATCGTGGAAGCTCAGGGTGTTACATTCTCCCCTCCTTCAATAAATTACGTCCTCACAGTTTGAAATTTTTCTTCGAAAATAAAATGCTGAAAATAGAATATACCTTTGTGGAAAACCCACATCAGAAATAGGGTTAATAAAAATTTAACATTAAAAGAAAGAAGGAGAGGTACAAAGGTCACCCGAGATAGACCATACTAGGATTATATGAAAATATTGATATGGAGGAAAAAAACCGTCAAGGTCTGATGGATAGTTTTATAAAATAGGATTAGGAGAAAGTTAACCATAAGAAAATCACAAAATTCTGATTGGTTAAACGGTCATTGAATCCCCAGTTGGAAAAGTTAACCGACAAAGTTTTTGTTTTAAGTTACCTTTCATAAAGTTGATGAATTTATTTAAGAGATTTTCATAGAATGTAAGGAAATATACTTACTTGTCATGTAGGCTTTCATTCGTTAATAAATTTTTACCACGAACCCATATTTCACTCCAAATGGTAACCGAACTCAAAAATACTCTATTTATCCTAATTGTATATGGTTCCAAATATTACCACATACCATTTAGATTAGGAAAACTATTTTTTAATAACAAGGGACTTCCTGTAGGGTAGTGGTAGGTAATTAAGGCATGTCGCACTATGTTTGTGGGTTCGATTCTTGCATCTTTGTCCGACGCGACGAGTTATCCCCCAACCTGTAGGTTTTCCATTTTTTATACTGTAGTATTATAATATTCCAAAAAAAATCTTCATAAATGTTTTAACCTTAAACAATACCATCCAAGGTTCAACTTAATCCATTCCAACCTTTATAGTTATCCAAAATACATTTTTCCAACTCATAGTCCAAATTTTATATGGAAGGTAAACATAATGAAGATCCTTTTTTCTGTATAACAACATGTGAACACCTTCATCATGTATTCTTTTAAAACAATACAACATCTTGAATTACCATAAATCCTTATTGATTTCATTCATGATCCCTTATTACTTATAGAATACTAGATATACTCCTTCTATCCAAAAAATGTATACAAATCATTAATCTGTTTTAAGAATATCCAATATAATTTATCCAAATAAATCATGTATTATTCCAAAATTACTATATCAGTATCAGAACCATATTATGGTTTATCATTCTCTCAACCATATATCTTCCAAAAATTTAACCTGTTTTGGAGTCACTTTTCTTGGTTCCACACAATCTCAAGTCCTTGATGAAATAGTACTGTAGTACAATCCTTATATACTCCATAATTATTATAACCAGTACATCATTGATACAACACTCAAATGAAAAAAATTCATTAATGAAAATATAAGATCTCTAATCATTCATCCTCATCTTTGGTAGTATCATAACTTGATTATTATCCAATAACATCATTTGGGGCATACTCTGATGATTTGGACATTGGTTTGCGCAGTGTCCCCACTCCTTGCAGATGAAGCATTGTACATTTGAAACCTTTTTCTTACCCTTGCAGTCACGCACTCCATGTACTTTTTCTCCACACTTATAACAAACCCACATTACCTTCAGGAAAGTTCCAAGTTTTTTCTTCCCACAGTTACCACATATTTGAAAATTCTTCTTTTCCCTCATCCCTTTATCCATCATTCTCTCTTCCATCCTTTTCTTCTCTTTCATCCCTTCAAATCCATAAGACTCATAAATTCTTTACTTATCTTATTAACACATGATACTATTTATTCATATGTTGAGAACACATGGGAGACTATTTCCCTTCTAAATTTTGTCTTAATACTGTGAAATATATGATCCTTCTTACTCTTTGGATCATACGTATTGATGGAGTTCACATTCCTTCTACTGGGTTCCATTTCTATATGATGGCATAAACTAGGTTAGTTTATGAATTGCAATGAATAATTCCAAACATGTAAAATACTTAATGTAAATTGAACAGTTTACGGATATAATCCACAATCATAAAAAAAAAAATTTCTTTGAGGAAGTGTATATTCATAAACCCTTCATAATGGTTTGTAAAAAATGAGAATTATCCAAAGCATATCCCCCGGGAGTGTCGTAACCAAGAGTGCAGCAAGGCCTCTTGTCGTGCACCAGTTACCGTTCGAGTCTAGCTCAAAGAAGTTTTTTCGGGTTTTACCCCTAGATACATCTGTTCCAGATCCGCCTCTACCTGCTCGTATCCAGACTGGGGTGTATTGCTAGGAAAACTCATAAAATCTCTATAATACCAAAATTCTAGGAAGTTATTCTATACTAATCCTCAAATTCTATCTTAGGGTTATGTTCTCTAATAAGAGTTTATCTAAATCTAGCTTCTAAAGTTAGTACTAAATTGCCTCTAATACCAACTGTAACGCCCCAACCCCAGTTACCCAGAGTCGGTGCATTATTGTGAAACATTAGCATGATCACAAAAGATCAAGTCTCAAAAGTCCGATTAGTTTAGTAGCCTTGGAAACACTAGATACATTTATAAGTCTTACATTACATCATAAATTAAAACAAAACTACAACAACATCTTGTCTTCATATCCCCTCATACCATCCCTGCAGGTCATTCATAATATACTTCTTCACATCCTGGAAAAATTAAAACATTGGAAGGGGTGAGCTCAGATGCTCAGTAAGGATGAAAATATAGTGGAAGCTTTCATAAATAAACATTAACATTTAAAGAAATGTATAACTAAAACAAAATCCTTTTAAACTTGAACTTCAGCATAATATGAAAAAAATAAAATTAAATAATGCCATATACTTATTCAGATGGATATTCTACTAGTAGAATAATCACATGCAATATCAATAACCACATTCATAATGATGGAATGCATAATTCCAGACTATCATAACCACGTAGCCAAGGCCTCGTTCCAAGTCTACAATAAGATTTTGTCAAGGAATCATGCCAAGATAATAGTTTGTCTCATGAGACCTACCGATGCATCGAGGAGCTATAGCGGGCTCCACCCGTCACTTATTAAGTCCAATGCATTCCTCATATGAAAAATGGTATATAAAAATTTACGAATACCGTTTTTTAAAATACTGTTTGAAATTAGTTACAACATCAAAATACCAATTCAATTTTTAGAAGATACTTACATTTAAAATTGCTCAAATATACTCCAGTGTTTTTCTGAAAACATTATGCAAGCTTCTGAAAACAAAACCACTAATTCTGAGACTGCTCGACTAATTACATGCCATGATGGGTCCACGCTCAATCCCTTCCTGTCTACCACACTCGAGAGTTAGGTTTTCTAAAAACATTTTTAGGCTTGCGTTAAATACATATACATTTTCACTGTGTTTTCATATATTAAGACTCGTAAAAAATGTTTCATACATACCATTTTCAAAACCAAAATAAAATATAATTAAAACTTTGAATTTATTTTTCATTTAAGAAAAAGTTATGGATTGTAGAGGAAGCCGAAACTCCGATAATGGTCATGGCGGCGGAGAAGTCATTTTCGCTTCATATATACAAAAAAAATCATTTTGTCGTTTAGTAAAAACGCTTCGTATAAAAAGATTCATTTTGAATAAAAGTAAAAGTCAGAGGGTTTTATACACCGTATAATAGAAAGTTGTGTATAAAACAAAATATGTCTCAATGAAAAGAGATTGAGACGAAGTCCCTTACAAAGATCATTTTTTTAAATAAAATAGATCTATTATGTGTATTCACTATAAGTACATATAAAGAAAGTACAAATACAAGATAGGATATAATAATATCCTGGCATAATTTGAAAGTAGGAGATTAACCCAAAGAACGGAAATTGGGTTAAGATGTTCCCTTAAAAATATCATATTTTTTTAAAAAATAGATCTATTATGTGTATTCACTATAATTACACATAAATAATGTAATAATACAAGATAGGACATAATAATATCATGGCGTAATTTGAAAGTATGAGATTAACCCAAAGAATAGAAATTGGGTTAAGAAGTACCCTTACCTCGTGTCCGACTTGAATCGAACGTTCTTTAACCTCTTGAATAATAAACTAGAGTTAATTTCTAATTACTTAAGAACCTTTTTCAAATTCATTATTCCATTTATATCACATATTACCATGTTATGAACATTATGTAATTATTTAAGTTAATAACGGTCGTTTTGTCGATCTTTGGTACTTGAGTCAAAAATAAACTTCTTAAAATTACAAGTTGTTCATGCGGTAAAATATTCATTATATACATAATTATATTCATGATTTAGATATCATATACAACATATATATCCAGTATATACATTCATTTATATTATTACATAACATTTAGAGGTAAGAAATGAAATGCACCGTTCATGGAGACGGAAAGCAGTACGTACGAATGAACGCTACTTTCATTTCTATTTCGTATTTAATGGAATGAATTTATAATTATATAAAGTTATAATATAATTCCAGTATAATATAATGTATAATACCATTTACTCCTTCCTTTATACATCCCACATATGGCATTAACGATTCATGTCACTTTGAGGGGGCGGTAGTCCGCACTTCCTAAAATGAAAATATTGCTTTTACCCATAATGGAAACCATAAAGGTATGCCATAAATAAAAAATAAAGAAGCTTAAGGAAAACATAAACATATTATATATCATATATAAATATAGTGACATCTTAATGGCCACCTTTTAAGGTGTTATATGAGTGTTGAACAATCATCGTTTCGTGAGGCCGAAATTCGCCATCCACAGAAACAGTATGTTCTTTAACCATTAGATGTAGGTGTGTGAAAGTGTAGCTTGAATAATTCTTATAACAACATCCTAGTATATTTAAGATACTGGTTTTGATACAAAATAAAGGAATTAAAAGAGTTTTAGGTGTTGGAGAAGCAAAATAAAACAAAATAACATAAGAGAAGACATTACCTTAAAATCGGGTAACTCTTTTTTGATTTGAGCCAAAGGCTTCCTTGGAAAGAATTATGCCCAAAGTGAGGCTTCTAGGAGTAATAGAGGGAATTTGAGAGAGTATTTGGGCCATGGTTAGCCGAGCCAAATGGCTTTGAAGGTGTGAATAAGGTGGTAGTGGTGGGGGCCTTTTATAAGAGGAGAGGGGAGGCACTCTTGGAAAGTCATGAAATGTTACTTTATTATATAATGAGTTTCGGATTTTAAAGGTCCCACACTTATATAATTCGAGAATAAGGTTATAAGGGTTATAAATATACTCATCCAATAGGTTTTTGACAAGTGTAAGTCTTATATTTTACATTATCTTTTCATTTTATTTAAATCGTTAATTAATGAGGTAATCGCTGCATCATCTTGGTGTCATAAAATATTTAATTTATTTAATTTTTAAAAATTATAAAAAAAATATCATGATTTAGGAAATAATTTTATCTTTATAATGAATCTTTATAGTCAAAAATATGACTTGTATAACACCATTTAAAAAAATTAGTAAAACAACTCATGTTTGTGACATTTTTATTTTAACATTAAATAAAACGTTTTTAATGTCATTTTCCTACCAAAGTGGCTCCATGTGATCCCCAAGTTGACCCATGGATTTTCTTCATCGTCCTTGACTCATATAATAGGGGTATTACATGTATCAAGATCATTTCATATTATTATAACATTATCTTTACCTTAAATTTCACTAATTACCTTTAATCGCGATTAATTAAACTTAAAAGTTACTATTCACCAAAAATTATTGTAATCCCATTGAACCACATTTTACTTCCTAATGAAAACCATGTATTTTGGATTTTTTAAAATCATATCACAGAAGTGGTAATGTATCATTTAATAGAGAAATCAGTTTTTTAACTACCACTTAGTGGTTTCACTATTCATCAAAAATTGAAGTTTTTCAGAACAATGCCAAAATTTCACCCTAAGATATAATTGATATTCCAAATTCAAAAATTATGTCTATTTTACAAAATTTCAAACATACAAGTTTCATTAATTAATTTTATAATTAATTCCCGCTGTCACAACAAATAGCGTGTTTTTAAGAAATAATATATATCAAAAGATTGACAATTGTTTATATCCAATTTTAAAGTGAAATTAATTCTAATGAACAACATTGGATGAATTGGTTAAAATATATTCTAATTATACTATAAAACCACTCAATATTATAATTTATCACTATAAATTATTCTGATTAAAAAAGCTGTTTTTAAGTATTTTTCACTATTCATAAAAAATTGGAAGTTCTCCGAAAATTACAAAAAAATTCAACTTAGGATAATTTAGATATTCCGAATACAAAGATGAAGTTAATTTTGAAATATAAAATATATATAATTTCAAAACATGGGTATTACTATTCATAATGGCTATTTTGATTGGTCGTGGTGCGTTAGAATCTCGAACATGCGTTCAATGCAAGCTATTGCATTATTGAAAGAGAAGCGTATCATGGAATCTCAGGGTGTTACATATAATCTACCTCTTTATCCATAACCACATATTTTTATCCAAAGGATTTAGAGATGATCCTCTTTATCTGAGAGTGATTATTTGGTGAATCAAAGTGTGTTGTATGTTGATATTCATTTGTAAGTGCATTTCATTACACTTTCTTCTTATACTAAGGTTATTCTCTCTCTAAAAATCATTTATCTAGTCCATTATGGGTATATCTAGATTATTTAAATTATTTTAAAATGATATATTGTTATGTTGAGGGGTGGAAATGTGGTTTATTTTTGGATCATAGAATTTCATTATGTTGTTATTTGTTTCTTCTAATGTTTGAGAGGTAAGAAGATTCACACTTATCTCAAAATAATTTATAAAATTATGGATTAGTTTTTATTAAATAATTTAATTTAAATGGTTGTAAAATACTTGTGTTATTCTTGATGGAAACCCATTGTGGTTATATCTTTGGAATTTTTGAAAAATTATTTGATTTTAGAAAAAAAACCCATTTATTATAATTATAAAATGATGATTTTAAAATTATTATTTGGTTTCGATAAATGTAAAGTGTTTTATTAATTGATTTTAATGAATGAAAATGTTTTCTATGGAATGGTGTTTCATGTATATTTAGTATAAATGTTTGGCATGAGTTCATTTTCATTAGAAGTGACCCTATAGATGGAGTGTGTACCATTGGGCTACCCTATATTGGTTACCATATGATTACTTAGTGGATCAAAAAAAATATTCCGATGATTATGAATCTGTGACATAGAAAGTCATGGTGTTTGTGTGTGGAGACATGGTTATAGGTATTCAAAATAAAGAGTGAAATGGTTTTAAAGGATTATTTTACCATATTCCATAGATTGTTTTTTGGATTTAATATAAACTATTCTTTCTATTTAAATCTATTTTATATAAAATTTAATAATTAGTTTTGTCCTAGTGTCTTGAGTTGGTAATTCATTAGGTAAATCCAACTGAGTTTAGACTCACCCTCTGCTTGGGAACTATTGAGTGTTTGTAGATACCATCTATCAAGACATAGGTAAAGGAATTTTGCCTTATTTCTTTAGTGATTCTTCTTGAAACCATGTTTATGACATGTGGATTTGAATCTTAGAGAAGGTTGGGTGTTACTAGTTGATTTCACATAGGATTTTTAGGTTTTTTGGTATTTTGGATCTCATCAACCATTTATTTTAGTTTCTTCTTGTACACCATATGGTTTATTTTTTGGTTATGTTTTGTTCTATATTTTTGTACTCTTAAATCAAAGAGAGGTTCAGTTGGTTATTTTTAATGTACTCCAGATGTTTTATAATTCAAAGGGAAAATAATCCCCCAAATGTTCTCAAGTCCCTTGGAATCTATTTCAATCCTTTGGTGTCTTGAGTAGTCACCTAACTCCTAGTAGATCCACCGTCACTCCTCAATCCAATTAGTAGTGGAGGGATATAACTATAACTTATTCCAAAAGTGTTTCTACAATTGTTACATCCAATGTATTTATAGAATAAAAATTATATATACATATATATATATATATTAATATTTATGAATAAAGTATTAATTTTATATTAAATGGGATGCTTTGTCTTATAGTGTTCTTGAAGCGCAATAATGGTTTTCTCAAAAATATTATGTTTCACACAATGTTGAGTTATACCGAAAAATATTATAATAATTGTATTATTTTTTTAAATGGTAGTTAACACATAGAAACTATATTGGTGAGAATAAACAGAACAGACTAAATATGATTACACATGTTTGTTAAATGTTTTTATATTTATCCAATTAATTTTAGAGGCTTAAAATGAGGATGAATCAAATGTTAAGCATAAAATAACCTAATATTTTTAAATGGTTGTTTACCACCTTTTGATGGAGAACGCTTTTGAAATATACTTTTTTGTCAATTTTATATGTTCTATTTGTCAAAATAAAAATCTCTTTTATAATAGGGACATCAATATTTACCTTGGTTAAAATTTTGGTATTTTTCTAATGAGAATCATATTTTAATAAATAGTGTAAAATACTATATTTTAATTCAAAACTTATTTTTCATATAATATATTTATATAGTTATATTTTCCATTTAATTGGTTGTAATGTGTAATTGAATTATGTTTTCATCATTTACTACAATTTTCTTTTTGGAAGTAATTTCACTTTCAGATTCGGCAAAAACGCATGTCAATCATTTAATAATTTTTACTACATAAAAACTTGCTTTCTAGTTTTGACAACGGGAATTAATTATAAATTAATTAAGGAAACTCCCATATTTTAAATTTGGAAAAAATGAATTCCATATTTAGAATCATAAAGTACAAATTATGTAAATATTAAACTTTTATTTTTTGTACATTATGAATAGTAACTTTAGTAATTATTTTTATTTACCATGTTTAAAGCGAAAATCTGTTAAATAAGGGTAAAAATTAATATTATAATAAAATAAAACTCCCATAAAAATTTTCATAATATAATTTTATAAAATATTTACTACCATGATCATCCTTCCATATATTTTAGGACCCAATGTAGCCACTTGGGTGTGATAATGACCTTTTATAATATTTATTTTTAAGAAAAGGGAAATATAACATAAACATGTATCTATTGACAAAAACAATTTTAATTTGGTTTATATAAATGAAATATTATAGAATAAATATTCATTAGAAATATGAAAATATTACCTATATCATTTTATTTTATTTATAGTTTTGAACCATTATATAGATAAATTTATTTATGATTTTATGATGATGTTTTGATTACCTTATTAATTAAAGATTTGAATAAATGTTATTATAAATATTAAAATAAACGTAATTTGAACATTTTTATTCCATCCAAGAATAATTCGGATTTCATATACATGTTATGGATGAGTTAATGCCTTTGGTTCGAAGGAATAAATTTATTATGACTTTATCAAAAATCAATTACAAAATAGTGTCAAAATTGACAAAAATGAGTTTATAAAGAAAATAATATTTTATTAAATTATATAATTGTCTTAAAAATCAATGATTTGTCCAAATGACTTATATAATGTTAAAATGTAATTAATTATCAACTTGGGGTTTTATTTCCATTTTATTATAACTATAGTAACAATGTATTATGAAAATAGAAGAGGATATTGTAAGAGTTAATGTTTTTAACTAATGGTTAAAGATAAAATGTAAGGTTACTTTTATGATCTAAAATTGTGTAAAACAAATTTTTTGAGAGGATTTATATCCATACTAATCTTATCCTCTAATTATATCACATTGGAGCTATTAAAATTAGAAAATCAATTATTAATAAAATAATATTTCAAGAATTTCTTAAAGTGCCCCTCATCCTTCTTATAAAAAGCCACCGCCACTACCCAGATACTCACATATCTTCCAAATTATACTCATATAATCTCCAAAAATCCCCCCTTTTTCCTTGATTCCTTACCTTAGAAGATTTAAATTCAATAAATCCTTTTGACTCAAATCAAAAAGAGTTACCCGATTCAGAGGTAATGTCTTCTCTCAAGATCTTTTAATTTATTTTCTTTATCCGACCCCCTAACCTCTATTGTTCCCATATTTTATTACACAACCAGTATCCTAAATATACCAGTATGGTTTTATTCTATGTTTTAGAACTAAACTTTCACACACCTTGGTGAAATGGATATAAAACATATTGTTTCTGTGTACGGTAAACTACTACCTCATGAAGCGATGATTGTTCAATTTTATCCTACCACCTATAATAGTGGCCATTATGATGGGAATATATTTATATATGATATATTTTATATTTATATTGAATCTATGATTTTGTAATTTTTATTTACAACAAACCATTAGGCCTTCTTTAATGTGTAAATAGGATAATTTAATCTGAGGAAGTGTGGACTACCGCCCCCTCAAAGTGATATAACTCATTCATGAACTACATGGAACATTTATAAGATTGACTTAATTAAATTATTTAACATATATAACATATATTAAAATATACATATGTATCATTTAATTTTCATTTTTTTAATATGACAGTGAAATGAAAGTAGCATTCATGTGTACGTATGACCTACCATCTCCATGAATGGTACAATTCATTTATTATCTCAAAATATTATGTACTATTATAAATACATATATATTGAATAAATATGATATTTAAATCATTAATATAATTCTAGATATTATGGACTTATGAAAACATTGATAATTCTTATCAAGACAAGTTCATTTTTGACTCAAGTACCGAACATCGATAAAACATCTGATATGAACTCAAATAATTAACTAATTGTTATAAAATGGTAATAAGTGATATTAAATGAAAAATAAAATTTATAAATGTTCTAAAGTAATTAAAAATTAACCTAGGTTTATTATTCTAAAAATCTAAGAATGTAAGAGACAATCCTGACTCAGGGTAAGGGAAATCTCGACTCTATCTCTATTCATTGAGTTAAATATCCATGTCATTGGTTTTGTTTTTAAAATAATATGTGTGAATAACCTCTGATTTTCATACACATAATATCCACTTATTTTTTGTGTATCTATATTTTTCACACATAATTATTTCACTGATTTATCCTTAATTTATGGATATAGTCCTTGTAAGGGATTTTGTCTCAATTTACATTCCATTGAGAAATATTTTTTGTTAAGAACAAATTCACTTTTATATAGTGTATATACTGCCCTTTGAATTATGATATCATGAATCTCCTTATTCTCATGATATTAGATGTCTTTTAATGTTATTCACTAATTATTTTTATTCATGTATTTTCTCAAGTGGTAAGGGACTCTTAAACTAAAACATCGTTTTAAATGTTTGTATGATTTATTCTTCTAAATATTTCTCATTAATTTCCATGTTTTCAAAATATATTTATGGATTTATTTATATTTAAATGAGTATTTTAAAGTTTAAATTTATTTAAAAAGTTCTAAATATGTATGGGAAACTGGGATTAAAAACTCTTCTTTTGAGTCTTTTATGTGACTTGATTATATCAATATATTGAAATGTTGTCTTACGGTTGCAATGTGAAAATGTTATTTTTTCTTTTATGCTTATTTTATGTGGAATGACTATGTTATGGTTCTTGGGAATTTTATATGTATATGGGTGGTTCTGTGAAAACCCGAGGGTGGGTGATCCCATTATATCTCTCCAATGCATTGGAAAATGAGACATAGGTAAACGTTAAGGTTTCTCCTAAGAGATTTAGGGAATATACTGTGATGGGTATTCCAAACGTAACCATGAAGGTTACATACTATGTAGATTTGAAAGCTACAATGTAAGTATGATATGGATTCCACATGTCAGATTTTTTTTATTTCTATGATGTTTTAGATGAATCTTTTGATTACATGTTATAAACAAAGAATTTTGTGTTTTATTGGTGAAATTTATGATTTTGTGAAAATGTATTCATGGGTTTTAAATATTCATGGTCTAACGGTTTTAATCCTTATTTTATTTTCCTTACTGTTCTTTTTATACTCATCCCAAGTTTTTGAAATGTTTTCTATAGGGTATAAGGATGGCTAAAATAAAATAATAAGTAGAGAATATTTTTATCATGAAAAATAATTCTTGTTTTGATTAAAGGGTTTCCTTTGTTGGAAAAAGTGGATACTGAATGTAACTATCAACATGTAATGTATGGGGATATTATGTAATTGTTATGGCCTAATTCCCAAAATTTCTAAACCTGAAAATATTTTCAATTTTAATTATTGACTTAACTCAAGATTATGTAACAGTTATGGATGGGGTATTATAAGGATTATTAGGAAACTGACACACAACAAGTTTTTCTAATAGATTCCTCTTTTTACAAATTGAATTTAATTAAAAATTGGCGGTGTTGAAATGGGATCACCAAGAATATATGGGATTTGTTAAGGGATAATTTTATCATTATTTTGTTTCGATTTATACCTTTGAATTATATATTTTTATAAAATTTATTTAATGAAGTGTAAAAAGTTTGTGATTGGAGAGGTTATGGATTGGAAGTGATTCAACCTCTATTGTTACAATGATTAGATGCGCTAAAAAATAATTAACTTGGAGACTATACTCATAGTGGTTTGGATGAAATTATATTATAAAAAATGTAAATATGGTTTCTACTGAAAACTAAAATGATGTCAATTATGTTATTGATTCATTATTCAAGATGGTTGTAGAGTCTTTATATAACGATATTCATCAATAATAATTTTATGATTTACATATCTCAAAATAATTGGGTGATTACTACACCCATGTGTGTAAACCCCATTTTAATGCATTTCTTTTGTTTTTTAGTCTCATTTTAATTATAGGGTTTTTCACTTTTCACATCACCAAATATACTTATCATTATTTATATTTTTATTATTTATATTTAGAGAGATATGAAATAGAAAAAATTGATAAGAAAGGAAAAAAATTTCTAAAATAAATAGGTGAAGAGTTGAATCTATGCTATTTTGGATTCTAGAGTCATGCCCATCCATTAGTAGAGATAAAATTCACGAGTTAACCCAAAAACAATTCTTTATTTATTCTATAATTAGACTTAATTTCATTATTTGTTTCATAAAAAATTGAAATGGATGAGATAACCCTTATCATGTAAGTGGAAGAGTATTTAATCAAAAATTAAAATATTCATATAACACATTTATTCTCTTATTATAAATTTATATATTTTCAAATGACTCCATTATAGTTTTATTATGCTCACTTAGTTTGAAAATTTATATTTCTCTTGTAGAATGGGAATCATAATTTTAGTTCTCAAACTACCAAATAATCCTTATGATCAATATCGGTATTCAAATTACACAAATTCCAGAAATCCCTGTATTGATACATTCTTAAGGGATTTTTGTAGGTGTTATTACATAGTCATACTAAATATTATAACTTTATTGACATTTCATTTATGGAATCCTTGATAGATATTTATTTGATATATCATATTCTATATTAGATACCTCTATTGAAATGATACATTTAGGAATTAATGGTGACCCAATATTATAAATCACTCTTTAATTTTTTAAAACATTTTACATTATATAATTATTAAAAAAGATTCATCATTCCATAATATGTACTTGAATAATACCAAATATATAATTTTTTTTTCCAAATTGAAAACTAGATTAGTCATGATTTATGTTATTTCAAATACCTCTACCCATTTATCAATGTAGATAACACATAGAACACTATATATATTATAATAATATAGTGAAGAAAAACTTATATAATTTATTCCTAATAAGTCAAATGCCATTACATATATAATTAATGAATTTTGGACCTTTTTTTAAAGATCCTAATTTTTAAATATGATAAAAAATATAAATCATTGTATGATATTAATGAAAAATTAAAAACAAATATGAAGGATTTTTATTCATTAGTTTATTCAGGTCTATGATGACCACCTATGGGAGATTCCTAAAATAAATTTATAATACTTGAAATTTTAGTTTCAATTATACAACTATGAATATTCTCATATTCACATGATCAAAAAAATAAGTATTCCTCTCAAAATTACTCTTTATATTACACATGGATTATCTTTCATTGTTGCAAGCCAAAATTTAATAAATAATTTAACTGAATAATAAACTAGAAATGGTAGTCTACCATGGCTTTATGAATGTCAAAATTTGGAAAATAAATTTATCATTAAATTATTAATTAATCTCTTTTTCATAATCATGATCTAAATATGTAAACTATAAATATGAAAATTGGTATGAAATTTTGTTCCCACTTCACTTGTTTCACATATATCTATGATAAAATATTGCATCAACCACACTTAGTTAATGAGACGCAAATTTTAATCTATTTTATTCATCATTTACAAAATAGAAGAGAGACCAATATATAAAAAACTTTATAAAGATAATATACTCTATTTTCTTATATTTTATCCCCAATCAAGTCCGTGTGAGTATAAAAAAAACTAGAAAATATAATCTATATATTTTTCAAGAAAAACTACAAAGTTAGTAGTGCCACATATCATTTAAAAAAGATCGTTATAGTTTATTGAAATTGTTATAAATGACTCCAATAATTTCCTTTTCAGTTATTTAAATTATATAATATAATAATCATCAATGTGAGATATAGTATGATTTGTTAAAAAATGAGTTAGTGGATACATGATTCTTGAAAAATAAAGTATATATTGAGGTAAAAATCACACAGTTCTAAGAAAACTATGAAATTCATGTAAAAAATAAGAATGGTCAAGTCATAAATAAACATTACCATTATGAGGTCAAATTTAATCTCATTAGGTGATATTATATAAAATAAAACAATCTAAATTTTAACATAAAATGACATTTTTCATAATTTAAATCAATATTATTTTATTCCCGCCACACTAGTACATAGTTTAAATTATAATTACATAAATAAATTAATTATACAAATATAGAAATAATCCAATAATCATTTATGGAATTATTATATGAATTTGATAAAAATTGAATTCACTCATTGTTAAAATGTGGAAGGCATGTTACACATCCCAATAAGAATTTTGAATAGAAAAGTTTCTAATAATTACACATGAATGGGATCTTAAATTAATATCTTATGGTAGATGAAATTTTATTATAACATGATTAACCCCCAAAAAATAAATAATATTCATGAATTTATAGGTGTTCAAATATCTAGCCTATAAATATAAATGTACAGTGGTTTGTTTGAGTGACATTACAAATATTGTGTTAATCAATACACACTCTCCAATATGTGAAAATTATAAATAGATTTAATTCTTATCTTTATTTATGAATCTTGTTTATTCCACCCTTATATGTTCATTCTACATGGGACCCACCAATTAATAGTCTAAAATTGTGCAAATAATACATATATTAACTAATTTTATTACATATTAATTTACCACCTATTTTTCTAGTGGTGTAAAATGGTATTTATGTTTCCTTGTTGGATTAAAACCCTCATAGAAAAATACTTTTGGGGTCCAACTAGATGGGATTATTCATTGAATGTGAATATTAATCTAATAAAGAGAATATACCTGACTTAAAATATACATTAAAAATTATCCTTCCTAATCCATATATAAATTTACATTGATGATTTTAAGTTTATTTTCAACACAAAAAGGTATTTTTAAGTAAGTGATTATTATAGTATGCACATATACAATTGTAGTATAATAATGATAAAATCCACAAGCATTGTTGTATTTATCTCTAGTTTATCCACTTCTTCCAAGTATGTGGATGTTTCATCATAAATATTTATAATATATTTATTTGAGTTAGTATAATTCCAAGATTAATAAAATAAACATATTGGTCAAGATAAATGATATTATCATCATGTGGGAGAATCATCATGCGAGTGATTTGCTAGTATAATGTATTTTATATGATTTTTTGATAGAAAGTTTCATCCAAATCAATAAATTAAAATTTCATTATGATATATAAGATGTTTTGGTATACTTATACATTGGAAAATTACAAAATGAGGTTCCCCTTATAAACATCAATAAAAACATACCTATGCAATGAACGGTGTGATGAATAAGATTATCGGTTTTTATTATACTCAATATTTAAAATATGAATATAAATAGAAAAAATATATTTATTAATGTTCATCAACACATATTTACAAATGTGTATTAGGACATTAAGATAATGATTTACTAATTAGAATTCTACTCAAGTTGGTTTATGTTTCTATAGATAAATATTCTTGAGTATTTTATAAGGTATTAGGGTTACACTAGTCCTAATATCATACAAATTCATACCAAACTAATATAGACTTGTGGTGCATGGAATAGATAAAATTCCATTTTCACAAAGTTTTTGAGGTATTTTTTGGTAAGAAACTATTTAACATTATTTAAAGATATAACTAATATATCCTCTAACATCATTTTATGTTTTATAATCACATAAAATTTAATTCTCATAAATATTAATTTGAGTTATGGACTTGGTAAAAATAATATTCATGTGAATGTTTTAAATTATATTTTTATATTTTCCATATTCACGGTAAATTTGAATTTTCTTAAGTCATATTCAAAATGTAAAATAAGAAATATGATGTTTTTGTTCCACCATTGATATCTTTTAAACAGAATCAGTACCGTAAATTATTTTTTCAGGATCCTATCGTTGTTTTCCAATGACATTCATTTCAAAAAATTCATGTTTTGAGTCTTTACATACACATTTCACCATATTTGCATATTAATTAATAAGTTTTATAACTTTTTAAGTTACAAAGTTTCTAATTCTCTCATATTGTTTATAAATTTTACAATTCTATTAAATTTTTATATATTTTGGTTTCTAGAGTTTTATAGAAGCTATTGGGTTTTTAAAACAAACCTAAAATTTCCCAATAAAGGAAGTGATCATTTATTTCAGTGATGATTATTTTTCTTTCTGTGCATGTTGTGAATGTTTATGAAATTTTGGGTAAAATGGTTTCTTATAAAACTAGAATCATAATTTTATAGAAAATATGGTTGAATGTTTTTTGTATACCTATTTAATTTTTTTATATCTCAAGAGTTCTTGTACATATTCTTGAAAATCTTAAGAAAAGATGAAATTAATTTTTTTCTCATTCTACAATTTTTTAAATTAAATTTCTTTTTATTAAAGCAATATAATTTGAGTCATTAGCCCTAGTTTTTTATTTTATCCATGTGAATTGATATCCTTTGTGTATCTCATCACATTCAAAACATGATTTTGATCCAATTTAATAAATTTAAGTTTATTTTTTTTATTTTATATGGATCGTTTTTTAAATGGATTCCTGTTGGGAAGATAAAATCTCCCTGAAATCAATATTTCTTGTGAATCACTGATAAAATTTCTCCACATAGTGATACTAGAATCTCAAATATGATATTTTCCTAAATAAGTCATTGATTTCCATGGAGTTTTTCCCTATAGTGTTTTCTTTTATACTTAAAATATGATACATAATGAAATTATTGGGATAAATAACAGTGAAAAGTTTATAATTTAATTCATAACATAATTAAATGATGTTATTATATTCTTATAATTTTTTTGTAAATGTAACATGATTTATGAATATATTCACCATTATATTATCAGAATATGTGTGTCTTTGATTCAATATTAACCATTATGGAAGTTACAAAGTATTTAGATAGGAATTTTTAACACACAAGTCTAATTTTGAAATGGATGAAGGGGTTTTAAAATTAGTATAATATTTTTCATTGTCTTTTAAATATAATGAAAAAAATAAAATATGTACCTCTTTATTAAAAAAATATATTATAATGAAATGTGTAATAGATCTCCCAGAAGTTTGAGATATTAACATTTTGAGCATCTCATGGAGGTTCTCAAAATTACATGATATTTTGGATGAGTTTCATCATTGTTTATTTATTTTCAAAATTAATATCCTATATTGTATTTTTAATATTACTCTTGGTCATCCCATTCATGGATATTTCTGAAAAATCAATTAATTATATTGGTCATTTTTAAACTATATTTTCTTTTACTTCTAAATATATGGGTAGATGCCGCCCTAATCAATTAGCACATTCAATATCCAAATTTAATTAGGGAAACTCATCTATAAGTAAAGAATATCTTCAATGATTTAGTATCTCATTTTTGTATATATATTTTTAAATGTTCATGAATAGATATAAAAGTGTAAAAGAAAAATTTTAAAATAAAACCCAAATTAATCAATTTTCACTAAAACAAATTCTACAATAACTCAAAATTTCTCCCCATTAATGGTTCTAAAATTTAGTTACAATCGTAGTAAGGAACATCAAATTAATTTCAAAAACTATAACATATCTTAGTGTAATATTAGGGTGATTCCATTGGAATATTGGTATTTATGGGTGTTATTCACCGATGTTTGGATTAATTATATAATGGGTTTGAAACTAAAGTTCCCAAGCACAAAAATGCATCATTATGGGAATTAATTGGTGAAATCTATTTTTAAAATTTCATAATAAGACATTAACCTATGTGGATTTCAAGTTGTGACCCACTCTTACTTTAGATTTTCACCCTTTCTCATATATAAAAATAAATGAAAGAGATGTAAATCAAACATGGAATTTTACATGGTCTGACACCGAAGAGCGAAACTACCCCTTGTTTTATTTAGTTTGTTTATAAGAATAATATTTCATCACTATTCAAATTTTGTGATTAAAAATGCAATAGAAGGAATCATTTCTTATAACGAATACATGGGATAGCCAAGTATCATCCAAAACCCTTTGGAAAGGTATCATCTTAAACCCAAATGATATGTCCCAAATGTAATAGATCATCTAGTATTATATAATATCCTTCCATTATTCAAAAATTCACTTTATGCTCTTCTATGAAATAGATTTTCAATTCTATCCAATATGTATTTTCATAGTAATGTAAGAAATTACTTCTTAATAACTAGTGATCAATTTCAAAAAATATGTTCAGTAATAAAACATACACGTTGTCTTATATCTCACACTTTTACAATAGTACATGTATTTATGAGTGCATGTAAGCACACACCAACCTTCAACTTATCAAAAAAAATCCATGATATGATCAATGATTAATTTTTATTACTTTAGAATTGATGATCAATCCTAGTGATTTGTCCTTCCTGATATATCAATTATTATTTTTCTTTAATAATTTTTTTTACCAATTACATCCAGTATTTTCTCAAAATTATTACCTTTTCACTCTTAGATATTTTTTCCACTAAAATTAAATGAATATATTTTCTTTATTTGAATATTGTAGGCTACTTGAATTGTGGAAATATAATATTCCTGTAATTAAATATTTTAATCCAATGATAAATATTTCCCAATAAAAGCTCCATTTTTTATGATAAATTATTTTAAATATTTTATTTCAAATACCAAAAGTATCATTCTAAGAACATCAAATTTAATCTCCACTAATATTGGATTTATACATGGACTGAATAATGTAATGTGACATTTAATATATGAATTTCATCACAAAATTAACTTAATTAAATGTAACCAATAAATTTTCTATCTATTAACTCTTATATATCATGAAGAAGTATTTTTATGACAATAACATTCCATGCATATAACTATTACACATCAATGAAATATCAATGCCTTTTACAAATTTTAAAGCCTTCTGATGAATTAATTTTACAACATATATATTTACTCTCATGCATCTTATGTATTTTCCCCATTTTTTCATTTCCTCTCCTAAAATACTCTTATATTTTGTGTAAGTTTCATAAATTTATCCATTGTTTGATATTAATTTAGATATATTCTTATGTACAAGTTATATTTCTCTTAAAAGTCTTAGTGGGAGTCTAGAATTTATTAAATCAAAAAACAAAAAACTCTTAAATTTTCACCACATATTATTTAGGTTACAAATATATTGAGAATATTACCTTTAAACATTATACTAAGTGTTATGAATTTTTATGATTACTTAATTTTGAGAATTATTACATATTTAGTGTGACTTATAACACTTTGTTGAAAATTTCATTGGACTTTATAAGCACTCTTATGAATCATCCATTTGAGCCTTAAAAATCATTGTAATATTTCATGTTATTTACATATATATTTTTTAACATGTTCTGGATAAATCTTATGTATGTATCAGAGTTACTCATATATATATATCAATATTTTTTCATTTTTCCATCCTTCAAATCCAAAATCCAAATATTTCACTCATCCACATCAAATCATCACCAAATATGTTAATAAACATCAAACCATCTCAAAAACATTCCTAACACCTCAAAATTATTAAAACAAATTCCAATAATTCTTACTCATGGTTGATAGTAATCAAACCATACTTTCAGTAATTTTATGGTTTCTTTAGTATCCCACTTGTATTTTTTTAATCCCAATAACTCATACCAAAAATAATTAAATTGTATCATTTTTTAGAGATAAATATCTTCACACCACATTAATATATTAAGTAATATTTTTAATATAATTCCAAACCTTCAAGATAATAAAATTGTGAAAAATTGTTTATATTGGTCTCCCCCTCAAACTAAGTTCTCAATTTCCCCTTTTTGTAGTAACTATAGCATTGGATTCAATTATTTTAACGAGTGATGGGTACATTATCCTCCCCCCCCCCATTGAAAAAAAATAATCTAACGTAATATATGTAAACCTAATAGTTCCTCAAGTGATAGGGAAGGATGAATATGGATGTTTAGACTCAAACTCTCAAATCATTCTTTGGGAATGGATTTTGTAGTGATATTATTAATTTAATCACTTATAGGAATGAATTCTTGCCATATATCTCCTATTTTCAACCTTTTATTTTATAAAATGAAATCTTATGTGAATATGTCTAGGTATGTACTATGCACTATATTTTTAATGAAATCAATTGCACATTGACTATCACATGAAATTATTAATGGATTATCAATATTCACCTTCATGTATTCAATTTGTTCTCTCATCTAGATAATATTAGTACATGAACATATAATAACCACATAATAATATTATATGGAACTTAATGTAATTAAATTTTTATTCTTTCAGTTCCAACCTAAATGAATTCCTCGCAAATGAAATATTCCACATAAATTTGAATTCTGGTTATCATAATCTCTATCTTAATTAGTATCAACATATCTGGGCTTGTTACATTTCTTTGTTCTTTTATACATCATTCCAAAACTCAAGGTTTATTTTTTGTATATAATATCCCTCTTGGAATACATATTTTGTTATTGTTTTGGATAAATTTTATATATTTCACTCAATATATCTAGATATAAAATATCATGTCTTGATTCAATGAGGTTATGCAAGCTAAAAATTGGTCTTCTAAAATCTATGTGTACATTCATTAAAAACAGTCCTTGATCATCTTCAAACCAAATTTTATGGGTGATGAAACTACATGGGAGTCTTCAAATCCAAAATTCTTTAACAATTATCTGGAATAATGTTCATAAAAAAGAATAATGAAGTAATATTTTAACATATCCCGTATCCTCATAATGTAACACATCTTACTAGAAAATAAATTTCAAAAACTATTATTCAATTTTCAATAAAATTCCATAAAATAACACTATGTCTCACATCAAAATTTTATTTCATCAACATAAAAAAAATGACAATAAGAGTGATTGTGCTCTTTTATTTCACATAATGTTTTTTTTAAATTTTACTTTAGTTAACTATATATCCTTAAAATATCTATCTGTATTTAGATACGAGGATAAAGGTCTCTAACATAGCACATATAGATCTTTTTTAGCCTAAATATAACAAATACATCTCTATTTAGGACAACAACAAAATGTTGTTTTATAAAAGCATATTCCACAAGTTTCATATGCCAGAAAGCATACTTCACATTAATTTGATATATTTTGTAATGAATCTAATATGAATTAACTATAAATATTATTATTTATTCTTAAATTATAAGAGTAAAAAAGTCTTATAAAAATATACTCTTCAATCTAAGAGTAGAATTTTCATACAAGTGTGTCCTTGTTTCCTAAGAGATTGCGTTTATCATTAAGCTTGTTTCTGAATACGTACATGATACTACTAACACTCTTTAATTTTAGTATTGGAATAATATTTATATAGAAATAATTTTGATATGATACAAATCCTAAATAATTGAATCTATCCATTATTTTTATCATCATCCTTAACAACTAATTGTGAATAAAATATAGAAATAAGAGTCATTTGGTTGTCTACCCCTAATCTTCTTATAGTTTCAACTAGTATATTATAATTTCCAATAATATTATTATATAAAAAATTCTTAATCATCCCCTGATATTTTAGTTTCTCATCTTTATTAGTACATTCATCATCACTAGTATATGTTAAATCATTATTAAAAATATACGTTTTATTTTTAGATTTCCCATTACTGATTTTCACATATATATGCATGTTGTCCTCATTAGAAATTATGAAATAAAATATATTTGGATCATAAAAACATGAGTTATTATAAATAATAATTACATAATAGAATTATATCATCCTCTAAATCCTTTGATTTTATCACTTGTAGATGCTTTCACTAGGTAAATATCCTAAAAAATACTTTCATCATCTCCCTTAATAAACATTCCTAGATTTATACTTTTCATATTAATCAATCATGGGATTCCAATCACTCTAAATTAGTTCATAGTTTGATCCTTCTGATGCATCATATCATTGTATGTAAAATTTTCTTTGGGTTTTGGTATACATAAATTTTGAACATGTACAATTATTCTAAAAGTTTCTCTCAAAAGGTAATTCGAGCGTTTGAACACAACAAGTATAATTATTCCTATTTCCACTAGGTCTCTATTCATTTTTCTATAAATAAATTATGATAAGTTGTATAGGGTGCACTATATTGATATTTAATATCTTGGATAAAAAAGTAGTATATAAAATAATTAACAGTGAATTCCATTCCATTAATAGTGCTCGCCCACTTGATAGAAATATTGAAATCTTTATTAACCTCCCCACTATAAATTTTGAATACCTCTAATACCATAAAATTATGATTCATGAAAATCACTCTATTCATTATAGTAAGATCTTAAATAAATAATACAATTATAATTCACCTCTATTAAATTATGCATCATTGGAACAAATAAATTATAAATTTACTAGTTCATGAGGCCAAGTGTATCATATTTCCACTATTTTGTGTCTTCTTTATTAAATCCTTCCCTTTTGACATGTTTTTCAAATAAAATATCTTTCTATTCATAGTTGGGGTATATCAGTAATAGAATTTTGTTTTTATATTTTATGAAAACTCTTCAGACCAAGATTTTAAATCTTTATGTACAAAATATTGTCTTATTATTTTACATTCAGATGAGTTACCTGGATCACAAAATTAAAATAAATTACCACAATTTATTTTATCTATGGTGATGATTGTTACATATTTTATGCTCTTGATGAGGCATTATTTTCTTAAAAAATTAATTCTTCACCTCTATTACATAATTTGATTGCAGTCAACTGATTATATTTAATCTCATTAACAAAAAATATCCTTAGATTTCAGAATTTGTGCTTCAATCCCAACTATCAATATTCTAATAATATTTAAGTCGCCTTCATTTACAAATTTTACCACCCCACTATCACATTATTAAATTTTATTTAGGGTCACGGAATCTCTAATAAAATGTGATGATAAACCATAATCAATGATCCAAGGGTTTCTTCTCTTATTAGATTTAATAGCCACCTCAAAAAGAAGGGGATTTTTAGTTTTACCTATTTTATAATATTTCTTATATCTTTATATATTAAGAGTTCTACCGTGTCACGTGATCTAAAAATTTCATCTAAACAACCATAATTATTTTGGGAGTAAATCATGATATATTTTTATCAAAAGTTATATAAATCCCATAATTTTTCCTATTTCTTATTAAATAGAAACCCATGAATTATTTATTTCAATAATTATAGGTCAATGAAACGTTATAAAAGAAATTATATCCTTTAAAATCAAAATATTGATAGATCTAAAAATATCATTTAAAAAATATTCCTCTATAAAACAATTGATATTATCTAAGGATGATTTTTTTGGTCATGTTACTTTCCTTTCCTCATTTTGTTTCAATCATGCTTAAATCTAACTTTTTGAGATTTCTATAACATCTATTGACATAAAAGTGTTTTTTACAATCTTTTTACCCAAAAAATCATGTTAAAAAAAATATTTAGAATATAAACTATTAGAAAAAATAAATTTATTATTTTTTTGATTCATAAGTTCATTTCTTACCAATTATTTTATAAAATTGTTATCAAAAGTTTATGGTGACTCTACCCTTTCTTACCCAACAAGTCCATAATTATACCTAATCTTTTTTAAATCCTTATTATATTTAAGAAAACTTTATTATGACATGTATAATTAATCTTCCATTTGATAAATTTTTATTTGAATTTATTTCAACATTATACTTTGTTTAACAAGTTTTATTTTGAGAATTTTATTATCCTCAACATAATCATTCTTCTTATTATGAAATTAAAAATTCGTGTTCTTTATATTCAAAACGTCATTATTTTAGGATTTAATTTCCCTCTTGTGTCGAGTGTTTCTATCAAGAAAATAATTTACCTCAGCCTTGAACATAGACACGATAACACCCCAAGGTTTTAAAAAAATAAATTGAAATGTATGAAACATTGTTTTATGTAGATAGCTATAATTAGTACTAAACTTAATTTTCTCTCTTATGTGTTTTGAATTTCAAAAAACTAACATACTCAGTTGCAATCAGTATGTTATTTAGAGGATGATATGACCAACTTTTTCTGGTGAATGTAAGCATACTGTAATGAATAGTAATGTTTCCCTTATGAATAGTAACATAACCTTATGAATACCCATATCTTAGAATTAGTAAATAAAGGATTTAAAATTGTTGTTTTTGGAATAAAATATTATTTTATTTAAAAATTAAATTAATCATATTTACACAATTATTTTCAAAAATTGAGTTTATTCTTTATTTCTACATGTCCAAAAATTGTTAGGGGGATGTTTTGGGATTTATCTGCAATACTAGAATTTCTTTGAATGGTAAAATATTGTATTTATGGTATAATTACATTATGAGATAAATACACTATTACATGAATCATAGATTATGTAAGCAACAATTAGTTAGAACTCTCATTCACTTATTACTATTTGTTTTCGTAGAATCATAAATATTTATTTTCCTTTGGAAAAATTATTAAATAATGATTAAAATAATGTAAAACGCCTCCTATCCTCCACTATAAATACCACCCACTCCCACTCTACCTCCCATGCCTCTCAAGCCTTTAGCCTTGCCATGGTTCTACCAAATACTCCTTTAAAGCCTATTCCCCACGTCCTATACCTACTGGTCTCACCAAAAGGCCAAAAAAATGGCCTTAAGAAGGATCTCAAGGAGAATAGATCAAGAGGTAAACATGACCTTTTGTTTTCTTTAATTTCTTTTCATTTTCATTTCTATACATATTATATCCTCACCTCCCCTTATAAAATTGGAATGAATGATCCATTATCTTACATATTCTATATTCCATCATGTTTATGGAAGATTCACCATTATACTTCTTCTCCTCTCATACTTATTCTCAAAATTAAAACATCATTCGTGATGTGTCGATTTACCGACATCGTGGACGATGTGATTTCAATTTCTTTTCCTCCCTTCAATACAGGTCATGAATCTATTTTTCTATTTTATAAAGATTATAATTTATTTATTATATCTTATATATGTTTTTGTAATCATTTTTTACATAGGTTATTAATTTATAAAACAAAATGATTTCATTATGACTAAGGAATCACCATAATGAACTAAACAAATATCAATAATGTTTTAACTTATTAATCATTCTAATATTAGAATTAAAAATTATAAATGGAATATTTTTTAGTTTTGGAAATATGTATATACCATTCCATGATAATTTGGGAGTTTTACTTCCGAAGACAAAAATACCCATCATGAACCGATCAAGGAAACCATGTGAAGAACGAAATAAAAAACAATGGAATTAACAAGATATTATTAATGAATGGGTTTAACGATGTTATAAAATGATCACGACAGGTGTTATAAACATGAATATATATTTTTTAAATATTAATAACATTGTTTTAACCTTCATAGAGTAGTTTCAAACATGTTTGAGGGAAGTAGAGCCCGAGGTAAGGGATCATCTCTTTCTCAATTTTATTCAAGAACCTCCTCTATGTTGTGCTATTTTATTTTTAATTCATAAGGATGGGGTATATTATATCACCTCCACCATACATACATTACGATGTATTAACAATTGGATACCCCCTTTCCCTCTCATTAATACCTCCCATGTACACCAGATACCATGCCGAAATTTCTATGTGAATTATAAACCCAATTTCCATTCTTTGGGTTAACCTTCAAATTCAATGGTTTTTGTCGTGATAAAAGGATTTTTGAAATTTAATTTTGTTATATAATGTTTTAATATCTGTGTTTAGAGTATATATAAAAATTCCCTTAATTTAACCAATTATACCTTAAATGTTATGTTATTTGTAAAGGGCTTTCCTCTTAAAATCCTTTTAGATGTCACCTTTACGAAATGAAAATAGATTATTCCTTTTTTTATGTCATGAGTGTTATCATCTGATTTCATGTTTTTTTAATACTATATTTTCTCCATTATATTTTTTATAGTTATTTTTTAATAATATGTTTTTATTATTTTGTGCTTGCAGTGTTTATGTTCTAACAGTTATTTTTATGAAAAATGGAATTTTGAAATGTGAATGTGTTTTTATCATGGGCGTAAATGAGTTATGAAGTGTTTTATACATTATATTTGTATTGGAAATTATTTATGTTTGTTTGAGACCATTATAGCTCAAGATATGATGGGCGAGACCCATTATAGCTCAAGATATGTTTGGTTGAACCCATTATAGCTCAAGATATGACGGGTGACCCACATTATAGCTCTCCAATGCATTGGGCACTCTGGAGATGGAAGATGAAAAAAAGGTTATTACATGTGTAAGGGTGAATGTATGAGTGATATAGTAAATATCTCCCAATGAAACTATATAATCTTTCTATGCATATGAGTTTTTATGATTACTGGTTTTATTGGTTTTTATGTTATCACTTCACTAACGATTTTTTTCGTTATATACCTTACTGTGTTTTGTACTCATCCCCTGATTTTAAATTTTTTTTCACCAGATATAAGGAAGGATATGATAAATAGTGGATTCATGATTAATGATATGGAGTGTTTTCAAATAAATCATGTTTTATGTTTTAATGTTTAATATTTTGAAAAAAATGGATTCTATTTTTAGTAGTATCCTCTTTATATGAATGTGCTATGTTATGCAGGTAATATAACCTAATTCTCTAAAAATATAAAACAAAAAATATCCTCAATGTGTAATAATGAATGTTATTGAATAAAGTTCATGATTATGTAACATTTTAATGCTGGGTCCTTATAGTTGGTATCAGAGGATGGTTTAAATAACATTTGGGGTTAGGATGGTATTACGAAAATACCATAAATAATTTTAAATATATGGATAATTTGAAATGTTATAGAATTTAAATATTACCATGTTGTTTCATCTAGGATATTTCTGGTCATAATGATTTTCTACAGAGGAAATTGGGAAGCAGAAGTAGAAAGCCACCAAGTGGCTGATGTCTGTTCGAATTTGAGGCCCGGAATGGTGGGAATTAGAACCAAGACATTTGTGACAACAATGGAGAAGTTAACTCAAGAGATAAATGGTGGTGTTAGACATGATATATAGGAACTTTATCTACTAGAAATAATATTGTAATTAGAATAGAATTTTATGAGGAAACATCTTTCATCTTTTAGTTAAACCGCAGATCTAGTGATAGAAGAATGGTGGATCAATTTTCTAGAAAATATATTTTATGTCATGGGAAGTTCGGAACTTCAAAAGGAAATAACATCCATTTATCATTTGGAAGGTTGTCTTGATCAATTTTGGTATCAAATTTAAAATATGAAAGAAAAATATGATCATGTCAATCTAGAATGGGTTGATTTTAAGAGACTTTTTCTAGAAAACTATTTTCCTAAAACTGTTCAACTCAGAATGGAGAAAAAATTCATGGAACTGAAGTAGAAAGATTATTATTCTATAGAATCATGTGAAGCCAATTTTTCAATACTGGATTGGTACATATTGAATTTTACTTGGGATTTTGATAGTAAAATTAATATATTTTACTCTGGTTTGAAACCATTTTTGCAAAGAGCCTTGGCTTCACGTGTGTTTAAAATCTATAAGAAACTTTTTCATTATGTTGAAAAAGTGGATATGGAGTTTTCTGACATGTATCTTCTTTAATATGACATGAAGAAGAAGTGGTAACATTGGCAGGATTTGGTGAAGAATTTGTCCAAGAAATATGGAGGTAAGAAAATCAATTTCCCTTCTTATAAAAAGTGTAGTAGATGGAATCATGGTGAAGGCCTTGTAAATTCTGTGAAATTCTACCAATGTGTAATGTTTGGACACATCTCGTGAGTGCATGGAAAATGATAAAAAAAATTAATGAGAAGTTAATGGTGAGATACTTTAACTATTAGTAATTGGTTCATTTTGCAAGTTTCTTTCTGAAGCTAGTCACTCAGGTAGAAAATCATCAAGATTTAAAGATGAATGGTGTGGAAAAATCATTTACAATAACTTTAGTATATGTTCATCCATCAAGTGAGGTGGAATCAAGTACATTTATTCTTTTCACAAATATTGAAAATGTGTTGTTTGATTCAGGGTCTACACATTCTTTCATTTTATGGAAATTTTAGAAAAATTAGGAATTCCACGTCAGGAAATGGAACCATAACTCATTGGAAAAACACATGGAAGAAATACTGTGGCAAAAAGAAATTATAAGAATCTACCTATGTTTTTTTGTGTAAACAGTTTACCTTCAAACTTTTTTGTTTTTACTGTAGTAGAGTTCAATGTTATTTTATGTATGGACTCGATTTATTTTTATCATGCTAAGATAAATTGTAGAGAAAAAGATGTTTTTTAGAAAGAGTTTTAGTTTGTGTACAATAATAAACCCATACTATTGATAACATATCAGGAAGATAAGAAACTTATAAAATATAAAAATGAAATTTATGTTTCTCATTTTTTTTAAGATGAAGGAACTATTCAGATTAATGATGTACATGTGGTAATTGAATACCTGTATATTTTTCTTAATGATTTTCCTGGTGTTATTCCCAATAAAGAGGTTGAGTTTTTGTTGACTTAGTTCCTCATGTTATGCCAATTTATACTCCCCTATTGAATAGCTCAAATGGAACTTCTGTAATTAAAAATCTGTTTAAGGAATTATTAGATAAAGGCTTCATCCAACCTAACACCTCGCCATAGGGTGATCTTGTCTTGTTTGTTAAAAATAAAGATGGTTCAATGATAACATGCATAGATTATAGATAATTGAATAACATTACTATTAAAAATAAGTATTTTTTGCCTCAAATTGATGATTTGTTTGTTCATCCCCAAGGATTATAGTATTTTTTTCAAAGGTTGACCCATGGTTGGCATTCCATCAGTTGAATGTAAAGGATGAATACATCGCGAAGACTGCATTCTGTACTAGATATGGTCATTATTAACTTTTATTTATGCCTTTTAGGTAACTAATGAACCTGTTTTATTCATGGACCTTTTGAATATAATATTTCATGAGTTCTTGGATAAGTTTTTGGTTGTGTTAATTTATGACATTATGGTCTATTCTAGAAGGAAAGATCATCAATAAAAACATATAAGGGTTGTTTTAAAAACCTTAAAAGAAAACAAACATTATATAATATTTAGAAAGTGTAATTTTTTTTCAATAGATTCATTTTCTTGGGAACATTGTAAATAACTATGGAATAAGAGTTAATCCTTCCAAAACAAAGGGATTAATTAATATCCAAGAACTAAAAATGTTACAGAGATTTGGTGTTTTCTTTGATTAGCAGGTAATTACTGACATTTTGTTAAAAACTTTTCATGGTTATCTAACATGCTAAATAAGTTAACACAAAAATGAGTTAAGATTATTTGGATAGAATAATGTGATGTTTGTTTTCAGGAACTGAAGAAGGGATTGGTGAATACTCTAGTTTTGGGATTGCATTCTCGAAATGGTGAGTTTTTCACCTACAGTGATGCTTCATTAAAGGAATTTGGTTGTATTATGATTCATAATGATTAGGTAATTTCTTATGCTTCACATAAGGTGAAACCCAGTGAGTTAAATTGCCATAGAAATGATTTTGAATTAGCAGTTGTTGTCTTTAAATAAAAAATTTGGACGAATCATTTATATGGATCCAAATGTGAAATATATACTGACCATAAAAGTTTGAATTATATATTCATTCATAAGGAATTAAACATGAGACAAAGAATATGGATAGAATTAATCAAGGATTATAATAGAAAAATTCATTACAACCATGGGAAAGAAAATAGACTGGCGGATAAATTGAGTCATCAAAATTAATGATACAATAACCATGATATGTTAGGAATGCGATCCTTTGGTAAATGATTTAATGAATTTTGTCTTATAAGTTGTTGGTGTAGGTAATAAATCTCTTTTCATTCCGGTTTTATTGAATTAATCTTTTCTATAAATAATTAAGTAATCACAGAAGAAAGACTGTGAGATATAGAGAAAGGTATAATTGGTTAGAATGGTTAAGTTTCTAAAATTTATCCTTGATAAAGATTGTGTTTTGAGATTTTGTAAAAAAAATCTGTGCCTTGGGATTCTGAATTAAAGAATGAATTGTGGTGTGAATATCATAATTTTCCATTTTTAATTCATCACGTAAGTACTAATATGTACAGTGACTTTTGGGAGTATAACTAGTTGGATGGAAGGAAAAGGGATATTACAGATTGTACTGTGAAATGTTTGAATTTTCAATAGATTAAAGTAGAGAGGCAGTTGCCAATGGTGATGCTCCATCCTTTACTGGTTCTAGAGTGTAAATTTGATAATATATCTTTGGACTTTTTTGTGGAACTAATAATAACTTCTCGAGGTAACAATGATATTTGGGTGATTGTTGGTTGGCTAACTAAATATGAACATTATCTTTCTATTCAAGATATAATGTCTCTGGATCAGCACTCTCTAATGTACCTCAAAGATATTTTTAGGTTACATGGAGTTTTTTTCTCCAATGTACCGGACTGATATCCCAGGTTTACCTCTAATTTTTGGAAGGGCCTCCAGAATTCATTGGGCACAAAATTAAATATTAGTACATCTTTTCATCCTTAATCAAATGATCGGTCAGAATGAATGATTCAGAATTTAGAGGATATGCTTTGAGATTGATCAATGGAATACCAGGTAAGTTGGGATCAACATCTTTCATTAGTTTACTTCTCTTATAATAACAGTTCTCATTCGATTAACAGATAGAACCTTTTGAGTCATTGTATGGGATGAGGTTTCAAACTCTATCATTTTTGGATTAAGTCGGTGAAATAATGTTTATGGGGATAGAATTAGTAGAGGAATTGGCTGAGAAAGTGAATATGATCCATTAGCACATGAGTAAAACTTAGATAAGGCATGAAATTTATGCAGATAATAGATGGAAGTAATTCTATTATGAGTTAGGTGACCATTTATTCCTTAAAATCGATCCCTGGAAAAGTATGATAAATTTTGCTAAAAAATGAAAGCTAGGCTCGTAGTTTAATAGAACTTTTGAAATCCTAGATAATGTTGGAACAGTTTTATACCAAGTAACAATTCCTATGAGTCTGTCTTAGGTACACAAGGTTTTTCATATTTTGATATTGGGAATGTATGTGCCAGATTCTTCTCATGTTTTGGGCCTAGAGACAGTTTAGTTGGAAGAGAACCATTCTTATGAAGAGAAAATTTTTCAGATTCTTGATCATAGAGAGTTAGTATTGCAGAATAAGTTAATAAACTAGGTAAATGTTTTATGTAGAAACCACATGGTTGAAGAGGAAACATAGGAATCTTAAAATATTATTAGTGAAAGGTACCCTCACTTGTTTAATAAGTAAATACAATTGTGAGGAAATAATTTCTAGAAGGTGGAGATAATGTAACACCCCATGGTTTTAAATAAATTAATTGAAATTCATGAAACATTTTTTAAATTATATTGTTATAATAAGAACTAAACTTAATTTTCCCACTTATGTTTTTTGAATTTTGAAAAACAGATATACATGGGGGAAATTAATATGTTATTTGGAATCAGATAAGGACAACATATTTTTTGGTGAAATGTAACATACCCTTATGAATATTAATGTTTCCATTATGAATACTAAAATACCCTTATAAATAGTAACCTCACTTATGATAGTATACATGTAATATTTAATTGATGTTATGATATACCCATATCTTGAAATAAATAAATAAATTTTTTAAAATTGTTGTTTTTGGAATAAAATATTATTCAATATAAAAATTAAAATAATCATATTTCAAAAATTATTTTCAAATAATGGAGTTCATTTTTTAATTCTACATGTCAAAGGGTCAATTTTTGAGATTTTTCTAAAGTACTTAAACTTTTGGTGAATTGTAAAATATGTTAATTACAGTATACATATATTATTAGATAAATACACTATTCAGTGAATCATTGCTGATGTAAGTAACCATTAGTTTGAACTAAAATGATCTTATTAATATTTTAATCTTGTAATCATAACTATTTTTTTCTTTTGGAAAAATAATAAAATAATGGTTAAAATAATGTAAAACTTCTCCTCTCCTCCACTATAAAAACCACTCACACCCCCATCTTCCTCCCACACCTCTCAATATGTGAGTCATGCCAATGATCTTAACAATACTTCTCTCAAACACATTACTTAGGTCAAAGACCTTATGGTCTCACAAAAAGGCCAAAAAAATTACTTAATAAGGATCTCAATGAGAATAGATAAAGAGGTAAACATCCTCTTTTGTTTTCTTTATTTTTATAAAATTTTATTTTCTGTTCTTTTTCATTCTTTTCCTCCCCTTATCCAAGAGGAGTGAATGATACAGTCTCTTACATATTTTAGAATTAATTATTTTTTTGGAAGATTCACCATTATACTTCTTCTCCCCTCCCACTTATTCTATAAATTAAAACATCATATGTGATGTGTTGATTTACTGACATCGTTGAAGATGTGATTTAAATTTATTTTACTTCCATCAAGACTGGTCATGAATCCATTTTTTTATTTTATATAGATTATAATTTATGTATTATATCTTATATAAGTTTCTGGAGTCATTTTCTACAAATTTTATTATTAGATAAAACAAAATGAGTTCATTATGATTGAGGAATCGCCAAAATGACCTAAAAATATCAATAATGTATTAACTTATAAATCATACTCATGTAAGAATTAGAAATGATAAATGGTATCATTTAAGGTTATATAAATACTTAAATACTATTCCATTATAATTTTTTATTTTCACTTCCAATCGATATGAATACCCATAATGAACCGATCATGGAAACCATGTGAAGAACGCCCTCGAAAATAATGGAATTAAGAAAATATTATTAATGAATGGGTGGTATGATGTTATAAAATGGTCATGAAAGGTGTTATGAACATGAATATTTTTCTGTAAAATATTAATAACACTATTTTAACATTGGTAATTTAGTTTTAAACACGTTTTAGGGAAGCCGAATCCAAGGTAAGGGATCCATTCTTTGTCAATTTTATTCATGAATCTCCTCTATGTTGTGCTCTTTTATTTTTAATTCATTAGTATGGGGTATATTTTCTTACATATTCTATACATCCCTTATGATTTATTAAGAATTATATACCCCTTTCTTTCTCATTAATCTATCCCATGTACACTTGATACATTGCTGAAATGTTTTATGTTAATTCTAAACCCAATTTCAGTTGTTTGGGTTATCCTTCAACTTCAATGGTTTTTATCAGGATAAGAGGATTTGAGAAATTTAATTTTGTTATATTTTGTTTTAATATGTTTATTTACAGTATATATACATATTCCTTCATTTAATCAATTGAATCTTAAATTTTATGGTATTTGTAAAGAAGTTTCCTCTTAAAATTTATTTAGATGTATCCTTTATGAAATCCAAAGAGATTGTTACCTTTTTTAATATCATGAGTGTTCTCGTCTGATTTCATGATGTTTTAATACTATGGTGTCTCCAATATATTTTTTATTATTATTTTTGAATAATAATTTTTCATTGTTTTGTTTGTGTTGTGTTTATGTTCCAATAGTTATTTTTATAAAAATGGGTATTATGAAATGTGAATGTGTTTTTCTCAAGGTTTTAAATGAGTTGTGAAGTTTTTTATTCATTATATATTCCTTAGGCATTATTTATGTTGGGTTGATCCCATTATAGCTCAAGATCTGATGGTGAGACTCATTATAGCTCTCCAATGCATTGGGTACTCTAAAGATTGAAGTTGACCAAAAGGTTATTTCATGTGTGAGGGTGAATGTAAGAGTGATATGGTAAACATGTCCCCAAAAAACTATATCATGTTTTTATGCTTATTATTTTTTATTGTTATGGGTTTTATTAGTTTTTATATTATCACTGGACTAATGAGTTCTTTCTTTATATGACTTACTGAGTTTTGTACTCATCCAAATATTTTTTTTGAACATCACAGGATATAAGGATGGGTAAGAGAAATAAGGGATTCATGATGAATGATATGAAGTGTCTTCAATGAAATCATGTTTTATGTTTTAATGTTTAATATTTTGGAAAAAATTAATATTGTTTTTTGTAGTATCCTCTTTGTATGAATGTGGTATGTTATGCATGTATGATATCGTATTTATCTAAAAATCTAAACTATAAAATATCCTCAATGTGTAATATTGTGTGATCTTGACTAAAATTAAAAATTAAGTTATGTTTTAATGTCAGGTCATTATACACATAGTGTAGGTTTCTTCTCCTTCTTCTCCACTATTAGATCCTTAATAATATTTTTCAACATGATCCATGAAGTAAAAAAACTTTTCATCGCTACCTGTTTTATCAACTCTTGGGAAAAGTAGTTATAATCTTCCTTTATTGAAATGATTCTTCTTTTCCTTCTTTGAAACCTTTCATTTTTTTCAAAATATTTCATATCTTCTTTATATCTTATTCCCCACTTCTTTCATCTGAATCTTTCTTCATGATTATTATTTTAAAAATCTTCAATTTTAATCCATGGATAATCATATGTACAATATCAAATTCAAATATATTTAAAACACATTAGTGTAAAATTTGCTTTCTACATACCCTTTATATTTTTTATATTCTTAGAGATGATATACATAATTCTTTTATATTCTCCTTTCCATTCTTCATCATCCTCTGGCTCACTAGAGGTCTCAACTTATTCCTCTTTGATCTTGAGTCTTTATATAGATTTGGATGCCATTTCATTCTTGGTATTCTTATATAACTTGGGTTATTTTCTAATCTCATGGTTAAGAAGTGCCTTTTTTAACTCATAAAGATATAAGTCAAATTGTTTCCTCTAGGGAAGAAAATTTTGAATGAAATATACTCAAAACGTATCTCATGTGTTTTATAACAAAAGTTAATTATTTATTTGTGCCTCTAAAACCATAGATATAATTAATAATTTCATTAATTTTTTTCAAGTATTCATTAATATATTCATCATAATTCATTATAATTTTTTCTAACATTCCTCTTCATATCATTAGTTTATATTCTTTAACATTGAAATTTCCTAGAAACAAATTCTCTAGATTATCCCACATCCCTTTGGTTACCTTGAGTACCATTAATTTGGTATATAATTCATTAGATATGTTCATTAAAGTAAAATTTATAGCTTTTCCATCTATTTATAGATTGTTTTAAAAGAAAATATCATAGGAGAATCTCTCTGATGTGGGACAAATACAACTGTGAGAGCATCACACACCTCATGGCCTTATGAAAGAAGATATGGTGTCATCATATTCTACAATCCATGAAATTTTTTACCATTAAATATTTAATTACCTATACCATTAACTAAATTTAGGTTCACCTTATTTATGTTTAATAAGTATTATATCACTAAGATGATTCTTAAATATATTAAACAGCAAATGACGTACCCATGATGAGAAGTGGGAATGAATTTGTAATATCTATTTTTAGAATTCCTTAATATGGAATTAACCTATATGACTAATTAAATAATTAATACAATCCTCCATTAGATTCTCATCCATATATACATGAAATCAAATAAATGTTCAATAAAACACACATTCTTTTTTGAATGTTTTGTCCCCAATGTGAGTATATACCCCATGTTGTGTTCTGCTTTTTTCTTAGATGCATATTTGATCAAAAATAATTTCCTATGATTATTAATTACTTAGGAGTAATAATTTGTTACAAAATTCATACAACGGATGATTATGAATAATATAAAATAATATTGGAAGGTATCATCCTTAACCCAAATGTTCTCACCTAATAGTGATAGTTTTAATAACATTATATTGGATCCCTCCAGTCTCCAATAATTAACTTGCCCATATTCAATGAAAAAAAATATTATGTTCACCCATAGATTTTGTTTCATTAGAATATGAGATCTTCCACCTATATAGAAAGCCTTATATTTCTATAATATTTTCTACAACAATACATGTAGATCGATATATTTATTAAATTTATAAAATATTATATATATGCATGATAGGACACAAGAACACATCGACCATATTCTATTTCAATAATAAAGATTCAGATGATCAAAAAATAAATTTTTAGGCCTCAAAATATATGATAAATCATGATTGGACACCCTTTTGGATCCATATATCTTCATTTACCTTTAATAAAAAATCAATAGTAGCATGTAGTGTCATCATATTAATATTCCTTGTTTAATATTTGATATTTCTTCCCTAAAATCATTTGAATATATTTTCCATTATTGAATATGGAAAACTCCATGAATTATGGTAGAATAATATTCCCCTAATTAACCATTTAATAATATTTGATAACTCTTTGTAATAAAATATATGTTTTTATTAGTATAAATGATCAAAAATATTTTATTTGAAATCCTTATAATATCATTCCATGATCCTTCCAATTAATCTACACAAATTTCATTTTGAATCATGGATTAAATAAACCATCATGAAATTTAATATATGAATTACAAGATAGCATCAAATAGCTTAAATATTCCTAGAAATTGTTTTAAAGGGTTACCCTTTGGTATCATAAATAAGTCTTCATATGAATATTATGTACTATTCATCTAACTCTTATTCATAATAGTAATCAACATTAATTTTCTATATTATTCATCTCTTTGGAAGATGAAACTTATCTTAGAAATATCAAATCTTTGGCATATCAAATATGTTTCTACTATTTTTTAATTACACTCATAAAAACTATTATATATTGAGTGAGTTTCATTCTTTTTTCAATTTTTCTCTATCTATTTCATAATGTCTCTTATGTATGAGCACAATGGATCTTATATATCTTAATGAGAGCCTGGAATTTTTCAAATCTACACTCCACAAGACTCTTTCATATTCATGAGTTAGTTATAATAAATCTTACATGTTTAATAGATTACACTTATTCATCATAGAGAGTCCCTTTAAGTCTTTATATTTATTCATTCTGAGTATACATATATATTCAGTCTAACATATATCACTTTATTGAATATTTCTTGTGACTAGAAAAGTACTATTACACATCATCCATATGACCCATATGTATCAAAATTAAAGTTCATGCATTTAATAAATTTTTGTATCTTTATATTCTATATAACATGTACATATGCACTAAAGGTACTCATACATATCCAATACCTTTGTCAGTTTCAACTCTAGAATTCATGAAATATCTTTCAACCTTCTCAAGCCTTCTCCAAAACTCTTAACTAATTTCAAACCAACTAAAAAAATTATTAAAACCTCAAAATAATTCAAAAAAACATCCAATTATTCTTACACATTGTTCAAAAAAATACAAATATTTTTTATAATTACATGGGTTCTTTAGTAATAATTATTTTTGGTTGGAAATTAAAAAAAATACGTTGATTAAATTAAATTATAATGATATATTTGTGTTATGAAAATTTTGATATTTAATGAAAATAATTTTTAATATTTCTTAAAAATTTTAAAATCAATATTATTTCAATGGGGAGTTAAATATAATTGTGATAATAATGGTCTAAAAAACACATGCTAGTTATAAAAATAATTATTTATTGGTCCAACTTAATTAATAAAAAATTTATTTCTAATCTTAAATAAAATATTCAAAATGAAGAATAATAATTTTTATATAATCTATATTGTGAAATTTTAAGTATACATTTAATCCAAATATGTTAAATCGATCCATTAAAAATAAATTACTTTTAGTTAAATCAAAAAATATTAAAATAATAAATAATTATTAAAACAATTATAAATCTTGATGATGATTCACATATCAATTTAAATAAATATTTTATATCCAGAAAACATAAATTCATACCATATTATATTCATAAGAATTACAAAAGTTTTATTGAACTCACTTATTCCTCGGTGTAAAAAAATGGATTGAATAAGGGTTAAATAATTATAAAATGGAAGAAAACATGAAAAGATGGTGAAAATAATATCAAAATGACATAGGGATGTGACAATTGGAAATAGATTAAAACTTATTTTTATTATTTAAATCTAATATATGATACTCCTTTAAATTGTTATTTAGAATTTCATAATTTGTAGATAATTACGTGGAGTGTACTATGTCAATGATTACTTTTTTTCAGGAGGAAACACACTTGTAGTTAATATGAATTGGTTAATAGTTAGTGGGGTTAAGGAAGAAAACATGTAAAATAGATATAGTGATAGTACATGTTGTGTAGTATCCTCGACCACTACCAATTTCATGGGGTAGTTAGCACGTGAAATGTCTATCACAGTCAAGCATGACATATATTTTTTAGAGGTTATAAATGTGTACCATTCTTGGGTTAGGTAATGTATTATTGAAAGAAAATGATATATAACTAAAACATTAGATGGAATGTATTTCCTATTTTAAATTATTTTCACTTATTCTTCATATGATACAAAATTTAAACTTATTTTCTAAAAAAATCCACATTTGAAAATTTTTCATGAATTTCCCTAAAATATGCATTAAATACCAAGATCAAGATTGAATTGATCATATTTGAATTAAAACTCAAATGCAAATATAAATGAATTATGTTTGACCATTTATAAATCTAATTCATTATTTTAAGTTTGTTAAATAAATATTGTAATCTTACTTGGAATAAGAATAAAATATAAAAGTCAAATTTCGTTTGTATTCTTCACTTTTATAACAAATCAAATATTTTATAAATTTGTTCATCTATATGGATTATATTACTGTATTATCATAAATTACACAATAGATGATAATAATCACATTATTTATGGTTAAAAATCATAATGGATTCATTTAAAGAATTATAATGGTTATGGAATGGTATAATTAATATGAACATAATTATATTAAACGAATCATTATGAATAGTAAAACCATCTTTAATGAATGAAATATCATCTTTTTATTTATGAATTAGAATTATACCTTAAAATTCATGAGCGTGGAACATCAAAAAAATTGAAACCATTACCAATATTTTACCATGTAAATTTGGGCAATAAATAACTCTTATATAAAGAATGAAAATTTTAACTACGACACTAGTAGAATCATGTAACACTTAAAATGGAAATCTCTCAAATAATCATATTAATATTAAACATCTAGAAAATTAATATTAATAAAAAAATTATATGAACTAAATTTAATAATCCTGAATGATAATTTCAAATAATTTATTAATAAACAAACTTTTGTTATGTATAGTGTTAGAGTATGTATAAGTGAGTAGAGATTTGATGTAAGGAGATTTTTTCTCAATTATTATATATATTTCCTTTATTTTTGTTATGTTCCTTATTTTCTATATTTTAATTATAATTTATTATGTGTTATCCTTGGAATATATCATGATTTATATCAATTGTTTACTTGTGTTTTATATATATCTCCACTTCCCTTTGATTCATGTTATTCTACACAACAATGCTTTTTTATTAATTTCATGACTAGGAATCATTGGTACTCCCCCTAAGATTGTAGTGACGACATCATTGAACCCCAAATCCCCCCTAACAGATCACGGGATTGCGACTATCACTGATTAAGTATAATAGAAAAATATGGGAGTTATGTATCTAAGAACTCCACGGATTCGATACATTATCCATCAATATACTCCATAATAGTAGTTGAATGAATACCAATATATGTAATGTCATAAAATTAAATAAAAAAAAATTAAATGCAAAAAATAACTCCTAGGGGTTTTTTCCATGATCACTGGTAACCGTATAAAGAACAAGTTTGAGATAGTAAGGACAATATCGTTCACTAAATCCCACCACCAGACCTAGAAAATCCTTATATATATGGTTGCGCATATAGGTATACTAGTATGTATCATCCCCAAAACCACTTGTGAAAAAGTGGAAAAATTATATTATATCCCCAAAGAATAAATAGTAAAATAATCTATTTACCTTATCCAATTGAAATACATTACCATTATCACCAAGGCCTTTTCACCAAGTAATGTATAGAAAGAGAAATCATATCATCATAAATATATATATATATGGAAAGTTACCCCATATCCACTTTATAACTAATCCATTCACCCTAAACCCCAATTTATTATGTCTTAGATACCCCATCCCATTCATAATTTATTATGTATATCCATGAAAATACCTCATGACCACTTATACAAAAACAAGTCCATAATTTTTCACATCCCCATAATCACATAGTATGATGAAGAGCCATTACAACCCATGTAAATTTACACAATACCTTAATCCATTTCAATACATGTATAATTACACATGTAATAACCATAAGTCATTACACCTTGGATACAAGTATAAACTACAACCTTAATCTTTCACAATCCATATATACAAGTATACCATAACCATGAGCCACTAAAGAAAAAATGAGTACATATACAATAATTGTATGCAACGATATCCTAGATATTATTATATACCGTAATATTTATGGAAGAGAGGGAATATAGTGGGATTATTTATCCATATGTATCCATGATATCTTATATATTGTGAAAAACACTAAAAACTAATTTCAAATATGGGTGTCATGCATATTATCTGAATAGGCTGGTGGTGCATAATAAATAAAAAACATAATTAATACTATTTAACGCTACCATTCTATGAGAAACTATCCTACCTAAGAATCAAATTATAACTATAATCTAGTTTGAAAACCCATGTGTCATCACTAATAACAAGGATTCAAATAGTTTTCTAAAAATACAAGAATCCTTGTTAAATATTATCAAAATATTTATTATTACTAACATAAAAATTATTTTATAATATCTCTTTATCAATTCTATATAAAATTTACATTAACCATCTAAATTCAAGGTCATTTCATTCAATAATTTATTTCCATATTCCATATCCATTTTCCTTCAATCATTAAGCCTTCAAGAACCATTCATCTACAAATAATTGATTAAATAACCATTCCATAATATTGGGGTATTAAGACACAATTATAAATACTTAAAGAATGGTTATACTCTAATGGAATATGGGATTAATAATAAGTAATAAGTATGCATGAACCATGAAATAGTCATATAGAAACCACGTAGGGATTCTAACATGATCTAACTATCCATAAACAATCTCAACACCTTTACACCCAATCCATGTCATCCCACCATCATCCAACTCAAATGGGTACACTAACATTGTTGAAACAAATCCAACTTCACCATATCAAACCACGATAACAGTTTCCCATTTAAATCATATATAGAGATAAATATTATAAAATATATATAGTAATAAATCATAAGTCAAATAGTAAAAATTTAAATGAATAATCAACATTTATTTAATCAATTCAAACAATATTATAGTAAACATTCGCCAAACATAAGAGAACCCGAGTATTAATTCTATAAATCATCATCTTTAATTACCATATTAAATAATTAAATTCATTATGAGTAGGTTTTAGTAAGAAAAGAAACCAAGTATAATAATAACTAATAGCATTAATAAACTTATAAATATTTTCGAAATAAAATTCACTATGTTGTTAATCATTTATATGGAAGAATAAAAAAATTCAATGAATGCCTTGTTCATGATCACTCTTATATTAATATCTTTAGGTTACTTTACTAATTTTCAGCATGTAAAATATGAAATGGATAATTAATTATCACAGAAACAGGATATCATGCTATCTATAAAATATCATGGGACTATAACATGAGGAGTATCTTAACCACATGAAAAGTTACACTACAATCCCTTCAATTCATTAATTTTGGATTATTATCTTGTTTTGGTAAATATAAACTATTTCACTATTAGAAACCATACAATGATAATACCCCATTTAGATAATTAAATAGAAGAATTATAGAATCTTGTACCTCAATACATGATTAAATGATCTATAAATTAGAACATGATGATAGATAAATAAAACCAACATCAAACCTCATGATAAATTGTAAAGACTGGGAATTTCCAGGTAATGTTATTTTAATATATGGAAATTTTATTAGTCCGCGAAAATTTACGGCTTGTGAATCCGAGGATCGGAGTGCCCGGAATGAATTTTTGACCTTTTTTTCAGGTACATTCAGTAAACGTGTTAGTGGGTTTTTCTAACTTTTAAACCAGTGCTCGGAATTGAAATCTAATGGCACTGTTGAACTCACATTACCAGTATTCGCTTACGGAGACCTTTACGTTGACCACATTAGGTCGAGGTAAGAAGTTAGTTTTTCACATATTCATGATAGAATAAAATAAAAAAAATTTGTATCTTTTTTTTTTATTTTTATTCCATGTGGATGTTGAGAAGTGGGGACCACCAGACCTAAACCTCCCATGAAAGGTTAAGATGGTGGGGACCACTCGAACAAACCTCCAATGAGAGGTTATGGTAGTGGGGACCACCCGAGTTATAAACCCCCTTGAACTCCCCTCTTAATGAGGGAGAAACCTCTCAAATCCCACTTTAATGTGAAGGAGCCTCTTGAGCTTCCTCCACATTAATTGTGCCAACACAATACATTAATTTTTTCCAACTTGTGTGTGTGTGCCAACTTAATTTCTTCCTATGTTAATTTTTATTGTCATCGATTTTTTTGGGTTGGAAAAGGAGAGAGCTCTTCGAGGATTTCTTTCTTATAACAAAGAACTTATTATCCGAACGAAGAATTCCAATGAAGAACTTCTTCTCCAAACAAATAATGTCATCGAAGAATGTTCTTTGGAATCAAGAAAGAGGATGACGCACAGACCAACAATTGAGGAAAATTCCGAAGACACTGACGTCTGTCTTTTCCCAGTGATTCATCTTCTTCCTCGTGACCTCGTCAATGTCATCAAGCGAACGAGGTAGGGGTATTGTTCCCATTTTATTCCCTTCTAAGTTTCTTTTTCGGGAATGGGATTAGTGATTGACAAAGGTTGTGGGGATTGAAGTTCTTAAATATCTTCCATACTCGTTCTTTTTCTTGTTGATCCACTTTCTACTGCTCTAACTTGGAGGGTGCGAGAGAAAAAAACAAGGCCCGACCCCTCCGCCATTCTTCTTGAATGGTGTATCCTTTGCGATGGAAGAATGAGACTTCGGTGATTGAGAATTTGTTGATGGCGACTGGTGTCGGCGGTCGGCATTGGTGGAACTCGAGAATCACTGATGAAGTCGCAATGCCCCGCCGCCCCACGGCCTCTTTTCCCCTGAAGCGCTTCGCCATCCACGTCCAACGCTGCCCCGCGTCCACTGCCACCCCATGGTCATCGCTGCTCCGTACCTTCCGCAGCCGAGCCAACCCGAGTCGACACAGCCATTCAAATTATTTCTACCGGGCCTAGCCACCGTCTGATCTGTCGTCACCTTCCAGGCTGAGTCGTTTCTGCCATCCGAGCCACCGTCGTCGTCCGGTCCGAGTCATCGTACCCATCTGGGCCAAGTCGCCACCGCCATCTGAGCCACCGCCGTCGTTTAGGCCGATCTGTCGCTGCTGTCTAGGTCGAGCCATCGTCACCGACCCAAGTCACCATCTATGCTCCTACCGCCGTCCTAGCTGAGCTGTAGCCCGAGCCACCACCGCCCTTCTGGCCGAATTACCCTGGATGAGCTGCCCCGCGGTCGCGCTCCCTCGCGACACCCTCTGCGGCCTCGCGGCCACCCGCGGCCCTCCACAGCCCCTCACGGCCTGCCGGGATGGACCCAGTGGGTCGGGATGGACCCGGTGGGTCATCTTGGGTCTAATAAACTGGTTCAGCTTAGGCTAGGTCGGGCTGGGTCAGTTTGACTAGGTCGGACCAGACTCGGGCCCACTACGACCCATTTACATTCTTTTGACCATAACTTTGGCACCGGACGTCCGTTTGGAGAACCGTCAGTGGTGCTAGAAATCTTGGAGCGATATGGCCCCTTTGAGTATACCCAACTAGATATTTGGGTTAATATGGGGTATGTTCGTGTTGGATCAAGCACGAATCCAACCGGGCCCCCGGGGCTAAAAGGCTAATAACTCATAGACTGGGCGTCTGATTGGCGCACCGTCTATTGCATTGAGACCCCTATGAAATGGAGAAGCTTTGAAATACTTATTTGTGGGGCATCGTGGTAGTTGGAGAATTAACCATTGTCTTGGGTAATGGACTCTTCTGGAGATGACCAAGCCTAGTGCGGAAACCCAGTAGCTTGTTGTGACGAGAAGAGTGCTCCTAGAGAACCTGTCTGTGTCAGCTCCTAGAGATCCTCTGCGGATCAGCTTCTAGAGATCCTGTATGGGTTAGCTCCTAGAAATACTATGTGGGCCAGCTCTAGAAATTCTGTGTGTGTCATCTCCTAGCGATCCTGTGTGGGTCAGCTCATAGCAATCCTCTGTCGGTCACCTTCTAGCGATCCTGTGTGGGCAGCTACAACTATCCTGTGTGGGTAAACTCTGAGTGATCCTATGTGGGTCAGCTCCAGTGATCATGTGTGGGTCAACTCCTAGTGATCCTGTGTGGGTCAGCTCCAGTGATCATGTGTGGGTCAACTCCTAGTGATCATGTGGGGGTCAGCTCCTAGCGATTCTATGTAGGTCAGCAGCGGAGCCTCTTAACAAAATAAGATGATTCAGTAGATATAACTAATCATCTCTACTACCATACCTATGTTATACCTGGTGGGAGCTGAGTCGGTACCTCTGTGTTTTCCTCATGATTGAGAAAGATTACTTGAAAACTCAAGTATATGTATGGGCATATACCTAAGTAGGGTTATCTATTGATTTCATACTTTTTGGTTTATCCTCGGTGGATTTTGTGAGACCTTGAGGGTTTATGGGTCCCTACTAAGTATTGTTATACTCACCCCTACATGGGTTATGCCAGAACCTTGTTGTGTTGGATGCAGATGACGAACAATGTTGAATGAGGACAAGGGTACCAGGAATGGATAGTGTTCGGAGGTGGACCGTACGATGTGTTGGTTCGCAGAGGATATAGGTGGATGTGGAGTGCTGATGAGGTGATTTGTACCTACCCATCATGTAGGAATCAAGGTGGATGATCCAGCATCTTCTCTTCACCTATCAACCATCTTGTACTTTCTAGTTTTCCTTGTACTTTCAAGTTGGGCTTGTATTCTGGCCCCTTTTTCTTACTGTACTCACTCTATTTACTATTCAGTTTACTTGAATTCATATATGGCTGTGTTCTAGGTTTTTTTTTACAGTTTATAAAGGAAATTCCTTCCCAGTTCTAGGTAATTACACCTTTTGTGCTAGTCACTAGCCCCTAGCCTAAGGAAAGTGGGGTTTGGGTAGTCACGGCACGGGCCCCAGGGGACGAGTCGTGACAAATTGGTATCAGTGGAGTCGGTTCTACCACAAAACATATGAATCTGATATTTCTTTTAACAACAATAGTGTTAAGTTTTGTGGGTGTGGTTAACAGTTTAGGGAATCCAGTGTTGGTTCGGGGACCGACGTATCCATACACCAGGACCCTGACATCTGATTTCCGACTCAGTGCACGAAAATAATGATTGCGCGTGTGTTTTGAATATTTTTCTTTGGGATATTTTGAGTAAGTCACCTGGTATAACATATTGATTGTGGAACACCTGTTTCTTTTCAGGATGCCTCCATGAAGACAGCCAGCTAGGGTTCTAAGAGTAGTACGCACAGATAGCCCACTAAGCGATGATGCCTTGGTGTAGGGCCCTCTTCCAATAGAGGCATCAGTAGTACCATTAACCATTGGGACAATGATGCCACCTACCCCAGTAGTAGAGGGTGCACACCTGGTGAGCGCGTTGCACAAGTTCCAGTTCCAGAGGCCACCCTGGTTTAGGGGAGAGGCGGACCCACATGCGGTTGAGGATTGGCTGGAGGCTGTGGGGAGAGTATTTCGACTGGAAGGGACACCAACCGATCTCATGGTGATCCTTGGTACTAGCCTTCTATAGGAATCAGTGGGTAGATGCTGGAGATTGATGTTGTAGGTTCATGACGAGGTGACGCTTCTCTGGGCAGACTTCGAGAACCTATTTCAGGCAGATTTTGTCCCAGCGACTCTTTGTGCAGTTCACATACAGTAGCTTCTTCAGCAGTAGCAGGGAAGCATGACTTTAGCTCAGTACTCAGTGAGGTTCATAGACCTCTCACTCTAGTCCACTGATATTGTGCGGGAACATTAATTCAAGGCCCAGACCTTCAAGTAGGGACTCAGGCGAGAGATCCGGGTTTTGGTGATCTCACTTAGCTTCCCGACGTAGGTGAGGGTGTTAGAGAGAGACCTGTTAGTGGAGATTTTCCTTGCTGAGCAGTCACCAGTAGCGAGATCCACCACCATTCATCACGTAGCGGAGTCTTCTATAGTTGGAAGTAGACAAAAGACACAGTGGTCCAAGAGGACCAGACCTACAGGTGCACGATCACATGATTCAGGATCGGTTGTGTGGGGCACATGAGATAGAGCCAGTCATACCATGAGTGGGTAGTATTACACATGTGGAAGGCAGGGTCACATGACTCGTGACTATCTGACCCATCATACAGATTATCAAAGGATGGTCAAAGTACCTCCTAGGTAGAGATAGAAGTTCGTCCAAGGAGTTCCATAGGGAGAATAATACATGGTAGAAGAGTTGGTTATGCAGCTGGCGGTGGGCGACGATTCGAGATGTTACCACCACCACCACCAGAAGGTCCACCCCAACTGGAGAGAGCAGGTGGATAAGGTAGAGCTCAGCTCTAGGAAATTGAGGCATATGATCCTGGAACTCTGAAGATGATACAAGGTATGATCTGTGTCTCCTCCACCTTAGCTGTAGTACTAACATACACAGGTTCCAGTCATTAGTTTATTTCCACTGCCCTCGTTTAGAGCTCAAATATTCTGACGGAGCCGTGGGCTCGATCTTTATGGCTAGAGACTCCTACGAGAGTGGATTCGATGATTACACACTGGTGCTAGCAATGTGAGCTTACTCTAGGAGGTGAGAGCTTTTGCTGGGATCTCCTAGTAGCGGAGTCGAGGTCTTACAGTGTCATCTTTGGTATGGACTGGTTATCTATAGTCCATGCTTGTATTGACTGTTTTACGTGCAAAGTGTGGTGTTTCCACCTGGATGGGACCCGGTTTACCTTCACCGGTTAGAAGGGAGCCTTTATAGTATAGGATGGACTTACCTGGAGGAGTGTGCAGCCGATCACTCATCAGTTAGCGAGCCTTACCCATGGAGCGGTTGATTTACAGAGTCTGAGCTATCTTTTAGTGGTGGACCAGTATGCGGATGTCTTTCCTAATGATGTTTCGTGTCTACCTCCTCATTTAGAGGTGGAATTTTAAATTTACATGTACCCTGGGATGACACATATATCTACACCAGCATATTACCTAGCTCCCATGGAGCTTCGTGAGCTGTGGGTTTAGCTTAATGACTTATAGGGGAATAGATTCATTTGGCCCAGTGTTCCTCCTTGGGTAGCCCTGACTTTGTTTTCCAAGAAGGGGGATGGGAGCTTGAGACTTTGTGTTGAATATTGATGCCTGATCCAAGTGACCGTGAAGAACAGGTACCCACTTCCAAGGATATATGACCTCTTTGATCAGCTAAAAGGAGCACAATGGTTCTCAAAGATAGATCTCAAATCAGGCTATCACCAGCTCAGAGTAAGAAAAGATGATGTGCATAAGACAACCTTCAGGTGTCAATACGACCATTATGATTTCTCGGTTATGATATTTGGTGTAACCAACACTCCAGCAGTGTTCATGGGACTCATGAATAGGATCTTTCAGCCATACCTTGATCTCTTTGTAGTAGTCTTCATCGAAGACATTCTGATCTACTCATCTACTGAGGAGGAACATGCCTATCATTTTCAGGTAGTACTAGACACACTCTGATAGAACCAGCTTTATGGTAGGATCTCAAAGTGTCAGTTTTGGATCCAATAGGTCCACTTTCTGGGACATGTCATATTGGAGGCTAGATTTGTAGTGGATCTAGCAAAGATTGAGACGGTACTTGATTGGGAGCCACGCAGAAGTGTATCGGAGGTATGGAGTTTCCTGGGTTTGGCCGGATACTACCGAAGATTTGTGCCATATTAATCCATATTTGTAGCACCTCTATCAGTATTGACAAAGAAGGGAGAACCCTTAGTTTGGTGGGATAAATTCCAGTTGATTTTTCCAGAGCTGAGGCATAGGCTGACTAGTGCCCCATCTTGAGGCTTCTAGAGGAGGGTGTATGGTACGTAGTCTACTGCGACGCATCAGGGACCAGACTCAGATGTGTCCTAAAGAAAGAGTGAGCAATGATCGCATATGGTTATGGATAGATAAGATATCATGTGTAGAACTATGCTACCCATGACCTGGAGTTAGCAGCAGTGGTATTTTCCTTGAATATGTGGAGGCATTATCTGGTGGGGGAACATTTTATAGTGTACTCTGATAAAAAAATTCTCAGGTACATCTTCTCTCGGAAGGACCTTAACCAAAGAACACAACATTGGCTTGAGTTTCTCCAGGACTATTACTTTGAGATAGTCTATACTCCTGGGAAGGGGAACGTTGTAGAAGATTCACTCAGCAGGAGGTCTTGTATACTGCTGCTAGGCGAGGCGACTGAGTAGATGGATTCATTATAGATAAACTTTCTAGATCGAGATATATCATCTTTCCTTCAGTCTCTTACAATAACTCCCCCCACTTCTTCAACAACTCAGGGAGGCATAGCATGGGGACATTAACCACGAGACACGACATGCTAAGATATCCATAGGGCAGGCACCTGATGGATTTTCTGAAGGTGGGGAACACATCATCCTCTTCAGAGGGAGTACCATGGTACCGGTTTCATATCAAGAGTAAGCATTGAGGGAGTTCCACACATCCCCACTAGAGGTATATCCAGGAGTGGAGAAGATATATAAGCATCTTCGACGACAGCACTGGTGGTCGGGAATGAAGAATGCAGTAGCTGAGCTTGTTTCTCGGTGGCTCACTTGTCAGCAAGTGAAGGCGGAGCATCAGGTACCAACAGGCTTAGTTCATCCTTTAGAGGTACCGGAGTAGAAGTGGGATGGGATATCCATGGACTTCGTGATGGGAATTCCACATACATCCAGGGGTCATGACTTGATTTGGGTGATCGTCGACCGACTCACCAATTCATCCCACTTCCTACCGATCAGAGAGCATGGTTCAGTAGGGAGCTTGGGACACCTCAATGTGCAGGAAATTGTTCGGATACTTGGAGTACGCTCAACGATTGTCTGTGATTTAGATGCACATTTTACTTCTCGATTATAGAAGGGTTTGTAGGAGGCTTTCGGGACGCAGCTTTATTTTAGCACTACCATCCATCCTAAGATGGATGGTCAGACTGAGCGGATCGTTCAGACTCTCAAAGAAATGTTGCGTGATTATGTCCTCGAATTCAGTCATAGCTGGGAGGATCACTTGCCTTTGGTGGAGTTCGTGTACAATAACAGTTATCACCCCCCCCCCCATTGTGATGGCACCTTTTGAGGTGTTGTACAGGAGACCTTTCACATCACCTTTGTGATGGACAAACCCCGGGGAGTCAGCAATAGTGGGTCCAAAGATGGTACAGGCTACCACAAAGAAGGTATAGATCATCCAGGGGCAGATGAAGACTGTACAGAGCAGGCAGAAGTCATATGCCAATAGAAGACGGTGGCCGTTTGATTTTGAGGATGGCGACCACGTCTTTCAACTGGTCTCACGTCGATAAGGTTTGTGGATATTTGGACGAGGCGGCAAGTTATCTCCAAGATTCATCGTACATTTTCAGGTCCTCAACGTATTTGGTGAGGTGGCTTACTACTTATCTCTTCCACCTTAGTTGTACCGGGTGCATGACATCTTTTACGTATCTCAGCTGAGGAGATACGTTCACAACCCTTCTCACATCATCGACCGTGGTGAGCTGGATGTCAATGATGGGGTAACTTTTATAGAGGTTTCAGTAGAGATTGACGATCAATAGGAGGGGTTCCTTTGTGGATGGTCGATACCTCTATTACACATTCAAGGGAATCATAGGAACTTCCACGAGAGCACATGGGAGCGGGAGGCTTAGATGCGTGTACAGTCCCCCCACTTGTTTACCTAGTTTGAGATGTGTCTTACGGGGATGTAGAGCCATGGGGAAGGAAGAATGTAAATTCCCAGAATTTCCATGTAATTGTTTTTAATATATGGATATTTTACGAGTTTGAAAAAATTTACAGCACGTGAATCCAAGGCGCAGAGTGCCCAGAATGAATTTATGAACTTTTTTGGGTATGTTCAGTAAATGTGCGAGCAGGTTTTTCTAACATTTAAACCGGTGCAAGGAATTGAAATATGAGGGCACCGTTGAACTCGCAGTGTCGATATTCACTTAAGGATACCTTCACCTCAACTGTAGTAGGTCAAGGGTAGAAGTTATCATTTCACATATTCGTGACAGAATAAAATAAAAATAAAATTGTGTAGATTTTATTTTTATTTTTATTCCATGTGGATGTTGGGAAGTGAGGACAACTAGACCTAAACCTCCCATGAGAGGTTATGATGGTGGGGACCACCCAAACTAACCTCCCATGAGAGGTTATGGTAGTGGGGGCCACCCGAGGTATAAACCCCCTTGAAATCCCCTCTTAATGAGGGAGAAACCTCTCAACTCCCTCTTTAATGTGGTGGAGCCTCTTTAGCTTCCTCCACATTAATTGTTCCAACACCATACATTAATTTTTTCCAACATGTGTGTGTGCGCCAACTTAATTTCTTCTTAAGTAAAATTATATTGGCACCGCTTTTTTTGGGTTGGAAAAGGAGAGAGCTCTTGGAGGATTACTTTATTCCAATAATGAACTTCTTCTCAGTACGAAGAACACCAACGAAGAACTTCTTCTCCGAATGAAGAACGCCATCGAAGAACGTTCTTCTCAATCAAGAAAGAGGACGACACATGAACCGAAAATCAAGGTAAATGCATATGACACTGACATATGTCTTTTCCCAAGGATTCATATGTTTCCTCAAGACCTCATCGACGTCTTAAAGATAATGTGTTGGGGGTTTTATTCCCATGTTCTTCCCTTTTATGTTTCTTTTGTGGGAATGGGATTAGTGATTGAAGAAGGTTGTGTGGATTGATGTTCTTAAATATCTTATATACTTGTTCTTGTTCTTGTTGAGTCGCTTGCTACTGCTCTAACGCAGAGGGTTCGGGCCAAACAAACATGGCCTGACCACTCCATTGTTCTTATGGAATGGTGTATGCTTCGCAATGGAAGAAGTTGAATTTGGTGACGTCGACTGGTACTTGTGGTCGGCACTGGTGGAACTCAAGAATCACCGATGAAGGCACGACACCACGCCACCCTGCGGCCTCCGCACCCCGTAGTGCTTCGCCGTCCACAGCCACTGCCACCCCGCGGCCATCGCTACCCCGCGGCCACCACTGCTCTGCGTCGTCTGCAACTGAGCCAACCTGATTCACCACTTCCATCTGGGCTGCTGCCGCCGAGCCGAGCCACCACCACCGTCCGAGCTGTCGTCGATGTCTGGGCCAAGTCCCCACTGCCGTCTGGGCTGCTTTCGTCATCTTGGCTGAGTCACCACCGCTGTCCGGGCCGACTCGTCGCCGATGTCCGAGTTGTCACCGCCGTCTGGGTCGAGCCACCGCTGCCTTCTGGACTGAGCCTCCGTAGAACCCCTGCCACTAAGCCATCGTTCGAGATGCTGCCATCGTCCGGGCGGAGCCACCACCCGAGATGCCACCGCCGTTACAGCCAAAACGCTCTTGTCAAGCCTCCCCGTAGCCTCATGCCCTCGCGGAACCCTCTACAGCCTCTCGTCCATCCGCGACCCTCCATATCCCCTCGCGGCCTTCCGAGTCGGGCTGCCCAGTGGGCCGGGTCGACCGAACCAGGTCGGCCCAGGCGGGGTCGGTCCGGGTCAGACCGGACCAAATCCCACTATAACCTATTTACATTCTTTTGACCATAACATTGGCACCAGACGTCTGTTTTATGAACCATCAGTGTAACTAGAAATCTTGGAGTGAGATAGACCCTTTGAGTATACCCCACTAGAGATTTGGTTTAAGATAGGATACGGTCAGGTTAGATCAATCATGAATCCAACTAGGCCCCCGAGACTAAAAGAATAATAACTCACAAACCGTGCGTCCGATTGACGCACCATCTGTTGCATTTAGACCCCAATGACATGGAGAAACTTTGAGATACTTCTTCATGAGACATTGTGGTATTTGGAGAATCAACCAGTGGCTTGGGGAACAGACCCTCCCATAGATTAGCAAGCCGAGTGCTGAAACCTAGTAGCTAGTTTTGATGAGAAGAGTGCTCCTAGCAAACCTATGCAGCTCAGCTCCTAGAAATCTTGTATGGGTAATATCCTAGAGATACTGTGTGGGTCAGCTCCAATCGATCTCATGTGGGTATACTCATAGGGATCCCGGGTGGGTCAGCTCTAGTGATCTTGTGTGGGTCAGCTCTTAGCGATCCTGCGTGGGTCAGCTTCTAGCGATCATGTGTGGGTCACCACCTAGCGATCCTATGTGGGTCTCCTCCAGTGATCCTGTGTGGTACAACCTCTAGTGATCCTGTTTTTGTCATCTCCAGTGATAATGTGTGGGTCATATCCTAGCGATCTTCTGTGGGTCATCTCCTAGCGATCCTGTGTGGGTCAGCACATAGCGATCTTGTGTGGGTCAGCTCTAGCGATCCTCTGTTGGTCATCTCCTAGCGATCCAATGTGTGTCAGCTCCTAGTGATTCTGTGCAGGTCAGCAGCAGAGCCTCTTAATGGAATAATATGATTCTGTAGATATAACTAATCATCTCTACTACCGTACCTAAGTTATACCTGGTGTGATCTGAGTCGATACCTCTGTGTTTTCCTCATGACAGAGATGGATTATGTGAAAACTCATGTATATGTATGGGGATAGACCTAAGTAGGGTTATTTGTTGATTTCATACTTTTTGGTTTATCCTTGGTGGATTTTATGAGACCATGAGGGTATCGGGGTCCCTAGTGAGTATTATTATACTCACCCCTACACGGGCTATGCCCGCACCTTGTTGTGTTTGATTCAGATGACAGACATCACTGACTAAGGACAAGGGTACCAGGACTGGACAGTGCTCGGAGGTGGACCATATGATGTGTCGGTTCACATATGATATGGGTTGATGTGGAGTGCTGAGTAGGTCATCTGTACCTAACCTTCTGGTAGGAATCGAGGTGGATGATCTTGGAGCTTCTCTTTACCTATCAGCCATCTTGTACTTTCCAGTTTTCCTTGTACTTTCTAGTTGGGTTTGTATTCTGGCACCTTTTTCTTACTGTACTCACTCTATTTACTATTCAGTTTACTTGAGTTTGTATCTTATTGGGTGCTTGGTTGTGTGCTTATAGGTTATAAAGGCAATTCCTTCCCAGTTTTAGGGAATTACGCCATTGGTGCTAGTCGTTATCCCCTAGCCTATGGAAGGCGGGCTTGGGGTAGTCACAGAACAGGCCCCGGGGGATGGGTTGTGACATAAACCCATAATCCCTAATTACATCATCCCACCATGAATCAACTATAAATCATTGATATGGAACCAATAAAATCATGATGATACAACAGAAAATAAAAAAAATGAATGAGTGGATAACATGGAATAGAAAATAGTTAGAGAGTAAATCATTGCATCAGAGGTAGTTATTGCACAATGAGAAATCGTAAGGTTCATTCTCTACGTACAAATTTCATCCAAAACTCTCTCACAACTGCCTAAGGTTTGAGAGGAGAAGGAGGGATTATAATTAATTTTATAAGAACCATAAATTTATATATACACAAGGAAGATATTGTTCCAATTCATGATAGGAATTTTTCACAATGTAATATAATAAGATATTATGATCAATACATGATCTCCCCGCATGGATCCATTATAATCTCATAGTGGATGAATGTCTCTTTGGTGAGAATAAAGAGGGTTGTGATGTGGATAAGAGTTTATCACTACAAAATTTGAACCATTCAAAAATAGTAGTTTGACATCAAACATTATTCCTTATATTCACTAACCCAAGACCAAGCTCATGATGTGGTCCATGCACCATAGCGTAATGAATTTCAGAGAGATGTATCCAAGGAACTAATCTTTCAGGTCTTTAGAGTGATACACCTACAATCAGGTTGTAATAGAATCATATATAAGGTTTCATTGATAGATAAGGGTTAGTTATATAAGTATTAATCTATATTTATCCCAAAAAGATCTAATGTCCAACTCTTCATGAAAAAATAATCATTTCCACATTATGATGGAAACCCCTCATTCTATAACCCAAAAAGTTCCTAATGAAACCATGAAATTCTCTATTAAATAAAGAAACTCCTAACTCACATTCCCTACACCCAAATCTAGGACACATACAAATGACATGACAAGACATACCAACTAACCACTCACGACATGACACATACCCTCACGCTGCAGTAGATCTTTTATAGCTAAAATGGTAGCTTTAATAACACCTCTCTTACCCCAGCGACTAAGACATCCAGAAAACATCCTCAAACTCTCCCAACAAATGGAAATATAAAAAATAAGTTTTCAATAAAATCTAATCCTTTATAATATACACATATTAAATGATTCTCAACATCAAGAATCAAACCGAAACCTGGGATGAACCTGAAAGGGTTCATAGAACAAACACATTGTGACATACCTCTCATACGTAGATCTCACTATAATAAGGGAACAACTAATTCATCATAAGGGATGGGAGAAAAATTATGAATTAAGGGAATAGTATTACTACTCAAAACCTTCTTTTACTGATCCAAAATCTCCAAAGGTTATTCCACAGAGATCACATCATCTTCAATATCCAACTGAGTTCATTCAATAACATGTGTGTCATCCTAAAGATACCTATGATGTTATGAGTCATGAAAAATAATCATTGATCTGATCCATTCATGGAAGAAGAACCAATCGACATGAAAATTCATGAATGAATTCCAACACACTGATTGTACAAACAAATCATGGATAATTCTTACTCTCATGACTAATCCTTCCCTACCCATGATGAAGAGATGCCTTAAAAAATGCATGATCTTAAATTTTGAACTCTATAGGAATAATCCTATGATCAACATATGATTTTTTATGATTTTGGGATAAATTCATCAACTCTCTAATCACTTATAACTTTTTTTATCAATCTTGGATACCACTTTATCATGACCCACCCCACTTGTAAATAATTTTAGTTTCCATAGAAAGAAGTGTATAACATATTTATGTATGTTTTTTTACTTTGTTTCATTTTAGTTTATGATAAAAAATATTGTCTATTATCTAGTGAATATTAAATATCATTGTAGGGATAAAGACTCTAATTTCTAGTTCAACCACCTAGTTTTTCTTATATATTTTGTTACTATTATATAAGGTTTTTACTTTTCCATATTTCATTAGTATATATCATCTATATAAATAATATGTCACATATATATTTAAGATATTTTTGTTTGCCACATTTTTATACCATCTTCTTATACTTACTAGTATGTATCACCTTGTATTGACCTTTCTGTTTTGAGGACATTTTCATTTTTCTAGTCTTTTTACTCTGAGAACCTTTACATATACATGCATGGTTTTTTATGTTTATCTATTTTCAGATATTTTGAAAAAAAATTATTTAAAATAAGGGTTAATCTTATATATACATAGAATTAAATGGAGTTTTTATATTTATTAGAATTCCAGTGCATGATAGAATTTGTAATCATATAATGTATCAGCCTTCTTATGAGATATCTTCTTCTTCACTTCTTCGCCAACATAAAAAATTCTACCTCATCTGCAATTTCATATCATAAAAATTAATCATATTTCAACATATTCACAACACATTAATTATTCTAAAATTATACTTCATTAATTCCACCATATATATAAGGCATACATATAAAATTATTTTTTCACCAATCAATAAATAATTTGTTTATTGCTTCCAGTTTGTCTTCTCTAATCATTTTTTAATATAATCTTTTAATTTTTCAATATCATTTTTCATTTTTAAAATTTTTTAGTATGTATAATATCCTTGTTAATTTAAAACTCAAAATTATTCTTCAAATAGTTATTATTTTTTCTAATTGAAAAATCTTCAAGTGAAACACTGTATGTTCCTACATTATCATGAAATCTATTTGTGTTTCATCTCTAATTTTACCATTTCTACTCTCATTAATTTAATTTAATTATTTATTAAACTTTACAATTATATAAATTTCACAAACTCCTATCACACACTCTTTCATATATTCTCTATATCATAAAATAATCATACAGGATTATTCTTTAATTTATCTAAAATTGACTGAGACTTTTCTTTATGTTCAAATTTGAATTTTAAACAAAAATTTGAACTACCAAGTTATTTTAAATTCAATTCAACTTATCTTCATATTATTCAGTTTTTCTATATATATCGGGGAATTTTTTTAAAAATAATTTTGTAACAATATTTGTTATGTCATGATTAACTAGTTCCTTTAACTACTTAATTAACTACATATTCCTTTTTCATTTGAGAAACTTCATCATGTTTTATGAATTATTCTATTATTTTGTAGGTCTAAATAAACTTATCATGATTCCATTTATTGCCTCGTGATAAATTTAACCAACTTAACGTATTGAAAATAATAATTTTCTTGATTTCACATCACATCATGAATTCATCTAGTGAGGCACACTTCATTACATGAAATGACATGGATTTCATAACACAACATGGCTATCTCTCAAATATCCTAGGCAACAAAAAGAAGTTATTCGTGTATGGATCACATCATGGTGTGACTATTGTCTTAAAGGAATGATTATACAAAATATTATATCATGATTTCTATTTGAGATAAATAATATATAAAAGAAAAACATTAACTCCATCTTTTTAACATTCAGATCTTTATGTTAGAATATCATGAACATCTAAATTTTTTATATCCTATATAACCTTATATATTATATTATGTAGCTTTATATAAGAAATATTTACTCTTATGTATCATAGTTATTCTCACCAATATGTTTTTAAACTTATAGTGAAATTTTATTAAATAATAAATTATTGATCTTGTGTATCTCTGTTTGGTTCTTCAATTTTCTAATTTCTGGTTTCCATAGAAGAAAGTCTCATACATATTGAGGTATGGTTTGAAATTTTAATAAATTTCATAAAATTATTTAAAAAATATATTATGTATGACCTAATTGAAAATAACTATGACCGTGGGGATTAAGACTTTTCCAATTTTCAGTTCTACCTCCAGTTCTTCTTACTTATTAAGAAACCCTTAGACAATGGTTTTCCTTATCTTTATTTCATCAGCATATATATTCTATATAAAAATATCATCGGTATATATATAATATTTTTTCCATTTCAACATTTTTGAATTGTTTGATCAAATTTACTCTTTTGTGTCACTTTAGAGTCACCTATACATGTTTACGACTTTGTAATTTCTCTATCCCATATTATTATAGTTACTATAACTTGTACATGGGAGTTTTTAATTTTTTCCAGTCTTCTAATATTCGAAAATTAAAATAATTATATATAAAAAGTGTTAGTCTTATATATATTGGGAGATTCATTCTTTTATAATTTTTTATAATTGAATGGCGTGACATAATTATTCAACATTTAAAGAATAAACATTCTTAACTTCTAAAACAACTTGAGTAACACTTCTTGAGTGAATTCAAGAACAAATCTTCTCCAAGATAAAATTATTGGACTTATTTATCATTTATATAATATATCTTTTAGAATTGATATGATTATAATAAAATATATGAAACTTAAAAAAATCATTAATAACTCACAAAAAATCATCTAGATATAGACATTCGGAATCAAATAATCTCCCTCTAGACTTTATCCATGTATCTTCAATAACTAAAAAACATGGGATGAACGTGAAATCAATTGAAACTCCATGTAACACATATGTTTGAACATTATTTGTGTGTTGAAAAAATGGTAAAATAAGAACCATATATGCTTCCTCTATTCTATAAATATTATTCTGATGTCTAAGACCACTATTCTAGGGGACCCTTCATTAACTCTTGATCTTAAAAGACTCTACCTATGTTCCAATAATATTTCCATGAATATAGAAACATTATATTTCAACATGTAACTATAAAATATTTTGTGAAAAATAATAATTATTCCCTACAAATATGGGTTTTTAGTGTGAATTATTTATTAATGAATTTTTGGGTTAGGTTTTCGATAAGATAGGGGCCAATAAATTTTGATGCCACACTATCTTTGGATCTTAAGGACACCATTCCATAATATATGAATCCATATTGCAAGAGGATAGTGTAGTAAATAGTGATTAAATACATGATATTTTTATGTTTTACTAGAATATAAATGAGAATAGACCATTTTACAAGTTATATAACCACACTACAATAGGTGTTTTGAAGATATTTGTAGATAAAAATGTGACACCATAGGGTATTTTAGTACACTATAGTTGGAAAGATTGTTTTTGGATATAAATTACATTTAATCATTTAACATTAACACACCTTAATGAATATATGTTCTATAAATATAATTATTCGTTACCTGGTAAAGTTGGTGAAAAATCTATAGATAATCATTCACCCATTCAAGGGAGCATTCCCTAGAGATTTTGGTTGGGAATATTGGGAATAACAAGGGTAAACACGTGATCTAAATTTTATATGTACTTAAGGTATGTAATTAAATATATGTCAACATTTTAAATCCTATAAATAATTATTATTTATCACGTTAAAAACATTTTTATCAATTCATTCATTACTTTTATTGATAATTTCATAATATCATGCACGATGAGATTGCAACCATTTTTTAGCATAGAATAACTAATCAATAAATAGAGTGATTATACCTTGAAGAAATCCATTATTTAATGTATGAAATTCCTATATCCTATCCCCATCATCACATCATCTCATTTGTGATCTAATATCACTAATAGTTGACGGGAAAATGGTTTTTAGAGTTGTTGTTTTTATGACAACTAATTTTCCCACTCTTAGTTTTCATTCACTCTTTTATGGTCCAAAAAATTGGAACATGAGTATTATTAAAGATATTCCAGGTAATTTTCCCTTGGATCGTAGTTTTTCAGTTTTTAAATGTCTTTTGATCAATGAAATCTATGGAATTAATGAACATCATCCACAATAAAGAAGTTATCATTTTTTATTGGGAAGGATTCTATAATTGTTATAAGAGTATGATTCCATATCATATTTCTCTATACCTACATGTTATTTATATTACCTAAAATTGTCCACATATTCCATAAATTGGTAAAACATACACTTTAATTAATAAGAAAAATATTGAAGACAATGGTAGAGTAAACTATGTGTTACTCTGATCCCTCTTAGGGAAAGAGTTGTAATGAGTGGAAGGTATAATAATAGTGAATAGAATCTCAATAAATCATTATGATATACATAATGAATAAAATAAAATGAAGGTGTTGTGTTTATGAGTATTTTAGGATTAATTTGAGGATATTAACAATGGAGAATATTATTTATAAGATAAATTATTTACTCATGAGAATAAAATATTAAAATCAATACAAATATATATAGAAATATTGGAAGATTCCATGGTATTAAAAAAATTATGAGGATTTTCATGGATAAATATGATGATAAAATTTGTACCCTATAGTATCATGATTTGGAAGAGGGAAAAATCGATACCCTTGATAATGTGTTGACATAATGAGAGATGAGAAGAAGTCTAGCTAAAATGGTTTAATTAAGATATCCTATAGGATCAAGACTTAGATAAGTGGAACTTGTATAAGTTAAAATCAATATTGATCGATTATGAGATGAAAATATGTCCACAATTAAGGAGTAAAATAAGATCTAGGAAAGATATCACATTCAAAAATTTAAAAGGTTGAAACACATTAATCCTTATAAGTATAAAGAGGTGGCAATAGATGTCCAGATTAATTCCTTGGGTTTTAATATATTCAAATAATTATTTTTAATTGGAATGAAATTATGAAATGATAAGTAATAGGGTAATATTCCTTTTAATTGTTTCAATTGTTGAATTATTGGAAACTTTTATGATTATTAGACTAAAAAATATAATGAGGTTGAATGTGGTGACCAATAAACATCCATGATATGCAAGGTGGAAGGAAAAAAATGAAGGAAATTCTATTAAAGTAAAATGTAATCTTAATAAATCAAATAAAATTATCTTTCATTGATGAATCGATAACCCAACTTGTGATATGTAGAGTGAAAAATAAGAGGAAGATTATGAGGGGGAAGGACTCAACCCTTTCATTGAAAAATCAAAACAGTGCATGGAACCTTCTAGGGAAGAAGAAGGGATTATTAAAGAAGGGACGTCCAATGGGGAAACAAATTATGAGGAAACACAAAATAGATTATAATTAAGGATAGATCATTTAATAAGTTTAAAAGAAATAAAAAATATTGATAACAAAACTAATGATTTAATGAATGAGAATATTTCATTAATTAGATTCTATGATCAATCAATTCAAAACAATTTCTTGATATTAGAATAGAGTTCTAATATAAGATTTTTAACCTAAATACATTCCTTTAATCAATTGATAAGATACATGATATTATGAAAACAAATCCCAAAATGATGAAATCTCTTAAGGTGAAGTTCTTTGATATTAAAAATCACATTAATAATAATCACATTTAGGGTCAAAATTCTGTTAAGGATGATGATGAAATTAGTTTATCATCTTAAAATTTTATTAATTATTGCAAGTAAATTTTAAAGTATCCTATGGAGATAAGAACTATTTTTTTAACACTAAATCATGGAATCTAATTGAGTGAAATGAAAGGAACGATTGTAATTGGTTCACCAAATAAGGATAAAATTACCATTTTATACTCATTTATTTGTACTAAAATACCTAAAGAAAGTTTTTTAGTTAAATAAAATATGATATTATAAAAATTTTAATACATATGGTTGAGAATAAATACATTTTAAATGGTTGATGATGTTTGGAAATATCCTATTTTGATTTGAGACATAGAGTATATATAAAATAGTAACTATGATTTTCAAACGATTTGTAATATCCAATAATTAGGAAAAATATTAAAGGAAAATATATAATATTAAATCCCTGATGAATAATATATCATATAATTAAAAGTGGAAGAGTACTAAAATGAATAAGAATAACATTAAGTTCAAACTATGCTATGTAATATTAATTTATAGAATATATAAGAGTAATATGATGTTATAGAATAGAAACTCTAAAGATTTATTGTTTACATAAGATAAATATTTAGAACATTTGTATTTACCATGATCTTTTTTATTATAATTTTGAGTAAAATATTATGAAATTATTGGGGAATTGGAATTTTTGAATACCAAAGGGTCGCCTATTTTTTTGTTTTTGGATTTTTTATTAGATTTTGATTTTTAATGATGAAATTTAAGGTATTTTTGGATAAGGTTTAAAATTTAGTGGAAGGTATAAAAAGATAGGTTGTGGTTTGGGTGTGTTTGGATGAGAAACTGAGAGGCAAGATCATGTTCCAGGAACTACTAAAACTATAATGGACGTCCATAAAAATTCGAGTAGATAACCATTAGATATGTATCCATTGGAGCACTACTAAAAGTATAATGTGGGGCCACTAGAACATTAGTGGTCACCCGTGATTTTTAACAACTTTTAATAATTTATATTTTTATCCTTTATTTTACTCATTTAACCCTCAAAACACTATCACCAAACCTTAATTTATCCTTGGTTGAATTTCCATTTATGGACTATCTTACCCATTCTTCAAGTCCCTTCATCCACTTTCTAAATAAAGGTTTTTTAGGGTCAATTCATCATATACTAAGGATAGATAATCCATTTCCTCCCTTATTTTACATTATTATTTGTTTCACCTGACCCTTGATATGATTTTATAGTTTTATTTCCAAAAATAATAATTTTAAAATAACCCCATGCCCTATAGAATCCTATTCCTTTAGTTCAAGGAGGCTTCTAGAGGTTAGTTAAAACCCATATCTCACTACTTTAATATATATTTACTGAAGAATAATTTTTATTAGGTTTTATTGACATCGAATATTATTTTAGGGCTTCTATTATATATTATAATTATATTATCCTTTCAATTTATGTCTCTAATTATTATGGTGGTATTCCACTAAGGTTTGGGAAATGTTTCAATTAAAGTTTTGATATTTTTATTTTGGATTCATGGGTTAATGGTTACGAATTTTTATAGAATTATTATTTAGTAAAGTTCACCCTCTATCGAGTTATGTAAGTTTCAAGTCACTCGGTTAATTTATAGGTTATGCCTAGGACATGTTTTCCACCATAGTTAAAAGGTTAATAATGTACCCTTAGGTTATTTTTGGAACTATAAATTTATTATTTCTTTGATGATATTTTATAAAACCATTATAAATATTATTTTTTGTGTTTTTATTACATGTTCAACAATGATTTTAAATCTATCATTCAAAAAATATGGTTTTTACTATGGGAAAGAAATGGGGTTTTGATAAATTTTTTATTATAAAATCCTTACATGATTAAATCAGTGACATTGTTAAATTTTTTTAATGTTAGTTTACATGACAGACTGGTTAATTTCAAAAATATAATGAATTTGGGAATATTTATTTCCTTTTATACATTACCTTACTTCCCCTCAAATGTATAGTAAACCCAGATTTTTATACCGATATATTAATTCAAAATAATTGAATATTGATTACATTACAAAAAAACATACCTGATAATTGTAAAGGATTAATGAATTAAAAAACATGGATACATAAACAATTGGTTTATAAGTGAAATATTTCATTTACCATTAAATTGCTCATAACTATAACCCTTATTAGACATATCATACTTAATACCTTTTTTCATAACCTTGGGAAATGAAATATAATAAAGGGTGATAAAAGATACTCAGTAAGTGTAAACATGGGAGATATCATTCTATTATCATATGAAAGGATAAGATTATCATAAGGTCATGACATCATGAACATAACTTAAAAAGTTCATAACCAACTAGTCATATATCATAAACATGATTAATTTTATAAAATAATTATCATTAAAAAATACATGACTCATAAGAGTGTGAAATCATTATAATTCGTGAACCATAAGCTCATGTAAAAAAAGTATGGAACCAACATAAGTATAGAGACCATATAATTTTCAAGGTAAACTACCAATACCATCAAACATAGTGGATCATGCCTCATCACAGGTTCCCCGTTTTATATCAATCCCATTATCATGATTACCATTGTTGATCAATATCTTCTTTTTATTTCCCATTTTTAATGAATCCCATTGGCATATTATCTATTATTTATTAAGTCATATGTATTATTTCCCATTTTTACCTCATTAGAAATAAATCCTTACCTAATGCATTAGACGAAGATAAAAGCCCCACCCATCACATAATAAATTCATACATATGTGTTCCAAAAGATCATAAATCATTCATCATATCAGAACCCATGAAATTAAATGGGTATCATAAGAATTTATTCATACCATAACACATGGAAATGGAATAAGTTTCATAAATATTTCATCATCGAATTACCTATGGGAAAAGAAGCTGGTTTCATAATATATTCCTCATTGAATAACCCATGGATGAGGAATGGAAATCATAAATATGATGTCATAATAAATATAATATGTTCAAAGAAAGAATCATAATAGTAGACTTGGGATATATCCTAAATAAATACTAATTAACATCAATAGATATCATATTATATGGAAAATAATTTTAAAATATCACATGGAACATTTCTTGAGTAAAATATAATTTCCCATTTAAATAAAACTTTTTAAGACATAAAAACATTTTAAATTCCTTATATTTGAAAATAACATTAGAAAATTATAATGGAGTATTTAGAGATCATTTAAAAAAATTCTCGATGATAGTATCCCTTAAAATTTAAAAATTAATAAAAATTCAAAAAGTATTTTTATCATAAATTTCTTTGAAAATAACCTTGAAAATATATAAAGGAATCCTTATTAAAAATTTAAGATATTTCTTGAGGTTAATATAATTTATAAATTAAAAATTAATTTTAAAAACTAAAAAATCACAAAACATTTTAAAAATAATTTTATTTGATAATAACCTTGGAAAATTATAAAAGAATATTTAAATCATTGATCTGTTATGATGGAAAAAAATTCTATTCATTCCATACTTGTTTAAAAACAAATATTTTATTCACATTTTTAGAAAAACTCAAATCCCCCTATTAGAAAAATGAGAAATATATTCCATTAAATTAATTTAGTAAAAATTAAAACATGAGTAAATATTTATTTTAAAAATAATTGGATAATATTAGAAAAATTATTTAAAATATTTTTTGAAAATATGAACCTAGAAGAAAAGAATTTTCAACTAAAAATAGAAATAAAGTGAAATATTATTTAAAAAAGATATTCTCTTATATCCATAAAGAGAGTAAAATTAAAGGAAATATCTATTCACAACAAATAACCATAAGAGAATAAAATTCAGTGTTTTATTTAGAGATATATAATAAGATATCAGTATCAAAAATATTGTCAGAAACAATCCGGATAAATAGTTAGATTGTAACATAAAATCATAACCACTTTGACAACCTTTGAATCATAAACCTCATGAATGATAGATCATAATATGTATATTTAAATACATATATTATTCAGTATTATGATCATAAAATACATTCATGGTTAGTATATGCACAATATAAAACAAAAAATGTGGTGAATATGGCATGTGTCTCATAGAATGTAAAAGTGAGAGGAAATCCCTTACCATGAGTATAGAATTCAATCAAACACATTAGAACCTACAATATAATAAATATTGATTTATTATAAATATATTATGGAACCATAATTATATATATAATATAATATATTATTTACTTATGACCTTTCATTACCCATTTATTAACAATTACTTGTTAAAATCTTGTTTTGGTTAATAACTTCATTGTTATTCTTGGTTGTTTTGGTTCATTTTTATAATATCCTAAAATTTTATGTTGATGTATTGAGCTCATTTAGATTTAATAATTTTCTTAGTTTTTATTACTTTAGGGGTTTTACCTCATGTAGGCTTTTGGTGATAATTAGTAGTTTTGGAGACGTTTTGGGTACTACACGTTTGGCACATGATTTTACAAAACTATGAAACCCATGGAAGAGAGGTATTTCATTGATATATCACATATATCTTCCCAAAAAACTATGTTCATTGGTTTAATTAATAAAAAAATTGTTTTTCAAATCCTAAACACACCCAAAAATCACCCTAACTCGACCAAAATCGACAATAAATGATTTCCCTTGTTTTTTAGGATCCCAAATGGATTTCAAGTCCTCATGACCTCTTCTCTTAGATAATATAATCTTGTATTAAATATTTTCACCTATCCTAGTAAAATAATCTCACACCATGTGGTCTCCAAAATCTATACCATCATTCTATCCTCCTTTGAATGGATGTTTTCCTCTTTTTATTTTGGATCGAGATCTCGGTTTGTTGGATATTTACACATTTGATATTGGATCTGGGGTTTATATCTATATTAAATTATCCATAATTATTTTTATTATTATTTTTCAAATTTTCTACTTTTCATTGGTGAGAGTCATCAAAAATTTTGAGGTGGTTCATCTATTATTCAAATACAAAAGTATTTATTTCAATTATGTATATGTAATTATAGAATTTCTAGTGAATGTTTTGAAAATGAATTTATTGAATTGTATAAATTAATTTTGTTTTTAATTGTTAAGGGATTTTTAAATTGATAGATTGATGGGTTTATGGGATTGGTTAATTGGTGGTATGTTTAATTGTTTAATTAATGTAGATTAATTAATTGGTGATTGAATTAATGTGATATTAGGATTATGGAATTGGATTTAATTAATAGGTGATTTGATTAATGGAATATGAGGATTGTAGAATTGTATTAATTAATTGTATAATTAATTAATGGGATATTGAGATTATGGGATTTGATTAACTAATTTATGAATTAATTAATGGGTAATATGGTTAAATGTTGATAAATGGATTAACATTTTTCATTCCATATTATTCCATGTTATTAAATTGAAGAACCCTATTTTTGTGATAATTATGATGGTATAACATGGGGAAAAATATTGATAAAAAGGGTAAATGTTGATTAACCATGAATGGTGTGGTATATGTGATATCTGTGTGTTTTTGTGATTAACAAGTTCGGGACATGGACTGAGGCTCAAAATACCCATGTGTGATAAACAAGGTGTGGGACATGGATTGAGGATCTAAGTAACTATATGAGGTAGTGAGTATGGGATAGGTAATGAGGCTCTGAATACCCATATGATTAATGTGGTGTGGGATTGAGACTAACGATCCTAATACCAATGGGGTGTTAGACATAGTGTTATATACCCATGAGTTTAGCATTTGAATATGGTTTCAATTGTATGTGATTTCATTGAAATTAAATGATAAATGATAGGAATGGTGTTGTGATATTTGATATCCCTTAGGGATAGTTCATACTCTGACATGGGCTGAAACATGTATTGAGGGTTCAGGTCTCCATGGGGACTCGGTGGTTTATGTGGTTAATTTATAGAATAATAAATGTGATAGTTGTTTACATATGAATTGTACTTAACTATTTATAAAATTTTATACATAGTTATAGGTTTTATATTGTTTTAGATGATTTTGGTGGTGGAGAAGTATGTTGTACTCACACCCTAGTTAGACTGCCTAATCTGTACCTGAATAGATTTTATGTTTGTCGGGAAGGATAACGAAAAGATCCCTGTGTTGGATGGATGAATTGGGAGGGATCATGAATGAGGCAACTAGATTTGATTTGGGGATCACATGGGAATTTTTAGTGAAATTATTTATTTTGGGTTTTTCATATGGACACATGGAACGTATTTCGCACGATATATCTACCTTTCATATTTTGATATTATATTCCTCCTTTTGGTCATTATGTGATATTTTTATTATTATGGTTATAGTTATATCATTTGGTTATACTTACTTAATTTCACTCATATGTTTCTCTAATAAAGATGGTATATTCTTTCCATGACTCATAGTAGACCCTCACTACTAGTCCTCTTTTTCTAGAATATGGGGAGGCTCACCTGAGGTCAAGTGACTGACTAGCTCAGGGAACCGGTGTGTTGAACTTGGGATGGGACATTACAAAGTTGTATCAAATCTGAATATTAATTTCTTTTATTATATCAGACTATTTAGGGATCGGTAGATATGAGACCAGGAAGATTCAAGAATTTAATATAATACAATGAATCAGAGTAGTTATCCCATTTATGGGGGAAAACCCAAGTACCCGGGGTGGGATTGTTGTTACTAATGTGTGTTGTTATTATTGGATGTTATTTCACCTTTTGTGGTGAACATATAGTGTGATATAATTATTATTTTGTAGATTTTCTGATATTTGAGTCATGGCCTGGTATTTCATGAGAGTTGAGTATGAATGGATCATTCTAATCACATAATATTATTTCGTGACATGCTTCATTATAGGCATGCACTGTAAAATATGAATTGGGTAAGTTTTTAACTAGAAATATTTTTCCTTTCTTCTTAATTTGAAATTAATAGTTTTCTAATATGAACTAAAAAGTTTTAAATATTGAAAAATGGGAATAAATTTGTATCTAATGAAACTAAAATAAGGAGAATGAGTTCAACCTTTGTTAACCATGACCTGTATGAATGATGGTTAGGGGTCGTCATAGTGCCAATATTTTGACTGTGTGGTGTGGTTTAAGGGAATGAATTTTTATGGATTTATGTTAATACCTGTAATTTTTGTTAATGCTTTGTAATGTGTCCTAATACATGTGTTTGGAATTATGTTGATATATATTTATGATTACATTTTATGATAGGAAGAGAGGAGAATAAATATAGTAATGTTTCTCTAATAGTGGAACCTAAGGAACTGATATTATTAGGTGAGGGACCCATAGATTATTTGTGTGATAACATATCTCACATCATGTAGTTTATGGAGACATACAAAGAGCGGGTTGTGAAGAGTATATTTGACCTGAAATGGTATTTTCTTCTCAAGCGCCCCTTGACATTCACAAAAGAAGGTATACCTAAGGAAGTGTAGTTTGGATTGAGTCCATCCATAAAATACTTGACCATTTAGAGACTCCTGCTGAGAAGGGGTCAATTTTGATACATACATGTTATGAGGATTAGTGAAGTTCTATTGGAACATTCAGGCTCAGACTAGATAGGATATTGTTATGGTATGGATGGAATATTTTTATAACTTACTAGAGAAGTTTTATCATGAGATCCTGAGGAAATAGAGATAAGATGAGTTTATGAGGATGAATAAGGGGCGTATGAACGTTATGAACTATAGTGTCCATGTTACTGTCCTACAAATCATTTCTCCAATGAATATGTGGGATGAGAAAGAAATTTAAAGGCATTTCTAGTATGTACATAAATGTGAGATTAAATTTCTAGTTAACAACTTTTGGGTAACTTTTTTGAGGTGGTGGATCGGCCTCTCAAAACTGGTGGGAATCCAATAGAGGCTTCCAGTGGAGGACATATACTTTCAACTGGGTGATCATGAGGTACGTCTACCAAGGGTAGGAAGAATCATTATGGGAATTTTTACCAGACGTTATGAAATAATAGTAGCTAGGAGAAGGATCAGTTACTTAGTATATTGCCTGAGTAATTTTCCACCAGTGTGGTAGGCTTGGCTATTGTCATTGGAATTTTCCATGAACACTATTAGAGTGCCCATATTGTAGAAACATGTTCCATATATATACATTCTTTTGAATCCCATGATAGATGGGTAGTGATGTAGAATCATGATAATACTAGAGTGTGGGGAGGGGTTTTTCTACACCACATCAGTTTGGAAGATAGAGTTCATCTGGTCGTGGAAGTAGACATATCATATGTGGTGATTGTAGTTAAGAGAGCCTAAAACAGTACATCAGTACAATTTATGGGACTCAGACTATATCATATGGAAGTGTGGTATGATGGTTCCATTACATTATCCTACACTTTTGTATATCAATGATGGAATATTTATAAGTATAGGTACTATTCTTGTATCTTTTACACTTTATAGTGACTTATTTTGTAATGGTACCTCTCATTATTTTATATCCAGACAACTTTTGAATGGGTTCAGTCTGACTATGGAGTTTTTGAGTGGGTGATGAAGATATATACACCTTTTATAGTATTTTTGAGAGACATATTCTTATGCAAGTGGTGTTCTCTCGAGGCTAGGGAGTATCTTTTCTGTTCGAATCCTTATATCCTATATATGTTAGGATTTGATCTAATTATGGGTATGGACTGATTGGTGGAATACCAAGAACACATATATTATTTCCATATCATAGTAACTTTTACATCTCTTGAGGGTGAAAAATATATTCAATTTGGAGAGTGGGATATCCAGGCAGGCCAAGAAGGGACAATTCATCACAAACTAATGGAGCTTATTACCCTGGTTTCTAGTCTATTGTTCTATGGTGGAGCTTTAATGGAGGATTTATTTAAACTAATATTGGACAGATTTCAGGATGTATTTCCAAAATACTTCTTTTGGATACCACCTGAGAGATATGTGGATTTTAGAATTGATCTCATACTAGGGGATAATCCATTTTCTATTCCACTATAACTAATGGAACTAACATAACTTCAAGAGCTCGAGACTCATTTAACAGAGTTTATGGATAGTGGTTTATCCATCTGATTATGTCACCTTGGGGTTATCTTGATATTTTTTATGAAGGTGGAAAGTACTATACACTTATAGGTTGATCCTCATAATTTGAACTGGATGAATATGATGAACTGGTGTCTTATTTCTTGCATCAGTGATCTTTTTGGCCAGTTGAAGAGATATTGTGTCTTCACCAAGATCGAACTAAGATATGGGTATCATTAGTTGAGAGTCTAACAATATGATATACCAAGAATATATTTCATATGTATATATATCCTATATGAGATTTTTATAATTCAGTTTGGGTTAACAAATGCACCCGTAGTGTTTGTGGACATGGTGGATAGAATCTTCCACCCATACCAAGATCAGTTTTTAGTTGTGTTTATGGATGATATCTTGGTTTACTACAAGTCTCATTATGATCATGAACAACATGTTGACATTTTCCTAAGTACACTGATAGATCCTCATCTATATTCCAAACTTTCTATGTGTCAATTTTGGATTGATCAGGTACAATTATTAGGTCACATCATCTAAGAGGAATTTGTGTCAGTGGACCTGGATGAAGTTAAAGTAGTGGTTTCTTGGTAATACCCTAAAAATTTGATATCTAAAATTTTTTTGGATTAGATTTATATTATCTTAGGTTAACCAAAGAAATTTTACCTATTCATGGCACCTCTTTTGGGTGTGACCAAGAAGGGGAAAAGGTTTGACTGTATGGAAACATGTGATAATTCCTTCAAGGAATTCAAGAAACCCTTTAAAATGGAACCAATATTGATCATACCTAACATATTTGAATATTTTATAGTGTTCTATGATGCTTTTGGGATTGGTATTTTAATGGTTTTGATGCATGGAGATCAAGTTGTGGAATTAGGGTCTCTTCAGTTGAGGCCACATGGATGGAAGTACCCTACTCATGACCTCGATTTGGATGTACTTGTTTATGCTTGGAAGTGTTTGTGGTGTAATCTTTTGGGTGAAAATTTTACTGTGTATTCATAACACAATAACTTAAAGTATATCTTTTTATAGTTGTTTTTGAATCTCTGGAATTGGAGTTGGGTTGAGCATATACAGTCTTTTGATTTTCAGCTAGTATATAATCCTAGAAAAGAAAATAGTGTTATTGATTATTTAAGCAGCAATAATCAAAATCATGTTTTCTAGGAGTCTAGTGTTGAGTATAAGATTCTAAATTTATTGGATGATATTACTATTTTGGTTCAGAAGTGTTAAGAACAGATGAATCTATTTTCAGTTTTAGTGGAGTCTACACTTTTCACTCAGAACCTGGAAAATGGTATGATGATCCAGAATGTTTATCCTTGAGATAAATCCTTGAATGTGGGGTGACACCTTCTAACTAGATAATAGATGATAATTAGAGCATCTATGTTAGGATTTGGTTTTTTGTTCCTATGAGTATGTGGGAATAGATGATGCATGAGTTTCATGAAACAAAGTGGTTAGTGCATCCAAGTGTGACCAAAATGTACTGTGACCAATGATGATAGATTTTGTGGTCGAGAATGAAAAGAAGATTGCAAGGTTCATGACATGATATTACACCTGTCAATAAGAGAAGATAGAGAATCAATGACCTTGTGGTTTACTACATCCACTGCCCATTCTGGAATGGAATTGGCGATTGGTTACCATGGACTTTTTGGTGGGTCTCCCAAGGACGCCTTAATTGAATAGTTCTATTTGGGTGGTTGTGGAATAACTAATTAAAGTAAAACATTTGTTGCATAAATAGGATACTGTCTTGATGGATCGGTTTGGATACTTTTATGTTTATGAGATATTTCATCTGCAAGAAGTTCCTTAGAGCATTATTTCAAACATTGGCTCATACATTACATCATGGTTCTAGTAGGTCTTAAAAAAGGTACTAGGTTGACTTTTTTTACTAAGTATGATCTTCCACTCATAAACATATGGGAAGTCTGGGAATAATATTTAGATTTTTGAGGGTATACTTCAGGCATGTGTACAAGACTTTGGTGGGTCATAGAGAAGAACCTATAGTTGTTGTAGATGACCTATAAAAACAATTATCAGAAAAATATTCAGACAGTACCATATGAGAAACTTTATGGTTTGATAGGAAGATAAATTCTATGCTAGATGTAGGTACAAGAGTCAGATATTCTGAGACTGAGTAGTCTCATGCACAAGATGTCAGTGAAGGGTTAGTTTATTGGGAAGAAGTTGGATATGGCGCAAATTATACATAATAGGTATGCTGATACATGTCAAAAACCACTAATTTTTATAGAGTGTGATCATGTATTTATTTAGGGGTCACATAGATTGGGTCATCATAGGATATATAGAAAGGGAAATCTGACACCCATGTTTGTTGGACCACATGAGGTTGTGGAGAGAATAAGGCCAATGATATACTTATGGACTCATCCATAGAGGTATAGTGTTATGAATGATGTTTTTCATGGGTCAAAACTTTAGCAGTATCACCTCGGCCCTTCTCATGTGATAGGTGTGGATGATGTTGAGATTGAGACTGATGCATCTTTAATAGAGCATATGATACATGTGATTGATCATAGTGATAAAATGATTCCAAGAAAGACCTTGTTGATAGTTCATATATTGTGGTAGGATGGGAATGTTCAGGAGGAAACTTGTGCATGATAAGTGGATATGTGATATTAGTGGCCAAATCATTTTTACTCGGAATCTTAGAGATGGTTGGGATTATAACTCGAGGAACATATGTTATATGGTAGGGTGATTGTAAGATCCTGGTCATTTCTTGTGATGTATCAGGCTTATTTTTAGGTGTCTATTTTTTCTTTATTTTGAATACATTTTATTTGGTTTTTACATTAGGGATTTTTTGGGTGAAAATTTAATGTTTTGGAGATGTTTTGGGAAGTGCACGATTGTCACACAGTTTTCCCAAACTATGTGCCCTGACCCAATAGACCCTAAAACCCATGGAAGAGAGGGATTTCATGGTTTTATCATGGTTTTTCACACTGTTCACCCTATTTGGGGTAATAATGAACCCCCATAAGTTTCACATTATTTAGTCACAGAGTTTTGAAAACCATGCGCCCCTTCCTCAAAAATAGTGTGTGTGGGTTTATTTAATCAAAATATTTGTTTACAAAGACATAAACCACCCAATATTCACCCTAACATGACCCAAATCGACCCTAAACAATTTATATTATTTGTGAAGGATGTCAAAGGGATTCCAAGGCCTCGTGACCTCTTTTCAGTAAAAATTGATGCCTGAATTGAGGATATACACCTCTCTCGGTAAGATAATATCATCTCATGTGGTTTCTTCAATATCTCACATCTTTCTCCCAACCTTTGAAGGTTTGTTTTCCCCTATTTATGTCGAATATAGATCTAGTTTTTTGTATCTTCATTCGTTTGATCTTTGATCTAGGTCTCAGATATAAACCTCATTCATTGTCATGATTTTCATTGTTCCACTTCAAATTAGGGATTTTCCATTGATTAGCATCATTAAAAATCTTGATTAGGGTTTTCTATTATTGAAATCCCTCATTCTTGATTTTAATTATGTGTATTTAATTTTATAATTTCTATTTTACGTTTAGAAATTTAATTTCTTAAATTTAATTAATTAATTTGGTTAATTAATTAATTAAATGATTGTGGAATTGATGCATTGTTGGGGTTATGGTATTGGTCAATTAATAGACTCTGTAATTGGTCAATTAATGTGGAATAATTAAATAGTGAATTAATTAATGGGATATTAGGATTGTGGAATTGTATTTAATAAATTTGTGTACAAATCAATATAATACTAGGATTGTGGAATTGGATTATTTAATTGGTGAGTTAATTAATGAGATATTGATATTGTGGAATTTTATTAATTAATTTTTCAATTAATTAATAGATTATATTGTTATTTGTTGAAAAATGGATTAATAGTTATTTTTTCATGTTATTCCATGTGATTAAATTGACAAAACATGTTTTTTTGTGATAATTGTAATTGTATGACATGATGTGAGTTGTTGAAAAAAAGGGTTAACGTTGATTAACTAAGAATGATGTGATATTTTTTTATTTTTTTTGGTAAATCGGTGTGGGACATTGACTGGGGCTCAAAATACCCATGTATGATATACGAGGTGTGGGACACGAACTGAGGCTCTACATACCCATATATGATAAACGAGGCATGGGAAAGGGACTGAGGCTCTAAATATTCCTATGAGATAGAAAGTATGGTACTCGTACTAAGGCTGCAAATAACTATGTGACTAATGAGGTTTAGGACATTGAATGACGCTCCAAATACCCATAGGGTGTTAGAAAGACGTTCTACACCCATTTTGGAATTGAAATATAGTTCCAATTGGCCATGATGTGATTGAAATTAAATTATAAATGATTACAATGGTATTGTGATATGAGATATCCCCCAGGGATAGTTCAGACTCTAACATGGTCTGAAGTAGTTATTGAGGGTTTGGGAGTCTAGAGGGAGTCAGTTGTTTATGTGGTTAATTTAAAGAATAATAAATGTGATAACATTTTTACTTATATATTTTATTTTATTATTTATTCAAATGAATAGATATTTATTGACTAGATATTTGTAGACACTATTGGTTGTGTCTTGATTATTTTTACTCACACCCCAGTTAGGATGCTTGATTGATACCTGAATAGACTTCATGTTTTCATGATAATTTAAGGGGAAGAGCAATGTTTTAGATGGATGATTTGGGAGGAAGCATGGATGATGGATCCAGATGTGATTTATAACTGCTTTGTATTTTTCAGTATCATTATTTATTATTGTTTTTTCATATTGACACACTGTACATATTTTTCATGATATATCTACTCTTCGGTTTTGGGTATTGTATTCCTTCTTTTGGTCATTATGTGGTATTAGTATTATTCTGGTTATGGTTATATCGTATGGTTATTCTTATTTAATTTTACATTATATTACTATCATTAAGAGGGTATAGTCTCCACATGATTGATATTATGCCTTCACTGTTAGTCAACTTTCTTTGGAATACAGGGATGTGTACCTGAGTTCATGTGACCGGCAGACTCTGGGCACCAGTTTGTGGCACCCGAGTCAAGATGTTATAGGTAGTTTTAGTCCTTTTACTTTTATAATGGTTAAATAATTTGAATAATCCTAAATATTTTATAAATATATTATATATTCACTTTATATATTTATTCTAATCCTTTAGATTTAGATATATAAAATTAATTACACCAATAATGGAGATGGCAGGTCGTACACACGTATGAACGTTGTTTTCATTTTCTCGATGGATCAGATGTAGGAAAGAAAAATAATATTCCACCACTATATAATAATTATTATTTCATATATATATATATATATATATTATTTTACATAAATTTATCCTTATTACCATCCATGTAAGTCATTTGAGAAAAACGGATTACCTCACTCCATGTGGTGGTAGTCCACCGTACACATTATCGACGCTAATGTATTTCCAACAAAATGGAATGTAAGTAAGAATGTTTGATATTATAATTAAATATTTATATTTATGTATTAATTTCATATATATAATTTATATTTATTATTACACTAACACTTGATAAGAGGTGATGGAAAATTAATTATTGCAGTTCGCGAGGCCGTAGTCTACTATACACATGATTGACAGTTTCGTTTCCCATTTGAGAGAAGATTAGGTGGACATTGTTCTTGTACTTAACATAATAAAATATTCGTATATGGAATATATTTATTTTATTTTATCATTATGGTTAAATAATTTTTCAATTATGTGGAAGAAAAAATAAAATAAAAATGTTTGGTTAAGAACAATGCCTCTTCTTCGGATAACCTACTTCGGCTAGCACCCAAATCCTTCATAGAGGAGATTCTTAATCAAAATAAATACTCTAGAAAGGTAGTATAGAAGTGAGTAATTTATTTGGGTAGGTAATTTATGAAACAATTGTTTTTTAATGTGTCAATAAGAGAGAATATGGGTGATATTTTATAAGTGGGGAAATGAACCCACATGGAAACTACTAGGAAATTTCATAAAAGAATCCAAAATGATAAATTATTTCCCATGAAAAAATCTTAAAAATCACCTTATATTCTAACTTGGGATATTATAAGATTTATTTATTGATATAAAATTTAATTTAGACATGTTTCAATATAAATATTTCAATTATCATTTTAGTTCAACCCCTGGTAATCGTGTTTTAACCATGACCACATTAACTAATTTTCTCTATTTTACTATTCATTATCGTAAAACATTAACTTAAACTTATTAGATAATATTAGTTATTAATATTAAAAATATAGAATATATTTTTATAGCTTTATTCACATGAGTGGAAATATCTAATTTAAAATTAAAATCGCAGATATGAGGAAAAAGCAGTTTTTGAAAGATATAATTTTTATTTGCTTAGATACTTTTAATAAAAAATTAAATATAAAATTTATTAAAATAACCTTAATTGGATTAAAAATATATAATTTTACTAATTATACTTTTAAAAAAATCTTAAAATAAAATGGTTCATCTAAATTCTTTAAATGATAACAAAGTTTTTCATAAAAATCAATATTTTTTACTATTCAATAAAAATTATATATTTGATGAAAATTATCAAAAATTAACTCAATTATAATTTTGATAGGTTGCTTCCAAAAAAAATTAATTTTTCAAATTCATATTATAATATATTAAAAAACATTATTACTTTTTCACAAAAAGCAATAAAATCATTTTTGAGAAAATAGTGTTTTCAAAACATATATAGACTTTACTAAAAATTATGTACTTTTATAAATATAACATCCTTATATAAAACCATTATACCTAGTTTTTAAAATGTTGTTATTTCAGTTTTTGCTGAAAATTTTACTATTTATGTTATAATAATCATGTTTAAATAATAATAATAACAATATGTTCTGGTTCGTTTACAGTTGGTCATGCGTACAATTAATGCTATCAAATAAATTTAATTTATTTGGAAAATTATAATTTTTAAAAACTTATGTTTTCACATTATACTCCCCTAAAAAGTAGCATCTCACTCAAAATTTATCACCCCAAAACAAACAAATTATGATATATATACCTTATCATATCCTCATATTCCCACATAGTTTTCTTAAGATGGGGGATACACCACAAAACATTGACAATGTGAGTGATCTTATTTCATATCACTTTATCTCTATCATCCATACCCTCCACAAACTTCTACTCATATTAAATATCCTTATCCAATGGTATGACCACTCAGTTTATTACAAGTAAAGAGTTATTTATGTACATATTTAGGAGTGAAACATGTAACAAAAACTTAAGATAGATTTGGTGGTATCACAAGATGATAATTTGTTACCCTGATTTGATGAAGAATTTAAAAGGGACAATTATATATAGGTCTCAAATTTCATTAATATTGTAAGAACACTTTTATCCTTTTTTTTCTTCAATAAATTTCTAATTCCTCTCATACTCCATGAAATGAATATTCATGATGAATTTTTAATGCATGAATCTTTAAAATTACCTTTTAATGCATACTAAGGTATAAAAAAATGATAAGTCATTATATAAATCTCTATTTATCATAAAATCCAAAATGGTTAATGTAAGTTATTTAATATGGATAAATCTTTATATGATAAAATAATACATTAATCTCTAAAACACCAACAATAACAGAAAAATTATAGCTAAATCATTTACAAAAATAGTTAACCACAAATATCAAAAAAAAATATTGAAATATATAAATTTAGAGAGAAGGTCACTGTATTTTCATAATGTAATTTTCATTAATCCATCAAACAAAATTTATCAACTCTTATTGTCTCATACCAAATGTGAATACCTTGGTCATTTATACCCCTAAAACATGGTAATATACAAAATTAACATAATACCATTATTAAAATATACATTCTATAAAAAATAACTTTTTTCTTATTGTTAATGTTAATTCACATATTATTAAATATATACTGTGAATCCAAAATGTTACATACTCCACCAATTTTTCATCAAATCACAAATGAATTCCAAATTCACCATTACTATCAAATTTACTTTATCCATATAAATAATATTTTTAACCCAATAGTATTATTCCCATATAAGGAAAATATTATGCATTATATTTCCCTCAATCGTGTGTTTTCTACAAAATAACAGTTTACCATTAAATAACTTTTCTAGGTCATCCATAGCATTCATCATATTCTTGAAAATACTTAATAAAAATATTATATAAAATAATACTTATATATTTAATGATTCATATAACATAACACCTGGATTATAATACCTAAAAACGTAAATCATTCCACCTAAATCATAAATCATTAACAAGGATTCATCATTATATTTCATAATACCTCTCACCATTCATATGTTATTTGTAGTCTCTTCATCATCAATTGAAAAAAAAATTACTTAAAAACCTTTTTGATCCCCTTATTGAGATATCCCCTAAGGAAATATATTTTTATAAGGGATATACATTAAACCTTTAAAGCCTTCAAATATTGAGTATTCCTTAGGGAAACCATTATTCTTTTCCACTAAGTTAACATAACCTTTGATTTTTACTCAATAAATTATTATTTTATGCCCTTATTGGATACACTTAAAATATATTCACATTACATTAAGACAATCCCTTAAGTTATTTTTCACACATTCCTCACATATTTTAAAGTAAATATTATTTTCTCTATAGTATCCACCACTCAAACTCTATAAAAATTCTATCCTTCTATTATTCGGTAAGCCCAAATTTTGGTTAATATGAAAGTTGTTAATAATATATCCCGATAAATGATTATGAATAATCAAAATATTATTCACTCTATCACATATAGTTTCTCATGGACACATTTTCTATCAAATTAAATGTTAACCTAGTTTCTTTTAGTTCCCTCTATTAACTAAAACCATAAAGAATAGTGTTAGACATAATATTCATAGTGTAAAACAACATAATTCTAAAAATTCATTTATAGGACTTCTAAATCAAGACAACTTGTTTTAGATCTATGGAACCTTAGGTTTAACTAATTTCATATAGTATCATTATCTATTAAAATATTTAATGATGCTTCATAAATAAAATGGTAATTAACTTAAGAAAATTCCTCAAGAGTGTGAAAACATGTGTGTAGTAAGGCTTGTTATCATGTACTGGGTAATTCTCATGTCAATATTGATTTTTTTTTTATTCAATTACGTTTAGTACATTTTTTCCAGAACCACATCACATTATAGTATAGATACAAGGATATATTTCTAAGAAGACCACATGATCTCTTCCTTACCATACTTTTAGTATTTTATCCTAAAAAACTTTTATTATGGGTTCATCCCTAAATATTTTTCATCCCAATTTATAAAGGTTAACTAAACCTATCCACTAATACCAAATATATATATACATGATTTTTATATACAGATATTAAATCATAATATAAGGATTTTGATTAAATTACACAAAAAAATTATTGAGGGTCATAACTTTTTAGTGTCTTTATAAACATGGATACATAAAAATATATTGTATAATCGAACTACATTATCTCCCACTAAATTCTGAATAACTGGCACTATTCATAGACATGTCATACTAAATAAATTCCTTCCAAACATGGGGAAAAGAATCATATGAAAGAGTGAGTCAGATTCTCAGTAAGGGTAAACATGAGAGATATCATTCTATGATCATATAAAAGTGTAACATAATAATAAGGGAATGATTTCATGAATATAACATAAAATTTTTATAATATTCCTGTCACAGATCATAAAAATGCGTAATATACTAAAGCATTGTCATTTCAAATTTCATGATTCGTAATAGTGTGAAATCATCATAATTCATGAACCATAAAATCATCTCATAAAAGTATGGCACCAACAAAAGTATAGAAACCATTTCATTTTTCAAGTTCAACATCCAAGACCATAAAACTTAGTGTATCAGGTGTTATCACCTGTTTTCTATTTTGGATCATGCCCTTTAGCCTATTTCTCAAAGTTTATTAAGACCATTGACCAATTTCACATTGTAGATCATACCCATTGGCCTCTTTCCCATTGTGAATCATGATTTTCATATTTTTTTCATTATTATCTTATGATATATAATTATTTAACCATTTTATTGGAGGGTGATATATGTGCTTCCCATCTCATGATGATTGTCATAAATATGTGTACCACATGATCATAAAACATTCATCATATTATAACACATGAAAAGAAATGGGTTTCATAAACTGTTCATCATATCATGACTAATGTAAAAGGAATGAGTTTCATAAATATTTCATTGTTTTATAATAGTATAACACATAGAAAAATTATTTTCATAATAATTTAATCATGTGAAACCAATTTAGGATAAAATGGGTTCATAAAAATCATGTCATCATAATAATAAACCATTTAGAAAAGGAATTATAATGGTATTTATGGGTCATATCTCTATTAAAACATAAGTCTCATCAAAGGATGTCATTTATATGGAAAATTATTTCAAAACATCCCTGGGAAAATTTAATGGCGAATATAGTATTTTCATTTTGGAAAACACTTTTTAAATGATAAATTTTTTCAAAATCCTTATTTTTAAATAACATTGGAAATTTATAAAGGAATATTTAAAGAAAATTTAAAACTTTTCTTGATGAAAATAATGATTTCAATTTGAAAATTATTAAACATTCATAAAATATTTTTGAAAACCCATTTCTTTCAAAATATCCTTGGAATGTTATAAAGGAAGATTTAAATATCATTTAATAAATTTATTAAGGAAAATATCATTACTAAATTTAAAACTAAAAATTTAAAAATAATTTGAAAATTCATTTTCTTTGAAAATAACCTTTGAAAAATATAAAGGATGGTTTAAATCGTCGATTGGAAAAGATAGTGTAATATTTTGTTATTGTCGTACATATTTAAAAAGAAATATTCCTTTCACATTTTTTTGAAAAAAACAAAATAACCATCTTTAGAAGATAAAAAGAATATTATTTTTAAACCATTTTGTAAACATTAAAACATGGATAAAAGTATCTTTTAACAATCATTTCAGAATTGTAAGAAATTTCTTTAAATTGTTTTTAGAAAACAAGGACATGAAAGAAAATTAATTTTTCGTCCGAAGAGAAAAATAAAGTATGATTTTATTTTAAAACATATTTTTTATCCCTTAAGAACCTACAGATAGAAAAATGAAATGAAAACATTCATTATTAAGAAATAACCAAATTATAATAAAATTCACGACTTTCTTGAGAGATTTATCATAAGATAGCATCATCAGAAATAGAGTCATAAACAACCTTGATAAACAATGATATTGTAAAATAAAATCATTACAACTTTGGTAACATATAAATATTAAACCCCTAGAAATATAGTTAATAAATATATATGTAAATATAATTTCCCATGTTTTTGGATCATTTATCATTCCAAGTGAATTTCAATTTTTTCATTTTGTGGACTGCCTGAATTTTAGTCCATCCTTTAAAATGTAAATATTAGTATTCCAACACCTAAGGTCATTTTATTAAATAGGTTTTAATGATATAGCTGTTTTTGGGTTGTTTTTATAAGTTTCAGGATCATTAGTACCTAAAAATAACTTACAAGGGAAGAAGACAAGGTCACATGGTTGGCACATGGTTAGTGTTATCCATGAGCCATAATCGTGAAACCTGTTTTTTTATAGGGAAATTGTTTTATAGAACCATTTTCCCTTTATATGAAATTATTAGTCCACATTTATGGTAGCTGAGGGTGTCACATAATTTTTTCTAACTATGCGAGAGTAGGTGGGGAGTCGTGAAATAAATTTTAGAAATGATACAATGGAGAAACACATGGTCTTCACATGGTATTTCAAATTATTTAGTAGCTATGTGAGGGGAGTGTCCCTTATGACATTTCCGGTGTATGGTTGGCACATAGTTTTTCCAAACATATATCCAAAGTGTTCACCTCATTAAAAGTGTTGAAATTTAGTTTTTTATGCCTTTTTCTCTATCCTCTATTTGTTATTCTACTCTATCTTGTGTAGTATAACCATTCTTGAGATCCCCCTTACAATTACACCTATGGATGGAGAGATCCACCTCATTTTATCTCAAAATTGAAAGTCATAATGTGTGTTGTAAGAGTATCAGTAATCTCTAGAATCCTCTTTATACATATTTCATTTTTCATTTCCTTATGTAATGTTAAATCAATGTGAGCTAATTATCCCTATTTTCATGGAGTTTGATTATTTATTTTTTTATCATGAATCAGATAGAATAATATCTTGATATATGATGAGTGGTCCATGAAAATTTTAAGGTAGGTGTTTTATGAATTTTCTCCTTAAAATCTCATTGTTTAAAAATTACAATGTTTCTACTTATGTCAAATTCTCCATTCATTTCTCCTAAAATATGAAATAACCGAAATCAATTGTGTAAACCATGACCTTGTCCATTTATTATACTCATTTTCATGATTGAAGGTTGGTGACCTCGAATTGGTCAACCCCTTGGATGTGTTCTTTCAATATCCCTTATTGGAAATTGATGTAAAATAACCTTGAGTGATAATTTTTTATTTAATGGTAAATGGGTTATTTAAATATTCAAATATTAGTGTGTACTTGCCTAGCCCTCTTTATTATTTATATTTAAATGTATGACTTCCATGGTTAATGTCAGTGCCTAGGAAGTTAATAATTCAAATAGAATAAATTTTTAATCGTAAGGATCTACACTTGGGTCATATCCATTAATTATTTAAATGATTTAACCATCTCACATTAAAAATTACCAGTGGCATGGATCTAACGGTGACCCTATGAATTTACATAGAGATGGAAAGGCCTCAATTTTATAATCAAATTGTGGTATGGAATGCTTACAGTCATGATATTCCTTAGTTATAATGATTAAATTTAATTGAAAAAACATGATGAGTTATATCTTTTCATGGATATATATATACATATATTAGGTAACATTCTTTATTATTAAATGTTTTTACATACTTTATATTTTTAATTGTGAAATTTGGGCAAGGATTCCTATGTAATTATGATACATGGGAATGGGGACCCATATACGTATGACATACGAACATGAAATCCCTAATGAAATGTGATATATAGGCATGCAATCCCTAATAAAATTTGATATACAGTCATGATGCCCCCAAATATTCATGTGTATAGTGTCCCTAATTATTCATGGGAAAAGAGACCCTATTTATTAATGAGAATGGTGACCCTATTTGTTCATGGTCATGGAAAACCATAAAGAATTATGATATTGATGCATGGATTCCCCTCTTTATTATGATATCCATGCATGAAGTCCCTCTTAAATTGAGATACTCAAGCATGAATCCCCCTATTGATTGTGATGAGTAGGTATTTTATCCCTTGACATTCTATAAGACTCGTACTATTATCCATAGATTCTTGAGTTAAGCCTAGATTCTTGGATAGAATTAGTATCTATATATATATGGATATAAAAATCACTATATATATAGAACATATATATATGAACACACGTTAATTTACATTTTTTCATTTTCGTATAGGTATTTTGGCTTATGTTGAAGTAGGTATTGTCAATGAGGTTTTCATTTAGTAAATAGATTTTGTTGTGTTTAAATTTATATATTTAATGCTTTAGCATTATACCAAATATTTATTAGTTTTATACTCATGGACTAGATAGATTTAGACACCACTGGTGGTGGCCTACTGAGTTTATCACAGTCCTTGTATGGGCCTTCATTACACCGGGGTACCCAAACAACCATCTTGGTGGTAGGATTGGGTTTTGGATCTCGCTTCCTCACCACTTTTATTTTCATATTGTTACTCTATTCATCGGATATTAGGAGCATAAGGTTGTGTCTAAGATTATAACACTCATGGAGATGGGTTTTAATTATTTTTCATTTCTTTTTCTATCAGTTATGTATTACCTGATGTATGTCTACTGCATGCATATTATATATTCACATGGACGTGCATGATTATATAATTATAATTTTTTAGTTTATTCATTATTTATATTTTATCTATTATTCTTTTGTATGTTGCCTTTCATATATATAAATTCAACTGTTAATTTATTTGTTATGATGATACCACTACTACACTTTGATCGTGAGGGTATAGTCTCCTCATTGTACCGTAATTGGGCATTCTTTCCTAATCTGTTGCCTCTGGCATATGTAGAGGCATGCTTGAGGCCATGTGATCGATTAGGCTGGGGAACCATTTTAATGTCTCCGGATATGGGACATTACAAAAGTGTTTCTAGAGTGGTATTTTTCATTTGAATTACTATTTTGGGATAGTATATAAGAGACTATGAGTGTTTAGTTGTTTGGTAAATAGTCAATCCTTGGTGTGATCAACCCACACACATGGAAAAGGCCAAGTTTTTTGGATTGGGAGTATTGTTCACAATTTCTGTTATTATAGTTGATTATTATTTCACCTTGAGTGATTGATGTACTTTCTACTACTCACTAATTTATGAGATTTGTGTTATTTTACCCTTGTCCCAATATGGAAAGGAAAAATCACTACATGCATCATTTTAAGAATATATAAATTTACATGCCATGAATATTTCATGCCATGTAGGTTTAATTTCTAGACTAAAAAATATTTGATATATGTACCTTTTCTAATTTATCTTCATGGTTACCCTTATGTTCCATTATTATTTATATATCACGATTAAGTAATTATTCACCATGAATTACTATAAAAAGTAATTTTATTTACTTCCATGTGATAGCATATCTGGATATAATTATGACACAGTATTGGTTATTAAAATTTCAAATAATCCTAAATTTTGTTTTACAGTATAACATGATGGCGTATCATTAAAAATCAATCATTATATGTTTCATCCATGGACCATTTGTTTCATGAGATGAAACATTTATGGTTGAGACTAAACATGTATTGATAACATTTTATAAGGCGTATGGGCTCATATAATTTTGGAAGTGTAAACCATATAATCAAACCATTACATACAAACTTGTTATACTCTGAAATAAAAGAATAAAAAATATGGTAGTATCTACATGAATGAGAATTGAAATTTATAAAGGAAAATACATTTATAAATTGGTAATAGAAATGTAACTAAATAAACCACATTATATGAAAAATTTAAATCATTACAAAAAAATGGTTTCCTTTATAAAGTCTTGTAACTTTATTACGTGGGAATGAAAACCCATATGACTAAATTTATAAATGCACAATTGAACCCAAGTAAGTCAGTTGGGCTATGTATCTTATGTGATAAACCAATTGAAGGTTTTTAAAAATCATAAATGAAATAATGATACTTTCAAAGCGGTCCCTTGTCTTTTATGACTTACTATTTAACCCCATGGGGGTATGGTTATGGAAAATGGGGTGGTATTTAATTTTTTAGCCACTTATATGGTTCTACATATAGATTTATGTTGGAATCTTAACCAAACACCATTAAAATTATATGGACCTTGAAGTATTATTTTGATATTTATTATATGTGGCTTTAGATAATTAAAATGACTATTACAACCTAAAAGGTGTTTCCACTACATATTGGATGTGCCATTTTCTTTAACAAAGCCTGATTGTAAGAACCTTATGGATAAAAAAATGGATAAAATAAATTATGTGATAAACTTCTTAAATTCAAGAAATGATATTAGCTAAAGAATTAATTTTTGCAAGTAACTTTATATCCCTTGCCTATGTTTCTTTGTGGTGATATAAAAGCAAGGTACCATGTATAGATTTCCTTCATAGCTAGTACAAGATATTCATTAAACCGAGCCTTGTCAATTTTTATATTTTTAATGATAATTAGTTTAATGTCTTTAATAAAAATAATTAGTGGTGTACATAGATTTGACCTCATGTAATTATAGTTTAAATCCTTCCCTATGTTGTATTTCAAGCGAAATGTGATCATTTCCCATAAACTTGTTCTTTTATCACATGATCATAGATGATAGGTGGTAGAGTCGAAAGACATATTAAGTGTGACCTAGATATGGGTTCAATGATTTCTACTTTATTAGGAGGATATCTCAATAGTGGTGGTTCCCTATGATTCAATTTTTTGGCTGGTAAATGCTTATTTCAGTTATCAGATGAGAGGTTTTATTCAGGCTTCGTTTATCATGAGTATGAATATTAGTTTCTAAAATGACACCTAGATTTGATTGGTAGATATATAGTAATATTATCCTCATTAAAGGAATGATAATCATGTAATGATTTAATTCACTAGGTTATGAATGACTATGGAATGGTCGATCGCATACTAGGTTGTGTAACCCATATTCATCTTCTTCAGTGTTTGATGAATTAGAATGTCGTCAACCGGATTAATATATTTATGATATAATAAAGATCCAGAATAATTTTTTTATGGGATATAGGATACTATTATAAATAGGTCTAATAGTCCTATATATTGTTCCAATTGATGTTCTATTTTCTTGATAGAAGCTCGGGGTAGTATTCATCGATACACATAGTATCCATAATATCATTAAAATGACTCATGCAACTGTATAAGCTTAGTGGAAATAGTTTGTTCCTTGAGTTGTTGCAATAAATTCATGGTGTTTTTGGATGTGTTGTTCCTAGGAATAATTTCTTGTTCACTGTTCCTTTTGTGGTTGATGTTCAGTTTCTCCTTTTGGCAGGGTCTACTCTTGGGTGTGCTTCTAATAATGATGTTCTTATGGTTCCTTTTAAGTGCATGATGGTTCTCTCTTAGAATCAAAGTGTTTTTATATAATCAAAAAAACTATTTGGGGTAGTAGTAGTAATGAGTGTGAGTGTGGCTCAGGAAATGTCAGGCCCATGTATAGAATTCCTGAAGAAATAGAGATCATTTAAGTGGATATTTTCCATTACTTTTCATTTTAGCACTTGGTAAGAGAACATTTTTCACTTCTAGAACCTGTGTTCAGTGGTGGATGTAGTGTGTTCCATGGAAATGTATTTGTTTTTAGTAAATTATGACTAAGACATTCATAAGTTGGGTATCATTGCATCTAACATTTTTATCATGCCCTTTCAAGTAGTAGGAGCCCAAAATGAAATACCATTTGGTAATGGTCACATATTGTGTTGAAATTCATGATTTTGGTAATGTTGAGCTTCCTAGTCCCTATAATGATTCTCATTGTAAAACATTTTGTGTGTTGGATCAAGTATGGATAGTAGATTTGGGCTTAGGGTGCATGAGAAACCCAATAATTTAACATTATTGAGGCATGTAATTTCTTGCAGGCAACACGATGATAAACATGTTTTCTATATATGAAACCTTTGAAAATAATGTTACTCGTGCTGGAATTTACCTTTTATGATTAAATAATCACAAAATACCTCTATTTGGAGGTCTTCATGGCTGGTTAATAACGATGCATCAACAGGTGCAGTGGGTCTCTTATAAAGGATGTTGTCCAGAGGTTGTTTGATTGTACCTTCCAATAAATAGCTAGTAATGAATGGTTGTAAACCATGTTGGAAAAATCACCATATATATGATAGGAATGACTTTTCTCTCAATGGTAATCATTGAAAACATTTTATTTTACCCCCAGTGTATAGATGATCATGTCCTCTGTCTTGACATCATCATATGCACACATAGAGAGAATCAGATTTATATTTCTCTAAGAAAAGAATTAATCACCTTGTTAGCATTATAAATAGTGTCTTGTCATATTTATGCTTAGGTATCATGGATAATAGTTGAGGCATAGACTATCCTGATTTATACTAAGATTACTATGTTGGAGGGCCTTGGTCTGACTCATGGACACCAACCGATTCTCTAACAAGACCGCCATGTGAGACGCAATTTTTTGGTCTAAGTTAGTCATCTTGATATGTGGACATCTTATATATGTACCAATAACTGACTTGTAAACTCTTGATATTGGACTACATTATATGAGCACCTTGGACTCTGATAGATGATTCTGAAGTTATCCCAGACCATCAGTTGAGCTCAGATGAGATGATTAGAGTGTGATGATCCTATGGTGTTAGATTTGTATAATCTCATGTTCATGTTGTGGAATGATGGAAAAAATGAATAGTTTTTTTGAGGCATCACTAAAATTGGTTGTAGTATTCAGTAATAATTATTATGATAAAGATTTAAATTTCATAATATAAGTTATTGTACACATGTTTTACATTCATCAGCTGCTAAATTTGAGCATTTTTTAGGGATAGTCAACTGGTAGTGGCATGGATTTCTTTCCACTTTTCTAGTATCATGCAGTATTTGAGAGACCACATCCAGAACGTCATTGGGATGAGATGAGTTTTTATTGACGTTCGAAAAAGACCTTTCATGGAAATTTTGGCATTTCCAGGCTAAATGAGGTTGATTTAGAATTGAAAATTAAATTAATTTCAAAAATAAGATAATGTTCATTATTAGAACACTGAGGGAATGATATTATAAGAATATATGATAGTGGGGAGTATCATGTTTCTGATTTGGATTTTAATTTTATATGGTCTTGGGTAATCACCGTCTCAATGCTTAGTTTTTAATTTGAGCATTCACTCAAGTTTCAATGGATTGTATACCGTAATCTTTAAGAGATATTTATAGGTGTACTAGTCATTTTGAAATGGGATTTGACTATTTTAATAAAAAACATCACAACTCAAGAAGGACATGTTTTGTTTTTTCAGTCCCAGGGATTCATGGGGATGATAGGTTCTAATGTGGGGTGGTTATAACACCCTGTGTTTTTGGAACACTAATAATTCCAATTGAATTTCAATTTTTTCATTTGGTGGACATGACGAATTTTTTTTAAAAAAAACCTAAAAATGTAAATATATGGATTTTAACACCTAAAATAATTTTTTTTAAAATAGTTTTTAATGAATAGAATATCTCTTGAGTGTTCAAATGAGTTTCGAGTGAATCAGGTCCCGAAAACATAGTTTCAGGGGAAGCAAAGAATGAAACCTTGAAGACGCACGATTAATGTTTACCGTGAGACACAACCTTAAAGGCGATTTTGAATAGAGGCATAGTTTTTTAGAATTATTTATCCTATGGGAGAAATCATGTTGTCTCATCTAAGGGAGATAAGGGATTCACATGGTTTTCTCTTACTATATGAGAAGAGGAAGACGACCATAAAACAAATTACAGACATGTTTTAGAGGAGAAACACACATATTATAGATGGTTTTTCACACTATTTTCTAGAAGTGTGAGGTGAGTGACCCTTTATACAGTGTCGGTGTACAGTTATTTCACTATTTTTCAAATCATGTTACTAGACCATGTGACTCGTTAGAAGGGGTGAAATTACATTTCATCCTACCATCTTATTTCTTTACTCCCTCTTTTTTTTATCCTCTCACGTGTACTTTCACCCCATGATCGATAACCCCCTTGGAACTACACCTATGAGTGAAGATATATCACATTGTTTCTCTCAAATTGAATTACTTTCAGTGTGTTGGAATAATATATATAATCTCTCAACTCCCCTTGTTTCTTATGTCATTTTCTGTTGCCTTATGAATGTTAAATCCATGCGAGAAATTTTTTTCTATTATCATGGAACATAATGATTTCATTGATTTATCTCAAACCAGATTAACTGAAATTTTGATATTTGGTGAGTAGGTCATCCTAATATTAAGGAAGGTGGTCTACGAGTTTTTTAATTAAGTATCATTGTTTATAAATTACACCATTGTGTTGTATTCCGTATTCTCCATGTGTTGCTCCTAAAATATGAAATAATCTAAATTAGTTGTATATACCATTATCTAGACCCTTCATTAGAATCATTTACATGATTATATTTTGGTGAACTCATCTTATTACACCCCATGGGTGTTTCATATTAATTAACCATATTCTAATTTGATGTAATTGGCCATAGAGTGAGAATTTATTATTTATTGATAAATGGCTTGTTTAAATTTTCAAATGAACAAGTAAGCTTTCCAGTTTTTTCTTATTAATTATATTAAAATTGAATAATTCCATGTTTAAATCATTTCCTAGAAAATTAATAATTGTAATATAATAAAAATTTACTAAAAAGGATCTAGACATGGACTTTATCAATTAATGAACGATATTCTTGACCTGTCTCGCGTGAAAAATTGGTACTTGCATGGATCTACCAATGAACCTCTAAATTTACTTATTAATAGAATTAATCAAATTGTATAATTGAATTTTGGTATGTCATACATATTGACATGTCCTTTAATAGTTACTATGATTAAATAAAATTTAGTAAACATAATGAGTTTTGTCTTGGCAGGGATATATATATATATATTCATTTTTATTAAATGTGTATAACTATTTTATATTATTAATTATAAAAATTGAGAAAGTAATTCCATATAATTGTGACACTAAATCTTGGAAACCCACATACATGTCATGTTTGAGCACAGTGTCCCGGTGATATATGGGCATGGCGCCACAGATGAAATGTGATATATGGGAATGGTTTCCCTAATTATTCATAGACATGGTGTCTCTAATTATTCATGGTCATGGTGTCCTAATTTATTCATGGTAATGAAAACATTATTCATTCATGGGAATGGATTCCCTTTATAAATTTTGATATTCAGGTATGTAATCCCCTTTTGATTATGATATTCAAGCATAGAATCCCACTTGACTTATGATAATTTGAAATTAAATCCCCTATTGATTATGATTTTCAGGCATGAAATCCCTTGATATTCTATGAGACTCAGTTGCATTTCATCTTAGGAAAAATCCGATATTGTCAGTGAGGAGTCCTTTTATAAGCCCGAGCCCATATTGTTTAAATTTAATTTTTTAATTGTTTAGTATTATACATCACACTACTAAATTTTATACTCAAAAACTGGACAGATTTAGACATCATTGGTTTTTTCTTACTACATTTATCTCACACCCTATTTAGGCCACCATTTTCCTGGGGTACCCGAACAGTTGTCTTTCTTATGGGATCAGGTTTCAGATTCGGATTCATTGCCGCTTTTCTTTTCATGGTATTATCTATTAATGAGATCTTAAGATATTAGAACTAATCCATATCTCAGGATACTCATGTAGATATCATTTGAGGCATTTTTCATTATATTTTTATTAGTTATGTATTACCTATTGTATGTCTGGTACATGTATATTATACATTCACTTTGACATGCATGATTGTATATGTTGCAATGGATAGTTTACTCATTATTTATATTTTATCAATTAATATTTTCATCCATTGTCTTTAATAAATAATTATTCCATTATTTATTTATTTATTATGATGAAACTATTGTTTCAATCTGATCATGACGGTATAGTTTTCCCACCATACCATTTTTGGACCAGCGTTGCTAGTTGGAGTCCTCTAGAATATCGGGAGGTGCGCTTGAGGCCATGAGACTGAACTTATCTAAGAACCATTTCATTGGATTCAGAGTTGTTATTATATTGTAAATAACAACAATTTTCAGGATAAGAATCATAAAATACATTCATGAGAACAATATACACCACATAAAAGAAACACATGGTTAATATGGAATGTGTCTCACATAAAATAAAAGTTAGACAGAAAACTTGTATGCTAAGAATCAATTTATTTTGTACACAATAAAACTTCATATATAATAAATATAGATTTACTATGACTCTATTATAGAAACATATTTATATATATCATAACATATATGATTTAATTATGACATTTCATTACCCATTTTTTATCATTTCCTTATCAAAATCATGTTTTGGTTGATACCTGCTTCGTTTAATGTGTAAGTTTTGGTTTTTATTTTTGGACCTTTAAATTTGATCATTTTTCACTTAATTCAATAATTTTAACCATGATATAATTATAATATATATTTATAGTATATTTATTTATAGTAATTTATTAAATTTAGAGATAGAAAATGAAATACACCTTTTGATTGAGACGATAGGTCATACCTATGAATGAACGATATTTACATTTTCTCAATGGATGGAATGTAAGATTTGTAATTAATATTTTAACCTTAATGAATAATTATTATGTTAAATATATCCCATATTTTCATTAAATTTATCCTAATTATCTTGTAATCTTTTTTGAAAAAAGAATCACATTACTAATGAGGTCGTAGTCCACTATAAACATGAGTGACATTATCATATTTCCCATAGAATGTAAATTAAGAAATATTATGTGAAATTGTAATTATATAAGTATATTTATGTCTTAAATATAATATATATACTTTATATCCATCATTACACCAACTTGTGAGAAGTGGTGATGGAAAACAAATTAAATCTTTTATTTAGGCAAGAATCTTTCATACACATGATTTAAAGTTACATTTTTCGTTTGAGGGAAGAAGATATGAACATAGTTAATGTACTTAAAATAATAACATCTCATTATATAATATATATTGAGGTAATTATATCATCATGGTTACATTTCGTTTTAAATAGGTGAAAGGAAAATAAAATAAAAATATTCTATTGGGAATGATACATCCTTTTCGAATAACCTCCTTAGGTTAGCACTAAAAGCCTTATCAGGAGAGCAGAATTATAGCTAATTGAACCCATAAAACCTATATCTAGTGAATAATACCATTAAATTTTAATAATATATAATTATTTCAAATCCTAAAGGATCAAATAGTTTTTTAGTCTTGGTTAAAAAGATACATACAAGATTATTGTATTACAAATGAATACACAAATTAAAACATATTTTTCATGATAATAACATTATTTCATCTAGAATATATTTTATAATATTTCATAGTATCCTTCATGGAATATTTGATAAAATAAAAAAAATTACGGTGATCTCAAATTCTTATAAAGGGTTAAGTACAACTGAAGAAATAATGAATTAATTATCATAATCAATAAGGCAAGCCTAATAACTAAAATGCATGAAATTTAGTCAATTACTTTGTAATAGTATAGTAGGAACAATAGATGATAAAATATTTACATATGAATAATCACAATAGCATGAAACATAACCATGTATATTCTAACTAATAAAATAATCACAGGGAATATAAATAACAGAATTCATGATGATGGAATACAAAATGATTGATATCTAAATTTTATCATCAGGGATTCATGCTATAAATCTAATAATGTCATGGATTCATTCAAATAGTATGATACTATATAGGATTAATTACAATAGTCTAATCATATCAATTATCAATGATAATAATCTCATATTTTCAATGATTCATGCTAATAATATAATAAATGGGTATGGCCTAAACCAAAGCTATGTCTAGTTTGTCTCTTGAAACCAACCATTGCAACGAGGGGACATAGTGAGTCCCTCTCATCACTTATAAAATCAAATACATTCCTCATATTAAAGTGGTGAAACATAATTAGCTTAAACATTCATATTAAAACTAGAATATGATGTGAGAATACTTTTCACAACCATAAATCACTAAGGGTAATATGGAAATTTATATCAAAATAGCACATCCACTTTCAAGATGATAATAAACCATACATAGAAATAATAAATATGGTATTAGTTTTATATATACCCATTAGAGTAATAATAAGGGTTATTTTAATTTATAAAATAAATTAAGACTATTAAAAAAATTCTTGAGGAAAATATACATTTTAAAAAACATTTCAAAAACCCTTTTCTTTAAAAATGACTTTTGAAAAAATAAATAGTTTTGAAAATGGTGATACTTTCATTGATAAATAATATTGGAAATTATATATACGTTTTTCAAAACAATTTTATAAAACATGGTTTTCGATGAAAACAGGTCTCTGACTCAATATAGAAATAAAATCGAGCTTTTCGTAAAAACAATTTCTAAAGCATTTTGAATACCAAGAAGTAAAAAAATTAGAACTTATACTTGAATTATATCATGAATAACCAATGTAGAATTAAATTAACGGTCTTATTTAACATATATAATATAATTTCCATTAATTTAAATTTAAGAATATATAATATCAATTAAAATGATATTGTGGTATAAACACTTAAAATGTTAATACCATTGAAGTGAGAATTAATCAATGAATTTATTATGTGTATCAAATGTAAAAACATGTAAAATAAATTTAAAAGAAAAAAATATATACTAAATGTCAATATACACATAGTTAAAAAATATTAACAATGATGAAGTAATAGAACCCAATGAAAAGGAATTGAGTTATCAAATTTCACTACAACTTGCAATATTTTTGTTAAAATACTCATAGATGAAGTAATAGAAATGAAAACATTAAATAAAATTATGATCAATTAATTCATGATATAAAATAAAATAGTGATATTATATGCACCACACAAAAGAAATATGTTGTGAAGATATGGTATGCCTCACGGAAGAAAAATAGAGATGATAATCCCTTACTATATTAGTAACTTTTGAATTGTGAGATCCATTAAATAATAACATCAATTTAAACTTCTAATATCATCAAATAAATTTAATTCATAAAATGAATTTTCATATTTATGCATATACACCACAAAAAATAAATGAGTGGTGAATATGGAATAAGGCTCGTAGAAATAAAGTGATCCTAGAAAACTAATTTCCTTATGCTCCCTTTGGGTTAAACGATTGTTAAAATCATGTATAATTACTTTAAGCATGTTATTAACTTATAAAATAACCTTAATCATGTTCACAGTATCATATATTGTCTTCTCATAATTTCTTATTACCCATATGTTAATAATAATTCATTATTTTTATAATTTTAGATGTTAATTACCTAGTTTTTCTAGTTTGTTTTGACTTGTTATTTATCGTTCTTATTAATTATATCATTATTTAACCATCTCAAAAATTTTAAAACTGATTTAAATATTATATATGATAATTATATATATATATATATATATATATTAATCCCTAAATTTTGGATATAGGAAATGTAATAAACCATACATGGAGACGGTAGGCCGTATGTACACATAAACTTTGTTTCTATTTTCTTTTCATGTTAAAAAAATGAAAATTAAATATAGTATATGTATATTTTAATTAAATTATAATATTTTTATCATATATATCACATATTATTATTAAAAACACAATTTATAAATTCCATGTAATGTTTGATCTTATCACGTTTCATTGAGGAGGCGGTAGTGCACACATCTACAAATGATGTTATCGTATTCCCACAAAATGAAAAGAATGAAGGTATGAGTTTTACAATAATTAAATAAGAAAATAACATAATAAAAATAATATATATCATATTTAAACTATAAATATATCATTATTTCCAATCTTTAAAGGTGGTAATGGAAGAATGAACGACATCAGTTTGTGAGGTAGTACTCCACTGTATACACGAATGATGAATATGTATCCCCTTTGATGGAAGTCTGTGTAGGTGTAGGTAATACCCTTAATTTAAAAACATATCAGTATATTTATGATACCATTTTGATTATATAATAAGGATATAATAATAATTGTATGTGTGGATAATGAAATAAAATAAAAGTACTTGTTAAAGAATGTTACCTCTTTTTTGAGAAACATCATTTGGTTAATAAAAAAATCCATGGTTGGATTTATTCTCAAAGTACGGCCTCTAGGATTATGGGATGTTATTTTTTAGCTTATTTGGGAATGATTTTTATGATTGAAAAGTAATTATAGGTGTGAATATGTGGGAGGGGTGAGAGATTGTTTTATAGTGGATGAGATAAATTCTTGTAAATATAAAAATATAATCAATTTTTAGAGGAATCCCTTAGTTAATGTGCCTCAAATAATTAACATAAATCAATAAAATTGAGTATAAGGTCGAAATAATTCCAAACATTTGATTTTTTACAAGTTTATAGGTCATTTTAGTCATTTTTTATAGGATTGCTCCCTTGTTAAGATAGTTTTTCACTTAATCGATGTAATTAATTTTAATTTATTTCTCAAATAATTTTGATAAAAAACTAATTTTACTTTATTATGAATTATAAATTATTATTATTTTAAATTTTAAATATGTTTTCCAGATTCCAGTCACATAAATATAATGAATTAATTTAAAATTTATCCCACTTATGGGATAGGAAAGCGGGTTTTTAAATTAAAAATGTAGAAAATATTGCTAACAATTTACATCTAAACTCAATATAAAAATGATTAAAATGGCCTAAAATATATTAATAGATTTAAAATTAAAATAATTCAACATTAAATATAATTTAGAATATAATTTAACACTAAATTAAATAGAAAAAATTAGTTTTCAATTAATGTTCAGCATTTTTCACTATTCATCAAAAAATAAAACTTCTCATAAAAATACAAAAAATTCTTCCAATAATAATTTTTAGATTAATTTTTTATAAATGAATTTCATTTTGGAAAATAAAATTTCTAAAATTTCTAAAATTTAGTTTTAAAATAGGTACCCCATTAAAAGGCTACAAGATTTTCTTTATAAACAATATAGTTTTTTATGGGTAAAATTGGGTATGTTTTTATATTATGTATTTACAATATATTGGATTAATGTAAAAAATAATTTATTGAACGTTAAATATATATATATATATATATATATATATTTCATTAATATAATTCAATAATATTAATTAATTTAATTTAATAAGTCAAAACACCTTTGGGAGCATAAAAATAATTTTTTTATAAAAACATTTCCTTTATATACAATTGGTTTTTATATTAATCTCTAATTAATTGGTAACAAATGAATTGAATAATAAATTATTATAAGTCAGTTAATTTTATTCATAACCTTAAATTTAATGACTAGGTTATATGTTATTAAATTCAATTATAATATTTTAATAATATATTGTTTTTCCGTAAAACTTGGTCTTCCATGTATCGCAAAATATCAAACAAAGTCGTTCCTGCATATAGTGAAAGATAACTTAGTGTTTCATGCATTAAAAGTATAGAATAGATTTATCTAAAATATTAAATATATCTCAAATTCCTGGGATGTTATATTCCTTTATACCCTTGTTGTTTGATTTCATACATTCTATTAAATAAAATGTTCTTTATAATTTCGAGGGGTTACATCCTCCCCCACCTTAATTAAATTTATTTCCCTCAATTAAAAAATGATCTTAGTAATCATGGGTTTTATATTTTATAATAAATATTTGAAGAAAACAACATCTTAAATATGGTTAATAACACATATTCATTATAATAAGGGAAGGTAAATGTGATGGTCACCACAAAACTATTATTCTGAATATGAGAACCTTAGTGAAATCGTAGACATGGAAGAGAAATATAATTATCATGTTCTGATAGAGAGTAATAGATAATTATTTTCTGAGAATGTTATTGACCACAATTTTATAAACAATAGGTGTGGATAAAGTCCATTGATGTCATCAAAATGGTGATAATTGGACAACATTTTTTTCATGATCCTTTTTCTTGAGTTGATAAATTCTTTCACTCTACAATAATGTAATGAAATATAATTACTTGATATGTTTCTATTCTATAAGCACCATCATATCCTTTCATTGTACCTTGAACTATTTATAACTCATCTATTAGTAAAAAATTTATTATAGGGTTAAGTAATACAATAATATCTATAACCTCCTCCAAATATCAACTCAATCCATTTAAAAAATAGTTAACCTTATGACCCTTCAAGGTATTATGATCCAAAACGTTATAATCAGTTCCCTGGAAGTTAGTAGTGCCCAATTTAATTTATTCATATCCTATAACATCCCAAGTAAGTAATGAATAATAGATATTTTTATCTATGTCTATTAATGATTAAGATAGTTTTATAGAGGCTTAAAATGAAAATAAATACAATCTTATGCATGGAATACACTAATATTCTTAAAAGATTGTTTTACTGCCTTTTGATGGCAAACCATTTTTGAATCTATATTTTGACAATTTTATAAACTATGTTTGTCAAAATAAACTTATCCTTTATGATTGGGACATCAAAATTTACCTTGTGTGAATTTTTGGTTTTTTTCTGACAATGTTCATTTTTTAATGAATAGTGAAAAATACTGCATTTTACATCAAAACTGCTTTTTAATATAATTTATTTATATGATTAGATTATGTTTTGAATTGGTTTTGAAGTGAAATTAGAATATATTTTTACCATTTTATCCAATGGTGGTCATTGGAATCAATTTCACTTTGAAATTAGACTTAAACTGGTGTCAATCTTTTGATACTTATTGTTTTGTAAAAACACGCTATTTGCTCTGGCAGTGGGAATTAATTATTAAATTAATTAATGTGACTTATATGATTTGAATTTTGTAAAATAGACTTCATTTTTTAATTCTGAATATCAAATATATCTTAGGGTGAATTTTTGGAAATTTTCTGAAAAACTTCAATTTTTGATGAATAGTGAAACCACTAAGTGGTAATCAAGCAAACTGATTTTTCAGTTAAATGAAATTTTACCACTAATGTGTATTGAATTTTGAAAATCCGACATACATGGTTATCATTAAGAAGTAAAATGTGGTTCAATGAGATTAAAATAATTTTTTGGTGAATAGTAACTTATTAAGTTTTTAATCGCGATTAGTGGTAATTAGTGTAGTTTAAGGTAAAAATAATGCTTTAATAATATGAAATGACCTAGACACATGTCCCAACCTTATTGGTTGTGTCATGGCCGACCAAGACAAGCCATGGGTCAACTTGGGGACCCCATGGGGACATTTTGGTTGTGAAATGACATAAATAACTTTTTATTAAATGTAAAAGTAAAAATGACACAAACATAATATGTTTTACGAAAACAATTTTTACATGGTGTTATAAAGATCAGATTTTTGATTATAAATATTCATTGGAAAGATAAAACGATTTCCTACATCATAGTATTTTTTTATGATTTTTAGACATTAAATAAATTAAATTATTTATGACATAATAATGATGCAGCGATGACATCCTTATTTGACGATTTAAATAAAATGGAAAGACAATGTAAAATCTATGAACTACACATGGCCAAAACCAATTGGATGAGTGGATTTAAAACCCTTATCACCGTATCCACGTATTATATCAATGTGGGACCTTTTAAAACCGAAACACATTTTCAAATAAAGTAATATTTCTTTACTTTCCAAAAGTGCCCCTCCTCTCCTCTTATAAAAGGCCCCCACCTCTACCTCATTTCACACACTCCTTAAGCCTTTGGCTCAGCCAACCCCTGCCCATTTACTCTCTCCACATCCCTCTCCTGATCCTAGAGGATTCCCTTTGGTAAGAATCCTTTCAAAGGAAGCCTTTAGGCTCAAATCAAAAGGAGTTACACTTTTAAAGGTAATTCATTCTCTCATGTTCATTTGTTTTATTTTGTTCTCCAACCCCCTAAACTCTTTTTATTTACTTCCTTTGTAACAACACCAGTATCTTCAATATACTAGGATGTTGTTATAAGATTTATTTGATCTACACTCTCACAAAACTACATAAAATGGTTAAAGAACATACGGTTTCCGTGGATGGCGAAATTCTGCCTCCCGAAACGATGATTGTTCAATACTCATTTAACACCTTCAAAGGTGGCCATTATGATGTAAATATTTTTATATATGATATATAATATGTTTATGTTTTCCTTAAGCTTCTGTTTTTTTTTCATTTTGGGCATACCTTTATGGTTCCCATTATGGGTAAACACGATATCTTCATTTTAGGAAGTGCGGACTACCGCCCCCTGAAAGTGATTTGATTCGTTAATACCATATGTGGGATGTGTAAAGGATAAAGTTAATGATATTATATATGTTATTATACTGGAATTATAATATACTCTTATATAATTATGATTCCACTCCAGAAAATATGAAATAGAAATGGAAGTAGCGTTCATGCGTACGTACGGCTTACCGTCTCCATGAACGGTGCATTTCATTTCTTACCTCTAAATGTGATGTAATATTATAAATACATGTATATGATGAATATATATGATATATATGTTATCCAAATCATTAATATCATTCTGTATATAACGAACCTATGACCAAATTAACAACATGTAAGTGTAAGAAGTCTATTTTTTACTTAAGAACCAAATACCAACAAAATGAACATTATTAACTTAACTGATTACATGATGTTCATAACATGGTATAAAAGGAATAATGAACTTGAAAAAGATTCATAAGCAAGTAGAGATTAACTCAGGTTTATTATTCAGGAGATTAAAGAACGGTCGGGTCAAGTCGGATACGAGGTATGGGACTTCGTCTCAATCTCCTTTCATTGAGGCATATTTTATTTTATACACAACTTTCTTTTATACGGTGTATAAACCCCTTTGACTTTTATGTTTATTCAAAAGGAATATTTTTTATACGAAGCATTTACTAAACGACAAAAGGGAATGTTTTTGTCGTACGTATGTGGCGACAACGACTTCTCCGCCGTCATGACCGTTATTTGAGTTTCGGCTTCCTCTACAAGCCATACCTTTTTTTTAAATGAAAAATAAATACCATGTTTTACATTGGTATTGAAAATGGTTTTCATAATGTTTTTATTATATCAATGTGTTGTATTGATATCTCGTGATTGAAATGTGGAAATGTTATGTTTCATTTATGCATGTTTTATGTGATTCAATTATGTTATGGTTCATGGGCATTATTATGAAGACGGGTGGTTCCGTGATAAACTAAGGACGGGTGAGCCCGTTATAGCTCTCCAATGCATTGGGTAACGCGAAGGAGTGAAACGTTAAGGTTTCTCCGAAGAGATTTTTGGAATATACTGTGATGGGTATTCCAAATGTAACCAAGAGGGTTACTCCCTACGTAAGAATGTTATGAATGCCTCAAGTTACCTTTATGTCTTATGATTTATATGATTTACTCATGATTTTATGAGGTATGTTAAAGTGCCTATGTTTTATGGGTAAAGTATGATTTCATTCTTATGTATATATGAACTCATGTTTCCTTTCCATGTTTTTTTTATAACCCATACTGAGTTTTTATGCCCATCCCAAGTTTTTGAAATGTTTTTCACAGGTCAAGGGAAAGGTACATGATAAGATGATAGAGTCATGGATGTGTCAAGAAATAATCCGTGTTTTATTTTAAATGTGTTTCCATTGATGGGAATGAAGAATAATATCTTTTTATAACCACTTCGTTTATATGTGGAATGTAATGCAAGTTTTATGATCTAATTCTCTAAAACTCTAAACCTGAAAAGATCCTCAATGTAAAATCTTGTAATAACTCAAGATTAAGTAAGGTTTAAGGCTGGGGCCTTATAGTTGGTATCAAAGGTCGGTTTAGATAACTTTAGGAGTTAGAATTCTATTAAATTATTATCCAAAAATATATTTTTTGAAATGATATAGCATTTGAAGATTACCATGTTGCTGCATCTAAGACATGTTTGTTCAGAATGGTTTTCCACAGAGGAAACAGGGAAGCAGTGCTAGGAAGGAATACATAAGGAAATAACCTTCCGAATCAGTATCCAGAAATGGTCGGAATTGGTACTGAACAGTTTTTTGCAGTAATGGAGCAGTTGACTCAAGCGATAAATGGTGGTGGTATCCATTCACGAGATCATCCAGATCTACCGCAGAGGAACATGTCAGTGGTGGAACATTTCATGAGGAAACATCCACCATCATTCAGAGGATCATCTGACCCTGTGATAGCTGAAGGGTGGATTAAAGCACTGGAGAAGATTTTTGATGTCATGGGGTGTTCAGACAATCAAAAGGTTAGTCTTTCTATTTACCGTTTGGAGGGTGGAGCAAATCAGTGGTGGTCTATGGTTAAAAATATCAGGGACGCCGATGAGATTGATGCTCTTGACTGGGATGAATTCAAAGGTATGTTTCTTGAGAAGTATTTTCCTAAGGCTGTTCGACTTAGGATGGAAAATAAATTCATGAAATTGAGGCAAGAGGAAGACTCAATGGCTGCCTATGAAGAAAGGTTCACTCGATTGGCAAGGTATGCGCCAAATTTTATCCGAGACTTTGATAGTAAAATCAATCGTTTTTACTCAGGATTAAAGCCAAAATATCGAAGGGAATTAGCTTCTCGTGAGTCTAAAAGTTATGAAAATCATGTTCGATGTGCTGAGAAGGTGGAAATGGAGTTTGCCGATGACCAAGTGTTCTATAACAACCAGTAGAAGAAGAGACCGAGGTGGTAGGAGAAAGGTAAGAATTCTTCAAAAAAGTCTGATGGTAAGAGAACTAAGTTTCCAGTTTGTGATAAATGTGGCAAAAGTCATGCTGGGGAATGTCTTCTGAATTCTGGAAAGTGCTACCGATGTGGTAAGATGGGACATAAGGCTCGTGATTGCACTGAAAAGGATCAAGGTGAAGGTAAGAACAAATTTGATTTACAGTTAGTGAAATGTTATAAGTGCAATGAGATGGGTCACTATGCAAACGAGTGTCTGACAAAGAGATTGAGTGATGTGAAGCAGTTAGACTACAAGCAGAAAGGGGTGGTGAAATCCTTTGCAACTACTTCAGCAGATGTCGGGCCATCAAATGAAGTGGTATCAGGTACTTTGTTTGTTTTTTCAGATTATGCCAGTGTGTTGTTTGATTCAGGGTCTACACATTCTTTCATCTCTGAAAACGTTTCTAGTAAAATGGGAATACCATCTCAAGAAATGACTCCTGAACTTTTGGTAAAAACACCTGGGGGAAATGTTGAGGCAAAAAGAATTTATAAGAATCTTCCTATCCTTATCTGTGGAAAGAACCTACTTGCAAACCTTATTGTTCTACCTCTAGTTGAGTTTGATGTTATCCTGGGTATGGATTGGCTCTCTATTTACCATGCTAAGATTGACTGTAGAGCTAAAGAAGTTTCTTTTCAGAAAGACTTTCAGTTTGTTTATAGGAATGAACCCTTACTTTTGATAACATATCAAGAGGCTGAGAAACTTGTAAAATATGGAAATGAATGTTACCTTGAACACGTCGTTGAAAATAAAGGAACTGTTCAGATTAATGATGTGCCAGTGGTAAATGAGTATCTTGATGTTTTTCCTGATGAGTTGCCTGGAATAATACCAGATCGGGAAGTTGAGTTTACTGTTGACTTAGTTACTGATGCTAAGCCAATTTCAAAACCCCCTTATCGAATGGCACAAATTGAACTTTTAGAGTTTAAGGAGAAATTGCAAGATTTATTAGAGAAAGGTTTCATTAGACCTAGCACATCACCATAGGGTGCTCCTGTTTTATTTGTTAAAAAGAAAGATGGTTCTATGAGACTTTGCATTGATTATAGAGCCTTGAATAATATCACTGTTAAGAACAGATATCCTTTGCCTCATATCGATGATTTGTTTGATCAGCTCCAGGGAGCTCAGTTTTTTCAAAGATTAACTTGAGATCGGGGTACCATCAGCTGAAGGTAAAGGAGGAAGATATTCTGAAGACCGTGTTCCGTATGAGATATGGCCATTATGAATTTGTAGTAATGCCTTTTGGGCTAACCAATGCACCTGCTGTATTCATGGACTTAATGAATAGAATTTTCCATGAGTTCTTGGATAAGTTTGTGGTGGATTTCATTGATGATATTTTGGTGTTTTCTAAAAGTAAAGAGGAGCATGAAAGACATTTAAGGGTTATCTTGCAAACCTTAAAAGAAAAGAAACTGTATGGGAAATTCAGAAAGTGTGAGTTTTGGTTGCAACAAATTTCTTTCCTTGGTCACATTGTTTCTAAAGATGGAATAACCGTTGATCCTGCAAAAACAAAAGTTGTGGAATAATGGCCAAGACCCACAAATGTAACCGAGATTCGTAGATTCCATGGTTTGGCGGGCTATTACCGAAGGTTTGTTAGAAATTTTTCAGTGTTATCTAGTCCAATGACTAAGCTAACTCGGAAGGGTGTTAAGTTTATCTGGACAAAAGAATGTGATGATTGTTTTCAGGAATTGAAAAGAAGATTGGTGAATGCTCCAGTTTTGGCACTACCTTCCCGGAATGGTGAGTTTGTTATATACAGTGATGCTTCATTGAAAGGACTTGGTTGCGTCCTAATGCAGAATGATCAGGTAATTGTTTATGCTTCATGACAGTTGAAAACTCATGAGGTAAATTACCCTACACATGATTTGGAATTAGCTGATGTTGTTTTTTCTTTAAAAATTTGGAGGCATCATTTGTATGGAGTAAAGTGTGAAATATATACCGATCACAAAAGTTTAAAGTATATATTCACTCAGAAAGAGTTAAACATGAGACAGAGGAGATGGCTAGAATTAATCAAGGATTATGATTGTACAATTCATTACCATCCGGGAAAAGCAAATAAAGTGGCTGATGCTTTGAGTCGAAAAAGTAATGCTTCATTAACAATGTTGCGTTTGGAACGTGATCCTTTGGTTAAGGATTTGATGAACTTTGGCATAGAAGTTGTTGGTGCAGGAAGTCCTTCTGTTTTCTTTCAGGTATCAGTGAGATCTTCTCTATCAGATAGAATCAAGCAAGCACAGAAGCAAGACAGTGAGTTGCGGAAAAAGGTAGAGCTGGTTCAGAAAGGTAAGTTGCCTGAATTCAACATTGATAATGATTGTGTTTTGATATTTGGGAAGAGATTGTGTGTGCCTTGTGATTCACAGTTGAAGAGAGAGTTGTTATGTGAAGCTCATAGTTCTCCGTTTTCAGTTCATCCGGGCAGTACTAAGATGTATAGAGATCTGTAGGAGTATTACTGGTGGGATGGAATGAAAAGAGATATTGCTGATTTTACTGTGAAGTGTTTGACTTGTCAGCAGGTTAAAGTAGAGCGGAAGTTACCGAAAGGGATGCTTCAGCCTTTACCAGTTCCAGAGGGGAAATGGGAGAATATATCCATGGACTTTGTTGTTAGATTACCGAAGACATCTCGAGGTAATAATGCAATCTGGGTTATTGTTGATCGCTTGACCAAATCTGCTCATTTCTTTGCTATACGAGATACTTTCTCTCTTGATCAACTTTCCTGTTTGTATATTAAAGATATAGTCAGGTTACATGGAGTTCCTCTCTCCATTGTATCAGATCATGATCCCAGGTTTACTTCTAACTTTTGGAAAGGCCTTCAGAAGTCATTGGGTACTGAATTAAATTTTAGTACAGCTTTTCATCCTCAATCATATGGGCAGTCAAAATGAAAAATTCAGACATTGGAGGATATTCTACGAGCTTGTTCTATAAATTATCAGGGAAGTTGGGACCAACATCTTTCTTTGGTTGAGTTTTCATATAATAACAGTTTTCATTCCAGTATACAGATGGAACCATTTCAGGCATTATATGGGAAGCGGTGTCGAACTCCAGCTTTCTGGGATGAAGTGGGTGAAAGGAAGTTGATGGGACCAGAATTGGTAGAAGAGATGGCAGAAAAAGTTCAGCTGATTCAGAAACACATGAGAATAGCTCAGAACAGGCAGAAGAGTTATGCGGATAACCAGAGGAAAGATCTATCTTTCGAGGTAGGTGATCATGTTTTTCTCAAGGTTTCTCCTTGGAAAAGTGTGATGAGATTTGGTAAGAAAGGAAAGTTGAGTCCAAGGTTCATTAGACCATACGAAATTCTGGAGAGAGTTGGATCAGTTGCATACCGAGTGGCTTTACCTCCGAGTTTATCTCAGGTACACAATGTTTTTCACGTTTCGATGTTGAGAAAGTATATGCCAGATCCGTCTCATGTTTTGAGTCCAGAGGTAGTTCAGCTGGAAGAGAACCTATCTTATGAAGAACAACCGGTCCAGATTCTTGAACACAGGGAGAAAGTGTTACGGAATAAAGTGATTCACTAGGTAAAGGTTTTGTGGAAAAACCACATTATTGAAGAGGCAACATGGAAATCTGAAAATGTAATGAGGGATAAGTACCCCCATTTATTCGATAAGTAAATAAATTGCGGGGACGCAATTTTCTAAAGGGGGGAAGGATGTAACATCCCAAGTAAGTAATGAATAATAGATATTTTTATATATGTCTATTAATGATTAATATAGTGTTATAGAGGCTTAAAATGAAAATAAATACAATCTTATGCATGGAATACACTAATATTCTTAAAAGATTGTTTTACTGCCTTTTAATGGCAAACCATTTTTGAATCTATATTTTGACAATTTTATAAACTATGTTTGTCAAAATAAACTTATCCTTTATTATTGGAACATCAAAATTTACCTTGTGTGAATTTTTTGTATTTTTCTGACAATGTTCATTTTTTAATGAATAGTGAAAAATACCGCATTTTACATCAAAACTGCTTTTTAATCTAATTTATTTATATGATTAGATTATGTTTTGAATTGGTTTTGAAGTGAAATTAGAATATATTTTTACCATTTTATCCAATGGTGGTCATTGGAATCAATTTCACTTTGAAATTAGACTTAAACTGGTGTCAATCTTTTGATACTTATTGTTTTGTAAAAACACGCTATTTGCTCTGGCAGCGGGAATTAATTATTAAATTAATTAATGTGACTTATATGATTTGAATTTTGTAAAATAGACTTCATTTTTTAATTCTGAATATCAAATATATCTTAGGGTGAATTTTTGGTAATTTTCTGAAAAACTTCAATTTTTGATGAATAGTGAAACCACTAAGTGGTAATCAAGCAAACTGATTTTTCAGTTAAATGAAAGTTTACCACTAATGTGTATTGAATTTTGAAAATCCGACATACATGGTTGTCATTAAGAAGTAAAATTTGGTTCAATGAGATTAAAATAATTTTTTGGTGAATAGTAACTTATTAAGTTTTTAATCGCGATTAGTGGTAATTAGTGTAGTTTAAGGTAAAAATAATGCTTTAATAATATGAAATGACCTAGACACATGTCCCAACCTTATTGGTTGATTCATGGCCGACCACGACAAGCCATGGGTCAACTTGGGGACCCCATAGGGACATTTTGGTTGTGAAGTGACATAAATAACTTTTTATTAAATGTAAAAGTAAAAATGACACAAACATAATATGTTTTACGAAAACAATTTTTACATGGTGTTATAAAGATCAGATTTTTGATTATAAATAGTCATTTGAAAGCTAAAACGATTTTCTACATCATAGTATTTTTTTATGATTTTTAGACATTAAATAAATTAAATTATTTATGACATAATAATGATGCAGCGATGACATCATTATTTGACGATTTAAATAAAATGGAAAGACAATGTAAAATCAATGAACTACACATGGCCAAAACCAATTGGATGAGTGGATTTCGAACCCTTATCACCTTAGCCACGAATTATATCAATGTGGGACCTTTTAAAACCGAAAACAATTTTCAAATAAAGTAATATTTCTTTACTTTCCAAAAGTGCCCCTCCTCTCCTCTTATAAAAGGCCCCCACCTCTACCTCATTTCACACACTCCTTAAGCCTTTGGCTCGGCCAAAACATGCCCATTTACTCTCTCCACATCCCTCTACTCATCCTAGAGGATTCCCTTTGGGAAGAATCCTTTCAAAGGAAGCCTTTAGGCTCAAATCAAAAGGAGTTATACTTTTAAAGGTAATTCATTCTCTTATGTTCATTTGTTTTATTTTGTTCTCCAACCCCCTAAACTCTTTTTATTTACTTCCTTTTTGACAACACCAGTATCTTCAATATTCTAGGATGTTGTTATAAGATTTATTTGAGCTACACTCTCACACAACTACATAAAATGGTTAAAGAACATACGGTTTCCGTGGATGACGAAATTCTGCCTCCCGAAACGATGATTGTTCAATACTCATTTAACACCTTCAAATGTGGCCATTATGATGTCACTATTTTTATATATGATATATAATATGTTTATGTTTTCCTTAAGATTCTGTTTTTTTCATTTTGGGCATACCTTTATGGTTCCCATTATGGGTAAACACGATATCTTCATTTTAGGAAGTGCGGACTACCGCCCCCTGAAAGTGATTTGATTCGTTAATACCACATGTGGCATGTGTAAAGGATAAAGTTAATGATATTATATATGTTATTATACTGGAATTATAATATACTCTTATATCATTATGATTCCATTCCAGAAAATATGAAATAGAAATGGAAGTAGCGTTCATGCGTACGTACGGCTTACCGTCTCCATGAACGGTGCATTTCATTTCTTACCTCTAAATGTGATGTAATATTATAAATACATGTATATGATGAATATATATGATATATATGTTATCTAAATCATTAATATCATTCTGGATATAACGAACCTATGACCAAATTAACAACATGTAAGTGTAAGAAGTCTATTGTTTACTTAAGAACCAAATACCGACAAAATGAACATTATTAACTTAACTGATTACATGATGTTCATAACATGGTATAAAAGGAATAATGAACTTGAAAAAGATTCATAAGCAAGTAGATATTAACTCAATTTTATTATTCAGGAGATTAAAGAATGGTCGGGTCAAGTCGGATACGAGGTATGGGACTTCGTCTCAATCTCCTTTCATTGAGGCATATTTTATTTTATACACAACTTTCTTTTATACGGTGTATAAACCCCTTTGACTTTTACGTTTATTCAAAAGGAATCTTTTTTATACGAAGCATTTACTAAACGACAAAAGGGAATGTTTTTGTCGTATGTATGCGGCGACAACGACTTCTCCGCCGTCGTGACCGTTATTTGAGTTTCGGCTTCCTCTACAAGCCATACCTTTTTTTTAAAAAATGAAAAATAAATACCATGTTTTACTTTGGTATTGAAAATGGTTTTCATAATGTTTTTATTATATCAATGTGTTGTATTGATATCTCGTGATTGAAATTTGGAAATGTTATGTTTCCTTTATGCATGTTTTATGTGATATGATTATGTTATGGTTCTTGGGCATTATTATGAAGACGGGTGGTTCCGTGATAAACTAAGGGCGGGTGAGCCCGTTATAGCACTCCAATGCATTGTGTAACGTGAAGGAGTGAAACTTTAAGGTTTCTCCGAAGAGATTTAGGGAATATACTGTGATGGGTATTCCAAATGTAACCAAGAGGGTTACTCCCTACATAAGAATGTTATGAATGCCTCAAGTTACCTTTATGTCTTATGATTTCTATGATTTACTCATGATTTTATGAGGTATGTTAAAGTGCCTATTTTTTATGGGTAAAGTATGATTTCATTCTTATGTATATATGAACTCATGTTTCCTTTCCATGTTTTTTTTATAACCCATACTGAGTTTTTATGCTCATCCCAAGTTTTTGAAATGTTTTTCACAGGTCAAGGGAAAGGTACATGATAAGATGATAGAGTCAAGGATGTGTCAAGAAATAATCCATGTTTTATTTTAAATGTGTTTCCATTGATGGGAATGAAGAATACTATCTTTCCGTAACCACTTTGTTTATATGTGGAATGTAATGCAAGTTTTATGATCTAATTCTCTAAAACTCTAAACCCGAAAAGATCTTCAATGTGAAATCTTGTAATAACTCAAGATTAAGTGAGGTTTAAGGCTGTATCCATCATTTATTTATCCAGTAATCATTATCTCAATATTAGGAAGATATTATGTGTTGTATTTCCCACAATCATTTGTTTTCCAAGAAGTTCAACATGTCAATTAATCATTTTTCTTCTTCATCGGTACCATTCAAAATATTGTTTCAAATCCTTAACATGAAATTACTCCAGAACAATCCTTATATATTGAATCATTCATATAAACAGTACATCACTAATAAAATACTCAAATTAATTAATTCATGGATCTAAACATAAATATATTAATCATTCCTCCCCATCAATGTAATAAACATAATCTTGAACATGATCTGTTAGAATATTTTGAGGTATTATTGTTTGAGGCTTAAAAAATTGATTTGCATAGTGTTCTATCTCCTAGCAGTTGAAGCATTGTACATTGGAAACTTTTTTCTTAACTTTTCAATCACAAGAACTGTGGAATTTCTCTCCACACTTGTAATAAATTCCTATTCCCCACAAGCAAGTGTCGATGAGTTTTTTTCCATAATTATCACATACAAGAAAATCCTTCATTTTGTTCTTTCCCTTATCCATTTTTTGATCTAATTTCCTCTTCTTCTCTAGATGCCCATTGAATCCATAATACCTACATAAATCTCTCTATTTATTATTATCACAATATATTATGTCCTCATATGATTAGACTACTTTAGATACTCTTTCCCTTTTAAATCGTAGCTTATGATCATAAAATAATTGGTCCTTATTAATCCTTGGATCACATCCATTTGGGAGGATTACATTCCTCCTAATATAGTACATCTTTAAATGAAAAAATATATTAGATTAGATCTTTTAATTATGGAACATAATATATAATCCAAAAACTAGTGAAATACATAACATGAATTGTAATATTTATTCATAACTAATCTCTAAATCATAAATATGGATTCTTTGGAATTTTAATATTTTTGTATTTTCAAGGTTTATCAAAGTGTTATGTACCCAAATCTAAGATTTCCCGAATATAGTTTACACGACTGATAATAAAGTTACTTCGATACAAACTGTAGATACCCATCCCCAAGAATCTCAGAGTCAGTGCCTAAAACCAATACAATGGCATAAGATACAGGGAATTCACATCCCAATGGATGAAACTGTTTAGTAGTATTGGTAAACCAGTTACAAACATGATTATTTTATTAAAAATTAATATAAAAATTATAAAATACTTTTTTCGATAATAAATTTATTACATCTATCATATCCTTGAAAAAACATTCTTTGTTAGCTTCATGGATTCATGGGGAGGGGAAAAAAATAAGTGTGATCTCAAATTCTCAGTAAGGTTTATGTAAAATAAAATAAATAATTAATTAATGAGAAAAATAAACATTAAAATTTTAATAACTGAAAATAATTACATTTAGTCAATAACTCGTGCATGGTATGGTGGTATTAATACATGATAAAGTATTTCCAAATAAATAATCACATGATAAAGAAACGTAACCATGCATATTGTAACTAATCTAATAATCATATAGAATATCAATAACTAAATTCATAATGATGAAATTCATAACGATGGATATTTAAATAAAATAATAAAATATTCATTACATGAATCTAATATTTTCATGTATTAATTATAATAATATGATACTATCAAAGTATTCGTAATAGGAATCTAAAAATTAAAAATCTTTATTTCATGAATATTATACTGTTAAGGCTTCATGCTGATAATCTAATAAATGGGTATGGCCTTTTCCAAAACCATATCTATTTTGTCTCATGAATAAAACAAATTCATCAAGGGTCAATAGTCGGTCATTCCCATCAGATATGAAATCCAATACATTCCTCATATGAAAGGATTGAACATGATCAAAATAAAAATTCATATTAAAACATGCATTTTAAATGTTAATACTTTACCAAACCACAAATCACCAAGAGTAATACGAAAAAGTATAACAAAATAGAACATACAAAGTAAAAAATGACCATAAAACATCTATATAATTTACAAGGATGGTATCAATACAACATATACCATTTTGAGTAGGTATAAGGGTTTTTTTCATTAATGAAATAAAATATCTTCAAAAATTAATTCATTAGGAAAATATTCTTTTAGCTTTGAAAAAATAATTTGAAAAATATTTCTTTCAAAATAAATTTTCAAAAAATTTATTTTTTTAATGACTAAAAAATCATTTGATAAAAAAATTTTAAATGTTTAGAAACATTTTTGATAAAATATTTAGAATAAATTGATTCTCAAAAAAGTGGGTCACCAACTAAGGATATTAATAAAGTTGGTTTTTCATAAAAAACATTTATATAGAATTTTGAGTAACATGGAGTATAAAAATGGTAATTTTACTTTAAAAATATTATTAATGACTATATAAGAAGAAAATTAAATATTTTATTGAACATTTATCAAAGAAATTCCTTTAATGGAAATTCGAGAATAAACAATCTTGAGTAAAATAAGATTCTTGTATAAGCCCTTAAATTGACCACAACTTTGAATTGAGAATTAATCAATGAACTGATTACTTATTTCATATATAAATCCACAAATAATAAATTAAAATTCATAAATAGATATTCAAATTTATTATACACATAATCATATAATATTGATGACAATGAATAAGTAATATAACCCATTGAAATGAATTATGTTACGAAATTTCATTATCGTTTGGTAACATTAAGTTCAAATCCTCAAAGATGAAATAATAAAAATGTGAAACAAAAGTACCATGAATATAACTATATTAATAATATTAAATAAAATATACGAATTATATACACCACACAAAATAAATAAGTGGTTAAAATCACATATGCCTCACAGAAGAAAAAGTGAGACGAGAATCCCTTACTACTTGAGTAACTTTTGAATCATGGTGTCCCTAAAAGAATTAGATAATTATAAAGTTTTAATATCATGAAATAAATTTAATTAATGATATAAAATTTCTTAAGGATGTATATACACCACAAAAAATTAAATATTGACGAATATGGAATGAGTGTTGAAAAAATAAAAGTGAGACTAGAAATCCCCTTATCTTATGCTCCCTTTTGGTTGAACGATCGTTAACCTCAAGTATAATTTGTTTTAATAATGTTAATAACTAATAAAACAAACATGAAATTATTTATATTATCTTATATTATATTTTTATAATATCTTATTACACATTTGTTAATAATCATTCACCATTTTCAACATTTTGGGTGTTAGCTGACTAGTTTTTCAAGTTTCTTGTGACTTGTTAGTTCTTATTCCTATTACATAGATCATGATTTAGTCTTATCCATAATTTAAAACATGATTTAAAAATATATATTTTTTATATATTTATATATATTAAACCATAAATATTGGATATGGGAAATGAAATACACCGTTTATGAAGATAACATGTTGTACGTATGCATGAACGCTATTTCAATTTTCTTTTTATAGTAAAAGAATGAAAATTAAATAGTATATATGTATATTATAATTAAATTTTAATTTTTTTATAATATATATATAATATTTTCATTATACCCAACCTTTATATATTTCATTTTAAGTGTGAACGAATCTCATCAGTTTGAGGAGGCCGTAGTCCACACACACACAATAGATTTATCATATTCTCGCAAAATGGAATGCATAAAGTTTTGAGTTTTATAAGAATTATATGATCATAAAATAATTATAAATATCATATATATAATATATAAAATATAAATTCATTATTATTTAAAACCTTGAAATGAGGTAATGGAATAAAAAATGACATCAGTTCGCAAGGTAGTAGTTTTCCATACACACAAACAATGATTTTGTTTCTCATGTGATGGAAGTGTGCGTGTGTGCATAGTTCATAAACATAATATAACAAAATATTAGTATATTTATGATAATTATGTAATTATATAGGAAATATATAAGAATAATTTCATGTATGGGAAAACAAATAAAAAAAAGTTGTCATTGAAAAAAGGTACCTATTTTTCAAGTAACTTATTTAAGTTTAAAGAAAAAGACTTCCTTGGTTGGATTTATTCCCAAATTAAGGATTATAATATTAGGTTAGGTATTTTAGGAGCCTATATTTTAAGGTTTTTTATGAGACAAATTACTTGATATGAGTGAATAAGTGGTAAGTGTGAGTGCCTTTTAAATGTTATGGAGTAAGGCTATTCTTGTAAATATAAAAAGGTAAATACTTTTGAGAGATATCCCTTAAATAATTTTACTCCAATAATAAAAAAATTATATAAATTTGAGAATATATTAGAAATATTTTGAGATAATGGATTTTAAAAAAATTCAATTTCATTTTAGCCCTTAAGATTAAGTTTTAGCCCTTTATTAAAATAGTTTCTCGCTTAATCGATATAATTAATTTTAATTAATTTTACTATTCATTTTGGTAAAAAAATATTAACATAATAGAATTTATATATTATTATTATTCTAAATATAGAATCTATTTTTAAAAAATTTCAATCCCAAAAGTGGAAGAAATTAATTTAAAACTAATCTCTCTTATATGATGGGAAAGTTTGTTTTTAAAGTAATAATGTTCAAAAACAGGCTAAGTATTGATATCGAAATTCAGAATAAAATGATTCCAATGACCAAAACTATATTAATATATTTAAAATTTTACTAATTAAAAATTAAAATAGATTTAGAATATAAATTAACACTATAAATTATATAGATTCAAAATCTATTTTTAATTAAAATTCAGTTATTTTCCCTATTAATAAAAAATGAAACCTCTTAGGAAAATACAGAAAATTAACCCTATGTTAATTCTAATGTTAATATTTATAAAATAAAGTTTATTTTGAAAAATAAAATTTACAAAAGTGTAAAAACTTAGTTTTGAAATAGGTACACTATTAAAAGGTGGTGAAACTTGTAGAGACCTGAAGCTTAACGTACATGGACATTACATTACTTTAGCGGAATACTTAATAAATAACAAAAACAGACACACAAGGACCGTAATAGTTTAGTGTCTTTGGAAACTTGGAACATAATTTTCTAATCTTGGTGAAAGATCTTAAACATCTCCCATAAAGATATTCCCCCTTTTTTTCTTACCTAAAACCTTTCTTTATATCCTGGGGAAAAGAAAACATAAAAATGGTGATCTTAAATGCTCAGTAAGGGTAAGCATGGAAAAACTAAAACATACCATATACATTTGAACTTAAAAACAAGAACATAATGTTTAAACATCAAAAGCTTGAGCAATGACATAAAACATGGAAGTACGCAAGGCATAGATTATAATGAAACATTAAGAATGATAAAATATTATGGGAATAAAACATGTAATTGTGGGAACCATTAATCACATGATATTATTTCCATAGTATCCAAGGTATTGCTGCCAAGACCATCTTAGTGGACAAAGTCCCTTTCTGAATCGAGTTCACTCCTCGTTCCAGTCCTGTATTACTGAACCGGTTTAACTTTCCGTTCCAGCCATGTCTATCTCATGAGATATAAATCTTTACACAATGCATTGGAGGGAGATATAGGTTTCAACCATCTCATAGTGAAATCATTCTTACTTGTTCCACAAAATAAACTTAAAACATTCATCATAACCCAAAGAATAAAATGGGTTTCATAAACATCATCCCATCATTTCATAATCCATCTAAAACAAATGGATATAATTTCATAATAAGAAAAGTGAAACCATGTAAATAAAAGATACATTATACTTAAAACATACACATATGAAATAATTTCATTTTAGATGGAAAATTGTTTTGATAAAACACTTGAAATGAATTCTTGAGGAAAATATCCTTTATTCTTTAAAATCATTTTCTTTTCACAAAATGTCATGAATTTTTAAAAGAAAAGGATTTTCTGGAAAATAGTCATGAAATATTTTTGAGGAAGCTTCATGAAAATATGGCTTTATAAAACCGTAAAAATCCTTTCATGCCGTATAAGTAAAAAAAACATTCTTCTCGTACTTTTTTCAGAAAAGTCAAAAAGTACCTCGTACGAAAAACGACAAAATATTCCTTTCATATATTTTACCAAAAACTCACCAAAGGGTAAAATTGTATTTAAACAATTGTTGGTGTATGGAAATAATATGACATATTTATGAAACATGGATGTGGATGATAAAATACACCCCAGTAATTTCTGAAGTATAAACAATCTCGGATAAAAATGAGATTGTGATATTTCCCTTACCTTAGGTCTGATTTGATTCATAAGTGTCCGAAACTCCTGTATAATGATTTAAATAATGTCATTGACTTATTCCAGAATCATACTCATTGTTATGATATCATATATGGTTCACTTAGGGCTTTATATTACCCGTTCTTTTGTAAATTCCATGTTAAAGAGCGTTTTGGGTAAAATGGTTTCATTTGTTGTCCGTGTTTTGACTTGTAATTATTCATATGATTACTTAGATCATGATTACTTAATTAAAGAATATAAAACATGATTTATATATAATATATATTCAGAATATATATATATATATATATATAATAGATCAGTAAATGGAAAGAAATACACCGTTCATGGAGACGATAGACCGTACGTACGCATGAACGATGTTTTATTTTCCTTATTGAGTTGAATGGAATTAAGTAGATGAGATACATATATATAAAAATAAATCCAGTATCATTATTATGTCATATATTTCATGATTACTTATTATATATACCTTATAATCATTCATGAATGGTTAACGTGGAGAATGAATCTCATCATGTCTTGGAGACGGTAGTCCGTACGTACGCACGAGCGATGATATCGTTCTCATGTTCATGGAATTGTATTGGACTGTATGTATACTATTTCAGAATCAATATCACTTTAAAATAATCATATATAGTTATTATGTACACCATTATACCCATCCAAGTAACGTGGTGGTGGAAAATAGATTACACCACGGCGTGGAGACGGTATTCCGTACGTACGCACGCGCGGTGATTTCGTTTTCCGTAGGATGGATATATGGTGAAATAAGGTTGTTTCATACTTATAATAACATAACAATATATGAGTGATACTGATGTTATTACTTCATAATGAAACAACTTAAGAATAATAAATGGAAGAAGAAATAAAGATGAAAGAATCGGTAACAGACATTACCTCTTCTTTGAAGCGCCTCTTTGATTCTTCCTCTTAGGGCAATAAAATTGGTCTTTGAAGAAGACCAGGACATCTAGGATGTTTCTAGGTAAGTGTATAAGAGAATTTGGTAGGGTTTGGCCGAGTTTTAATGCTCAAAGTGGTGTGAGGAAGAGAGGGAGGAGGTGCCCTTTTATAAGGGAGGAGAGGGGCACCTTTGGAATAACTAAAACTATTATTTTATTATAAAGCCAAATTCTGTTTTAAATAGCTCCAAATTAATTTATTTAGAAGATAAGGTGGGTATGGGTCTAATTCCTCTCATCCAATAGAATTTAGAAAAGTTTAGGTCATTATATTAACCTTATCTTTTAGTTTTAACTCTTAGTTAATTGGATTGATATTTACCATGTCACTTTTTATTTTTATATTATATAGTTAATAAACTTACTATATACATCCAAGAGACCCCCAAGAGGTCCATTAATGATACACCTATCATTATATAAGTATATTTGCCGAACCTTAGATCTTTAGGAATAAAATAACAATCAATAATATAATATTTGTTTTAAAAACTATTTTATGTCAATTTTGACACTATTTAGTAATTGATTTTTGTGAAACTTATAACAGAATTATTATTTCACAAAAAGTTAATTAAATCAATAATAACATGTCCTATTAACCTATAAAATTAGTGTAATTCATAAAAAGTCTAAAATTACATTTATTTTTGGTATTTATAACATCAATTATGTCAATATTTCATTAATAAGATAATTACTACATCATCATTGTGTCATAAATAAATTAAATTATTTAATGTCTAAAAATTACAAATAAAATTTCATTCTTTAGGAAATAGTTTTATATTTATAATGAATATTTATAGTCGAATTTATCTTATGTATAACCTTATATTAAAAATTATTTTCTTATTAAACATTGATTTTAACTATTTTAAACCTTCTTTAAATAAATTAATAATAAATGTCCTAATCTAATCCATGTGGGCCTAAATGGTCATATTTTATTCCTAAGGTTGTTTTGGGTCGAATTACACATATCCAATAGAATTAGTACATGTGTTAAGGTAATAATAATATCATTTTTACCATTAATTACCCTATTTACTTTTAACCGTGGTAAAAAAAAGTAAAAAGTTACTATTCACCAAAAATTATTTTCTCTCATTGAACCACATTTTACATACTTACATCAACCGTGTCTCTCGGATTTTTGAAATTCCACTCACAGAAGCGGTAAAATTAAGTTTTATGAAAAATTCATTTTTTTAACTACCACTTAGTGGTTTCACTATTCATCAAAAAATGAAAGTTTCCAGAAAAATATCAAAAATTAGGCCTAAGATATATTTGATATTATGAATTCAAAAATGATTTCTATTTTACCAAATTCAAAAAATATCAGTTACATTAATTAATTTAAAAATTAAATCCCGTCGTCAAAACAAATAGCGTGTTTTTTAAGAGATAATAACTATCAAAAGATTGACACTTGTTTATGTCTGGTTTAAATGTGAAATTACATCCAATGACCAACATTGTATAAAATTGTAAAAATATATTAGAAATATATTTTAAAACCACTCAAATAAATAATTTATCACTAATAATTATTTGGATTGAAAAAGTTTTTTTTTAATTACAATTTAGCAATTTTCACTATTCATAAAAATATGAAAGTTATCCGAAAAGTACCAAAATTTCTCCCTAAGCTAATTTAGATATTCCGAATCCAAAAATGAAGTCCATTTTGAACACTAAAATTTAAAAATTTTCAAAAAGTGGTTATTCCTATTCATAACGGCTAGTTTTAATAATATTTTAATAGTATATCGTTGTTTAGTGAAACTCGGTATTGCGTACTACACACGCTATCGAGGAAGGTCACGATTGCGTGTAATGAAAGGCAAGTCAATGATGCATGTTGTGCAAGCTCCTTTTGTTGTAGCGTACAACAGAAGACATTAATGAAATTAAAAAGAATATTTTTCATAAAATCTCGGGGTGTTACATTCTACCCCCCTTAAATGAATTTCGCCCTCGAAATTCATCGAGGTTGTAAATGGTTTACTACTCGAAAGTTTCTTTAATAGAAACCCACATCGTAAAAAGGAATACCAAAATTTGGCATTAAAAACTAAAGTATGAAACGTAATGGTTACCCAAATTAACTAATCACTGGGTTTCCACATAAGAGAACATAAGTGAAAATATGGATATGGAAGAGAAATCTAACCATCATGTTCTGATAGAGAGTGGTAGAGAACATGGCTATGAAAAAGCCAACAATCACAAAGCCATAGAATTTGTGATGATCTAAGGTACCATCTAATTCATCAGATATAAGAGCAATAGGACAATAATTTTGGTTTTCAAGATCATTTCCCTTATGCTGATGAAATTGGAATTAGAAGAAATACTTTCGTGATTTTGGTATAGTCTCACCATTGGTCATTCATTGGACAATTTCCACTTCATCTCTTAAAGAAATGAAGTTGAATTTTTCATTCGTGATGTGTTAGCAGATCATGTGATAGAATGATGGGTCATTCCATCTGTCTCAAACAAAAGGTTAGAAAAGTTATCATAAAATACATAAGTCCATCTATAGTGAGATTAATCATATATGGTTCCTAAAATGGATGTATACTTCTTATATTATACTTCTTAATATAATAAAACTAGTTTCTACTAAACAGGGACTTCCTGTAGGCCAGTGGTAGGCGATAAAGGCCAGTCGCACTTCGGTTGTGGGTTCGATTCCCACATCCTTGTCTGACGCGATGGGTTGTCGCCCGTCCTGTAGGTTGTCCTTTTTCTAAAGCTACATTACTATAAAATCTCATCAGTAATATCAAAAAAAGTTATATCCTTAAACAATACTAGCATATGTCCAAAATAATCCATTCCAATCTTTAGGCTTATCTAAAATACTTCGGTCCAAGCTCATAGTATAAAGAAAACGATTACATGAAATGTCCTCAACTAATCATGTGAATACCATCATTTACCCCCCATATATATATTGTTGGTCACATTCCAATCATGTGAATACCTTAATCATTTATTCTCTTGAAAAAATAAATACCCATTGAACCTTAGTGAAAACATGAATGCTGCCGAAAGTTAACTCTTTCCACATACCAAAATCCAAAAATTCTATATACTCAAACTATGATATAACCTTCTCCTTATATCAGTCATGAGCTCATGAATACTATCAAACATTTAATTTTCTCCTTATCCCTTCATTATACGCATATCATCTATTTTCCAAAAATATCTGAATAACCTTTCATGGTTACTAATACCATTAATCATACACTTTCAGAACATAGGAAAGACAACAGTGTAACAATCCTTAGATGTCTCTTTATTCCATATTACCATGAGATTACTTATACAACATTACACTTGATAAACATGTAATCATTCCACTAACTTCTTAAACCATTGACCGAGCTTCAACAATTCATTCATCTCACATATCATTTGTAGTCTGTTCATCATCATCAACATAAATACTACCCATACGACCGTACTGATTCTCTTCATGAGACTTTACCTTAGGGAATTGGTTTGCATAATGCTCGTACATTCCATATTTAAAACATTTAACCATTTTTGATGTCGTAGCAATACCATTATCCTCTTCCATGGTGTTAACTAAACCTTTTCCTTTGCACTTACTGGCTTTGTGTCCTTCTTTTCCACACCCAAAGCATCTTCCAGTTCCCTTGAAACAATCTCCTCGATGCCTCTTCCCACATGATTTACATGAGGGAAATTGAACTTTCTTTCCTCTATGATCATCAGGAAACTCCATCTTTCTCTTATTATCTGAGTCGGGAAACTTACCAAAGTTGAGATTATTGATCATATTATGATATTTCTGATTAGGAACAATAACGATGTTTGGACTTCCAAATCCCGTTTCATTTGGTTTCTAATGAAGAATATCATTCCATTGTCTGTCATATCCTCCATTATCATGAATCTTCATGTTTCCATCCATTTTCTAAAACCCAAAAAGAATAGTGTGAGAGGCAAAAATCATGCTAGGGAGAGCAACATAGTAAAGGGGAAGTACCCTCAATATCTAACATCTTAGGTTAAATTCTAAGATCGTTACCGTAGTTCTAGGACCGTATCATATATGTATACTTATCCTTAGGGAAATCCCTAGACATACCTTAGAAATATCTCTAGGGATCTCACTAATGTTTTCGCATCCTAGTTTCCAAAGGTTGACTAAAAATTTCCTCTGATACCAACTGTAGAGACCCGAAGCTTAACGTACATGGAAATTACATTACTTTAGCGGAATACTTAATAATTAACAAAAACAGACACACAAGGACGGTAATTGTTTAGTGTCTTTGGAAACATGGAACGTAATCTTCTAATCATCGTGAAAGATCTTCAACATATCTCATAAAGATCTTCCCCTTTTTTTCTTACCTAAAACCTTTCTTTATATCCTAGGGAAAAGAAAACATAAAATGGTGAGCTCAAATGCTCAGTAAGGGTAAGCATGGATAAAATAAAACATACCATATACATTTGAACTTAAAAACATGAACATAATGTTTAAACATCAAAAGCTTGAGAAATGACATAAAACATAGAAGTATGAAAGGCATAGATCATAATGAAACATTAAGAATGATAAAATATCATGGGAATAAAACATGTAATTATGGAAAACATTAAGCACATGATATGATTTCCATAGTAGCCAAGGAATTGTTGTCAAGACCATCTTAGTGGACAAAGTCCCTTTCTGAATCGAGTTCACTCCTCGTTCCAGTCCTGTATTACTGAACCGGTTTAACTTGTCGTTCCAGCAATGTCTATCTCATGAGATATAAATCTTTACCCAATGAATTGTAGGGAGATATAGTTCCCACCCATCTCATAGTGAAATCATTCTTACTTGTGCCACAAAATAAACTTAAAACATTCATCATAACCCAAAGAATAAAATGGGTTTCATAAACATCATCCCATCATTTCATAATCCATATAAAACAAATGGATATAATTTCATAATAAGAAAATTGAAACCATTTAAATAAAATATACATTATACTTAAAACATACACATATGAAATAATTTCATTTTAGATGGAAAATGGTTTTGATAAAACACTTGAAATGAATTCTTGAGGAAAATATCCTTTCTTCTTTAAAATCATTTTCTTTTCATAAAATGTCATGAATTTTTGAAAGAAAATGATTTTCTTGAAAATAGTCATGAAATATTTTTGAGGAAGCTTCATGAAAATATGTCTTTATAAAACCGTAAAAATCCTTTCATGCTGTATAAGTTAAAAAAACATTCCTCTCGTACTTTTGTCGGAAAAGTCAAAAAGTACCTCGTACGAAAAAAGACAAAAGATTACTTTCATATCTTTGACCAAAAACTCACAAAAGGGTAAAATTGTATTTAAACAATTGTAGGTGGATGGAAATAATATTGCATATTTAGGAAAAATGGATGTGGATGATAAAATACACCCCAGTAATTTCTGAAGTATAAACAATCTTGGATAAAAATGAGATTGTGATATTTCATTTACCTTAGGTCTGATTTACTTTGTAAGTGTCCGAACCTCCTGTATAATGATTTAAATAATTTCATTGACTTATTCCATAATCATACTCATTGTTATGATATCATATATGGTTCACTTAAGGCTTTATATTACCCGTTCTTTTGTAAATTCCATGTTAAAAAGCGTTTTGGGTAAAATCGTTTCATTTGTCGTCCGTGTTTTGACTTGTAATTATTGATATGATTACTTAGATCATGATTACTTAATTCAAGAATATAAAACATGATTTATATATAATATATATTCAGAATATATATATATATAATAGAATAGTAAATGGAAAGAAATACACCGTTCATGGAGACGGTAGACCGTACGTACGCATGAACGCTATTTTCTTTTCCTTATTGAGTTGAATGGAATTAAGTAGATGACATACATATATATAAAAATAAATCCAGTATCATTATTATGTCATACATTTCATGATTACTTATTATATATACTTTATAATCATTCATTAATGGTTAACGTGGAGAATGAATCTCATCGTGTCGTGGAGATGGTAGTCCGTACGTACGCACGAGTGATTATATCATTCTCATGATCATGGAATTGTATTGGAGTGTATGTATACTATTTACGAAACAATATCACTTTAAAATAATCATATATAGTTATTATGTACACCATTATACCCATCCAAGTAAGGTGGTGGTGGAAAATAGATTACACCACGGCGTGGAGACGGTATTCCGTACGTATGCACGCGTGGTGATTTTGTTTTCCGTAGTATGGATAGATGGTGAAATAAGTTTGTTTCATACTTATAATAAAATATCAGTATATGAGTGATACGTATGTTATTACTTCATAATGAAACAATCTAAGAAGAAGAAGTGGAAGAAGAAATAAAGATGAAAGAATCGGTAACGGACATTACCTCTTCTTTGAAGCGCCTCTTTGAGTCTTCCACATCAGGCACTAAAATTGGTCGTTGAAGAAGACCAGGACCTCTAGGATGTTTCTAGGTAAGTGGAGAAGAGAATTGTATAGGGGTTGGCCGAGCTGGAAGGTTCAAAGTGGTGTGAGTAAGAGAGGGAGGAGGTGCCCTTTTATAAGGGAGGAGAGGGGAACCTTTGGAATAACTAAATATATTATTTTATTATAAAGCCAAATTCGGTTTTAAATAGCTCCAAATTTATTTATTTAGAAGCTATGGTGGAGATGGGTCGAAATACTCTCATCCAATATAATTTAGACAAGTTTAGGTCATTATATTAACCTTATCTTTTAGTTTTATCTCTTAGTTAATTAGATTGATATTTACCATGTCACTTTGTGTTTTTATATTATATAGTTAATAAACTTGTCATATACATCCAAGAGACCCCCAAGTGGTCCATTAATGATACACCTATCATGATATAAGTATCATGGCTGAGCCTTAGATTTTTAGGAATAAAATAACAATCAATAATAAAATATTTGTTTTAAAAACTATTTTATGTCAATTTTGACACTCTTTTTATAACCTATAAAATTAGTTTAATTCATAAAAGGTCTCAAATTACATTTATTTGGGTATTTATAACATCAATTATGTCAATATTTCATTAATAAGATAATTACTGCATCATATTTGGGTCATAAATAAATTAAATTATTTAATGTCTAAAAATTACAAATAAAATATAATTATGTAAGAAGTCTTTTTAGCTTTCTAATGAATATTTATAGTCGAATTTATCTTATGTATTACCCTATATTAAAAATGCTTTTCTTATTAAACTTTGATTTTAACTATTTTAAACCTTCTTTAAATAAATAAATAATAAATGTCCTAATCTAATCCAAGTGGGCCTAAATGGTCATATTTTATTCCTAAGGTCGTTTTTGGTCGAATTAAACTTATCCAATAGAATTAGGACATGTGTTAGGGTAATAATAATATCATTTTTACCCTTAATTACCCTATTTACTTTTAACCGTGGTAAAAAAAGTAAAAAGTTACTATTCACCAAAAATTATTTTAATCGCATTGAACCACATTTTACTTACTGACATCAACCGTGTCTCGTGGATTTTTTAAATTCCACTCACAGAAGCGGTAAAATTAAGTTTTATGAAAAATTCATTTTTTTAACTACAACTTAGTGGTTTCACTATTCATCAAAAAATGAAAGTTTCCAGAAAAATACCAAAAATTAGGCCTCAGCTATATTTGATATTATGAATTCAAAAATTATGTCTATTTTACCAAATTCAAAACATATCAGTTTCATTAATTAATTTAAAAATTAAATCACGTCGTCAAAACAAATAGCGTGTTTTTAAGAGATAATAACTATGAAAACATTGACATTTGTTTATGTCTGGTTTAAATGTGAAATTACATCCAATGACCAACATTGTATTAAATTGTAAAAATATATTCTAAAAATATTTTAAAACCACTCAAATTAATAATTTATCACTATTAATTATTTCGATTGAAAAAGTTGTTTTTAATTATAATTTAGTAATTTTCACTATTCATCAAAATATGAAAGTTATCCGAAAAGTACCAAAATTTCTCCCTAAGCTAATTTCAATATTCCGAATCCAAAAATGAATTCCATTTTGAAAACTAAAATTTACAAAATTTCAAAAAGTGGTTATTACTATTCATAACTGCTAGTTTTAATATTATTTTAATAGCATATCGTTGTTTAGTGAAACTCGGTATTGTGTACTACACATGCTATCGAGGAAGGTCGCGATTGCGTGTAATGCAAGGCAAGTCAATGATGCATGTTGTGCAATCTCCTTTTGGTGTAGCGTACAACACAAGACATTAATAAAATTAAAAATAATATTTTTCATAAAATCTCGAGGTGTTACAAAACTGCCTTTATAAAAAATATAGCTTTCAATGCATGAAATTGGGTTTGTTCGTATATTATGTCTACCAAATATTTTGGATTAATTTCAAAAATCTTTTATTTAATATTTAATATATATATTTCATTAATATAATTTATTAATAGTAATTGATTTAATTTATTAATAAAAAACACTATTGGAAGCATAAAAATATTATTTTATAAAACAATTTCCTTTATATTGAATTGGTTTTTATATTAATCATTAACTACTAAATAAAAAATGAATTTAAACATTTAGTTTTATAAGATAGTTAATAGTATTAATAAACACCTATTTAATGCCTAGTTTATAGGTTCTTATGTTAAATAATAATATCTTAATAATATATTATTGTTCGGTAAAGCATTTTCTTGTGTGTAACATAAACTATTGTGCAAAGTCATTCTTTCATGAAATATAAGATAACACAGTGATGCATGAATTAAGAAAAATATAATAGATTTATTTAAAATATTAAATATATCATAAAGTATTTTGATGTTATATTCCTTTCTATACATAGTGTTTTGCCTTATACACGCTATTAAATACAACGTTCATACTTTAAAATTGTGGTGTGTTACATTAATAATCAAAATAAGGCCTCTATGAAGTTAGAAGGAATTTTAGGAATGTATTTTGGTTGTTCTTGGAATAACCATATGTTTTATAGGTGTAAAAATAATATTATAGTGTTGCAATTTTATAACTGGGAAAAGGAACCCACAAGGAAACAACTTGGAAATTTCCAATAAAAATCCAAAATGATAAAGTATTTCCAACTAAAAAGATTCCAAAAAATATATATTTTCAAACTATAGATAAGATAATATTGAAATATGGACGTACAATATGAATTATAATATCTTTAATGGAAATCGTACCCTTATCTATTTAGTTTATCCCTCGGTAAACATGTTTTAAGCATAACCATGGTAATTTATTTTTAATGTCTTTAATATTTATTCTGCTCAAAAATTAAGTTGACCTTATTAGATAATATTAATTATTCTAATTCCAAATATTGAGAAGATTTTTACATATTCCATTCATATAATTAAAAAAATATAATTTACAATTAAACTCTTAGATGTGCAAAAAAAGAAGTCTTCTAAAGAGAAAACACTCATATGTATAGAAAATTTTAATATAAAAATTCAATATAAAATTGATTCTAATAACCTAAATCGTATTAATAAATATATAATTTTTATAATTTTAATTTTAAAACAAACTTAAAATTAAATGGGGATTTAATTTATTTAAATGAAAAGAAATTTTTTAATAAAATTCATTATTTTTTACTATTCATTGAAAAATTAATATTTGCAGAAAATTATCAAAAACATCATTCAAGGATAATTTTGACATAAATGTTAATAAAATTAAGTTTATTTTTTTAAAAAATAAATTTAAAAAATCTAATTTTACTATTTCCTCACAAAATTCAATTAAAACATTTTTGAGAAAATAGTATTATCGAAACATATGAAGACTTTACTAAAAATTAAGTACATTTTATCAGTATAATTTATTTATATAAAAAATTGTAATTAAATTTTAAAATTCGTTTATTCTGATACATTACACTATGTTTAACATACAGGTTATAAAAACATGTTTAAATAATATTATTAATAGCATGTTGTGGTTTTTTAAAACTCGGTGTTGTGTGTAGCACAAGATATTAAAAAAATTAATTTATTTGAAAAAATAATTCATATAATCATGGGGTGTTACAAATTAAGTTCATGTGTTCTAACTAGAGACACCCATAGAGAGGGTTTGACATATGGAAATGGGTAAATTTAATCTTTTCTCCATATTCTGTTTAACTTTATTTTAGTATCATGTTATCACATTTTCATATACATTTTTTAACCTATCACTTGATTACTCCTTCTTATCCACCTTATGAAGCTATGAAAAATTATTTAGGAAAGTAAAATATCCATGAGAGGAATTTATTTTTACAGAGTTCACCAAAAAGGGATTTTCCAAGGAGAACACTATGATGTTGTGTTGGATACACAAAAATTCAATAATATTGACTTGTTTTGAGGATATAAACGATTTAAAAATGGTTAATCAATTCAAATCACACTTCATTTTAAATATTTAATGTTTGTACACTACCCAACCAAGGAGGACTACTCATTCTTCACTCACATAAACTACTTTAGTGAAGTTAAATCCATAGTTAAAAGTATTTTAGGACACTTTAAAATATTAGAAACATAATAATATCTCATTAAATAGAAGAATAATCTTTTTTCATTATATTCCTCATTTGAATCTCCCTGAATTGACTATTTACTTAAAATTGCTATTATATGTGTTTTGTTTGTGGAACTTCTCCTCTCAAAAATAAACTTATTTTATTGAAATACTATGTTCATGAAACTCCTACTATTATGAAATTATGATCTTGTAATTTATATTTCATTTTCACATAACTCTTACATTTGCACCCAACTTTTCCACTTGCATGAAACTCTTAACTTTTCATACACATTTTCCCTTTCATAAAACTCATATATTTTAACATGTCTTTTTTATTTTGATAAACCCCACAATTTCATGAGAATATAAATAATTAAATAATATCCCTTTTCCATGTATATTTGGGTTCTTTATTTTTACAACTTATGTTATCATTACTACTACATGAAATAAATATGTTCGCACAACTCTTTAATTAATCTATTCCTTTGATATTTTTTAATTATCACTCCTCCAAAATGAGAGGTATCTATATATTTATAAATTTCTCCAAACCTTTTTGAAACTACCTTTCATTCCACTAACCTTGTTCACAACATTATGGATTCATTGAACATCAATTATTTGACATCACCTTTATTATGAAATGCCTTGTTGTCACACAACTCCATCTTTATTTCACTTTCTCAAAAAACATTGTTTACTTCACAAAAATTCACCTTCATGAACACTTCAAACATTTTAAAAACCCTTTCCTTTTCAAAGTATTTATAATGAAATATCAAAAAATAATTCCTGAAAAACTTTTAATATTTTCATTCAAGTTTTCATCATTGCAAAACTCTTTTGCGAACTTCATGCCTTTCACATTTTTTGATGACTCCATCTCAAATATTCAATTTCATGAAACATCAAAAAATACTTTCTACCATTCAAATAATTCTTTCACTAATATAAAAATAATTTATTTTCCATTTTCATGGGATTTCATGGAATCCCCATTTCCACTCAACTTCTAATTTGTGTGAGTCTTCTTCCTTTGTGTTTGGTCATGAAAATTATAATTTTTTTGTGTTATTCTTTTGTGGGATTTTCCTGCACCAAAAATCCACATACACTCAGATGCCTCCAGACCAATTCCTTAATTAATATATCATGGTATTCATCAACCAATAACTTCTACATGAACTTTACATGATTTATACCTACCTCAGTTCATTTATATCTTCCATAAAATGAAAACAGGATAACTCTGCAAGATGAGGGTTAATTACATATCTTCCATAAATCAAACTAACATGAGAAAATTCATCCAGGTGAGAAAAAATCAAAATATTAATAGTTATGTTTTATTCGTCCTTCAATATCCAGAAATTATTAGTCACTATATATTGATTGATGATCGTCACAACTAGATGAGTCCAACTTGGTATATTTATAAACATTGTAGATATTCGACTAGAACATTTTTCTAATTCAAGAATAAATCCTGATCATAACTTCTGGATATGAAACTGATATCTTTCATGAATTTCTCTTCACTTCATTCTCCTGGAATAGGTACTTTTTGTTTGTCTTTAATATTATTTTTATTCTATTTTTTCTCATTGAAATTAAAATATTTTATTCATATTGAATTTCAATATTATTAACAATAAATACAACACTAAACATTGGTTTGGGTCCAACATCATTCATAAAAATATTATAAGGTTCCTTATAAATAATTTCACATAAATGGTTTTGGCCATTTTATTCCCCAATTTCTCTAATTGTGAATATTAGATGATATTGAAATTAGATTAATTGGTTTGGAGTCATTTATTACTTATATATTAATATATATTTTTCCCTTACCATGTTTCTATATGGTGATCAGTTCATAGTTTTCTTAAATTTACCCTATAGGTTGATATAGTCCCTTGTAGTATAAATAGGGTGTTGAATCAATAGATTCTGAAAAAATGAACCTTGTTATAGATGGGTTTGTTTAGATATCTATCTATAAATATTCCAACTTTTATTATGTGGTGATTTGATATAATTAGAATCACTATAATTAAAATTCAAAAAAAAACATGGTTTGATTATATGTTTTTGATAGAGCTAAATTGGATGGGTTTTTACATGAAAATTAAATTCATTAATTAAAAAATAATCCATTCAATGAGATAAAAACACAACTAATCATTAAATTATATATTAATTGTGTAATTTAGGTTATAATCACCTAATAGCTATGATTATCAAATTTTTTATCACTACAAGTTATTAGATCATGCTTCACTCAAAATATATTGCTTTCAAATTCAATAAATATGAATAAAGAAGAAGTCATTGAAGGGAAATATTAAATCAATTAACTAATAATATGTTTAAATAACATATAATAACATCAAATATAGCACATTCAAATCCATAAAATATTCCCACAATATTCTTCTCCTTCTACTGATACAAATCTTCAATAGAATATGAAATTTGACTCAAAAATAATGGGATTGATGAAGAGAAAATAAAAACATAATTAACACTAAACCATTTTGTGAGTATTTTAAAAAAATATAAAATATTATTTCTTAATTATAATGATATTACTAAGGTGAGTTAATATGTATGAAATATTTTAATTAACAAACTATATTTTGTTTGGACAACTTACCAATAAATAAAACAATTAAAATGATAAAATGGTAATAAAAAATCATATAATAAAAATATATATAAGAACCTCAATTTAATCCCTAAAATTGATATTAAATATAAATTTTTATTTTCTTGGATCGATCACACCCTTTTATATTTGATTAATTTATTAGTGTAGGAAAAATAGTGGGGGATAGTTAGTGGAGAATTTAATTTCCTTCATTTCCAATGTCAAATATGTTTTTTCCCCTATCCTCATTGACATGATATAAATACCATTAAGATGAGTAAATTAGGATGTTTAAAATATATATAAGAGTTATACCAATATTTATTCGAATAAATTTTTAGATTTCAACAAAATTTGGTTACCCATTTTGAAAGCATCCTTTAAATGGAGTGTTTATATTTTTGTCCATGAAATCAGGCCTAGAATTTAAACATCAACTTAGTATTCCAATATTTCTTTCAAAACAAAAAAATTATTTGGTTATAGTTTGATATAATGTTCCTCGTAATTTTCCATATCCAAATATAAAATTTTAGCTTCATTTGACATGTGTTGTAGGAGAGACATTTATTTTAGTGTTCTAAAGTTTAATTGTATTTCCTAGATATTTTTACATTCAATGCACAATATGTTTATCTTAATTTATATATAATATATTTTCTAAAAATGAAAAAATATTCCCTAAACATTTATTTATAAAATCCTACGATTTCAAATTCAAATCATGAATATTTAAAATTCAAAAAAAAGGTTTTTCTTTCAAATAGAATTAGATTGGCACATTTTAAACAAGAATTACATATATGGTTCGAAATAAATAATAAATTCAAAAATAAATCATTATCAAATTTATGAATAATGACATAAAATAAAAAAAATCAATATTTAAAGAAAACTATCCACTTTATACATCTTATCAGACACATTTTCATTAGTTTTTTTAGGTCCTAAAAAATATTTTCTCACAAAGTTAAAAATTCAATTCCCCTCTCCAAAAACATTTTAATATTAAATATTTTACACAATGACATCACATCATTCAATTGAATTAAATAAAAAATTAAAATAATATACATAAACAATTCTATCCTAAAATGAAGACCATTCTTTTGTTTAAAGACATTGATACCATTTATCAAATTCCAATTAAGTATATAGATGTGTTGTGCATCACAATGGACATTGAGTTTATTTTATTTTTTTCATGGAAAAAATATAGAAGCATTGGGTGAAAATAAATTTTCAACCTTAAGATGAATATAAAAAAATAGTTTTTCTGTTTTCAACCACAATATAGCTTAAAAAGACCAACTCCAAGAAAGTAAGATATAGAGTCCACATTTCTATGTTAAGAACTCTAGACATTAGGACAATCCATTACTTTATGATAGAGATATAAAGCCCAAACCATGCTCATAAAACTTTGGATTTGTTATCCCCAAGTGTCATATTCCTCGCATATTTCAATTCATTACTCTACATACTCATTTTATGTATTTTTATTTGAAATTTCTTTAATACTAAAATTAAACATAAAATGGTCAAAATAATTATAGTAAATATAATAATCTTGAAGAACTCAAATTCACACCATAAAATCCAAAGGGTGTGTACTTTGAAATTTTTAATAGATGGATAAAAATATAGATGGTGAAAAACCACATCAGACAATAATACTTATGAAAATTTATGTTCATAAAATTAAACCTTCTTAAAGATAAAGGTAAATAATTATGAAATAATTTAATATTCAGTTTTTAAGATTCAAAAAGTATATTTATAGATAAAAGAATTAAAAAATTAATTTTTTCCTAAAATCCTAATATATTTCTCAAAAAATACCACATTTTCACACCATTACCTAGGATGGAACTTCCATCAACATTTAATAGGAATATAAAAAGAGTACATAATAAGGAAGAAAATGGAGGATAGAAGCATTATAATAGTATATGAGATGAAATCATGGAACGAAATCATCATGTTTGAAGACAAATACACAAAAACAATTAGTTGATCATCATAGATCCATTGATTACATAGACTCTTCATGAATTATTAAAAATTTTCTTTGATATTTCAAAAGAATGTGGTATAATTAAAAGTCAACAATCTCCCTAGAATTTTAATGTTTCAAAAAATAAACATTTAGCACCATGAAATCACTAATGGGTTCCCTTAACTAAAAACAATAAAAAATAAAATAAGGATTAAAAAACAATTTTTTCATTTATTATTAGATGATTGGAAAATATAAAAAACAAATACAAAAGAAAAAACCTAAAAAGAATCTAGTTTTTATCTCAGGAAGTGTTTAGTTTAATTTCTTTAACTCTACATGGACCCCCCAACTTACCCAAGATCAATTTTTCCCTCCTATGGATTTTTTCCATTTCCATTTGACTGTGATTGAGTCTATATTAGTGTTGGTGTATTATTTTCATGAAATCTCCTTTGAGTCCCAATGATAAAGATTATTCTATAAATATTACAAATGATCGATTAAATTTTTTCCTTATTTGTCATAAATCGTCCCCCAGGGATCGTTTCGTGACTACCCCAATCCCGCCTTCCATAGGCCAGAGGTTGGTGACTAGAACTGGAAAGGAGTATCCCTAATATGGGAAGGCATTTCCTTTTTAGAAAACAGATACACAGTTCAAGAACACAACAAGAAGCAACTACACAGACTAGAACACAACTAGATATAACCACAATGTGAACTGTTGTAGTAAAAAGACTGTTTAAAGTAAATGGGCAAGAATACAAGCCTAAATGATAAAGTACATGTACAACTAAAAGGTACAAATACAACAAAAAGGTAAAAAAAACTCTAGGATGATCCACTGAGGATCATACCTATAGGGTAGGTACAAATCACGATCAGTAGTTCATGGGTCACATCACACGATAAGGTCCAGCTCCAAGCACTCTCCATTCCTATCTCCAATCACCATCCAGTCCTAGCTCTCTTAGCCTTGATCAATGTTGTATGTCATCTGCACAAGACACAACAATGTGCGGGCCAAGCTCGTGCAGGGGTGAGTATAAAAATACTCAGTAGGGACCCCGAGACCCTCATAGGTCTCCTAAAGTTCCACAAAGGAAAAACCACAAAGCACGAAGCATTATAAATAAACTCTACTTAGTTATATTCCTATACATATACCAAAGTAATCAATATATAATCATCTTACAAAATAGGGAAAAATACCACAAACGTAACACCACGAAGTTAGAAGTACCACACAGGTAACACCATGAAGGTAAAAGTACCACAAAGGCAACACCATGAATGTAGAAGTACCACACAGGTAACACCATGAAGATAACACCATGAAGTTAACACCATGAAGGTAGAAGTACGACACAGGTAACACCACTATGATAGAAGTACCACACAGGTAACACCACAAAAATAGAAGTACCACATGGGTAACACGATGAAGATACCCCTACAAAGGTAACACCATGAAGGTAGAATCACCACATAGGTAACACCACAATGATAAAAGTACCACCCAGGAAACACCACGAGGATAGAAGTACCTCACAAGTAACACCATGACGATTGTAGTACCACATAGGGAATATCACGAAGATAGAAGTACCATACAGGTAACTCCTGGAAGATAACACCCAAAAGGTATAAGTACCACACAGGTAACACCAAGAAGGAGAAATTACCACACAGGTAACACCATGAAGATAGTTTACCACCCAGGTATAGTACCACGTAGCATAACCTCAATCAAAAGTACAAAGTAAAGATAGATCACAAAGAGTCTCAGCTTAAACCAGGTTTTCATTGAAGTATAAAAGTACAGATGATTAGTCATGAAGCTAGATCATCTTATTCTGTCAAGAGGAACTGCTTTTGACCATACGGAGTTTGACCCAGACATGATCGATAGGTACTAACCCCCCGCAATGATCCACACAGGACTCGACCCGCCCAGAGTTGATAGGCAACTAACCCCCACTAACCCACATAGGATCTGACCCACACAGGATCAGTATGCGCTGACCCACACAGGATCGATGAGCGCTGACTCATACAGGATCTGACCCACACAAGATCGGTATGCGCTGACCCACACAGGATCACTAAGTTCTGACCCACACAGGATCTGACCCACACAATATCAGCATGCACTAACCTACAAAGGATCATTAGGAAATGAACTCCATATGATCTGTCTCCAACCTCCACCTCACTATCATCCACTAGATTCCTCGCACCCGGTGCGCTCGAGTTCCGTAGAATAGGCACTCGAGATATCAATAGTACCTAGACCATCACTAAGCTCCACAAAGTAGTAACCCAAAGGACCACCATGTCGTAAGGGTTCCAACACGTCAGATGTTGCGTCAATCAGATGTCTGGTCTGTGAGTTATAAGTGTTTTAGCTCCGAGGGCCCAATTGTATTCTGGATCGATCCAACCCAGTAGTACTCTAACTCTCTCCAAAACTCAATATGATTATACCAAAATGCCTCGTCTTAATTAAAGGATGCCAACTCTATAGAAGGTTTGTGAAACGGATGTCTGGTTCTCAAGATATGGTCTTTTATGTGATTCTGGGCCCAGTTTGGCCCAGGTCCAGTCCGACCTGATCGGACTGACTCGGACCAACCCTTTCAAGGATGGGCCTCGGTAGACTAGGCCCACTGGGCCGAGTTCTCGTACAACCCATAAGGGGGGTGGCCCGACCAGAATATGCTGGCCTGACCCACGTTGGGCGGCGGCTCGGTCCAGGGGCGGTGGCCCGCTGGGCCGGCAGCCTAGTCCTAGGGTGGCGGCCCGATCGTGGGCGGCGGCCCGACCGAGGGTGGTGGCCCGACAGAGGGTGGCTTCTCGGATGGGCCTTGCGGGCGGTAGTCTGGTTCGGTCCGACGTAGGGGTGAGTAACACCCCCCCCCCCCCGGTCTCCTGAATTCCCTAACAGCCCGGAGGCCGTTCGATTGGTGAAGTAGCGGTGCCGCAAGGGCACCGCTCGGTCGATTCGGAACCTATCGTAGGCAGGTTCATCCTCCGTCATGGCTACGGATGTGGATTCTATTCACCAACGGCATGTCAATCGCACTGCCTCCCATCCCACGGTCGACCATTATTCCGGTCACCTCCTCCATTTGTCGTGGCTGATGAGCCCCGACCTTCCTCTTACGTCGCGCGTCGACGTGCTTGTGGTCTTCCAAGGTGAAGCAAAGGAATGAAATATAGCAGAGGGTTTGAGACATCTTTGTTAGACCCGCTCCCTCCGCGTTAACTCATAATATGATGGATGTTAAGTTAGTTCAAAAATCAATTGAATTGAACACAAGATTAACCCCGCAATGGTACCCTGCATCAACTTCCTGCAAAAACGAATGAATCACGGGTCAACCCATTATTCATTTGACCCTCTTTCTTCATGTAATTTCAATAATGGGGAATATGGATTCACAAAATTCTCAAACACAAATAACCCCCTACCTTGAGACGCTAAAAAATCGTCTGTGCTTGTCGGTGGACCGTGTTCATAGTTCCCGCAACCTGTTCCCAAAGAGGCCACTCGAACGTCGCCCATTGGTGGTTCGTTGTCGTCCATCACCTCCCGCTAGGTATGCTTTGTCTTTTAAGGGTATGGAATCACGGTGTTCCATCAGCAATTCACTACTTGGTGATGCTCTCTTATACCCCTTAACTAACTCCATATTTATAGGAGAGGGGAGGCTAAGTAACGACATGGGGAGTTAATGGAGCTCATTAATTAGGAAGATTCCTAACATTATCCAATTTTTCTGTTACTTAGATAGGATGCTCAACCTATTTATTTTCATGACATGTCTTTAGTCTCACCTTATCATTTGTCCTTTAGAGGAATAGATTAAAAATAAAATAATAAAGTTATTTCATTTATTCTATTAAAAAGTTCCAAAAACTAACATTTTCTCTGAACCTACTGCGGTCAAAGTGATGTCTCCCTTAATCAAATCTTGGTGTTGTGGATTCAACGGTGCCCTTGGATTTTTAATCAGAGCAACTGTTCAAAAGTTAGAAAATGATGCTCATGCATTTACTTAACGTACCTGAAGAAAAGTTCAGAAAATTAATAATAGTGACCCTCGACCCACGCCGGTTGAGATTAGGCTTTTCCTAAGTGAAACACTCCCCAAAAAACCAAACGGAACTCTCAGATTTTTAATCTATGTTATCTTTTAGATGTTATTAATTTTAACAATAAAATAATTCTTAGTTGATTATTTTATTTATGACAAAAAACTAAATTTCACTAGTGGCCCACGCCGTCCAAGGTTAGTATCTGCCAAAAGAAAACATACCCTCATGTGTTTAGTGGTTGTATCAGATTTTTAATATGATTCACCATTTCTGACTTTTAAGCATTTGAAAAATAAAATAACTTTATTTAATTATTTTATTTACTGTTATTCCATTTTTAGGTTTTCTCTCCGGAGGCCTGTGTGGACCAAACTTAAGTCACGCCTAGAGAAAACTCATCGTCCTAAACGCAGCAGTGCCCTGGGATTTCTAATCTGAGAAAACTTTTAAGAGTTATTCCACTTTTTCATTAAAACTTCTTACTCGTGCTAACTAAACCTTAAAAAAACTTTGACGGATAATTCTAGGCACTTCGGGCCTCAGTATTGTAAGCCATCAGATTTCGTGGTCTCGAAATAATTCCATGTAATAAAAAAATACTGAATTTCTGGGACATTTCATGCTCCCAACCTTAGGAATTTATGTCCTCAAAAGCCAAAACAAATGAGAAAAAACCAAAAGTGGGTATGGTGCATGAATCTAAGCCTCCTGCTCCCATGTGCTCTCTTGGAGCTTCTCATGCTTCCAGCATATGCACACGAGAGGTATCGACCGCCCACGAAGGACTCGCTCCTATAGAATCTCAATTTCCACTAGAACCTCCATAAACACCACCCCATCATCGAAGTTCATCTCATTGTGGTTGATGATGTGAGATGGTTCATTAACTTATCTCCTCAGCTGGGATACGTGGAATACATAGTGCACCATCTACAACTGCGGTGGAAGATCTAAGCGGTATGTTACCTCACCTTTCGTCCGAAGTATCAGAAAAGGATCGATAAACCTCGATGATAACTTACCACCTCGGCCAAATCTTTGTAGTACCCATAGAGGAGAGACTCACAAGAATACGAGGTCCCCCTCCTGGAACTCCAAGGGTATCCATATCCTCTCAGTATAAGACTTCTTCCAACTCTGCGCGGTCTTCACTTACTGAAAAGTGAGACATCGTGATACAAATGTTTCCACTGCTTTCTTCATCCCTAGCCACCAGTACTGAAGCCAGAGGTCCTAGTACATCTTCACTACACCAGGATGTACTGCTAGAGAGGACGTATGGAACAACATCAACACCTCCTCCTAAATATCAACTGGTACCATGGTATGTCCTATGAAGAGGACGACGTACTCCCCACCTTCATAAAATTCATCAGGTGACTACCCTGAGGATATATAAGCATGTCGATCCTCATAGTCAATGCCCCCAATCTGTGCCTCCCTGACTTGCTAAAGGAGTGGGGGAGTGACATTCGTAAGCTAGAGGTAATCAGCATCATCTATATCCACGAAGGATATCTGCAGCGCGACTAGCTACTCTGATGCCTCACTCCATAGCTATAGACCAGAACTTTTGCTGTGTGTGTCTGCTACCACATTCCCCTTCCCAGGAGTATATAATATCTCCAACTCATAGTCCTGAAATAACTCTAGCCACTCCAATCGAGAATTGAAAACTCAAAACTCCTACTTCCACTAGAGTAAGGCTGGCCAACTCACGAGTGATCTATCGCACCCTCCTATGCAGGAGTTTATTCTGTGCTACCTGGGTTTCCTTTTTCACCAACTAATGGAAACCCCATCCCAAATTTGTAGATAAACCACAACCTTTTTTCCTAATACATTCAATCTGAGTATGAACTGTGGATGTCCATTCATACCCAAACTAACATCTTAAGACCTCGACACTGCCACCAAGAGGTTCCAACCAAATCGCTCACCTCAAGGTCAAGATCACACAGTCTTCATAAGTGTGATTATTGCGTCTCCTCCTAATGGTATCTCCAAACGTGAGATTCAAGTCAACAGCTTAACTATAAAATCTAGGTCTTGAAAAAGATTTGTGGTAAGAAGGAAATATTAGTTTCTATGTATATTAATACAGCATCTAGTAGTACACACATACCATACCTCTAACCATTCCTGGATCCATTGGGTCACACTCCTTGACCGCATGAAACTACTCCCTTCCCCTATACTCTAACTCCTTGGGCTTGGTGGGGACCACATTGAGGTGGTGTTTGTAACATGTTGAAAAGTACACCACCTCATGATTGTCTCCTAGCTCCACTCCCACATCTACAGCCCTGTAGATTTGTATGTACCTATCACATCCTCCTCTCGAAACATTTTACATGCCCAAGTCTTTGAGACTGGTGCCAGTTTCCTGCTTTTACACTGCTAACATTCATCGGTTGTATCTGCTTAGCCAAAGGGCATTAAACCACAAAGGTTCTCTCTAGCCCTCTAACATAGGTAGGAATTCATAGAGGAATAGTAATTCCTTGGATGTCCCTAAATTAACCTCTCTCAGAAGTCTGAGCCCTGAATCATTGATCATATCATATTCATCGAGTACCAGGAATGGTTGGTACGCCTTGATGAATACTCAGATATCGGCATGTCATCCTGCTGAAGTTGTAGAATCTATAGGGAACTCTCAACCATATCCTCAAGCCATTCCTCAGCCACCTGTGAGTCGGACTCTCCTCAAAAGCTGAGGGGTATCTAATGCTAAAACTCATGTAAGGCACAAATCCTAAATGTATCCTCTACCAGTACCGCCGGTTGTAACTGCTACCCAATGGGTAGTGATATAGCTAAAACAATAACTAAAGGTACCATCTCAGGTAATGGTCCATGTACTAAATCATCATTATACTATAGACCATCCTCATGGTCACGTACTGCAAAAGACCTGATGCTAGGATCACTATATGCTCTACTAGTGTTTCAACTAGGCAGAATACTCTACCCACTTCCTCCAGCCACCCCTCAGCTGCCTGGGAATCTGAATCGCCTTGAAATCTTGGATACCACTATCACTAGAACACATGTAACATGCTCAGTCTGCATGCATATTCTAATGGTGGGCGGGTGGTAATGGCTGCCCAATGGGTAGTGGTGCTACCGGTACACCACTCGAAGGTGCTAACGCTGTAAGAGGGCCCTGCACCGATGCCTCATAGCTCGGTGATCCATCATCGCGTACTCTCTCAGGAAACCTGGGTGATTGTCCAAACAGCTACATCCTAATGAAGAACAGGTATTCCATGGTATTTAATTTATACCTAGTGATCTAACTCCAAATAATTCAAAAGAAAAAATTTTAAAAAACACACACAATCAGTGTTTTGGTGCGATGAGTCGGAAATCAGAATTCAGGGTCCTGGTGTATGGATATGTCGGCCGCCGCACCAACACTGGAATCCCAGAACTGAAAACCACACTCAAAACACTTAACACTGTTTCTCCACATAGAAAATATTGGAGTCCTAGTTCTTTAGTAGAACTGAACTCCCCTGATACCACTTTCTCACGACCCATCCCCCAGGGCACATGTTGTGACTACCCGAAGCCTGCCTTCCATAGGCCAGGGGCTGACAACTTGCATAAGAAAGGAACATATCTAATATGGTAAGTCATAGCATTTTTACCATACAAACACATAGTTCAAGAACACAACAAGAAGAAACTACACAGACTAGAACACAACTAGCTATAACCACAAAGTAAACTTTTGTAGTAAAAATATTATTGAAAGTAAAGGGGCCAGAATAAAAGACCAACTGAAAAAGTACAAGTGCAACTAAAACGTACAAATACAACTAAAAGTTACAAAACAGCACCTAGATTGTCCATCGAGGATCCTACCTGAACGGTAGGTACAGCTCACGATCAGTAGTCCCTACATCACGTCACACCAAAAGGTCCAGCACTAATAACCATCCAATCCAATCTCCAAGCATCGTCCAGTCCTCGCTTTCTCAGCCTTGACCAACATTGTACATAATCTCCACAAGACATATCAAGCTTTAGGCCAAGCCCGTGGAGGGGTGAGTATAACGATACTCAGTATGGACCACGAGACCCTCATAGGTCTCCTACAGTTCCACAAAAGAAAAACCAAAAATCACGAAGCATTAGACCTCAACTATACTTAGGTATATTCCCATAAATATACCTAAGTTATCAAGATATACTCATCTCACACAGGAGGGAAGAATACCATAAAGGTAACACCAGGAAGGTATAAGTACCACAAAGGTAACACCACGAAGGTAGAAGTACAACATAGGTAACACCACGAATGTAGAAGTACCCCACAGGTAACACCACTAAGATAACACCATGAAGGTAGAAGTACCACACATGTAACACCAGAAATATAGAAGTACCACACAGGTAACACTACGAAAATAGAAGTACCACATGGGTAACACCATGAGGATAACACCACGAAGGTAGAAGCACCACATAGGTAACACCACAAAGATAGAAGTACCACACAGGTAACACCACGAGGATAGAAGTACCACACAAGTAACACCATGACGATAGTAGTACCACACAGGTAATACCACGAAGATAGAAGTACCACACAGGTAACACCATGAAGATAGCACCACAAAGGTAGAAGAACCCCACAGGTAACACCCCGAAGGTAAAAGTACCACATAGGTAACACCGCGAAGATTGTTTACCACACAAGTATAGTACCACATAGCATAACCTCAATCAAAATCGCAATGTAAAGACATATCACAAATATTCTCATCTCAAAATATGTTTTTAGTGAAGTATAGAAGTACAGATGATTAGTCGTGAAGCTAGATCATCTTATTCTATCAAGAGGCACTTCTTCTGACCATACTGAGTTTGACCCACACCGGATCGATAGGTACTAACCCTCGCAATGATCCAAATAAGATCCAACCCACCTATTTTCAATAGGTAACTAACCCATGCTGACCCACACAGGATCTGACCTACATAGGATCGGTATGCGTTGACCCACACAGGATCGCTGAGCGTTGACCCACACAGGATCGGTATACACTGACCCACATAGGATCACTGAGTGCTGACCCACACAGGATCATCTTCTGAAGGTTTTGTGTCACTGCATTCTTTCAGTAATTCGCTGCTTGGTGAACTCTCTAATACCCGTTCCCTAGCTCCATATTTATAGCAGAGGGGGAGGGTAAGTAATGACGTAGGGAGTTAATGGGGCTCATTAATTAGGTAGCTTCCTAATTTTCCTTGACATTATTGTTACTCAAATTGGAGGGTCAATCCATTTGTTGTCTTGACACGTCTTCGATTCCACCTTACCGCTTGTTTGTTGGAGGAATAGAATAAAAATAAAATAATGAATTTATTTTATTTATTCTAATAAAAAGTTTCAAAAACTAACTTTTTCTCCGGACCTACTACGATCAAAGGGAAGTCTTCCATAAGCGAATCTCAGCATTGTGGATTCAATAGTGCCCTCATATTTTTAATCCGAGCAATTTTTCAAAATTTATAAAATGCTGCTCACGTACTTACCAAACGTACCCAAAAAAAAGTTTGAAAAATTATTAACAGTCACCCTCGACCCGCGCCGGTCGAGGTTAGGTTTTGCCTAAGTGAAACACCCCTCAACGAACCCAACGGTACTCTAATATTTTTAATATGAGTTACCATTTAGAGGAGATGAATTTTTACAATAAAATAACTGTCCATTAATTATTTTATTTATGACCAAAAACTAATTTTCACTAGTGTCCTGTGCCAGCAAAGGTTAGTATCTTCCTAAAGAAAACATACCCTCATAAGTTTAGTGGTTATCTCAGATTTTTAATTTGAGTTACCGTTTGTGATTTATAAGCATTTGAAAAATAAAATAACTTTTTTTAATTATTATTTTTACTGTTATTCCATTTTCTGGTTTTCTCACTGGAGGCCTGCACCGAACAAACATTAGTCACTCCTAGGGTAAACCCAGCATCCTGAACGCAACGATGCACTTGGATTTCTGATCTGAGAAACTGTTTAAGATTTATTCCACTTGTTCATGAAAACTGCTTACACTCACTAACTAAAGCTTAACAACCCTTCGACCGATCATTCCGGGCAATCCGGGACTTGGAATTGTGCATCCTCAAATTTCACGGTCTCTAAATAATTCCTTATAATAAAAATAATATACGTAATTTCGGGGACATTACATTATTCTTACTTAACACATCATGGATTATTCACACAATCTTTTCTTTGAGAGAAAAATATATAACAACATGAAAGGTTTGTTTATTTATACTTTGGTGTAAAAATTAAGGAATTGATCTCATGATTAGGTTGAACATAATTTCTTGATATGGATTATAAGTTATAGATAAACTCAACTGAATTATTTTCCAATTCAAAGAGGAATTAACACATTTAGAATAGATATTTTAGTATAAAATTTTTTATATCATTTCGAAGAATGAGATCGATCTCTATGTTCATGATTTATCATAGTTTATAGATTCATGATCCTTAAAATCATTAAATGATCTATATTGAGATGATTCAGGATAAGAAAAAAAATACCCTTTATATAAAAAATGGAAATATATCTCTTGACATAAAAATATATCAATAATTCTTTTATGTTCTCTGGTTCTACATTCAAAACTACCTATCCAATTCACCTCATAAACCTCATCATCATAAATGATTTGATAGATTTCATTAAAAATATTCAAATCAAGGATCATGTTCCAAAGGTTTATGGAAATGTTGGAATTCCTAACTCAGATGACAAAGTTGATTATTACTATGAAGGGATGACCAAGGATGGTTAGGTTTTGTTCCTAGGGACAAATGTGACTCTTATGGATAATTATATTAATGGGGTAAATGAAAATTTTAACATTTACCAAAAATTACTTTAAGATACCCTTAGGTACTACAACAATATGATTATAAGGATGACAAGTAAAAGATATATGTCGGAAGTCCTGACACCTTAACTAGATGTATATATTCCATATGGTATAATTTTAACACTAGTTCAAAGATCACATGATATTTTGAAATCATTTTTCCCTAAAATAACAAAATTTATGTAAGGAAAAACATGGTATTTTATGTTAGGAGATATAGTTCATTGGATGTTGGTACTCACATTTCAGCTAGAAGTACCTAGTTTTAGTGAGTGAAATTCATTTCAAATTTGAATATTTTTTAAGATACTTTGAGTTGGTGTTTATGGTTTGCATTTTATTAAGAAGGGGAATATTGAGTTTAACATGAAAGAATATTTCCCTTAGTTTTTTTCTCATTCTAGGATTTTATTTTATCCTAAATATTTACGTAAATAGAGTTTCTTTTTGAATAATATTAAAATGTTTTGGTTCCTTTATGTTTATTTTGATTTATCATATTTTAATTGTGTATATTCAACATTATCATGTGATTTTAAATCCTCTTATGGTTTAGATGGTTTAGATTTCTCAATGGATTTCCCACACATTAAAATAATCACAACATCGAGTTATTTATGAGAGGTATATGGGTAATTAGACTCTCATCGTATGGTTGGGGAAGGGAAAACCTGATTGGTTGTGGGCACCTAACCAATTTTAATTCATGAAGGTTTACTTTTATTGATGAGACCTCAGAATTCATTTTTCCCATTAATATTCATTTTTTTTCATGTACTTTTCGTAAAATAGATTGGATCAGATATTAAATCATTTTTTTATCCAAATAAAATATTTAAGTTGTTTTGTGGATTTGTAGAATTACACTCGACATATTATAATTGATATTTTTTGAATTGAGACTGGTTATGGGTTGGAGATTTTTGTTGAGGGTAGGGATTAAAACATTGTGATTGATTAGGTTGTTGATGATCCCTACAATACATGCCTAGATGGTCATTTTACCTTGTTTTTAAAATGTTTTAGGGGTAATGGATTTAAATATTTAGATAATTGACCTCAAAAAATTGTCCTTACAAAAAAGCATACATTATTGATGGAATGGTTTCGAAATTGTATATGAATTTTTTATCTTGAACTAAAACTTCATAAAAGATATTAATTTTATCTATGATTAATAAACCATTATCTATGATTAATAAAATATGGTTTTAAGATCTATTTTTCTTTTCCATGGTAATTGAATCATATGTATAAGGGTGTATTGGTTTAATAAAGTGTGAAGTTTTTTATTTAGTAGCCTAAAACAAACTAAAATCTTACTTTTGATTACCATAATATTATAATATTATAATTTTAATGAAATATATCCCCTTATAATAATTATTCTTTGATGTAACATCAAAGTGATAATTTCCTTACTGTATTTTTCATTGTAAGTTCCTATAAATTCCCTGTTAAAATTATACCCTAAAAAGTGATATAATGGTATTCTTAAATATATGTTATATGGTCAAATGATGTCATCTTATATGACATAGATGATGCTAACTGTTAGGTTTTTGTGGATCAATGGACATTGATACTTATTCACATGAAGTTTCACTTGGTAATATTTAAAAGTGAAGGTTATGAGAATAGACCCACAAATAGATATTTCATATATTTATGTGTCATTAGGAATTTATTTATATAATAATGTCTAATTATCCTTATACAAGTAATCATTTTTAATACATATCATGACTCATTTACTTTGATGTGTTAATGATAACCATGGTGACATATGCTTATAAAGAGGTAGGACATGTTGGGTGTGTCGCAAGTGATATGATATTAATGAATTATTCAAGATAGGAATTGCCCTTTCTAATTTATTAGAAGTATATATCTTGGTCCCTTTATTTAAAATGAATCTAAATGGAAAAATCCTTTTCCATGGTGATGCATTGAAAAGTTAATTCCAAATCTTCTACGAAACAAAATAAAGCTTATATGTTGATGACATGAGTATCTAACTTACTTTATGAGATATTTATATAGAGGTATTATTATAAACTATTAAGTATTTTTAGGACATTTTATTCATTTCAATATTAAATTCAATCTCTATGTGTTCATTGATGTGTTACAATATTCTAATCTTAAAATTTAATCTAGTTAGCCTATTTCTGTAGAGATAGAGGCCTAGAAGGTCACATACTAAGTGTATACATGGACCTAAATTAAATTATTTTTTAATTTAATATTAGAATGAACATTATTCTTCATTTATGTGGAATAATAATTATTCATCTTAAGCTGGTCACCCATATTAAATCACCAGTTATTTGAAAAAAAATAAACATGTGATTTAAATATTAAAAAATTATTATATTCCATTTAGAAAATATATGATATTAAATAATATACAACCAAGTAATTAATTACATGATAATTATGAAAATAAAAAAAAATATTTTTTTATTCTACAGTTAATTATGAAATTAAATAAATAAAAAATATTTATTATATTATTGATCAATGAATGATAAATGAATTTATGAAATAAATAAATATATGTTCTTCAATGTTTGATCGAGGATGATATATAGGCCATGTTAATTAACTATATAGAAAATATATATTTTATATCAGATACATATTTATATATTTATTTGAAAATTTTTATTTAAAAAACTATGAGTTTATATATCTCATGGAAATATTACTATTATTATTTGAATAGGTAATATTTAGAGATGAAAATTTCATAAAGGGACTTTGTGTAATTATAATTTATCTAACCCTAAATATAAATGCTCGATCATATCATTTTCATTAAAGAGACAATTTATTCTGCATAAATACACATATAGAGATAATTATCTCATGTATTGAGATGGATTATCTAGATTTTTCTCATATAATGGAGAGTAAGTGATCCTACTTCCCATTATATATCTTAATAGAAGAATAGATATTACTACCAATCTTGAAGGATTTGATTTATGACCAACAGGATCAATGAAAGGTGGTCGAGTCTTAAAATATAGAATTCAATGATCTATCCATATAGATATTAGATTCATAGATCATGTATGGATACCACTATAGGGATTATACTTTCTATCCTCTCAATGCAATGATTGTACAATGAACCATATTTTGATCCGTCAAAATCATCTATAAAGAAAGAATTCATAGAAAAGGGATAATTATATTATATAAATTATTTCTAAGTTTTATGTGAAAGATTAATTCGTAAGGATTATAGAGTCATTATGCATCCCATTATAAGGATAAATAAATGGATATCGATGAAAACTCAATATTGGGAATGAGACTGACTACATCTATTGTTCAACAAAACCATGAATTGGTATTAGAGAGCTTCACATATAAATTTATAATAATTGAATAATTCATTTATGATTTATACATTTGATGGTAGTTTTAAATTATATTTTATTCATTAATTAATGTTCAAGTAAGTATTATTATTTTTTTAGTAACATATGAACATTAGGAATATATAATCCCACCTTTTTATTACATAACTTTTCATTACATTTTACAAAATATGATCTTTAAAGTCTAGTGTCTTCGAAATCAGGAACATAAAACCTGAAAAAAAAAGAGTTATTATAATCCACTTGTAAGGCTTCATAATAAGTTCATACTAAGTAAAATTTCTTCATATCATAACCTGGAGACATACATCAAAGTAAAGGGTGAGAAGAAGGTCCAATAAGTAAATCAAGGGAATCAATTTACTTGTGATATCAATAAGAAAATGATGTAAACCAAAAGACATGAGAAACGGAAAAAGAGGAATATAATAATAAAAATAACATGAATCACAACATTAATATGTGGCTACAACATTTTATTTAGACATTTATGAACATATCACCAAGGTTCATTCCCAAGGTGTCATAAAAATTACCAAGGTTATTCACCAAGGTATCGTGAAACTTGTCATCACTAGAGATTAATTCTTTACACAATGAATTGGAGCGCTATCAGGGCGAACCCTTAATATGTATTTATTTTCATGTGATCCACATATATCATAATCAAAAATTTCATAAATAACCCAAATATAATCAAATAAATTGGTTTCATGTCAAAATAGTGACGTTTAAAAAAAGTACATAAAAATAAGATCATTATGTCATTTATAACCCATGGAAAGGGAGTAAGGGTTATATGTATGTCAATTATAGAATCAAATAGATCAATTTTATGTATTTATTAATACCCCAATAAATGAAAATATTTTTGGGTATCCACGTAAATAATACAAGATAATTTCTTGTGAAAAAGAAAGAGATTTTGAGATGAAAAATTCTGCAGCGCAACGGCTGCATAACATCATTTTAGAAAACATTAAAAAGAGATGGGAAAATGGTAAACCACTAATAAATAATTCATAATACAGTATGGGTACATAATAAGATCATGTTATGGATATTTTAATTACATACCACATGAGAATAAAACATGCTAGAAAAGAGAGGTCGCTGTTTCTTTAACAAAAAATTTGGCAGCCTAATGGCGTCGCTAAAATTTTTTGAAAATAAATTGATGAGAGAGGAAAGGGTATCTCATCATTTGGACATGAAATATACAGTAATAAGAATATATAATAACATAACCCCACATAATAATATGAAAACTAGAAGACATAACATAAAGGAAATCATTACTAAAAAGAGGAGGGTGAAAGGTTCTCTTACCTTGAAGAGTATCTTCGAAAGCTCGAAGGTTGGGACATTGGGGGGATTGAGAGAACCTTGGGAGAACTACTTGGGAGGTAGAAAGACTATAGCTTCGGTGAGGAGGATTTTTGAATGAAATGAATGAGGGAATGGCATAGTATTTTATAGGAAAAGTGAGAGAATATTTAATTAATTTCCCAGGGACACCTCATCGGTGGTATTTTCAAAAACATGGGCTTGCCAATGGTATTTTCCCATGGTATTGGAAACTTGGGACACCTCATAGCATATATTACTATTCAAAAGTCTACCAGATTTATTATATCATGATTACATCGTCAATTATGTCATTAAACACCCGAAACTCAAAACTGTATTTTTACTATTCACTAAAATTTCAATTGCTTTAGAAAAATCCCAAAAGTTTACCCTAAATTAATATCGATGATCTGAATTCAAAAATGAAATCTATTTTATGAAAATAATTTTCTAAATATTTTTAATTTAATTTTTAAATAAAATCATTATTTATTCGAAAAACAACTCTAAAACTATAACTTATTTTGTATCACCTTGAAAAAGTAATCAAGGTCCCGTAAAATTTTTGTATAACCATAAAATAATAAAGTAACAATTTATGATTAAATTTTATGAAAATACATTTTCATTTTAAATTATTAAATTAATTATAAAATTGTAAATAAAATATTTATAGCCTATAAAAATAACAAAACTTATACTATGATCGTTTTTTCTCCTTTAAGATGTCTAAATTGTATTTATACATTCATTGGTGAAGTTTCTATTTTTTAGCTGATTCACTATTCATTACTGTTTATATGTGTGTGTTACTATTCATACATTACTATTCACTATAAAACATGTTGATCTTGTTAGAATCTGAATTTCTTACTGATCATAATTGTAGAAGATCAGTTTTGGAAAATAATTTCGCATCATTAATTATTTAGAGTTTACATGAATATTTTAAAATACCATTTTTACGAAATTCATCAATAATATTCATCCTATGTTTATTTGAACATTGGAAAATCACAAATTTTACCATAATAAGAAATAATAATTTTATTTATACCAAGTTATTACAAAAAGTATCTAAGGCCTCGTTACATAGCCCCTTATAACACATGCATATGACCTATGTGTATGGTGAGCTACGGTGATAGAATCTTGGGGTGGCTCAAAAAACATTGCTCGAGTGGTGATTTCTATCATCTTGTACTTATCTCTTAGGTGATTTTGTTCAATCTTCACATGTTGAAGCTCAGTTTGGGCTTGGTCCAGAGCAAATCCCATAGATTCTACCTCTTTCCCAAGCTCTGATAGATGGGCTTCGTATGACCCGAGTCTACTGGATGAGGCCATCGGCTCTTATTTCTATATCAATTAATGAAGATCACTTGTATTTATAAACAATAATAGTAACATTATGAATTTAGTTTCCAATGATCATATTGACCAATGTTCATATAACAGTTCAAACCTAATAGTATCACTTCATTAATTAAAGGATATAGTTTGTGGAGTATAAAAGGAAATAACACCCAAATTTAGGAAACAAATATTATTAAAAAGTTCATGTTGTTACATTCTTCCCCCCTTAAGAAATTTTGTCCCTGAAATTTTAACTCGTACCCACATAATATAAAATGTGTGGGTACTTCTACCTCATAGACTCCTCTAGTTCCCATGTGGATTCTTCACATTTTTTGTTCCTCCACAATACCTTAACAAGGTGGTTAATCTTATTGCGTTGAACCCTGTCTATACGATACAAGATCTCCATCGGTTTCTCCTCATAAGTAAGGTAATGTTCCAGTTGTACCACCTCTGGATTTAGTACTTGTGAAGGGTTAGGAATGTATTTCCTCAAGAGGGATACGTGGAAGACATCATGAACTTCTGCTATATTTGGAGGAAGTACATGTTGATAGGCCACTGCTCTTATGCGGTCAAGGATTTCATAGGGGCCAATGTACCCAGGGTTGAGCTTCTCTTTCATCCCAAATTCCATGAATCTCTTCTAAGGTGAAATTCTAAGAAAGACCTTTTCACCAACATCAAACTCCAAGTCCCTTCGACGGTTTTTGGCATAGCTCTTTTGCCGACTCTAAGCAGCCTTAATGTGTTCCTGGATGGCATGGACCTTTCCTTCATCTCTTTCACATGATTCGGACCAAGAAGCATTCTCTCACCAGCTTCATTCCAAAATGTAGTAGTTCTACATCGCTTACCATATATAGCTTCATAAGATATAATTTTAATAATTGAATGGATGTTTTTGTTGTAATTGAACTCAACTAAAGAGATATGTTGATCTCATCCAGCTTTAAATTCCATTGAGTATGTTCTCAGCAAGTCCTCGAGTATTTGAATTGTCCTTTCAGATTGGACATCAGTTTTGGGGTGATAGGTCGTACTAAAATTCAATTCAGTGCTAAGAGAATGTTGAATACATCTCCAAAATTTTGATTTGAACCTTGGATCATGATCATATATGATAGAAAGTGTAACTCCATGCATCCTTACCACTTCCTTCACGTAAATCATGGAAAATTAATCAAGAGATAAATCTTCCTGAATGAAGATAAAATGGGTAGTCTTGGTGATACAGTCCACAATAACCCATATTTCGTTGTTTCCTTTAGATGTTCTCCGAAGACCTGTGATGAAGTCCATAATGATATTATCCCACTTCCATGCTGGTATGGGTAGTGGATGCAATACCCCTTTAGGAAGTTGTAATTTTTCCTTCACTTGCTGACATACCAGGCACCTTGAAGTGTAGTCAGCAATCTCCTTTTTCATATTATCCCACCAATAATGGTCACGAAGGTCCCTATACATTTTTTTTCTTCCAGGATGTATTGATAAAGTGGAGCTATGAGCTTCATCCATTAGATCCTTCTTTATTTCTGGAATAGATGGAACACATAGTCTTGTACGAAATTTCCTTACTCCTTCTTGATTGTTGGTTGGAGTGGATACTCAAGAGGGGGGTGAATTAAGTTCAAATAAAATTTTCTGTTAAAAATATTTCTCTTAAAATCACCAAAATTAAAACCAAATTTAAACTATAGTGAATTTATACAGATTTCAAATGTTCTATTGGATTCTTAAATATTGATTAGATCTCAGTCAATTTAATCACATGATTAAATTGGATTTTGAAGCTAACCTACTGGTTCACAACAAGCATAAACACCTGCTAATTTAACTACCAATGTAACTTTAAAATAGTTTTGTTTTTCAAAGTAATATCAGCGGAATAAAAGATACATGAAGTATACTTTAACTTATACTAAAAACATAGTAGATCTAACCAAGATGTTCAGTCTCAAGAAGATATTTAGTCCTCTCAAATTTACATATAAATTTGATCCACACCCTGGATCGGGGTAAACGACATTTCAATACTATCCAGGTCCTAAGACCTCTACCACAGTTCTTTGTGGGAAAACAAAGACAACAGCACACAAGCTATCTAGGTCACACTTGACCTCTACCACTATCCTCTGTGGGATACAGTATGATGTATGGAGTTTGGAATGAGGATTTAGTATCCTCTAGTTCAGCACAGGAGACAATGTGTGTGTAAATGATATACAGATTACACACACTTCTCAACAGTAAATAACAATTCACTTAGAGAGGGTATATGAAAGTTTATAAAGCTCTAGTGATTGGCAGAGAAACTCTGGACTCGTTGTATTTAACAGAAATGCTTCTGAGTCCTTTTGTGGGTTTTCTGTTGAAAATAGAGTATTTTGGTTTAGCTTGATGTCCTTAACAAGTGAGTGTGTTCTTCAGTAGTGTTGTATTTCATGCATGAGAGTTCTTTTAAGATCTTTCAAATTCCTTCTTCATGTTCCTTGTGTGTTCTCCAGTAGTTTTTATGTATATTCATGGAAGAATTCTCTCTCTATGACCTTCTTGTTTCACACGCTTTTACTCCATCTCGATCTTCCTTTTATTCCACATGCTCCAGCAATGGGAATGATTACCTTTTTTATATGTATGAGGTACGGTCTCCTGACATGCCCAAAACGAACATTAAATATCATTAATTGCATTAAAAACATCAAATATGATCCTTTGAATTAAATAACAGTTTATAGAAATTCAAACAGTTTTCATGACTATCGGTGAGTCATGAGATGGGTGAGTCATTTTCAATCTGCATCGGTTTCGGTAGCATCAGCATCGGTGGCTCATTAATCATTGGTATCTGTGACTCACCATCAGTGGGTCTTTAGATCTTCGGTAGCTATCAGTGAAACCGGCCACCATCGGTGCGACCATTCATCATCAGTGCGATCGTTCGTCATTGGCACAACCGTTCATCATCGGTACGACCATTTTTCATCGGCGCTATCGTTCGTCATCGGTGCAACTGTTCATCATTGGTGCAATCGTTTATCATTGGTACGACCATTCCTCATCAGTGCGACCATTCGTCGTTGGTACGACCGTTCATCATCGATGCGATCATTCATCATCGGTGACTTAGAATATAACTAACGGTGAGGCAAGACATAAAATTCTCACAAAGTGCCTGTTAAGTCCAGAATACTTCCAGGTTACCGGTAATACATAATTTAACATATATAAACATATGTAAACATGAATTAAAAAAATATAAACACATTTAGAACAATTTGAACAAAAGACTAAATTTTCATAAATTCAACAATGATTTGGGATTATTAAAATAACCATCTCACAGAGAGTTCAACAATCTCCCCCTTTTTGATAATCACAAATCAATGGAATAAAGGAAGAGAGAATATAGTATGTCATTCAGTATGCTCCCCCTATAAAAAACAGTATATTCCAAAATATAAAACATGGTTAGACTAACAAACAGAACTTATATAACTGAGTCATTCACCCCATATGATACAAGTCAGAGAAGTCATTTCTCCCCCTATGTATTCATGCATGTAGTAAAAAATCCAGCATGGGCTCATATGCACATTTAGATCACCCACTCATATTCATAAGCTTCTTCTCCCCCTTTTGGATTATCAAAAAGAATAGAGAAAGAAGATAAGAAAGAAGATTCCATAGAAAAATAAGGTTTGAAAATGATTATAAACTTCACATACAAAAGTAAAAGTACAGGAAATAAACACCCTATCAAAAATTGACAGAAGCAGCTATTTCTCAGGTTGCCAGGGAGCTTTGCCTTTGTCAGTTGGAGGAATGGATGGTCCAGAAGATGGATGGGTTGAAGGTTGAACTGGTCAAATGGAGAAAGGAGGCAGAAAAACTCGATCTGGACGAATTGTGGGTTCCCAGGTCACCTGCTACGGAGAAGGTCTTTTTGAAGGATTATGTTGAAAGATTGGCTGAATACTGGAGAGAGTTTGAGAAACAAACAGCTGACCGGGAGAAACATTTGATGATTGAAGAGACTCAGCAGTAGGAAAAACAATGGCCTTAGCTTTCACATGAAGGTATGGTTTGAGAAAATTTATTAAGTCCTGAATTACTTCTTCACCGTACTTCATAGTCTTTTCAAAATCATCCTTATTCTGCATGAAATTTTCTAAAGTAGGAGTAAAATACTTGAACTATTGAACTTGAGCCTTAAAATCCTGAGTAACTTGATAGAGTCTCAAATTGTCAGCCAGTACTTTAAAATGATGACTCAACTCATGCTTGGTGTAAATATTAGAGAAATAATGATCCACTTTCTCCTTAATCTATTTTTGAGCCTTGGTAGCATCAGTTGAATACAACTGCACCATCTTATGAATATGATCACTATGCTCTTTCATCTTTTTTAAGGAATCAAAATCCAAAATATTTCCAAGGGCTTCCATATCTTCTGTAACAACATCTTTTAAAGTATTAATCTCATGACCAGTAATCTTGGTTACTTTTGAAGAACTAGCCTGAGCAACAACTTATGTGATCTCAGCTTTCAACTTCCTCAAGTCTTCCTTCTTCAAATGTTCTATCATATTTCTTAATACATCCATCATACCAGAGATGGTTGTTCTGAACTCTCCTGACAGAGAAACTAGATTACTGCCTAAATCCATCAGTGTTTGATTCAAAGAGGTAATATTCCTTCTAATCGACTCACTATAATTGCAAAGGTCTGGTTTGATAAGACATACCACTCTTTGAGCAAAATCCCCCATAGCAGATTTAGATAAAGTCATAGGAGTAGGAACATGAACATGAGATAACTCATCTTTCATAGTCTCTCGAACATCTTGAATCAATTCAAAATTAAATCTATCAATGTAAAATTTAGAAAATGTGGGATCAGGTCTAGCTAGAGAAACTGAAGAATCAGATCTGACATCTGCTCTTTGCAAAAACTCTATAACTAATTGTGCCTTAACTGAATCACATATGCCTATAAGATCCAATTCTAAACCTTCCTCTTCCTCTGGGTAATCTAATCCCAGAACAGAAAGACCGGGATGTTCTTCCCATGCGGCTTTGCATGAAGGATACATAGGTTTCACAAACTGAGCTCGTCCCGAATTTTCAGGAAGGACTTATTCATCCCCATCACTCTCCAACTGTTCTTTCCTCTCGGTATCAGTGACATTTTCTTGCTCAATTGGTTGGGGTTGAGGATCATCTTGAATCACATTCTGACATTCTATAGGTCGAGCATCAACATTATCAGCATCACCACCATCCCTATCACTGCCACCACTACCACCATCACCATCAGCATCACCCTCATCAACATCATTGCCTTCATCATCATCATTAACTGATCTCTCACTTGAACTGTCTGTACTTCTAGATTCGTACTCCTCAGAGGTTGATTCATCAATCTCACCTTCTTCTCCATCATCTAAAAGTGGTTCAATCTATGGTAATTTAGAGGAGGGCTTGCCGAACCAAATTCCATCCTTCTTTTCTTCAGGCTAATAGTATCAGGATAACTCCTCTCATCAGGAGATAATTCAGCCTCCTCTTCAGCATTTAGATTATCATTGGCTTCTTCTTATTCTATCCTTTCTTACTGGATTCACCAGTTTCTTTAGGAACTACTGTTTCCTCTTCATTATCTGAATAAACCACTTCCTCACAGGGTTTTAAACTAGGATCTCTTATCTCATATGGTCTCTTTGTATGATCAGTAGAATTGAAGGAATCATATAACTTTTCTTCATCATCAACCCAAGATTTCTTCCATGGGTTCCAATTTATTTTCATCCTCTTACAAATAACTTTTTTGAAATAGAAGCTAATTGATGAGGTACACTCATCTCCATCATCCACACAGCCCAAGGATTTCAGCATAGCAAAAATTTTCTTAGAATAAAACAAATTAGTAGATTTCATTAAAGGTTTTATCATCTCAACAATATGCTCAGAAAAATATCTACAAAAATTGATCTTTTCACCATTAAAAATTTAATAACAGAAAAACATCATGATACTTTAGTAAAGCAAAGTCACCTTTTCTAGGACATATTTGATGTTGAATAAATTTAAACAGGATTTGATTCACACCATCCTACTCAAAAACAGTTATCCTTCATGATTCAGACATCCCAGTCAATAACTCCAGAGCTAGATTATAAGAAAAGTAATCAGTTGTGGGAGGAATATTACCAGAATAGTCCTCGTATCTTCTATTATGAGGTACTCCAAAACATTCATTTCCAACACTTTCAAGAGAACAGACTTGCTAGATAAAACCCATTCTGAACATATTTCTTTTTCATCTATAACTTCTCGTTTTTCTAGCTCCGGGTTCACAGACCTTTGCATCGTACTGCTCGACTCACCTCGAGCATGTTTGATAGGTGAAGTTACATCAGATTCCTTGCCCTGCCTCTTTTTCTTGCCCATTCTGAGGTTTGAGACAATTGAGAGGCTAGGAAAGATTCCAAAGGCTCAAGTTACAGAAAAGAGAAGAGAGAGTTCGGTGGGAAATTGAAGGTCAACAGTCTTTAGAGAATGAAATAGTCGCATGTCATTATTTTTATCATTTAGCGTTACAAAAAATAAAATATCGATTAAGTAAAACAGTGTCTTTTTAAATAGACATTAATGATTTTAAAAATAGTACAACCCAATCGGTAGTACAAATCGACTTGACAGATCAGTTTAACAGATCAGTCTCACAGATCGGTTTGACAGATCGGTTTCAGAGATCAGTTTAACAAATCCGTTTGACATATCGGTTTCATAGATCAGTTTGATAGATTGGTTTGAAATATTGGATTGACAAATCGGTTTGAAAAATCAGTTTGACAGATTGGTTTCACATATCGGTTTGACAGATCGGTTTCACAGATCGGTTTGACAGATCGGTTTCACAGATCGGTTTCATAGATCGTTTTGACAGATCGGTTTGACCGATCGGTTTCACAGATCGGTTTTACAGATCTCTCATACCCAATTCTTGTTTAATCGAGTATATCCTTTCAGAATTTAAGGGCTTGGTGAAAATTTCAGCTAATTGATCTTCAGTACCTATAAACTCAAGAGTAATATCACCTTTTTGGTAGTGGTCTCTCAAAAAGTGGTGTCTGGCATCAATGTGTTTGGTTCTAGAGTGAGACACAGGGTTCTTTGAAATGTTAATTTCACTAGTGTTATCACAGTTGATTGAGACATCCTTAAAATCATTTCCATAGTCTAAGAGAGTGTGTTTCATCCACATAATTTGTGCACAGCAGGTACCAGTAGCAATGTATTTTGCTTCAGCAGTAGATAATGCAACAGAGTTATGCTTCTTACTACACCAAGATACTAAGGATTTTCCTAATAAATGACATTTTCCAGATGTGGTCTTCCTATCCAACTTGCAACCAGCAAAGACATCATCTGAATAACTAATTAGCTCAAAGTATTGTCCTTTTGGGTAAAACAAACCTATAATTAAAATGTTTTTAAGATACTTAAAAATTCATTTAACAACAAGTAAATGAGATTATTTTGTATTATTTTGAAATCTTTCACACATACACACACTAAACATAATATCTATTCGACTAGCAAAAAGGTTATGTAGGATTCCAACCATACCTCTGTAATTGGTTTGATCCACTGGTTTCCCAGCTTCATCTACATCCAATTTACAGACTGTACTCATAGGAGTATAACTTTTTGTAATACTATCCAATCCAAAAAAATTTAAAATATCCTTTCTATATTTACTTTGATTAAAGATAATACCATTTTCATTTTGGAAATCTTGAAATCCCAGAAAATATTTGAGTTCTCCCATTAAACTCATTTCAAATTCATTTTTCATACTCTTTGAAAAATTAGTACATAATGAATGTTTAGAAGATCCAAAAATAATATCGTCAACATAGATTTTCACTATTAAAACATCATTAGAAATTCTTTTAATAAAAAGAGTTGGATCAGCAATCCCTTTTGAAAAAGTTTTTAGATAAGAAAATTACTAAGTCTATCATACCAATCTCTTGGAGCTTGCTTTAAACCATATAAATCTTTAAAAAGTTTAAAAAATAGATTTGGAAAATGATGATTAGTAAATCCAGGTGGTTTTTCAACAAAAACATCTTCAACAATAAAACCATTTAGAAAATCACATTTAACATCCATTTGATATAACTTGAAATTCAGATGAGCAGCATAGGCAAGTAGGATTCTAATGTCTTCTAATCTTGCTACATGTGCAAAGGTTTCCTCATAGTCTATACCTTCTTCTTGATTATATCCTTGTGCAACTAATCTAGCTTTTTTTCTAACTATGTTTCCAGACTCATCAACTTTGTTTCTAAAAATCCATTTAGTTCCTATTGTTAAAGTGTCCTTAGGTCTGTCAACTAATTCCTAGACTTTGTTTCTTTCAAATTGATTTAACTCTTCTTGCATAGCCATTACCCAGAATTCATCATTGATAGAATCATTGATATTTTTAGGCTCTAGCGATGAAATAAAGGCTTTATGTTCAACCTAGTTTCTTAGATAAGCTCTATTCGGTGTCCCTCTATCAAGATTACCAACAACAACATCTAAAAGATGATTCTTTAGAATCCTAGTTGATCTAGTAAAGGTAAGACTAGAAATTTCAGGTTCATCTCTAAGTTTCGGGTTCAATAGAAGCAGATTCTGGAATATGTCCAGAACTGGATATTTTTACAGCATGTTTTTTAGTTTTATCATTAAATTCCAGAACAGTCAAATCTTCTTCATGATTTTTAAGAAAGGTTTTAGGCTCATGTGGATCAAATTCATCAAACTTGATGTGAACAGATTCTTCCACGGATTTGGTTCTTTTATTAAAGACTCTATAGGATTTTCTAGTTAAATAATAACCATTAAAAATTCCTTCATCACTCTTAGAAGAAAACTTTTCAAGATTATCCTTTGTATTAAGAATAAAAACGTTGCAGCCAAAGACTCTAAAGTAAATAACTTTGGGTTTTCTATTATTCCGTAGTTCATAAGGGGTCTTCTTGAGAGCAGGTCTAATCAAGACTCTATTAATAATATAACAAGTTCTATTCACAGCTTCATCCCTAAAGTAAATAGGCAGATCATACTCATTAAGCATGTTTCTTGCAATTTCTTGAAGGGTTCTATTTCATCTTTCTACTACACCATCCTGTTGAGGTGTCCTAGGAGCAGAAAAGTTGTGACTATATCCATTGTGGGAGCAATAGATTCAAACTCATGATTTTCAAACTCACGACCATGGTCACTTCTCAGGGTCTTAATCTTAATTCCACTAAGGTTTTCTACAGACTTGGAGTATTTAATAAAGTAAGAACAAGATTCAGTTTTGTGATCAAAGAAGTATACCAAAGTATATCTAGAAAATTCATCTACTAGGACATAGACATAGTGATTACCATTTAAACTAGAAACTCTAGAAGGTCCAAACAAGTCTATGTGAACCATCTCGAGAGGTTGATAAGTTGAAACTTCATTATTTGATTTAAAAGAGACTTTATGTTGCTTTCCCTTTTGACAGGGATTACAAACTTTGTCATTTGGGAATTCAAGTTTAAGTAGGTATCTAACCATGTTCTTCCTAGTCATATTTCTAAGTGAATTTATATTACAGTGTCCTAATCTTTTGTGCCAAATCCAATATTCTTTATGAAAACCATTTGGGCAAGTAAAATTATTTTTGTTAAAGAATTTAAATCAACAGCATAATCATTTTCATTTCTAAAGGCAAAGAACACTAAAACATTTTTAGAGTTAAAAACATCAAAGAAATCATTTTCAAACTTAACATTAAATCCACCATCACATAATTGAGAAATACATAACAGTTTATACTTAAGTCCATCAACAAATAAAACATTAGAAATCAAAACTGAATCAGTGTTTCCAATCTGTCCTAGGCCGATGATGTTTCCTTTAGAATTATCACCAAAGCTGACATAGCCTCCATCAACATTGATTAGACTCTTGAAGCGTGACTAATCTCCAGACATGTGTCTTGAACATCCACTATCCAAGTACCATAACTTCTTGTGAGAACTCTTCAAACATGTTTCATACAAAATAGATTTAGATGGAAAATGATTTACGTACCCAGATCTTCTTGGGTCCAGATAGGTTAGAAATCAAAGCTTTAGGTATCCAAATTTGTCTTATGGGTTTCATATAATTTACAGAACAAATATATTTTGAAATATAAACATTATTTTATCTATAACCCTACTGATAACTAGTTTAAGTGTATGAATTTTTATAACTGGAACAAGAATAATTTTGTCCATAAATAGGAATAAATTTAGTTTTAGTAAACTGTCTTTTTTCAGGCTGGTATCCCAAACCAGTAGTATATTTTGGTGAAACTTTCTTTCCTAACATTTGAGTTAGAGTATCCTTTCCATTCATGAATTTCTCTATGTCCTTTCTAAGTTTCTCATTAGACATTTTCAGTTTTTTATTTTCCTCTAACAGTTGAGCATTCTTTTTCTTTTCTATATCAAAGGAAGATTTAACATTGGCAGTGAGAGAATGCTGTTTTTAGTGACTTGTATTTTTCCTTAAGTTCATTTCATGTTTCTTCCAGAATGTTACAGTATTCAAATAGTTCCTCACTAGACATGTTTTCATATTCAGAATCTGTTCCAGAATAATAACCATTCAGTATAAGTGAAACAGATACCTTAGAGGTATTGGTCATCAAGCACATGTTGGCACGATTCTTTTCAAAATCAGAAACTTCAGATTCACTTGTGTTGTCTTCTGAATCACTCCATGTAGCTTTCATGGATTTCTTGTACATATTTCCCTTGTGGTCATATTTCTTTTTCAACTTAAATTTTGGATAGTCTGCTTTAATGTGACCTTTCCTTTTTCATTCATAGCAGACAACTTCATCATTCTTGCCAGGCTTTTTCCAATCCTTTTTCCAATGTCCTTTATTTTCATACTTTCCTTTGTAATTTGATTTTCTAAAGAATATCTTCTTCCTATAAAATTTATTGAATATCCTGGCTATTTGATCCATCTCTTCATCCCTGTTAGAGTCTGAATCTTCACTTTTTGAACTTTCAGTTTGTATTTGAAATTTGTCTTTGTCCTTTCTCTTCGAATCAGTAGATTTAAAAGCTACAGACTTCCTTTTGGGTTCATCCTCTTCCTCTTTATTCACCTTGAGTTCTTCTTCATACATAATAAGAATACCAATTATTTATTTAATAGGCAGAGCTCCAATGTCACATGATTCTCTGATTGAAATAGAAGTGCCTCTCCATATATCTGGTAGACATCTCAATATTCTCATGATTTGTTCCTTAGCAGTGACATACCTTCCAAGAGAGATCATTGTATTGACAATCTCATTGAACCTGAGATACATGTCAGAGATAGGTTCATCAGTTTTCATTTTTAAATTATCATATTTAATAGTATAAATATTCAATCTCATTTTTAACATTAGTGGTTCCTTCATGAGAAACACTCAAAGTGTCCCATATTTCATAGGTAGGTTTACAAGTAGATATTCTATTGAACTCTTCATCTCCTAAAGCACAATACAGAGCATTCATATCTTTACAATTGTTATTGTAAGCTATATTAGTAGTTTCATCCCAAGTAGTTCTAACAGTTGCTGGAATCATATATTCAGTTTCTATAGCATTCTAGATATCAAATCCCATACTTTATAAATGAATTTTCATTTTTAGTTTCCATTGGGCATAATTTGTACCATTGAAGAAAGGTGGCCGGTTAATAGCAGCACCTTCTAGTCTATTATCCCTAACTAGAGTACAAGAGTTTAGAAAATAACTTTAAATTGATAAAATTTATAACTAACAGAAATTTAAGATCCTTAAAATATAACTAAAATCACAGTTGCAAAATAGAGTATTTGAAAACATTGATAAACAAAACAAACCCTTTGATACCAAATGTTGGTCGGAGTGGATACTCAAGAGGGGGTGAATTGAGTTCCAAAAAAAATTTCTGTTAAAATGATTTATCTTAAAATCACCCAAATTAAAACCAAAGTTAAATTGTAGTGCATTTATAAAGATTTCAAATGTTCAATTGGCTTCTTAAAGATTGATTAGATATCAGTCAATTTAATCACAGGATTAAATTGGCTTTTGAAGCAATCCTACTGGTTCACAACAAGCATAAACACCTGCTAATTTAACTATCAAAGTAACATTAAAATAGTTTTGTATTTCAACATAATAGAAGCGGAATAAAAGATAGTTGTAGTATACTTTAACTTATACTAAAAACATAGTGGATATAACCAAGAGGTTCAGTCTCAAGCAGAGACTTAGTCCTCTCAAATTTATATATAATTTGATCCACACCCTGGATCAGGGTAAATGACAGTTCAATAATGTCTAGGTATTAAGGCCTCTACCACAGTTCTTGATGTGAAAACAAAGACAACAGCACACAGGCTGTACAGGTCACACTTGACCTCTACCACTATCCTCAGTGGGATACAGTATGATGTATGGAGTTTGGAATGAGGATTTGGTATCCTCCAGTTCATCATAGGAGACATTGTGTGTGTAAAAGATATACAGAGAACACACACTTCTCAATATTAAATAACAATTCACTTAGAGAGAGTATATGAATGTTTAGAAAGATCTAGTGATTGGTAGTGCAGCTATGGACTCGTTGAATTTAACATAAATGCATCTGAGTCCTTCTGTGTTTTTTCTCTTGAAAACAGAGTATCGTGGTTCAGCTTGATGTCCTTAACAAGTGAGTGTGTTCTTCAGTAGTGCTGGATTGCATGCATGAGAGTTCTTTTAAGATCTTGTTAATTCCCTCTTCAAGTTCCTAGTGTGTTCTCTAGTAGTTTGTATGTATATTCATGGAATAATTCTCTCTCTATGCCCTTTTTGTTTCACAAACTTTTACTTCAGCTCAATATTCCTTTTATTCCAGATGCTCTAGCAATGGGAATGATTACCTTTTTCATAGGTACGAGGTACTGTCTCCTGACATGCCAACAACTAACGTTAAATATCATTAATTGCATTAAAAAAATCAAATATGACCTTTGGAATTAAAATAGAGTTTATAGAAATTCAAACAATTTTCACGACTATCGGTGAGTCATGAGATCGGTGAGTCATTTTGAATCTACATCGGTTTTGGTAGCATCAGCATCGGTGGCTCACTAATCATTGGTATCAGTGACTCATGATCGGTGGCTCTTTAGATCTTCGGTAGCCATCGGTGCGACCAGTCATCATCGGTGCGACCGTTCAACATCAGTGCGACCGTTCGTGATCGGCGTGACCATTCATCATCGGTGAGACCATTCGTGATTGGCGCGACCATTCATCATCGGTGCGATCGTTTATCATTGGTGCGACAATTCATCATCGGTCTGACCATTTGTCATTGGTGCGATCGTTCATCATCGGTGCAATTGTTCATCATCGATGCGACCGTTCATCATCGGTGCGACCGTTCGTCATCGGTGACGTAGAATATAACTAACAGTGAGTCAAGACATAAAATTCTGACAAAGTGTCTGTTTAGTCCATAATACTTCTAGGTTTCCAGTAATACATTATTTAACATAGATAAATATATGTAATCATGTATTAAACAAATATAAACACATTTCAAACAATTTGAACAGAAGACTAAATTGTCATAAATACAACAATGATTTGGGATTATTAAAATAACCATCTCACAGAGAGTTCAACATTGATCAATTTTAAACTGGGGAAACTTCCCATCCTTTATAGCCTCAAACATCTTCTATAACAAAGGATCTTCTTTCTGAGCTTTCTTGATCTTCTCTAGTAATGATAGTTGAGAAATCATTTGGGTTAGGGTTTATTATTCCCCTTCCCTTATAATTCCCATGTCCAACTTCACTAGGTCATTGATCAAAGGATCTCTTTGAATCCTCATCATGGAAAGATCGACTGAGTCTTTCCTGCTTAATTCATCAACGACTTGGTTTTCTCTTCCTGGATGATAATGAATTGAGCAATCATAGTCTTCCAGAAGTTCCAACCATCTCATTTGTCTCATGAGTCTTTAACAGTCGAGATGCATAAGAAACGACTTTTTCATTTTGCATGAGGATGCACCCAAGTCCTTTCAGAGATGCATCGCTAAAAATAATGACTTCTTATCCACTTTAGTGAAAAGTTAATATGGGTGTAGTAACCAATCTCTTCTTCAGCTCTTGTAAACTCTCCTCACACTCATTTGTCCAGATGAACTTGACCCCTTTTCGAGATAACTTTGTTAATGGATTATAAAGTTGTGAAATTTTTTTCACAAACCTCCTATAATATCCTGCTAATCCAAGGAAACTACGAATCTCAGTTATCTTTGTATGCTGAGGCCACTCCTCTACAACTTTTGTCTTTGTAGGGTCAATTGTGATTCCTTCATTGGTAACAATGTGCCCCAAAAAAACAACTTCTTCTAACCAAAATTCACATTTACTAAACTTTACAAAAATCATCTCCTTCTTTAGAATTTTCAAAATAACCTTTAGATGATTCCTCAGTCTCCTCGTGATTTTTGGAATATATAAAAATATCATCAATAAAAACAACCACAAAGTTATCAAGGTATCCCTTAAAGACTCTATTAATCAAATCCATAAAAATAGCAGGTGCATTATTCAGTCTGAAGGGAATAACAACAAACTCATAATGCCCATATATTGATCGGAAGGCAGTTTTTGAAATATCTTCTTTCTTCACCCTCAATTTATGATAACCAGATTAAATATCAATGTTAGAGAATAATTGAGCCCCACAAAGTTGGTCAAATAAGTCATCAATTCTTGGAAGAGATTATTTGTTCTTCACTATTATCCCATTAAGTTCTCTAGAATCGATGCATAGCTGCATTGATCCATCCTTCTTCTTCACAAATAGAACTGGGGCTCCCAAAGGAGACACACTCGGTCGGATAAAACCCTTCTCCAAAAGATCATGGAGTTGTTTCTTTAACTCCTCCAGCTCCACATTTACCATCCTATAAGGGGTCTTTGAAATCGGATGGGATACAGGTACGATTTCAATGGAGAACTCTACCTCTATTTCTGGGGGAGGTTTGGGTAACTCCTCAAGAAATACGTCAATGTATTTCTGGACGATGGGGACATTTTCTATCCTCAAACTCTCATTTACATATTCTTCTTCATCGATGAACTCCATAAAGAAAGATATAGGATGTTCTTCTAGACAAATATCAGGTTGAGATATCTCTCCTTGGAATATAACTATAGGTTTTCCATTCAAGACTAGTAAGATTTCATTGCTTCTGCATTTGATCTTAGCATTATGCATTGAGAGTAGTCTATCCCTAGTATAATATCGAATTCCAGCATGAAAATGACTATTATATTTTATATAATATTGTGCTCATTAATGTAAATACTGGAGTTTATAACACTAATGATGCATGGATAATCTCACCAGGAGTCTTAACTGATAACTCTACTTTTAGAAAATCGAGGGTTGATTCTAAATTATTTGCAAAGTTGGAGGATATAAAGGAATGCGTAGAACAATAATCAAACAAAGTAATTGCTTGATTTTAGAGAAAAACAAGAGTACCTGGCACCACGTAATTTGTCACTTCAACTTCATCCATAGTGATTACAAAAGTACAACCTTGTTCCCTTGGCTATTGCTGAGGTTGATGGTGATTCCCCTCAACTGCCCTCAGATTTGGAAAGTTATTGGAAAAGTTCCCAAGTTTTCCACACTTATATCATTGGACATTAGGTAGGTCCTCCACTATATTCCCCTTTTTCATTAGTGTTAGGAAGTTGTGTCTTCACCTCACTACGATAATTTTGTGCAATGTGGCTATCTCTACCACACTTGTATCACTTCCCACTCTTGAGCAGGAAGTTCCATGAATACTTCTTCCCACATTTATTACATGTGGGATGTTGTAATTTCATTCCCCCTATTCCCTGATCAATGCTCCTACCTATTCTTGGCTCCATTAATCTTTTCTTGTCATTGGATTAATGATACCATTGCGTCTCACCAAACCCCAGTTCGACTTTCATCACACTCCACACAATCTCTTAATAGCTATCATAATCTCGGGTGGCTAGATTTTTCCAGAGATGAGGTCTCAGTCCACCAAATAATCTATCAACTTTACCATTTGGATCTATGAAAAATCTAGAGGTGTAATGAGAAAGCCTTGTGAAATTCATCTCATATCTTCCCACATATTCATTCTCCTTCTACTTCAGCTCAAGAAACTCCTCCATTATTTTTATCATAAATTGAAGGAAATAATTGATGAAGAATATCCCTATGAACTCTTATAACTCCATAACATCAACTTCCACTCTTGGCCTTGTGTTTTTAATCAGTTCCCACCACTATTAAGCTTCTCCCTCTAAGAGATAGACAGCCAGGATGACCTTCTCTTGCTATGAACAGCAGATCACAGAAACGATCTTCCCTATAGAGCGGATACATTGTTTAGAAATCAATGGCTCAGTAGATCCACTGATGGTTAGTGGTCATTGACACATAAATAATTAAATAGAAAGTTGTTTCTTTCATGGTCATATCGGTCTCTCAACTCGATTAAAGTTATTTCTCATAACATGAGTCATTTAGTTCATTATTCGCATGAAATTTTCCATTCCATCTTCCATCGGAGGGCCACCGGCGCATGCTTCATTGCAGTAACAATTTGTACGGTTCCTCATATTTTCCACCATTTTTTAAAATAATAAAACCTTTTTGAGAAGATTATTTCATTTATGAATCTTTTAACTATAAAGTATTTTATGTCTTTAAACACCATTCTTTAAATAATTACATTTCTCTATAAATCCTTCATAATGATTCATAAAAAGCTTATGATTAACCAAATATATCCCCCAAGAGTTTCATAACCAAGAGTGCAGTAAGACCCATTTTCATGTACTAGGATACCTCGAGTCAAGCTCAAAACTCCTTGTCATAGTTTTCACTCTTAGGTACATCTGTGCTAGAGCTGCCTCTACCTGCTCGTATCCAGATAGGGATGTATTTGATTAATAAACCACTTACTCAATACTCACCAAAATACCAGGAAGTATTCCTATATTTAAAATTTTCCATAGGGTTATTCCTAATGTTTTCATATCCTGATTTCCATAAATAAATAAACTATCCTCTAATACCAATTATGGAATCCCACTTTTTTATTACATAACTTTTCATTACATTTTACAAATAGAGGATCTTTAAAGTCTAGTGTCTTCGAAATTAGGAAAATAAAACATGAAAACAACATTAAACATTCTTATAATTTACTTGTAAGGCTTCATCATATGGTAATACTAATTATAATTGCTTCATCTCATAACTTGGAGACATACATCAATGGAATGGGTGAGCAGAAGGCCCAGTAAGGAAATCAAGGGAATTGGTTTACTTGTGATATCAACAAGAACTTGATGAAAACCACAACACATGAGAACTAAAAAAGATTAATATCATAATAAAAATAACATAACTCAAAACTGTAATATTTGGACACAACATTTTATTTATACATTCATGAACATATCACCAAGTTTCATTCCAAAGGTGTCATAAAAATTACCAAGGTTATACACCAAGGTATCATGAAACTTGTCATCTCTAGAGATTAATTCTTTACCCAATGAATTGAAGCGCTATCAGAGAATACCCTTAATATGTATTTATTTTCAATTGATACACATATATCATAATCAAAAAATTCATAAATAACCCAAATATAATCAAATAAATGTGTTTCTTGTCAAAATTGTGACGTTTAAAAAAAGTACTTAAAAATAAGATCATTATGTCATTTATAACCCATCGAAAGGGAGTGAGGGTTATACGTATGTCAATTCTAGAATAAAATAGATAATTTTTTTATTTATGAATACCCCTAGAAATGAAAATATATTTGGGTATCCACATAAATAATACAAGATAATTTCTTGAGAAAAAGAGAGAGATTTTGAGACGAAAAATTCTACAGCATAACGACTACATAACATCGTGTTAGAAAAAATTAAAAAGAGGGGGGAAAAGTGTCAAAAACTCATAATAAATTCATAATAAATTATGGGTACATAATAAGATCAAGGTATGGATATTTTAAAGGCATACCACATGAAAAGAAAACATGAAAGAAATGAGAGGTTGCTATTTCTTTTACGAAAAATTCAACAGCCTAACGTGGTTGATAAAAAATTAAAAAAATAAATTGATGAGATCAGAAATGGTCTCTAATATTTTGGAAATGAAATGGAAATTAATAAGAATATAAAATAACATACACTCACATAAGAAGATGAAAACTAGAAGACATAACATAAAGGAAATCATGACTAAAAAAAGTTAGGTGAAAGGTTCCCTTACCTTGAAGAGTATCTTTGAAATCTCGAAGGTTGGGACCTTGGGGGGCTTGAGGGAACCTTGGGAGGACATATTTGTAGGTAGAAATACCAGATATTTTTTTACAAAGATTTTGTAATGAATAGAATGAGGGAATGTCTTGGTATTTATAGGAAAAGTGAGGGAATAATTACTTAATTTCCAAGGGACACCTCATCCGTAGTATTTGAAAAACCAGGGGCGTGCCCAAGGTATTTTCCCATGGTATTGGCCACTTGGGACACCTAATAGAATATCTTACTATTCAAAAGTCGACCAGATTTATTACATCATGATTACATCATCAATGATGTCATTAAACACCCGAAACTCAAAACTGTATTTTTACTATTCACCAAAAATTCAACTACTTCAGAAAAATCCAAAATATTTACCCTAACCTAATATCGATGCTCTGAATTCAAAAATGAACTCCATTTTATTAAAATAATTTTCTAAATATTTATAATTTAATATTTAAATAAAATCATAATTTATTAAAAAACAACTCTAAAACTATAATTTATTTTGCAACACCTTGAAAAAGTAATCAAGGTCCCACAAAATTTTCATATAACTATAAGACAATAAAGCAACAAATTAGGATTAAATTTTATGAAAATAAATTTTCATTTTAAATTATTAAATTAATTATAAAATTGTAAATAAAATATTTTTGACTTACAAAAATAACAAAACTTACACTATGATCATTTTTTTCACTTTATGATGTCTAAATTGTATTTATACATTCATGGGTGAAGTTCATATTTTTTTGGCCGATTTACTATTAATTACTATTTATAAGGGTATGTTACTATTCATACTTTACTATTCACTAAAAAACAAGTTGATCTTATTAGACTCTAAATTTCTTACTGATCACAACTATAGAAGACCATTTTTTGAAAATCATTTCGCATTATTAATTATTTAAAGTTTACATGAATATTTTGAAATACCCTTTTTCCAAAATTCAACAATAATGTTCATCCAATATTTATCCGGACATTTGAAAATCAAAAATTTTATCGTAATAAAAAATAAAAATTTTATTTATACCAATGGATTACAAAAAGTATCTAAGGCCTCGTTAAATTGACCCTTATAACACCTGCATAGGACCTAAGTTTAAGGTGTTCTATGGTGATAGAATCTTGGGGCGGCTCAAAATTGCTCGATTGGTGATTTTTATCAGCTTGAACTTCTCCCTTAGGAAATTTCATTCAAGCTTCACATGTTGATGCTCAGCTTAGGCTTGGTCTAGAGAAAAGCCCAGAGATGCTACCTCCTTCCCAAGCTCTGACAGATGGGCTTCGTATGAACCGAGTCTATTAGAAGTGGTCATCGACTCTTCATTCTGTATTAATTAAACAAGATCACTTGTTTTTATAAACAATAATTGTAACATTAAGAGTTTAGTTTCCAACGGTCATATAATAGTCAAAACCCCTTGATGTCACTTCATTAATTATAGGATATAGTTTGGGGAGTATAAAATGAAATAACACACAAATTTAGGAAACAAATATTATTAAAAAGTTTTGGTCTTTACAAGCAAGCCAATAAATGATGAAAAAAATATCATAGATATCGTCCATAGGTGTGACAGATTCTATATGGAAAACATGACTAAAAAATGTCCAATTAAAAATATATGTCATGTATTCTGGTCATACACACTAGGTAGTGGCATGTAAATTGAGGTATTTTATGTGGTGTTCATTATGTGGTGATTATTAATTAATTTATATATGTAATATGCTATTAAAACATAGTTTTATGGGTACATGGTGTTAGTTAGTGTACACATTGTGTAACTCCACCTGGGTTTCCCAATAAAACTCACATAAATCATCACCTCAAAGTAGATGACACATAATTAATAAATGTTTTGTAGTGACTTTCATCTTCATAACACTGGTAAAATGTAGTTAAATTGAATTTATCTTATATAAACCTCACGTAACATATTTTATTCCAAGTATAATACATTTCATGTCCTTAGGTGTGTATTGTGGGATTGACAAAAAAATAATAACACAATGTGTAGTTATGGTACAAATTGTATACTTCATGGAAAGTTGTGAATTTTACATCGTATGATAATTTTGTTGTCTAATTCAAACACGATGATAAAAAATAAACATTAAATCAAACTTCATGGTGTGTAGGTAGTACACACTCCATATGACAAGGGTTTTCCTCTAAGTTACATGCCATGTGAATTTTGGAATTTCATATGAAATAAATGATTTAAATAATTATGTTATTATTTTTCTTCTAATAACCACTATTTAATGTAATTGTGAACACTATTTACTTCATATGAATAGTTAATAGCACATGACACACATATTAAGACATACCGTGTGGTCAAACACATCATGATGACTGCATGGGTTGACCAACAGAACAACACGTTATTTAATATCATGGCTTGTCGTGAATGATGAAAATTCATGTAATTAAACTATATAAGACTAGTACCATACAAATTGTATGTTATATATCCTTTTATATAATAGTAAGCATCATGTAAGTCCAATATAAGGGAATTCACTATTTTTTCTCCAATGCATGTTTTGTATTAAATTACATATAGAATTTAACATTGGATAAAAGGTTAGTTAGTACACGGCATGTATTCTTATAATTTTAAATAAAATTTATTTCATTAATTTATTAAAAATTATATATAATGGGTTTCTCTGTGACTATTTGGATAATAAAGTAAGATAACTTAATTAATTAATTTTGGAAATTTATATTTAAAAACAATGTATAAAAATGAATGTCGACTAATATTATTAAATGTGTAGTATTTGTATGTGTGGATTATCATGATATTGGATAAAAAGTGTATGTGTTAGGTTTATGGTAAATTTAGTATTTATATCAAGCATTTTTATAGTGATAAAATTTTAATTAATTAAATATGGTGGATTGTGATTCATCCATCCCACTTTTATTATGTACTAGATTGTGTGTTCTTTATTTCTTTTATGTAACCTTATAACCTTTGTTCCCTTCACCTGTGTGTGAGTGAATACATGAAAATTACCGAATTCCATTGAGAGGACGCAGTTTAGAACCTGAGGAATGTAAAAACAAGCGAAGGAGATACATTGGATCTAGGTGGAATGCAGCAACTCATGGAAAGATCGGCTCCAATAATTATTCCCTTAGGTTCAATGGTTATTTATCATACATTCAATAAACTAAAACTTAGTAAATATAATGATCATGTGACATATTTATTTTATTTCTTCCAGTTCATGGTTAGTCATTGTTTTGTGTATAATATTTTAGATGTTAAACACAATCATATAAATTTAAGGAAATAAGTAGAATTCTCATATGGAATATAAATAAATGAATTAGAGGTAAATATTTTACCTAATAATAGTTAATTAATTATATATAACCCAGATAATATCAATAAGAATATAAATGATAAAATAAGAAAATTTAATCATAAGAAAAAATTCTATATATGAAAAATGGTAAATTAGAAAGGCCTTCTATTGTATAAGTTAAGATTCAACCATACTGAGTATCATTCAAGACAAAGATGGGGACAATTTTTAATTATCGGTAAGTATTAACAGAGATAATGGGTTGAGTAAGAAAAATTTGTATATGTTGGTCCAACGGAATTACATCAAAGGAGGTGAATTGAGGACTGGAATTTTTATATTATTTTTTAAAAAAATTAATATTTAAATCACCCAAACATTATAAAGTCTAGTTAAATAATATTTTATGTGTAACAACATTTAATATTGTAATAATTTATTAAATTTATAATTAAAACATAGATAAATAGTTTGAAAAAAAATTAACTTTTGAAATTATTTTACTCACCCAAAAATAAATATATCACCATTAATAGCAAACAATCAGGGTATTTTAATAAATATAATTTTATATTTCCAAGTAGAGAAAATAATAAATTAATAGTATAATAGAAATAAATTAAGAGGTTCTAACATAATATGATATTTAGAACCCTATACTAGAAAAAGGTCTACTTTTTAGGAGGTTTATTGGAATAAACATAATGATCCACAACCTAGATCGGGTATTACAAAAAAATATCAACATAGGATTGTCCAGGTAATAAAAATCCTCTTCCACTATTATTTATTGGATGAAAGATATAAAATAATTAATAATCGAGTATCAGATTACTCGCAAATGTGGTACATGATTTTTTCTAAAAGGATAAAAAATGAAAGGCAACAGAACTCAAAATTAAATAATAACTACGAATAAGAAATAAATAATATAAATATTTTATGATGTTCTATACTATTATGGTGACGATCAATAATATTATTCTACTATGGGATTTTCATTAAATATTTTCATTATTTTACATAAAATGATACTTTTAAATCTTTCGTAGAGGTTCAATATTTTCATGAAAAATAGTGCATCTTGGAAATTGCAAGAGAATACCCTCTATTTTCTATATGCACTACTTATGAATTTATCACATAGACTAACTATCACCAAATCATTAACTGTTAATGTGAAATTCATTTGGTTAATAATTATTCAAATATCCAATTATCCATTTTAGGATATGAATAAATTATATTACCTCTTACCAAGAAGGAAATCTAGGAAAAGATGAATTTTTTCAAAATGATCAGTGTTTCCATTTAAGAATATCCATTTTGAAATAATCATATTATCCAACTCTCTAACATGAATTAAATTCTATAAACTATTCATTATAATTAATTAAAATTTAATATTAAATAGTAAAGGAATAAGTTATCTTCATAGATCATGAGGTTAGGCATGGTAGGAGATATCTCTATAGAAGAAGATGTTGAGAACATAATTGGAAACCTTCTCATAGTCAAATATCTTCACAATATCACATATTCCATAATGGTAGTAGATCTTGCATTGTGTTAGTAGATCATTATTCATAGTAGGAGATCAAACATCATAGCTACAGATCGTGCTTTATATAAGTAGATCATACTTCATAGTTTCACTTACTTCACATGGATGCATGAATGGGAACAAAGTCTTAGAATTATTCTGAAGGAAACCCAAGTTCTCATTGTCGGTTTCACACACATTTGTTGACTACTTCGTCATGGTAGTAAATTTGGGTGCATGGTTGCACTGCATAAGGCATGGTGGTATAACTCGCATGGTAATATATGAAATTCATGGTAGCTACTTTAACATAGTGACATTTATGTAAAATACATAATTAAAAATTTATACAATATATCACATATATAGTAAGTAATAAAGTCATCATGATTTTTGTTTATTAAAATAAGGAATTACTAGAGTGATCAAAAAATAACCCTCATTTTGATGACCATAAATCAGGGTTGGAAATAAATTCAAAATAATAGATTTAACTAATTATCAGAGAATAATATGAGTACAAAATAATTAATAATGTTCCAAAATATCCCCATGAAAAAAACATTCCAAATATTCTACCCCTTTGGTATTATAAAAAAGGTATAAAATTCAGAAACATATGATTAAATGATTTCCATTAGAGTATAGAAAAATACATGTTAAGTAACATTAAATTTCCATTAATATCAAATTTAAAATTGTGCATCACAAAAATAGAAAAAAAGGAATCCCTATATTATCCTAATCAGAATCTAAGTAGGAATCCCTAACAGGTTTATCTTTTTCTAGAAGATGAAGGATCAATAGAAATGGTTGATGAAGGTGTAGGATGTTAGAATACAATGTCTAGTGTCACTAGTCAAAGGTGAATCACTATATCAAATAGCTTAAAACAAAATGAAATTAATACTATAAAATGAGTAAAATTAGGAGCTATGATTGATGCAGTTATATGTATAAAATTAGGATCAATCATAGTAGTCCTAGTAGTGTAAATATAATGATTTATAAATTAAAAAAACTGAGATATAACTCGACCACCATGCCCCATAGCTTGAAAATTCTACCTATTTTTTTATATAAACAACTTTAATAATCTTTTATAACCTTTAACTAATTTACTTGTTCTTTGAGGACTCTACTTATATGATACATTCTATGATTTTTAGATAAAAATATAAAATTTAATGAGAGATTAGATTTGTTGAATATCTTAGAGAGATAATACTTGATAGATTTGGTGATCCTATCCCCATTATCTATAGATTCATTAAGACATTATTAAATAATATTTCTGATTTTCATAACATGATATTTTAGCATATGTATCTCTTCAAGATGATTAGTAAAGGGATCCACAAAAACATTTATCATATCTTCTTAACAATTCACATAAAAATGTCACCATCAAAGGTAGCAGGAACTGTAGTAGGATGAGTTATTGAAGAGTAGATAACATATTTAGAATAAAGAGACTCTACATTCCCAAAAATGGTCAGAGGTATCTTGGTTAGACTCAACCTCTTATCCTCCAAAACCATGTGAATAACTCTTATGTATTCTAAAATATTATTATTGTTTTTCTCCAAATTTACTATCCATATAAATAGATTATGCTAGTGGTGTTTCATAATAATAGACATAATCAATGATATTTCATCATAGTTAGTATCCTTTTATTGGGAATCAGAATTCTTCTTAAAATCTAAAAAAATATATATATAATATTTATATTAAAAGCTTCCAAATTAGTTCGGGTTGGGTAACAAGATATGTATGAGGACCTGAAGACCTATCCTGTCTATATGAAGTTAAAACATATCTAAGAAGATAACCTTTCCCATCAAAATCGTTTATATTAAAATCACTGTCCAATGAAATGGAAAAATCTTCCTCATAAATAGATTCCAAAGAAACTGTAACCTCTATATATTTTGGGGAAACATCATATATAAATATATCATCTGAAGTAAAAGGCTAGAGTATCTCATCCTGATCAATTAGTTTCAAAAAATGATCACATAGGATCCTTATAAAGATCCAATATAAAAGATTCACTATGCTTAGGTGGACTTCCGCCACTAATAACACCACTATTGGATTCTGAATTTGAATATTCTAAGACAATAACTGCTTAACCTTGTGACTTCTTCTCTATAGGTGCAACATCCTCTTTATCTAGTCTAACTGATCTCATAGAACAACTTTGGGGGTCACTTTCCTAATCATCATTCATTGTCTTATGAGTCACTAAATATAATAAAAAGGATTATCCTACTCATCATCATCCTCTATATCAACATCATATAGTGAATATCCAATACCTCAATCACATTATCATGACTCTCAGAGTCAGATTTCTCATAATTAACAATAGTAGAAGCCTCTATGTTTGAGTTTTCATAATCATTGAATATTATTTACATAGTTGGTAAGGAAATAGGAGAATAATAAGTTCATTAAGAGATGTTATGACTACTAATAGTTCTAGAATTACTACCATCTTCTACCAATGCAACCACTAATTCTTCCCAAACCTCATCAAAAATTTCACCAACTTCATCAACTGATTAATAATTCACATTCTAATCTAGTTACAGGGTAGGATCAACAATATCTCTTAGACTAATATAGATTCATAGTGGAATGAAATTCTAATAAAGATATTTATTATCCATACTCCACTTCTTAATTAGGGAGTTATAGTTTTCTTTTATTCTCTTATTGGGGTTTTGGATTAAATAAAATCCACCACACTGAGAAATCCATTATTCTCTATTAGGTATAAGTAATCTAGATCCTACATGGATGATATGATCTTGGGATATTCTAAAGACTATTATTTAGTTTTATTTTTACAAATTTCATTCATATGAAACATAAAATACCTATAAATATTCACCTTAGTACCTTTATTTATTGGGTAAACAAAAGAATACCTCCTGGTATCTTAAGAAACAAATTTCACCCTTCTTGAGACATGGAATGTGTTGGATAAATTTTAAAATAATTATTCATTAATTATAAAGTTCTAAAACAAATGGTCTCCTCATGTTAGAATCTTTATTGAGCTCCCAAAAATACTCCTAAATAACAAGCATTGAATGAAAAATTTTAAAAGAACCCTAAAAATTATCATATACTCCTTTTGGTGAACTTTTAAGAACTTATCCCATTTTTTATATTACAATGAAATATCTTCTCCACCAACTAAAGTATTTATTAAATATTTCTTCACTCCATAATCTTATTTAGTGTGTAATTAAAATTCATAATCCAGTATAATATAGAAAGTTCAATCATTTTTTAAGAAACAATCTTCCCAACCTTTTTCTTGAATGACTCTCCACATAAGTGATATTCTATATTTCAATATTTCACCATCCCATTATTTCTCCATAATAACTCCATGAGACAAGAATAAGGGATTTCATGGATCAGTGGGATAACTAGATCCACCCCTGTACATCTTTCATGGTGATGGTTCCTTGGGATAATTGGCAATGAGAGCTTTTATCAATATCACTATAGTTTTCCATGTGGGTTTTAGTTTTATTTTTACCAATTTAGCACTTATAGTGGTATCACATACACAATTGCACTTACCAAGATAAAAACCCACATGGTGTAAGGCTCACAATAGCATGTGACATATGACATAATTCTACTGAATTTAAATGGATTGGGGCAATGAATTATAATGAATAATTTTTCACAAAATGATAATTTATTAAATAGATTATTCAATTAAAAATCAAAGAATTTTTATAAATTTCAAAAATCTAGTGTTCAGTTCCAAGGGATTTGAGATTTATATCATCCTTTTGAAAATGATCTCTCAAAAATTGATGCCTTTTATAAATATTATTTTATCATTGAATTAGAAAATTTATTCTTATAAATTTTAATAGAATAATTATTTTAATAGTTTATAAGGAAATGTTAATATTGATATTGATAGTCTAGACATGTTTCTTTCATCCATAAATGTTTTATGTAGTAACTTACTATAGTTATTTTTCATCTTCAATAGTGGATAATTCAAAAAATATTCTCCTTTTTTCTGTACCATGATACTAGAGAATTTGTGATAATGTTTCAAGTTCCAAAGGTACTTTTTTATATAACATAAGTCCACCAGAATTTTCATCTAAATATCTAATTAATTCAAATTATTATCCTCTATAGTGAATCTGTCAAAAATTAATTATATTCATGTGGTATTTCAAAATAATTTTGCAGCATTCATACGATATTCCCCATGGTTTTATTAATAATGATCACATTCACACACACAATATATATAATATATGGTCATCTAGTGTTCAAGTAAAGTAAAATTTCAATAATTCCTCAATAAGTGGTTTGATTAACTATTTTCCCAGTTTCATACAAATTTTACTTATTGGATTTCCTCATGGTAGTATAATTTCTTTTTTTACTATCCAAACTAAAGCATTTTTAAAGGAAATTTTCATATGTACATTGAAATAAAATTATTCCTTCATTATTTTTTAAAATATCAAATCAGATTAAGAACTTTAACTCACCCATTAAGATAATTTAAAATTTATTTTGTATGATTTTTGAATACATAAGGAGTTTTTGTATAAACCATGAATAATATCATCAATCTATATTCTAACTGGAAAAAAATCTTTGGAAATACTTTTTATAAATAAAATTGGATTAAAAATCCATTTTCAATAACATTTATAAATCAAGAATGTTTTGATCATATCATACCAAGCTCTTGAATCCTATTTTAAACCATGAAGATATTTTGAATGTTAAAACCAGAAATTTAGATAATGGGGGTTTTGATATATTTGGGGTTTTTCAACAAACAAATAATAATAAATATAACCATTAATAAATTCACTCTTCACATCTATTTGATATTGTTTTATGTTAGAATATTTCGTATAAGAAATCCTTATTATAATGACATCGTGTTTAAAAAAAATTTTATTTGTTTCTCCATAATTGATCTCTTCAACAGGATTATAAATGTGTGCAACCATTATAGATTTATTTCAGACTGTAGTTCTAGATTAATCATCTATTTTATAAAAAAAACCATTTAGTTCTAATATATAGGTAGTATTTAGGTCTTTCCACTAGTTCCTAATAATTTTTTCATTCAAACTAATTAAACTCTTCTTTCATAGCTATAACCCAAAATTCATCATTTATAACATAAGTTATGTTTCTATGTTTAATCTCTGGTAGGAAATTTTTATGTCCAATATGGTTTTTGGAGAATATCTAGTCCGATTACCTCTATTTAGATCTCCAAAAACATCATCTAAAGGATGGTCTCTATGGTTTATAATGGTTCTAGGGATTGAAGCACTTGGTACATTAATGACTTCCTCAGGGTCAGGATTGGTCACTTATTTAGTGTTGGCTGAATTTTCTAGAATGTATAGAATGAAATCTACTACTTGATCCCTAGAAATGGATGAAATATTTATATTCATGTGAGAAAATCATCCTCAATGTATTTTAGAGGAAAAATTAAGCTCATTTAGATTATTTTAATAAATCATAAAATCTATATATTTTCTTTTTGATGCTTCTAATATGGCACACATCAGAATTCACTTTCTCTAGAGAGTGTCCACATACTTGTACTATTAATGGGACCTATAGTGTTTTTACCCATATTTATAATTTCTAAAGGAAGGTGGACTCTACCACCAGGATTGATGGTGTCATATCTTTGATCAGAAGAATATGATGGGATGTTATCTCTTCCTTCCATGGATTCCTCCCTAGATTTTGTCGCTTATTCCGAGTCTCCCTCGTAGATATAAGTAATATTTATGAGTATTTTTTCAGTGAAATATTTAAGTGGAAACCAGTTAATTAATCTACTTACTCTTCTGATTGGGAAGCTACCTAATGTCAGAGTTGTTTTGGGTGTTGGATTTATTAGATGTGTTGGATATTGTAAATGTCATCCTCATTCAAATTTTAGGGAATATCATGTATGATGTGTCTTAGTTATGAAACCCAAGTAATTATATGTTTTTTATATGTAATCTTACATGAAGGGATAAGGAATCTAAGGATTAACCTCTCAGTCATCCTATACTCATCAGATGGGGAAAATATAATTTGACATGTGGTACATAAGGAATGTAAAACATTTCATGTTGTGAGACTTATCCTCATAACATAAGGATTCCTAGGATATTAACCTAATACATATCATTCTCATCTAATGTGGAATATATTTTGATTCATCTAGGTGGTTCATAGAATTAACGTTAAGGCAGGGTGTTCCCCGCATTTTGAGTCTAGTGTAGATTGTTTCACATTAACTCATCACATTTGGGTGGTCATCAATTTAATGTTTAGGGGGGTGAAATCAATGGTTTAGATTATTTCGGGGTAATTATCTGATGATTAAATTCTTTTTGGATGGTTCAAATATACTATCATCATTTTTTAGGCTCAATATATGTTAGCACAACATTGTGGTTCAAAATTATAGTGGGGACCTCATATTTGGATCCTGATAGGTTTGGTGATCTGTTGGATGGTCTGACATTGTTGCCCCTCAAAGGAAAGTAGATTTTTGGTAATGTAGATTTTGAACCTTAGGGATGAATCCTATATACCCTATTAGAATACATGGATTAGAACCCATGTATTTTAATTATATATTTTATGGTTATATGACTATTCCAGTCCAACAAATTTAACATCATCTAGATAAGACACTAGTGAAATGAATGGAGTGACAAAAAGGGGTGATATGTGGCTAAGGAATAGATGTTATATATAATATTGTGTAACATATCATTGTTATCACATGAGTCATCCTATGATTTTCACATAGAGTGTGGCTATATTTTAACTTCATGTGATGAGGATTCCATGCTATGTAGTATATATTATTATAACTCAGATGTGGGTTTTGGGCATACACATATAGATGATAAGTTATGTGTGGATCTTATTCAGGTTTGATACCCATGTGATACTAAGGTATTATGTTAGTATATGTGATGTTTTATGAATATAAGAAACATGAGTTCTACTATGAAGTAATTATGGTATGAGTGGGGATTAGACAAGGGTGTTGTTCAAGTTTTGTTAAGGTGCATCAGCGATATGAGTGGGGATTACATGTGGAATAATCTTGGAAGCTACTAATGAGAGTTGAAGGAATGAGTGGGTATTAAATTTGGAAGCATATCTGGTTCTATTAAGGATAAGTGATGGTATATGTATGGATTTTGTGATTATGTTTTCTGAGTGTTACATAGTGGGGGAATTGGTATTTGTGGTTCTTATAAATAGAAGATTTTTGGGTCCTTCTAAAGAGAATAAATGTTATGAATAGGATTTAAACAAGTAATTTTCTTAGGTTCTTCTAGGTAGAAATTTTTTTACGATGAACGCTTACACATGGAAGCTACATGGGTCCTACTATGGTGTGGTGGTGGTCTAAGTGGGACTTATGTGTGGAATATCCTTGAGAGTAGAAAAGGAATAGTGATGGTATCATTGGGTCTTACATGTGTAATATTATTGAGTTATTACAAGGATAAGAAATGGTTTGAATGGGGATTACACATAAAATCTATTAAGGTGACATTATGGATAAGTAGTGTTATGTTCAATACTGATGCATGGAAACTTCTTGGGTGTTGCTAATGTGTAGTGATGTTATGTGTGGGGATTATAAGTGGAATCCTTTTAGATGCTACTAAAGTGTAGCTAGGCAATTTTTTGGAGATTATGAAAATGTGATTCCCATTATTCTTCCTCGTGTAGGGTTATAAGTGTATCTAGACCCATTTATGGGTTTGAGAATATGATTAGTTATTTCACCAGAGGAGGAGGCTCTTGGGGACTGCCTATGAGTGGCAGGGAAACTTTTGGGGACTTTCACACTAGGGATGGCCATTCTTTCTCGGCAATTTTAGGTCATGAAGGAATATCAACCCACTGATAGATCAACATGTATCAGTTGGGATTACACCACTAGATGATTCCCTTAGGGACTATGGGGTTCCTTTCATGATATTTACATGAGGAATCTTACATTTGATAGATAAGGAATATCATTATTTTCCTAGGAGGAATCCTATGCTTTTTACATGGGGTATACTATAGTTTAACATCAATTAGAGTGGACTAATATGTTAATGATTCCATGTAATTTTTAGTGTGAGACTTATTCCGATGCTACCCTTTCTGGTTCAACCTAACATATAAGTCTAGTGAGATGATGTTAGGAATTGGATGAGTAGTATTTTTACTCAAGATATTCAAGGAAACAAAGAGGATTATCTAATCTTTTGGAATGGGTAAGGGACCAAGAGGAATATCTCTACTTGATTATTTCAAATAGAATAGAAGAGTATCTCAAATCATAATATTATATTGGGTGGAAGTTGGGGTTATATATGTTTCAACCCAAAATTTACATCGCCTGTCCTGAATAGTTCATGGTGTAACTCTGTATTTTTAATGTGGGTAAATGATGGTAGAGAAAATACTAGGATTGTTTTTAGGACCAAATACTAGAATTTATTTTGAGTGGGGTGAAGGGATGTAACACACATGGTATGTACTAGAGGGAGTAAAGGTATGCGACTTGAGGAATGGTTTCAAGAAAAATAGCTTTCACACAATTCACAACTTTTGATAAAATATATTCAGTGAAATGAGGGATCAAAGTGGATATGGATAACACTATTTCACAAAACATTGTTGTTTCATAAAAATTCATGTTTTGAAAATCATTTCCAACTAAAAATGATAATTTTCTTCATGGATGCATGTTTCACGAAACATCCCCCAAACACTCTCCTATACAGGATGGGTTTGTGTGATAGAATTTGTGATAGTTTGGTCAATAGGTCCAATGAGTAATGGGAATTCACAAAACACCTTAGAGTTTCACAAATTGAGAGTGTTATGACGCAGCTCAATGGGTCTTCCCCAAAATGGTGACTTTATGGGGTATTTTTAGTCCCTAGGGAAATATGAAGATATGTTTTAGAAAGGATTACCATATACATGAATTCCTTACTTTCATGGGTATATGTTATGTGAAGTACTACTGTCTTCATGAATAATTAAATTTCATTGCACTCTAACTTACATTTAAGAAACCTTCACATTTTGTGAAATTCTATGGTTTTTTCTAGAATCACCTTTATTGGCCGTTTTAGGATGTATAACTATGAATGACCATGAGTTATTATTTTTAATCATGATTGCAGTCTACGACTAGTCAAATAAAATTCGGTGAAATGAATTATTCCCATAGATTGAGATTTTCATCATTTGGCCCATTTTGGATGAATATTTCTTCACCAAAATGGTTATTCCACAACTTTTTTTATTTAATTGGAAACCCAACATGATATTCTAGAGGTTTAATAACTAATAAAAACGCTTATATTAATTTTTTATGAAAAAATCATTAAAACATTATTTTGTGTGGAGAATAAATATCTTGAAACCAAAAACTATAATGTAATTTACCTTTCATTTTCATCCATTCCATAAAAATACATAGTCTTCTTTAAAAGAGGTATTATAAGAACCCTATTTATGAAATAGAATATTTAATTAAAAAATTCAGCCCCAAAATAAATAGGTAAGTCATACTCATTTAGCATGGTTTGGGAAATATCTTGAAGTGTACTATTCCTTATTTCAAAAACTCTATTTTCTTGGGGAGTCCTAGGACTATAGGAAATTTGATTATATAAAAGTTGTGAGAATAAATTTTTAAAGTATTTATTTTCAAACTCATTACCATGATCACTCATTAAGGTTTTAATGGTAATTTCATTGAGCTTTTCTACAGATTTTCATTTTTGTCAAAATAAAAGATAGCTTCACTTTTGTGAGCTAAAAAATACCCAAGTAAATATAGAAAATTAAAGCATAAGAACAAAAGAATAATTATTCATTACTAGAATAAAATCTCTATAAGTTCTAAATAAATATGTATGAACCAACTCAAGGGGTTAAGAAGATGAAAATTCATTCTTTGGTTTGAAATAAATCTTATGTTGTTTCCCTTTTTGACATACATTGAACACTTTGTGTTTTGGGAATTATATTTTAGGTAGATACTTAACTAAACCATTCCATGTTATCTTTCTAGGTGATTTTATACTGTATTGGCCTAGTATAATATGTCATGGACATGATTATTTATTTAAGAAACGTAAAGAAGAAAAACATTGAGATATACAATAAATAAAAATAAAATGTATAAAAATTATAATTTCATAAAGTAGTAAACAAAAAAGAACAAGTGTAATCATATATATTTCAAAAATTGATCATAATGTTAATATAGTAACCATCATGATATATTTATGACAGTATAATAAAATTATATTTTAATACATCACCAAATAAATCTTTAAAATTAAAACCGAATTAGAATGACCGATTTGACCAAGTCCAATTATTTTTCCATTGGCATTGTCAGAAAATGTGAAATGTCCTCCAAATACCTTTACGTGGTTCTTAAATATTGTGCAATATCAAGTCATATGTCTATATAATCCACTATCTAGATACCATAAGTTCTTATACTCTTCAAGCATATTTCTTACAATAAATTCAAACAAGAAATGATTTTGGTAACCACAATTTATTAGGTCCAGAAAAGATAGAAAAAAATATTTTAGAATCTAAATATATTTAATAGTTATACCACCAACATATTAAATATATTTAAAAATAAATACCTTATTAGGTGAGTAAGAATATGAATTGTCTACATAACTATAAGAACATGAACTAGGAACTAACATATATATTTTTTAATTTTTTCTACAACTAGGTTGGTGCCCAATACTAGTTGTATACTTTGGTGTGGTATGAATACCAAGCTTCCTAGTCAAGGTTTTTCTTCCTTTTGTAAAAAAATTAAGGCCCTTTTATATTGATCATTTGAAATTTTGAGCACATTTTTATCTTTAAATAAGGATTCATTATTTTCTATTTCTAGAGATAATTCACTTTTCTGACTATCACATAACACATATAACCTTTAAATATTTTGATATTGATATTTAAATTCATTCATACTATCTTAAAACATAACAAAATATCCATATAATTCATTATTATTCATTTATGATTCATGAGGAGTATTATTAAGTAAAGTAGAAACAGTTACCTCATATGTGTTTTTTCCAAAAAACGCATATTATCCCTTCCAATACAGTTTTCACTACATGAATAAAATTCCCTGGAACTATCCTCAATGGCACTCTATTTTTCCATTATATCTACATTGGGACTATTACCCCTTTAATATTTTCTATTTTTTTACTACAGTTTCAGATATTCGGCTTTCATATTCCCTCTTCTCTTGCACTCATAACAAGTAACCTCTCGAGTTGGTTTTCATATTCAAACTGCCTCATTTATCATATGTTCCACCATAGTTTAATTTCTTGATGAATTTATTCTTATATATTAAATATCCAGGACAGATTATCCATCTCTTAATTTATATCAAATGTTGAATCTTCCTCAATATATCTATTTTATTTTATTTTCTCTTTCATATTTAACTTATATGTTTTTAAAGTGCATGAGTTTCTTTTTGAATATTCATCTTCATTATTCAATTTCAACTCTTCCTCTTATAACATTATTTGTACAATAAAATCTCTCACTGGATGTTTTCTTATGTCACATGACTCTAGGATAGATACATTAGTTCATATCCCTCGACAAGGTAAGAATCATATGATTTTCATCAATTGATGTTTATATTCAATTTTCTTTTCAACCAGGTGCATCGTAATGATGATTTCACTAAACCTAATATAAATCATAGAAATTGATTCATTTAGAATCATTTTAATCATATCATATTTAATAGTATAAGTATTAAGGTTCCTTTATTTAAAATTTGATGATATTTTATGAGACACGCTAAGAGTATCGCATATTTTATAATCAATATCGCATATATAAATTATATTAAACATAGATTCACGCAAATAATAATACAAATCATTCATAAATTTCTAGTTATACTTATAATATTATTATTTAACATCATTCCTTCCATGAATATATGATTTTTGTTTCACATTTTTATCTTCTTTTACACACCAGATACCAAAACTCGTGTTATCAAGTTGTATTTTCATTTTAATTTTCCATTGAATATAGTTACGGACATTCAATTAAGGCCATCTATTGATAAAATAACCATTTTTCTTAGAATATTACATGATAATAAAGAAATAAAAATAATAAAAATGTTGATCTTGTTGAGATAATTGATAAAGGTCAAGAAAAAAATATACAGCCAAAAAAATAAATAATTTTCCCCCAAACCAAATGTTGGTCGAAGTGAATTATTATAGAGAGGGTAATGTTATTATTAAAAATTTTCTATTTAAAATTTTCAAATTAAAATTTAAAACACCCAAAAGATAGTACAACCCACTTAACTAATAATTAAGGGATAAAAAAATTGAATATTTGAAGTAAGTTTTTAAAATTATGATAAAAAATCAATTAAATGGTTTGAAAAAAAATGAATTTTTGAAATTCATTTACTCACATAAAAAATAATTATATCATAGAAAAAATATAACTGTTATAGTAATTTTTAAATAGAATTTTATAATTCACAATAGAGAAGAAAAAATAAATTAATCACATAATAGAATTAAAAAAAAGCTATGTCTCAAGTTGAGACTTAGTCCTCTCTACTTGATAAAAGTCAACTATCAATAAGGTTAATTAGAATAAACATAATGATTCAAAACCTGTATTGATTTAAAAAAAACTGCACATAGGTATGCCTAGGTTACAACTACCCTCTTTCACTATTATCCATGGAATAGAAGATATAAAATCAATGAGAAGATAGTGTTAGAGTACTATATAATGTCTTACAAGAGTTTTTTCTCAAATGATAAATAATTAAAGGTAGCACAACATAAATGGAAATAAAAATAGTGAATAAGAGATAAGTAATATTAATATATTATGAAGATCTCTAATCTTGATAAGATTGGAAATTATCTTCTTCTTCAATTAGATTCTATTTAAATGTGTTAATAATTTAAAATTGAACCATATTCACAAGTCTTTCACAGAGGTTTATTTTCTGAATGAAAACAACGCATCATTTAAAGAAAAAGTCATTACTCTTTCATTTTAGTGGGAACTACTTAATACTTTAGCATACACATTCATTTACACCCCAAAGACACTTGAGAACATGAGGTTCCTTGTATTTATACATTTAAAAAATCTAATTATCTTTTTAATGATATTAATAAATTAAATAACTTGATATTCAGTAGGAAATTTGGGAAAATATGAATTTTTATTTGATGATCAAATGTATCCATTTACGAACAATCATTCTTAAATGCTCATAATGACTCACTCTATAACATGAATTCGCCAACGAGCCCGTACCCGAGTGGTAAGGGCTTCTGCTTGGCATCCAAGAGACCCAGGTTCAAAACTGAGTGGAGGCAAATTTCTGGTCTACTGTAGTAGTCTGCTATAGTAGTACTTTAGCAGTACTGTAGTAGTCTACCGTAGAAGTCTGTTGTAGTAGTAAGCTGTAGCAATCTGCTGTAGTAGTCTGCTGGAGCAGTCTGCTGGAGAAGTAATGTAGTAGTCTACTGCAGCAGTTACTATTCAGTACTGTAATAGCCAGAACTATTCACCTGATTTGGGCCTTTAGACCACCGTTTTGGGACTACGGGTCTCCAAGGCCTTCGTTTCTTCAACGACATTCGGTCCACAAGTCCTTTGATCCATGTAGACCATGGAGTAGACCAGTTCACACAAAATAGGCCCTAGAAGAGGATTAGAGTAACAAGATTAGCGGCCACCAGAAGCAGAGATAACCGGATTGGAAGAATGAGAGGGTATGGAAGCTTCCATCAGGACCAGGCACCGTGCAACTTTGTATGAGGCAATGTTATCTGATCAGCAATGTAAGGTAGGGATCTAGGTGATCAAAGACACAGAAGCTGGGGAGGGGTAGTTCAAGTGGGTTGGGCCTACGGGTCATGTATTGGTCATGGTATACCTCTAGGACTTCGGGTCATGTATTTTGGGTCATTAAGTCCTTGGGCCTTGGGCCTACGGGTCATGTACAGGTTCCCCTTCAACCCTTAAAAGGGGCATTATCCATAATAAAAAAAATAAGGCCTTCGGGCCATTCGGGCTATGACATTCCTTCAATTCCATAAACTAGATATTGGAATTTAATTTAACATTATTTTAAATATGAATGGATGATGATATCCTCATTGTGGAAGAGTTCATGCATGGTAGGAAGTATCTCAATGGAAGAACATGTTTCGCATATAATAGAAAACCTTTTAATGGTCACGTCTCTTCAAATTGACACATATTCCTTCACTGTAGAATAGCATACATCATGGTAAAAGATCTTGCTTCATGGTAGTATATGTTCTTCACAGTAGTAGATTGAAGTACCCTGCAATACCTTGAGAGGGGAGGGGTGAATTAGGTTTCAAATTTTCCTTTTAAACTGATGGAACCTATTCCCACATTGGTAGGAACCTCTAAAACCTGTCTGATGAGAAAATACAGAAAACAAACAATCACATGAAAAGTGAAGAAAAAACAATTTTACATGGTTAACCACTAACAACAACATCCAAGGATCATACACCGATGGGTTTTTAGTCATACCAAATTCCATGAATCTTTAAATGTTGTGGAGTACAAAATATTAGCACAATAACTTTATACCATGCACAATGACTTTATAAGGTTTTACGAATAGCACACTACATCCCTCTAATCACTTTTGTTGACTCTCATTTTCTCACTACATTGGTAATAATATGAACACATTTTAACGACATAAAGGTTACTTCAATGGATTGGAATTAAATCATGAATACTCAACTATAGATAGATGCTCTGTTGAGTTCATGTTTTCCCCTACAGATGTAATATTATTTTCTGCGTACTGTTTGTTCGAAAACTTGTCCTCCACAAACTGGCCTTATTCCTCCACATACCATGCTGCCCCATCTACCACCTCCACATACCACTTTCGCACACTGCCTCTAGAAAACAATTCCACATACTGCTTTAGCATATAGCTCCCATATACCACTCTCACGAACTTCATTCGTGTACTGCCTCCACAGATCACCGTCTGTGAACCTCCCATGCTCCGCATACCATAAGTGCTCCACATACCACCCTACTATGCATAATATCTTACTTTATCCACATACTACAAGTTCTCTACAGACCATGTCCGTCCTTTGAAAATAGTATCCCCTACGTAGACCGATCATCATGAAAACCATTCACACTTCACCAATCTTATCTGAATTTCTAATCAGAACCTTCTTCACATGGTCTTCTTCTTTCAAACCACTCTATATTTAACCTAAATCCTGTAAGTTTTTTTAATCATAGTCCAATGTTCTAATGAAGGGATTAGTGCTTCCTATATATGTAAATATATCCAAATAATCTACTAAATCAATGTTTAAAAATCATAAATATGCCACTTCTTTTACCATATACCATGAAACTCCAATGAACCATATCCCTTATGTGGTCTGTGTACCGCCATTCTCTTTACACGGTGGCACAAATCACCACCTCGTTTTTGAAAATGACACCCTTCAAAGTTTCTCAAAAAAATTCCTCGTCTTTATGAATGACACATTGTCTTGTGATCTATTCACCTCCTATGATCTACAAGCCTTGATGCAAACCACAAACCATCACCGTGAACAATTTTCCATTTTGTGAACCATATTCATCCGGGCAATGTATCACCCTTCGTGATCCATGAACCTTTCCTAGAACATGGAAAATGGTTCATGTCCTAGGATACGCGGTTCCCTTATTTTGCCTATTTCTTTCTCCATTCCGCATATTGATCATCCTTATAAATAAATCATTTCTATGTCAAAAACAAAATTCAAATTTTGGGGCCCAAAAATTTGGAAAACACTAGGAAATTGTTCCACCTTTAATATTATTTTCAGCCTAAAACATAAGACCACCTTTCTAGCAAAATCCTTGATCAACCCAATAAGGATTGAAAACAAACACAAACTATACTTCATTTATAGAAAATAATTTCCTTGGTTCCAACATTGATCATGAATCCTATTAGTAGATCATATTTCATGATTCCACTTCTTCAACATGATCATTTGAAATGACTCATGGTCAAAAAGTTCTTATAACATTCATACATGTTTTCCTTCTTGATTTGATGAACAGACACAAACTATTTCTTTATGGTAATAATGTCTGGTGCATTGTCACAATACAAAAGTAACAGTGGTAGAACTACCATGGTAGTATGCACATCTCCAAGTAGAATCTTGTACTTTGAAAAATTTATGTGAATTCCAGAATTACGAATTCATTTCATAATTCACATTAACTATTTTTAATTATGTAATCCTAATCTGTGGGCATTAAAAAATGTAATTTTTATAATGATCCAACAGTATTAAGTATAATGATCATATTATATTATGTACCATTTGGAGACAGGTTCTGTGGAAATTGAAGTCTAGGATTTTAGGATTGGGGAGTCTACACAATAGAATAATAATATATAATTTAATTTAGTTGGAAAAATTACATACCTAAATTCATTTTAGTGACTTTCATGGAAACATTCACGGTTATGACAAGAGAAATATCAATCCTTTCCACAAGAAAGTCCATTTGAAAGGAAATTCCAAATAAAATGGAGATTGATATAAGGATTTGATAGTATAATGGGAAAGTAATATATAAAATTCATTAAATTACACATTTTGTATGTAGATAAAATATTAACAGTCTTCTTAAATTATTTTCGAAAATAGAAATATATACCTCTAGAACGCAGTGATAATTTCTAGAAAAATCTATTGTATTCACTAGTATATGAACCCTATGTGATATAATCATTTATATGTTGCACTACTATTAGATGGATTTAATTATTTGTTAGGGTATCCAGCATCTGATTTTCCTCCTCATCATGTTGGTGTGGGTGAAAACAATTCCTACTAATGTTACATAGAATATTCTTCAAATATTTATTAAATAAAACAAGTAGATATATCCTACGAGTTGGAGGTGGAATATAAATACATGGATGTATAAACCATTATAATCCATCTTATATATTTTGATTAGAAGATAGATAGGATTTTGATTAATGATATTTTCACTACACAATATCTATTTAAACTGGAATAGGAGAACCTAGGAAGTGATTTTTCAATAAAAATATTAAAGTAAATATATTGTTTTGGGAAGTCCAGCTTACATTTGGATAATAAATGATCCATCAATCTCAAATTTTCATCATTTCCACCTAAATTGTTTGTATTCACTTGGTATTACATGAAAAATAGTATAAATAAACTACTTTGTAAAATTTTGACTATGGTTAACTAGGTAGATAATAATTTGTGGAGACATGGTTTTTCACACCTTATTGTAAAAAAATGGAATAATAGTTTTAAATCACATATCCTATTAAAAGTATATATTTATTTTACATTATAATTCAATGATACAAAAGATATTGTGGGAGGGAATTAAAAAAGAGGAAATATAATTCTCATGTAAAAAGAAAGGTCACTAAAAGTAAAACTCTAATAAATTGAAGAATAGTCAAATGGGAGTTTCTCTTTAAGGTATGTCCATCATTACATGCAATTTTTAGTTACAATTATTTGGTATTAAAAAAATATGTTTTCATATATGTATTCTATATAAGCTAAAGAAGGGTGATTCCTAGAATAAAAAAGAGATGTACACAACCTTAGGAATTCATAATTGATTGATTTATGTATGAAATGAAAATTTTATTTTATTTAATGCTTAATTAATAGTTTAAAAAATATAGAATCATAGATATCTAATATTTGTAATTAAATGATGAAAATAAATATAAGACTCGAAGTACCTAATTGTGGAAAGATATTTGGTAGTCCAATAAACCGGTAGTAGTTGTCATGTTTACATATTGAAAGGTGTTCATCCTCTTAGGAGCGAAAATACAAGGTATATTAAAAAATTACAAATTAATATTTAGTTAATGAAACCTTTAGGAATAAAAGTCTTCCACCAATATTTTAGATTTATATCAGTAAAACTGCATAAACTATTCTAAGGATAATATGGAGGTAAGTTAATATAATTCATGAGAACTCATTAAGATGTTTTAGGAATACTTATTGGATAAATGAAAATACTTGGTCAAATGTACACAAATATTCTAGGTGTGTTTCTCAAAGTGAATCTTATCCAATTATTCAATGATTTTTTAAATATGTAGTGAAGGGATCCTAAACTCACATAACTTTATACACATTAATGTGGTGATGGTATAAAATGGTAGATCAATTTTTTTAAAGGTTGGGGCTGAAGCCTAAATTTATTATTTAAAGCAAAGAACTCCTTAGACTGGGTAGAGGGAGACCCATTACATATCCTCAAGGCCCAAGGCCATGTGGCCTGAATACAAGGCTTGAAAGCCCATTTTTTGGCCCAAAGGACCCCATGGTGAATAGTACTGTTACAATACCCGCATTGCTGCAGTACATCATCCGCTACAGTACCAGCTACAGTCTCTCCGCCGCTACAGTGTCACCACTGCTACAGTTCTGCCGCTGTTCAATTTTCATCCAATACATTTTTTGGAAAATACAAGGGTAAAAAATATCCAAAATCCAAATATATTGAATATTGGATATAATATATGTTATAATATTATAGGAATCCCTTAATTCAAAAAATCATGTTTTTTATGAGAATAAATTATTTAAATCTACCTTAGGTTACAAAAAAAGCAACATGAAAACACTAGTTACATCCAAAATTTATATCATATAGACACTAATGATACTATTATCCATAAGATAGAAAATTATTAGTAAATAATGAATATTTTTTATAATATGGAATATCTATAAAGAGAAAGTGGGGGAAATCTATACTTCAATGAAGGCTAGGATCTAGGTGCATATAAGATAGAATAAGTACACTAGACTCCCCCATACTTAGTGGGAGGAATTTTCCTAAAGTCATGTATTGTGTAGTAAATTTAAAACCAATGATGTGGTTTAATATTCACTAACATAAAAGATATATTATTTATTAAATAATAATAAATCCTATTTGAAATAATTAAATTGAAACAATCTAATACTGATAATTCTAATTGAAATTCAATAATGGATACCATATACTAAAATCCAGTTTTATATTTTGGTTAGTTTCCTGAGCTGGTAATTCTATTGGTTTTTTATGATGGAAATAGGAAATGAATGTTCAAGACCCGACTAATATTAAATGAATGATTATTTAATGGTTTTAGCAATGAAATCTAGACATTTCCTATGATGAAATGTTTTCAAAAATCATCATGACAAATCCATTTAGATTATACATATCATATATGTTTTTATATGCTTATTATATTGAGACATTGGGTTTCAAGGCTATTTTCCTTAATAGAGATCCGATGAAAGCTGTATATATAGCACAACTAGAAGGTATTTTGACACCAATAAAATCTTGTGAGATATGTTAGTTGCATAAATCCATTTATTGATAGAATAAAGCCTAGTTATCATAAAATTTTTGTTTGTAATAAAGGAAAGAAAAATGTATAAAAGAGGTTACTGGGGAAGCTATTATTTTACCAAAAAAATATGTTGATAACATATAGAAAATATTTGATTATCCAGACAGTTAATTAAGATTAAGGGATACAATTTTCTAAAGATACCTTAATGTAGAAATTCCAGGTTCTTTTAAACAAAATCTATAGACATAGATTTATTTGGCTGTTAAATATATTCATAGTATATATATTGGGGAAGTATAGAAAAATTATGGATTTAATAATTCAAAATAGATTTGTTTATTATGTTATATTTCATGAAATCGATCTAGTATAATGTGAGTGGGAAGAACAGCAGAACATTGTTATGATTAATGCTCCATATGCTAATCTCTCTAGAATATATCTTATATTCCATGATATTTATGATGTTTTTAATGCTTTTGAATAATTTATATAGGTAAAATATCAAATAGAACTAGATGAGTTGTAGAAACTGGAAGTTAGATCTACATAATAGTAAATGAAAAAGTAAAACTGGATGTATTTCTAGTTTTCATAAGATCAATTTGAGAAAGTATAGCCATAGGGATAAAGTAATAAGGAATGAAAACATGTTATAGAAAATTGCTTCTATATCAAAAACAACCAAGTACATTTCATATTTTAACATATCTTAGGAATTAGTATAAAAATTATTTTTCCATTACATGGATATACTTATATAATATGGATTTTTCATTATTATGATAAAAATTATTTATGATACTAGCCAATTTTTTCTATTTATAAAAAATGAAAATGTGAATACTCTACAAAATCTTATTTAACATATGAGATCCAACCCGTTAGTCAGTATGATGTTTGATCATGATTATAACGGGTATTGTTGTAGCTGGAACCCTATAACCAATAGACTTTATAATTTACAATATCAAAATATACTAATATTAGAATATCAGTTAAATATATCATCACATGATGATTATTCTTCTATTTAAACTTGATATGATAATATTCTTGTATTATTTTTATATAAAATGGTTTTTAGTGCCCTTATATAAGGACAATCATGAATCGCTATGATAGTATTATTAAATATTTGTGTTCTGGTGAAATTATTTCATCTAATAGGATACAGATAATGAAACTATTAGGTGATGGTTTCTCATAAGACATTGATAATTCTTCTCAAGAACTTTTCACTTGGTAATCTTTAATAAGGGAGGTTATGAGAGAAAACTCGTTAATAAATATTCCACATATATGTGTTTCATTGGATATTAATATCCATGAACTTGTGTAATAAAACATAGAATTGGGATTATTATTCATTCATATAATGAATTATGCAGTTTTTTATTGATATAAACTATAAAATATATTACCACTTCAATGTAGGATACATTGGCTGCATGAAAAGTATTATGGAATCAATAGATACATCATGATAATATTTTTGAATTTTTATTTTCTAGAATTAGATATATAGGGGATTTTGACTGAAATGCAACGTTCTGATCAAATCTACGGTCATGGTAATAAATCAATTAGTTCTTAATTATATTCAATGAAAAATAAAAAAGAATATTTGTTGATAATATAGGTATACAAACTATTTGATGAGATGTCTAGGGAAAGGGATGATATTACACCAATTTGTGTTTTTAAGAGGTTGCAAAAGTTGCGATGTTAACTTATTTACCTATGGGTTCCTTGATGTGTTTCAAGATTATGATCTTGGAATTTAGTCTTGATATATTAATATCATTGAGAAAGAATCCTAGAGGTTCACACACTATGTGTATCAAAAAAAACGTAATTAAATTCTATTTGAATATAATATTGAAATGAATATTATACTTTAGTTATAAAGAATAATATTTATTCAGGTCATGTTGGTCACATATATTTACTCACCAGTTATTCAAAAAAATATGTTTGAGTTGAGTATTAAATAAATATTATTTTCTGGTTGGAAAATATATAATATTCATTTATCTCTCGTTATATTTGACTCATAACTATTTAGTTAAAAAATATATTAATACAATATAAATATTTACTCTCCAAGTAATTATTTAAAAACAAAAATAATAAATACTTTTTTTATGAATAATATAAAATATCTTTATCTTTATAAATAAATATCTATAATTCTTCTTTCAATAAATTCCAAGGAAGATCAGTTGGCTGAGTTAAAGGACCAAATGGAAGTGATATATGTAATATAATTTAAATAAATATTAATTTATTTATTTCATATATGATATTGAAATAATCCATGAGTTTTTATGTGTCATGGAAATTTTATTATTATTATTATTATTATTAGTATTATTATTATTATTTAAAATGGAGTTTATTTACAGTTGACAAATATATAAATGGACTTTTGTAATTATCTATTTTTTTAAACACAAATATATAAACATGGTTATATCATTTTCATATAAGATAAAAAAATTTCACACAATGACACATATATATAGAATTTAATCTACCCATGGGAGAGTTTCTCAATAATACTCTTAAGAATGAACAACTGATAATCCTCCTCCTCCATCTCTATCTTGAGAGAATTGGGGATATTTCTTCTTGTCTAGAAGGATTAATGTTTTAACCGGTAAGATCAAAAAAATCTTATAAAATATTTATTGATATCCAATAAATATATATCTATGATGATATGATATTCATGGAGAATGTGTGGATACCTCTATAGGGATTTTACATAGAATCCTCTTGATATAATGATTTTACAATTGAATAGGGGTCAAGCAGTCCACAAAATCAATTAATAAAGTATTCCAAGACAAGAGGTAATTATAATCAATAAATTAATTATCAATTAAATGGGAAATGTATTTTCACAAGTTTTTTGGGATCACTATTCATCTAATTTTGAGAACTAATTGGAAGAAAACCATTCAAAAACCATTTTTTGGGAATTGACTTGACATCATTGGATGCACCTCAGAACCTTTATAGGGGTACCCAGTTTTGGTTTAATCAATGCCATTTTATATGTTTGGGGTTACCTTATTCATATTTACCATTTTATTCACAACCTGGTTTAAGAAGATTTAATTTATATATCCTTAAATTATAGAGAAATTAGACTTGGATTCAAGATTCTTACTAAAATTTAGATCTAATGGAAAATGACCCCTAGGTTTACTTGATTCTTCAAACCTAGTATTATCAACCCAAACTATGAGGTTTCAATTGTCTCAATTATAATATAAAATAAAAAATTATGAAAAGGGGAAAGATAAAATAAATGGGGAATATAATATAATGAGAGTATCTAATTTGTTTGCTTGGGTCCCTAGAAACAACACTAATATTTGGTTCTTCCAAATTTACCCTATGGGTTGAAGATATTTCTTGTTATATGGATAGGGATTCATTCACACACAGAAAAAATAAGTGAACCTTGAGACACACTCAATTTGTAGGGATTTGGATATAAATATTTCAATATCAAGGTGTGAAATTTTGAGATTATGATACACATTATTTTTGAAATTAAAACAATTAATGAATATTGGTTGATCCTAGGTTGTCTCTATTTCTCGATTGAATTGATTTCTTTCATAAAAAAAAATTCAACAGTTTAATTCAAGAAGTATCCATTGAACAAAGAAAAAAATACACCTCATCATTCACTAATTTATTCAATACATGATTCCATCTATACCAATCAACACCCTTAAAGGTTAATTTCCATGATCACTATAAGGTATAAGGTCTTACTAGAACATAAAAAAATGTATCTTTTAAATTTGATAAAGATTAATAAAAAAATAATTCATTGAATGGGATAATAAAAATAAATAACTAATGAAATGTTTAAATTACATCAAATAACATCCAATAAAACACATTAAACTCTATAAAATCAACTTGTAAGAGGGTAATACCTCCATTTATTCAATGATATCAGTGGATGAAAACCCATTATTCATAGAAGTGGGATTGATTTTGTGAAAATAAGAAATTAATGAGAACCCCACCACTACGTTAAGAGTTCCATAACATCGAAAAATGGTATCACATAGATAATGATATGAATAAAGTATCACTCGGTTGTAATAAAATATTCTACAAAAATTGAGGAATATAATCATGAAATTTTATATTCAAATAAATAACATGTTTTGTCACACAAGATAATACATTAATGGTCTAATATTGAAACATTTTAAACAAAAAATAAACAAATAATGTGAAATGATGTTTAAATTTTAAAATTCACTAATCATGGATGTTATAAATAATGAAGTCATATAAAACTCTTTAATATGTAATTAAAACTACCCACTTTAATGTTTTAATAGCTTCATTTTAACTTATCCAAAATAAGATATATTTTACAATCTAAAGATAACTTTGGCTAATACTTGCATCATTGGTAACATGATGATTAGGATGCATGATAATATGAAATGATATAGATTTTATATAAAATATTTTCCTAAAATGAGTATCTATTTTAATAAAAAAAAATATGTTTTTAAATAATAAACCTTTTCAGAGTATTTAATATTGTTGTGGATTTAACCCTGTTTAATGTTTTAAGTTTGTTTTTATGAAATCATTCCCTTGTTTGGAAATGGAAAATTATTAAATTTATTTAATGAAATTATTTTCACCTAAACTTTGAAAATAAATTTTATGTGGTCAAAATTTAGTAGAAATAGTTTCTAAGATCAGCAAACTCCTTTACTGAATATTGTATTTCCTAAAAAGTGTTTTAAATTGGAAAACCTTTTTACTAAAAGAAAAATAGTTTCAATTTTTTTTATAAATTAACATTATTGCCTTGTATCACCCTTTACAAATAGAACTCTAAGGAAACATGGATAAGATAATGGTAACCAAAACTTATTCTAATTTAACTACAAATAAACACTTTCAGACACCCCTACCATACCTAAGGTCTTGTTTGGAAAGGAGTAAATACACAGTATGTTTTCCTCTATGTCGAAGCATGTGTTTGATATAATGTGTTAAAAACCCCTTAAGGGTGGCGATTATATCTCATATATCATGTTTTTATTGTAAATTGTATCTTGTTTTAGTATTTATGGTGTGTCGTTCTAGTGTTGGGTTTGACTTATTCCCTGGTTACATGCAACCCAAATAATGCTATTTTTGACATGATAGTTAGTGTTTTGTCAAGAAGATTGTACATAATTTTTTTCTAATGAGCATGATTTTTATTTAATTTAAAATTATCCATGATAATGATTAAAAATTGATATATGATAATCATTTTAGTTGAGATATGTTTATTTTTGTAAGTTAAACCTTAATTTTTTCTATCATCTATTAATTTACATGTTTCTATATAGTAGATTGAAGGATTTCCTCACCCTTGATGCGAGATGTACATAAATATATTGACCCATTATACCCATTCCCTTATCTCCTTAGATAGGCTATCAAAATTACATAACTATCAAGATTTTATTTTTATACTCAGGACGGGTTCTAGGACTTTAAATTCTTTACACTCATGTACTCATATGTGTGATTTCATATATCTACATGTGTAAGTTATTTATAGGTATTGGTTTAACCTTCTATTGATGTCCATAAATTATCATCTTAGACTTTGATTCAGAACATAATAAGACATAGAGGGTATGGACCCTCTTGGTATAATGGGTTATCTATTATGGTGGAAATTGATATATGGATGTTTTCATTATTGTTATAAAATTGTACATTTTTTTCATTGTTAAAACACTTTTATCGTATACATAAGTTAATGGGTAAACAAATTAATGTTTTAAAATAGTTATTCAAATCCAATTTGAAGAAGTTTTCTTATGTCCCCATGAGTTTTTTATGATCACATCCTGCATGGATTCCTCAATTAATATACAACATCACGTACTGAAATTGAGGTACCTCTTCAGTTATAGAATATTAATGGATCTACTATTATTAAGGTTTATTGGAGTTTAGAGTATGGTTTGAGTATATTTAAAATCTTTGTATATATGTTTATAGGATATGTGGGTGATTTCATAGTTTATTTTATAAAGTTTCCAAATAATGGGCCTCATATATTTGTGCACTCTCACCATTTTTAGATCCCTACATTTTCACATAATTGATTTTTACCTATTTTTCTTATTGCATTGACTTCATGTTAATAACTTTTTAGGATGATGTATAATAATTGTCTCATATTTATATATATATATATATATATATTGTATCTTTTATTACCATATGGTTCATTTTATAAGTACAAACACCAATGCTACTAAATTATTTTTCTATGATATCCATCAACGCTAATGGTTATGTAGTGTTTTTAGAATGTTACTTACATCATTTGTTTTTCTAAGGGGTAATATAATCGATGAATTGTGTTGTGTTAAACCTTAAGTATTTATGATTTCCTATAATGATTGAGAAGCATGACTAAGGTCATGTGATATCCTTTCCTGATTCCATGTGGGTGATCCTGTCATAGTAGCTACAACACATAAGAGTAAATCACACTTTCATTAGATTAAATGGATTATTTCATTACTTGAATACAATATTTTCAAAATATCATTAAGGTTTCTTATTTTTTAAAGAATATTTAATATCCATACATATATAAAGTAATTATAATTATGGGTTTTCTTAGGTGGAGTAAGATTAAATTTTATGATGTTATGATATTTCATAAGATTCAAATATCATAATTTTGAGTGATTAATTCATGATTCAATGCTTTTTGTACTGATATTTTAGTGGAATATTAATACATGTGTTGGAACTTTGCATCATAATTATTCCAATATTTAATCTTGAAGATGTGATATAGAACTATATAATTTATTGAAATTCAAAAAATATATGAAGATATGTTGTAAGGGGAAATAAATGAGAAGATCATGGATAATTTAAAATCTCCTTATGGTAAAATTATAGAGATTCAAAAAATAATAATTTTTTTTTAATTTAATTCAAATCAGAGCTAGATTTTACCGTGATGAATATGTGACCAATTTCAAATATGATGGTTTTGAGGTCTCTCTTTTTACATAGTTTTTAATTTTTAATGTTATAAAATACACTCATGGTTAATTCTTATTTTTAAATAGAGGAGGCATAGAAAGTTAGCTGATGATGGGTATTATTTATATAATAACACCATGAAAGAGAAATCTTAATAATATTGTTGTATATAGTAGGAAGGAAATTATATTCATCTATTTTATTAGTGAATTTTAATTTATTTAGTCATTATTCTTAAATAGATTCTTTTTCTTTTTTTATGTTACAAGTTTCGTCTTTTTTAGACTATTTGATGCCAGTGTTCTACTGAGTTTAAGAGTATACCCTCTCTATGGTTGTATCATTTTTAATAAAACAGAATCATATGGTGTGTGAGGGGGGATAATAATAACCAGACACTAGGTATTTCATTCTCCATGCTCTCTTGAATTATTATTATATTCCATGAAATGAAATAACTCACATGTATTTAAACATTATTTATTATCTAAATAAATCCTTGTTTATTTAAAGGATATTTATTGTCTATATATCTTTTGCATCAAAAAACACTTAATTCATCACTTCCACCTACCTCTACATTTATTAAACCATTGATTAATAAATATTTATCCAAATAAATATTATTCATTCAAAAACATTTTTTTGTAATCTTTTGAATAAATATATTTTTTATAATTAATATTATATTCACTAACTTGTGAATAAATAATTATTTTATGTTCACATAACAAAATAAATATTTATATTAATTCATTCACTAACTTTGGGACAAATAAACATTTATTAATTACCTTGTAAATAATAAGAAAAGGATAAATATATATTTTACTCATCAAACTTGTGAATTTATATATCAATTCATATTCAAGTTACGTATTCTAAACATGAATACATCATGTTGTTGAATTCATGTAATCAATTTTAAATGAATAATTATTATTCCACAAGCCTATGAATAATATTTATTTATAGTAAAAAATTCAAATAAAATTTCATCAGAGTATATAGATACACTTAGTGTGTGACCTTCTAAGACTCTTTACTAGTGGTATTAGGTGAACTTACCTAAAATCTATCTTCATCATCTAGAAACAAATAAAGGAACTCATAATGAAAAAAGATAATTTTGCAATATAAATATCCTCATATAAACACATACCATTTAATATGATCACATTGTCTCAATATCTCATCAACCAGCTTGCATACTTGCTTCATCAATTTATATTTATGATTTATCATTCCCTAAGTACCTAAAATGAATTAATTTATGAACCACTATGGAAATGAATTTAATTAAAAAATTATTCTTCAATAAAAGGGATTTATATATCCACTTCCATTAACCTAGAATGGAAAATATATTTTTCCACTTATTCATCAATTCTATATCACTTATGACACATTGAACGTTTCTTTCCTTGCCACAACCATATGTTATCTTGATTTTAATAAATACATTAATGTATGTGATTAATATTATACACGAATAATAATCTCAAGTATAAGGGCCAACACACACATATATCAATATGAATACCCACTGACATATAAACATGTGGAATTATAAATGGATTTTCCTTCCTTATAACCTCTTATTTTTAAGGTTACTAAGTGATAAATTCATGAATAAAAGCCTCACCTACTTATATGAGCCTAGAAACTCACATTTAAAAGCATAATAAATTTGAAATTAGATAGATTTAATCAATACCATATTACATATGTTTAAGATTACTATCATAGCACTTCAAGGTTCTCATTATAGAACTGAAATAGTAGAACTTTCCGATATGAAAAATACACTTAGGAAATTATCAAATTAATTTCATTAAGGAGAAAAATCATCATATGATAAGATATTATCTAATATTTATGTATTTCAATATTATATTAATCAAATATATAATGTATTTTTGGTTTTAGAGAACCAACTCTATAAATCCAAATACAAGATCAATAAAATATTACATGTGAGGTGAATGAAAAAATTTTATTATTTTTAAGTTTCTTCTAAAAAACATTTTTCATTACATAAATTATTGTGCTTTTTTCATATCAAAAATCCATAGACAAACTCAACACAAAGGTAACAATATATTTAAATAGTACACATCTGAAAATGACAAAGATAGTCCTTGGTGTGATTTGGATTCCTCCAATATGACACTACCCACTAGTTTCAACCTGTAGGTACAAAAGTGAAGGTTTTGTCCTATAACTTATATTATATGTCTTCAAACTATGTTTAATTGTATCGAACAATTAAATTTATTCCATAATGTTTTAATGAAATGAAATTCATGAACAATAGACACATCATTCGAATTTTTTTGGATTATTTTCAAGTTTCTCATATGTTGATTTTTCTTTTTTTCTTATATTATATAGTGGAAATTTACCTTATCACTTTTTATGGGTAATAAAACTTTCAATAACTTGATAAAATTATGTTCTATATCATGAATATTTATCTAGAATATTGAATTAGTGTCTATTATTATTTTATATTATCTATCTATACTATATTTAAATGTATAACACAATATCTATAAATTCTTCATCGTCTTCTTTGAATTTATATTTAGTAAAATCACTTAAATATAATTTCCTCTATTTCTCTTCCATTTTTAATCTTAATACTATAATAAAACATGTCACAAATATTTGAATTTAAAATTCCAAGAAAATGGCTCGTTTGTATCCTCGATATTTTTATTATCATGGACTTATCTTTCCAATTTAAAATTCCACATAAAATGTAAGAAATAGATACCTGAAAAACTATCAAAGTAGATAATTTTTATTCAACCCATATATAATCATTGTGTAACTCTTTATTTCAAGAAATGGAACCGTATTCTTATTCCATCACCAACTTGTAGCATGAATCGTGGATTATCCATGGTAAAAATTTATATATTCAATGAAAATAAACACATATAACATTGCCTAATATTATTTGTCTTCAAAATCATCATTAAATTATATAATTTAATTCACATGATAATTCAAAGAGTTTACTTCATAAAAATAAATTTTGTTCCTAAAATAGACTCCTCTAATTCCTTATAAAATTTTATAAAACCTATGCTTCATGAATGTCAAATGACTTATAATTATTTCATTTTTCAATGAATATTAGATAGAATAAAATTGACTCCAAATAAATCCTGAAAACTAATTCATAGAGTAAAATAAATATCATGCAGATACAAATTAATTATACACAGACAATAATGAATTATATATAAGCGGTATTGACTCATACATGATATGACAACGCTTCTCTTTATTACATACTCGAACATGATTTATTACATAAACTTCACATGATACGACATAGAAGATCGATAGGTCTAGTGTCTTTGGGTATTAGGACCAATACAAAACATCTTATAATATAAGACACAAAACATCTTTATTGAAAACATTCTTAACATGACCACTACATTCCCTCGTTCTTAGCATTGCATCGGATAACCTGAGGACATGCACAAGAAAAGGGTGAGATATAAAGCCCAGTAAGGGAATAAGCATGGAATAACATGAGGAATACAATAAATTTTAGATTATATTCATATCAATAGATCATTAGAGAAACATGGACATAAATGCATGATAAATCATGATAATCATAACATGGAGATGTGGCAACAACACTAAACATGGAATTAGCATGAGCTATGGCTCATTGCACATGGAGCATGAGTAAAACATCATTTCACTTGAAATAGAATGATTCAACATCCATTTCACATGACGTATCATGATACTATACTTTACCCAATGCATTGGAGCGCTATCAGGGTGCACCCTTCGTAAACATTTCATTTCATACATAAGTGTGTCACATGGATCATATAACATGGAATCAATTAACATCATAAGTTATTTCACGATTAAGTAATTCTGAATAAATACATGAAATTACCATTCAATATGTATATTTTCATAAAGGTTAATACCCTTTATAGAGACATGGGTATGGTATTCACTATACAATGATCTTGGCGTGGAAAAATGCGATGCAATTTCAGCAGCATAACGATGTGAAATAAGGATTCATGAAAATAGTTGATGGGATAGAAAAGGGTGTCTCATCATATTTACATGAAATTGACAGTAAAGGATTCATATGGATACATTCCCTAACAAATGTAATGGAATTTAGATGCATAATACAAAAAAAATAATTGGATGAAAAAGAGGAGAGAGAAATCCCTCACGGAATTTCGTCTTGGTAACGGGTGTACATGGGAGGCTTTAATGAAAGAAAAAGGGGTCCTAGATCATCCAAACATAAAGAGGACAGTATGGGGGAGGTTCTAAATCATACTCTAACATTTTTAAATGAAAAAAAATGGCATAACAACTTAAATAAAATTAGACAAAATGAGAAAAGAAGAAATACCTTACCTGGAAGTGTGATCCCAAAGGCTTGGGAGAGGCTTGAGAGAGGCTTCTTGGGAGCCTTGGGAACCTTGGGAGGATTCAATAGAGTGGAGGTTAGGGGTTGGTCTAACTCCAAAGGATTTTAGTGAAGAGGAAGTGGGAGGTTGGGTGGGTTTATATAGGAATGGAGAGAGAATGTTTTATTATTTAGGTTTGAGACACCTCACATTATACTAATCAATACCACAAACCAAACCACGGTTTTTGCCCATGGTTTTTTAAAAAGGGTAGTGTAAAACAATATTTTATATGGAAAATGGCCGAACATTTTAAAATAATAGTGTTTCTTATGTGTAGGTGAGTCACACTCTCAAGGAAAACAGTTTAAAAAGACAAAATGTTTTATAAGTCTTAGAGGGTCCACAAAAGCTTTGTGAAAAAAATAAAAAAAAATATAAAATCACATTATTTTAATTCTAAAACATATATTAGCCGAAAATAATGTTTTTAGTAATTTATTACCTCACTATTGGGTCATTTTGATGTCATTAAAGACAATATATATTTAAACGGTATTTAATTTTCTCTCAAAACATCGACTATCTCGGAAAATTATGAAAAAATAACCATTGGATAATTTCGACGTCTGGATTCCAAAAATAATATTCATTTTATCTAAATAACTTTATAAATATATTAATTTTTACTTTTAAAATAAAAACCGACATTTACCAAAAATTCATGAGTTTTGAGAAAAACAGTTTTCAAACCTTAATAAAAATTACAATTGCATTCATAAAATTATATGATCATTTATATTTAATTAAAATTAATTTAATAATAATATTTTATTAAAATATTATTTAATTCAAAAATCCATTAATTCATCAGAATAGATTTCTTAGTTTAATATTAACTAAAAATACTATTTGTGCTTTAAAAACTATATACAAAGTAACAATAATAAAATGAATGTACATTCTTTATAAAAAATAATGTACATTTTCATAGTGATATTTTCTTGTTATATAACCCCTTATAACAACCTCATAAGACTGAAGGGTAAGGTGTGAGATGGTGACAAACTCTTAGGTTGGCTCGGATAACATCGCTTGGGTGGTAATCTCTATTAACTTCCACTTCCCCCGTAGTCGGTTCTGCTCAAGATTAACATGTTCAAGCTTGGTTTGGGATTGGTCAAGAGAAAATCCCAATGATTCCACCTCCATTCGAAGATCCGATAAATGGGCTTCGTACAGGGAAAGTCTACTGGATGAGGCCACCCCTTCCTTTTTCTCATTAAATTGGATTTATTAAAGCTCGATATTTATACTAATCATGTGATCACTGTTCAACAGCTATATTAGTAACAGTCACAATTCATTACAGTATTTTAAAATCCAGAAACATAAAACCAAATAATTTCACAAAACATTTTACATAATGAGAAATTTAATTATATTAAGAGGGATTTCCATTAATGAATGTTTGGGTCGTTACAATGTTCCCCCAATAAGAAATTTCGCCCTCGAAATTTCCTTTTCCCACACTAAAACATATGTGGGTGACTTTGCTTCCTCACTTCCTCTGATTCCCATGTTTCTTCTTCAAACTTGTGGTTTCTCCCCAATACCTTGAAAAGGGGAATTTTATTATTTCGTAGAACTTTTTCTCTATGATCTAAGCTCTTCACTAGTTTCTCCTCGTAAGAAAGATCGTCCTCTAGTTGTACTACCTCTGAAGAGAGTACTTGTGAAGGGTCTAGAATGTACTTCTTTGATAGGGATACATGAAATACATCATGCACTTTGTCCATGGTAGGTGGAAGTTCTAGTCGATATGCCACAGACCCAATGCGACCAAGAATCTTAGAGGGGCCAATGCACCTAAGACTTAACTTAACTTTCATTCCAAAACTCATGGCCTTCTTCCATGGAGATATGCATAGAAATACCATGTCTCCAACTTTAATCTCAAAGTCTCATTAGTGGTTATCTGCATAACTCTTCTATCAACTATGGGTTTCCTTGATATGTTGTTGAATGTTTTTCACCTTCTCCACCATTTCTAGTCCTAGTAACTTACGTTCACTGACTTCATCCCAACATCCCGGTGTTCTACACCTCTTCCCATACAGGGCTTTATAAGGTTCCATTCAGATGCTCTAGTGGAAACTATTATTTTAAGAGAATTCAACTAGTGGAATATGTTGGTCCCACCCTCCTTTGAAGTCCATAGAACTTTCTCTCAACATTTCCTCAAGTGTTTTTATAGTTTTCTCAGATTGGCCATCAGTTTGAGGATGATAAGTTGTACTAATTTTTAGCTCACTATCTAGAGCATGTTGAAGACTCTTCCAAAACTTAGAGGTGAATCTTGGATATTGATAGAAAACAATAGATAGTGGTACTCCATGAAGCCTTACCACATCCCTGATATATTTCTATTCTAGTTGATCTAATGAGAAATCCTCTCCAATTACAATAAAGTTTGAAGACTTTGTAAGAAGATCTAAAACAACCGAGATTGCATTATTGCATTTGGATGTCTTCGGAAGTCCAATGACAAAGCCCATGGTGATGTTATCCCATTTCAATTCTGCTATGGGTAATGGTTGCATTATCCCCTTAGACTTCTGTCTCTCAGCCTTCACTTGCTGACACACCAGACACTTTGATGTAAATTCATCCATCTCCTTCTTCATATTATACCACCAATAATCCTCTCGGAGATCTCAATACAACTTTGTGTTTCCTCAGTGAATAGAGAAATTTGAACTATGTGCATCATCCAAAAGTTCCTTCATCAGCTCTGAACTTGATGGAACACATATTCTTTTCCCAAATCTCACAATTCCTATTTCATTAACATTGAACTTTGAGGATTTCCCTTTTCTGATAGCTTCCAGCTTTTTTCTGAATTCTCACATCATCTTTTTGAGAATCCTTTAATCTTTAAAAAAGAGACGGTTGAGAAATCATTTGTGAAAGGATTTATTTTGTTACTTTCTTTATTATTCTCATGCCCATCTTCACTAAATCTAAGAATATTGTATCCTTCTCAATTCTCATAAGTGATATAATCATTGGGTCCTTTCTACTTGGGGCATCTACCACCTTGTTCGCCTTCTCAGGGTGGTAATGGATTGAGCATTCATAGTCTTTGATCAGATCTAACCATCTTCGTTGGTGTATGTTCAAATCTTTCTGTGTTAATATATACTTGAGGCTTTTGTGGTCCGTATATATTTCACACTTCTCCCCAAAGAGGTAATGCCACCAAATTTTTAAAGTGAATATCACTGTAGCCAACTCCAGATCATGTGTTAGATAATTCTACTCATGAACTTTCAATTTCCTTGAAGCATAGGAAATGACTTTGTCGTTTTTCATCAACACACAGCTCATTCCCTACTTCGAAGAATCACTAAATACCACTAAAAGTTATCCACTTGTCAGTAAAGTGAGCATGGGTGCAGTGATAATCCTCCTTTTTAACTCCTTGAAGATTTATTTTCATTCATCAGTCCATGAAAACTTTACACCCTTCTGAGTTAGCTTGGTACGAGGGTTGGAAAATCATGATAAATTTCTTAGAAATAATCGATAATATCCAGCTAATCACAAAAATCTATGGATATCCATTACTGATGTTGGCCTCAGCCACCCCTCTATTGCAGCTGTTTTGGAGGGATCCACAGATATCCCATTGCTTGTGATGATATGGCCCAAAAATGAGACCTCTTTCAACCAGAACTCACACTTTTTGTACTTTTCATAGAGCTTCTCCACCTGTAAGGTCTCTAGTATAGTTCTTATATGCTCCTCATGATCCTCATTGGTTTTGGAGTATATCAGAATATAATCTATATAGACTACCAAAGATTTGTTGAGATAATCCCTAAAGACTCTATTAATCAATTCCATGAATATTGTTGGATAATTAGTGAGTCCCAAAGGCATTACTATGAATTCCTAGTGCCCATATCTTGTATGAAAAGTAGTCTTGGGGATATCTTCTTTCTTTACCCTTACTTGATAATATCCCGGCCGCAAATCCACCTTTGAGAAGTATTGTGTTCTACCCAGCTGATCGAGAAAGTCATCGATTCATGGAAGAGGATACTTTTCATTAACATGATTTTTTTAAGCTCATGATAATCAATGCAAAGGCACATTTACAAATATTTCTTCTTGACAAAGAGTACTAGTGCACCCCATGGTCAAGAACTTGGGCGTATAAACCCTTTATCCAAATTTTCTTGTAGTTGTTTCTTCAACTTTTCAAGTTCCACAATATCAATTCGAAACAGAGTCTTGGATATTGGAAAAACCCCAGGTATAAGGTCAATTGGGAATTCAGTGTCTCTTCTAGTAGGAAGACCAAGTAATTCCTCGGGAAAAACTTCAACGAATTCCCTCAAAATAGGCATGTCATCAAGGATGGTTGCTTCCTTGGACTCAATCATCTGATCATATATGCATGCTCATAGGGCAGTAATATCCATGCTTGAGATTATAGAGCTAAAGAAGATTCATCTTCCTACTTTCACTTGTATATAATTGGGGTCGATTCTCCACATGGAGAGTGATTTCCCTCTCATGGTAATTTATGTTGGCTCAATATAAGGAAATTCAATCCATGCCATGAATTGCATCAAATTCCACCAGATGGAGTATGACAAGGTTCACCCGGGAAGTTCAGTCCACAGATTATGATAGGGGGAGTTATATTCATGGTATGGAATGATTTCCTCATTTTTCATATTCACCAACATCTTTAATTCCATGATTTTTGGTGGTGTTGGGATTGTTCTACTAAACTATTGGGATATAAAAGAATGTATAGTACAATGGAAGGTAACCCAAACTTTCACTTTTTTATTCTGGTTCTACTTTATCCTATATATACTTAGGGATGAGTATCTTAAACAGTTAAACACATGAAGGGGAATCCAAAGACAAAAACGGATGACTTAAAAATTGCTTTTATTTCCTTAACTTATAAATCTATAAGCTTCAATCTATGTTATCCATGATCTACTTTCTAACATATATTCTTAGGGGTGTTTTTTAATTACCTTAATAATTTTTCAGACTAATCTTGTGAATATACCAAATAATATCACCTGGGAGTGTCATAATCAAGAGTACAGCAAGGCCCGTTGTCCTGCACTAGTTCCTATTCAAGTCTATCTTAAAGAGGTGTTTTCGGGTTTTACCCCTAGGATACATATGTGCCAGAGTCGCCTCTACCTGCTCGTATCTAGACAGGGATGTATTTTCTTGATAAAACACTTACTCAATACTCACCAATACTTAGGGATTTTTTATTATACTTAGTCTTGTATCTAAGGCTTTACTAGGGTTTTCAAATCCTAATCCCAAAAATAACAAAACTTATCCTCTGTTACCAACTATGACAACCCTGATCTTTATTACATATTCAAACATGATTTATTACATAAAATTCACTTGATAAAACATAGAATATTTAGAGGTCTAGTGTCTTTGGGGATTTGGACTGCTACATAACATCTTAGAACATAAAACAGACAATATATTTATTGAAAACTCCTTTTACATGACCACTACATTCCCTCGTACTTAGCATTGCATGGGATAACCTGAGCACATGCATAAGAAAAGGGTGATCTATAAACCCCAATAAGGGAATAAACATGGAATATCATAAGGTATATAATACATGTTAGAAAATAGTACTATCAATCGATCAAAAGAGAAACGTGAACATAAAGGCATGATAAATCATGATAATCATAACATGGAAATGTGAAAACGACACGTAACATGGAATTAGCATGAGCCAAGGCTCATTGCACATGGAGCCTGAGTAAACCCTCATTGCACATGAATAAATAGTAAAAACTCATTTCACTTGAGTTAGTATGAGTCAACACCCATTTTACATGACGTATCATGATACTATACTTTACCCAATACATTGGAGCGCTATCAGGGCGCGCCCTTTGTAAACATTTCATTTCATGCAAAAGTGTGCCACATGGATCATATAACATGGAATCAATCAACATCATAAGTTATTCCATGATTAAGTAATGTGTAATAAGTACATGAAAGTTACATTAAATAGGTATATGTTCATAAAGTTTAATACCCTTGATAGAGACATGGGTATGGTATTCACTACACAATGATCTTGGCTTGGAAAAACGTGGCGCAATTTCGGCAGCATAACGGCGTGACATAAGGATTCAGGAAAATAGTTAATGAGATGAAAAGAATGTCTAATCATATGTACATGAAACAGATAGTAAGGAGTTCATATGGATTCATTTCCCAACAAACGTAAGAGAATTTAGATGCATAATAAAAAAGAATTACTTGGATGTAAAAGAGGAGAGAGAAATCCCTCACGGAATTTCGGCATGGTAACAGGTGTACATGGGAGGCTTTAATTAGAGACAAATGGGTATCCCATAATCAAAAAATAAAGATTAAAGTATGGGGGAGGTGAAAAATTACACTTCAACAATTTTAATTGAAAATAAATGGGTGTAATAACTTAAAGAAAATTAGACAAAAATGAGAAAGGAAGAAATCCCTTACTTGGAAGTGTAACCCCAAAGTCTTGGGAGAGGCTTGAGAGAGGATTATTGGGATCTTGTGGCACATTGGTAGGATTGTAGAGATAAAAGGTCAAGGTTTGGTCAAACTCCAATGGCTTTGAGTGATGAGTGAGTGGGATCTTGGGTGGGTTTATATATGAAAGGAGATGGAATTCTTTATTATTTAGGTTTGGGACACCTCACCTAAAACTAATCAATGCCACAAACCAACCCATGTTTTTTGCCCATAATTATTTACAAAGGGGGTGAAAAAAATATTTTATAAGAAAAATGGACTAACTTCTTAAAATAATATGTTTCCTTATGTGGAGGTGAGTCACACTCTCAGGGAAAACAATTTAAAAACACAAAATGTTTTATAAGTCTTGGAGGGTCAAAAAAAGCTCTGTAAAATAAAACAAAAAAAATATAAAATCACATAATTTTAATCATAAAACATATATTGGACGAAAATAATGTTTATAGTATTTTATTACCTCACTATTGGGTCATTATGATGTCATAAAACACATTTTATATTTAAACGATATTTAATTTTTACCCAAAAATTCGAATGTCTCATAAAATTATGGAAAATTCACCATTGGATAATTTCGACGACATAATTCCAAAAATAATATTCATTTTATATAAATAATTTTATAAATATTTGAATTTATACTTTTAAAATAAAAACCAAAATTTACCGAAAATTCATGAGTTTTGACCAAAACAGTTTTCAAATTATAATAAAAATTACAATTTCATTCATAAAAGTATGTGATCATTTATATTTATTAAAAATTAATTTAAAAACATTATTTTATTAAAATATTATTTAATTAAGAAATCCATTAATTCATCAGAATAGATTTATTAGTTTAATATTAACTAAAAATAATATTTGTTCTTTAAAAACTATTTACAAAGTCACAATAATAAAATGATTGCACAATATTTATAAAAAAATAATTTACATTGTCATAGTGTTATGGTCTTGTTACATAACCCCTTATAACACCCGCATAACACTGAATGGTAAGGTGTGCAATGGTGAAAGACTCTTGGGGTGGATCAGATAACATCACTCTGGTGCTAATCTTTATTAACTTCCACTTCTCCTGTAGTTGGTTCCACTCAAGCTTAACGTGTTCAAGGTCAGTTTGGGTTTGGTCAAGAGCGAAGCCCAATGACGCCAACTCCCTTACAAGATCTGACAAATGCACTTCATACGGGGAAAGCCTACTCGATGAGGCCATTGCATCATTTTTCTGAGTAAATTGGATTTGTTAAAGCCCGATATTTATACTAATCATGTGATCAATGGTCAACGACTATATTAGAAATGGTCACAATTCATAACGGTATTTTAAAATCTAGAAACATAAAACAAAAGATGTTCACAAAACATTTTACATAATGAGACATTTAATTAGATCAATAAGGATTTCCATTAATGAAAGTTTGGGTTGTTACACATAAATTCAAATTACTATTATTTAGAAACTAATGACTCATATATAGATTAAAATTACTACTTCATAGAAACCATTGACTCTAAATTAATACAGGAAGAGTCTACAACTTTTCCATTTATACTCATATTATGCTAAGAATTTATTATAAGAAATTTATAACTATATATTTTTGAATATGAAATTAATTATCTCTAAATGCTTCTAGATTTATTCAAAATACATTTATATTTAATTTAAACTTCTCCAAATATATTTCAAACACTTTTAAATATTATAGAAGTTCAGTGTTTAATTTACCTAACATATTGAACATTTTTAAAAATGAGTTTGAATATGATATATTAAATATAAAAAATTCATTCGGATAAAACATATCCACTAAAATATTCTCTAAAAAAATCTATTTTGGATAATATAAAAATTCTTAGGGAACCAATTTTTCTTCATATCAAAACAACATTTTCTTAGGTATTTAACAATATCCCCCTGGTTGAATTCTTCTTAAATGCTCTCACCACAACATTACACTTTCACTGAATAATATCCCACTATAGATTTTATTTATGGTTTGTATATGAAAACAACAAAACCCCCATTACATGTCTTAAACTTCCAATTGAGTATCCCTCCCATACTAAATTGGTGAAAGAGCCCTGGGATCTCCCTACAAATTTTTTTTATCAACCAAGGAACAAATTTTTTTATAAAACTTATAAAACTTTTCAATAATTCGTTACTAAATAAATATAATATAGCATGAGAGAACATGATGTATGAAACCATAATATTAAATAGTAATATCATATAGTCCATAAAAAATTATTTTAATTCAAATTCATCAACCTTGATTTTAAAGATTCCTATTAATAAAATGATAACATTGGAAATACATCTGAAAATTAACATTTCTTCAATTTCACATATATATCCTCAGTTTAAAAATTTGTCCATGAAACCTATTTTGGAAAAAAAAATTCTATAATAACATCAAAAAACACATAAAATAGTTTAAAAATTCACATGTTGAATTCAAATCTTACCCCTTGTAAAAATATAATAAAATAAATTCTCCCCCTAAATAGGAAATATTTACCCGAGATAGTTAAAGCACATATCTTTTGAATACCCAAAGATGTTTTCCCCCTTCTAAATAAATTTTATAAAGAAATAATGGAATAGAAATGATAATATTAATGTTATATTTTCTCCAAGTGACAAAATCTTCCAAAAAACAATGATATAGGTGAGTAATAACTATATCATGTCGTTATGTGAATTCAAGTTGAAATCCAAACATCAACATCTTCCTTTTACATGAGTCCTATTTAAATGGATTTATAAGTAAATCAGATATTTTATCCATTGTAATAATAAATCCATGACTCAATTCATTTCATTCTGTAAGCTACTTGATGAATAGATACTTCATATACATGTTATTAAATCGTTAATGTTTAATTGGATTCATTGAAAATTTGAAAAAAAATTGATTATCACATACAAAAAGTAGTGTAAACTCTAATTAAATATTGATATATTCCAATTTAATCTTTACCCACATCAATTAAGATGTGAAATTAGTGTAAACTATATATTTTCCCTTAGAAGTGATCAAGGTTACAGAACTCTACTTTACTATTTTCTAAAAAACAAACGTTTCTACAGGGTTGAAAACTCTACCAGATGTATAAATCCTATCATAAAAACATCCTTCCAAATATTTATACATGTAATTGAATAAATCAAGCTTTCCATTATAGTTATATTTGAAACTAATTTTTTTTACAAACAATGTACCTAATAATAATATTTCTAGAACTAAAATGGGTCTCTATTTTTGAACTTTGATACCTAGTACAAAATGAAACAACACAAACTATATTTATCCTCAAAGATTTATTTCACAATAATGTTCACATTAGATTCCAGAATTACCATAAAACTTATTATTTTTATTAGTATCCTTTGCCAATATTTGTCCCTACTAATAATGGTGTATAAATTATATTTAAATCATTTATTTAAAACCGTTAAATAATTTCAATAGAATACTTCTCATAAAAAATAAAAATGTGACATCTATGTTGATATATTTGTAAGAAAATATGGTACCGCATTTCACCATGAATTTAAATTTAAAATAAAATCATCATCTCTGTGAAAAAATCTTTAAAACCATTATCATCATTTCATAAAATAATTAGATATCATCTACTTAAAAAATAAAAAATGATAGATACCTCTTTATTATCCTTAATGTAGTTATTTTTTCCACTCTCAATTTTTTGAATATCATGTTTTCAAGAAGGTTCATATCTTAGAATACCAAGATCATGGGGTCTCCTAACACCCATAAAAATACTCCATTAACATTAAAACATAACCCTCATCTTCTACAAGAAAAAATTCAAAATGTTTATAAATATTTACCTCATTTTATAACTCACAAATGGGGAAGGCACAAATGAATTCAATTTGCAAAAAAAATTATTTAATTTATGATGTGTTAGAGAAAACATTATTATGGAATAAATAAAATAAAATTTTGTAAAAAAATCATCAATATTCACTCTTTAAACCAAATAATATCCATTACACTTAATGTTTTATTTGTATCTTTAAACATCTCATTTTTCATTATTTTTTTTTCCAAAAAGTAACTTTCAATTTATAACATTATAATATTCCATATTTGGAAAAAAAATATCAAGTCTCATTTTCTATATTTTTTCCAATTCTGTATTGATATAATAAATACACTATTGATTCTCTAAATCATCTTACAGATCTCTCAATTCAACTTGAGAAAATTGTACAGTGTGGATTATTGTATTTAAATTTCTTTGAGTTTATACTTGTTGTCCTTAATCTCCAATGATATTTTAGACATGATTTTTATTTTAAATCATTGGATGAGTTAAATAATTATATTCCTCATAAATTTAAATGTTTGAAAATTATTCTATCCTTTATAAATATTTTTTAATTTACTTATTTTCTGAAACTTCATCATGTTTTTTGACAAAAGTAGCTTCATTTTCACTTATGGAACTTACTTCTTCATAGTAATATCTTTATTTGAATCTTCCAGCACATTAAAATAATTTTTGTCTTCAATACTTCTAGTTTATTTAATATATTTTTAATATCAACATCAATTTTGAGGTTACAAAAGGATTATACAAACTACACCTATCTTCTCAAATATATTGTGATTTTAACCTTTCACCTTACTCAAAAAATGAATGTCAAACACTCATATATATTTCAAATTGGATATTTCTTATAATTAATATCATTTGAAAAAATATCTGAATTCTTATGTATATAATCATTTTGAATGTTAACTGCTACTCCAATAGATTTCGTTTAAAACTATCAACCAGAATCACACTTGATGAACATTTTTTGAGCCATTTACAATATTATTAGGTATCCTATTTAGCCATACAATTTTTTTATGGTGTGTTTGGGGAACTGAGTTCATGGTGGATTCCACAGTTATCATGTTATGATTAAAACATTCCATTTATTGATTCTTTATCATTCATTTATAGTGATTAAAATTAATGATCTCTACAAGTTGGGTTGATTGAATATTTATCTTCATGTATATACAGTAAATAGTCTTTCCCTTTTGACAAGTAGAAAACATCCAATCCCTTTCTAAAATTTTACATTGGAAATCAATAATATTATCTCAACAGGACATCTTATACATATTATTTTCGAAAATATGGCCTTGTGTAATGACCCAACATTTAAAAATGATATTTTTTTATAAATAAATGTGTTATATTATATTATATAGTATAATACACATAAAACACATTAAAAACCAAAATACTTTTTTTAAGAAAGGGATATCCTTTCATAAGTCAAGAAATAAACCAATGAAAATTACAAATATTCAAATGGGAAAAAATATAAAATAGAAAAACTAGAATGGAAAATTCTGGATCACCTCTATGTGTGTTAATTATTACTTATATGAACAGCAATATAGAAAAGAAACAAAATATTAGTAAACCAATTGAAATTTTTTAAATAAAAAATATAGGAACCTCAAAGTAATTGAGGTGAATAATGAATAAAGTAATGAATAGGTATTTATAGGTGGTAATTAGAGTTTTATGATAGTAATGTGACCATTGTAGTAGTAATAAAAACAATTTGAGTAAAAATATGACCATTAGGAATATTAATGTGGTCGTCAGAGTTGAAAATTAACCTAAAAAGAATAACATATAACATAAATGAAATTTAGCATGATTAATTTAATAAAATAAAAATATTTTAGTTCCATAAATTAAATATCAAGATTAAAAACTCAAATAAATTATAATCATTTTAAATAAATTTTATTTTAATGTATTTCATAAAAATCGTAATTTTTATAATTTAAAAATAAAAGTACTTATAATAGAAAATTATTTTGATAAAATGAATTTAATTTTTAGCATCAAAATATTGAAATATTATGAGGGTAATACTTTTAAATTTTCTTAAATACTTCATTTTTTAGAAGAATTGTAAAAATACAGTTTCTTCATAACTGAAATGTTTTAAATGTCATCTTTCATGATTTAATAAGGACCTAATAAATTCAATAATTTGATGATAAACCAAATAAATATCTAATAAGTTATATAATCCATGAAATTCAATTTATAAACCTCAAATGTTTTTTCCAAATTCTATAGTCTAATGTATTCCATTAAAATAACAATTTTTCATTTTAAAATTATTTTTAATAAAATAATGATTATGGGTTGGAAAGCATTTAAAGTATGAAAATTATTTTATTTTTTCATAATATAACATAAATTATTATTGTAGAGACCCAAAGATTGATGTACATGGAAATTACATTACTTTTACAAAATAGCTAATACATAACAAAAACAGACACTAAAGGACCGTAATAGTTTAGTGTCTTTGGAAACTCGGAACATAATCTTCTAATCATGGTGAAAGATCTTCAACATCTCCCATAAAGATCCTCCCTTTTTTTTCTTAGCTAAAACCTTTATTTATATCCTGGGTAAAAGAAAACATAAAAAGGGTGAGCTCAAATGATCAGTAAGGGTAAACTTAGAGAATATAAAACAATCCATAAACATTTGAATGCAAAAACCAGAACGTAAAATATAAATATCAAAATCTTGAGAAAAGACATAAATCTTGGAAGTACGTAAGGAATATATTATAATGGAACATCAATAATGATAAAATAGCATGGGAAGAAAACATGTAATTGTGGAAAACCATTAAGCACATGATATGATTTCCATAGTAGCCAAGGCATTGCTGCCAAGACCATCTTAGTGGACAAAGTCCCTTTCTGAATAGAGTTCACTCCTCATTCCAGTCCTGTATCACTGAACCTGATTAACTTACCGTTCCAACCATGTCTATCTCATGAGATATAAATCATTACCCAATTCATTGGAGGGATATATAGGTCCCACCCATCTTATAATGAAATCATTATTACTAGTTCCACAAAATAAACTTAAAACATTCATCATAACCCAAAGAATAAAATGGGTTTCATAAACATCATCCCATCATCACATAATCCATATAAAAAAATGGATATTTCATCATAAGAAAATTTAAACCATGTAAATCATAGATACATTATTCTTTAAACATTCACATATGATATAATGTCATCTTTTATGGAAAAATGGTTTTGATGAAACACTTGAAATGAATTCTAGAGGAAAATATCCTTTCTTCTTCAAAATCATTTTCTTTTCACAAAATGACAAGCAATTTTATAAGAAAGGTATTTTTTTGGAAATAGTAATCAAATCTTGTAGAGTAATATTCATGAAAATAAGGTGTTATAAAACCGTAAAAATCCATTCATGCCCTATAAGTTAAAAAACATTCTTCTCGTACTTTTTCCGGAAAAGTCAAAAAGTACCTTGTATGGTAAACAAAAGAAATATTTCTTCCATACGATGTGGTAAAAGTAAAAAAAAGTAAAAATGACTTTAAACATACATGGAATAAAATTAAACATTTTATGAAAACATTTTTAGAACATATGGACATGGATAATAAACATAAACCCAGTAAATACTTATGAATAAACAATCTTGGAAAAGAATGAGATTGGAATAATTATCCATTACCTTATATCCAATTTCTTCCATATGTGTCTGTTACTCCTATATAGTGGGTTTAAACAAATTATTAACTTGTAAATTAACCATAATAATATTTATTATATCATATATGATTCACTTACAACTTTATATTATCCGTTCATTTGTCAATTCCATGTTAAAGCAGCGTTTTGGGTAAAATCGTTTCATTTATCATCCGTGTTTTGACTTGAAATTATTAATATGATTACTTAGATCATGATTACTTAATTAAATAATATAAAACATGGTTTATACATAATATATATTCAGAATATACATATATATAATAGATCTATAAATGGAAATAAATACACCGCTCATGGAGGTGGTAGGTCATACGTACGCATGAATGCTATTTTTCGTTTCCTTATTGAATTGAATGGAATTAAGTAGATGAAATACATATATATATACATAAATCCTGTAGAATAATTATGTCATATATTTCATGATTACTTATTATATATACTTTATAATCATTCTTGAATTGTTAACATGGAAAATGAATCTCATCGCGTCGTGGAGAGGGTAATCCGTACGTACGCACGAGCTATGATATCGTTCCCATATTTATTGAATGGAATTAGAGTGGATGATATAATATCATAGAATAATTATTATGTTATAATAATCATATAAAGTTATTCCTTACACCTTTATACCCATCCAAGTAAGGTGGTGGTGGAAAAACTGATTTACACCACGGCGTGGAGACGGTATTCCGTATGTACACACGCGCGGTGATTTCGTTTTCCGTAGGATGGATAGAAGGTGAAATAGGGATGTTTCAAATTTATAATAAAATATAAGTATATAAGTAATACTTATTTTATTACTTTATAATGAAACAACTAAATAAGAGGAAGTATAAGAAGAAAGAAACATGAAAGAGTCGGTAGAAGAGATTACTTCTTCATCGACGCACCTCCTTTAAAATTCTTCTTAGGGCACTAGAGTTGGTATTTTGAGAAAACCAGAACCTCCATGGTATAAATAGATAGGTTTAGAAGATGATTTTTTAGGGTTTGGCCGAACTTCAAGGCTCAAAAGGGTGTGAAGAGAAGAGGGAAGGGGTTCCCATTTTATAAGGGAGGAGAGGGGTACCTTTGGAAAACTTAAAATATTATTTTATAATAAAGTCATATTCGGTTTATAATAGATACAAATTGATTTATTTCAAAAATAAAGTGGGGATGGGTCGAAATCCACTCAACCAATAGATTTTATATAAGTTTAGATTAATATTTTAACCTTTTCATTTAGATTTAACTCTAAGTTAAATAATTTAACTTTTACCGTGTGTTATTGTTTTCTTACACTATATGGTTAATAAACTTACTATAACAAGACAAAAGAATAAAAAGTGGTTCATTATTAATATATATAACCTTATATAAGTCATTTGGCCAAATATTATATTTTTAGGAATAAAATAACAATTAATAATATAATATTTGTTTTAAAAACTATTTTATGACAATTTTGACACTATTTGGTAATTGATTTTTTTGAAACTCATAACAGCATGATTAGTTAGAAAACATTTAATTTAGTCAATAATAACATGTCATATTAACCTATAATTTTTTTTTAAATCCTAAAAACTCTCAAATTACATTTATTTGGGTATTTATAACATCAATTATGTTAAGATTTCATTAATAAGGTAATTATTGCATCATCATTGTGACATAAATAAATTAAATTAAATAATGTCTAACAATTATAAATAAAATGCCATTAGGTAGGAAATATTTTTATATTTCTAATTAATATTTATAGTCAAATTTATCTTATGTATAACTCTATATTAAAAATGTTTTAGTTATTAAAATTTGATTTTAACTATTTTAACTATTCCTTACATAAAATAATAATAAATGTCCTAATCAAATCCAAGTGGAACTAAATGGTAATATTTTATTCATAGGGTTTTTTTTGGTCGAATTACACTTATCAAATAGAATTATTACATGTGTTAGGGTAATAATAATATCAATTTTACCCTTAATTACCCTATTTACTTTTAAATGTGGTAAATAAAAGTAAAAAGTTACTATTCACAAAAAATTATTTTTATCTTATTGAACCACATTTTACTCCTTCATATTAACTGTGTGTCTCGAATTTTTGAAATTCAACTCACAGAAGCGGTAAAATTAAGTTTTATGTACAATTACAAATGCTCCTAGGAGGTGGGTAAAAGACGGTAAAAAGTTCAATAAAATTTTTATATATCTAAAATTATTATAAAATGAATCCAATGAATTACATTGAACTTATATAAGTATTATGTATATATTTTGACCTAAAATAAATTTAAATAATATAAATTATTATTTAATTAAAAATTCGGTTTTAACCAATAACTCGGTGTTTTCACTATTCATAAAAAATTGAATCTTTTTAGAAAAATACCAAGATTTTACCCTAGGATAATTTAAATATTCCGAATCCAAAAATGAAGTCCATTTTGAAAGATAAAATTTATAAAAGTTCAAAAATTGGGTATTACTATTCATAACAGCTTGTTTATAATAATAGTATAATAATATCTCGTTTAGTGAAACTTGGTATTGCATACTACACATGCTGTTGAAGAAGGTCTTGATTGTGTGTAATGCAAGCCAAGTCAGGGATTCATGTAGTAAAAGCTCTGTTTGGTGTTGGGTATAAAATAATCAAAACTTATTTCATTTATACATTAAATAAAATCTATACTTAATGTTGTGTAGAATAATTTCCACAAAACGAACTTGAAATTGTGTGTAACATGAGCCAAGAATAGTGTTGCATATACTGAAAGCTAATACGGTGTTGTGTATAGTACAAGGTAATCTTGCTGTAGTGTATAATAAAATACACCAAACAAATTAAAAATAATATATCTCATAAAATCTTGGGGTGTTACATTCTACCCCCCTTGAAATTAATTTCGTCCTCGAAATTTGTCGGGGTTATAAATGGTTTACTACTTGAAACTTTCTTTCATAGAAACCCACATCGTAAAAAAGAGTACTAAAACTTAATTTTAAAAACTAATGTATGAAATGTAACGGTTACCCAAATTAACTTATCCCTGGGTTTCCACATAGTAGAAAATTGGTGAATATATGAATATGGAAGAGAAGTATAACCATCATCTTCTGATGAAGAGTGGTAGAGGACATGGCTATGAAAAAGAAAAAAATCACAAAGCCATTAATTTTGTGATGATCTAAGGTACTATCTAATTCATCATTTATAAGTTCACTATGACAACATTTTTGGTTTTCAAGATCATTTCCCCAAAGTTAAAGAAATTGGAATTAGAATAAATACTTTCTTGATTTTGGTACAATCTCATCGTTGGTCGTTCTTTGGACAATTTCCACTTCATCTTTTAAAGAAATAAAGTTGAATTTGTCATTTGTGAAGTGTTAGTAGATCATGTGATAGAATGATGGGTCATTCCATCTGTCTCAAATAAAAGGTTAGCAAAAGTTATCAAATATACATAAGTCCATCTATAGTGAGATTAATCATATATGGTTCTTAAAATGGACTTATACTTCATATATCATAATGCTTAATATAATAAAACTAGTTTCTACTAACCAGGGACTTCTTATAGGCCAGTGGTAGGTGATAAAGGCCTGTCGCACATCGGTTGTGGGTTCGATTCCCACTGCATTGTCCGACACAATGGGTTTTTTCCCATCTTGCAGGTTGTCCTTTTTCTAAAACTACATTATTATAACATTCCATCAATAATATCTAAAATGTTCTAGCCTTAAACAATACTAACTTATGTCCAACATAATCCATCGAATCAATAGGCTTATCCAAAATACTTCTATCCAAGCTCATAGTATAAAGAAAACAATTACTAGAAATGCCATGTACCGAGCATGTGAATGACATCATTTATCCCCCATATATCATACGATATATATTTTTGGTCACATTCTAAACATGTGAATACCTTAATCATGTATTCTCTTGAAAAATGAATACCCATTGAACCTTAGTGAAAACATGAATACTATCAAAATTTAACACTTTGCACATACCAAAATCACAAAATTTCTATATACTCAAACCATGATATAACTTTGTCCTTATATCAGTCATGAGCTCATTTCATTTTTTCTTTATCCCTTCATTATGCACATATCATCTTCTTTCCAAAAATATTTCAATCACTTTTCATGGTTACCGGTACCATATAATTATTGAAAATCAATACATAGATATTCCAAACTTATATGATACCATAAATGATATTCCATGATACTATTTTGAAGTCCCATTACATAAACACTTAATCATTAAACAACATTATTTTCATACTCAACATCACAAATAGTGATCACATGTGGCTTCACTTTATCCTTTTCCTTAAGATGTTGCTCACATTTATCATCATTAACCCTTGGATTGGGTCATTGATTAGAATAATGCCCTATTTCCTTACACTTGAAGCACTGAAGTGTTGGTGGTGTGTTCTTTGCAGTCTTTTCTTTATTCACATCATTAGCAACCCTTTTTCCATTACTTCGACACTCAGCTGCTCTATGACCTTATTTTCCACACTTAAACATTTTCTAGTCCCTTTAAGACAATCTCCACCATTCTTCCTTCCACACATTGAGCTTAAAGAAACATTCATCTTCTTTTCACCATTATTCTGATATTTCTCCTTGAACTCCATCTTTCATTTCCTATAAAAACCATGAGATGGATATGTAACACAAAATTCCATTTCTACCTTGATAGCACAATGCAAAATTTCTTCATAGCTACTAAAGTCTATTATAGCTAATTCCCTTCGAAGACATGGTTTTAAGCCACTGAATAGTCGATCAACTTTACTTTTAGGTCGTATGATAAAGCCAGATGCATACCTTGAAAGCCTTGTAAAATTAGTTTTGTATATACCAAAAAATTCATCATCCTTTTTCTCAAGCTCAAGGAAATCCTTTTTCATCATTATTCAAAGAATACAAGGGAATTACTTACTGAAAAATAAGTTCTTGAACGCATCCCATTCAATGGATTCAATTTCATCTCGGGGCCACATATTCTTAATTAGAGTCCACCATTGATCTGCTTCACCTTCTAAACGGTAAATAGCCCGAATGACTTTTTCATGTTCCGAACAACGAAGTATGGAAAATATCTTTTCAATGGTACTGATCCATTGTTCAGCAATAAGTGGATCAGAAGACCCATTGAAAGAAGGTGGACGTTGCCACATGAAGGACTCAATAGAATATTGTTCCCTTCTCTGCTCATTTGGAATTCTAGAATGATTCATAGCTTGTGTAAGTATAGAAATAAGATTTTTCACTCCATCTCCCATAACATTGGTTTGTTCAAGAGGAGAATCATTGCATTGTCCATTACATTGATCAACACAGTTCCTTCAGGTTCCATCAATCTTCTAAAACCCAAAAAAAATAGTGTGAGAGGAAAAAATCATGCTAGGGAAAACAACATAATAAAGTGGGAGTACCTTCAATATATAAAATCTTAGGGTTAATTTTAAGATTGTTACCGTAATTCTAGGACTATAACCTATACTTATACTTAACCTTAGGTATATCCCTAGACATACCTTAGAAATATCTCTAGAGATCTCACTAAACTTTTCACATCCTTGTTTCCAAAGGTTAACTAAACCCTTCCTCTAATACCAACTGTAGAGACCCAAATCTTGAAGTACATAGAAATTACATTACTTTTGTGTAATATCTAATACATAACAAAAACAGACACTAAAGTACTGTAATATTTTAGTGTCTTTGGAAACTCAGAACATAATCTTCTAATCATGGTGAAAGATCTTCAACATCTCCTATAAATATATTCCATTTTTTTCTTAGATAAAACCTTTCTTTATATACAAGGGAAAAGAATACATAAAAAAGGGTGAGCTAAAATGATCAGTAAGGGTAAACATAGAGAACATAAAACAATCCATAAACATTTGAATGCAAAAACTTGAACATAAAATCCAAACATCAAAATCTGTAGTAAATACATAAATCTTGGAAGTACGTAAGGCATATATCATAATGGAACATAAATCATGATAAATAGCATGGGAAGAAAACATGTAATTGTGGAAAACCATTAATCACATGATATGATTTCCATAGTAGCCAAGGCATTACATCCAAGACCATCTTAGTGGACAAAGTCCCTTTCTGAATCGAGTTCACTCCTCGTTCCAGTCCTGTATCACTGAACTGGATTAATTTACCATTCCAACCATATCTATCTCATGAGATATAAATCTTTACCCAATTCATTGGAGGGATATATAGTTCCCACCCATCTCATAATGAAATCATTCTCACTTGTGCCACAAAATAAACATATGACATTCATCATAACCCAAAGAATAAAATGGGTTTCATAAACGTCATCCCATCATTACATAATCCATATAAAACAAATGGATATTTAATCATAAGAAAATTGAAACCATGTAAATAATATATACATTATTCTTGAAACATACACATATGATATAATTCCATCTTATATGGAAAAATAGTTTTGATAAAACACTTGAAATGAATTCTAGTGGAAAATATCATTTCTTCTTCAAAATCATTTTCTTTTCACAAAATGACATTCAATTTTAAAAGAAAGGTATTTTATTGAAAATAGTAATGAAATATTGTAGAGTAATCTTCACGAAAATAAGGCGTTATAAAACCGTAATAACCCATTCATTCAATATAAATTAAAAAACATTCTTCTCTTACTTTTTCCGGAAAAGTCAAAAAGTGCCTCGTATGGTAAACAAAAGAAATATTCCTTCTATACTATGAGGTAAAAGTAAAAAAAAGTAAAAATGTCTTTAAACAAACATGTAAATAAATTAAACATTTTATGAAAACATTTTTTGAACATATGGACATGGATAATAAACATAACCCCAGTAAATACTTACGAATAAACAATCTCAGATAAGAATGAGATTGGAATAATTATCCCTTACCTTATGTCCAATTTCTTCCGTAAGTGTCTGAGACTCTTGTATAGTGGGTTTAGAAATATTATTAACTTGTAACAGAACCATAATAATATTTATGATATCATATATGATTCACTTATGACTTTATATTATCCGTTCATTTGTCAATTCCATGTTAAAGCAGCATTTTGGGTAAAATTGTTTCATTTATCTTCTGTGTTTTGACTTGTAATTATTAATATGATTACTTAGATCATGATAACATAATTCCAGAATATAAATCATTATTTATATATAATATATATTAATAATATATATATATATATATAATAGATTGATAAATGGAAATAAATACACCGTTCATGGAGACGGTAGGTCGTACGTACGCATGAACGTTGTTTTTCGTTTCATTATTGAATTGAATGGAATTAAGAAGATGAAATATATATATATATATATATATATACATAAATCTAGTATCATTTTTATGTCATATATTTCATGATTACTTATTATATATACTTTATAATCATTCTTGAATTGTTGACATGGAAAATGAATCTCATCACGTCGTGGAGACGGTAATCCGTACGTACGCACGAGCGATGATATGACTTCCATATTTATTTAATGGAATTGGAGTGGATGATATAATATCTTAGAATCAGTATGATGTTATAATAATAATATATAGTTATTCCTTTCACCATTATACCCATCCAAGTAAGGAGGTGGTGGAAAAACTGATTAGACCACGACGTGGAGACGGTATTCCGTACGTACGCACGCGCGGTGATTTCGTTTTCCGTAGGATGGATAGAAGGTGAAATAGGGTTGTTTAATATTTATAATAACATATAAGTATATAATTAATACATATGTTATTGCTTTATAATTAAACAACTAAACAAGAGGATGTAGAAGAAGAAAGAAACTTGAAAGAGTCGGTAGAAGAGATTGCCTCTTCCTCGACGCACCTCCTTTAAACTTCTTCTTAGGGAACTAGAGTTTGTCTTTTGAGAAAACTAGAACCTCTTTGATATAACTATAGAGGTTTAGAAGAGAAATTTTCAGGGTTTTTCCAAGCTTCAAGGCTCAAAAGGGTGTGAAGAGAAGAGGGAAGGGGTGCCATTTTTATAAGGGAGGAGAGGGGCACCTTTGGAAAAACATAAAATATTAATTTATAATAAAGTCATATTCGGTTTATAATATCTCCCAATTGATTTATTTAGAAGATAAAGTGGGTATGGGTCGAAATCCTCTCAACCAATAGGTTTTAAATAAGTTTAGGTTACTATTTTAACCTTATCATTTTGATTTAACTCAAAGTTAAATAATTTAACATTTATCGTGTCTTCTAGTTTTCTTACACTATATGGTTAATAAACTTACTATAACAAGCCAAAAAAATTCAAAGTGGTTCATTATTAATATATATAACCTTATCTAAGTAATTTATCCGAATATTAGATTTTTATGAATAAAATAACAATTAATAATATAATATGTTTTTTAAAAATATTTTATGTCAATTTTGACACTATTTGGTAGTTCATTTTTGTGAAAATCATAACAGTATGATTAGTTCGAAAAATGTTATTTGAATCAATAATAACATGTCATATTAACCTATAAAATTATTTTAATTCATAGAATGTCTCAAATTATATTTATTTGGGAATTTATAACATCAATTATGTTAATATTTCATTAATAAGGTAATTACTGCATCATCATTGTGTCATAAATAAATTAAATTAATTAATGTCTATAAATTATAAATAAAATACCATTAGGTAGGAAATATTTTTATATTTCTAATTAATATTTATAGTCGAATTTATCTTATGTATAAACCTATATTAAAAATATTTTAGTTATTAAACTTTGATTTTAACTATTTTAACTCTTCTTTAAATAAATTAATAATAAATGTCCTAATCTAATCCAAGTGGACCTAAATGGTAATATTTTATTCATATGGTTTTTTTTGGTCGAATTACAGTTATCTAATAGAATTAGGACATGTGTTAGGGTAATAATAATATCAATTTTACCCTTAATTACCATATTTACTTTTAACTGTGGAAAATAAAAGTTAAAATATACTATTCACCAAAAATTATTTTTATCTTATTGAACCACATTTTACTCCTTGATATTATCCTTGTCTTTCAGATTTTCGAAATTCAACTCACAGAAGTGGTAAAATTAAGTTTTATGTACAATTGCAAATGCTCCTCAGAGGTGGGTAAAAGACGGTGAAAAGTTCAATAAAATTTGTATATATCTAAAATTTTTATAAAATGAATCCAATGAATTACATTGAACTTATATAATTATCATGTATCTATTGTTACCTAAAATAAATTTAAATAATATAAATGATTATTTAAATAAAAATTCGGTTTTAACTAATAACTCAGTGTTTTCACTATTCATCAAAAATTGAAAGTTTTCAAAAAAATACCAAAATTTCACCCTAGGCTAATTTCGATATTCTGAAACCAAAAATGAAGTCAATTTTGAAAGATAAAATTTATAAAATTTCAAAAAGTAGGTATTACTATTCATAACGACTAGTTTATAATAATATTATAAAAATATCTTGTTTAGTGAAACTTTGTATTGCGTACTACATGCGCTATCGAAGAAGGTCTTGATTGTGTGTAATGCAAGCCAATTTAGGGATGTGTGTAGTAAAATCTCTGTTTGGTTTTGGGTATAAAATAATCACAACTTATTTCATTTATACATTATATAAAATCTATACTTAATGTTGCGTAGAATAATTTCCACAAAACGAACTTGAAATTGTGTGTAACATGAGCCAAGAATAGTGTTGCGTATACTGCATGCTAATATGGTGTTCCGTATAGTACAATCTAATCTTGGTGTAGTGTATAATAGAAGGCATCAAAGAAATTAAAAATAATATATCTCATAAAATCTTGGGGTGTTACAAATATGAATATAGAGATTAAAAAATTTTACAATAAAATTATATTTTATTGAATATTTTATCGTAAAAATACCCCTCTCCTAAAATATAAATACCCCCTCTCTATCCCCTTGAAAAAACAAGCCACTTACACTTTCCAAATATATAGTTATACCCAAATATGTTAAATTATTCATTTTATAGTCATTATGGATATTATGGTGTAAATAAACTCCAAATATTCCATGAGTTTTTCTCTATATAAAATAAGTAACATCGAGAAAATTGTATGTTTTTACCAACCCTTTCCCTCATTTTCATCTTCTCTCCCTCTTTTCATATGTCCCTATCAAACCAGAATATTCAAATAATATTTACGTATTATTTTATCATTATATTAATCATGTTAACATAATTAAATGAATATATTTAGGATGTATTTATATTTCATATTTTTCTTTCCCCCTCTTTTTAATATGTCATTTCAATGGTCAGTTAACCACCCATGAGGACATTAGCAACTCTCTACTTATCAAAAAAATTAAAAATGATTAAAATAAATTATTTAAAATCTATAAATATATATACATATATATATATATATATATATATATATATATATTATTTTTTTATTTATTATAATTTATAGTTATTCTTAAATATCTTAAAATATAAGTAAATCAAGATAAATAAATAAGAGCAAGATGAGATATTTTAAGAAACATATGATATCAAAATTTTCCACAATTTACAAAGGTAATTAAGGAATAAAATAAAATTATTATAATTGGTTAAGCATAGAAAATATTAACATAGTTCACTTATATTTCCACATTTTAATAAAGTCGTGTTTTTTATACATGGGGCATAAATGTGGAGAAATATATCAGGATTTAAGGAATGGGGATTCTCAAACCCAACTCTTTCTTTTGGGTTATCTCTTATTTTAATATTATTTAAAGCATGGATAATACTATAATTCCCATTAAATGTATTTTCTATATTATTTTCCTTTTTATTTATAGGTATATAAATTTTGTATCCTGTATAAATGATTTCTAATCCAATTTCAATGAATTTTGAAAAATACTTAATTTATCCAAAACTCGTTCTTAACTCTTTATTTTTTTATCCTTCACTAAATAATGATGGTTTTTTAAAAAAAATTATGATTTAAATTTTTCATTTGTGAACACAAAAGTGTATTCATTAAATTATTTTTATTATATCTTTATTAAACCCATTTCATTCCATGGTATTATTTATTGACTATGAGTGTTATATATTCTCTCTCCATGTGGCATTGATGATTGTAAGAATTTTATGATGTGATTGGTGGGATTATAATTATATATCCCTCTAATTAATTGGGTAGTTGGAAATATAACATTATATTATGTGTATTATGTGTGAACATGATTCTATATTTATTCACAATTATTATGTAATAATGTATGCACATGTGTTATGTGTGACATAGTTCTAGCTTTGTTCATAGCCATATGTGGTATTTGAAAACTATGTTGTGATGTTTCATTATTATGCAAATTTCATATTATATGCCTTATCAAATGTCTCTCTCATAATTTTTGTCATCATCATATTATCATGATATGATGATTATGATTATGATCACCCATGTATTAGGGATTTATTTTCCTAATCTATCTCATGTTATTCCTCTCATTACTATGATTTTAGATCAAATATTTCTTTGATGTATATAGTCAAGTGATTTAATTTACTAAATAGGATGTGAGATATTTTAGGAGGTTAAATAAATATTATTTAAATAATGTTTATGTTTTATTACATACAAGTTATTTATGAGCCTAACTTGTCCAAGATACTAGAATTTGGATATTGGATTGTGTCACTATTATGTTTTTTATCTTAAAAATGATGTAATAGTAATATAATAAAATTATGGATCAATGTAGTTGTTATCAAAGAATGGTTTTTTTATTTTTGAATTATGATTATAAAATAATATCAAAAACACTATTTATAAGTGTGAGTCTTTTAGGTAAAATCCATAATTCATGGTAAAGTATAATATCATGTGGTTTTTGAGAAAAAATACATGTATGGATCCTCAAAGTGTATGTGGATCTGGAAAAGATTTACCCATGGATAATAACCCTAAAAATATTGGATTGGGAATTTACTCAATCATTACATGTCTCATGAAAAATAGGCCTTATTGTATACCTGTTTTGAAATTCTCAAGGGATGTACTTAAGTTAATCTCAAATTATATACACACCATTATGAAGGATATGTAGATAAAGTAATTAATTCTTTGAAATTTAGAAAATGATTAATGTACATGATCCTAGAAGGATCACTAAACATAGGGAGAACATATTAAATGAAATTAATATAAATATTGAAATGAGAATAAATTTTTATTCATCATTTATGGACATAATATTTTTTTAAACCATTTATAACTTAGAAAATAGCATGAACTATGAGAAAACGAACCAAAAACCCATGTAATAGAGAATGAAACAATGATCCAAATGACATTCACAATGATATGGTAGGTGTAGTCCAAAAAATAATGAAAATTGTCATCAAATTGTCTTAGAATATGAAAAATAACTTGAACCATATGGAACATCCTTCTTCACCCAAGAAGTAGAAACTATCCATATATTTCTTTATATGTAAATTACCACTATGGTTTAGTGGATCATTTGATCCACTATTCATGGAACAGTCTCTAAACTCAATGGAGATGATCGTTCTTGTTCTCTACTATTATGAGAAGGAGAAGGATAATTTTATTATCTATCATTTAGATATAGGGGTTTATCATTGGTGGGAATTGATAATGAATATGAAGCATAAAGACAAAATTGAATAAATGGAGTGGAAATAATTTAAGATGTTATTTGTTAACAAGTATTTCCCTTGAACCCTTCAAACAATGTTATAGAGATAAATCCTACTACTTAAGAAAAAGGAGAGTGAACCTAAAACGACTTATATGAAAAAATTTATGATGTATTTCAAGATATGTATGATGTATTATTATGATCAAAGAAAAAAATAGATAGATTATAGAGTGGTTTAAAACCACACCTCAAAAAGAATCTATTTTTCTACGACATTAGGAGTAAGGAAGAACTATTTCGATGTGGTCTCAATGTAGAAATAGTTTTTTAGAGAATAGTCCCATGAAAATGGATATTAGAAGACAAAAAGGGACTTTCGTATTGGGAGACAAACTGAAAAAGTTTGAAAGAAGATCCAACCACTAACATGTCAAATATTAAGAAAAAATCATTACGGGAATTTCTGTAAAAGGATAAAGAAATGATTTGAGTACAAGAGATAAGGCCTCAAAGATCATGAATTTAAAAAATACATGAAGAAGATAGACAAAGAGATGGAGGAAATAAATTCACCTATTAATACATTGCCCAAGAATCAATGATTTTATTATAAGGAGCAATAAAAATATGTAAGAAAGTGCCCTCAACCATGGGCCTCTGATGGTAATAAGCATCAAAAGCCATCAAAGATAAAGTATCAAGGGAAAGCCTATGAAATCACCATCATTGAGGTGTATAATTAAAAATATATATTAAAAGGTAAACTTACTATTCAATCAATAATGGAAATTTTTCTATTTCATTATAGTTATATGCATTACATTATATTATGTGTGTTTTTTGGAACTATTAAATCAAATAAATGATACCTTGAAGTGGAGATATTCATAAAAACACTTAGTGTTATGATCATTCCAACCAAAGTATTATACTTTTATCTTGTTAGTGTATGTGGTGGGAGTATTTTAGAGAATATCATAATCCTTCCCTTGGTGGATTTTAATGCTATACTAGGCATAGATTGGATATTGTTATATAGTTCTCATATAAACTGTTACTAAAATAAAATATCTTTGTATATTATGAACCATCCCATGCTCTTATACAAATGAAAGGAAGACCATGAATCTCTTTTGTAGAATCCCTCAATGTTTTAGGTATTGATACCTGATCAAGAATAATATCTTTATCAATTTGTTTTTCAAAGGAAAGCATCAAGATTTAGTAAATTTACATTATAAGGGAATATACCAATGTATTTCCCAAATAGCTTCCCAACCATCCCACAGATCATAAGGTAGATTTATTAATAGAGATTATACCTAAGGCCACTACTATCTCCAAATTCTCATATGGGATAGACCCAATAGAGCTGAAGAATTAAAGAATAATATACAAAAGTATTTATAAAAATGGTTTATACACCCTACTTCATCTCCAAAGGGTGCCCCAATTATCTTTGTAATGAAAAAGGATGGACCTATATGGATATATTTCAATTACCAAGAGCTCATCAAGTTCACCATATAGAACAAGTATCCCCTTCCAATGATTGATGACATCTTTTGATCAACTATGAGGATTCAATAATTTTAAAACGTGGATATTTGTTCTAGATATCATCAACTAAAGTGAATAAATAAGAAATTCAGAAGATACCCATATTTATAAGATATGATAAATATGAGCTCATAGTGATTCCCTTCAGTCTTACTAATTCCCCTGAAATCATCATATATTTTATTTGTAGAGTCTTTAGAGATAGCATTAAAAAACTATAGTCTTTATTGATAATATTCTCAGTTACTCTGTGAGTAAGGAAGAAAATAAAGAGAATATATATATTGTTTGGGATATATTAAAAAAAATAGAAAATGTATGTTATGTTCAATAAGTGTGAATTTTAAATGCAATAAGTCATATTCTTGGGGCATGTGATCACAGGTGAGGAAATTTTCATTTCTCTATCAAGGAAAAAGTTAATTAAAAATGTACTAGACCCTATATTATAATATAAATATATAGTCTTCTTATATTAGATGGGTACTAACAATTATTTTTGAGAAATATATCATGATATTCAAGTCCACCAACTATATTAACTTGAAAAGGTGTAAATAATGTCTAGATTGAAGAATAAGAGAAATTATTTATTGAGATCAAGAATAATATATTCATTGTTCTTGTACTCACACTACCCTCAGGAGGAGAAGGTTTTTTTAAATATAATGATGTGTCCAAGAAAGGCTTATGTTGTATAATTATCAAGAAAAATGAAGTGATATCTTATGCCTCATAGAAGTTGAAGATCCAGGTGCAGAACTACCCAACACTTGATATGAAGTTAGTACCTGTTATCTTTACTTTGATGATTGTTTGGCTCTACCTATGTGGTGAAAAGTGTGATAAATATATATATTAGACGATTATAAAGTCTATATTCTCAAAGAAATATATTAATACATGTTAACAAAGATAGTTAGTGCTGGTTAAGGACTATAATTTCCCTATTCACTACCATCTGTAAAGGAGAAAAAGGTAGTTTATACTCTTAGTTGAAAAGAACCTATTACATTAGAAATTATACATATCAAGAAATTCCATATATTTATGAATATTCCAAGGATGGATCTATAAATCATACCTCTTAGAAATTCATCATTCATTTCCGGGATGATTTCCCAACCATATATCCAAGAGAAGAACAAAGAGGCACAAATTGATGATTATGAGCTTTAAAAAATGTGAAATAATTAAATGAATATAAGATTCATGAATTCAAAATCAGTTATAATGGTTTAATTTAGTCTATAACTAGAAATTGTTTTCCTTTATCACCAGAGATAAAGAAAGAGTTGTTTGATAATTAAAATCTCTCATATTTCTCCATCTATCATGGATGTACAATGATGTACCGTGATCTTGGAAAGCACTTATGGTGGGTCAATATAAAGAAGGATATTACTGATTATATCTCAAATTTATTGGTATATTATCAAGATAAATAATATTTACTGATGTACAAGGTTAGGATGCATTCATTTCCTATACCCACGTGGAAATGGGAGAACGTCACCATGGAATGTTTCACATACCGCCGAAAGATATCCAAAGGAACCAATCTGTTGGTGGTTATAGCGGATCGACTCCCCAAGACATCCCACTATGATTTCATTTGGGAAGATTTATATCTTGACCGAATTTTAAAGATATATTTAATAGATATAGTGAGGTGACATAGGTAACCTCTTTTGATAGTTTTTTATCATGATCTATGGTCCATGTCTAAATTAAATATAATTCTTCAATATTTTATAAATAATTAATTGAGTTTTAGTATGACCTATCACCCACAAATAGGTGGATAATATAAAGGAACTTTTAAAAAATTGAGGACATACTGGGATATTTTACAATGGAATTAAGAGTATAATGGGATCAAATAATTTCCATTATTTGAGTTTTCGTATAACAATATACTCCACTTGAGTATTAAAATGTCTCCATATGAATCTTTATATGGGAAGAGATGTTGAAATCATACATATTAGGATGATGTTGTTGAATGAAATCTACTTGTACCCAATCCTATGAATGGTATAATAAAGATGGCATTATCCAACTAGAAACATATAAAAGATGCTCATAGTCATCCGAATAGTTTTGATGACATCCATTGAAGGAACTTGGAGTTTGAAGTTAGAGAAAAATTGTTCCTTCTAATATCACCATGGAAGAGATTCATGTGGTTTCAAATTAATAATAATATTATCCAAAGGTGCATTGGACCCTTTTATATCATTTATTGTATAGGAGAAGTGTACTATCAGTTAACACTTCTACCAAACCTAGCTCATGTTCAAGAAATATTCCACATATCTTTCTTAAGGATGTATATACAAGATCCATCACATATATTGTATCCTAAGTTGGTATAACAGGAATGTGAACTCTCTTATTAATAATAATAAGTGAGTATCCTAGACCATAGATATAAAGTTATTTGCAATAAGACCACTCAACTTGATAAAGTGTTGTAGTATAACTATAAATATGAAGATGTGACATGGGGACCTGAAAAAATAATGAAACATAAATACCCACATTTATTCTCCATATAGAATATGAGTTGAAATTTTGGGAATAAAATTTATAAATGGGTAAAGAATATAACAACCCAAACTTTATAACGATATTTTTTTCTTGAATAATTGTGTGATATATTTCATTATAGATTATTAAACATTTACAATTCAATTAGAAACCAACAAAATTTTCTTTCATTAATGGACATCAATAAATTATTCAACAACTAAACCAATAAAAATTCCAAATATTACAATGTGAAAGTAGAAAATTAAATAACTATAATGGGAAAATTTGGATCACCCCTATCACATGAATCGCCACTCCAAAAAACAACGATATGGTAAAAAAACAAAATATTAGCAAACTAATCATCATTTTAAAAATAAATAATAAGTAACCGTGAAAGTGATTAAGTTGAGTAATTAGTGAAGGAATAAATCGGTATTTATAGGAGGTAATGAAGATATTGGAGTAGTAATGAGACCATTGGAATAGTAATGTAAATTTTAAGAATATTAATGTGACTGTTAGGAATGGTAATGATTTTTTAATAGTAATTTGACACCAAATTAATAAAATTAAATATAAATATTATTTTTCCTGAGTAATTTAATAATATATAAATAATTTAATTCCATATAATAAATACAAATATTATAAACTCAAAGAAATTATAATCATGTTTTTAATAAATCTTATTTTTCTCCATTTCATAAAAATAATAATTTTTATGTTAAAAGGAATAAAATTTCATATGATAGAAAATTATTTTGATAAAATGAATTTAATTTTCATAATAATTACATCAAAATTATCTAATGGTTATTTTTTTGTTATTTTTTTAAATACATTACTTTTTTAGGTTAATAGTAAATCTGGAATTATTTTTGTAACTAGTTTGTTTAAATAATATCATTCATTATTTAATAATGGAAAAATAAATTATAAAATTCTAGGATTGACCAAAATAATTCTTTATAGTTTAAATAATTAATGAAATCTAATTTTCAGACCTAAAATTTATTTTCCCATGTCTAATGTATTCAATTAAAATAGTAATTTGTCATTTTTCTACTTTAATTCTTAATAAAATAATGAATTAAGTTTTCGAAAGACATAAAAGTCATAAAATAATTTTATTTTATTTCATGTTACATAAAATGTAAATAATATAATAATTACAATTTTTACCATGGAAATTAAATTTTATTCAATATTTTATCCTAAAAATACCCCTCTCCTCAAGTATTAATACCCCTACTCCCTTCTCTAGGAAGAAAACTTCAATTCCTCTTAACAAATCCAAATATCTAAGAAAATCCCCAAGAGTAATCTTTTTTTAATCCTTAGGGACATTATTGGGTAAACTAACACCAATCATTCAAGTAGTATAGTTTTTTTTAAAATAAGAAACTCTAAGAAGAGGATATGTTTTCTCTAAAATTTTCTTTTATTTTCATCTTCTCTACCTATTTGTATTAATTAATTTCGAACCCAAATCTTATATTACTGATTTAGTAGTATGTTAACATCATATTAATGATTTTAACTTAATTTATTGGCTATATTGATGATTTATTTTTATTTCATAATTCCCTTTTTCACCCTTTTAATAATGTCTCATTAAACCATCCCACTATTAATAACTACAATTAAAGAATATGATACAATGATTATAATTGATCATAAGATAATAAATAAAATAATTAAATTTTCCTTACATGTTTTGATAAAACTAACTTTTTTATATCTGATGTAGAAAATATACTAAAAAAATCATGATTTATGGTAAGGGGATTCCAGAACCCACCTCTTTTATTTAGGATATATCCAATTTAATTTTTTTTACAATGGATATTCCTATAATTCTTTTAAATTGTATTTTACCTATTAATTCCCTTTTATTTTCAGAGATATATATATTTATACATTTTATAAATGATTTCTAATACAAATTTAATGAATTTTCAAAAATAAATTATTTCTCCAAAATACATATTTCACTTTTCTTGAGTAGTTTCTCCTCCAGTAAATAATGATGATGTTTTTTTCCAGAACATTATTTCCATTATTATTTTGTAAACCCCAATGTTTATTCACTAATTTATAGTTTATGTGACCCTTATTAAACCCTCTATATTATAGGGTTTTATTTCATGTCTAAAAATGTTTTACGATCTGTTTCAATGTTTCATGTATGATTATGTGCATTTTAAGATGTGTTAGGTGGCCCATTATTTTATAGTCCTCCAATGAATTGGGTAATTTTATACATCTCACAATATTATGTGTATTATTCATCAACATGATGATATATGTTTTCACAATTATGATGTTATGTTTTATATTCATATGTTATGTGTGAACATGATGTTATCATTGTTCACAACTATGTGTGGTATTTCACCAAAATTTTATGATGTTTCATTATTATGAATATTAAAAATTCTATGCCTTAGAAAATGTTTCACTTAGAATTATTATGATTATCCTATTCTTATTATATGATAATTATGTTTATGATCACTCATGCACTATTCATTCATGCCCCTTATACCACCCATTTTATTCCTCCCCTTATTGGGATTTTAGCTCACCCTTTTCTTTGATGTATATCCTTGAGTGATTAAATTTACTAAGGATAATATGGGATATTTCAGGATGATAAATAATATATATTTCAATAATTATAAAATATCATTATATACAAGTGATGTGTGAACCTATGTTTCCAAAAATATTAAGCCTTTAGATATTGGATTCAGTCATTACTATGTTTTTTATCATAAAAACATTGTAATATTCATGTATGAAAACGTTGGGTTCCATTAATAAGGCTTGTATTACATAGTATATTAACTTATTTTATAATCAGAGAGAATGAATTATCTATATCACCTACTTGAAATAAATTACATTATTTTACTTTCCTCTTATCACAACTCTTCCATCTTCTAATTTATTATCCAAGAATCTATCCATTCTAAAGAAATCGCTTTGTTTCTTTCATCAAAACTATGATAAACACTCAACAGATTGTGTTTCAATCCATAAACATATATGGTGTATTTGGATTCCATATTTTCTTTTCCAATAACCTCTAAAATAACTCCATTAATTTTTAGTTACTCGTTATTTCAAAAGGTAACAATAACTTATTTTCACTTTTAAATATATTTAATTATTTTCTAATATTTTCTTATAATATAGTAATGTAAATACTCTAGAATCAATGGAATGACCCTTTTGTATTCTTTAAGTGAATTTTGGGCCCTAAATATTATACCTAAAAGAAGAGAAGAATTACATGAACTGGGAAAAGGGTATAAATAAACCTAGAAGAATAATTGAAGAAAAATGATAAATGGTAACAATGACATAAAGGAATGTTTGTGTCCACAGAGTAAGAATCGGTGCATGGATTTTCATTTAACATAACATTCCTCCACATCGAAAAGCGCCCCATGAATGAAATCATCTACATCATGAGACCATACTGCTAGCACCCACAAAACAAAACGAATTCATTTACAGGTTTAGGGGTTATTTTTACCCCCGTGAACAAAATTGTTGACGGGAGGAGGTGGCACAACTAGCGCTCAAAAATGAAACCAAGACATTGCATGGAAAGATTGTGTTCCCCACATTCAAAACCATCCCCCATTAACTTAATTGTTAACATGATCATACGGTACCCTATCTCCCACAAAAAAATGTGGTGTGAAGGGTTGGATGATGATTTATGCTACCGTGAATGGCTTCCCCCAGCAAACAAAACCATTTTTAGGGTTGGGGTGTCCTTATTGGGATTCTACAAAGGAAGCCTCATGACCTAAAATGGATAATCATCCATCCTAGTACTCATTACCTCTTTTCATCTATAAAATACCCATGAGGGTAATATATAGGGAAGGAGGCGACCAAAAAAATAAGAGGAAATGAAGAAGTACAGATTCCATAGGGTAACTGGGAGAGATCCATTGATTCCAATCATGTAAATCCACCACATAGAAATATGGAGGAAACAAAGAACCACCCATACAACCACAAAATAATAACCCCTTTACAGAAATGATTCCTCGAGGCATAAATGTATATCCCCTTTTCGAAACAACTCCCTACTTAACAAAATTCTATGTGGATCGAATCCTACCCCACATAAGAAAATGTTACATAGGAGGAACTAGACCCTGCATCTAAAAAAGCTACATGGGTGGAACAAATCCCCGCATAGCCACACGTTATGTGGGAAAACACTAGGTCCATTTATCAAAATTCTATACAGATGGTACCCTCACCCACCTAGAAACATTCTATGTGGAGGGAACCTCATTCTGTATAATAAAATACAATGTAGAATGGGTCATCATAGGGTGCTCTACTCTTTTACTTTCATTACTCCCTTCGTACCATCAGGATCCACCTTGGCCCCTATATGAATAAATCGAATTTCATCAATCCAAGGAAACATAAAAATCCATCTGACATGTATGATCATATCATCAGGCACATCAACTTGTCCTCTCAAGTCTACATACACGCGGTTAGTAGAATCTTGTGTGTAACATCCTCAATAGTGGGTATAAATTTATTCAGGTCTATATTCCCATGGTAATGAGGGTTCTAACATTTAGGGATCACATAAAAATCCATATTCTAAATATTGAGGAGAACCACTAGGCTTCCCTTCGATGAGAACCAGTGTTGGTCACTCATTTCTTCCCTAGGGACTAGTAGGGCATCCCTCTTAGAGTAACCCGTAGTCTTTCTTAATAGAGGTGACACTATTTCTACTCTTCGCCTCCCTAGTAACCAAAATAATATAGGATAAATGTCCACTCAAATTCTTATCCCTCTCCATTTGGCATTCATACATTATCCACCAGTGGATGGAGTCAATCATGTGATCTTCATATCCACTACTTCCTCTTGTTTCTCACACTGAGAATGAATCATGAGGGCTTAGAGGATATTGGTGATCATGACATCTACATGATCATAAACCTACAAATGGGCCTTCTATATATATATAACCCCTAGTATCTATTCAATTGGTCCTCATATACATTATTAACTCCAACCATATCCAAATGGGCCTTTTCCATAGATGTAATCTCCAACCTCCATTCAAATGGGCATCCTCATAAATGTAAGATGAAAACTGCCGAACTACATTGGATTTGATTTCCAGCTAACTGGAATATGTAGGAGGACCCCCGATGGTCCAAAACCAAAACCCAAATTTACCCTACTGTTCTCTGGTCCACATTCCTGGTAGGGTCATATCCACTCGAGAGACCACATCTCTTCCAGGTCACTCGAGCAGCCTCAGCAAAATTCCCATAGCATCTTTGAACTAGTACTTTTTTCCTCGATGTCAATGATACAAGATGTTAAAGAGAATGGTTTGATCCTCATCACAAAACCTTAAAAGGTGATGTTCCTTATTAAGTGCAACTGAACTACGTGGGATCAGATTCCTTTTCCAAGGATATGTAAGAATCCCATAAAATGGGTTTGATCCCAATATCAAAACAATGTCTATCTCACTGGATGAAAATAAACTCCAGAGTACGTCACAATGTGGATTAAAACTATTATTTTACAAAAAATGACCAAAGAATCTCTAATCCATTCATAAAATGGTACCATATATAGATAAACTCATATACATATTGATATCTCTATCAATGGATAACCTCATATACATATAGATGATTCTGAATCCATGTATGTTCCTAATTGATTGTCATCTTAGGGAAATATGCATATAAATACTTGGGAATTAAAAAATGATATGCAAACATATCTTAAATCTATAATGGATTCCTATAATAGGAAATATTTTTCCTCAAAAGTGTGTGATGGGATCAAATTCCCATCATCTCAACCAATGTGATTTCTTAAGTGTCATTGGGAAATTTATGACAAAAAATCATACCTTTGGAAAGTAGGCCTATGATTCATCATAGATATAATGGCAGTTGGGTTTTTCTAGCTCCACGAACGAAACCCATTAGGGACTATTCAAAGGTTTAAACCCAATGTAAATGAATTTACAAAACTCAACCCCTTGAAATCAATCATGGGATGGCTGAGCTTCATCAGAAATAAAATGGTGATCCCGACATGAATCCTTAACCATGGTGAGAGTGTTACCCATGTTAGGCCCCTTTCACATCCAAAATGGAAAAGGTCCAAACGATACAATCAATTATGAATATTTTCATGATATTCTACATCTAAACGTTTTTTTTTGTATGTTTTTGTCACATATAACACATAAACATTTCATCATAACTCTATTCAATTAAATGGAGTCTCTCTAGATTTTGCAGACACACAAATCAGCCACTATATAGGATTGGTCCTCAACCAAAAATATGATTCTGTCGCCCACCAATCATCATAAATATTGGGGGTAAAATTCATTGTTCCAATATTACCATTGGAACGATACTCTCCTTACCCTCGAGGTGGCCCAATAATACCTACATTCTATGAGTCTCTACCAGCCATCAACCCAGTGATGGTCAGTGTTGTAGAAATATGTATTTCTAATATCTATCTCATTCAAGAACATGCCACCATCCTTATTCCTACTAAATAATCACTCCAAGTAAATATGGATTCAGCCTATAGGTAGATATATATTATAGGTCACTCATATGAATCCCTTCATGTAAATATGATAGAAAATGAAAAGTTGAAAATTTCTACTCGCAAATATGAAGCCCTCCCATCAAATACAACAACAAAAATAAAATCAGACACATATTCCTCTCACTCTTATCAAAACCATCAGTGAAATATGACAAAAAACCATGACTTGATGAAAATTATTACTCATTTACATCTAGCCTCAAATCCAAATATGATGAAAAATTATTTAGAGATGCATTTCCCTACTAATACACATGAGCTCGTTATCCAAATATGACAAACAAATATGAGCATACTGAAATTCATTCTCATTTATACCAACCCCTTCATCCAAATATGATAGAAAATTATAGGCAAACACATATCCTTTCTAATTCACTTGAAGAACGCTAGTGAAATATAGTGGAAAACTACGAGAAGACACATATCCATGATAATTCAAATCAATACCTCTTATAAATATGGATACAACCAAATATGATCATATAAAAATTCATGTGGATTAATGTCTGTATCATCCTAAAAATAAGTTAGAAATCGGAGACAGTCGATTGAATATCCATGTTGTAAAGCAAGGTAGACTCATACCTCTATCCTAGCACAACAAGACTGTCAGTACTCTCTGGATGGAAATGGAGGACCAGGGTAGTCACATATTCCTACTTCAACACTAGAATGATGAAATATTAATGTTCCCACTAAGGTTTTCTCTCAACAAATATTAGTAATGATGGAGAATTAGACATCAATTCCTGACCATATCCTATAGACTTTTCAAGATGTAATCACATATGTATTAACAGGTAGGATTCAGATCCATAAATCTGCCTCCTAAAGTGTGGTAACTAATCCACACAACAAGATGGTAACTAAAGAGAATACATGAATCTCTTCTTCCATCTAGAAATTTTTTCGGTAATTATCCAAGATAAATGGACAATGAGATCGAGTATGAATACATGTTCCAACTAGAAGACACTGGTTCACTTTGATGTCCACTCATGGGAAGGCATATATCCATTCCATAATTCCAAAATCCTACCAACATATCCTAGTTTAACCATGGGATCCACTCAAATAGGAACCTAAATAAATGTAATCACTTATATCAACAGTCCCAGCCACCCACAAGAGAGTTCCTAGAAAGCAATTGCACCAAAGGAAACTAGAAAATGAAGTGTATTCTCAAAACCCTACTCTATTTGAAGATGGAGTTCTTGAGTCCATAAATCATCTATCACTAGTGTATCATGGTCCTTAAAATCCATTACAAAATTATGGTAGTGGCATTAGTAGTTTTGAAGTTACTCCCAACAACATTATTACCAATAGCTCTAAACGTCTTCCAAAGAGCATCTGACACAAAAGATTCTTCGTAGGAAAAAATCGATTGATCATGAGTGCTTATCTCCTGATGAGTGTCACGAAATCCATCCTCATGGATACAACATCAAATATTAAGAAGGTCATCCCCTTGTTGTCATCTTCCCTGAAGGACCTACCTAGGGTATACACTAAACAAATTCTACCTACAGTCGAACATCGAGCAATGATAGTAGTCCTCACCATGATTTCATTCATTATGATGGTCCTCCCCATAGTGACATCTCATTTCAGCCATAATGTCATCCCCTTACTAATTCAAATACAATAAAGCCCTCATATTTCGAGGAACTTGGAAATATGTGGCCAGACATGTTAGAGACCCTATCAATGAAAAGTGAAATGTTTTCTTAACTAGAATATAGCACGGGGAAACACTCATCCAATGAGCACCCCCCCCCCCACCCCCACCCTTGGGTTGTTCACATACCCATGAAACCTCCATTATCCCCTAAACATATGATAAAACCATGAAAAAGCATCCATGTTGGGATGATCAAGTAGATAATTATTGGGTAGAAGAATATATGGATATGTTCCGCGTGAGAAGACAATTGGACATGGATGATATACCAATTAGTTTTTTTCACTCATCAACTTATTAGTTAGACATTGCAATGAAATTTTTAGAAGATATCATACACAACATAAATCCAAATAACTGTAAAAGTATCCACCACCTGAAAAAAAAATTCTTTCCTTACAATAGGTTGAAGACTATGTCAAAATATTGGGTGAGCTTCATCATCAAATCGACTTAGAATCTACTATGTCTGCTTGGTGACCATGATCCTAAAAGTGAAAGAGTGGTCTCTAACTAAATTTACTCAATGAATTACATGATTTGTTTAATATAATTTTCAACACATCACCTAGGGTTCGCATTTGGGGATGAACAGAACATTGGAGCTTTGTGTTCCACCCCACACCCTGTTAAGCAGAACCCATTAGAAATGACATCCTATAATGTCATTATTTCAAGTCATCCATCAAGAATGACCTATTATCATGAAATATGGCACACTCAATAAGAATTATCCCTAGATAAGTCTCAAATGAATCATTCCCCGTGAGGTCAATCCATTGAAAAACTCTTAAACCATTCAACTGAGAACATTCAACAGGCTTGTCACTTAAAGAAAGACAATCATCAAGAACTACTAGTATCCCTGGAAGAAAGTAGTTCACATGTAGACTTGACATCATATCTGGATCAGTTATGAACAAATATGTATGAGATCAAGAGGTTAGTAAGAATACTAACAACCACCAAAATATGGGATCATCCCCAGCCTATATGGTTGGGTGCATTTTTACCACAAAATTCTCTCATAAGATCTAAAAATTCAGACCGAGACATAAAAATAATAGAATGGGAGAAACCCCATACCACGGGACTGGGGAAATTTTTACCTTAACCACCACTCAACAAAATCATACTTTTCCCATTTAGGGAGGATGAAAAGTGGAAAGGGTTTCCAATCTAACCCATCTCAAGACACATTTCCTCTAGAAGGGAGGTATATGACCAGGCCACATATAGGTTCCCTCCAAGTCACTCTTCACCAAAAATCATGAATATTATCCCAAAACAGTTATAAGAAATACAAAAAAGTACACAAACAAACCTCATATCATTCAGTAGATAGTACGAAGTTAAAAATTCATTATCCATTGGTGAGCATCACAGATATCAATCCAACAGAGGACACAGAAAATGTTTCAAATGAATAAGATAAATGATATGATGGTTCCACCCATAATATGGTCACCACTGAGAATGAAGGTTTTTGGACCTAAAACCAGAGAATCATCCTAGATTTTTTTTCTCCCTAAATCAATCCCTCAGTATCTCCTCAGTGAATCTCAAATTAAGAGAAGAATAAAATCAAGGTTGAATATGACATGCCTCCCACTGTAGAGGATGAAAATCACCCTATGCTCGAAAAAATATTTTCTCTTTAGAAGTAAGAAATAAATTTTTTGAACAAACTCAATGTTGAGTTAATCTGAGGTAAAATTTCTACCAAATATGCTCCATGATCAGATCCTCAATGTATAATTCCAATACGTTTACCTCAATAACATTTCATCCCAATGACTGAACTAGGGCTATGAAAACCACCCAACTTGGCGCCTAGACCGTTATTTTATCTAGACCTAATCAGGGATTGATATCAAGATTTACCTCCATTAAGGAGACAAATAGAGTGGGTATATCAAAATCCTCAAAAGATGTCCCCATTTGGATATCAGTAATAAATAACAGTAGGAACATCACACCAAATACTTCCCATTGTCACACATGTCCAAGATCTTGTTCAAATAAACAATCATAAAGTTATTATCAACACCATAATGTCATTGGAAACTTCTTTGGAAGCTATAGAGGATTGGATTGTGCTTATGCAGTGGGAATTGAAACCTTACACTGACTGGGTGAACAATATCCCACCACCTCCAAACTATGTGGGTCCTATATTTATGATATCCAATGGATTAGGTGTCCCAAAAAAACTTATGACTTGTTATTAATCCCATTGTAATCCCATGATGAGAACTACATGTAAAAAAGAATAAGTGAAACTCAAATGCTTCGTATATACCTTGAAAGGGGCATCCTTTATATGGTATGCTAGTTTTCCAACCAGGTCAGCCACTGGATGAGAATACCTATGTCAGATGTTTCTCATTCAATTCAGTGCAATGCTGCAAAATAAAACAATCAGTGACCAATTAAATTTAAAACAGTGAGAGGATGAGAGATTATTGGATTTCATTTCGAAATAAACAAAGATGACTTACTCCATAATCCTACCACATCCTCAGGAAAATCTGGTCACGCTTTGCGTAAATAATATTCACGATGACCTGTGAGAAACACTCGTCCTGGGGAAATCTATCTACGGGTTTCAGGATTACAATTACACTTCCCAATGAATGAAATATTACATATAGTATACCAGGATTAAGTCTCAGATAACTCCAAAAATGTTGTGAAAAATAAACAACAAAGTTGTAGGTGGCGTCTCTTACACTTAAGCCACCGTATAGACCTGCACCTAATCTAAAACCTACATCATATCATGTAGTACCCCCTAGGAACCACCAACAACCCCACATCGATAATATGAGTAGAGGGATCCTAGGAAAAATAAATTCATGGATATAAGGAAAAATGTTTACTCATTCCAGGTTGATTAATTATGTGGATAATTTATAGCCTCTATGGATAGTGATTTACTCCACCTTTCAGAACCAAAAAGGAAGGATCATGTAGGTCTTGATGAATGACCATATTATTTCCCCTTACATTTAATTTTGGGGCACACTATTTAGGAATTCATTATTTTCCAATAAATCCTAAAGAAAATGATAGAATCTGAGCATGTAAAGTTGGGATAGACACCCGTACATGTCGTGTATATTTTCAGTACCACACATGAGGAAAGAGGTGAGTGGAAAAATGTTTTTTAAAGAAGTTAATATGTTTTTGATAGTTTGATGAATCAAATGAAAATAAATCAAACTTAGTGTATTAACTAGGAAAAGTTGTGACAACTGACGATGCCCCCAACCACTTTCCGAGTAACACATCCAACATCATTACCCACCCAAACCTCCAAAATAAATCCTTTCAAAAAGTTACCTGGTAAAAAAGATACAGAGTGAGTTCATGAAAATGAACCTACATCAATGCCAAATTAGGCTCTAACTCTCTCAGAATTTATACACTCAGATTTGAAACAATGGGAACCACCCCAACAAACATCACCGTAAGAAATATTCAACCTGGTGAATTCCTCATCAAAAGAGGAGTTGATCTTAATTTCCATTAAATTCCTTCATTTAATGGATCCCTTATCATAAGATAAGTATGTATATGAAACCAAGTTCCCCACACCCGATTAGGGATCCATAGGAAGAGGTCCCAGGAGCTGAGGATACCAAGTAACAAAGAATCATGGAAGGAACTATAATTATAGCCACACCCCTACTCAAACATTCAATGTTGTAGAGACTCACATAATAGACCTTCAGTGTATCCAGTAAGAGTAGAAAAATCCCTATATATCTACTAGAACCCACTCGGACCTAATTACTCGGAAATATCAATCAAAAGAGGAATAGCTTTCCAATTATCCTCAGTGTGCAAGAAGACCCACCTGAACTAACTAATCAAAGACATGAACACTTCCAAATCCTATTTCAAGGGATGATCCATCTAAATGAAATAATGAATCCCCTATAGTTCTTAGGAAATAGGATCTCCTCGTTGGGAAGCACATGTCGTTAGGTGAGAAGTATTTTATCCTAAAACAGAAAGCCTTGGTACTAGCCAATCTATAAATCATGGATGCCTTGATCTTGTCATAAGACCTCATGGAATAATTCATAGATAATTTTCTAAGCTCTCAAGAGTTTTAATCTAGAGTTCCCACTTCCTTGGCCTATTGGACCAAGAACGATACTTCATAATGTCATGAAATTATCTCTTCCATAGATCAAGACGATGATTACATTATATAGGGACACATCTGACCCATGTACATGTCTGATGGGATGAATGGTGTCAAGTATGAAAGTTTTTAATTAAAAATCAATCTAGAGTTAAACTCATTATATTATGAATATTTCACCGGTTGTTCTACAATTAAAATAAACCAGAACCTTAAAATATAAAATTTCAGGGATTTGAAAAAAGTGATTAGAAGACATTGGGACAAATTCATCTTAATGATCATTTTTTATACCTCGTAGGCAACTGATAATTTATGTTGGTTAAGAAGAACAAAACATTCAACATCTTTCTAGGAAAACCCTGGTTTCATAAACATGTTTAAATCCTCTCAACATATAATCAATGCATCAAATAATTAATTAATTGTAAAATAAGTTCTTTATACACTGATAAGGCCCCATTAAAATCATGTGAGTCACTCTATATCAATGTATGATTCTATCCAAGGGAAGGAAAATATACCCTCGTTAATGGTATTTCTTGGGTCACCACTCAAAACGGTCTGGAAATGATCCCGACCAACCCGTTCAAATAGATCATCGATGAATATGTGTTTCCCATCAATGAGATCGAGAATATGAGTCCTTTTTCAGAAACATATTCAGTTGAATTCATGAAAATTGAGTCAGTAAGTGTTGAAATGTTTTCTGACTTCCCAGAAAATGGAAAAATCTTAGGTTAAAATGTGTTCATTCAATCCTTAGACCACCAATAAGACCTTAACTTTCCAAATGATGTAAAAGAGTTTCTATCATCACCCAAATAGGAATAAAAAACTTCTTCTCCATACCTCACTCCAACCTATCCAATGATTGAATGAAATTACACATTATTATCTAGTTCAGAGGAAGTCGCTTCATCATTAGAGTACCAAGGTATTATCTCCTCACCCCACTCTGTAAATTATATCCCACTACTTTATCCCATACGGAACAAGACGAAGAAGTTAAAGTGGAGGAAGAAGAATAAAATTTGGACCATAAGAACACTACTCTAGTGTTTTATGAGGTAATCTCAACACCCATTGATGAACTTATAGAAATAAACTTGGTGAAATAGAAAACCCATGACCCACATTGATTAGAGCAGTCATGGATTCTAAAGAACAAGAGGTATAAACCTCTTTTCTGAAGTTGAATCTGGATGTCTTTTCCTGTAACTACACAGAAATATTGGGCCTCAATCCCAAGGTTGAGACTCACCACTTGGGAATTCCAAAGGACCACCAGGGATATAAACAAGTATCCAAAGGATGGACCTAACACATGCTTCCATGATTGAGGCTTAATTTTACAAGATCATTAGAGACAAATTCATTCACTCTATCCAATATCCTAGATGGATAGATAATATCATCAATGTAAAGAAAACGAATACTAATATTAGTGTCTACATAAATTTTGGGGATCTCAACTGACATTCCTAAAGTATTATTTCTCAATTCACATTATAGATATACTGATATATGTATCAGATGTATATCAGGATCTCTCCTTTATGGATGTCTATTCAGGATAAAATAAAATCTGAATAGCCCAGGTTGATAGAGAATCCATAACCTTTAAGACCCCCAATGAGTATTTTTCTATTGTTTAATTCCATTTTTCATGAAGAATTTCAGTGCTACATACTAAGTTCTATGAATTTTATCCTCTAACCCTTCGTAGGAATTTTTATTGAATTCTACATTGTTGTCCCGGTGGTTAAACCTTCAAAACACTTTAACCACCTACCTTAAACAAATTGTGCCAACACAGTCTGAAAATGAACCCCTTTAAATGATATTTTAGTGTTACTTCTTAGATATTTCTAGGTTTCATCATACACCATGAGGGCATTGAAGTAAACCCTTAGAAGACAACATATATCCTTATCATGTCACCTACACACAACATGATAGAGTTGAGAGGACTTCAAAAACATTTTTACTACATTATTTTCCTCATGGATATCTTTTCAGGAAAATGTATTCCCTTCACCGGTTTAATGAAAACAGGGGTTTCATATTAGTGGAATGATGATTCTTAGGATTTATTTGACATTCTCACGAAATATCTTGTGTTACCACCAGTGATGATGTTGTCTGTAGAAGGAAGGACACTTATTTTTCATGTGACTTCTATTGAGTGAACACTGGGTGACTCCCTCAAAAAAAATAATGATTTTGGTGGATAAAAAGCCTTTATTATCTCAGATAAACTATGATTGATTCTAAGACTCATTATTCAAATATCGAGAAGATATTTCTAACACCAATCTTTTCAATCTATAAGTTGAGGCACTACCTACAATAATAAAATTTTAGTTTGTTCTCTCATAGAAACCAACTCAAATAAATTCCCAATTTTCCAATTTCTACTAGACATATATCATGGTGGGTTGTCATTTTGTAGTAGTTTGACATTCCGTTTGTTCCATAGAAAGCTGAAAAGGGACATTTGTTAGCAGATTTTCTAGAAGAGAACCCATTGGTAGAGAATGAATTCATTGGATAAAGAACTACCTAATGAAGATATCTCCACTATTTAAGGGGTCCCGTAGTTATGAGATATTTATTTTGATGGTTCATCAAAAATTCTTAGTGGGTAGTGGATGGAATACCAAAAGCTCAACAAATTAGGGATATGAGTATTGATCATCTCTCAAGTATAGGTTGTCCTACCATACTCCTTTATATTGTCATAAGAGTTCACAAACAATGAAGTAGAATATCAAGATCTCGTTATAGGTATAAAGCTATCACTTTTGGTACAAGTCAATAAATTGAAGATAATAGGTGATTTGGAACTAGACATCAATAAAATAAATGGGCACTATTTCACTAACAATGAAGATATAATACCCATTATAAACCACATCCAGGAACTTATGGAAGAATTCCCTTTGGATTTGATATTGACTCATGCCCTGCGATTAAAGAATTCCCATGAAAATGCATTGGAAAATGTGGCCACATCACTAGATAATCCCGATTGGGATGAAATATTAATTAGTATGACGCATCATCGGATGGTGTTACATTTCATTAAAGACAACATGGAAGATATCAATGATAATATCCCCATCCTAGAACTGTACGGCCCTACCACCAGCTGGATGACACTCATTGTAAACTACCTTCTAAAGAGAGATATCCTACCAAAAAAATACAAGAGGGATAAAATATGTACATGAGAAATTAACTAAGTTCTATGGGAAAACAAAAAAAATCAATAAGAGTTCCTTTACAAGTAGAGCCTTGATGGGGTCCTTCTCAGGTGAATTAATGGATAAGAGACCATCGATGTCATAAAGGAAGTGCACACTGGAATCTACGGAACTCACCAATTTTGATCCAATATTTCCTATAAAATTTGAAAGTCTTAGATACTAATGGACCAATATAATGTAGGACGACAGTAAATTAACTACAAATTTATGTTTTCATCAGGTTCATGCCATCTTTATTCACCAACCCTCCCATGATGATTCACACAACTAAATACTCCTCAAAATTTTCCATATCGGGAATGGATGTCCTAGGAAAATATCCCCTAATATGTGTAATAAGTTCAATTACATGCTCATTGTAACCAAATTCTTCTCAATATGAGTGGAATTCATACCCATCAATGTGGTCAGGGTAAGAAACATTTTCAGTTTTGTGAGATCCAACATCATCACCATATTTGGTGTTCCTCATACAACAATGATAGACAAATTCACTAATTTTTAATCTATTGAATTGTAAAATATATATTAGGATTGTGGAATCAGGTCCAATCGTTCATCCTTCTATCATGAAATGAATAATTAATAGATAGATGTATTCAAAAATACCATATCAAATATACTCCAGAAGATGGTAGAAAGTGATAAATATATGTATCTGGACAAGCTTTTATATTCCTTGTTGGATTCCCATACTATGACCAGTAATTTCATACAGATGACCCCTACTCATTAGTATATAGTATAGAATTATTCCTTCTCATTGAAGTTAAATTTCCCTTCCTATGAATTCCCATATGTGATAATTTATCCATAGAGGAGAAATCTTAGAAATGTCTAGATGAATTGGAGTGAATGATGAGATGAGATTAGTCACCTTGTATCATTTGGAAGTCCACTAAAAATAAATTGCACAATACATTAATAAAATATCTTGTATCCATTCGTTACTCGTGGGAAAGATGGTGTTGGTCCTTAGGACTCCAAAGATACTTGAAAAAAACCTCCAATGTTGGAGCCAATGTGGTAGAGGCCATATTCCATACATAAATTCATTCCCAATGGAGCCTATTATTTGATATTTATGTACGGGTAGCTTACCACAAACCTCACCAATGTATGAATCCTAAATAATTATTTTATGTAATCAAAAGACACAATCATCTTGATCTCATGATGTTAAATTGTATGTAATGTCATCCTGATCACATAACATTAAACTGCATGGTACATTTTCCATGTAGCAAGATAATAGTATATATGAAACCAATTTCCTCATTTTATGACATTAAATTTAACATCACCATAATGTTCTTACCTGAGAGGAATTTTCATCATTTATCATCCATATAGTATTCCATATTCGAGAACTATGTGTTCCTTGATTCCTATCATCACAAGATACATAGTGATGCCTAGAACTCCTATGGTCTTCCCATCCAAAAATTTCCCTCTATTCATAAGATGATTTTCTTACCAACCATTGGACTTGAGGAATATTTGCACATCAGAATTATGTTTCTCACTGGTACATAAAATAATCCTTCTATAACCACAAGTCATAATTGTCCTGATCTCTTGATGTTAAACTGCATGGTATATTTTCTAGGTCACTAATCAATAAATTGCATGACACTAATGTCCTCACTATATGATGGTAAACAACACAACATCATAATTCTCCCACCGGAGAGGACATTTCCCCTAGAATCATCCAAATAATATTCCATATTCAAGAAATATGTCTGACCTGATTCATGTCATCACCTGATACGTAGTGATTCATAGAACTCTTGCATTAAACCTAGACACAAATTTGCATCCATTCATAAGATGATTTTTTACAAGTATTTTTTCTAAGGCCTCCTTCAATGTCATTATTATGTTTCCCTTTTTCCAAAAAATCATCCTTCCCATGACAACAAGACAAAATCGTCATGTTTTCGTGATGTTATACTGCATGGTACATTATCCAGGTCGAAAGACAATAAAATCTATGACACCAATTTCCTCATGGTATTTTTTTAAACTACACAACACCATAATGTTCTCACCTAAGAGGTAATTTCCCCTAGAATCAATCATCTACCATGCCATATTCAATACCTACATGTGTTTTGATTTATTTGATCGCAGTATATGTAACGACACCTGGACCTTTTGCATTAGGCCTAGATGCAACTTTACCTCCATTCACATGATGATTTTCTTACTAGCCTTGGGACTCAAGGATTTTTTTTCACATTAAGATAATGTTTATCATTAGTCTGAAAAATCATCCTTGCCCTAACCACAATACACAATCATCTTGATCACATGATGTTAAACCACATGGTAGATTGTCCATGTCCCAAGGAAATAAACTACATGGAACCAATGTCCTCACTTTATAATGTTAAACTGTACAAAACCATAATGTTATCACTGAAGAGGACATCTCCCATGACATTATTCATTTTCAATTCCATATTCAAGAACTATGTTCGGCTTGATTCTTATCCACATAGATACACCGTGATGCCTAGATTTTACATCCTGGTCCAGCCACCCCAAAGTAAAAAATTACTTCTCCTTATGTACTAGTTAGACCTACATAGGGATATTTCCATCAAGAAATATATATGGATTGATTCCTACCACCACATGATATGTAGTGAGGCATGGATCTCTATTCATGGGCCCCTCCATGAGGATTCATTTTTTCCATCGAGTGACCCTTGTGCTTGCAGCCCAATGTTAAACTACACAAACAACATCCTATTTGTAAGATGTTAAATTGAATTGTTCCTCAAGAACTATATGTGGATTGATTCCTAGTCACATAAGATATATAGTGATACCTCGGATCTCAAATCCTGGTTCCAGTTGAAAAAAAATCAAAAAAATGTGAAAAATGAACCCTCTGTGTTGGGATTCGACCTGCATAGAGAGTTCACATTCGGAACTACGTGTGGATTGATTCCTATCATCACAAGATACATAGTAACAAAAATATCTCTAATCCTAGGTCTATCCAACAAGAAGGATAAAAGATACATCCTCCCTATGTATAGGTCAGTTCTACATAGGGAATCTTCTCATAATGATTTATGGTTTGATTCTTCTTATCACATGATATGTTGTGACTCCCGAATTTCTAATTCTAGGTCCAGCCACAACATTCCCCCTCTTTCAAATTGATTTAGCTCTATCCTTACTACATGAAGTTAAACTACATGGGGTTCGAGAACTACATGTGTCTTTGTTATAACTATAATTAGAAATGTAATGACACCTATATTTCACATTCTAGTCCATCCATCATAAATACAAAATGCCCATATCCTTCATTTTATCACCTCTATGTGGAAGAACATACCTTTTTCTTACCTTGTATCTCACACCGAGAACATCTAACAAGTTATTAGGAGTTTTATAAGGGGATTCAACACATTATCAAGGCCTATAAATCCACCTACAGGTTTCCATGCTCCTGGAATCAAGACCTTAAAATTCACACTAGTTATCCTTACTGCATGATGTTAAACTATAGGGAAAATGTCCTTACCACATGATGTAAAACTGCATGGATCCACAACATCCATCTTAAATCCTATTATATGACATAAATAAATACTATAATACTTAAAATTAAATGGATAATAACATCACCGCATGATGTTAAACTATATGGGTTTTCTAGAACTATGTATGGCTTGATCATGGCCATCGTAGGATACCTATTGACACCCAAGTCCTTAATCTTTAGCCCAACTGCAATATTTACTATTCATGTTAGGGAAACTATTTTTATAGCACATGATGTTAAAAAATTGATAATTTACTTATCACATGACATTAAACTTCATGGTACCTCAATAACTACTTGTGGCTTGATTCTGGTATTGATAAGATATTTAGTCACACCTAGTCCATGTGTCCTTGTCCCCACAATGGGGTAAAGATAAATAAAAAATTTTCAATATCCTATTTATAAACAAATATCTATTAATTAGGTCTCAACTTTGTGTTCCTCATTTAGGGATCTATAAAAAGAAACAGAAATCCCCCCTACGTATGTGTTTGGTCTGTGTAAGGAATTTAACACTCCATGGCCAATCACAGTTTGAATGTTTCTTACATACCCAAAATCATTCCTTCCAATCAACATACACTATTAAATGGGTAATTTTCTATATTAACAATCTTCCTCTCACCATCAGATATGGGGGCTAGTGTCATGAGGAAATGTTTTTTTGAAAATGAAAAATATTCCTCAGTTTTCTATGCATAAGTTTCCCATAAAAAAATATTTTTCAACCAAAGAAAAATTCATCCCCATGAGAGGAATCCTATATCTATAAAAGACCCAATGAATATTTCTCCCCATATAACTCCCCTTGATATGATAATTACCAAAATCATGGTTCACACTTTCTTTCCCCCTCGCATTTTATGCATGTCAGAATATCATTTCCCAACAAGCCTCCTATTACTTATCATTTCCATGACGTATGGTCCTAGATGTATGAACTAATACTATAAAACCCCACGTCCATCTTTCTTCATGGTGGTAAAATACATGGTTAACATCCCTCTTTTTCAGTGTTAGAGTTTAATAAACTCCTGTATCTTTCTCCCCATCGTTTCAAGATACGTCCTGACACGCAGATCTCTTACATTGATTCAATATTCCATATTACCTTTTACATATCAATTCACCTACTTCCTCGCCACATTATGTTAAATAGAATGGCTAATTTTTTACTTATAGGAAACTAAATTTCAATATTTCTATGAACTACATCTATCTTGATTATTATTGTCACAAGATATATAGTGATACCTGGATCTTCAATGTCGGGTCCTTCCTTGAGATAAAAATGTGTCCTCTTTTTCTATGTATGGGTCAGACCTGCAAAAGAAGTTTCTGACCACAATAAAATGAAATTACACCTATGTTCTGATGTAGGAGGTAGATCTTCATAAGAGGGTCCAATACATGACTTGATTCACTTATAGGCTCTTATTCAAAATTAAATTACCCTTACCCACATAAGAGTTTGAATGTTGCATGTGGAAACCCTCCTAAAACTATGTACACCATGATTCTAATTTTGAAGAGATATGTAGTGACATCTTGACCCTATGTGTTGGGCCTACCCATATAAAAAAAAAATCCTTCCTACGTATGGGTCAGACTTGCATATGAGAAACATTTATACCCATTCTCGGTAAATCTCGACATGAAATTCACCCTTCATATCTAGGTACATTCCTTTCTCAAACAAAACATTATGTCTCGGGAAGTATGAATCCACACAAACCTCCCTGGCCATTGGGAATGGAGAGTTAATTTCCTAAGGACACCATTTTCTGACAATGCAAAATATCCCCCAATTGGATCCACATATTTTTTCCACACAAAAGGAATTTCAACCAAGGGAAAATTCTTCTCCATGAGAGGATTCTCCTATCTCCATATGACCAATAATTTTTTGTGTCTCACCTCACTCATTGAATTTAGAAACCCCCATATTAAATCATACAACCATTACCCTTCATTCCTAAAGATGATGAAACATTCATTAAAAGATTACCAAGAGAAGGGAAAATCATTTATCCCCTAATAAAATATAAATGACCATAAACTGTATCCCTAAAATATCATCACCATATGAAGTTATATTCCACAATCCATTTTTTCTAGGGGTCTCTTTGATGACATCAAGAATCTAGTTATAGGACCATTTTAGAACAACATGTATTTGGATAGGGCCTATCTAGAATTTAAATTATATTATATGTTTTTGTTACAAAATGAATCCAATGTGGAAAAATATTACATCTCTGCCTCTCGTCCAGTATCAAAAACTAGGATGATAGGCCCAACATCAATTGGGGGAGTTCCCAAAGACATTATGTTGGGGCCAATGTCAGTAGTTATAATAGCATCACCAGTAGAAAACATAGAATCTACACCACCTTTAATATGGTGGGAGCTGGATGATGAGGCTCCCCTGAGATTCATAGTGTGTCAAGATTCAAGGCTTCCTCCCTAGGAAACTGATGATAAAGGTGTGTCAAGAACCAATTTTGGAGGGTCTAGACGTTTATGCACATTCCATATTTCCTTCCTTAATATCCCATTAAGATAGTATTCCATACATAACCTATAATAATTACATTATAAGATGAAGTGATTCTCCACGCCAGGTAAGGAAATTTTCATGCTAGAATCTTCATGCATCATCATCAGCTACAAATGGTGAAGGATAACTGGGCATGAAACCTTAATCCAGGAAAGAGGAAAAGAGGAAACCTATTGCATACATCCAAATTTTCATGAAAATATGTAAGGATTATATATTGAAAATATGGTTACACCATCTACCCACACACCAATGTTCAGTCTTTCAATGAAATGATACAAGGTAATTCCTTAGAAGTCCCTCTACCATTATCAATCTTAATTACCAATGATTAACGGTAAGGGATGAAAGTGAAGTGGGAAAGATCATTTAATATCTTGATAGTGTCACTGAGGCCCAAAGGTTATGGGTGAATGGAAGTGACACTGAGAAGTTTAGGGGGAAATTCAGAATGAGGGATCATTGCGCTATGATGATATTCGTAGCACTGATAGTTTTATTCCACCCAACCATATAAGAATAAGAACAACACATATAGATTATGTATAGAACTTCCATATTAAATATCTCCAAATAATTTTTTAATATGTGTAATAGTGGGTATAACAAAGTATATGGGTTTTCCCTCTGCCAATTTTGCTATCATTATATAGGTATAAACTCTAACACCGGTGTAGGAATCATGGGATTCGAAGATCCATCCACCCATGAACATGGAAAAAAATCATGCTAATCCAAAGTGTGGAGACATGTCTGGACGGATTATGTAGCCCCACATGGTATGTTGTCCTTCTTCAAGAGTATCCCAGTACGATCCCTAAATTCCTCACGACTATTGAGTTGGATGAGTCCTACTACATTGAACATTCAACCTTGGACCAATAACCTACATAAAAAACTTTATCCAATCGTTGAATGGAATAACTAGGTGGGTATGAAGGGGTTGACTAAGAAATTCATCTTTCTTGGTTAGAATTACCTTATCTAATGGAGATACGTTATTAGGTTTTTACCAAGAATTAGCCACAAGAAGAAACATTTCATACATATTATTGTGAATAGGGATTCCTTATAGCTAGTAGATATCCCATAAGATTACCCCTACTTAACCATGAGATAAATGGATGGTATTTCTTCTCAAACACCAATGTCTGATAAAATAAAAAAAATTATCATTAGGTGAGTAAAAAAAATATATAAACCAAACTACCTAATATAAGCTGACGAAGTCTAGTCATCTATAAAATTACTTACAATTCTGGTTCACCTAGAATTCCTGAGACCGTTCCTCTATGAAAATTCATCTAGACCACAAGTACCACATCAATCTCCATCCTCAATTGGGATCTCCTTGTGAGAGGTTAAAGATATATGGATAATATAGAATGGTGGATTTAATGGATGTGTCATGACTATGTTGATTTCTTTGAGTCCTTGTAGAACCATAATAAACAATTTTTCTTCAGATGACCATGAAATGATTTTCCTTATATCATATATGTTCAATTTGGAATGATCTTGAGACATATCTAACCAAAAAGATACGAAATTATGATTAACTAGTAGAAGGGGAGAATCATCTTTATGTATAAAGTTATAAATTGGTATTTGGTTGGACAAGGGGTAAGGAAGAAGCTTTAGTTAAATGAGGTTCTTTAGAATACCCTCCTGGAGGATGATGTGATATTGTATATTATCATCAATATTTCTGTCCATGGAATTTTGTCTCCTAAGCATGGTAATTGAGGTGGAAACTAGATCTATTTTATCCTAGTGAAGAGTCAAATATAATTATGTGACATTAATTGAAAGGAGTTCATATTTGGATTTAAAAAAAATCTACTTCTCCTACGAACCATCAGTTCGTGAAGTGCTGGACCACAAAGCATTGGCTAGTGAAGCATTGGACCATGAGTTATTTCATATACCTTTCCCCATCCATGAATCATGTATTCTCTATGAAAATGGTTAAAATATTATTGTTCATGGTCGAGGTTCATTTCTTGGAAATGGAATCTGAAAATAAGAAATGATATGCGGAAGCAGTGGGTGATCAATGGTTTGTGGAGTTCCCAATTTTCGAAGAAATTAGGTAAAATAAAAATTATCTGAACCCTTATTTATAGGTGTGGTATCTTCTTATAGGTCTACCCTCAAACCAAAACTAGTTCAAAAAGAGGTGCTATTTTTACATTGAAACACGCCCCACATCAACCTGATTAGAACCCATTTCTATGGGGCGATTTTTTGGGTCATAAAAATACCAAAAACAAGAATAGTAGAATTACATGAACATGGAAAAGGGTAGAAATATACCCATATTAATTATTTAAGAAAAATTTTAAAAGGGGATGGAGATATGAAGGAATGCTTGGGTACGGGTAGTAAAAATTACAACATAGAATGCGGCTCCACATGATGTTCTGCATTTTCACGAAGCACCTCACAGACAAAATCAAGTGAAGGATGAAATGGTTCTGTAAATACTAATAAAATAAAACCTAATCATTTTATAGGCAAGGTGGTCATTTACACCCCCATAGAAATACTATCTCCCATGAAAAAAATTGTTCATGGGACAAGGCTGCACTATCGACACTCGCAAACAAACCTAGGTAGTTTTCGTGGTCAGGCGGTGATTTTCACCCCCATGAATGGTCATCCCATGTTAACACAAATTTTCAAAGTATGATATGGTACCCCTAGCTCTCTAAAACAAAATTATGTTTTCTATTGTTCTAGAAAATAATTTCTTCCCATATGAATGACCAACACCAGCAAAGGAAATCATTTGTTGGATGGAGCATCCTCTATGTGATTCTATAAATGAATCCCTGTATCCCATCATAGATGATCATTCATCCCGGTACTCAGTCCCTCTAATATTCTATAAATGACCTATAAAGCTAATAGAGAGGGAATGAGGGGTCAAACATACCAGAGGAAAGGGAAAAGTGTAAATTCCATAGGAGAATTGGGATAGAGCAATCGTTTCCAATTAGGTAAACATACTAGATTACATTTAGGAGGAAACAGAAACTACTTTGTAGTCCAAAAACTGAAAAAATATTTGTAGAAACCATTTCACAGGGAATAAATGTATGGCTCATTTCCAAACCAATGCCCCACATTGAAAAAATATATACTGATGGAACCCTTTCACACATAGAAAACTACTACTTTAGAGGAACTTGACCAACATACAAAAGAAGATACATGGGAATAACCGAGCCCGATATAGTAACACTCTACATGGGTTAAACCAAGGTCCACATAGTATAATGCTATGTGGATAGTACCCTCACCCGTATAGTAACATGGTACATTGAGGGAACCCCATCCCACATAAGAACATGCTATACGGAATGGGGCATCCTAGGTCAATCTACTCTCCACCCCCACTCACTCCTTTTCATCATAACATTGGCCCCACTATGGACCCTACACAAAACAATATAATGACATCAAGACAATGCTTCTTACGAATCAATTTTACATGTATGATCTGATCATCGGGCACATCACCATGTCATTTCAAGTCTACATACCCATGGTAAGAAGATTCACATGTATAACTTCTTCAATAAGTGGTACCCTCAAAATATCTTTGGGTCAAAATTCTCATGGTAATGAGGGTTATTGCATTGGGGGATCACATTAAACACTTTTTTTTAAATATTGAGGGGAACCATTTCCTTTCCCTTCGACGAGGGTCAGTGTAGGTCACTCATCCCTTCACCAGGGACCAGTAGGGCATCCCTCTTGAAGTAATTCCCTAGTATTTTGCATGAGAGGTGGCACTCCTTCTCCTCTTATCCTACCCAGTTACCAAAATATAAGAGGAAAAGGGAACATTGAAAGACTTATCCCTCTACCTTTGGGTTTCAGACCACATCCACTAGATGATGGAGTGGATCGTGTAATCCCCAACCTCTTTTCTAATGGGCCTCATGTACGGTATAATCCCGAATCATATCCAAATGGACCTTCTCCATAAATTTAATCTTCAACCTTCATTCCAATGGGCATACTCACATGATTAATCTCTAAACAATCAAACTATGTGTACTTTGATTCCAAACTAACTGGGATATATAGGAATCATCCATGAGGTCCAAACCCAAAACCCAAATTCACCCTAATTTTATCCATCCCACATTCTTGTTAAAGTCATATCTACCCAAGAGACCACATTTATTAAGGGTATTTTGGTCCACCTTAGGGTAAATACCATGCCATATTTGACCAAGAACCTTTTTGGTAGATGTATTTTGAACATGACCTTAAATTGTGTGGTTTTTTCTGCATCATACAACCTTAAAATGTGATGTGACCTATTAAGTGGCACTGAACTATGTGGGCTAAAAAAAATTTAATAATGATATATTGGAAGCCCATAATATGGGTTAAATACCATCATAAAAGAAAATTACATCTCCCTAGATAATAATAACCTCTCGAGCACCTCACTATGTGGCTTAAAACCATCATCGTCCTAACAAATGACCAAAGAAACTCATATCAATTCATAAAAGGGTACCATGGATGGAGAACCTTAGATATATATAGACATACCTATCGATGCAGAACTTCATATATACACATATTATTTTAAACTCATGCATGTTTATAATTGATTGTTATCTCAGGGTGATCCATATATACATACTTGGGAATGAACAACAGATTTTTGAACATATCTTAAATCTATAAGAGAGTAATGGAATAAGAAATAGTTCTTCCCAAAAGGGTTTGATGAGCCTGACATCCCATCCTCTTAACCAATATGAGTTAATAAGTGTCATTTTCTTTGTTACTCAACAAATTACTACCTTCGGAATGTTATTCCACACATCTTCATGGATATGAGAGTCATTGGGTGTTTCTAGATTTTTGAACAAAACTCATTAGACATATTTTAGAGGTATTAAACCCAATATAAATTATTATACAAAACCCAACCCCTAAAAACAATCATCATGAGACTAGATTTAATTGGAAACAGTTCCACTTCCACTACATAAGTTGTTTATTTTCATTTATCCTTCTTCTTCTTAGTATTTTGAGTATTATACCACCTAACAAATTGGTCTGGTAAAATGATGAGTCATTATTCTAAAATATTCATATTCGTTCACATATACCTCCAAAATCTTCAACTACATAAAATATATTTTTGTGATTTCTTTCAAATATTTATACTCTTTATATTTCATATTTTAGAGGGATGAATCCCCCTCAAATCATTCCAAATAATCCTCTTTTTCTCACAATGTAATTAATTTGTAATCTAAAAAAATAATATAACTAAAGCCTCCAAAATACCAAAACAATCCATAGAAGTCATACTTACCTCTAAAAACTACATGTTGTCTAGAAGTTGATAGTTGTCTTTGTTTCTTATTTATGTCTACAGTCATGGATTATTTATTAGAACCAAAATTATTTAGAAATCATGATATATTATTCTGAAAGTTATGCTTCTTCATAGTTTATTAGGATTCATCTTTTATAGTAGTTTTTAAATTCTAGTCGGTGTTCTCAGAATTTTCATATTTCTGAGGGTCATTAAATTTTTCAATGAACTCAATATTCTTATCTTTCTTCTTATTCTTAGACTCTTTAAAAAAAATTGAGTTGTTTCATGATTTTAAGGATGATTTTGTGAGGTGTTTTCAAGAATCATTTATTATTGAACATTATATAAGTTATAAAATAGAATTATGATTTTTGGATCAGTATTGTTTCAATTTATCTTTAACTTTGACCAATTTCCCATGAATATCTTCAATATCTGTTTCCTTCCACATCACATTTTCTTTTATATTGACGTTTAAATTCCTCTCATCATCATGAAACATAATTAGGTTATTGATCTCTTTTAGAAGCATTTATTTTTCTTTTATAAAATTATATTCATTATTTATGAAATTCATATTATCCTTTTTTTAGTCTTCTAATCTTGTTCTCCAATTTATATATCTTTGTGTGTCACTATTTTAACTCAAAATTTAATAAGGATTTAATTCATACTCTTCTTCTTTACTTATATAGATACTTCTTTCATAGCTGTTGAAATTTTTATCATTCACCTACCATTAATAATTTTTTTCATACCACAATTATAGGAAGTCTCAAATTCCTCTTCATCTTCACTGCTATCACTTTGTCCATACATTGACAAAAAGTTTCTATTTTTTATTTAGATAACTTCTTACCATTATTTTTTTTCTGCAGTCTTTGACTTGGTATTCTTCTTACTCAATCAAATTCATGTTCATTCCTCTTCCTCATCGCCACCTTCCTCAAATTTTGATTTATATATTCTTTTTTTAAATTTCATAATAAACCTACACCTAAATTTTTTTTGAATAATTTTTACAGATATGATATTTATTCCCATAAATTATGGGGATCACTTTGTCATTCATGTAATTAATATTATCCATTTTAAATTAGTGACTAATATTTTAATAGAGATTGAATTCAAAAACATAATCATTCAAACATTAAATGATAAATTAATCAACCAAGACTTTAATAACACTTTTAAATACACCTACAAGATCTACATAATGTCATTAAGAGAGGGTATCATATATCTTAATTATATTTACTTTTATTTAGAAAAAATAATATAATATAATAAAATTATAGTGATCTTGGTTGTATCACATATCTAAATGAACATATAATAAAAAGGAAACCATAGATTTAAAAGGATCCCCTCTTAGAATGAGAAGGATAGTCCTCGGTGTGATTTGAATTCTTGTACGATCATATAATCCACTAGGATCCACCTATCGGTAAAAAAAGTAGTTTTTGTCCTTGAACTCATGTTACAAGTCTCTTAATGGAGTTTAAGTTAATCCTACAATATTACAATGAAATAAAAATCATGAAAAACTAAATTTTATTTAAACCAAATAGATTCCTTTAAATTTTCTCGTGTTTTAGGTCTTCCTTCTTCTTCTTTATTTACATTGTGAAAATTTACCTCTTAACATTATATACATAGCATTGAATAAAACCACTTCCCATTCTTAACAATTATATCATAAAAAATTCTAGATAATATTGCAGCAAAGTGTATTCTTATTATATATTATCTCTCTCTTTATATTTTTGTGCCTCACATGATATCACTCAATTCTTCTCATTCTTCTTTAAATTTATATTAACTAAAATTGATGAGTATAATTCCCTACACTTTCTCTTTATTTTTTAATCAAAACCCTATAATAAAATAAGTTATAAATATTTGATATTTTTATCCATGAAGACCCAAATTATTTCTCCCTATGATATCTATATTATCATGTCCATCTCTTTACTATTTAAAATTACATGGAAGGAAACATTAAGTGACTTCTTAAAAAACTATAATGGTATCCAAATATTCATAAACCAATATTCAATCACTATAAACTCTTTATTTCATGTCGTGATATATTTTTCTTCTACTATCATCAAACCAAATATTAAACCATTGCTTAACCAATGAAACATTATGTCTTTTTTAATGAAAACCAGTTCACATAGCATGACATAATTTTATTTATATTAAATTTATAAAATTGATTCATCTGATAATTGAAAGGAATTTTTTATTTGAAATAAATTATATTCAGAATGGAGACTCATCTAATGCCTTATAAAATTTTAGATACCCTTTACTTAGTAAGAGTAAAATGACTCTTACAGTTTTGTAATTTTTAAATGAATCTTACATAAAATAAAATTGAATATCACACCATTTGTGATGGATTATTCATAGAGTAAAATGATTTTAATGTAGATATAAGTGCCTTGTTCACAAAAACCAATGACTCATATGCATACTCCAAGGAATTATAAACAAATTCAAATGAAATCTATGTTGGAGTTGATTTTTTTACAAAATAAAATAATAGATATATAGAAACTAGTGAATCTTATGAAATATAGAAATATTAAATTACTTTTACATTTTTATTATGGGTTTACAAAGAATCTATCATATAAAATAATGAATTGTCCATTTCTTTGTATGAATATATTTATCATCATTTGTTTTTGTATTACATAAAAAACCTCCATCTTGGTATAAACTTCTTAAAATCGACCTCAAACATCTTAAAATATTACAATAGTTCATAATTACATTCACCTCACATATTGATCATTATTTAATGTGATTTTAAATTTGGTTTTTTCTTTAAAATAGAAAAAAAAACATTATAAAACATATCCAATTAAAATATTTCCAAAAAAATAATCTCTAAATAGTTTCCATTTTTAAAATAAAGTTATTCACATTCAAATCATAATATATTCTTCTTGGGTCTTTAATAATTTCCCTCAAGGTCAACTTCTTCTTAAACATTATCTGCACAACATAATAAAACTCCAACATAATCTTTCTTATACTAAAAACAATATCTAACAAATATTGTAAGTTCTCATTTGATAAATATACTTCAGGTGAGTCCTAATTATATCTATTGGTCCTACTATGTTCTAATATAGATAATGTACTAACAAAAACTTCACTACATTGAGAGAATACACCAAAAAGTGATATCACTAAGTATTTACCTTTTTTTATCTATCATAAACCTAACATATTGGATAACAAAACAGTTATAAATTTTATCATAATTAATATTATTATAATAAATTACTATCTTTGTATATCTCTAGAATCCATAAAAACACTTCTAAAACATTTCATAATCTATATCAAGATCCACAAGATACTTGGTCTATCTACAAATGAAAAACATTGTATTTAAAATGTTTTTTATGAATTATTCATATAACATTGTTGTGATAAAATAGATCAAGTTAATGTATTGGAAAACAAGATCTGTATCAACTCGATAACTAGTAATCCCACCTTTTCAAATTCAATGTATGTATGATTCATACATTCTAAAGTATTGTTTGGTCAGTTTTAACTATAACCCCATTGAGTTATCTTAGTCTCATTTGATTATTTTTTGTTATGTTATTTTCATAAAATATATCAAACCTTTATACATATCATGGAATACTATTTTGATTCCTATAACTAAAATGTTGTTAGGATGGAATAATACAAAGTAACATAAGAGGGGGGTGAATTGTGTCTCTTTGAAACTCTCGACATTTTCTAGTTTGTAAAATTATTAGCAATTTATGCAGATATTCAATGTTCTCTTTTGTAATTAATACAAGTAAAGGATAAATAGAAAGAATGAACACATGAATTTTATAATGGTTTGGGGCCCAAAGATCCCCTATTCCACTCCACCAACACTCTCTCTACGAGCATGGTAAATTTAACTATCAAGGTCCTATTATCATAAGAACTTCAAATCCACAACTGAGTAAAGGTAGTTAAAACCTTTACATCAAGGATAAAAAAATCCTTCAAGTAAATTAACAGGGATCCTAGTATCCTCATATTAATACAAGAAGATAACGCTTCACTATAACATATTATGAGTAGTTAATAATCCAAAAAATAAAATTTTTTTGATTTGTTGATGGTTTGGGTTGATATTCATAGTTGCAGTAGCATCAACGGACAATAGATGGATATACTTATTCAGAAATAAAATTCATCAAGAAAGAATAATTCTGAAGTGATCCAAGTTTTAAGTCAACATCAATATGAATAGAAACTAATAGCAATTTTAATCTAACATCATCACATGGATAAAACATGTATGTCTCCAAAGTGTATCATCTTCTACAAATATCAGAGTTAGTCATTTTTTATAGTATCACAATCATCATCGTTTGTTGTATTATAACAGTAAAATATATTAACAAGTTGTTTAATGTGAATCTTGTATCACCTGTATCACATATATAATAAACACTACCACCATTTTATTTTAAAATAATTTGATCATATAAATATATGTCTTTTGATTGAATAGATCCAAGAAAATATCCTCATATAAAAAAAATATGAATTAACTATGGGATTCATAACTTCCCTTAATAATGGGAGTGATTTTATCAATTGAATATGGTTCTATGAATAAATCATAAGAAAAATTCATCATCTTGTAACACTATCATAGATCGTTGCATGAATCTCAGATAAAAATATTATTTTTGAAATCCACTACTGAATAGTCAATTACGGGGTTGAACTACGTAGTGTAGGGTTCATACCAA